>JBAMBI010000160.1:2896198-5792396 GCA_037043535.1 Drosophila putrida | reverse complement strand
ATATTTTCGCTAAAACTTATATTTTTCTGCTTTTAACAGTCACAATAGACAGATCGAAGCATAATATAAAATTTTGTTAAACAATGATAAATAATATTTATAACTAAATATATTTAGTTTTTTAGTTCTTGCTGGCAAAAAGACTGCGAATCTTATTTCAACTCTAGTGATTCTTGTACTATTCTTTAAAACGAAATAAAATAAATAAATAAGTTAAATTTTACTGCCTAAAATGTATCCAACAGATTGTTAAGTTCTAGCAACTAGCTATTTAAATTAACAGAACCTATCTCTTTATTAAACTTTCCTTTTTATGGTTCTCTTTTATACATCCGCATTCTGAATCACCCTAATGGAAACCCAAAGGGGGTTTAGTTTAGTTTGTTTTAGTTTGTTTTACGCTTTGCGTAAAAGAAAAGAAGAGAGAAAAATACAGAAAAATACAGAAAAATGGAAAAGCGAAAAACTGGCAAACAGCAAACTGCGAAAAAGAATTCACAAAATGTTAAATGTTTTATGTCAGTTTTGTGTGTTGGGCGTGGGTGTGTTGGTAGGCGTGGCTGTTTGCCTCTTCGAGTTGCTGTCCTTTTTTTAAACAAAAAAAGTTGATATAATTCACATTTTAAAGTGCATTAAATTGATGCAGTTGCCAAGTGAATTTAATGAGACATTTATTTGCTTTCATTTGAATGTGCAACGCATTTATTAAGTGCAGTTCACTTGACGGCAATTGAATTGCCAACGAGAAATGCAAACAATTCATTTGGCAAAATATTTATTTAAATAAGCTCATGAACAATTATAAAACGTCTATATATAATAATGCAATATGCCAATTAGAATTCATTAATAATTATTATTATTATTTCTCTCTCTCGTTGCAGGTTGGTATTTAATTTAATCACACGCCCCTCAATCTGCCCGCCCTTTGTTGAATTGTAAGTAATGAGATTATATTTTGTCGTCTGCATATCTATATTTAAGCCATAATCAATGCGAACCCAACGACGCTTCATTGCACAGATTATGATACAATAAATCTAATAGATATGTACATAAATAACATACAATGGCATTTCAGTTTGTACATTTTTAATTGCCAACCTGCAATTTGCTGATTTTGTGGTTTGTTCAATGGAATTAGAGAGGATTAAACAAAGCAACTTAATTCAATTCAATTAAAGTTATTATACAGACTGTTGAATAATTAACAGGATGTGTAACAGTGTGCTGAGAGTATTGTAAAATGTCTGAAAAAAATTTGAATAGTCTATTCAGCAGAAATATCTTAATTATTTTAAAAAATGCATTAAGCTACGGTGGAGCAAGCTCGACAGTAGGAGACCCAGTACTTTTTGAGTGTAATGCGATTACTACAGATTGTTTCAGTTTCATAAAATTTCCATAGATGGCGCCACTACAAAGATATCAGTTGTTAGTTGAATAACTTCCGCGTTTATCATCCGATTTGGACGAAATTTGCTGGATAGGTTGGAACTATAGTATGTATTATACGTACTTAAAATCAAGGTGCTAGCTTTAAAGGTGCTCTTGTAATTCGACTTGGAAATTTTGTATTTTAATTTGTGGGGCGGAGGGGGGCGTGGCAAAAATCTAAAACAAACTCGTTCAATGCAAGATATAGATGTACATACATGCCAAATTTGGTGTCTCTAGCTCTTATAGTCTCTGAGATCTAGTTACTCAAAAAAGGGACAGACGGACAGACGGACAGACGGACAGACAGACAGACAGACGGACATGGCTATATCGACTCGGCTTTTGATGCTGATCAAGAATAATATACTTTATGGGGTCTGCCACGCCTCCTTCTGCCTGTTACGCACATTTTTTTTTGCACAAACGTAATAGACCCATTTGTACTTTTTAAAGTACTGGGTCTAAAAATGCATTAAGCTACGGTGGAGCAAGCTCGACAGTAGGAGACCCAGTACTTTTGAGTGTAATGCGATTACTACAGATTATTTCAGTTTCAAAAAATTTCCATAGATGGCGCCACTTCAGAGATTGATTTTGCCCGTAACATTGTTAGTTGAATAACTTCCGCGTTTATCATCCGATTTGGACGAAATTTGCTGGATAGGTTGAAACTATAGTCTGTATTATACATA
Organism: Drosophila putrida; assembly: GCA_037043535.1. Taxonomy (NCBI): domain Eukaryota; kingdom Metazoa; phylum Arthropoda; class Insecta; order Diptera; family Drosophilidae; genus Drosophila; species Drosophila putrida. Next base: position 5,790,264 of record JBAMBI010000160.1, on the reverse strand, counting down.
TCAAAAATCAAGGCACTAGCATTAAAGGTGCTCTTGTAATTCGACTTGGAAATTTTGTATTTTAATTTGCGGGGGCGGAGGGGGCGTGGCAAAAATCTAAAACAAACTCGTTCAATGCAAGATATAGATGTACCTACGTGCCAAATTTGGTGTCTCTAGCTCTTATAGTCTCTGAGATCTAGTTACTCAAAAAAGGGACAGACGGACAGACGGACAGACAGACAGACGGACAGACGGACAGACGGACAGACGGACATGGCTATATCGACTCGGCTGTTGATGCTGATCAAGAATATATATACTTTATGGGGTCTGCCACGCCTCCTTCTGCCTGTTACTGCACATTTTTTTTGCACAAACGTAATAGACCCATTTGTACTTTTTAAAGTACTGGGTCTAAAAATCTTATTCCCAGTGACTCACACTTTGAAAACCAAGGCATCGATTTTTATAGTATTCATTTACAAATAAATATTATTTAAAAAAAGGAAGCAGTTTCATGGATGCCTGTCAATATTTTAACATTATTTTGTACGTTTTTACTTTTTAAACATAAAAACGACAATTGAATACTTTATATGTATTTGTTAATATTGTTTCTTTTGATGATCATTAATTTAATTTCATTGATAATCGAAAAGCTGATCTATTAATTTCACTTATTTAAAATTTAAATTTTGTCGTCTGCTTCAAAGTGACTTTAAATAAGAGAAAAAAATTCTAATGAATTGTTGAAATATTGATAAATGACTTATAATGTAAGCAAGTCCCCTTATAACATTGTTTGCAGCTTGGGAGCTGCTAAATTGCCTGGGAGTTGCCTCTTTTTACAATCTACAGTCAATTACTTTCCATTCTCAATGCCATTTAAATTAACAAAGTAACGAACTTTCACCCGACACAACAACAACAACAACAAAAACAACTACGCCAACGACAGCGAACAGCAAACGGCAGCAACAACAAATGGCAGGCAAAGCATTTGGCAAATTGAAATCAAATCGATATCGAATCAAATTGAAATCTCACCACAGGCCACAAAAGCATTCGATAGACGACGACCGACGACCACAAACAAATGCCAATAAAAAACGTGGCCAAAGATTGTGTCTAGGAGTTGTGCCTGGCGCTGCTCCAGAAATCTGTCCACTATGAGTAACCCCCTCTTGATGCGCCCCACCCCTTTCAACCGCCTCTCCCTCTCTCTCGTCTCAGTTCAAAGAAATCGGAAAGTGCGCCAAGGCATCTAAGCGATACATACAACTAAAAAGCGAGAGAGACAGAGACTGTGCCAAGATAAAATATGATTGAATGCATTTGCCTGGCGCTGTCTGCTGTTTTTCCGCTTTCCCCGTCTCTGCCACGCCCCCTCCACCCAGTTGCTGTTTGCTGCTGCTGTTGTCTGATTAACATAAATCGTGCTGTTGCTGCTGCTGCTGTTGCTGCCTTTGACTATATCTTATTTCGATTTTTGCACAGCATTTGTTGTTTTTTTTTTTGTTTCTTTCTTTCGAGTTTATGTAAAAAGCAACAGCGCAAAAAAATTGAATTGAAATGAACAAAACAGCGCAGCAAAAAAACAGAAAGGCAAAAGAAGAAAAAAAACAACTGAAATAAAATGCAAACGAAGCTGGCAGCAGCAACAACCGACAGCAAGAGCAGCAACAGCAGCAGGGCGCAGGAAACATTATGCCACACGGGGGCAGCTACAGGGGGTGTCAAGCAGTCAGATAGTCCGACAGTCAGCCAGTCAGCCAGGAGCAACACATCAGCACCGCCTGCTGACTTTTATGTGCAATCGTCTTAACTCCCAACTCTGATGTTGCTGCTGTTGTTGCTGATGCTGTTGCTGCCGTTGCTGTTGCTGATGAGCATGAGAATGATGTTGCTATCTGTGTATGTCTGCCCGCTTTACTCCCCGTCCCCGTCGGCACTGTGTTGACCAGCTTTATTGTTGGCTCGCTTAAAATTCCAAACAGCAAATTGCAACTGCCAACAATTTCGAGGCTATCAGTGGCACAGCATCAACTCGACGCTGCTGGTGGCTGTTGCTGCTGTTGCTGTTACTGTTGCTCCTGGTGGTGGTTGTCTTTGCTGCTTCTGCTGCTGTCAGTAATTTTATGCAAGATGCTATCGCCCAGCACACCTCAACACGATGTGCAGAGACTTGAGGAAGAGTCAAATGCAGAGGTGAAGAAGTAGAAATCCATGTAAGCCATTTCACTTGGTATGACAAACAGCCTCGGTTTCGGCTTTTTAACGTCTCGTTGTCTTTTTTGAATGGAATGGAAATGAAATGGAATTCAATGTCCAACAGCAACATCAGTAGCAACAGCAGCAGCAGCATCAGAGGCTGGACAAATCCCTGATGTCCTATGGACACATCTCGATGAAAGCGATGGTTATAGACCGTGATGTGAATAAATCAAAGTAGTATTAAAATCAATTCGAGCTATTAGCTATTAGCATTAGAAGCTTGAAAAATTTATATGGCCTAAAATTATAGCAAAAGATAAAGGCGTGAATGTGTTTTGAAAGCTTCTGAAATGCTGTGAACTCAAAGTCTGTCGTGAATACACTTTAAAAGTTCTATAAAGGTGTGTATTGAACTTATACCATAACCAGTGTTGTTAAACGGCAAGCTTAAAGTAGAACATTGTATCATGCTAAACTTGCTTTAAGAGGGCTTGCATACATTTAAAAAATATTGAAAGCTGCAAATTTTCAGATAGGCAGCCAAAAGTTTTTCACATTTCTTGGCTAAAGAAAGACATAAATTATTTATGGCTAAAAAAGTTAAAGTGTAATTACAAATACTTTACCTTAATCCTCTATAAAAAGAAGCTTTCGCCCATCTCGAAAGGTACGTTGTCATCCCTGAGCCACATGCCATGTTGTTGCTGTTCTTGCTGTTGTTGCTGCTTCTTGCTGTTGTTGCTGCTTCTTTTGTCTGTCAGCCGCAAGACTTGTTTAGCTTGTAGCCTCCAGTTGCTGTTGCTGTTGCTGCAGCTATTCCCATTGTATATCTGTGATGCCATTCAAGTGCCAATTGTGCGCCTTGTGGCCCGAACCTTTTGCTTTTTATTTCTCATCTCTCTCTGTTGTTGCTGCCGTTTAGACAAACTGAATGCTTATTTAATTTAAGGTGGGAATTTCAATGTGACGTGCATACAGTTCATGCAAATTAAGTTGATAATAAATACTCGTAGTAGTTGCCACACACAAGTAGTTGCCCTTTGTGTTGTTGCTGCTGCTGTTGTTGTTGCTGTTGTCGCTGCTGTTGCTGTTGCTATTCAAGTGTTAATTATTGTCGGCAGCTTCAAAAAGCGATGCGAGCAAATTTTTTGCGCTTTTTGTTGACGTCGTTTATGTAAGTATTTTATATATTAAATAATTGCGTGATGCGACGACAGCAGTAGCAGAAATAGCAACAACAACAACTACAATAACAAACACTTTTGACGAGAGACTGTGTCAAGTTTAATCAAAATAATATAACAACATCAGTGAATGCCACAATAATAGCAACAACAACTGCGTCCTAGTGTAATTCACGATTTCCTGCTATAATTGAAAATATATTTCAACGAGCAGCTCGGCACAAGAACAAGTTGCTGCTGTGCAGCGACAACAACAGCAGCAATAGCAAAAGTAGCAGCAGCAGCAGCGTCAGGCAGTGCATTAATTATTCATGAGTTGTCGCGCATTGGCCAGCAACAGTGACAGGCAGCAGCCACCACAGCAGCAACAGCAACAACGACAACAGCAGCAGCGGCAGCAGCAGGAGCAGGAACAACAACTCGCCAACTGGCAACATAATTATTCATGCGAGCTTATCGCCAGTAAGGTAGGCAACACCATTTTAACCACAAGCGGATTATAATTATCAGTAGTTGCCATCAGGCGAAAAGCAACAAGCACACACATACAGCTGACAGCAGCAACATGTTGCTGGCTGTAGAAGCAAGAGTAACCACAGCAATTGCAATGGTTCAGTGCTTAGTCGAGTAGCGACAACAACGTCCAAGATGATAATGATGATGATGACGACGTTGATTATAATGGCAAAGGCGCAACAACAAATATAATTACACGGCAACAACAACAACTACAACGACGACAACAACAACAACAACAGCAGCAGCAGCAACTGAAGACAGACAGCTGCTTTAATTGATGTTGATTGCTATCAGCAACATTTCGGTCTTGATGTTGTTGCTGTCGTTGTTGTTGGTTCGCATGTTGAGGCACCTCAATTAGAATTCTTTTCTTCACTGTTTGCTGCTGCTTTCGATAGCTTTTTCTTTTTTGTCGTTGTTATTTTGGCTTGTTGTAACCCCAAACAAAATGTTGCATGTCAAAGTCGCGTTAAACTGTTGCAAATTATGGATTACAAAAAAATGTTGCTGCTTAAATAATAACTAAATCGAAAGCGAAACAAACACAAAACGTTGTCAAGATGATTGGTACGCCTCCCCCAAACCATACAACCGACTTGACACGCCCCAGGCTTTGATTGCATGCAACATTAACTGTGTCGCAAAAGAGAAACAAATAAAAGAAAATCAAATGAATTGAACGTGCATAGAGTTGGTAAAGCCTGCAGTTAGGTAGCTTAGGAAAAAGCGTTGTTGTAAACAAATAAGAATTCAAAATTCACTACGCAACGTTAAATAATATACAACACTGATCGATCACTGCAATTTAAGAGTAAAAATTTGACTTTATTTTTACATTTCGTCCAAAATTGAGATATATTGTAATTAAATATGAAATAAAATATAAACAAATATTTTAAGAAATTTAGAAATGTAAATAAAGAAGATTTAAAATAAATACAATATACGATGTGCAACACTTGATTGTTTTAAGTGCTATACAACACTGATGGCCTGAAAGCTTTGCTCCACTTTTGCAGTTCGTTCAATACTTTTCGTCAAATAAATCGTTGACTTAACGAATTCGCCAGAATCACATAACGGTACAATATGTACAAATGTACACATGCACATATGTACATACATTTATAATAATAAATCTCTATAATGGCATTTTCATTGCTACTTTGTTCATACTGTATTCAATGTGCATTTGTATTTGTATTTGTGTTTGTATTTTTGCGAGCCATTTGAGTTTTATGGCTACCGCTGCAACAGCAGTTAATTGAAATGGAAACAAGTTGTTGTTGCCATTGCTGCTGGGCAATTGGTTAGTAGTTGACAGTTGTCGTTGTTGATGTTGTTGTGTTTGTGGTTGTTGTTGTGGAGGTTTTTATAGCACATGCTCATATTGCTTGGCACGGTTTATGGCTGTTGCATTTGTTGGCTCACGTTTTAAGCCAAGCGTAAATCGTATGTATTTATTTCTTTTATTTGTACTATACGTATGTATGTATGTGGAAACATGTTTAACTTCATTTCTATTTTAAGCACGTGCGATTCTCTTGGCCCATTGGGTTTTTATTGTTAATTTGCAAATACTATGACTTGAGCTGTCAGCAACCCATGCAATTAATTAAGGAATACAACATACATACATAGTATAAATTAATAAAATGTGGAAAACAAATGAAATAATTTTACAATTGTATTAAAATGACAAAAGGCAACGTTGACAGGCGGTCAGCAGATAAATCATGTTGTTGCTGTCGCCATGACTGCAGCTTCTGTGCTACAATTTGAGCGGTTTAAGCGTTTAAATTTTAATTAACATTTGAATTGTACTGCCCTCAGGGCAACAACAACAACAACATCCAAAGCTAAAAGGCTCCACACTCTTTCATTCGGAATTACTCCACTCCTCTTTAACTCTCGCTGTCTCTCTCTCTCTCTGCTGCTGCTGCTCTCCTGTTGCACTTGCTTTGCTAAAGAGCGAGCGACAGCTGGAGCAGCCATGTTTGTTTATGGCGCTCACAACGCGTTCAAGCGAGACAGCAATGTGCTGCTGCTGCTGCGACTGCGCTGCGCATGCAGAAAACGAAGAAGTTGAAAAAAAGGCAACGAAAACAAAAACAAAAACTACATACAACTACAACAAGGAGTGGAGTAGTTTTTATTTAGTTATTGTTGTTATTGTTGTTGTTATTGTAGTTGTTGTCGGTGCTGCTGCTGCTGATGTTGCCTTTTGCTTTGGGGCTTCGCCTCGCCTCTTAAATGTTTAAACGATTAAGTCGAATTTTAATTTAGCCGCAAAACATAACACGATTTCACACACACCAACACACATATTTGTATATTTAAATACATAGACAGGGGCACACAGCAGTTTTTAGCCCCGGGCGCGGACTAAACTAACAGAAATGTAAAGCAGGCAATAAAGTGGCAACATGCTGACTTTGCCATAACTAACTGAAACAGTTGGGGGCGTCATTCGGTTGCCACCATCTCTCCTCTCCCTCATCTTCCCTCTCTCTCCTCTTGCCACTCTTCCGTCGCACTCTTTGGTGTCTTTGCTGTCTCTGCGCCTAAGTGGATGAATGAATAAACGAGCGTCGCTTGGGAAAACTGGGCATCTGAGTCTAGAGCTGAGACTTAAGCTATTAAGTAGCTAGATATAGCAAGTTTATCAAGATAAACTTTAAAATTTCACGAAATATTAATGGCTAAGAAACTTACTATTTTTTAAGATATTTCGACTGCACTTTCAGTTAAGATTAATATATTTGAGAAATTTAGTTTACTCTGCAGTTATTTTATGGGTGAGTCAGAGGGTCGGAATTTTTAGAAATATTTTAAAGATAACATTGTGTACCGCAAAAACCATTTGGTTCATTGGTAGCATGTTTTTTTGCCCAGATTGTATTTATAAGTATTAAAAGTGTACAATAGTACTTAAACCATTAAGTTGTGTAGTAATGGGATATTCAGATACATGTAATAGATTATTATAACTATTTCTAGCCTTTTTAGTCAAATAAATTCTGGCAGCACTACTTTAGAGACAGCGTAATGAATTGGCTTTTGGGTTCGGTCCCAGACTTGGGCTTTGGCCCCGGCGTTGCTGGGGCTCATTAATGTTTAAAGTGTTTTATGATATGCATAATTGCTTGTACAGATAATAAAGTTTTGCTGCTCGAGCGAGCTTGCCTCCCTCTCCTTCTCCCCCCTCTGGAAGAGTCCACCCTCAGCGTCCATTCACTTAATTAAAATGCAAATGGAAATTCTTCAAATTACTAGAAATGAAAGCCAAACAAACCTGCATTCTTGAGGGTCCCTAAAATGTTGTGAAGGGGAGAAAGCGAACGAGTTTGTGAGAGTGAGAGTGAGAGCGAGATTGTGGGTGGATAGTTGGCACAGACGGACATGATGATGACATGTTTCTTTCCACTCGATTCCCCTGCTTCCCCAACGCACATCGCACATTCACAAACAGGCGGCGCATGCGGAAATTTTTGTAGTTGTTCGGTTGTTCTTCCATTGTCTTTGTTGTTGTTGTTGTAGCGCCTGGTTTGAAAGCAGCTACCGAGTTTACGACGCGTGAACGGCAACTCATCCGCACAAAAGAGGCGACAAAATACACGAGGGAGAACGACGGACGACGGACGACGAAGCAAAGTCGAGCCGAGTCTTAACCTAAGGGGGAGCCATCACACATACACACGCACGCACACTAAGACAAGGTCTCACAGGCAGGGGAGCTGCATTGATCTTGTGCTTGCTTCTCTCTTGTCTCTTCTCGCTCTTTGCTCATCACTACATTTTTTATTGTACTGTGCTGAGGCATATTTCCAGTGAATTTTTCGATGATATCTTTGAATGTTAACATTCACAAAAGCGTAAAGATTGCTGCCCCTGCTGGTTTTTTCCCCCTCTGTTTAGTTATAGATACACACACACACATCCATAAGTGCGTTCATATATCGGACCTTTTTATGGGCACTTTTAGAGTCTGTTGTTCGGGTCTTTGGACCCTTTTTTCGGCTTGTATCTGTATGTGTGTGTGTGTGTGTTAAGTGAAATTCTTTTGTGTCGACAAGCGAAAATAAAATTCACACAGTGCGAAACGTGTCCAATAAACAGAAAAAAAGAGACAACACAAGAAGAGCAGAAAATAAACCCAGTCGGATACAATGGAATTGAACTGGAACCTCCTTACTCTCCTCTGATCTCCTCACCGCTCTCTTTCTCTACCTGAGCCAATCTGTGTGAGCGGTCATTGAAAAAAGGTGCAAAGGCAGCAGCAGCGATAACAACAACAAGGCATTAAGTGAGTGAGGGAGAACAACAACAGCAACAACAACAACAACATGACTACAGAATACACTCAATGACAAGCTGCTCGGCAATTTGACATAATTTATACGTCAAATTACTGCAAATTGATGCTAAATGGCTTCAAATTGAATTGACGGGTGCATAAAAGAGACAGGGATATAAGAGGGCGAACGAGTGAGCAAGAAGTGAGAGCAACGAAACAAAAGCAAAACTTGTATGCGAACAACAACAAAATCGACAATGTAGCGCCCTCTGGCAGGCAAGGCGACAACAACAGCAACAACAACAACAGCAACAACAACAATCATCACGTCGGCGTTTTGTGCACTCAAACGAAAAACATTTTCAGTTTTCTGTGGGGCATCATTGTCGTTGTTGTTGTTGCCACTCCATACACGGTGATGGTGATGGTGATGGTGATGGTAAAGCGCAGGGGGAGGGGGAAGTCAGAGTACTCCGCACACCTTTCGCCTCACTTCACAAGACTTGACTGAACTGAACTCAACTCAACTCTACTTAACTTAACTCAACTCAACTCAAGCTGGTTAACTGCCTGACTTTGAATGCTTTGCAGAATTCGTGGCAACAAAAACAAAAAAAAAAATAAATAAATAAAAAAATGGGAAACCAGAAGAGCACAACTTATCTTGACAGCCGACAGAGTGCTGCACCTCAGCACTTTGTAATAATGATTGCCCCCAACGGCAACAACAACAATAATACCAACAACTACAACATCCACATTAACAACCGTAACAACAATTGCAACACGTGAACTTCAATTGTTGATCTGTGCAGAAGGAGGAAAAAAATCTGAACAAATTTGTTTTATCCAAAAGATCGAGCAGTGTAATGTGCATTGTCTACTAGATGTTACTTTTTTTCGTTACGTACATTGTGTTAAAAAATAGTAGATAATCGAAATGGGCACGAGTCTTTTTCGGATATCTCGGGCTATTTTTTGAAAGAATAAAATATTACGTTTATACGTTTACCGCTCATATCGATTTAAAAAAATATTTGTGTAATATTTCGCTGTCAATTTCACATACTTCTTTTTAATGCAGTCATGCCTAATAAAAAATCGCTTCTATCACATTTTTATCAATTGCTTCAACAAGAAGAAAATCATTTGTCTGATTTATATTTTAGCATATCTATCTACAGTTTCTTATGGGGAAAAAATATTCTATTAAAAGAGCATTGAATCAGTCAGTGTAAACACACTTAAAAAACTCAGGCGTTAAAAGTAGCAACTCTGTAAATTGTTGATATTTATATTCTTTAAAAGTCGACAGTAAATTTACTTTAAGCATTAGCAATGCTGCAAAAAAAATTGTCAGTTGCCATATTTTTACCTGGGGAGTTGTGAAATGAGTGTCAAGATATACAAGCCTATTTAAAATACGTAATTGGTACTCATGAAGTTGGCTGATTTCTAAAAAATCTCATTTCATTCAGTAAAAGTTAAGTTAGTAAAGGAACGATTGTTGAATACAATTAAAACTTAAATAAATAATATACATTATCGTCTCACTTTCGACTGGCTTTAAAGTTTCAACTTAAAGTTTTTCTTTATTTAACTTGTTTATTTTGCTTGTAATATTAAAAGTTTGTATTTTCTCTACTATCTTTGCAGGTTTGTATTTTTATGGCATTTAAATAACAAGAAGAAGAAGTGAAGGAGAAACAACAAGTCAATTGTCTGCTTCCCAGTGAAGCCACTCGACGCCGCCTTTCACACCTCTTACAGTCAGACACACACACAAACACACACACATCCACCCACTCTGACAAACACACGCGAGGTAAAAGGAAAATCAATTTTCAGCGTATAAAAAAAGACAAAGTAAAAAGAAGAAGGGAGAAATAAAAGAAAGCAATGAAATGTGCCTGGCCATAAAATGCAACTGTCAACGAAAACTTTGTTGTTGAACAATTTGTTGCTGTTGTTGTTGCTGTTGTTGACGTTGCTGTTGCCGTTGCTGTTGCAGTTGCAACAACATGAAAATAACTTGCAGCAGCGTTGGCAAAATATTGAATTCAATTTAAAGCCCAAAAGGCGTTCATAAATCTTTACAATGTGATGAGGAGAAAGGCTGGTGGAAAGGCAACCGACTGGGCAGCCAAGTGGCAACAACAACTGCAACAACAACTGCAACAATAACAAGCGACAACAGGGTCCGTCCGACAAAGTGAAAGAGTCGAAAAAGAGCTGCAAAACTCTTTAGCCAGATTATGGGTATGGCTATGCTGGGCTGCTGACTTATTGGCCAAATTACGGTCAGGGAAAAGGGAATGCGAAAGGAAGTTAAATTGGCAAAGAAAAGGAGGAAAAATGCTAAATTAAAATGCAATTAAGCTTGAGTCTTTTAAGCAAGTCGTAGTTATAGCTAAAACTTCTTGAGAATTATAAATATTTATGTATTTCAATATCTTATATGCGTGGAAAAATGTCGTTTTTAGGATCTCCTTTGATTTCATATAATTTCAAGTAAATTAACTATTTCAGCGACTTAATTGAAAATTAATTGCTAGTGGCAAGTGTGGCAAGTCCCCTTGAGTGCCACACAACACACACACACACACGCAGAGAGAAAGAGAGAGAGAGAAGTCCATAAATTTATGGGCGCCCCATCATAAATTAGCATAGAAAATTTGCGTGTCGCCAGTGCCAGAAAAACTTGGCGCAGTTTGATTGCTTGTTGCCTCAAAACGGGGCAGCATGCTGCGGGCGCTATGCAAATCTTGACTAGTAGCTGCCACAGCAGCAACAAAATGAACGTTGCCAGTTTGCTCATGGTGCACTTTCCTCTCTTCCTGCTCCTCCTTTCCCTGTTACACAGTTCTCAACTCGGAAATTGTTCAACTTCATCAGCCAAGGCAACTGAATGTATTATACATATATCTTACTGTGTGTGTTTGTGTGTGTGTGTGTGAGTGTGTGTGTGTGTGGCAAGTCTGTTGCCTGCCAACGAAGTTGCCCCGCAGCTTCTTCACTTGGTCTTATGTTGTCTGCCTTGTCTGGCTTTTGTGCCCTTTTTGCAACATAAAACCAAAAGTATGCTGCAGCCAAAAGGCCCCGAGGATACAAACCAAGCACTTCAACAGAACGAGTTGCATGCCATTGGCAGGGGTGCCAAGAGGGGAGAGAAGTGAAGTAGAGTTGAGAAAAGAAATGCTGTAGAACTGAACGAAGCAACTAAAAACACTTTAGGCATTTCCAACTCTGGGATACCCAGCGAAAGGAATCTAAAAAGAATTCTCGACTAACAACATAAGAATGTGAACTTGGCCGGGTTATTTTTTACTAACCGAACTATAAAATATATATCAGATCAGCACTTCTAAATTACTTGTCCCTCAACTTAAATATTTAATTGCATAGGGAATTGTATAGGTAAATAATATAATTTAAATCTGATATACATATATATAAAGTCTGAAAACACAGTTATACCAGTTAACCACTGTTACAGCAGCTTAGCAGGATGTGTCCAGAAAGTGTCTTGATTGCTATCGTCACGGTTAGTATACCTCATTAAGTAAGTTTTTCTTTATAGGGCATGTCAATTGCAATTTCTCAGCAGCTATTCAAAGTGTACTGCCCCATATGCTGTTGTTGTTGTTTGTTGTTGTTGTTTATGGAATAAGTTTGCAGCCGTTTATTGCCAGAGATACAACAAACTTGGCTTAAATAAATAAAACTTACTCCGTATTCAGTTGAAATTCATAGAAGTTTTAAAGTTTTCTAACATTGAGTAGCAATACTACAAACTATAGCTTAGCATAAAACAACTGCAGGGATATCGATTATACCTGCAATCGATAAATTCGTTCAATGAATGACAACTAATTGTGAACTAGCATTGGAAAAGGCAAAGATTTTCTTAAAAGAGGGGAAAAGTTTAAAATTTGTGATAAATTATCGATAACTCTTTATTAACTTAATTTTCCGAATGTCAGTTTTTGTCTGCATTGAAATAAATAAATATAAACAATCAAAATGAAAACAAATATTTCTAAATAATAAATTTTCCATTGTTATAAATTGATAAATGAATTCTTTCAAGATGACTTTTGGTTTACATACACTTTAACACCCTACCAACTACCAATAATTTAATGAAGCCAGGTTTAAAGCCGAACTATATAACAATTTGCATTTGCAATTTTACTCACATTAGCGACTGCCACACACACACACACACACGCGTAGGGGTTTTTGGGGCGTAACCAAAGTTGTTGAGTGTACAGGAAAATTGTGTTAATTGCTGTCAAGTGACAATTAAGCGATCTCTCAAACAACTACAGCGCAAAATGCAGCAGGTAAAAATGACTTGATTGCAATGATTATGCCTCCGCTCTTGATTAATTGACGCCCCGACAGCAGCAGCAGCAGCAACTCTAACAACAACAACAACTATCCAAGTTAAAGTTGTTGAAGCTGACGGTTGATTGACTCAACGTGGCCCAAACCTTTTGCAGCTAAAAGTTAACAAGTTTTTGCCGTTCCACTTGACTGCAACAGCAACAACAACAACAACAGCACCAATAGCTACGGCAACAACTTGCGACGAATGAAGACGCAATCCAATAGACACAGAGACTCGGAGACTTGAGACCAAAGAGCATGACTCTTGGGCCAACTTCTCAGTCAAGCATGCCAAATGCGGTGCACAGTTTTATTTTTGCTGTAGCTGTTGTTGTTGTTCTTCTGATTGTTGTACCTTACGTTGATGTTGTTATTGTTGTTGTTATTGTTGTTGTTGTTGCTGAGACTGAAGCCTTTATCTAGTTGAGTCTATCTAGGCGCTGTCCGTCCACAGTTGTCCGACTTGGACAAACGACGAAGAGTTGCGTCCATATCAGCCATGTCTATCTGTGACTGGCTCTCTCTCTCTTTCTCAGACCGTCTCTCTCTCTCTCTCTTTGGTCGTATATTTGTCCATTGAAGCATGCAATTGATTGCTGCAACAACAGCAACAACAACAACAAAGACAAAAACAATAACAACTTCCATCTCTGGCTTCGAATTTGTGTGTTTGAGTCTGTTGCCTGCTGCGCTTTAATTGCCTTTTCATTGCAGCCCGTCGTCCGTTTGGACATTGCTTGGCCAAAATGACGGCACCAGGGCACCTATTCGATCCCCTCCTGCCATCGCCATCTAGCCAATCTTCAGCCAGTCAACCATCCTGGACTGTGTGTAATTTGTGGTTGTTGTTCTTCAGTTAATGCATTACATGAATTTTAACAAGCTTTGCAGTCTGCTGCCTGTTCTGTCTACATTGCCACGCCCCATGCCGCCCATCATCCTGTTGCCTCTGTTGTTTATTATAGCCGCATCGCATTTCGTCGCATATATGCAAAAATTTCCTTGAAAATTAATATAATTTGCAAATGCCAAACAGTGTTGCAAAGCGTTCACAATTTACAACAATTTACATGTGCGTAGATTGTAATTACAAGAAACAAAAACATTTTTACAAAGAAAGAAAAAATAGTTAATAAATTTTAATATAAAATTATGCCGCCAAAGATATTAAACATATTAGATAATATATTTATATTAAATATACCACAGTTAATTACATTTATAATAAATGTACAAAAAATCTTAAGTATAAAGCTAAACTTAGAGTTACCTTTGTGCTGTTTTAAAATGACTAATGATTTATTTATCATAATCAAAATAAAGGTTGTATCTCGGTTCAAGTTCAAAGTTAGCAATAATGTGTCAAATATAAAGATAATAACTATATTAAAAGTAAATATAAGTACCTGGTCTAAGCTTTCTGTCGGGTAATTGATAATAATTTCTGTTTATCCCTTTCTTAATAATCTGCATAAAATTTGCTAAAATAGAAGCTAAAATTGATGTACATAAACACATAATTTGTATCTTACAACCTTTTATCAATTTATTAACCCTTTCGCCAACACTATAAAAGTGAAAAACTCGTTAACAACACTGACTCGATGCCCAACTCTGCCAAATTGTAAAGCTGTCCCCTCAACTTGTGGCTTGTTTAACAAGTTTCTTTTATATATTTGGCACATGCCAACACGTTTGCATTTGACTGCACTCTACACCTTCCCTTCACTCTGCCTCCGCCTCCGCCTTCCACCCCCTCTTCCTCCTTCTGACTGCTTGCCACCGTTCGTTGCGGTGTTGGCTAAACTAATTGGCTGCGTTTTTGGTTAATTAGCGCAACTCGAACTGCTTCGTTGCTGTCGATGTCGTCTCGTTGCAAGTGAATTCTCTCGCACACGCGCTTTGATTGCCACTCAATGTGGCAGCTAAAACTTTGGCAACGGCAACAGCGACAGCCGCCAACTTGCAACTGACAACTAGCAACAGGCAGCAGGCATAGTGCAACAGCGGCAACTATTTTGTCTGCATTAAAACGTTGTAATTATTTTATGCCAGATAACAATTTGATATTGTCAGCTCCATAAAATGTTCGTGTTTGCTCTTAACTTGGCCCAAACCGTTGCGGTCGACTAGCAGTGTGTGGTTGGAGGTAGGAGGTGGGGGTTTTAACCGAACAACGGCACATGCGTGTATGCAAATTGGCAAATTGAATCTATGCCACATTTGGCTGGACACAGTTAACAGAGATAATGAATTTCCAGGTGTGCGCAGTGGTCTCGCAATAAAGTGACCATGGAGGTGTCATTTAACTGTATAAAAACGGTATACACGACTTTCTTTAAAAGCAACTCAATAGAACCGTTGTATCAGCTTAAGGAATACCCTGAAAGAGAACATAGATATAGATACAAACAAATCTGAACTCAGAAAAACTTAAGAGCGAACTTGAGGAAACAGTTAATTGGGTTTAGCTTAAAATGAATTGAAACAGCTTAATATATGTCAGTTGTAAATAAATGTAATCAAAGAGATCAGCTGTAATATATTCTGCAGAAATAAGCTACAATTACCTCCAGTACGATCTACATATATATCTAAATATATACATAAAAAAATACCTATAAATAAATAAACCAAAGATATTAATATACAAAGTGATTATGGAATATAAAGTGGAACTACTAGAATTAAAGGGCTGTTGTATGTTTAAGATAGTTGAGCTATTTAATTTTACAAACTATTCCACTTGAGTTTCTGGTCCACTCTAAAGTGTTATGTATATATTCACATTGGCATGAAAAACAGCGGCAACATTGTGCCTGGTGCTTGCAACACATGGAGGCAGACAGCCAATGTGCCTGTCATCGGTTGACAGCCGCAGCGGGGCCGCAACTACAACAACAACAGCAACAACAACGTGCAACAATATCAAAGTAGTAGCAGCAACCTTCTGCTGCCTCCCCTCTCCTAGTTCCCGTTTCTCCGCCACCTCTTCATCGACGTCGTCACTTTAACAATTTGCAATAAATTAGCCAGCAACTGCGTCGAGTTTTCACTTGAAATGCGATTCGAATTGCATTTACACGGCGACATTTTGTCAGAGTTTTCTTACGTTTTTCTCTTATTCATTTTAGTATGCAACGTTACCGTTACCCTGCACAGCTTTTGCCTGACCCCTCAACGCCCGCCATTCCCCTCTTGGTTGTGTCAAGAAAGTTAACACTTTTTACCACAGCACAATTTCAAACATGTCTTGACAATTTCACACTCGATCTAAAGTTGTGCCTTGCTGTTTGCTGTTAGCTGTTTGCTGCTTGCATCTTGCAACTGCAACAGCTGCTACACACTAATTTCGAATGTCTACCTGGCTGCCACATTTATCCCTCTGTCTGTTGTCCCTCCTATCCGTCAACCGGTAACTGTAACGAATTCAAGTTCACCTGGCATGTGGCACAATTGTCGGCACAGCACGAAGTACGAAACGCCCACAAAAAAGGAAACAAATATGTTACCAAAATTTATCAGAGTTTTATGTACATATTCCCTTGTATTTAAACCCTTTTAAATAGAACTATCACAGTCGTAATCCATTCAAAATATCGAATCTTTGTTTTTGTCCCTACTGATATTTTCAGAATCCAAATTTTGACAGACTTGAATAGCTTTACAATATTAATTGGATTAAGATTTGTTGGATTTATTTCAGAGCTCAATGTTGTGAATACTATATGTGCACATTAATATATGTATATTAAAATCTTGTCGTTAGGTAAAGACACCTATTAGGGCATCCATTTGTCGGTTATCCTGGCGATAGACACAAAACCCCATTCGACTTCTCCCGTAACATTAAAAATGATCTTGTAATATCCTTGTGGTGCCATTTCAGGCATACCATCGCCCTCGACAGTACACTCCTTAAAAATAAATTTTGCTCTTTTCCATGGCAGTACGTCTTCCGGTTTTGGTATATTCGAACAGCCGCCTAAATTCGAATAGATCATATCTGCGTAGAACTTTTCAATAAATTCTGGGTAGGTTTGCTTTGGGATTTTCCATGGCATCGGTTGGTAGTCGTCTGCTCTTCCTGATTGACTACGAAAGGCCGTCGCCTCAACCTAAATGGAATAATAAGCAATAGAGATTTCGAACTCTTTTAGGGATTATAGAATTCTCACCATTACGTCATCAGACCCGTCATAAGCAAAGTCTATTTCGCCTTCATAAGCAAATTCACCCTTTGACGTTCTCTTAATACGGATATCCAGGAACAATTTATTTGAGTCCGACGAATGGCAATCCACTGATAAGGGTTCGTAATCCCACTTGCGCTGAAATTACAATCAGGATGGGATTATTCTGATTCTATATGTATGTTTTATCCCCTACCTTTCCATTACACCCGACGCAGAGGAAACACACGTTGAAAAACAACAGCAACAACGATTTCCGAATCATTGTCAATATAAAACCTCGACTCAACTCTCACACCAGATACTTTTGGTTTATATAGCGTGAGATTTTGGGCCCAATAACGATATTGTTGTTTAAAGATCTTACCATAACTCCAATTAACCTTGTTAACAAGCTCTGATTTTCAGTATTTGTAAACATGAATGTCATCTATTGTTCAGATAACTTCGAAAAGTTAATTGCAGATTGTCAGTCTAACATAACCCTAATTGCCATATATGTTACATATAATTGAAACGGTATTTGTCTAAAGAATTGTTGTCTGCAATTGGCAACCAGATATATATAACATTTGCTATCAATTGTATGTTATAAAATATATTTGTTAAATTATTACCTTTCCTAAATTGGCACTTCTGAGAGACAAATTTGTGTTGCAGAATTTTCTTTTAGAGAAGCGTTTTTTTAAGAGTTTTCTGTTTTGACTAATAACTTTTTTGCTAAGATAATATAACTTATACATTTCTGATCATATACATTTGATTACAGATATCTAGTAAAATGTGTGACTGTTAAACTCTTCGTGAAAATGTGTAGAATACGGTACTAATATCATTTTGTGCTTTGTTGACCTTTTTAAAAGTGAATTTTAAATGAAAAATCGTTGAGCATCTCATAGTCGAAAGGAGAGGGGGTGAAGACAATGTCCAAATTAAACAATCAAAAAAATTTTAATTTTACTTAAGCCTAACTAACGTTCTTGCAAAATGTTAACTCTATAGATTTATATCTTTATTTTTCAATATATTTTTTTTAATATTAAACTATAATATAATAGGACTTTATCCGACAATTTCTGACTTTTTTGACTATCGAATGTCCTCTCACAATTTACAACTTATTAGTCATAATTCAATTTTGATCAATTTATTACATTCTTTGTATAGGACTGTGTACATTTTAGTTAATATGGTGTTTTATCAAAGATCTTGACGACAGTTTCAAAGACCCAGTCAACCTCTCCGGTAGCTGTGAAAATGACCTTATAATAGCCTTGTGGTGCCATTTCGGGCATGCCTTTGCCCTCGACAATACATTCCGTAAATGTGTAGTTAGCTCTTTTCCAAGGATTTGCATTTGCCGGTTCTGGCAGATTCGTACAATGTCCTAAATTCGAATAGATCATATCTTCGTAGAAGCCTTCAATATATTCAGGATATGTTTGTTTTTTGATGCTCCATGGCATCGGTTGGAAGTCGTCTTCTCTGCCCGATTGGCTGCGAAAAGCGACAGCTTCAACCTAAATAATTAATAATTATACATTACCATTGAATTTTTGATAATTATGAAGTACCCACCATTGTGGTCTCATCCACATCATAGGCAAAGTTCATGTAACCATCATAAGAAATTTCACCCTTTTTTGATCTTTTAAGACGCATATTGATGTCGAGTTTATTTGAATCGGACGTTTTGTAATCCACTGAGATAAGTTCGTAATCCCATCTGCGCTAAAATTCAAAGGATATATTATCCTCTATTATTAATTTGAATATATAACTTACTGCACCATCACACCCAACGCCGAATAAAATAAACACGAGTGTCCATGCCACAAACAACAACTGCACCAATGTTTTGAATATCATTTTCAACCTCAATTCTCAACTCAACTGGAAGTATAAATGTGTCCGGCTTATATAGTGTGTTGTTCGAAATACAGCAATGTATATTGTAGATCCTTAGCTTAGTTACAATTAACTTTGTTAACAACCTCTCATTTTTGATATATGTAAACATGGGTGCCATCTATCATTGAGATAAATACCAAATGTTAATCACATTCCCATTGAGAATTGTTTTACAACATGCAATACAATATTATATTTTATTGATTGCATACACAAAAAAAAATACAAATTACTGCGCTATGGGGACTAAATATAGTCATAATTTTCAAGTGTTATCAGGCTAAAAATAGGTAGGAAATAACGAAAAGTATATTTTTTAGATGGATTAACATACGTTAAACCACTTTGAGATACTCTGTACTGAGATGTTATAAACTGTTGTATATTCGTTAAGTCCGCATCTTTACTGATACTCTGCTACTGAAATTTGTACGATAAAGAATATTTATTTTATTTATCCTACAAGTTAAATAGTTAACTCTTACAAGCAGTTCAATTTTAATTTGTATCTGGTAAAAAACGTTAGTTAAATTATTTTAAGAACTACTGTTACTAACTGTTACTAACTGTTACTAAAAAATCCAGAGATTTATAGACCATGACAAATGTTCAGCTATGTGGACAGGGTAAGTCCATGATACCCCTTTTTGTATGCGCCTGTTACAAGGTATAATACCACGCTTATCTGGACAACACAACCACTTGAGAGTGAATGTCGTGGCGGGGAGATAGAGACAAAGGCACTTGAGTTTTTGAACCATTTCCAGTGATCGATATTGAAAAAGCAATTGAATGATGTGCCGCAGTTCGAGGCAAACTCCTTCCCCTATTTTTAAGTGGCATGATCGCCACTCGAGTGTGGCAGTCACAGTGAAAAAGGCAAAAGGGGCGGGGCTGCACTTTATTTAATTGAACTCGCGGCGTCTAACCGCAGAAACATTTTGAGCCACCAACGCAACCAGATACTTAACAAGAGCACTTCCAAATATACATATATATGAATACACATAAATATGTGGGAGTTAGAGTATCTGTGTGTGTGTGTGCGTGAAAGAGTATCTGTGTCTGTTCTTGCTGCATATTGTGCATATAAAATCAAATTAACGCGCATCGCAGGAATCAAAACAAAATCAGAGGGTCATGAAAATTATAAACGAAACTACATTTGGGACAAACAGAGGAAGGGAAGAATAGAAGGTAACTTGTTGTGTTTCAGTTGTTATTGTTGGTCTCCTTTGGTTGCCCCTTTTTGCGGTTAGTTTGCTAATAAAAGCGCAACTGGCAACTCCCTCGAGGCGTTCATTTAGCGGCAACGACGGCAGCGCTTCGATCTTTTTCTACAAACCACAAAGTTGACCACAACGATGATGACGACGAGGTCGTAAATCTTAAACCAGCTTCCCCTGCTCCCTGCTCCCAGCTCCCAGTTGCCTGCCCCTGCCTCTCATCCAATCACCACTCCACGGCGCCCTCTCCAAAAGTTTAATACGTGCGGACAGAGAGACTCTGGAACTTAAGTTGGCTATAACAAGCCTTGCCTCGCATCCCAATCTCTTGTCCCCCAAGTACATCAACCATAAAAATCCAAAAGGAATATGCGTACAGCTCTGGTGAATAAAATAGCATCAAGAGCAGAAACTGCCTTTAGTGGAGATTATTGAATATACATAAACACACGTAGTTTTCCAGTACAAGAATTTAAAAAGTGCAACTTTTAGCTACAGATCCTACTAAGGTTTCTATTCCCTCTGAAGGCATTTTCTTCTCGTGCTGCTATTTTATTTACCAGAGCTGTAAATACATACTTATATATGTGTATATATGTAACAGACATACATGTTGATACGTATGTATTTGTATGTGCATGTATTTTTTTTCAGTTGAAGCCCAATTTAAAACACGACTTGAACGATGACCGGCGCTGCCTTTGTATCGGCTTTAAACTGAAATGAAAACTGCCTTGTGGCAGCAGTTTCTTCTTACTTGTTGTTGTTGTAGTTATTTACCTCTTGCTGCCGAGTTTGTGGGTCCCTTGCAACAAAACGAGCTCTTCAACCGAATTCGTTGGCAGGCTATTAGTAATTTATTGATTTGTCTAAATTATGGAGTGTTTCAATCGGCTTGTTTGTTTGTTATGGCTGCAACACCACTTACCGTGCTTTGGCACGTTGATGCCACATGCCGCATGCCACATGCCACGCAGCTACGCATAGCCCACCCACCATGCACGTGGCGTTAATCTTGCAGCAAATCAATCTTTCCCATGAGAGTTGCTCAGAGGTAGCTTAATAGAAACTTTAATTATAGTAAAATCTCTTTAAAGGGCTTTGAAAATGTATCTGTTTAAAATCAGATAACACATATAACCATACCTCTTTATAGAAAACCGACAAACCCTGCAATTAAATGACTACGGAATACAACTTTAATTAGAGTAAAAGCTAAAATGAGTGCGTGTAAGGTTACTTGACTACTTATCTTCAATTGGCATATCTAAAAATACCTCTTTATAAAAATCTTGAAGTACTTGCAAATTTAGTCGGTTATCAGATACAAATTAAACAAAGATGGATAGTAAGTGGCGAAACTTGATATGATTATAATCAAATTTCAGATATTATTAAATATTTTTAGAAGTATGCGAATAAGTAAACATAAGAAATAAGTTAATTTTGAGTTTCAGCTCTTTTCGTAGTTTAAAAACCTTTCTGATTATAATCAGATGTTTTTGTAGATTTACTTTTAAATATGCATTTCTTTAACTGATTATAATCAAATATAAACTCTTAAATTAATTGAAAACTTAATTGATTAATAGTTACAATTATCAATACCAAAGTATGTAAATAATTGGAGGCCGTAAAAGTTGTGTAAAAGCTTAAATTTGTATATGGGAAAACGAATTGATTATAATTCACACTGAATGAAAAAATTATTACTTTCTCACACACACACACACGCACACAGATATCATATGCCTCACTAACCAATTATTGATGAGCGTAGGCGCGTTTAATAATGACAATAAACGCAACAACTCAATTAATTAAATATCCATATTAAAATATAAAGGCAGAATTACACACAATAACAAATAAACGACAAACAAAATAGCGAAACCCACATAAAAATAATAATGAAATAAACGTCTGTCATTTGTATGTTTATCAATGTTTGAGTGTGCGTGTGTGTGAGCATTACTTAATTATCGTAAAAAATGCTAACCACATGCAAATTTAATTGCTAGCGCGTTGTTTGAATGGGCTTTAAAGCAAAAATAATCCACAGACTTTCCAACACACTTCCAGTTCCAAATGGAAACCCGCTAAAGCAAAAGACAGCGTGGGAGTTATGACGATCATAAAGTGTTGGAAGTTGCGACCCAATTTATAAAACTCTGTCATAGATAGTAGTAGATGCACACATGCATACATATATACACAACCATAAAGCACAGAGAGCTTTTATGTCTCTGTATGTGTATGTGTTAATCCACGTGCGGTGGCTGCTGTGCAGTTGTTTTTGTAACTTTGTTGGTGTCTGACAAAGCGGCTTACATACAGTGGACGAGCAAAGAGGAAACTAAAAAGCGATTAGCTGCTGACAACTTGTTCATATGTATGTGAATACTCTTAAATGTTTAAGTACATCTCAATAAGCACCCACTAAGAGAGGTACACAGAAAGAGAGAGTGATAGAGAGAGAGTAAGTAGTTTTAAGTGACAAGTCGACAACAGAACAACTTAATTCGGGTGTCGTTGCCTGTCACCAATGACGTCATGCCAATAAAAAAATAATACAGTGAAAAGCACTTGCATATATACACTTCTTATTTATAACTAGATTATAGCAAATGTGACGCTATTCTGCTGTGTGGAACTGTAATTTGTATGATAAATAGTTTATCAATATCGGTGCTATCTTATCGGGAATCGCTACCGTGGCCAGGCATCGACAATGCATTCATACATGTTTCCCAAATCATATTTCAAGCACTTGAGTGGGTTATCAGCAAATTGCAAAAGTGTTTTAATTGCCAAGTCGTTAAGGTGTCTGCCAAGTGCAGGTTGTATAGCAAATCACAGCTCGAATGCATTAAACTTAACCTCCAAGCCCCCAGGCAGTCAGTCAGTCAGTCAGTAAGTCAATCGTTCAGTCAGTCAGAGTACAGAGCAGAGAGCGATAAGAGGGCGACTAGCGCTAATCGCACACTTCGAACGGCCGCCACACTTGAAAGGCAACAAAATTGTTATTTATATTTGTATGTGTGTGTGTGTTTTTGATGTTATTTTGCATGTTTTATTTATAGCTTTTTTTTTGTTGGAACACTTCAAACTCGATGTCATATTGATTGTACTATTTCTCTTCCTAACTAACTATTTTGTATAGCCACTATCTCATTCTCGTTCTCTTTACTTTTGTTGTCATTGCAGTTTTGAAAATGAACAGTTTGGCCCGAGGGCCGAGGCCCTGCGTCTCCTCACTGTGCCGTTGCCTGGAAAACTCGACAGTACGGCAACGCCAGCAACAGCAATTCCAAGTTCCAGTAGCACGTAAGATTACCAAGAAGAACAACAGCAACAAAAAGAAGATCAGCAACACTGGCTGCACATTGAAAAGTACGTTCCTAGGCACTATTGGTAGTACTTTGGGCCCGCGTAGTGCGGCCGCCCGATCGTTTGCGTCTGCATGGAGTCAATGAGACGTAACGAGGCGAACACTAGCCACCACCC
Source organism: Drosophila putrida (assembly GCA_037043535.1). Taxonomy (NCBI): domain Eukaryota; kingdom Metazoa; phylum Arthropoda; class Insecta; order Diptera; family Drosophilidae; genus Drosophila; species Drosophila putrida. The sequence continues at coordinate 5,766,839 of JBAMBI010000160.1, read as the reverse complement.
GAATAAGGTAAGCGTGTAGTAAGAATGCAGTAGTTACCCCTTACCTTAACATAACCCGTCCCGTCCCTTCCCTCTTTGACCAACACACCATCGAAGGTGATAAGAACCGTAATTATTTTATTGTCATTTCTTTCTGTTGGCCTGGCCCTCAAGTGGGCGGTTTCTCAAGTGGCCACTAGACTTTACAGAGTGCGCAGATAAAGCAAAAAAAAAAACTGGAAAAATATGATAACGTTGAGCAAAAAATACCAAATACACATTCATATTATGATGTTGTTACGTTTTGTTGTTTTATGGTCACAGCAGTAGCCTTAATTTTGTGATGATTGATTTATTGGGCCGAAGAAAATACAATCACAATTACTTAAAGCTGTCTTTGTTTATTATTGAACTGGAATGGGACAAGCGACTGTTTAATCACAGCGTAAATCAAATAACGACAGTAACAACAAGAACAATATATGAAAACTACATTATTTTTATGGCATTTACCAACACTCTTATATTAAAGTGGCGTTTTTGTTTATGCGCCTGCCGCTCTCGCTTGCTCTCTTCCTCTCTGCCTCTCTCGCACAATATTCGTTTGTGTGAGTGGCAGTGTTGCCAACTCGGCCTTTTTTCGGATAAATTTGTCCTTTTTAATAGTACCTCAGCATTAAACATTTCTTATATGGACATTTATGTTGTTTTATAAACTCAAAAATTGATGACGTTCGTCCACTTTTGGACACAAACAATTTAAAAATTTCAGTTTTAATTGTATACATAGATAATAATGGTATCATTGTTGATGGCAGATTTAATTTTCGAATAGTAATATTTACTAAAGGTCATTACTATTATTATAAAACTATGTATTTTATTGTGTGTAATCATTTTTAATTTGTTATCCTTTTTCCGCTTATTTGGTCGGCTTGTCGCCAGTTGTTGTCAACACTGATGAGTGTCGTATGCTTGTGTGTGAATGTATGTGTGATTGCGTGCGTGCTGTTTTCGGTGGTTGCTCTCTGAGCTCTTTTTTTTTGTTCAGTCTCATCTGCGTCGCCGCGCTGCTAAACGAAAAAGGACGCTGGAAGAACGCTCGCGCAAAGCATTTTCGGCGTTTTTCTTTATTATTATTTAAAATTTGTTTAATTTAAATGTTCCATAACTCGGTTGCCATCGAAAAATTATCAATTAAGGCGCTTGTAATGGAATGGAAAATCGGCTTAATAAGGTAACAAATTGCGGTAAAAGGCGCGTCTCAATTACCATTACCCCTTCCCCTTTCATCCACTCTTATTTTGTGTTTAATTTTTTGAGACTTGGAACTCACACACACATATGTAACTAAACTGCTTTCTTTTCTTTCTCTTCGTTTGGCTCTTTGGCGTTTTTTTTTGCAGGTGGCCCTGAATAGCAGCAACGTAGCAACGGAAAGCAATATTAAGAATAAATTGTTAGCTAATTTAAGTGCGGCAAACGCAACAACAACAACTGTAGCAGCATCGGCAGCAGGAACAGCGGCTACAACAACAACAAGTACAGCGGCAGCAGCAACAACAACAACAACGGCAGCCACAAATCAAGCATTGAATTTCAATAACAAAGTGAAGGCAACAACAGCAACGAATAATTTGCAAGGCAACAGTGCGATTAAGAAGCATACGAGTAAGTAGAGTCCACAATTCTATACACATGCACATGCACACACACATACACATACATAAGAAATGCAACTGGAAATCAAATCAAAGCCAAAATTAACGTGCGAATGTATTGCTGATCAAAGAAGAAGCTTTTGCTTTGCTTTGGTTTTCACTGCAGCTTCAGTAACGCTCTTTTGCTTAATTTTAATCAAATTCTCTTTCGACTCTCTTTTTTTGTGTTTGGGTGTAGAATTTATTGGTGGGGGCAAGGGAAACGCAAATACAACGACAACAAACAACTCAACAACGTCGAGTAGCAGCAGCTCTTCCAATTCAAGTGAATCGAAGGATACAAATTTTGAGTACGAGGACGAGTGGAATATTGGCGGCATACCAGAGTTGCTGGATGATCTAGACGCTGACATTGAAAAGTCGGCGGCGCATTCGGGTGGTGGCAACAACCAAACGACAGCGGCGACAACGACAACATCAACAACAACATCGACAACGCTAAATGCCAAACAAGCAAACAGCACAACAGCAGCATCAACAACAGCATCTACATCAGCATCTACATCATCATCAGCAGCAGCAACAACTGCTCATAAATCGCACAAGACCACATTGCATAGCAATTTGTCGGCCACATCGCCAACCACAATTAAGTTCACACGTCAACCCATTGCCAGCGGCAGCGGCAACGCCACAAACACTTCAACGTCGGCAACAACAAGCAGCAGCAGCAACAACAGCAGCAGTAGTTCAGCTGTGTTGTCCGGCAGCAAAGGTTCTTCCTCTTCATCAGCGGGCAAACATCATCATCATCATCATCACCACCATCATCATCATCATCATAGCAGTGCTGGCAGCAGCCCCAAGGGTTTCAAGTCTGCGTTAGTTGCACAATTAAACAGTCCAGGACTCAACAACAACAATAACAATCAACATCAAAACAATAACAATAACAGTGGGAGCAACAGTAAGAACAGCAACAGCAGCAGCACATTGTCATCATCGACATTTGCCGGTTTTTCCAAGGGCGGCAATTTGGTATCCTCTTCCATAAGCCAATCTTCCTTGAATAGCGGCAGCAGCGGCAGCAACAACAACTGCAGCACCAGCACTGGTCAACAAGCTAAACTCTCCGCTGGCGGCATGTCCTCACAAACGGGCAGCGGCAGCGGCAGCAACTCGAGCAACAACAACAACAGTAGCAATAACAACAACAGTAGCAGCAGCAACAACAACAGCAGTGGAGGCGGCAACAACAGTGCCGGCAACAGCAATTCAAACAACAGCAACAGCATAGGCAGTGGAATTGGGGGCGCCACAATCAGTGGCCAAAGTTCGCAAAGCGGCAGCGGTAAATCGAGCGCAAAAATGTCCATTGATCATCAGGCAACGCTCGATAAAGGACTTAAAATGAAGATCAAACGCACCAAGCCCGGCACAAAAAGTTCCGAGGCGAAGCATGAAATAGTTAAGGCCACAGATCAGCAACAACAGCAACAGAATGGCGGTGGTCTGGGCAATAGCTCGGGTGGCAGCAGCCAACAGGATGATGGTGGCAGCAGCAGCACCAGTAGCAACAGCAGCAACAACGCAAATGCGTCTTCCCTAAGTAACAACAATAGTAGCAACAATAGCAATAATAGCTCTAGCGGTGCCAGCGGCAACTCTTCCAGTTCCAGCAGCAGCAGCAAAAGCATTTAAACAATTCCAGCAACAGTAGCAACAATAACAACAACAGCAGCAGTAGTAGCAGCAACAACAGTGGCGGCAATCAAAACAACGCCCACGGCAGCAGCGGCAGCAACAACAGCAACAGCAGCAGCAACAACAACGCACAGTCAACGCCGCAGGGCAACAAACGTGGCAGCTCTGGGCATCGGCGTGAGAAGACCAAGGATAAAAATGCACATTCCAATCGCCTCAGCGTTGATAAATCATCGGCAGCATCGGCAGCCGGCGAGAAAGATACGCCTGAAAAGAACGCCAACAACAATAGCAGCAGCAGCAGCAATAACAACAACAGCAACAGCAATTGCCAATGCAACGGCGATGTTGCAAGCGCAACAGCATCGGCCCCGCCCTGTTCTCATCATGCCTGCATTCGACGCATCTCAAATGCCAGCAGTGGCAGCAACAGCAGTGCCAGTGGCAACTCCTCAGTGTCTGCTGTTCCTCCAGGTGTGTTTACCCCTTCGGCGGGATCTCCCGCTGCTGTTGTTTCGGTTTCTGCCTCATTGCTAGCAGCGACAACGGCAGCAACAAACGCCTCGCAGTCGGCAACCGGTGGCAGCAACAATGGCAACAGTGTTAATCCTGGTGCCGCCAATGCACCTGGTCCGCCAGGCAAAGATGCCAGCATTAAAATCTCCTCACACATTGCCGCACAATTAGCAGCAGCAGCTGCCTCCAGCAGCAGCGGAGGTGTTGGCAGCGTTGGCGGTGGCAGCAACAGCAATTCAAACAACAGCAACTATCCTGGCAGCCAGGTTAGCGGTGTATCTGCATCGGCAACCGGAGCCGGAGCTGGCAGCAATGCCGAGAGCAAAGCTGCAAGTCTGGCACAGGCCAAGTTAATGGCACCCGGCATGATCTCAGCCACAATGCACCACACAATTTCAGTGCCCGCTGGCAGCAGTGGCACCAATGCTGGCGATGAGGAAAGCAAATCCCCGCCAGCAAAACGAGCCAAACATAGTGATGGCAGCAACAAGGATATGGTCGATATATGCATTGGCACCTCTGTCGGCACCATCACCGAACCCGATTGCCTCGGACCCTGTGAACCGGGCACGTCGGTCACCCTCGAGGGCATCGTTTGGCACGAGACTGAGGGTGGTGTCCTCGTTGTCAATGTAACGTGGCGTGGCAAAACATATGTGGGCACCCTCCTCGATTGCACCCGACACGATTGGGCTCCTCCAAGGTGAGTAGCTGGACGGGGACGGGGAAGACAGATGCTCTCTCTTTCAAACTGTTTCCGAAAATAAAGATGCCTTTTTAATACCATATTGATTTCGATCTTTTTTTTTGTCATTTTGAAAGTAAATAGGAAAAAGATAGATAGATAGATATAATCTATAAACTGTAGATGTGATTATACATATATCTTTGAAAATCAGCTTTGATGATAATTTTAAAATATATCTATGAAAACTATGAAAAAATTTCTGTATAATAGAGATAATTATGAAACATATTGGATAAAAATATGGATATGCTTCACAAGAAATTTGCATATTCCATTTATTGATTGATTTGACAAGTAAATTATATTCGTATTCGAAATTGATTCATTTAAGCTTGAGAATCAGTTTATTCAATATCTTGTCGTTTGTCCATCAGAGATTCACTTTTGATTGCAAAGTTGCAAGTTTGAGGAAATAGAATGTTCCTAAATATTAATTTTGTTTTTTCAATTAAAACTGACTACAGAAATTTGTTGTAACTTGGAAACAAAGCTTAGCTAAAGACTGTAGTCTATATGATCAATGTTTGAATGTGTTTGTTCTATATTTGCAGATTCTGTGATTCACCAACTGAAGAATTAGATTCTCGAACTCCAAAGGGCCGCGGCAAGCGCGGACGCAGCGCAGGCTTAACTCCCGATCTGAGCAACTTTACGGAAACTAGAAGCTCGGTGAGTAATTGACAACAGTTCCACTTTATCTATCTATGAGAAGTCCTTATTAGACAACTAAATTGAAATACATTTGAGAAAATAAATTCAATTAATATTTAAACAATCATTAAGCGTAATGAACTCTCCTAGTAACGAAAGCTACTCTCAAAAGTGCTGAAATTAAACTGTTGGTCTGCACAACCAAATAAGTTAGTATACAGCAACAAATACTGAGGCTTTCGGCACTAATTACTTTTTTTTACCCAAATTTGTATTTTCTTTTTACATATCAGTGAGAGTTGAAGGAGTTGTTTTCGCCACTAGGTCACGTTAAGGGATTGTTTATGTGTTTAATACTGGGAATCAAACCGAAACGAAAAAAGGTTTTAGTAACGGTTACGGTTATGGTCGGGTTTTGGTTTTCGGTAAACGGTAAACAAAAAAAGCTTACAAATTTCAAAATGTGCAATAAATTTTTAATTGAAATATTTAATTTAAATTCAATTTTATGATCACTGAGAAAAATTATACGAATATGTTAAATGACACTCAAGTAATTTTTTGATATCTATTGGAAATTTAAAAATTCATTGAATTCCTTCATGAATCGGTTTCTGAACGGTTATTTCGGTTTGGTTTCGGAATAATATAAATGTTTCTTTTCGGTTACGGTTTCAGTCACAGTTACAAATTTCAATCGGTTAATATCGGTTAACGGGTTGAATCCCTGATTTAAAACAAATGATTTATCGAAATTTGAAACCAACTAGATTATACAATTTCAATATGAATTTATAATTTTTTTTGTCCTTTAGATTTACTTCTCACATGCCCAGGTTCACTCAAAGTTGCGCAATGGCGCTACAAAGGGACGCGGGGCGACACGCAGTGCATCGGGTAATGCTGGTAACAGCAGCAGCAGCTCGTCGGGTAATGGCGGTAATGGTGGTGGCGGTGGTTCTGGTGGTGGTGGTGGAGGTGGTGCCACGCCAAGCACATCACCGACAGCATTTCTGCCGCCAAGGCCGGAGAAGCGTAAATCAAAGGATGAGGCGCCATCACCTCTCAATGGAGATGGCACCGATGCATCCGGTGGCATGGTGAGCATGGTTAATGCCAGTGGCATACCAATCTCGGCTAGCGGCGGTGGCCTGGCCACTCAGCCGCAGAGTCTGCTCAATCCTGTGACCGGACTGAATGTGCAAATCAACACAAAGAAATGTAAGACTGCCTCGCCCTGCGCGATCTCACCTGTGCTGCTCGAGTGTCCCGAGCAGGACTGCAGCAAAAAGTACAAGCATGCCAATGGACTGCGCTATCATCAATCGCATGCACATGGCGCCAGTGGCAGCAGCGGTGGTGGTGGTGCCAGCTCCATGGATGAGGACTCCATGCAGGCACCTGAGGAGCCAGGCACGCCTCCCTCTCCACTTCCAGCAGCTGCAACACCATCGGTTGCAACAACACAAGCAGCTGCCACAGCAGCAGCGGCAACAGCAACTCCAGCATCAGCATTAGCACCCACAACACCAACAACCGCAACAACGCCGACTGCCAACAGTACAGCTGTGGCCAATGGCACCACAACAACAGCAACAACAGCAGCAGTTGCAGTGGCAGGGGCAACTGTTGGCACAGTTTCTCCAGTTCCTGTGGCGGAGACAAACGCTGTAACAACTACAACTGCGGTTGCCAATGCTGGCAGCACAATTACAGATGCTGTTAGCACTCCAACCACTTTGCCCGCTATGCCGTTGGTTGTGCCAGCGGCTGCAACAGCTGCTGTTGCACCACAACAACAGCCGCCAACCACACAGAATCAAACGCAACCACAAGCGCTACTGGCGCCTGTTGGTGGTGGTGTTGCTGGTAATCAGCCCGTGGCTGGTGGTAGCATTACCGCTGGCATATCAACACAAGCACTATCGCAGCATCAGCAACAGTTGCTGGGTGGCCTTGGACTGCCAGCAATGCTCTCTGAGCAACAACAACAGGCCTTGCTACAACAGGGTGCATGTAAGTGGAAAGAGTTATTTAGAATTCTCTTTGTCCGTTTTGCTAACTGATTTCATTTTCAATTTAAACAGTAAAAGCCGGTGTCTTACGCTTTGGTCCACCTGATGCGGCGGCTATGCAACAACAGCAGCAGCAACAACAACAACAGCAGCAGCAGCAACAAGGACCAACTTCTCAGCAGTCGCCACCTGGACAGAGTCCATTGCGTCCGCCTAGCCTGGCACAGGATGCACAACAAGCGCCTCCTGGATATGTCCCACAGCAGCAGCAACAACAGCAGCCCCCACCTAGCTTGAAGAGCACACCAGGCTTTGGACCAAGCTCAGTGGCCGTTGGTGCCGTAAGCAGCAAGCAGAAAAAGAACCGCAAATCTCCTGGCCCAGGGGACTTTGATGGCAGCGTGTCTCGTGATGATGTGCAGAGTCCTGCGTACAGTGATATATCGGACGATTCGACGCCCGTGGCAGAACAGGATATGCTGGACAAGACGCAACCGGTCAAGCACATTGAGCTGCTTGGCAAGAAGCCCAACGAGGTGGGTGTTCCAGCAGCGCCAGCACCAAATATGCCGCCCTCCCTGGCAGGTTATGGCATGTATCAGTTTTATCCAGCTGCCCAGCAGCAGCAACAGCAACAACAGCCGACACCACAGCAACCACAACCACAGTACATGGTGCAACCGAGTCCGGACAAACCGTCGCAACAGCAGCAACAAATGCAGCAACCGGGTGCCCCGCCAACTACCTCACAGACGCCACAAACGCATCTGTTGGCACCGCCACCACAGCAGGCAGTTGGACATCTTGCTGATTACAGCAACAAGAACAAGGAGCCGCCATTGGATCTGATGACAAAACCGCCATCGCAGTCAGTTGGCCAACAGCAACAACAGCAGCCCGGACAACCCGACAACAATAATAAGGATACGGGTCCGCCGACATCGCAAGCCGGTCAAGTGCAACCGCCGCCTGTTAATCTCAGTGCTGTGACTGGACCGCCACCAGGTGCTTTACCACCTGGTATGGCCGGCCTGGCAGGACTAGGCGGTCCAACGCAGGCCAAAGCTCTGGGTCACTTTTATCCCTACAAGTAAATACATCATTTATCAGAGCTGTAAAAGATTTGCAATCACACATAATCTATAAAGATTGCAATCAATTTGTTTGATTGAAATCAATTAAAATTATTGAAAAATTAGCAATCATAAACGATTGTGATAAGATTTCATTGTAATCGTTTGCAGCTTAGTAATCTATAACCCTTATCTAATCTATAACTTGATATTTATTACAATTTGCTTTTGTATTTTTACAGCTTTATTCCGCCGGGTTATCCTTACAGTGTGGATCCGAATTTTGGTCCCGTTTCGATTGTGGCCTCGGAGGAGGCTGCCAAGTTGGGTGGTCACCCTGGTTTGCCGCCCAGCTCGCAGGCACAACAACAACAACAGCAGCAGCAGCAACAACAGCAGCAACAACAACAACAGCAGCTCTCTGGCATCAGCATCAAGGAGGAGCGCATCAAGGAAAGTCCCAGCCCGCATGAGAATTCCAAGCATTTGCCACCACAGCAGCAGGTAAAGTGTACAAACCACATTGAAACCACAATCAGAACTGTACTAAAGTACAAATTTGTCCTAAGTTCATTGAGCTTTTGCATTTAGTAGAAATAGAAAGATTTCTATATTGCTAAAAGATGTCGAAATGTGCTTAAATGAGAGCAAATTGTAATCTATTTATGTTGCTTTGTATTCTCTGCAGCTGCTGGCTAATAAACTGATCAAGCAGGAGCCAATAATCAAGCAGGAGATCAAACAGGAGCCCAACTCCAATACGGGGCAACAACAGCCGCCGCCACAGCATCAGCAACAGCAGCAACAACCTCCGCCGCAGCCACAACAACCGCATGCATTGCATCCAAAGGATCTGCAGGCATTAAGCGCCTATCCAAGCATCTATCAGCGTCATTCTATGAGTCTGGCTGCGGCAGCACGCGAGGAGGAGTTGCGACGGTGAGTAAAAAGTCTAAAGAGTATATTGGAAATACAGTGTATATTAATGTGAAACATTCCTTTAAACAGTTACTACATGTTTACGGATCAGCACCGACGACAGAATGCTGCTGTGGCAGCGGCACAAGGTGCGCCTGGCATGCAACCGCATCCTGGGATGCCACAGCAGCACAAGGATGAGTCTAGCCTGAGTGCGCAACAACAACAGCAGCAGCAGCAACTATCCATTGCACAGCAGCAGCAACAGGCGCTGCAACAACACCATCAGCATATGCAACAACAGCAGCAACAACAACAGCAGCAACAACAACAACAGCAGCAACAACAACAGCAGCAACAACAGCAGCAGCAACAACAGCAGCAGCAGCAGCATCAACAGCAACAACAGAAGCTAAAGCAACAATCACAAGCAAGCGCATCGGCCAACAACAAAGCCACGAATCTGACCAAAGAGTCGCCCAAACAAAAGGGCAACTCAGCCGACGATGATCAGCAGCAGCAACAGCTGAAGGTGAAGCAAGAGGGTCAGAAACCAACAATGGAAACCCAGGGACCTCCCCCGCCGCCCACCTCGCAATACTTTTTACATCCCTCGTACATTTCACCAACGCCATTTGGCTTCGATCCCAATCATCCCATGTACCGCAATGTTCTAATGTCCGCTGCTGGACCGTACAATGGAGCGCCGTATCATCTGCCGATACCGCGTTATCATGCGCCCGAGGATCTGTCACGAAATACGGGCACTAAGGCGCTGGACGCACTGCATCATGCTGCCAGCCAGTATTACACCACGCACAAGATACACGAGCTCAGTGAACGTGCCCTCAAGTCACCCACCAGCGCAAGCGGTCCTGTCAAGGTCAGCGTCAGCAGTCCCAGTCTTGGACCACCACAGCCTGGTGGCGGACCCAGTAATAGTGGTCCCGGCTCCGGACCCAATGTTCTAGGTGGCAATGGACCAAGTCAGCCGGGCTCAGCGCCAGGTGGTGGTGGTGGTGTGCCACTAAATCTACAACCACCACCGGGCAGCTTGGGCGGTCCGCCGTCAAACAAATCTGATCTGGCTGGCCAAAAATCACATGGTGTGGCTCCGGGCACAGCGCTAGATGCGCACAAGCAGCCACTGCCTGGAGCGCCGCCACTTGGTGGCGGTCCGCCTGGTAGTGCAGCTGTTGGGGTTGTTGGCGGTGCCGGAAATGGCGCTCCTGGTGGAGCCGGTGCCGCCGATTCACGAAGTCCGCCGCCGCAAAGGCACGTGCACACACACCATCACACACATGTAGGACTCGGGTATCCCATGTACCCAGCGCCCTATGGAGGTATGTAATTGGCAAAGATTAGTAGAACTTAACGATTCCTAATTTGCTAATTGTGGTTTGTTGTTGTTGCTCCTCCTCCTCGATTTTAGCTGCCGTCTTGGCCAGCCAACAGGCGGCTGCAGTAGCTGTGATAAATCCATTTCCACCGGGACCGTCAAAATGAGAACCACTGAACGGCAGCAATGAGAAGAAGGCCTACAATGTGAAGAACAATTAACGAGAACTCGGATTGGGATTACAACTGGGAGTGGGAGTTCAAGTTGGAGTGGAGGCAGTTGTTGATTGATTGATAATAATCCCAAAAAATTGCATTTGCTATTTGTTATGGGTGTGAATACAGATTCACTTACACACACACAGACAAACACACACATAAAGCATATACATATAGTAAATATATTATTTTTACAATGTTATAAACCACAAGCACCCCAACAACCACAACCACATCAACTAGTAACAACAACAACAACAAAATAAACAGAAACAAAACGACTATTTATATGCATAAGTATTTTTTGTATGTTTCGTTTAACGTGTTAACTATAAATGTAATTGTAAGGCCTAAGTTATCATTACTATTACCAGATAAACAATATAAATATAAACATAATTGAAATGATGATAATATAGCATAACTACAAATTAGCGATGTTTTTCCTAAGTGTATTTTGCATATACTTACAAATTTATATATAAATATTTTACATATATTATTATTATTATTACTATTATTAATATACATAACAAAAAACATAATATAATTGTAGTTGCATATATTTATATATATATATATTATACGAGAGAGGCGTAAATCGAACATGAACAAACCGTATGAAAACCTGTAGTGTGTTGATTTCTTGTAAAAAAAACAAAAACAAAACAAAATAACATAAAAAGAAATTGAAAAAGGGAAAACAAAAGAAAAACTTAATAATATTGCATATTGTTTAACGATTATTACCAATTACTGAATACAGTTTAGCAATTACAAATTACCGATTACCAATTACAGATTACCAATTATATAATGTAGATCTTACAAAATTTAGCATTTAGCAGTGTGTATTAATTAATCCTTATCTGTGTTGCGAATGGAGCTAGCGCAATATTTGCATCTAAAAGACAAAGGGCGCCCCCCATTCTTATATCTTATGTATGTATGTAATGTGTGTACTATTCGTATCCGTAGTTTATCTAAAAAAAAACAAAAAGAATAAGATTAAAAAATCATTTTCCTTTTGTGAATTTCTCGGCCCGAGTGGCCGCAACTAATTTAAATGTTTCTAAGTATCAAACGTGTACTTTAAATATATTTATATAAATGCAAAAGAACATACATATACATATATGTATGTATGTGTAGGATATAATGATATATTATTATAATTATGATATGTGTAATTTACTTTTATTATTGTATATCTAGATTGTGAATGTGGGTGGTATATGTTGTAGTTCACTAGCCGCTTCATAGACTACACGCGTGATTTAATGGCACTTAATGTTTTATAGCCTAAGCCCCAACAAAACAAAAAACAAAGGAAAACAAAACAAGAACACAATTCTTTAGAATTTATCAATAAAACACAAAGTATTGCATGTAAATATACCTTAAATCGAGTCTTTTTTATATACTATATATACTACATTGTAAATTAGCTTCAATGGATGTTCAAATGTGAATAAATTAAACAATTCACTTGATACACTTGGCAATGCCAAGTTGGCATGTGGCATGCGGCATGTTATAAACACAAAAGCATCATGTGTAGCACAAGAAAAAAACAAGGGGAATAACCGATATACATATATATAAATAAATGATATATAAATATTTCAAATGTGCTACAATTTCCCCCTAATTGAAGACGATACAATTTTCATCTCATATTAATCGCAAAAAATGTTCGTAGTGGAATCAGCGTAGACACAAATTAACGATTAATTGAGGATCAAACGCAAATTGACAGCTTAGTTTATTGATAACAAAATTAATGGTACAAGCGCAGATCTTTTTACAAAACAAATATGTATGTATTTTAAAACGAGCAAACTTAATGACATTCTAAACAATGAAATTGTATGTAAGCACAAGGAAACCGGATACCGGAAAAAGTAATCCGCAAGCCGGATATGATGGCAAGTGTCAGGAATACGAAGCGGTAGCGACAAAAAACAAATTAATAAATCGCATTCAAAACAAATTATGAACAAACAAAATAAACACATAACTATTACTAAGAAATTTCAAAATATAGTACACATATATAGATATATATATATATATAAAACAAAATAAAAAAAATAAGCTTTAGATGTGAATAAAAAATGTATTTAAAAAATTGAAAATCTGTTGATTGAATTTTCGGGGTTCTCCTTTGGGATGTTGAGTAATAACAAAAGCCATTTCAATGTTAAATTTATTAGTGTATGTCTTTTGATAATATCAATCGTTAATTTAATACTATATCTATATATTTATATACATTATGCGCTTCCCAGCGGTATTATGAAGCTAATATAGTCGGCAGTAGCGCCCCAAGCTGCTCGGTTAGTTTGAAATATGATGATCCAACTAATTAAAATAATGGTCCAGATAAGTGTACCTATCGCCGAGTAAATGACATCTGGAAAAGGGGAAAGTAGCTAGTATTGATGGACGAAAGAAAGACAAAGCAAAACAAACTTACAGCGTTTTATTGAATTCTGCTCTGGATATGGTGGTTTGCGAAATGCCTCCTGGAAGAACCAGCATACATTTATGGCCCAAACGAAGGGTAGAAAGGCGAAACCAGCTAGGAAACAGTGCTTAGTTAAAGATTTTTTTTTTCATCAAAAAACTTACTCAAAAAGTAGGTGCGACAAAGTTGTAGCTTGCGTGGATTTGGTGCCTTTGAGATATCCATATTCGGATCTCTGATTCTTTCTGTTTCCTTTAGTGTATACGGCAGGTGTGGGTGAAGTCTTCCAAGTTCCTTTCACGTTACAACGCGTGAAGTCTGCAGAGTATTACCTTATTTATTAAGTATATTAATCATTTGTTTTCCTCTCCATTTTGGTAGTGTTGTAAAACGTAAAATTGTGACAGATTGTCAGCTCTATTTGCGAAGCGTTGCCGGACTTTTGAAAATTATTTGAGTACGTCTGGTGAAACTAAACAAAAATAATAGCAGTTATTATTTGATGTGAAATACAAATAATATAAATCATAATTAATTGTAATATCGTCGTTTGCATTTCCAAGCAACCGAGGTTACTTTGCAGACCAGACCTGCGATAACATATCGATAGTTCTGAAATATCGCACATCGTCAAGCAACACTGCAACGCGCAAAAAGCGACGCGCAACTGCTTTCAATTTCAACGAATTGTAAAATTGTGTGTGAAAAAAACGTATTATTATGGCTGACGTTGATCATTTAGACGCTTTGTCCAATGCCGAGTTGAGGGAGCAGATGAAAGCACAAGGATTGCCAAATATACCTGTAACAGACAGCAGTCGCAAGGTTTTGGTAAAACGTTTGCGTGCCTCACTTGGCGGCAACGCTACATTGCCGGCATCCAGTCCAAAGAAAGCCAGCAGCAATCGACGTGAGACTTTGCAGCCAGCTGCAGCATCTGTGGTGTCTGTCGACAAGCGAGATGGTGCCACATCATCCAAGGATGGCGCCAATGCAGCCACATCATCCAAGGCACGTCGCACTATTGCCGTCACGCCCAATGACACCAAAGAGGCGGCTGATCGTCGCCGTAAGCCGGAAACTGTTGCGCCATCTCTTCCACGTGTGCCCGAGGCCACTACAGTGAAACCTGTTGCAATGACTACAGTGCCTGCTCCCAAAGCAGCTGCTCCCATTCAGACGCGTCGCATCTCAAATGCAGCAAGGTCTGAGACAATTGCTGAGAAGACATCAACAACAGAATCTAAACAACGCAGTCCTGAAAATGTCTTGGAGGTTAACTCATTGATAATACTGGAGTCTGATGAAGAAGAGGACGAGCAACTGGCTCGAGCTGCTCAGAACGCCGAAGATCAATACAAGCACACACAAAAAGCAGCCACAACGAAGCTAAGTACAACAACAACAAACACTCACCAATATGTTAGCAAGCCAGTGTATCGTGCCCCAGAGTCCGTTCAGGAGCCGCTGCAACGTCGCACCCATCTGTATGAAGGACCCCGCAGTAATCTAGGTGGCTATGATTATTCCAGTTTCAATCGCACTGGTCGCTATAGCAGCTATGTGGGCTCAACTGCTCCAGCCTATTCAACATCTTCATCAAATTATCGACGCTCTCCACCACGCACCTTTGCCAACGAATTTAGCGATGACACCGCCGAGGAGGAGGATGCCGGCCAGCCACAGGGAGGCGTCAAATTCGAAAGTGAATTCGCACGCAAATTGGCAATGTTGCGTTCCGAGCGCATTGGCGATCGCAGTAGCTCCTATAACAGACACTCCGCTGGACGCACTGGATCCACCTATGAGCCCGTAGCTCGTCGCTCCCTACGCCCAGACAATGCGACCGTCTCTGTTGCCTTTAGCCGCTGGATCCAGAGCCTTGATCGGACATACAATCTAAAGTCCAAGCTGTTCATATTGCTCGTGCTTGTAATCATCTACTTTGTTTACAAGTTCTATTACTAAATATTGCGGCTGTGCCATAATCAAGCAAACAAAAAACATTTGAAGAGAATACTCGAATTTGTAAACATTTTGCTGTTAATATTAATATACTATATATGCTGTCTTAGTGATAGTCGATACTTTGTAACACACAGTCATTTGGTGATGTTGTAACTCGTATGTTTTCAATTTTATTTTGGTTGTGTGAGTTTCACTTTGTTTCAAGTTTAAATAAATGCGAAATGTAGCTAAAGAAATACTAAAGAGATTTGTCAAGTGTTTAAAAATTTTCAATTAGTTTTATTTGCTTCAATTTTTAAAGGCGATGTCGAATTTCAAACCATCCAAAATATCTGATGTCGAAGTCAAAACAGAATATTCAATTCAATCAGTTCCAAGAGGCGACTTTTCAAAATTGGACTTCAATCGACTGTTTCTCAGAGTATATAAGAATACACAATCTTCGATAGAAATGGAAGTTATTATAATTTTTTAAAAACGATTTTAATTATTTGAAAAGTTGAACCAAAAGCAACAGTTAATTTTAAACAGTTAAATCAAAAATTAATCATAGTTTTTTGGCTTCTATAGTCTTGGACTGTAAGTTTTTAACACGGAATTTGTAAGTATCGAACTAGCCAAAGGCATTCAATGCATCTTTCTCAATTCCAGAGAGTGTGTGTTGTCTGGAGACCAACCAGAAGGAGACCAGAGAGAACAGCAGCGTTGACATTTGCGCGTGCAGTAGCCGCTAATGATAGAAAAGTATTTGGAATGCGTGTACAACACTTGTCGGCATCGTTGTGACCAAATGAAGGCGCACTCGCTTACAATACACACACATAGATACACACACACACAGTTACAGGTGGGCATGTGCATGTCCAGATGCCGATACCGATGTCGGCATTGAAACACGCATAGCTCTAAGCGAAAGAAATCTTTGTTTTTGCGATAAGAATTAATAAGAATTTCACGACGCAGTCAACAAGATGGGAGGGGAATCCCCCTTGTCTGGCGGGGGGAGGGGATAATTTTATTAACTGGAAATCGCACTTGCGCGTAAATTTTCTTAAGGAAATTTTCGCCTTATTTAGCTTGCAACCGGATCTCTACACAATGCAATAAGTTATGAAAATTACAAACAACTAAATGCAGGGGAAATGCCAATCGAGAGGTGATAGACAGACAGACAGACAGACGGTGTGTGAGGGAGAGGACGGTTCAAAGGAAGAGACAGAGAGAGAGAGAGAGAACCAATGCTTGTCGCCGATGATGAATTCCACAAATACATGGCTGGTTGTCTGGCAAACGCGGCAGATTCCTTGAAAACAAAGCCATGCCTATGCAATATATCGTGCGGCTAATAAATACGACGCGCATTGCAAGTTGCTCTTAATGAAATTAACTTCCAGGAATTACCTACATGGCTGCCTTACCAGGTCTAGTCTGACGCTGACTCTGACTCTGACTCTGGGCGACTGTCTGCCATGTCTGTCTCTCAGTTTGTCGGTTCTTGTCCTCCGCCTAAACAATGGGCAACAGCTGCAGCTGCAGTTTATACATTTACCAGCCATTGGCCATGGAAATTAAATGGAAGCCTGCAAAAGTTTCACGCGATGACTTCACACCGTAACTCCACGCCAATAATAGAGACGTAGTCGTACTCGTAGTGTTCGCTGCACCCACCAGCAACTTGGCAAAAACGCAGCTCAAGTGTGACATTCATGGAAAACAGAGTGGAATATGATTTTATGGCCTGTCGTTGGACACAAAATGTCAACTGCTGGACGGTAAATGCAGCAACGCCTTTTGTCAGCATCACGTACCATGCAAAATGAAGCTTCCAAGCGTTGAGAACAGAATCTGGGTGTGAACTGTAAAGAGTCAGAGAGCTGCCTAGGATGCCTCCAGGCTCTTGAGGTGATGGTGTTGGTGGTGGTGTTGCTGGTTTGTCAACCACTTCCTTGTTGGGCCAATTAAAGTTTGCTGCTTGTTGTTTGTGGCAAACGCAGCGAAATCATTTGTAATGCAACGTTTGGAATAATTCACGCTCAAATTGCTCCACTCGCAAAATATTGCAACATTCCACAGCAAATTTTACGATTATGCGTTTCGACAGCAATGCAACAACAGCAACAACAAGCGACAAGCAGCTTGCAACGATGGCGACAAATGCCAGCGCCTGCCACTGCCACTGGCAACTGCAAATGCAACCGGGCAACCTGGTAACTGGCAACATTCGTAGGCGCACATCAAATCAAATCAAATTGTAACCGATGACGGCCGTTGCACTCCGTGCTACGGAGTCGGTCTCTTGGCCATTTCGTTTGAGTTCGTTTGAGCCATTCGCTATTCGATTGACGCGACGCTGCTCCAAATCGATAAATCACCCAGCTAATTGTTCAACTCGCCCCCCTCTTGCCTCACACTCTGGCGTGTGACTGTGAAAAAAGCCAAAAGCTAAAGCAGCCTCAATGTGAACTCCTTAAAGATTGAACGGGAGAATGGCCTAAGAATTCTGTTATATACTTCTATAATATAAATGTATACTAATTATGCAATAATGAACACAATACCTATACAAATACATCTTAGTTTTAATTTGTATCACAAAAATTTGAAGAGAATTTTCAAATACCTTTTGCTCATAATAATCTCTCAACTGAACTCCTTACACTTAATGATTGAACTGGTATCGACTAGAGTCGCCTTTTTATTAAATTTAAAAATTAATTCAATAAATTTATTTACTTGTGTGATACTAATGTATACGAATAATAGAGCTAACGATTATAAAAATGGACTTGAACTATTTGTTCTGGTTTGTACTTTTAAATTCTTAATTTCTTTAAAAAAAATATAAATCTTGTTTTCATAAGATCTCTTATTTAGGCGCATATAATCTAATTTTAATTTATTTTACCTATTAACATCGAAATATGTATTTATATTCCACTTTTGCTATTCTAATCTAAACCCACCATGACCTTTTATGACCCCAACAAACGACCAAAAATAACGTTGAGCTGCGAATTGATGCAAAAATGTGTTTTGACAAAACTTGAAATGCTTGTCAGTTGATAGGCAAGCTATCAAATTTAGCCAAAAATAAACCACAATAATTCTAAAATATGCCAAGTTTAAACATATATCATGTATCAAAAGCTTAAAGCTTTTATTGTTAGATTATTTGCATAATTAAATAAATAAAAAGAGATATGTCGAGTAATCTGAATGGAGCTGCAATCTATTTAAATGAGGCATTAGGTACAAGTTTTTGATATAATTAATCGTTCAGAATGATTTTCGTATTTATTTTCATATGCAAAAGGTCAATGCTTAAATGGTCAGACAGCGAAAAGAGATGACTTAAACATTTTAATTCCATAAATAATGACAGTGTGTCTATAAACAGACACTTTTGACTCTTTATGGCTGCCCACTTGTTAAGTTATTGGCATAAGTGTGTGTAACAAACAAGCACACACACATACATACTGAGATAATTTGAAAATGAGCATGCGAACTGTGGTGACTACTCGTTGTCAACTTGTGGACCACAGCGACCAATCAGTGTCAGTTGGAAGTGTCTCTTTTAGTGGCCTAAGTGATGAGCTAATCAAGTGCCCCGCCGGCTGGTTAGCTGTTTAACTGGCCAACTGGCAATCTGGCTAACTGGCTAACTGGCTAACTGACCAACTGACTGACCCGGCACCTAGTTTCTCTTGTTCCCCTAGCTCTTAAGTTCGATAGTTTCAGAACTGAAATCACATCGTGTCTCTATTTTAATAACATTATTTATGTGCATGTATTTGTTTTTAATAGGAATCAGAAATGAGGCGAAACAAAGGCACAGGCAACGAGAGTGAAAGAGTGACTAAGAAAACAACAGAGCGAGAGAGAGAGAGAGAGAAAGAGGGCATGTGATGCTAGAAGGGAGAGGAGAGAGATATAGACGATTTTGTATACTTATTGTAATTTGAAATTTTTGGTGTTTTAGGTGTCAATCGCATTAGACGGAAATCAGTTTTGTTTTATTGTACAAATTTATCGCATTGGGTCTTATTGGTTTTTGATTCTGTTTTTGTTTTTGTTTTTGTTGCTTTTATTGTTGTGTGTTTCTTGTTTGTCTTTAACTCTCAATAATGTGCTTGTTTATGTGTTTCTCTTTCCCGTAAATGTGCCTCACTCTGTCGCTGTGTGTTGATTTTATGTTAAATTAAACATTTTAAGCGACGCTTTTAAATAGCCTACGAGATAATTTGTGACTTGTGTGGGGTCTCGATGTGTATGTATGTGTTTATGTCTATGAGGCATCAAATAAATTATAAACTAATTTAAATTAAATCGAATGGCTCTTGGAAATGTGAACAATGAGTTCGTTGCCTAAGTCTTTTGTTTTGAAAACCTGGTCATTGCCTTAGTTCATAACAACACTCCCTAGTCACGACATATATTAAATAAATATGAAGTTTATAATTAATTTTTATGTCTCGCCCCAATGCGTTGCAATTAGGAGACAGCAGCAGCAGCAGCAAAGCTGCAACAAATTGCTGATGAGGGGCAACACATGCAAATGAAATCAAGTCATGCCTATAATCGGATTTGTTGCTACTCGTATATTAACTTGTCACAATTTCTATGTGTTGAACATAAACACAATTTGCGCTTAATCTGGGCAACAGTCGCCGGACTCGACTGCAACATTTGCAGCAACAGCAGCGTCTCAGCAACTGTCGCTAGTCGCTATCAATTATGACATTTTGTTGCTGTTTTGTCACTTCTGCCACTGGCACTGCCGCGTTTAATTCTGCTGACAGCCAGAGTCAGGAGTTGGAAGGGAGGCGCCATGGAGGTTAAGAACTCCCTTTTGATGTGGCTGGGCGATTGAATTTCCAACCACAATTGCTGCTATCATATCAGCTGGCAATCAATCAACGCTGCCAATTGTCGGTTAACAATTGAAATGAGGCCCCGATCTTGATCTCGATGTCTCGTTGTCTCGTTGTCGATGGTGTCCGGCACACATGGCGCATGAGTAATTTGGCCCCGTTTTGTGGTTAACGCAATTATTGTGAACGACGGCGGGTTCAGAAATCAGGAAATGTGTGGCACATGCATTTGCCGCATAAATAATCGACAGATTAATAACAATAAAGTTGAGTGCGCTTAAACAAATTGCAGCTACTTTAGAATTATTTATGACAAAATTGGCCAGGCCAATCGATTGACTTGGCCCCACCGTGCAGCTGTGTGCAACGCCAATCTAGATTGGCAATTGGCAACGTGCAACGTGCAACCTGGTAATGCATATGCACATGCACATGCAACACATGCACCCACGAGTTTTGGACACAGATTCAAATTGTTGCAGCGTCCGGCGGCGGCGGCGGGGCTGTTGCACTTTTTGGGGGTGTGGCCGTGGTTAGCCGCAAATTAGGCGCGAAAGTATGCAGCAAAGTGAGACAAACAAGCGAACCGCTAAAATACTCAAACAGAAATAAGTAAAGAAATAAACAAAAATAGAAAAATTGGAAAAACTTGCCGCTGGTCAGCTAATGGTGTTAAAATTTTGTGCCGGCGATTGCATCTATGGCTATACAAATTGCTGCGGCTGTGCAAAATTGACAACAGCAACAGCAACAGCACTTGAGCAACAGCAACATGGCAGTAGCAACAACAGCAACATGAGCAACAACAAGAGCGACAACAACAGCAACAACAACAACAACAGCAGCTTCTCTCAGTTGTTGGCTCGTTTTGTCAACACAGCAATGCTTAGCCGCGTTTTCCCAGGGGACACTTAACGCGCCTGCTTAACGTCTAAATCTGTCGTCAAGACGCGCTCAAAAGGCTAAAATGTTTGCGTTAACCAGCGACGCAGATGGAGCTGCAGAGAAGGTGACACTCCAGAGGCAGAGTGAGAGAGAGAGGGATGAAGATAGGAGGGAGAGAGAGCAGAGAGAGGAGGAGGTGATTTGACACAAGTGGCCAAGTTGCTGGCCAAGAAGCGGCGCAAAAGGCTCCAACGACTGCAACAGCAACAACAACAACAACAATTTGTATGCAACTTTATTTTTCGTTGTCGTCGCGTTCAAGTTGCCCAGTTGAGATTTCCTTTTACCTCAACGTTGTCTCGTTGTCTCGTTGTTGTTGCTGTTGTTCATGGTTGTTTAGTTGTTGCCTTGTCTTGGCCTGAAGTGCGTTGAACGAGTTAAAGTCAAAGCTGCAGCTAAATTTATGAACCGTCCCAGTTCGGCCATGGCCATGGACAAATAAGAAGCCCGACAACGGCCAACGAACGCGTGTAAACATTCTCCAAGTACACAAGAAGGACCAAGGGGCCAGCATCCTCTCTTTCCTCTTCACCCCTCTCTGTAAATGTTGCCACGGAATTTATATGCAACATAATCAGCATAAATGCCGCCATGCGCCATCAAAATGTTGCGACTGCAATGCGACGCGTTCTCCTCTTCTTTGCGGTCAGCGGCAACATTTGCCATCACTTGGGTGGGTGCCAATGGCAACAACCAACTGCAATGTTGCTGTTGTTGTTGCTGTTGCTGTTGTTGGTATTGTTGCTGCTGTTGTTGTCCCCTTGGCGGCCGCCTTGGCTAATTTAAGCAATTTGCAAATTGAGAAATTGCAAATAATTTACAATTTAGCCAAGGTATTCGAAATACTCGCAAGTGTTAAGTGCAAACCATAAAATGTTGCCCCTAATGAATGAAAAGTGAATTCGCCCAGCAAACTTCAGAGATTCACCTTCATACTTAAGACCAACTATGTATTTTATAGTTTCTTAATTTTCAATAAATAACATTAATTTTATTAAATAATCATATGCGATGGCAATAATATCATATTTTACACTCATTGCCCATTTTATTATCTAAATATAAATGAGAAGGCAAACCGTTGGATTTTTATAGTCATAAAATTTAACTACCAAGTCTTAAAAAGATGAAGAAAGAAATATAAAGCAGTGAGCCGAAGAGTGTATACTCTAACAGAATTGCCGGTGAAAGGTTAATAGATATATTTTCATGATTTTAATCAATAATTAGACATCTTAATCATGTTAACCATACTGATTTTGATAATCCGGTAAGTAATAGTTTTATTACACAAAAATTAAAATAATTTAATAAGTATTTTAAATATGAGTATGTTTATATAACATGGGGAACAATAGTCCTTATTATATTAGAAATAACAGAAAACTGGATTGTTTGAAAATAACATGCAAATTGAGGATATATTTAATGAAAATTGGCTTATCTTCGAAATATTTATTAATTTATGATAATAATATAATATTAATGGGATAATAAAGTATATAACTAATAACAAAATAGTGCAGATACAACATTTAACGTATTTAGCTATTCAAAATGACAAATACTCAACAATTATTTGTAATGCTAAGCTGTAATAAAAACTAATATTATAATTAGCAAGAATGTTGCCCTCAAAAACAATGAATTGTATTTCAATACTCTTGAGGAGAGTGAGAGGTGGAAATCGGATAGGGAAAGAGTTGGTGGCTAAAGCAAAAGGCTACAAGAAAGCTCAGTGGTTTGCTTTTGCGCTTCAATGCCGCCCACTTTCTTTTCGTTTTGTTTTCAGCGTAATTTGAATAGTAAAAGTCGCAATATGAGGACAGCTATGCAACTATTCAGGTATCGTAAAGTTGCACACACACACACACACAGTTATCAAACTACAAAACGCATTTCAAATCACTGACTTGCGGTTGGCCCCAAGGGCAGGGTGAAAGGCAACATGTGGCAGCAACAGCAGCCAAATGAGACAGCAACGAGTTAATTAAGTTTGCAGTGAAAACTGTCTTAAATTACACACACTGGCGGCAGCCACAGGCCCAAAATCAGAGTCAGAGTCAGAGACTGCGCCACATTCAGGAGGAGTCCAGTAGTCTCCCGTCCGTCCGAAAGCCTGAAAGTCCGAGAGTCCGTAAAGCAAAGGAACTGACAAGCTGAGCCGCAATTGTGCCAACTTCTGTGACAGTTGCCCAAAACAAATTGCTGCCATTTAATGCGCATCGAACAAAGAACAAAAAAAGTTGAAACGAAACGAAAACGTAGCAGCAACCAAGCGAGGCAATGCCACAATGACAGCAACTGAGGTACAGGCAGTGACAGAGGCAGACGCAGACGCAGGGAGAGGACGCTATGACAAATTCCTTAAAGTTGTTACCCATATAAATTTCTGCATTTTTCGTTTGGTTTTATTTCTTTTTTTTTTGTATTATTTGTGTTGCCACTGAGACTGCAACTGAAACTGAGTCATGCGCCTTCTTATTGATCGCTTGTGCAGCATCATCATCATTTTAATGATCATCATCATCAGGAGTTTTGTGATTGGCAACTGGTTCAACTTTTGGCTGTCTGCCTGGACTGGTAATTAGGAGCATTACATGTGCTTGGTCGCTTCAAAAATTTTCGATTTTGGCCAGGCCAACATTTATGTAAATGAGTTTTGTTTCGTTTCGTTTCGTTTCTCGTTTTCTTCTCTCTTGTATTTTTTTTGCAACTGTTTTTCTTTATTAATACAAATGACAGTCACGCCCAGGTCTAAGCGCAAAGTAAACACTTGCCAAATGACCATAATTATGGAGACTCCCTCCAGTTGGAAATTATTAATGTATTTACTTACACACACACATACATTTTCGAGTCGACGTCGATGCCGAACTTCAACACGACGAACTTGAGCTTAGAATAAATTATTAATAATCCACGATAATAACAGACAATTAATTTTTAACGCTGATTTGTGCGAGTTTTATGCCTCGCAATAGCCACCAAAAACGGGAAAATAACGAGTAAAAAGAAACCTGAATATCAATTTAGCGCATTTAAAAGAACAGCAACAACTGTGGCACAGAGTCAGGGGCATGCAGCATGCGGCCACATCAGTCTGGTGACAGGCTCTTGGTCAACTGGCACTCTTAATGCATTCGCATCCAATGGAATTGCAGCGCCAACACATCGTATGTCATTTAAGCTACACTCCACACCGAAGCAACAGCAACAACAACATTAACCACAACGACAACAACAACGTTGAATATATATATATATAAATACATATATGCAAAAGTGTATTTTGAATTTGGGAGTTGAAGTTGAATTTGGAGTGCCAAGTGCAGTCTTATCGTACTTATTTATGCATATGCAGGCACATATGGCCCAAAAAATCACATGGCAAAACAAAAGACTTAAGACACGAACTTGTTGTGCAGCCGTTGTGTGTGTGTGTGTGTGTGTGTGTGTGTGTAGGGCATGGCTGCAGTCGACAAGACAGCGCAAATGTAGCACAGAGAAAGAGAAAGAGAGAGAGGGAGAAAGAGACAGAGCGAGAAGGAGAGAGAGAGAGATATGTAGAAGATGCAACGCTGGCGATGCATCACCCAGTGCCAAGGCAGGCACGCTTATCAGTAACCTACACTTAAAGTTAATGCATGCCCGGCAGGACCAACCAAGAGTTGCGCAGGCGCAACCAGAGATAGTTGTCGTCGTCATCGTCATCGTCATCATCAGCAACAAGAACAGCAACGTGCGGGTTGTTCTCTTCAGTTGTTGTTGTTGCTGTTGTTATCAATGCGGTTGAAGCCTTTTAGCAACGCCGACGCAGCAACCGCATCAGCTGAAGCTTCAGGTCTTTTGCCGTCAAAAGGCAAGCAAAATAAAATCGAAAATGAATGCGACTGCAGATAAGCAGCGAACGCATTTTGAAATGACACACGGACAGTTGACAATCGCAAGGCGACAGCGACAACAGGCAGGAGGAGAAGGAAGTGGAAGAAGAGCCTGGTTAAGAAGGGAACAGAGCATGCGAAATTCGTGTCAGTGCCATGATTTGTGACCATTGCTCAGGTCAGATCTCTTGCTGCTGCTGCTGTTGGCGGTTTGCACAGACAACAACTACATTCCAGCTGCAGAAGAAGGCAGCGGGGACTTGGTCCAAACTTGAATGCAAATCGATGGGGCAATAAAACTATTAAGCCATTAGTAAGCCAAACACGAGTACAATGCCAAAAACAAACACGTGCAGTTCAGCAAAAGCAGTAACAGCAGCAGCACCAGCAACAGCAGCAGCAGCAGCAACAGTAGAAGGCAAGGCAACACAGACAACACTGGCAACATACAACAGCAACAAGCAATTAATGCAAATGTGCAGCCGGCAGCCAAATCGAGCAAAAGGCAAGGCAGAAGCAAAACACATCGAGATCGCAGACAGACCCAGAGACAGACAGACAGACAGACATACAGATGGACAGACAGAGGGAGAGACATTGCAATGCCACAGCCACAGCCACAGTTCAAGAGTCTACTAATGTTGTTGCCTGGCAAGAGGCAGCTGCCTGGCAGCACAAACTTGCAACATTGTCGGAGACTCGCCTGGCCAACTGACAATACATGTGCGAGGTGCAAACTAATTGAAATCATTACACTAGTAAAAATGTTAATTCAATTAAAATGCGCGCAACAACAGCAAGCAGTTGCTGACCCACAACTCTGCAGCATCCATAACAGCAAAAGAAACAGCAATAACAGCAGCAACAACTGCAATATATAGTCTAAGAGAGATATCATCGCAACATACTCTGGCCGCCTTCTGCCTCCTCTTCTGGCAGCAACATCAACAACAACAACAACAACAACAACAGCAGCAACATCGACAACATGTTGTTAGGTCAGGCAACGCGAGCAACTCTAGGCCACTGCCAGGGTAGCAGCAACAACTACAACTTGTGTGTAGCAACATGCAAATGTAGTCTCGTCTGTGGCATGCCACAGTTGCTGAATATTTGTTGATTTTATTTTTGGGGCCGCTGTTGTTGTTGTTGGTGTTGCTGGTGTTTGTTGCTGTTGCTGTCGTAGATTTTGCTGCTGCTGCTGCTGCTGCCAAGGGCGCCAATGTGCATTGCATTTCCGGTTGGGCAAGTAGCACCATAATAAATGCAACGATCGTTGCAAACTTGGCCAAGTTGAAGTTGGTAACATAAATGCTGTGTGTGCTGCCAATAAAAGGCTATAAGTTAATTTCACACACACATAACTCGCTTGCAACTGCAACTTGCAACTTCCACTTGAAGCGCGCGGCTTTCTACTGCCAACAGTTGCTGCTGTCGGTGTGTCTTGGCCATAAATGAAATCGAGTCCATAAGCAGGCAGTCAGGCAGAGAGTCTCGGGCTATCAACTTGGCCAGCCAACTGTCGTTTCGAGGTGTGAAAATGTTTGGCCATATTAGGGCACACGTTAACACATTCGATATTATTGTTATGAATGTGTATTTGCATTTTTATGGCAACGCATAACCCAAAAAAAGGCAGACACACAAAGAGAGAGGGAAATAAACACAGACAGAGAGAGAGAGAGAGATTTCCGAAAGCGGTCATTTGCTTAAATGTTGTCCATTGAGCAACGGAAGCTGGCGGATAAGCAAACCACCAACCACATTTAAGAGTGGGGCAGAGTTGTGGCAACTGCCACATAGCCACAGGAAGCTGCCGCAAGTATTCCATCAAGAATCACATCGTAAATGGAGCC
Organism: Drosophila putrida; assembly: GCA_037043535.1. NCBI lineage: Eukaryota > Metazoa > Arthropoda > Insecta > Diptera > Drosophilidae > Drosophila > Drosophila putrida. The sequence goes on along the minus strand of JBAMBI010000160.1, from coordinate 5,740,020 downwards.
ATTAACGATAAACAAATTCTACGAGCTGATTCCAAAGCAACCGAGTACAACACATAAAAGATGACCATATCCCAGCCCATAAAATGACATATAAAAAAACACTTAAAATATTTTCAATGAGCGATTTTAATGGGCATCGGAGCAAAACCAAACCAAAACCAAGTCGAATCGAATCGAATCGGACAGAGTTGAATCGAACCCAGTTGAGACGTACCTTTTTTGGTGGTCTCCGTTCACAATTTGGCGGCATTTGGCGGCTCTGGGAATCTCTGGGAATGTCTCTCGACTCCTTAGGTCTCTCTACGCTAATGCAAATGACGCGCAACTTGCGCACAAACTACTGGTGTCGATATAACAATAAAACGCCCCATGCAACGCCCTGAAGCCTTGCCTCTTTCCTCTTGCCTCTTGACTGTTGCAACAACGGAATGGTAGCTGCTACAAAGTCGGATTAAATAAATGCCAGTCTCTGCCGCGAATGAGCAAAACAAAACAAAACTGCCCGAAATAAAAAAAAGAGAAGAAAAGCAGAAGAATATGCGAGGCAGCCAAAGAGGAAACTGATCTGACAGATCTGATTGTAAGCATGCAACAAAAATGCGCAACGCCGTTGCATACAACTGAAATCACAAAACCCCAAAACTCAAACCAAAACATAAAACACAAACCCAATGCGTCCCATTAAAGGCCCAAAGCCAGGCAACTGCCACTGCCACTGTCGCTCTGTCTTCTGCCTCCTACCCTTCTGTCTCCATCGCCTGATCATGCCCAGATGCTTCTCATGCTCATCTCCAGACGCGTCTTGGGCTTGCGCCGCTTAAGCTTGTGCAATTTAGTGATCAATCATAGCGGGAGCAGCGCGTTTTGCCCGCACAACGCAGTGCAGAATTCAATTTTAGTGCGAATGGCAGTTTATTGTTGTTGTTGCAGTTGTTGTTCTTGAAGTTGAAGTTGTTTTCGTTGCTGTTGTTGTTGTTGTTGTTGTTGTTGCTGTTGCTGTACAGCAGCGTATCAGGCGTTTGTGCGGCGGCTGCTGCTGGCATTGGCTTCCACATGCGACGAGAAGGTGGAAGCCATAAATCTTGGCAACATGAGAAATGACTTTGGCAGTCGAAATGATGAGCTGTTGCAGCAAATGCCAACCCAGCACATACACACATACATCTATACATCTCTAAAGCTCACATAGTTTATATAAAATATATATCCATCTATCTATCCATCTACCTATCTATAACTATCTATAACCATCTGACTAATTTGCGCATATTTCGAATTAAAGTCAATCAAATATAAATCTTGCCAGCTTGAGAAATGACATGATGTGCTGCTGCAGCAAACATCAACAACTGCATATAGATGCACACATACATATCTACAACTTATTTTATTAACATACAGCACATAAATATAAATGTGTATTGACGTTGATAACATAAATAAAACTATGCATATCCTATTAACAGTAAGACGGACGCCAAAGCTGAAAAGCCATTGTAAGTTCATTGGAATATGACACTAAAATATGACACATTTTTGACAGTTAGATTAAGTTAAAATCTGCACATAAGGTTATTACGATGGCTTCTTATATGTAGATGGAAAATCTATTAATGAAATGCTAGATGCTAATTTTGAAAAATATCATCAATATCAATATTGCTCCTAGGATGTATAAAATAGTGCAGTAGGCTGACAAAAATCTTTAACTTTTAGGCTAGGTGAGATGTCGACTGGAATTTCAAAACATATATTCTCAATATCTTAAAAAATGGTTGTAAAGAAAAAATAAAAATAGACGAAGCATAAGTGATTCAATTAACGATCTGTGTGTAACTAATTTTATATGATTTTTATTTATATGATACCATTGACTCATTATCTTTTACATAATTGGCAAATGAAACATTTTTTTAAAAAAGTTATACGCATTGATGTTGTTTACTATTTTTATGACAATTGTTTATCTGTTGATGTGCATAATTTGATAAAATTTAAAGTAAATGAAAAATATAGTTTAGACTTTGGGTAAATTATCGGTTTGGCTACAGTCCATCTCATTGTTATTTGAGTAAAAGAACGAGGATAATATTGAAAAACTTGTCATTCACGCAATTTTTATATTTATATGTATAAACGGACTTTGTAGAAAGCGAATGTATTGAAGGGAAAAGAACTTAAGTCATTGCGGAATAAAATTATTCAAGAGCTTGCATCTTTTCAGAAAGTAGAAAAAAATTAAAAAATGTATATGTTTTCTTTATGGAAAGGGGATATAACATTTTAAAAGATACATAATCATAAAAAAAGATACATAATATAATAATAATATAATTAAAAAAAAAACTTATTTATTAATTATTAGTTATTTATTTATTATTAGTCATTTATTTATTATTAGTAAAAAATTTAACTTTCTATCTATAAGTATTTATATATTAATATATTTATAAATATTTCAATAAGATGACTTGAGTTTTGTAAACAGAAGTGTAATCTCCAAATAAATAATAAAATGTAACTCTTTATACCTATGTTGTTATATTTCTATAACATATTTTCGCATTAAAGTCAATCAAAATTTGGAATTCGCTCAGCTGAGAATGCGTAAGCGTCTGAGCACTCTTATCATACGCATACACAAACGTATTCGAATGTATGTATGTGTATACATATAGTATAGTATGTTATATGTCTACATTTATATGGTTTCGGGTTCGTTGCAACTGTTCAATCGGCGTACAGGTCATTGTAGTGTCCATCCCGCTGCGAATTAATCGTTTTTAGTGCCAGAGCAAACAGGCAACTTGCAAACTGGCAAAAACTGGCAAACTGGCGAACTGGCGGACTGGCAACCGTCTCACCTCGCACCAATGCATTGGCCTCCCATGGCTGATTAATATTTTAGCCAGAGTTAGTACGTTTTGCAGGCAAGTCGGCCTTTGGTTCGCCTTGTCTTGTTAGCATATCTCGCCTCGCATGCACTTTTGCATATTTCGTTTGTTTGTTATCTGCTCTTCCTCTTGTTGTTGTTGTCGTTGCTTTTGTTGCTAGTTGTTGTTTTCGTTGTTGTTGTTGTTGGTTTTGGTGTTTGTTGCAAGTTGCTGGGCTGCCTGCCTGCTGTGTGAGTGTATTATTGGCGCAAAAGTCCAAGTTCAAAGCCATATTTGACTTGGGAAAAATCAATAAAACGATCGCTTGCTGCGGTATGTGTGTGTGTGTGTTTGTGCGTGTGTGTGTGCGCCTTTCTCATAATGAAATTATTGTCCAGTGATTGAAATCTATTTATGCTAATTTACGTGTGCATTCGCAGAGCCAGAGCCCAAACAGCCGCCATCTGCCACACGTTGTTGCAGTTAAAAGAATTGTTCCAACTGTCTTGCAACATTTCCGCATTTGCTGCTGCTGCTGCCGCTGCTGCAGCTGTGCTCTGATCATGGGCATTTGGAATCGGACGACGCCCACCAAAAAAAAAAAAAAAAAAAAACCGTATCAAACCTCTGAAAGCTCTCAGAGAGGAGTAGAGTGAGAGGAGGGGAGACTTGATTTGGGATCTTGATTAGAAGTGTTTGGGGCAAGCTGCGGCATTTTGAAGTTGCGACTTCAAGCTGTTGACAATTTTCAATTAAAATGAATTGAGCTGCCCGCTAAGAGTGTGATTCTGTCTGTGTGTGTGTTAATCCGCCCACGCAGCACACACTCATACACACACAAACACACACACACACAGATGGGACAACGCCTTAGCCCAACAACCATGACTGACAATTCCAATTTCAATTCGGATTTAAGTTGTTTGCCTGTGTGAATGTTTGAATGTGAATACGAGTACTCGCCGTTTGAATGTGAATAGCTTTGATATTCTTAAGCTCCAAAATCAAGTCGCACTTGGGACCTAAAATTGTCATGTGGAGCTTATGTAAAGTTCGTTCGCTCTTGACATTTATTTGCCCGGCTTTCAACATTTGACGTTTAATTATAAATGGGCTGCAAAGTCAGTTGGGTGAGTGTGTGTGTGTGTGTGTGTCTCTATTGTGCCTTAATTTTTGATCTCTGACTCTTTTTTTTCCCTCGCTCTGAAGTGCGTCATAAAATCCGCACACTTCTAATTCCCAACTTGGCCATATCGAACCGGCGATTTCATATTTTGTTGTACGGATTACCTTATCCAATTAGCCTCGCCAACTGGCAACTGGCAACACCAACAGCAACAGCAACAACAACGGCAGCAAATCCCCACAACAATCGACGACACATAAAATGCTAAAATAACTATGTATTCATGTTGTGGCTGAACGGGGGAATTGGGGGGAATACCAACTGGCAACTGGCAAGTGGCAAATGGCAACTGGCAACCTGGACAGAATATACAACGGGAATACGTCTGAGAAATTGGAATCTTTTTAGCCATATCCCTGATGCTGGCTGGCATCAAGAGTGCAGTTAAGTTTTGTCGCTCTGTTGGTCTTGGCTTAAACAGGTTCCTAAACATCGTCGTATTTGTGATATATTTTATTGTCTTTTGATGTGTTTTAAAATCCCACAGCAAGGAATCGATAAAATTTATCGATGCTGTCTGCCCAGTCGCCTAGAGACTACAACGCACAGCACACACACAGTACACACACAGACACACACACACACACTGCACACACAATTTCCGAGTGGAACTGGTTCTCAGTTCAGAGTCGATTGAGACTCTGAAGATAGTGATAGTCCTCTAGCTGAGCATGGCGACAATTTTAAGTGCGAAATTAAAAGTAAAACAAGCGATTAACATAAATTTTAAGCAAAGCGCAGTTAATGTTCGCCTCGCTGCACGCTTCTCCTATGTCGACTCTGCCTGTGGCAGAGATTCAGACTTTGACTATTTCTGTGACTGTGGCTGTGACTGTGACTGTTGCTGTTGCTGTAGCTGTGGCAGTTGCAAGCGCCTAAAAACTTCCTCATGTTTTCTATAATTTGCATGACAGAGGAGGATGGGGACAACGGAAATGGAATCGTATGATTAAGACATTGCCGTGTGCCACGACTTTTAATGAAAACTAATGCAATTTATTGTTTATTGTTATTTAATAATGTGCGAGCCGTTATCTCAAGCTGGTTCCATTTGCTGACAACACAATCAGGCGCCTAAATGAGATGCCAGTCAACCTCTCAATTTGACAGACAGAACTTTGACTCAATTTCAATTTCGAGTAGATGCTTTAGCCAATGGAATTGTGACAACCACCGGAAGCCACCACTGACCCAAATACTCCAAAGTGTCAGTGTCTACTTCGTCTTTTTTCTTTGGTTTGTTTTTTTCCCAGCCCAACGGTGTATGCACACTATGTGGTCTTCACTTCGTGGATGGCAAATGCATTATTTATGTAGGATTTGCCCAACTACAACTTCAAGTCCAAGTCCAGCTTGAACGCATGTTGTTGTCCAAGAAAACATTGCGGCCAAAACTTAACAATTTGGCATCATGACAAGACCGCACTTGCAACGATGATGCACGCTTGTCAGCCAACTGACAGAGCCCAGTTTCAGTTTCAGTTCCACCAAACACAGTTCCAGTTTCAGTTCCAGACCCAGTCAAAGTCTTCAGTGAAATGAGAAAGGGCTCAAACTGAGACTGAGACTGAGACTCTGACTAAAACTCAGAGACTGTGCCTGGTTAGCGTTCAACGGACTGTCCACTGGTTATAGCCTGGTTACAGCCTGGTTATAGCCTGGTTAGTTGGTTAGCTGGTTAGCGTTTTTTCTCTTTTCTTTCAGTCTTAGGCCTGTTTGTTTTAGCGCCTGTTGTGACAGCCGTCTGCCACGTTTTTGGCACTTGAAACGGGGCAAAAGAGTAACTGCCACACCATTGCAGTTGCTGGGGGGGATTGGACGCCAAACCCAACTCAATTGGCGAGTCCAACAAGTGCCTGAGATAAAGCGAACACTCATTACGCACTGATCATGATCACAAGCTGTCAATAAAACATAATGCGATTTCTCAGTTACGCTCAGATAGCATTTCAAATACTCTACTTGAGTGCAAAGCACTTATATTCTAGCTAATTTATTTACTATTGTATCGTACATCTCTTACTAATGTTTTCTTTTGTTATAGGCTGCCGTTAAATATTTAATTTTAAAGTAAGCAAAGTCCCGTTTTTTAATGATATGTTTATTTATGATATTTTATTGGATGTTTCAAAGTTTCATTTATTAATAATATGTTTATAATGATATTTCATTGGATGTTTATAATAATTTTTAATCAAGCTTTGGCAAAGTTTAGTTTATTATTTGAGTCATCATTTGATATTTTCAATATTTTGTTGATAAATAAATTTTTGCTTGGTTCTCATTTAGGAGGCTTTTAGAGTTTTAGTTTCTTTGGCAGCTTTTCTTTTTAGGCTGCTGCTAAATAGAGTATTAAAAATTACTTTGCTTGCAAGATTGCAGTAGTTGTTGGTACAAAATAGCGACGTGTTGCAAGCTCACGCGTCAGCAATTGATGCCGTTTGTTGTTCAGGCCTTTGCAGTTGCAAGTGCAATGCACTGTCAAAGGATATACCACACAATGGGGCCAATGGGGCCGATACAACAAAAACAAACCAATAACAAAAACAACAACAACAAGGAGAGGAACAACGACAACTGTAACTGTTGACTGGCGACAGTTCGATTAGAGAGACCAAACTTGGAAATTGCAGCTTCACTTCCTAGTGTTCGGGTCTAGGCCAAGTGCGTAGCTGAGGAACAGTAAATGTTGTAGTAAAGGCCCAGATACGATAGCTAATTTTTGTTGCTGTTGACGAGTTGAAATGATGCGATGTCCGATTGGGGCAAGTTTCTCACAGTCATCTCACAGGCAACGACGAATTCTGTTGATACTTTGGAGAATTGGTCGCCTAATTATGTGCAACGAAATGTTTTTAGCTGGCAGCTAAATGTTGTGGCATGGGTGCGGGTGTGGTGGCAGCAATAAGCTTTTGTTGCAATTGAAACCATGAATTCATAATTCCTTGCCTTGGCCAGCCTTGCAGCCATTTGTGCAATCTCGTTGCAATTTATTGCCGTCTTTGTGCGGCATTGCGGCAATGCGGCAACGTCTGCGGCTCTTTTTGCTAATGAAGCCATTTGCCACAAAGGCCGCAGGTTCAACGTGATTTGCCTTTGATTAACATTCTGAATTATAAATTGTCTGTCAATCCATTTCTGGCCACAGTCGTTCTTAGTCCATTTGTAACCGATGCAGCAGCAGCAGCAACAATTGTATCTTTAGCATTGGCAATTGTTCACGCCGAGGAGTATATCAGCCAAGTTAAATCAGCCCATAGCCTGAAATCGTCTGCTGTCTCTTTCTATATTCTCACCTCCCTCTCTCTCTCTATGTTTGTCTCCGTGTCTCTCCTTTTGATGACGCACTATTGCAAAGCTTTTAATAGACAATAGCCGATTTTAGACTTCAGTATGCTCTGGGCAAATATTATAAGTGGGTCGACAATCCGATAGACAACGAGAGGAAAAGAGACGAAGACAAAAAGAGTGAGAGAGTCAGACACTGTATGTAGTTTTGCATTAGCGGTGAGTGCAATGAATAACACGAGCAAACACGGCTCAAAACTATACTTTATGGATATTGTGAATGAGAGAGATAAAGTTCAGATTATTTTTGGGAAGAGGAGAATAAAGTAGGAGGACGATATATATCTATTTCACTTCGTATGATGTCGTGTCGAGTTTATAAACCGTTTCAAGCGCCCATCACTATTTCGTATCGCTATTTGGCATCTGTATCTGTAGGATTATATAAAACTTGCTCTGTATGATGTATCTTACGGTTGTCTGTTAGCAAAGCTCAGGCTCACATTGTTTTGCGCTGCTGCCCACGCAATTGATTTGATTTTTGTGACACAATTGAATTATTTATTGGATTAAAACCCAAATGGAAATCGAGACAGGGCAGCAGGCGGAAATGGTTCCACATTTCCATGTAGCTGCAGACAGCTCCAGCTATAGCTATAGCTCTGACTCCAATTCTGACTCTAGCTACAACTACTTTGATACCTTCTAACCAGACGTCTAAACAAAACAAAGGCCTAAGAATGTTATTCATGGCTATGGAGACAATGCCATGCATAACATATATACAATCATAAAGGCATAAAGGGATGAAAGTTATGGACATGTGACCGGACCGTTAATGCCCTAACGCTCCCGCCGCTCTGGCATGTCAGTTCTTAAGCACTTGGCAATTTGTTAAGATAAGACAAAAAACACAACTGAAACAGAAACAGAGAGAAGAGTGTCAAAGTTATGCGCTTGAACAAGATTCTTAATTTAAGAAGACGAAGCGGAAATTGTATTTGAATATGAGAATGAAACTTCTGCTCTTTTAAATATGATGGAAACAAGAAAGAAAGATATTGGTTACGTGGACTCACTTTTACTTTTTCATATCTGAAATAAAATAAAACTTATCAAGAAGGCAAAACTTATTCGAAGATTCTGAATCATACTAAACATTGATAAAATTGGCATTAATCATGGAAATAGTTTATATTTTGATAAACTTATAAGAGTTTAAATTCACAAATTTGAAATGTATGCAGAAAAGATAACCTTTTAAAATGCAAGTTTCAACCTCTTGATTAAAAATGCAGTAAGCTACGGTAGAGCAAGCTCGACAGTAGGAGACCCTGTACTTTTTGAGTGCAAAGCGATCACTACAGACTGTTTCAGCTAAAAAAATTTCCATAGATGGCGCCACTAGGAAGAAATCAGTTGATTTTGCCCGTAATATTGTTAGTTGAATAACTTCCGCGTTTATCATCCAATTTGGATGAAAATTGCAGGATAGGTTTGGACCATAGTCTGTGTTATACATACTAAAAAGTAAGGAGCAAGCTCGACAGTAGGAGACCCTGTACTTTTTGAGTGCAAAGCGATCACTACAGATTGTTTCAGCTTAAAAAAATTTCCATAGATGGCGCCACTAGGAAGAAATCAGTTGATTTTGCCCGTATTATTGTTAGTTGAATAACTTCCGCGTTTATCATCCAATTTGGATGAAATTTGCAGGATAGGTTTGGACCATCGTCTGTGTTATACATACTAAAAATTAAGGAGCATTAAAGGTGCTCTTATAATTCGACTTCGAAATTTTGTATTCCGATTTCTGGGGGCGGATGGGGGCGTGGCAAATATCTAAAACATACTTGACCAATGGGAGATATAGATGAACCTACATACATGACAAATTTGGTGTCCCTAGCTCTTATAGTCTCCGAGATCTATGTGGTAAAGGGGGACTGACAGACGGACAGACAGACAGACGGACATGGCTATTTCGACTCGACTGTTGATGCTGATCAAGAATATATATACTTTATGGGGTCTGCCACGCCGCCATCTGCCTGTTACGCACATTTGCACAAACATAATACTTTTTTAAAGTACAGTATCTAAAAAGTTTCAGTATATGTACTATATATGTTTGTATATGTTTGTTAAAAAAGACTGTATGAGTATTAATTGGTACTGAATAATAACTTAAATAGACTATTCAGAGATGTATTCGATTCGATTTTCATGAGGCTTCCGATAATTTAAAAACGAAATTTTGAAATAAATTTAGAATTTTCTACACGGATAAGAAAGTCCGTGATCATTAAGCTTTTGACACCATTTGAAGGAATTTTATTGTGAAAGTTCCTAATTCTCTTTCACATAATTTTTGGAAATAATAAATTTTCTTAATAATTAAATACGATATGTACAACTGCCAGATGTTGCTGCTGCATGAGTGGACAACATTTTGAATTCAATTGCAAAATTGCTTTATAATTTAATGTTTATTTATATATCAACTTGATTTGATTAACGTTTCACATTTTTGAAATTATTTGATTATGGACACTCCCAGCTTGCCTATTGTCAGACAGTGGGAGAGGGAAAGAGGGAAAGGCAGTTGTCTTTATCACGCCTGCAGATCTTGACTGGGTTCACAATTGATTAAAAATGTAAATTGTTTATTTATTTTAAACGATTTTTTCCACTTTGATTTCGAGAGAGTCGTCGATGTCCGTTGTCCAGTGTTCGTTGTCCGTTGTAAGATTTGGCCATTGTTATGCTAACAGAAATATGAATGACTCTACGAAATGATTGTTTATGACGCCGAGGCACCCTAACAATGTTTCAGACCAAATGCCAAACATATCTGTTATTATTGTTGTTGTTGTTGTTGTCGTTGTTGTATTGATTGTAGCCTTTCCGTATGGATTAAGTCATAAAAAGGCCGTAAAACTTGTCGAAAAATGCGCGCACTTGGATCTTAGCCTAGCTCCAAAGCTATATGCTATAAGGTATAGTAATAGTAATATGGACATGTGATATGGATATGGGCATTAAAATATGGGCCCAATCTCGCCAGCCTCTGTCGGCCCACATAAAAGACATTCTGTTCTTTTGGCCCATTAAAAAGCTGCCTCCGTAAATGCCATAAAGTCTCTTCCAAATCTCACAGTTATGTTAGATTTTACGACTCTGCGCAGTTTTGTGGCCAACACAAGTTCGATATAATTTTGATTACTTATCTCAGTCAGTGACCAGACCTGATGCCAGCTACTGTTGACAATACATCGAACATGGTCAAAATATCTTAAGTACCAAACAACGTTCGTCACGAGCTTTATAATATTGTTATCTTAAAAGTGAAGCTCAGATTTCTTCAAAAGTATTTTCGAAATCTCATCTACAGTCATTAGCTTTTCAGGCTGACCATAATTAGAATTACTAAGTATAGATTTCCAGTTTCTATTTAAGTTAAAACATAGAACGCTACATAAAGGAAAGTTTTAGTAAATAGTTTGGAAATATTCTCATAGTTAGTCTATTACAATATTACCTATTCTTATACCTTATTGAGCTTTCCTCATCCTCTCATGATATGTTGCATCATTTATATATATATTTCATATATTCACAGTTAAAAATCATTAATCATAAGCTGTACATCTTATTTTATTTAAATTTTGTTTTTTAATTTTCACTTTTACTTTTTAGAAGAAAAATACTCATACTTTATTATAGATGTTTCACATAGACCTTATTTCTTAATTAAATTATTATTTTTCTAACATATATAGTGCAATCTTAGTCATGTTGCACGTTGCTCGCTCTTGTTTTTAAGCTTTTTTTTAGGCATAATGAGCAAAAGACTTCAGCTCAAGACTTGAAATCAATTCAAATTTAACGCCTTTCAAGTTAGACAAATATCAAGTATATATCGTTGGCTGCCACAAGTGCAACATGTGAATGCCACAAAATAAGAAAAAAGAAAGAAAAATAGATTATAAGACGACAGTTGAACACTATTTTGGGCAGTCCAAAACGAGGTGTGTGGCAGTCAATCGTAGTCAAGTGGCAACTACAATTCAACTGAAATATGATGAGGCAACTTTGATAGCCGAAAATAAAACTTGCTTTCTTATAAGAAAATCAAGTTAAAGTAAACAATGTGCTGTGGGGCATTTAATTAAAACCATTGTGAGGCAGTGAAATGAAGTGAAATTCAATTTGAATGCGTGCCACAAGTAGATGCCGCGTGCGTCAGAAGCGTTTAAAGTCGCATAATTTGCAAGCTGATGCGTTGCGACAAATGCATTCAATGTGGTTGTGCTTGTGGTTGTGGTTGTGGTTGTAGCTTGGTGGCTGTGGCTTAGGCTTGGGCCAACACCTTGAGCAGAAGTGCCACCACATGCCGTGCAGCTGAGAAGGGGTATGTGGCAAGTCTCTCACTCTGATCTCTCTCACTGCCTGTCGCTATGTTTGCCAACTAACGCACAGTCCGTTGCTCAGTTTTTTGCTGCCGTGCTGCGCACTTCTTGGTATTTTTTGGTAGTTTGTCTTCCTCATCCTCTTTTTTTTTTATAATTTTTACTTTTTTTTGATGGTGTTTGGTTACAAAGCAGTCATCAAATTTCATTGAGAATGCAGCAAAGTCTTCTGTCTTCTGCCCCGGCCCCCAACGACATAGCTAGGGTATAGAAATTAACATTTATATTTAATCGAGAGACAACATCATCATCATCGGCATCAGCATCAGCATCAACATCAAGTTGATCAACATCGAGATGACTTTTTCCTAAAATGCGCATAAATTAATACAGTTTATTTATCGAGCATATTAATGGCCGCAGATTAAGACATCAGAATTCTCATATTATTATTTTAAACAAATCAAATGAAATGCAGACATGAAACTTTTCCTCCAAGTCATCACAACAAATGACTGAATCTCGAGACGCCTGAAACAAAAATTAATAAAGAAACAAACAAAAAACTGTATAAAAAATAAATTCAATCGCATATGAGGGGAGAACTCCTGCTGTGAATTTATGCGAAAAGAACCGAGCTGAACGCGCTGTCGCCTCTGCAGGGGTTGGCCCAGAGTCAGAAACTGAGACCAAGACTGAGACTGAGACTGAGTCTGAGACTGAGATGGAGACTGAGACTGAAACTAGCAATATTTGTGAGACGAAGCTTGACTTTGGCTCCTCAATTCCACAACAGTTCCATATTCATCTACGTCTCCGCCTTCGCTTTGTTGTTGCATTCATTTTCAAAAGCGTTGCCCAAGTGTCATGTGTCATAATGGCACCACCAGCACCACCACCACCAGAGTCACCACCATGAGAACAGTTAGGCACCAGAGCAACTGTTTGTGGCTTCTCTTCAAAATGGTCGCTTGGCGCTGGCGCCATTTTGTGAGCCACAACAACAAGTGCCAATTACTTTCTCTGACCAAAAACAACAACAGCAAAAAATTAAGAAAATATATAAGAAAAAAATTACAAAATTGTGGCAAGCTGAAAAGGGGTAAGAGGAATAAGTGCAACAGCAAAAAGGAAGAGTTAATGATGTTGCCACATGCTTTTCATTGGCGGCCTCAATGATGATGGCCGACTGGCTGCCGTCTGCGGTTCTGCTGTTCCCATTGCCAATTCCCCTGCCCTCTCTTACCTCTTCCCCTGACACTTCCCCTTTTGTTTCCCCCAACACCTGTTAACCCTCTCTGCTGTGGCAGCTACTGCAGTGACTGTTCCCATAAACGACTTCAATTACATGCGAATAAGCTGAGTGTTTTGCAAGTGTATATGTAAGTATCTCCATGTGTGTATGTGTGGTATGTTTGTATATCTGCATGTGTGTGTGTGTGTGTGATTATGAGTATCTTTGGTCTTCACTGAGGCGGAGCACCGTCAAAATGGCGGCAGCTGCCTTGACCAGATCTCTGCTGTTTTGCCGACGGTAAAACGACATTGTCATTTAGCAAAAGGAAAAGCATAAAAAAAGTAAAAAGCAAAAGCTGATGAAGCACATGAGGCAGATGCAACAGCCACAGTGGTTGTGGCAGTGGCAGTGGCAGCACTTTCTACTTGGCTACGCTGCATGACGGATCGAGCTACCAGAAAAGCTGTCCGTCTGCAACTAACGAGCGATTCCGATGTCGCTGCTCTTATCTCTGTCAGTGTCCCTCCCTCTCTCTATCACTTTCTTGCATCCCCATCTCTCTCGCATTTCTCTCCTCTCTGTCTTCATCTTTCTGCTTGCCACGATCGGTGGCCTCGTCCAGCCTACTTTGTGTTTTTCGGTGCTTGGCATTTGCGTTGCTTGCAGCTATTGCCTCAAACCCTTCCCCTCTTGCTCCTGCTCCTGCCTCTGCCCCTGGCCCCTGTCCCCCTGTCCCTGCCCCTGCCACACCCTCTCGCTGCTCTTTACTCGCCTGTTCCTGCCCCAGCACCAAGCACCATCACCAATAGCAATACCAATAGCAATGCGCGGATTGAACGCTGATCGCAATCGCGAATGCTGCCAAAACGCTTCTATGCAAAGTGCCGCGCTTCGATCATGTTGCCTCCTCATGCTCCTCCTTCAACTCCTCCACATCCCTGTTCAACAACTGCTCCTTTTTGTTGCTGTTGTTGTCTTCTTGTTCTTGCAGCAGTTTAACAAACTGCGTTGCGTTTCGACAAGACTGCAGAAGAACCTGTTGCCACTGCCTCTTGGCTGCTGTTGCAAGTTGAGTGAGTTGGTTTGGGTTGGTCCAAGTGCAAGTCCGAACGCTTGGCGCGCCTATCAAGATGACCAAGGGGTGAACAAATTCATTCAGTCATTCATCGAAACAAATTGGTTGACTGATGATGACGATGACGATGACGACGATGAGAGCGAGACAGACAGCAGCAGTTGCAACTGCAACTTGCAACATCGGCAGCTTGTCAATCTGGTTGCCACTCCGTGTACTCCAAGTGCATCATTCAATTTTCTCTTTTTGTTGGATTTCAAAATCCTGCGTGTGGGCAGATCTCTCTGTACTCCCCTTTTTCCACATCTCCTTGCCACGCCTTTTGGCCTTCTAAATTGCGTGTCAACGTTTACAAACAGTTTTATTTATTTGTCATTAGATGTTGAACGCATTTGGAATGCAAATGTGTGGCCTGATCACACTCCGGTCATCTGATATCGAGGCAAAGTATAACAATTACGGGGCATAAATAAATGTTTAGAAACAGAAACAGAAACCAAAGAAATCCAACAATCTACGATTGCCACACACGCGCAGCGGCGACATTACAGAGGAAATGAAATCAATTTGTATGCGGACATTTTGGAGAGCATGCCACACCAGCAGCTCTACTAACCAAATACCCTAAGTAAGTAACCAAAGTTGCAGAAGAAATAAAAAATATGAGAGAATACAGCTTACACTTTGCTTGGACTATCTAAAACTTTCTGATATCAAAAACACACAATTGGAAGAAAAGAAAAACTAAGAACAGCTGACCAAAAGTATTTGCAATTTAAAATAACTATATGTAAAAATGATCCTACATTTATTGCTGGGATCAGATAACTAGGTGTCCCCAATTATTTACTTTTTTTAATGAGCTTTGCATTTTGTTGGCATTGAATAGAAGCAGTGTTAGTGAAAATGAAATTTTACTAGCACTGAAAAAAAGAAGTGATAGTAAAACATTTTCTAATTATAATTGAAAATGAAAAGTAATGAAAACCTGAAGCAATTCTTGTTTTAAATAAAATTGTTGAACAAAAGTAAAAAAAATAATCTATGTTCAAAAATATAAAAATTACAAGGTAATTTAACTTTGTGCTTTTTTTACTGCTGGCTCTGGAGTTTCCTTAATAAATTATTTTTCTTTAAGAAACTAATAGCAATAAAAACTGTCTCTTTGCTTTTAAAATAGGTTAAACTACTTGGGTATTATAAATGTAAAATGTAGTTTAAATGCCATTGAAATTAAATTGAAAAGAAACACACACTCAAATAAATAAAAAATACACCAATTTAAATTAAATTCAGTTTTTTTCCTTTCTTCTTTTTTTTAAATGTTAAATATGTAAATATATACTTACAATGTTACTTCAAATTGCATAAACTCTTTCTAGACAATGGCATGCGGGGTATACGAAATGTGTATCGCTGGCAGACAGGTCGAGGCGGTACACGAGTTGGCGACGCGGCTGTTAAGGCAGTGGGGGAGTCAGGGGGTGGGCTGAGTGGTTAGGGGGTTAGGGGCGGTTGACTGCGGTCCGAAAAGTGGAGACCAATTTACGCGCGAAACGCATGCGCGTCCCGTGCGCTGGAAGCGTCAATATCACAGTCCCGTTTGCTTGTGGGTGGCAACAAGAGCGGTGGGGGGAGTATATTAAGTGAAGGGGGGCAGCTAGGTGTGCAACAGTCGCGGTGGGTGTGCAGTTGTTGTTGTTGAGCACGCCATGTAGGGATCAGCAATCATTTCAGCTGCGGCAATTGCATAAATTTCGCATTTTTATGACTGATAGTGTAAGAAATAGGCGTGGCACATGTGAGATGGCAACTATTTGTGCTGCTTAACCTGAGCAGCATCATGCCGCGCAATTGAATTTGCCCCTGTCAGGCATAAATTGCAGAAGAGATGGACACAAAGAGAGAGAGAGAGAGTGAGAGAGGGATTGGGATCGGGATCGGGATCTGCGTCTACCTCAGTCTCAGTCTCAGTCGCGGTCTCATTCTCAGTTTCTCAGTCTTTGTTGCTGGCTATCACCACGCATTGATCAATTGGGCGTTGCCGGGCGCTGCGACTGAGTAATGGCCATCAAGCGCCTGGGGACATCATTTCCATAATGTCCTTCAGAGGGCAGCTTCATGGCTCAGTCTCAGACGCAGTCTCAATATCAGTCTCAGTCTTTGTCTCAGGTGCAGGTCCACGTCCTCTGAATGAAGTGGTGAACTATGCAACGGGTGATGCAGGTTCTCTTGTTCTCAATACCCGATTTGTATCGCATTTTATGCCACAATTTTCGTTTGATATTTATGTCGATAATAAAATTAAGATGATGAGCGAAATTGCACTCAGAGCGGTGCATGAAAGGGGCGTACTCACTTCCGCAAGGGCAACACCGGGCAAAACCTCAAAGCCAAATTGGGCATTGGCTCGGCCAATCAGACACAACGCAGCTGTCGACCAGCCAGATCAATCTTCCATCAAATTTTTGTGGCAGCTGTGAAAGCCACAAAAACAGCGGTTAGAGAACAACAAAAGTTTGAGCTAACTGTTATCGCAGCCATTTTAGAGATCAACATATGTAAATTGGTCAACAACTCTTAATGGCTTTTATGACAGCGTATTGGAATTGTGAGCTTCTAGGTCTTGATGGTGCCGCAAAAACGAGTCTAGAAAACAAAAGCTTCATCAAACTGTGATCACATGCGACTCTTTCTTTTTGATTTTAAGTATCTTCTCGCTGTGAATATCGGGGAATGGCTGCAACAGCAGCAGCAGCAACAAGTCTGCTGCACAATCGATTTTGATGTAAGATTAGCAATACGCTTGCAGCCAAATAAGCAGGCACTGGATGAATATCTATACGGACTAATAACAATAATCAGGCTGCAAGTACACGACGACGATGGGCTCAGAAAGTCAGCAAAAATAAGGGGCAACAAAGTTCTAAATAATAAAAAACGACACATCCGGATAATGGCCGAACAGGAGGATGAGGAGGAGGAGGTAGAGGTAGTAGTAGTGGTAGAGAGAAAGAGGCAGGAAGGAGGAGCTGGCGAAGCAACTGCAACAGCTGTCAAAGCCAAAGATGAAGATGATGAACAACTGCGACAGCGACAATGACTGAGGGAGCTTACAACAGCAGGAGAAGAAAAGAGGATCTGCCTTGTCCGGCAACAGCAACAGCAACGGCGTCTCCTTAGTTCTAGTAAAGCGGCAAGGTAAGGAATTTAAATCGCCTCGGGTGCAAATTACCACGAAAACAATTTCAGGCTTGATGCATGCTGCTCGCTGCATGCTACTTGCTGTTGCAAGTGCATTTGAGTACAAAAATGGCAGCAGATTGCCAGGATAAAGTATGTTGAAAGCATGCGTCACAAAGGATGAGAGTCGTAAGAGCGTATGAAAGAGAGAGGATGCCACATTGCCACATACTGATTGCCACTGCAGTGGCTGCCACCGCTGCTGTTGCAGCAGCGGCTTCTGTTAGCTTGTTGTCTAGCTACTCAGCAACTTGCCACAGACACATCAGACAGATCTGTTGTAGCTGCTGTTGTTCTTGTGGTTGTTGCTGTTGCTGTTCCTGTTGCTGTTACCGCACTGTCATTGATGAGGCATAAAATTATGGGAGGCAACATGATGGCGCACATAAAAATGGCCGCACGATGGATTAAAGTTGTTAACGTTGAGCGTTGGTTGGCTGGCTGCCAGCTTGCCACCAGCTGCTGTTCTGTTCTAAGTATGGCGGCTGCAACTGCTGCTGCTGCTGCTGTTGCTACAAGTGCATCTGCAACTGCCACTGCCACTGCTACAACTACATACTGCAATACTGTGAGCGCATAATTAAGCCTTGGTTAGCATGTTTTGCATGGCCGCGATTTTGTACACTTGAAACGGCGATTGGCTGCCGTGATTGGTGGCAGCAACAACCACTGGCAATTGGCATCTGGCCACTGGCATCTGGCCACTAAGCCAGGCTCATAGAACATTGCACTTGTTGTGCCGCATTCCATTTGCCAAGCAAATTATTTGTCTTTTTGTAATTTTTGTGTAATTTCTTTCTTTCTCAGAGTTGCAGGAGAAACGAAAGACTTAGGCAACAAACTTGGCGCAGTTAGCGTCAGAGCGCATCAAATGTCAGGCAATGCATTGTTCAATGAATTTTCGAAAATGTGCTCAAGGCAACAACAAACACAACAACAACAACAACAACAACAACAACAACAGCAACATAAAGAACGACAACAACAACAGCAACAACAACAACAGCAACATAAAGAACGACAACAACAATTTCGATAACTGTTGCAACACCTTGACACAAACACGCAACAATCAATCCCAATCTCAATTCCCTTGCACTGTGTGTGGCTTTAAGCAACTGAAATAACGAGAACAGAACTTGACAACTTCTTGGCAAGCAAAGTGAGTGAGAATTAGCAAAAATCTGTAAGAGATATGCACACTTATTTGCCCTGCAATGTCCTGCCATTTCATTTGCCAAGTAATACATTAAAGAGTATTTGCTTTTCGGTGTATACTTTTTGTTTTGCAAATTGCTGTCGCATTGCGTGCACATTTTAGCCACAGTCCTTTCTCTGTCGGCTTCGTATCCTGCGGACGTTCATAAACATGACAGTTTGAGCAATTTCCATCAATCACTTTTTTTTGCCTTTTTCTTTTTTCCTTTATTTTTGGCTGCTTTTTCTTTATTTTTATGCTGAGATTTCGTGACTTTTCGGGGCACGAAACTGGCATGTGTTTTGCCTTTTGCCGTTTGCTGTTTGATGTGGTTGTGTTTCGAGTTGAAGTTGAAGCCGGCGCTGCATTCAAAATTGCAAGTTAAATATTTTAACTTTATTACACAAGTTTTGTTTGGGAACCAATCAAACAACAAAGCGGTTCCGCATGTTAATGAATGAGCAAATACAACAAAAGTAATTTAAACGGCTCTCTTAACGCAATCAAGGCATAGCCGCAACTCTTACCTAGAGAATCAAGATCCCTCCTCAGGTTCTGTTCTGTTATGTTCTGTTCCAATTTTTATACAACTTTGGCACCAATCAATTAGCACAATAAGCAAAAAAGCAATGCCGCCTCTAATAAACACACGCACAGCAGAGGCATGGCAAGAAAGACTGAGAGAGAGGAGGGGATAGGAAGATCACGACAAAGTTCGCACCTTGAGATGAAAATGAGATGTGTATGGAAGCTGTAGGTGATCAGAGGAGGGCCACGTTCGTTAGGTTTTCACACGCCGCCGCTAAGTGCAACAGACTGCGCCCCAAATTGTCCCTGGGATTGTGTATTTGAGTATATACAACTTTATTTCCGTGGAAAAGCGAACCGAAACATCAAATTGCAATTAGGAGAAGCCCAAAAATATTACAAGTGGCCGCTAATCAGAGTCAACCAAAGTCAAACTCTCCATTGGAGAGTTTCTATGCTCTGCCCAGCATAAAACTGGTTTCACTAGTTGAATTAAGATTTGGGTATTCGGTATTGGGTATTGGGTCTTTGGTTCCATGTCGGCTTTCGTCTAATCAACTTTGCAATCGATGTTCATAAATTTATTTCATTTGGACACAAATTACAAGAGTCTAGGGTGTTTAACATGGCATTCAACTTGTAAGATCAATTGCTGGACACGAGAGGCGTGAGCCATGATCACTGGTAGCCAAACATATTTATTGAATTTTTAATTGGGAACGAACTGCATTATGTTGTCATAAATACTTCAATACATACTATATATCTATCGTTATATGTATTTATATCTCTTATTGTTGATGTGGCTGAGAGAATTGCCGTAAGCAACGAAACTTTATGTTCACTTGTAAAATACTAGTTTATATTTTGCGCTATAAAAGTAGATATTTGCCATAAGCAAAATTGGGCAGATCTTGGTCATTCATGCTGTGAAAGTCATTAAGCAATGTTTTTCGCTTAAAAACAATATGAATACCATTTTAAAACGGCTATAGCGTGCTTTCAGTAACTTTTAACTGCTGAGTAATTGGTGAGTTGGTGAGAGATGTTTAAACGAGTAAATTAATATGTTAAAGTACTGTTGTTACAGACTGTTAATATTCCTTTCTTTTCCTATCATTCCCGTCTCTCCATCTATGCATTCCCTCTGCTCCTAAAATCATTTGCTTGCCATTCATAATTATTCCTTATACTTGACTTGGTTGATCATGCTTTCAGTTTGCAATCCCTATCGATCCCATAAAACAGCGCACAGCCTTGCAACTTGCAACTAGCAAAAGCAACTCGTACAACATAGAAACCCGTGTCACTTGCCAACATTTCGTGTTGTTTCTCAAAATATTTTCCCAATAAATAATGTGGCGCCTTGCGCGTTGCAATATCACGGCATACCAATTTGGGAAATTAGCTAAATCTAACATATGAGATAGCAGCATGGCGAGTCTATCTATCGTCAGTTGCGCCTACTGCAACCGCTGCACTTGCCACTTGCCCCAGAAACTGTAACTGCAACTGCAACAGCAACAGCATCTGACGGCGGCAAACTTGTACAATAATTATCAGTGTCTAATTAAATCGTTGCTTTATGCGATATCTTAGCCACTTGTCGCTCGCTTTGGCTTGTTGCCCGCTTACCAATCTTGGCTAGGCTGACACAGATTTTACTCAATGCATTTTTGCGTTGAATTATAATTTTATAGCTATTTTATTTTTTATGTTTAGATATTTCTATATATTTTTTTTCTAACTTGCCTTTTTTGCGATTTTCACACTTGACAAATTTGTCGCAGCGGCTTAATTAGATACATAGATGCAAAGGCTGTTGATAAATGGCCCGGTTGTGGTTGTTGGTTATGAAATGGTCTGGATTTATGGGCAGACGGACAACGACATGGGCCCGTCCCACAAATCAGTGGCTTTCATCGCCAGTTGCCACCGCCACAAGGATCTGGCTGCGTTTAAGCCAGCACATAATTTAAGCTTAAGCATGGCTTTTGACCAAAATCAATAAATCCACACGGCATTCGCACAACAAAAGAAAATGTGCTACATGCTCGGGCTAGTCAAAGACCGAAAGTCGTCTGAAGTCGAACTCAGGCTAGAGGTGTAACCGTGTCGTGACACGACTAAGCACAGACTAAAAGTTAGTAGTTCTCATTCTGGTTTCTAAAGAAGATCAGATGAGAATCAAATGCAGTCTTAGCCTGGTCGTATCTATTTGCTATTCTCTAATTAGCCTTTTTGTCAGGCTAGAGGTGACACTGAGTCTGGAAACTGTAATTTTCAAAAACAGATATGAATTATTTGGTCATATTCTATTTTCTTTTCTTTACATAACTTTACCATCTTTGTTTTGTGCTGTGTATGTTAGAATCTATTACGTTGCCATCTCTAGTTTAAACTGAAATACGCACTGGCTTCCAAAGAGGGATCGGCAAATGGTGAACGGTTAGCCAAACTGACATAGACTACGGCATGGCAATATCATCAACACCGTTGTTGCTGCTGCTGTCGATGCTGCTGCTGCTCCTGCTGTCGATGCTGCGGCTAACCTAATATCGTTTGAAATTTATGATTTTGAACTTTTTAGCCAGGTCTTTTTTTTGTTCGAGCTGAGAGTGAGGTATCCATAAGTATTTCGTGTTTAAAATATTTGCGAGCTGCTCAAAATTCTTTCGGCTTTGATGAACTGGTACTGGGCAGCCGCATGTTGCATGCCACAAGCAAGTCAAAGCCGGGTGGGCGTTGCAGCACTTCAAGTTGGAGTTGAACTTGTTGTTATTGCGGTGGCCACTTGTGTGTCTAGAAAAATATTGGCTTAACCTAATTTGTGTGTTTGCCAGGCATTGAAGTTTTTGTGTTGGCCACTAATCACAAGTTGGCTCAGATTTATAGTTAGTAGGAGTCGTCTCACAGTCTCACAGTCTCACAGTCTCATAGTCCCAAAGCAGTGCGTGTGAGTCTCAGAGTCACAGAGTCTTAAACCGGCTTCAGTTATACTTTCGGAGTGGGGCACCGACTGGGAGTCTGAGCAATCGCCAAGAGCTGTGCGCGCTCATCTTAGAATGCCGTCGCTTATCTAATCGTCTGACATTTTAGGTTTAATTTGGCCAGCCAGGCCCCAGCCACCGCCCCAAGGCAACCACAGACATTGAGGCAAGTTGTAAGTTGCAAGTCGCAAGTCGCAAGTTGCAACTAAGCATTGCCAACTAAGTCAAGGCCTTTTGGCGATTCCCGCGCGCACATGCACATGCGTAGCCATTCGCAGAGCAGAGCCAGGCTGAGCTGTCAGACAGTCAGACTGTCAGGCTATCCACGTGACAGGTTAACCCACTTTCCAAAAAACCGCCTCACGCAAAAATACCCATTAAATTAGTGGCAATTCGTGGGCATTTTGTGGTCAACTATGCCAAAATATTTCCACACACTAAACTCTCTCTCTCTCTCTCTCTCTCTCTCTATCCCTCACTCTCTCTTTCTTTGTCACTCTTTGGGTCTCTTTATCTCTCTCTATCTGTATGTTTGTTTGTAGCTGAAATGAATATGCATGACCCACATGCTGCAGTGTGTCCACAGAGAAATTGTCATCGCTTTGGGGTACCAATCCAATCTCAAATCAAAGTGATGAATAGAAAACGATCTTTTAAAAGACTCGAAATTGCCAGATAACTTGCTATTCGCAATGTGAAAGTTGGCCTGGGCCAAAATCCTAATGCATTTGAACTTCTTCAACCAACAAGTTTACTGTTAAAGCTGAAAATAGTCAAATTGAACAACAATCTCAATTGAATCTCAATTAATATAATTAAGAAGAATTTATTTTTATCATTTTTACAAGTTATACTACATTAAAAAAGCATCCCAAAGAATATTTTACTACCCCTATAGATATATAAAAACTTCTTATACTAGTAACAATAAGTTGAAGGATATTAAGAGAATAATTTTCATATTTTTTATTACGTCGATAAAGATTTGAGTTATAACATTTCAACTATTTAATTGTTAACAATTTAATGGTTTCTCGTATTATGGCTGTTATTGTACTCTAAAGTTGATTGATTGCCCAATTGCGTTGCAAATGCCGAAAAAAGCGTGAAAATGCAAATGTTTTGACAGCCTTCAATTGTTGTTATGCTTGTATTTGGCATAAAAAGTTAGTTTTATGACTTTTCAAAAAGCTTTCAGAATGGTTTGTGCAAACAACATTTTATTTTAGTTATACAAGAGTTTTAGCGTTTCCTTTCAGTTAAAGTGTTTTTCGTTGAGAAGTACTTTAATTCATAAAGATATTATTATTAATAATCTCACGTTATTTCCCACAGAAGTAGCAGCCACTGCGACATGACATGCGAAATGTGCCTTTGGGGCATGCCTCAGCCAAAGCCCGCCAACAAAGTTGAACTGTAATTATGCATAAAGAAATAATTTAAAGAAGCCGCTTCAGACAGTTGCGATGCCAGATTAAGAAAACTTCAAGTGCTCTCGCTCTCGCTTTTGTTGATGTTGTTTGTTTAAAATTGTAGTTTTTATTGGATGGCGGAAAAATGCATTTAATACGCTGTGGCAGCAACAAATTCGCAAAATGTTTGCTTAAATGCACATAAATCAATGCCATATGTTAGCTTGCATTTTGACTGAAAAAACTAGCTAAACCCATAAAAAGTCTTGCCAGAAACAGAAATGACAACAACAATAAACGAAAAAATAATACAAAAATCAATTACAAAAAATGTTTCAACAGCCGCAGTGCAACAACAAAATGAAAAGTGAACTAAAAATGTTTATTGCTTTTGCGATGGAATTTTTAAATCAAATCAAAATTCGAATTCGCTTTATTTGCTGTACACTTTCACATCGGGTGTTTAGGTTTTACCATGTAGTTAGTGATGACATTAAGGAGAGTAATTTTGTTACTAATCCTTGCATAATTTTCGATAAAATAGATCAGTTTAAATAGCAAATTCAAACTCTAGATGCTACATAAAGTATTTTGTTGCACTCAGCATATCAAATAAAACGTTTATTAATAGTTTAAATAAATTTGTTCTATTTTAATCTTATATTTTAAGGCAATAAATTTTTTAAAATACATATAATTTATTTATTAATTTGGCATTCCATATAGTTATTACGTTATTATCATTTGAGAAGAGTATAGGCTCTTCAGCTTGCCGAACCTAGCTTTCATTTATTGTTGCTTTTTTTCGCTAACCTGTCAGTATGAAGTCTGGCAACTATCAAGCAAACAGAGCAATTGCAATAACAACAAAATGCCGGCGTTTGAAGTAGCAACGGCTTTCATTGTCAATATGATCTGAAGTCAGGCAGCAGGCGGCAAGCGGCAGGCAACAGGCAGCAGGCAGCAGGCAGCAGGCGGTGGCACGCAGTGTGGTCGGCAATGAGCAACAGCTACAAATGTTGTTAACAATTTCATGCTGGCAAGCAGCCAACAGCTACAACAACAATAAAAACTGCAACAAACATTGACAGTTGTGCATGAAATAGAAACATTGGCAAAGCTCAACAAAATGCAGCTGGCGCTGGGCGGTGGTTGTTGTTGCTGCTGCTGCTGCTGCTGTTGTTGTTGTGGTCCACAGTGAGGAAATGTACAATTGGCTCAAAAGGCTAGACAGACAAGCGACAGTCGGACAGTCGACTGACAAACAGACACGACAGACAACAGACCGACTGACAGACAATACAGAGACAGTTGTCGAGCAGTTCAAGTTGGAACGTGTGTCGTGTGCGCTGTGGCTCCAAAATGCAATTGAAAGAAAAATTGTGAGCCGAACAATAAATTCCTTCTGTGTGGGATTGCGAAATGTTTGAGCTTGATTGAATTATGAAGTGCGTAAGTTTTGTAGAAGGAGGGGGGCTGACTGTCTGTCACAGTGACACACAGGCACATACACAGTCACAGACACAGCCATAGGTACAACCATAGGCACATGCTGGCAATGCGGCAACAAAACAAAAGACTTAGGCAACAAACGCGACGCATGAGTCACTTTCCATGTCGAGTGCTGCATGCAGTTTTCTTCAACTTTTTATTTTTCTACAATTTTCGCAACAAATGCAAATCAAGCTGTACAAGACGTACAAGCATTACGCATTTGTTAACAGCTACAACAGCAATAGCAACAGCAACAGAAAGAGCAACAACACAATGCTGGTGTTGTTGGCCTGCACTGACAATCAAAGATTTTGGCTGGCTGTCGCAGCTCATAATTTCAGCTTAAATGCATTAACCGTTAAGCGCGTCTAGAGAGCGAGGCGGGTTATGACATTGTCAATCCACAGTCGCCATCGTCGTACTCTTAGCCGGGCTACCGTTGATGACTTGCCCAGATACCTAACTTGTAGGACTGCAGCAGCAGCTGCTGCTATTGCTGTTGCTGCCACAGCAACATTTGCATATTGCCAACTTCAGCGTGGCAGACATCTCAATATACTGGAAGCTTAGATGCAGCGCGTGTCAAGTAAGTTACGAGGTGGAAAGCAGCCCTCGTAATGCATTTTCTCTTTCAATTTTCGATTTAAGTTTTTGCGATTGACGATAGTTTACGGGCTTGCAACAACAACAATTCGACAAGCGGCGTCAATTACTGCGCCTGCCACAAATGTCAACTGGCGACTTTTGTGTGTGTGTGTGTGTGTTGCCGTTTTTCATTTCGGCTTTTTAAGGCTGCCTCACTTACAACTCGATTTCCATTTTCATTTCCATTACCATTACCCGGGCATAACCTATATTGCAATCTTTGCGTGGGCATCACACAGTCCCAGACAAGATGGAAAATCGCTTTTTCCCTGCAACTTTTCCCTACTCCTTCCTCATCACCCTTCCCAATGGCCGTGTCAAGCCGTCGATGCATGTGATAAATCAGCGTCAGGGCATTATATTTCATTGCTTAATAAGCCCAGGTCGCTGAAATTGACGCCCGCTTGCAGTGCTTTTTTGGCCATTATTATTTGCCAGCTACCGAGCGCTTTTAGTCTGGCCAACAATAACTACCGCAACAACAATTACAACTACAGCAACAACAGCAGCAACTGGATTGTCTGGTCCTAATGCCAAGCGGGTCAACATTATCTTTTATTTTTATCTATTTCATTTGGCTGCAAAACGCGAAAAAGCCAAAAAACTCGTGACTATTTCAGCAGTTTTTGCAGCATTTCCAAAGTTTTTTTTTTAATTTTTTTTCTTGTCGGTTTTCAGCTGCTGCAGTAAAGTGATCTTTATGTTTAGGGCAAGGTTCAATGTCGTTGCAAATTAAATTAGCTAACTTCAGTGCTCAAAATAAGCTAGTATAATGTAAATTAAATTTATTAATTAAGTGTGCTACTAAAATGGAAGAAGAAACAATTAAGGAACGCAATTTTTGTGGTTTATCGGAAGATTGTAGAAGAAGATTAGAGTGTCACTTAACAGTCAATTTTTATAAAAAGTTAATCAGTGTTAAATGTATTTCTATCTCCTTTTCAAAAGTCTTGCACTGTTCAGCAAAAAGAGACACGTTGAACTCGCTATCAATCAAAGTATTTCTCTTTACTTTTACAACTTGGAAGTAACGATACTTTCTAAATTTATTTTTATCCACTATGATCAGTCGACATAAAAATTTGTATTGAATTAATATGCAAGATAAATAGAGAACAGGGTAGGATAATTAAAATAAAATACAAATTTAACAATTTACATTTTTCATAGCAAATAAAAATATATTTTATTTATTTTAAATTAAACTAATTTTGAACTGGTTTCTTATGTATTGCCAAAATATTTTGAACATTTTTAAACTTTTATAAATATGCAAATCTGTGTTTGATTTGAATCATCCATTTGAGGTTTGAGAAGGTTGCACAACATCAGAGGTGTTACCGCTTTTAGAATGGGCATAAATGTATGTTGATCAAATCGCTGCTGATTCCTATGACCATCGATAACATTTTACACGTTTCAAATGCTAATCGAGTAGCCAACATGTTGCTACTGCGTTTACACGCGTCCAAAAAAACAAAATAAAAATAAAGTAACCAAACGAAACGGAGTCAAAGTTGGTGTCGAGACTCTGGTGCTGCAGTTTAATTGAGGGGCGTGGCAGGAGACGGGTGGACGGAGTGGGAGAGGGGCTGGGGTTCGTGTCGGGCCATGTTCACGCAAGTGTAAGACAAGTCGACGTGACCATAAGAACCGCCACAAGATTCAAACGCCAGACAAAATTGTTCGTAAAATTTTTTTATTTTTGCGATCAGTGCGCAAATTGTAATCAAACACCAACAACCACAATAACAACAGTAAATAGCAGAGTACAAGCAACAACAACAGCAGCAGCAATAGCAACAACTAGAGTCTTGTGCAGCTACTGTTTGACTAGACGTTGTCGATGCTGCAATTTGTTGCTGTTGCTGTTGCTGCGTTGTGGCAAGAGGCGTGCGTTGCTGTTAGTATGGCCACGCCCCATAGGCAATATGTTAGTGTTGTTGTTGTTGTAGCTTAAGCAGTTGTTAGCCAGTTGACCCGCATGTTAATTATAAACACATTAGGCCGCTAAAGGAATTAGAATTAGCTTATCGCACACACACAAAGAACACACTGTTACTCAATCACACTCTTTCTCTCTCTCTCTCTCTTCCTTTCTCTCCCTCTCTCTCTCTGTCAAACTGTTAAATAGAATGCTAACAAGACAACGAAACAAATATTGTAACTAGAACAGCGAACGTTATCTATTCAGCTCTGACGCCTTTGCCAGATTTAACAGCAACAACAATAGCAACAACAACCACAACAACAACAACTAATGAAGCCTGCTGATGCAATTAATCACAATACCCTAAAAAGCAATACTAAACTCATCCTCGCACCAAAGACCCAAAGCTGATTAACATAATTTGATGAAGAACAAACTGTCGGCTTCGATATTTTTTGGGATTCTTTTTTTGGACTTAAGTTGGAGTTGGAGTTGGAGCTGGTTTTGTAACTGGCACAACGGAGCGTTGTCTGCTTTTGGGCATAGGTTGACGTCGAAGATTATTTAATTTGGATGCGCAAGATTAGCCACGCGTTGCACTCTTCGTCTGCTCTCCTTTAACAATTCTAATGAACTGCCAGTCAAAGTCAATGCATCAAGTGGCAAGAGGCAAGTTCGACGTTGTGGGGCACCGAATAGGATGAACTGTCGTTAAAAGATTTATTGCAGTCACTGTAAACTGAGATTGGAATACATTTTCTTTATTTTATTTTTTTTGGAGGCGCTCTTTGGCAGTAAAAAAATACAAAAAAGAAAGAAAATAAAATGCAGCTGTTGTTGCTTTGAACTTTCGACACCTTTTGCCCAGGTGAGAGAGAAAGAGATTCACTAAGAAAATGCCTGTCTGTACGCCTTTATGTGTTTGTGTGTGTATGGTGTTTAATTGCTCAACGCTAAGCTAAAGTTAGCAATTTTATGACTTCACAGCGCATTCTAAAATGTTCACTCTGAACAGGGATTTTTTTCCCATTTGTCTTAGGCCTCATAAATTGAACTGGGTTGAGTTGAGTTGAGAGTTTGCACAGTTTATTATAGTTGGCTGAACTCTATTTTCGATATTATCATCAAATGCGATGGCGTTAATTTTATCGCAGCATTAATTAAGTAATTAAACGGGCTGCACCCACAATAGATCGCAATTGCAATCGGCAGAGATTTAAAAACTAATTGGGCATAGCAAAAACAAAAGACTTAAGACACGAACCCGACTTTGGCCCTCCTATTTGGCCAAAAGAAAAAAAGATGGCTTCCAAAGCCATTAGCAAATCCCACAGCAAAGCGAAACATCATGAGAGGCAACAACAACAACAACAATAACAAAGACAAAGACAACAATAACAATGAAGAGGCCCAGACACGTTTCAGCACGTTTGTCAAATAGACCAATCAGCGTCGCGTAATTTTGGGCTTATTACCATTAAACAGAGGCAAGAGGCAGTGGCAAAAGGCGAAAGGCAAAAGGCAAGAGAGCAACTCGTCAGCTTGGCAGTAGCGAATAATTTGCTGTTTATTTGTTGGTAATTGGACGCGGCCCAAACGCCTGGCGCCTCTCTCTTAGGCCTAATGATGGCTCTTAGTGGTCCGAAATTGAGCCACGTTCACAGCCAGCGTCATGAATAACATTTTAATTGAGTTACCAAGTGGGCAGTGTGTGAGAGTGAGACGAAGGGAGAGGGAGATAGAGAGAGACATGGGCATGGGCAAACATTTGGCTGTAATTTGACAGCTCAGTGATATTAATGCGATTTGACAGCGACAATGACAGTTGTGTGTGCACTCAAATCAAACAAGACAAATAAACAGGCAGACGAGAGACAATCAGACAGACAAACGGACAGACAGACAGACACACATGGCGTATGCTTGATCGAATCGAGCTGGGGACGCTCTGCTCTGCCTTTGTCAGTCATCCATCAAACCGAAACCAACAGAAAAACACCAAAAAAAAGATACACACTCACACACACACACACACACACATAGAGCACACACTAAGAAGTTGCAGTTGTTGTTGTAGCTGCAAAATGTTTGATCAACGAGCGCGACACTGGCATAATGAGTGCCATGGACGTGAATGTGAATGTGGATGCAGTATGATGTGTGTATGTGCGAGTGTATAATTGTCAATGAAACTGGTTTTGGGTAACATCATTCCGTCACTCACGCGCCCAGTCAACTGGCCAAATACGCACAGGCGACAACGAAGACGATGAAAACAACAACAACAACAGCAACATCTCAAATAAGAACAACAATAAGAACAACGTTTGAGGACAGAGTCATCGGTAAACGCAGCACAGCCGATGCGCTTCAAAGATAATAACCAATATATGCCAAACAGCAGAGAAGCACAAGCAAGAACAACAGAAACTACAACAACAACAACGGCAGCAACGGCAGCAACGTGAAGAGCAACCTGTGTAACGACCACGCCAACACCAAACAACAACCAAAAGAAAACAACAACAAACAGCAATCGGGGAATGTAACAAACGAGTGAAAACTAATGGAAAATAATGGAAAAATATTTACAATAGCCGAATGGTAGACAGTGAACAAGGGAGAGGGAGCCAGAGAGAGCAGGAAAGCGAGAGAGGGAGTAAAGAAACAACCGTAAGCAGAACGCTAGGTCTATAAGCCCAAGCGAGAAAATTAAAGAGAAAGAAAACTTATAAAGATTTGAGTGACAGTAAAATAAAATGACGATTGGCAGGCGGCAAGAGACCAAACCCGAAACGAAACCCCAGTGAGGACCCCTCTTTCCCCTTGAACACCCGACATCGTCAATCCAGCGAGTCCCCAAAGATAGCAACAACAACATTAACAACAACAACAGCAACAACAGTGACAACAAACATTAGAAAGCTAATGAAAGTTAACACAATGACAACAGACTAGCCATCAGCACATGGAGGCGTCTATTCAATAGACTTGTGGTAGGAGCTGCATTCAAAGAATCTACCAATAACCAGAAATAGATACATCCACTTTAGAAGATACTCACACACACAGAAAGCTCTTGGATGTTGTTGCCATTGCGAGCATTAGATCTGGCAGTTGATAATTATAAACATCGTTTGAAGGTTGTTATATTCAACAGTTTTAGACATTTGCATGCAATATTACAGCACCAACAACAACAACAACAATAAAATTAACAACAACAACAATTAGAATATATGTATATTGTTCGTGTAACAAATGCAACGACGACAACAACTGCAACATCGCCCACGCAAATGCAAGAATGAGAACTAGATTTTTGAATAAGAAGAAGTAATCTTATGCTGGACCAGGAGATACCCTGTGAGCAAGCAATAAAGTAGGATTAAAAGACTATGGAGTCTAATAATTTTCCAGAAGATACTCTGCAATTAGTATGCTCTACGAAACATCTGTTTAAAAAAGGAACTAATGTGTGAAACCCTTTTATAGACACTGAGATCAGACTTACTAACTAAGCAGTCTAAAAAATACCATTAATATACTATAACATAAACATATTATAATGTTTTTAGGGTATAAAGTGTAATCATAACCCAAACTGGTACAAATCTAATATACCACTTTCCATAAACATGTAATAATGCAGGGTATTATGAGAATGGCGCCAAACGACATTGAACAGAGTTCGCTTGAGTTCGGTAAACGGGGCAAAACGCAGGTTGTACACGTACTTATCTACATAACTGTGAGAACGCGATTTTAAAGTGTTTTAAATATGTTGTTCAATAACAACTGCTAACAGACATTAGAAAACGCAAACTTGGCGACTTGGCCAACTGGCGGCGTCAGCCAATTGCAATTAAGTGGCATTTGTCGCCCTGGCGCCGCAAAAAGCGCAAAATTGTCGCAAACTGTATTTAGTTTCAAGTAAAAATCTATCATAAGCAATCATAAATTTTCATTATGCAGATTAGGGGGCACTTGAGTTTGAATTTGGAGTGTAATTTGCTTGCTTTTGAACTCAACATTGAAGGTCAACAGGTTCAGGTTCGATTGATTGGGGTGCGACCCCAAAGAGAGATAATTAAACTGATGTTAATACTGATCCATGATCAATGATTATAATAGCAAAGCACTTACATTAAACACCTGCGGGGGGTCTTAACTTCCAACGCAAGTTCAGTTAATTTTCGTTTAATAAATAAGGCTCAAACACCGAGATACTATAATATATGAGTTCTTGGTATTCATAACTACAACGAAAACTGAAAGAAGTTCTTAATATAATCGGATTCTTAACAATTATGTCGATAAATACAAAACCATTAAATATATTCACCAAGATACCTGTTAAATATATTTATCAAACACCGACAAGCTTTATACTTATAAATAATTACGGCGTAAACTGCAATAAGTTCTTCAAATGACCCGAATTTGATCAACTTGTAGAGAAAAAATATTTTGAAAATATATTTATTAGTATTTTGAGTTCGGAAATTTAATTGATTTAGTTTTAAAAGTTTAACACAAATTTATTAACATTTAAAATTAGCTGATAAATAAATGGAAAACATTAAATTCTTTGTGCATTCGAATACATCTTATAAGTTTTTAATTACATTGTTTAATTTAATTCCATAATGTGATCAAATCAACTTGTGCTGTTCTCCAACTAGTTTTCGATATGCTCTTCTTTCGACTGATTTGTACCACAGTGCACTATGGGCAGGCTACGGCCACGCCTTGGTACAACTAATTTGAGGTCGATTTTGAAGTCAATCCGTTGCCCTTTCTGTTCTTTGAGTTGTTGTCGTTGTTGTTGCTGTTGCTGTTGTTGTTGT
The DNA here is from genome assembly GCA_037043535.1 of Drosophila putrida. Lineage (NCBI taxonomy): Eukaryota > Metazoa > Arthropoda > Insecta > Diptera > Drosophilidae > Drosophila > Drosophila putrida. The sequence goes on along the minus strand of JBAMBI010000160.1, from coordinate 5,707,659 downwards.
TTATTTGATGGCTGCAGCTTTTAATTATTGGAAAATGGGTTCGACAGCCCGCATGAGAGTTGCGAGTTGATTCGTTTGGGTTTCAGGTGTTTGTTAATTTGTTGTTGCTCTTGCTGTTATTGCTGTTGTTGTTGCTGTTGTTGCCCCTTTTGTTTATTTAGACGAAAAGTAACAGAGTGACTGAAACTTGTCTTGAACAAATGTTTGACTTGGTGTGCCAAGGTGTTAAAGCTTGTCTCAGTCAAGTTTAGGTCTTTTCTTAAACAATTCCTATACGACAGTGGTGTGTGTGTGTGTGACTGTGGTCTTCTTCTAAGCATTCGGACTAGCTAAGCTTGTAGGCTTATAATTTATTATTTGAATCTCGGTATCCGCTGATTTCTATAGACTTCAGATAGACGTCTGCTATGATTGTTTTCAGATTTGGGCCAACTCGGGGTATGTCTAATTTTGGTAATCCGGCAGCTGATTATGTGGCACATTAGTTGATGCAGGGCAACAGTTGCAGCTGATGCTGGTGCCTCTGCGTGTATTTATAATTCAATCATGAGCAATTAACCAGGCAGATGCAAGAGCAAAGTTAAAAGGCCCCATGGGCAACTCTCAGCTTGACAAGGTCAACAAAAGAGAGAGCGAAGGAGAGAAACAAAAGACTTAAGCAACAAACATGCATTTCATTTCATTTGTTTTGCATAGGATTTTTATCTCACTGCCTCACGCACTCAACTTTCCACTCTCTTTCTTCAGCGGGTTTTGACAAATTCGTTTAAAAAATTTCAAAATTGAAAAGATTCATTCATCAGCGTGCGCATCATCATCATCAGCCACAGCCGAAGCCGAAGCCACAGCAGACGGCATAGCAAAGGCGGTGTTTAATGGATTCCAACAACAAAGTCAGCAGTCGAAGGGGCAGTCAGTTTGTCCGTCAGTCAGTCAGTCCGGCAGTCAGCCAAAGAGGCAAACAGTAACAACAGGGCAAGCTCAAAGGTCCATGTGCGATCTGACCCATTGTCGTTATAAATTAGCGCAATCAATCAACTCACTTCACCTGATTCGGCCAAAAAGATTTCAAACAAAGTGAATAGACAGCCAGAACAGAACAGGTTCGACTTCGACTTTGGTTTCGGTTTAGTCAGCTAAGAGAATCTGATACTGGGAACGAGAATATGTGAAGATATATATATTGGAGAAAAGCCGAAAAAAGTAAAAATGTAATATGCGTAGTTTAATACCAAGCTTGAACAAAAAGTTCTGCACTTCGTCAATGTCAATGTTTCGAAGTTGGGGGATAGTATCCGAATCCGAATCACAGTCAAAATCAGAATCATTGACTAGTTTGTTAAATTAATCAGTAAATCGTTAAATGAATAATTGATAACACTGCCGCTAGCTATATTATACTCGATGTCTGAAAGTTTATTTCTACACTTTAAGAAATTTGCTTCAGCTTCAGTTCCCAGCTCGCTTATCAAATCTAATTGAGGCTATGGCTAGTTTGTTGCCTAAGTCTTCTGTTTTTGTCTCTGCTTCATCTGCTTTTCTGTATCTTTTGGCGTATCAACATTTTTTTATCTCTTTCTTCTTTTCCGAGCATATGTTAACAAGAAGCACAGTGCCCCGTCTTTTCGAGTTGCGGCCTCCCGAGAAAAGTCAGTTAAGCATCTTTCGGGTTGTCTGGAAGATTTTTCAGGTGTAAAAAGAAAGAAGGTTTTTCATAAATTCAAATCCAAATGCCGATCGTAAATTTCTTTTAGAGCCTTCTGAGCTGCCCTTCCACGTAATTTTGTTAGCGCCCAAAGGGACGAGCACTTAAAAAATGAAAAGTTAAATAGAAATAGAAAAGCAAATGAGGGGGAAATGCTAAGAAATAGTAAGAAATAGGTGTGTATAATATAGCATTATGTGTTATGGTCTCTTTCCATGTTTTTCCTCATTTGGTCGCACTTACCCTTTCTTTTGTAAATATTAGTCGAGCATTGTTATTGCTTAGTTTCGAAGGGGGCCATTGTCAGGATTATGATATGATATGATATGCTGACCTATTCTCCTATTCAACCACTTTCTTTGGCCTGGGAAATGTTTTATTTTGATGGGTTTCGTGGAGTGCGGCAGGCTGCTTGTAAGGAGGTTGGCTGTTCTATCCCCATGTGGCACAAAGCATTTTATTATGCCCATACAAAGAGATCAACTATATTTTCTGTAGTTCTGAGTTCAACTTTTAGTCGGAATCGAAGTTGGAGTTTATGTCTCGCCGGCTGCATGTGGATTTTTGTATTCAGCATTGATTTTCTTAGCTGCAGGTGCGGAAGCAATTTGTTTAGAATTTTGCTGTAAACGCAACAAGCAAAAGCTGCCACACCAACAGCAACGGCAACAATAACAACAACAACAACAACAAGTGCTACAAGAGCCTCGGCCAAGCAACATGGACATTAAATAAAAGCGAAAAGAGTAAACACACAACACGAGAAAATATTGCATGCACAGCTCGCCAAAAGGCAAATGCTCTGTATGGGTGTATTTGTATGCGAGTGTGTGTGTGAGTGTATATGCAAATTATTGTGCACACATAGGCGACGCCACAACAACACAGCAACAGCATCAAGAACAACGTACTATCCAAACTCTTGAAGTCGCGTTGTCAGCTAAAAGAATCGTTTCAACTCCTTTGCAACTTCATTGCCCCGACTAAAAGACTTGCCAAATCAATGTTAACTGACCTAAAATAACTCAACTTACTGCTTATACGAGGGCAGATCGATATTTGTAACTATGGGAAATGCATCTCTTTTAACTAACTCAACAACTAAATCTTGCAGCAGAGAAAGCTCCACATGAATGAGAAAAGAGAAACGATTAAATATTATTATTAAGTATAATACATGCTTTGGGAAATTAATTGAAGATTAATGTGCTCAGCAAAATTCCAAATAGCCCAACAATAGTTCACTTTCCCCACAAAGTCATCTTTTTAGTTTGAATTTACTTTTCCTTATATAATATTATTATTGAGTAAAGAAAAAAGTATATTAAAGTGTTCAGTGTTCATTTAATAACCACTTAAGAAAATTTAGTATTGTTCAAGCTGCACTCTCAAAAAATACAAACTGTCTCTTAGTGATCGTTTTTCTTTTATCCATTATATCGCTATTCTTTAATATATTTATATTAAAGTTATTTTAAGTTTAGTTATTAGTTCTCAATAATTTTTTAATACTCATTATTATAATAATCTTTTCTCATTCAAAGTTAGTTTTTACGATTTTAGCTTTTAAGAAATTTATCTAAATCTTTAGAGAAATAAAGTCTTAAAACTACAACGTCAAGGATCCTTTTCAATTCATTATAACCACTCTTCTTTTTTCTTACGTTGTACGGAATTTGTTTGTCTAAAGTTATTTTGAATATTATTATATGATTATTGTTGTTTTGTTGGGAGTTTTCAATGAGCAGCTCTCGTGCATATCATTGAGGGAGACACATTATGTTTTATTGGTTCTTGAACCTTATGGCACATGACCATAAACTTTTATTAATAACCCCATAAAAAAAGATCATAAAAAGTGTACTCATGTTTAGTTTCTTGTCGTTTGTTACGGTAATTTTTACCATATGTGTAGATTGCTTTGCAATTTGTCTTCGTGTGTGTGTATAAACAAATTTTGTGGAGGGAACATTTCTCATCTTACCCTTTTTCCATCAATATACACTAATTTTATTTTGTATTTTTATGTCTATTTTCTCTAGAGTATGAATTCTTTGTTACTGTTATATGGTTTCCCTCAGCTAAGGTTAAGGGAAATATCATTGATTTGAGAGTAAAATTTCTGTTGCCCAAATGTAAAATGATATGCTTAACGAGTTAAAGAGTTAAAGAGTTTGTAGCAAGTTCTGAACGTGTTAAAGTCACAAGTTCCCTAACACGTCTTTAGGTTATTTGATATATTTATTAAACTAGCATAACAATTTTTATTAAGCTCATCCAGACACACACTCAGAGAGAGAGAGCACGAGTGAGAGTGTGTGACAGAGGGAGGAAGTGTAGAATCCAAAACGGGTTATCTAAACATTGTCTGTGCTCTTCAGTTTGTAAAGCTTTTCGAATTTCTTATGAGATTTGTGGCTGAAAGTTACCCGAACTGTGGCAAATATTTCGATAGAGCAACCCAACTTTGTTGCACATACGATTACTCGTATATGTATACACATATATTTCAGTCTCGTTGCAGTTGCAGTCGTCTCTTGCCTTATTTCATTTCATTTTATTTACGTGAACTACTCTGGTGTCCAATAAAATATACGCAACGAAATCAGATGCAAAACTCCCAGCTCCAACATCAGACGAGTGGTTGTTTGAATTGCTTGCGAATGAAAGAGAACGATGGATAGATGCGATGAGATGCAGACAGAGAGAGAAGAGAGTGAGAGTGAGAGAGGGAGAGGCCAAAAGATTCTCATTCTCAGCATCTCTTGTCGTTGAGACACGCGGACGCACTTAATGAGCAGCGATCTTAAATCTTAAAGCAGACACACAGACAGACAACAGAGATGGCCTGGACGCAAGCCTCGGTCTGTGTCTCGTTCTTGGCTTGGCTCTGGGTCTGGCCATAGTGATATCTCAGTGGAGACAGAGCATGTGTGTATAAAGGTGTATGTGTGTGTGTGTGTGTGTGTGTGTGTGTGTGCGACGAAAGTATCTTGAACTGCGCTTTGCCTCATTCCGGCTCAGCTTCATCTTTCTTCTGGCTTCAACGTCGTCGTTGCACTTGAATTTCAGACAGACAGAAAGAGAGAGAGAGAGAAAGAGATGCAGACAGATAGAGAGAGGGGGGAACACTTCAAATGCTTATGAAGATATTATGAAAAGCAAGCCGAGGCCGAAGCGAAGACTGAGACTGCGGCCTGCGTGACAACAGTGCCACTCGAGGGGCAGAGGCAGAGACCAGGTTGTGGCAAGTTACTTCGCTGCTGGCAAGTTGACAAATGCAGCGCAGCAGACAGACAGCCATGGGAGTAGTTACCAAGTACCGAATACCCGAGTATCCGATCCGAGTACTTGCCACAGCTGCTGCCACAGTTGCAGCCACAGTTTGTTGCCTGTTGCTCATTTCTTTGCTTTGCTTCACCTGCAAAAAAGATCAATGACAATTTATTGTCATGACTATGTAAGTTCTCACTGGGCGCAGGAGTGCTCATCTCCATCTCCATCTCCATCTCCATCTGAATTTGTATCTGCATCTACATTTGTATCTTGTATCTGTATCTGTAAACAGTTAAAGTTGCAATTGAAGGCGCTTTGATTTTTTGTTTGTGTGTGTATTTTATTTGTTTCACTTAAGAAAAATGGCCCATAAATTATACAAAAATCATATCTACTTATTGAGTTAAATTAGTTTTCACTAATGCTTAAACAAAATATCACAAAAAGTATCTCAAGCTACAAGCTAATAGAATACAGAAAAAATAAAACAATTATTATTGCTAGACTTTAGCTTAATCTAGACTTTACTTAATACTCGCTTTAGATAATGATTACTAATGATCTGATGTCGATATTGACCTGCTAATACTCGTACTTGGCCCGATTGTTATGTTGATCTATATATTTTGACTGTTGAAGCTGTTGGGCCAGTTGTGAACATTTGGCATTTTATTAAGTTGAGTCTTTAAGATTAGATTATCCAAAACTAACATTACGTTTAACAAAAGCGAACATTTTAAAATTATCTCTTTAGATATGTTTTTTGTTTTAACGATATTTACAGCTTATCAGTCAATGTCTGGCGACAATTTCCAATCGATTCTTAATCACAATCCCAATCCCAATCCCATTCCCAATCCCGCGATTGGTATCATTTCATTAGCTGCTCTTGTTGCTGTCGCTGCACTTTTGGACTTGGGCCAGCACGCGATCGATGCGTTCCGCCAGAATCTTGATTGATTTATCCGGCAGAGAGGGCAGCACATCACGCACATTGGGGCTTGTGGTGCGCTCAAAGAGTTCTCGGAGTTGATTCCCCGCTCCGCCCGTGGCACGCAAGCGTTCAAGCGCCTCGATGGTGGGACGACGAAAGATGCACAGATTGTCCAGCAGGAGACTGTGATAGGCCTCATACTTCTTGAGCAGCCGATAGCCATGCAAGAGGCCCGATTCGTTGTCAAGGAACACGAGCAGCTGCGTATCCCTCTGGCGGGCAAGATTGTGAGCAGGCGCAGCCATAATGTCGGCATTCCATTGAAAGTTGTACAAGTTATTAACGACACGATCGAGGTTCGCGATCAGGTAATCGAAGACGATTAAATCGGACCATTGTGCCAATTCAATTAGTCGCTGCAGCAGAGCAGTTGACGAGGACGTCGAGGATGCAGTTGAGGATGCTGTTGAGGACGATTCGGTTGACTGGGACTCCTCAAGCATGCGTGATTGATGATCGGCCGTTTGGCTGCTGGCAGCCTCCAGTCGCTTGAGTAATCCCCTCGATGTCGATTCCGAACCCTCCCGTTGCATTTGCTGCGTTATATTCCAGACATCGTACTTGTTTAAATGCCTTTCCAGTGGCTGAAACGGTTGCGGTATACCCGCTGGCTCCAGATCGGCCAACCATCGTGTTAGCACCACCGGCCTATGTTCCTTCCACTGTGCCTGCGTGATGTCCCCCAATGCACTGGACCAACTTGGCGTCGTTGTGTCAATGACTGTCGCTGCACTCGGCGCCAGATTGCTAATGTTGAGCAACTGTCCAAGATAGTAGCTAAATATCTCGCCCTGGATCTGATCCGTGTTCTGGCGATAACGTGCACAGGCGCGTGTTCCATCGGCAAAGACCACAAGACGATTCTGCATGCGTCCACATCCCTGCTCCAGCCTCGTGACTTGACCCTGACCTGCCACATACCGTTCCCAGTTGTGCTGATCCTCGGCCGCAAAGCCCTTGGGCAATGCATTCTCGACTAGCTCTCCCCAATAGATGTTCGACTCGATGATTCCCTCAGTTTGCAGTTGATTCTCTCGTGGTTGCAACTGTGGCTTCGCCAAAGATTTGCTGCGTCCATCCACTTGGGATGATTTGGAGAGACGTCTTTCCGGACCTTTGCGATAGCGTCCATTGCCAATGCGCTGCACATGAAATTCCTTGATGCTGCCATCGTTAGTGTCCAGTTTCTTGACTATCATCGAGTCGGGCGAGTTCTTATCCTGCTCCAAGTGGAAAGCATTGCGAAAGACTTGCTCTGCACTAAGCTCTGCATTTCCTGATTGTTCATACTGTTCATCCCGGATGAAGGCTACGCTGTAGGGCAATGGTGGTGGATCTTCGCTGAGATTCAAGGATCTGACGACTGTCTCCTCACTTTCGCTGCTGCTTCTACTGCTGCTGCTGCTTGTGGCAAAGTAATCAGGCAGGCCGAGCATGGGAACAATCACACCCAGAGCCATGCCAAAAACAAAGGCGGCCAGAATGCTTAGCAGGCAGGCACGACGCTGGAACGCCCGACGACGACGCAGCGTCAATAGCGTCATGTGTGTGGCTTCTATGGGGCTGTTCCCGATCCCAATCCCGTTTCCTTTCCCGCTGCAACTGTTGATGTTGCTCGTTGGGATGTGCGTGCTGTTGTTACGCGGCGTGGGCGTTATAACGCTGCAGGTGAGCTGTAGCTGTTGCAACGCCGCTGTGCCGCACAGACGATCGTTAAGAGATTTTTCAATTGGTTGTTGTTGTTGTGATAGTTGTTGCTGTTGTAGATGTTGTGGCTGTTGCTGTTGTCCGGCTTCCAGGCGCTTGATGTCGTACATTTTGCTGCTGCAGTCACCGAACTTTTTTCTCTCTCTCTCACTCTCTCTCTCTCTCTCACACGTTCTCTTCTTTCTCTGTCACACTCTCAAGCTGAGTGCAAGTTCAAACTGCACATAAAGAAGCCGGCTGGGTGGGGCAGGGATTAGCAGCGGGGTTAACCAGATGAAACTCAGATACAACTCGACGTCGTCGTCGACGAAAGTCGTGAAATTAATTTCTGGCTTTGTTTAATAAATATTGCGCCTGATCCAGGGCTATTTTATCAGAGCTGTGGGTCCTCGGGTTGCGGGTTCCTTTTTTCTGTTAGCTGGTTCTATCGCCGACTGTCTCCCTCTCTCTCTTTTTCTCTCTCTTGCTCGCTCTTACTCGCTGACCGGTTCGTTTATTACGTTTACGTTTAGGCTTTGGGTTTTGGGCGATTTTTCTTCGATTTCCACAATTGAAATTGAAACAGCAACAACTGAAAAAAAACGTGCCCAACGCCGCTTTATTTATTTTTTTGCTCGTTCTGTTCGTATTTTTTGTAGTTTTTTTATTTGGTCGTTTTATCGATCTATTTTCTGCACGATCACTTGTTGTAATTTTTTATTATACATTTTTCTCTGCCGTCGCTTCAGCTATTGTTGTTGTCGCTCTCCTAGTTGTTGTTGTTAAAGTTGTTGTCGTACTCTTCGCTGCTGTTGTTTTTGTTGTTATTATTGTCTGTATCTGTGCCCGTTGCACACGTATGTACATAGCGAATATGCCTTTCGGGGTAATATTTTAGCAATTTCCTCGTTCTCTTGCCGCAGTTTTTGGAGTTTATCGCGGCCTCCACGCGATGCGCTTGTTGTTGTTGTTCTTATAGTTCTTGGTTTATATATAATTTTTTAGTAAGCTTATTTTTTTATTTTTTTTGTTTAGGCCGGGCCCTTAGCTGTTGCTGTTCAGCTGGCTTAACAGTTTGTTGTTTTTTATTCAATTTTTGCAATTGGCGATTATGGCGCGCCGATAAAAGCAATTTCGTGGCTTTGAGCTATTTGCCCCACACATAAGCACAGTCACACACACTTATACACACTGACACACACACACACATACAGGCTGACTTGTCTACAGTCGTTTGGCATTCCCAGTCTGATGCAGTGCGCTTGATAATTGCCACAAAAGCGCGACAAGTCCAAGTCCAAGTTCAACTTTACCAAGTCCTGCCCAGGCTCTGAGACTAGGCACGGTCAAGGGTTTCGTTGTTGTTGTTGCTGTGGTTGTTATTATTGCTGTTGTTGTTTGCTTTTGCTTTTAGGTTTATCAATTTAATTTCTTGTCTCGCACCTTTGCTTGATTTTATTTTTATTTTACTTTTAGGGCTTTTTGTCCGCTTCGACCGTCCACAACATTCACGTTGCTCGTTCGCCTCACACCGAACGATCTGAGGAATTTTTATGCTTTTTTATTTTTTATTCTCCTTTAGTTTTTAATTTTTATTTTTTGCCGTTCGCTGTCTGCGCGCTTGCTCTGTTGTTGTCTTTCATACATAAAGTTAAAGCTGTATTAGCGTAAAAGTATTTATTACTTGATATTAGTTTGAATCTTTTCACATTATGTAATGCCAACAGTTTGAATGCACTATTGTGGTATTTTTTATTTGACAGCAGTTTTGTATCTTTGTATCTGAAGGATGCACAACGTGCGCGCATGCGTACCGCTTCGTTCGAGTTTGGATGGCAGACTGTCGACTGGAGAGCTGTCGCCAGGCTTAGTTAAAGACCGGACCAGCAGCTCAATTCAGACCTGACTAGATCCAACTCAGCTCAGTAATCACTCAATGATCACTCTCCCGCTCTCAGTAACTGTCTGTCGCTCAAACTCTCTCTCTCTCTTTCTCTCTCTTTGCATCTTTTTTCTCTCTGAGATATTTGCCGGTATTTGAGTGAGACTCAGGAGCTCAGCACTTGGCGCTCTTTTCATGTATGTATCAGTAACTTGTTTAACTTAACATGCACATTCATGTCTCTAAATCCTCACACAGATCCTGCGATTGTGCAGTCCTTATTGATTTGCTAAAATGATACCCAGAGCTACACTCCAAAGCTGATCACATAATAAGATTAAGCTTTTTGCGTTAACCGAACAGTACCATGAACCAATCCTTTGAAACTGTCCACACCTCGGATTACTTTCTTAATTCAAATTAAATTAAATAGATTCCTGCGAAATATAAAAAATACGTCAATTTTATTATAAGCACAATTGATCAAATAAAATTACTACTAACTAAAGTTGGAGCAAAATCTTTGGGCATGGGGATTTTTATACCAGGTCGAAATCGAAATTTATAGATCGAACCACAAACCGAACTTTCCCCAATATTTTGATAATGTATACTATACATCTCAATTTTCTCGGTATTTTTATTACTTTTCCAATGCAATGAAATTTCTAATAAATGTCAAGCCATAGAGTATCCAAGGCAGTAAAAGTTATTTTCTTTTTTGCATTTGAAACACAAAAAAAAAACTGAGTACTGCTACCTTTATTTAGACCCTGTACTTTAAAAAAGTACAAATGGGTCTATTACGTTTGTGCAAAAAAATGTGCGTAACAGGTCGAAGGAGGCGTGGCAAACCCCATAAAGTATATACATTTTTGATCAGCATCAACAGCCGAGTCGATATAGCTATATATATAGATATATATAATATACACTATGGTCAGCACGTATCCTGATTTCATTCAAATCGGATGGTAAACGCGAAAGCTATTTAACTAACAATGTTACGGGCGAAAGGAAGAGAGAGAGAAGAAGAGATGCTAGCGCCCTCTATGCTTATCATATAAACCATATTCCTAGTGGCGCCATCTGCTAAAATTTATTAAAATTGAAACAATCTACAGTGAACGCTTTGCACTCAAAAAGTACAGGGTCTCCTACTGTCGAGCTTGCTCCACCGTAGCGTACTCCATTTTTTTATATCATAATCAGGAGCAAAATAAATTATTGTTCCAATGAATTTAAATAGTTTTCGACTAAAATAATCTAGTTAGCTAATTATCTGATTATTTATTTTAGTAGATAAGTACTTTGTACAATAATGTACAAAATTTTCAACTACCATAAAATAAGAACTCAATTTTTGATTAATTTGTCTAGTTATTATTAGCTCAGATAACCAAAATACATTTTACAATAAGAAAGCCCGTCGGCAAAACGACAAAAACTAAATGTCCAATTATTGCACAAATCTTTCAATACTTTTTAAATTATCTTTGAAATAATTATCAGAAATTATTTAATTATACAACTCTTAATATTAATTATGACATTTCTAATAATCAAATCTTTATTTTTTTGTGATATAGATTATCACTTTTAAATGATTGCTATGTGAAGAGCAGGTCTTAAGAGCAGACAGTAAATTCACTCATATCATTTCACTCAATGACTCACATGAGACATGAAGAAGGAGACAGAGGGACAGAGAGAGAGAGAGAGAGTGATGCAGAGAGACTGAGGGAACTCTCTCTCTCTCTGAATTGAGCATAACCACACAGACTGTGGACACTTTAATGCCCATTTGAAGCTCTTGAAGCGTTCGTATTGTTGATTTTTATGCTCAGTGCGGCACATTTGCTGCGCCACATTAAGAAACTAGTATCTGGTGGTTGTGGTACGCTCTGAGCGGGAGCGAGCTGTGAGCCGTGAGCTGCAATGGCGATGGCAGCTAAAGGAAAGAAAAGAAAAAAAGTTGGAAAAAATATGATCAAGGAATGTAGACATAACTTGACAGCATGTTTAGAGAATTTTTACTCGAGGACAGAGCGCGAATGTGCGTTGGAAACGGAATGAGTCGAGCTCGAGTAGCTGCTCAGTTCCAGACCCAGAGCAGGCAACGAAGGCAACAGCGACAACGATAACAACAACAACAACAACAACAACAACAACAACAGCAACAACGAGACTAAGGCTGGCGCATTCTTTTGCCCAGGCTACTGCTGAGTGTGCCTCTGTCCGTGTCTGAGTCTGTTTGTGTGTGTGAGTATGTTTGAGTGTGTGTGTGTGTGTGTATTTGTGTGAGAGTCTCCGTTTTGTGGGGACTCTCGAACTTGGGAACTTGCCAGTCAGACTCACGATTTGCCTAATTGAATTTGCACTAACAATTAAAAGTTGCTCAGCATCGAATGACAGGCATAAACATAATTTATGAGCAACTCATTTTTACTGTTATCGCGTATACTTAACACAATTCCAAATCTAAATCCCATTGCCAGTTTCCCCCGCATTAAAATGCAAATATCGGTTCATCAAATAACCAAGTGAATGCACATTAAATATCAAATCAAATCGATTTGAATGGCCATGCATGCATAACTAGTGAAAGATCAAACGGAGAGTGAAAGAAATGAGACAAAAACATTTGCAATAAATATACATAAAATTCAATAAAATAAAGTTTAAAGTGTCAGCTGTCTGATTGGGCACTTTAGCTGCTTTTCATTATCAATCGATCTGAATCTAAATCAGTATCTGACTCTAAATCGAGCGACATCTCATGAGCTAAACACAAAACTCAATTCATTTCAAATTGTTGACCACACACAAAAAAGATCTCCATTGAAATTTGCTTTTGATTTGATTTTGTTTAAGTTTTCGGTTTTGATATTTATATCTTTCTGTTTTCTTGTAGATTTTGTCTGTGTGTGTTTCTTTTTTTTTGCCATAAGCCCCGCAGTAATGTGGCTGTTGAAATCGTCAGTTTAAGTCAAATTAATTAACATTAATTTTTGTAGCTCGTTTGCGAGGCAGAAAATCCGCCGGATGGCTTTTTCGGCCGTGTAAAAATGTGAATGATAAATTGTAACCTGGTTGGTTACGTTTGCGACTTTGGAATTGGAATTGAAGTTGGCACTGCGTCTTCATAGTCTTATCGTTTATAGGCTGTTGTTGTTGTTGTTAGTATTGCCAATATGGTGGGAAAGAAACCTGGTGGTCGCAGCAAACTTGTTATATTTAAGCCAAGAGCCAGCAGCCAGCAGCAACGTCTATGTCCCGGCCCAAAGTTAATCGAATTAAACAAATATACGAAGATGAAGAGAAGTTAACAGTTGACCAGTGTTTGACAAATGATGTTTAGCCTTTTCCATGTCATAGCTATAACGATCGACAGATTGTACATATAACTGTGATGGGACGCGTGAGCGCAGTGCTTGTCAAGTTCGTTGCCTAAGTCTTTTGTTTTGTGGGAACACTTTTTCGTTGAATCGCCGTCGTCGTCGCCTTCGCTGCCGCCGTAGCGTTTTAATTATTGCCAAAGTCTTGGCCCGCGTATAACTTTCAGTGCAGCGAGCAAACAGAGAAATAAAAACTTGACACACACGCACACACACACTTGAAAAAAGCATTTTTTCGAAGTTTGTTAAGCGCAAATTCTTGAGATGTTTGCAGTGCGCAACAATTTGGAACATTTTGTTGAACACAAGAGGAGCAAACACAGATGAAATGAAGAGAAAAAAACAAACCAACAAAAAGAAAGAAAAGGGGGGAAAAAGATACAAAATACATACGAGTACAAGAAAATGTATCGGCGGACGCGTCGCCGCGTGGTCAACGAAAGTGAACGGCGAAGGACACACAAAGTGACGCGAAGGCTAAGTCAAAGTCGAAGGCGACTGATCATCTTGAAGCGAAACTGGAATTGGAACTGGAGCTAGAGTAAGAGCTGGACACGGCATGAAGTTGAGACTGACTGAGGCTAAGGCTAAGACTGAAAAGTGATGCTGCCATTGTTTGCATTGCTAGATTCCAGACCACTCATGCTAGACGCTGGCGTCGCTGATGATGACGACTTGGACGAAACTGCCACAAGCTGAAGCGGCTGAAGAGGCAGGAACTCACTCCTTGCATGCAGTTCTTCGACTTCGACTTCATCGTCGTCGTCGTCATCATCGTCACGGGCCGTCAGCGCTTGCATCCACAAATCCACAAGTCCACAATGTCTACAGACATATACTCATAACACATCTACGAGTACAACATATCCTAGCCAGGCTACACTTGAACAGGGCAGCACGGGTATGGGGCACTTGCTGCTGCTTCTGCATGGCTCTTCAAGACTCCAAACTCCAGACTTTGGCTGTCTCTCCGGCTGCCATGGCCTGACCTGAGTTAAACAAATTCATTAAAAACTCGTCACTTTGCGCGCATCACGCTGACTTGGCATAACTGCCGCTGCAGCTGATGTTGCTGTTGTTGTTACTGCTGCTGCTGCTGCCGTCCTCCTTCGGCTTTGGTGGCGTCGTCGAGCATTGCCACTTGCCACAAAGCTACATCGTAGTCGCAATCGCATTCGCACTAGCACTCGCACATACTTAAACTCCTTTGCCTTGCGGCCAATGAAGTGCCTGGGTGCATAGTCTTAAGCCGTTGGCAGGATACCTTTTTGAGGCAACCAACCTCTGCATTATAACAATATTTTTCTTGCATGTCCCTTCACATTGTTTGCACTGCGCTGCAGTTTACTTCCTACAATACCAAGACAAATAGTGCAGAGAGTCTTGGGCTGAGCCTTAAATTCTATATTTGTATTCTATTTTGAAAGGCCCTTCAATCAACTTGATCTTGGCAGCTGCCTGGGATTCAGTCTTCCAGCCACCATCATCGCCGGCATCGCCAACGCCGCCAGCTTCACTCCAGCAGAATTTGTTGGTGGCATTTCTCCTGAGAAAGCTCCTAGCCGATAAGCAGCCCGCTCTCTCTTGTTGCCTTCAATGATGCCACATTGATGCTGCAGTTGTCTTCTAACGGCTGGGTGTTTATATGACTGTGTGAGCGTGTGTGTGTGTATATATATTTGCGATAAGTTTCCAGGAAACTGCGTTTGCCGTCGGGCCTCTAGCCAAAAACTGATGCCGCCAGTTGATGTCGCTGGCGACGCATTGCTACTGCCAAGCCCGAACCGCCTGTAATATGCGCTAACTAACATGCATAACCAACAAGTATTTTATGTCCAATTATTGTTAACTCTTTACAAATACAAACAGCAATGAAATTAAGCAAACTTTTGACTTTAAGCGAACACAATGTGTTTCTTACTTTACCTAAAAAACGTTTAATGAAAATATAGTAAATATAAGTTAACCTTAAAGCACTTATTAGATGTAAGCAAAAATATACATATAAATAAATAAATAAAAAAATAAATAAATAAAAATGAAGTAAATAAATAAATTGATAGCTTAATAAATAATTAAATATATTAAGTATAAATAAGCTTGATGGGTATTTATTATAACCGATATACGCAATTTTTGCACATTGAATTTTGAGTTTCTAAGAATTCCTTAACGCGCTTTCATCAAATTTCCCAAATAAATTTCAAGAGCTGAATCAGTAAAAATATTATACTATTTATAAAAATATATGTATATCTTAACGTTAGATTTCTTCTTATTGAGTTTTAACAAACTTAAGACTTCTCAACTAAACATTACCAAACTTAAATGATCTAAAAGAGAGTATGCTTCGAATCTTGCGTGAACTTGATCAGCAGTCAGCTTTCGCTTTCATTGCATTATAAATATGCTTTTGGAACAACTAAGAGGAGATATAACTTCTTCGATATGTATATGTATGTCATACAGGTATAATATGCTGCAGAGCCTTATAAAAGAGATCGTTGCGTTTGCTTGCACACCTTTTATGGGAGATGAAGAGGCAGCCTGCCTGCATATGATGCGTTAAAACTTTGAAACAGCCCTGACAAAAGGCCACTAGCAGCCACAACAACAACAACAACAACAGAACTACAACAAAAACTAAACTCAGCTACAGAAGAGGGAAAGGTAGAGGAAAAAGTCAGATCGCTGCCGCCATACAAACGCGCCTGTAATTTTAAGACGCAGCCCCAAGTATGACGATGATGACAAACAAGGATACCAAACTCAAAATACCACTGAATTCTTTTGGATAATTAAAAGCACTTAAGTCGGAATTTTTTGGATCGCGTTTTCTGTTTTCCTTTTTTTTGTAAATTTTTTTTATATGTTTAACTCTTGTTTGTTATATCATATGATTGTAGTTATTGTAGTGCGAGGGGGTGAGGTAGGGGCTGTTGCCTTGAAGTTGACTAATTAGTGAATAGCAAAGAGAACATTGTAAGTGTACTCTCGTATGAATGGGAATGGGAGCCTGAAATCGAGAAGCATTAACAACTGAGATTGGATCATCATATCATGCATATGGATCACCTTCTGGAATCACATTGTGAATGTCACTTACATGCATATTTGGTGTATTAAAAACTTACATTGAAAATGAAAATGTATTATACAAATGAAAGACAGTTTCCTAACATGATTGATAAGTGTTAACAGTGACAAAAGCATGTAAATAAAATAAGCATCATTTTCCATTTATTATATTTTCCATTTATTACATATATAAATCTGTTAAAATTAATTCAAATAACAGTTGTTTTTCTTTATTGCGACTATTACTTCTTAATCAATGTTTCAAAATTTAAATTTTAAGTTACTGAATTTTATCGGATTTATAAATCAATTAAAGTCGCTTAGAGTACTAAATTTTTTTTTATATTGAATTGTACTAATTGTAAGACTCGGGCCAAAACGTTTGTTCAGGGTTCGATTGAACTGAACCGAAATCTCGCTCTCTGCATCGAGCCTGCGAACCGAACCGGTTCTAAAATTTTGGATGCTGGCCGCCTTGGCTTAAAATATTAAAACCAGGAGCACTTATAATAAATAGTTGTAAAATGTATATATTGTGTTATAATAATATTGGGATTAATTTTGTTTATCAATATCTCACTCTCAACTATTTAACGAATCATTATATTTTAATTTAAAGACCTCATTCAATACTTCAATTAAGACTTAAAAGAAAGATAACGCAAGCTTTTTTTGGCAAGTCAACAATTGAATAGTCTTGGAGAAAACTTATTCAAATTTTGACAGGTACATATACTTCCGGTTCCGACATATGTAAGGAAATTGACTAGTTTTTATAGAAAAATAGGGACAGATGAACATGGCTATATCACCTCAGCTCGTCGTCCTGATCTTTAATATATAAACTGCATGGGGTCTACCACGCTTCTTTCATTCCCTGATAAAATTAATATAGTATCTGCTAGAGTATTAAAATGGCATTTAAGTCAACTTTGGCACAGTATGCTATTAACTATAATTTCTGTTGCAATTGACAAATACGAAAATGAGACATTTTTGCATAAAACTGATCCGAATTCTCATAACGCAAGATATAAATATATGCAGAATTTATTCGTCCTCCGATATGATTCATATAATATGCGATGTTTTTGCAATTTTAGCACTCAGAATGCATGTTTTCTCGCTTATTGTGAAATGCTTTTAGCTGATATTCAATATTTTGCAGGCGAGGCGAACTTGAACTTCACAGTGACTACGACAATACATAACAATAACAACAACAACACCAACAATATGTTACCTGGTCCTGGCCTACCTTTGATTTGTGGCTATTTCGCGCGGAGACACTTCATTTATCACGTTCATTCGGCGTCGGCGTCGTCGTCGTCGTCGGCGACACAAGCACTGACCTTGAAAACGTTTTAGCCGAACCCAAAACCCAGTCACACTCTTATTCACAAACCCCCTTCGTTTCAGTCCCCTTACCATTCCAATTGCCAATTCCAAGTCCAAGTCCAAGTTGCCTGTGCATATAAACATTTTGTAAAAGGAGCCATACATATTTTTGTCGGTTTCATTTTAACGTTGCGTTTTCTTGGCCCGTTCTGTGTTTTATTTTTATTTGTATGGCTTTATTAATGATGCGATGCGAGATAATGACGCATGCATACCAGATACGCGAAAGGAGAACCATTCCCAAATCTCAAAGAGAAGAAGAATCGAAGGATTCTCAACTAGCTAAGTGCTTCCGCTCTAAATTCGTATCCAAATTCGAATTGGAGTCTATTGCAGCCATTGCCAGAATATGCCAAGAATGGTGTTAAGCACGATTAATTCATGCCAATCCCCACCTGCCTCATATCCCCCATCACCCCAACACCCCATCCCTCTCCACCCAGTTGATGTCGTTGGCAGCGCAGCGCTAAATAAATAAATGAATTAATGGCCAGTGCGAGTGCGGTGCAAAAAAATCAATTAAATAAAATGCGAAACGTAAAACATGCATAAAAGTAACCAAACAAGTGTGAGTGCTTGACCAGCAAATACCCTGTACAGGGAAATACTTCAAATTCAAACACGAATTTTTGAATTAACTTTTGTTGACTCTCTGACGTTGAGAGAGACGGCGAGCTGAAAGCGTAATTACAATTTAATTTCATCCTGAATTTTACTAACAATTTTTAAATTTTTTAAACAAATTTATAAGTCAACAATATTAAATATTTATTTTTAACCTAAGTAAATTAATCAATTGAACAACTAAGAAGAATATTAATTATTATTATTGTTATCAATTATTTATTCGCTTTCCCAATGGCAATCAGGCTTACTCTTATGAGTTTTATGACTACAGGGTATACGAAAAAAGCAAACGCAGAGACTCTGCCACAGTTGCTGTTGCTGTTGCAGTCGCAGGCGAAGGCACATGTTGCCACTGTTGGCCGACGAAGTTGCCGCAGCTATGCAGATGATGCCTGGGATGGTTACTTGGCTTGGTTGTCTGTCTTGTTGTCTGGCTCTTTGGCTGTTTGGCTGTTTGGCTGTTTGGCTGCCAGTCCCATCGATATTAAATTGTTACGCTTTGGACAATTTGAACACGCGCAGGCGCAAAAACAAGACTCGAAACAGGGAAAGCCAAACGCAATCGCAGATCGTTTGCTCGATCAATGCAGCAGATTGGGCCAACTTGCACACAGTCCAACTGCCAGACAGCATGGCCAGCACAGACAGACGACACTGTTGTGGCAGAGTCAGTTGCAGTTGCAGTTGTAGTTGCAAGTGGCTCTATAAGGTCGAGGCATGTGTTGAGCCACCGTCGTGGTAATTAACTCGTTTGCTATTGTAAATGCCTCATTGCAACACTTTTGATGCCGATTGCTGCTGCTGCTGCTGTTGCTGTTGCACTCGATGTTGCACTCAATGTTGCTGCTGCTGATCTGACCAGTGGGTGGTCCAAGGCTGGCGGTCTGTTTGATGCCCATTTGTTGTCATTGCGGCCATAAATGTGATCCGTTGCCAGCTTTGGCAATTATGAATGGAGACGAGCCAAAACGGGTTTCTTTATAATTCCAGGAATCAGCATCACCCACACACACAGACAAAGACTAACTCAGACACAGACACACACACACACAAACACAAGACAGTACCCAACCCATTGGGATTGTGGGTGCCAAAACATGAGCCTTGCGCCGATCTGATGGCCGCTTCGTTTGAATAACCGCGGTGTGTGCAGCATTCGAGAAATTAAGAACCCGTCTAACAATGACAAATCTTCTTGCCAAACCAAAAAACCAAAAGCAAAACGAACCACAACAGATTCCCAGACCATGATGGGGCTAGCCAGGCAGACAGCCAGCTCTCACGACATCCCAGTTGTCGCAGTCGCAGTCGCAGTCACAGTCACAGTTGCTGTCGTTGTCCTCACTCCTCATCCTCGTCCTCTCTCCCTCTCTCTCTGTCTTTCCAACTCTATCGCTGTTCGTGTGGTACCTACACCTAATGGATTTTATTTGTGCTGTTTTGCTGATTTAATTTCGTTATTTGTTGTTTTTTGTTTGTTTATTTTCTCGTTTGGCATTTCGTTTCGTTGCGCCCCAAAATCAGCGGCGCATGTGTGACCGTCTCAAGGCTAGAACCTCAACCACATCACCGCAGCACCGCACCACCTTGCACCACCTTACTAATGCGAATGCGATACACAATTTTATTGTGCTTAATTCGTGTTTGTCGTTCCTGCTGACTCGATCGACTCCGACTATGACTCAATTAGGCGCTGACCCAGCAGGCTGCCCATTGCCACTGCGTTCTTGATGGGAAGGAGAGGAGTGTAAGGAGTGGCATTGGGTCATATGACTAAGCTGCACAGATTTGAGTAAAGCTTCAGCACCGATTGATTAAAATCAAACTCAGCTTGATGTGGGAATCAAATTAACAATAGTCATAAAACACACTTCTCAAGAAATCGAAAGATTAATATAAAAAAAAGATATTTTTTTGGTGTGTTTTAAATATATTTGAACAATATTTTATTACCAAATACTACCTACTGTATTAAAAATATTATATATTTCTTTATTCACTCTATATCTCAAGTTCAGCTCGATTGATTAAAATCAAACTGAGCTTGGTGTGCATATGTCAACTCTAGTTCAGCAAATGTTGAGAGTCGAATTAAGAACGATCATAATCATGAACAGTTAATGCCTACCAAATTTTATTTCGACTTTATGTAATTTCTCAAATTGTCTATATCTCTATTGTTACTCCCACTCCTTAAATCTTTTCAGGCAAAACGTTGGGACACGAATGTAATGAGTTGTTAAGCGAGTGTCATAAGTAATTTCACTTTCATTTTGTCGGAGCTGGGCCAAAGACAAGCCAAGGTAAAGCAAACAAAACGAAAGACTTAAGCAACGAATTTTGTCGCAGGCAAACGATGCAAAAAATAAACTTATGCAAATATAAGATCGTTGTTGTTGTTGCTGTTATGGTTGTTGTTGCTTTTGCTGTTGTTATTGTTGTGCTGTCGAGTGTTGGAGTGTTGGAGGCGCTTCCCTTTTGCCGCGCTGCCAGGATAAACAAAGACCTTAAGCAGACAGCAGGATGTGTCAGACATAATTTTCATAATTTTACGCCACAAATCTGCAAGATTTCTGGGCATTACTTACGCCAGCTCGCACCGGCTGTCCACCCGTTGCCCCCAAATCTCCTTTATCCTCCTTCAGCAGGCTGTGCGGTTTGAAATTTAATACCGCAACAGCAGCAACAGCAACGACAACAACAGCAACAACAACAACAGCAACAACAGCATTAACAGGAACGGCAAAGACAGCGGCAAATGCAATTTAGCAAAACTCGTCGGTTGGTTTTGGACTTGAGCTGTGGCGTCGTTGTTGTACTTGTGGTACGTCTGAGGTGTGAATATTTAACCGGATATGAGTGAAACGCATCTCTCAGGCGCGAAAGGACGACGCCTTCGCCTTCTTCTTTGCCCATGCCTTGGTCTGAGACGCGACACAATTCAAGCTAAATACGAAGACCACAAAGACGAGCACAAAGATGAAGACGACGACGAAGACTGGATGATGACGAAGACGAGGACTGAGAACCAACAATGAGACTGACAAACGAGTGTAGATGTGTATATGAGACTATGTGTGTGTGTGTGTGAAACGTCAGGCGGGTTCGCATTTAATAAAATGATAGACTGACAGTGCGGGAGACAGCTCGGCGCTGGCAAGCAACGACACCCCCAATGCACAGATCCTACAAGAGCTACAAAGCCACAGAGCCACACCATCGTATCGTCCGGGCTGAACCCAATAAATTGCGCCTCCTGCTGCGCCAGTGTCCAAGGGCTTCAAGGCGTAACCTGCGCTCCAATGAGCTCCATCGTGATCTGAGAGATGCCAGTTTGGTTTCGTTTTGATATATTTAATTCGCTTGCCAGCAGCCAGCGCCGCAGCACTTCGATTTCATTATTTTTGCTTTATTTTTATTTTTTTGTTTTTAATATTTTTTAGCCCCGTTTTGCTGTCATTTTGCAAGAATTTTGCTTCAGAATTCATTCGCATGTAAACAATCGAATTACACATGCTCCTTTGGACTTAACACCAAACAGATTAGATGAACAGCAGTGGCAGCGATTGAAACAGCGGTTTCTTCCAGTCTTCCAGTCACATAGCGTTCATCCAACTTGCAGCTTGGGCTTTGGGAATGCAAAAGTGTTTGGTTTTAAGTTTTTAAATTTTGAAGCTTTCAAGTTTTTGTTGGTTTGATTCGTGCTTAGTCTACACAGCGATGGCACGACGATCTTTTCACACCTTCCTCTTATTATTTGGCCATAACAAAAGGCGCTCGTATCAATTTCACTTGCATCCGCTTTTGACAAATTCCCTTGAAATCCACGTTTGACAAATTTCGACTCTGGGAAATTGAAACCGAACTCGTGCAGTCGTGCCCAGCACTTTGGAAAGCCAAAACAAAAGTTAAACAAACAAAGCTTCAACAAATGGCGCCACATTTCTTTAAGCTATTTATAACTTTATCCATTTCTAAATCCAATTTATAAGTTTACTATATTTTAATTGCTAATGAAAGAGAATTGTCGCCATTGAACGCCTACGAGCGTCTGCTTGAGAAATGGCCAAGACAAATGCCAAGACGATAACTTGTCATAACTTTCAGTCGATGTCCGTTGAGTGCATGTAAATTTGCAACCACATTTACCACATTTGCAGTTCCAGTTGCAACTAATCGTTGTTGTTGTTTCTATTGCCATCATTTTTATGGCAAACGCCTGTCAAATGCAATTGAATGAATGCGGTCTGCCAACAGCGACTCGATTGCAGCCAAACTCGGCACTGCACCAACAGCAACAGCAACAGCAATAACAACAGCAATTCAGGCATTTAGTTAAACAAGTAATTTTACAAGCCAAATTGAATTAAAGTTTCTTGATTCAATACGTCACCAATTCAATAACTGTCCAAGTGAATGTTTATTATTAAATATGCCAAAACAAGTTAGCTACTAGTCAAAAATGTAAAGAAAGCTGTAAAAAAGGCAAATAATTGTAATTACTTGCAAATAAATAATAAATAAATAATATTATGTAGTAAATTCAATTACTTTAGAATTGTAATTGCTACCAAATATTTTATAGTCATAATATTACTTCGTTATTCTTAGTATTTAATGTCTTTTTCAATGCGCATTTCAGTGGTAAATTATTTTTTTAAATAATTGTGTAATTGTTCATAATGTTTCATCACAATTCTAATTTTTTACACAATAACTGAAATAAGTATGTATAATCATTGATAATTGTGCTATTAATAACACAGTTCTGACAACTCAGCAAAAATTCAATTATCAAAATAATGATTATATTATTATGCGAATATATTGAATATCCAGTAAAAGGGTATTTAGAGTTCGATTTCTTAAAGGTACTTTTTAACTCGGCTTTGTCTGCTCTCTGGGTTTGTTGAGGTTCGATTCAGGTGCTCGTAAATTCAATTGGGTGCTTTAAGCATTGGAAGTGATTTACGCCAAATGTTTAAGAGCAAATGCTGATCCGTTGTAGCTGCTGTGGGCTTATTTGTCTTATGGAATGCTGGGCTAATCAGTGCATAATTAATATTAATTTATATGTAGGCTAAGTGCACTTATCTGCGGCTCAAGTGGCTTTTATATGAAATTTGCATGGCAATGCTTTAATTTATGGGGCAATTGTCGCAAAGGCGCCTATTAACACAATCCAACACATTCTCGGCTCATTAATTTGTATCCAAATGAAAGCAAATACAACAACAACAACGAGAACAACAAAGTCAATGGCAAACGAGGCGTAGAAAGCGGGAATAGATGGAAATTGTAACAAGTTCAGGCCAAGTCAACAAGCACTTGGCACATTTTGTGGCCATTTCACAGAAGTTGGGCACATCCCCTGCCTCCCAAAGAGTTCTGTTCAGATACATACGCATACACTTACTCACATATTCTCAAATACACAACAAACCAGTGAAAGACACAGACTGGCCACAAAGACAACTGAAAAATGTTTCGTTTCGTTTGGTTTGGTTGCTCATTCTTGAGTTTGTTTCGAGTTTATTTTGTTTTTTCTTAACGAGGCGCTGCCAAGTCACTGTCAAAATATTGAAATAAAGGAATTTTCAATTTTAATTTCTTTAGCGCGCATCGTTGCTCGAAAAGGGGTTCAGCGACACGGCCAGTTGCATAGGCCAAAGACAAGGGCGGGGCATGGGCAGAGGCAGCGGCAGAGGCAGGGGCATAAAAAGGGGCACCCAAAACGTTACGCTAACGTTCCAAGGAAGTGACTCTGTTCTTATGTTAATGCTTGTTATTCTAAGCGTTAAATGAGCGTGGGTAAATAAAAGCCTAAGAAAAATGTTGAAAATAACATTTACTCTTCGACCTGAAAGGGACACATGCAACAAATTAGAAATGCAACTTTTCATTTTTTTCTCCAATTTTTCAATACCGAAAGTAAACTGCGAGTTCTATAGAATCAAGTGGATCTAGAGAAGGGCTGATTAAAAAGGCAATCAATAAGAAAGTATACTAAAGTTGATGAATACCTTAAAATTAATAAGATTTAATATTATATCTTCCTTTTTACCAGTACTAAACAAACGATTTTTTTTGAATACATAAATTTACTATGCACATTTTCCATCTATGTTAGTAGTTTAGAGAGTGTCATATGTCTAAAATATTAAAGATCTTAGAACTTTTTTGATTTCTATATTTTCAAGAACAAGCAGAAATAAATTAACATTTCCTGAATTCTTCCTACTTTTAGGAATCTATTTAAAGTCTTCAAAAAAAAAAGAATGTATTTTCTAAAAGGTGATTTCTATTTAATTTCAGCACTTATTGTCTGTGAGCTTAAAGGCCTCTCTTATTCACTTTCTACACAAGGGTTCTACCAAAGACCTTGGCAATATTATTCAATCTCTGAGAGTCTTCTAACTGAATCCGCCCACCTTAATAGGCAATCGCTGCCGCCGCTTGGGCCCATAATTTGTGCAGTTAACGCAATCAAATATTATGATAATGTGTTTCTTTCTTGTCTTTTTGAAATGAAAATGTTTTTGTTATAATTTTAATCCGTGGCGAGTGTTGTTGTTTTCTTAGGCTTAGCGGAGAGATCGCAACATTTTGCAGCTTTCTCATTTATGCAAATTTCACTCAATATGCAAAACATAATCATTTTGTTATAAGAACCACAAGGAGAACGCACAAAGTTGTGTGAGCTAACTTAAAGTCGAAGTCGAAGTTGGAGTCTCAGACACGCCCCGGCCTGCAGTTTGCTTGGGCAATAAAGCAGCCAACTAAATAACTCAAACTATCACGAGAGAGGCAATGGATGGCGATGAACAGAAAGGAGAACGAAGGGAAAAACGAAGCCAAAAGCAAAGCAAAGCAAAGGCTGAAAGCTGGAGCCACAGGAGGCAGGAAGCATGCACAGGGCGGAGGACGATCAATCGTTTAAAAATTTAAATAATATATATGTTTGCCAGTCGGTGGGCAAAGCGAAAACTGTAACAGCCGATGTCGGAGTTGAAGTAGGTGGAGCAGCAGCAGCAGCAGCAGCCGCAGCAGCCAAATCTGCAGCAGGAGCAGGAGCAGCAGCAACCACATCTCTCTACAGAGGGAGTCAAGAACAAGAGTCGTGGCAAGTTCAGTGAGTTGAACGCATATCGGCGCATGGCCAGCGGCGATTTATGCTTAAAACGGTGTAGGTTTTTATGCTGTTGCCGGTGCCAAGTCAAAGGAGCTGCCACAAACACAGACACGGACTTGCCGCAGACTTGGAGAGATCTGCAGAGATCACACAAACCTGTGCAACCAGCACAGCAGACAGCTAGGCTGCTTATTAAGCGATCTAGTGATTTTAGAGCTTGTGCCGATCTCTGCAGGTTAAGGAACTTTTTTGGAACGTGTCGCCATGTGGCAGCCTTGACAGCCACAGCCACAGCCACAGCCAGAGCTTCAGCCACAACTTTGCAGTTAAACAAGTTTCTTAAAACACAGACTCGAGTTGCAGCTAGCCAAGTTATTGGCCTCCTCCCAAAACAAATTAACAGGCAACACAGCGTTATACAAAAGTCGCACTCATCTGACACTTGGAGTGGGGGATTGGAGGCGTTTAATTGATTCAAATCGAATTCATTGGAAGTTTCGTCGCGTTAATCTCTTGAAAAAATATGAGATCTTTTCGTGTGTTTGCCCTGCCCCTAAGCCAGCGCTAATGCAGAATCATTGAGGCAAATTAATGAAGCTGCCGCAAGTCGAAAATTGTAAATCGAAATTGAAATCGAGTCACAATCACTCATAAGTCCCACAGGAATTACACACACACACAGAACAAAATAAAGAGCTGAAATCCAAAACCCAATGAATCAGCCGGAAAGCGCTTCACGATGATTATTTCAATTCTGATTTCGATATTGTCGCAGCTAAGCCACACTCTACCTTCTACTTACCCCTCACCCCGCTGATGAAGGTGTGACAGCTTCGACGTAGGCTTGGTCTCTGTTATTCCCTGCCCCTCTCGATACCCCAAGCTTAACCCTGCTCGAAGTGTAGCTCAATTAATTGTAGCGTAATTTCCAGTAGCCGGATTATGTCTTAGCTTTGACTTGGCCTGCACTTAGATTCAACTGTCAACGGGCTGTCAAAGCTGCAACTGCAACTGCAACAATAACATATAAGAATGATCTACGCTGTCCACATTTGGAACCAACTTCCACCAAGTATATTTAAAATGTATACATATGCAATGCACCGCATTCTCAAGAAAACTACCAAAAATTAAACTTCAATACTTACAAGGATAATTTAAAAATTAATTTAAAACATAACTAATATGGGAAAAAACAAAATGGAATATAATTACAAATTAAGACTACAGTTATAATGATTTATGCCAATTTAATTGTAAATTACCATATAAACTGTAAAGTCTAATATTATTTTTCTATAATATCTTTTATAGTGACAAGTGCTTTGAATATGAAACAAGATCAAATCGAGTAAATAAAGGTATAAGACTAGAAACTATCCTGAATTGTACCCTTTCTTAATTAGAGCTAAGTAAGTTTCCTATCGTGAAATTGACACAAAGGTTAATTTCATTGTATTTTACGTTAAAGCGGAAGTTTAGGTTGCACCACAAAAACTACAGTAACTGTCGAGGAACCACAAAAGGTGCCACTCTTGCAATTTTCTTAATGAAATTCAAAATGTTGCCATTCGTTTTGATTGCTTTCTACGGAGAGGACTAAGAAGAAGCAGGAAATCATAATAGCACTCGAGTTGTAAGGTTGAAAGGTGTGCCCCAGTTGTGTGTGCCACCGGTTGTGGTTGCCACCACCACGCTCTGTCAACAGCGAATCCCTTGTTTTATTTGTGCAATGTTGAAATGAGAGGCGACGTTGCCATCACCGCCGACGCCTCTGCCTGTCATTCCAGCGAGGATCTGGGTCGGAGTCTTAGCTTGAAAGCAAGCCACAAGCCCAATTGCTTGTCGGAGTGTAAGCAAGTCATAAAAAAATAAATATAAATGAATACGAATAAAAATCTTAAATTAAAATGAATACAAAAAAAATTTAAATTAGGCATTCTTGAGAATAGATAAGCAGAAATGTCAGCTCTTAACTTCAGAATCTGGCAAAGGCAAACGGCTTCATTAGGCCCACAAAAGTATTCACATATCGCGCCTATTCATCATATTTGCAACGAGGGTGTTGCCTCAAGGTCTGCCTCAGCATTTGCAAATGTCATAATTGCATACATTTTGATTATACCGAAAAAAAGTGAATGTCATTTACGAATCAAATGCCGACAGTATTTGTTTTTTGTTTTTTTTTTTGGCGACACACACATACTGTTACACATAGTATTCACATTCACATTCACAATTCACATTTATATGCATACTGCTGACGAAATCGACACAAATGACTCGCTGGCTGAATGCCACCTGTTGCTGTGATTATGTCGAGACTCTAGTATCCATTTTCCAGCAAACAACGTGTACATATGTTAAAATTTGCACCACGCTGCGTATGATTAATGTGGCAGTTGCAATTTTTGATCCGATCCCCTTCCGTTCCCCTTTAAACACTGTCAATCAATGCTCACTGAAATTGAAATCTGTGCCACATTCTGAATTGTTTAATATTTTATAGTATTTATTATACCAGATATGTCAAAACAAACTAATTTTACAGCAAATTGATTGATTAATGGAGTTAACTTTAAGAAGTTCTACTTTAAGATGAACTCGAGGGATAAAGAACTCATAATAAATATCAAGAGTATAAATTTAAAAATAATAATAATAATCAATTATATAAATTGAAATAATAATAAAATTAATAGGAGCTTAAGAAGATAGTCTTTAAGATGAGCTCAAGGCATAAAGAAAAAATATTTATGTCAAAATAAAATATGAAAAAATCTACTATATATCAGAAAAGTTGCTTTAATAATTTCTGTGTTTATAAACTGATGGAAATGGATATATTTAGTGCAGATAGTGAGCATGCTATACAAAAAATGTCTGCTAAAATTCTGCAATAAGCAGATTGCTTGTGTCTTTAATGAAATAGTAAAATAACCGCTTACAAAAAACACACTTTTACTTTACTATTCAGCTACCCTCGCTACAAATTTAATTTTAAATCCGATTTCTAAACAATTTTTCATTCACTGTTACAAGCTGCCTTTTGTAAGCTGCTTAACTAAATTATAGAGTCAAAGCAGAGCATTATCTAAATTACTAATTGCTAAATCTGTAGTTTAAGCATTCGTCAGATTATGGATTTATCTCTGTCCGGTTATGCGGAAGTAATAAGAGGGTGGCCGGGTGGCCACTTCTGGCCTTACATTGGTTTTGTCAGCTATTTAACATGGTGGAACAAGGTAGAGCAAGCGTTGCTCTAATCAGCGGATGCCAAAGCAGCCGCAGTCTACTACATCGTCATCGGCTGGACTAAGTTTCCGGGAAGAAATAGGTACTCTTATTGGCTCGCATGCAAAACAAGCAAACTGACAGACAGCCAGAGTCAGAGTCAGAGCCAAAGTTAGAGGAGGCAATCGGGTTGGGAGTCACAGCGACATGCAAAGTCGACAACAAGAACAAATTGCTGCCGCTCTGCAAAGACAACAACGACAGCAGTAACGACAACAACAGCAACAGCAACAGCAACAGAAACAGCAATAACAACAGCAACAACGACAGCGACAACAAACTTGGCCATGGCCAAGACGGCAGCTCAGTCATAACTCAGCCTATTGGCTTGTTAAGCGATTTTCCAATATCGCTGAGCTCTCAGCTCGACTTCTTCACAATCTCTCTTGGGTTTAGCTTTGAGTCTAGTATATTTTTTTGTAATTACGGGTAGTATGTAAGTACCCTGTCTAGGGCGCGTGCGTGCCCAGCCATATGGATATTTATTTTTGCGTACGAGTTTTTCGGCCTTTGGCGCTTTCAACTATAAATATACATACATATTCTAACCGCAGTGCATTGCTTGCTGCCTAGACGCCAGATTGTGGCATGGTTATATCTTCAACAACCGCTGCAGCAGCAGCAGCAGCAGCAACAGCTGCTGTTGGCGAGTATTAAGCTATTTTCCTTGCCATTGGCCATTGGCCATGGCCAATGCTTATCAAACGCATGCAAAGACACGTGTATGAGTGCACCCCAATCCATGTTCACATCCACATCCACATGCACATCCTTGTCCTGCCAGTGGCAGCTGGCAAATGATTTATAGAAAGCTCTCATTATTTATAGTTGCCTCAGCTCAGCGCTGTCAAATAAGTTGAGGCAATTAATTAAGCGCCTGCAACATCTCAGCCTCAATTCAAGTGCCGAAAGCAAATATTGATGTGCTTGATCGGCTCCTGCCTCTGAAGCTAAAGTTGATGCTTTAGATATATATGAGAAAAAATGAGAGTGAGTTGGGGAGAGTGTTTTTAAGATTACTTGTAATGCGTGGCGTGGCAAAAACATAAAGCTAACTTGATCAGTGAGAGATATAGATGAACCTAACATACACGCCAAATTTGGTGTCTCTAGCTCTTATAGTCTCCGAGATCTAGGTGACACAAAAAGGGACAGACAGACGGACATGGCTATATCGGCTCGGCTCGTCGCCCTGATCAAGAATATATATGCTCTATAGGGTCTGCCACGACTTTAAGAAATTTGTT
Organism: Drosophila putrida; assembly: GCA_037043535.1. Classification (NCBI taxonomy): domain Eukaryota; kingdom Metazoa; phylum Arthropoda; class Insecta; order Diptera; family Drosophilidae; genus Drosophila; species Drosophila putrida. Next base: position 5,677,942 of record JBAMBI010000160.1, on the reverse strand, counting down.
ATTTTTGAAAGCAAATTATTTTTAAATGTAAAATCAATGAATTGATCCGTGTTTAAATTGACATTTTCGACAAGACATGTTTTGAAGATAAGATTTTTTGAAGAACTATTTTAAATAAACAATCAATTGGATAAAACCAAATGGTATTCAATATTAAAGTCGGTTAAGTTTTGCCAAAGTAATTGAAGTTTAAAGAATGGTAGGAACCGTACAAGTCGAGTTTTGTGTCATTTGGTTAGACTTCTCAGAATCGCACATTAGTAAGCTCTCAGTAAGCTCTCATCTTAGTTTTGCTAAATAAATGCATAAAATGTGATGGGACAAAGTTCAATATTCAAGATCTACACGTTTGGGAGAAAATTCTTTTAATTGTAGTATTCCAGAAGCTATGAAATATTTCAAGCAATCCTTGCAATCTACAAAGAGATTCTGCAGCTTGTTGCTAATGACTTACAAACAAATTAAGACTTGTAGATTTCTGCTACAAGAAAAGAGTTATCCTTTGAAGATGATCTAAACAGCAGGTCATCAACAGGGCGACTAATTTATTATAGGTAGCTGCGGCTATCGCAACATATTTATGACCAACATATTTCAATTGAAAGTCTCAAACTGAGACTGACACTACTCTGGGAACCACCCTGAGATCATATGGCTGGCGTGCAGCTAATTGGACCTGTGTGTATGGCTTTTAAATGCCCAGTCATTAGTGTTAAACAAGCAATTCATTTTGGCCCAAAACAAGCAGCAGCAGCTCATTTGAGCCGCCTCATTTAAGTGAAATGGAAATGCCAATTTTCGACTCACGGCTCAAATTTGGCAAAATAAAACAAAAAACACGTGCCCCAAACAATCGGCAGCTTAAATCACAACAACAACAACAACAATAATACCATCCAAATTCAGGCAATTCACAAATCGCAAAGCAGATGCAGAAACAGAAACCGTTTCTTATGTGTGTCATTAACTGAGACGCGTGTTTGGCTTTTTCTGCCTCCTCCCAGTTAAAATTGGACTTGAAGTTGGACTCGGACTTGGCAATAAAAATGCTCTGCCGACAAATTAGAGGTTAGCCTTGGCAAACAAAAGTTGGGGGCGTTTTGGACAGACACTCGGCTGAGTTGGCAACACTTTTGCACAAATTTATGGATAATGTGAGGGCGGGTGCTAATTACATGGCAAAGACAACCGAGTCAGCAAATCTTTAAAATTAAAGGATTTAAAAGAAATTCCTTTGAACTGCCCAAACTTTATGAGAGAGTTTAACATCTTCACAAAACGAAAGCTAATTGAAAGGCAATTATGAGTCTAGTTAGTTTATGTGCGCTCTCAATTTGAAATAAATCAGTTTCGTGCCTTAACTAACTTTTAGTTAGGGCCATTTGGTCGTCTCTAATGATGCCAAAATAGAAGAAAAAGGGCAGAACCCATTCATTAATAATTAATCGTGTCGAAGCGATTTGATGATTTCACGATATTGCCCAAAACGTTGATTGGGCAATAATAATTGTTGAAATGTGCCTCGAATTTTGTTATAATTGAGTTCTCGATCATAATCATAATCGGAAGTGGAACAGATACAGAGACTGACGAGGCAAGAACGATCCAATGAACAGGTCTATAAGCACGACTTCTATTATATGTATAATTGAGAAGAACAAGTGAATCAAATGGGAGCATGTTTCTCTGTTGTCTTGTTCGCTCTCTCTTTTGGGTTGTTGTTGTTGTGAGTTGTGGCACGTACTTGGTCCAACTGGCACCTGCTTTTAACTGGCGTGTTCTGCTAACAAATTAATAAATGATTATTATATTACGCAGTCCGTTAAGTAATGCGATTATGACATAACAAGCACACACACAAACACCCATAAAGACAACCAATTGTTGTTAGTCTCTGACTGAGAACTAAGAACTGAGAGCTGAGTCTCGGTCTTTTTCTCTGTCTCTGTCTCTGGATACGGATGCCAGGCTGGTTTTGCCTCAATAATTTATCCATTAAGATTGCACGCGCCTGATTGTGTGCTACGTGGCTCGTTTTGGGCTTTAGACGGTAGCCTAGCCACAGTTAATAAGGGGCGGCTAACAGGAGGAGAGAAGCAGGAGGAAAGCTTGGTATATGGCCATAGGGGGCATGGCTTTGGGCGCTGCCCACAGTTGATTTAATGCGCCAAATTATAAAATTGTTGTTGATTTAATTTTATGAGTGTAAAACGGGCCCAACTCTCATTCAACTCCAACAAAAACAACAACAACAACAACAACAACAACTACTGTCGGCCGATCACTCAGAACGCAGCTACTCGTCTTTGTTGCTACTCTTAATGCCGTTGTGTAGTCGTTGTTATTGTTGCTGTCGTTGCTGTTGCTGTGACTGAGGCTGAGGCTGTAGAGAAGCGCTTCTTCAGCTTGTAACCATGTTTCGCAGTTTATCGCAATCTCAGCCGCAACCGAAAACCACAGCCAAGCCAACCGAACGTGACATGTGAATTAGGCTGGCAAAGACATGGAGTTGGACCTGGACCTGGACCTGGACGTGAATCTTGACTTGGATTTGGAACGTGCAGGAGAATGGGTGAGGGAAAAAACAGGTGGCCCTCGACTTTGTCCCGATGCTTTTATCGTGTTTTATTAATAAATTAATTGACGCAAATGTGGTGCTGGCATTAGACATGATCTTGGTCTCTTCAATCTACTTGGTTAACTTTTTGTTTTGTTTTTGTCTCAAACATGTGTTTTACCAATTCTTTGATAAATGTATTTTGACTTTAACAGCAGATTCGTCGAATTATGCCATAGATAAAACTTTGCAGCAACATCTTTTAGCAAATCTTGCAGTTATTTATTTCTCAATTGGCCAGCGTTTAAGTTTTTCTAGAATGAAGATTCATTCATTGATTGTTATTTATAATAGCAATAATATTATCTAAGATTCTATAATATGCAAACATTTGTTATGCTTTACTCGAATCAAGTTTAAATAATTGCCCAAATATTGGGTCAGAGTCTTAAGTGAGAAGCTGTTCAATTTTATGGCAACCACTTACCCTACGGCCATTAAAGATCACAGAGAATTTAAATGTAATTTTATTCATTTATTTTTATACCGTAGATTTAAGCTGGGAGATGCATTAACGCTTTCCCATCTGCTTTAGCCTTTGTACTTGGGGCTCAATTAAGGAAAGAGTTTTCCATTGAGGCAACCAGCAGAAATATTGGACAATGCCACACCACCCGCTGCTGCATGTTGCATGAAAGGATGGAAGTCAATAATCGAAATACTAAACCCGTCTTAATGCATCGGGGCAACCCGCAGGCCGCAACGTGCACAATTTGGCGCCCTACTTCAGAGCTGCTCCTACGCAGTCAAAGGAGAATGAGTTGGAGTCGGAGTTGAAGTCAGAGTTAAAGCCAGGGACTGTTTCGGGGTCTGAGTTGAAGTTGGAGTCGTCGTCTGGTAGTTGGGTACCATGTTAAGTGTTAATAAATCGCTGCAACCCAATGAAGATCACGGGAATTTGTTTCAAACTGTTTTTATATTATTTTTACAACTTCGTTTTGGACAACCCTTTTTGCCTTTTATTACTTAACAAATTAGCCCAAATTAATCAGAAACGAAAGTAACGCCACATGCAGCACTTAGGGTACAAGATAAATGCTTCTCTGGCTCAGTGTGAGGGCCTACAACATAACTATCGATTCTAAAAACGAAGAATGAGAATGTAAATAAGAAACTAAACATTTACGAGGCGACATTAAGCAGGGGATTCTCATTTTCAACCATGACACATTCCCATCAAGCTTTGACGGTGCGTAAGTGCAGCATTTTCTTAAACAATTTGCAAGCTTTCAATCAAGTAAGCCTGAGAATCGAGACTGGAGACTGGAGACCGGAGACCGGAGACTGCGATTGGGATTGGGACTAAGACTGAGACTGAGACTGAGAGAAGACACTGGGCTCTAATCGATCAAAACCCGTATGGCAGGCACATGTTGTGGCAGCCGCATTCGATTCCATCATTCATGCGATCAACATTATCTGCCGTCAGGCATCAGACCCGATGCTTAAGGAGTCAAACTTACCAACAATGTGGATCCTCTCTCTCTCAATATCTCACTCTCTGTCCCCTCTTTTCTCCCTCTGCCTGTCTGTTTGGCAAAACGTTCTCAAAAGCGTAATTAACGTTCGCATATTTTGCTGTCGGATTATCGCCCGTACCGCGTTCATCAGCGACAAAAGCTTCCTGTGTAAATTGAACGAATAATTGCGCGACTAACTGTAAAAACACGCTGCAAAGAGAGAGAATTTCACTTTGACTTCAGCTCGAACTTGGTGTTGGACTTGGACTTGGACTTGGATGTGGATGTGGACTTGAACTGAGATGCAGTTAATGGCTGTGAACCTGCACCCAATTAACTAATAACAAATGCTCAGCAATTAATAATCGCTTGACAATCACTTTTTCTTTACGAGGGTGGTCCCAGGGAAATTCGACATTTACTTTTCCCAGACACAACTCCTGCCTCTTTCGTTTTAGACACAGCAGGGTCATAAAAATTGAAACTCTGTCCAGTCAGTGTCAATTCTCGAGTGGCCTCGCTTGTGTTTGTAAAATGATATGAGCACTTTTCTTTTACAATCTCAATCTGTCTCTCTCCCTCTCTCCTTCTACACTCCATCGCCTTCTCTTTCCCTGTGCCCATTGATGGCACTTGGAAATTTCTCAAACGCTAATCCTTCGGGTTACTGCTTATCGCCCGCGCCCGGAGACGCTAATTTGATGAGTCATATGTGCCGACTTTTGTCGTCGTCCAGTTGCGATAGTCATCTGCGTATCGTTGAAGGGCTATAAGTGAACCCCGACCCCGCCGCCGACCCCGATACCGACCTCTACTACCCCAACCTATCGCTCTTTTTATTTCTACCTGTTTCAGCTATTGTCGTAAATTTAAGGCTTGTCATTGAATGGGAGTGCTGGGCATCATCAAGGGACAACTACGATATGTTTGTATTGAGTTTTCGTAGAAAATGTCACAAAAAAAAAGGAATGTCAACACACGCATACACATAGAAAGAAGCCAAAGAAGAAGAACTGGAAGAAGAAAACTATGTACACACAGTTAGATGATAATCGGATCGTTGCTCTGAGCATATAACCATTGGGTATCTCATTTCTAAATAAAAGGCCACAAATGAAAATGGTAACAATAGAGAGTTTCTAACGTTGTTGTTATTGTCTACACTATTGTTGTTGTTTCTGTTGCACGGCTGTTCAATAATAACGTTGATATGCGAGAACCTAAGGCATTTAAAAACTTATCGACTCTGAAACAGAACCGTGCCGCATTTACGCGCTTCATTAACTTCCTTTTTTCGGTTCAAGGACCTAAAAAATTCTAATCTAAGAAAGTCCTAAGGCATACAATTTCACCGAGCAACAGCTGCAAGAGAGGACAAGATTGTACAGGATTACGGTTTCCTCTTCTAATTTAATAGTCAAAGAATTCTTTAATAAAATTTTCAAATATAGATTTATCCTTCTTTTACATAAATATATTTAAAATGTTATAGCCAAACAAACTTTATTTGATTATTTTTAAATAACGATTTATTTGGTTAAGATAAGCTTTAACTACCCTTAAACACTATCATAACATTAAATAAAATTTGGAAAGACGGCAATCCATACCCGTATTATAAACGCTTGACATTTCGACCAAGCATTTAATTTGAAAAATAAAATTTTATCTTTTCCTTCAATGAATACATATTGCTTTTAGCCTTTAACAGAGGGTCTCAAATTTAATTGAAATTTTTGATTGCTGAATATATAACATTAAATTTTTTTGAATTTTTCTGCGAAATATTGCAGATAACATTTATTCTGCACTTAATCCTTTCTTTTATGTTTGTGAATGACTTTTTTTATTTATTTGTATAAATTGAAAACTATAAACACTTCGACAGCTTAGGAGGACCCCAAAGAATCATGAATGGAAATCAAATGTCGGCTTTCTGTTTGATTCCCAAAATATTTAATGAGAATCGAAAAAGATTTAATTACGTTCGCGACTGGTGATCTCTCTAATGCAGAGATCTTTTGGGGAGCTTCCAGTGGCTGAGTCATAGAGTGATTCCAAGACCATGTCCGACTCCGAATCAGACTCACAAACTCAATGCCCCCCGTTGCTATCATAAAAACAAACACAAAACCAACGACGATCGCCATCGTCGCAGGTTTTTGCCAAAGGAAGTAAATGCAAGATTCGGTCGCCTACTCCAGTGCTGTCAGCTTATCATTTCGCTTTTAGCACAACCTCTCACAAAGTGTGTCCTGTTCTGTGTGTGAGTCTCTCTGTGTGTGTGTGTGTCTGGCTCATTATCAGAGCGCGCTCAATGGAATGCAATAGTAACATCTTCTGAGCCCATTACACTTCGTTCTCTCTCGAGTTGCGTGTTTCAACTTAAAGCGGCGTTTATGTAACAGGCACAGGTTCTTCTGGCTCTGCATTCAATTCTCGAGTCTCGGCTTTGGCATTTCATGTTATCCTTGTGCTCTTGTGCTTAATTTCGGCTACTTTTGGGGACAACAACGACCTTACTAACTCTCTATCTGTATGTGTGTGCTGTGTGTGTGTGTGCTGTGTGTCGTGTGTTCGTGTCGCATGTCGCCCGGGATTCTCGCTGTGTCGCCTATGTCCGTCTGCCGGCGCTGGCGATAAGGTTTTAAGTTATGACCTTTTAAAATGTCCAAATGCAACGATAACGCGTGATTACTACAAATGTATTCGAGAGTGCAGCGACCAGGCCATGCCCAACCGAACCCAACCCTAACCAAGCCAAACCAAACCAAACCAAGTCAGGACGCACTCATGCTGCCACTTCATCTGTGGGTGACAGGGGCAAGGGATAGGAAGGCAATTCATGCTAAGCAACATTCATACGCTTGTCGTGCAACAGTAACAAATTGTTTTGGCCCCCAACTAACAAATGAAATCTTAAATCACAGTTCCGCCCCTTTTGCGTTTTGGACCAAGCTTCTGTCTAAGATCATCATCGATTGCCAGCAAGCACTGCAGGACATTCTGGAGCAACAAAGTGACCAAGTGGCCAGTTAACAGTTGGGGAACATCACCATCATCATCATAGCTATACCATGTGAACCAACAATAAATATCGATCAAAACGTCAATTTTTATCTATTCCACCAAATCGATCGTACAGTGTGATCAAACCAAGAGTTTCACATCCCAATTGAAGTGGAGCCAAGCGAGTTTATTTTCGAAAGCAAATTTCTAAATAAAATATAGTATATTTATATCGATCTAGACTCAATATAAACATATGTGTCATAAACGATGTAAACAGTTATTATATTTGAAATCTGAATAAAGTCAAGAAAGTTTCTTATAACATTAAATAAATAGCTTTTAAAATTAATACAAAATTTAAATATTAAGTGATATAATTGGTAAGTAAATGTTTAAAGCTCTTAAAGTTCTACATTGAAAACATGTCAAGTAAATAAGTGTAACTCAGTAATTAAATGCTTTAATCTTTAAGTTGAGCATTCGCATTTATTTTCCAAACGTATAAATATAAAATTACTTTATTTAATTTATATAATAAATTGATAATCTTAGAGCTTGCTATATCAATTTTATCTTCGGCTTTGTTTGACCTTTGTACCACTGTGCGCAACTGATCGGGCACTTTGTAAATTGTTGCGCCTTGCATAATTTTTGCATAATTCTTGTTTTATTCAGCTCGACTTGCTGCTGCTTCAGGAATTTTCCTTTTTCTTTTCCTTTTTATATTATTTTGTTGTCGTTTTTTTTCTTCCTTTTGCATATGTCGATTGTTGCCTGATATCCGTGGCGGACGTCGATGCAACGAAAATGCTCGAAGGGATTCTGCGCTCTTTGCTGCTTATTATAAGTGCTGCTGCCCTCCGCTAGGGACGGGGAAGCGGTAAGTTGCAGCTGAACTTGGCCGGGAACGGGACAGGGACAGGGACGGGGCCAGGCACTGAGACAGAGACAGAGATTGGACCTGCAGCATGCGAGTATATTGCTAATAATAACAATAATAATATGCGTTCGCTTATCAAAATTGACGTCAGATCTTATTGATATGCATCTGAAACAGCAGTTCATTTTTTCCTTTGTTTCTTTTCTTTTGGGGAGCACAAAAGAAAATCGTGTCAAAGGACTGAACCGAACCCGAGTAAAGTCAAGTCAAGTTGAGTCGAGTCGAGTCGAGTGAAGCTTAATTGAAGCGTTATTATGCGAGTGTCACATATGCAAAGTATTTTTAAAATATTTGAACACCAATTCGCTCTTCGGTGGGTCTGCAACCCATGCCAGTGATGTTCAGCTTGAGTCCAGGCCAGGCCAGGCCAGGACTTGGGCTTGGACTTGGCCTGGCACCAAGCTGTGCATACAAAACGTGCACCTTCGCTCAGTTTGACAGATGCCTCAGAATTTAAGCACCGCAGGCCATCGAGCGCTGCTGCCACGGCAGCCACAGCCCGTCTTTTATTAATCAGCAGCAGCCGCAGCCGCAACCGCAACTGCAGCAACCTCCAATGGAAGGGAGATGGAAGGGAAAAAGAGGGGCACGCTTGAAAATATTATTTATATCGAATTTAATAATAATTCTTGAGCCTTCTGCGCTCTGCGTAGGCTGTTCACCAGTTTTGATCGGCGCAAAAATTTGCATTGATCGACGTTGAAGATATGGTGGCAGGCAACTGCCAAATGCCTCATGCCCCATGCCTCATGCCTCATACCTGCTGAATTTAGCCTGTATGTGCCTGTCTTGATGCGGCTGCCGATCGGTTACCGTGTTTATGATGAATGATTGCGGGCGTCGGCCAGGATGGGGGGCCATTCAACTTTGACTACTTTCGCCCGGGTGAAAAGTTGCCGCCGCCACCGTCGCCCTTATTAGCATGCCAGGAACGTTTCGGCAATCCCACAGCCGCATCCTTGGCTCCCAGAAATTGGGTTATCCCCTCTTCGTACAGAACTTCCACTTCCTTTTCCTTTGCTGCCTTACCAGCCACTTTCTTGTCGTCGTCGTCTTCCTCTTATTCTTAATGTGCCGTTTTGTTAAATTGCAGCGTTAAGAATTGCGCACATAAAGCATTTTGTTGTCAAACTGATTTTTGATCATACATAATTTTTATCTTGATCCAAATAAGGCTTACCAACTCCAACTCCAGCTACAGCTCCAGCTTCAGCTTCAGCCTAGGGCCAAAGAAACCAGCTTGTATTGAGGATCGTTTAAATATTTATACATGCGTGGTCAGCTCAGATATTTGACTGAGTGAGCGTGAGTATTCGTAAGTATTCATGAATGTTTCTTTTTTATGGCAAATATGTTGAGCAACAAATGAGTTTCCACCATATACAAGCATATCAAAATATTTTGAAATCGATTTCTTTTGGGCGTTTCAAATCTTACGCCTTATTTGTCGCCCCAATCCGAGCCTAATAATTTGCGACCCAAAAATGGCTAAGTGGCCAGCTCTTAAGTGCACCATAAAATACTGAGCGCATAAATCTCTCAAAATCACATATACAATTTATATGTGTATACCTTTATATGATATAGGTATATGCGATAATATGTGCATGATATGGTTTGTATTATGGGCTTTAAAATTGCCTCCGAGTTCGTTCGAGCTTTATGAGTTGGTTATAACAATAAAAGCATGCACAGTTACGGAATGTATTTATAGCAAATGTGTCAAGTTGTAAAACCTAATGTAAGCTTGCCCTTATATGTAATACAACAAACTTTATTTATACAGCGAACCATTTATGGAAACTATAAAATTCTAAATAGAAATGGGAAAAGAAAGCTAGCAGGAAAAGGACTAAGATATCCTGTTCAAATATTAATGTTTATGTCAAGTTTTAACAAAAATCAAGTCCTCTAATGAAAGTCTTTTAAATCAAATTTTATTTATATTATTAATTTAAATAGCATTAATTCGGTTCACCAAACAAAAACTTTAAATTTATATTGAACAAGTATCTCCATTAAAACTTTCATGAACTATGGGTTCGTATACAATTTTTCGTCCGATCTTAGAATATGGTTTATCTGTTTGGTCTACACAATAATATTACCACCAGAATCATATTAAGTCTGTTAAAAAAATATTTTTAGTATTTACTTTAAGAGGTTTTAACTGGGTATATAATAGTTTAAAAATAATTTTTAATTGTTCATTTTAAATACAGATTTTTAATGTTACTTAATTTTAATAAATTGTTTGTCCATTGCTTTCTAACCTTATAAATAAAATGGCAAACAAAATTTCTCTCTTAATTTTTTTGAAGAACTTTCCTCCTAATTCAATAGTCCATAAAATCGTCTTGAATTATTGCTCTTTTAATCATTTGAATATCTGTTGACGATACGTTGGCAGAAAGAGAACGAACGTTGTTATTTATTTATTTTCATTTCATATGTTTTTCGTACATTCCCTTGACCCAGTTAAAGCCAAGTTAACTCGCAACGGTAACGCTGGCTAACTCCCTCGCTCCGTGCCATGTTAAGACGTTGGTTGGCCCGTTGGTATGCACATACGAGTACACATAAATTGGGCCTCAATATCCACAAAACGACAGTAAACGGTCATTTTTATCGAAATAATTGCTTTTTTCGTTTGGCAGCGAAAGTTTTGATTGCGTTTTGCGTGGCGTTAGCATCCAGCACACACAGATTCACTCCCAAACACACACACACAGCCTGAGGAGAATAGTATGTAAAAGGCGACATACACATGACCATAATCCAGTACACAGACAGAGACACACATACAGATGCAACATTTCATTACGCGGCTGCCTGAGGCCGTCAGCCAGCCAATCGTTGGCCCAAACGAGCATTCTGACAATTGTAACCACGTTGCAACAACGTCCGTTGTTGATGCCACTGACCATGGAATCGGATGCACCAACAACAAACTGCAGTCAGTTTGTGCTGTGTGCTGATTGTGCATACGCACGAAATCAATAAATAAAAGCAAAAAGCAACAAGAAATTGACCAGGCACCCAAATGGTAGCCCACGCCGCCTTGCCTCAGCTGCCGCAACTGCCACAATTGCCACAACTTCCCCAACTGCCACATTTCCCTCAGTTGCCTCAGCAGCTGCTTCGACTGCCGTCGCTGCTGATGCGCGCTCATAATTCATTTCATTATTGTTTTGACATTTTATTTATTGAATGCGAACAGGCGTGCGTTGTCGATGCGTCCGCCCCCTCTGACCATTCTCCCCTCCCACTCCCACTCCACCTCCTCCTTCTCCTACTACTACTGCCTGTATGGAACTCCCAAGAACCTGAACCTTGGCTTTGTTTATTTCTTCGTCTTTTTTTGGGGATGGGCAAATGTTTTGCGCAAATTGTTAACGGGCTTGTTTCGATTTGCTCAAATAAGTGAAATCAATGCCCCCTTTAACCGCCTACCACCTCCAACCGCCTCTTTCCTCTTTCTCTGTTGCTTTGCGCATCTGTGTGTGGTCTGCAAACAAAAGACTTAGGCAACGAACCCGCGTGAAAAGCAGATGAACAAAAGCTAGATTCAAAATTTGTAACTATTGTTATTGGCCAAAAGCAAACAAACGAAATACTTATGATAATGTACTTGCCACCTAATTTACATAAAGTACAACAACAAGAAATCAAATAACAATTTTAAGTGTTTTCTAAAGTTTATTTTGTGAGTCAGGTTTAATTTGGGTCAAATGTTTTTCAAAAAATGTGTTTAGAGTTGAAACTCCTCCTGTAATCTGACTTCCCTTCGGAAACGATTTATTACATCATAATTATTAATTAAATTTTTGATGAACAAATCATTGAGCATCAATATATCGATGCTTATATACACATATAAATATTTTCATGAATTGTGATCTAATTATGATTAAGTTTTGTAATTGAACCTAACCTATTTTTGTAGTTGCATAAACATATTTTTTACCATTGTATTTGATTTGTTTAACATGTTTATAATAATAATCTAAGCGGTAAATTTATATTAATTGAAAAGCAAATAATTGGCAAAGAGCTTTAACTTCATTAACTGGGATTTGCTTTCAGATGACATTCAGGAGTCTCTCGTGCAGGTTTCATCTGCCATTGAGCTGTGAGAATGCATTAAATGCATTCCAATTGGCATTATTAATGCAGGCAATGCTCCTTGAAGTGCTTATGGCAGATGGTGCATGAGATGGAGCAGTTGTGGCAGTACACACGCCCACGTCTACGCCCACACCCAGTGAAGATGCAATGAATGCGATTGCCAAATGCCAAATGGTTAACAATTAATACACACCTCAGTCGGTAGTACGTACCAAATGATAAATGCATTTATTGCGGCTTCGGCTTCGGCTTTGGCATCGGCATCGGCATCGGCAATGGCAAATAATTTGGAGCAAAAGTTATGGAAATTACTCGGTGGTAAGCTGCAAAGAACTGATATCCTATTCGATGCATGCATCCACGTTGCAGCTGTGTGAGTTAATGGAATCAAAACGCTTATAAAAATGGAACTTGCAACAACAGAAACTAAAGTGACGCATGCGACAGCAAAATATGACAATATGGTGGAAAATTAATCTTGCATAGTCAAGCGGGAGGAGGACTGTGAACTGAGAACTGAGAACTGAAGATTGGAGACTCGAGTCTAGGCAGGATGCGAATGCCATTGTCGCCAGGCGACTGGTGAATGTGAACTTGATTATGTTTTATGAGATGTGCTGCAACGCTGTACCGCTGCATGCAACGAGGCTGCGTTGGCTGCCAGCCACAAATCCGCCAACACTGTTGCAAGCATCTCTTTACCAATGGATGGGGCATGGGGATATGAAGTGAACGCCATTAGATGTCGTCCATAAATTGTGGTATCATTTTTTATATGCACTTATGTTGCATGTGGCAACTGGCAACTGAAAACGGGCATCGGGCATCGGGCAACTGGCAACCCTCGTGGCGACTTAACCTAGCAAATGACCCAAGAAAGGGCCAAACCAATGCCCACCACAATGTGGTCTCTCTGGTCTCCCTATGAAGGTGGGCGCTAATCTGTCTGCCCATTTCCGACGCTGATTATCTGGGCATGCATAGTGTGTATGTGTGTGTGTGTATGTATGTGGCATTTAAAGCATTGTTGTGCTCATTACGGACAGCCAATCGGATGATATATGGATAATGCTCGGCCCTTAATTGAAAACCCATTTTGAGTACAAACACTATGCAGTTGAACCACTGTGCCGCCTACGCACACTGTGCCGCACTGTGTCCGTATCATTGTTGACGACATTTATGTCTTAATATTTTTGCCAGCCTTGCTGCAAATGCAGTGGCACTCAAATGGTACCGTTAGGGGGCCAGTGCCATTAGCCTGTCCAGGCTCCAACTGCGTCTCCTCCATTGCCTCTCCGTCTACTTCTCTTAGGAGGTAACACATGACCGCCGAATACATTCGTATTTAAACCATTAATTTCCATTTATGGATTAAGCATCTGAGAGACGTACACAGAGTGAGAGAGTGGACCCTGAGCCAGAGCCGGAGTTGCAGTCGAAGTTGAAGTTGGAGCCATGGTATGAGTCTCTCCGTCTGAGCCTGGCCCGCACGCACAAAAGCCTTTAATAAATGCAACACCATTACGTGCAGCACATGCTTAGAGGAAGAGTAGCAGCAGCAGCAGGAGCAACAGCAGGAAAGGTGCAACCAGTTGGCCAGGGGAACAACTCAATTGCCTGGCTTACTGTTTACCGCCAACTTGCAACTGGCAAGCTTGCAACTGCCTCTGCAGTAAGTTTTTCCGAGCTGCTTATCGACGCTCTGTCATTTCGCACTGTTGCTTTTCCCGCTCGCGCCCCAAATCTTTAAATGCTGCGCATGTGATTTTTCTTTTGGCTTTCGGCTTTGGCTCTGGCTTCAACTCTCCAGCTGGCAAATGGAGTCGCTGGGATTAGCGCGCGTGAGTAATGATTGCATTGGCTGCGATGCGACTCGCAACGCGCAACTTGCAGGCTTGCAACGCGTGCAACTGGTGACTACTACGGAAGCTTAGCCAAATGGAGCTGTAGTTGAAACCATTAAAAGCCAATAGAAAAGCCAAGTTCATACTCTTACAGCTAGAAATATAAATATATTTATACTATTATAATAATATAATTACATAATATAAATAAATTAATGCTAAGAATACATATTATATTATATCACATAAGTATTTATTAAATTTATATTTATAGCTTCTTATTTTATTGAGAGATTGGTCTTATGTGTCGGAATTGCGATAAATCTTCTCCCATTTGATATTAAATCTATTTTTGATAATAATATAATGAACATTTTCAAATAATCTGATTGAGTTTTACTTGCAAAGAATGTTAGATCTTTAATATACCCCATACTTAAGCCGTTTATCTTCAGTAATTTTATTTTAAAATTTGAATACATTTAAATTTATAGTTTTTAAATTAAATTTTAATTTAAATCTATAATTTTTAAATTTAGTTTAAATTTAATATTAAATGTTTAATTACTTTTGCAAACCGCTTTTAGTAGGCGTTACTAAATAAATATTCATATTTTGTACAATAATATTATTACTGTTTTCCGCTGTTTTTAAAATCCTTTTTGCAAAACGGACAAACTCAAAGAATCAGCGAAGATACAACGTATTGGAAAGGGTGGAAACAAACAGTGACTACAACTAAATAGGAGTACTCATAAATTTAACACGGCCCAGAACGATTATGCTTGCATGTGTACCTAATGGAAAGTGGATTTGTGGATCTCTCGAATCTCAGTGGATTGTGGATGGTTGTGCAAACACTTGGCAATGCAATAGTCAAACATTGGCCATAAAATGCCACAAATTCCTGGGTGTTCTCAACGCAATTGTGACGCCCCGAAAGCGAGAGGACGCCTTTGCTGATGATGACGCTCCAGGTTCGGGGGAGCAAACGCTGATGAGCAGCGGCGTCTCTGGCTGGAGGGGCTCACTAGCTGTAGGACGCTGTTGTTGATATTAATGTAGAGCTGTCCGAATGGCAAATGAAAGTCATCAATCAGCAAAGACACAGAGCGCGAGCAGAGCCATCATTTGAGTTCGAGGATCCGGTAGGGGGAAACAAACATACAAATACCAGTGTGAGTATAAGTATGAGGATGAGTGTGAGTGCAGAGTGCGCATGCGCGGAACGTTATGAGTTTTGCTTATGGGTTATGGCTTATGATTATGGCCAAGACTGTGCACAAACACTGTCAGGCTGGGGCGGATCAAGGGCGCGCCTTTTGTGTCCACTTGTGTGAAAAATGTGAGAGTGCGAAAAGCGCCAACTAAAGCGCCATTAATTGTGGACATGAATTCTTAACTTCCATCCACCATTTTGTCAACCATCTGAAAGTGTTCTTTCTCTCTCCCTCTCATTCTCTCCTCCCTCTAATACTCTCCATTTCTCTCTAACGCTCTCTCTCTCTCTCTCTCTTTCTGGATAATGTCTTAATTGTTATGCTAAAAGGGAAGCTAGACTCTGTCGTTCTGGGGCGTTAAAAATTAAATTTATGTTTCTATGCAATTTATTATATCAAAATTGTTGGCCACAACCAATGCACAAGCACACAAAAAGGGGCCTGGCCGTGCTGATAGTCACGTCACGCCCCTTTTGTCGGCTTTTTGATGATGCCCAGGCATCCAGCCAGCCAGTCGGCCAGTCAGCCAGTCAGCCAGCTAGTCAACCAGTTGATTTTGCTTTTATTAAGTTTATTTTATGATCTAGCAACAGGCTTCCCATATGTGTACCTACGAATGCAGGGACTGCTACCCACCCAAATTCGATTCAGGTAAGCGATAAGCAACTGGCTAGCTTCCTGCTCAGCTGCTGTGACTTATTAGGTCCATGCCGCAGCTGAGATTTAGCTAAGCCGTGGCCAAAAAAAGGTCACACAAAGGTCAACTCAACAAATGTCCCAAATTTGTACAGTTTTTTCTGTTGTTCGTTAACTGATTTGCCTTTGTCAATTTATTGCCAGCGATTTGCCGATCAAAACATGACGTGGGTTGCTCTAAAAGTTTACTGATTTACAGTCTGTTAATGAAATGACTCTTTGTAGAAAATTTCAGAGTAATACTCTTAATTTTTAAAAATAACATTTTCTCCAAGTAAGTAAATTAGTGCCTAAAAAAGTGAACAAAAGCACAATCAATGCCAGTTTCTTCATAAAAATAAAGTAAGAAATTCATTCACTTAAAACACAAAGAATACGAGCGAAAGTAGTAAATATTTATAATGGCTATCTTAATCAAGTGGTCTTTTTTTTATTAATATTTATTAAGCTGTAATTAAGCAACAGTTTTCTCTACTTTAAGCTGAATTTCAACAACTGTTAAAGCCGGACAATTAAAGAGCATACAATTGTCTGCAAATATAACAGAGATTTGTTTGGAGGTTTTTGCTATTTTTTATCTTATTTTGTGCATCTTATTACTCTCATTTTTCGTGCCGAACATGACAAATAAATAATAAAAACAAGGCGAACAATGAAAAAAGCAACAAGCTTTTTTTGTCATTGTTGCAAGTCAGCAGGAGATCTTTCACTTTTAACCTTTATACCAAAAATAAATAAATAAGCAAGCAAAACAAAACAAAAAGCCAAACGATTTGAGATTTCCTAAGTACTTGTATTATTTTATTGACAATTAAAAAAATCGGCAAAGCAATTGAAGCTGCAGATGAGTTGCTGGTGTCCCGTGGGCAGAAGCAAGTTGCAACTATGAAAGTGTGTAAGTGTGTGTATGTGTGAGTGTGTGAGTGCGACTGTGTGTTTGATTTATAGATGCAACGTGTGGTTGTAGCATGTGAAAAATGAATACGAGATTTATAACATCAGCCTAATTGAATGTTTGATCCTGTGCATAAATAACCAAATTAATGAAAATGATTTTTAATAAATTTCTCAATTGCATGTTTAACTCGAACGCACACTGCGCACACACACAACGTGAAGAGACCTGAGCTAAGAACTGAGCTGAGCTGAGTTGAGCTGAGCGAGTCCCGGCTAGACACGAGGCCATAACGATGTCCTGCTGAGCATGAGTAATGCTTCTCTATTAGGCGCTGCATCACTCCTGCTAATGGAGCCCGTGGAGATGCTGGATATGGGAGTTGAGAGCTGGAAGCTGGAAGCTAAAAGCTGATGCTGCAATTGGAACTTGGATCTGTGGCAGTTGCAACCAAGCAGCTGCAGTTGTGCAGTCAGTCGGAAGCGATGTTGTCATTAGGACGGTCACCTTTGCATGGATATGTGGCTACATGGATGTGGCATGGATATGTTGCATGGTACGCATGTCATTCAACCGCTTCAATTATGAAGAAATGTATCCGTTTTTGTGATAATTAATGGCGCCATTGCATCCACTCTGTCAGGCATTTCTTTTCCTCCTTTACTCCTGCTACTGCTACTGCTACTGCTCCTGCGCTTAGTTCAATTCACAGATAATTGGGCTCAGTGACATTGTCCATGATCGAAAGGGAACAGACTCTTTGATTTACTCCGTACCCCAAAAACTCGACAAAACATCGCATACTTCGACATGCCCGTTGACAACTTCAATTAACCAGTGCGCTGCGTGTAATTAGCGCATTTTTCTCATATGCCCTTACCGAAAATGAAACAAAATACACGATCCCTGCAATTTTGGCATACCCCAAAATAAAGTAGTATCTCTCTCGACTCGACTCGATTCGACTCGATTCGGATCTCTCTTTTCTTTTTTTGGTCAGCGCAAATATCAACTTATATCGGCATCGATCAACTGAAAGGAAATGGAAGCCATTTGTCATATATAACAACGACAACAGCAACAACAACAAGTCATAGTGCATTTGTATGGAGGCACTTCCTCTGGCCCCTTGTGGCAGGGGCAAGTTGTCAATACACACATTAATGGTTCAATGGGCAGTCAGGTTCTATGCCTGGAATTTCTAATAATAACGAAGCGTGCTTTGGTCGAGAACGCTTGGAATTTGTAAATGTATACCCTTTATGTATAATTTGAAAGAGTATTATTGAACCATGTTGTAGAAGGAAAGTCATGCTAGATAAATGTTATACAACGGTTTGAAACATCTAATAATCAGAAGAATACCTTTAACTTTATTTTGTTTTTTTTATATTAAATATGCTTAAATTGCGTTTTACTTGCCGAAATTTAAAAAAAAATTGTATTTAAAAAAAACGGCTGTTTTTTATCCTTAGAACATTTTTCAAGTTAACAATAATATCTTTTACAATCAATTCCAGGATATTAATATAGTCGTTCACACTATGCGCACTCAACTCACACATTTGTCATTTGTTTAGGTTTCTGACAAATATTGAAGTGTTGAATTTTGACTTTTTGAATAGTCGCATAAATCAGAGAAAAAAGGTAAGAAAACAGTAATAAAAAAAGAAAAACTCTAGAGAGACGCGATGCGGCACCTGCTATAGCTCGGTATTATGTCTTCGTTTGGGACAATTGAAATTCAAGAGACAACACACAGACATGACGACAATTTGTCTACGATAAATCTATGCTCCCAGACAGTAATGAGATGGCAGCTGGATTTATAGTTCCGGGTTGGGGAAGGGATTGAGATTTGAGGATTGAGGCAATTGGGAAAACAATGCCAAAGATCTTGAAAGTAAAAGTGTGCAAAAAATCTTTAGCTGCGCTTTGGTTGGTCGCTTTAACTCTTGCCCCGCCTTTGCACCGTGCAACATGCAACCAGAACAAAAAATTGACAGCAATGTTGGGAGAGGCAATAGCACCAGAAAAGGGGAAGGGGAAGGAGATGCAATATGCTGGCGGCAATCAAAATCACGTCACGATTGCAATGTGGCTGAAATTGAAGCTTCGCTTGCAACTTTGGTAAAGGCGTCTCGCAGTTTGTGGCGCATTTTCACACCAATAAACTGCTCATAACGAAAGCAACAGCAACAACAACATACCACTCTATGTTGCAAACATTACGACATTACGATAGTCGAACAAAAGTTAATTGAATAAAGTTTTGTAAGCTTTTGTAATTGTTCGATTGCTGATTTACAAAACGAACGCATTTATATTCGCCAAAGATACGCCAGATACAATCCACAGATTTGTTGTGGACTTGGAATTGGAGTTTGAGTTGGCTTTACGGTTGGCTTTGGGTTTCATGTCTGCCAGGAGCCATAATTGAGATGCCTTTGAAGCGATAATAAATTATGAAGCCAAAAAATGAAACGAAAACGAAACGCGCACAACACAAGAAAGTAAAATACCAGAGAAACGTGCTGTTCGCGAAGGTGACTGACTTCCCTCTCTCTTGCACTCCCTCACACTCACACTCCCTCTCACTCACACTCTATGCCACTCTCTTTGGCTTGGATTTGCTATTGGAACTCAATGGAGAGCTGTGGCATGCAGCAGTAGTTCAGCTGCCCAGACGATTAGGCCAGGGATTAGGCAAAGTTTACCAGCCATAAATTATAAGTTTTTGGGCAAAAGCTAACGGGAATTCACACGGGCTAACAATAAGACGCTAAAACGTTTAGACAAACGGGTGAAAAAAAGGGAAACCGAAATCATTGAATGGGTGCAATGACCCCAGTTAAGGATGTCGACGCATTACCAATAAGTAAACCCATGAAATGAGCCAATATCCTCAGAAATTACTGTCTTTTGAGCTCCTTTTCTACAACATAATTTGCATTTGTCGCCCTTGTCAAATAACTCGCGAATATTTCATAAAACTGTCACGAAATTTTGTAATATTTCGTTCCATTTTGCAATGGGTACAAATGTTTTTTTCTTCACTTTTGTAAATGTCGGAAAAAGTAATTGAGAACTGTCATGCAATCAGATATGATGCGAATGTCTTTCCTTCTTTTTGTTTGGCAGTTGCATTTCAGCTGGGCATTTGTTGTTCTTGTTGTTGCAGTTGTTGTTGTTGTTGGGCGAATGAACAATTAGCAGCGCCATTGCGTGTTGCAAGTTGCAACGTGCGACTGTAACTGGGAGACATCTTGGAGTTGCAGGCGACTCGTGATCTGCCCTTATGGCTTTGGCATTCCTAATGCAACGCGTTACAGGTCAGAGTTTTATATGGATTTGTGTACAGTGTACACATGTTTGCATTGACTCTTACAACTTCCTGGTTCGTCTCGAGCAACGTCAAAACGTATTTGCCACTATCGATTTGAGCCAACGGCATTGCACGTCCCCGCGTGCTACATAAAAACTAGCAAAAAATAATAAAAATAAAGAAAACCACAAAAAAACACACACACACACTCACACACTCACAAAAAGCAGTTGGGGAAGAGGAGAAAAAAAATAAAGAGAACATCGATTTGTAGCAGCGCCTGCGCAAAGCGTGAAATTTATGCGACCCACACGCAGCGCCACTCACACGACCACGACCCAAGAAACGAAGATACGAAGCAACCGAGCTATAGAAGATGCTTCACCTTCACCAGGCCAAGTTGTAGTTGTAGTTGAAGTTGAAGTTGCAAGTTGGAAGTTGCAAGTTGGAAGATGGAGACGCAGTCGCAGTCGGCAAATTTCATTTCTCGCAATAAATCCATGACTGATTTATGTACTGCACAATCGTTACAAATCACAAACGTTTACTGAATGAGCGTCCATCTGTCCATCTGTCTGTCGCTCTGTCGCTCTGTCTGTCTGACTGTCTGACTGCCTGTTTGTCTCGAAGTTGAGGAAGCAGTTGTAGCAAAAGATGTTGAAAAAAGTGACAGTGGCTGCTGTCTGGCTGTTTTACTGTCGTCTGTTCCACTCACGTGCTGGCTTTCAGCTTCAATCATCGCTTCTTCACTCGCCTCAACAGCAGGAGCAACAACAGCAGCTGAATTGCATTTGAATTAATTAAAATGATGCACTTACTCATATAGTATACAGAGAGAGGCAGAGAGAAAAGCACAGCTTCAACTGATCCCAACTCACGACAAAATTTGTCAAATAAATGTGAACAACAATCGAGTGCAGCGGGCAATGTCTCCATTATGTCCACAGATGGAAATCTTTGTGGGCCCCAAACACATGTACACATATGTATCCTTTTGTCCAGGCCAACAATTGAACTGACGTCGACAAAATCGATCAAGCCAGAGACAACTGCAGCAATTTCAACAAAGAAAACATATAAGAATGGCATTGGCAATGGCAAAAGATTTACATACTCTCGACACTTTGAGAGGACGCGTTGTCCATGGCTGGCCACTTAAGTTGACGTCGTCAGCGAACTCCAATGTTGCTCTCTCTATCTCACTTCCTCTCCCTGTTTCTCTTTCTCTTTCTCTTAGTCTGCCCCCAAGGCGCATGCCTGCAACGACAACGGCAACGGCAACAACAACAATATCAACAACAGAGACTGTTTCTGGCTGCGTCTGAGCCCAAGTTGGGACAAAAAGGATGACTAAATGCATGCAAGTTATTTAAATGAGACATTTTAAGAGTCAGTCCATGGCGAGGCAACAGAATGTGGACAGCTCTTGGTTCCGGCTTTTGCGTAGCCTGTCATAGTGTATATTTATAAGAGTATATACACTTGTCAGAAGAATTCGACTCTCTTAGCTCCCTAGATTTCTAAAACCTTTAGAATGTTAAAACTCTAACGTAATGATATAAATAGAAATCTCTTTCAGCACAGAAGCAACAACACAGCATTCAATGTTTTCAAAAAAGTTGTTCAGAGATTGGTTAGAGCACAAATTTTATTGAACTAGATTAAATAGGTTTTTAAATTAGACATATCAAAAATTTGTTGAGCCCTTTTGTTTGTTTTATAAGCTATACGAAATATTAGTCACTGTTGTAAGTTGGAAAGAATGTCAAAAAAATTTAAAATTTGAAGATCGTAATTTCGAAAGCCTCTTTTTAAAACACTTCTTTTTAAAATCGCTATAGATTACTGAAACGTACCTAATTATTTAATAGTTTAGTAAAAATCCGTTTATTAATACGTTAAAATTTCGTTTGTTTTGAAAAGCAATTTTCAATACAATTTTAGGGGATTTCTGGAACACGCCTGCATACTTTAAATTTAATAAACTAAATAAAATTTATTTTAAACTGAATTAAATATTCTAATAATTAATAACTGTTAATTATAGAGATTTATGCAACTCACTAAATTTATTAAATAAAAAAGTTTGTCACAGATATAAACAGAGTTAGGGTATTTGTTGCTTCAGCTTGCTTAAGTTTATTCGCTGGGCTTACGTTTATGTTTATCTTTCAGTTGTTGACCAGAAGAGAGCAATGTCGACTATTTATGTACAGACATATATTGTGGAAACTGGCTAAAAGACTGACTGCTTGGCCTCCTGGTTGCTGTCAATTTTGGGTGGCGGCTTTGGTCAGTTGGCGGTGCTGCTAATTGTGTCGCAACTGCCAGATTTACGTGGCCCGATCAATTCGTTAATGTATGCAGATGCGTTTGGTCATCGACCATCGGGCATTGGGCATCAAATTATAATTCAATTTCTTGAATAGAAAACGATCGACCACCGGAGCGGACAGAGTGTGAAAAGCCCAACTCAGGCAGCATTCCTATTGCCAGCTATTGCTAGGCAGTTGTCAGCCGCCAGATTGGCTCATAAATTGTCCAAATTAATTCATTGTGGCACCAATGGCGACACCTACTCGTTGTCGTGTTTGGCCCCTAAAAGAATTAAAGAGTTGCGGGAATGTCTTGGGCGTCCACTTGATTCGTTAGTCATAAATTTATAGTCTTTATTGAAACATCAATTTGGACACCACATAGCACCATCGTCAAGCAACACCTCTAGCCAACCGCCCAGTTCAAAGTTACCCGATCCAATTGTATTTTGTGGCTGAAAGGGAAGATGAGGTGAGCAGCGCGACGCCAAGGTGGTCCCAATGATGGTTCCATCGTCCAATCATCCCGACCAACAGCAGCGACGCTAATATGAGTGTGTGTGTTTTAGCTATTTCGCTCTTTCTACTGTTTAGAACTGGTTTCTGGTTACCACTCCACGCTCTGTGCATTATCTTTTGTATATAATTTTGTAGTTTTTTTGTTTTTTGGTTTCGAATATCATTCCGTTTTGCGGATGCGAATTCAGCCAATCGCTGCCGATTGTTGCTGTTAATGTTTTAAACACTTTTACAGCTAGTTATGCAAATGGCCGATTTGGAAAGTCTTATTTGCTTTAGGCGCTCTTTTAAGGCGACAATGGAGTGTATCTATCGCACGATGATCTCATGTCCGCCACACAGCACTCTACTCAACAAAAAAGGCGTGACAATAGCTGTCGATTTGAATTACATAGCCCAAGTCGTACGTTTTGTATAATAACTCAATTTAATGACCCGATATTAATCACACGCGTTGATCATTCGTGTAAAGTTTCAAGCAAATCGGTGAGCACCACCGTTTTTGAGTGTCATTTTTTTCCTTATTCTTTTTTGGATTTCACTTAAAAATTGGTCCATTTTTCATTCTCTTTAGCTTTTTTCTGCTTTGTGCAAGCAGTTTAGTTGCAAGCGTAGCAGGCAGCCTACACATGGCTATCGTGTAGTTCGCAAAGCAGTTCAGCAAGCAGTTCACGCTGTTAAAAATACGCTCGTTGCCGTTACATTTAAGCACAATTTAAATAATCTCAATTAATGAAATATTTTTATAAGAAAATTTTTATATATATAGTAAATATAAAAAAATGATGTCATGGAGAGATATATCAATACTCGTCAACTTTAGCTTATAAGCTGAGAAAAGCAACTATAACTGGTAACAGACTTTTAACAGTCTAACATTTGTGGGTGGTGATTGGGTAGTAATTGACCTAGCGCCCAAAGGACATATGTAAAAACGTCTATAACGGACGAAACTCAACAGGTTTAAGTTCAGTTGCTTTTGTGAGCTCCTCGCGGGAATTTGTGCAACATTTCTAACGGAGTTTCCGTCACTTGAAGCGGTATTCACAGTATTAAGTGCTTTCCCAAATAGATAATTGAATTTGTGCTCTGTGCGACATTTAATGTGGTAATAAAAGTAATAATATTTATTGTTTATTTGCGCGCTGCTGATGTGGAAATTAATACAATGATTTTCATGCTGCGTATGCAGTAAAAATGATAGCAAAAGAATTACATATTGTATCGTAGTTTATGGCATTTGCAATGAATATAAAGATTATGATTGCATTCAAGGATATTTTTAAGCCATTTTTTCAATGATTCTTTTCATTAATGTGATTATTTTCACTCTCTTAATGACAATTTGTCAACGCAATTAAAAGTTTAATCAATAAATGCGCCTGATGAGTGTGTGAAAAGTAAACAACAAGAGCAACGGCTAGTAAAAAGGATATGTGTGTGCTGAAGACCATTGCGGAAATTGTTTGCCCAACGCTACACTGAACGAAACAGTTGAGATACTTGTGCTTAGTATAGTAATCCTTTATTTACTTAGCATTGTTTTCCGCGTTAAAGCAGCTATAACATGTGTCTACGATTACAACACATTGGCAAATCCTTGGACAGTGCAGCTCAACCATCAACCATCAACCCCTTAATACCCTTACCACTAGCCCTAGTCAACGCTTGGCTGTTCATCCATCAAATTTGTTGTGCTGACATGACGCGTTGACTGGGAATCAGAAATGGGTGGGAAACTTGAGGGGAATTCTCAGCGTTCGGTCCCCATATGTGTTTATTTATCCGTTTTCCGTTTTTGCAATTATTTTATGCGCCTTTCTCATTACTGCAGGGACCGGGGACCTGGGAAACTCCACAAGTGTCACAAGTGTACATCAGATACAAAACAGTTCAGAATTGAACCTCCCCGAACAACTTGAGCCACACAATTATGTATCGCACTTTATGCAGCCATAAACGTTTGGGTTTATGAAGCGTTCCCGATGTGCTCAATATGCTAAATGGTCGAACAGTTCGCAAATTGAATAGGACATTGGGACAACACACGATGCAAAGGACAAAGGAGACAACAGCAAAGGATGCAACTGCGTCGGCATCCGCTTCCGCTTCTGCCTCTGCCTCGGCCTCGGCAACTGCAGCCACATCCACATGCATTAAGATCAACATTAGCAACTGCAAATCGAATCATCCTGCTGCTCGCAGCGGTGGCAATGGCAGTGGCAGTGGCACCAGTGGACTACTCCTGGTACCCTCACACACACATCATAATCTGCAGCTCGATAAAATTTCCGTGCGCTCGATTAGTTCCGAGGATATATCCAATAGTGGCAGCGGCAGATGCTGCAGTGCCGCTGCACGGAATCCGGCCATAAAAACGGGGAGACGATTGCAACTAATGCAGGTGAGTGGCGAAGGTACATAGAAGGCTGTCGTGGCAGAACAGTGACTAATATAGCATAAATTAGCAAAGCGTATGCATCTTAATTAGCACACGATCCGTGGCAAGAGAAGTCGTGTGTCACGTGCGTCCCCTAATGAAGTGTCACGATTAGCGACCACTGAATACGATAAAGACTAATCACAATT
Source organism: Drosophila putrida (assembly GCA_037043535.1). Classification (NCBI taxonomy): domain Eukaryota; kingdom Metazoa; phylum Arthropoda; class Insecta; order Diptera; family Drosophilidae; genus Drosophila; species Drosophila putrida. The sequence continues at coordinate 5,652,379 of JBAMBI010000160.1, read as the reverse complement.
TGACACAGATATACACACACACACACACACACATACATACACAAATTCACACTCTTGGATAAATGAGAATAGATTGCGAGAGTTGAAAGTGCGTTTGTACATTTTGCAGATGATAATTCTACCATTTATACCAATATTGGCATTGATTGTGCAAACATCGCTAACACTACAAGAGATACTGGAGTACAGGGCCGATGTGGCTGACATTGAGACCCAGGTGAGTGCCAAAGAAGAACAAACAACAACAAGGGAGCAAAGATGAGTGTCCTTTTAAAGCGTAATTAAAATGTATTGCTGTAATTCAATCATACGCCAAGTAGTACAAGGCACTATGTTGAACGGTCACTTGACCAACAAACAAATGTAGCCATGGGAATGGTAAATGTTGGAGAGAGCTCAGGAACATCAAGCAGGGGGGCAGATAGAAAACATATCGCAATTGCCAATATTTATTTGCTCAGGTAAGTGGGCAGCGCAGAGAGAAGCCTCTCGACAAGGCACTTAAGAAACTCTATCGCGCTGCGTGGGACAAGCATCAGTCTCGGTCTCAGTCCCATTCAGAGTCCCAACCTTACTGAAAACCACCCTAACCAGAACCCCTCTTCAAGGCCATTTCAGTCCACGTTTAATGTAAATAAGACGAACGGAAAATATAAGAAATGAAAATAATAAAATGAAAATATTGCTTGACGGCAAAGTGAACTGACGAGCAAAATATGCATTGGCACAGTCTCAGCCCTGTATGTGGGCGTGGCGAACAGGAAATGCTTACTTTTAAGCGCGTCCCTTCAACTGGGTCACGTACTTTAGAATGCAAAACATTGCAAATACAATGTCAAAGCACTAAACTCGAAAACCATATACTCTAGCCATATAATACGAGTCAAAAATATTGAAGGAAAAGCCAAGATTAATCTTTTTTATTATAATAATAATTATTAGTTCTTAATGACTAGTCCTATGATGACTATTTATGAAGTATATTGTTTTAACGCTATAGATTCACCGAAGATTTTAGAGAACCAAAAATATATTCAATTTCATTTACAGTTAAGACAAGGCGAGGATCTTAGCTTAAGCTAAAAGGTCGAAATTGTTTAATACAGCTCAGCAAGTATGTTTTAACAGAGTATATGGCAGTGCTTAAAGGCCTTTTATTACATTATAAACAATGAATTCGTTTTCCTCCCTATTAGCCAATCATATGAAAAATGTTTGATGAATTATTCAATGCGTTACCAAAGCAAACGACTAACTAATCAAGACCACTCCTAACCAAGGAAAAACTTGCGGAAAAACTGCGCAAATGGACACACATACAGTCAGGCACACGCAAACACACACACACACACACACACACGTGTTGATACTGTGATAATCTCATACATTTCACCCACGCCAGGTGACGATTGCAACGGACTTGGGAAAAGTTGTCACACGACTACAGCTAGAACGATCCGAGGTGGCCTTCTACATCTTTACGAATGGCAGCAAGCAGCGGTGAGTTTACTTCTAAGCACTTCACTTGACTCAACGTCAGAAAACTTATTTTATAGAGGAATGACAATGAATAAAGACAATGCAAGCTATCTTTGTCTCGCCAAATATTGGATACCCTTCCCGAGACCTGCATTCAAAGTTCGATTTATTATGATTAAGTAGTTCGATTTTATGCAAATCCCTCAAATAGTAGTTAATAAGTTTGTTTAAGCTATCTAAAGAAAGAAAGCATGTAGTTTTTTTATACTAAAGGTTAGATTTTAACCGCTATATGATAAAATTTAGAAAGATATATTGATACTAATATTATGTTATATAATATTTATTATATGCTCAATAAATAGCAAGAAACAAAAAAGTTTTTTGTACCAACGGCTCACTTAAGATTCTACGATCTTGGCAGATGTATTATTTAGTAGACATTTATTGTTCGCTTGAAAGAGTAGTTTTTGTACTAAGTTGCATCAAAAAAATTGAAAGACTAACAGACTACTTTGCATAGAAAAAGAGTTACATGACTATATCGACTCAGGTTGTCATTCATATAAAGATTATAGTCTAGACGCTACACACTTTGTGACCAAATTATAATACCTTCTGCAAGGGTATTACAATAAGAAAATGCATTATGTCTTCCTCAGTGCCAATCTGACACAGCGCTTTGCCAACACGGATTATGCTTTGAACAACATGACCACTTGGAGCGAGATTAGTGTGCCGACGGCACCAGATGAGGATGAGGACGATAGAGAGGTTATGTTGAATCGCAACGAGTTTCAGAGTCGTCTAAATGAATTTAGAGAGCGTGTACGATTGGAGCCTGAAGACAGCTCCATTACGGAAGTCATGAATTGGTATACGTCCATAAATCGAGGCCTGCTTCACCATCTAAATGAACAGATTAAGGAAACGGACAACAGCGGTGTGTGGCGGTAAGTCTTGTCAATTTGTTTGTTTTGTTTTTGCCTAAATTACAATTGATCTGCAGTTATCTGGTGGGATTCAAAAATCTGCTAAAAAGTATCGAATGTCAAAATATTGCCACATCCTTTGGCATACGATACTATGGACGCGGTTCTTTGACAGCTGAAAACTTTGTATCCTATGTGCGATACGAGTTCATGGCCAGGGAAATGATTAACTCCACACTGAACTATGCCCCCATGCTGAAGCCCATGTACACAAATATCACCAATACCAAGAAGTTCCATCGCGTCAAGCTCATGTGAGAATTTGAAAGGTTCTCAATGTAATCGAAATAGTATTTAAAAATCTCGCTTACCTTCCGCAGGAGTAATATTGTTCTTAAGAACAAGCCCAATATATCGGATGAACACAGCGCCATCGAATACAATGAATTTATGCACAATTACACGGATGATTTAAGAATATTACAAAAAGCACTACGCCGTCTAATTAAGTGAGTGTCGATCAGCATAAATGTCGATTTTCATGTCATAATTATCGACTTCAATAAGCTACTTGGCGTAATGTCATTTCCGACATTTTGAAAATTGCACATTGAACTTAAAGTGATTTTTATTTGTGTTGTTGTTGTTATACCCTTGAAGAGGATATTATAATTTTGTCACGAAGTTTGTAACGCATTGAAGAAGGCCTCACAGACCCCATAAAGTATATATTCTTGATCAGGGCGACGATCTGAGTCGATATAGCCAGTCCGCCTTTCCGTCTGTCTGTCTGTCTGTCTGTTTCTATGGAAACTAATCTCTCAGTTTTGCAGCTATCTTGATGAAACTTTGTACAGATCTGTCTTTTAGCTGCATGCAGTACATATGTATGTCGGAAACGGCCAGATCGGATCACTATATCATATAGCCGAAAAACTTTGTTGTTTCTCAAGATATCTCAACCAAACTCACATATTGTGTGCTTGGTACAGTTTTATACATCGTCACCAAATTTGGTTCAAGTCGAACTACTATATTATATAGCTGCCCTAGGAACGATCAGTTCAAAATTAACATTTAACAAATATTGCAAAAAATCTGATGGCTTTTACAGGGCTCCTCAAGGGTATCCAAACTTTGGCGCGCCAAAGTTAGCTTGCGCTATATTTTTGTTTTTTTGTTAACTTACAGAGAGTATGTGGACAAAACGCTCGTTGAGGCAGATCGCAAGGAGGCAATTGGCATAGCCATACTTGTTGTTGTACTCCTGGTGTCACCAATAATTATCATACTAGTCAAGAACGCGGCGGCAACAATACAGGTGAGCAATGAGGTCACAAGTACTCCAACAAATGTAAAGCGTAACTGTCTCCACCCCATTACAGTTATACGCCATGAATCTTTCCTTGAAGGCAAAGGAATTAAAGCGTGAGAAGCGCAAAAGTGATTCCTTGCTCTTTCAGATGCTGCCACCCAGTGTGGCAATGCAATTGAAACAGACGCAACAGGTGAGTGCCGATGAATTTTAGTGTCACATTATGCACACGTAACAATCTTGAATTTGGGACAGGTGCCCGCCGAGCTGTACGAGGCAGTGACCATTTATTTTAGCGACATTGTTGGCTTCACCGAAATCGCTGCCGAGTGCACGCCACTGGAGGTAAGGCTGGGAGAGAGGATAGGGACGAGATTGATGGCTATTAAGGTCCATTAACTTTAACTGAAATGTTTAAACATATTTGGCAGGTGGTGACCTTTCTCAATTCAATCTATCGCGTGTTTGACGAACGCATCGAATGCTATGATGTGTATAAAGTGGAAACCATTGGGGACTCCTATATGGTTGCCTCTGGGCTGCCAGTGAAAAACGGTAATTTATGTAAATTTCCCTGTCAGTCAAACAGGCATTGACCCTCCTCATTCTCACTAAACGACCGGCAATCCGCTCGCAGATTTTACGCTAATTTTAGTTTTGGAAGCTCAATCGCCTTAATTTATGCTGTTAAATATTTAAACATATGTTTGTCTAAATTTTCCGTAGGCAACAAGCACATTAGCGAAATTGCAACAATGGCACTTGATTTACTGGACGCCTCATCCGTATTCCGAATTCCCCGAGCCGGCGATGAGTTCGTCCAGATACGCTGTGGTGTCCACACTGGACCAGTTGTGGCCGGCATTGTTGGCAGTAAGATGCCACGTTATTGTCTATTCGGTGACACTGTGAACACTGCATCACGCATGGAGAGCACTGGCGAGGCACAAAAGATACATATCACCGAGGAAATGAACGAGGCATTGCAACAAATTGGTGGATTCAAGACCGAGCATCGTGGCCTCATCGATGTCAAGGTACGCTCTTGCTGAATATTTTATGAATGCTGACTCCTTTTACATAATATTGTATTTACATATACATACATTTGACAGGGCAAAGGACTAATGAGCACCTATTGGCTGACATGCAAGGATGGCCCGGTGCGTGTACGTGAGGAGATATCCTGGTGTGCCGATATGCAGCCCGTGTTTCTGGATCATCTCAAGCTGCATCCACCAACAAATTACAAGCTGCCTAAACGAAAATAAGGCCAAAAAAACCTACAAAGCTATAAGCAACAATTTCAAAATGAGCAAATTACTATTGTTATTCCCCCTCTAGATGTATTTAAATATGTATATGTATCTAACTATGTATGTCTCTTTATGTCAGTTCTATATATTTTGTCTGTGTGTTCCACTTATCTAACCACGCCCAGTGGGCGTAATTAGCCCTTCCATGTATTCTGCAGCGTGGACCAAAATACATTGCTTAACGAGTCTGTATGTAGGCTTTAACAACCCTCCCACAAACTGTGTCAAAAATCTCTGACAATACTTATTCTCGCTCGCTAGATTACAAAGAAAAGAAAGGCGAAAAGAAGAGGGAGTAGGATATATATATTTAAAATATATGTAGTTTGTGCAGTTGCTCTAATAAATGTTATACTATGTATTTGTTTAAACTCAATCAAAGAAGGCTTACCATGATAAGTTTCCAGTTTGTTCGCTTCTGGCTGTCTTTCCAATTTGTTTCTTTTGTGTACGGTGCTCGAGGAACGTTTGGTAGGCACACAGATGATAAGTTTCAGATGCTGATTGCCGGTGGCATAACGCCGACTAATGCTCAATATGTGAAATACTTGGTATCCATTAGGACGCCTGACTACATTAAGTTCCAAGGGGACAACCATTTCTGCACAGGCATTATTATCAGCAGCAGGACAATTTTGACAGCGGCTCATTGTGTTACAGAGTAAGTTAAGAAAGCAATTGGTCAACTATCATTGTAGTGTTTTAATTCCGTAGCAGTCACAAGTCTGTTATGCATGCCCGTGGAATTCTGGTTGTTTTTGGCAACATTTACCGCCTCGATGAATATAATAAAGATGAAACCCGGCTTGTTGATAAAATTGTTATCCATCATAAATATCATCGTTATATCAAATATGATGTGGCTGTCTTGAAACTGAAAGATCGTATTCCATCAAACTTTCGTAATGTGAAGCCAATTATAAAACGAATGAATTTACACATTACGGTTGGGATGAAATGCACGACTCTAGGTTGGGGCCAGGTTTATCCGGTAATTATCCTTTTTAGCCAAACTTGTTTTTATACTCTTGCAGATAGTTTTATAATTTTATATATACTTGTGTTCTTGATCAGAAATACGAGTCGCTATATCCCTGTCCTTCTGTTTATAAGCATGCTAGTCTCTTAAGTTGTTGTTTTGTTTTTGAAACTTGGTAACGATACGTCTTTTTGCTCCAGCCAGTACTTATGGCAAGACCGGCTGGATCATATAGCCGCTTTAGGATCGGTTCTATATCAAAACTATGCTGTTTTGTAGATAACTTAACAAGTCTCACAAGATCTGCAAGAGTATGTTTTCTTTTGTCTTTCATGTTTTTCTAATTCATCTGCCGCTTCAGCATGGTCCGTATGCCAATGAGGTCATGTACTTGGAGGTCATCATTCGTGAATCTGACCATTGTTCTGATCTGGAATATTTTACGCCAGAGGGCAATATTTGTGCGGAGCCAGATGATCAAGGAGAACTTTGTCCTGGCGATTTGGGTGGTCCTTTATTGTGTCAAGACGGGCTGGCTGGCATTATTGGCGGTTCAAAGGGATGTCAAGGCAAAAAATCTATGAAGTTCATTAATTTCTCCGCCGTCGCGCGTTGGGTTGAAAAAACCGTCATCTCTCTCAGCGCTAGCCGCAGTATGCATTCTCTACTTCTTTACGTTTTTTGTCAAATACACTTAGCTTAAGGTGCCGTACCGAAGCGGTCGTTACCATAAAAATAAGAATGAGCCTAAAAGAATATTGAAAAATTCAGTATCATTAAGTAACACCCAATAAATATGTTTTTCTTGAAAATTTACAGTTTTATTAAATTTTATTACGAGTTTCAAATCTTATTGTTTAATTAAAAAAGTTAAACTTAATTTAAACTACGCGCCAGTTGGCCGCTCCTCTTACGTTTTTTGTGCTAGCAAACGTTTGGGTGGCTGCCATGCTTGCGTTTTTGGTGCTGGCCAACGTCTGGGTGGCCGTCAATCATGCAATAAAATATCCAATCCCAAAATAAAATTCCAATGGCAGAAAAAAAATAGAACCAAACATTGCATAAATATACAAAATATTTATTTTTCATTAACTTTTTGTGCTGTTAATTTAAATTAAATAAAGTCGCAAGAAGGTGGCAGCATAGTGGTAATTTGTTATTGAATTCTTATGATGTTCAACACTAGCAACGTGAGAGAGAGGCACTTGCTTATTTACATATCTCTTTCTCTCTCTCTCTCAAACAGATGATTGAATGAGGGCACCATGAATATGTAACATTCGGCTTAACAACTGAAATAATCAGTTTACAAAAGAAAACAACAATGTTACGAATAAGTGGAAATGCGGCAAACTCAGTACTGCAACGTTGGCGGCAAAAGAAACTGGTCTCAACATGGTCGCCGCTTGCCACCGCCTTCAACGCGCCACCAGCAAAGAGATTAAATTTTACGCGTGACGATGTGGTTAGTGCACAAAGCTTATTAAACTCGCAGTGAAAGTTATTAAAGTTATAAGGATATAATGAGCACAAACATTGGCCATATAAGGCAGCTTTTGATTTAGTCAGAGTTTTGGCTTTCCACGACCAAATGAGAATAACTAAATAAATGTATACTGTTAACGAATGTGGTCCCGTATATACTGTCGTAAAAATGGCCTATTATCCGAACTGTTATTAAAAGTTGTAAATTTCTAGGGTCTATTTCGGATGCAGGAGCTGCGTTCTTCTGAGGGATTCTACTTACTGCGCGAAAATGTGGAGCATTCAACCCAGGATCTCATTACAGAGGCCACCTCTGGCCAAAGACAGCGTAAAATGGTGGATATCTTTGACGAACTGTCCGATTCTTTGTGCAAGGTTGCGGACTTGGCTGAGTTTGTACGGATTGCCCATCCGAAGAACAAATATATGCAAGCAGCCGAGCAGGCTTGCATCAGTATTTGTGGCATTGTGGAAAGCTTGAACACACATAAACCACTCTATCAGGCACTCTGTAAAGTGGTGCAGGAGGGTGACTTTATTCCTACCACCGAGGTGGATCGTCATGTGGCCAAACTCTTCCTATTCGACTTTGAACAATGCGGCATTCATTTGCCGGAAGAGGAACGTTTGCGTGTGGTCCGGCTCAATGATTACATTCTACAGCTTGGACAAAAATTCATGAATGGAGCCGTGCAGCCTACGGTACTACCACGTAACGTTGTTCCAGATGATATTCGACACTAGTAAGAAGCTTCTAATCACAATGAAGCTTTTCCTATTAAACCCTTGCTTCATTCTCCCCCAGTTTCCCCACAACCGGCGATAACATCATTATTACGGGTCTGTGCACGAATGCTTCCAATGTCCAGATGCGTGAAGCCGCCTATCGCTTGTACTTACAGCCATCAGATAGCCAAGAGGAGCTGCTTAAGGATCTACTTATCTGCCGAAATGAGTTGGCGCGCAGCTGTGGCTTTGAAACTTATGCACACCGTGCCCTTAATGGCAGTACCATGGAGCGTCCAGAGCTGGTGAGAGAATTTATTGATGAACTCTCGGAGCAGCTCCGCCCACGGGCCGATGCAGACTTTGCCCTGATGACCCAAATGAAGCGCAAGGAAAACGGACAGGTTAAAGCGCTAACTGAGATCTGGGACACACCTTACTTTACCACACAGCTTAAGCGACAGTCTCTCGAGGAACAGGCCAATGAGTTCTTGCCCTATTTCTCGCTAGGCGGTTGCATGGAGGGTCTCGACAATTTACTACACTCGCTTTACGGAGTGCGTTTACAGAACGCTGAGATGGAGCCGGGAGAGAGCTGGCACAGTGATATCTATAAGCTGGCCGTGGTGCACGATAGCGAAGGTCTCTTGGGGTACATCTACTGTGACTTCTTCGAGCGCAGTGGAAAGCCTAATCAGGACTGCCACTTTACCATACAGGGCGGAAAACGACTGCCCGACGGAACATATCAGTTGCCCATTGTTGTGGTCATGCTCGGATTGGCCCAGCCTCGTTGGACAGGCCCAACATTGTTGTCGCCGGCTCGCTTGGACAATCTGTTCCACGAAATGGGACATGCCATGCATTCAATGCTGGCACGCACTGAACATCAGCATGTGACGGGCACACGATGCGCCACAGACTTTGCTGAGGTTCCCAGTGTGCTGATGGAATACTTTGCCAGTGATCCGCGAGTGCTTCGCACCTTTGCCCGGCACTTCCAGACCCATAAGCCCATCTCGGAGGATATGCTGCAGCGACTATGTGCTTCCAAACATTTGTTTGCGGCCAGCGAGACACAACTGCAGGTGTTCTACTCTGCCCTGGATCAGGTCTACCATGGTGACATTAGGAAACAAGGCGTCAATACAACGGAAACACTTCGCGCGGTACAAAAACAATACTACGGATTGCCCTATGTAGAAAACACGGCCTGGCAGCTGCGATTCTCCCATTTGGTAGGCTATGGTGCCAAGTACTACGCTTATCTGATATCAAAGACTATCGCCTCTTGGATATGGCAGACGTACTTCGAGGCTAATCCCTTCAATCGTCAGGCTGGAGAAAAGTATCGTGCTGAGATCCTGGCCCATGGCGGGGAAGTTCCTAGTCGGAAGCTGGTCGCCAATTTCTTGCAACGTGAGATGACACCTCGAATACTCGCCGACAGTCTTATTCATGAGATCGACATGGATGAATCCAAAATAAAGGAGCTCATCGTTAGCAGGAATTAGGGGAACCAACCATTTGTTACAATACACTTTGTAAATAAGTTTTTGTTTAAATTATAATTAGTTAACTGCCCTATTTTTGTACATGGCGAATTTGGTTTTATTGTTGTTATACTAGGCCGGCATCACGCTGGGCATCAACTCCACGCCAACGAATTCCTTGGCGATGCGCACTCCAAGAAAGAACATGCCAAAGCTTTTCACCAACATCCTGAGGAAAAGTTTGGTTATGTAAATAAATGCGGCACTGGAGTTATGGAATTATTATCAATGGAAGTAATTTTTTATTTACCACTGAAACTCATTTTGGTATATATTACGCAAAATATTAAACGGATTTCCAGCTTTTGCCATTTTTATAACAAATATTTTATTTTACTCTTTAACGCTCGAGTTTTTTTTCAGTTTTGCCTTTTCTCTGTTTATTGCCTTCACAATAGTGACAAAAAAAACCAAACAAAAAATACGAGCACACTCGATTACAAAGTGATTTGTATGTAAAATTGCAGAAATCAAACCTGGTCACACTGTTTTGTAGCCCAATTGCACGTGCAGCGCCAAAACAAAAGATTTTGTGAAGTTCATTTGGAAATAAGTAATTTACTAACCATGGACAATACAAACGATGAACTTGAGATGGAGGTCGTGGAGCCAGAGGATGCCGAAAGCGACATGGAGTCCGACGAGGATGCTGAGGGCGAGGAAGGGACTGCAAAAGATCCTAAACAAGTCTATTTGCCGGGCAAACAGCTGGCCGAAGATGAGGAACTGGTGTGTGATGAGAGTGCCTACGTTATGCTGCATCAGGCTTCTACAGGTGCCCCTTGTCTGAGCTTTGACGTTCTGCCCGATGAACTGGGTACAGGCCGCGAAACGTTCCCGATGACCGCCTATTTAGTAGCCGGTACTCAAGCAGCTCGCACACATGTCAACAATTTGATTGTGATGAAGATGAGTAATCTTCACAAAACACAAGAGGACGATGATGACGACGAGGATGATGAGGAGTTGGAGGATGACCAGGATGATGTGCCCGACAAGAGTGAGCTGAAGAAACCACAAATGACTTGTGCTCTTATCAAGCATCAAGGATGTGTGAATCGTGTTCGTGCCCGTCGTCTGGGAAATACCGTGTATGCGGCCTCCTGGAGTGAACTGGGACGAGTGAACATTTGGAATCTGTCACAGCAGCTGCAGGCTGTCGAGGATGCACAGTTGCTTAAGCAATATGAGCAGCAAAGTGCCAACACTGATTCATCAGCTTCCCGTCCAGCCTTCACCTTTAGCGGACATCAGCAGGAGGGATTTGCCATTGACTGGAGTGCCAGTGCTGAAGGTGTGCTAGCTACGGGCGATTGTCGACGTGATATACACATATGGAGTCCGCTGGAGGACGGTACCTGGAAGGTCGATCAGCGTCCACTGCTGGGTCACACCGCATCTGTGGAGGATTTACAATGGAGTCCCAACGAGCGCAGTGTACTCGCGTCATGTTCCGTGGATAAGACCATACGCATTTGGGACTGCCGTGCAGCTCCACAAAAGGCCTGTATGCTAACCTGCGAGAATGCACATGAAAGTGACATCAATGTCATCTCGTGGAATCACACGGAACCCTTTATCGCTAGTGGCGGTGATGATGGTTTCCTTCATATTTGGGACTTGCGTCAGTTTAAAACGCAGAAACCAATTGCCACATTCAAACATCATACGGATCACATAACGACTGTCGAATGGAATCCCAATGAGGCAACAGTTTTGGCCTCTGGCGGTGATGATGATCAGATTGCCTTGTGGGATTTGGCTGTGGAAAAGGACGCGGATCAAGTACAGGCGCCGGCTCAAAATGAGGAGGAGATTAACAAACTGCCGCCACAATTGCTCTTCATCCATCAGGGTCAAAAGGAGATCAAGGAACTTCACTGGCATCCCCAACTGCCAGGTGTGATGCTATCAACGGCACACAGTGGCTTCAACATCTTTCGCACGATCAGCGTGTGAATTGTCACGTTTTGTCAATGATGTAAACTAGATAACCCTATGACCAGATAACCAGATAATTCACTAGCAACTAGACAACAATAAACATAAACCTTTATAATTGTTTGGCATTTTTAATTGTGACTTCTGTTTTTGATATGGTCTCCCGCGTTAGTTGACATTCTCATCATTATTCGCCTCCTCATCCATTAGCATCGTGATATTAATTAAATGACGTATGGTAGGACGACCGTGTGGACAGTTCTGTAATGAGAAGTAAATAAATCTTGTTTAAACTAACGCTATCTCCATAAATGTAATCTCAATGCGGCAAGTTTTCTTTCCTAATGAAATACAACCTGCCAGTGGATAGTTTGTTAGATGTTGGATCATCATGTCATCCATGGAGCAACCAAAAGCCAACGACGCATATTGCGGCAACTCATTGACAGTTCTGGAGGCACCACTAATGGCGGCTGAAAGCGCTAAGCGATTGGTAAGCCAAGGACATGGTCGAAGCTATCAGACAGTACAGCACATGTCGTTACAGGATCGGGAGCAGCCCAAATGGAGTTGGAGTCTTAATCTGGCTGGCTTTGGTGGCACAATCGGGGCAGCTTTGCCTGTGGGCTACTGCATTGGTGTGGTCAACAGTCCTGCCGTGGTAAGAGCGTATTCCTGTCTCTAGAAAAGCTAGCGATCACTCTCTATTTCTTCCTCCTTGTAGCACATGCGTGCCTGGTGTCAAGAGACTATTAAGGCTCGATATGATCTGCAGCTGAGCACATCCGCCTTGGAGCTGCTTTGGGCAATAGTTGTGTCCATTTTCCTAGTGGGCGGTGCCGTGGGATCTATGACTGGTGCCTCTATAGCCAACAGATTTGGACGTCGCGGCAGTTTCTACATTTGTGGCATATTGTTGCTGCTCGGTTCCATTTGTTTCTACATCTGCAGATTGCTCAGCTCCGTGGAACTGTTGCTCATCGGTCGTCTACTGGTGGGCCTCACAGGTGGTTTGGTCACTGCCTGCATGCCAATGTATCATAGTGAGTTGGCGGCTTTGCAACAGCGCAGCAAGTTGGCGCCACTTTGCCCCATGGGTCTCACTGCAGGCGTTGTCGTTGCACAAATCTGCAGTCTACAATCCGTGTTTGGAGATGAACAACATTGGCACATTGCTTTGGCCTTTTATGGCATATTCGTGGTCATTTGTTATGCACCCTTTAAGTGGTATCCCGAGAGTCCCAAGTGGTTGTACATTGTGAAGGGACGCAAGGAACAGGCGGCTAAACAGTTGCAACTTCTTCGAGGTTATGCGGCAGACAGTGAGGCTCTTAAGAAGGAACTTGATAATATGGAGAAAGAGGCGAAGGCTGAGAGCTCTGCATGTACATTCCTTCAAGTCCTGCGTAATCCTCAACTGCGACTCCCTTTGATTATTGTTTGCGCCTATCTCGGAGGTCAGCAACTCTCCGGGATCAATGCGGTTTGTAGTGGAGATTCTGTTATTTTATTCAAATACTAACCAGTGATTTTTTGCAGATCTTCTACTACTCGGTATCCATCTTTCGCAAAGCTGGCTTAACGGCTCAGGCTGCCGAGTGGGCCAATCTGGGCGCAGGATCACTTAACTTGGCCACGTCCTTTTTGGGTCCCGTGTTAATGGAGCGTGTTAATCGTCGTCCTTTGATGGCCTTCTCCACCTTGTTTAGTGCCATCTTTTTATTCCTCTTTGCCATGCTTCTGCAGTTTATTGTAAGTCGAAATCTTATCCTAATCTGAGTTACTAATGAATCTCCTGTTCAGGAAAGCTTCAGCTGGTTTGCCATGGGCTGCGTTGCATGCATATTCTTGTACATCTTTGTCTTCCAATTCGGTCTGGGTCCCTTGCCCTTTTTCATTGGAGCAGGTGAGTTATCAATCAATCAGTTTTTATACCCATTTTTATACTCTACGATTATTCGTTACAATGTATGCAATAGGCAAATCTTTGCGTAGCAGATCTTAAAATGAATGAATAGGTCTTACATGTTGCTCCTTTGTTCAATTCTTCTCTCCCAGAGCTCTTTGAGGTGGCACCACGTCCAGCTGCCATGGCGATGGGCAGCGTCGTCTATTGGCTATGTAATCTACTCATTGGCATGGCCTTTCCTACTCTGCAGAATGCCTGGGGTGCTCTGGTCTTTTTGCCATTCTCCATCAATTGCCTGCTGCTCTTTCTGCTGACAATACGATACTTGCCGGAAACTCGCGGCCGAGATCCAAGCGAAGTGGCCCCTCTGGTTGCAAATGGCTTTAAATCAAGGCGCATTAGACCTTAAATGCCCCTAGCTTAAGTTACTAACTCTAGTCTAATAAATTCTGAAGAGCTTAAGCTGTTAACGCTGATTAAAAGTCATGCCGGTTTTTCACTGACTTCACAGTTCATCATGGATTTTAGCAGGGAACTGATGGCATCTCCGCAACAGCAGTCCAAGAATCAGCCTCGGTGGACACGTCTGCTTGTCTGGAGTACATTGGGCAGCACAATTGGCGCCGCCTTGCCCTGCGGTTATTGCATGGCCGTCATCAACAGTCCCGCCGTGGTAAGTCCATCACTTTCCTCCCCTTTTCCTCAGTTTCCTTATGACGAGCCTTGCAGCACATGCGTTCCTGGTGCGCGTCCACTCTGCAAAAGAACTATGGATTTATTTTAACTCCCAGTGCTCTGGACACGCTTTGGGCCTTGATTGTGTCCATCTTTTTGATTGGCGGTGTTCTAGGATCTGCATGTGCGGCCTGGGCAGCGAATCGTTTTGGACGACGTGGTTGCATTTTCTTAAGCGGATATTTATGTGGACTGGCGGGCATTGGTTTCCTCACCTGCCGTTGGTTGCACTCTGTGGAGCTGTTGTTGCTGAGTCGGCTTTTGGCTGGCTTCGGAGCTGGCCTTATCAGCACCTCTCTGCCCATGTATCACAGCGAGATTGCCGCTTTGCAACAGCGTGGCACGTTGGGAGTGTGCTGTTCCGTGGGCTTCTCCATTGGCATGGTTGTGGCTCAGATCTTCACCCTGCAGTCGCTATTTGGAGAAGAGCATAATTGGCATATTGCTCTTGGATTTTATTTAGTTTTCATGGCCATTTGTTATGCGCCCTTTCGGTACTATGCGGAGAGTCCCAAGTGGTTGTACATTGTCAAGCAACGTCGCGAGGAGGCGCTCCAAATGCTCATCCTCTTGCGAGGAACCGATCTCGGCCTGCAACAGGAAATACACGCCATGGAACAGGAGTCCGACAGCAAATCCAACACTCGCAGCTTGATCGAAGTGCTCAGAGACTCCAAAATGATGCTGCCCTTGATCCTCCTGTGTGCTTATCAGGGAGGGCAACAGCTCACAGGCTGTTCCTCGGTCAGTTTATGATTTACAAGATTTAATTGCGGATTTAAGTGTAGTCTTTCTCTATGACAGATATTTTATTACTCCGTGTCGATATTCAGAGGCAGCGGACTCTCGCCACGAACTGCCGAACTATTGAATCTAGCTGCGGGCAATGTAAATCTTGGCACATCCCTTTTGGGTCCTGTGCTTATGGCCAAGTTCAATAGACGTACCCTCATGCTGCTCTCCACCTCCTTCTGTGGGATACTTATGTTCGCCTTTGGCTGGCTAGTGGAGTACAGCGTAAGTTCTGCTCCAAATCCCAATTGATAACTGACTAAGCTTTGCAATCTTTGTCTCCTACAGGTGACGATTCCCTGGTTATCCTTCGGCACCATTGCCAGTGTTTTTCTTTATCTCTTTTTCTTTCAGCTTGCCTTGGGTCCCATGCCATCGTTTATTGGAGCAGGTATTCGTATTAATTGCTTGATTAATCTATTTTAGATACAATCTCATTTCATTTCCATTTAGAGCTCTTCGAGGTGCCTTCGCGCTCTGTGGCCCTCTCCATGGGCAATCAAGTGGGTTGGGGATGCAATTTTCTGGTCGGCTTTCTGTTTCCTACAATGCATTCGTTGCTCGGCTTTTGGATCTTCATTGTCTTCTCCATGTTTAGCTGCCTACTTTATTTGCTCACCAAGTTTTATCTGCCCGAGACACGCAATCGTGAGGTTTCCCTTGTGGCCGAGCTCGTTTCACGTGGTTTTCGCAGCAAAGTACTTTAATCACAATCGTTACGTAGCTACGTTTAAGTAGCTTAGTTAATCTTTAGTCAACAATCATTTAAAGCTCTGCCAAGCAAGTTGTTAAGAGTGTTAGGGAGGTTTCCCCTGATTTTATCATAATGTGAAATTGATGGGAGGCTTCTCAAATGCTTATAAAAATTTCATTTGGAAAAATCACAATACACACTAAACTTTTATCATAAATATCTTTTACAGTATACAATTTTTGTGACTTTTATGTGAAATATAAAATATATGAATTGTTTAATTTTATTTAGTCCATAATTTTTATTTTCATGATGAAAACCTTTTCCCTTATTTTGATAAAATAATTTAATATTTATTAGGAATACAATTAAAAAACAGAAACAATGAAGAAATGATAATCTTCGCAGCAAAGTACTTTAATCACAATCTTTACGCAGTTACGTTTAAATAACTTAGTTAATCTTTATTCAACACATATTTAATGACATGCTAAACAAGTCGTATATTTTTTTAAAAGGAGTGAGGTTTCCAGCTGATTTTGTTATAATGTGAAATTCATGAGAAGTTTCTCGACCATTTATGAAACTTCAAAGATGACAATTTTATGATGTAGTAGTCCCCTCAAAAAAATCACTTTATCTATCAATCCCATTGGACTTTTTAACAGTTAACAAGAAAAAGCGACCTCATCTTAACAGCATTAACAACAAAAGAGATAATTGAGTGATATTCCTATTCCCATCACAGGTCTTTAACACTTACCCAAGGCTGTTCAATTTCACCCATTTGGGTGATGAGCCTGCGCATTGTGGTGCCTCTATTAAGTGCTTTGCCAATCATGACAGACTTGCGACAGGCGCGGGATGCGAACATGGAACGTATGCGGGAAGGACGGCAGACAGTGCCCTCGGGTGCATCCTGCAGCATAAAGATGAGCTCATCGATGTCCTCCTTGCCAAACTCCCAGTTCTTGCTGAAGGGTTTGCCTAGCAAACGAACCTTCTTCGTGGCAGGCGCTAAAAATAGACAACTAATTAAAATACCATCTCAGAAGGAGCTACGAAAGCTTACCCTGTTCGTTGATCTCAAATTTAAAACCATTTTTTTCAAAGACTGGCAAATGATCCAGCAATATCATTTCATTAACCGCCGTCAGCTCGAGATTTTGTGGCACGGTGAGACGTTGATACTCCAACTGCGTTGTGCGTTGCAGCGTCTCAAAATTGTACTTCTCATCGGATGCATGCTGATCTACAATGAAGATATCATCCTCCAGCTTAACTATAATGAATCCCAGATTAAATTGTCCAATTATTTGCATGCGCGCAAAATCCGCTTTAGTTATTTCCTTTTGCAACTCTGCCTCTGCGTTCTGATTCTGATTGGGATTTATTTCGCTTCTGAAGCGTAAACGTTGCAACTTGGCGCAACGCTTGCGCTCTGCCTGTTGCTGCTCTTGGGCTTGTAGACTGGCCGCAATCTCCTCCAGCGTGGTGCGCAGTTCACCGCTTGCTACGTTCTTAGGTGGATCTGTCTGTGAATCGTTGTCATTGCCATCGAATTCAATACGTGTAGGCATTTCAATCTCATCATCGCTGTACTCTGTGGTTGTCTGCGAAGACTTCGTCTGTTCTTCATCTGTATCGTCTGTGGACTTGCTCTCAATAAGTTTAGTCTTTGGCTTTAGCTCCTCCTCGGTCTTGCTTTCAATATGTACAACCTTTGGCTTCAGATCTGCAATGATGTGACGCGGTTTTAAGGGCGTCAACGTCTTGCAATCTATGCGAGTTTCTTTTATTGATTCCATCAGTCCATCGTAAGCTAAAAACAGAAAAATATTTTTAAAAAAAAAACTACTGAGGCTACAGGAGACGGAACCCGATTGTGGAAGACTCTGTACTTGCAATACAATCCATACTCAAACAAACAGCTCAGAAGTTTTCTCCATTGTAGTGTATCTTGAATAACTTCTAAGTTCTCAAGGAAATGGACAAAGGTAATCTTTCTGTGTTATTCGCTTCATCAATTTGAAGAAGCAAAAGGTGTGATAACAAAGCTTGATCTGATTAGGATATAGACAAAGCAACATTGCAGGTTTGGTCTCTAGCTTTTACAGATCACTGAAAACTATTCATCGACTCTGCAGTTAATGCTAATTTAAAATATATACTTTATACTTTATGGGGTTCCTTCCTTTCTTTTGCTTTTTACACACATTTCGCTTTAGGCAAATTTATAACACTCTTTGTACGGCAAATGTGGCCAACATTTACCTAGTGACTCCTGTTCAAGCTGCTTTAAGCTCATAATGCTGTTGTTGGGGCTGACTTTTTCATTCTGTTTAGGCGATTCTTCATCTGTTTCCGACTCGCATTTCTGGCTGCGATCTTGAGGCAACTCCTGACTTAGGAAATCGTGTATCTTTTGCAACTTCATGGCTCGTGCTGAGATCTCTGCGGTTTCCTCGCATCGTCGCTTGGCTGGCGCTGATGGTGCCACTCCTTTAGTATCTCCCGTGCGTCGCCATTGAGTTAAGACGTCCATGAACCGCTGTGAAGAACTCACAGGGACATCATCATCAAGTTCTGTTTCACCGACGGCACTTTCTGCTTCTGGTTTTACTTTGGGTTGTAGCATGCTGGCTATGGAAGTATTTTGTATTTGAAATGTGGAGGGCAAGCTGCCAAAGGTGTCCAGCAGCGACTTCTTCAGGGCCAACAGCAGAATTTTCTCATTGTTAAGTAGCAACTGACGTTTGTCAGGTGTTAGATTCACATCCACATCGGCACGAGCAGTCACAATGTTCAGGTAGATAAATGGCTGTTGTTGAACATTATATCGATGGTATATATCGTTCATTACCTTGGCAATCTAAACAGAAAAGTGATTTAAAATTGTCTTTTAGCTGTTTGATAACAACTTACATTTTTGGGATCACAGGGACGAGAATTGACATAGAAGAACTGACGGTCTCTGGTGGATCTTCCAGCACCATGACGACAACTAGATATGTAGCCTTGCAGTTGAAAATCCGCTTGATTTAGACGCTCCACATCCTCGGCGCTAAACTGTGTGCAACTGATATCAGCCGCATCGCTGGAGGATTGCAGCTCTGCGCGCAAGCTTTCCTCATTGAGTTGTCCTGCCTCAAAGGGTGACTTTAATGGCACCAAGTCTGCCACTTGGCGTGCTCCAAACACTGCCGAAATATTGGCCAGCTCATCCTGGGCACCATGTGTTTGCACCACAACTGATTTAACGCCTTTGGGCGTCTGGTTGCTGCAAATGATGCGCACGCCTTTGGTGATCAGACAATAGGCCTGTAGTATCTGACACATCTTGGTGAATTCCTTTTTTATATTGCGCGTAAAATCACGTCTACGCACGGGCAACGTGACAAAGAGATTGCTCAGGGAGACTGTGGTACCTACACCGCGGGCGCAGGGCGAACGTTTCTTTATCCTTCCCTCATGGTCGAGTTCAATTTTTAGGGCTTAAAAAGTGCCAATCTTAGAAATATTGTTATTTATATAAGCTACAACTTACCCACATCGGTGGACTTGTGTCTTGTCTGTATTGCCATGTCGGAGAGAGCACAAAGCGAACTGAGAGCCTCGCCACGAAATCCAAACGTCTCCACACCCAGCAGATCAACAAATTCACGAATTTTGGAAGTATGATACTTGGCAGCTTTCGTTGTATAACAAATTAACATTCGAATTCAATTACAGCTCTTGGAAGTTGAAACTTACTCATGCCCTCCAGATTGGCCTCCTCCACGCCAGAACCATTATCAGATACTTCCACGCCCTGCAGTCCTTGATCCTTGAGCTTAATCTCAATTAGCGTTGCTCCTGCATCAATGGCATTCTCCACTAATTCCTTAACAGCCACTGCCAAACTGAGCACCACCTTAAAGCAACAAGATGCGTAATTTTTATTGTTTACTTTTATTTTGCTAACAATATACCTGCCCCGAGCAGATCTTGTGCACAGTGTCTTTGGCTATGGCCTTGATTTGACCCGATGCAGCACTCGTAGGCGCAGGAATCTCGGATTCTGCATCATTTTCATTCATGTTTTAAACCGCAAATTATCACAATAAATATTGCCCGCGCATCTGCACTAGAGTTGGGTCGTTTCGTTCTGAATAAGTTCAAATGAACGGGTCATCGAAATGAACAAATGAACTTATTCAGTATTTTATTAACTATATCGAATATTTTGCTAAGTTGGTCGATTGTTCGTCAACAAATTATTTTCGTTAGTTTCGATTATTGCGGTTATTTTTCACCAAGTTTAAAATATGCACAAATTGAAATATGAGTTGCTTAAACTTTAAATTGAATGTTTATATACCTATACCATTCAAGAATTAATTATGTATAATATATTGTGTGGAGTTGTCGATAATGACGGGCGCAGTACGCACCGAGGCGGTCACTACCTGACATGTGTACGCACCGGCGACTGTATTCTGAATGCCCTCAACTTGCAGTAGTAAGCGTACATAAATAAATGTAGCACGCACGCATACCAGTGTACGGCGCCTACCACACCAACAGCTCTCTAAACAGTGGACGGTGATCCAAAGAGAGCGCTGCTCAGAGCGCGCTGCTTAGAGCGCGCTGCTGTGTGAGAATGTGCGTGTGTTTGTTCGCTGTTGAACGATTGAGAGAGTGTGCGTGTGTATGTTCGCTGTTCAACGAATCATAGTGTGTGCGTGTGTATGTTCGCTGTTGAACGATTGAGAGTGTGCGTGTGTTTGTTCGCTGTCAAACGATTGAGAGTGTGTGCGTGTGTATGTTCGCTGTTGCCAACTGTCTCCTTGTACTTGACGCTTTCTCTCTCTCAACTGTTGCGCCGCTGCTGAGGCTAGTTGGCCGCTTGCGTTGTGTGGACCGTTCAGAAGCAATTTAGTTGCCGTCCGGTGCAGACCTTTGAGGTCGCAAGGAATAAGGATAAATTATTTTTTTTTCGGTGCTGTGATATAAAACACAAACAAATTGTACGTATTTTCTCAACAATTATTGCAATTAAATTGTGGACAAATTGAAATTAAAGAATCAACATTTAATAACAAGCATTGGTGAAGTTCAAACGCACAACACACACACACATGCACCCACCCAAAATAAACGGCATAGCACAAATTTAAATTGAACAACTAAGTCAATATTTTTAAGCTTAACGGGCGCTCAATTTTTAACATAAAGCGCCACCTATTTTAAAAAGGTGTTAAAGCTATATTGATATATCGATATCGATAAATTCTCATTTAAACTACTTCAAATCAAATAAATAAAATTGTTTTGTTAAAAGCAGAAGATTAAATTAAAGCAAACCAAATTAATTATAAATTTAAAGCGGATTTCTTTTATTTTGAGTTAGCAAACTAAACTAAATGACTGATTTCGTTCACGATTCAAAAATTATCGATTGAACTTATTCAGCAAATTGAACGGAAAATCTCAGCTCTGATCTGCACAAGTGTTACCACATACATAAAAATAAAAATCAACAGTGTTGCCCCATCTTCAAATTGCACTAACTAATATTTGAAAGATATTTGTGGCGGTCAATGGGGTATTGTGCAAAAAATTTCTGAAGTCTGGGATACTTTGTGCTATAAAATACCAACGATGTGAATTTCTCTAACTGCTATAATTTTCTAAAGGATGCGATATTTTTTAAAACAAATCCAAAGTATTTTTCCAGAAAAACATTTATTTAATCAAACGTAATACAACATGAAAATAATTATCTTAATTTAAGTATAAATGTCTGCTGTCTAATTTATAAATTTAAGGTGTACAAAAGTAATTGTGTTTATATGAAATGTGATGATGAAAATAGTGTTTTGAGATGTTTTTAATTGTCAAATGTTTTATAATTAATGTCAGTATTTTCAATAACAATAGATTTTTCTAGTTTAATGGAGTCTAGGTAAGCGTTTACTTAAACATAAATATAGCTGGATATAGCCACAGGGTCTAGAATTTGCAAGGTTGCTTTATCTCAATTTCCAGTTATTTGCTCTTCTCATTCGCGATATCCTCCAATTTTTCAATAATCTTATTCATGTCCATGTCCTTGGCAATTTTAACGTACATTGTTTTGCGGACTTCATGGAATGATGCCCAGGACGGCAGCTCCTTAGCGAGTAGTTTTAAATGCGCTTCAATATCCTGCGGTGTTAGATTTGCTCGAAAACTGTTTTGTATCTTCTTGATGATAATCTCAAGGGTAAGAACGCTCTTTCGCTCCGTAACGAATACGTTGCGCAGATGACGCGCCAATTCCGGCAGGCGCGAGTATTTTGTGGCCTCCTGATCCTGTGATGGTCGACGCGTCATGGCATCCAGTGCTTTTGCCGCCTGCTTTGCCCGAATCTTATCAATTAAGGACTTGGGCAAACCCTTTAGTAGGTTGGATGTTGCATCGGAACTTGTTGCCGTACATTCTTTCACCGTGGGCTTGGCAGTGGAAGTTTCCGTTAGTAATTTGGTTTGGTCTTTTATTGCTGCTGAGGTGCTGGGAATTTCCTCTTGTTGCGTTACATCTTCTGTGACATTTGCTTGGTGCCTGTCAGCCTCCAACTTGGCCTCATACCGATCCATTGCACGTTCCATGGGCGTGGCGCAGTTGAACAGATTTCGTGCTGTTGAGAGAATGTCCTTGGCTGAGGAATACTTCTCTACATTGGGAGGTTGAGGCAACGCCGCCAACTCGACCTCGGCACAGCTTTCTAGATCAAACTCTGGATGCCAACGCGTTAGCATTTTATTAATGATGATAGGTGGATCCAAAGAGCGTAAAAACTTATCATGCTCCTGCATGACACGTTGCTGCAAAAGACCCTGGAATTTCTGCATACGTGCCGTCATGACGTGTGGATTCATTGACGTCGACTGTGCCGACGCGAGCACATCGTTCTCATCGATCTTGTTGAGGCGCTGTTGTTCCGGCACCTGCTCCACATTGGGACTGATGACCAGCTGATAGTAATCAGCCTTCGACACCGAACCAAAGTTTCGCATCTTCATCTGGGTAACGATAAATGCCTCTGGATAAACATGCTTAATCTGAGCCAGATGCGTTTCCGAAAAGTTCTTGCGCAACATGCGCTGCACTGCCGGCTTTAGCTTTTTAAAGGTAATGCACTCCTTGCGATTATGGAACATGGCCACCACGGAGTCCAGGCCTTTGAACATTTCCAGCAAATGACGATACTTGTACGGCAAGGGCAATTGCCCAGCCTTGCTGGTCTCAATGAGGCTGGCATAACGCTTATACGCTGGCGGCTCCACCAGCTTAACTGGTGATCCATTCTTGGCCGGACTAAACAGTAGACGTTTTGACACGTCCGTGTGACGAGGTGACATCAACTCATTCTTGTCCGGTGTGGGAGGCGGCAATTTTGTTGGTGTCTTAAACGTCTTCAAGGGGCTGCAAATGAGAGAAATGTGCAACTTTATTAATATGGGTTTATAATATATAGCTAAATATTTATCTACGTTTAACAGTAGTAACAGCTATTTGACCTTGTACATATTTGATATTATGTATAATTAAACTAAGTTCACGAGTGGATTAACAAATCAGTTACTAATCTTTGCTTAAGTATCCTTCTAATTCAAAATATTAGCTTTCTATAAGGGGCAAATGGCAACGGCAAGTTAATATCTTATGGTCTTCGGGGCTTTACAAATTCATCAAACTATCTTTTTCCAGAGTGTACAAAATATATAAAAAAAGACTTACTGCAGCTTATGCTTCTCATGTAAAGCGTTCGAAATATTTACCAATAATATACATATATTACAGTTTATTTCTTGAAGAACAATATACACCGTTTCAGCTAGAATAAAAGAAAATACTCTAGACAACCCTCAAAACAATACAGACGCAGCCAAATTCCTATCAGAAAAGTTAATATTTTCTGTTTATGAAACTATACAAATTCTGATGCAAGTTAGATATCATTGTAAGGACATAACAACCCTAAAAAAAAATGGAAAACCGTTATAACAAACCAAACGCTACCTGAGTCCAAGAGTCAAACATTCCCATGCAGGCAAAGTATCTAACTATAAATACAGATAGAAAGATACAGACACAGAACAACCCCCGAGTATGAGGAAGGTCAGGCAAGAATTTAACGTTTGTGAAGCGAAGGGTAAACATAACGCTTCACACACAAACAGTTACACATACATAAGACATGTGTATGAGCAACTGCAGCATAAATTCAAGTCACGGACTGACCAGCGCGAGTTTCATAGATCACCCCGCCACGCTGCAACAACAACAGCAACAAGAACAACTTGGTCAAAGAAATGCACTTTCAGCAATTTGGTCGCTTGAATAATAATAAAAATGACAGACTAAAGACAGTGAGAGAGAGAGAGAGAGAGAAGTAGAGAGAGGGAGAACATTCCCAGCCCCAAAACGACCTCGATAGCAATTGCAAAAAGTTGGTTAAGAATGGTTTGTTAATGATGTTACTCGGTTTGTTTTTTCAATTCGTTTACTTTGTTTCTAGGCCAAAAATATTGTGGAAGGCGCAACTCATGGTAATATTGTACTAATCGTAATGCATTGAATTGGCAATACAAAAATATTTAAATGTTAAATAGTTAAACTGTTCACTAAATCTTATTGAAACTAGTTAAAATTTGATAGTCAGTAATAACGCTTTTAGTTACTATGCATAAATGAACTTCCAGCAAAATACAAATAGTTAATTTAAAAAGGAATATTCCAATTATACAAATGCTTTGTATTTATTAAATCAACTGAAATGTTGCTCTTACCTTGTCAGGACCTCCAACTCTATGGTATCGAACTCCTTGAGCTGGATAGTCTTTGCCTTGGATGGAGATGGACCAGCTTCCCTTAAGCGACGATTGCGTTCCTCCTGCGCTTTGCGTTCCTGTTCCAATTTCGCTTTGCGAGCCAAGACTGCCTTCAATTCTTGCATTTTAGCACTGCGCGTTACCTTAGTCTTGACCTCATCAAAGGTCAGGCCTCGCTTGGCCATATCCGTGTGCTTTATGGGCGATGCATCCTTGATGATCTGTTTAGTGGGCGTACGCATTCCACGCTGCACATTGTCGGCATTTTGTTTGGAGGCAAATGCAATGTTCAACTTGGGTGTCTGCTCATTGATGGCCTGTGCATCATGACCAGTAAAGCTTGGTGGTTGCTTCCGGGGAGAAAGTGCACCTTTGCGAATGAACTGTACGAGTTTGGGTTGCTTAATGTTTGCCTCGCTTTTGGCGGGCTTCTTTTTGGTATCCTGAGATGGTGTTGATGGCTGTACGCCAATAAGTTTGACGGTGCGTCCTGAGCGTGTGCGAATGCCACCCTTAAGGGTATCAATGTCCACATCCTGATCTGTGGATGCGCCCGGGAGCGCTATGTTTTGTGGTGCAGCAACTTCTGATGGTTCTGCAAGACGCTACAAACAAGAAGAAAACCAAATGAAATTTAATTTTTGCCATTAGAAAATGGCCGCAGGACGCTGCATGCCACTTCGCATATACTAGCACACACACACAGATACACATGCTAGCATTTCAAGATACAAAAGTATCTGCAAGATTTTGTTGCACTTGGACTTGAGAATATCTTTTGCACTTGGAACTCGTTTTGAGCACATCATATAAAAATAACCAACACCCGCATGGTCACTGTACATACCCTGGTCTTAATTGTAGTGGCATCATCTACAGCGGCGCGTTTACGATTACTAAAAAATGCAGCTACCGATGGCTGGGCCATGATTGCAATTTGAATTAAATGCTTTGCTTATCAGTATTGTATTGGTTAACAATTTCACTCTGGGCACGTCTTGGTTATAACTTTAGATGATCTCACTTTTTTCTTATTATTATTTTCAAAAACACGTCTTGCCTCTGCCGCTGCTCAAATTACAACTGGGCCACGACGTTGCAGTTTCCCTCCAAATGTTCTTTGACGCGCCAAATTACTTTCGCGCCATTTCCATTGCTCGTGTGTTGCAAAGTGACGTTGCCCAGCTGATAGGCACTGTGACATTTACCTACACTGTTCTAGAGGGTAGCATTTTACGTAGTAGAAATTTAGCACAATTTGTCAAGAAAATCGACAACTCATCACGCCCAATTTACGCACTTAAAATGTATATGTATCACTATACATCATTAAATAAAAAATAAACTGGCAATCTATTCTCTTAGCTGTTTTGTTTATTTCACTCCACAGTAAACAACTGCACTATTTTGCGATATTACGATATCAGAAACGTCGATACATATTCCTAAAAAAATATCGATACATTTATATACCTTATCAGTTTGCCATTGAAATTATTTCCATATACATTTTCTTGATTAAAAAACGGCTATTCATTTCAGTTTTTTCACACGCAAATTTTAATATGAGTATTTGTTATGTCGCTTAAATCAGCTGTTATAGGACGATTATCAACTCTGGTCAGTGTTGCATTTTAGGCAGTAGATTTTTCCACTTGCAAATTTAACGTGCACAACGTTTTGGCTCTATGTCCATACGTTTCCGCTACGAAATGTCTGGATTAGCATGCAGAAACATTTAAAGTGATGTAAGTTTACTCAATAAATGTATTTAGTGAGTTTTAGTAAACAAGGAGCATTTAAATGTGCGAAATCAAATGTGTGGTGTGCAAGCGAGCGAGCAATAGAGTTGCGTGTACATATATACATATGAATGTGCGTGTGTGTGAGAGCACACGCAAAGAATAAACCTGGCGACAATTGCTGCCAACCTAGTTTGCTTCAAACAAACCTAGTAATTTCACACTTTTTCGAAACTGTTCTTAATTCATAAAACCATGTTGTTTTTTACAAATTGAAATATCAATATCGTAAATACGAAGAATTTAAATCATATTCATTAATACATCTGTGCTTAGAGGAATTACAGTAAAAACGTTTAAGTTGGCAGGCCCATTTGGCATATTTTTGCTCGCCTCGCATTTGTTTGAGATTTTCTGCGAATAAAAAAGCAATCTCTGTGATTAATCGAGTAGCGACTAGTGTGTGCACGTTTTACTAAAACATTTTTAGTAAATATCGCTTCGATTTGTTGTACAGAAAACAAAAGGAAGTGACAGCAGCAGCTGCAGTGCCAATTGGAACAAGTGGGAGCCCGAGGCAAGTAGTGGAGTGAGAGAGAGGGTTTGAGGTTGACGAAGCCCCAGCATAGACAAGGCGTGCGCATACTAACAACAACAACAACACAACGAAGAAGAATAACAGCAATATCAATAGAATAGCAACAACAACGACAACAACAACAAAAGAATACGTTCAATACAAGCGTAAACGTTTTTTGCATTGCCTTATTGAGATTTGAGCACATTTTTTGTTGTTTCTTCAACAGCTGTTACACTTGGTGAAAATAAGCGGAGGCGAAAGCGAGGCAACAAAAAAGAACGAATAACAAATACAAAAAGCGAATAGTAATATTAGCAGCAACATGAACTCAAAAGCTGACGTCAACCGTCGCGTTCTAGCGATTCAAGCAAAGAAGAAGCGTCATAAGAACAACAAGAAACGCGGCAAGCAAAATGGAGCTGCTGCTCCCGTCCAAGAGAACCAGCAACAACAATCGCCGCAGCAACAGCAGCAACAACAACATAGAAGCAGTGACAACTGCACGATGCCAGCAGCACCAGAAAATGCTAATAATAGCCATATAGAGGGCACCACCAAGCTTCAACTGCATGCCAGCGGCGCTGGGGATACAGGAGGAAACTTAAAAGTGATTGGATCCTTAAGTAATGCGACTGCATCGACATCAAGTGGTTCCGGCAAATCATCAGATGCGCAATCCCAATCGCAGTCAAAGATAAAGAACAGCATCTACACTCAGCAGCCTCCACGCAGTTCATCTAATGAATCTGAAGAGTCGGAAATGAACAGCGAGAATGAGGAGCAGGAACTGAAGGAGGATTATTGTAAGGGTGGCTATCATCCGGTCAATATTGGTGACTTGTTTCAGGGTAAGTATCAATGCCATGGTAATGTCACCTGTTTGCACCTCATACCACATTTGCAACTGTTTAGTCAGAAGAAAAAAAACAATTTTCTGCACGCTATTTTTTTATGGTATCCTGTTTAAAAGAGTTTAAGTGAGCTTATCACACTTCTATTTAAATAAAATTACAATCTTTGGTAAAAGCTGATCCGAATACCGAATTCAGAACCATAAAGTATAAAAATGAAACATAAATAGGACAACGTTCACACAACAAATTGCTTATACACAATATGTCTATTTAATTATATTAAATTATATTCTCTGTTTTTCGGAGCGCAATTTTCAAATTTAAGTCATGGAATGCTGTCAAAATGTGTGTTGAACGATTGCTCCATATAAACCTAGGCAATTTACTTAAAAAGTTTCCTTTGATGTCTTGTATTGATTATTGGACTCGTTGCTACACTTTTGTTAGACAATTTTATGTTCGTTGCGTTGATTTTAACTATTTTGCTATATTCATCTGACATTGTGACACAACAAGATCATATCGTGTTGTAGGAAAGCAACCCAAAACGCATCTTTTTTTTCTTCTTTCTTTTCGAAAATCTTCAGTTTTTGGCTTTGTGAAGCATATAAAAACAACAGGTTGTCAATGTGAAATTTGCCCCCTTTTTTGCTACATGCATAGATACAGAATTATGTGTCCATGCTGGATTTTCCTGCTCGCAAGGGTTGTTTATGTGCGAATGGAAGGGGTAATATTTGAATTTGGTTGGTTAGCGGTTGCTGGTGGCGACATGAGAGTCACCTCTTGACATTGTTGCTTTCATCACCACCCCAATCCCATTTCCTTCACCTGCCTGGTTTGTCCCACAATTGAAGGTGGGTGGGAATGGTTTTTGTTATGGCAAACGATGTGCATAAAGCTCATTTTGGGTTTATAATCAAAGAAAATGCCGCTAACCTTTTGTTGCGATAAGGAAGAGCTCCATGATAACAGTTGAACAGACATTGCAAAATTCTATTTGTTTATTAACTATATAATACGTATGTATGTATATTACTATTTATATACAATACTTAGTGCACAATAGCAATTTGTGCTGTGAGAATAACCAGCTGACAATCCTCATTGCAGTCGCAGAGGGTGGGGTGTATTTAATTGAATATTCCCCAAGAGCTCATCGTGTCAGTTACTTGCCAAGTGTCCAGCGACGTGGTTGAGTGGTTGAGTTTCTGAAAGCGATTTATATGGATTTATTGCCAACAAAGGCAAACATTTGTGATTTCATTTTTCTGGCTGACGGTGCACATTTGACCTTTAACTCTTTTGAAAATTCATATGAGTGGTATTTGATTATAAATGACTTTTCGTTGACAGGTCGTTATCATGTAATCCGCAAATTGGGCTGGGGACACTTTTCGACAGTGTGGCTCTGCTGGGATCTGCAGGAGAAGCGCTATGTGGCCATCAAGATTGTGAAATCGGCACAACATTTCGCTGAAACGGCCAAGGATGAAATCAAGATACTCAGAACAGTTCGAGAGACGGATCCATTGAATCCACGTCGGCAGAAGACTGTTCAAATGTATGATGACTTCAAAATCACAGGCGTTAATGGAATACACATTTGTATGGTCTTCGAGGTGCTTGGCGATAATCTATTGAAGCTCATACGCAAGTCCAATTATCATGGAATTCCCCTTGAGAATGTTAAGAGCATTACACGCCAGATCCTAGAGGGCCTAGACTATTTGCACAGCAACTGTAAAATCATTCACACAGACATCAAGCCAGAGAATGTCCTACTCTGTGTGGATGAGCCCCATGTCCGCTCCTTGGCCGTTGAAGCAACCCAATTGTACTGCATGAACTCGAAGATGTATCCGTCTCTGGTCAGCCGGGCACCCAAAAAGTATCGCGAACCCATCATCACTGGCAAAATGAGCAGGAACAAGAAGAAGAAGTTGAAGCGAAAGGCCAAAAAACGCATGGAACTGTTTAAGAAGCAGCATGATTACTTGGAACAAACTGGTGAGGAGCAGCCACTACAGAGCGCAGAAGGGCAGCCCAAAGAGGAACCACAGCAGTTAGAAGAGAAGCCACAGCAACCTGAACAGAAGTCAGAGCAAGTTGCTAGCGAATTAAATGCTGACGATGCAAGTCAAACTGCTCCTGCTGTGGATGGCATTGAGAAGGCCAAAAAGAAGAAGAAAAAGAAGAACAAGAGTAAGTGAGAGATTTGACAGAGAGACCTTATAGATATTAAACAAATCAATTTTCTTTTAGATAAGTCCAATCAGCAGCAATCTCAGTCGCAAGGGCAGCAACAGATGGAAAACTCGAGCAGTGGTGACAGCAACAGTGCGGCATTGAAGAGCTCCAACTCGAACACTAATGGCAGCAACAGTAACAGTAACAGCAACAGTAATAGTAACAGCAACAGTAACAGCAACGCGACACTTAAAGGACAATCAAATGGTTCCGCCGGCAACAATAAGAAGCCACCGCGCCCCAAACAGGATAAACAACTGAACAACAACAACTCCAATTCGAAGCAAAACTCGAATAGTACTTCGAAAATCTCAAACATCTCCGCAGAACGATCTTCGTCGGGTAATTCCACCAACGGTGGTCCATATTCGGAGCCATTACTGCCACCACCACCACCGCCTCCAATGGCCAAGCATCGAGCCAACAAGCGTGATCCAGCTCTAGAGACATGCAATGTACAGGTGAAGATTGCTGATTTGGGCAACGCATGCTGGGTGGATAAGCATTTCACCGAGGATATACAGACGCGTCAATATCGCTCATTGGAGGTCATACTGGGCGCTGGCTATGATACATCTGCGGACATCTGGAGCACCGCATGCATGGTCTTTGAACTGGCCACTGGAGATTATCTATTTGAGCCGCATTCGGGCGATACGTACTCGCGGGATGAGGATCATATAGCTCATATTATCGAACTACTTGGGCCGATACCACGTCAAATTGTGTTCCGTGGCACGTATGCACAGCAGACGTTCTATCTGAATGGAGAACTGCGTAACATAACCGGGCTAAAGCCTTGGGGATTGATGGATGTGCTGGTGGAGAAATACGAATGGTCCAAACGTGATGCGGAAGCGTTTGCAGCGTTTTTGAAACCAATGCTAGAGTTTGATCCAGCCAAGCGAGCCACCGCTGCGCAGTGTCTGCAGCATCCGTGGCTTAGATAAGATACGATGCAGCCTGGTTGTTGGCTGCAAGCCAGCCAGCCAGCAGGAGCAGCAGCAGCAGCAGGAGTAGGAGTAGCAACAGCAGCATCATCAGAATATATGCAGTCTACAGCATCTGTGGCCACATTGGCTTCCATCTCATCCATTGCATCCACATCGGCGTCAGCTATGGCGGCGCTGCGTGCACGGCCCTATTTGGTTGCACCCTACGTGGCCACTGCCTCTGCACCGCCCACACCACAGCCACATGGTGTTGCTCTTAATCACATGTCCAGTGCACGTACAGCGCCCGCAACGCCAACGAGACGGCAAGAGGTTAACCAGGATGATCAAGAAAGTAAGAGATACTATTCACAACATGGAGATGATAACGATATGCAAGAATTGGGACTCGCCGTTGCCTTGGATGAGCCACAATACTGCAAGTCTAAGTCACAGCGTTTCTTTTGGCGTAAGGCATTGCGGCGTGTCTTCCAGCGCCGGAAGTGACGTCAGCTTCGCCGTCGACGGCAAGATTTGCCCCGTTGGCGTCCACGTCGCTGCCGGCGGCGCACATTCGCGGAACGCTTGCGGCGAGTCTGCGCCTGCTGTGCCTACGGCCAAATAATGTTGCGGACGGCGCGAGTTGCGCTTCTCAGCTGCATCCGTTGGCGGACACGTGGCAACATACGCAACAACAATTTTCACTTTAGCAATCATTAACTGCAAAACGCTCTGCTCTGCTGTGCTCTGCATACACACACATACGCCCATTTACTCACACACACACACACACACGCATACAAACCCAAACCATCTAAAATGTTAATCTAAAAATGTTTATGCGAGATATGATTTAGTTGTTAAATCAAAGTTAATTTATTTCCCGTGTTTTACACAGATTAGACAATTCTCTTAAATACAATTTGGAATTATAAGCATTAAATTGTAATAGCAAGTCTATGCTCTATAATCATACTATTATTATTGGAGTTTCAATTTCATTATTATTATTACTATTTTTATAAATTTTGGTTGCTTTTTTCTACTTTCACAAAGTTTTTGACTCTGTAAATAGGGCAAAAGTAGTGCACGGCTTATTATATTTGTTTAAACGATCTCCAAGAGAAATGTGTTTATGTTATCAGCCGATCAATCAGTTAATCAATCAATCGATCAATGTGAAGAGAGTAAAATATAAATTGAACAGCCAGTTCATAAAAGAATTTGTTATTGTACATTTATTAGCAAGAGGCGAGATACATAAAGAACACATAAACATAAACATACTTAGCATATAACGTATATAGTTAAATATCGTATGATATACTATACATATATCTATATCTATATGGTACTGTGACCCAATGGTTTTTAGCATACGAACATAGTATATGAATATTGAATATTAAATGTATTCTTGAGCTGAACATAACAATAATGAGAGTAGTAAATTAGTTTATCCCCTCGTTTTAGTAACAATAACAACAACAGCAGCCACAATAATAATAACAAGAACAAATATCACAAAAATTGTGCAAATGAAAAGCCCATTGAACAGCTAAATGAAAATGAAAGAAAATCTGACCTATAAATTATGAAATATTGTCACTTATTGTTCAATATATTTATACATATATTAACAAATGCGAGCGATTAATGCTATATACAAAAAAATTGTGGTAGTAATATTTGTATTTAATTAGTAGCAAAAACAACAACACCAACACTTACACACACACCATTTACATACACCATAGTCAGTCTTATCCGTTATATGGCACCCAACCCAGATGAAAAGGCCACTTTAGTTAAGGCTAAGTTAAGCGGCAAGTTAACAGTTATTTTGTGTGGGGCATGCCACACAATTGATGACACTATAACTAAATACAATACACAAAATAAACAATATACATATTACATATTAAAATACTATAATATACATATGCTAAACTTACATACGTCGTTGCTCGTGTGTACGTGCGCATTATTAAAGATTTACTATGATAAGTGGCCTTAATAATTCGATTCTTTGCACTTCCTATAGACACACACTTACACACACATACACAACCAAATTCAATTGCAATTCAAAACACACA
This sequence comes from Drosophila putrida, assembly GCA_037043535.1. NCBI lineage: Eukaryota > Metazoa > Arthropoda > Insecta > Diptera > Drosophilidae > Drosophila > Drosophila putrida. The sequence continues at coordinate 5,619,207 of JBAMBI010000160.1, read as the reverse complement.
CACACACTTACATATAGAATAATATATTTAACTAACAAAAGGCATTGTATGTTTCCACAATTGAAGCAGAAGCATTAGCTAAAGGATTAAACGATATCAAGCATAGACATTCACGATTAATACTTATAGAGAAAATAAACCCGTACACACACACACACACAAACACTTAGAATCCTATGGAACTATGACGTCACATGTGGACAAAGTTAAATTCTTACCTTAAACAGCAACTAGCACACAAGTTCTCCTACTGTCTTCGGCTGGCCGAAGTTAACAACAAACAAAAAACAACAACAACAATGAATACTCTTTGAATTAACTAATTATCAAATGGATTACGTAGAAATCAAAAAATGGGGCTATTATATTATATGATGATGATGTATAACAACTTTACAGTAGCTTTACAATGAACTCTAGAAAAGTTGACTTATATGCTTAGAGCTTCAAGTGATGTTTCCCTCAAAATAATTCCAAAATGCAACAATTTAAGAAAATTTAAATAGCAAAATGCAGAAAAAACAAAGGATAATCTATCAGAGAACCGCAATTCCAATAATATTCAATTTCCTTTCAAAGAGTATATGAAGTATGAATTATACGATACATAATTTATTGATGTAGTTATAAACAAATAAACAAACAAGCAAAACAAAACAACAACAACAACAACAAAAAAACAACCAACAAAAACATAAATAAACAAAATAAAAATTACACAAATTGGAAAAACGACAAATGTATCTTTTATTGCACTCAATGTGAATACGAATATGGTACTCATATGGTATTATACTTATGTGTGTCTTGCTCAACGCTCAGCATATAAATTTTCCATTTACTTTCCTTCATGTGTTGCACTTCCGTCGCATCGGACGAGTGGGAAGACGAGACACATTGGCATTCATTTATAACCCATTCTCGATGTGAATTGTATGCAATTACATATTGCCTCCCGGAAGCTGAGGAAGATGCGATGAGATGCTCGTGTCGTGAATTTATGGCCACATAAAAATCACAAAAGCAGTCAAGTTGAGATGTTTCCAGCTGAAAATTGAAAATGGGCTCAGGACATTTGCTCTACGCCGGACCTTGCCCACATTTCTCACATACATACATTTGAAGGGGAGTAGTGGGGATGAGTCGTGGACGACCTTCGACATGGTACATGAAGTACATGAAGTTTACAAAATCACCTTTGAAATATATCACGTTTGTTTGGATATGGCTAAATTGGAAATTGAATTTTATGTCTTCTTGCCGTGTATAAATGTCCTGTCTCATCAACTGCGGGGTAAGTTTCATAAATAATAAGAATTTAATTTATATTATGCTTATCCTAAGGTCAGTATAAAATATTTAATAAATGAATTTTAAAACAACATTGTTGTATTTTGCAATTAATTGATAGGTTTTTACAAATATTTTATTTATATATTTTCTCATATCACCAAAACGTTTCACCAAATATTGCGATATATGTAACCATACTATTATATTCAACTGAAGGATAAAGAGAAAATTTCTTGTGCAATTCATTATATAAATTACAGACATCATGAAGTATTTATGTATATCGGGCTATATATCAGTTATATTTTCATGTTCAGTATATAGCCTCTTATTGTTTTAAAATTGTTTTTACAGATGATAGATATCGCATAGTCTTTCATACAACATTACAATACTACAAGTATAACTTTTGTAGCCACCCTCGTTTGTCAAAAATATATACTTGTATCTGGTGGGTGTGGTTCCAGGGCCAGAGATTAATTTGTTGTAGTTTTTGTATTGGCCACACAATGGCCTGGAATATTCTTGGCTTATCAGGATACGCAAACTAGTCTCTATATGCTCAGTGTCAAGCACTCTGAATGAGAATCGAAGAAAAGTTAAATAAACGTGTCTTTCGGTTCATGGCTCTAATGTCAACAACACTGAAGGCGCATTTGGCCAAGATAAACGCCAAAGAAATCGGCGCGTGAACAACTTGGCCAAATGCCAGGAGCTCGAATTGCAAAACAGAAAAGTTGCCAAAGAAAACCAATTCAGGAAAAAGTCTAAGGTAATCGGATAGGAATATATTTCGGGTATGTCTAACAAGGATTATCTGTATGATGATCTTAGCTGAAATACAAGTATACAGATAGATATTTGAATGTTGGATAAATATTGTTGCAGTGTTTTCAACAACGAGAGTATTTGCTATACTTTGAGGTTTAAATTAAATTATGAATTTGAATTAATTGTCATAATGATCTTAATGAGGTATACGAAAGGTTGTCATTATTAAAAATTGTTCTGTTTCTCTATTTATTCCACTTCAGTTAACTGTATCTATGTCCAGTTCGTTTGGCTGCTTCAACAAATTTAAAACGGTTGTTAACTCAATTTAAAATTTCTTGGCCAAGGGTCCTGCAATTTATGAACTTGTTAATACTTTGAAAGCTTTTTCAGTTGAATTCAGTTCTTTGGTTCTATTGGTAGGGGCATTCATTCATTTTGATTTGCCTAAAAGTTTAACAACAAATACGAAACAGCTTGAACGTATGCTAACAAGACCCGGATTTGCTTATAAATGTCTAACAAATGACAACAAAAAACAATGAGACTTGCAAACTCACAAAAGGACCAAGTTTTTAGCATGCTCTCCTAAAGGAATTGTCGGGGCAACAGACAAACTGGGTGAGAAGTTTTATGTGGTAGAGTAGACTAAACCGAGGAAATTGTGTCCAGCTTCGTCTGTCTGTCCGTCCGTCTAGATGGAATGATCGATATTTCTCACATTTGTTGTGCGTCCCAAGCACAACACACAATGAAACTTTTAAGAGGTCCTTTTAAATGCGACCAAGCGCAAACGATTATTCAATTTGCAGTCTGAGCTGAGAGTGAAGCGACAGCACGTTAAACGTTGAGCCCGACCCGTAGGTTAGGGTCAAAACCCATCCCATCAACAGACAGACAGAGAATGATAGATGAAGGGAGGGAGAGGGGTTTCTTCAGTGGGCTGTGCACTTTAAAGCTCGTCCTAGTTGTAGTCCTTGTCATCGTGTCCTTGTCGACGCTCAAAATGCCACCGAGTGCCACTGATGACATTAAGTAGCTGTCGGGTTGCTCAGGATTAGATAGCAAAAGTGCCTGATGTTAGTTTAAAGTAGATAAACAAAAGTGGATTCAGCCTTTGTCTCAGCGTCCGTCATTGTTGTTCTCGCGAGACAGCTCCCTCTCTCTTCCACTCTCTATTTCTCTGACTCTCTCTGTTTCTTTCTGTCTCTGTGCTATGTCTACTTTTACATTTGTCAACCGCACATCCACTGCGAGAGTGAATGTCGGCATCTTAATCATTCAATCTATTCGCGATGCTTCCATTTTCCATTTGCCCCTTTTACTTTCACTTTCGTTTTCGCTTTCACCTTTTCGCAAAGTTGAGTTCTTTTAGAGTTCATCGTAATGCACAAGTTTTGTAAAACTTGAGAAGTTTTTAGACTCATTAAAAGCACATTGAAATTTACAAATTAATTAACGATTGCCTTTGATTGTACAAAAAAAGAAATTATTACACTTTATACTTTTAAATCATGCGAACCTTGACCTTTTACCTCTTTTTGCTCTTTAAAAAGGGTTCTGATGGGCCGTCCTTCTGTTTGAAACAGCTAGTCAGCAGCTCTGAAAAGCCCTACATTATAGATGACTTCAATTTCTTGAGAGTGTTTTAAGGTAATTGACCTTAACTGAAAACTGTATATATGAAATTTTAATAGCATATATTAGCATAAATTAGCATATGTTATGTTATTCTAATATATTATGGTTTGCAGTTTGTTAGAAAAAAGATATAAATATTCTGATTTCGTAAAGAAAATACTTTGAAGTCAAATGTCGTCAAATGCCAAATAGCAATATTAAATCGAAAGAAGTATTTTCGTGAACATATATATCAATATACTTAATTTGATTAAGAGATATGACAATTAAACATACATATAATAGATTCTCTATAACTTGCTTTCTCTTTATGATTCCTTGAAAATACTTTTCGTAATTCTAAGAGTGTCTAACACTTCTACCGTTCAATTTGGTTTCTTAAATACCTCTAAACTACAAAATAACTAATATCTAAAGAACTCATAATATGCAAAACTCTTTACTATATATTAAAATAAACTATCGACTAAAGCAGAGAGGAGCACCGAGTATTTTAGAGCGTGATCCTCTTCGGATTTTTATTAAAAAAATATGCTTATATACATACAATTCAAGCCTGTTTGAACCTTTAATACTCGTTGCAACAATTAAATATCAGATTAATTATAGTCATATCTTTCAACAGGAATTTATGTTGCCCTTTTAAAAGGGACCTTTTTGGACAACAGAAGATCAACTATTTTTGCCACGCTTTGTTTGATGTTATCTTAGTTTAAATGCACTGTAAATGAATTGATAAAACACTTTTGGAGTTTCTTTTAATTGAAGTATAAGCTTTTCTAACATCAAATTAAAATTAGCTCCAACATTTGTAGAGTTTTTAATTGAAAAACTTGTTTTCGCCCAGGCTCCACTGTGGAGTGCGTGAGTGTTTTCGAGTCCAAAAATGAGTTGCATTTGTGTTATGTTGAATACAGCATGGCGTATACGCAACAAAACTTTTGGAATGCTTTGCCTGCTTTATATTCAAATATGTTTGCAAACTGCAGTTGCACTTCCCTCTCACTCTCTATGTTTCTCATTCTCATTCTCTTTCCCTTCCTCTGGGCTACTTGGCAACCACTTGTGGGCTAACACTCATTTTCAATGCGCTTTCGGAGTCAGCTCAGCTGGTCTGGCCACTCCGAAATGTTGGCTAAAAGAGCGTATTTGGTGCCAAGGGGCGACTCTCTTAAGTTGGGCAAATTGTTTTCATTTTGAAACGAGGCCTAAAGTTGTTGCAACTTTGGCGTTATTTTAATGGCAAGTAAGTAGGCCCCTCTTAACCATGAAAGCAAAACAAAACAAACAACTTTCAAGTCGCTGAAACTTTTTCAGTACTTTAAGTTTGAATAGGGACAGACAAAAGGGGGTTCAGAGAGGCAAAGTTGTGTTGTTTAACACCATCTATGTAAATATTAAATAAGAAAAATCAACTTAATTAAAATGTATGTGCCATGTTTTCATTCAACGGTTGTCCTTGTTGTTGTTGACCATTTCCCAAAGCATTCGCAATGTTTTACTTTAACACTCCCGCTAGGTATGCGTTTGTGTGTTTGTGTGTGGTTTTGTTTGGTAGAATTTCCCCGAGTGAGCTCTAATAAACTGGAAACTTAAATAAAGCTCATCGCCAATCGGTAAAAAAGAGGAAAACTAAGGGCAGGGCAAACAATGAAATGCCATAGATGGAATGTCTTTGGGAAAGACAAAAGAGGATAAAAGGTATGCGAGCAATGTTGAAAAGATGAAATTCTCTTGTATTTGCAATACTCATACAAACAGAGGAAAAGACAGGACACAAAAAGGAAAACTCAATCGAAAAGTATGGCAAAGAAAAACACAAACGCACAGAAGGACATATGAATGGTTATCCATATTTATTATTTTTATTACAATCCCTTAGGAAATGTGCCATCATAAATTGAGCAATATATATTTTTATACGGCGTGTAATAATTGTAGAGAGTCAATAACGATAGCAACAACAACGAAACAAATCGAAAGTCAGATAATAAAATTTACTCTCAATTGAATTTGTAGCCATGAAGAGCAAATAAACGTCGGGGATTGACCAGCTCCACTTGATTAGATTTATGCCATAGTCACAGCCACAACAGTGTTATCGACTGAACTGAACACCAGTGTTAACTAACAACACTCAAAAGCTGTCAAAAACACATTGCACTTGACTGCTTTTGTGTACAAATTGAAACGTTCAAATGACTTTAATTTGCAGCCAAACCCAAAAGTAAACCCATAACCGTACCCACAATCTCACAACCAATTCCATGCCCAAGCCCAATTCCAAGACCAGAACTCAATATTTACACTTAAAAGCGACCACAAAGAGGCCACGCGAAGGCAACTCCAGAAGCTAAGCAAGGACATGGTCCTAAACAAATAAAATGGCCACAGGGATCTGTGAACACAGAATGTTAATACCTCGTAACATAAAATACGACAGGGTATTAAAACTATATGGTCAAAAATGTGCTAGCTGCATGTATTTTATTCGAGTAATTAATTAAAGTAAATGTGTTTAATGTGTCAGTATTTTTCTCCATTTTAACTTTTATTTTAATTTAAATTTAATTGAAATTTGAAAAATTCCAGTTTACATTAAGAACTATAAACTTTAATTTATCTTTTCCTGTGTACTTACTTACTTGAATGTAAACCTCTACTTTATTTACCTCTACTTATTTTTTATTTATAGAGATTTTATAATATTATAGAAGGTATCGCTTAGCTGAGCAACATATCAACACTAAGTTCTTAAAGTAATCGCCCTCAGTCACACAACCCCTATCCGGAAATGGAAAATTGCCTTTTAATTGCATGAAGTTTCTAAATATGTAACCCATTTATACATATATATAAATATACTATACATGTGCTTGTATACGTATGTGGATGTGTGTTTATACTTGCATATTATATACAGTTTGAAGTTTTCAATGACGCCCACACACTCAATGTACAGAGCGTGACAACCATAGGACGAGAAGCAGAGAGACAGAGAGTAGTGACTGAGTGGGAGTGGGTAATAGAGAGAGTAAAAGTTGACTTGCAACACAGACGTGTCCTTGATTTCTGGTTATCTCCTGCACTTTGCTACGTGTGCCTAATCCCCAAGTGACCTTCAAACTGTAGTTTATATGTAGATAGTTCAACACACAACGGTTCAATGCGGTCGCCGTCGAGTCGTCTGTCTATGCGTTTTGTCCTCTACGAGTGGGTTCTGTGTGTTTGACAACCATCTGCCAGTTCAACTGTCTATCTGTCTCTCCCTTTCCCCCCTATCAATGACTGTCTGTCTGGCCGTTTCACTGTTTGTATTTGACATTTTCAATTTGCATGACATCGCTCTATATATTTTCGTACAATCGGAATGCTTCATTGAGATGGTCACGTACATAGCTCATGGATGATGTATCCTTTTGGCTCGCATTGGAAGATCAGGGAACGCATGTCGAGCTGCTGTCTAATTACAGTCCAAGGAGTGGGCTGAAAGTCTTGTCTAATTAAGCTAATCAAAGAAAATGTCCTTAAAATATCCTTGCACCCGGCGTTTCGCACTTAAAAACACGCAAACTAAATTCAAGCCTTAAGTTCCATCAACTTTGTCGATTCCAGCTAATTGGGAGGGAGTCTTCCCATGTCTGCCACTTATCCCGCATCCCGCGTCCCGCAGCCTACAAATACTTATTTGTTTTCATTTCAGCGGTTCCTAATTCAATTTGTTGTTAAGACTTTAAATTTTTGAATCCTTGAGTAAACTTTTTGAGCTGCTTTGTTGATTGATAGTTTAAGCTCTTAATGGAAAAACCGTGTATTTTTTTCGCTTTTTCTTTTGTGGGGCATCCGAAACGGTATATTTATTCTTTTATTTATAGAATTTTGTCTGTTAACAGTTTTTATGGCCTCTTTTTTGTTGTTGCTCTTCGTTCAGTAAATGGCGCCGCAATGGCCGGAAATTGCCGGAACTGAGCGGTTACACCTGACAATTATAGACATAAATGTAACTCTATATAAGTACTGCCCAGGTTGTGTGGGTTTAAGCAAGTTTTCCAATTATTTATTGCTGCAGCAGCGGCAAAGTGGCGGCAGTAGGCAGTCTGGCTAAAATGGGCTCGAAAATTGATGCGGCCAAGGCCATAAATAATTGAAATCGCTCACTGAACAGTGCAAAGTGCAAAATGAAATCAACAACAGATACCATTCGTATTAAAATAAACTTTTTTAAGTACTCGTATTTTCTGCAATGTTTTTGTTCAACTTTTAAGTGAAGAAAGTCATTCGATGTGCTAGTGGGTAAGCAAAAGCAAAAGGAACAGGAAAAGGGTTGTAATGAAATGATGCCTTCTGGGAAGCAGACAGAGATAGCCACTGATTCGTTTGCAGATCTGGATCAATATTCGTTCGAAAGCGAAAATCGAAGTTTTGGCAAAATGTAAATTCTTCAAAAAGGCAAAAGTGAGATGCAGTACGTACAATGCGTAAACAGGACGCTTATTAGAGAGGTCAGACAATTCAACATGTAAATTTAACTTAAATTTAAGTGACTATATAACTCAAACTCGCTTTATGCCATCTTCGACCAAATTTTCAGGCTCAATAAAATAAAAGGTAAGAAGAAAATTTTAAAGAAATGTATAGTGGTAAGAATAATTCTGATTTAATAATAAATTCTGATTTTATATATTTATTGAAAAATAAACAGTTTAGAATATTTCAAATACACGATTGAAACATATTAAGTACCCCTTTAAGAAGGGCGCAATGTATTTCCAACATGTTGTTTTCAAACATCTTGGCCTGGCATTTGGAGTACCTTTTTCCTCACCTGTTGCCAGACAAGAAGTGTCAGCTTTTGAATATTAAATTTCGCATTGTTAGTCAGATTTCAAGTGATTTATACAACATTAAATTACTTAGCATATGTTACCATATCTACGGCTTTCGAAGACAACCCATTTCTTCTGTCATTTGCCGTGGCAACCCTACCAAATATGTTTGTAAGCCGATTATTTGACAAATGTGCAGATGCTGTACAGGCTTTAGCTGGGCTTTATGTATGTGTGTGAGATTGTGTGACATACAATTTTATTGGATTTTATTTGCACTGCAGCAATTGAGCCATAAGTCATTGCACCATTATAAATTCCTTTTGCTGTGCTCAATCGATTCCCATTGTGCCGAACGAAACTCAGCTCGGTTCGAGGAAAACCTCAAGTCCAACCTCCTTCGGATGGAAGGGAGGGAACGAGTTTGCTTTTTGTTTGTGTATCGCGTGCTTTTTATGTGTATTTCCTTATTTTCAATGCAAGCCAAGTGGATTTATGGTGAATATTCAAGTGCCTTTGGCACGATTATAACTCCTTTGGGGGCGTGGCACATTCAACGAGTTCGCCCAGCAAATTGCACTTTTGTTGGCGGCAAGTGGAAGTCGGGGAACAACAAGATGACAATGCTTTTCTTTCAGTTTGTTTGCGTTTTTGTTCTGTACTTGTTGCACCCTTGCACCTCTTGCAACCTTGTAACTTTCTTGGCACCTTGCACTGTCTTAATGGTGCAATTAAGTTGACTCTTTTCGTATTTACCATGTAAATAGCAAACAATTTCCGTTCGCTGTCCTGTCAGCCGACTAATTGAGATGGCAAAGTGCTGCCGGAAATGCCCGCACTTTTGCACCCCTTCAACACACAATCCACAACCCACAATTCAACTGCAAAAAAGAAGAGACTGGAAATACCCCCGAAAAAAGAGAGAAATAAAAAAATAAAAACATTGCCAGCCGCAGCGTTGCGAAGAAGCCATCAAAAATGTAAATATGTAATACCCCAAGACTTGTGCAAGAACCTCAAGACCAAGTCTAAGTCGAAGCCCAAGTTAACTTTGAAGACAGCTCGACGTTGTCGTTCTCGTTGTTGTCGTGCCATGCCTAGGAAGTAGCTACTAGCTACTATGCTCTGCGGTAGAAAGGGGAAAAGGCGGGGGAGCAATGACGTTGAAGTAGAGCGTCAATGAATTAAATATAACCAAACCCAACCCAACCCAAGTCATTCCCAAAACAACCCATTCTAAAATGTACACGCTGTAAGCTTTCCACTTGATTGCTGTCAGCCAACTCTCTCGCTCTCTCCCTTTCTCCATCTCTTTAGAGATATTTCCTTCTCTCTCTGTCTCTCTCTATGTTGCTTCTGCTCCTGCCTGTCCTGGCGCTTGTCCTTGCCAAATGGTTGTTCGATTTACATTTCAACTGCAGCTACAAAGGCGTCTGATGGCGTGACGTAACTACCTGAATAGATAAAATGTATTGCCATATAAGTATAGCTAAAGCTACCTGTACGGGCTTAACACACACATGCACAACAGCAAGTACAACATACAGTCACACTTTCTCACCCATATAGAGGGTGTTTGAACAGTTAATATGTAATTCACCAAACATGAAATGTAGTTAAAACGCGTATTCTTTAAGTCACACTCAGCTACATTTCGCCCTGGACAGTTATTTCTATGTTTGATTCAAAGTCGACATTGTCGAATACTGGGTTAAAGCCATATCTATACTTATAACTAACAATACTATATTTTTTCAAACTCTAGTATTGGTGATTTTCACCTATTTATTTAATATAAATAAGTTAAATGTCTTTACTTTAATGTTGGCATTGATAATTTTGGAATCTGGTCAACTGTAGGTAGTTTTAAATTAGTTTTAGTTATTTAAATCATTTATTATTGTAAGCCCACTTTTAATTCCTACTACACTGTAAGAGCTTGACATCTGTTTAATAAATTTATCTAAATAAGTGAAGGCGCTTTTGGAACAGAGAACATTTCGTATTCAGACAAACTAGCTGGTAATGATATGAAACACGAAACAGTTTGACAACGATCCATTTGGTTGCCTGGCTATTTGTTAATTGAACCAACAACTAAACATGCTTTGCCACTGTCGTATGCATAATGTTTGTGTAATCCTGTGTTTCATTCGACGATCCTGAGTTTTGAGTTCCCTTCCTCCCGTTCAGCTGTCTGTTTGTGCTATTCAATTCCATTGAAATGGCTGTTCTGCATATTAAAACAGTCGCATAAATAAATAAGCATATTCAATTTTGATGGAACGTGAATGGTATCGAAATGTTTAACAAAACGAAGAACGTGACCTTGCAGCATTTACACAGATACCCTACAAAATGGTAAGCAAAGGTCATCTCAACTTTCGACTTTAGAGTTAAAATGCAGAATTTATTTTGTTTTGCATAAGAGTTCTGCTTATTTAACGTTTTTAAAATATCAGCACTAAATAAGAGGAATTTATCAATGTTTGAAAATAATGTATAGTATATAAAGTTTTTTAGAAATGAAAAGATCGATTTATCAAGATTTAAGTTTTTAGAACTAAGTAGGGGAACTTCTTGTAGGGTATAATCGACTCAAACAGTTTTGTGACCTTCGTAGCGAATTCGACAGTTGTGTGCTGAGCTTGAGTTTGAGGTTAAAGAAAGGAAAAGTACATGATAAAGTTCTTGGGGTTACGGGATTAACTGAGAGCTGCAATGCAGCCTAGGACATTTAGAGACTTTTGCAGCATGTTGTATAAGCAACATTATTATTTAGATTCGACTGTTGTCCGTTGAATAATTCACTTAATTGGCCTCCAAAGGTCCAAAAATATCAAATGCCAAAAATGAAAGTCAACAGACAATAGGAATTTGGCAGTCAACTGTCAAACTGACAGAACAAACAAGATGTATGAAATGTCAAGGGCCCTAGCCCAAGTATAACATCCTTTTCATTCAGAATCTTTACTGTTTATGACTTGGCATTGAATTGCGTCAATCTGCATGTTATGTAGGAGTATGTATGTATCTTTACTTACAAGCTGTATATAGTAGAATTGTTTCACAATTGATGAAAATATAATTACACTCAGTTGCATCAGCATGCAAATTGCCAGCTCATGAATAAATCAGTCTGCTAAATAATGAGTATGTTCTCTGATTTAATTTAATTTACTCTTACTCTTCAATTAAAGCTTTGATTTCCCTCTATCGCCTCATTGTGGCGCAATTTAAACCTAAAAGTTTTGAGTTTAGCTGCCACAGTTGTTAGCCCTGCCCCTTGCCCTATGTAGTTTATTTTGACGTGCTTTCATTTAAGTTTTGGGCGCAATTTTCAGTTTTCATTTCGACACGCATTCGCGTGTCTTGTGCTTTTGTTTTTATTTTTTTTTTCTTTTCGGCTGGCATGCTTTTGTAACTTTACACTCCTGGCATCCGTATTTCCTACCATTCCAGTATTCAATTTGAGTTGAAAAAGACTACTTAAGTCAACTTTAACCTTGAACCTGCCACATGCTGCATACAACATTTCCCAAGCATTTTGTACTTGTATATTTCTATTTTCAGTTCATTAAGCGGGATTTTCAACACATTATTTACACTCTCTCCAGCTGCTGAGTACTTTTCAAGGATTTGCTTGCGATAGAATTGTACCGAGTACGGAAAACATTTATCTAAGCAATAGCAAACTTTTATTACTCTGTAGAATACACTTTATTGCTGTGATGTGCAGTGATAATATAAGATTCAAAAAAAGTGGCAACACTCCGGTTTCTGTGGCGCCAAGATCTGATGATAGTCGTCAAAATAAGACCTAAAATTTAAATACACTTTTTTGATTTATGGCTTAGTTTTCAAGATAGCGGAGTTGAAGTATAGACGATATTCAAACAAACCACGGAACGGAAGTATCTAAAGCTTTCCATGATAATAATTTCGTTTATTAATCAGTTATGCTATTATTATTTTAAGCAATTTAAATTAAACTTATGTGAGAACTTTTAAAACAACTTAGTCAAAGGCTAGATAATGATTATGAGTAGAATAGATTGTAATGTTCCCTGAATTAAGTTTGGGTTATCCAAAGTGAGAGTATAATGAACTCATACCTTTTTATAAGCGTTGTGCAGATGATGGCACGTGCCGCACGAAGACAGTTGCAGTAACAAGACAAAATACACAATGGAAACAGTCAAGGATGGAGCAAGAACAATGTGTCTCCTCATTCATCATGATTTAACTTTTGAGTAGTGGCAATGTGGCAATGTCGTGTTGTTTCATGTGCTGCAATTAGTTTGACTTTTGGTTGCTTGCCACATCTGATGGAAACGAAATAATTGCACAACTTTTCGAGTCTATCAGTTTCTTTAGTTTGCGTAAGTTTCCAAACATTTTACGCATATTGTGCGTTTACCAACACTCACGAAATACAACTCTGTGGTTGCATGCATATTAACTTGAGCACGTGTGAATTGAGAAGTAAAGAGATGAAAGCTAAAAATCGGTCAAAAAAATTTCTAAACAAACGTTATACTAAACGAAACAGTAATAAGAAGAACTGCAACCTCTTAAGTGTTGCTAAATGTAGTCGCGTGCCTGCTAACTTGACCCCAGGCGATCTCCTGGATGGTAAAATATTAATAAAAATATATGCAATACAGCGTTATCAATGTGGAGATTCATGAAAGATATCCAAATTTAAGCTTTTACCTGGGTGAAATGTAATCGATTCTTATCAGTTTCTGTTATTTAATAACCATTGCCAGAACGATATTATGTGCTTTCCTTGCTCTACGACGGGATCATGCCGGCAGTGTTGCTCTGCTGGGATTTGCAAATGGAAAAGGACGTGGCTATTAAAATACCCACAGATGGAGAAGACTTTCAGAGCAATGCGGAAATGGTAATAATGGAGATGATTATGTTAAGTGAAGCACAAATGTTGCCAAATGAAAACTTCAACCTGGGTGATATGATTGACGGTAAGTTTAGTACCCCAGTCTAGTCAGTTTCTATTATTGAATAACTACTTTTAGAACGTTATTATGTGTTGGCCTTGCTCTACGATGAGTTCATGTCGACAGTGTTGCTCTGCTGGGATTTGCAAATGGAACGAGATTTGGTCATTAAAATACCACAATACCACATTTCGATGGCTGGAGAAGCACAAATATTGCCAAATTTAAACTTGGGTGCTACGATTAATGGTAAGTTTAATAATCAAATCTCATCAGATTCTATTATTTAATTACCATTTTCAGACCGTTATAATGTGCTGGCCATTCTATACAATGAGTATATGTCGACTGTGCTTCTTTGCTGGGATTTTCATATGAAAAGGGATGTGGTTCTTAAAATACCCAAAGTGGATCAGATCCATGGGATCAAGGACAATGCGATAATGGTTGAAATTGAGATTTTAATGTTACGAACAGCACAAGAAACTTTTCCAACGGATCCTAGACAGGAAAGAATAATTCAGATACTCGGAGAATTTGGTCTTTCTAGTTCTGGGGGCCAAGTACCTGTTGCCGTTTTAGAGGCAATGGAGGGGAGTTTGTTGGATCTCATACATCGTGATCTTAATTTGGAAACAGTCAAGAACATTGCTAGACAACTGCTCGAGGGTCTAGACTATCTGCACAGCTGTGGAATAATTCACACGGACATTAAGCCGGAAAATGTACTGTATTCCAATGGCAAGGATTCTCTTACAGATGTTCGCATTAAGATAGCCGACTTGGGAAACGCCTGTTATACTCATAGCCATAACAATGAGAAGATTCAAACACGAGCTTATCGGTCCATTGAGGTCATACTGAACGCTGGCTATAATACCTCCGCAGATATCTGGAGCGCAGCTTGCTTGATCTTTGAGCTGGCTACAGGAAAATATCTCTTTTCTGTAGATGACGATGATTTGCTTCACATTGAGGCCATAATCGAACATTTGAGGTCCATACCTCGCCATTTAATTTCGCGGGGCAATAAATATTCAGAGCAATTTGATAAACACGGCCAACCGACTTTTGCAGACGTAGATCGCAATAGCATTGAGAACAAGCTGGTTGAAGTCTACAATTGGTCTGAGGAAGATGCAATACCGTTTGCTTTATTTTTGGAAGAGATGCTGGAATTGGACCCGGACAACCGGCCAAGCGCTTCAAAGTGCCTCGAGCATGATTGGCTGAAGTAGAATCAACTGCTTACCAAAGCATTCATACAATAAAAGCATTCAATGCAAATGAGACACAACAAAAAGCGTATATTGTCTAATGAAAACCTAATTATAGTCGGAGCAGAGCTTATGGCTTAAGTTCGGATTCTCTTGTCGTAATATAATCAAATTGTAACAAAGGATACGTGTAGTACTGTCCTATCTCTGGATAATCGAAAATTTACTGGCAGACACAGAAACTGTACACAAACACGCAAGCTTTGTGGGTGTGGAGTAGGAGATAGAGATGGGCATGTGATAAAAATTTAGCAATTAATATTTACAGAATGAAAATACCCTGTAGAAACTTTCGAAAATTTTTAACGGATACAAAAAGACAACTCCCGTCTTCTTAAATTTACATAATCTTGATTACTGTCAACAACCGTATGCATGAATGATTTAGATTCTATATAGTTATCATAGGCAAATCAAGCTAAATTTCATTATTGGTTCTTAATGTCAGTGAAACCTCCGATCTCAATTCATTCTTTATCTGCCCAACTGTTCTGCAGTAGTCCAAAGAAATAATATACACTTTAGATACTCTTGACTGGGACTATATAGCACATTTTAATGGTGTAACCTTTTCAGTTACGTGCACGTATCCTTAGTTAATGAATAAATATTAATTAATCATTTAATTAATTATATTAAAATTGCTTAGAATTATATTTACATATATTTTAAATATTCAATGCTGGTATTCACATGCCCCACACAATGGCCAAAAGGCAAAGCATTATTCAAATAAAGCACACATACACACATGTAGCTGCCACTTTGTGGCGTGTGTATTTTGAGGCCATCAATGTGTGTGTGTTTGTTTGAGTGTATTGTGTGTCGACATTTAAATGGAGGCAGTTGAATGGAAGTTTGCCGCATAACATTAGCATGCAAATTGCTAAATTGAAATTGTCATTCACATTTACCGCCTCTTGACTTGATGTTGCCTGCTTCTGTTGTGAATGTTTGTTTTGAGCCTGGCCAAAATCAATATATACATATCTAACACGGCTTAACAAGTCATATGCTCTGATGTTACCTTTTGTCAGGTTGACTTGACTGTTTGAAATGGGTATTATTCGGATCAAAAATGGCTGCAATTAGAGTTGGCTAAGTAACTGGCATTAACGGATCGATAAAGAGTCGCCACAGTTACCGAAAATAAATCCAAATTACCATCCGCCCAAATGCCACTAATAACAAATGCCGTACAAATTGATTGAACGCTTGACGAACTGATAGATAGATGATTGAGGGACTGACATATTGACAAAGCACTGCTTAATATCTTCTAGCCTGGCTGAGGTGGCTAATGGTGCTTTAATTGAAGGTCTTAACGCTTTTCATAACTCATCAGAAATTGCTCAAATAAGACACGTGGCATATTATTTTCTCTCTCTTCCTTCTGGTTGCGTTGGCAACGATAATTGGTTCCTTAATTAAACATTGGCGTTGCAAAAGTGTGCCCAAACAGCGTGTAATGCTTTTAGCTGAATGCTGAAAGTTGCCAACCTCTTTGAAGTGGCTAACGTTGCATTTTTGGCCAATTATCGGGCATGCAATTCATTTTGTTAGCCCCATACTTGTCCTTAATGACCATGTTGCACTTTAAAAGTGCCAATACGTGCCACAAATTTCATTTAACTCCCATTTTCTGCCTTGTCACTTATTACTTTGACTTACATGCCGGCAATTAAAAGACAATTATGTGGCCTAAACTTGGGCAAGTCAAGTTTTCCTTGAACTTCAGCTTTGCGACAAATGTTAAATTTATTTTGTTATTCTTTTTTGCAGAGGAAGCATCAGGTAAAAACAAAACACATCAAACACACACAGATGGAAACTTAATAGGAATTTTCTAGAATAATAATGGCACAGCATCCTCACAGAACCTCTGCAGCAATTATCCGATTGCCAAAGTTATGACCACCTTGAAATCTGAACTCTTTATTTATTGATCAGCCCCTGTAAAGTTTTTGGGCCAACTTCGTGTGTACTAAAAAAGGTGTTGTGGTTACCATCGCAAATGATTTAACCATAAGACTTGCACATATGACCAAGTTAACGTGTCATCTATGTATATACAGCAACAAGCACGCAATGTGGTTAATTATTATGTTGGTGTCATCCGAAGGTAAAGATTCCCTAGACTCAATTTTAGGGGGTTCCTCTTCTAATTTGGGGAAATCCATAACGAATTATAAGTATATAACTGGGGAGTTTCTTTTCTGTTATGATATTGCCTGTATTATGATGAGTGAGTCAGGACAAAGACTCAAGACTATGGGAATATTTAAGAAAGGGATTTGGATTGTTGACCGCCTGTAGTATACTTTAGATTCCGGAACCAATGTTTTACTTTGAAGCTATGTTCACCTTAATGGTCTAGGTGATAGTAAAATGTAAGAGATTTGCTTAAGTAACTATAAATAGCTTAAATTATTCTAAGGGTAGATTTCCATCTTGCCTTTTGCCTTAACAACTTGTTAAACTTGTCGATTTGAGAAATTTGGGTTTCTTGTCATAAATTTAGACCCAGCCTCTCGTTTACTTAAAGGGCGGATCATCCTCCCTGTATGTTCTTTTCGCGCGCCGTTAAATGAATTTTAAAAATAAAATATAACGGGTCAAATAAATGTATGATACATATATATGTCCGTTTTCTATTTAGTATCTGACAAACGATACTACGGTGAGTAAAGTCCAATAAGCCGGCATTACTTTATTTCCCATTTTCACAAGAAATATCACATTTTACACTTATCTAAAACAAATTCAAATTTTGCGCCAACAAGTTTGTTGTACTAATCCTAACAACTTTTGTCCATTTCAGTGCACGAAGATGCCAACTAATTACAAATTTAAAATATTTTGCTAAGGGCATGATGTGAAAACGAAAAATGCTAAATCCTATGAGAAGTCGGCTTTAAAATGAACGAATTTAGTAGATAAAAAGCTTCAGTTAAGATATTAAAGTTATTCACTCCTATAATATGTAGTTTTATTTTAATATCTGAATTTACATAGAGAAGGTTTTCATTTGATATATTTATATAATCAGTGAGTCATGCCTTATGCTCCATCTGAAACAGCTCTCTCTAGAAGAACTGTTGTTGTCCCTAGGGTATATAAGGTATAACGAGCAGTAGGCAAGCCCCCTAGTAAGGTATAAAAGAGAGCACATAATAAAGTAATTTTCCAGTTTACCTTGTAGGTGTAACACAAACTCAATTCAGTTGATAAATGTACTACTATGTGCGAGTTGAAGAAACAGCGTGTCAAGTGGATTCATTTGCTTGGACACTTTGACCTTATTAATATTTATAAAAGCTGCTGAGACAGTGGCATTGTTGGCTTTGGCCAACAATAAGCTAAACTTTGGTTGTAATAATTTAATCGCCAGGTATTTAACAAGTTTCTAATGCCAACTTAGAGGTTAGCGTCAGTGTTGTCTGGGTATAAACTTAACTGGAACGCTTGAGTTGAGTTTGTAAATTGTTTGGTCACTGGGCGTGATTGTAGGTGACAAAACTTTGCGATATAGCGATAGAAGACGACGGAAAGGTTGAAGAGGGAGAGGAAGAGGGAGAAAGCGGAAAGAGAGACTGAAGTGGGAGTGACAGGTGGAAAAGCTAAGCCAAAAACCGCAATCGCTTTACATTTTCAATTTCCATTTAATCTAAATTACATGATACGCGCACAATTTGAGCGCTAATGAGCAAAGGAGCTGAGCTGAGCTCGAACGCAGTACAACGTTGCGTATACGCAACATATTGCGTGCGAATTTTAATTAAAAAGTTTTGCTCACTTACCCAACCAAGATAATCGCTAGCCGGGCACAGGGACACGCAGGCAGACAGACTTACAGACCGACAAAGAGACGGACATATAGATAGACTCCCCTTAGTTAAGACTAACAACGGATGTTGTTTTTGCCTCCAGCTGCTGTTGCTCCTTCGATTGCATCGATTTTCTCATTGAGTTTGTAAGCAATTTTCCGAGAAGGAGCTTAAGCATGTGCATTTCTTGTCAAGTTGCTTTTCATTTATATTTAATTATGTGTAACTGTGTGACAGCAAATGGCAAATTGTAAACAGTGGACAGTAGACAGTAGATAGATACATATATCACCACAGGCAGTCAATTGATTTGCTACTGTTGTGGCACCTCATACCACCGCACCACCGCATGTTGCTAGGTGATTAACTGCTCACATATTAACTTATGCTGCCACACACCTGCTGCTGCAAATTGGCCTGGCTTATTAGCTGACAGCTAACAATTGATTACAATCAATAAATATTGATAGGGATTTGGGTGTTTGAAAATTTACAAAACAATTCCATCGGACAGCTCATAATTTTCTTATGGCATTTGATGCTTTTTGCTAGATGATTAAGCATACTTAATGTTTAGGGCCATTGGCCCAAATGCAAACCACTTGCTTGATTCTGTTTGTCATCATGCTCTTTGGCCGTTTTGTGTTCCATTTGTTTGCGCTGTTTCGTTCTCACAGCGCAAGCGCCTCGCAGTTACTCCGAAAATATCATGTTGGCAGTCAACGTTGTTGCGTATACGCAGCGTTGTGTCAGTCGTTAGCTGGACGTGATGTTGGCCGCAAGGGCGCCACGGCATAAACGCAAGACCAGAGGACTAGACATTGGCCTGAAGGCAGCTCTTTTTTGCCGCTGAAACAACAAGTACCTAACTGTGTGAGTGCGCGCGTGTGAGTGTGTGTGTGTGTCTGCCACTACGTGTGTGCGTGTATGTGAGTGTTTGTGTACAAGTGCAATGTGTAGATGCGTATCAAAAAGTGCAGCATAGCTAAAAAAGTATGCTTTAGAATTTTATTATCGCGCGCGCAGAGTTAACAATTCGTTTGTGAAACTCGCAACTTTGTGAAGTTTGACACGCCTTCCGTGACCCCACCATATAACCATATATACCCTATACCATACTCGATATATATATATATATACATACATATATAAATAAATATATATACACAAATATTCGTACTACCTTTCGAGCTGAATAATTAATGCAATCAAGCTATTTGAGCCCTGTTTTAAGTGTCGTGTGCGCGTTGTGTGTGCTCGGTTTCAAAGTGGCAATAATGAGTTGCGTTCGCGTTTTCCTAACCTAAACACAAAAGCAAGAAGAAGATATATTAATATTAGCTTTGTAATGAAAAGGGTATTTTGGCTTTATATATTTTGTATATCAAGTGTGACAGGCGCAACGAATTTGTAAACTCAACTCAACTGGAACTCAACTCAACTCAACTCAACTTTAACTATAACTTTAACTCTAACTCTAACTGTAACTCGTAACTCAACTGCAGACCAAATTGAAAACAGGAAACCTAGAAAACTCTAAAAGGGACAAATACACTATTTTTCGAGAAGTACATACATGAAAATACACTCATATAAATATACTGCTGAAGAATAGAGCAAATATATGCACATACTCGTACATGTTTATAAATCTAGAGCTAACTGGCAACAAATTCCAATCATAAATTAACGCAATAAAATCTGCGGCGCTTGACTTTTCGACGAGAAAACTTATTTAAATTCTCACCCCGAACAGACAAAACGCACGAGCAGAAAAGAAAAGAAAAAATACAAAATAAATAAATAGAAGAAGCACATAGATAAATAAGTAAATGGAACAAAATGATATGAAATGTGTCTGCAGACCAAAAAGCGCAAAGCAAACAACAAATAACTAATAATAATTTTCAAATTTATACGAAAAACATCCATATACACATTAACGACGAGTGTGTCTATATGAGAGGAGCATCATCGGCATACATATCGGTTGAATGAGCAGACAGTTTGGCCAAAATATATTTCGATTAAAATCGAAATAAAATTGAACTGGACACAGCGCTGACACGAAAACCAAATAGCGTGCCAACTGTTTTGAGTGGAATCTTGTATTGTCTGTCAATATTCATATATGTACTTACATACATAACAACAGCTGACAACAGCAACAACAAATACAACTACAACACAATCTACAAAAGCTATTGCAACCAACAGGTTGCCTGCAAATAATAAAGAGAATATTATTATTTACTCTCCAGGTGAGCCTATAAATTAAGCAAATGCAAATGCAAATGCAATTAAAATTAACACAGTTTCCCCATTTTCTTTGAAAACTTCTCTTTCTGCACTTGAAATTGTGTATGTCAAATATTATAGGATGTTAAAAATACATGTTTTTCTTTTGTACTTCATCTGTTTGTTGAACACAATTGAAATTTTGGGGGAGCTAAAAATAAATTTAGACATACTGCTTTAAAGTAGTTTGCATTCTTTAAAATTTAAAATAAATATTTATGTGACAAACATTTGTTGAAACACAAACTAAAGTCTTATAATTAGCGCGAATTCTTAAATTAAAAACTGAAAAAAAAAACTTCAAGTTGTCGAATTCCAGACGGACAAATTAAAATTGTTCAGAGGCTATTTTCGTTTCAAGATGATAGAGTTGCTGTTCCTGGGGGCACAGTGAAAAGTCAAAGAACAAACTGTCTGGGGAGTGCAAATGAAAGTTAAGTAATTGCTTTAAAAGCGGAACAACTCATATGTACCTTTACTTTCTCTAATTATTTGAAATTTTTAAACTTTACCAAATTAAACTTTTCCATTGAGTATGAGTAGTACTGAGTATAAGTAGACACCAACTCGCATATCCTTTACCTGGTTTTAAAAGTAAACTTGCCATCCCTGCTTAAGGTTAATAAAGCCTTATGAGGTTTTTCTTCTGATCACCTGACAGTTTCACTAAAATCCTGTTGTTGAATCCCAAAGCACATGTGCGAATAAATGTTGTTGTTAGGAGTAGTATGCGTTGAAAAGTGGAAAACTGACCATGTCACAAAGTGCCATAAACAATTTTACAACATTTTGTCTGTCATAAGATTAAATGTGCATAAAATGCGGAGGGGGCATGGCAACTGGGCGTCTCGGCGACTGTTGAAGGCGAAACAAAAGCAATAACTATAAAACAAACAGAATACAATGCGCTTGAATCGTGAAAGCGAAGGAGCAAAACAGGAGCACAACAGAACAGAACACAATACAACAAAAAAAGGCAGACCCCCACACGGAGACTTTATGACAACAACAAAAACAACAATTGGGTGCGGTGGCAGCAACAAAACATGCACACATACAATTTGAGTTTTGCTTTTTACGAACTTGTATTTCATTCTTCTTTTTTTTTTCTCTCTTTTTTTCGCCTTTGGCGCGGATTGCAGAGTGCCACAATGGTTGTGCGTGTGTTGGTTGTGTGTGAGAGAGGATCTAAAGGTATGCACAGCCAGAATCACAGACGACAGCATCCAATTACAAAAAGTGAATATTTGAAACTTGTTTGTTGACCTTAACATTTACTTCGGCTCTTGGCATTGCAGAGACTTTCAAGTACACGTGTATCTGACCTGAATGCGAAAGCTTTAAAGTAACTGTGATATGCCGTGCATTCCAGTCTGTTTTGGTCAGGTCAAAATATATGTGAAAAAAAACCAACAAAAAATAAAGAATATATGTGATTCAGACATTTATTTTATGCTGCTGATAATGAGCCGTTAGTGGTGCTGCTATGTAGGGTGTTTGGTGGTTCAACGCGTTAGTTGGAGCCACTCACGCGATGTGGGCCACTTGAGCACGTTTTGCATAAATTGCTGGCCCCATCGTCGCATCGTCATCCCTGATGGCATGCTAATAAC
Source organism: Drosophila putrida (assembly GCA_037043535.1). Lineage (NCBI taxonomy): Eukaryota > Metazoa > Arthropoda > Insecta > Diptera > Drosophilidae > Drosophila > Drosophila putrida. Next base: position 5,596,697 of record JBAMBI010000160.1, on the reverse strand, counting down.
GACAACCGCGCCCACCTTTATAGGACCGCCTGCGGATCAAAGGAGAGAGGTGGGTCAAAACAAAGACCGCAATGCCACAAGCTTATAGCCTTGTTAAGCATTTAAGCACAGCTGCCGTTTTCACATTATTCCCAAAACAGACGCAAACATCAATCTGATGCTGATCTCTGTTGAGGCGCCACAGATGCCTATCAATTTCCTGACCGGGCCACAAACCATCGCAGGATATCGTAATCTGCTTCCAGCGATGTTTTCACTTGCTAAGGCGGTAAATAAGCCAACAAGTGTCTGCTTGCATAGCTGCATGAAATTTAATTAGATTTGTGTTGTGTATACGCAACGTTGCCCAGACAACAAACAACACACGCACACAGTACAAAAACTACCTGAAAAACACTATCGAACAAAATCGGGATGAATATTCAACCTCTGGTTGTACGGTGCTTAAATGGCAGCACGTCCTCTGTGGCAATCAGTGTCGGCTCAATAAAGGAAAACTAATTTTTTAGTGCCAAAACATTTTCAGCCCAAAAAAGAGGCAAACAAAAATAGAAAAAAAATTGTGATTGTACCTGAGCCTGCCCCAAAGCAAATGTTGAAGCAGCACTTTGCAGCTGATGTGTACATTGTGGGTAGGAGTGTACTGAGTATAGTATGTGTGTTTGTGTCTGTGCTGTAGGGCAGCTTTGTTGCTGTGTGTACTGATTAACCGTCAGGTGACCGAGAGCCTCAAATGATGGCCATGGCGATGGCGATGGCGATGGCGATGCTGTAAGTCTCATTTTTCTGGCCTCCAGACTCATTTGGGCCACAAACAATAACATTTTCACAGTCGCTGTGACAACAGGGCCTAGCAAAATGAGATATTCCCCCTGGTTTCATAAACCAAAAAACAAAAATTGACAAATAAAAGAAACGGCTCAAAAATGCCCTTCATAGATGTACAATATAAAATTCGCGAATACTAAAAAATGCAAAATGAAACTTTGAAATATGTTTTCCAGTTAGAAAAGTTCGGAGAAATATCGATTAACTAAATTAGTAAAACATTATTAGTTCTAACAAATTTGTTTGAATTATCAACCTAATTTAAAAGATATGTACAAAAAATGCATTTACAGAAAAATCTTAATTAATATAGACTGACATTTGATTGAATTTTAACAAATTAAAAGCATAAATTAAAAAAATCTCTCTTTTTAATAGACAATAATTTAACGCAAGTCACGTTTTTCCTCTGTCCATATTAGTAGTAAAATATAAAATATGAAAATTTAATTTGTTGTATATGCAATTGTTATTTTAATAACATTTTAATAGTTGCCAGAATTTAAACTATTTTTGCAACAAATTAAAATAATAAAGCAACTCATTTATGTATAGAAAATTCACAAGAATTTATATTAAGTTCATTTTTATTAAATTTTGACAAGGAAAACGTAGTTAAACTAATTTTAACTGCCTTAATTATACAATATTTTTTTGCAAATCATGTTTTCTCTCTATATGGAATGCACCTCGAGCGCATACATTTTTTACAACCAATTTGTAGGGTATGCAAACAAGGGAAACAACAACAATAATAAAAAACAATGCTATGCATAATTCAGCATTTTGCATTATGGCAAAAGTGTTGTTGCGGTTGGCAGAGGCGACACAAAAAGTTCATGAAATAAATTGCAAAGTTAATAAACAAGTAGCTGAGGCTTTTGTGGCTGCTTATGTTGAGGCCAGGCCCAACAGTTGGCAACGGCAATTAGCTTTAAACACGCCATTAACTGCTTAAATGGCAACATGTGTGTAATGCCAGGACATCAGACAGCAAGGCAAACGGCAACAGTCGGGAAATATCCTCCAGGTCTCCAGGCTCCCAGCTAAGTGTGTTCATTATCACCTGTCCGTCCAGACAAGCATCTGACATTAGATATACATATCTACATACATACATATATGCATAGAGTTGGAGGGGCGCCCATCCGACCCCACAGCTGACATCGCACAACGCATTCTTAAGTGCTTCATCTTGTCTGTATAACATTAGAGGCAGTAACCTGGCACACCCTCCTCCTTCCTGTTCTCCCTGTGCTGTACAAAATGAGCTGGCACATTTATGGCAGCCATTTTGGGGAGCAGGCAGCGTCGCATTAAGCACCTTCTCCGGACTAGACTTCCCATACATACCTAATGAACTTGGTGTTGCCTTTCAAACAGCACAAAATGGCAGCAGGTCCATGTCTCTTTTCCTATCCCAAGCATCATCCTCGCATCTCCCTACCAAATTTCCACCAACATCCGCCTCAGTTGTAGAGCTTATTTATGAACACATGTAGAAAAATGCATATTTATGCTAGCCTTTGTTTGAGCCTGCCTATTTATTCACTTTTTGCTGGCATTTTTATTGGTCTGGCTTCTCAGAATATATACTCTAAATATACCCTATAAATATATATGTAGGTAACAGATATATGCATAAGTATTCTACTCACATCTCTGCGACTTTCGCTTAAATTTCAAACTCGTTTGCGGGCGCAAAAAACTTGTAAATTAGTTTTATACCTCCTGAGAGTTAGCACTTGAAGCGTCGTGTGGCATATGCATGAGTGAGTGTTGCACGTGCAACTCTGAATTTGATTTCAACGTCAAAGTTTTGTATGCAATCCATACCTACTTATATCAGCTTATAAGTAATCATATATCAATATAAGTCAGCTATTAAAGTCAGGCAAAATCGTTAAATAGTTGATTGACATTATTATCTCATCATTTCTATGGAGCAAATTTATGGGTTTTAGTAAGAAGTTTTCTTTACTTGATCATAAATTTTTTAAAAGAATGATTAATGTCCTTATTTCATGTAGTTGATTGACATTATTAATTCATCATTTCAATAGAGTTTTATTGAGAAATTATGCATAAATTTTGCCACACTTGCAACTTTACTTTTAAAATTTTATTTATTTCATAAAATTGATAGGATCTTAAGTGTGTTTTACTATTGCATTATGATTTATTTTTAAAAGCGATGTAATTTAAAAATATTATTTACATTCACATACATGTAAGCTTTTATTGGTATTAAATATGGTTTGTTTTTCACCGGTGTTAATTTCTCCTAAAACTTTATAATGAGGCATTAATTCTATTTTAAATCGGAAATTTGAAAACAATTTTAACCGTAAAGCTTATGCATTTATAGAAAAGTATTTAAGAGAAAAAATAATATATTTATTGAATTAATGCATGCACAAATAAGTTGTAGACTATTAAATCAAATGTGTAACAGATACAAATTGATTCGTTATAATTTCGTAGCTAATGACACTCATAGAACTTAAATATATACGGCAAGCAAATATTCAAGCTGATATAATGTTTCCAGTTGTAGATTTCATTAGAAAAACGTTCAAACGAGAACAACAATTTTTATGTATCAATTGAATTGCTGCTCGTTTGTCCTTATCGCGAGGTTGAACTTTTCACTGGCTTTGATTTTTGGGGCCAGTAAAATTTGACTGCAAAAATTCAGGAAGGGGATAGAAGACTTTCCAACTGGATTGTTTGCGTTGCTACGGGTCGTTAGCCTCGAGGCAGGTCCCTAGCGCAACAACAACAACAACAGCAGCAACAATAGCAGCAACAATTTACAGCAAATAATTCAAAATGTCAGCCGCAGCAATGAAGAAAATGCCAAGCTCAAGAAAAATGTCAAGGAATTTAAGTAAGTGCAGCAGTTTGGCCACCCCTCCAATTCTCTCGCCTCTGGGCTCCAGCGGTAGAAAGCCTAGTATTTATGTAGCTTTTGTAGTTATGTAAGACCTAGAACATGACGCAAGGGTATTGACGAATTGCCAAATAGATAAATGGCCGATGGGTCTATAGTCAATGTTATATTCGTATTTTTGTTTATAATTTTTGGGCAATTGTTTATCTCCGCAGTTTGTGTAAACACTAGCCAATGTATTTTTTTATGCGTTAGCAATGAAAATCGATTAATGTGTTCGAATATTTCGAATGGGCAACACATTTGTTTTGATTAATGGTAATAGGAAGCAATGGCCAACACATTTCGGCCAACAACGGCGGCAACAATAACATCAGATTCATCGATTGTTAAGTAAACATTACGCATTTGTTTAGGTGCATAAAAGCTTCGCTTTTTTCTTCATGTTTAATTTTCGCTTTCAAACTGTTGTTGTTGCTACTGGTATTATTGTTGCTGGTTGATCTTGCGGCTTTGTGCCATTTGGGATTTAGTGTAGTGTAGTGTGTTTAGACACACTTGATGTATGCTTTGTATATTTGATTAGTCCATAATAAAATTTCTTTTATTTTATTGATTTTCTCAAAGCTGAAAATGCGGTTAACAGCTCACAGTTTACTTTTTGTTTAGCTTAATGAGGCATGCCCCATTGCATCCGATCCCCTCCCATCCCATCCCACATTTTTCACCCAAAAAGCAACGTTAAACTAACCTCAAAGTGGTAAAGTGCATGGGAAATTCGCTCAAAATGTCAGTTGGCAATTTAAAGGGCGCAAAAGTGAAGACCTGACACTGCCAAAGATGTCCCCACAGCCATTTTCCCTTTACTCGTTTTGCTAACCAACCTTCTTGGCTGTAACTGAAGCTGCAGGAAAACTAACAAAGTTCTCTAATAGAGCCAAGGGGCAATATCGGAGGCAGCAACTGCACACTGGCAGCAACAGAAGCATCACAAGGGCAAAAGAAGGCTGTTTTACTGGGCGTGGTGTTGTGTTGACGCACAGAGACGTTGCCTTTGAATGTCGTTGTTGTTGCTCGTAATTTGCAATGCAAAAACAACATAAAGTAGCTGACTAGGCAAACTGAACATGCCTCAATCGGGGGCAGAAAGAGGCAGAAATGTTACGACCTTCTAGAAAACTTAAGTATTCCGCAACAGATCTTGCCCCGACTGGGCATCCCCGCCATCAGTTATCACTATTCGGTTAGCCCCGCTGACATTTGTCTGTCTTAACAACAAAATCCCCATCTCAACTGATAAGAAGGGGCTTTGAGCTATAAAAGCGAATTGGATTTGGCGCACTGACATCAATCAACTTTCAAAAGCCTTTCAGTAAAAAGATGCAACTCAATCTGGGAAGACTTTTCTTGTTGCCGGTCTTGCTGCTGTCACTTGGACTGGCTCTAACCGAAGCCCGGACTCCTATCTTGAAGGTTCCCTCTCCATCTCCGTACAATCCCAATCCCCCAAGAAGCGGAGTCCTCTACTAGCTGACACTCTGATGTCGTTAACACATTATTCTAATTTGATGTGATTAAAGTCAACTGTACATCAAAGGCGGACTCATAATTCAATTATTGATATTGTGTGTGGCAATTCGTGTTGGGTGTAGATACAGTTTTGTCAAGTATCTACCTGTTGCCCTCTATGGGGGAACGGGGCAAGGAGGCTTCTTTCCATGAATCCAATTAGCGAAAGTTTGTATTTGCTGTTGCTGTGAAATTTGCAAGTCATAATTGAAAATTTGCTCGTCATAAGTTGACAGCTCTAGTTGAGCTTTTACACTCGCAAAAACTTTTCTATACATTTTGTTGGGCAGTGGAAGTATTCTTCAAAATGGGTATGGAAAAAACTAACTAGATTCGATGGGGCTTTTATAGCTGTAATTTGCTGGAGATGGAAAATTGCTCTGTTAAGCATCCGTTAGTAACACTTTTAAGTATCTAACTATTAACAAAGCTGTAACGTTCCTAAGTGAAAAGTTAACAAATTGCTAAACTTTTAATAGATTAAAGTATATGTAACAATTGAAGAGTAAGTTTTTATTTTAACAGCTCATGTAAGCGATAGTTTAATATAGGTAAAGTTGCCCTTCATTTAAGAGCATTGCAAAAAAAATATGTAATATAAATAGCCATTGTAGTGGAACACAAGTTTTGGAAGTGATTTTTTAAAGTCTAGTGTTGAAGTCATGTTCGAAAATTAGCTCTTGCTTTCCGGTGGGAGTAGGACATATGTAGGAATATATGTATATCATATTAACAACATAATTTTTTGAAACTTTTTAAGATATTAAAGCTAAAAATTGTAAAGAGCATCGAAGGTTTTTTTCTTTTTGCCTTTAGATTATTTGTTACCCAACTATTTTAAACGTTAAAGTCCTGAAAATATATAATTAACATTTTGTACATTTTCCAATATTTCGCTTTAGAATTTTGAACTTCTTTATGGTTAAAAAGGCGAGTTCAGCTTTAGCTGTGGCTGTCGAACCAGAAACGTGCTGACTAGTTGCAAATTTTGATGTGGTATAGCGTTTCTGCTTTGTTGTTGTTGTTGTTGTTGTTGTGTCACGCAGCGAATTTGCATGTCGTCATCATCCACATGAAGAGCTACATATCCCTGCTGACAGGCCTCATAAATAATAATTAGAAATTGGGCTAGCGAAGCCTTCAAGTGGAGATGCATTCACCTGGTGTGCGGGTGTGTTGACACTCACGCATTTTGCTATGGAACGCGCGTGATGCCATTTATAATTTTAATGCAATTTAATTTGTGCGCCAACGGGACGTATGAGTAATCAGTCGATGTTGTTGCTGTTGCTGTTGCTATTGGTCTTGCTGTTGCGGTTGCAACTGTTGCCAGTTTTATTTACGTATATTAAAATTGAGTACGCGCAAACATTTCAATGAGTTTCACACACAATTTTTTCTTTTGCTTTTCTATTTTCAGACGCGGTCGATCCAAGAAAAGCGCAAAGAAAAACACTTGCGAAAATTAGCAGCAGCTTTGCTGATGCTGCTGCTGCTGCTGCCGCTGCGGCATCGGCCGTGCCAACTAAAAATAGTATATACTGTGCGCGTGACAGCTGTGACAAACGGTGACGTCATTGGCTGGATAGACAAGCGACGCGTTGTTGGCGACGTCATCAACAACAGACAAACAGGCAGCAGCTAAGCTAAAAGTGCATATATGTATTTCATGTATACGTCGTGCATATTGCCAGGCTAATAAACACAAACACACACCCCCATAGAGATTCAGAGAGAGATTATCAAGTCGTGTGTGGGTCAAAATATGGCCAATAAATGTGGATTGATAAGATCAAAACTATATAAAATAGATAATATCTAAATATATAAATAAATACACTTATAATAACAATATGCGAAGAGTAAACACACGAAGAGCCATGAGAATCGCACGAAAGCACAGCAAAAAGAAAGAAAAGCGGAACAAAAACAAAAATTGTCAAAATAGCATTTACAGCTGCTGAGCCTCAGTCTAAATTCATCGTCGATCGGCGTCGCGCTGCACGAGGCGTGTGCTCTGTTGTGTGCTGTGTGTTTGGTGTTGTGCCTCTCACTCTCAAAAGGTGTGTGTGTGTGTGCCTGTGCCTGTGTGTGTGTGGGTGTGTGTGAGTGTGTCGGTGTGCGAAATTAACGCGATACACATATCTGTATCAGTTTGTGGCGGTAAATACGCCACTAAAAGGTGGCAAGTGCCTGATTGACTCGAAACGAGTAACGCAAATTGAAAGCAACAATAAAATTCATCCAAAAAACAACAACAAAATAAACTATAACCAAAAAATATAAACGATTAAAATAACAATAACAAACAATACACAATAAGTGTCATAAATCATAAAGAAATTGTGCTGAATACGTTTCAAAACTTAAAATGTCAGCCATAAATTTAAGCAAAGGATTTTACTTAATCCCAATGCAGCTGCTCTAAACGGTGAGTACTCGTATTAAATACGAATGCACTCGAATACACTCATTTAATAATCTTTCGATCGGCTGTCTAATTAGCCTAATGCGTTTACCGTTTACCATTTACCATTTTGTGTCTCTGACACAAAAATGCTGTCCATCTCTGTTTCAGGCTAAAGGCAAATGAGACTTATTCACTTATTTACGTATAGCTTGTGATACCTAGCTTGGTTGTGGGCATGGTTTCTGGGGAATGTGAGAAACGAGATTGAAAAGGTGGAGAGAATTGGCAGACATGGCTTAAGCTTTTGTTGATTCAAAATGGGCCCACGCTGCGCATACGCAATTTGTGTGCGTGTTTGCTGCATGAATGTTTTCATAAATTGAGTTTGCTTTTTTCGACATTATTTTTCCGAGGGTTGAGCCTTCTTTATCCTTCCTCAGCCTGTACTTTACCCACACTTGATACATACACTACCTGTCATTTTTCATTGCTATGCGACTTTTGTATCTGTATCTGAATCTGAAGCTGAATCTGAGAGAGAGAGAAGGAGAGGGGCCAACAGCCAACTCATTTCAATAAGGGAATTATGAGGTATTAAGCACACATTGCAGACGAAAATGCCTATTATAAATGAGAGAGAGGGTAGGGTGGCTCATTATTATGCGAGGTAACATTTGTACGCTTGAAGGCAGCTTACGCAATTGATTAGTCTTATATACATATATATTTATATTGTGCTCATTGTAACGTTCTTTGAATGGCATTTAAATTTGTTGGAAGGAATTTCAAGAATTTTGTTCTACGGCAAAAAGAAATGCAATAAAATAAGAAGAAAGCAGATTACAAAAAAAACTCAGTTAATTTATGTGTACAAGTTTATCTAAATAGAATTAAATAAATATATATGTATGCAATCCACTTTTGTGCATCATCTTCGGATACATGCAATTATGTATGTACCTATGCAACTATTTATCTTTGTATTTGTAGCTGTGACAGTATCTTCTGCCCGTATCCCGTACCTTGACAATGCACTTGAATCAAGTTGCTTCCTCTGCTTGGGCGCGGCCAGGCCGTCGAGTCGCTTCGCTGCCAATGCAAAGGCTGCCAAAATTGCATAGCAAGTGTGAGAGGAAGAGAGAGGGAAAGAGAGAGAGAGAGAGAGAGAGAGAGAAAGGGGAACAGATGGGGGCTTGGGGTGGGTTGCAAGGGTATTGGGGCAGACGCCAAGGCATGATACGAACACTGTGTAGCAGCTGTAGAAACCAACGCGCTGCTTGTTTGTTTATTTATAACATTTTGTTTGCTACTCGTTGCCGTTTGCCGTTTGCTGTCGTGCTTCCTGATTATGATACCCCAGCGTGTTTTGGGGCATATTGGCTTTATCATTAAATATGCAACATCCCCCATGGCATTAATATGTCCAACTGTCAGTCAACTTTTGTGGCAGCCAGCCATTAACTGATTTGTTCATAGTTGAATGCGACGGTCGAAATGAGTGTGTCATATTGGAATAAATGTTAGAAAAGAAAAAGTCACATTAATTTGATTAAAATTTGCATTTATATGTGAGGTATTTAAATAAACAAAATATGAATGATTCATTCAACATTCATGCAAAATCTTATAAACGAGTTGAATGTGCCAAATGCTATTTCTTCGATATTTGAATGTGTCATTCTTTACAAAGGAGATTCACACAAAATTTATTACAAATATTTTACAAGATTATAAAATGGCAAATATATTCCGAATAATTTTGAATTGAATTGAATAATTTTGAATGTGATATTATGTTATTGATTAAAGTTTAAAAAACTATAGGAGACAATTATTTAAATTTATTTAAACAATAAAAACTTTGAAAATAATAGAGAACTTGAATAAATCATTGTATTTTTATTTTAAATGTATATAAATTATTTTTGCTAATTTGAATAAGATTTTTTTTATTTTTATTTTTATAAGCAACACTAAATTAAATATCCACTTCCACTGCTTACATATAACATACTGTCTATGCACTTTTTACTTTGACTTCACATTATACAGAATACATAATCTAGAACATTGATTCTTAATAGCAACTTTTATTACAGTGTAGAAAATAACAGGCTTAGAGTTGATATTAATTAAAGCACTACAAATAAGCTTTTTAGTGCATTAACTATCGATCAACTACTTTGCTTTATGTAGGGTATTCAAGTGTCATTGCTCAAGTGATTTTCCCCTTTTCACATTGTGTTTTCGTATTCATTTTCATGCTGGGGTTGTCATGAATGATAAGCACAAGTACTTGAAAGTAGCAACCGACTGACTGAGCATTCCCCTGTGCCTCCGTTTCCGTCTCGGACGTCTCGGTTCCTGCCACCGCCGGCGCTGTCACAGCCATTGTGAGTCTGTGTCAGATTGGTTCATTGTTTTTTGTAGTTAATTAATTTTATATAGTTACCGTTGCACTTTTATGGCACAACAAATGTCGGCAAGTAGCCCAGGGCATTCATTGTAGTCGGGATGTTGCTGCTCGTGATGTTGTTGTTGCTCTGACTGAGTGTGTTTGTGCATTTTGCTAAATTGCTTTCACTTTGTGTTTTGCTTTATGGCATTGCTGCCGCCAAAAACAGTCTGACTGCCCCCTTTTCTGGTGCCACGCCTCATCTTGGTTGGTGCTGAAATTCATAGCGCATTTTCAATGTCATTCAGTGGCACAGAGTGCTTCCTCCCTTCCTCCCTTTTTGAAAGGTATACGATTCCCCAGCGAAGTCCTTTAAATGCGTCGCCAACTTGGCTTTCAGCTATGGAAACTTTCACTGGATGATTGATCAATGTTGACAGATTTAACGAGCTGCTAAAGTGCTGCAAAACAATTCAATTATCGGGGTAGTGTGTGCATGGTGTGTGTGCATGTTGTGTCTGTGTAGCTGCAGGGCAAATGGAAGAAAAATATTTGCATATATGTAGGAGCATGTATGCAAACGCTTGGCAGCTGCAACGCTTCATCAAACTCACATCAGATCGCATCATCATCATCATCATTAACAGCTACCCCTTTTTCCATTTTTAACGTTTAGTTGGACTTATCTCTAAAGAATGCGTAATTATTTATACATATGTCCGCTGACTTGATGTACAATTCAGTCTCATTCCCTTTCCTTGCAACTTATAAATAATTCAGTTTGCAATAAAATTGCAAGAATTGCGCTTGCCTTCAAATACTTGCAATATATTCATGATTTAAAGCGCATTTATTTTATTATTTATTTATCGAAACATTTTTTTTTTGTTTTGTATTGGGGGATTTATAAGTGATAGATCCAACTATTTGTGGCATTTTGTTGCAAGGCCTGTCAGCTTATGACAATACGAATTTAATCGTTAGTTTCACCTCTCTTTTCTCTCATTTGCCTACATCATCTGCGTAATGTGATTTCAATGCCGTGTAGATTTCAGCTGGCCACCGGCCAAGGAATGTCAATATTACTTAAGATTTCAAGTTTTGTTTATCTGTTTGTTAGGTTAGCAGGTCTTACCCATAAATCAATGAGACTAAGGCTAAAACATATTTCGTTTGTGTTAAAATGGTTTTCCTTAGATTTAAATTCAATTAAATAAGAAAATTAAATTCTTGAAAGTCTCATTTCTGTCTGTAAAACTCATTGTAAAGCAGGTTGTAAGTTTAAATCATCAGTCAATCATATAAATGCAGCTTGTTTTCGCTATTATGATAAATCACAAAGGAATGCATCGTTTGAACATGCAACATTTTTCATTCAATTTATTATTGCGCTTCGGCTTCCAATCATTTATTAATACCCTGCACACACAAAATAAATTTACTGGGTGTACTTTCCTAGCAGTGACACAGTAAACTATTTTTATGAAAAGCTAGACCAGAGGTACAAATATATATACAACTCAGGACAGGAATAATAATATAGGTTTATCCTAATCTATAGATAAAAATAGTCACAGATTTATTTATTAATGTTTTTTTAGAGTCGGAAGTAGTTCTGGGGAAAAAAAGAAGAATTCTTGAAAGAATAGCGATCTAGACCTGAAAATAGAGCTAGAGCAACAGTCGGAAATAAATACATATTTAAATATGTAAGATAGTTTACGCTAAAGAATTCAAATTTGATAGCCTCTGAATGTCTATATAAATTAATTAAGATCAAGTTAAATGCTTAGCATAGGAGTAAATGTTATAAAGTAACACAAAATAGATTAAATGGTCGCCTGATACATATGATCGATTGAAGTACTTCTGACAGAGCATCTCATTGTAAACCTCTCTTTGCCTTTATCAATCAATGCATTGACAAGCACCCACATTTCAATTAATCCGGCTCATCAATTTCCTAATAAACGGACAGGATAATAATAATAATCCTTTTATGCGCATAATTTGAGTCTCCGCCTGTCAGAGCTAATTTGTGTGTTAATTTCTGTGTTCAGTACAGTTCAGAGCCATTGAATACTCAATAAGGCTTCAAGCAAAACTCGGAACTCTCTTAACTAACGAGTCTAACGGGGCGTCGAGAAATGTACCCTCTTGGCCTTGGCTCAAGGCTCAAAGACATGTGAAAGTTGGCGTAAACTTTGTTTTTGCTGACTGCCACAAAGTTTGTCCAGCTGCTGTGCCGAATCCTGGTCGTAACTTTTGGCAAGAAACTTGCCACGCAATGAATTCAAATGGTAAACAATTTAATGAGCTCAGAAATTTCTCGTATGTGAAATTGCTAAATAATTTAATGAATGTGGTCGAAGTTTGGTTTTATTCATTTTTATTATGCTGGTAGCCTGGCAAATGTGTTTTTAAATTAAGCGAGCGCGCACACACACAAAAGAGAAATCAATGCTTTAATTAATGATTTTTAATTAACAAATTCTCTCTCTCTTTCTTTTGTCTCTTGCAGTCTATAAACAGGATGCAGCGCTCTAAATGACAACACGATACCAAAAAGTTCGAACTCGCTTTGTGATAAACCCAAGTTGAATAAAGTACGCGCCAATTAGTTAATACACTATATTATATTTATTTAAAATCTATACGTAAATCTCTTTAGTTATATTTTTGAAATTCAGTTAATAAGACTTTGAGACAGAAAACAAACAATATAAAAGACAAATAGAAACTGCAAACTGTAACTGTACTGTACTGTAAACGTAACCATAACCGTAACTGTAATAAAACCCTTAAAAGACAGACACGCCCCTTTGTTAACGTTTAGTTAGAGAACAAAAAAAACAAACTTAAATTTAAGGATTAGCCAAAAGCGAAGTAAGCGTAACATTCATAGAGATTTGCCACCATGTCACATGGGGACCTTGAGGAATGTACGTAATATATCCCGCTGATGAGCTCATCTTGATGACCTATGGTTTCTTTGCGCCACGTGTGAAACCACGACCCACACTTGACTGCCTGCGTGAGCCAATCGTGCCTATCGAGTATCCGGTCAGAGCCAACTCCAACAACACAAACAACTCTAAAGTCAACACCAAAAACAGCACCGCCGTCAAAACCAACTTTAACTGCGTCGCCGTCACCGGTCCCATAAACGCACCCGACACTTATTCAGCACAGTGGTCACCAGGTGTCACCACAGCAGAGTCCATAGTTATACCGCCCCGCATTCCTACTTCCATTGCCGCACCCACACCGCCCAACTCGCCACACAAGCTCCTATCACCGCCAGTGCCTTCACCTTTGAGCAACCACAGCAACAACTTCTTTAGCTTCGAGGAACCGCAATCCGCAGCTGTCTCAGCGGCTGCTTTACAGTCACAGAGTCAACCGCAGACACTCATACGTCGCACATCACGAGCTTCCTTGACTCACTCCAATTACAATCAATCTAGCGGCAGTAAGCGTTCCAGTGTTAGGAGCAATAGATCAAGGCCATTGACGCCACTGCTGCCACATCAGCGTACGCTAAGCACGTCCATGTATAATGACGCTAGCATGCAAGGAGGCAATTCAGCACCTGGACGAGCACCATTCCTGCGCAGCAGCGCTTACGACGAGGAGGGCGGTGAGCAACGTTTAACTGACTATGGAGGTTCTGCGTCGGGGGAATTTGTTGATTCGCGTTCACGCAGTCCCAGCATCTTTCTGGAGCCACCAACACCAGATCCAACACATGCACACTTCGGACCCGGTTGGGGTCGACCCATGTCACCCATGGATCTGCCACCGGAGCGTTCCACCAGCAGTACTGTGGGCAACAAGTCGCCCACAACAAAATCCAGACTGCGACCCAAATTGCACATACCATTGGGTCGACTCGGCCGTTCGACATCCTCGGATAAGCGGGAACGGGAGAGCAGCCGGTTGCGTGAGGATGTGCATGTGCATGTGGAGAATCCGGTGTTCAGCAGCGAGAACCTGCGTCAGAACAACTTTGATGCATTCTTTGAGGCACGGGAACCGGTCATCAAAGTGCAGCCACGTACGCCCAATACGGCGCCTGCCGATGGAAGCGGCTATTCGCCACCCCTGGAGAACTATGCTGGCGTTTATGACTCGCCCCGGGCCAAAAGTCCAGCTGGCAGCTTCGGTGGTGGTCTCTTTGCACGCTCGCCGCGGGAGGAACGCGAGCGTGCCCTCAACGCTCGCTCCCGCAGTGCCGAGCAGTGGGATGAAGCGGGTGGGAGTGGGAATGCGGGTGCGGTGGGTGGCAAACATAGTGGATCCGGTGGGGCTCCAACATCTGGTGGCGGCGCGCACTCCAAAGGTGACAGGTGCCCCCAAAAACTACTTTTTCACAAGCTAATCAAATTGTTTACAGTTAATTTTGCTACTGCCGCTGCTGCTGCTGCGCCGCAAGCTGCCAAAATACTCATAGAAAATGTTGCGTACAACGTTTGATTGATTGATTGATTGCCTGAAAAGGCTGCACAAGCAGCTAAGAGTTTTGCTGGCTCTTAACTGCAGTTCTTGAGATGATTTTATAGCATTTTCTTATGACTTTGCAGAGGTTATTTTGCAACTTTGTTGAACTGTAAGAAAAGAGGTGAAACATGTATAAGAAAGGTTTTATAACAACTAGTTCGTTAAGCAAAGTAGTACACTTTGATTTATTACTTACTCTGGTGAGTAAGAGTGCCAACTTCAATGTCTTTTCTTACTCTAGATTCCAAAGATCAAGCTCGATTAGCGGGTATCGATATAATTATCGATGACTTTTAGGGCTGATATTGCACAGCAGGCAGCCTACCTCCACAATCCTATCTATTGTGTATACTTCAGTCGAACTTTATCTCTTTCGCTCCTTTTGTTGTTTGTTATTATCAGATTGGATTTTCATATCATGTGAGCTGAATAAATAATTTCTTTGCAAATAAATATCAAATATGAGCTCGTTATTATGCAGAAATACAGTTATCTGAATCGTAATGGATAGTTTAACAAAAGTCGCAAAATAATCTCTGCAAGGGATTTGCAAGTTTTCGCATGCCAAAGATGACTTCTATTCATGTTATGTTCTGCACAGTTAACTTTACAAAAAAGAAAAGAAAACATAAGCTAAGCCTGGTATAGAAATGAGTCGAGTGTTTAAGCTTCTTGACTGTAACTAGAATTCTGAGAGCCTGACTGACGTCTTATCCTAATTCTTATCACACATGCAATGATGTCGGTCCCTTGCTGAGTTGCTTGCATGCAAATAGGATTATATGCATGCCTGCATATGCCCTGGACTATCCATACATTCAACTTACACATTCACACTCCCATACACATACAAGCACATATGTACATATACATATACAGGCACTGGGATTTAACCTTGCATTGCGTGCATTGCCCGGGGGCAAGGAGATTGTGAAGGAAATGCGCGCACTCGTTGGCGTTTTTCACTGGGAAATGGGCACGAACATAATTCCTTGGCAATGCCTGGCAGTGCTTTCAAAGGAGTAAAAAAAAGAGGAGAAAGGAGCTTGCATGCTGCACATCCTGCTGTGCAGTGACGGACGCCTTCAAATGAATGCTAAGCTTAGCTGGGCGTGAAGTGTAATCAACAACGGCAACAGCAACAGCAACAACGACGCATCCACGCAGCACGCAGACGCTGCGGCGGCACGTGAGGCACGCCTCAAGATGGCAACCGACTTGTCGCCCACTTGGAATTCATTTAAAAGTTCACAGCGCGGCAAATTTGATGACCAGCAGCTCAACTCAACTAAAACTAAATCAACAGCGTGCCCTACGTGCTCGTCCTGCTGGAGTCACAGTCAAAAGTAACACGGGATACCCTCCCTCAGTCTGACAATCTCGGGCACGCCTTGTTTATTTCGTTTGAAATTGCAGTTGGAATATGTCTAGGATAAACTATAACCATGGCACATGCCGTGCAGCTGTCGTGCAGATCCTCTTCCACGTCATTTAACGTCGCTAAATAACCGCTGTAGCATACTTTGTGGGCTGCACTCATACGCCGCGTGTGCCACATGCACCACATACGCCACATGCAACGTGATGGTCAGTTTGGGAAGAAGAATCCAATGGATAGCTAGACAGTTGGACAGACAAATTCCCCTAATAGCATTTTCAAACTGGTTCAAAAATCGTAAGGCCAATAGCATTACGCTTCATTTATCGATTGAATTTGAAATGAGCCTCAATTGAGAATAGCCTCGACAATGTCTTGGGATCCAATTCTTGCGCTGTTTGTTCTGTTGACTTTTGTAATGGGCGCCCAAGCACTTGAAATTTCCGTTTGCTCAACTGAAAATACAAAGAATGGCAAACAAGAAAGCAAAACCTACCTAGTCTCATTATTTATGCATAAATATGAGAGGCAGCGATTTGTTTGATTGCGCACTGCTCCAAAAACTCCACCGCTCTACTTCGAACCTCCTGCTGTGTGCTGCTGGTGAGAAGTGAGGGGCGTGGACAGCTTGTCTGGCACGTCAACCCAATATATTTTTGTATTTATCACGAACAAAATAAGAACTGAATAAAAAGAATAAGAATTCCTGACATGCCTGCCATTATTGAAAGGCAACCGAAAATACGAAAAGAGGATAAGGGGGCTAATTCAAACCGTATACGGAACACATACCTCAGACTACGGCTACTGTTTAATTTGAGTTACTTTTGTTATTTACGTATTTTCTTACAGCTTTTCGAAGGTCGATTCAATTTGTTTCGGTTGAGATTTGATTTAATTGAAACACATTTGATATGAAATTTAATTTGTTTGCATTACTTTTGGTTTTGTTTCTGTTTGCGTTTTGGTATTTTCTTGCAATTTGTTATAAATTCAATTGCTTGATTTGAATTAATTGTTGATTTCATTACATACTTCTTTTCACTTTCAATCAGATTTAATTCTTTGTATTAATATTATACGATATTATTCATGCAGATTCTTTGGGAAAATCTTCAAGTGGTCCAAAAAATCGTAGTTTCTTCGGGTGGAGGGGACCACGCGGTGGTTCCCTTAGCCCACAGGGCAGCATGGCGTCCTACAATGGTGTACTAAAGGACTACAGTCACAGCAGTTTGAATGAGGCTTTCAAATCCCAAAACAATGTCAACTTTAAGTTAATTAAAACAGGTAAGCCGAACATATCTACATATACAAATAAATATACAGTTGCACGTATAGTTAAAGCCAAAACTTTTTGTTTAGGGACTCTGCTATTTTCATGCCCAAAATAACAATATATTTTGGCTGTGTGTGTGAGCGTTTGTGTGGGTGAGTGTTTGTGTATGGGAGTGTGTGTTTTATATGATAACTTTTTCGATTGTTCTACGTCTGTGTGTTTAGATGGCTTCGCTTTATGGCTTATTGATTTCAATCGCATTGCGCCTTTGTCTTGGCCCTGTGCACTGTTGCCTTCTGATTTGGCCATAAATCTATTCAATTGATGTGCACACGTTTCAAATTCCCACTCTATAAATAACACACACCCTAACAGCTGCAGTCGTGACTCCAAGTTACACTTTAGCCTTAAGTCCTCAACTATTTTTCGTCTTTTTGGTTGCTTACTTTAGAGATTGTTCTAACTTGGCTCACATGCTGTATTGAAGTTTAGAGCTTGTTTTAAATTTGTATATCCTGTAGTCGTTCAAATCGAGAAAGGAAGCTTTCAACTAAATAGTTTTTCTTACAGGATAACTAGTAGTCGACAACTCTCTATCTCATGCAGAACATTCTTGTTTGTTGTTTATTTTTGTTTGGTCGTCAGAAGGGAACACATGATCTCAAAGCAGAGGCATAACTTTGACTTGTGTCTCTAAAAGTTACACATCCTGTCAAAAGCAATACAAACTGAACCTGAAATTGCATTTGGGGTCCCCCCTTTGTAATTTCAGCACTCAGTTGCGACTTGGGGAAAACTTTTTAATAACATTTTTGTGGAGCAAAAGGACATGATTGCAGGCAGGACAAGGACGAGTTGAGATATCGATGAAGCTGTTGCAATTCCATACAAATTTCAAATAATTTAAATTCCTGCAATTCCAAGTCGAGCACCTCAATTAGCTGTCAGTTGGCAGCTTAAATTCTTGAGATTTTTGTTGGTTTTTGATAAAATGCAAATTGCTAATGGCATTTGAAGGCGACTTGTTGCAGGACATTCACATTCTTGAGGCGTTGTGCGTATTTGCGTTAGAGTCAATAAAATTGTTTATGGTCGGAGGTTGGCACATAAAGTGTCAGATGAATGAATGCTGAAGCTAAAAGTTAAAAGCCAGTGCAGATTCATATATATTTAAATAGTCGTAAATGTGATGGATTACAGTGATGACAGACAGTTTTCTCATATGACGCAGCTATTCAGAGGGATTTACGAGGCAACCTTTTCATATTACGTATACGCATTCTGAGCCAACACATTGTGTGTGCTTCAGTAAGGTGTGCAGTAAATGAGTAGGTTATTTCAGCTTTAATCCATCTGTTGGCACTTTTAAGCCACTTTTAAAGTGTTTTTATTTCAGTCAGTCAAAACAAAAGCCTTGAAAACAGTTTTTCTCACACTCTTCAGCTGTGTGTGAGCCAACAATAATGCGCTTTGCACCAACAAACAATGCACTTCGCTTTTAAATCGGATGCCATTTTGCTAAACATGACAAACTTTTCAGTTTTGTGCTCAAACTGCATAGATTTAAATTTTAGTGCTTAAAAAGACAAGTATCAGAAATAAGAATATTTGGAGTAAAAACGATTTCGTATTATGTTGTTAAACAAATGGAATTTATTACTGAAGCTATGAAGAAGATTGTTAGAAATAAATCCGGTATTTATTTAGAAATTTAGTAGCACAATATAATGGTTTCTATTTTAATTTTCTTAAAGTCTAGTCTGTGATAAAAAGAATATGGACAGTGGCTGACCCACTTAATATAGTAAATGGACAAAGATGCCATTGCCACTCGGTAAAAAAAGTGTGAGCTTTACGTAGTGACTATGGAAATTTTGAGCTGTCGCTAAACTCTGTTTTTCCCTATCTTTTTTTGAGCTTCGCCATTTCGTTTTAGGCCTTTGCAATTTCTTTTTTGCGCTTTCAGACTATTTCAATGCATCGACGCTTCTACAGTTTTTTTATGCAAGATAGATTAAAGTTGATTGGATTTTACAATTGGATCGGAAAAAAGATAGTTTAGATTCCAGCTGCCATTTTACAAAGGCAAAGTTCAATTATTGATTATTGTAAAAGTATTTTTTCTATTGTGTGACGAGCACACAAGTTTTGGGATCTTCATTTTGATTATTAACTGTACATAAAACGTATATTTGAACTAATTATTTAATATAATTTAATTTAATATAAATGACTTACAGTATCCGATTTCAACGAATCACTTGCCCAATTGTATGAGGAACATGCAACTGCCCTTCAAAGTTTAGTGTCCAATTATCGAAAAAAAAATGCCGAGCTGCGGAAGGAAAGGTAAGCATTTGACTTATTCCAAATCGATAGAGCACTTAAATAATTAACTCTTTGTTATGGTTTTTGTTGACAGACCCGCCTGCCATTTGGCCATCTTTCAGGCATGGGAAACATTCCTGCAGGAAGCGGAAACCGACTCACAGGCCTGCAATGATGTGGCCAGTGTGCTCTCTCGCCAGGTGTGTAGAAATAGAAGCCAAAATGGGAAAATTGCAAACTATTTTCATGTTTATTTAGTGTTGACAGTTAAATGGATAAGTTGTGTTAACCTCTTGCCCATATGGAGAGAGAGGAAGAAAGAGTGCGGGGGGAGAAAGATCTAAAATAGATTGTGGCTGTCATATACGCTAATTGAATAATGGGCATCCTTAAATCAATCGCTCGACCAACCAGACAATTATATACATACGAAATTCACATGACCGCGGGCAGACACTGATTAATTATGGTTAATGTGCTCACAGTTAGTGAGTGTGTTTGTATGTATGTATGTATGCGTCTGTGTGGGTGTCCATAGCTTTGGGACCTTGGGAAATCGCATGTGTAATTCGAGTGACGTATAATGTAATTTTATTTTTAATTTATACCCTGCAGCCAGGCTTTATGTAAAATAAGTCGTTCAGTCCGGGACATTAAAGTAAACAGTTATTTTTTAACATAAGCGAATATGAATTTTTTTAATGTTTTCAATACAATTTATTTATTGAGATAAAAGGACTAGCAGTATGTATTACTTTGTCATTTGAATTAGTTACCAAAAGAAAGTTAATAATTGTCATGAATTAGACATTAAAGAGTGATAATTAAGTAATATTAACTAAGTAATAAGCAACCAAAATTCTTTGTGTTTCTTTGTACTCAAATTTACTTAGATAGATGTCAATATTTTTAGTAACTACAGAGTATTTTCAAGGCTCGCACTTTCAACCAAAGACCCTTTAAATTTTACATTATTTCTTTCTTATTGGTGTGGTTTGTTTTGTTTTCCGTTCCTTTATTTGAGTTTTGCGCATTTCAACGAATGATTTGCATATTTTGATGCCTAAAAAAACATTGGCATGAATTAAAGCATACATCATTAAAACCAAATCATGAAGTACCTTAAATTGTTGATGAAATTGAGCTCCTTTGAATAATTTTATTCATGAACTGTATATAATTTTATTTATTTGATTTTGAAATGTTGCAGGTGTCACGACCAATGCTGGATAAATCCTTTCATCGAAAAGTTCAAAGTCGCAAAATATTTACACACAGGGAGTCTTTTGAGACTATTATCGCAAAGACTGAAGAGAAGCTGTCGAAGGTATGTATTGTATTACGAGAAGTTGCCACATAATTAAGTAGCAAGAGTCGAGTGCTTTAATCAACCATTTGCCTTTGGCTTAATACGCTGTATATAGAAACAGGCTTAAATTCGTATACTAACATGAACACACACGCACACTTGCAAACAGTAATTTATATTAAGCATACGCAATGTTGCCACAAGCCACATGCCGCATGCCACATGTTTATGTACTTGTATGTGTTTTTGGCTAAAATCAACTGTTGTCTCTTCCGTGTGTGGCAGTGTCGCCTGGACTACAAGCAATGCCACATGGCACACCGCCAGAATCCCAGCCAGCATTCGTTAACTGAATACATTGATGCGCATAATGCGTATGTGCAGCAGTTGCATGCTACGAATGGAATGCTCGAGGCCTACCACTGCGACACTCTGCCCCAATTGATGCAGGAACTGGAGGAGATACACAACGACCTATGCAACATTGTATCCGACTCACTGCAACAGGGTGCCGATGTAATTGCCGCCAAGGTGAGTCACATTGAATGTCGCAACTGATTTATGACTTTAGATACGACTTACGCAATTTTTTGGTACTGTGGTTCCTATTGTGGTTGTGGTTTCCTTTGTTGTTGATGTTGCTCTTACTGCATTGCAGCAGGTGGTTATTGTTGTCCTGCATCTTGACACACTTTCAGGGCCGGAATTTGAGTTCACTTTGCCTCACCGCGCCTTGGCCTAACCTTTTGAGTACAATTTGAGCATTATTAAAATAATTTCCATAATTGCGACTCCAGGGGCTCGCAATTTTCTCAGATAATTTATTTAATGTTATGTAATGTGTAGTGCGTGCGCGTAGGCATCAAACAAACAATCGCCAGGGTATGCTTATGGCTATTAAATGTTTTTATTTATCATCGAGCATTACGGCTACAACTAACATAGTGGTCACTTAGCAATGAGAATGTTTCGTTTCCCAGAACAATTTTCATTGTTAACAATTTCTGACTTTTTCTTAAAGACTGTTCTTGTTTGGATTTTAATCTCGGCCATTTCTTTGAACCTTCAAAGGTTTCATTTAATTTTAATGATTAAATCTAAATCTTTTGTTTTCTATAAAGAAAGAAATAATTACGAGATTCTACTTACATATATCTATTAGAACGCTAGCTCCTTTTTTCTTTCTATTGTTTGTTGACTAACTTCCGTTTTTAATATCCGATGGAGACTAAATTTTCAGGACAGGTTCGGACTGTAGAGTACATTATATATGTACCATTAAGTGTGCTCTTATTATTCTACTTTAATATTTTGTACTTCTATATGCGGTAAATAAAATTTGATCTAGAATCTTGCCTAGATGAGCCTAGTTTGGTGTATGTACCTCTTAGAGAATATATATACTCTATGGAGTCTACTACGTCTCATTCTGCATGTTAAGAACATATTTTTTTGCGGACTTAATAGACCCTTTTGTGCTTTTTGAAAGTGCACAGCTCTTTTTCATGATTTGTATAACTTGCATTGATCCTTAAGTAATAAATCCCTTTGCATATTTATAGGCCACCGAGCAGTCCAAGCGTTATGCGGGCCTGGCTAATCAATGCAACACAGTGTCCCCGCAACAGGATTTGGCAAACTTTGTGCGGTTGCTGGCGCAGCCATCGCAGGCACAGAAAGTACCCAGACGAGTCTTTGCACCACCGCAGGCACAGCAGCCGGGAGAGGCAGCTGAGGAAACGGGTGACTATAACGTGAGTAGTATCACAAACACTTACACAAGCTTATGGCATTACACCTTCATGCATACCTTGCAGGAGATGACGCCCACTTTGCGGAACGAGCTCGTCTTTGACCGCCACTCCACGTTGTCGCAACGCTCGGCGTTGGAGTCACTAAAGCGTGAGGCCATTGAATTGGAATTGCAAATACGTCAGCTGCAGGTGTGTAACAAATTTATATGTAAACACAAAGAAGTAGTTACAACAACATACATATGTGTATATGCATATGTTATGCGATTGCCTTACAGGACTCCATTGATGCATTGAATCGCACACAAACACGCGGCATTGAGGGTCAACTGTATAACAAGGTTAACGAGCTCCAAGAGGATTTGTCCATGAAGAAATTTGATTTGCGCGCCAAGCAAATACACTTGGCTGCCATCCGTGCCCAGGTGAGTTTTGTGCTTTATCTATTTGGTGAAAAGCTTTCACTACCCTGTGCTAGCACCTTAAGTAAAAGCTTGTCAAAGCTAAAAGCTATTCTCTTTGTGAGCTTTTGGCACCTGTTGATGTCGGAGAGAGCTTTAATGATTGACATACATTTGAAATGAGAGGCAAAGCAAGGTTTATCCTTAAATTATTCTTATCAACTCGACATAATCTATTATGGAACTAATTAAAGTTATAAATGGAGTTGTTTCCTTATCGAGTATCCTTCTATATTCGCGTGTGCACGCTTCAAAGTACACATGTACTGAGTAGGTCTGGCGGATGTAGGTCAAACAGCTGTGGATTTTGACATTCAGTTTTGTTTTTCGCATTGCGCATGTGACCAAAGGTTTCCCAGAGTGCTGCTTGCCGGAGCACAACTCCGGAAGTGTTCGTCCTTCGTTTAGTTCTACGGTAGATGAGGTTGCGTTTGGTCTGTGTAACGACGACGGTTGTGACGAGAACGGCAAACACGACGACTTTGAGGACTATTGCCGATGTCAACTACGTGCACGTGTTTGAATTGTATACTTGATTTAGCAAATTAGTGAACAATATATTTGAAAGTTTCTCTGTTAACAGCATTTGCAATTTTTGGCAGGACGAGCTGTCAAACGGTGTAAACTGCTGTTGTTGTTGTTAGATTTGTTGTTATTGGTGGGAAAAACCCAACGCAAATAGCTTTAACCCCAAGCTCGGCGTCGAGCCTCAAAAACAGCTGTTCGCCTCGGTAAAACCAACCAGACACAGAGAGAGATAGAGAGAGAGAGAGAGTGAGAGTGAGAGAGAGTAAGAGTGGGAGTAAAGTGTGTAAATCTGACGAGTGTTAAAGAGAGCGCGCGCGGGAGAATACATGTGCATGGACAGCGTTGCCAGATCGTCGCGTTGCAGTTGCTTTCGCTGTTTATAAAAGCAATGTGCAAGAGTCGCTCCAAGTCAGTCACGTGCCTGCATCTCAACGTAGCACACACGTAACGCGTCGCGTTTACGTTGTTGCCTCAGCTGCTGAGTGATCCGCAAATCCGTTCGACAAATTTAGCCGTCGCGTCTGAGGTTTGATTGGCTGCAACTGTGAACTGCGAACTGTGAATTGGAATCTGCCAACTGGCTACTTGCAACTGCAACAGCCCAGTTAATAATACAACAACAATAACGAAAGTCGGAAATAAAAAACTCTACGAATTACACATGATAAATGCGTTGGCATTTGTTTTAGACTAAGGCGTTGTCTCAGTAGCAAATACAAATTTTGTTAACCACAGACAATAATAATATACTCGTACTTTCTAGAGCGCAGGACAGGCAGGCTTTTGTGTTCAGTTTACTCAAATCGTTATCGTAACTCTGTAAATCTGTAAATCTAAACTTGTCTTGACCGTAAGTAAAGCAACAAATGTCGTTGATCCACAAGAGCAGTGTAGTCTCGGCAGCATACATATGTAAAATAATCATAGCTTTCCTTTTCTTTAATCTAACTATCAATATCAAAAAATATGTATCAACAAAACACGCATACGCACCGTGCGCCCAACGAATTTGCAAAGTGCAAGAAATATTCAATCAAAATAATTATTTTACTATGTAGCACTGTCAGTTTAAACTTCAAATCGTTTTGCTTGCTTTAAGTACTCGTACTCTTAACTGTAGTGCATTCGATTATACTATAGAAACCAAGTCAGTTGGCAAAATAAATCAAACGAGCTGACAAACAATCAAACACACGCTTGTAACTAATTTTAGCAGCAAATAGCAAATAACAATAGCTATAGATATACTCATCTCTATATGTATTTCTATCACACTTTCACCACCTACAATTACTATTACTACTACTAAATACATATTTTTAGAACCACTTAACTAACTAAAACGCTATAAATAGAAAGCAAAAACGCAAGCTACTTACTCGTATGTACTGTAAATAACAACTAATCCACTTTGCTAATCTATAGAAAGTAGTTATCTAACTAGTATTTACAATGTACTCGTAATGAACATCGCCTACTAGCGGCTCGCATTGCATTTCTACTTATAATATCGTGAGTTCTGAATGTGCAACTCCGTTTGTGAACGGCAACTCATTTGAGAGACCAAGAGACATTGCCACTTCACGTCGTGTTAACAAATTGTTATACATCGAATTTACTACTACTATATATTAATATATATACATATACATACATTTATATATATATATAAATATAATTGTGCACCATGCGCGTTATCGTACTCAAAAAGAATCGCCCTAATAAACGCGGCACGCCTACGGCAACATCCTCCTCGCGAGAGCCGCCTAAAAAATCGTATGCAAAAGTAAGAAATTCGTTTCAATTTATCAATTGGTTATTTCACATTCTGTTTATTATTTTTGCTCGATAACTATTCTATAAAAGAGTACCCAGGCTTCGTTATAGCGAAGATAATATTTACGTTTACTTTGTTCTCCTGTTTTCTTTCATTTGGCCCAAAATTGCGAATGCAATCAATTTTTGAGAAATTAAAATGCAATAAAAACGAAATGCAATTGAATGGCGCGAGTTTTCACGAATTTCTAATGTAATTGAAAGTGATAAATGCGCAATAATAACATTTATATTTGCAACCAAACCTAGCATGTTTAACTAGTACGAATTAACTATGATTTCCATATGATATTGCATTTGTAAATATTAGAGACAAAACAAACAATACTATCAATAAAATGAATACTATCAATAAAATGAACTTCAATTTAATAGCTCAAAAATTGGTTGTAGTTGTCGGAATTCTATGGCATGTTATAATAAATTTAATCAAAGTTATGCATAGCATTTAAGCATTTAATTATAAGCTATAATTAATCATTTATAACATATATATAATTAATTCGCGATCTGTGGATCGCTTGCTGTGAAAAGTACTTCGAATTCGTCATCTGAGCTTTCAGCCTTTCGCATTTGAAAATAATATGCCAGAACGACTACGATGAAATACAACTGTAGAACTGAAAGATCGAAACTAATTTTTGTTATCAATCGATACATGTATTATTTTCTTACCTGTTGATAAAATATCTAGGATCGATAGGTCCGGTAAAATGTAGATTGTAAAAGCAACTTCACTGAGAGTTGTTACAGAAATCCAAAATAGCAAACCCACCTTGCGTCTCTGAAGATAAATCTTAAATAAATGTAATTAAATTTGAATAATATTTTAGGAATTGTACCAGTATAACGCCTGTCAACAGTACTAGGGTAGTAACGCAAGTTACTAAGCCCGTGATCAAGGTGATAATTGGATTGCGATTCAGCATATCTAGAAAATGGGGTCTATGCGAATCGTAGCCTAGATAGGATCTGATCAACTTGTAGGAAACAACAGACTCAAATAGGCCGGAAAGAATGTCCAGCACTGCGATTATCGTGCAGCCCAATTTCAGGTCAAAACAATAACAGCAACTCTTAATGTTCTTCACATTATCGGGTATAATTGATAGAAGAACACTCTCTCCATCTTGAGGGTCCTCGTGGCGATGATTGTTGTTGCGATGAAAATTTAGAAAAGACATTATACGTTTGTGTTTATTGACTTCACAGACTAATGAAAATTGTTGATACTGTCCAGAAATTCCAAAAGCCTTTGCTCTCTAAAAGCCTACTTAGTGTCCAGTACAATTGTTGTCTGGCTTTTTGATTAAGTTTTGTGCAATTTCCTATTCCGAAATTAAGTGCACAAGAAAATCCAATTTGATTTATTTGTTTGGCGCATCGAAAGCGAAAAGCGCCGGAAAATGAGAACAAAATCTAAAACAATTCAATTTTCCAAACGCCAAACGTGAGGTCTTCCATCTAGAGCTCTCCCATTTTCATTTCCCCTCTCATGCTCTGCTTTATTCTTCAGTTTAACTCTGGCACTGACTCAAATTGCTCTGCCTCAATTTCAGCCTTGGTTACTGACGCTACCTCTGTTGCCATTGGCACAATCGGTTGGCCATAAGCGAAATTTCTTTACTGATTTCCTTTTAAAAGCATTTTTCGAATTGTCTTGACTTGGCCACTTGAACTGTCTTCGTCCTTTGCGCTTTTTCCCTTTTCCCATCCAGTAAATTTTCCGATTGCCATTTCTACCAACAGCTTTTCAACTTATTTTTTGTGTGTGTGTGCAGCCACATTTTATTTATTGTTGTTTGGTTTCATTACTGTTGTTGTTGCTCAGACAATGACAACTTACTTCTGTGGAATGTTTACACAGCATTTATTTTAGCCACGTCATCTTAATATAATAAGTGGCATATCATACCGTTTGAATTAAGTTTCAGGACATTAAATTACAACATAACAATAATATAATAATAATAGTATTATTTATACACTATATAAGAATAATAATAAAAGTTACTTGCTAAAGATTATGTTGTAATGTTGTTACTTTCCAACAATTACAATTAACTAATTTGTCAACAGGAGTTATTTTAATACTAATTGTATATATTTAAATAACGATATTAACGTTTTGGCTTATCTTTTGTGTTGTAAATTTCCGGTATTTCAATACCCCGTAAACTTAGGCTAAGTTACAAAGGGACTGGCTAATAGATAACATTTTTTTTCAAACAACATATTCAGCTGATTACTCAGCTGATTACTAAGCTGATTAATTTATAACAGCTTGTAAACACAGTTTATAAGTCCTTTAAAGTGATTAACGGTACAGATTTCCTGGGCATCTGCTAGTCGATCCCTTATTAACTTCAGCATAGAAAGTAATCAATATTAAATTGATATTCAGAGTTTAAAGGTCTCATTTTGTTAATAATATAGATGAGGTGCAAATTGAATTTTAATTTCTTATGCTATAAACTTTACCAATCTTGCCACATGCTGCTGCCCCAAATTGAATGCCATACAAAAGTCGAAGACATGCAAATAAAATGAATTTCCGTTTCTTGCTGAAAATAGTTGACAACTATTCTTTGGCAGACTTTTGCATGGCACTTTTGTCAACGCTCTCACTATCCTGAATAGATTGATGCACGCCTCCTCTGGTTCCTTTGTAGGATACGCATGTATGTTCATGGTTGTAGTCTGTCAGAGGGCTAAGGTCAAAAGCTGTGCTCCTAAAAGGGTTAATTTTAAATTTATTGCTACGGTCTTGTTACATATGCCCCCAAATCCATGCAAAGGGACGCAAAGGAGCTCAAGAGGCATCCAGTTGCCAGCCAAATGGTGTAGGCATAGTCGTAGTCGTATTCATAGTCCGAAATGGTGAAACAACAATTTACACGCTGCCCTCGTCGACACACACACACACTCACTTACACCTACACCCACACCCACGCAGACACACACATACAGATAGAAAAGTGAAAGGGGACAAAGTGCTGAATTTATGTACGTGAGTTGAGTGTTCTGGGAGCGACCTGCATGACGGCTATGACATGGCGATATTTCTCAGCTCGGCTGCCAGGATACGTTATCTGGGCAACTGGGTGGCCAGGTTGTACTTTATTTTATTGCTTTAATAAATATAAAATGCGTTTCGCTTTTCTTTTTCCTCTATCTCTCTCTCTCTCTCTCTCTCTCTTCCTCTCTCTCACTCTGTTTCTTATTTTTCTCTGTTTGCGACTCGTGCAACTCTGTACAGGCATCGACATAGTTTGCCACAATCTCGAGCACAATTAGTATCTTTGGAAAAGGGACAGAGGGGGTTAATTGTTGGGAAGTCCCCTTAATCTTAAACAGGGCCAGAACTTAATTGGGCGCCTAATGTGTCGCTGCTGAATTGCTTGTCATATAAGCAAAAGATAATTTCTTATTTTTTCCCTCATTTTTTATTTGTTGTTGCCGCATAAATTTTAATTAATCATAAAAATGTGTGCGCATCAAAATGCCACAGGTTTGGGGCAAGTATTGTGTTCACTCTTTGTTTCTGCCCGCTATGTTGTTGTTGTTGCGTTTGTTGTTCATTTTGCCTAGCAAGCTGTCCTGAGAAATTCATATTCGTGTTTAATAATAAATCACAAGATGCTGCCGCTTGGAGGTCGCAACAGCAGTCTGGCCCATTCATTTGGCTTTGCTGCTAGGAGAGTTGAATGTGGTGCAACGTTTGATTTTCATTAGCTCTGCCACTTATACACACACACCCACACGCACACACAGCCACAAGTGAAAGAAACAAACACAATGGCTTGTAAGTCTGTTGGCAGTGCAAATGCCAGCGAAATGGCGCCATAAAAGGATTGCCGGCCATGGAAATTTAATTAAACTCATCATTCCATTGTATCGCAATTCCTGCTACTCTCTCCACTCCTCTCTCAGCCATTGTTCCCTCCCTTTATCTTCCCTGCTGCTCTCAATTAATCAGCCTGTTCGCGGGCTCCAACTTTATCAGACGGATGTTTGCATCAACTAATTTGCTGAATTGTTGAATTTTGCGGACTGTAAATATATGCCTGCATTTCCTGTCATTTCGAAAAACTAACCGACAACAAAACGAAGCAGAAAAATAGCAAATTTGTATATCCTTTGCTGTGGGCATTCTCAATATAATCAAAGAAAATAATGTTAACTTGTTTTGTAGACTGATAACAATTTTGATAGCAAGTTTTAATCAGTAAAGTTCGTAATTGTTGCTGAAAATATATGTTATAATGGTCTTGGGATCTGTCAGAAACACGCAAGAACAATTTTTACTGCGTGTGCTCGTTAATTGTTTATCGTTTAGCCAAGATTAGTCATGAACATTAAATTCTAATAAAAAGTAATTTGATATTGTAATTAAATGTTGCTTAATATATTCATAATAAATAATCATTTTCTTATTGCAAGGGTATTTAATCTTCGACTCTGTCGCTATTCCGTTTTCTTTCCCTGTCTTTACTTCGCTCTACTGCGAGTGGCACTGGGACTTCTGTTCGAAACTGATAAATATTTAAGGGGAAATCTGAAGAGTGAACTGTGTGCAGCTTTTAGTGAAAAGCAGCTGCTTTTATGGTTATTTTGTTATGGAATCCCTCCAACAGCAGTTGGCAGACAGATTTGAGTAGCTTGGATCAGCTAGAAGCAATTTTTGGAGATTTACAAAAATGCGTTCCATTTTTCCACTGATTGCTGTTTGTTGTTGTTGTTGTTGTTGTTGGGTGTTTTCATTCATTAAAATTTCATTTGGAAATCTGGAATATGCTGCCGTAATCTTTTCTAGCCATTTGTTTTTGCCCAGCGTTTGGCCCAGGCTCATTGTCTTGGCATGCCTGCGTCTTCAACTTTGTCTGTGTCCTGCCAGTTAAACAAATATTTCTGTCAGCAAAGTCTCTTGATGGACATTTGTAGATATTGTTGTAGAAAAGTGCAAGGACATTCAGCTAAGAGTTACTAACAAATACTGCGGACTGGGTACTGCGGACTGGGGACTGTGGATTTTAGACTAACACGAAATTCCTCTGCCATATTTTCGTCTATTTAATTGCTGCAAGCTCTTATCTGAGTGCGTTTTATTTGACGTTCATAGTTTATGCTTCGTGTTTTGGCCACCTTTTTCTATTTTTTTCCGAGCGTTTTTTGTTTTTGCTGTTGTTCTCTTGGCGCTGTCAAGATAAACACAGCAACCCAAAACATAGCTGAGCTTGGCTTGAACAAGGAACAGGGATAAAAATAGTAGGGCATACAACATTGTTTGACTTTGTGGATTTCGTTGAACAGCAATTCTTCCCCTCTTCTCTCTCTACTCTTCCATATTGCCCTTACCTCTTCTTTATGTTTGCTTTACTCTGTTCTGTTCTCTGTTCTGGTTTACACTTGGCTGGTTATCCCTTCAAAGCACTTTGGCAGTTAAACCGTAAAGATGATAAATGCGAATGTCTTTCAATTTGAGTTGCCGCTTGCCGATTGCTGCCTCTTGCCTCTTGCCGCTTGCCGCTTGCTGCTTGCCACTTGCCTCTTGCACCTATTCGGGGTGAGGGAGCTGAATTTATGGTTATGCCGCTGACCCGAATTAGGCCAAAATTTTGCATATTTTTTTTCTCAGCTTTTTGGCCACACTGATTGACAGACAGCTGGCCACCTACTCAGCCATTTCGGCCAAGGCTCTCTCTGACTCTGTCTCTGGCTTAAAATACAGAAAGTCACATTAATCAACACTTAAACGTTTAATTGCCGCTCATTAATCTTGACGTTGCCAAAACGAGAGCACCAACTTTGTTGCCTTCTGTCAATTTTCTCTTTCTGTCTCTATATATCTGGTTTTGTTTTTGGTTTTTTTTCGAGTGGCTTTCATCCCCTGTCCCCCGTCTCTCACCGTTCCTCGTGGACATTTTGTCATTTAGCAATTAACTTTACGCCCATAAACACGCCTTGTTTTGGCTGGGCCAAAATTTGCGGCATGCCGCTTGTAAATATTGATGAGGCTAACGCTGTGGCTGCCTGGTTGCCTGGATGCCTAGATGCCTGTCTGGCTGACTGTGTGGCAAGGCGAGGCGCCTGTGGCAGCCACAGTCCCAGCCAAGAGAGAGTTGATGGACTCTTGCCAAAATTATGTTGCAGCTTATGCTGCTTGGGCTCACAGCTGTCGCCGTTTTTGATTGAAATATGAGCCCAAAATTTGCTCTGACCGCGACAGCAACCATTTCCCCTTCAATTCTCTCCTGCCCCAAAACCAGCGAAAGTCAAAGCTGCGCAATCGAGTTAATTAATTTTCACGTTGACATTTCATTCGTTGTATATTTAATGAGCGGGTGTCGCTTTCGGCCCAAAACTTCTCATGCGATATATTTACATATTTACTGACACAGACATGCATGTATGTATAAGTCAGCATGTATATGTATCTGTATTTACATGTATTTACAAATGGTATGTGGGCTTTACCATTGACATTGGCTTCGTTACGCCGTTGACTTTATATGCTGTTGACTCGTTTTTCAAAATATTGTGGCAAAGTTAAGCCAAGTAGCAGTCACACAATGGAAAATATAATTTCATTTTCACATTGCATATCCAATAAGCAGGACCAGGCGTTACTTCAGATGTCAAACTTATGGCAACAAGACAAAAGAAATAACAAATAAATGTACATAAAAGTGAAACAAAGCAACAGAGGAAGTTTTTGAAAGATGCAATCTCGACTAAGTGATATTCTGTAAAAGTTCGGAAAGTTAAGTTATGGGGATATCTTAACCTGAAGTTATCTAATATATAAAATAATATACAAGAGCTGTCAGAGTCGTGTGTCTCTGATACTATCCATAAATATTTACATCTGTGATTCTTTATAGCTTTAGTCATAATTGGCTAAATAACAACAAATTAACTTCTTCTTAACTTAATAAAGCTATAAATATAAACTATAATTTGAATATTTATTTATTGCTAGACCAATGGTAAATTGAAGTGTATTTATAAATATTCTATAAATAAATATAATACTCATACTCTTCCACTTCTCAACCAATTAGGTAATAGTTTTGGACAAAAATCTTTGGATAAATTGTCTCTGACAGAAAATTCCTGTTCTGATTGCAAATTTAATAAATCTTTGCTGTAAACTGCCTTGATCATTACATTCCAGAAATGCCAATAAATTGTATTTGTTTTTTGTTTTATTCAAAAATCGAGTTGATGTTGCCGTCTAGTTGGCAAAAATATTTGCAAACCTGTTGGAATTTATGATGCAAAATTGTAAATATTTCAATGATGAAATTAAACGAGATTTGTGCTTGTTTTGGACAATCCCATTGAACAATAAGTGAGGCATATAGAGAAAAAGAAATGTGAAGAAAATAATAACATTTAGGGGGTGCATAATCTATGCAACGCCCTGCCACTTTTGTTTTGTATATTTTCTCTTAACCATTTTTCATTTTACGGTTTTTTTTGTCCTTTTTTTCTACTTGTAGTAAACTCGTATTTGGTTGTTGCCTTCAAAGAGAAAACTTTCGACTATTTGCCTTGGCACTTGTCTTTTATTTTTGCTTTACACTTAACTACATAGCCTGAGTTGTTGCCTCCGTTGCTGCCTCCAGTTGCTGCCTCAGTTGCTGCCTGCAGTTGTTGCCTCAGTTGCTGCCTCAGTTGCTGCCTCCAGTTGCTGTTGCATTTAGTTTTTTATTTTCCGCTCTTTCAATTTTTATTTATGCAAATAAGTTTTGCCTGCGCTGCGTTGGGTGCGCTGTCTATGGATCTGCCTCTGACGCTGTTGCCTTGTTATCGCATAAGGATGTTGTTACAACTTTTGCTTTTGTTGTAGTAGTTGTAGTTGCTGTTGTTCTTATTTTTGTTGTTGTTGTTGTTGGGGAACTACAAGAATCTACATGTTGTCTGGCCGCACAGGACACACAAGTGTTAGGAGAAACGTGGTTTAAATAAGTAGGAAAAGCAAAGAAAAACAACGACCTGCCCCAATCTCAACCCCTCAGCCCAGTTAAGGCCAGCAGGACACAAAGTAATATAGCTCGAGTGACTTCTGTTGTTGCTGCACTTGTTGTTGATGTTGGTGTTGCCGTTGTTGTTGTTGTTGTTGTCGAAACTTTAATTATCACTATGTTTGCAGTGTGTGCGGCCTCTCATGCACTCACTTATCCCACTGCGTAGGCGTGGCTGTGGGCGTGGTAGTTGTTTGAATTTTATACAAAAACTTTTAGTCTGCATAGTTTTTGGCTATTGTTGCGCCCCAGTCTCTGTCTTCTTTTATCTCCCCCTCTCTCTCTCTCTCTCTCTCTCTCTCTCTCTCTCTCGATCTCTCTCAATCAGGCATTTTTTGTGGTTGAAACTTTATGTTTTTGTTCTCTGTGCTTCTGTGAAAGAAATAACACTCATACGCCACAACAGCCGCTGCGGCTTTCACATATGTGTGGTCAATAACTATTGCATACTTCACGGCGCTTTAATATGCCGTAGCAAAAATCACGCATACGTCGTGTACGCCATGCCATCATGCATTTATGCAACACGCTGTTAACACGAACCACTTGCAAGTCAACGAGTGTGGCGACTTTCCAAGCATTTCCATATTCATTTGCACATTAGGCAGCCAAATCACACACACACACACACACACACGCACACATACGCACACTCGCATGCACACGACGCAGCCACACCCGAATTGTTGGGCCAGACTCATGAATTTTTATCGGTGCTGTCGTTAGTGCTTTGCATACATTACTCTTCATTTGTGGAGGAGGACGCTTGTGGCACGCAACTGGCCACGAAATTGCAACATACGATTTTCAGTTGAGCAGAAGTGCAACAAAATTTCGAAATGTGTCCATTGCGAAATCAATGAAAGAATTACGCTGCAGTTCAGGTGCTGTTTTTCATGTTTCACTGATTGCCCAGCGTGACATGAGGGGATTTGATTGGCTTCGCGAGAGGGGTAAGTGCTAAATGATGCCACGTGCGCTGCATTGACAAGCAATTTTGCATTTGGGAAGACAGAAGCACAGAAGCGACACCATCAATTTGCAATATATCAACTCGAAAATTGTCTCTCTTTTTCTGTTCTTTGTTTCATTTAATCTTTTGCCGTTAGCTGCCATTTGATGTGACAACTTGATTGCATATCCAGCTACGACTAACAGTTGGCAGGTGCAGTATGTGTCGAAAGACTTTTCCCCAGCTCCTTTTTGGCACGTATATCGAGAGGATGTTGCAGTTGCACGGCACAATGTGGAACGTTTCAATTAAAGCATCGTTACCAGCCCGCAAATTCGGCAATGTTGGCAGCCCTAAGCTGTTAGAGATTGCAACTTGCAACTTGCAATTCGCGAAAGCACATGTTGAAAATACAATAAATATACACTATACATATACATATATATATATTTATTTCATATGTGTGTGTGTATGTATGTTATGCACAAGTGCAAGTGTTACAAGGCCAAAACTTTTTGCAGCATTGGCACAAAACGCACAGCACGTGGCCTTTTCTTTTATATATAGTTATTTGCAGGTTCTGCTCTCATACATATCTTGCTATAAGTGCTATATCTACGTGAGTGTGTGTGTGTGTGTGGGCGTGTCGCATTTAAGCCTCAAATGCGCCTTAGGGCAACCATCTTATGGCCAAGAACGTGGCTGGCTTAAATAGAAAGCGAGCGGAAAATCGCCTTTAATGGCAAAGGCAAAAATATATATTTTCTCTTTTCTTTCTTGGGTTTACTTTCATTTTTATTTTAATGCCCTACAACCTATTGAACAGGGAATTTCAACATTTGCTAGACAAGCACGTGGATTATGGGAAAATGTGGTTATGCATAGTTAATTGATCATTTTTGGAGCGTTAGCATAACAAATAGGAACACAAATCACTTTAACAGCTTGTTAACATACAGTTTTCTATCTACTTGCTGACACACTGCTAACTAGATGTTAATTCACTTAGGAGTATCACACACTAGATAAGTGAATAAAAATAAATATGGTCAAATTCCATATAGTGTATTTTGATTTTTTGTTGTAATGCCTTTTTTATATAATCGAATACCCATAGAAAATGTGAACCGAAATCGATATTCCCTTTGGTTTGCTTTTTAATATTAAATTTTCGGCTTGCTCCATGTTGATGCATAAGAGTTTTGTTGAAAAAAATAAATATAAAAGCTTTTGCACAGATCTATTTCTTAAAAAAATATATTTCTCCTAACATACTAACTGAACATTGCACAGCCGAAGTGGGTGATAAATTTATTATGCTTTAAAAAGCAGGTCAGAGTTTGGAGTTAAAGATTATGAATTGCTTGGAATGAAAGACTACTTTCTTTCTTAAGGTATCTTAACCAAACGGTTTGCATGTTTGGTTGTGTCAGTTACATCTTAAACAAATTTCAAATTCTCATACATGACGTACATTACATACATACATTTTATTTTTAATTGAATATACAATTGATCATTTTAGCATTGGCATAATAAAAAGTGACATCGATCAAAATAAAAGCTTGTTAAAAGAAAAAAGATTATTTTTTAAAGGCTGACACGCTGCTAATTACATTTGATACCGAAAGCGTTTATAATTTGCTATCTCCATTATTTAAAGACTGGAAAATAAAGAAGATATATGCATACTTAAAAGTAATAGGATCTAGGGTATCTAGCAGCCTCTCATTTAGTATGCTATTCGAATATTCTGCTGGCGACAGCTGCATTAATTTGCTTGTCATGACTTTAGACTTGGCTTGTGCCATATTCAAAGCCTCGCGTCCAGAGGAGCTATATGTTCCGATGGTTGGGTTAATTGCTTTCCCCTTTTTTTTAACGGGGTGGCAACCTCACAAATGCTTTAACAAGCTTCTATCGATGTTGATTACACTCTGTGAGTTAATGGAACTCTTGGCCTTAGTTGAAACCTGGCTTAGAAAGAAACAACGAGCGATAGGGAGAGATAGAGAGAGATAGAGAGAGAGAGAGAGAGAGAGAGATCTTTTGGTCAGAATATGGCATGGCTATGGCCAATAGCTGCCAGCTGCTTTTAGTGGGTGGTGTTAACGCAAATATTTTCAAAGAAAACATTTTGCTTTTCATGCTTACTCGCTCTGTCGCTCTCGCACACTCTCTGACTCGCTCTGTACTTTGCGGGAAACATTTTTAAACGGTTCATGTGTTAAATTCATTGGCATGGAATTTTAATTGGATGATTTTCAGTACATGCCACGTGCCAATTTGATGTGGCATGTTATGAATTCATAACCAAACTATATATGTGCGTATGTGCGTATGTGGGTGTGTGTGTGTTTGTGGATGGCATGTGCAAATTGTGCGGCATAGAAGAATATTTCACTGTTGCCTTAAGTTGCTGCTTAGTCATAGATAAGCCACTAAGTGTAAGCGTAGGCGATAAGTCCTGGCAACATGCAACATACAATATACAACACACATAAGCATTATACAACAAGAGCTCAGACATTGGCAGCCATTATGGCTAGTAACTCCAGCCTTTAGCTGGGTGTTGTGTACGTGTGCTCATATATAATGATGTGGTCTCCAGTCTCCATTCTCCATTCTCCGTTCTCCGTTCTGCACCAGCTTCAGTTTGTCCATTGTGCGCTCTCGAGCGTGAAATGTATGACAAAAAGAGCAGAAACTGATGCTGAAACGGGAGCTCAAACGCGTGCTTCTGCTTCTATGGCAGCTTCAGTTGTTTGGGAGCTAAAATGTGAGCTAAAAATATACATGACAGCAAAAAAATGAAAATGAAAACCCAAAAAAAAAAACCGAAGAAAATCAACACCATGGAGAGAAGCAGCTGGCTGCCTCAATGCTTTTGCTTTTGCTTTTGCTTTTGCCAGTGGCAAGTGTTAGCCGAAGCTTTAGCTGACGACGGCTTTGAGACTCGCTGCGAGCAATCCAATAACAAATTATATGCACAAGACAATTGGGTCCTTTATTGCCCAACGACTTTTATGCGAAAAGTGCAAAATGATTTACGATTATGTTGATAAAATGGCTTAAATAGTATTTTCATTTCTTAACGCTCGAGTGCACTTTGGAGAGCCAACGAGAGAACTGAACGACAGCACAGATTCTCAGATATACACACATATATTCAGATACACAAACACACACACACACACACCGCCTCGACACACATACAGCGGCAGTTTCAATTGTCTGCAACCATATGATTTGTTTGCGTTTAAGCGTTGGCAGTAGCAACAAAAAGACAACGACAACGGAGACATTTTTTGTAGCATGCTTGTCTGCGTACGTATACTTAATATGCATATGTGTAACTGTATGTGCATGTGAGTGAAATATTCATGAGACTGTCTTACTGTGCCCCTTCTTATGCACTCGCTTTAAGTAAGTAATCGAGGGAATTTCTTAGTATTTAAACTTATGCCTTCAACTCACGCTACGTGTCTGCGTCTGCATATTAAATGATGTACAAATAAGTATCTTTTACTTTAGCCCAATAACTGACTCAGCCACACTCCCACATCTACACTCACGTAGTAACTGGTGTCGAAAGTGCTTGCAACTTGCAACTTGCACCTTTGCTGACTTTGACTTTCTCTCTGTCAGTTGTTCAATTATGAAAATGCTGACAGACTCTCTTCGTCTGTTGCAGTATATTCTGGCTACAAAGTGCAGTTATTGATTTCAACGTACATACATTATTAAATCATTTATTGCAACCGCAAAGCATGCACAAAGACTGTCAGTTTCCTTGACGTGTGCTCAGGCTCAGATGGGCTTAGTACATATTCATAATGAGTGAAAAGGCAATATTATCTGACTTTATTATATAGACTGCGGTCAGTCATGCTGA
The DNA here is from genome assembly GCA_037043535.1 of Drosophila putrida. Classification (NCBI taxonomy): domain Eukaryota; kingdom Metazoa; phylum Arthropoda; class Insecta; order Diptera; family Drosophilidae; genus Drosophila; species Drosophila putrida. The sequence continues at coordinate 5,558,352 of JBAMBI010000160.1, read as the reverse complement.
AATGCTGAATTGCGAATGTTAAATGTTGTCCATAAAGCAGAAAATGCAATTACTTTTCCTACACACACAATTGATTTTCTATCGCATTTCACGCCAAGCAAAACAAATTGGCCGTAAAATAATTGCAAATACACCAGCTGAATAACTATTTGTGCTCAATATTCGACTATAGACTCTACAGACCCGACGTGGACATAAATCACAGCTGCCTGAGGCAATCGATTGTGCCTCCCTTTCTCTTTAATCTCTCCCCTGACCTTGGTCCCCATAACTAGTGACAGATTTTAGGCAAATTTAACATCTCATTTAATTGGAAATTTTTGTTGCAATTTAAAGAAAATATTTGAGTTCGATCTCCGCATTAATTAAACTTGTCTTGGCCTAAAACTGTTTACTCAACTTGATTTATATTTAAATCGCTTAGATTTCAATCTTCTTGAAAGTATTATTTGAAATTTGTTTTAGGTTGCAACCTCTTTATTTTAACATTTCATTTAATTCAAAATCATTGTTGCAATTTAAAGAAAACATTAGAAGTAAATCTTCGCATTTATTAAACTTGTGCTTAGCCTAAAACTAATTACTCAACTTGATTTATATTTAAATCGGTTGGATTTTTTCAAAGCATTATTTGAAATTTGTAATAATTTGCAATCTTTTTTTATTCATCATTTCAGTCAAGAAAACATAAGAATCAAATAAAACTTGAGCTTTGCCCAAAACTATTTACCTAACAGAACTTATATTTAAAACGCGCTGAAGGTTCTTTTGAAAGCTTAATCTACAACTTGGATCGAATTTTCCGCTTAATTTAAATAAAAATGTTACTCAATTGAAAAATATTGGTAATTTTTAAAGAAAACAATAGAAGTAAATCAATATTTACTCAACTTATTTAAGCGTTGTCTTTTCTTGCGTATAAGGAAGCTCTATTGATAGTTTAAACAAGCATTATTTGAAATTTGTACTTCTAATAATCTATCTTAATGTTAAATTTGTGGTAATTTTCATTCCACTTAATCCGCCTCCTTGGTTTTTGTAGCACAGCTTTGGGGGCATTTGGTAGCTAATTAATCGCGACCTCGCCCGCCATATGTTTACCTTGGGTAAACTGCCAAACATCGCGCCCATAAGTATGTCATAAACTGTGCTTAAGCCAAAAACTGGGCCTCTTCTTCTTCTTCTTTAAGAAGAAGGAAGAAGAAGAAGAAGAAGGAAGGAGGGTGAGAGAACCTAAATGATGTTTGCTTAACAGCATTTGAATTAATGATGAATCTGGTTGCTTAGTCAAAAGCAAAAGCTAAAGCCAGTGGCACTTGCCACTTGCTGACTCACCTGACTAAAGGACACCTTAGAATCAGAACCACGCCTACTACTCACGCCTCCGAGTTGAGCGCGACTCTAATTTGTTTGTACAGCTTGTACTTGGAACTGAATTATGCATTACGGCTGAGGATGGGGCAAGCCACCATTTTGGGCTTTTGCGCTTGCAACGCAGTTGCTTAATTGGATTTCGATTTTCTACTCGTGACACGCACTGAAACAATAGACATCAGACAAGAGAGAAGAGACAAGAGAGAAGAGACTAAGAGAGAAGAGACAGAGACGTAGACAAACAACAATAACAATGGACATGCCGATTAACTTAATTAATGTCACACTAATGACAGCTCAATGCGATTATGTTGGCAACTGCAACAGAAGTGGCAACAGCAGCGGCAACAAATGTGGGTGCGGGGCAATAAATGAGAAATGAAATTCAGTCAGAAATTAACTGTCACAAGGCAAACCAAATAAATTGAAAATGTAATCGACAAATCCAATCAAATGCTATCGATAAATGATGCATGGCTAATGAGTCAGCTTTGAGCCAGATTATTAACTGAATGGGGAAAGCCTTTGTGGCATTCATTTGGGGCAATAACCGTAATAAGGCTGATTTTATAAGCCGCTAATTAGTTTGCTTTGCGCTCGTTATGAATTGTTGTGCATCGAATTCAGAGCTATCAAGCAATCAACTCGTTAAGCACATCTATCTAGATTCTACAAACTGCAAACTTGATCAACGTTATGCCCCTCTTGCAACAAGAGGCAACCCGACAGGCATATGCCGGGAGGTTGTCACGTCCTTCATGTGGCCAATTGAGAATGCAAATCTGTCGTTCGGTTCAAGCTCAGTCATCGGATGAGTATGGGAGTGAGGATAGGGATGAGGATGAGGCCTCACTCAGTGACGTATGCCTCTCATCGTCAACGGCAGTTGCACTAACAGCTTATAATCGCAACTTAACATGCTTGCAGCAGATGCCGAAGCATCAGTGCAAACATCCTCTATGCCGGATATCACACAGTCTTTCTCACAAAAAAAAGGGCAAAAACAAAAAACCAAATTATATCTTTGTAATACCGAATATTTGTTACTCTTGGGAGCCACTGTAAAAAAAAATAAAAAAATTTTACCTTAGAAACATCTTGGAAAACGAATTGCTCATTCAAAAAATAGGATGACTTACTAGATGCACTGCCTGTAGAACCCAACTGTTAAAAAATCACAATAAAATATTTAATTGGAGTGAATAATTGGTATTAAATATTTGATGGGAGTGAAAATGCAACTCTAAAGCTAGATTTTTTGACTAAATGTTTCTCAAAATTTGGACAAATATTCAGTTTACTCTTGAAAAAAAGCGGAGATAGTATGTTGGAAAAATTAAAATGGGATTTAATGTACATCAGTGCTTAAACTTAATATTTTCGCAGTGTACAAATCCTTAACTACTTCTCCGTAGTTTTATGATATAAGTAAACTTTTAAAGCTGAGAGATTTGTTGTAAATCAGCTGTTCTCAGCTGTCATTAATTTATTAAGAGTTTCTACAAAACTATTTACTATTGCTATATTTTATTAAATTTTCTGTTTATTCACAATGCAATTTATTCTTAACTAAAAAAATAAAAATAACTTAAATGGAAATTCAATTAACACCGTTTTTTTGACGTTTGCTCGGTTAGAAGAACAACAAATTTTGCTTTTGTGTTTGCTTTTTGATTTCTATAGATTTGTATATTATGCCTAAAATAGTTTACTACGTCTGTCTAGTGCATTACACAATATTCAACAAAATCATAATACCTTCTTAAAGGGTATAAAAAGGGCACCCTGGGCTTCTTCTGCTGTCAGAAAATGGATGCCTGGCGTGCCCTGCTCATCTCTTCGACCTCAGCTTGTTGTTTACTGCACCTCAGCGCATCCGAGTAGGCTATGCTAAATGACTCACATACCAACACACACGCTCATACACCCAACACGCACACACACACACATATCCCTGAGATGTTGCAACAAGCATGCGGCGTGTCGAGTGCGTTGCACTGAATTTTGCAGCTTTTGTTTTGCGGCTCAAGCCACTCAGCTTGTTTTATATGCGCTTATCTCTAGATACTGCACACACACATACACACACTAATACACACCCACACACAAATGACACACAACAACAATATGGGCAAGCACAGCTGCCATTTTGTTGGCTTTCTTGCAAGAGGTCCTTGTGCCTGAGCAACGTTTACAAACATGTAGTTGAGTGGGCTGTGAGTGTCATTGTTGCCAGAAATTTGAGAGGAGAGCGTGTGTGTTGCCTGTCTTTGAATACCAATACCTGTGTGGCAGCATCCCATATGCTTTCTCTTCTTTCCCCTCTTAAATCCACCATTTGTTGCAGCTTCTAACGTTCAAGCTCAAATCGTAGCATACTTTTCTGAGTTGTACACCAAAATATGCAGACCGCAATTTACCAGAGACAAAAATGTAATTTGTGCGGTATGCTTCTACACATATGTTTCCAACCTTTCTCCCTCTCTCTCTCTCTGTCTCTCTCTGAATTTTGTATAGCCAGCATAAATGCTGACCACGTTGCAAGTACACTTTGGTGAATTTTGAGTTGCATACCCGCGGCATCTTCCACATGACTGCACAAGAGTTTTCACTGGGTATCCAAATTGTGCGGTGCCACGTTACGCTGCTCACTTTCAATATCGCAGTGGCATGGCACATTTCAATTCCAATTCTAATATCAGTCTTGACAACAGCAACTACAAATGCAAACTGGCACTCTGTATTAGTGAAAGAAAAGAAGAGATAGAAGTCAACACAAGTGTGGGCTTTGCAAGTGCAAAAGGCGAATGCGAAAAAATATTTGCCCTGCCAGAAATTGACAACTGTTTGCTTAGTTGAGAGTGTTTGCTTGTCCGGGGATGTTTGGAAAAGGGAAAGGGACGGGAAGGGAAGGGATGGGAAGGAGGTTAGCGGCTGCTGCTAGAAGCGGAAATTTGACACTCTCATTCTCACTTGCACTTACTACCAAGTGACTGCTGTGTCCGGGTAAGGAGGCTGCAGGGTGTTTGGGTTGAGTGTTGGCTGACAAGACTGAGTGTCCCTGCAGCTATGGCGCGTAATATCAGCTTACTTTTTAATGGCACTGCTGGCAGTCAATTATGTAGTCTCCTAAGTTAGCGATGCCAGCCAAAATATGTAATTAAAGCAGATAGCGAACTCTGAACGCCAAAGTGAAAACTACTTGATTACCAATTGACGATTCTATTACAAACAATGAGCAAAGTGCATGGTGGTTACATTAACAATTAAACTAGAATTTCTCTCTTTCTTCCTTATAATACAGATTAAAACTATATAAAAAGTTTTGCTTTAGTCCACTTTAAGCGCAATACGTAAAGAATATAACTGGGGATCTGAAGAGCTAATGCAGATAACATTTTGACATTGCTAACACTGTTTAAGTATGTTCACTTTTGGCTTCCACATGCTTTAAATAACCTGCAACAATGGATTTGGACTCGTATTACGTTGGCATAGAATATATTTAGCTAAGTTTATACAAGCAAGCTGTGTGTATGGCAAATTTATTCAGATGTTACATAAAGCTTAACTTAAGCAACAGAAGGTCTTCGGCTTGGCCCAGTAATATGAAATATTTGCTCAAGATAAACCCTTTTTTTTAAGTGGGTTACAGTCAATTTGGGATTCATTGTAAAATTTCCCAATACCTTGATGGACTCACTATCTATGGATCTATAAACTTTTCCATTTGGGCGCCATGAGTTTTACAACTTTAATCAAAAATTGAATATTACTGTCGGCTCAAACTTTAGCCTGGCTTGGCACACATCATAAATATGTCAAAGGTATTTGAGAACTATGTGTCAACTTTGCCACAACTCTGCCAAAAGTTTCCACAGCATTTTTTTTCTCCAACTTTAATCGATAAACATGACTATTATTAACCTAGGAACAGTGAAGAGGCAGAAAGACATGTACGAATAGTTTGTGATTTCGTAACGATGCCAAAAATATGGAAATGTATGGGTGTGTTTGCTCAAAGTATTATGTGTGTATTCATACTGGGTATTTGAGTACTCGTATTTGTACTCACATGGGTGTGTGCGGTCTTTTGAGGTAGCTGCACGTTACGCTAACAAGTTGCATTCTCGCTGCAAAGCCCGGCCCATAACTAAGGGCCAAAAGCCAACTACAATATGTGAACTGCAGGTTTGCCTTCCTGCCTGTCTGTCTTGGCCTCGCAACACCAGCAATTTATAAGCCAACTTCGCCAGAGACTTGCCTGCATCGCCATCGCCATCGCCTGGCAGGCATTGCAACGTCGCCCACAACTTGCTTAATTTGATATCAAATTTATAACTGACTTATTGGCACTTGGCAGTAAGATTACGCCTCCCAGGCAGCCAACAGACCTGTATATATGTATGTACCTTTGCCACCTTTTACACAACACCTACACACAGCCACATATCTTTCAAGTAAGTTATTACGTATACGCAGTGTGTGGGCTTGTGTAAATGCGGGCTGTCAAAGTTTTGGTTGCCGCGGGGCGTTTTATGACTTAGGTATGTGTTTCTTATATGCCATCAGTGCTATATTCTGATAGAGTGAATTTTTAACACGCCCATCTCACGCCCATCAAATTCAAATGATGTGATCTGATGTGCTGCAACACGCAAAAACAACAACATAAAATGCCAAGAAAAAAGACGACAGAAGAAAGAAGAAAAAGAAGGATTCTACATTTATGCAATTTGCAATATTGACAGCTCAGCATTTTGTACAGCAGGCATTTAACAGCTGGCGGCAGTATTTATGCATAAAAAGTTGACCTTTCTTATACCCTAGCCTTCTATATGGGGATGTATAATTGTGTTAAGAAATTTATACATAACTTCCAATATTTTGATTGCTGACTTGTTCATTGAAATGTTGAATTTAATTAAAGAGCATTCAAGTTTCGCCTACATTCTGTTTTTTTTTGTGTCGTGTCAAAAGCAATTTCTTAACATCGACCTCGGCATTTTAATAAATTCCGCATAGCTTTGCATTTTCCGCAGTCTTCTTGACCATTTTTTCTGCCTTCTTTGAGGTTGACTTCGGCTTCGTTTGGTTTCATTATTTTTTTCTGGCTACAATATTTGGTCTTAACACTTTATGAAATTTCCATAAGCATTTTTTTGTTATTATTGCTAGGACTGTTAATGAAAATTTAAATAATTGAATGTGATGTTGCATTGCCAGCAGCCTGGTAGCTTGGCAGGTGGCAAGTGGCAGGCAGCCAGATTTAAGTTCTCTACTCGATAAGCTTACTCTCTCACACTCTCTCACTTTCTATCTCATACTATTGCATATTAATGAGCATAAGAGCTGCTAGCAGTCAGCAGTTTTCAGCACTTGGCTCGTTGAATTACTTACTGCTCAGCGCTTAAGCGTTTTTGTTAAAGCGAGTTTTTGGCCAAGAAACCAACACAGACGCAGTCTGCATCCTGACAATGACAAATGAATACTTTTATAGCCGCGACCCGCAGCGGCAGCGGCATTAAAAGTTTCGTGTTAGCAAAAGTGACACCTCGCCCAAGCGTACGTGTGTGCGTGTGTGTGTGTGTGTGTGTGAAACGTAGCCAACTGTATGAGCCAAGTTGTAGTGTTCGTGTTAGTGTTAGTGGTGCTTGGGTAGCTGGAAACATGGCTTAGGCCATGACAGGAAGTGGTCTTTGCCTCAGTGTAGTCATGTCCTAACTGCCTGACTGCCTGAATCTGTAAGGCCTTTCACTCTCCCTCTATCTTTCTCTTTTCCTCTCTTTCTCTCTCGCTCTCTCTCTTTCAATCTCTTGTCATCTCTGTCTGGCTGTTGCGTATTTATTCAGACCCTTTGCCACTGTCTGGCATCCTCATTCACCCATTTTTGTTGCACGTTTCTGGTCCGTGTGCTGTTTACCAAACGAATTAAATTGTTCGCCTCAAGTGTATTTTGTGCTTTGACGCACAAACATTGCCACAACTACAAAACATTGCTGTGAGTGTTGTTTTTGTTTTTGTTATTGTTATTGTTATTCTTGTTGCTTGCCAATTGTTGTTGCTCTTGCTATTGTTGACTAGAGGCTGAATTTGTTAATCTGCAACACTCAATCAGCGAGCGTTTGCCATGACAGTATTTGATTTTTTTCCCTTGCTAATTATGCACGTACGCGTGCGACAGAGAAAGAGAGATATGTGTGTGTGTATGCGTGTGTGCGTGTCTATTAAGTTCGTATTCGATTCGTGCTCATACCTGAGCCTATATGATTAACGACTGCAATGGGCACACACGTCGCATTTGACATCAATTATCGCGCCTCGTGTAACATTCAATGCCTCCTTTGAGTTGTGTTTGTATGTGTATATATGTAGGTGTAATTGTGTGGGTAGTTCCATTGGCTCCATCGATTTTGAGACTGGTAAAGTTATGAGCTGGCACGAACATGAGCAAGTTAATTGATTTTTTATTAGACCAAAAACGAAGCTTAAACGTTAGAAAACCTCGACAGGTAACAGGCGAACGAAAGCGGCTAATACGACGATTCGTTCATGGTAAAAGCCATTTTCAATATACCGCTAAATGTATTTTTCATGTGGCTGAAAGGCACATTCACACACCTACACATACCACATACACAATACATATGCACATGAAAACCAATTGACAGTTTTCAATTTAAGTTGCGGAAATATTTTGATTTCCTTTTTTTTTATTTTGTGGGAGGCTGTGTGTGTGTCTGCTTGTGTGTGTCGGTGTGTGAGTTTGGGCCATATTGTTGTTGTGGGGTAAAACGGCTCAAGCGTCACCAAACCATTTGGCACAAGCATATTTTCCGCTCCATTTCCCAGGCACCCGCTTCACATACTATATACATATATATTCCATATTATTTTATTTGCACAAAGCAAAGAAGAAAAACCGCAGCAACAATTTTGTCAGTGCAATAAAAGTTTGCGTGTGAAATGCCTGGCGGGCAGCAGCGAAGGTGCACTTGCCACAGTGACAAAGAAAGGGACAAAAAGGGGGTGCGGAGAAAAAAGCAGGAAGGAAGAGAGTTGAGAGTTGGCCTGTAGTCGAGTTAATCAACTGGGATCTGAGAGATACAGCCGCGTTGGGACATATGCACTTTAAATTATGCATATTATGCATCCCTGACAGCTTGAGTCTCTGTCTACCACTAAGTAATTAAGCAGATAGCACACAGATTGCCTCAGTGTGCCTGTGTGTGTGTATGTGTGTGTTAGCCACATTTAAATTAGAAATGCATGTGATAAACTATAGTCAAGAGTTAGACTTCAGTACGTGCTTCTCAACCTCTTTAACCTCTGCATTCAAAAAATATGTTGCCTACTTATTAGGGCAACTTGATTGATAAGTCAGTTAGTTACGGATTCGATTAAGCGACAGGCTGGAAAGGGGAAGTTAACAAAAAAGAAAATGAAGAAAGGCAAATGCAAGTTTGATAAATTACTTTTAAGCTGTCACGCGTAAAACACAAAACCATTGAACATTTATCAGAGAGTCAGCCAAGTGACCAAGCCAAGTGGTCAGCCAATCGATGTGTCTATATTTATAGCCCCATCAATTATAGCGAGGCCTTCTTTTTTCTTTCAGTGTATATAAATAGCAAGGTAAAAAGGCTGAATTAGATTCATATGAATTGAGTTGCGTAGTTGCAAACCAATACAAATTCCAATGCCATTGGCAGACCCAAAATGTGGCACACACTCACACAACTCATGCCACAGACTGTGTCAACATTCATAGATACACACACGCATGTGAAGCACGTAACTGGGTGGCCTTCTACTTCGTTGAGAGTCAACTGAGTATGTCATTTTATTGAATCAAAAACCACTCAGCTATTGAAAATCAATTTGCACTGCAGCAAAGCAGCACAGCAGCAAAGCAGCAAAGGAAGAGCAAACGTTGTCGCCAAACTGGACCAAGGAATACCTGCTTGGTACACGAACAGACAGACAGACAGAGAGACGGACAGATAAAAGGACAAGCTGTGCAAGAAATAGGACAATAAATACTCACACACACAGTTTCCACATTTACACTTGCCATAATAATAAAGCGACATAAAAACGTCCCACCCACCACACAGAAAAACGAGGAAAAAAGGTGAAAAAAATGAGAAAGAAAAGAAAAGCAAAGGACATCAGCAGCAGGAACTGAATGTAAAATTTGTTGGCAGCAGCAGTAAAGAAAATGCAATGTCATTTGAGGTATGCTGATCAGCAGTTCCCGCACACGTTGCCTTTTAAACCAATTCCAAATCGAGTTAAAAGCACAAGGACATGCCACACACCCACACACACACACACACACACACACACACACACACACTTAGAGAGGGAGGCAGCCATTCACCTGTATGCAAAATGAAGCGGCAATGCCACTGAAAATTGATGGCAGTCACGTAGAATGTCAGGCAGCAAGAAGAAAATCCATAAAACACAAGTAGAAACTTGAGGGCAGCATATGAGTTCTACTTCTTTCATTCCTTCTGTCCCAAACAAATGCTGCTTTTTGTTCTTGGTGAGCAAAAAAAAAAATGTTAAAAAAAGGCGAGCAAAAAAATGCAAATTGCAAAAAAAAAGAAGACGCAACATGTTCAGGTGACCAAAGAGGCAGGCACCATCAGTTGGAACTGACAAGGTTGCAGCTGCAACCAGTTAAAGTCTCATTAGAGCCCAGTTTGCGTGATATGTATGTATGTGTTTGTGTTTTGTGTGTGTTATTCCCCCTTTCATCTTCATCTTCTCTTTGGTCTCTGGTTTAGCATTTCACGCAGTTTAACCAACTTGCCCCAGGGACTGAACTGAACTGACTTGAACTGGCATGAAACTGATGCTGCCACATTTGAAGCAACTGCCTAATGAATGCCATAACTGTGCATTAGCACGACTGGCAGTTAGCTCTTCTGTTGGGTTTCCCTTTTTAGCCTTAAAGCGGCGCCTTGCCGACAGTATATATGGACAATAAAAGGCGGCTTCATATGAGTATGACATGAAATTGCGGCACGCAGCCATAAAATACGCACGCCCAACCGAAAGCTGGGCAAAATAATAAATAAAAGCCCCAACAAGCCATGCAAATGGCGCCGCTACGCTTCCGTATCCGTATCCGGTTGTCGGTGTCGGTGTTGGTGCCGGTGCCGATGTCGATTTTTTGCTACTGATGCTGTTGCTATTGCCGTTGCCGATGGCATTCCCTTCCATTCCCATTCCCAATCCCCTTTCCCTTCCCGTTGCCATTGCCATTGACTTGGTCTTCTGCTTCTGCTCTGGGTCTGGTCTGGCTGGCTGGCTGGTAAGGCGTTAAGCGTGAGCCGATTACGCGCACTTATCAGACTTGGCTGGCATCCGAATAGAGCTGCTTTTGCTACTTACTCTTCCAGGCAATGATTCACCAGCTGCCTGCTCCTCTTTTCCTATTCCAGCTGCTGCTTTAATTGCTGCACATGAATTGTAACATGTTTTTTTAGTGCAAACTCAGATATGTGCCTTCTCAACTTTCTACAAATTTACCAGTTGCAACTGAAAGTGGGCCAAGCATGATGCTGTACGGGCTCTACCTTTCAGCAGTTGGTTAAGTATTCTGAAGTGTCTGCATATTCTATGCAAAAAGAGCAGTGTTGCTTTTAAGGCATTCCAACACTTCATAAATTGATTTTTGTACAACGCAAATACGTATAATAGTATGTTACTTAAACTCATTCGAACAGCTTCAGAAATGTAAACAGATTTAAAAGCACATGAAAGCTTTAGGCTCTCGCCTCAATTGAATTAATGTTGGAGTAAACTAGCACATAATACACACATAAATAAATAACTCGACGCATCTGTAACTCTTTCAAAAGTCTTCCTGACTGCATTAAGCTGCCTTCTTTAATAACTTTATCTATTTTCACTTAAAATCTGTTACCTAAATTGTTCTATTTGGAACTAATCTGGAACTGTTTCGAAACTTTCACTGGAATTTAAGCACTTTCTAAGCTCTCTACTTCATTAACTTAATCCCCTTTTAAGCTAAAAGCTTGACTCACAACATCATAAATCAATTCTCCAGGCAGTTTCAGCTCCATCAAATGGCTTACATTACATGCAACGAGTTGTGGTACATTTAGAGCTCTTGCCATTTGAGAATTTCGCATTGACAGCATGTGGCATGCTTTGTGTGGTCCAAAAAGTCCCTTTTTAATTCAATGCAACAGCGGCGGCTTCAACGACAGCACAAAGCAAAATTACAAAAAAAAAAAATGAAATGGGAATGGATATGGGAAAAACTAATTGCTGCTTTTAGGCGTTAATGAAAATTACAAATTGCGCATACGCCGCATGGGGCACGCTATTGGTGTTGGTACGATGTGGTTACTATAAGTATACTGGGGCGTGTGAGGGGGTGTGGATCGATGTTGCATTGTCATTGCATGTGGTTGCATAATCGCTGCTCTACATTTCGCGCTTGGCTGCAACGCGACAACAACAATGATCTCAACAACAAGCAAACCCATTAGAAGTTGCTACATTTTCTCTAAGCACATTGAGAGAGAGAGGGGCGGGGGGCAGGTAGGAGAGGGGACGGACAGCCAGACACATCACTCCGCAGCTTTCCTTCTCCTCTATTCCCTTCGGCTTGTTGCAGTTTTTGTGTTGAGTCATTTTTGCGCTCAAAAGCACTCACTAAAACAAATAAACACTTTTCGCATTGTTTCGTTTTGACAAATGCGTGTAATTTACGGAAATGTTTGTTTGGGCATCCTACACCCATCTCTTCTATATACATATATGTATATCTCCCTCTCTTTTCTCTTCTGTCTCGCTGTCTCAGTCTGTGTCTATGTCTGCCTTTGTGTGTCGTTTCATGTTTGCTAAATTGTCTTAAGCATATTTGCACGGCACTCACATGAAACTCGAGCCATGCTCGGCTCTGCAATTAGTTGGGGCTGCTCTAAAAGCCATGAAGTAAGCACCGCCTGCACACACACACTAATGACTGCGCTCATGCAACTGCAACAGCAACAGCAACAGCAATTGAGGATGGGTGCAACAAAATGCCAGCCGGCGGCATTTGAAAAAATATGGGTTAACAATTGTGGGGCCTCTGCTCATCAAAGTGGCAATAAAATATGCGCATATCCTCGCGCTCGAATAGCTCATTACAACCAGTTACAATGTGTGTGGCATGCCCCACGCCACTCGTGCTGCAATCTGAGCTGCCTTAGTGGCTGCTATCAGATCAGGAGAGAGAGGCAGGCGAATGAAGCGCGAAATAACTTACTGAGATTGCCTTTGTTTTGCTTTCATAAAATGCCCAGCTTTTGTTGTGGTCTTAATGAGTAACTTTTTAGTTGCGTTTCTCTTTTTTATTTTTCTTCTCAAGGCCAACTTAAACATTTCTTTGCTGCCTTTTGTTGCCTTCCTTTATTTTTGCTGTGTTAGTTGGGAGACAGCGATAGAGGACGGCAATTTATGATACCTTTGTGGTTTCAATATCGCAATGCAAAGAGTAGAGCAACATAATTAAAAATTGTGACAGCCATAAATTTTTTGTACGACTTTTTTGCCCAATTCCCACGAGTCAAGCGATAGCAACCTCTGTCTGTCTGTCTGTCCGTCCGTCTGTTCGTCCTTTTGCCTCATCATCATCATCGTCAGCATGAAAAATCAGTCGGAAAAGTTTCTGTTTGCAGTTCATTTTTAAAGTAACTGCGGCGGCTGCTGCTGCTACTGCTACTGCTGCTGCTGTTGTTACTGGACTTAAAAGCCACTTTTGCCAAGTTGCAAGGAAATCAATTAGAGCGCATTATATGCAACTGAAGTTGTACTCAAAAGCACTTTAAAGTACAGTCCAAAGGCAAATGCCAAACCAAAGAGAAAGCGAGAGACAAGGGCAACATTTGATTCCTTTCATTGTACTCCGTCACATGGCCACTGATTGCTGGCATGACTGAGGAAGGACACGCCCACATTGGGATCCCGTTTGTGCAGCTAGTTGGCCCTGACAGAAAACCCGGCGATAAAGCAGCCCGAATGAAGGCGTCGTGGCCCGTTTTCAGCTGCGGGTTACAGTTGGGCCAACAACAGACTGAGGCTGGCAACGAGGAACTTGCAACTGGCGACAGGAGGGCAGGCACACTAGTGTTGTAAAGTGTCAAAACGTGTACTTGTCGCTGGCAGGATGCGCGGCGGCTCCTTTAATTTGAATTTTATGCACTGCATGCATAAATTTATGGCACAGGACACGCCCTCAACGACAATGACAAAGGCAACATGACAGGCACATGTCCATTACGTCCACCCACCACACACCCCTCTACACACACACACACACACACATATTTCCCACAACCCTCCCATACCCACAGATACCCACAGAGATACTTAAATGTCCTGCTGCTGATGCTGGTGCTCAACGTCAGGCAACAGCTTCTTATCTCGGCCTCTCCCATGTCTTGACTTCTTTGTCTTCTTCATTTTGCCACTATTTCCTCTTTAAATTGTGCTTAAGGTCTTTCTCCAAATTGAAATTATATTAATTTAAATGCTGTCTGGTTGGCATTTGTGCAAATTAATTGTGGATAAGAAACTTATTGCAAATGCTGCTTTGTCATACAAATTAAATGCATTTTTAATTGCATCAGGTCATGTTCGTTTATAAATGCATTTTTCGTTTATGCCAATAAAATGGCAATTCATACTAGCATTGGTTTCACGTTGCATTGTTCAATTCATATCGATAAAGGAAACCGCCCATCTACAAACAGATTCCCTGGCAACTGTAATATCCTGCTGTCAGCTATGAGGACGAGCTCACGCCCTGGTGCCAATCTAGTGTCATGCCCCTGTCAGTTGGCCCAAAAAAATAACATGTCGAAAATAGTACTCGCAACTCGCAACTCATATCAAAAGGCAAAAACAGCAAGTTGCACGCGCCTCGTTGCATTATAAATGTTGCAATTGCGAGAGTGCTGAATTTTAAGCTGTTATTTTTGCTACTGTCGTGGCAAGGTTACACAATCGTCGGGCATGCCTGTCTATTCGCCTGTCCCCGAGTTGAAAGCACGTGACGAGTCAATATCATTCTTGGCAATAGCACAACACTGGGATCAATGCGCAATGACACAAGCTGAAAGTGACATTGAAAAGTCACAAGCATATAAGATGGTATCTTCTTGGCAGAAGATGGTAATATCTAATTGGTCTTTAAGCAGTAGGTGAAACTACTATCAGGGACTGTATCCTTTATGAAGTTCATCAAAAAGTGCAAAGTGATGATTATTTTTAATTTTAATTTGGTTTCCTCACAACTTAAAGATGATTTTAAGTTTCCCTATACACCTTAAACTTAAATTGTCAATACTTTCTTTGTTCTTTAATCTTCACTTTTTGATCAGACATAAATTATTAAATTAAAGCTTGCCACTTAAGTTTTTTGTCAACTTTATATCAAGTTGAGTTTTACTTTTAAGTTTACTTTTGTGTCCTTCTTTTTATACATTTACTTTAAGCTTAACATGCTTTTAAATATATATTCGCATCAGTTTTGATTTTAATATTAAATATTTCTTTGTATGCTTAAATCAACAGGCACTTAACAATGCTTTAAAGTTTAATTATATGTATTCATTACCAGTCAATAGTCAGAACCATGAATTTTATTATAAAAGCCAAAATCTATTCATACGTCTGACTTAGTTATTTAATTATTGTAATTTTATTGCAGTTCCTTTACTCTTTATATTTGATCTGCTTCACAGCTTTCATGCGCTTTAAAAATAATTGTGCCGAAATAGTAAACACATAAAATAGTACAAAGCTTGATTGAACATTGTGTGGAACCTGTTTGTTGAGTGATAAAATACTTCTTGTTATAGTTTCCCTATCCATTTTATAGCTTAATCTCAAACATATTTCAACTAGTGTCATGTCATTTAACAGCTGCTGCAGCTAAGCTGTCTAAATGTCTGTTACTGGGAGCACAAGTCAAAATCAGATTTTTGGCAGATGATTTATGCAGCTTAAAATAAGAGGGGAATCCCAAATGTTGCCACATGCAACTGAATCGCATTTAATCGAAATTCTGTATGCCATTAAAAGAACCACAGAATAAACAATTTCGGCATTTATTGCTGAGGCCACTTAAGCACTGAACTCTGATAATAGCAACAAAGAGCGAGAGAGAAGGGAAGAGAATGTAAGTGAGAGTAAAAGAGGGAGAACCACAACAAGAGCTTACTAAACTGTGACCAAATGTCACACGTGGTTTTAATTATCGTTACAAAGTGCTGTAAATGTATGTGCATGGAATAATTACATTTTGTGGAATTCAGCAAAGTGTTGATTATTAATTAAAATAGCTTTATTTAACTCGACACGCAAAATAGAATTGGCTGTCGAGCTTTTGCTATCAAAATTTATATCAAAATATCTGAAAATCAGTTAAATATTTAACATTTGCCTCTAAATTACGTATGCATATAATTATGCCATAACGAGCCAGTCTCTTTCACTCTCGCTCTGTCTCTCTCTCTCTGTCTCTCTCGCTCTCCCTCTGTTTTTGTTCACGTCTCTGTGTTGTTTTAATGACTGTAATTAAACTGCAACGTTAGACGCTTAAATGTAAATTGCTCATAAGTGAGTTTAAGTGTCTGGGTCAATTGCTTTAAGCCAAGTATGAAATGCAACTGTGCCCTTACTAAATATCCTCCTTCTCTTTTCCAACCATTTTGCAGAAGGAGTTATTCGTTAGCAAAGTTGAGCCAACTTCGCCTCGAAACGAACGCAAATTTTCCGCTGCCACAGCGCCATCGATGAAAACAAAGTGGCTGAAAGCATTTAAGAGCCTAAAGCCGGCGGGTTCTGGTTCAGCACAACAATCTGATAGGTGAGTTAACTACCATATTATTGCGATATTTATGTATCTATTCCCATATATATATATATATAGACATGTGTATCAGTCCCCACTTCCATTAAGCCAAATATACCATACCAAATCCTTCTCATATTGAACAAGTGCCGTCAAACTGCAGAGCGCAGAAAATCAACTGAAAATCGTCGGAAAATAGTCGAAAAAAATGTTTTAAACTGCAAAATACAGCTACAAATGAAGCGCAGCAAAAGTCCTCCAATTCCCGCCCCCCAAACTCTAGAGCCGCCCACTTTAATATGGCTAAAAGCTGTGAAACTATGCCATGATAAAGCCAAAAAGTCTAACAGTCTGGCAAATAGAACATTTTCAAATCCATTTTCTCGCTGTTTATGCAACAATTCAAATTTTTGGCTGCACTTTCTGCTAAGTAATTTAATCACTGCGAGAAAAACATGAAAAGCTGCAACCTTTGAGTTGCATTTTGTGGTTACATAACCGCAATAGCGTCCCTCGGTAACCATCCAACAACAACTCCCCCACCTATCCGGAACCTAAATGAAAGTTAAGCTTAGTTAAGGAAAAATTTAGCTTAATGTGCGTCTTCTTTCGAGTGAATTGCATTTACTAATGTTCTCTATGTACACTTACTTCTTTCCCATAACATCTTATAATATTTTTTTTCGATTAATTATATTCGATTATTCGATAACAATGAATTATATATGGTACATATATATTACAATCAATACAATCGATCAGCCAACAACCCCGACAAAATCAAATGTACCACGCTGTATCGACCGTTTTGACCTTGAGGTAACCAAAATTAATCAAGCAACTAACCAATTAACAATTAACTTAACTCATTTTGCTTTTATATAATTAAATGGTACAATCTACATATATAACGACAAATACAAACGAAATTTCCTTTAAAATTTAAAAACAAATTAAATATTTAAATTTTGCTTTTGCTTAGCGCTTGACAAAGAAATTTGCTGTAAATGTTGCACGCCATTGTAGAATTATTAGCAGCTCCCCTCAACCAACAATAAATTTATCAAATTATATAGATAAAATACCATGACAATTCGAATGTAAGGTTTCCAAAATGAAAACTGCACCCAAGCAGCATTTTTATCTGAATTAATATAATTGCTTTTAAATATTTCTTTTAATATTTTATTTTATTTTATTTTATTTCATTTCATTTGATTCTCATTTGTAATATTGATATTTGTGAAAGCCATAAACTGCACCTGCGTCTGTTGACCATCAATCACGTTTGTTCGTATATCAATTAAGATTAAACTTAAACAACAAGAATAACAATGGCAGATAACTGAAAACATACTTGGCCAAATTCTATTCTGAAGTTGTTCCAAAAAAAAAACCGCCTCCTCCATAGTGTCTATATGTGTCCTGAGTTTGGGCCAGTAAATTCTACTTGGCGCCTAGTGAAAACATTGAAAAATATGCGAGAAATTGCTGGCTATAAATTTCCAAGTTCGCCATAGACACCCGCACTTTGAACGACTGCCTGGCAGATAAATTGCACTGGCATTGGGCATTGCACTGCCATTCGCATCCGCATTCACATTCACATTCGCATCCGCATCGAATTGGCTACCGTTTATGGTATTCCCATTGGCCCATCGCCGACATTTTTCTGTTTCTTTTTTTTAGTTTTCCTTGTTTTTTTTTTTGGTAGCATTTGCCAACAATACTTAATACCATGCCGACAGCTTGCGCTGCAAACGATGATAAATCGAAAATCTTCTCGGCTTAGAGAGAGATGGAGATAGATGAATTTGAGCGATAGAGCGAGATGGGCAATGATAACTCGTCAGCTTGGTACGGAACTATGGCCAGACTGCGGTGACAATGTCGGCGACACATTTGCAATATTTGTTGCAGCTTCTCATTCATCAACTCGATCTGTTTATATTTAGAGAGTTCGAGTTAAAGTAAGCCCAACTGCAATGGCTAAACAATTTAATATAAACATTTAAAAACGTGACAAGAAAATCACAGCTCAACTTTTCTTATATTGCAAAAGTTTTCGCATTGCGCTCGAAATTACTAATGCGCCCTGTAAACCGCCCCCCTTTTTTTGACCGGCAACTCGCTTTCCCGGTTTCTGCTTCTCTCTGTCCACTGTTTATGTGTTTTGTACAGCCAAAAAAGTTTCAGTTGTACATTAATGAAAAATTTATAATTATTTTTATGACCCTTTTTGTTTTGTTAAATAGAGATACACGCATTTTGCTAGTACCCGCAACTTCCTGCCCTCAACACGTAACTCAAGCATAAATAACTCCTCAATGTACATTGATTCACCATGAATATAATTATATATACACACTTAGAGTTTAGTATACCCTGTAAATTTACATAAAATACTTTAACAACTTCTAAAATAGTAAAAATACCAAAAATAGATATGTACTATAAATCATATGTTCATCTATGTAAGTGTATTTATTTTCATATAGAATATATTACTAGATTTAAGATTTTCTAATTTAAATGGATAGTCTGTGAAAATACAAATAATTCGCCCGGTATTTGTTCTCGTCGTATAGTATATGTCTTATAGCTCTTAAACTTATTTTCAAAACATTTATTAAAGGGCTGGAAAAGTTAAAGAAAAGTCTTAAGTCAAAAGTCAAGTAATTTAAGAGATATACATTTTTAAGAATACTTATACCTTGTAGTTGTCATCAAGAGATCCAAGCTTGAGTCTTAAATTTAATTAATTGATTAGTTCTTGTTTAGACTAACTTGACGAGAGGGAAATGGAAATATATTCTCTCATTCGGCGAATTTTATTTATTAATCATTTATAGAGAATTTTTTGGGGTATTCTTACGTATCCTCATGTAAATGGTTTCAGTGTTAATACTAATATTAATTATTGAATTCATTTGTAGCTTTCGGCATTTGTCTGAATTAGTTTATGTTTTGTGTATAAATATGCCAAAACTCTTTGCAAAAAGAGCATTATTTCCAACGGACTGCCTAGCACAAATAAAAATAGCTAGACTTATGACTTTCGAGTATAAATAACAATATAAAATATTTAATGATGGATAAATTAAATAATTATGCTCATTATTTGTATAGTTTGTAGCAAATGTTTCGCCTTTTATCAACGATTTGTAGTTTGAATAAAACAAACTGTAATTATTGTCACTTAAAGGTAAATGAACAATACACAAATTTGTATATTTTACACACATCTGTAACAACTTTATAAGCCAACGTGCTGAACTGAACTGAATTGTTGGTTGTTTGTCTGTCTGTCTGTTTGTCTGTTTGAATGTTTGTTTGTTATTGTGCACAATATAAGCCACTTACAAACAATAAGCGTCGAGAGTTGGCCCACTTCCATTACCACTTGTCAAGGATGTTGGTCCTCTCTGCCAGGGACTCAACCCCTCTCGACTGCCCGCTGTGAACAATTGTAGTATTGTCTGCCAGTATTGTGCCCCTCTCCTGCGTTTCCATCGCCTGTCTGTCTGTCGTTTCTGTCGTGTCTGTCCATCTGTCCAGCCATTTGGCTGTATATTTTTCTGGTAAATAAAACAGAACCAAAAAGGAAAAACGAGCAACAGCAGCAATGGCAACATCAGCATCACCATCACCATCACCATCAGCATCAGCAATGGCAACACAAAAACAACAAATTGGTTATATTCGAGGGCAAATGCTATACATATAAATATGACATCAAATTATTGAGATACACGAGAAAAGCTTTTATACCAAAATAAGAGTATATTCCGATTATAATGAATATTTTCAGTTGTCCCTTTTAAAAGTTGAGCGAAGCTCTGCGACTGCAGACCAATTGAATAATGAGCTTAACACGATAGGGCAGAGAAATTCATTAATTAATTTACTCTTAATGCATATTATAGCATATTATAGGAATATATATGGTGACGATAAGATTAAGGAATAAATATAGCGCATTTGACAGTTTGTGTCTTCAAATATCATAAAGTTACCTGTATCAGATGTAAGTCCCTTATATATACGTGTAGATTAATTTCCCTTATGATAATGGCTCAATAACGAATCGAAATTAGTAACAAGTGCTGTCATTAAAAAAATATATATACAATTATTCTTACTAGAACTCTTTTACATTTTATATAAACATCATGAAGACTCTTTTAAAGGGAGTTTCTAGAAATCCTGAATTACTGAAATAAATAGGAAGGGAAACAAAAACAAATAGGAAGAAGACAATTTTATCTTTATATTTGGTTTCCTTATCGTCAAGATTATCTTGGCTATGAGAAAACAACGCTTCTAAAGGACAGTTATAGTTCAATTCTTATAACTGATCAAGCCTTAAATAAAATATCCCATGTCTAGAGTATTTAGTTAATATGAACTACATGTTATTTCTTTATATTTATTTATGAAATGTTGAACACATGTTTATTGTATAGAATTTAAACAAGAGTCCTGAGATTAATGTTCATTTGGCATTGTGTGTTTCCATTGTTTGCTGTTGTCATTGTGCATATTTATTTAGTATATGTATATGTATGTATATATGTATATTAACCTATATATAAATATGTGTATAAGTGTGAACTCTTGCCATTGGCTCTCCCTCAGCCTGTAAATGCAAATTTACACTTTCGTATGTACATATGTTGTTGTAACCAGATTTATATAGACATATATAAACATTATTGTATTGTGGTTGACACAATAATTACATTTTGTGAATGGAACAAAGCGAATGCAAAGTAAAGGCGCAACATTTGACACAGTTTTTTTGATTGGATTGGATTGGATTGGATAGAATAAAAAGCGAGTACTCGTTTATAAACTCGTATATTTTAGTGGTATCATTTTGTGTGTTGTTTAGAGGGAGTGTAAGAGTAAGAGAGACAGACTGTGGTGTGTGGTGTCTTATATTATGTTTATTACACTCTTCACAGGCGTAATGGTGCCTCGAATGCCCCATCGGAGTCACTGCGTCCCAATCTGGATGGCAGCCATCATCTACAGGAGTACACGTACAAGAAGATAACGGCCTGTGATGTCTGCTCTCAAATTCTGAGAGGTGCGTATTACATATATACATATAATATTGTCTTGCCTCTCGGTTTGACTTTAACTGGTTACTCCTGTACAGGTCACACACGTCAAGGGCTCCGGTGTCGCATTTGCAAACTGAATGCCCATGGCGATTGTGCCCCAAATTTGCCACGTTGCCAGCCAAAACAGAAACTGTTGCGTCGTCAGAAGAGCACCTCAGAGCTGGAGAATCGTGTTGATGTCGAGGAAGAAAGTGAGTATATTCCACGCATTTTTCTCTCTCGCTTTATATATATATCTTTCTCTATAACAAACTCATCACGCGCTTCCCCCTTTCCCCTTGAACCCAAAACCAAAACAAAAAAATAAAACAAGCTAACAATAATAACACTTGCAAATACGCTTGCCATTATGTGAGAGCCAGAATCTTAACCAGAATTATAACCATGAGTCGGCGTACTGTACATTAAAGATGTACCCAAAGGTGTCATGGGTTTTTAGTACCCTGTTTGTATACTCTTACGCTTACTCCTACTCTTATTCGTAAATAAGATAGTCCAGCGAACCCTTTGGAGTGTTTTTGCTAAAAATTAAAATTGCATTTGCTTTTGGTTTCCTTTATTCTCGTATTTTATTTAGTTTTTGTTGTTTTTAATTGTTTGTTTGTGGCATTTGTGTTAAGTTTGTGTTCGTTTTAATTGGACTAACTGCAAGCAGTTGTACTACCAAGAAATGCATTTGCCTGCATGACCTGGCCAAAAACACATTGTTGTTGCTGTCCATGTCCAGCTGGAAGTGGTTCCTGTGTTCCCTTCCTGCTGCTGTCAGTGGCCATGTGAATTTGTGACCCTCAACAATGAGCATAACCCATTACCTGGTTATTTCCAAGCGATTGCATGCCACATCCAGAACCAGAACGGACCAGTATCCAGTAACCAGTAACCAGTAGCCAGTAACCCGTAGCCAGTTACCCGTAACTCGTAACCAGAACATTTCAGTAGTTAGAGTTGAGCTGGCAGCTGTCAAATTGTCGAAGAACAGGAACGCATCCTGTGAATATTGATTTGACCGGGTTTTTGTGTGTTTGCTGAAAGCGTCGAAGAGGAGGAGCATCAGTTGATTTCACAATGGATTTATGGCACTCGTGGGACAAACTGATTGCGTCATTTCTGATTTCTGCCACAATTCGCAACATTTCAACAAGAGATCTCTTTTTATTTTATTTTTTATTATTTCGTTTTATCATTTTTTATTACGTATATCTTCTTGTTTTCTTTGTTGTCAAACGTTTTATTGTATTCAGTTTGTTGTAGATGGTTTGTGGTTTCAACGAGGTCCCTCGGCTCTCAACTCCTAATTGAACCGTAGCTTACTAGGCGTCTATACGTATTTTATATAAACTTTTTCTTGTATTTTGTAGAAGTACAAAGTTTTAGGGCTCAGTCATAAGTATTTTGCAGCAATCATTAATGTCAACAAAACGCAAGTACACAGCTCGAGATAGACTTAAATAACTAAAAGGAGACTATTATTAAAATTATTTTTAGTCTGTTGATATGCTTACAATTGGTAGTCTTAATAAGAGTTCGTTCAGGCAAACAAATTCATTAACTTAAACACATTATTCTAATATGAAATTGATTAAAAAAATTATAATTGTTTCTCTATTTATAAGGAACTCAATTTTTAAATATAACTAATATTGAACTAATAATGAATATTTTTGAGCAAACAAGTAAATAAGTAATATAAGTAAATTGTTCTTCCAATAACAGGACTTTACTGTATAAACAGGATACAATTTTAATTTTTGAAAAGAAACGTTTTTGCCTAGAAATAAATATAGTGTTAGATTTACTTGCTGACTGTCTCGAACTGTGTACCTGTCCATCTGCACAAAAGACACGAACTTTAGTTCAACATCGACAACAAACTACTCAATAAATGTTAAATATAAAATCCTCTTCCCCCTTAACCACTGAAAAAAAAACAAAATGAAAACAAAAACTGAAAACAAAAAAAAAAAAAACATAAATACATAAAGCATCGCCACAGGAGTCGGTGGTTAGCCCACAAACAGGGCAAACAGCGGCTGACGAGCAAAATCAAAGCGCAAATCTGTTGAATGTGCCCAATACGAAATTCCGTCAAAAGACGCCCCTCATCAATCGCATTGCGCAACTAGGTACCGAATGTATAATACTCTATATAGTATATTATCATACTTATATTGTATGCGCAAAGATACTCAATTGCCATGCGCTTGAATTTTGTGTTTTTAATTTACAATTAATATACGAGTACATATCTTAATTTGATTTGATTTGATCGTTATCGTTATCAAACTTTTCGTTTATTAATCGGTTATTGCAATGATTGATTGTTGCGCTTTGATTCACCTAATAATTAGCGAGAAAAGAATGAAAATTAATAATATCAAGAAACATAATTATAACACAAAACAAGCTCCGCAAAAAACACACACTCAGCTCAACATACGCCAATTCACAAAACACACTACTGCTCTGTTGCTCAGGAAAGAAACTTCGATCAATCGCTAGACACATCAATTCATATTAAAATTTCGATTAAATTATTCAGAATTTTAACAAAACAATAAGATCGCGTAGTGGAGCATGTCATATAGCTGTCGTTAAGTACTATATATCTTATTGCCAAATCAAACCAAAAAACTAAAATTACGACAACAACCAAACTCTCAACAAATAAATAGTTATCGTTTTCAATTTCTACCAATGTTGAGTACTGTACTTTAAGAATTGGGTAAACCGTCGACACATTTAGCATTTGATTCCACTTTGATGTCGCCCAATTAGAGTTTACAGTTTCTCAGTTAGTTCTCAATCGATTTCTCATCACAAAAACCAACATTTGTTACCATCATGAGCAATCAAAATTATGCCAAAAAGAGGGATTAAATTTAATGTTAACTAAACCACATATTTATATTTAGTAGAGGTATTTAAGTACTATCAATCTTCGCATATACACAAACACCCAAATACAAGCACATACATTCACATTAGAGCATACCCCCAAGACCCTTGACCGCCCCTCCCCCTTTCACAACATTCTAAATTATCAATCGAGCCGATCAACCACTTGCTAAATTTAACTAATGCACTTCAAAAATGCACATCATCAAATAATCGAATCGAACTCGAAATCGAAAATCGTTTTGAAATTGAATTCGAAACCAAACCAAAAATACCACCACGGTCAACCACTGTTCACGCCCACGTCCACCACCAAAAATGGCAACTAATCAACTGCTACGGCACCAAAAAAAAAAAAAAAATCAATTTGAAAATGACAAACAGAAATTACCGAAATCGATCAAATTTATCGTGTGCTGAAACAAGCCGGCGAACTCAAATCCGGGCATATTCCAGCCGCCGACAAATCCGTCCACGTGCCGGTCAAAACGTTGGACGGCAGCGTTGGAGTTGGCCTCGGAGCTGGAACAGGAGCGGGAGCTCCTTCAATCACAGCATTACCCCTACAGCCACTGGTGGGCAACGAAAGGCCTCCGGCTCCCGAGATTCCCATTGTCAATGTGCCCACGGAGATGGCGTTGCAGGAGCCACACCAGCTACAACATCAGCATCCACTTCCACATCCACATCCGCAACCACATCCCCATCAGCATCAGCATCAACGGAGTCTGGCATCGGTGGCACAGGCAGCGGCGGTGCGAGCTGGTCGAGGTGTACGACCCCCGCCTGTGGCGATGCCTATACTGGGAGTGCAACTGCAACAACAGGAGCTGCAACAGCAACGTGGCGGTCTGCCAGTGCCCCCACAAGATATCTCTAGTAGCTCAGGTCCGCAAAACAAAACAGCAAAAAAATAATTGCAACAAAGTAGCTTGTTGTTACTTCTCTCTCTATCTCTCTATCTAACTATATCTCTCTCTCTCTCTAACTGAATCTGAGTCTGCTCATCGTTTCATAAATTCTATTTCTTGTTTCCATTTTTTTTTTTATTTCGGTTGCAATTTCTTTGACATTTTTATGGTTTGTAGCTTTGATTTCTCGTTTACCCTTTGCTCTCTGTCTCTCCTCCCAATTCTCTCTCTCTCTCTCTCTCTTTCTCTATATATTTTTCTTGTTCTCTCTTGGTTTCGTTCCTTACACAACATTCATCCAGTGCCGTAGTAGCATTCAATCAATCACTCAGTCAAGCCAAACATATCTACCATTTCGTTTCGTTGAACTTCAAATTGAACTTTAAGTAAATACTCGAAAGCAAAGTTGAAAGTATGTACCGAAACACACATACACTCACCAATACGTACTCTTAAGTCACACCCACTGACACAAAAACACACACATAGTTAATCAATAAGCTCAAGTCGTCCCCCTTTAAGTCCTTTAATATGCTCCTCCTATATATTTCACCTCAAATCTCTGCTAAATGCTCTTACTGCACTTGTAAATTGCCAAGTAGCGCATACATAAACACATTCAAATTCACATTCGCAGTCACGCTAACACATTTATATAGAGATTTATTATATTTAATTGCATAATCTATTTGAAATACAATTTCGATTGTCATGGCCCAAAATATTGCGCATACGCCCCGTTGCTTCGCTGATACGCTCCTACGCTTGTGATTTTAGATATTGCCTAACAACAAAATTATTACACCCTACACACACTCACTCACCTACACACACATAAACACAAATACATATGTAGCTATGCATTTTGTGTATAAATTAAGCAAAAAATATACTTACTATATAAAGCTTTTGCATAGAGACTGTCATTAGCTTAGTTTCTTTTAACTAGCGTTTAGCAACAGCATTAACTTAGCCATAGTTATTATCTATTATCTACTTGGTATTTAGTTGTATTTTTGGTATATGAAATCATGCATTTTCATTTTGCCACACACATAAAAACACACACACAAACACACACATCAATATTTAAATTAATAAATAACTTAATTAAAACTTTATTTTTAAGCTCCAACTAAAAGTAATCAAATGCTTAAATAGGTCATTTAATAAACATATATATATATATATTTATATATATATATATATATATATATATATATATATATACTGGTATCTCTTTGACTTCTTGCATATGTGTGAGTGTAAGTGAGAGTGCTTGTATTAGTGTGCGTGTGAATGTGTGCTGTGAAACCAATTTCTCTTGTTGTATCTATTATTGTGACCCATATAACAATTGATTTGTGCTGTTGCTGCTGACACAACGAACATTAAATACACTTTCGTAAACTCTTAATTATTTTAATAAAATCGAAGAAATACATTTTAATTTAATTTATCATGAAATGAATCCAAACTAAGAATCGATTTTAAATGGAATTTAATTGATTTTTTTACGATTATAACAAGTTTAAAATATGTGGACGAATCTGGTTTATAACTATAATTATTTAACTTTTTTAAGGATATTATTCAAGCGTATTAAAGAATATTAGTTAATACTTATTAAAAATTTCGTTTCATATTTGTTGCTCATTAAAGAGTGTGATCTCGCAGTGTGATTTAAAAATAATCGAACTCTTTTGTTTAATGATGAAACAAAAGTCTTTTCTAATTTCATCTTTATTTTTAGCTCTGATTTTATACTCAAAGCTTAAATTTATTCAAAATAACAGCCATTTACCTCAATACAATTTGTATTTGTACTTTGCCAAATTTTTCATTTTTTTATTGTAAGTATTTTTTAATTCTTTAAGATTTCGATAATAGACTGATTTGCACAAAAATCGAATTTTATCAGCAGAGAAAAATCGATCAATCGATATTTTGATTATTTTTTTTACATGACTACACCTGAAAATGTGTTCGCCTTAGTCGGTGTCTTCCTGGATCCTCTAATGTGAACATTTATGCAAACTCATCGTGGGCCCAAGTTACAATATCAAAAGCAACCATGCAAGAATGATTTTCAATTGAAAAGCAACGCAGCGAGCTGGCAACACAATTTTAGCACACACTGATGCAACATGTCTTCTTGCCACATACAAACGCCTCCTCGTCCCTTGCAACTCCCTTGGAGAGCGATCAGATTTAATGGCAATGCCTATTTGCAATCTGTCGCTTAGTTTAGCTGCACTCGAGTGCATTTGCTTGCCACAAAACGATGTTTGGTTCTCATGATTAGCGACAGTTTCATCACTTGCAACCTTGCAACTGCAACTGCAACTGCATTCCCTCTGTGGCTGCTGCCAATTAGGCAAGTGTGTTCTTGTTATTGTTGCTGATTTGGTATTGCAGCTGGTGTTGCAAGTTCTTCTTAATCTAGTTGCCACCAAAGCCTACTGTTTCCAGTTTGGAACTCTATTTTATGGTTTGTTGGTAATTGACAATCGACAATTGGCAATTGGATAATTTGCCAATATGTTTATAATTGCCACACACACACACAATTGATCTGAGATTAGTATACGCTGACTTCCCTAGTCTGATTACAAAATGAATGAAAATGAATTTATGCTCCCAATTTGTATACCAAATAAACACACACATGCACACACAACCAGACACATATTTGATTTATTGATTGTGCAACAATTCGAAATTAACACACACCAAAATATTTTCTCGTGTTATCTTTTTGCCACTTTTGTTCCGCTTGCCAAAAACTAAAACAAAAATCCAAAAAAATAAAAAAAAATTAAACCAAAAACGATAATTAAAACACAACAACAACATCAAAAATGAGAAAGATCAACGCTATGGGGCACCTTATGCTCCTGTCTGCAACATGTCCAGCTCGGCATACATCAGCAGCGGCTTTGGCATTAACTATTATACGGCAAGCGCACTGCAACAGCAGCAATTGACGGCAACAACATCTAGCTATCAACAGCAACAACAGCAGCAGCAGCATCAACTGCAACTGCAACAGTCCTCGCCAGCACATCACCAGCAACTGCAACAGCAGCAACAATCACAACAGCAATCGTCTGGTAGCTATTTGCAGAATGATCCGGGAATGCGTCGTCGTCTATTTGCCGGATTTCGACCGTTGTCCGGATTTGGACGCATGCGACAGCAGCGCTCGTCACAGCAGCAACATCGTTCCATATCATTGCCAGAAAGTAATTACGTGACATACAATCACCATCAACAACAACATCAACATCAACAACAACAACTACTGCAATATCAGCAACAACAACAACAACCAGAACAACAACAACAACAACAACAACACCATCACTTTTACTACAATCACCATCACTATCCACACGATTATTTTGAAATAACACCTTCTCCTTGCAACCGCACGAAACGTGCAACACGTTCCGTCAACGATTTGTGCGGCAACTATTCTTTTGATTCTGTTGCAAGTCATATTGCAACAGCAGCAACAAAATCAACTTCAAATCCAACTACAAATATTTCTTCTACTACAACAACTACAATTTCAACAATTTCATCATCAACAACTACAACTACAACTACAACAACTACAACTACAACAATCAACCGTTCTTTTTGGAATTGTACTGCATTTTATTCCAATTGGATGTTTTTATTGCTGTTTAGTGTCGCATCTCTTTAATGTTGTGTTTGTGTGTGTGTGTTTGTTAGTGTGCCTGTGTGTGTATGTGTGTGTGTATACAGCTTACTTAAGTGCACCTCCCCCTCTCTCCTATTCCCAGTCACTAGATTACTTTAATTTCAACTAAGACAAACTTGGCTTAAACAATGCCCCAACACGCCAATTAGTCTTAACCCAGTTTACACTTCAGGCAAACGGCTCATTTCCGGCTCAGCACCAAGAGTAACAGCAACAACAATTACAAGCCAAGGCACATTGCCATAATTTGTATACACGGCCGAGTTGCATACCTCTTGCTGCTCTGTTGCATGCAACGAAAGAAGCAACTTCCAACGTCTGTGCCGTGTAAATTGCGCACCATTGTCAGCTTTTGTACAACAACAAAAAAAGGACATAAAAAAGGATAGAGTAAAAAAAATACGTGCACACAAATGCTGCACGTTTTGGAAGATGGCACGCAGCAGCACAGTTGCACAGTTGCACAGTTTCACAGTGGCATGTTGCAAGTTGAAAGTTGCTCGCTGACTGTACACAAAATTGAAGTTCTGCTCAAGTTTGAGCCGAGTTCATTTATGTTTAATGTCTGCCGCATTTTTAATGACATTCTCAATCTTTGGCGGACTTACAGTGCCATGTCCGAGTGAAAAAGGGACAGCAAGACTGGAAAACTTTTTTGTCTTTGCCTCCCGCTCACTCTGTCTCTCTCTCTCTCTCCCTCTCTCTGTCTCTACCCAACCTACTTCAACTTGATGGTGCCTGCAACATAATTATGCTAAAATTTGTTGTGGCGCACAATTTTTTTTCTTTCTATTCTTTTTGTTTTTTTTTGGTCTCTCCATTCTTCTCCCCGTTGCTTTTTGGACTGGAACTGCGACTGGGATTTTCCGTTTTTCTATTTTACCATCGTTTCTCTTGTTGTTTTTCCTTCTCTCTTCGTTCGTTTGCATGCTTTCTTTTTGGTCCATTGAGAAGGCTGAGCAGGCTCTGTGCACTTATTTTTTGCCGGATTATTTTCTTTGGTCTATTACATTTTTGCCCCGGGATAAAGTCGAGCCAAGCTGCTTTTTTATGCATGAACGCTGAACGTCTTAATGTTTAATACTTTTTGGTTTGTCTTCGCTTAACTTAATTAGTTTTAATTTGCCTCCGCACGCCACAAAATCGACCCGACTCCAACTAAGCAGCAAAACAGCAGTCCAACTAACGTAATTTTAGATTAAATAATCAAATGACTATATGCAAAATATAAATATATATAAATGTATGTGTAGCAACAACAGGAAAGACGGACATTGCTCGGCCTTTTGGTGAGCCACTGATGCTGACCAGAACCATAACTAAAAGTCCTGAGCCCAGTCAAGATGAGTCCAAAGGAAACAAGCGTCGCAGCCGTTTAAATTGAATTGAAATTGAAAAATTCTTCCCAACACCAACACCAACAGCAACCAATTGCTGCTTAGTTGACAACAATTGCAACTTTGAGTTCTTAATTTAATTAATTTAATCAAGTTGGTTTTTTTCCTTTGTTTTAGTGTCCCTAAAATTAGCATTAGAAATAAATGCGAAATGCAGCACAGTAATTATTATAAAATACTCAACTAATCTATCTACATGAAATATCAACATTAGTTAATCTCAGTTCTAAATATGATTTTAATAATATTAATTAAAGTAGCCTGAATGTTCATCGCTACAATTAAATGTATTTTAAAGTATTTTAGTACTCGTATTTTATTCATTATGCACATCTCTGTACGTTTCTATCAATGTTGTAAATATCACACAAAAAATAATTCAAATATAATAAAAATAAACCAAACTGAAAAATGAAATACAATTATAGCTAATATTTCAGATGTAAGTCAAGAGAATCTCAAGAGTACACTTTCTATAATTCTCTCTCTATCCCTCTGAGGAATGTTGCCAATTTTTGTCTAAATACTCGTAACTACACTACAGAACACGCACACAGTTTATGCACGGGGCGCCTAAGAAACACTTGAACAAAACACCTGACAAAAAAGTAAAATAAAATAAAAAATAAAAACACATTTACTGTCTCTTTGAAAACGTGTGTTGAATGTTGCTCTATTGCAAATACGTACTCGTATACTATACTCGTACTCGTACATACTTGTATCTTTCTTATCTATAAAATATATTCCTTCAGTCCACAGGGCAATAAATGTTATAGTTTCTATCTACTTTTTATCTGTTTTCAGTTTTCTAGCTAATGAAAATTAAAAATTTCCATATTGATTTTGATTTTTGAATATTTCTTAGAGCTGTAGCTACTTACATAGATACATTTTATGCTGAAATCTGAACAAACGAAATTAAATTGCAAATTTTTTTTCATACATTTTATTGCTTTTTTCGTATACAACAAATAATATCCAAAATCAAACCAAATCAAAATCGTGTTGCGTGTGTCTGTCGCGTTATTGTCCAACACAACAACAACAACAACAACAATAATATTAACTCATAACACAACAACAATGAACCGACAACAACAACAGCACCGCACTCACCACGCCGACAAAAGTTGAACTTACGCATGAAATCCTTGAGCTTGGACTCACCTGAATCCTCGGAGCTACACGGTCAGTTTAGGCGTCGCCAGCATCTGCCGGTGACAGCCGCCTCTGCCTCCACATCCAGTGGCTACTACCATGGCGGCTCTGGAGGCCATCTGGAGCACAGTACTCCTCCATCGAACAACAGCCGGCTGCACTGTAAGTAGCAATCCAGTTCCTGATCACCCCCGTTCCCGATCACACCGTCTATACCGAACCGGAGTTGCACCTTAACCTCAAATTATAAGTAAAAGCCAATAATGATATGAAATGCAAATGAAAACTGAAGAAAACCCCATCAAATGGGAACCATCTCGGCTCAATCTTCCACCTAGAACTCTTTAACTTCCACTCTCTTAATCTCTGTTTCTTTCTTTCTTCTGATTCTAAAACTTGACTCGAAAGACTTTAAATGACCTAAAACGAAATTAACACAAAGATGGAGTATAAGAAATACATAATATCATCCATCATTTAGTAACAAATGCTTTATCAACAATTTAAACTTTAAACTCTTAAAAGTAGCTACATTTTGTTAAGTATTTTTAGTATGTTTCGTTTTTGTAGCTTTAGCTAAAAGTAGAAAAAAATTAAATTTGAATTTGAATTTGAAGAAAAGTTGAAAGTTTCACAATTCACATTACAATCATACAACAAGTATATCCATTTTGAAAGTAGTTTCAGCGAATATTTTCAACTTAAGGCTTCATTTGAATTTCAGCCAACGTTACAAACTGTTTTCAAGCACCAAAAATAAAATCGAATCGCCTCTATGCGTTTTTAGTTTTCCTGCTATTTTCTGTATTTGTAACTATAACTGTAACGTTACCTATATCTGTATCTTGTACTTTTCTATCATATATTCGTGCATTCAATTAACTGACAACAACCACATTGAGATTGTGTGTATGTGTGTTTGTTGTGCATGTTCAATATGGCATCACAGTTGGCCATTAACGCTGCCTTTTATCTCATCCATATCCATTACAGCACCATCTAGCCCCTCGCATCCGGGCCGCAAGCTTCTCTATGCCACACGCGGCATGAGGGGCGGTAGCGTCGATTTACCCGATGAAATGGAGAAGTCACAATCATCGGCCAGCACATCGCCTTGCCTATCTCCAGTAAGACATGCCCAGGTATTCCCCTGTTTGCCTCCCAATTCTCCATTCCGTCTCTCTCTCTCTGTCTCTTTCTTTTTGTTTCCATCTCTCTCTCTCTCTCTCTCTTTATTATTTGTTCCAATTTATTCGGTTTGCTATTATGTTTATGCCCGAGTTATAATATGCTTCCAATTTCAAGAAATCGCATCGTTTGCTGCCCACCAATCTGTACGTGATACTCTACAACTTTAAGGCGAGACACGCTGATGAGTTGGATCTGAAGGCTGGCTATAAGGTAAGTTACATATTAAGAGATGCATCTAAAAGATATAGTTCTTGAATTGTATACGGATAAGTTATATAAGTTTTTGGCAAAAATTCAGTCAGAAAAATTGATGGAAATTGAGTCTTAGGATAAAATATTAGGTTTCTAATAGCCAAACTAAACTGAAAGATTTCCATTGCATTTACCTATGAGGTAAATATAGTTTGTATAGTAAGTATAGCACGGCACACCTAGTATTAAAATTACTATTCAAAATGTTTCATGAAATAATTAAAATTGCAATATTTGGAAATTCGTTTTCTGAAACAAAATCATATATAGTCACAAGCATATTTATCAAAGATCAAGTATACTCCTTATTCAAAACGCTCCTTGTAGGCTGTGTGCACAGGGTATTAATTTTCTCGGCACATTATTTTGCATTGCAGTAAATAAATAAATAAATAAAACGCTTTGTTTAATCCGCTAAACTCTGCTTTTACCACACATTCACACACACACACAACGAGAGGGAGTTAATGCAGAACAAAGCAGAGCAGGAGAAATGTCCTATACAAATAAACTAAAAGAGAACGAGAGAAAGAGTGCGAGCGAGAGAGAGGGAGGGAGATGGTGGATATAAGCATACGAGTACGCTATATTTATATAGCAATATATTCAATATGGGCAAAAACAATCCTAGAAATATCTGGTTCATTTATAATGTACACATCGGATTTTTATTATGTACACAGAACAGAACGAAGCAAATGGGATATGAAAAATAGGAAAGAGAGGAGGAAAAACAGCAGGAGAAGGTGAAAGAAAAACAATAGTTAGGGGAGACTGTGTACACATTCTGATTGCCAATGTCATTCCGATTGCGTTTTGTGATTTGCGATTGCGTATACGCCCCACCTCCCAATCCATGGGCGCTAGCAAATTGTTACGAGTGATTTACATATGCATTAGCCGTAACCAAACCGCAGTCGGATTTGTCCTTGCTTGGCTAATGACTGTTGCTTAACTTCTGTATGTAATGCACAGGTGACAGTCATCGATACCTCAGATCCGGATTGGTGGAAGGGTAAAGTATTGGGACGCGTTGGTTTCTTTCCCTCCAAGTACTGTGTGCGTCTCAATGCCAACGAGAAGCCTCTCCAGGTGACGCACAATCTCCAAGTATCCGATGGTGAACGTGGCGAGAACATGACCCTGCTCCGAGATCAGATTGTCATCCAGGTAGGTCACTTCTCACAGGCTCTCAATTCCAATCTTAATCTTTAATGAATTCTGTTAGACTGGCGATGAGGTGAATGGCATGGTGATGGTGCGTTCGGCGGACAATCGTCAGGGCTACTGTCCCATTAAGTATCTGCAGGAGGTGTGACAGCCAGAAGAGGAAGAGCCGCCTGCCAAATCATCAATGCAAACGTCGCGTGCCGCAGGAGCCGGCGACAAGACCAAGCGTAGAATTAGAATTGTAGTTTCTGATAACAACTTAGCAAGTAGCAGCTCCCCCTCCGCACCAGCACCCACATCCGCATCCGTATCCACTTCCGCATCCATGCATCATTCACATTCATCGCCGAGCCGCGAGACGAAGCATCTCAACATCGAGTACAGCGATGGAGATGGTGGCCTTGTTTGGGACAAGGACAAGGATGTTCTTATACTTTCGGGACGCAATAAGAACGACAAGAACTGGGAGAACTGGGAACGCATACGAGAGCAGAAGCTGGAGAAGATGAAGAACATCTGCTTCGAGAGCTATCGCCAATCTAAGCGAGATAAACTGCTATTGGCCAAGCCGAGACCAAAGCAATTGGACTCCACCTGGTATACGGACAACATTTACTCGAATCGTTCCGATGATCTGGACGAGGACTACGTCCCCGATTGCCTGAAATACGGCAGCTACAGTAATCGCATTCTGCGTGACATTCGCGAACAGGACGAGAAGTATGCGGAGGATGCGCTTCCCATGCGGGAACGGCGTGGAGAGGGCGAAGGATCGCCTGGTTATGGACTACAACGCTCCAAGAGTTGCAAGGAGTTTCAGTATCCGAAATCACAAAGCTGCTGCTTCGAGGGCAATGTCTTTGAAACCGGTGGCACTGGAGCTACCACAACCACCTCCATACTGAAGAATCGTGCAGGAGTGCCCAAGTCATACTCCTTTAGCGCCTCTACGAAGACAATGCCATTCGATATCATAGACTACGAGCTGCCACCTGCCTCGAATACACGTCGGGAGAAGAGGGAGGCCTACAGGCGGAGCATGAATATGCTCTACAGCAATAGCCTGGATGAGAGAACGCTGGCCCACAGCTGTTGTGCCCGGGAGCAGTGCACCAGTGCCAAGTGCCTGTTGGACGACATCTATGCAGGATCGAGGCGTAGGCAGGATGTGTATGGCGCCGGTGCCAGCGCTAGTAGCAACAGGAATCTGAATCGAAGTCTGCGCTCGCCAGCCGATTGGCTTTTTGAGGAGCGCGCAGAGGCAGACCATCGTTCCGGAATGGGTATGGGTATGGGAATGGGGATTGGGCGTGGCCAACGCCTGGGCCCAGCCCCTGCTCCGGCACCCACGGTGATCTGCTGCTGTGCGACAGATGACTATTGCTGCCATCGCCAGCCACAGCACCGTGCCTCAAGGCCGATAAGGGCAACAAGACCACACTGTCCGGGTCATCATCCGGCTGCCGAGGAGGAGGAGCACATGCATTGCCGCTACGACACCGATCTGGAACATTTTATACGTGCCGAACGCGATCGACTTTTGCTCCAGGATAAATTTCTTGACGAGGACGAACGTTATCTGGCCCAGAGCCAGAGCATTCCCAGTCCTGGACGACGTTTTGCCCATCACTATCAGCGACCCACGCGCAGCAAATCTCTACTGGAAGTGCAGCCACCCAGTCTCTTTGATGACGACAGCTGCTCCGATACAACTGAAATAGATCTTGAGGATTTTAACCTCGATCTGGAGAAGTACTGGGAGCAGCTGGACAAGCCGCCAAGTCCCATCAACATGGATATGCGCCGGAATATGCACAGCAACCTGAAGGTCAAGAACGTCAATGTTCGTTGCTATAACAATGGTCAACCCATAGACATGCATGACCGGGAGCACGAGCGGCTCATGATCAAGAAATCCCTGCTGGAGGGAATGCCTTCACCTCCACAATTAGACTCTAATGGATCCTGTAATAATGCGGCCGGTTTTACTTTTTTTGAGAATGCTGCTGGTCCGCTGCACCATCAGCACCAGCACCTCCAACAGCATCACCAGCTCCATCAGCACCAACGACATCATGGTGCCGCAGTGCCACCAGCTCCTCCAGCCTATGGCCATGGCTATGGGCATAAGGTGTACCCGACAGCAGATACCCTACCCTCGTATCAATACAACAACTTTTATCCGGAGCACACAACCCTAGGCAGTGTGCTCACCCAGCAGCCCACGGCTGGCATTCATCATGCCTCTGCCGGTGGACACTCAGCCTTGAGTCTGATCAACAACATTTTCTCCATCTACAAGCCCAACAAATACTCTCCCGAGAACTGTCAACTGAACTATGAGTCCAAGCCGGAGCCTTGCAAAAAGATGAACGTACCAAGCACTCGTCGGCCCCTCGGCGCTGTCTCCAGCAACATCAGTCACGGCCACGGTCTCGGTCACGGTCACGAGTATCTTCACTCGTCGATGAAGCGACCGTTGCTGGTGAGCGCCGATCAGCCGCATTTTAAGATAATACCCGAGAAGACTGGATTGAAGATATCGCCACTACTGGCCTATGATGAGTATGGAGGCGGTGACAAGTCTCACCACAGACTGAGCAGCACCGCACGACCCTTGATGCTTCCGCACTGATGGTGCTGGACCTTTCCTTGGTATGGTAATGGTAATTATTGTTAGTTATGCCCACAGCAACTGCCGAATGAACTCTCCAGCAACAGTAACAGTAACTACAATCCAAAAGACTCGCTCGTATAGAGAAAAATCCAAAACGCACAACTTGGCCCAGTGGCTCAACTAATGTTGTAGTGGCATCTAAACTTCCTATCTCCCTATTAGTTCCCTTTTCCTCTAAGTTCTTTCCCTAATTCCCAATCTTCCAGTCCAGTCGTCGGAAATGATTTTGGTTTAGGTTGAAGCATCATTTCATCGTTTTATCTGACACAAATCCACAAAAGCCACCACCACCAACAACAACAATGACAACAACAACAAGAAAACACCATCACCAATAACAACAACTGCGCCATACCATTGGAAAAAAGAAGAAGAAAACACAACAAAGAAAACTTCAGAAGACACGTCGTAGAGTATTATCTTAGCAGAATTTTTAGAATTACCGATTGCAGAAAAGAAGAAGAAAGAGAAGGAGCATATCCAGCTCAGCTTAAAATACACACACACACATACACATGCCAATACACATGTACACTCACTCACACAATCACATGAAATGTGCTTTTAATCCGCTTGAAAAATCGCCGCATATAGTTGATAAATGTATAGTTCAGATATACTATATACCTATATATACAAACACATACATATATGTACCACTAATTTTTCGAGCAACTTTTAAGCAATCAGCAGGCGTACTCAATATATAGATATATTGTCTTATATATATATAAAGAGAGATGTACTATAACTATATGATAGTTGATAAGTCATTCATATCCGTGTTTCACATTGTATTTAGGAGAATTGTACCGAATCGAAAGGAACAGTACAGAACAGAATAGAACGCGTTGTATACCCTGTAATCTTGAACCTGTAGCAGCTAAGCGGATTTTTATTAATACTAAACTATTGTCGATAGGCGATTATCGATAACGAATTATGATTAATGATTTGAGACAAACATCGTTTTTATTGCCACGAAATTTTTTCTATTTTTTATACCAAACAAACTTTGATGCGAAAAATAAAATATTAAACTAATACTTAACCGAATGAAATTTCGATATGGAATGTTTATAAGGCTTAACTTTATATGTTGCGGCTTCTAGTCCTTTACGAAGTAAAAGAATAGAAAGAAAATAACAACAGCCACTAGATTTGTATGTATATAATATGAATACTATGAATACTCGTCTTTATGATTGTACTTTTATGATGTATGCGTATCCACTGGCCTTATTTATTAAAACAAATGAAATGAAACAAACTAAATACAACATAAATAAATGAGCTGAACTCATACACACACACACACATACACAGAGACACACACTCAAACAAACAAACAGACAGAGATAAACACACACTTGCACTTAATATATGAATTTATTTGCGTCTAACTTTTGAGCGCACTCGAGAATTAACTTTAAGGCTTTGCGTTAATTTTGTTAATTCTTTTTGGCGTCCAATTTTACATGAACAAATTGTATTATTAACTAGTCGCTAGAAAGTAAAGCAAAGAGTAGCGAATAGTGAATAATGAATAATGAGCATCGTAATCGTATTTGTAGTCCGTAAGCAATGCAAACCAAACAGTTTTAGCACGTAATTGTGCAATCAATTTTGAATTTGAATTTATTTTTAATGACTTTTGAAGGAAAACAACAAATACATAAATGATAAAAATTAGAAACATTTTATTAGACAACGTTTTCTATCCACATTGTTGTTGAACTACTTACAAAAAGATTCAGACAAACACATAGACAGACAGACAGAGATTGTACGACGTGTATTATTAATCTAAGTGTACCCCTATGGCCTATTAGTCAATAAGTAATCCAATTTTCTACACAAACAACAAGTTCAGAAAACAACAAAAAAGAAGAGATTAATGCACCATAACATTAAACACATCGAGCACCCATTAAATGATACGATCTTAGAAGATATTTAGACTAAATGTGTAAGCGAGGATGTAAGTCAAGTGTAAAATGAATGAAGTCGATGAACATGAACATGAAAAACGCCCAAATCTTATGAGTATGTAATTAAATGAAAATATGTAATACATAAATCCAAAAAAATATTTAAAACAAATCCAGAACGTTTGCTCTCAGACTGGAGAAACGCAAAATGCTGAAATTGGCAATTAAGTAAATTAGGAATTTCGAAAAATGCGAAACTTAAACTATGTATAATTATACTTAGCAGGTAATTGTAATTGAATTAACCCCACTCCTTGGAAAGTACAATAAAAGGATGCGGAAATTATTGTACGCGGTGGGGGCTGTCAACTCGTATTTATTGCTTAATTTTTTTTAGTGTGTAATATTGTTAAAGTTACGATTACGATTACGATTGAGATTGAGAATCACATAATATTGTATTTGTATGTTATTGCTTACCTTGTATTGCATATATATATAAGAGTAATTGATATTCGGAGTAGGAAGAAGGCGAGAAATGAATCCTTTAAGGCAGACATAGAATGATTGTAGCAAATATACATCTAAAATACGATACGATACCCATGCGCATACAGCATATGGCATATAGAATAGTTAAGAGACCCCGGCAAAGATATCAATGCAACTTACATATATCAACAAGTAAAACTAATACTAAAACATATACAAAAGCAAACCGAATAAACAAATTAAACGCA
Organism: Drosophila putrida; assembly: GCA_037043535.1. Classification (NCBI taxonomy): domain Eukaryota; kingdom Metazoa; phylum Arthropoda; class Insecta; order Diptera; family Drosophilidae; genus Drosophila; species Drosophila putrida. The sequence goes on along the minus strand of JBAMBI010000160.1, from coordinate 5,518,907 downwards.
ACTAGAGCAACAAAAGCGTAAATAAACTTAACATAAAAGCAAAATAAATGACAAACTTAACTCATTTAGCTACATGTAATTTAAGTGTGAAATTAATCCTCCTCAAACTCCTACTCATACCCCTCTGACCCACTTTCCACCCTCATCATGCTCCTCCCCAGCCAACCTCTGACCAAAATCTTAATTTAACTGAAAATAAAAAAATGTTGAAATTCGATGTAAAATTATTAATTGACTTTTTATTGCTGGCAGGAAATTTTCAGATAAAAGTTAGTTGATAACTTAATGAATTGCAAAGCATGAATGTCGAAAGGTATATTTTAACTGACATTTAAATTTGGGATTCGGGAGTGCTTTTAATCGGCATTACAATAATTTTTTTGACGTTTGCCTTTATGAACATGAGTCATGAAACAGACAAAAAACAATTGGCTTTGATCACGAATTAATATCTAAAGTTGTCTTTTCTCTTCCATTATCGTTAAATTTGCTATTGATGATTTGCTAGTAGATGATTATTAGTACAATAGTTTAGTACTGTTTAACTTTGTAGAGACATTTTGTGTGCGCGCAAACGTAGACTAAGCTTTTGTAAATAAATCATCAGCCGCAAAATATATAACACCACAATTCTCTCGTTACGTTGCATATTTTTTGTGAAGAAATATTTTTTCGAATATCGATATTTTTATTTCAAAAATATAATTGGCAGCGGCAGAGGTTTAAGACAGTCTGACAGACTTCACGCAAAAAATTCGAAAAGTGCTTACATTGAGTTTGCCGCATCCATAGTCAGCAGAATTATATATGTATATAAAAATTATATTTCATTATAATTTTGATAAACGCCCTTTTAGGTAATTTGGTTCGTTAACTATATTATTTTGATCAATTGGACGAAAAAATCCGCTAAACTTTAAAAATTGTTACTTGCCAACTGCTTTATCGAATCCGCACATCGATTGCCAGATAGCTCTCGGTAATTCCAGGGATGGATACAACAGTTGCTAATGCAACATCAGCAACAGTTGCTGTCGCACATCAGCAACAATTGTTAGTGCGACATCAGCAACAGTTGCTGTCGCACATCAGCAACAATTGCTAATGCGACATCAGCAACAGTTGCTAATGCGACATCAGCAACAGTTGCTGTCGCACATCAGCAACAATTGTTAGTGCGACATCAGCAACAGTTGCTGTCGCACATCAGCAACAGTTGCTAATGCGACATCAGCAACAGTTGCTGTCGCACATCAGCAACAGTTGCTAATGCGACATCAGCAACAGTTGCTAATGCGACATCAGCAACACCTGCTGTCGCACATCAGCAACAATTGTTAGTGCGACATCAGCAACAGTTGCTAAAGCGGCATCAGCAACAGTTGCTAATACGACATCAGCAACAGTTGCTCTCTTAACTCTCTTAATACTCTCTTAACTATCTTAAAACTCTCTTAGCTCTCTTCAAACTCTCTTAAAACTCTCTTAAAACTCTCTTAACTCTCTTAAAACTCTCTTAACTCTCTTAAAACTCTCTTAACTCTCTTAAAACTCTCTTAAAACTCTCTTAAAACTCTCTTAACTCTCTTAAAACTCTCTTAGCTCCCTTAAAACTCTCTTAACTCTCTTAAAACTCTCTTAACTCTCTTCAAACTCTCTTAACTCTCTTAAAACTCTCTTAACTCTCTTAAAACTCTCTTAACTCTCTTAAAACTCTCTTAAAACTCTCTTAACTCTCTTAAAACTCTCTTAGCTCCCTTAAAACTCTCTTAACTCTCTTAAAACTCTCTTAACTCTCTTAGAACTTCCTTAACTTCCTTAAAACTCTCTTAACTCTCTTAAAACTCTCTTAATACTCTCTTAACTCCCTTAAAACTCTCTTAACTCTCTTAACTTTCTTAAAACTCTCTTAACTTCCTTAAAACTCTCTTAAAACTCTCTTAGCTCTCTTAAAACTCTCTTAAAACTCTCTTAAAACTCTCTTAATACTCTCTTAACTCCCTTGAAACTCTCTCAACTCTCTTAAAACTCTCTTAAAACTCTCTTAACTTCCTTAAAACTCTCTTAACACTCTCTTAACTCTCTTAACTCTCTTAAAACTCTCTTAACTCCCTTAAAACTCTCTTAAAACTCTCATAACTCCCTTAAAACTCTCTTAAACCTCTCTTAAAACTCTTTTAACTCCCTTAAAACTCTGTTAACTCCCTTAAAACTCTCTTTACTCTCTTAAAACTCTCCTAATACTCTCTTAATTCCCTTAAAACTCTCTTAACTCTCTTAAAACTCTCTTAACTTCCCTAAAACTCTCTTAAAACTATCTTAACTCTCTTAACTCTCTTAAAACTCTCTTAACTCACTTCAAACTCTCTTAAAACACTCTTAACTCTCTTAAAACTTTCTTAAAACTCTCTTAAAACTCTCTTAACTCTCTTAAAACTCTCTTAACTCTCTTAAAACTCTCTTAACTCTCTTAAAACTCTCTTAACTCTCTTAAAACTCTCTTAACTCTCTTAAAACTCTCTTAACTCTCTTAAAACTCTCTAAACTCTCTTAAAACTCTCTTAACTCTCTTAAAACTCTCTTAACTCTCTTAAAACTCTCTTAGCTCCCTTAAAACTCTCTTAACTCTCTTAAAACTCTCTTAACTCTCTAAAAACTCTTTTAAAACTCTCTTAAAACTCTCTTAACTCTCTTAAAACTCTCTTAACTTCCTTAAAACTCTCTTAAAACTCTCTTAACTCTCTTAAAACTCTCTTAATACTCTCTTAACTCCCTTAAAACTCTCTTAACTTCCTTAAAACTCTCTTAAAACTCTCTTAGCTCTCTTAAAACTCTCTTAAAACTCTCTTAATACTCTCTTAACTCCCTTAAAACTCTCTTAAGTCCCTTAAAACTCTCTTAACTTCCTTAAAACTCTCTTAAAACTCTCTTAAAACTCTCTTAAAACTCTCTTAACTCTCTTAAAACTCTCTTAACTTCCTTAAAACTCTCTTAACTCTCTTAAAACTCTCTTAATACTCTCTTAATACTCTCTTAACTCCCTTAAAACTCTCTTAACTTCCTTAAAACTCTCTTAAAACTCTCTTAGCTCTCTTAAAACTCTCTTAAAACTCTCTTAATACTCTCTTAACTCCCTTAAAACTCTCTTAAGTCCCTTAAAACTCTCTTAACTTTCTTAAAACTCTCTTAAAACTCTCTTAAAACTCTCTTAAAACTCTCTTAAAACTCTCTTAACTTCCTTAAAACTCTTTTAAAACTCTCTTAAAACTCTCTTAAAACTCTCTTAACTCTCTTAAAACTCTCTTAACTTCCTTAAAACTCTCTTAAAACTCTCTTAGCTCTCTTAAAACTCTCTTAATACTCTCTTAACTCCCTTAAAACTCTCTTAAGTCCCTTAAAACTCTCTTAACTTCCTTAAAACTCTCTTAAAACTCTCTTAACTCTCTTAAAACTCTCTTAATACTCTCTTAACTCCCTTAAAACTCTCTTAACTTCCTTAAAACTCTCTTAAAACTCTCTTAACTTCCTTAAAACTCTCTTAAAACTCTCTTAACTCTCTTAAAACTCTCTTAATACTCTCTTAACTCCCTTAAAACTCTCTTAACTTCCTTAAAACTCTCTTAAAACTCTCTTAACTTCCTTAAAACTCTCTTAAAACTCTCTTAGCTCTCTTAAAACTCTCTTAATACTCTCTTAACTCCCTTAAAACTCTCTTAAGTCCCTTAAAACTCTCTTAACTTCCTTAAAACTCTCTTAAAACTCTCTTAAATCTCTTAAAACTCTCTTAACTCCCTTAAAACTCTCTTGAAACTCTCTTACCTTCCCTAAAACTCTCTTAACTCTCTTAAAACTCTCTTAACTTCCTTAAAACTCTCTTAAAACTCTCTTAACTTCCTTAAAACTCTCTTAAAACTCTCTTAGCTCTCTTAAAACTCTCTTAAAACTCTCTTAATACTCTCTTAACTCCCTTAAAACTCTCTTAAGTCCCTTAAAACTCTTTTAACTTCCTTAAAACTCTCTTAAAACTCTCTTAAAACTCTCTTAAAACTCTCTTAACTCTCTTAAAACTCTCTTAACTTCCTTAAAACTCTCTTAACTCTCTTAAAACTCTCTTAATACTCTCTTAATACTCTCTTAACTCCCTTAAAACCCTCTTAACTCTCTTAAAACTCTCTTAACTTCCTTAAAACTCTCTTAAAACTCTCTTAGCTCTCTTAAAACTCTCTTAAAACTCTCTTAAGTCAATTAAAACTCTCTTAACTCTCTTAAAACTCTCTTAACTCCCTTAAAACTCTCTTAAAACTCTCTTAACTCCCTTAAAACTCTCTTAACTCTCTTAAACCTCTCTTAAAACTCTCTTAAATCTCTTAAAACTCTCTTAACTCCCTTAAAACTCTCTTGAAACTCTCTTACCTTCCCTAAAACTCTCTTAACTCTCTTAAAACTCTCTTAATACTCTCTTAACTCCCTTAAAACTCTCTTAACTTCCTTAAAACTCTCTTAAAACTCTCTTAACTTCCTTAAAACTCTCTTAAAACTCTCTTAACTCTCTTAAAACTCTCTTAATACTCTCTTAACTCCCTTAAAACTCTCTTAACTTCCTTAAAACTCTCTTAAAACTCTCTTAACTTCCTTAAAACTCTCTTAAAACTCTCTTAGCTCTCTTAAAACTCTCTTAATACTCTCTTAACTCCCTTAAAACTCTCTTAACTTCCTTAAAACTCTCTTAAAACTCTCTTAACTTCCTTAAAACTCTCTTAAAACTCTCTTAGCTCTCTTAAAACTCTCTTAATACTCTCTTAACTCCCTTAAAACTCTCTTAAGTCCCTTAAAACTCTCTTAACTTCCTTAAAACTCTCTTAAAACTCTCTTAAATCTCTTAAAACTCTCTTAACTCCCTTAAAACTCTCTTGAAACTCTCTTACCTTCCCTAAAACTCTCTTAACTCTCTTAAAACTCTCTTAACTTCCTTAAAACTCTCTTTAAACTCTCTTAACTTCCTTAAAACTCTCTTAAAACTCTCTTAGCTCTCTTAAAACTCTCTTAAAACTCTCTTAATACTCTCTTATCTCCCTTAAAACTCTCTTAAGTCCCTTAAAACTCTCTTAACTTCCTTAAAACTCTCTTAAAACTCTCTTAAAACTCTCTTAAAACTCTCTTAACTCTCTTAAAACTCTCTTAACTTCCTTAAAACTCTCTTAACTCTCTTAAAACTCTCTTAATACTCTCTTAATACTCTCTTAACTCCCTTAAAACCCTCTTAACTCTCTTAAAACTCTCTTAACTTCCTTAAAACTCTCTTAAAACTCTCTTAGCTCTCTTAAAACTCTCTTAAAACTCTCTTAAGTCAATTAAAACTCTCTTAACTCTCTTAAAACTCTCTAAACTCCCTTAAAACTCTCTTAAAACTCTCTTAACTCCCTTAAAACTCTCTTAACTCTCTTAAACCTCTCTTAAAACTCTCTTAAATCTCTTAAAACTCTCTTAACTCCCTTAAAACTCTCTTGAAACTCTCTTACCTTCCCTAAAACTCTCTTAACTCTCTTAAAACTCTCTTAGAACTCTCTTAATACTCTCTTAATACTCTTAATACTGTTGCTGTCGCATCTGTCGCATCGGCATCAGCAACAGTTGCTAATGCGACATCAGCAACAGTATTAAGAGTATTAAGGGAGTATTAAGAGAGTTCTAAGAGAGTTAAGAGAGTTTTAAGGAAGTAAAGAGAGTTTTAAGAGAGTTTAAGAGAGTTAAGAGAGTTTTAAGGAAGTTAAGAGAGTTAAGAGAGTTTTAAGAGAGTTAAGAGAGTTTTAAGGGAGCTAAGAGAGTTTTAAGAGAGTTAAGAGAGTTTTGAGAGAGTTAAGAGAGTTTTAAGAGAGTTTTAAGAGAGTTTTAAGAGAGTTGAGAGAGTTTTAAGGGAGTTAAGAGAGTTTTAAGAGAGTTTTTAGAGAGTTTTAAGAGAGTTTTAAGTGGGTTTTAAGAGAGCTAAGAGAGTTTTAAGGGAGTTAAGAGAGTTAAGGGAGTTTAAAGAGAGTTTTAAGAGAGTTAAGAGAGTTTTAAGGAAGTTAAGAGAGCTTTAAGAGACTTTTAAGGGAGTTAAGAGAGTTTTAAGGGACTTAAGAGAGTTTTAAGAGAGTTTTAAGGGAGTTAAGAGAGTATTAAGAGAGTTTTAAGAGAGTTAAGAGAGTTTTAGAGAGTTTTAAGAGAGCTTTAAGGAAGTTAAGAGAGTTTTAAGAGAGCTTTAAGAGAGTTAAGAGACTTTTAGGAGAGTTAAGATAGTTTTAAGAGAGTTAAGAGACTTTAAAGAGAGGTAAGAGAGTTTTAAGGAAGTTAAGAGAGTTTGAAGAGAGTTAAGAAAGTTTTAAGGGAGTTCAGAGAGTATTAAGAGAGTTTTAAGAGAGTATAAGAGAGTTTAGAGAGTTTTAAGAGAGTTTTAAGGAAGTTAAGAGAGTTTTAAGAGAGTTAAGAGAGTTTTAAGAGAGTTAAGAGAGTTTTAAGGGAGCTAAGAGAGTTTTAAGAGAGTTAAGAGAGTTTTAAGAGAGTTAAGAGAGTTTTAAGAGAGTTAAGAGAGTTTTAAGAGAATTTTAAGAGAGTTAAGAGAGTTTTAGGGGAAGTAAGAGAGTTTTAAGGGAGTTAAGAGAGTTTTAAGAGAGTTTTAAGGAAATTAAGAGAGTTTTAAGAAAGATAAGAGAGTTTTAAGGGAGTTAAGAGAGTATTAGGAGAGCTTTAAGAGAGTTTGAATAGAGCTAAGAGAGTTTTAAGGGAGTTAAGAGAGTTTTAAGAGAGTTAAGAGAGTTTTAAGAGAGGTTTAAGAGAGTTAAGAGAGTTTTAAGGGAGTTAAGAGAGTCTTAAGAGAGTTTTAAGGGAGTTAAGAGAGTTTTAAGAGAGTTAAGGGAGTTTTAAGAGAGTTTTAAGAGAGTTTTAAGAGAGCTAAGAGAGTTTTAAGATAGTTAAGAGAGGTTAAAGAGAGTTTAGAGAGTTTTAAGAGAGTTAAGAGAGTTTTAAGGGAGTTTTAAGAGAGCTAAGAGAGTTTTAAGGGAGTTAAGAGAGTTAAGAGAGTTTTAAGGGAGTTAAGAGAGTATTAAGAGAGTTTTAAAAGAGTTAAGAGAGTTTTAAGAGAGTTTTAAGGAGTTAAGAGAGTTTTAAGAGAGTTTTAAGAGAGTTGAGAGAGTTTTGAGGGAGCTAAGAGAGTTTTAAGAGAGTTAAGAGACTTTTAAGAGAGTTAAGAGAGTTTTAAGAGAGTTTTAAGAGAGTTAAGAGAGTTTTAAGAGAGTTAAGAGAGTATTAAGAGAGCTAAGAGAGTTTTAAGAGAGTTAAGGGAGTTTTAAGAGAGTAAAGAGAGTTTTTAGAGAGTTAAGTGAGTTTTAAGAGAGTTTTAAGAGAGCTACGAGAGTTTTAAGGGAGTTAAGAGAGTTAATTGAGTTTTAAGAGAGTTAAGAGAGTTTTAAGAGAGTTTTAAGAGAGTTTTAAGAGAGTTAAGAGAGTTTTAAGGGAGTTAAGAGAGTTTTAAGAGAGTTTTAAGAGAGTTTTAAAAGAGTTTTAAGAGAGTTAAGAGAGTTTTAAGAGAGTTTTTAGAGAGTTAAGAGAGTTTTAAGAGGGTTTTAAGAGAGTTTTAAGAGAGTTAAGAGAGTATTTAGAGAGTTTTAAGAGAGTTAAGAGAGTTCTAAGAGAGTTTTAAGGATGTTAAGAGAGTTTTAGAGAGTTAAGAGAGTTTTAAGGGAGTTAAGAGAGTTTTAATAGAGTTTTAAGATAGTTAGGAGAGTTTTAAGAGAGTTTTAAGGATGTTAAGAGAGTTTTAGAGAGTTAAGAGAGTTTTAAGGGAGTTAAGAGAGTTTTAATAGAGTTTTAAGAGAGTTAGGAGAGTTTTAAGAGAGTTAAGATAGTTTTAAGAGAGTTCTGAGAGAGAGTTAAGAGAGAGTTAAGAGAGAGTTAAGAGAGAGATAAGAGAGAGTTAAGAGAGTTTTAGAGGATTTTTAAGAGAATTTTAAGAGAGTTTTAAGAGAGTTTTAAGGGAGTTAAGAGAGTTTTAAGAGAGTTTTAAGAGAGTTAAGAGAGTTTTAGAGAGTTTAGAGAGTTTTAAGGGAGTTAAGAGAGTTTTAATAGAGTTTTAAGAGAGTTAGGAGAGTTTTAAGAGAGTTAAGATAGTTTTAGAAGAGTTCTGAGAGAGAGTTAAGAGAGAGTTAAGAGAGAGATAAGAGAGAGTTAAGAGAGTTTTAGAGGATTTTTAAGAGAATTTTAAGAGAGTTTTAAGAGAGTTTTAAGGGAGTTAAGAGAGTTTTAAGAGAGTTTTAAGGATGTTAAGAGAGTTTTAGAGAGTTAAGAGAGTTTTAAGGGAGTTAAGAGAGTTTTAAGGGAGTTAAGAGAGTTTTAAGAGAGTTTTAAGGATGTTAAGAGAGTATTTAGAGAGTTTTAAGAGAGTTTTAAGAGAGTTCTAAGAGAGTTTTAAGGATGTTAAGAGAGTTTTAGAGAGTTAAGAGAGTTTTAAGGGAGTTAAGAGAGTTTTAATAGAGTTTTAAGAGAGTTAGGAGAGTTTTAAGAGAGTTAGGAGAGTTTTAAGAGAGTTAAGATAGTTTTAAGAGAGTTCTGAGAGAGAGTTAAGAGAGAGTTAAGAGAGAGTCAAGAGAGAGATAAGAGAGAGTTAAGAGAGTTTTAGAGGATTTTTAAGAGAATTTTAAGAGAGTTTTAAGAGAGTTTTAAGGGAGTTAAGAGAGTTTTAAGAGAGTTTTAAGAGAGTTAAGAGAGCTTTAAGCAACAATTGTTAATGCGACGTCAGCAACAGTTGCTAGTGCAACATCAGCAACAGTTGCTAATGCGACATCAGCAACAGTTGCTAATGCGACATCAGCAACAGTTGCTAATGCGACATCAGCAACAGTTGCTAATGCGACATCAGCAACAGTTGCTAATGCGACATCAGCAACAGTTGCTGTCGCACATCAGCAACAGTTGCTGTCGCACATCAGCAACAGTTTCTAATGCAACATCAGCAACAGTTGCCAATGCGACATCAGCAACAGTTGCTAATGCGACATCAGCAACAGTTGCTGTCGCAAATCAGCAACAGTTGCTGTCGCACAAATCGAATTTTTATTGCTGGCAGGAAATTTTCAGATAAAAGTTAGTTGATAACTTAATGAATTGCAAAGCATGAATGTCGAAAGATATATTTTAACTGACATTTAAATTTGGGATTCGGGAGTGCTTTTAATCGGCATTACAATAATTTTTTTGACGTTTGCCTTTATGAACATGAGTCATGAAACAGACAAAAAACAATTGGCTTTGATCACGAATTAATATCTAAAGTTGTCTTTTCTCTTCCATTATCGTTAAATTTACTATATGTATTTGTAGATGATTATTAGTACAATAGTTTAGTACTGTTTAACTTTGTAGAGACATTTTGTGTGCGCGCAAACGTAGACTAAGCTTTTGTAAATAAATCATCAACCACAAAATATATAACACCACAATTCTCTCGTTACGTTGCCCCTTTTTTTAAATTACAACAATCACAGAATTTAATTTGAATAACAATAGCAAGAACTATCATAATTTAATGAAGCTTTTATTTGTTGGTTATTAGAAAGATTATAGAGATATCTATTAAGGCAAGGATTCCCGTGGGAGGTCCTGTGGATTTTTCCTTTTCGATTTCCTCATTGTAGGTTTGCTGTAGGTATCCGCTTCGCGGTAACCTGCTGGGTTACCTTAATTTTAATCTCTTCCAAAAGTGCTAAAATTAAAACCGCTAGATAGTTTTAAACATGAGAATATAATAATAAAAATTACATGATATCAACGAAATATGCAATGTAACTGTACTGAATGTAAAACCAAAGAGACAACTTTTAATCGTGCAATAATTTTATTTTTTTTACTTTCCTCTATTCTATAGAAAGGAATCTACATACTATACTAAGCTTGGGATCTTTTACATTGTCTCTGCGATCAAAAAAAGGACAGACGGACATGACTATACGGACTTGGATGTTGACGCTGGTCAAGAATATGCTTAATGGGGTCTGCCACGCCTCCTTCTGTCTCTAACGCACTTTTTTTTGTTTGTGACAATCTTAATAGGCGCTTTTGTACTTTTTTTAAGTACAGGGTCTAAAATTAAAATACTTATTTGTCTTCATTTCAATAGGAAGTTCCTTTCATTTTTAGAGAGCTTAAAAAACTTGCAAATTTTAAATCAACATATTTTCCAAATGACTCTTTTTGATACAAAATTTTCAATGTTCTGAAAAATTTTCCAAAAAATGGCGATCAGCATATCATAAGTATTTAAAAAGCTCACTTAAAACAGGGTTTGTACATGTTTTGTTTTTTTTTATTAAGAATTAAATTTATATCACATTAAATTATACATTAACAAAGATACAAAATTATGCGACTTGTCGATGTGGTTCTTGTTCTTGTTATTCGTCATTTTTACAATCAATTTATAAGTGTTGTACATATAGTTTCTACTTTGCAATCAATTCTTGAATTGGCTTGGATTTGATAAAAATAGGATTGTCAGATCGGCCAGCATGCTTGGCATAGGTCGATCGAACATTGGACGTCTTTTGTATATTCTTTTGTTTTTTTTTTTTGTTATTGGGTAGATTGGGTGCATTGTGTTGACCAGCTAACATTAACGTTATACATTTAACATAGAGTTACACTTAAGAGCTACAACTATAACTATCGAATTGGCTTTCTAAACTAATTGCATCAGAGTCAGTCAAAGAAGTTGGAACCTAAACCTAAACTACTTTGTCAGGATGTGCCACTTGGCGTCCTTCATGTCAGGCTTGTGGCTAGTTCGCCGGCTGCTCTCCTGGTAGTTGTTCTTCCTGTTGTTGCTGTTGGTGGGGCTGTTGCTCTGGTTCTTCTGCTGAGGATGTTGCTGCGACTACTGTTGCAGCTGCCACTGCTGCTGCTGCTGCTGCTGCAGCTGCTGCTGTTGTGCTGGCAACAGCGCCGTCCAATGCATTTAGGGTATTACTGCTGGCGGCCTTCTGATTGGGAAAGAGCACCGAGTAGGCCGGCGGTGGATCCAGCTCCTCGTAGTTGGGCGGCGAGGTGGCATTCGTGGAATCCTGGCCAGCTCCATTGGCGGCAGCCAGCGCCGCCTCACGCTCGTTGTTAACCGCGTGCTGGGATGCGGATGCTGCAAGTGAACGTATGGATTGAATATGAGAGCTCAAGCGACAACAGGAAACTGTTGTAGGTCGCGATGGAGGTGAGGATGACGTACGGAATGACGGTTAATGGTGTAATGCGAAAGTTAGACATTGACATAGACACAGACATTGATATAGACATGCGCAAAAAGGAAACGAATAAAAAGTAACAAACAAAACACGAACGAAAACGAAACGAAAACGAAAACAAAAACTCACATAAATATAAATGTCTATGTCTTACTTGTGCTACAAAAGTGTGCAATTGAACGTACCCCAGAGGCCGCAGATGAGCAGAGCACCGCCGCAGAGGAGCATGCCGAGCATTAGATAGCCCCATGGTCCGTACTTGGACAGATCTGAATGAAGCCCAGACCTTGTCGAGTTGCGTCGCGTGAATCCGCTGCCACCCGTAATGCCATTACCATTGCCATTGCTCTCCATGGTGGCATTATCTTGTGCCTTGCCATCCAACTCCGGCGAATGTTCCGCGCCAATGGCATTTGGAGAGCCATTGGCCTCGACGCTCGGCTTTTTCATATCTTTGGTGTGGACTTTGTGTAGTTGAGTTGTCGAGTTGTTGGAGCTACTGTTGCTGTTATTCTGTGGCAGATCCTCGGGCTCTGTTGGGGCATCGTGAATGAATAGATTGCGCAACACCTCAAGTGCAAATTGCTCAAACAGATCAGATTCCTGTACCGTTGGTAACGGGATGGCACCAGGACGACGTTGTTTATAGCATAACTCGTAGTCCTCATCGCTGTCGTACTCATTGCTATAGGGACAATGGCGAATGCCATCGCAGGCCAATTCCTTGGAAATGCATAGAATGGGTTCATCACTGAAAATATATGAACATTAACTAAATGAACTCTAATTTAAAGCTGTTGACTTACCCAATCTTTAGGCAATTATGTCTGTTCACATCCTTGCACTGTTCCCCCTTTCCCAGCACTGTGATCATCAGTTTCGACTTCAAGGCATGTTGTCCATGTTCCCAGACAATTCTCACGCGTCCATGGAACAAACGCACCGGATCCTCCATTTCCGAAGCAGTATCCTCCAGCTGACAAGGATCCACTCTCCATTGGGCAGTATGTGGATCCAATGAGCTGAACTGCAAATAAAATTGGCATTAAAAGCATTAAAATTAGTAAACAATATACAATTTAAAATGAATAAATAACAGCATTAAAAGCAGAAGAAAAAGTAGTAAAATAAACAGCACTCAAATCTTTTCGCGCCCACAAATAAAAAAGCAACAATTCTGACGTGATATAAATTATTTAAACAAATAAAGATCAAAACGTGCACAATAAACGATCAACTCCGAATACATTTTGGATATTTCGCATGGCGTTTAAGAAGAACAGCAACATCAACAAAATAATTCCAAATTAAATATTTACGCTCAAAAAAAATACGCCACACAAAAAGCAGTTTTAGGTAGCACATGCGAAAACCACTATGAAAAGGAGAGAGAGGGAAAAGGGAGTACTACATGGAGTACTACGACTAGCGAAATTCCATGCTATTCATATTTATAAATGCATATTATATTACGAGAATAATATGCAAAGCTAAAAGCAACAATTTGTTCAAAAACCAATTTAAAATTCACAGCGAGTTCTCTATAATTTATATTGACAGCTCGACTAGGAAATACTCTGTAGGGTGCTGTTTTTTGCTTGGAAAGTGATAGTTATTTGTATTTTGTATGAAGATACTTGATATCTTTATGGTAATTTTAAATCACATCTGGTCTCTTTAACTCTCTTGGTGTCTCAAATTAAATCTTTCATTAATAATAGATTAATAATAAGTAAGCGTTTAAATGTGACTAAGCTGAAAACCCCTCTTTAAACTCTTTCAACGGGTGCAGGGCATAAATATAAAACAAGTTAAACTATCAAGCAAACAACAAATAATATATTGCTTAATTTAATATGATGTGATAGTGCTTTAAACTTAAGCAATGCATGAAATGTGCAAAATATATGTACATAATAAATTATTTAGAAGTATACAAACAGTCTCTAAGAAAGAGAAGAACGCACACATAAGTTAAAAACTTTATATTTCAGTATGCAACATTTAACAAAATAGAAATGAAAACTTGCAAAAAGCATTAGCTTAATATCATAGCAATAAATCTGTTGAAACCTTTAAAAATTTTTCTAAATAAAAAAGTATTCATAAAATTCATAAACAAGTTCCCATTTTCACTTTCAACAACATTTCGTAGAATATCAATATTATTCAAATGCTAAAATTTTCCCTATTTACATGTGAGCTAATGAATCCCATTCTAATAAAGCGATAAGTAATATCTATCAACAAAACGGAACCTTACAGACATTCCGCAATTGCGATAACTATTGATGCATAAGTGAAATTGAATAATAAAAGTTCGAATAGCTCTGAATTGCGTAACGTTGTTACTTGCTTTTCTTAATGGTTTTAAATAATTGACGATCAGCATTCAAAGAATAATAATATCTAATTGTAAGGCTAAGTAATTAATCGTGCTTAAAGGGCTCTAGATCAATAACTGAAATAACGGTGCTTTAACGTCAATTTGATTGAGTTAATTATTTATTAATTAAGGGTCAGCAGGTTTATAATCAGCTGTGTCTATGCAATTAAACTAGTTAGATGTTTACCACTTAGGTGCGCATTCATCTGTATTTATTGTTTATTTAAAAAATGCATCTCGTAATTGTGAAAGCGATATGCGATTCGTGTTTACCCCCAAGACGAGTACGAGTACGAGAATGATGATCATTAACAGACTGTGACACATATGTTAACGTATTTGCACTTCAGTGATGCATTTGCATATGCAGGTTCTGTGAAAGGAGAACAAAGAACCCCATTTGTATCCAGATACAGTTTGAGATACCCACATATAGTATAGATATACCTATATATCTACCTATGTACATGCAGATACAGATAGAGCTAAAGCTATCCCATCTCATATGCGATACGCAGATAGTTTTTTTTTTATGGCCGGAGACTGTCCACGTTCGCATCAATCTGTCTGCTTGTCAGTCATTCAGTCAATTCCTCAGTCCGTCATTCAGTCAATTTGTCAGTCGCTGTAGTATTTATGGCATCGCATCGTCGCAGTAGCAGTAACTGAAAGTGTTGTCTGTTTTGTGTTTTGTGTTTTGAAAGCTGCGTCGCGATTCGTTTTCCTGGCCAAATGAGACAAACGTGTTTCAAATACACAAAAAGCTCAGAACTCGCACCACCACCAAGCAAAAATGGCTCGAATCGGCGGGCGCGCTTATGCAAATCGCACGCGATTGGAATACATGTCTCTCTCTAACCAAGCCCCGCCGCATTCTGGAATTGCCAACAACCAAAAGCGAACATCCATCCAACTGAGATGCGGGTTCGGTTAGCCGCAAAGAGTTATCTATAATTCAGCATGTTCAATTCAATGTCAGCCTTAAAGCCACAAGCCACACAAGTTGCACTCTATTAAGCGATAAATACAACTTTTACAATTGACAACGAAATTAACACTAATTGTTGACAATTTCAAATGTCAAAATGTCATGTGAAAACCACAACTAAATATTGAAAAAAAACACAATGTAATTAACACAAAAAACTAATCACAATTAGCCAACTGACAATTGGCGAAAGTGTTCGACCATGGCATACCAAGTTGCCAAGTTTACTATAAGTTTGTTGAAAACCTTCTGAAAATCAACTCATAGGCTCAACATAAATTAGAATTATAACACAAATCTTTGATGAAGTCATTTCGTTGAACTCATGACTTTGTCTCCCTCCCTCTCTTTCTCTCTTTCCCTCTGTCTCTATCTCTCTGTCTGTATCTTTTGTGCGAGTTCAATGCTAAATAAGTGTACAATCTACAACAATTCTCACACTTTTCGGTGGTCACGCATGCGCAGCCAAGATACACACACCTCACACTCACACACAGAAATGGTAACACCCACACCCTCACCCACAAGTACCAGTTAGCAGTCAAAGCAAAGCAAAGTCAAAATCTAAATTATGAATTTGATGGTCAGCTTAAAGCAAATGGGAAGGTGCAACAAATGTCGAACAAACTCTAATTGCAACCTTCAAAAGAATACTTTTGCCCAGTCTGATAATATGGCAGCAAAACCATTATTTTGACATATGTGATATGTATGATATAACATAGTTTTCAGATAAATGTAGAACAAATATAATTATTTTAGGTTAGAGCATAGTTCAACTGAGGAAGCGTGTTTAAGAAAATCTTTCTTCATTTTCCCTTTTTGATTAATATATATGTTACATATATAATGTTTACTTACTTAGCTTACCACATTTTGCTATATTTATTTTGAGTAAACAATCACAAGCTATTGAATTAATAATTTTCAGTCTTGCCAATTATCAAGGGGCTTAATTGTTTTAGAATATTTTCTATAAATAGTGCAAATTAGTCGCTTAAAATAATTGAGTTACAATTCAAATATAGGTTATCTACTCATTATCTTAGCTGAGTTACCATCGGCAGAGGTATAGGGAGAGAGATATGTTATAATTAAAATACAATATGTCTTTTCAAATTCTACCTTCGGCAAAGTTTTATTAACATTTCTAAGAGATACTGTAAAACTTATCTACAGAGTATTTATAGGTCGCTTTTCAACCTCATCAATTGAAAATTAATCAACATCGGCAAGACCTCATTTTCAATCTGAATCTATAATGATGATTTCACTTACAATGTTCAGGGGACAGGTACGTCCCACAATGGTTCCGGCCGATGTCAAACCTCCTGTTTCTCCTCCTGCTCCTGTGGTATTCAGTCTCTCATACAGCGTGGACATTCCAGTCAGAGATGACTGTGACTGTGACTGGGACTGTGGCTTCATCGTGCTGACAACAGAGGGCATGATGTTGGACACGGAACTGCCACTGGATGCAAATGCGGATGTCAATGTGGATGTCGATGTGGATGTGGAGTGAGTGTTGCCGTTGTCATTGTCTGTGGTATGTTGATTGTGTCGCAACTTGGGCAGAATGAGACGCACTATGAATCCGTAGCTGGGGGGGGCACTCAGGATGCGGGTACAGGTGCTGTGCTGGGCTCCGTACATGCCCGGTTTCAGTTCAATGATGAGACTAGACTCTTTGCCATCGCTCTCCATGAAATGCTCATGCTGGGCACTGCACAATGGCTTGAATGTGGGATGCGACAGTATGCCACCTGGAAAATAGAAAACGAAACGAGGTAAGGTAAAAGTGGAGCACATCAAACTTAACAAAATGTTGTTAATTTGCAACACAAACTTCAGATCTATAATTGTCAATGGGAGAGACATGCCCAACATCTCTTTCAAAGTGACAATGTTTTTTCGGCAATGCTCTAAAAATAGTTTAAAAGATTGAGTGGGAATTGTGTGAATTTCGAGTATCTTCTGAATATTCAATTAATGTGATATATATTGTATAATTGAATAACTGGCAATACCTATAAAAGTCAGTTCATGTTCGGTTTTCAAGAGTCTCGGCTCAATTATTTTGCACTCGCAGTCGAACTTTGCGCAGCAGAGGTTAAAGATACAAGCATACACAGTACACATACAGATACAGTTGCAGATACAGTTTACACACACTAGTTAAATTAATAAAGCACACATGAGACAACACTCCATGGCTGTTATTGTAGTTGTTGTTGTTGCTGTTGCTGTTAAATATGAAATATTTATTTACAATGTGCCGCCAGTCGACTGTCGATGCCATATTGCATAGGAAAACTACTTTTGCATTATATTCTGGGTCACTGACTCACACACACACACACACACGTAGTCACACACACATATTTATGGTTGCATTGTGGGCGCTTATTATTGCTGCAACATTTTATTATTAAGGCCCTCGCACCTCCTCTCTGAAGCGCTCCCCCCTCTTCTTGACCATTGCCATTGCCATCTCTTGTCGTCTTGTTGTGCAATTACCACAGCTCTTTTTGGCCCATTAACATTTTATTCGCCTTCGCGACTGCAAAAACAATTTGCATTTGTTGTATGCTCTTCATATGCAAGTATATGTGTATATATATGTGTGTGTGTAATTTACCAGCTAATTCTCATTTCGAACTTGACATTAATAGCCAAGTAGTTGACACGTGCTGCACTTTAATAAAGTGCTTAAATGTTTTGGAACAGCTCCTAAAAGTGCACTTAAAAATGCATTTATGCTTTTAATTGTCCAACACACACAACTTGATTAATAGTCCATGAAATTTGTGGCTTTGTGTACTTCAAGAGCGGGTCAAACATATGGATGCAATTATATTTAATAGTTTAACCCGAAATATATTATATTATATTGTAGTGTGTACTTAAGAGATCAATTAAAGCAAAAGCTCCTGCAAAATAACTTATTGTTGCAATAATTGTAAATTTCCAATAGATTATCATTGACAATTGTTCAATTAACAGTTTTGTAAGCGAATGAAAGCTTACGTATATGTTACATATACATATATGATAGCTTAACTAATAATTGTTTAATTAAGAGATGAAAACTCAAGTTAAGCTAAATTGTTTATGTAAGAAATATAGTTCATAAATTGAGTGTTGGAAAACACACGAAAGCTTCAACTGACATCAATTGTATGGACTGCGAGCAATTGATTAAAATTTAATAAATTTATCAACCTCTTTCGGCAACCTGTTGTTGTTGTTCCATAATTGATTGAAAAAGTTCAAAAAGTAATCTATTTGATTTAATATTTTTTTGGGAAAACTTATTTGTTCTGACAGTTAACTGATGTATGACTGATAAATTGACCTATAAGCCATAATTTTGAACCATTAGCACCAAAAAATAACAACGAGGTTTAGTATCTTTTCTATATGTTTGTTGGCCGACTGACTGACGGGCAGCTATAAAAGTCGAGGCTTATGCCACTGAACTCTAGCTTCAGTTACAGCTTTAGCTAATTGGGTTAAAAGCACTCACATTCACACAACCACACATTCAGACACACACACACACTCACATACATTAAATATAATCGTATAACAAGTTAAATGAGTGTTGTGCTTGGCTGCAACAGCAGACGATAGACGCATTAAGGTTGATGAGGCTGAAGAGGGGGCAGATGGGAAGATGGAGGAAATGGAGGTGAAATGGGAATACAACTGAGGTTAGAAGTGGGTTGGGTTGGGAGCTCAGCGAACCACGCAAAGAAAGGGCTGTAATTTCACTTGATTTTTCATCATAAATGTGCCGTTCATAATTTGTCTCAATTTCTAGAGCATAACAAGAATAGTTGGTTTGAATTTCTTCTTTTATTTTTGGCGATGCTTCGAAAGCGGAAAGTTGCAACTGTTAACTGTTAACTTCGGGAATAGAATTTCACATTTCTCATTTCTCATTTGTAATTTGCATGCAGCGAGTATCTATGCAAATGCAAATGTGGAAAATAAATAAACAAACTACGAGTACAACATTTCAATTTGCTTTGTCGTATTTACCTTTTAAATTGTTTATCTCTATGGGAGAAGGTCAGAATCAGCAGCAGCAGCATCAAATAACTTGATTACAGAGCCGCGTTTACAGCAATTTCAACATTTGTAATTTGTTAGCATCTGCGTGAGTGTGTCTGTATGTGTGTGTGTGTGTATTTGTGTGTTTATTCTGGCCATAACTAAGTATGTGCATATGTGTGTGACGGTCACTTCTAAAAGGGCCCAACAAAACTGAGCTGAAGGGCAGTCAATGTTGATCTACAGGTGCCTATAATGAGTGCACACACTCACACACACAACCTACGAGTACTGACAAGCACACACTCTGAGTGTGTGTGTGAAGAGTGTACTTTTGTTTGGGGTATTCAGTTCTGGCCTCGTTACTGTCAGTCATCTCATCCAGTCCAGGCTGGGCAGTTGTTTAGCTTTGTTTTTGGCTTTGTTTGCATATATTGAGGTTAGGTTTTAGGGTTTGCCAGTTT
Source organism: Drosophila putrida (assembly GCA_037043535.1). Taxonomy (NCBI): domain Eukaryota; kingdom Metazoa; phylum Arthropoda; class Insecta; order Diptera; family Drosophilidae; genus Drosophila; species Drosophila putrida. The sequence continues at coordinate 5,499,752 of JBAMBI010000160.1, read as the reverse complement.
CCCAGTTCGCTCATGTGTTAAGCAAAGGTTCTCTTGGGAGCAGATTGTCAAGCAGTTATTCAGTTATTTTTCTCTTTTTTTTTTGTTTTTTGAGTGTCTGTGTTGGGCATCACAAATTCTGTGGCATGTTGCAAGTTACTGCGTACAGCTCACTCATCATAATTACGCACAGTTGCATATAAAAAACGCACAGACCACAGCCGCAGCAGCACTCGAAAAAAAGTTGTTGTTAAAAAATTACACAACAAACACACTTGCATAGAGAAAAGTGAGGAGAAAGAGAGAGAGACGGAGAGAAAGAGCACTTGACGCACAAACATCTACAAAAACGATGAGTGTAGTTATGGTTTTTTGTTTTTATTTACCAACTGAAAATTAGGTCAACTATCAAAGTCAGAACTGCAAGGGTTAAGTGGCATGCCCCGCATGCCACACACACAAACACACACACACGTTTACAGTGGACAACAAGCTCTACAATTCCCGTTGGCCAATTTTGTTTATAGGTCAAGCGTATATGATTTTGTTGTCGTCATTTCTCTGTCTGTTTGTCTGTTTGTTTGTACAGCAGCAACTAACTAAATAAAATAAATTGTACTATCAACAAGACAACAACTTGCAACAGCAACAGCAAGAGCAACAGCAAAGAACTTGACATGCATTCAGCCTTAACTGATTCTAGTTGCTGTTGTTGTTGTTTTTCGCTGTTTCTGTTGCCGTTGCTGCTCGCGTGCAACAACATTATTGCAGACAGCCTAACGGCAACTGTTGCTGTTGCACGTTGTAAGACTCAGTTTGCCAACAACAGCGTGACCGAGCAATGCCCGTTCTTGCAGCCGGTTCAACATGACTCCACACACACAGATATATATATACACACACACACACAGACACACTTGGACTCTGCAGCTGCCTTCTAACGGTCGCATACATAAATCAAGGCGGCCATTTTAGCAATTAGCAAAAAATTACATACAAAGTAAGTGCTTGTCCAAAGCCTGCGAGTGTAAGTATAAGTGTGCATCTGTGTGTGTGTGTGTGAGTGTGTGTTTCTGCTGGCCAAAATAGTTTGTGCCAATTTAGATAGTGTGGCTTGTGGGCGTTGGGCGTAGCCACAACAACAACAAATACAAAAACAGCATCCTCAAGTGTCGCCATTTTTAGCGCTAGAGAGCTTTACGGTAGACAAAGAGAGAGAGAGAGAGAGAGAGAGAGAGAGAGAGAGGGGAGTAGAAGCCAACTCGGATAACGGTCAATTTGCATTTTAATTGAGCGCTTGTTGACGCTCTGCACATCTTGATACACGAAAAAGCCATTGCCTATACATAAAGCTATCTCCGTCATCTCGACTCTCATCTAAACTGTTTTGTATTATTTTGGTTTTTTTGTTGTCGCCGCTTTTTTTATTCGTACTTTGTAAGCAAAAAGTTGAAACAACTTTGGTCTGGTCATCGCTTGGAGGTTAGGAAGGGAAACGGGCTAAACGGGCTAAAAGGGGTGGACGAGTGGGCGTGTTGCATCTAATTGAACTCATATGACATCGGGAGTTCAAAAGCTTTTAAGCGTCCTCTGAGGTGCGACGACTTCTTGTTTTTTGCTCTTCGAAAAGCAGTAACAAAAAAGTTCTAGCTGCTTGTTAACATATTGATGTATATCACTGTGTGAGTGTGCGTGTGCGTGTGCGTGTGTTGTTTTTTTCTTTTTTGATACGCAAATTGAATCAGTAACCGGTTCACACACACACAATCACCCATAAGAGCATATGAATATGTATGCATATTTACTCGAAAACCGATCTATCAGCTTCTTGTGTTTTTTGAAGCGTTTTTTGTTTCATGTTCAATTTGCATAGTGTGTAAATCGTAAAATCGTAAAAACTAGCACATTGTTAACTTGGCCATCATAATAGAATTGCATTTAATTGAAATGTAATTGGCATAGTTCCCAAATGGAAGAACGAATTAATGTTAAAAGTTCAACGGAACAACGTTAAAAGCTTCGCTTGTTAACAGACAGACAGACAGACAGCGTTGCAATCGGTTAGGGAAATGGGAAATGGTAAATGGAAAATGAGAAATGAGAAATGGTACGGGAACGGGAAAGGGAAAGGGAAAAGGTAAAACGGTAACTGGTGAACTCCATAGCATCTCAGCCTTTGTTCTGTGCGCGCGAACTTCTCGGGGTAACTGTATTTCAATGACAATGAGGTCGCGTTCGTTGCCTGTGGCTGCTGCCATAGCTTTTTGTTCTCTTATTTCTTTAAATTCAGTTGCCTTAACTTTGTTTCTTTATCTTATTATGTATGTATATAAATAATTATTTTTCATTATTTTCACATGTCTTTTGCTGTGTATTTTGTTTCATTGCGTGTTGCTTCCGCGTTTATTTACATGACTTTATTGTTATTACGTCTAGGCCTTCAAATGATTCACGGCATAAAGCGGAGAAAGAAATAATCATTAAGAAGTAATGCTTACAACAACTGCCAAAACAATAAGAACATTATTAATAACTTGCTTGATCAAATCCGAATCACAACACAGCCATATGATGAAAAAATAAAATGAATAAGTAAATAAAGTAATAAAAAACCATGTGGACAAATATCCGAGAGTTTCGTAGAGAGCAACCGGTTTACGGTTCACGTTCACAAATTGTCGCAAAACAAAAAACCAAACAGAAAAAAAGAGCACAAATGACAGTGGTTCACATCATTCACAATAACTCGGTATAAATAAGCCAAAAGAGATTACCACAAACAATAAGGAATATGGCTAAAAGACACCTTGAAATAGAATAGCGCAAACAACAACAAATAAAAAACTAATCGCATTCCCAGACCGCAAATTCGAGAACCTAAAGATTCTGAATTATATACTTTCAGAGTTATTATGTATTAAAAAAAAAACGTTTAAACGAAAGTATCGTTGTTTGGGGCTAAAGAGAGAGCTTAAGTAAATGTTTGCATGCAAATTACGATTTAAATATGCTTAGTTGATCAGTTTTTAGTTAATAGGTTATCGATAAATTCAACTAACCGAAAACCGCGGCACTCTCGACAATGACAACACTGGCGGACAGGAGGGTGATGAGCACAAAGGCGCTATAAATTTGCAAAATGACGTTTCTGCCAATAACTGCGGTTGAGCCGACGTTGACGTCAACGTCAACGCTAACGCAGCGTCGACTTTGATGCTGGCGTTTGCAGCAAAAGTTCGTCGCAGTCGCAGTCGCATTCGCAGTTGTACAAGCCGCCATTTTAGTCTGGATGTCTTAAGTTTCAGTTACTTTTTTTCTTCTTTTTTTGTTTGTTTTTGTTTTAAAACGGCTTTTCAGTGCCGTTGATTGTGGTTTCGTTTTAGTTTTGCAGCAGCTTCACTTTTATTTGAATTTTCGTTTCTTTGGCGCATTACAAAACACAGTTTGACTTTTCACTCGGCAAAAAGCCAATTGCATAATCCGACTAGCTCGATTTCACACACACACTATTCTATACATTAATTAACACAAACACGAATTGGATAAAAACATTCACAAATTAGCGCATAGTATTGTTAAATTATGTTTGAAATATTAATGCACTCGCGCGCCCTTTTTCAAATCTTAGACTTGAGACTGGGCCAAGCTCTGCGCCACCCTCGACTCTCAACTACAGTTGTGGGGAGCCCGATGACGTACTGGACTTGCTGCGACGAATGATCGAATCGAACTGAGCGCAGCTTACAGCGAAGCCAGACGATGATGCTTCGCGATCGCTTCGTTGTCAGTGCTGCCAGCTTGTCTTTTCTCCCGCTAAAACTAGCTTTTTTTCGATTCGATTGCGTGAGAGTGGGAAGTTCCCGAAAGTCTAGAAGTCATTTGACCTAGCAACAAATTTATAATTTTAGACTATTGTACGACAACGGGTGCATGTATATCGAATTGATTTGCAATACCAATTATATAAAGTGAAATGAAATATAATTTTAAAAAATATATTCCAAGTCAGTAAGTTCAATATAACGAACTACTACTCTATTTAAAAATTACTTAGTAACCAAAATTTGTTTTGGTACTAGTCCTTGATAATGTGTAGAGACAGATCACCGTTTCAAGTTCCCTGTTAGCTTTTTAATTGCTCACATTTTGATATCACTGTCGCTCCGTTGCCAAGCCAAGCGCTAAGCGCAGCTGTAAAGTTTTAAGCTCGCTCTTTACTTGAGTTCTGGCTCTCTTAAATTTACTAAAGCTGCTCGTAAACAACTGCTCTCAGGCAGCAACAATAACACACTCGTACGACAGGCTGACAGACAACTGTAACGTTACAAATCAGCTAACAAAGCAGACAAGAGCAAAGAAGCAAAACAAAAAGGAGAAATCGAAATCTTGTGCACACAAATAAAGTCCAAGCTGAAGCTTCTCCTTTCCACCCTTCCCCATCCCCACATCCACTCACCTTCATCTTCTGCTTAAGCAATCGGTGCAACAGTTCTGACTCATGAAGCTTACGGGCGTCAAACGGATTTTTGCATTTTTATTTTATTTTTTTTTATTCATTTTTTTTTTTTTGTTTCTGGTTTGGGGATTTGGTCATGGGCTCTGTAACCCAATTTTAAAACAAGTCGAAAAAAGCTCAAGGAAAAAAATATGCATGGGAAGCAGAATACGAAAATTACAGCAAAAAGCGTTGTAAGAAATCGAAAACAGTTCAAACAACATGTGTATACACACATACACATATGAGTGTATCCAGTACACAGATATCGTATGTCTTGAGGGATGAGCAAGAATACAAATGTACATGTGTATGGAATTTCTCACTCTTTGTACCCGAAACTTTATCAAGTATTTTATTACGCATGTGAATTTAAGCGGAATATCTAATTGATTATTAATCAACTGTAATATTAATTTCATTAAGTAAACACAACTGAAATATGTCTGTAATTCATTAAAGGGCATTTCCAATGCATGTGTAACATTTTACAAAAATAGACTCGACGATTCATAAGTAAAGTGATAATTTCAACTGTGAAGTTGCCGCTAATCGCTAATTAAATACGTTTTAAAAATAGTCACAGACATAAAAATTAAAGTTGAAAAACAAGTTTCAAATAAATATTCTCCGAAATACCAGCACTAGATGTTGTTGTTAAGTTGTCCATATATTCAATTTTTATAGTTTTATGTGCTAAAGATATTCTTTGAATCCGATAACATATAGTTTTGTTTAGTTTACTGATACAAACAAAGTCAAAGTTATGATAATTTTAAAGTAACCTTCACTAACTGTACTCTTGCTCTTCTCCCTCTCCTCGTTCAATTTGCGTTGGGTCAGGTGGCGCCTGGCAACAGACGAAAAAAAGCGAAACTCAAAAAATGATCGAACATTGCATAAGGGAGCTTTTCATATGGCTGTATGTATGTACATTATTCATGCACACACATGCAATCATAATAACATATAAATATATATAGTGGACCACCAAAGTTTACATACCCTGCATCCCATTCTCGCGTTTTAAGAAGTCCGCTTCCCAATCGCCATAAAGGAATGATGAAGAACTATCTTAAATTTACTTTTCTTAGGGCATACCAAAAAATAAAAGCGCTCCTATTTAATATAATTTTAAAAAATAAATAACAAAATATTAGATGAAACTAATAGACTTAAATCTACACACAATATGTTTGATTAAAAAAAGTATTAAAAACTAGCATTTGCATTTGTTAAAATGTCTTCCTTTAAGATTTCTTTCTTCAATTAATTTCCAATATGGACTTTTCTCCATTTCCTCACGGCAGCAATAAAAATTTTATTTCTGCGTTGCATTTTTAGTTGTTTGCTATTTATTTTTAATGTTTTGTAGAATGTGGATGTTTTTTTCAATCTCCTCAAGAAAATTAAATTTAAATCACACAGCATTAATATTTTTTAAAATTGGCTGCTGCACTTCTAAGAGATCAAAATTTTAATGTACTTCGACTTTAGTTTGCCACTGTATATTTGCACATATGTTTTTTCATGTTGTTGCTGAGTCGATCCGGCAACGGCAACGGCAACGGCAACGACAACGACAACATCGCCCGTCACGGCAGCAATAAAAATTGTATAGCCGGTAAGTTCAGTTTGTGGACTGCAATAAAGACAACAGCAACAACAAATAAAACCAGGCCTTATTTCTGCGTTGCATTTTTAGTTGTTTGTTATCGACTTTTTTGGATGTTGTAGTTGCTACTGTTGTTGTTGTCTAGCCGCAAGCTGTTGTTGTTGTGTGCTAAAAATAAACAGTATGTAATTATAGACGTTGACTGCGACTTGTTGCACTTACACTTGCACACACACATAATTACGCAGAGTCATGCCCAAAACTGAACACGCCAAGCAATTGTCAAAGAGTCTTTACTAAAGAGTGTAAGCGAGAGAGCGAGAGCGAGGTGCGTGGCTTAAGAGACCCAAGTATTGCTGCGTGCTCTTTGCATGGTCTTTGGTCACGTCGTCCAAGCAAGTCAATGGACCAACTTTGATAGGTCACGTATGCGCATATGATTAGTGAGTGCCGTTCTTGGCTATTGAAAATCTTGTCCTGCTATCGACTCACACGCACACATACACACACACACACCCACACGCAATCATATAAGCTGAGCAAGTGTGTGTTAATCTTCTTGTGGCAGCTAACCTTGGCCTAAATGCGTCGTTGGCCAGATTGTGCTGAGTCCATAGACATTACAATCTGAAACCAGCTCTTAGACTAAAGCTCAACTCTTGGCCAGAAGTTGTTGTTACAGCTCTGACAAGCTTTTAGACAGCTTAAAGCTCAACTTACCGTAGACAACAACCCACTGACACTGACTGCAATTTAACAGTCGTCAATTTGATTTCAATTTCGATTGTCGGCAACACACTGTTAACTGTATGTTAAGTTCAACAGTCGCAATTTGAATTTGATTTTAATTATTTTTTTATTGGTCACGTAAATTAACTTAAATTACAATAATCATCAGAATATTTACAACATTTGAAATACTACGAAAAGGAATATGCATGCACTCGAAATGACCCACGATCAATGTGTGTGATTTTTCTAATTTCCTTGTGAAAATGTGCGCTTAATGGGGGAAAAGAATGTGATATGGAGAATTAGATTAATAGCGCAGAAAAAACATCTCTAGGTCGAGTATCTAAATGGCATGTGGTGATTTACGGCGATTACTTCATCTGCGACGTAAATGCATCATGGACTCTAGTGAACTAGGATCCAATGTAGCCGCATGCTCCAAGTCCTCGCTACTGGCATTCTCCTCAGCGACATTCACAAAGGTGCTGGAGAGTTCTCCATTTAGTTTGTTAACGTTGCCCGTGGCAATGTCGTACATGAAGATTTCTTGCTCAGCCGTATCGCTGGATCTTTAATAGATAGGAGATTTATAAGATCTTTTACTCTGTTATTTTAACCACTATGTATGTTACTTACTTGGCCACTAGCAGCACCACCGACTGCAGTTCGAGATCCGTGCGTGCCTCCTTCTCTAGCCAACGCTTGAAGTTATCCTTGGTGGGCTTCTTAACAAGCGTCTTGACCAACTCGCCTCCCAAGAACTTCACCTCCTTGCTGTCTACGCTGCTGCTGCTGCTGCGTGCCTCACTGGATTGGGACTGTGATTGCGGTTGTGCCTCAACCGGAGCCAACACCACAACACTGACGATCTTTTTGCCCAACAGCTCCTCACTGTCTGGTATGGGAAACTGTGCTCCATTGATCTTCAGTGGCAGATAACGATTGTATTGCTGGCGATCAGCCAATTCCACAGGTGTAACCACAGTGGCGTCTGTTCGCACATATTTCTCACTCACACTCTGTCCCTGGGCTGCATCAAAGCGCACCACCTTCACGTCTAGATTCTGTTTTTGTGGCAAGGAATTGGATTGTTTGACGCGATCAATTTGCTTCTCGCTGAGTGCCACCTTATCGCCATTGGGTTTCACGACGGTCAGCACCTTGTTTGTCTCCGCAATTTGAGCTCCTCCTCCAGCACCATAGAAATGCTGCAGGTGTTCCGCCGGAAGATTCTCGAGCGCAATATCTCCCTGTTTGTCGTAGTCCAAAATTGAAATATCGGCATTGTTCAGGATGCCAGAGGAGAATAGTTGCTGGCGAAGATCATCGGGGACCTCATCGGGTAACTGGAGCAAGGTTTGGGATGCCTTTCCATTTGGATTAGGGGCAGCAGTTGGCAATGGGGCTGAGCTTGATGATGAAGATGAAGATGAGACTGGAGCTGGCGCTGGTTTGTTGGGGGTCACATAGTTATTTGAAGTTTGCGATTGCGACTGAGGTTGTTGTTGGTGTTTTTCGTGTTGCTGTCGCTGCTGCAGCTCCTTAAATACATCCGAGTGATAGGTTGACACACTGAAGGGTGAGTTGTCACCAGCTGGAGCGGCATTAATCTGAGTTCCCGCTTGAGTTTGTCTCGGTTGCTGGGCAAAGTTGGTGCTGACCTGAGCCTGCAATGCAGCAGCTTGAGCTTGAGGATGCACCTGAATCACGGGCTCACTGTTGCCCTGTGGATACTGATTGTAGGTGGCATAGCTGGCAGATGGTGGCACAGGTGTAACCACCATTACCTTTTGCCCATGTGTGGATTCGGCATAAACAGGAGGAGATTCACTAGGAAAGTTTGCATACTGAGATTGCTGCTGTTGTTGCTGAGAGAGATGGGATGAGCTGGCTGTAATGTAGTGTCCAGCAATGGGCTGTGCTTGAGGTTGTGCTTCGCTGGCACTTGCTGGAGCAAGATTGGGAGCAGGTACATCATGTATCACCTCGTTGCGAGTGCTGCTGTAGGCGAACAGCTGATGTTGCTGTTGTGATGGCTGATTCTGCACTGTCTCTGTGATATGTTGCTCAAATTTAGGTATGGACTTGAGCAGCTCCGTCTCCTTGGAGGGCTTGATGTCAAAGTAGCTGAGTGTTGGCGAGGAATACTTGTGTTCCTGATGATGTTGTTGCTGGGTTTGGTGATGCGATTGCTGATGTTGCTGCTGGGCATAGTAGTCTGTTGCTGGTGTGGGCGAATGCACGATAAATTGCGGTTGTTGCACAAACTGAGGCTGTCTGATAAACTGATAAGGTTGTGGTTTTGATTGCGATTGGTGTTGACTTTGATACTGATGTTGCTGCTGTTGCTGTTGCTGTTGCAGCTGATGTGATTGCTGATGCGATTGCTGATGCGATTGCTGATGCGATTGCTGATTTTGTTGCTGATAGTTGACGTTGTCTAGTTTGAGAGGCAGCTGCAATGGCTTCACTTGTGCTGCTGGCGCGGGAGTTGGACGAAACTTGATTGGCTGATATGGCGCTAGACTTGGGCGTGATGGCAACTCTTGAGATTTTGGCGGAATTGTTGGAAAGAATGGCACCTGCACCTGTTTATGAGGTGGCTTCTGATATTGCTGCTGTTGTGACTGTTGTTGTTGCTGTGGCTGCGTTTGATATTGCTGATTGTGATTCACATAGAACTGCGATTGTTGCACCAACTTGTTAAAGATGCTCTGAGACGAGGTCGACGGCAATTGTTGCTGTGTTATGCTGGGACGTGCCACATGTTGCTGCTGCTGTTGCTGTGGCTGTGGCTGCTTTTGGTAGAACTGCAACTGTTGCTGCGGCTGCTGTTGCTGTTGCGATTGCGATTGCTGTTGTGGCTTGGCTGGCGCAGCTGGTAGTCTGAAGTAGTTGCTGCTGTGCTGCGAAGGCAACTGTTGCTGGCTTGCAAAGTGCAATTGCTGCTGCTGTTGATGTGGCTGTTGCTGATAGGAGTTGCCGCTGAACAGCAAGTTCGAAGCAGGACTACGCGCAAAGCTGCTCTCCCGTCCATAGTCAGCACGTGTGTTGGTCAAAGGTAGAGCAACAACTTGACGTTGAATACTCTCAGCATCGTGTTCCTCCAGAATGTGTCCAGATTGATGTTTATTCTCGGCTCCAAAGGAGACATGGATGCCACTGTTGCTGTGATACTTTTCCGAATCAGGATGGATGATGGTGCGCAATGTAGTGGATTTAAGTGGTGGCAATGGCGTCACTGGATATTGAACAATCTCCTCTTCTTCCTCCTCTTCAGGTTCGTCGTTATCGTCGTTGTTCAACGAGGCAATTGGCGTCTCCAGATGCAATTTGTTGTTCTGATCCTTCTTGTAGTTGACATAGAATACATGCACCTTCTCCTTCTTCTTCTTCTGCTTCTTGGTCACAATGGGTTGTGCTGGCTCCTCGGCCAGTGTTTCATTCGCATCCTTAATGATGATCTCAATAATGGGCTCAGGTGCCTCCAGATACTGAGGATACGGTGAATATCCACCGCCAAAGCTGTTTGGATACTGAGCTGTAAGTGAACCAGGATTAGTTATGAGTAGAGTTAGTGCGTCCAAGTCTTACCTATTGCCTGTTGACCATTGTAGTAGCCAGTCTGTGGATAGTAGTTGTCAACATATCCGGCTCGTCGGCTGGCCACCTCCGGATAGAGATAGCCCGCATTTCCAAAGTCATAGAGTGTCCTTTTGCCACGATTCTCGCCGGGCACCGATTTCAGTGCCTTCGACTGACGTGTTGCTGTTTTTGTTGTGGCTGTGCTTGGGGTTGAGCCTGAGGTTGTGGGCGTGGGCTTCTTGGTTGAGGGAATTGTTGGCTCAGTTTTGGACTTTGAATCACTCTTTGGCTTCGTTGTGGCTGAGGCAACAGCAACTGTTGCTCCTCCAACTGCCAACAGCGCCAACTGCAAAAAAAAGGTTAAATTATTTATTAACATTTTTAAGAAATTTTGGATGTGCAAACATATTGTTAATTAAATACAGTTGCGTGGCAAGGTCGAGACCCGCAACCAAATATAATAATAAAATAAAATACATTATACAAATAAAAAAAAATTAAATATAAACACTCTTACCACAAAACGACGAAACTGAAATACAAAAGGCTGAACAAATTGGTGAATGCCCAAAAAGAGGCAAATTAAAAATATACAAAAAAGCAATGAAAACAAATATCTGCAACAACATCATCAGCAACAAAAAAGTCATTTCGAGTGTTTGGCAAATTAGCTGAGCAAAATGTTGTGGACGTGTGTGGAATCCGTCTTTGGCATTGGGTCAATGTCAAGTTGACTTCGTTGACCACAAAGCGATCTCTATTTATCCAACCTGTTGGGTTCACCTTAAGGCAAACTCTAGGAGCTAAAACGAAATCAATATTGAAATCGAACTCGAAAATAACTCGAAACGAAGCTCATCAATCTTATGTATCTTTAAGGTGCTCACTCGTATTTATTATTATTGTTATTATTGCTGGGGTTAAGTCTTAATCACACCGAACTGTGTCACACACGCTGTGAGTAATCGTTATCGATGTGACGCTGTGACGTTGTGACGTTGCGACGTTGCGACGGCCTATTTGCCACATGTAGCCGTGAAAGTTGCGCTTAGCTGACGTCTTGAATCTCAATTTCAACAATCGCAATTTGCATTTCAACAACAAAGCCAGAAAGATGAGTCAACTTAGTAACGAAATGTTCATACCCTTTTTTACATGTACGTAAATTCCAGTAAAATATTTCAAGAAAAGTAAACAAAACTTAAAAACTTAAAGTAAACTAATAAAATGTAATCCATTGTAGCAATAGAATAATATTTAATTTGTAATAGTTTTTAGTTAAATAATGTTATTAATCTGTTAATCGGAATAGACATGAATTATTTTGAATATAATATGTATACAAATAATTGAAAAACTCATTACAAAGCATAATTGATAAAACCGCAAGTAAAATTATATTTATATAAATGCTATAACATACGATGCTGTGGCTTGAGTCACAATCTGTCGTCATAGGCGTACAAGTAATACGACCACCCAATCAACTTAGAAAACATACTCGTAATTAGTCGTGTTTTCAAGCTACAGCGCAGTTCCCGTACTCTTTAGAAGATGCCACTGAAAATTGTGGAGATATCGGCGGTCATCTTGTACTGGATGTTTATAACCCCGACGGTAGTCATCATTTGCAAGAATCAGGAATGGATTTCTTGGAATAGCCTCAGCTTTTGGGAATGCATTGGAGTTATATTCTTATTTTCCATATGTCTGGCTCTTTTCTCCTGGGCTCTCTTTATCATTGTTATGCTGATATATATTCAAGTGAAAGCGTGGCTCACAAATCCTACGTCAACTATCGATTTGGAAAATAGGCAACGTCAACCAAGCGAATGCGTAATTCAAATAGAGGGAGTGGGAATAAATGGAGGAGGCAACGAAGGCGAAGAAAGAGAAGGCGAAGCAAGAAGCGAGAACGTATCCCAGCCATCACCTTCTCGTCCCGCACCAAGTTTGCCTCGAAAAAGAAGTAAAGGTGCAGCTGAGCAAGTCTCTAGGCCACCAAAAGCCGTAGGATCCCCGCCACCGCCCCCTAGCTATGAGGAAATCTTTAAAAAGAATCCAATCTGATATGTTTTTAGCGGATTAGAAACTACAATTACAAATTCAATATGCACAAATAAAGGCAACCAAGTGAGTAACCAATCGGATGAAATAAAATTACTCATAGACTGAGAAAAAGCTACGTATAGTATTGGAGACAATTATAAATAGTAATCAAATGATAATAATATCAAATTTTGCATTAATATGAAATAAAAACCATCGAACCCAAAGCGAAACAGTCAATTTTCAAACAAATTAAAAAACATTTTTAAAAAGCAATAAATAAGAACTATTATGGTGCAAATAAGTCTCTCTATAAAGGAAAGTCTGTTCTCAAATAGGAAAATAAAGGAAAAATAAATAAGGATTATTATAGTACAAAATAAACTTTTAAAAGATACTCTTCTTTGTATAATATATTCGTGCCATTGACATTTTTATTTTAAAATTATTTAGATATTTTATTTGTTGCTCTTTTCAACAAATTACACCCCCTCGCCCGTCAAGTTCTCTACATCGCAGTGTGACTGACAGTTATTATACCCTGCAGAAGAGTACAAGTCAAAAGAGACACGATCAGTTAACTTCACTCTTGGCTTTCAACAAACATGTGACAATGCTGAACTGCAACAACGCCCACGCAACTAACTTGGCCAACTGTCAAATGGCTAATGCAACCGGCATCTCTGTTTTTGAAGTGAAATTGTTGCGACTGTTGTTGGCTTCCCCCCTGTGGCAACTGGGACTGGCATTTGACATTTGGCATTGCCAACGCCCGCCATAAAATTAAATTTGCGATACTTTCTCAAAAAATAAAATAAAATAAAACCGAAGATGAGTGAAAAAAAATAAGAGAGGGAAGAAAAAGAGTATTTCTAGTAAAGTTATTTTTTATTGACTGCAAATGTCAGCATTGTGGGCGCTGACATTTGATTTATGTCTATGTATGTGTGTAAGTTTCACTCTCACAAATAAACAAAGCGGCCAAAATAATCAAAATTGATGTTAGCTGTAAATGCGAACAGTGACAGACGGACACTAAGACAGTTGGACAGTTGAACAGTGTACGGTGTCGTATGCGCAATATGTTGCCACTACTAAAGATCACAACGAGTTGTGTGTGGTTGTGTATTTCTTTTTGTTTTTGTTTATGTTTATGTTAGTGTAGTGATTATGGCATCGTTGTCACATCGTTGCAACTGTCCAACACGCTTGTTCATCAAAATCTCAAAAATAAAAACGGAAGCTGTGCAAAGACTTTTGACAGCACTTTGGGCCAAAAGCTATTGTTTTAACTCTATTATTTTGTATCTGCTGTTGATGTTGCTGTTGTCATTGTTGTTGTTGCAAGTTGTCGCCTTACTTGTGATTGCTGACACACATTTTGACAGCATTAATGACACGCAACGTCATGTTGTCGCTTCGCATCTTTTAATTGCAATAATTAAGTCAACTCAACAAGCGAATGGACCAACAATTTATATTTATTTAAACTCAGTTAGTTGTTGCACTCTCTTTTTATTGAGTGTAGCTAAGATATTACAACATAAGCCCTGGCCGTGATATGCTAATTATGGAACATTGTCACAGATCGAAGAAAACCCACTCGAAAAGACAAACAAACAAACACGATTATTTAACACTCGGCTCTTAGAAAATGTCGCGAATTGAGAGTCATCAGAGGGAAAGAGAAGAGGATGAGGAATGGGGATTAGCATAACGAACTGACCTATCAACCTAGTGGTCGATGATGGTGCTCAGTAGCCGGCAGTCGACAGACTTGAGATTTATTAACACATGAATGCCACCTAATAGTTGGATAGGGAAGGGGCACAGTGGGGTGCAAGGTTGAGGGCACAATGAAAGCCCACAGCGAGCTAAGCGCAGACAATGGCCAAATGTCAAGACACACAGAGATTTTTGGCCAAAACAAAGCCAAAACAAAGCCAAAACATGCTCATTGATGGCTAAAAAGAAACTGGCGCATAACCAAAAAGAAAGATGCTAACAATGGGAGAAAGTTAACACACACCAAAGACACACGCACAACGAAACACACACACATTTACCCTCAATCTGTAAGCCAAGTTATATGTTTATAAGCTAATAGATATGATGAGAAACAGCAGCACCAGCAGCTGTTTATGGCTTTTATCTAGGCCCACAACAAATTTGCACAGAATTATGCAATGTCTTTGACTGTTGGCCTGCCCAACAATAGTTAGAGCCCAAGTGTAAATCAAAGTGTGCAGCGCATCTTTAGGCCCATAGCTGATTGTGTAATGCAAGCCGAAGTTGAGTTATGACCAAAAGAGGAAAATTGCTTGGCCAAATTACTCAGCAGATGCTGCAGCATCAGGATTGTTTTGGGGCCCAGTCAAACAACTAACAAGTTAACAGCTCAACAGCTTGTGGCATGTGGCAGCTGGTCTCACTTTGTTGTAGTGAAATCAGTGACAAGTTGTTGCCACAACACCAGTTGCAATTGCAGTTGTAGTTGCAGTTGCAGTTGCAGTTGCAGTTGAAGATTGGCAACCACATTTGGTTAGCATATCAACTCGTAAACTGATGACAAATGGGCCTGCCTTTGGGTTCTCAGGTTGTCTTGCCAATTTGCAATTAGTCTTTTCTTATTTTCCTTTGTTGTCTCAAGTCTGTTGTCAGCTGTCTCTTGTCCCTTGTCTCTCGCCTCTTGCAGATAACTGCTGATGGCAATCTCTCAGCAAAGCTGCCGCTACGTCATGCCACTTGCCGCCATCATGCACTTGATGATGAACAGTTATGATATGTGGCAGACGATCTGCCATTGTTATTGTTGGTCATGTGAATAGATTGCAAGCCGCAAAAAAACTGACACGGCACAATTATTCTGCCCGAGTCTGATCTGAAAGTCATCTTAAATCTTAACTCACATGTATCTGTATCTCAGTCTCTTTTCTTTGAGTCACAGCCAATTATACAAGTGAGCGGAAGATATTTGGCAATAGCTTTTAAGCCATCATTGTCAGCACAGGAAATTGCTTATGCTCAAGTATCATAATTTAATCGCATTCACCATGAGAACAACCAACAATTTGGCACAATTTGCAAAACATTTCTTAATTATAGTTGCAACAATTGAAAGTTTATAAATAGAAGCTTTAACAGCTTGCAAATTATAAGCTAAATATATGCTCTTATGTATGGCTTTCACTTCTCAATTTGAGGCTAATGAGACGAGCTGTTGCTTTGTTAATAAGAATTCAGTTTCAGCTTACCAACAGTTGTCTGTTCTATTTGTTGCTAACAAAGGGGCACTAATTATGTTTTAAGCTCGAATTAAAATTAGATAAGAATGTATATCGATGTATTTCCTCTTCAGATAACCAAAGCTGACATCAATTTTGTATAATATGGCTCTTTGATGCTATAAACAAAGATCAAACCATTTGATTTTTTTTTGTTACCAATTAATGACCATGGAGGGCGTTAATACTTCCATCGCATCATTAACGCATTATCGTGTCATAGAAATTGCATATTTTCAAGGCGTTTTAGTTTTTGAATCAAGTTTATGAAGTGTCATTTTGATGTCCTCAATCGATTCGAGTCGACTTATGCATATTTAATATTTAGTATCAAATCATTTATTGTCTTAAAAACAAAATACTGAAAGCCATAAAGAGTCAGGCAAGCATTGCGGATGTGAATAATACGATTGCGATTGTGAGTAAATGCGAAATTGCGAATAATCCTTATAATTAAAGAGATCACCCAGAGGCGCTTATATAACGAGAGACAACACGACGGCTCTCGCTTGTCTGCCGAATGTAGACCAACAACAACAGGAATGAAAGGAAGTGAGTGTGCCAGTGTAAGTGTGAGTGTGAATGATATAAATATGTGTGTGTGAGTGTTAAACTGACGGCGTGCAAAATACGTGAAACGCTGGCGAAAACAAACGAAAGACTTAAGCGACAAACTTGGCGTGCGGGTCGCCGTCTGCCGCGACTAAAAGGCGTAAAAATACGAAAAAACAAAAAAATACACACAAAAACAATTAATCTTTTTTATGCCGTTAACTTGCTATGAGTGTATATGTGATCTGTCTAAGTGTGTGTGTTTTGGAACTAGAAGTTGCACGGCCTGACACCAAAACGGAAGTTGGCGACGCGCCAAGCGGCAAAGTTTAGACCCAAATAAACACTTGGAGAGCAGACAATGACAACGGCAACAACAACGACAACAACAAGAGCGACAACAACAACAAACAGCAGCTGAGAAACAATTGAAGCAGCAGCAAAAAATATGAATTATTAAATGAAATGAAAAATGAAAGTGTTTTTCTGTCAGTCAAACGAATGATGATGATGCTGCTCAGCCGGACAGGCAGCCGAATCTACCTCAACGTGACATGAATTGGGCACAGAAACAGTTACAAATACAGATACAGACACAGGTACAAATACATTGGCATGCACAAAGATAGATACAGTAACAGGTACAGGCAAAGGCAGAGTCACAGGTAGTACGATGAGAAAGCGAACTTCAAGTCCAAGTTGAGGTTTTTTTTGGTGTCGGTAACGTGCCAACAAGTAGCGACTGTGACCCCCCACCCCTCCCTCGTTTAGGGTGTGGGTAGCTGAAGATGCCACCAAGCTCATCTGCATAATAAACCAAAGCGAGCGATGCAGCTGTTGTGGTATAAACGTTTATAAGAGCAACAACAGAAGAAGACAAAAAAAACATCACGATGCGCGATGGTCTGACCAAGAAATGTAAAAGTTGTTGAACCAGTCAAAGAATGTCATTGAAATGAAATTCAGATAATTTTCAAAATTTTCATCATGCAAATGGGTTGTTTTCCCTGTGGCATGAATGCAATGAATGGGATTGAATGATAAATGTGCCAACATTTGGACAGCTTCATATCATTATGCATTTTACAATTGTTATTACTTTTGTCATTTAATAGCACAACAACAACAACAACAGTCAGTAATTTACACCTCCCTCTCTCTCAGTTTCTCTATCTGTCTCTCTTTCGTTGGGCAACTTTGTCGCAGTTGCAGTTTTGCATGTGTCCATAGCAAATTACGCTAAGTAAATTGAAATGCAATTGAACGAAATGTTGCGCATACGCCGCGTGGCAGCAACAAGTTATGCAAAAGTAAGTAAATGAAAACTCAAAACAAACACACAATCGAAGTGACCAAGCGTGGACGTTGCACATTGTGACAATTACATGGGTTGAAGTGATTTGGGGTGAGAGGGCGGAATCAGCGCGTGTGGCAACAAATGACTTAGGCAACGAACCTGCTCGTACCCTTTAAGCAAGGCGGATTGCGGGTGACACACTTAAATTAATAATACTATATCTATATGTTTATCTTTAATTAGTTTACGATTTTGGCGATTGGCTGGCGAGCTGACGAGCTAAACGATGTGCAAGGTCGTTGCATAAAATACATAAAAATCAAATAAATAAAAGCCTTAATAAATTCCAACAAATGCCACTCTCTAGGTGAGAGTGAGAGTCGACTTCTGCCAGAGCCGGAACCGGCCCTCGATCTTTCCTCTCTCACTCCCCTGTCTCGCCACTTCTCGCGTTGTTGGTATTTCACATATGACGCATATGACAGAGTGAACTCTGATGATTATGTAAGTTGTGCACTCCGAATTAATACATATGCTAAAGAGGCTGCTGACCAGACTAATTAAAATACGTAAAACAACTAATATAGTAGAGGGAGGTATAGGGGTATATGGGGGGACTAGTCACAAATTAGAGTTAAGTTAATCGCCGCATTTGGGTCATTAATATTTCAACTTGTTTTTCAAAGTTTACGAAGAAGATGCTGCCCCAGAAGCAGTTGAAGCAGTGGCAACGTTTGAGTAACTTTTAATTAAAATAAATACGGGTCTATAGCCCCGCATTTAACAGATATGCCGAATGCCCATCATGATCATTACGATGAACATTATAATGATCGTTATGCTGATGATGAGCAGCCAAGACTTGCAGTTGTAATTATTTTGTGGTCAAAAAAACCGCATTCCAATTTCATGTAAAAATTCACAATTGAGCTGCTCATGTGTTTGTGTTTGTGTGTGGGTATGTGTGTGAAATTCATTTTTCGTGTGTCGCCATTCACTCGAAAAGGCTAGAAAAACCAGTAACTGTAACCTGGCAGGCAACTCGTCTTCAATCTTTAGTCTGTTGCAGTTGCAGCAACTGCCAAAGTTTCCTTTTCCTTTCGGCAACAACTGCAGCCTCAGCAAGTCCAGCGACAACTCTGGACAATCGTGGTGAAGCGCATCTTTGAATCTTGTCGATGCCAAAAATAATTGTGCCTGCCAAGTGAAAGGCTAACAACTAGGAGTCACACTACGTGTATACATTTTATTTTTATTTATTTAATATTTATGTTTTTAGGTGGTGCTGTTCATGTAATAAGTTGTTGCGGCTTGAAAGTCTTCTTTTTTGGAAAAATATTAAACAAATTTTTATTTTTAATAACATAAAAATCTATCTGAAAATAAAAAGCCATAATTTTCTAATATTAAATTTATTATTTTCAAAGAGCATTTATAATTTTTGCTTGAAGTATACAAATAAAAGCGATTTAAACACTTTGTGATTAATTTCACAGCAATTTTTAATAAATAGGCATTGCTTTAAGATTTGTAAATATTTATACAATCATTATATATTTTAATAATTATAATATTTACAATTATAATTGGTTAATTAAATGCACGCACTTTCCCCAAATTGTCCCAACTAAACTTTATTTATGTTGAGTTAAGTGTTGTTTCTGATTGCACACTTAATTACATTTCAAACAGTAAAGTTAGAAATTTATTAAAATGTTTAATTATACGAATTTTTTAAAGATTTCATAACAATTGTTCTATATAAAAGGGAAATTTTGAAATCTTATATAACATTTATTTTATATAAGTACAATCTCCACAATTATTTCTTGTTTAATTTCTTATTTAAATGCACGCACTTGTCCCAACTAGAGTTCACTGATGTTGAGATAAGTTTTGACTCTTATTGCATAATGAACTACATTTAAATAGAAACATTTTGAGAAAATTAACTAACTACATTTTTAATTCATCAATATATTTAGGAAATCCTTTAAGATCTTCAGTATTTTTTAATGAGTTCAAAATCTAGCTAGTCTATATAAACATATCAATATTTATTTTTGGCTCTCTGTACTTGTCACAATTGTAACTTTTCATTTTCATTTTCGTATACATGAATAAGAAATACTTATCAAAATAAAACCAATCAACTTTCTACACTCCAAATTTACCCAGTTACAAATTGTTGGTTTGCATGCGTGCAGCATATTAAAAAATGCTCAGCCTATTTAAGAGACACACATAGAAACACACTCTCGCACACACATAGGAATGTGAAACAGGTGCTTGAAGTGCTTTTGTGTCTTCGTAGTCAGCCCTGGGCCAAGTACTTTAGCTGGAAACGGAAAGCTGGCCATTTTGTCTACAATAACTTGGCCAATTCTACTCGCAATGACAATCAATTTGTTTGTTTAGCTTTTATTTGCTTTGGCAACTTGCAATTAGCCATGAAACGCATTTGGGCCACATGTCTGCGCGCATTATTGACAAACAACAAACACCGAGCACAAAACAACACAACTTAACTTATTTTGTGGGTCGATCATCTGCCAAATGAAGTTGCACAAAAAGAGTTGCAAATCTTTTGTAAAGGTTACAGAAATATCGTACTGAGCCAGAAGAAGCCATAAAGCAAATGGCCATTAATGATTGGTATTGAATATTGGCCTAAAAATCATGTGATGCCAAATGCTGATGGCCATTTGGCGCCTTCATTTGAAAGGCTGATGATGCTGCCACAGCGAATATTAACAACAACAACAACGGTAAAAAATGGAAAGGAGGGCACTCTTGCAACAAGTTGCATGTTGATTTTGTAGATGAAGATGTTAGACGTGCAGCAGCTGCAAGAGCATACTCAACAGCTGATGCTGGTGGTGGCTCTTGGTCATTACTGGTTATATGCACATTGCGCATACGCCGCGTGGCCAGGCTGCTGTTGCTGACAATGCAAATTTCATGCTCAAGATTACACAAGATCTTTGCCTGATTGCAGCAAATGTCTATGAGTGTGCCTGTGTGTAGCTGAAGTGGTAAACAGGCAGCACTAACAAGTTGCATGCAACAGCGAGACAACCCAATGGGCAGACAATTAAGAGTCGCAGCCGTAACAAGTGCCAAGTTGAAGACTGCGATGCGGCAACTCCTGCACTTCACACTGACTGGGTGGCACGTCTGCGTGTCTGCCACATGTAGCTAGATCCCCAGCATTGTGCAGGCAGCCGGAAGACAGTTTACACCTGAGCTGTTACCACTTGTGGGTTGTTGCCGCATTTGTGACATAATTTATCAATGTCAACGAGCGCAAGTCGAAGTCACGACTTGTGGTGGGTCAAGCGATGGAATCTACTAAGCAACTTGAACTTAAGGTTTTTACATGGACAAACTTACCAGCAATGGCAAATGTTGCAAGCGCATCTTGCAACACAAGGATACGTTAAGGGGTTGTTGTTAATCCGGTTAGTGCAACAGCTGGGTCTCTGAGCAACTTCTTTTGGTAACAAAATAAAATGTGATATAGTATACACTACACTACACTGCACAGCATAAACACTGTTTGTGCGTCACACTTTATTGGGGCAACGTTATCCTGCCACTTGTGCACTCTAACAAAACACGTCAAAGCCGGCGAATGAGGCTGCTGTTGGTAAGAGAAACGCGTCCAAACCGAAACGCGGCCGTGTTATAACTGAAACTTGATGCAAAACACAGCTCACGACTTCGGGCCAACTTGCCAAGTTGCCAACTCGCCCAGTCATGCAACGAAGAGAGCAAAAGAGAGAGAGAGAGAGGGAGTGTGAAGAAGATGCAATAACAATGTGGTTCGTGGCTCACCTCGTGGTGAGTTGGCAACAACTTTGGCCACAATTCCATCTGCAGCTCAAGCATTCTCAATCAAAGTCACACACTGAAAGTGAATCTGAAAAACACATTCAAACACACGCACATTACAGCTCATTTGGCTTAAAACAAAAGTACTTTATCATTATTACAATTACGATAAGCACAAACATTGTTAGAGAGTAGCTCCAATTGAGCCTCAGGCTAAAAAGTAAATAATAAGAAAAGTTCAAATATACACAGATAATGAAATGAAAAGTGTGCGCTTTTAGAGACCGAAGATCATAGATCACAATACCTTGGATAATGAGCAGTTATCGAATAGCTATTTGTTTCATTATGGATAATAAACATCGACCGCTTGGCAAATGAGCGGCAAAATGGTTAAAGATACTCGTAATGGTAAGTTGCCAAAAACACAAAAACCGAAATTATTAATAACTTATTGATGAATGATTGATTTCCATTCATTTATGTGAGTCTGCAAGAAATGCGAGGATGCAATCTGTTAGACTAATTAATTCTTGAACTAAACTATCACTACATTCATTCAACTTATAATTATTTGAAAATAGCTTTTGTTCAAAATAATATATTTAAATATGTGTTTTTAATATATTTTCATATTAATTAATTATAGTTTCGTATGCTCATTACAAATTTATAATAATTGTTAAACAAATGATTAAAAGTCACAAATTTCTCCAATTCTTTTTGATTAAAATAAATCAATTATATTTTCATCAAGTTAAAATTAATTTTATTTAACTAAAATCTTTATTCTTTGAATAATTGAATTAAGACCATTTCTTTTATTTATTATTGTTTCCAGTTCAGATAAATCTAAACTAACATCACAAGATTTTTTGAGTGACACTTAAATTTGTAATGCAAAAATATTCTTGTTTATTACTTCAATAACAGCTTGACATAATGAGATTCAATAATACACTCTTTTCACAGTTTATCATACCCAGTTTTCAATTAAAGGGTACAAAAGTGTCGCATGTTGAAATCCAGATAAATCTTTTATATCCCCTTACTACAGGAAACAGAAAAAACATTTATTTCTTTCAAACAAAGCTAAACTATTTCCGTTATTTGACAGAAGGCTGCGTACATTAAAAAATACCCAATCAACTACATCAATTTCATCAAAAAACCGCAGTTCAAACTGATTTGTTTATTAAACAGCATTTTAGAGTGACATTCTTCAGAACTCTAAGATTATAGTTACCACATTCCTCAGTTGCCTTAACTTCATTATTTAAAAAGATTTTTATAGTTAATCATTGCTTTAAATATCGATTTGCTTTTGCTTATTTGTGTTCAGGCTTAATTGTTGTACAATTTGTTGCAATTAGCATGTCTGCAGAGTGACATACAAAGCTCATTGCTTACCTTCATAAATATCAAGCATACGCAGAGTGCACCGCGACAATTGTCAAGCTTAGCGATGCATAGCGCAAAAGAGCTGGGGCAGATGAGCTGGCGGACTGGATGACCAGCTGGGTGACTGACTGGCTTGCAGTGACCATGGTCAGGCAATTTGCAGCCGCCAAAAATCAATGACCGACCGGTTTTGCATAGGCTTTCAGTGTCGTTGTAGTGGATGGTGATGTTTATGTCGATGTAACGTAACAACTTTCGCTGAAACGTCATTCACAACAACAACAACAACAACAACGACGACGACTACAACAACAAATACAGCTTAAAATGGCAAAAGGCAAAGAGATAAAGCGACGCGACGATAGCATCACCAAAAGCCAAAAACCAATGATGAAGCCGAAGAAGAAATTTAGTTGCCATTGTGGCTATTAACGCAAGTCTAGACCAGTTTTGGCAGCAACCGAAGCAGGAGCAAACACCATTGCCAATAGCAACAGAAACATTAATAGAAACAACAACAACAACAACGAGCACGCTATAATCAAGAGCAACTCTTGTACGAGTAGGCGAAAATTGGGAAGAGTTTTTGAAGTGGCCTCGCAACTGGAAGAGACTCATTTGAATAATTGAAAACCACTTGCAGTGCAATTAAGAGCACAACATGAAATGTGTTTGATTTCTACACGTCGATCGTAATGCACTCGCTTTAATTGCCGGAAAATTTCGCTCAGTCTCAGTACCAAACTCCAGCTTTAGATACAACTTCAAGTTGAATTCGAATTCGAATTGTTTGTTGTTGCTGCTTCAAATGACTTTGCAACAGACACGCTACACACACCGCACCGGAAGTTGTTAAAATACTCGTACAAACGCCATGTGAGTGAGCTGCGAACTGAGAGAGAAAAGCCAAGACAAATCCCAAATGGAACACACTCATACACCCTATTATCATACCAAGCTAATGGCGACAACATTCTAACTATATACATCGTAGTACATGTATATGTGTAACAATTACCTTAATGATGCCCCACACACTGACATACTTGATTACACCAATCTGCATAGATTTTAAGTGTAAAGGGTACTCATTAAGTCTGCTTGGTTAGCGTTTGTAAAAAACCAGTTTGTTAAGCTAAGCTTAAGACCTTGATGGACTAACTCTTGCACTCTGATTAAATGTAAGGTGGTATTCAATTGGGTTAATAACGAACACTTGATTAAACTAAGAATAATCTAATCTAATTTAATAATTTTCTAAAATCCCTAAAGCTCAAAGACTTAGAGACTTTCGGAGTACATTCCGAGCTGTTTAAAAAAAATTTTAAATTAGTTTTCTTCCCAAATAATTCCAAGAAATATCGATATCCATATTTAACCACATTTCCGAAAATTTGTAAGATAAACTTTATAGGAGTAAGATAAGTTTTAAGTCTGGTGGGCAATGTTCAAATTGAAAATGAACAAAAATCATTTTGTCCCACTGTATTGGGCACAGTGGTAAGCATTGCCTAATTGGCCGTTAAAATTGCCGCCGCATTTAGCTATAGATAATTGATCTGAACATGTGGGAAATCACTTGAAATGTGCGTAATTGGTCAGATAGCCATGTTAACATGGTGCAAAACATGCAAGGTGCATGCCAAAGGGGCACAACAAAAGCTTGCCACTTCGTCAGGACTGGTCACAGTTGCGTGATTGCCATAGGGTGGCACGCAGAGTCATGCAGCTGTTTACCATTTCTATTATCCTGGGCTGCCAGTGCCTCTGGCTGCACTGCATCCACTTAAGTGAGTTGCCTCATCAGACAGATTTGCAGATGCAACAACAGTTGCTGCAACTCCTGGAGAGAATTCGCCGGGAGCAAAACTATGAAACCATACTTATATACGGAAGAGCGCCATGTGTGTTCCACAAGTTGCTGCAACAAATGGAGATGCCCACAGTGCTGCTGGCGGAGGGCAGCAGCCGCAACGATTGGGACTTTAACAGTGAACCGCTTGTGCTGAGCTGTGGCGCCACAGCCGAACAGGAGGAAAACACGCGCACCTTGTTGAAGCTGCAAAATGCGAGGCGTCTTGTTTTTTTGGAGGCACACACGCAACCGCATTGGCTTTGCGAGGACTACTTTGAGAGGGAACAACACAATGTGGCAATGTTGGACTCACAAATTCGCACTTTAGGTAGGTTTTACACCTGCCGCTACTTTCATCAGGAGAAATATCTTCATCTCATGCTGCAGGACAACAGATCGATTTATGTGCAACAGTTTCGCAACATGCAGGGGGCAATCATACGAAGTGAGGCGGATCAGATGATTCCACGCGCCAATATCTATCGGGATGCAGATGGAAAGATTCGTATGCTGGGCTATGTAGCCAATCTGGTGAACACATTTGTGCAACGCGTGAATGCTACCTTGCATCTGAGAGATGATTACGAGTTCGGGCACATAACATACCATGGTGACATCATGGAGTGGACACGACAAAATTTACTGGATGTAGCAGCCACATTAGGTACCACCATGCTCGCCGAGAACTTTGATATTCTCAGTTACCCTTATGTGATAACCACTTACTGTTTCATGGTTCCTCTGCCAGATGCGATGCCCTACAAACAGATCTACGCTGTCATTGTGCATCCCTGGGCTCTGGGTATACTCGTGCTGTTCCTTCTCATCTTCTCCCTGCTTCTCATCTACAGTAAAAACCTATCTTGGCGTGATCTCAGTCTAGCCAACTTTCTGGTCAATGATCGATGTTTACGTGGACTCCTTGGTCAGTCGTTTCCCATGCCAGAAAATTCAAGTAGACATCTGAAGGCCATTTGCTTGCTTATATGTTTCGCCAGCATCATGACAACCACCATGTATGAATCATACCTACAAGCCTTCTTTACGCATCCTCCTCTGGAGCCTTATCTGCGCAGCCTGGCGGAAATACGGGCTTCTCCCTACAGGATAGCCCTAAATCGTCGTGAGGCAAATGGTCTTCTCAAGACTCGCAACCTGACCACGGCAAATGGCACCAATCTCTACGTCTTGGATAACTGGCATGAATTTGCCAGCATCCGGGATTCCTTTAATGCCAGCTACGTTTATCCTGTCACAGAAACACGTTGGCAAACTTATGCAGAGCAACAACGTTACTTCGATCGTCCAATCTTCTTCTACTCCGAAGACTTTTGTCTCTACGAATTCATATTTTTATGTGTCCCGCTGCGTCGCAATTTGCCATATCGCCACCTCTTTGAGGAGCACATGCAAATCATGCAGGACTTTGGCATGATGCAGTACTGGTTAAGTAGAAGCTTCTATGATATGGTATCTTTGCGTCTCACACCCATTCATGACTACAGCACACCTAAACCTGTTGAGGATGCACTTTATTTGCGGGATATAACATGGATTCTCGGCTTCTATGCGGTAGGACATCTATTCGCCTGCATTTGCTTTGCCACCGAGTGTTACAGGGGCAGGGCGCGAAGAGTATTGCTACCTCGCTAAATGACATAATCTTAAAGTCTTTTACTCCAGTTATTTGCACTTATTTGAATCAAGAAGGTATGCTGAAAAGTAATAGGCTGACAATGAGAGGCAGAAACGCGTAATTATAACATTCTATAATTAGTGAAACTAGATTTTTTCCAATATATATACCATGTTAAATTTCAATTATTTTGTTATTTAAAAAACAGTATGTAATTTATAATTTAATATATAATTCCCATACATACTTATTTCTTACTTTATATGAAATCTTATATATTTAAGCAATTTAATTATTTATACTATACCATTTTCTTAATAATTATCTATTAAATTCTAAAGTATGTACAAAGAACAAAACATTTTAAGATACTGGCAAAATAATGAAAAAGTTATTGCTTTTATAATTTATAAAAGAGAGAATACTTATTAATTTTATAATAATAATAAAATCAGAATTTAATCAAAAGATTTTCTTTTTATTGTAGGAATTCTTTATAGATGAAATTAAAATTTGTTACACTATTAAACTTAAACGTCAAAACAGATTTATTATGAAATGTAAAATAAAGTAAAGACAATAGTTAAACAGAAATAATTTTCTTCAGTATAGCACAGGGTATTTACTGGTCGACTTCCTTCGACTAGTGGAATATTATTTGTTTTATAATCTGAACCGAGCGCTGAACTCTTGACTCCATTAGCATTGTGAGACCTACGCCTTCGCCTAATAAATGCGGATATGTATAACCACGCATTTCTTTATCTTTTTTTATTTTTTATTCCTATTTTCGTTTCCATTTTCATTCAAATGAAATCATAAAAAAACGGCAAATGTTGCGAACGTCCGCACAAAGATTTGTCTTTTTAGTTTTTTAATTTGTCAATTTTTTTCTTATATGTATGTATTTCTCTCTTCTTTTTTATTTTTTGATTATGATCAACCGAAGATATTGATTTCGATGCGGTTTTAAAAGGCACTCAATGTTATCTGTGAATCAATTTGCGGGGAGATTGTGAAAATCGAAATGGAAATGTTGTGCATTCGCATTCCGACCGATGACAGCACGGTCATAGGTATCATCCGGATGACCAAAAAACTAACCAAGCGTATCGGCAAATTCGATGACATGACACATGATCTTCAGATTGGATGTTTGCTTGATTGTATGTGGTGTTGCATCAAATCTGCCCATAAATGCCGAACAATGCGGGTGTTTGTGACGATTATGCAAAACTTTAAGTTAACGAATAAAAAAACTTAACTGCCCTGACAACCTGAAATACAAAATCCAAAAATGTCTTCAAACCATATCATCAACGATTTAACCACATCATTTATTTTAATCATAATTTTTTTTGTGACGGCATTTTGGCGCCACTTCTTTGACGCGTGCTGTCAGATTGCCTCTGATTGAATAACCTTTGCGACGGCCTTGGGCTCGGATCATAGCATGGTATTAGCGCAGTGGGTGATGTTGATACAGATATTTGTTGAGACAATGGCCATCAATAGATTGTCTATCTGCTGAAGAGGATATCATAAAATCGCTTTCCATTTTCAGTTTCAATCTTCAGTTAAGTCCATCTGAATTATCACGTTTGCGTAATTGTCTATCGAAGTGCTTAAAGCAGCTTAAAGTAATATCTTAGACATAAACTTTATCTTTCGCAATGCAACTTGACTTGTATTTATTTCAAAACTGTTTCTAATTGACTTAAAAGACTGCTGAAATAAGTTTTTAAATTTCAATCAGCAACAGCTTGGACGATTCTTAGAGTTTACGAACCAGTTAACAAAACCAGTCGCGAGCTGAGATCTTTTGACCTTTTACAACAATTCCATAAGAAGCGTATCAGGACAAATCTTTCAATGTTCTTAATACTGATTTGATAATCTTTTAGAGAAGCAAGAGCATCATACCTTTTTAATCAGCAATCATTTCTATGTTTCCTTTTTTAATTTCTGGAGACCTTTTCTGCAATTGGCCATGGGAATGTAAGCTTGCAATTGCAGTTTGTAACGGACTTCAACTCCTTTTGTAAGTCACAATCCGTTTAGTTACAGTTGCTCAACCTTTTGACAGTTTTCAGAGCAACTCATCACAACAGATTGCAGATGAAGCCTTTCATCGTACAGAAAGCCGTAACAAAATAAAGCGAAACCAAAAAAAAGTAAATAAATGTAAACTCTGGTAACAATTTTTCAATTGCAAACGTTTTTCAAATTCTATTATTAACTTTTGTCTGTTGTTGATAGATGATGATGAAGATGTTCGAGGATGACGATTATCCGACAGTATTGCGCATCTCGAGCAGCTTATCTGTAAGACGAAGACCACAATCCACACAAAACCAGAGCAGACCCGGACTCAGGGTCATTTAGATTAAATAGGTTTTGCGGCTTATATCATTATGGTCAGCTCTTGAACAATACGTAAATAGTTTTGTATTTGTTATTGTTTGTGCTTATTAATGAGACCTCGCTCCGAGAGTCAATAATAGATACATGGATGAGTCTATATATATTTTTTTTAATTTACCAATCAAACAACAGCTGAGTTGTATGTTGTAATTAAAGAAGCAACTACTTAAGTGATGCCATGGGTTTATTGGTAGCAACCATTTCATTTTGATTTTATTTTTTATTTCTATTTTTATTTTACGAAGCCGCGCCTCATAAAACTTTACAAATTTGACCTTAATTAATTAAAATGTGCTAAAAATGCATTTATTAAATGGAAGGTGTTAATTTTTTAACTTTTAGCTTATTAAAGCCAAAAGGTTAATTTGACTGATTCAATGTCGACTGTACTCGTATTACATTTGAACCATTAGCTTCCATTTAAAGGCTGCCACAAATCAAATGCGAAATGCCTGCCGCAGCAAGACGTAGAAAATGAAATGAAAAGAGATGAAAAAACTTTGGCAAACGGTGTGTGACTAACAAAGTAATTTATTTCCTTCCTTGTTTTTGTCGCTTAAAGCTATTAAAGAGCGTTAGCGAAGATCTGTAAATAAGACAGTTGCACCTTGCGGCGTCTCGACGTCTCAATGTTTAGCGGTTGGTGTTGTCGCTGGTTTCCCACAATGCTGCCAACATGATGCGGAGTCCCCCCTTCGTAAGAAACTCCAATTACCAGCGTTGGGGAGCACTTTGAACTCTTTTATGCCGCTTACCTGCGGCATCTCCCGCAGCGACACGTTTGCGTATACGTAACGTATTAATTATGGGATGCCAACAACAATTCGCAATAAATGAAATACCTCAGCTAATTAGCGAAATTAATCTCAAAGAAAACGGGGCCAAATATAGGATAAATTTGTTGACCCTGCTCAATTTTTCAAATTGATGAAAGTCTGAGATTAAAATATTATTTCAATTAGTATCAAACAAGCAACTGAAGCAGCAACAAACAAGATGTCATCGCATGTCAAAGTCTACGAAAGTAAATACAACAACTCTAACAATAAAAATTGTAATAGGAAATTCATTTTGTTTTCATTTTAATAACAAGCAAGCATGCAACTTGTGCATTAAGTGACAGCAAAAGTGTCAAGTGTGACACTTTTGAGTTCAATTCAACATTCGGTAGTTGCCTTTCGTTTTCAACCTCATTTTGAAGAAGCTCTTTAATGCACATTGATCTTAAATTATTATCGTATATATCATTTTTTACATCATGAACTCCACAAACAGGAACTATTTACAGTTTGTAATTATTGAAGTGAAGCTAAAGATTAACTCGAATAATAAATTAATAATCTATTTTCTTGTTATACCTATTTGAATTTCAGCGCCATGTTTGCATTTAACAGCACTGTTCAAACCTTGCCCAGCACATCTCTAGCATAAAGTTGCCAGACTGCTAAAAGAATAAAAACAAATCACTGCATACAAAATACACTTTTGGAAGTTTGATTTCTGCAAATAACAAATGAAATGTGTTAATAAATTTGAATGTGTTCAATAATTAATAAAATATATTAAAAGAAAACTTTGAATTCAACAAAGCTCAACAGAAAAATATTAGCTAAGCTGAACGCGTCCACTTTTCATAAGCTTACACGGGTGGCAACGCTGAATCACCTGCTAGCTGTTCGTAAGTGTTTTTATTTTCGCAAAGCCATATTTAATGAAATACTGAGAAAATCCCCCGATAATCTAACAAAAAACAACAAATAATACGCGTGTGAAGAGTGACGTGCAATAAATATTAACACAGCGATGCGGAACACAGCCGCTGTCACAAAGTTTGGGCTAAGCAACAGAAGAAGAAGCAACAGTTAAACCATACTAATATTTGTATGTATGGGTTTAGGTGCGAGCAATGGGCGGTGTGGAGCGGACAGAAAGAGAGACATCGAGCGGAGCGGCTAGAATTAACGTTTAGTCTAGTTTAAGCCACAGTCATAAACACAAAGCGCTGGCGACTCTCGGCAGTCAACTGTGTGTGGAGATTGCTGAAGAGAATTATAAATAAACTGGAAATAAGGTTGACTGAAAACATCTGTGTGTATGTAAATAAAATAAAATTGCGCTCGTGTGTTTAAATACCTTATATATTTTTGCCATCGTCAAATGAAGCCTCAACCTAGCAGAGCCACAACCACAGTAACAACGAAGACAGCGGGCCACGTCCACGTTGCAACATAGTAATTGAAAGTGAACTCTGAATAGCGATAGTCAGTGCTACCTCAACAAAACCACCAGCCACACACTACAGCAACCAGTCAACCATACACTACCAATATGCTGCCTCGGTTTCGTTCCTTCTATGGCAAAATCATTATATTTATTCTCGTGGCACTGTGCTTCATACTGTATCTAAAGGTACAGCCAGCCAGTGAGGAGTATCTGCAGCCGGGCAGACCCAGACCCGCAGCGGTTCATAGAATCCGCGAACGTGGTCATGATAAATACGTCGATGACGCAGAAAACGAAATTCGACCCGCCACGCAATCGCCTTATGAGCACAGCATACGACTGGATTTACAAAAACAGCAGTCGGGACTTGGCGATGATGGCCAAGCAGTTCATCTGAAAGGTTCTGCCAAGGCGCGTGGCGATAAGATTTACAAAAAAATCGCATTGAACGAGGAGCTGAGCGAACAGCTGTCGTACAATCGCACAGTGGGTGATCATCGCAATCCATTGTGCCTGCATCAGAAATATGATGATCCTAGCACACTGCCCACTGCCAGCGTGGTCATCATATTCTTTAATGAACCCTATTCCGTGCTCATCCGTACTGTGCACAGCACTCTCAATACGTGTAATCACAAGGCACTCAAGGAGATCATTCTGGTGGACGATGGCAGTGATAATGCCGAGCTGGCCGGTAAACTGGATCACTATGTGAGAACTCGTATCCCCAACGGCAAGGTGACAATACTTCGTCTCAAGAATCGGTAAGTAAACGGGAAAAGGGAAACGGGGAAACCACCAACACAATCTCTTAATGCTGGCACACTTTACAAATTTACTGGCTGGGAAAAGTTCCATTGAGCTAATCGAATGCACATTCAACTTGTGCGATGTAAAATTAACACGAACCTCACGTTCATATGGCTATCATTTTGTTTGCCTCCATTTGAATAACTCGTTTGTGGCACAGACTCACAATTGGACAGGGACAGACGGACCGACAAATCGACGGACGGACGAACCGTCTTGGATCGTCTTCTTCACAGCTTAAAGTTGAAGAACTGAAAAACGTTCAAAAATTCAAAAGTCAAGCTAAACCTTACGTCAACTCGACTATGAAATACCCCTTATGAAAGTTTCTTTATTTATTGAGATGGTTTCTGATTAAGCTTAGGTAAAAAATTTAAAATTAGTAACAGGAAGAAGGCTTTTTAATTAGCATTGAGACAAAAATATGAATAAGTTAGAAGTTTAACAATGTATATAATAATATTCATTATTATTATAACTTGACTTCATTTAATTTAAACTTAATATTATATTATTACTTATAAGTTATATAAATAGACGATTTTGAGCTTATTTTATTTATGATTGCATCAATGAATTTGACAACAACTTAATTTAAATTATGTTGGGAAAAGAATTGGACATTTTGAGACTAAATATCATTCAAATAGGATCGAGTTCGATTTCAATTAGTCGGAACAGAACTAATTTAATACCAATAGTATTACTAATTAATCAATGAATTAAAATTTCCCATGTGATTTGCGGCATTATTTGCTCAAAATCAAAGCACCCAACGTGCCACATTGGGCCCAAGGGTATGAAATGAAACCGTAAAACCTGTTCGTCAACTTACGATTATGCTTTTGACTTTTATTTTGTATCTTTTGGATCTCGTCGTGCACTATTCGCTTAGCGCGCTTGTTCGCTGACCCAATAATATTGTTTTTTGTTGTTTGCAACAAGCCCAAAAATGTACAATTTTACTAAAGGAAAGTTTGGATTTGTTTCGTTCTACCTACAGCTTGGGTCTGATACGTGCCCGTTTGGCTGGAGCACGGATTGCTACCGGGGATGTGCTCATCTTCCTGGATGCCCACTGTGAAGCAAATGTGGGCTGGTGTGAGCCGCTCCTGCAACGCATTAAGGACTCACGTACTAGCGTATTGGTGCCCATTATCGATGTGATCGATGCCAATGACTTTCAGTACAGCACCAATGGGTACAAGTCATTCCAGGTGGGTGGCTTCCAGTGGAATGGTCACTTCGATTGGGTGAATCTCCCGGAACGCGAGAAACAGCGCCAGGCAAGGGAATGCAAAGATCCACGTGAGATTTGCCCTGCCTACAGTCCAACAATGGCCGGAGGTCTTTTTGCCATGGATCGCCGATACTTCTGGGAGGTTGGAAGCTACGATGAGCAGGTGAGCATAAGCAAAGGACAAGTATCCACCAGCTACTAACAAATAATCGATTTTGACAGATGGATGGCTGGGGAGGTGAGAATCTGGAGATGTCCTTTAGAATCTGGCAGTGTGGCGGCACAATCGAGACGATACCTTGCTCCAGAGTCGGTCATATCTTCCGTGACTTCCATCCCTATAAGTAAGCACAGACTTTTTTGTGATGCATTCATAGTTTTCTTTCAAACCTTTGCTTCAGGTTCCCCAATGATCGGGACACTCACGGAATTAATACAGCACGTATGGCGCTGGTGTGGATGGATGAGTATATAAACATATTCTTCCTCAATCGACCAGACCTAAAATTCCATCCGGATATTGGAGACGTTACGCATAGAGTAATGCTGCGCAAGAAGCTGCGCTGCAAAAATTTCGACTGGTACCTGAAGAACATCTATCCGGAGAAGTTTGTACCTAACAAAAATGTTAGGGCTTGGGGAAAAGTGAAAACTGTCAACTCCAATCTGTGCCTCGACGATTTGCTGCAGAACAACGAGAAGCCCTTCAATCTGGGCCTGTATCCCTGTGGCAAAGCAATGCAAAAGTCTCAGCTTTTCTCGTACACCAACAGCCAAGTGCTGCGTAACGAGCTGAGCTGTGCCACAGTGCAACATAGCACTTCGCCACCGTTCCGTGTGGTAATGGTGCCCTGCATGGAAAACGACGACTACAACGAGCAATGGAAATATCAGAATCATCAGCTGATGCACAGCAATACAGGCATGTGCCTTGATTACGGTGGCCAAAAGAGCATGGACGATGCTCAAGTGACACCATGCAACCTTTCCAGTGAGACGCAGCGTTGGACCATCGATCACGACTGAAAGACGGTGTGGCAAACGCCAGCGGACCAATTGCCAATTGCAAACGAGAGAAACTGACTAAGCGAAGCAAAACGCAACTTTTTCAACTAAACAGACTCGAATAAACGCAAAAACAAAAACGTGTAAATACCAATTGAAATCAAAGCTAGAAATATATATCTATATATATATTTTCTATTTGATATACATATACTTACTATATATAGAATGTGTAAGGTGTAGTTAGCGAATATCAAAAATCAACACAAATCAAAATGAAAAAGTCAAATATGCTATAAAAATGCAAATACAAATAATGTATGTGTTGTGGATTTGTTTATAAACAAAATATGAAGAAAAGTAGAACATGTTGTATAGATATAAACACTAAATATATATATATATATATATATATATATATATATATATATATATATATATATATATATATTGATTGATGTGCATATTATTCCTATGTAAATGCTTGATTGTAATTAACCGTGCTATGTGATCATTAAATGGAATACCACTCGCATTCCAATGCAGTCGAACTATATACTTGAAAAGTCTCAAAATAATGGTAATTAAACTAACTAATCTCGAAAATGCAATGCGTTAACCAAGTATAGCGTTGTAAGCATTTATTAACTAAAACAACTATTTTTGCCATTTGTTTTTTAAAATAAATCGTTTCCAAATGGAGACACCAACGAAACACACACTAAGTAGCTGTTGTTATTTGGCCTACTGGTAAATTGTTGCGAGGGTCGGGTTTAACTGTCCAACGAAATAATGTTCCCAGACCCATTGAAGGTATTCCACAGTCATAGGATCAAGGCCGAACATAAATACTTACGTTTACCAATTAAAGTGATTCCCAGCTGGAAATTGTAAGATAAGCTCAACTCAAGCAATTCATTGCACATTTGTTGTATATATTTATAGATTAAAGTACATAATTTTTGTAATTGTTTAGTTTGAATTTTCTGTTGAATAAGTATGTTTTTAATTTTCTTTTGTTTTTGCTGACGTTTTTTTTTAAATTACTAAAAATTGTCGAGTAAAATAAGTAAGTATAAATTACAGAAATTGTTATTGTTGTTGTTACTTTTGTTGTTTTGACAGTTGTTCGATTGCTAATACACAAAAATTACAACTACAAGCAAAAGTGAACTTTACAATAAAATTTTCAACTATAGATATTAAAAAGTTCAAGTCTGTGTGTGTGTGTGTGTGTGAGAAAGAGTGTGTGGAGTGCACAATAAAAGCATTTGTTAGCTATTTTTTTATTTGTTATTCAACAATATTTTCATAGCAGTTTAACGTGGAATATCTTGTTTGCTGCTGTCGGTATTAATATTATTAATATATATTTTGACATTTTTTAGTTTATTGCATTAATAACATTATCGTTAATTCGTTTTTTCGTTGACCGTGCTAAAAGCTCTAAAAGTGCGCAAATATACGATTATTCTTGACTACCCACAACATCTATCATTATCGTCCTATAATAAATAGTAAAATGTATCATATTTACCTGTCTGTGGGGTGTGTGTGTGTGCGTTGTGTGTATTAAAGTATGATTTGCAAATCATATATGTATCTACAATAAAATGCATGATAGCCTTGGGCAATAGCTCCTAGAACATAAAGATACTATATGCACTATTTAAGGTACCATTTCAATCAATTTCTACGCTCGTGCATGCTGATGATCTATCCTACAGCTAGGTGTATATGTACTATAAGTACAAGTATATGTTGTGTCTTTTCGGGTATCTGTTGGATGCAAGCAAGCATATTTCTAATCTCATTTCTCATCTATTTTACATACATTTAATTGCTTATTACGCGTGCCTATAATCTTTAATATTCTTGTTGTTGTTTTCAATTTTCAAGCTCTATTTTGAATGTTATTTACGCTTATTAAATGCATTAAATTTCAGTAATTTTACGATAATACATAGTAGATATATACTTGAATTATTTATGCGCCTTTATGTACACAGATGTACAAACAATTTATGTTGTGCTGGGCGGGGTGTAATAAATGTTTATTAACATAAATATCTGGCATCTACTAGAGCCTAAGTATTACTGTAACCCTCTTTATATGCTATCTGGGAATATCTGTCACTTGGCATGCCAAAGTATGGTTTTGTCAATGTTATGTCATTATGGTAAATAAATATTTATGTATAGGTATGTATAATTATCATGTAAGTGTATAGATTATTTTTTAAATATTGTAGTTTTTTTAGCTTGCTTATGAATTTCATTTAATTTTCAATTGTTGGACGTATTTTTAAGTATATTTGGTAGTTGATGCAAGTAGAAAACACAGTTCGAAAATATACATATGTATATATATATATTCATGTATGCATCGAAGTATATACTGGTTGACTGGTTATCCAGTAGGGACATACTTCCTTTCTTGCTTTAACTGTTTTTGGATTTCGTTTTCTAAGTGTAAATCGCTTCTTGTTGGTTTGTAGTTCATTCATTTTTTGTTTTTTGTTTTTTTTTGTAATTTTTGTTATTGTTTGT
Organism: Drosophila putrida; assembly: GCA_037043535.1. Lineage (NCBI taxonomy): Eukaryota > Metazoa > Arthropoda > Insecta > Diptera > Drosophilidae > Drosophila > Drosophila putrida. The sequence continues at coordinate 5,463,186 of JBAMBI010000160.1, read as the reverse complement.
AAATTGCAATTTATCTCAGACTCAGTTTGGAGTGTCTTGGATGTCTTGGTTTTTGGATGGATGGATACGTTTACGTACAAACGTTTATCAACCGATTTACTGGCTGACTTCCCTTAGAATCGATCTTGTTTATAATTTTATAAATAAATACTCGCTTGTTATAGATTATCTTAAACATAAAATTGAATATTCATCGGCAATTATTGCTTCATTTGTTTTCTTCCACGTTATTCACATCTTGGATAACGTAAGCCTTTCTTTCGGTTAATGGTTCACAAACATAGTCGCACAACCTTTAACATTGATAAATATACAAAAAAGTTAAATGATAAGCATATATACTAATCACATTGAATATAAAAATTAGAAATAAATAAAGAAACATATACATATATAGCAAAATGAAGTTTATTTAATTTATAAATGGAGAGAAATTATAAAATACATCACATCAAATAATACAATTAACATATACGCAACGTGAATGCAACGCTGTTATATGGAATATGTTATTATTATTATTATTATTACAAATATATATACTAATATTGTATTTGTTTGAATTGTAATTGAAATATGTATATAGATAGGTATAAATGCGCTAAACAGAAAGGGAGATATATTGGAAAAATATTGCATGTCTCGTAAAACTTATTGCGTTAATATATATGTACAACTGATTTATATATAATTGATATAGTCCATAACAATAATTAAAATAAGCTCATAGTTGATTAAACAAGTCACATTGATATACATAGATAATAAGTATAAGTAGATAAAGTAAAGTTCGTACATACCAAAAAAACAATATAATTAAACTAGACAATTAATTAACCGGTACAAAAATATAATCAATTGTGCTTTATCAAAAAGCAATCGTCGGCAAACATCAATTAACTGCTAGAACTCAACCAATTGAATTAAGAATAATATCAAACCATTAGGAAACATTCACATACATACTCGCACATACATACATAGTTACATACACGTTTAAACGATTTGATTAATTAGTCACTACTACTAAGTGTTATCAAAGTGTTCGTGGTATTGCACTTGGTTGATGCAACTACGCAAACGATTCACTTAGCTTCACTATACACTAACAGCGGGAGACGCGAGGAGAGCATTTAGTTAATTGCTAGTTGTTCTATTAGATTTGCTTAAGACACCGCCGAGCAACAACACTTTGAAGCTTCGGACTAACTGCTAACTGTGTGTGTTTTTGTGTGTAGTGCGGCAGCTTATGGTGTGTGTGGAGTAAGAGTAAGTTAAGCTAGCGTGTGATTGGATAATGCTCCGCATTGTTCGTTGCTGGACGATGTGCATCGTTGACGAGCCGACCTTAGACTCAGAAGGCCGTCGAGCGTCGATTGGCATAGCACTTTTTGCCATGAGTGTTCGCATCCGCAGCGCCACTGGTTGCACGCAATCTGTGGCAGGTCGATGGAGTCGTAGAGGCACTTGCAGCTGCAAATGTTCCAACTCCACTGGTAACCAGCGTCGATTGCCTGCAATTAGTCCAACGCTGCAGTTGATGCGAACATTTTGGATATAATCATTTGCGCGCCGACACATTAAGCGATTCGCCACGGCTCTTGGAACGTGTCATAGAGCTGCTCATCTCTACAGAGGAAACATAATCTGATAAGTGACCTTTGCGGATCAGTTTACATGCATTTTGAAGTTACCTTTGCTGATGCTATTGCTCTTCTCGGCCGCCTTGTAGGCACGCATCGCCCTGCCCCTTTTGTCCAGCAGCAGCTTATCGGCTCGCACAAAGATGCCATGCTTGGGCTTGCACTGGAAATACTGTATGCCCTGCACTGTGCCATCGTTCTTGCCCGTGGGGGTGTCCAGGTCAACGCCTATCCAGGCGCCGGGCTGAAAGTGTGTGGTGCCCACAAAGCTAACAACTCCACTGGTATTATACGGACGTATAAGCACCGACTCTCCCACCACAATCCAATCGGGCAAAGTTACGTCGTGCTCCTTGCCTTCATCTGTCCACAAAAGAAGTCCATTTAAATCGATTGTAATACTTGTAAGTAATAAAACATACCTTCCACTTCTGTGCTGCTCGACATGATGCTGGCATTGACATCCAAATAGGCACCTAGACCCTCCATTTTGGCCACCGAAGCGCGTTGGTTGTTGCGTGCCACTTGGTTTGGGTTGTTGTTGCCGCTGCCATTGGTGTTGGTGTTGCTATTGTTGTTGTTGCTGCTATCGCAATTGTTCGGTGCTTGCGTTGATGACTTTTTACGGCGCATCACCTTGCCCTCGGGTAGCTGTTCCCTAACAATGCCATCGCCCTCAAGCTGCTGCTCAGCTGACTCGGCTATCTCGGAAGCGTCAAGAGCATTCTCCAACGATTTATTGCCATTCTGATTGTCTGTCTCATGCTCTGGCGCATGAGTCAACGGCTGTTGCTCCTCCTTCTCTTCTGCTTTCTCCTGCTGTTGTTGTGGCAACGGCTCCTCTTCCTGAGGCAATACTGGTGTTGGCAACTTGGCATTTTCATCGTTGTTGTTGTTGCTCTGCGATTGTTCGCATTCATCATCGCTTTGTGCATTATCCTTGGACTCTGGCTGTTCCAGCGGATGCGTTAAGGTCTGTTGCAGTTTCTTTGTCTCTGCTTCAAGCGTTTTGGCTTTTGGCATGTCTTTAAGGAAGGGATTGACACGTGCCTGACGATTAGGCGGTGAATTTGAGTTGATGCGATCAAAATCTATAACAAAATCCATTTGTAAGAAATTTGTTTGGTACATTTCAATGTGTTTTATTTTACCTGGCGTCTCATCAATGCTCATAGAGCGCATGGAGGTGATGTCCTCATTGCTCAGATTGTTGCAGGACACAGCCTGGGATCCGTAACCGCTGCTGGTGGACGAGCTCATGCTGAGCGTGGCAAGTCCAGTTAGATGCTTCATATTCGCATTGGCACTGGACGTGTAACTCAAGTAGCTCTGATTTGAATGACTGCTAACGTCCATAAAAGAGTCCATGGTCTTGGAAGCTGTCAGACGCGATCGTGTGCCCAATGCTCTGTTCTGCTGTCTCTCTTGCTCATACTCGGCGGCATATTCCGAGTCACTGTAACTGTCCTCAGGCTCCTCATCCAGCGATCGATGACCTCCCAAGGGTTCTTCGTGCAAGGTTGTCATGCGCATGCCCAGCAACTTACTGGTGGCCGGAGAGGCTACATAAAAAGACGAAAGATTACATTTAGTTATGGCTTACAGATGTATTAATAGAGCTTAGCAATTGGGGCTTAGGACTACACAAACCACATACGTTTTGTTGGCGCAATTCTCAATGTGTTCAAGTTCAAATTGAGATTCAAAAATGTTGGACGCGCTGCATTCCATGGATTTAAGGAAGACAATGATAGTGTTTAATGTTTAGTTACAATGATTTATACAAACATGTGATGAGGTCAATTCAATAAACGTAACTTTAGCGACTAATTCGCCAACGAACACACATATAATTAAAACTGGAACTATAACTATAAATATAAACTACGACTGAAAACTAGGACTAGGTAATTAATTGATTAACTAAATGCGCTTCTCGTGCGGATCTCGTGCTGTGCGTGCCTGCTGTGAATGGTGCACCAAATTGGATTTATAATCTTGTTTTTTTGAGTGTGTTATACAATGAATGAATACAACGAATGGATTCAGAATGATGTAGGGGAAGTCATCGATCATATGTACAGGACAACTACAATTGTCAGTGTATTGATTATGATTTGTACATGATTTTGTATATGATGATGATAACTATCAGAACTAACACAAAACTACTTAAAATACTTGCTAAGTTGTTGTACATCCTTCCCCTTGATTCCCACTAAGATGAGAGGACAATGGAGTTACTTTGATGGAATCAACACATATTGAATGACAATGACAGTGTGTGTGTGTGTGGGGTTGTGTGGGTGTATGAACAACAGACAAACTTAAACTCCAACTAACAATTAATGAATTTCAATCAATTTATATTTATGCACTTTACAGGGCCAGCCTTTACCTGACAGTATAGAGCCTTTCAAATTTGAAATTGTTTTTATAGATTTGTTTGTTTTTTTGTGGTTGTTAAGAAAGTACAGAAAAGAGTACATTATGACTTGTGATATAAACCAGAGATATAATCAGAAGGATCATGTGACAAATGGATGTATGCTTTTCAATCATGATGTCATGTAATGTGTAGTATGTCAATTTATATGATAAGCTCTGGTGATCAAAGTAATTAATGTGCATTTCAACTCGAATCATCTGATCGAGTGGGTGTTGTTGTTGTTGCTTTTGTTGCTATTTGTGTTGCATCGAAGCAAAAGCAGAAGTAAACTGTAGACTGTTAAAAAAAACAAGTTGAAGCGGCAGTTGCTTGCTTTTTTTTTTGATTGGCAGTTGAAAGCAATTGAAAAGCATTGACAAATTGTGTATATTAACACAGTTTTGAAAAGGATTTATCTTTTGTGTATAGACTGGAGGAGAATGTGTCTAAAGTTATACTCTTTATAGGCTACAAGTTAAGAATACAAAATAAATTACGCTAAATAAATTTAAATTTAATTTGAATTAAACAAAGATAAATCCCTTGCTCTAGAGCATGACAGCAACTACTTATGTCGCACGAACTGGTATTGGATTTAATAATGGTATTTGTTTTAAAAGTAAACAAGTTGCTGCGCATAAGCATGAATTAATTATTAAGTATATATAGTATATAGATATATATGTTTGTCGTGAATCAAAAGAAACTTTGGTTATATGTTTTGCAAATAGTTGCTCGAAAATTAATGGTGAGTATATCAAATAAAATATAGTATGTTAGTTTTCGCTGTTGGTTCCCTAGGGGTATACACACCAATGCCAAAGGCTTTGCCTGGAGAATCTTCGGAGCTTCCCTTGCCACCAAAGCTGTGGCGATTACGTATGACGCCTCCCCCTGCTCCAGTCCCATTGTGAGCTGCAAGCAAAACAAAAAGACCATTAATAATGTAAACATTGTAATGGAAATGGTATTAAATTTCAAACCTGGCGTAAACTTGTTGCCCAACGCCGTGTTGTTCAGATCCGCAAAGGACTCGGAGCGTCCCACATTCAGCAGCGACTCCATGGAGGCATCGAAGCGCATAATCTGCATAAGTTTATTTATGAGTTTCTTGTGTCATAAATTGCGTGTGCATATTTACAACAAATGTTATTTATCACAAATGAAAAGAATATCGAAAATAAAAATATGAACATAATGAACATAAAGAAACACACACAAGTAAACTGGCAAACTGAAAGCCGCACGGAAAGAACTGGATTTTTTGGGTTGAAGGAATGAGGTATTATACAAAAACAAAACACATAGAAGCTAAAAAGTCAAAGGTTAAAGTAGAAATTGCAAGTATCTGTAGAAAGCATAGATTACAGTGCTACGAGTACATTGCACACAAATTACTTACACTCCCGGTATTTGTGGTTTCTTTGACCGTCTTTAAGTGCGCAGTGAAAAGCAGTTAACACACACACATATACAGTCAGTCACACACACGCACATACATTGATTTTAGATTAGAGGCCAATATACAGATTGCAGTATTAAGACGCGCCGAATTAGTTCATATACATTTTTTGTTAGTTTTTTAGTTTTTTGTGCGGTGTGTGTAGAACATTAATTTATTGTTGGAGTATTTGTTAGATTTTAGTTTGTGGTGAAAGCGCATAGAAAAATGTGAAAAGAGAAAGAATTGCGTTTTAGTCGAATATTAGAATTGTACAAGTTTAATTTTGCTGGCGGGTGAGGAGTGGCAAGGTGAAAGCAGCACATAAGGCACTAGGAAGCATAGCCTTCTTTTTGTTAGTATATCGATAGCATCACATACCTGCGAGAAGTTCGGCACACTAACTGTCTTTCTCATCGACAATGGCTGACCGTGCGCAGTCTCCAGCTCCTTGACGGCGACATTCTGACGCAGTCGATCCAGTATCAATATGCTCTCTACAGCCGAAACGCCTCGTGTGTATTTTTCTGTGAAAGGACCAGAGAAATTAAATAAAAATGTACTGAATGAAGAATATCGTCGCTTGCCTATATAAGTCTCGCCATCGCAAGCGGAACAATCATCTCCACTGGCTGCCAGTTGCGCCAACGATTCGCGATCCTCCAGTTCCTCTGAAGCTTTGGGAATGTTCGAGACAACCTCGTAGGTGACGCCACTCTGCCAGATTGCATTCTCGCCGCGCACCAGACGGAATTTCTTTAACCTATCAGTTAAGGTCTGCCCCTTCTTGATGTTAATGCTGAGACGCTTGCGAAGCACTAGATCCATGGGTGCTGGATGTGATAGGCGCACTGTGGTGCGTAGAATTAGATAAATGCGCTCATTGGCCTCGGTAACGCGATTCAAAGCCTGACTGTCATGCATGGACGAGTCCCAACTGGCCACACAACATACATCCTTATCAAGATGTTGTAGGATTTGTAGCGAATAGAACTTGTGACCATGCTCCTTGGATAAAATGGAATTGATGCCCGAAATGGACAACTCATCGTTGGTATTCTGTGCGGAGAGATCATCGCCGTTTAGATTGAGAAACAGAACGGGCACATGAGGCTCCATGCCAGAGGGTGGCTCCCAGGAGGCAGGTGCACCGGGTATTCCTGATCCTGGTGCCGGCACCAGCACCGCATTGCGCTCCTCAGTTAAGGACACCCATTGATGCACAAGACTCAGTTCACGTTCACGTTCCTGTTCGTTTTTCTCTTCCTTCTTGATAAGCATCTGAATTTGCTGATCCAAGTACTGACGTCGGCGACCCAGCGCCTCGCTCCATTTCTCCCGAAGCACAGTGAGATCTTCCTCCTGGTAGGAATCCAGAGGACGCTGCAGCCGTGATCGAACCGTCACACTACCAATGGCCACATTAACAATAGACTGACAGATGATGGGCAATGTGCCTGAATTCTGAACTGGTTTAACGCGTACATTGACACGACGCTGTTGACCCTGCCGCAATTGATAGATGCCTCCAGTGAGCACCTCATTCCGATTAGTGACCTCTACAGGGGAATACTCTCCATTGTCGTTCAGCTCGTGTATTTCTACCCAAAGTTCGATTTTGCGTGATAACTCCGCCCAGCGATCGACCAGGGATCGAGCTTTAGCCTGCTGTTGCTCTACCTCCCAACCTTTGGATTTGGAGAAGCCGGCGCTGCGATGGCCCCACACCTCAATGGAAAGGGCACCCTCGATGCAGTGTTCCAGGAACTCCTCATTGATGTTAACTGTAAAATCTTGGGTATGCTCAAACTTAAACACCATATTCTGATCGAGTGCTGTTGTTTCTGCATTGATCACTGGTACAACCATCTCCTGGTGACCCCAGAACGTGTACTGGCAAAAGACAAAGTTGGATAACGAAAGCGGCAATCCGGAGGCGCACTTGATGGTGACGCGGCAGGTGATTTGATTTGCCATCGGATCAACGGGATCATCGTACTCATCCCGTGAATCTGCTGACGAAGTTTCCGACACCGATTCGCACATGCGATCCTGCGGCATTTGTCCAGCAACGCGTTGAATCTCAACCTGCAAACGACCGGCAACTTCACCCTGTTGACTAATAATGGGTGTGTGATAATCGAGCTTGACATCGTGGAACAACACCTCCAGATAAACGTTGGCCACGCCAATGAGATTATGATTCTCTTGTGACTCATAGAAGGGATCCTGTGGCTTTCCATTCTCGTCGTCCTGTAATGTAGTAGACAAATAGATTAATGTCCAGCTTCACGGTAGTCTAATCCAATTGTAGTTCTAGACTAAAATGGTGTGGTTTATGGACGGTTTAGGGACTCATTAATTACCTTGTCGTCAAATTCATCGTCTGAGAATGTCTCTATAAGAGGCTGTAGCAGGGGTTAATTGAATGCATGTGCGAATTATACGAGTACACATAAAGTTTTATGGTTAGTACAAAAAGACAATGGAAAGGGTGATTCGAAAAATGAATTGACACGCACCAGTCCATTGAGAATGCGCTCCTTGTGCTCCTGGTACATTTCCCGCATGTCAATCAGTTTATTTTCTAGCTTCTCCATGCTCCAAATTTGGCTGCCCGAATTTGTGCGCTTCACCAAAATCGCAGGCTCGCTGACAAAAGCGCCACGCCTTCGATTAGGACTCAAATTAGCTGGCGGTATTTGTAGTGTCACCGAGAACTTGGTCTTCTTCTCCATTTCCTCGGCCAGAAAGTTTGCCTCCTGCACCAGCGAATTGGCTCGCATTATGTCCGTTTTAAGCTGACCCAGAGAACGTCTAAACATTTCATCACGTTCCTGCAAATTATTACGTATATATATAGTAGCTGCTGAAACACATTTCGTAAATCAATTAATTACCTGGGCCCATTTCTCGACACGCATCTGTGATGTGGGCGTATTGGGCGTTACTTTGCCCATACGCAAGGGATCGTAGGGAGCGTATGGTGCATAGGGTGTGCTGGGTGAAAGAATGTTGCGTAATTGCTGGAATTGTCGTTCGTACTCTTGTCGCTGCTTCTCCAAAGCCACCTGCTTGTCCTCCTCGTGCTGACGTTCGAGTCGAGCAATCGCTGTCTGTATGGGATCATTGCTTAGCTCATTTTGCATGATCTCATCACGGGCAAAGTTGTAGTCGATAAGCTGTGCGGGAGTTTGAGGCTCTGAGGCGCACATACTGGCATTGTTGCCAACTCTAGGTGAGTTGACGCGGAAAAAATGATGATTACCCCAAAGAATACGATCGCCATTCTGCAGTGGGGTCTTCTCTGACGTCGCTGAGCCGTTAACAAAGCAACGGGCACCCTGTACGGGTTCCATAAATAGGCCACTATCCTCGATGGTGATTACACAATGCTCCGGCTGTATGCCAAGACCAGAAAGCTGAATATCCGGCTGCTGACCACTAATGCTGCGTCCGCCAATCAACGTGCGTTCCTAGTTTAAAAGATTAAAATGGTTAGTAATGCTTCCAAGTATAACAAATGAGACTCACTTTTAAATAGTAGACCAAGAGCTCATTAAGGGACGGATCTGCATTTAAATTGACCAAGTAGTACTTGTTCTTCTCCACCTTGATGCCACTCGCTTGCACACTGATTCCCATTTGCTCAAGTGCCTGTTGTCGCTCGTTTTGGATGCGCTCGGTCTTGACCAGTTTCTCTTCCCAGGTTTGCGAGATTTGCTTCATCAGGTTCTCGCTCTCAGCCAACTTGTCCTGCACATCACCCACTGGCGAGCCTGTGGCGTGCTTTAACATGCTACGCAGCGTTTCCACCTCATGACGCAACTCCGTATAATGCGAGCATTGGGATCTTCATTAACAACTGCATGATTGACAATGCGCTTGGCTCGATCCGCATATCGTAGCGTTGACAGCGTCTCCTCGTAATTGTCCGCTGACGGAGAGATGGTTGCCACCATTACGGTCTTTGAGTTTCCGCCGAGATTATCCTTTAGCAGCCAAGTAAGAACTGAATCACGATAGGGCACAAATTTATCGTTACCGCCTTTCTTGCCATTTGTTTGATCGGCCAGCTTTGAGATGACCAGACCCAATGTAGTCAACGATCTAAAATCAAACATTAAACAGGATTAGTAAGACTCTCAATAAACCAAACTTTTGACCCGTTATATAAAGTACCGGAGCCGACATTTGCTTCGGTTTTAAACCCTGTTATGACTATGAAATAAACTCACTTGTTAATATTGGAACCCTCCTTGAGGCGATCACCAACAGCTCCTGTTTTAACGGCACGCTCGGATCCAGCCAAATCGACGAGGGACATGCGTGAGACCTTCTCCCCACTTACTCCGGTTGCCTGATCGGTGAGTATCTGAGTCAGGACCACCGAGAAGACGGCATGGGAGCGCGAGGATTCGGCATTCATATTTGTGGCAGCCACAGTACGCGATTTGTTACCCTCTGTCATGAGGTTATCAATGTCCTGATACGCCTTGACAGCCAACTGCGATAATCCATCCACATATGGCCCAAGTACATTGTGTTCGCGCACTTTAAGCGACTGTTTATTTGGCTTTGGATCCAGCAGATCGTGCACTTTCTCATTGTAGATCTCCATGTAGGACACCTCCACTTTGTACATCAGCTCTGGTGTCGATTTGTTAGCTATCGCCGAGAATAGTTTGTCACAGAGTCGAGGTATAATACCCTTGCTCTCCTGCGATCCCATCATCGTATACGACTTGCCAGAACCTGTAAATAATTGAGTCACGATATTATTGTATGTTTGGCTTCTTAAGGTATATAGTTGGAGTTATAGCTCGCTTACCTGTCTGGCCGTAGGCGAATATGCATGCATTATAGCCCTGAAATGCATTATCCAGTAAATCACGTCCCACGCAATCGAAGACCGTCTCCTGTGATGCAAAGCTGTCATCCTCTGGGTTTAGCGAGTAGAAGCAATGATCGAATGCAAATGTCTTTGGTTGTTTTCTGTGTGTGAATCAGAGAAGGAGAATATACAGTGGAGTTCTCACACACAGACACACACACTTGGGATAATAAAACAATGACTTTAATTTACCTTTCCATTTTCTCCAGTGATGGTGGATTCTGGAGTATCGTTTGCTGTTTGTCCATTTCCACGATGCATTTTGTACCCAATTCGATTTCTGTTAATTAAAATAAAAGAAAAGAAGGATGCAAAAATAAATTAGTGTAATGCTTATAATATATTTGAGTTATTTCAGTCCAAGGTTGATAACAAGTTCACACAGCAGCACACAACAAATACATACATACATATGTATGTACTTGATATATATATAATATTTAATAGATATGCGGGGCTGTCGATTGTCAGTAGCTTTCGTATATGAGTGCGAAAATAACATACAATTGTAGTATATAGACTAATGTACACACAATTATATAGTACATTGTATAATCAAGGCGATAAATGACTGAATATATATATAATACAAGTCCAATGCCATAGCGCAATCTTTATGCATAAACGCGAACCTTTCAAATAATTGTTATACCAAAAATACCAAAAAAAGAAACTCAAAATTCTTGCCGAAAGAAAACGTGCAGCGTAATAAATATTCTGGTATAAAAATATTTACTACTTACAGCTAAGCGAGCACGGACACGGAGACGGACATTGCACCACAATGAAGTAAATGGCAAATAAAAGAATTGCAAAGAAATAGCTGGAAATGTTTCTAGCTGAAGTTCTTGAAATATTTTAGGCCTGTTTAGAGCAATGTCCTTCGTGCGTCATGACAAAGAAAGATTGACAAACGACACACACAAAAAAAGGAAGGCTCAGGCTAACTAATGTACAGTGAAGCCTCTGAAGTTGTGACAGCAACGAGTCGAACAAATAAGGACTTATACCTTCGATTAACTTAACAGTTTTAGACATTTTCTCCATTATTAAATATCTTACTTGTACAATTGCCTATTAATGTGCATTTGTAACGAGTTGAATGAGTTTCAGAAGTGCAAATAGGTTATTATGTAATATAATGATTTGCAAGCTATAAGCAATATATAATAATTAGTTTTCATTCAGTTAATCTATTTATAATGAATCAAGCGCTTTAGTTTTTTCAATGAAAACAAATTGAAACCAACCAAATGCGTAACTCAATCTGACTAGGCTTCACTGTACGTGTACACATGTTTGTTTTGCTGTGGATTGCCTCCTGGCGCTGGTCACTTACATCCGTTGCAGAAATAAATCCGACGTGACATGGAAATGGAAATGGACATGGCGAAAGGGGCAGAGAATACGAGAAGCAGAGAGAAAGTCAAGAAACCACAAAGGACGCACATCAACATTGACCATCATTGACGGGTTGCTAACAACAAAGGCGTGTCATAAATTATTTGATGAGTTGCCCCCAATTTGTGAGTGAATGAGTTCTGGTCAGTTGGTCAGCTGTAGATGTAGATGTAGTTGATTTGGGCATTTCTCCGCTATAAACTTAAAGAGTTATTACGCGTTTGCCATTGTTCAATGTTGAAATTACCATAAACACACACAGTCAGAGAGAGAGAGGGATAAAAAAGAGCGAGATAGACAGAGCAGACATCAGACATCAGGTTGGTTAGAAGGCAGGGAAAACAGGTTAAGCTTTTTTGGTAGCTTTCGAGCTGTGACTTCATTTCAAGCGTTTGGTCATTTGCCTCTTTCGTGTGTGTGTGTGTCTCTCTCACTCAGTGTGTGTGTGTTTGTTTATTGTTGTTTGTGTGGTTTTTATTTTACGCTCTACTGCTTTGGATTGCGACTTGAAGAGGTCGCCATCAGCAATATGGCCCAAATGCGTAAGATGTCACAAAATTGATGAGGAAACAGACCAAATCAAATAAATGTGATGTATATACTTCATGGGAACTGAAGAATGTGTAACATATTATTACTACAACTATGGCCGTATCAAAAGCGCATTATCAGCTCTGATAACATTCTGTTATATACGTAAGTAAGTAAGTATGTGCTTGTTCTAGACAAGCTTATCATTCGGACTCATTCACACTCACATTCGCAAAATACTCACACCTGTCAGTGTGAATCAAGCGAAGCGAATAACAATCGAAACATGACACAAACCAGCCCCAAATAAAGAAGTGATTTGGCAACATGTGGAAGCAGCAACAGCAGATGGGAACAGAGCAAAAGGAATTGCAAATGTATGTATACATCTATCTATATAGATGTGTGTATAATACACTGATGGAAAAATGCCGTGAAATTTATTTAGTTTAGCTAAGTTTGTGTTTGCATTAAAGTGCAATAAATTATTGATTCTATTATTTTAAACTGAAATAATACATTTTCATATTTTTGATGTAAAATTTGAGACAAACTATTTAACATTTGCGCATTTTAAATAAAGATTGCTTATATTCAAAACTCAATATGTGTTTCAGATTTAGTTAAAACACATTTTTTACTTAGATCCAAAATGAAAATATCAATTATTTTATTATTGTTTTTACAATTCAATATTCGTTTTTTTTTTGACCAGTGTAAAGTACGAAACATATGCGAAAAAAGTAAATGGCAAATGACTTCCACTTGACGCCCCAGAGGGGCTCAAATTGACTGTCCCTCTCTCCACTTTGGCCACATTTCCGTTGCACTCTGTACATGTGTGTGAGTCATGGATAAGCCAAATGAATGATCGTCGGTTGACATTGGAAGTGGAAACAGTGTTTCGCCTTTGCAGTTAGTTTACTTTTGCAACACTTGCAACACTCGACGATGGTTTCACCTCAGGCGAAGCGTCAAGTCAATAGAAACGAAAAATTAGCTGGAAATGAAAATCGTTTGTCAGTCAGATTGTCAGTTAGTCACTCAGTCAGTCAGTCAGTCAGTCAGTTAGTCAGTAAATCGCTCTGCAAGGCTGTCAGCACAAAAAAAAACAAAATTGCTGGCGTTGCATTGAAAAACGAGGCGACCTTTTACCAAAAGCAAAGCACAGCAAAGCAAAGGAAACAACATTTGCATGAAAAAGAACCAAGAAGAAACAACAACGTAACAACGTAACTATGCAAATGTAGTTATCCCGAAAATAGAGTATGAGTACCCTGTATGTACATTTCTTGTGTGCATTATTGATTGCAACTCAGACAAAAGAGAGGAAAAACCTCTGCATAGAGTTTACCCAAAGGGGAACAATGGAAATCATCTTTCATTATATATTACTTAACTATAAATTAAGTTTGAATTCAGATGTTGTACTTACCACGGCGATTAAAGGGTCGCACCCTCACAGCAACTTTGATCTTATCACTTGACATCGTGAAGGCCTTGACGCACTCTCACTTTTACTATGCGACTGTATGTGTGTGTGTGTGTGTGGCGGGAGTGTGGGTGCGTCTGATTCATGCACCCACCTCACACACTGTTCCAAAAAATATTCTCCAAAAGGAATACGACTGGGACGGTATATATTTTTATTGTTGTTGCTGTTGACTGATATTCAGGTCTTGTTTTCGTTTAAGCCCGCCGAGAATTATGTGTGGCACAGTGGCACGCAATCTTTTTTTTTGGGGCAGGTGACTCACAAACAGGAGCTCAAACTTTTTCGTATACGTAGTATTAGTATGTAGTTATAAATTGAGTGAGCGATTCAATTAGCGCCACGCACACGTCTAACAGTTGTTGTTGCTGTAGTACGTCATGTGGGGCGGGGGTTGTTGTTGTTGTACTAGACAAATATTTTCATTTCATTCTTGACTTTCGTTATTCATTACACATATATGTACATAGTGTATGGTATATGTATATGTATTCTCTTTGTTATTTTGTTATTGTCGCTAAATTAATTGTGTTGGAATCTTCTATATTTGCACGCGTTTTTATTATGCAGCGACATTCAAATATTTGCTTAAAATTAGTTGTATTGTTGCCTAATTATAATTACGCGATGTCCTGTCTGATTTTTGCAAACAAACAACAATAACTCACATACACACACACGCACACAAATGAAAAACGAACAGCGCCTTGGGTGGACTTTTGGCAAGTAAGTAGGCAAAAACAAAAAAACAAAGTAAGCACTGGGCGCTCCACCGTCGCGACGCCCGCGCGAAAAGTCACTCTCTTGGCCTGTATGACTGACTGTGACTTCTTTGGAGAATCGATTTTTATGGCTCTTTTCCTGAAGCTGAAGAATTATATGCTGCGCAATTTTCGTTTTCGTTTAGCTGGATATTAATTAGTAATTGCACCTTTTAGTTATCGTTTGCGCGTCGTTTTGCACTAAAATTTACTATTTTTATTGCGATTGCATTTTTCGCGTCGTTTCACTTTAATATTTGCTATTTTATAATGGTTTCTCGACCTGCTATGACTGCCGATAACGATAAGCATTGTTTGCAGTCTCATAGCAGCCCTGGCCGAAAAAGTGCTGCCATTGCCATGAGTGTGCCCAAACTAATTTCAAATAACGTTTTGTGGCGCTGCCACCTAGTTACATTAAATTCACTAATACGCACTCTATAGATGGCGCCGCGCTTATTTAAAAATAAAATAGAAAATTCTTTTTTTCATAACAAACTGAATTTTTTTGAACAAATTTTGAAATTCGAAATTATTTAAATTCAGGAGGATTCTTTTGACATATCTTTCGTCATTGTAGCCCTTCCAGGGGCCTAGTTCCTTCAAATGAGTCCCAAAAAATCTGGAAACTTCAGAAAAGCTAAAGAAAATTCTACAAAAAATCTATGCAAAATTTTAATGATTTTTATTTTTCGAGTGAATTCCTCGAGTGTCCACTCGACCAGAATCCGCTGTCAGGTGTGTCCAATTTTGGCGCCATCTCTTGATTAATAGAGCCTCTTTTTTAATACTACAATTTTGTCGTGGTATTGGTGTGTTTTTAGCGTAAGCGACGGGACAACAACAAAAACTTGAACAACCTGTGTGTGTGTGTAATGGGGGGCCCACCAGGCGCACGTCCCTCAAAATCACTATAAATTTAAATTTCCCATTTCCTTCAAGGAAATTTCCTTCACCTAAATAGAGGTGTTAAAGTTTAAAAAGTTAAAGTTGCTATCAATTAGACTGGATATGTTTGGGTATTATACACATATTTACATATTTACAGGACCAACAATTGAAGGAGCTAACAATCTTGGAGGCAAACGGCAATAAAAAGACTCAGCGACACAGAGTGTGGTATTGAGCAACGGCTGAAGAGGCAGCAGAGGTTGTAAGATAAGAAGGGTGGTGGCGGAGAGTGAGTTAAAAATGCGAAAATATCAACAGCTTGCACTTTGAATTTGCATTATGAATTCAAAACATACAGAAACTTATTAATATTTGGTATACTTATTAAGTAATTGAAAATTGACAAGAAATTTAGGTTTACCCTTCTTATTTACTTATTATATTTGTATCCTAGTGTAATAAGCTGTGCTAATTAATTGTTGCAATTATATATCATAATATAAGAAAAATGATCTACATATAGTGCATAAATTGGCTAACTCTATACCTTGTATATTTTGCTATTTAAAATTTCAATTACAATTACAACTTTACTAAAGAATGACATGTAACAAGCACTACCTTTCTGAATTTCTTTATAGCTATCTTAGGAGGTTACTTTTTAGTTTGAAAAGCTCAAACACCAAAATTCGTGATTGGGCAAATGGGATTGTTGAGGTAGGGACAGTTATTGTACAGCACCTATTAAGTAAGATCCCACAATTGACCACCTTAATTGAACGTTTGCTGAAAGATCAATTCAGTGCCCCTTTAACAAGCTAAATTATGCCACACCTTTACATTTGCGGAAATGGCAGTAACCCATTATCAAGACAGATCAATGAACGCATCTTTCAATACATGGCACGCTCACCTTGTGACGTACTTTCAATCATCCAGAGACAAGCTCTAAAATGCACACCGCCGTAATTTTCGAGGAGACGAAATGACAAGAAATGGGTACGAAAAAGTCGCCAAGAAGCATGAAACCTGAAAACGTTTTGCTTACTCGTACTATCTCGCCTTTTGTTTTGATGGCGCTGATGATGAAGTGTTATGGTTGTTGTTGTCGCTCAATCTCTTGTAGCAACAAAGCGGCGACTGATGTTGATGCTGCTACCTGTTCACGTGCTGCTGTTCGGTCTCCGAGTTTATAAATGTTCAAGACGAGACGCAGGGCGAAACAGTTTCTCGGTAAACCTCAGACTCAGATGTGCGCAGCCCAAGCAAAAATTAAGCGAATTTAGATTAAGTTTTAATGTGGGTTTTTGTGACGTTTTATATAGTTTTTTACACGAGCACTAGTGATTGCTCCAGAAATAAAGTGAAGACATAATAAATACGAACAGCATAAAGGTGAAAACTTTACCTATATATTTAAACGAAAGTTGCGTAAAAATTGCCTTGGACTTAATTCGAAATAGTTAGAAATTTGACTGAAGTAAGTTAATTAGTTCTGAAGTTTTCAACACAAGATCTTAAAATCAACATCCATTTTCGAAAGATTATTTGGACATCAATAATCTAAATTGAATCATATACATACACCATCTTAAACGCCCATACAATGTGTATTATTAAAGACGACCTTCCAACGAATATAATCTACATAAGTGTGCAACAAATGGTGCCTAATACCGATTCAAATTATTAACACCCATCGAATTCGAATTATTAATCCATCGTGAATCGAAATGAAATGCCAAATATTATTACAACACCATTGTTTGTTTATAAAGTTGCCAAAAATGGGCATTATTGAAACGGATGCCACTGAATGTGAATGCGCCGGTTCATTTGCATGGAATATTGCCATAAAAAAGAGATGCAAAACCCGAAGGCGGTTTGCCCTTGAAATGGTTTCAGTTTCATCGAAAATCAATTAACTAAGCAGCTATCGAAACGGGCCTGGTTAAACTTACAGCGAAACCATGTCAGACTCTGACTCCAAGAGTATATCTCTATAGTTAATATATGTGTATATTTATATATTATATTTGTACATACATATTTATATGGGGTTTATTATGAATGCGATTTTGTTTTTTGCACATGTCACACATGCGCAAACAAATTAATGAGCCCTGTGGGGTCCATCACATTTCTCATTAGTAGTCCCCTCTGTACTTGTCGAATTTTTTAAGAATTGAGTAAATAATACTCTTAATTGACGAAACGGGGATAGATATTTGCGAATAATTCAATATGTATAGTATGTACACATGAATAGCGAATTGAAAGAAATTTATAATTGGCTTTAGATCTTCTTCAAAAAAATAAATACTCGAATGACAATAAGGATTGATAAACAAACCTCTTAAGTTAATTAGTTTTATTTATTGTAAAATTTTTTTGAGATTTTACGAATCTTTCGTCGACATGACTGACTACTCAGGCACAAATTGGCAGTACGAATTTGACAGACACCCCAATTAACCTTCGAGTGACTTGTGATTTCATGTATTTTGTTTTCAATTTTTTTCTCCTCTCCAATGGGCTATAAACTAATCCAATGCAACTTACCTTTACACGCATACATATATCGACATCTCTGTAAGTATATAGCTGACCTTGGAACGCACTTAAGTCCTAAAAAGTGGGTAAGGGGGTAATTGATATTTGAACTTGATTTGTTTGTCTGAAGTCTGAAACCCGTTCAATCTATGGTCATTGTCATGAATAATTTCGGGTGCGACACGTGCACCACCTCTTAATGAGCTGACATCTATCTGGCTTTAGATAACAGTTGTGGGTTTATTAAAGCCCTAACACATCTTTAGTACATACTTAATTAATGAAGTTAGTTCCGGTGGGAAATGCTCTAACCTTAACTATGTACTTATATATCCACTAATTGTATTTGCATACGCCCTGTATGCCCGGTAAAAGCATTTGTTAGCATTTGTAATGGCACCTTTGAGCACACTCGAATATATTCATAATGATATGAGTGTGAGTACTATTTACACCATTGACAATTGCTTTTATTCATTGGGTTTCAGTTAAAGCGCTTGAACGTGGTCTTGGCACCATGAACAGACGCGGATATGGAAGAGCAATAGCTCTGATGCTGAGTCTTCTCCTCTGTCAGCTCTGCACCTGTCAAACTGAACTGAATGACTCCACGTTACGTCTTCATCAATATAGTCATAACATACTCAATGGAACCAGTATCTGGTCCCTGCCGCTACCTATGCCTCTTCACACAACCAAGGACTCATTAGAGGATGTCACAAAAGCTGGCAGACATGGAGCACATTTGGCACGCAGCTCTGTCATCTATGGCCTGACAGAAGTGGCCAACACGAGCAACGTGAATGCAGTTTGTCATGCTCAGTTGAAGCATGTGCAACGGGGAATCCTCAGCAAGCAGCCTTGGGCAATGAAAGGTTTGTAAAGATTTCCTCATTATAATAATTACATCCACAAGATTCTTTCCTTTCTGTCAATTAATTATTTAAAGAGCCCTTTAAAAATGTCTCATCAATTACAAGTTATTTGAACACCCAAACTTCTTAATTACTTTCAAATATATACGTATGTATATTTCCAGCTCTAAATTGTTCGTTAATAGTTGGTCTTATTTTGCAAACTAAATTTAGAATTCCAAATAGATTTTTTTATAATCGAAATTAAACCCAAAAATTATAAATAAATGTTTACTCTTGCAGTTCTTGATGCGTCTGGCAGCAAATCGTCGGGATTTGTTTTTGGCCAAAATTATTGGTTAGGCAGTCAGGAGTCCTGTCGAAGTGTCCAGCGACCGGTTGGCATAACGTTATCCAAGAACTATGAGCGTGTGATGCACTATGGACTGCTAACTCAGCAGGCGCCTTTTGACATGGATTATCGTGTTGTTTATCTGCGTCACAATTCCCCCTGGCAGATTGAGATAAAGGTCATGTCGGATCAGATCATACACATTGGCTTATGCCTTCCTACATCCTGTCAGTCGAACGAGATTAAGGAACTGACCAGTGATTATATGGCAGGCAGTTTTGCAGACAACGACATCTTTGAGATGAAACCCGAAGTGCTTTACATGAAGGATCTAAAACTTCGAGAAACTTTTTATGATCGCCTGAGCTTTAAGCTTGTTGTCGCCTCCGTTTTGGCCACCTGTGCCTTCATGTTGTGTGCTCAGCAACTGAGAGTTGCGAAGCAGTTGCCTCCAGAGGATCAGGAGGATCGTGTTGGACTGGCGCCTGTTGAATCGGAGCTGTGGCGTGTCCTCCATTCCCTGCTCAAGTGGCATCCTCTCCAGAGCTTTGTCAGCTGCTATGATGTGAGCAGCAATTGGCAAAAGATCGTTGCTATGCGGGAAAGCAACTCACGCGATATTCCTGTGCTAAATGGACTTCGATCGGTCTGTGCCATCTTGATATTAGTGTTCCATGTGTTCTGGTACATGTACTTTACGGTGCAAAACAAAACGATGCTCATATCCTATGCAGAACAGGCCTTCTTTCAGTATATTTCATCCGCTCCATTGCTGGTGGATGTCTTCTTTACCATCAGGTAAGTTTATCTATTTCCTCTTGTGGCTTACTTATATTAAACTCCTTCCAGTGGCTTCCTACAGACATACAATTTTATTCGTAATACAAAACAAATGGATACAGTACGACAAAATGGTTTTCTAGCAAATGCCAAGCTGTATGGCAAGCTGCTTTTTCACCGCTATTTACGATTGGGTCCACTTTACCTTATTGTCATGGGCAGCGTTGATTTGGCATTTGCTTACATTGGAGACACTTCGGTATATCACATCAACGAACGATTTGATGAGCTCTGTACCCAGCATTGGTGGCGAAATCTCCTCTTTGTACAGAATCTCTTTGACCATCGTGATATGTGCCTCAACTGGAGCTGGAGCCTAGCCTGTGATATGCAGTTCTTTGTGCTGGCCAACGCGATCTTGTTTCTCTATGCCAAGTGAGTTCCCGTCGATTTGGATTCCTACAAATCTTAAAATAATTAATGATCATACTCTTTTTACAGACGTCCCAAATTTGCACAGCTTGTGACTGTCTCTGGATTATTCGCAACTATCATCTGGTCGTTTGGCATTGGCATCAACCACAAGTTTGAGTTCTCCTTCGACTCGGTTTATGCCACGGGCTCTCTAATCTATATAAGTCCGTTTGTTCGGGTCCTTCCCTACATTGTTGGGTCTATAGCCGCCTGGTGCCTTGTGGAGCATCGACTACAATACGAATTGAGCGACCTGCAGGATCGAGGCCTTTGGCATTTTTGTCTGTTGGCCTTCATAATCTGTATCTATTCGACTGTCAAGCGTGATTTTGGTTATCTGATTACAATCTCATTGTTTGTTCTGGGGAGAGTGCTCTTTTCGCTATGTGTTTGCTGGATGATTGCGGGTAGTGCCAGAGGACGTGGAGTTTGGTGGTCGCGCTTGCTGGAGGCTCCCATATGTCAGCATGTCAATCGGTTAACTTATGCCATTTATCTACTTAATCCATTGGTAATTGCACTTGTCTATAGCCTTACAACCGCCAGCACTCATGTGGATCCTTTTATGCTGGTATGTAGTTAAAATAGTGATTATTATTATTATAATTATTATCAAGTTTTTGTTTATCTTTTAAGGGTATTGTCTCTTGCGGCTTTATTATGATTGTCTATCTGGCGTCCATTGTGTACTCAATGGCATTTGAGGTGCCCTACAGCAATTTGTCAAGTTTGTTATTGAGGCGTAATAGTAAACCAAAAACTACATAACTTGTGATCAACTGTTCTGTGAACACTGCTTTATAACGAATCTAGTGCATTTAGTTTATTGTAAATATGTGTATAATACCCAAACATATCCAGTCTAATTGATAGCAATTAGTAGTATTAACTTTTACCAAAAAAATAAAGTCTTAATAGCAGCTTTAACTTTTTAAATTTTAACAGTTAAATAGAGGTGTTCCTTGAAGGAAATGGGAATGGGACCTCAATGACTTTATTTTATAAACAATGCAATAAAAGAATCCGCTTTAGCTTTCCTGAAGTTTCCAGATTTAAAATTAAAATTTAATGGTTATCGATAATTTTGACGAAGTTCACGCGACTCAAAACTGCGTTAACGGAATTTTGTTATCACTTTGCGTTGAGTGAAGTTGGCTGCGAGCGTTACTTTGTAAATTAAGCGCCCGCCAATTTCAAAATACTCTACAGTGGAATGAAATTCGAGAACGTTTACAAATAACCTAAACATTTATATCCAATAATATTTACAACACTAAGGTTACATATACATGTAAATCGTAGAATCTATATGCTAGGAATGTGAGTGTGTATGTGTGGGGTGAGTGAGTGTGTGTATATGAGTGGGTCGATTTATTCAAACTCCTCCACGCAACATGGCACGACATCTAATGAGTAGCAGCACAAAACAAGCATCATCATCACTTTAAACTAATCTTTAAGATATTGCTCCAGCGGATTTGATCCCTGAAGCCGGGACGTGCTCATCTCGTCTAAAATAGAGTAGAGAAAAAGATTAAAGTAAATGATGTAAATTCCTGCTTAAAGTGTTACTAACTTGACTGTGGCGGCTTCACTGTGGTTATAATCTCCAATCGCTGAGATTGAAGACAGTTGACCCACTCGGTCAACGAGATCTTCTTATCGCCATTAACATCACAGTAGCGAGGCATTTTCTTGCCGCATTTATTCAAATTGCTGCAGATAATGATTATCCAATGATAATGTTGATTAAACTAAACAAAGCCGTGTCTACGGCAATTAACCAAATTACCTGGCGCTAGTGACCAGTATACGGAATTCCTTCCATTCCTTACGCTCCCAGAATTGGTTTTTGTTCTTATCCAGAAACACAAAACTCAGGGTGGCAATGCGTTCATCTTCTGACTTCCACACGGTCGAGTCCCTGCTGAATAAAATAAGCATACATGTTGTAGGTATTATGAGAATAAATAAAGATCTAGTTCTGTGTTACCCAGTATTACTGCTGGGAAGTATTTTCATGTTGAGGAATTCCTTTAGCTCTTTGAGAAACTGCGTTTTACGGGATCCCGTGCAACCCTTCATGGGTCGAACCGCGCTGACTTCATCACACTGCGGTTTTTTTTTGCTAAAAGTTCCTTGTATGTTCTTGCCCGTTTCCTCGTTTACACACCAGCAGATTGAACTGTAGCACTGGACACGCTTATAGCGTCCATCAGGCATGCACTCAGGTACATATAAGGAGCTATTGCCGCCGTGCTGCAAATAGGGGTAGCGATATCGTTATTGCTATGAGGAAGGAAACAGGGCAGTGGTGATGGTGTTGGGGTTTGAGGTTGTGGGGGTCTCCAACCGCACTTACACGCTGTTCCTCGCGAGCCACTTCTTGATCTGTCCAGCAGTTGGCCTCGCCTTCGCTCTCATTGGTCGGTGTCTCAGCTTTGGGATTCAGAACTGTGGAGGAGAGGTCCATTAGAATAGATTCGATTTTGCCCTTTGAAAGCTTGCCAAGTGCTATTGGATGTTACTTAGGTATTACTCAAATTGATAATAGGTTAGTTAATCGCCCGACATGTACGTACAATTAAATGACGAGGGTGACAGTCGCGATGTACTTGAATGTGGCATGCCATCGTCCTCATCCTCTCCAATATATTCGTCCTCGTGTTCCTCACTCTCGTTGCCAAAATCATTTGAATGAGAACTAGGATTATGGCTGCTGATGCTGTTGATGTTGAAGTTGATGTTGTTGGTTTTGGTATGATCATGGTTGGGATTTGGATTATGAATATGGACATTTGTATAGTGCGTGCGGCGAGGAGTGTTCGAGCTGGACGTTGTGCTGCTGCTCAATATATTAACTGTTGCTTTACCTGTAGAGGAATGGTGACAGATATGATAGACACACAAACAGAGGATAGTATTATTAAAAACAAGGAACACAACGATTATAATTTTTAAGATGCATTTCGATTTTTATAATAAGAAATGAATTCAACATTAAGATTAAAAATTAATTTTTTTAGAGTTAGATTTATTTAACTAAAATTCCAATCCCAAGAACTCTCGTTCTTTGTCAGGCATAGATCATGCATGTTTTCATGCATTCGTAATTCTCTCTCTCTTTATGCTACTCTCATGCAAGTGTTTGGTATATGGGGAACTACTCACGATGGCTGGCATCTTTGGCGAGGCAACTGCTCCATTCCAGTCGCGACAGGCTATCGTCTCTGTTGACATCACAGTACTTGCCAAAGGCACGTCCACATCGTCTGGGCTTTACCGCCTGTGTGTGTCATGTGGTGTGTGATGGTTGTGGTGGTGCATACAAAATACGGTACCGATTAAGTGGGTGCTGCTTTGGGGGACAAAGAGACGTTTACTTACACGCTTCACAAGCTTCTTAAGCTCACGCACTTCTTGTCTGTCCAGCAATTGATTGCCATTCGCATCCAACTGGGCAAATTTCCAATCCAAGACAGCGGCATCGCTAGCAACTGCTATTTGCCCGGAGCGGACAAGTTCGCTGCGAAACACGTCGATTAAATGATTGTTGAATGCCATGCGATCTGCCTTGTTGCAGGCACGATGACCAGTTCCTCCACCATCGCTACTATTGGCAGCATCCACCTCGAGGCTCAACTGACGCGCAGGAGAGCGACGGCGATAGTTGTGTTTGTAGGGTCCGCACTTGGGTTTGCCCCGACGCGTTGAGGTATTCCTGATGGGATGTCCATTGCTATCACTGCACCAACAGCCGGATCCACTCAAACACTGTACTGCCGCATAGTTACCATCGTTGCGGCAGCGTGGCAAGAAGATCTTTGACTTGCGAACATTGTCCCGACTCGCATATTGACGAGCCGCTAGGCAACCTAAAAATTAGGGTATCAGCTTTAGGAAGAGTAATATCATTCGAGATGGTGATCGAGACATACCCTTACAGTTGCCGCGATGCTTAAAGCTGACCTGGTGACCGCTGCACTGAACTCGGACCAGGTGACATCGCGTGGGATAAGTCCGGTCATCGGTTCCACAAACGGGACCCTCGCTCTCATTGCACTCTCCCTGCTTGGCGGCACATTCCGATAGAGACAGCGACTGCGACGGCGATAGCTGAGAAAGAGGGGAATGGGGAGAATGGAAGGTGTCAAGTCGGCATGTGAGAAGTATGCGCCGTATGCGATTACAGACCAAAATCGTAAATAATATCAAACACGCGTTAAATGATTTATTACATTTATGGTCGCCAAATTCAAGTCGCAATCGTCTCGATCAACGACTTGAATACGAATCAGTTGCATTCACGACACCTAACTGAAGAGAGTGAGATGAGAGGAGGGGAGTGTGAAGTAAACGTGGCTAATATGAAAATCAAAGTGGTCAGGCCATAACTTGAATAGCATCGCGTACCCAAGTCTGCTACCATTTGACGGTCTGCAGTTTCCAGTCAAAAAATCAAAGCGAAATTCACCAAATATTATGGTCAACTGAAAAGACTGTTGTAGCTGACTGCGCAGATTCTTGTTTACTCCAAAGTTATTAAAACATATTCGTGTTTCTCTGATTTTTCTTTACCATTGCGTAGCACTTATGTTTTGCGAGTGCAGCGGCTTTTGTCGCCAGTTTGTGGCTCTTTAGATAAACTTCAAATTTTATGACATTAATTAGCAACAAGTTGTTCAAACTAAAATTATGACATTGCAAATGACTCAGAAGTTTTTATAAGATAACCAGCATGTTACATATTTGTAGTTACATGATTGACTTTTCAAATATTTTTCTCGTTGTTTGACTAAGTCTATTTGTTGCTATGTTTCACATTTTGCAGCTCAATAAATTGAGGAGGTTTTAAAACAGTCCTCTATCTATGGTTAAGCATAGGATAGGAAATGTAAGAAACTTTTAAAACCTATTTTTCAAGTGCTTCGTTCCATATTCCTAGCCTGACAATTTGATTGCTTTTAATATTTGTTGTGTTAAAACTCAAACTGAATTTATCTTTGCTTGAAACTAAGCTGAAAACATGAAAATTAAAGTACAATCAACTTTTAAATTTTAGCTTATGTAAACTTGACAATGTTCTTGTGTTTCTCACAATATGATTAAGAAAATATCATTCATTTATTAGAAGTGTGATTCAGAATTTAATAAACTCAAATTTTGAATGCAAAGTGAAAACAGACGCACAAAAAGGAAATGCTATACGAGTAAAATAGATAAATGCCACTGATGTCTCACTCCTATCAGATCAGATTCAAATACAAACACACATAGGTAAAGTCCGACTGTTGAATATATTGACTTTGAAGCACGCGCTCAGTTTGTAATCGGATCGCTCAATTGGGAACAGTTAACAGGTGACTTTCCGCTTGTTAACAGACACATTAGACATGTGGATTTACACAAAAAAAGAAAAAAGAATCAAAATATTCTTTCATAACTGCAGTCTTTGCTTTGATAAGCAAATGTATCTGCCATCGCAATTGGATACCACGTTCCAGGAATGATACCTGACCATGAGTAGGGCACCTATGTAGGGTGTATGTGGCAATCTTATTATATTCCATTAATACCAATGTCGAAATACTAAAAGGGAAGGCGCCAATGAATTGCGTTACATATGTCTAATTGCCAATGCAAATGGCATTTTCAGTTTGAAATAGGGCGTTATCCCAAAACGTGCCAGACATAATATGATATATCTTATATATAAATATATATATACATAGGTTTGCTCAGTGTCAAGTCACCCTGTACTCAAAACCCATGCACACAAATGATATATGTATGTATGTATATGGAAAGAGCCCAAGGATTGTTACGACTATAACGACAAAATTATTGAGTGACAGTTCTCACGCTCGTGGGGATTGCAGACTGGAGGCTGGAGCTGTTTCACGGACAAAAACGTAGACCCCAATCGAATCGAGAACAACGCCAACAACAACAAGAACAATTATCATAAAGAGCAAGACTTAAAATACGACTTCACACTTTGTCATCATCAGACAGCTTAGTGGCAATGGGCGATGGGAAATGGCAATGGCAATGGCACTGTATGCTGGACACTTGCCATTGTCTCTTCCTCTCCCTTTCTCTCTCTTTCTGGAAGCGGGTTTGCCTCAACAGCAGAGGAAAAGACAGAGGATACCTGCCCCCACAGCAAGAAAAAGCCCAAAACGATTTTGACTTGTGACCATTTTTATTTTACATCTCAGTTCTTGTATTTTTCTCTTTTGCGCGTTCTTCAAAACACGTTCGTCGGCAGATGAAATAAAAAGCGGATTGGAATGGGATGGGATGGGATGGGGAGAAGGGGGTTTGGGGAATTGCGAACTTTGCCGGCAAGTCGAGTTCGCGCAGACTGCGCGGCGGCAACAAGCGGCATGCACCTCTTCGACTAGAAGATCCAGAGGAAGGAGTGTAGAAGGTGAGGGAGCACGGACAACTGGTGAGAGTTGAAGTCAGAGAAGTCAGAGAAGTCACCGAGAGTTTGAGTAAAGGCTGAAGGCTCAGCTTTGTCTGTAGACAATTTGTAGTGGCAATGCAAAAGGGGAAACTTTTAATACCTGGAATATTCAAGTGTTTTCTTGGGATTTACACGCTGACTTTTGTGTGATATTCGTCCTCCTTTTTTCTTCAATCTTACCACCTTAAGCTAGTTGCACTTACCTGTTGATTATTTCGAGACTCTCGCTTGAGGCTCCTTTCGCCGGCCGACAGCTGAAGAAGCACCAGGAGCAGTGCAAATGGGAAGCATCTTCCATACATTTTAATGTGGTCAATTGATCTTGTTGAATTCTTCTTTCTTTGTTTTGTCAATTTATTAATTTATCAATTATTGCAAATTATTGGCGTAACATTATTTTAGTCTTTTATCTAAATATTTCACAACGTCGCAATTAAATATTCGAATGGGATGATGTGGATTATGGGATCTGATTGTAGATACCGGGTGTGGATGTGGTGTCCGGGGAGGGGAGGGCCTCTGAGGTGTGGTAGAAATTGTACTCTTCTTTATTTATTTATCGATTTTCGCGGCTATTTTTAGTGACTTTGGCCAGTTTCGAGTATAGAGAAAAGTGAGTGTGTCGGGTTTTGTTTATAAGTAAGTAGAATGGATTTCTGGTTTATATGAACTTATGATTGTTGCTGTTGTTGTCTGATTGTTTGTTTATTCGCAACAATTTATATACTCGTACACAGACACACTCCCACAATCACAATCACAGAGCGATTGAGTGAAAACTGAAAAACTGAAAGCCAAACCGTGCGTCGCCAAGTTTCAAATACGACTGAGACCCCAGCAGTTTAATAGGAGTAGTCGGGAACATATTATGGCCGAGAGTGTGGCCTAAAGTGGCTCGCGAGAGAGAGCGAGAGATTGACTGTCTGTGTGTGAGTGTACATATAATACAGAACGAGTGAAACAGCAATAGCCTAACAGAAAGAAAGAGAGCTAGAAGGAGCAAGACAGACAGACAGAGAGAGAGAGAGCTGATGATCGTGCGGAGCTCACAGTTGGTCAGCATTGGGAATCGACAATGCCGATGTCGCCACAATGTCTGGTGCCGTCTTCTGCCATATCTTATCTTTTTTCTTTTGCCTTCTTTTAACGGCTGAGACGGCAATCTGGCACTGTCTTAGTGGCCTGGACAGCGGTCAGCATAAAGGTCCGACAGCGACGATCCTCAAATACATGCACAAACTTTTCATATTGACTGTGTGCGTAAATGTGTAAGTGTGAAATTTATCTTCCTTTGTACATCTCAAGAGGTTGCCTCACCAACACCAACACCAGCACCACCACTAACAACAACAAAAGACACGAACACGAACACCTAAAACAAAACAAGCCACTGGTAATGCCAGTTGGTGGGATCAGCGACGCGATCTGTGGCCCAACCAGCTGTGGCTCTAGCGAAGGTAAAGGCAAAAACGAAATAAAATTAAAAAATAAAAAAAATTTAATTGTCCTCTAATCGAAAGCGTGCAGCTAAAAGATACCCTGCAAACTGCTTAATTCATCCTGTATAAACTAATTACTTGGTTATTCTGAAACATTCAGGATACAAAGATGACATTCTAATAGATATCGAAGCTTTATTTTCAAGCATGCAACTTCAACAGACATGATAAGATTCCAAGGATAACGCTCTTACAAAGCGATGAAGCTATTGACAGAGAATGAAACTGAGAGAGAGACACAGATCATTCTAATTACACACATTTCCACCTTTTTATCATACCTCCTTAATGCATTTCATGGCTACAGGGTATACTAAGGCAAGTAAAAGGAGAAAAGGAAAACGTGAGCTATGTACTCGTTCTTATGAGAAGGGGACCTGGCACTGCAAATGGGACTGCGACTGGGACTGAGGCAACTCCTGCCTCTCGCCAGGCAGTCACACGTCTGTGATTTATAGAGCTGCTGCCCGAACGGACCGGCCGGTTGATGTCGATTCCGATGCCGATGCCGATGCCGGTGTTTGTGCCGGTACCGATGTCGATGGTTGTTGCCGGTATCAGTATCTGTGTGAAACCTGCCAGACAGTCTGACGGCAACTAACGATAGCGTCCCAAGCCCTGTTGCTTCTGTCCATATGTCTGTCTGTCTGTGTGTGTCGGTGTGTCTGCTCCAGCCCCAGACTGGCCCTTGTCTTCCATTGTTTTCGGTCGCTTGTTCAACGTGTAGTTTTGTGGTCTTCTTTTATGGCCGAACATGCTATAGATTTTAGGAGTCTCTGGATGGGGCCTGAGACTGTGACTGAGACTACCAGACAGTATGACGCCAAATTCAATACAACATCGTCGATAACAAAGGTAAACAGCCTATGCATGGTAGAGAGGGAGGGAGAGAGGTAGTGGTTGAGGGAGTGAGGGGGCCTACAAGAAGGAACCACTTGAAGAGTGTCAATAATAATACCCATGGATGAAGACGCATTTGGTAGCCCCGTTGCTGTGCGATTGTGTTTGTTTGGTCAGAACACAAAAAAAACATACAATACAGATACAGATACATTATGAATAGATACACATGCGGATACAGATACAAATGCTGATACAGAGATACGAGGGACACACACACGCGTCTCGCTCATGTACTTAACTAATCATTGTCCGATTCTTCTCTGTTTGTTATTGTAAAGAAACTTTTCAGCTGAAATTATTTTGTTGTTCTTGTAAGTGTGTATCTGTATCTGAATCTGTTTATACTTATACCTGTATCTCAGTTTGTTGAGAAATCGGTTTTGCGCACTCGCAAAATAATTAAACATTTAACAAGAAATCGAACGCAATTTTTGAGTGTAAGCAAAATTCAAAAAGAAAATATTGAAGAACTTATCCAAACAATATGGTGGGTTAAATTGGTTCACTTCGGAGAAAAAATTATGGAATATAAGATTCTTTTGTAATCTTATCGATTTTTGTGAATAGGTTATGTACTTTCCGCAAAAATTTAACATTTTGAATTAGTATTAATTGTTAATTTAGTTTATTAATATTAAGACGTGATCGATACTCCTCTTCTAAGCATCTGGATATATTCGAAATATATACATATATACATATCGAAATAAAAATATATATTGCACAAAGCTAATTCCATTTTCAAAGGGTACAGCGAAAAAAAGATGTATAGTAACTATTATCACACAAAAACGAGCTAAAACAATGAGCCTTATTTGATTGTTAATAAAAAGTGGATCCCATGGACGTGACCCAAGATAATTCTGGTCTCTGGCCGCACCTTTCCACTGATAAGTGTCCATATATTCTAAGAACTCAACAAGAAAATCACCTATTGAAAATCCCCTGAATAATCTAACGCAATGTACACACAGATGAAGCTAGTGGTTGGATATTTAAGAGCTCGTTGAACAACAGATGAACACTACAAGCTCTTGAGTCTAGTAACAGCAATCATCCTTAAACGTCTTCAAGGAAATATCATTTTAAATAAAGAATAATGAAGTTCCCAATCTTCCTGGTTGCTCTTGCTCTGTTGGTGTCTTTTGTCAAAGCCCAGCCTGTATTCGAAGGTGATCAAGAACTTAAAG
The DNA here is from genome assembly GCA_037043535.1 of Drosophila putrida. NCBI lineage: Eukaryota > Metazoa > Arthropoda > Insecta > Diptera > Drosophilidae > Drosophila > Drosophila putrida. Next base: position 5,432,627 of record JBAMBI010000160.1, on the reverse strand, counting down.
ATGGACTGAATCAGTCGATCAGAAATGATGGAGTTGACGAAGTGTATCAGGATGACACTCTTGTCGCAGAGCCATTAGAGTTGGCAGATGCTATCGAAGAACTTAACCGCCAGGAGCAAAAGGACGGAGATGTTCTCACATCCGAAAAATCACACAGCCGCCAAAAGCGCGCCGTCTGCCGCTGCGTAAGGCGTGGCAATAGGGTAGTTTGCGTCTGCCGCCGTTAAAGCGCGGTTCAAAATATTTTATTATTGTATTTAATAAAGCGTACGTATTATAACCCTATTATTTTACCGTCTTCTTATTAATCGATCGCAAAATATATTCATAACACCAGTTTACAGCCAGATTTCCGCAGAACCAAAAGTATTTTTCGCCTATAGTCGTTGACCTCCTAAACATGAAAAAGTATACTAAAAAATTTTCCATGGCTTAGTTTTTAAGATATATTTTTTTTAAACTTTTGCATAGGTGAGTAAGCTTTTTCGAGTATAAATGGTAAACGCGGTTATTATACAATTATACAATGAGACCCCTAAAAAATTAGTATTAGTTCCCAATTATGTCAGCTTTATTTCAATTTGCAACATAGTAGTTCCATTTTAATTTATTTTTTTAAATGATTCCAGACATACAATCTGCGACTTTAAAAGAGATATCTCAAAATACCAACAAATAGTATTGAAGTGAGTTTTCGAACGATAGGTTCTGTTCACTGCCACCGAAATAATTTCATAATATTAGTTTATCAAAGGAAGATCAATATTGTATTATTTTTAATAAAATATACGATTTTCTTGTAAAAGACAATTGGAAAATGAAACGTCAAAGTAATTAAAAACGCAAGTTATAGACTCTGGATGTGACGAGAACTGTTAAGTAAAGTCCCCCAACTAATTGTGATAGTTCCAAATTATATTTACCAACAGGGTTTGTAAGCTTTTAATTACTCACATGAACAACTTTGGATATTACTAACAATAAACCATATCAGCTGCATCGGAGTAATGAAATTCAAATTTTCGCACTATTACTTACAAAATAAATGTTTAAGGTTCTTAACAACAGTTGTCAACAACTGTGTTGCTACTTTAGAGTAAAATTATTCGCTACATATAGTGGTCTTTTTAAATTAACAAGTATAAACATATAATTTTTAAAAGTATATTTCTAATAACCTCAAGCTTATCTCCTGTGCTCACCACGGGCGAGTTGTGAAATAAAAGATGCGGGTCAAAGAAGCATAATACTATAAATGCGAAAATAGCAGGCTTCGGATCAGGAGCAAGACTTTATTCCATTCAAATGATGAATGAACATTCAATACATGTGCCTTAACAAATGTAAATGTACATATATTGTATGTATGTATGTATTTTACATACACATATTTACATACACAACGCTCGCAGCATTTATTCTTATCAATTAAATGAACACATCATCCAGAGTAAAAAGAGTGCACAGTCTGCAACAGAGACACAAATACAAACAGAGAAGCACAGAAACATACACACACTCAATTAACGCCAATTATTCGTGCTCTCAAAGCGAAAATGGTTAATAAAAATTATTGAAATTAATATAAAATTACGATTGTTGTGGGCTTTAATTTATTAAATTCTCTGTTACAACTAAGCATCTAAACCGGCTGATTGATTTTTATTGTTTTGCTTTATTATTGTAGGACCGCGCGAATTGTGTTTTGCCGCACATTAGAGAACCGCACGCGAGTCATTCTCTATTTACACTGAGACTTGAGTTAGCAGTATTGCGCATTTCAAACATATGTATACTAATTATCTTTAATCTCAATCCACAAGTGCTCCCACACCAAGATAGAGACAAAGAGAGATGTTTATTTGAGAGAATTACAAACTGTGTTGAAAGCTAACTCGATTGCGCCGAACATTTCAAAAGTGCGCTTATAATCGAGAAAAACACCTGAAACTAAATCGATATATCGATACAAGTTGCTTTTTGCTCCTCATGTAACCAATGCTGCCACACGTTTCAAAACAAAGCGCCATCTTTTGTTTAAGGTCTAGATTCTGGTTGAAACCTTTATGCCTTTCTGAAGTCCGCGAAAATTAAAAAAATCCACAAACAATACAAATTAAACCATTTATACAATTAGAACAACTTTAATCAATCACTTTAGCTTTAAATTCGATGAAATAAAGTGTATCATTTGAATAAATGTTTTGTTCCTGTAACCTTTAGGGAGCGGAGTTGAGTTAAATATTTCTAAAAATAAAAACAAATTAAATTAAAATTAAAAAAAATAAAAGAAACTGTTTTGGAGGATTCACTTGAAATCCTTTTTTTGCTGCAATGCGACCATGAACAGCCCCATCTTTTGGTAGCTGTAAGAAACATAAATGCTTCACCTTTTGTCAGCATTGCGAATCAGAATTAGGCAGAAGTGCTTCCCAAATTTAATTTTATTGCTGCAAAGCTGTTGTCCATTTCAAAATTATATTTTTTGATATTTTGCAAGGTGGTCAGTAGATAAAATAGAGTCAGTTTAACTTTAAACATCGTTTAATTTCCGTCAAAAGGTATTTTAAGATTTTTCCCTCCCTTCGCATTCAAAAATCGTCAGAGCTTGACGGGAAAATAGCTAAGTTGGCAGCCCTGCACAGTAATCACCTTAAATTATTTCTTATCTATTTTTGGTTGAGTTTAAGTGTCCTAAACACCCAAGTTACTAACAAAAAGCTGTTTGTAAGATAGACGCGCCTTAGCTGTCGTCACATCAAGTCCCAGTCAAACAATTATCATACAGCTCTAGCATATTTTGATTCATTTGCGTTGTGCTGACGTGGTTTAAATTAATAGTTAGTGCCGATTTTGTGTAATACTAATTAAATTATTGTTGAATAGTTATTAATTATGTTTTCAATGAAAATGTTATTGAGCTACACTCTGCTTGTAGCATTAGCTCTTAGCCAAGTGCAAAGCTACAGCTTCACATCAAAGGAGGTCAAATGTCACGGTAAGTGATGCTTGGACCGACAACCTGTTGAAATACAGGTCTAAACTCCGTTTATACTCAAATAGTGTGCAAGGCAACGGTTCAGGAACTGGAGGAGGCGATTGCCAAAGAGGACGCCAAAAAGATGGTCGATGTAAGCGGTTTCCGGATTGACGCTAGTGGAAATTCCGTTACCAAACGTGTTCGTTTTATTAAATCCGAGATGTACCTGACAGAGCTCATGGAAAAGATTTGTAAGTGACTGACATAACATCATGATCTAGTGTATGCCAACAAATCGTTCTCTCTCTTCACAGGTGACAAAATGGATGACTATCTTAAAGCCACATACAAAAGCAACGGCAAGTTCACTTTGCTCAAGATGATCGTCGATGGCAAAATGAATCCAGAGTCGTCGCTCGTTGATTTCGTGCAGGACGGTGACCTAAATAAGAGCTTGGGTCACTTTTGTCTGGAGGTGCTGGAAGACAACGAGGAGATATTTTTGAAAGCATTCCAGGCCGAAGATTTGGGCAACGATTTGGACATTAAAATATGCTCCGAGCAGGCCAAATACTGCGATGAAGCGCCCGTCCAGGAGGAATATGACTTTGGCGGAAAAGAAGAGCTGTGATTCTAGTCATGTATTCAATTTAAACGAGCGAATTTCCATGATCATCATCATTGTTATAAATCGTCTGCAACAGACGCCTTACTGTACTGACTTCTAATCGAAATTTATATATTTTGTCTACGCCAACTGCAATCATTTAAATGACAATAAATTTGAGAAACTATACTGGTTCATTACATTTATTAATATTTATTACACTTAGTGTGCCGTCGAGTCGTTGGTTGTGTACTGTGCAGAACTGAAATCAAGTGGTGTAGATTCGGTGTAGTGCAAGAGAATATTTAGTGTGAATGATAATAAGGGGAAATTAATGAACAATTGGTTTGCTGCTGAGTCGAGTCTTCTATTGTGTCTCATTTTCGGGAGGACTGAAATTATCTAATTAGATTTTGGTTATAATCAATACATAAAATACTTTACGGCGGATCCGATGTATTGCGCAGCATTTGATGCCGCACAACCAGGCAGGGAGCACCAAACCCTAAAACTCCAAGAATCGTCCAAAAGATAGTAAAACGCAAAGGGCTTTCCATCCCTTTTCGAAAGGGCATGTTCTATTTGACGTCCATAAATATCGACTATTTAAATATATCATTTACCGACTTACCAGCCCAGGACAACCGCCGGGATAGCCGGACATATTACGAACGATTGGTGATAATATATTTCGTGAACCAAACATATTAGAAATCCTTTACAATTAAAATATTAGAATTTTTAAAATAGAATAGATTGTTTGCCAGCCTTCACAAACGAGAGACTGATTGTTTCTGATATCTTTCTAATATGGAAATCCAGAATAAATGTTTTCTGAATGAGTTTCCGATGCCTACTTATTGAAAAGGGAAACAACACACTTTATATGTCTATAGTTTTTGGGTAACTTTGATTTATTACGTTTAAACTTTTGACTTAATGTTAATCTGTAACACAATTCACGACATGTCAGCTACAACGAAATCTGTAATTAGATCATGGAAAAGTTTAAACATATATCAAACTGATTGGTTGATAAAACTAACCTTACATTTTGTGTAGTTCTTGTTGTTGTTGGAGTCGGGGCTGCTACGATCGCTTACTTCTTCAACAGCTGATGTCTGACGATCAGGAAGGGGGATCCAAAACCCAAAACACAGCCAATGGTGAACAAAGCGGTGACCCTATATTTGTTCTGGATACTGAAGGGCAAGTTCTATAACCCGAAAATAGAGATTAGCAATGATATCATAGATTTTCTTTCAGGACTACGACTAGGTGCAATACACAAATTATGTAACCACAATGCGCCTCATCCATTGGTCGCTTACCTCGCCGGGAACACCACCATGGCCGCTGAAGCGCACCATCGATTGCGAAAAGTTACGGGCAATAACACTGCTGCGTCCCAACATCTTGTTAATTTTACTAGTTATTTTTATGTAAAATTGCGAATGCAGAATATGTTGGTCTGCGTAGGGTTGGTTGTTGAATAGATTGTGTTGCAGCCCTTTAATACCTAGTTCTAAAAGTGGACAACTTTTAGTGGCGGCGCTAAGAAACAAGAGATGACGCTACACCACAGTGAAAATCAGCTACACTTTTGAGTGCTTTCCAGACGACACGCGTCGGCGGTCTAAAAAATGTACTCAAAAATTTATTAATACGTTGCATAGATTTTTTGTAGAAATTTCTCAAGCTTTCCTTAGCTCTTTAGATTTATTTATTTAATTTAAAAAAGTCGCTGACGGTATGTCATGTCTCGCAAGGCTGACAGAAGGTGGCGTATTTATTTATATTTGGCAGAGCTAACAAGAGGTAGCGTAATTGTGCTTCGCAAAGTTTCCAAGAGATGGGGCTTATTGTTGTTTAGCTGATAATTTTTTAGAAGAAGTTAGAATGTAGAATTTTAAATGTTTTTGTAGTAATATTTCATGCTACTTCACCCCTTAGTGGTAATAGGTACTCAATTGGTTTATCTACACATTGTTGTTGATTAATTGTTTTAATTTGTTCTGTTATTTATTTTATTAAAATTTGCACATTCATTTGTAAAAAGTATAGATATGTTGATAGGTATTTAAAAAAAGTATGTCCACAACCATTAAAAATAATCATAATAATCGCTGCTGAACTTTTCGATATTAGCCAAGTTCAAATTCGAAGCGCAAAAATAAATAAACGATTTGAGCACAGAGTAACCAATTATTTATTTGCTGAATTTAAAAACTTAAGACTAAATAATAACACAATTTTATAAAATCTAATCAGCACCAAGTAAATTGAATAGACTTAAAGACGTAATGAAATACATTATCTTGTACGGCATAATAAGCGGTTGGGGCAACTTTTGGTCTCAAGCACTTAACTAAACTTAAGTTTATGCATAGTTTAGCTTGCGAAAAAACATCTGTAGACCATGTACAAAATTCCAAACAACCACATTCCCTTGTAAACCTTGTCCACGACCCACATGCTGAAACAAAATGAAGTAGTTTTAAATAAAATAAACATGATGATTACAGATTGAAATACTTACACTTTCATGTGGCGCCTGGCCGATGGTATTGACTCATCCGACTCTTTGAGAATTAAACGACGTGCACAAAGCACACTATTTGTGAAATAATCTATCAGATCTAAATCAATCTTCTCAATGACATATGTTTTTCGTTCCTTATTGTTCATTAGCTTGCGTAATTTTACGGCTTCTGAGTTATCAAAACTCCAGACGTTATTGGCATAGTACTCAAAGACTTCGTACCCCTTATAAATTCGATTCTGGACACGACAGAGTCTGGAATAAGCAAAAGTTGCAATGGCATTTTTACTTTCAATTTTAAATTGCATACTTACACGGGGGGATAGCGTAGGAGGATAAGAAGAGCGTCGACAAACAAGGCGGGTATCCATTGAAAGAGTACCATACAGATAAAGTGCACCCAATAGTTGGACTTCATTGAACCACCTGGATACCATGCTACGCCGTTTAGAGGCACCTTGTTCTCAATAACCCAACGGCCTAGTTCGATAATCTCCGCCCAGGATACCTTGATATCATTGGATGACGTCATGTGGGCTACACGATTTGTGTTATTCGTTCCCGCTGTGATGTTACGCCAACTGGCCACCAAAATGCCATTCACAGCAATGTCGACAGGCAAGAAATCACCATATCCAGATGAATTGCAGTACATGGTGCGTATGACACCCTTTCCGGCCCCAATAAGAAGACCAGTGGGTCCATTAATATTATCTGTCCAACCAGGAATTGGCTCCTTCCAAATGGGTATGACTATAGAGGGTCTCAATATTACGGCAGGAAGCTCGCTGAACTTCTCCACGACTAATGCCTCCGCCAGGGACTTGGTATACGCATATGTATTTGGTATATCCCCTAAAATCTTGCGCTCAATGAGGTTTACCTCCTCATCATTTAGCCACTCGCAGGCCTGGATTACTTGATGTGGATTTGCTGGTGGATCATAGGGTTTCTCGTACAGAGTTTTCACGTGCAAATGACAATAGGCCGTCGAGCAGTAGGCAAAGAAATCCAAATGCTTCAGTGTGCACGCCAGTTCCAGCATATACTTGGTGCCACGGGTATTCATGAATACGGCATTACGAAGTGGTTCATCGAAGCTGGTAGAGAAGAGACAAAGAATCAAGACAGTTACAGTTCCTACCAATTTCTGGTCCAAGTTCTACTCACCGAACTGTGGCAGCGCAGTGATACACAATGGAAACCTCATTTCTCAACGTCTCGAGATCCTCCTCTGAGATACCCAACCCCGGCAGCAGCACATCCCCTCCAATGGCCACCACTTGCTGCAATATTTGCTTCTCGCCACGCAATTGTTTTACTTGGTCGAACAACTGCAAGTAAAATTTAATTGTGTTGTTGATTAATAAATGTGCAAAGGATTTTTCATAATTTTCGCAGCAGGTTTACTTACCACATTCTGAAATATATCCTTAATGCGCTCCTGTGGATCCTTGCCTTTCTTGGGTCGTATAAGTAGATAAATTCGCTTCAGTTCCCCACACGACCTACACAATTAATAACACATAATCAAAATTTAATAGTGAATTATTGAGGTCACGTGTGCTGCCAGCTGTTTGCCAACGCAATCAACCGCCCCACCAGGTAACTTGCTAGCCAAACAACCCAACTAACTCGCCCACCTCCTGTTGCCTGAATATCTTAAGAATGTGGCACGCTACGCAATGTAAAATCTAAAGAGTTTAGAAGCAAATTGCAAGTCATAAAAATGCTATATTTTATACCCTGCATTCTTAAAAAGTTTAAAATGGTATAAACACGAACGGAAGGTTATCTTTGCTGAAGATTTCATTTCCTTGCTACATTCAGATGTCCGATTCAAACCAAAACTTGGCATTATGTGTAGAGTATTGTTAAATGCACATATGTAAAATTAGTTGAGATACCCTTATTCTAAAGCCCCATACTAGGCCTAATTTCTGACCTATGACAACTTTATGATAGCTTAAATTAGTTTTCCTGTACTATATTAGACAAATAGATGGACCTAAAACAAGTTTTATTAAGATAGCTTCAAAGCTGAAAGACAAGCTTATATAGAAACAGACGGAAAGACTTTACAGTTCTCTACTATACATATAAAGATGGAGGCATTTCTAAGTTCAGTTAATCTTAGACTCCTTATCTCTTTTACTCACCGCAGCAGCTTCTCTACCAGCACCTTGCCGAGAAATCCTGTTCCACCCGTAATGAAAAGGGAGCGTCCTTTGAAACTGGCCGCAATGCGATCCACTTCATCATCATTCACATGTCCAATGGTTAACGTGCCCTCCTTTTCAAAATCAAAATTCGGTTTGGCTACCATTTTGCGTCAGCCGATTCTGCAAGAGACCAAGAGATTATGTTAATGAAGTTCTTGTATCTTTAAAATTCCCTCGTCATAAATGACGTTAATCAAGTGCACTATAATTTAATTTGATCTTGGCTAAGTGATCAACTGGTTTTAGTTGTTTTGTTGCCCTCAATGTTAAGTAGTGTCCAAGATCTGTCACTATTTGGCACCACGCTTCATGATCACCACGAAACCAGCGAACCGGTGAACACTAAAAAACAACCAATAAAAGTGACACCAAAACCGTACATTGCGTATCCGCCGCGTGGAACATGTGGGCCAATTAAGTTAGCGATTGCGACATCTACCACTTGGCACTTGCAACTTGCCACTTGGATCGCTGGTTATGGTCAGCGTGTGTGCCATGATAGTGAGCTTGTAAGTGCAGTCGAGCGACTCCACTGCCTCTCACTCTTTTGGCCAACCAAAATGGGCGCTAACTAACAAGCTAAGTGCATGTCCTCGCACCGAACCTTGTTGGAAAAGTGAATTGCTTTTTTTATCCGACTTATTGATACATAAAACTTAAAATCCCAATGCCCAGAATGATCAATATGAACATGTTGTTAAAGGTAATTATAGATTTATATACCTGAACTTTGATTAACCTACAAAACTATTCATCAACAACTATATTTAACTGTGGATTACCTAGATAATGACGACCGCAACAAAATTTGTTTTTCATTTACGAGCGATCAAGTTTTTACGAGGCGATTTCGAAACCGTTAAGTATTTTATGTGCAATTGAAAGACCTGTTAATAGTTTTAACATTGGCCGACAAGAATAGGAAACCGCCAGCCAAGATCAAAATCATTAGCCAACTTGGCAGCGATTAAACTTAACATTTAACTTTTTTAATGGAAGGGCAAACTAAAGATTTAAGCAACGAACGCGGCGCCACTTTTGGAAAGTCCAATTTATTAACTTGGCAGAAATAATATTTATTACCAAGCAGATCTGATAAGATTTTGACTCTTTTTTATTTTGCACTACTTGTCTGCTGTAGGGACTTTCCTGTGATGCAATAACGATAAACGACTTTAGACATGGAGCATAAACTATTGTAATCAAATGGGAACTTAATGATATAGCACTTAAATTGGCAGAGCACTTTACAAAGTTGAATTGTGAACGAACTGATATCGTTATAAATTACAACACCAACATTAGCTTTCCACACAATCCAAAACAGAGTTTAATCAAACGTTTTGCCCGTCATTCAAACACTTTGCCAGACATGCCGGGTCAGAAAATTGCCACGAGGTTCACAGTGATCAAATACGCTTCGTTGATGTCTTTTGAACCTGGGACTTGTTTATGTATATGGAGTGAACACTCCACTCTGTTAACTGACATTCCAAAGCATTTTATGTTGTTGTTTCTAATGGCAATTGGAGTCTGTTCGTAGTTAGATGTGCATCCACACGATTCCCAGATAAAACCAAACAAACTAAGAAATTCAACAAACGTATTTGACACAGTCGATTGACTTGATACTCTTTACACGAATGGTACTCATTACAAAATATTTAAACTCTATTAATTTAAAACAAATAACTGTTAATATAAAATGTGTCGAGAACATTCTATAAGCAAATGTGAAAGAAAAAGTGTTGACACATTATTGCAACAATAAATAAATAATCGTGAGTTTTTATAATTAATGCAATCTGATAAAGTAGATTCGATTTAATTTCGAGAATTGTTTACTAGCTAAAGAAACTCAACTCAAAAACCGGGAACACACTCATCGTTAGACAAGGAATGCCTAACAACTTAAAGAGTATTGTTTTTTATTTTTAAGAAAAAGGCTCACGACAAGAGTAGCAAGTTGAAGTTGGACGTGGAGTTAGAGCTGGAGTTGGAGCTGGGTTGGATCGTACGGAGCAGTGACAACTTAAATATGGGTTTGCCAATTGCCGAAAAATTGTTAACCAGTTGTTCAATTGCGTTTTATTTTGGGTATTTGGCCAGACGCTGAGCAACCAGTTTTGGCCAAGCTAAAGATGTCAACGAAGGAAGGAGCAACAGTAAATGAAATAATAATTTATTTATTCGATAGAAGTCTTTGCCATTTATCGGCTAAAAACCAGGTCAAGGACTTGAGTTTTAAAAATGTTGTTCTGCAGCCTAATAAAATATGCCTAAATTCGCTAGACACCCAAGCAAGTATTTAAAACCAGCTTATTTTGTTAAAATTAAACACGCGCTTGTGAATAAAATTGATTTAAATTCTATTGTTAAGCAATCACAATCACTCATAAACCAGAGCGCATAAATTAGTTATAAGTATTATCAAATCTTTGATACTTAAGCGCACCTTAGTTTATTGATAGCACTTCCTTATAGTTTAAGAAATATTTAAATCTAACTGATGCTTAACACTTTGTTGCAGGACACGGTGTTAATTCGTTATATCGTACGCGCGCACTGAATGCTAAACACCAACTAAACTAAACTCGGCTTCAAATTAGGAAAAAGAGTCTCGCATACTCGAAACGAATCGAATAGAAAACAAAAACAGCTAAGTGAATACTACGAAAACAGCTAAACTATGCATCGTAACGTATCGGCAAGTTTATAACACACACCAACACACACACACACACACCCTGACATATATTCATATACAATCGCAGACAGAGGCTTTGATCTCTGAAAACGAGCTAAGGCACACATATTCACAATCACACTCACCTAGAGAGCCAAAGTGACACACAAAAATACACACACGTGCAAAGTCAGTTATATGCAAAGAGCACACACACACACACACCAACACCAACAACAACAACAACAACAGCAACGTCTGCTACTGCAGTCAGTGTGCCCAAGCTTGGCGTGGCTTTTAAATCTCTCTTCCTCCCTCTCTCCCTCTCTCTCTCTCTCTGTCTCTTGCTCACCGGTCAGAGGTTCCACTGCTTACTGAGTGTCGCTTTCTCAGTTTTGTTGTTGTTTTCAAAATAATTGGCTGCACGCGTTCCTCAGTAAACGATCAAAGCAGTTGACCGGCAAAAGCTTCTTTCAATAACAACAACAACAACAACATCAAAATTAAAGACAACAACAAGAAGAACAACTACCGTTATTGCTTCACTAAAAAGCCAATGTTGTTGTTGTAGCTGTTTATTGCTGCTGCAATGAAGTTTTATAAATGCAGTTTAGAACATGACGCAACGTTTTGAATTTATGTTTATGGCCTTAAAATGTTGTTACGACTGTTATGTGAATTGGATCATAAATCTTTATTACCATACATAAATAAGATTCCATTGTTTATTCACCAATTACATATACAAATTTTACCAGACACCCCGCTGACGATTACACTAATCAATGCGTTTTATTAGTTACAGTATTGTTAACTCAAAAAACTATAATCAAATATTTTTCAAAAATTCGACAACGGCATTGACATCGAATCCGATAAAGCGCATTCTCACAGAGAGAGGGAAAGAGAGCCACATAGTTCGTTAAGCTAAGAGTTCATTTGGCACATCAATAACGAGATTTTGTGAGTATTTTGGTTATATTTTGTTGCCAAGTGGTGATCGTAACGGCCGTCTGATAGTCGCAGACATTTCTATACTCTACAATACATACAATAATTAACAGCTCAAATTGAGCTATTTAAATATATAAGCCTTAACTTTCAGTTCTCTTCAATCGTCTGAGTTTATGTTTTCGTTTTGGAAAGTGTATTTGAAGGTCGCCCAAAACAATTACACGACATCTTTTGAAAGTGTTATTCACCGATGGACTGGCACACGACGGAATCTATGATTTTGGTCAAGAAACGACTGTGAACTTGAACGTTATTCAGCATTAGTTTGTAGATACTTTTAATATGTTTGTATTATGTAAATGAATACATATTTGTTATGCATATTTATCAATGCAAATACGTTGATTTGTATTGAGTTTCAGCGATCGTTAGGCAAACCTGCTAACTATTGCTAGTTGACACATTTGTAGCAAGTCACTTCGGTCTGTATCTGGGAGCGTTCTTCAAATTCAGCAACAAGATAAATAAATACAAAAAAAGAAACAAAGAGAGACGAAAAAAAACAAAGAACTTGGCCTTTCAAAGTGAGGCCGTAATTACAGACTTCCGCTTACGAAAATGAAGTGCCCACCCAGCTCAGCAAATGGCCAAGAAGTGAATACAGCACACAAACTGAGACAAGAGGCCAAAACCGAGACGAAGTCGAAGACGGCGACGAAGGTGGAGACGGAGATAGAGGAGGACAGGCAGATAGGCAGACAGACAGATGAATCGGGATGCTAAAGGCGCCACAATGTATCCCGTTACAGGGCCATAAAACTCCATAAACGGCTGGCGACGAGGCCAAATTATACCGCATACGCACACGTAGCCCAAGTCCAAGTCTATAGACCAGGCTAATTGGACGCGAGCCGACGTTCTTTCTTGGCAGAGGGGGGGTTGCTGTGTCCCCCCCACTGCTCTTTCTAAAACTTAAAACTGGGCGGAATATAACAATTGTGGGCGATTTGCATACAATTTGGCGCTTGGATTACCAGCAAAGCGGCGTCAAAATGTTGCTGCGTCATTGTTAGCCACAAAATAAAAATACAAAAATTTATACAAATAAAATAGAAAACCAGATGACTTTATGAATGACATATTAACAAATACATAGACAAAGTCATGTTTGTATGTGTATACAGTTAATAAAGATAAAAATATGCAACACAATGACACTCATTGTTTGCTGACGTCGTTGTCCGTCTGACAGTTTGTCTGTCACAAAAAACCCAACAAACATATCACAGCGAGCAGCTGACGAGGGGCAGGCTGAGGGAATAGAGAGGGAGAAGGGGCAGTTACAAGCTGACATTGTCAAGGCTGTTGCAGCATATCGCTAGCTTGCAGCTTAGCAGCTAATAAATAGCAACACATGCATGTAAAAGAAGGCCATAGAAAGTGTTGCCAACGGTTGTTGAAATATGTTGCACAGACACATATTGTGGCAACACTTGTTGCTTGATGCTGTTGCTGCTACAGCAACAACAGCAGCAACAACAACAATAGCAACAACAACATACAAGAAACAGTATGTTTTTGGCAACCATTGTTGGCCTGTTGGCCGCCTATTATCCTTAACAAAGGATATCGTCGGTTGCTGTCGGTTGTAGGTTGCAAGTTGTCGGCTGTCGCTTGTCGGCAACACACACATATAAAACCGGATGTTACGCCAAACATTTGCACAGAAGTGTTTCACATTTACGCGGTCAACAAGTGTCCCACCAAAACATCCTTAAGCAGCAAATAACCCAGTGTAAAGCTGTCTAAAACCCAAAAACATTTGCTTCAATTTTATTGCACAGTAAACAATATCATCTTACCAGTAATTGCCAAGCATCCAAACCTAAGGTGAGTTCAATTTTGGATCGATCCATTTATAGACAGCAAGATTTGAAAACAATACTTTATAGAAAAAATTGTTTTTTATTTTGAGATGAGTTTTAAGTGTTGAGTAAAATAAACCAATTTTTATACAAATAGATATATATTCTTATATAAATCCTAAGGCGGAAGGAATAGTTCGCTATTGTTGAGTTCTCACAATCTAAGTGATAAGTGATTTTATGTTTATCGTTTAATTGTGAAATAAGTTATTGATTTATTTCAGAACTAGATTTTTTCAATTTCAGTTTTTATACCCTTGCAATTTATATGCAATTAAAAATAGCAAAAGTCAGATTGAACGGCTTTTGAGAGCGGAATTTGTAAAGCATAATCTGTGTCTCTGCTTTTGTAAGTCTTATGTAAGCTAATCTATAAATAAGTACATGCTAAAAATAAATCCATAAATTTTAAGAAAAAGTTTTTGTTTTGTTGCATAATGTGTAATTAATATCTTTGAATAGCAAGCTTTTATACCTTACTAAACAAAATACCAATTTAAATGCAGATTCTGTATTGAAAGTGGTAAATTTTTAAATGGTTTTCAATAATTTTATTGACTTCTCCCATTTCATATGAAATAATTTTGTGTTTTTACCTCTTAAAATTTCAAATCTGTTGTTTATGTTGACAAAAAACCTTCAAAAACTGCAGCATCGTATTAAGACTTACCAGACTCTATTCTATCATAATATCTCTAAATTAATTTTTTACTTCACAAATATATAATTTGTAAAGAGAAAATTTGGGTGAAAGTTTAACAATTTAGAGAACAAGAATTATTATATCTCATATGGTAGATAACTAACTCTCTTCCGGGAACCTCACATTTAGAATATTCAACAAAAATGGATTGAAAAATATTAAATTTCATTTACTTTAGAGCTGTTGACTTTGTGCCAATGGCAACGACCTGAAACAATGCGCGGCTATGCAAATCCCGTTACAATTGAAGGTGGCAAATAGTTGCTGCCACAAGTACACATTCATACACCTAGACTACACACACCACGTTCATTTTGGGTTAATGAAGGCAAATTGAAATATTTACGGCTGCACTTTGGAGAGAAGCAGCAGGCTCGAAGCAACAAAGCGTCGCTAGATTTTCATTTACCTTTGCAGTTTTCGCAGCTTTCGTAGCTTTCGCAGTTTTTACAATGTTTTCTATTTCTATTTTAGTTATTATTGTTGTTGTTTTTGTACGTTGAATGCCTGTTGGTCAGGTGGCATGTGCAGCTCAAGAACTTCCTGCGAAGCATGAACAATTTTTGATTTATCACTGGAAATGTAATTCTGACCCGGCAACATAGGGCAGGTGTCTCTCTGTTGCACATACCTTGCGACAATCATTTGTCTTTTGCCGCTGAGATGTTGAGCTGTTGCTGCCTGTCGCTGATAAATTATATTTAAATGTGCCGAATGATATTTGCTTGGCAAACATAATTCTCAACATATGTACATACATACATAAGTCTTGATGTCTGCCACTTCAAATGTATCGCATTGCGGAACATTCATAAGGTATGAAAATCTGATTAAAAGTGCTTTGTGCCCCAAAAAAGACAGGTGTCAGCTTTCAAGTCGAGCTAAGAGACTGAGAGGTTGTGCTAAACGAATTAACGAGTGTGTTATTGATACGAGATAACAGGTAACACACAACAGTCTCTTACCATAAGACAACTGTGCGTATGCGTAATCCTGAGGTACTTACAGTGGCTCAACATTAGTACGTACTGCCCACAGTTGCGAAATTTGTAAATTTTAAGTACTCATCTCACTTTCGGCACAGGGGAAATCAATCAGCCAGTTTGACAGTCGTCATTGCGTGGCAGCTAGAAGTACCGCATACTCGACTTCACTTCACTTCACTACACTCCACTCCACATGCTGGTTGCAACATCCTCGAGTGGCGGTACATCATAATACGTATGACAAACTCATAAATTTAACAACTCCTCTTCGACTCTTCAACTATGTCTGTTGACTGCAAATTTAACTTAAGTCCGCAATTTGTCGGCGTTCGATGCCACCAAATGTTGTGTTGCAAGTGCCACTGGCAGTTTTTGTTTAATTGCAAGCATAACCAACTACAAACAGCAAACATTGTATTCTGGGAATGAGGTGCGGGAAACAGGGCAGTTGGACGAATGATGCCACAAAATGCTGCATTGTGGCATGTCGTTGATTTGGCTAACAAATTGCCTGGCCTGGTCTCTCTCAAAACCTCTGCCCCATCCCTTTCGACCACACTCATTTGCCACTTATGTCCAAAAATGAATGTGAACTAATTTCGTCTGCAACCAAATAAAAAAGGAAAAACACTTTTTTCTTCATTTTTTCTTTCAGTATTTAAAATTACGCTGCGACAGTTTGTGAAATTTGTACATTAATGTTGAGCAAAGAAAATGTATGTTAATGTGTTCAGATTGCCAACTCATCAGCCACCGGGTGGTTGGGGTCAACTTATTGTTGTTTTGACTCTAAGCTGACCAAGTTGTTGTTGCCTTTTTTTATATCTATTTTCTTTTTGCACAGCAGCGTCGTTTTTAAATTGAGCGATAAGTTGACCAACTTGCCAGAAATTAATGTCAAGTTTAGGCCCATAAATAGACGTTAATTTTATCATTAACACTTTTTCAGGGTTGTCTTGTCGGTATATAACCGTTATTTGCAATAATATCTCAACTGTTTATAGTTTCAATTCGTTGGTGATTTCCTTTAATCCAATCAGCAATTGCTAAGGAAAACTTTTAGCTGGTAGACTTTTCGCAGAACAATTTTGTATAACTACAAAAGTAATTAATTGCTAACCAATTCAGTTATAGTAAACTTAATGTATGATTTCCTATTTTTAAAGCCTTGTCCGAAAGGAAATGTTAGCGTTTAGCTGCATTACTTACCAGGTTGAACAATTATTTGCCGATAAATCTAAAGTTCTTTCCGAGAAGTTTAATAGTTGCCCAAATTATCAGAGAATAATGTCAAGTATAGGCAGTCAAATAGATATTCACTGTGTCATTAACACTTTTCAGAGTCTTCTTTGAGTTATATCGACAGTTAACCGTTATTAGCCATCAAAACTACTAAAAAAGCTTTTAGTTAAATTATATTGCAAAGCACAGAAACAGTTAAACGTTATTTTTATATTTTTTAATATGTATATGCAGGTATAGGCATAGGTATAGGTATAGGTATACTGCTATAAAATTTTAAAAGACGAAATAACTAAAATAATTAAATTTCAAAAAACTAAGTTTTTTAGGAGAGCGATTTTTCTTTTTATATGTGCTTGGACTTGCATATAAATTGGCATTATATAATGTTGAATTTTGGCGGACCTATAAGGATTTTAGATAAAAATTGGCATTCGAAATTTTCTTGGAAGTGAATCGATATGTTTTTTTTTTTGTCAAATTTCACTTTTCAGTTTCAGAAGTTGGCATACCAAATGTGATGTTTTTAGGCTATCACCATCGCTGATATCTTTTCAATTATTTGGTCAGGCGCGTTGTTGACGCGTTTACATATAATTCAGGGAATCTGCCACTTTGTAACCAACTTAATAGACCCTCACAAGATGAAAAGCCCACATAAGTTCTTAATTGCCAGCAACAATCATACTAAGCTAAGCCTAATCACCTTAATAAAGCGGAATCCTTAGTCTTACCTCGAAAAGGGGTTTTCCATAATCAAAACTGCAGTTTCTTAAAATACTTTCACTTGGCCAAGCCAATTCAATTAGGCTTTGCTTAAGTAGAGTCTCAGCCTTTAAGTGCATTACTTACCAACCTGATCCTAATGCAACTCAAGTTCACACCATTCAGTGCTTCATCGCTTCCGTCGTCACATCCACAACCACATCCACATCCATAAGCCATAATCATTTGCATCTCTAATGGCCTTCTCTGACGGAGTCCGGACGTACATACATCAACACCTACTCCAGCTTTTGCATGGCCAACGCCAGTTAACGCCTTCAACAAGTTGTTTGAAAATTGGTAGAGAAGGGGAAAGGAGCTGGTCTTGGCCGTGTTTATGTCGTGTCGTTGTTGTTGTTGTTGCTCTTGCTGGTGTTGCCTTTAATGCGCTTGGTTAACTTTTTACGCGCACATTCATATTTCGCTCTTGGCCAGGCAGATTATCGCATAAATATTGTTATGGTTAATTAGCGGGACACTTTGTCTGGCCAAGAAGAACATGAAAATAAAGGCGTTAAGACATTCACTGGCTACCGGATAAATTGCCGGGTTATTCCTGTTGTTCTCGTTGTTGTTAGCTAAGTAAAATGAATACCAAGAAAGAAGCAGTACGTTAATGTGATTAAAACTTGTAGTAGATAATGCGTCTAATGATTTATTTAACGTCTCATAATAATATTAATCATTTCCCTCGTTGTTAACTCTTTCTCTCTTTACCTTTGATTTTTATAGCTTCTATCATGGGCATTGCGTTGATGTTCCTCCTGGCCCTATACCAAATGCAGTCGGCCATACACAGCGAGATCATAGAGACACCCAACTATAGTGATAATGCTCTGATGGAGGACACCATCAACAACAACAACAATAACAACAACGAGCCGCACTCAGTTGAGAATGAGCTGCTTGATGCATTGATGGTCGATAAACCAGAACAAACAGAACTCGAATTTCGCTATCCAATCTCTGCGATTGGCATAGATTATGCTAAGAACTCGGTGGTGCTGCGATTCCAGAAACATGCGCGTAAACAACGCTATAAATACGATCCTGAAAATGAGATGAAGCGCAAGTCCCTGCAGGATAACTTTATGCACTTTGGAAAGCGGCAACCTGAGCAACTGCCTCAGGAAACCGGAAATGGTTACTACGAGACGGTGAAACGTGCGGCCATGGATCGAAATGGACGCGGCTCTCAGCAGGACTTTATGCGCTTCGGGCGTACTCCATCGGACTTTATGCGCTTTGGACGCGCCTCGTCGGATTTCATGCGCTTTGGCCGTGATCCCAAGCAGGACTTCATGCGTTTTGGACGTGATCCTAAACAGGATTACATGCGCTTTGGTCGGTCTGATAACTTTATGCGGTTCGGAAGGAACGTGCAATTCCACGAGGAGTTGCGCAGTCCCAAGCAGGATTTCATGCGTTTCGGACGTCCGGATAACTTTATGCGCTTTGGTCGTTCCGCACCCACGGGATTTGAGCGTTCTGGCAAAATGGATTCAAATTTCATGCGTTTTGGCAAAAGTATTCATGGAACTGGATCGGAGCCTGGAGCCGGAGCTGAGGGGGGCTTAACCAGCTCGGAATCAAATCAAACCAAGGCAGCCGATGGTAAGCAACAGCCAAGTGATGAGAGTAATCCCACTGACAAGGCCATAACCATGCTCTTCAATAAACACCAACAGGAACAACAACAGCAACAGAAGAGCAGCGAACAGACTGAGCCTCAAAACAACTTGGATGAAAGCAGTGTAGAGCAATTCTATGAGCCATAGATTTGCTAAATCCTCGCCTATTGTAAATATTAATTGGACAGAGCTGAACCTATTGATAAATGTACTTAAAACTATTTCATATGATTGATACTCCCAACATATTCAACTTGTAATTTCTTTGAATTTTTAATGGGGCTGGATTAAAAATTCACCACACTTTGATCTGATCAAAACCAAACAACACAAAAAACTAAAGAATCCCAAAAAAAACCCCCACACCAAAGCACATACATTCTTATTAAGTGTATACGAAATACAATATTGAAATGTTAAATGTACTTTCCTCAATGCATTGAAATGTTGTGAAAAATCTTTTAAATAAAGACAGATCGCTAACTATTATTGTATTTCTACAAATTTGGGCTACTAAATCCTCGATAATAACGCTGAAATTGGCATTGAGATGCCTTCACTTTTCATTTACTGAGTATCTTGTTTTGTTTTATTTTACTTGAAAAGTAACTGGATAAAATGGATCAGACTGGAGCAGATTATGTTGTAGGCAACAAGTTATTTTACTTTGGTTAAGTACAGTTCTTTAAGTATAAACAAATATAAACCTAATAAGACCAATAATAGATACTTACATCTTTTATTGAGTCTTGAATTAAGCTGTTTTATTCTTTTGAACATTATTTTATTCAAATATTTTTCAGTAGATAACATTTGTAAACTTCTAAATTATTTAAATTTTTTGCGGAAGTTTGTCTACGCTGGCGCGCTCTGTTGGTCAGTGGATGGTACTACAAAACAGCGCTGCCAGAAACAAAAGCAAAAAGCATGCGTACAAAAGATGGCGGCCAATTGAATTTAAATTTCAACAAGTACTTTCTTAAGCAATAATATTATTAGTTACAAGATTTTAAATTTAAATTAGATGTAATATTTCAAGACGGTGAATATTTTAAGCTTATTTTAGAATATTTTTTTTAGAAACTAACAAGCTTATGCTGGCGCTCAACACGTGGCAACGCTGTTGCCAGCTGATCAGTTAAGGTTCTCTCTCGTGTTTGTTTTAATTTCTTATTTGGATTTCAGACCTCTTCTAAAGATATTCGGCATTTAAATCTCAAGTGGGAAGGACAAATCAAAAAGTAGGTAAAGCACTTAACCAACTATACAAAGAGTTCAAACAATAGCCGCAGCATTCATTGGTCGAATTGTTTGATAGGGTCTAAAGTCCAACTTGTTGCTCTGTTGGCGTCGGCAATATTTGTTTTTGTTTGCTATATAAATAAAGTAAATAATATACATTTATTTATTTCATTGTATTAGGATTTAGACCTTCCAATTAAGCCAATCAATTGCTGGCAATATTATTTTCTGCGAAAATGTCGGCGCTCCTAAAAATACACAAAGGTAAGTTTTTTACGGATAACATAAAAATTATAAAAGACAACAAAGATTTTGTGGATTACATAATTTAAATGTTTTGGGATGCGGAGCAAACACATAGTACATAAATCAAATAAGAAGC
This sequence comes from Drosophila putrida, assembly GCA_037043535.1. NCBI lineage: Eukaryota > Metazoa > Arthropoda > Insecta > Diptera > Drosophilidae > Drosophila > Drosophila putrida. The sequence continues at coordinate 5,411,760 of JBAMBI010000160.1, read as the reverse complement.
AGAGATAAGAACTTTGGACAATTTATATAATACTAGCAGACAATCATTTAAGCACCTGTCTCAATATTTTTGTCCTTATCTAAGTTCTTATCAGACAATGCGCTTTGACAATTATCCATGCACCTTTGATTAATAATTATCTCCCACATTCTGACCTTGCCCAGTTCATAAGCTGTTTACGCCCGCCTTTGTGCGCAGCGTCTCAGATGCAGCAAAGTATCCAAAGATTACCACACACTACACCTTGCATCCCCGTGAAAATGATGAGAGATGGAAGGAGGTGGATATGGAGCGCTGTATCGAGGAGGTGGACATTGTCATTGTCGGCGGTGGACCAGCTGGCATGTCTGCTGCCATTCGAGCTAAGCAACTCGCTGCGGAGAAGAATCAGGTGAGCTGACAATCTTGAGCTTTATCAAGTCATCGGATTTTAATCTACTTCATATTTTGCAGGAGGTACGTGTGTGCGTTGTGGAGAAATCAGCCGAGGTGGGTGGACATATACTTTCCGGCGCAGTTATTGATCCAATCTCCCTCAATGAGCTGATACCTGACTGGAAGGAGCAAGGTGCTCCATTGAACACACCTGTGACAAAGGATACATTCTCTTTCCTCACCCCAACGGGTCGCTTCTCGATTCCCATCTTCAAGGGCTGGCCCATGGACAATCATGGCAATTATGTTGTGCGCTTGGGTCACTTGGTTAAATGGTTGGGTGATCAGGCAGAGGCCATGGGCGTAGAGATCTATCCAGGCTGTGCTGCTTCTGAAGTCCTTTTCCATGAGGATGGCAGTGTTAAAGGCATTGCCACGAATGATGTCGGCATTGCCAAGAGTGGATCACCAAAAGAGACCTTTGCACGGGGCATGGAACTGCATGCAAAGACAACCATTTTTGCCGAGGGATGCCGTGGCCATCTCACCAAGCAGATCATGCAAAACTTTGGACTCAACGTAGGTAGTGAGCCGCAGGCCTACGGCATTGGACTTAAGGAAGTTTGGGAGATAGCTCCCGAGTTGCATCAGTAAGTTTTATTCGAGCTACAAACAAATCAAGCAATTCTTATTAATTACTTCTTCTGCAGACCTGGTCTAGTGGAGCATTCAATTGGCTGGCCTTTGGATCGCTTCACATATGGTGGCTCTTTCCTGTACCACCTCAATGAACCAACGCCAACGATAGCTGTGGGCTTTGTTGTTGGACTTAACTATAGGAACCCGTGGATCAGTCCCTTCCAAGAGTTCCAGCGCTTTAAGACGCATCCCAAAGTGCGCCATGTCTTCGAGGGTGCCACACGCATTGGCTATGGCGCACGTGCAATCAATGAGGGCGGTTTCCAAAGCATCCCGAAGAAGCTATCCTTTCCAGGCGGTTGTTTGGTAGGTTGCAGTGCCGGCTTCCTTAACGTACCGCGCATCAAGGGCTCACACTACGCCATGAAAAGTGGCATGCTGGCTGCCGAGAGTGCATTGGAAGCCATTAATGCGGATTCACAGTCAACTGCCGGAGTTGAGCCCAGCAGTTATGCAGACAAGTGAGTTGAAAACAAAACAAAACTTGTATAGAAATTCCTCCAAATGCTTTCCAATTGCAGAATTAAAGAATCCTTTGTATGGAAAGATTTGTACAAGGTGCGTAATGTACATCCGTCCTTCCACAATCCCTTGGGTCTTTATGGCGGACTTGTGCTTAGTGGTTTCTCCATTTTCATGGGTGGCCGCGAACCCTGGACCCTTACACACGGCCCTCAAGATCACGAATCGCTCAAGCCAGCAAATGTTAGTGAGCGTATTGTTTATCCCAAACCAGATGGTAAAATCTCCTTTGATTTGTTGTCTTCTGTTGCGTTAACGGGCACAAATCATGAGGGCGATCAGCCAGCACATTTGACCCTCAAGGACGATCGCATACCCGTGGATCACAATCTAGCTATTTATGAGGGACCCGAGCAGCGTTTCTGCCCCGCGGGTGTTTATGAGTATGTGCCCAACGAGGAAGGAGGCAATATGAAGCTGCAGATTAATGCTCAAAATTGCATTCACTGCAAAACCTGTGATATCAAGGATCCCAAGCAGAATATCAACTGGGTAGTGCCCGAAGGAGGCGGCGGCCCGGCCTACAATGGCATGTAAACTACACTCCTTGGAAGGAACAATGGATTGTAACTGTTAATTGTACCACGATTGCATTTGATTAGATTGTAATTAGAAAAAAAAAACAAAATTTGCTACGAAATTATTATTGTAAAATTTAAAGTCTTAATTTTAAGTCAAAAGTCGAGAATTTGAAGTTGCAATAAAAAGTAAACTATTGTTTGTGAAATTCAGTTGCCAAAAAGGTTTTTATTTAAAAGTTTCTACTTTTGTTTTTTTTTGTTTAAAACATCAACTTATTAGGTAAATGTTTATTCCACAATCAATTTTCAAAACCTTTCATATTCAGTGCACGGATAAAACTTGTTTACAATAATTATTAACTAGTAATTATACATATATTTATCGTTTATCTTTTTTTTTTGATGCTTTTCACCAAATTGGTAACTAATTGTCCTAATCATAATGCTTACAGTTTATTTGTAAGTTATTTGAACAGAGATACATCGATGGTTATTAGAATATAATATCTGTACATGTCTGTACTCGTAAGTAATATCAATTTGGAGCGCCTTTTATATAGATATCTTAACTAGATGCATATCACTTAATTTGTATATAATAATGTTCTTTCATTTAAGACAGCGTTCCCAAGGTTTTATAAACAATTAAACGCATTTACTCATACATTTTGCTTAACACTGTTTAAATATTTTCTATGTGAATTAATTGCAGTAGTTGTGCCTTTAATTAGTTAAATGATGATTGCAAATGGAAACACACCATTTGGCATAACAGAAATACCACGATTAATATGATTTAACTAAATTAAAAAACGATCATTTAACTATGTGCAAGACAGGTATATATAGTTACTCGTAGAAGTATGTTTAATGCATAAAGTCTTTTGCCGTTTATAATTGGATTTTCTTTAATAGTTAGGGTGTCATGTATATCTTCATACAACAGTGCATTGTTTCAACATTTATACTATAAATACAAACATATTTCTCGAACCGGTTAGAAACAGTTGATTACCAATAGACATTGATTACCATATTCAATCATATATCATTTGTTGTGGTCCCTGTGACCATAAAACGCCTTGTAGACGGCCAGCTGTACAGTGCACTGATCCAATCTAATCATATACATATATATAATTCAACTATCATAAATGTATGTATGAACTCTTATGCTATTCAAACCCTTTTTTATGCCAATTATAATTTAGCCTGTTTAATGATTTTGTACATTCTTTACTGCTCTTCTTGACTTTTTTTATTATAGTTTCATATTTTCTTTTCAATTTTAAAGCTTAGTTTAATTAAATTGGTTTTTCTTTTTTGGTTGCATTAACTACATTCTTTAAATAGCACAAATAACACCTGTATTGAAATGTTTCACCATCAAGTTTTTTTCCATTTTATTTATCATATTCAGCAAGTGATCGCTGTTTAACATTAATTTATATGTTTATGTTAATGTGTAAGTTTATTTCATTAAAGAGGCACTGTTTTTAAGGCAACACTACAGAGTGAAGTTTCATTTACCAGGATTTATGTACACCAAACTGAGAATTGTAAGACAACCAAATATAGGGGAAATATGGAAAAGTTCATTGCAAATTATATGAAAACTCATTTTAGGGTTGGGGTTAACAAAATCATGTACACATAACAATTGTAACACTACATTCAACATTCACTGTAATATGTATATACTTATTTATAAGAATTACATATGTGTATGGTATATATATATATATATATATATATATATATATATATATATATATCTCTTTCATTTCCTTTCATGGGAGAGCAGTTGGTTCAAATTATTTATAATAACTTTGCCAGATTCAACAGTAACCATAAATTTAGAAGGAATTCATGATCTAAAATCATTTCTTCCCTTCATTTAACTGACAAATGGGTTTCTAAATAATTTAAACAATCCCTTGGGATTTTCTGATAATATTTAATGCTTGCCCTCAGATCATTCTGTGTTTATTATCATCTTTATATTCAGTATATTGCTAGAAAATATGTAGCTCTGGCCACTTTGTAGGACATATGTATATATGGTAGGTACATACTATATATAATATATATTTAGTAAATGTACATATGTATGTATATATACTTGTTCTAAAGCTTGTTTTTCTTTTTCTTTTGGGAAACCTGTAAAGTGTAAATGTTTATTGTTTGTGTTTATTTGTTGTGCATTTCGGATCGTACAATTCTGGCAATATGTATGTATATATGCACAGCTGTTACAGTCTCCAGCATACGTATAGGTACAATGCGAAATGTACATCCATATGTAAATACTGTTATATTCTTTGCATATGTTCTGCAATTTTGTTTGTTTCTTTTCGATTATTTTACAATTTGCTGTAGAATGTGCAACAGGTCATGTTATGGTAGCGCAAATATTTACAGAGCGCGTTTACCTCTTAAGCGTGAATATTTAAATAAATTGGGAAATTGACATGTAGACAGCCACGCCCACTTATACATATGTAGGTACACAATATACCCTACATTATCTGTTTAAAACAAAAGAGAAAATATACGAAATGAAGTGAACTAAAAATAATTGTTTATAATCATTTTATTTAAATTATTTTTTATGTTTGAGTTCAGTTTTTGTTTTACAAATTGCATTTCAAATTATAAATTGTAAAGGGTAAATTGTAAAAATACAAAACTTAAGGCGCAAAATTTGAAACGCTTCAAATCAGAACAGAAATTTACTTTAAGTTTAATTACAAATTATGACTTCGTTTTGCTTATAGAAGAAGAGAATAAAGTCTATTAAATAAGGACTTAAGCAAATTAAAATTACTATTAAATCAAGTTTACTTTGTTTGTTTATATTTTTTTTTTTATTGATTTTGTTTATTTTATCGCGAACTAAAGCTTAGACCTAACGCATAAAATTAAGTTTACAAATTAAAATAAGCTGAGTCGTTGAATAAAATAATTAATAATTTGTATTGCATGCTGATAAACCGTATTAATAACATTGCACAATAATTACTAATGAAAGAAACAGAAGTTAAAAAAAAACAAAACATTTTATTAATGTTTTTGAGTACATATTCATGCGTATGTGTGTGGGAAAAGTGTGTGTGCTCACATTATCAGCTCATAATTATATATATCTTCATAAATATATATATTCATATATATATGTATCATATCATAAAGTCTGACTTGCATGTTTTACGTATCTTGAAATTGTTTTTCTTTATGTAGGTCTAGTTCCAGTGATCAATTTAGCCTATTTTGTAAAAACCAAATAAAATATATACATTTATGTGGGTGTGTGAGTGTGTGGTATTGTTGACTTAAAGTTAACATTAAATTGAATTAAACTAAATCAGCTCAACACACTAACAACTAGCTAATGCTCCTTTCGAGTCGCATTGAGTCGAGTCTCTGCGAGTCGCTTTCAAAACTCACTTTACTCTCTTTGCGCTTAAATATTAATTTCAATTTATCATAGTATCATATGTAATTAACTAACTACGGCTTTCAACGGCTCTTGGGGGAGTGAAGGGGGAGGGGGCACAATTTGACACACATATTTATGTATATATATAGATGTGTGGTTGGTTGTGTGTGTGTGTTTGTGGGTGTGTGTATATAATTTAAAATTATAACTATTACCATATAATATATGTATATATATTATATATACTTATAAGCATAAGTTACACATTAGACAATAATTGTAGATATGACACTGTCACTTGTTTTGCTTAAACTTAAATTAATAACAAAACCTTTCGCTTCCAGCTCGACTTCCTCATAACTATTGCACTGGTCTGGAAACTGTTCTTGTTGTATATTATCATAATCTTCTTTTACTTGTTGTTGTTTTTGTTGTTGTTGTTGCTACTGTTGCTCCGGTGCATAGCCAACAGCTAGATGTTGACCATAGCAATCGTAGCTGCCACGCCCATAACTAACTGCATTTAGAAACGTGCGACTTGACGCCGTTTCCTTACGCGGTGGCGGTGGCATCATGACCAGATCGTTATCGCTCTCGCTGTTGTTGCTGTTGCTGCTGACTGGCTTTTTGTTGCTGTCGTGATGTTGATGTCGCTGTTGTTGCTGCTGCTGCTGTAGCTGTAGCTTATAGTTGCTTAGCGCGGTGCCACGTGCCGGCTATGTGCCCCATCCGCCCGATATTCTCGGCCTTTTGTGATTGGGCGCATCATAATCGCTTAACTGTTGCTGTTGCTGATGTTGCTGCTGCTGTTGTTGTTGTTGCTGCTGCTGCTGTTGTTGCTGTTGCTGCTGCTGTACTGCGACAGCAGCCAGACGCACATCCTGTTCATTGCTCGGCGCACCTGCGTTTAAGATAATAAAATCTGTTAAACTATTAGTTTGAGATGTACTGATTGCAAATGTGTGTGGCACGGGCAACAGGCGGGGGCTTTTTTAGGGCCAGACGCAATGGCATTCAACGCCTGGCAACGGATTAACAATGTATGTGTATGTGTATGAGTGTTGTGTGTGTAAATGTATTAAGTGTATTGTGTGTCATTGTCAAGTTATGTTAGTCAAAAAATTAATCATAAGAACAGAGTCAGGCAATTATAAAACAATGGATTCTCTAGCTAAGATCAAAATGTTTAATAAAAACAAACAATTTTTAGCGAATAGATTAAAAAAAATTGTGAAAAGTAGAGTAAATACGAAATGGCTGATAGCTGGCTGGTGAAAGGTATTCAATTCAAAAGAGATTGACGAATTTTGATAGAAATGTATGAAGTAGACCCGATAACCAATCGATAAATTAGCTATCAATTATCGATAATACTTAGAGTTGCGTAAATTGAGTGTCTAACATATTCTCAACAACACAACTCTAATGTGCATTATCAATAACATTGATAGCTTTACCGTTAGTTTATCGGCTCTTTCTTGCGTTATGTTTCTTTGTGTGTGTGTGTGGGTGTGTGTATGAACGTGTATGTTTTTGTAATTGTTTTTGTTTGTTTTGGCCAATTTACCGGCAAAATTCCATCTAGGATTATGTCCCATAAGCGCGCGGTACGGATATCCTTCATACTTATCATGCCCTAAAAATTGTCATATATTTGTTGTTGTTATTGTTATTATTAATTTCATTAATGTTGTTTATTTTGATTATTGAATGGTTAATTATACAAACAGCAGCACGAAGAGAAATAAAGAGAGAAAGATTGATAATCAAATCGGCTTCATTCCTAACATGGCACACGCGGCGCATGCGTAATCTAAGAAGATTACGCATACGCCACTTGAGCCAACTTAAGTTTTATCGCTTTCGTTTTTATCGTAGCATTAAAAGAAACATGCCGCAAAATATACATTTAACAAAATTAGTAAGAAATTCAAATTTCAAAAATTTTCAGCGAGGGAAGTTTGTAAGGCAGGAAATTAAAAGTGAGACTTGAACGTACCTGGAGTCGGGGTTATGTGTCCGGTGGATGAAGGCCGTGAATTGGGCATGACCAGATGCTGTTGCGAATGACTTAGGACGCTCAAATTGGTGGCTTGCTCGGCGCTGCCGTTGGCTCCACCTCCTCCACCACCTCCACCTCCACCAGGCGCTCCAGACAATATGCTGGCATTGTTCAAGTGTGTGATGACATTGGATGCATTAATTGGACCACCACCACCACCTCCAGCACCGTTAGCTGAGGCATTGCTGCTGGTGCTGCTGCTGCTGGAACCACTTCCGGTTGAGCCGTTGCTATTATGCTGATGTCCGCCGCTGGCGGAGAGATCGCGTGGCGGCGATTGTGGCTCCGCCTTGACCTTTATGGAGACGGGTGAGCTGGCGGGCGGCGGTGTGCTATTCGAGACAGCCAAGTGCGATAGACTGCAAGGCAGATTATGATGTTGGTCGCCGTTAAGTGTTTGCCTGCTGGGACTGCTGCTGCTGCTATTCGCAGGGCTCGGGGCCTGGACTACCCACCTAGTGTGCTGCTGAACGAGACCCTGATGCCACTGTGGTAAACTCATGATGTCTGCACTCATTGCACCCGATGACGAAAAGTCCTGTGCCCCAAATGAGTAGCTCGTCAACGCGGGCATCGGTGTCTGCAGCGTCACCACGGGCGTATTAAGCGATGTCTGACTCTGACGCTGCTGCAATGATTCACACAGATTATAAATATACATATTTAAGAACGGAAAGTAGTAGTAAAAAAATTCGAAGCTAAGCAATAGCTGGTCTTTCTAACGAGATCTTATAATATGATGCACCCAACTAATTACATTTATCCAGTAAAAACATAGTATACAACATTCCTAGCCCTTTTTGCCCTGCTTTCATTGCTAACAAAATTAATGTAATTTATTATCTCCAATTGTCCCTAAACCACTTAAGTAAAAGTTTTTCGAAAACTAATAGAGAATAATCAAAAACAAAAAAAACTTCTCACAAAGGAGATACATATAATTAATTTGTGTGTTTCAGAAATGTAAAATTTCTCTTCAGCAAAAATGCACTTTTTATTTTAAATATTAAGCTCTCAATTATAGTTAGTTTGGATCAATTGGGAACTTGGACTTACATCTGCATAAGCCACATCCTCCGCTGTCGCCGACATATTGGGAGCTATGGTGGGCGGTATGACGACACGTAAATTGGAAGCTCGTCCATTCTGGCTGCCCGGCGATTGCTGTTTAATGGGCAAATGATGTGCTGCAAAAATGGGTTTAATTGTTTAGTAAATTGAACAGATTGCAGGGTATCAAGTGTGACTACGATAGATGGGGGAGTAGTCAAGGGGCGTGTAATTCATTTTGCAAACTAAACTAATTTGATATACTAAGTAAATGTGTGTGAGGAAAAGTGGGGAAAAGAGGGCTCTGTTGTAATATGAATATAGTCATTATGCCCACCTATTCCAGGACTGGGACCTGGACTGGGTGATCCCACAAGCGGCGAATGTGAATGTGGATAACCGTTTGACATCTCCAACATGGTACCCGATGGATAGACTGATGAATGAAATATATAAGAATATATGCAAAAGTTTAATAACTTTATCACCATTATCGCAAATGAAAAAGAAAAGAAACCAACAAAAAAAAAAAGAATGGCAGGCAATATTAAAGATTAAACTCCCAAAATTCTTAAGACTATATTGTTAGGTTTTAGTTCAATTTCTAACGAGTTGTGCATGCAGTAAAACAAAGAGTTTAAAGGTTTTAATAAGGAAGAATCGAAATAAGTACAAAACAAACGAGTAGCGAGTAACTGAGAACGAGTAGCGAGTAACAAATAACGAGTAAATAAATAACGTGAATGTCTAATAGAAACACAAATAGAAACAGAAATAAATGAAAATTGTGCACCCGAGACACTGTACTAACTTATTAAGGACATCCCACCTGAATCCGTCTCCGAACTCGATGGACGTGGGCTGATGTTTGTGTGGGACATTTGTGGGCTGGCCTGCAGCATATTCTCACCGTAGGACCCTGGCACTGGAACCGATACCGGCAGCGTGTAACTCGTATTTGGCATTGGTCTATTCGGTGCACCACCTCCACCACCGCCTCCTCCACCACCACCACCCGTAACACCGCCAATGGCCATTTGGTTGCGCTGCATCATATTTTGAAATTCCTCGTCGATCTTATTGTATTTGGCTTCGGTGCGGGGGGTGAGCGTGTAATCGGCCTCCGCTTCGGGTGAATCCGGTGACATGACGCCGTTTTTGTTCTCCTTCTGTGAATGTGAGAGAAAGCAGAGAAAGAGAGAATGCGAGAGAAAATAAGATATTGTATTAAATTGTAGGGTTAAACAGAGACAGCGGCAAGTACTCGTAATTGGCCGTGACGAAGAGTCGAAGGGTCATGGGAGGTGGGCAAGGGGAACGGAATAAGGTAAAGGAGGGGTGGGGGGAGCGGTGAGGAGGTGGGTTTGCTTTGGCACTTGACATGTCGCCACTCTGTTGATGTGCTAAATTATGTAAATCTTGTCTACGCTCTGCACGGCATTAACATTACAAAACAATTTAAAAGGCAGCAAACAAAAGACAACAACAGCAACAGCAACAACAACAGCAGCAACATGAGATACAAAAACAGCGACAATGTCGCATTAGAAATGCAAAATACATTGGCGTCTATGCCCCTACTCCATCTCTCTCTTTCTTTCTCTCTCCGCCTCTTTCCTTGGCCCTTTGCATCTTCCCATTATTCTTAAAGCCCAAAACTAAAGGCTCTGTTGTTGTAGTTGTTTCTAATGGTATTGTTATTGCTATTATCTGTTTTGTTGCTTTGTTTGTTTTCCGCGTGGCTGCTGCGCTTTTTACAGCTCACTTGACTCTTCATAATTTTATGCAACTGTCAAACGCTGGATAAATACCGATAGCTGAGAAACGAGTGTAAAGCAGCGAGTGATTGTCAGCAACTTCAATATGTAGGAGTAAAAGTAACGAGTGCAATGTAAGGCAGCGAATGTCAATATCTTTAATATACACGAGTAATATCTAGAGATCTATTTAGTAACGAGTACCAAATGTTAAGCAGCAAAAGACTGTCAAATATCTGATTGTGTAAGTGACTTCAGCACTTAAATATATTAACTAGTAATGTGTTTAAAGTATCGAACGAGTGATTCTCGTCGCCCATTGCATTTCGTGTCGAATGCCAAAGCTTTAATCTATTGTGTAATCGGTAACGAGTGGTAAGTAACGAATGACTTACCTCAATTATATTCTTGTTGGTTAGTGATTCATGTGGTTCATTGTATTCGGTGTACTTCAACAGCACCCGATCCATATCGGTGCTGGCATACTGATACAGCTTGTTGCTCGACGAGAAGATGATCAATGCGATCTCACAGTCGCACAGCACTGAAAGTTCATAGGCCTTCTTCATAACGCCAAACTTGCGTTTGTTGAAGGTCACCTGTGGGGTAGATAAGAAAGGTAAAATTAAGAAAATGAAAGGTAAGTTTACAAAACTGCTCTTCAATTGCCTGCTCAAATATTTATGTAATTAGACTCTAGCCCCTTGTACACTAACTGCGATTGGTAATGAATCGATTATGACCAAGTCAAGGCCAGAGGACAAGTTATTGTTATGAGGTAAGTTATTGAGTGTGTGTGAGTGTGTGTTGGTGTTCATTTTGTTGTCAGTTATGACGCGTTTACGACTTGGTTAGGCATTAACCTTTACGATGCCACAAATGTCCTCTGCACGGTGGGCAGTCGCCCAACAGTCACGCACATCACGAAGGACTAGTTCAAGTGAACCAAAAGCAACAGTTGTAAACTGTTGTGCAGAAAAAATTAAGTCTTAGAAATGGAAAACTTAACAGCAGTGAGTACTTGATTCTTCATCAATTTAGTGAGTGTATTTGGCGAATTAATAGAAATTAGTTTACATTTAGGATAGAACACTCTTAATGACACAAGAAACTAGCTAGAAAGGAGAGTCAGCATCGAGAGCCTTTGAAAACGAATGATAATTTATCAATATCCCGATTTTTGACTTTTACAAGTACAATAGTCTATTGAAACTAAAATAAACTATCGCTTTAAGACTGCTATTTAATGCTGACCATTTGGTCAGTTTATGGGCTTCATGACTTTTAATTTGCTTTGAATTATTCCGACTCATTGTTTGTTAATTAATAAAGTTGAAGCATTTCTATGGAAGCAACGTGAAAACGTGAAAGCTAATAAAAGGAAAGCTCTGATTAAATTAAGTATACGCAGCGTTAAACTTACCTGTCGATTGCGCTCATCGGTGATGCGTGAAATTTGAATTTTTTTGCGACCCATGGCAACAGATTCCTATTTCGATTTGATACTCAAATATAATAATAATGATTTCTATTCCCCTTGGCAAGTCTTCAAACTAAAGTGGTTGTTGTGCTTGCTGATGTTTTTGGTAAGGTATGGAAGAATATCCCTCACTCCTGGTTGGTTTGGGTGCTGTTGTTGTTGTTGTTGTTGCTGTGGCAGACGTTGGGCATATTTAATATAATATACATATATATAACGCTCCCACACTTTTTATATATTTAAAATGGCTCTGTATATAACTGCTGGACGGCTTCTCGAAACGGCATAAGTTTGCTTTCTATTTTTTATTAATGTTTGCAGTTGTGATTGTTGTTTTTAGTTAAATAAATGTGTGGCTGTATAAAGTGTTCTCAGGTATCTGCAAAGAGAAGAATGAAAGGAAAACGTACATTTAATAAAATAAATTGATATAAGAAACCATGTGGATAACTTAAACAAAGCATCCTGCATTCCAACGGGATGAGCAATCATCTAAAAGCTCCTATAGATACACAGTTAGAGATACAGACGAAGGGAGCAGGGAGAAAAGCCACTGTGGGTTAACCCACTTAGCCGTCGACTTCAAAAGGATGCTCAGAGTCAGAGTCAGAGTAAGAGGCAGGGAGACAGAGGCAAAGGCAGCCATCGAGTCAACTTGTTGACGCTTCATTGGCCACGTGCCGAAAGTTCAATGCACCTCCTAGAACACAATACTTTCCAGGCCATTTCTGACCCATTTCGTCGCTGTTTATGTTGTGTGTGTAGATGGGCCGGCCTATTAAGGACATTACTTGGGTTAATTTATGTACTGCGTTGCCCCTCAGTGGCCATTGCAAATCCTTTCTAGGCTACTTTTTTTTACCTTGGCGTTACCTTCGCCCTTCAATAAACGCAGTTCGCTGGACAAACTCTCACGCGTGATTAGCGCCGTTTCCTGCGTACGCTTTGATGTCCTTCAGGTGACCACGCATACACACATATACACACCATTCATACTATATCAGAGCCGAAATCGGTAGGCTCCAAAGACCACTTCAAACTGCGCACTGGCTACATTGAGTACATTATTTATTCATCAAAGCAGAAAGAAATTAAAAAAAATAGAAGAAAACTAAAGTTTCAACAATGTTTAAAACGGAAAGAAAATAAAAAAAACTCATTTGTTTACATTTGTACAAAATAACAGCAAAAATAATAATAACAACGCAAGGAGAAGATAAGAATTTTAAACGGAGACTGAATTCCAGGAACAAATTCTTTCGGTTTGCATATTTCGAACAACTACATTATCCAACTAATTGTCAAAAGATGTCGTAGAATGCGTAAAATATGGTATGCTGTTTTATTCCCCTTAAGTGCACTTGGCTTAAGAGGTTTTATAAGCCAACAAGAGCTGTAATTTCTTAGAAACTGTAAGTAACATTGGTCTGCTCTATTAAATCCTTAAACTGATGACAACAGTTGTTATTTATATTTGAATTAATGTTATTACCACATTTATGAAAACTTTTAAACACTAGCATTGAATGAGATGAACATGTTGTATTGCCGAGTTTTCTTAGAGCAAATATACCCATTCGATGTGCTCATTTACAGGATATGAAATATAAAAGGAGCCTGCTGCTACTGTCAAGGCACGTGGCTGAAAACGCGAGCAAACTTCTCCGGGCAGACTATGTGTATATTCGTGTGTGTGTGTGTGTCTGGCTGTGTAAACATGGCAATTCTTGTTGCTCGCCATGACACGTAGGTCCAGGCACGGCGGGAAAGCGCAAATTTCCGAGTGCGAGTGCCGGAAATCGAGGCAGATGAATTTCAATTGCTTCGCTCGTCCTTCGTCCCCCTCCTCGTCTGTCTGTTTGCCGTTTTGTCCTTTTTGTCGCCTGCGAGTTGACGAGCTGCCGAGCGAGCTTCTAGCTACTTGTTTGTCCTCCGGCCAGAAGAACTTTGCTGCCTTGGCAACGTTTGCTTAGAAATGTGTTCGCCTCACGCAGCAACAACAATACGACAACAATATCAACGACGTCCTACGCAATATGTTTCAGCTTTCAACCCTCGACAGCAAGCTGGGGTGAAAATGGGTATTATGATTGTGGATGGGAGTGAACTCCACGTGCGGCAACCTTGACGTACAGCCCTCGATTTCAAAAAGGAAAAGCGAATAGGGGACAACAACATTGCGGGACAACAACCGCCGAAAAATTCGATACCAAAATGATTATCTGGAACGTGCGTGCGTTTTGTATATGTCATTATTGACATAAAAGATATATAGTAGTATGGAACAAGGCGGAAGACGAACTCCGAATCGATAGCGTATCGATAATGTATGGATGACGCTGCGATCCAAGCTGATAAAGAAAGAGTTTTGTATATAGTTAGTAATACTTAGTTGGTCACTTTAGAATGAGTAAAAGATTCGCTTTGTAGTTTACTTAACCATCAAAATTGCCTGTATGCAATTCGTCACATTCGCATATTACACATACGCAATGTTGTGCTTAACAACTTGTTAACTGACACAATCGAATCAATAAATATCGAACTAAAAGCAATTAAAACTCGTTATAAAATGCAGAGGAGACAAGTGTGTGTCAACAATTAAACCCGCATACGTAGTAACTCCATTGTACAGGGAAATCTGATATAATCTCCGTCGTGTAAACTATTTGCTTTAAATAGTTAAGCAAACAGTTTAAATACTGTTAATTAAGCCATCAAAAAGTTGTCACTAATTAATAGCCAATACCAAACACACAAAATCCGGATTATGGAAGAGAAGGACACTCGACTAATATTGACATTATTCTATAGATTTAATTACTTGATTCGGAACAGTATTTGCTGTGCCTTATATTGATCTCTTGGCACAACAAATCATCTTTGATATGGGTACCTTTATATCGTTTAAACCACGGGATTTGGTTTCGATTCAGGGATTGCTGAGTAAGAAATCGTCAGTACGTATTTTTAGTGAAAAGACGACGATAATTGTTGACCTCAAGTTACTTACACACTTGAGTATAACCAGATGCACACGCACACACAACAAATCGAAGCACAACCTACAATCGCGATAAGAACCCGCATTGAAGCCCAAACAACAACTGTAACAACAAGTACAACAAGAGAAACAAAGAGAAATGCGTCATTGAACACAGCACGAAACATGAATAATTGAAGCTGCTTAGCGGTTAGCACAAAGGGACGAAAGGGCCGGCCGAGCAAGGCGGAAGGGAATGTTGAGGTTGGTCTTGAGGCGTCGCTTAGCATCTGGCAATTAAATCATTGTTCATTGTTTGATTCCGCATGTGTAATACACACATACAATAGTACATAGACAACTAATTTGATACGTTAAAATCGTTAATTAACATAAATTGATGAAAACTCGACATTCGACAAACAATTCAATTGCAATATGAGGCGATGTGTCAGTTGAAAATATGAGATATTCAATATTCAAATAGATTTCCACACACATTCACATATAGCAAAGGTTTGATTTACAAAATTTAAAGCATACTTATGTGCGTTGTTTAATATGCCTTTTAAATTTATTATTATTATAATAATACATCTCTTATATTTATTTATTATCTATACATTTTTCAGAACATATACAAACAATCGAAAGAGTAGTTTTTATACGCGAATCTGTTACATGTACGTATACTTAATCTGGATAAAATGTCGTAACTCGCAATTTTGTATGTGACCATGGGCTCTTGTCTGTCTGAATTGGTCGAGATAATTTTACCCGCTATAAATGCTGGGAATATAAGTATCGGATTACACTATCCTACAGCTTTCACAGGAATTGAAGCGTGGAAATATGAACTAATTCTGTTGAAAAACTTGTTTGTTCATGTATATTATTAAATATAATTGGTCTTAAGCAAGGCTCTCGTTAAGCTGAGATAGCTATATATGTCTGCCCTTGGATTAAATATAATCCGTCTCAATTAATAGTAATTAAAAAAGGGACATTAAACAGTTTTAAATGCTTGCCATAAATTCTTGCAAATGATTTAATTTTTGTTTTGTTTTTTTTTTTACTTTTCGCTCAAATTTTGGTTGTTTTAGCTACTTATCGACGCGAGGGTCTTATCAAAATCTGCATTTGCCGCTACCGTACCGCTTCCCTTGTTTCTGCTTCTACTGCTGCTGCCACTTGCCACTTAGCGGCTGCTTGCCAGGCCAAAGCGATTAGATAATCATTCAAACGCTTCAAGTGGTCGAGCAGTCCAAAAAAAAAAAGCGAATTGAAAAAGCAATAAATCAAAATGACACGTCACAGGAATGTGCGTCTTTATGTGTGTATGTATTGTTACCTTTTGGTAAAAAAAAAAGAGAAAACTTTATGCAGGTATATAAGTGTTAGGCCCAATGAAGACCCAAAACTTTGTTGGCTAATTGCAAGTGACGTTTGCGGCAGCTGCTAATCAACCCGGACATGGACAGAATGACAATGCTGCACTTGCCACTAGCCACTTGCCACTTTCCGTGTTGCAAGTGTTGAAAGTGCTGGCCTGGGGTCAAAACTTAACACAGTTTGTTTGCATAGACAGCGACAATTAACCATTTGCGGTTGCAGTTGCAAGTTGACTGGGTCAGCTGCAACAGCAGTTGCAGCAACGTTGGTGGCACTTGAGCACAGCACAAAAGCCAAAGAACCAAAACATCGCAACAAAGGAAGAAACGAAGAAAGCAACCAAGTACGGAAGCAAGAAAGGAAGGAAGGAAGGCAGGAAGGAAGGAAATTAGCGTCTGAGAGAAGAGAGTGAAAAGGATGCGCTTAGATGTTGTTGCATGTGTGTCAAGACGACTTGTTATTGCAGTTGTTTGTTGGCAATTAGAAGCTGGCCGCAGCATTTGCGCCATTTTAATTGGCCCAAAGACACGGCCCATGTAGAGCACCTGAGCCAGACCCATAACCAGAGATTCACAGATCATTAGGCAATTGGCCAAAAAAATATGGGATAATTTCTGAATTCATTTGCAATGTATTTAATTGAGGAAGTTGTCGTCAAATGAGTTTATTAACAACGTTTCAATTTAATTACACACTCACATCTCATTTGATTAGCAAGTAATTGCAATTCTACGAATTACCGCATTATATATGTAAATATTTTAATAATCGAGGGGAGAAACGAATGTACTGTAGAGTCATATGTTTGGGAGAAAGTTATCTTTGATCTTATAAGAAAACTACAAAGGTAAGAATTCATCAATAGAATGTAGGTGCAAGGAAAAATACTGAAGTTGTTATCTTTTAAACTCCTTTATCGCTTACTTAAAGGATCTACCCTCGCAGATTCATTTAAGTACTATGTGTGTAATACAATAATTTAAATGTTTGCACAAATTCATTAAATGATTCATTTTGTTTGGGTTTCGTGGTTTTCTTTTGGTGAAACATCTTAAATTAATACCATTAAATGTATCGCCTGCAATTAGCAGCAGTTTGTTATCGTTGTTGTTGTCGTTGTTACTGTTCGTATTTGTTGTTACTGTTGTTGTTACGATTTACTGTAAGTAATTTATGCAAATTTTAAACTTTTCCGTATTATTTGGATGAATGAACTTTTGCTGAGTTGGGAAACCAGTTCGTCAGTTGAAGCTGTTGTTACTCTCAGAGCAATATTTGACATGAGATACACACAGACACACACACACACACAATCACACACAGCCAGAGAGACCTTTCATAAATTCCATTTTTATTGCAGCCACAAAATTAAATAAATAATTTTTTTTAAGTCACTTTAAAAATTCCAATTTATGAACAAGTTTGTAACGAAAATCCAATTCAAATAATTGCAATTATATTATAAATTTTTCGTCTTTTATTATTTGCCTTTCGCTTCGTTTTGGGCAGCAAAGAGTTTAACTTAACGTCTTCTCAAAATCTCGCCCACAATTACACTCAGCAAGAGATTAATCAACTGATTTGAGATCTGATCGGGTTTGGGCGCTGGTTATATGGGTAGTGTTAATGTGAGACACTCAGCACGCATCTGACGATTTGTTATACTCGTAAATCTCAACTTAATTAACGCCACGCGCAACGCCGCGTTTTAAAACGCGCCTGAAACGCCTCATTGCCAAAGCCATTGAGCCACATCAAAGGCGGCAATACATTTCCTTTAGTTGCGCTATATGTTGAAATTTGTGGAATAGTTTTTCAAGTGAAACTTTATCCTGAAACTTTGAGTAAACTGTTGAATTGTAGATGCTTAAGTTGAATAAAAAGTAGTTGAAGAGGAACATTTTAAAATGGTCAAATCTGATGGGATTATAAAGCAATTAATACTCATTTCCGAGCCCTTGCCGAAATTTGAAACTGATATAAACGATTTACGATGATCTAATATGTAGTTCTGCCATTTCATTAGCTAGACTACAATTGAGTATGAGTTTGTGCCAAAAACAGTTTCTACGTTTATCACTTTTAAAATTGCAAACATTTTTCAATTGCATTAACAATGTTCGATAAGCAGAGTCAAGGTTCCTTTTTTTTTGCCAACCTGGAAGACGCGTCCTATGCTTGAATGAGAAACACATAGTCCCCGTGGACTGCTCTAGTATGTAATCATATCTTATCTGTTCTACAGACGGTACGAAAGAAGCTCAAATTGAGACTGAGAGAGGCGGAAGAGTGAGAAAAATAAACAAATGTATACAAAAATCGAAAAAGACAAAAAAAAAACAAAAACAATAAAGAAGAAATCATAATAATAATCATTAAAATGTGACACAATCGCAGCAACAAAATACTTCATCAAGTGAAGAGCTGCAACAACAAAATGCTTTATTTAGTATATTATAAATTGTATATACATACAATATATGTGAGCATATTTGCTTGGGTACCTTTTGCCGTTATTATGATAAGGTCGAGCCGAAAAACTCTCCCTCTCGTTTCAGATAGTGCGGCAACAACAATCCTTATCTAAATAATTTGTAGAGCGAAAAAATTCGATTGCAAATTTTGTTGTTATCACAAAGGCAAAAGCAATAAAAACGCAACCACACTTCAAACTTTTTGCCAAATTATTGATTGAAATGAAATAACTTCGCTTTGCTCGTTTTAATTTTATTTGTTTTTATTTTTTCTTCTTTTTTTGGGTTTGTTTTCTCTGTTTCAGTTTTTGCTTTCCATTTTTGTATGCGATACGATTAGCACTCAGCTTGAGGCCTAGGGCAAAGGTTTTGCATTTGTGCCCTGTATGAAAAACCCCGCTGGCTGGTCAGCAGCTAAAACCCCACCACCCACGATTATGTGTTATCAGATGATGGTTATCTAGGAGATTGCATTTCGAAAAGCGAAGAAATACAGTGAAGTAAGGTTTGTTTAAATGAAGGTTGAATACATAGAAGAAGTTATGGGTAAGAGCTATAAGCCTAAGGTTTCTTACGTATGTCAAATGCCTTTGACAGTGTAGCGACAAGAGAAAAGTTTACTGAGTTTTGATACGTTTAACAGAAGGTTACGAGTAGGGATGAGTATAGATACTTACAAAATTTTTTTGATTCTGTTTACTTAACATCGGCAAAAGGCAGTCGTCAAGAAATTACAATTTGAGTGAGGTTAGATTAAATTAATGTAAATGTTGTGCATTGATATGTAGATATCAATATCAATAGAGTCCTTATTATTACAAGCACCATCTACTTATTTTATCTTTTCAAATCTAATAATCTTAAGTAAATACTTGCTGAGTTTTGTGAGTTCAATTTCGGCTGATTTAAAGTAGTTCCCGACAAGTATTAGATCATCTAAGATTTAGTGAGAACCTTTTATAGGTGTCCAACTGTTGAAAACACTACTTGGAAGTGCAATGCCTCATGCTCAGACAGTTGATAAGGCAAACAAAGTGAGTGGCAGATTTTTGCATGGCATTTAAAAGCCCTGCGAATGCAGTAAAACAAACAATCGGGACAATTATCAGACACATTCAGTCAATAATTAATTCATTCAGTTTGTCAATCGTTCAGTTGGAGGAGCAACAAGAACTACATGCAAGAACTGATAACGTGTGAAGCAGTGGAAATGGATTTGAACTTCGTTGAAAGTGTATGTACATATGTATATGTTTATGTATATATGTTTATATATGTGTTTGTAAATGTATTGACATCTTATCAGTTTTGGCAAAAGTCTATACACTCACACACACACACTAGCTGGAAATAAGCAGATGTTTGTGTGTATCTGAGGTTTGAAACATTTGAGCATTAAATGCAAAAAAAAGTAGAGAAGAAAAGAAAATTAATAAGAAAAGTAAAAGGCGCGATATAAATTGGCACGTTGTTGTGCTTGTGTGCGTGTGTGTGGCTCTATCTATAAGAAATTTGATTGCAAATGTTAGCTGATATACATGATGACGTCAGAATACGGCTAATAAATGAAGTAACTTGTTTGGCAAGAACGTCACGAAGTAGCTTCGACTATTGGTCAAATAATTTCATACACTAAATTAACAATTTGAACTTACATGATTTACAATCTTTCAAATTCCACTTTCATTGAGCAATTAGTTTTGTGGTGTTCTTTTTAAAAAGTCTCAAAAATTTGCATACAAAATAAATGTACTGTATAAATAAATCGTTTTATTTGTCTCTCAAAAGTTAAACACGATTAGCGTTAATTTCTATTTACTTTCATTTCGATTAAATATCTTTTAATAATTTCTTTTTCAAAATATATTTTATGCTTCTTTGGCAAATAAACACACAAATGCAAAATTGTTTATGGGTTTTCCTTATTTTGGTTTGTGAATTCAATTTGAATTGTTATAATTGTAAATATTTATAAACAAAAGTCGCGATAGCCGAAACAAACACAAGAGGGTGGCGAATGGCGGACAAGCGCCTCGCAAAATAAAAGTTAAAAATAAAATGTTATAAGTGGCATACGCATTGTTTTTATTTTTATTTTTATTGATATATTTTTAAATTTTAGACTTTTGCTTTTCTTTTTTTGTTTTTGTGTTTCAAATTTATTTTTGGAAATAGACGTCAAATTGTTTATAGATTGGAGTAAAAATAAATTATTGCGCGCAGCGGCATAATTTGCCTCATTTGCTTGCACCTTTTATTATTATTATTCTTTTTTGTTTTTTTTTTGTGTTTGTAGTTATTTATGTTGCGTTTCTTTTCATATTATTTATTTAGATTCCAATGAAACAATCGCGCAAGAAAACGCGGCACAAACGCGAACGAAACGCGGAGATCTGAGAACTAAAGAAGCGGCGTTGCGAACGCGTACGAACGTACTGACGGATACGCCGAGCTGTTGACGTAGTCAGCACGGCCCACAGAGACACACGGATACGGAACGGTATCTATCGGTATCGGTATCGCTGTGCGTAAGTGTGTGAGTGCGAATGTCCAAGTGTGTGTAGCCGTAGCCGTAGCTTCGCGAATGCAGTGAGGATGTCGAATGAATCTCGTAATGTACGAGCGGAACGAGCACACATACAATTACACTCACTCCTACACACACACACACACACACACACATTCTCGCACACTCATATTCACACTCACACAGAGAGCAATGAGTGGGCAAAAGCTACATTCTAACGGCTACTGTGCGTGTATTAGTGCAACAGATTTCTGTTTTTGTGTAACAAAATATCACACACACACTCTCTCACATTGTGCGCTCTCACTTTAGCCCTCTCTCTTTCCAACGCGCTCTCTTGTCGCTCTTACTCACTCACTCACTCACTTGCGATTTGTTCTGAGCGCGCAGTCGCTTTGCAATTGAGTGACTTTTGTTTGATTGAGTTCTCACTCGAAACGAAAGCAAAAGCCTCACAAATCGACCGTCCATTTGAGTGAGTTGCAGAGTCAAACAAGAAACATATGGTGAGCACACACTTGCATACACACATACAGAGGCTGAACAGCCGTTTGTAGTGCTCTTGTTGTTGTCCATCTCCAGCAGCAACAGTTATTTTTCTGAAATTCCTTTTGCGGCTCACTTCGATTGCTACGGGCACCTGCCTCTCTCACATTCGCTCTCTCACTTTGTAGCTCTCGCTCTATTGCCTGCTCATAAATGTTAATTATCCATTTTGATGTACAGCTGCCTTTCAAAAGGGGGGAGACCTCCCACTCTTCTCCCGCCACTTACCTCACCTCACCTTCCATCCGTTGCTAACACATCGCCTTGGTTTTCTGGTTTCTGGTATCTGTATCTGTATCCGTATTCATAGTCCTACAGCCCCCGCTGGCCCTTTATCAAATTCGAGTATGTCTGTCAGTCTGTTTATTTATTCGACTCTCGTTTCATTCAGTTTTCCTTTCATTCTATCAGTTTTTCTTCTTTTATTCCGTTTTTCTGTTTTCTTTTTTCCTGTCATGTCACACAACGCATTGTCCTTGTTTTGGGCCCACTTTCGAGTGCTTTAGGCTGCTTCCTGACGTTGCTTCATAAAAACTTTGTTAACCTGCGTGTGGCAGCATAAAAACACTGCCATTACAATGTGACCCACAAGCAATGAGAGTCCTTAAGGTTCATTCAAGAATTCATAAATTCAATTTACTCAATAAACGTTGCCTAAATACATTAGATTTTCCAGAAACAAAGACAAAAGTGAGCTGATATTTTCTTTGTTAAGTTTGTACTGACATCAATATGTATATACAAACAAACCAAATGTATTGAATACCATAATTAAGCTAATATTTGTTGATGAAGTGTGAATATTTATAAGACTGTTCTTAGAATAAGTTCCAAAAAAATTGATGGATTTAAAATTCAATGGTTAGTCAACATGCTAAGACTTCATAAACAAGAAATCAGTTTCGAAATCAATCCAAGATTACCAATAAGAGTTGAAATACTTTTCAGTGAAGGAAGGTCCTTTATCTATTGTGTCAAGGTAATGACAAGTAAAAAGTAGAATCAACCTTTACTACAATCATTAAAATGATCTAAGTGACCAGGACTCAAAAACCCATTAGTTAGCATGCAAAGCATTTAGGGTATAAATATTCTGACATGGGTTCAAGGAGCAACAACCATATAATTTAAATTTTGGGGAACTTGCTCAAGTTATCAGCTAATGGATAAGTGGAAATATTGATTTGTAGTTAAATATAAACCAAATTATAGAAAAGCACTCCTTAAATAGTTGTCCAATAGGCGGGGTATTATTATACGATTATTTCCGCATTTCCCACACACTACTTACACCTCTGTTATTATCAAAGGGGTATCATTTACATATCGGAAAGTTTTTATTCATTTTATATAATATAATTTCTTCGAGCATTATGAAAAGTTCGTTTTAGCCGAATCGGTCTCAATCCTTCTGCTCAATGCCTGTACCTGCTGTTAATGTAACTTTAGCAGAAGATGACTTTACGAAATTCTGTAAAAATCACGCATCGTCACAAGCATGTTCGCATTTACGACTTGAGGGGCGCCACACATTGTTGCAGGCTTGAATGTGGAGGAATTGGAAGTAACATTAACAGTAGCAAAAGCATATGGCAACATGGGAATGCAAATGTTGCATTTGACCTCGACGCGGCATCTGCAACTGCAACGTGCGTGTGTCCTTGTGACTTTTAACACCCTTGCCTCCAGAGAGATGATGATGAACTCGATGCCAAGCTGGGCTATTGCTGCTGCTGTTGCTGATACTGATGGCGACAACTGCCAGTCGGGAGAGTTGTGAGTCGTCGCCTTCTGCAGTTAATTCAATAAAACGCCGCTCGCATTTCGCGCATGTCCATGTCCAGAGTCAGTTCGCCGTAGCCGTGCCACACATGTGCAACATGCGGCGACACATGCGCACTTTTGTGGCAATGTGTTGAGTCCGACTTGGATGCATTGCCAGGCACCTAACCGCTTTTCCTCGGTATTCTCTTATTCTCTCTCTCTCTCTCACTCTGCTAAGCGCGGCTGCATCGCATTTTGTGTTGTCTTTGCCACCACGCAGAGGGTCCTACAACGTGGCACCCCAACCAAGATCAACAACATCAACAACAATAAGAATGAGTGCAAGCCACGTGAAGTTGTTGTGTCTGTAAACGTTGCGTAGGTAATTTCTTAAGACCCTGTACTTCAAAAAGCACAAAGGGTATAGTGATTTCAGACTGATCTAGAGACACTAAACTTGGTATGTAAGTTTCTACGTACCTAGTCAAGACCAGGATCCTCCTCGCAAATAGAAAAACCAATTTTAAAGTCGAGCTAAAAGATGTGTATATTCTTTAGACCCGGATCTGTCCTAAATATTAAATTTTAATCGGAGTTTTTCTTGTGTGCAAGTTTACTTTACATATGACTACAGGATCTCCCTCAGTCGAGCATGCTTCACTGTAGATTTTATATATTTTTTTCAAATTGCCTGGCTTTGAGTGAAGTTTGAGTTGCAGTTGCAGTTGGTCCACAGTTGTTCAAACTTAAATACCCTGTGCAAACAGTTTAGATAGGGTAAATGCTTGGGTGAGTTGCTTATGCTTCTAAGACATAATCAATCTAGTCAATCAATCTCAAGTTTACTATTTAACGCTGTATTTCTTATTTAACTTCAATTTAATTTAATTTTTAAATAAACCACAAGAATTTTAAATCACTTTATTTTAAATTCAATAAATTAAAATGGAAAAGAAGTCTAACGTTGCTTTAATTGAAGATTACTTTTCACAAATTACGCCCAGAAATTTTTTATTAACTTTTGCCAAAAGTATGTGGCAAAGAGGGTTATGTTCTTAGCTTAACATTTTGCTCATCAATGTTTACAATATTTTCATAATATCATAATAAGAACAGGGCTTAAATTTCAATCTCACAATTGTGTACGAGCACAATTCCAATTGACCAACTTTTTGGCAAGCCGCTTGTCTAATTTAAATGCAGGCCAAGGCAAATAAGGAAACAATGCCAGAAGCAATTAGGCCAGTAATTACTTGGCTGTGACACAAATTGAATAAAAAGCTATAGACAAAGCTATAGCGAGATCTCAGGACAAGCAGCCATCCCATAGGATCGGAGCATTAGCATTGCCTAATTACATTTCAATCGCATGTCTTAAAAGGCGCTTAAACTCTCAATCGTTCATCAAAATACGGACACAACATTACGGGCGACTGGGGAGTGTGTGTGCGCTGAGTACAATTTAAATGTGATTAGATATTAGCTTAAGGATAACGCCTGCAGGAACATCAAAAAAGTAAAGAAAACAAAAAAAGAGAAAAGCGAAACAAAAAGAAAAGTAAAAGTAAAAGTGAAAGTGAAGCAGGAAAAAGGCTTTTGGCAGACTAAATTGTTGTTGTCAACTGAAGCATGTCTAAACGGGCAATAAGGGATGCCCCTCCAATGCCGTTACTCCTGTTCCTGTCCCTGCCGCATAAATACTCCATGGTTTGTCTCTCTTTGAGTTGCCTAATCTAATCAATTTCGTTGTTGCGACCGCCCACACAGGCAACAAGAGGCATCAAGTGAGGCAGCCGCCTGTCAGCTTCAATAAGGCTACCTTAACATGTGTGAGTGGCAAGGGGGAGGTTTTTGGGAACCAAGCAGGCAGCTGAGCGGCGGCGGTGAAAGCATTTCACTGTTTGCATCAATGATGAGCGGATGAGAAGCACAGCAACACGGCTGTTGCTGCCACACTACGCGGCAGGCTGTTAAAGTGGCTACAAAATGTGGCCATGACAGGCTTGCCCCGCCTTCGACCTCCTCTTCCTTTCCTTCTCTTCCCTTGATTTTATATTATTCAGTCTATGGTTGTCAAATGCATTGGCCTGCAACCGTTAACTATATTAAAACCTTAAGCATTTCATATAGATACATATATAATTAAGCTTTAAATAAGCCTTCTTTCGTTGAAACTTTTAACAAACTGACACATTTTCACTTTCGTTTCGCATGTTGCGGGAATTTCCACAGGTAGAAAAGCGAAAGCCCACACACTTATCCCCAGCTCCTGACCCCAATTCGACGATGTGACAGCACACAAATGGCAAATAAAAGTTGTACGAACTGCCAGGACAAATATTTCATGCAAATGCTTTGGCAAGGACACGTGCAGTAAAAGGTTTTCCCGCTGCCCACACAATGCCACACAAATTATAATTGAAATGGATGCTTTCAAAGTACTGAAAACATATATCCGTATCTCTGTAGCCGTAACTACATAAATCGACTCTTCAAGGCAAGCTACGAAATGGGAATTCGGGAAAGAATGAGGGCGGCATTAATTGATTTGGACAAGCGGATAAGTGATTTTCTAGTTGTACAGCTTTGTGCAGAAATTCATTCATGCAAAATTCATTGATACTTATAGTATAAGTGAACATTATTCGAGTGAAAACGGCCTGGGAAAACTAACTAAATATGCATACAAAACTTATCAAATCGTAAAGAATAATAAAAGTATTTTCATGTTTCCTAGTCAGTTCAAGGACGTTCTATATTTAAACAAGGCTCAAGCAAATAATTGTTTTCTATTTTGACACATATTTAACAAGATTAAATGCCATTACAACTGACATTTTAGTTTCAAATTTTCTTTTCCAATCTGTCTCTCTAGAGTCTAGGGAAAACGGCCTTTAGCCTGGCAATGTAATTTATATACATTTTATCTCTAAGGAAGTTGAATCAAAGATGATTTTTTTTTTGAGGTAATTGCTATTGATATTTGGAGTGAGTGAAAATCACTATTTAATATTTATTGGTAGTAAAAAAAAAAAAAATGTTAATGGAAACGAAAAATATCAGTTTAAAATTGTTAGTGAAATTGTTTCCAGTCATCAAAGTATTAATCAAAATAATAAGTTGAATGGATTCACAGAAGTCAATAAAACTAATATAGTAGAACCTTTGTTTCATCTTTCAATGGAAAATATACCACTCAGTTAATTGAATATATTGAATATTCGAATATTCGCTACAGCTACGTGCGATGTCAGGGCACAGACCAGACATCAGGTAATCATTTTGAAATCAGCATCACATTTCTATAGCAGGCATATCAATCATTGTGACTACGCTATTTTGCTTGACTGTCTGTCATAAGAGTACACACACACAGTCACTCACACAAACACACACACACACACAGGCAACCGTACTTTTTGTGGTAAGTAAGGCCCAGGGAAACTTTAACTGTTTGGAGTATTAGATGGGTGTTATGGTTCGTTGGGCAGGTGTAGGACAACAACAGATAGACAAGTAGGCAGGGGTCGCATTGGAAATTGACAGCTAGTGGGTGGGCGATAAAGTAAAGTGTCCCACGCACACACACACACACATACACATACAAACACACAAAGATACACTTGCAAACGCATCCTGTAGCAACGCCTCACATAATATGATATATTTTTAATGTCTTTATTATGTTTCATTGAGTGTAAATATTTGCCTTGTATACAAACACTCGCAACAGTGTTGGTAAATTTTAAAAAGCAAAGAAAGCTTTTTTTAATAAGAAAAAAGTGCTAAAAAAATATATCTGAAGTTTCGAGCAATAAAAATCTATTTTCTGTCATATTTATAAACATTTATAAACAATATCCAATAATATTAATCTTTTCAAAATAGTCAACCAGTATCTGTAACATTTTAATATTGGAACACTTCGTTCTAGTCTTACAAAACAGTCAAAGCAGTCAATCTATAGCTTTGGTATTGAGCTCATCTACATTTTTTGCGAAAACTTTCCCAAAATTGCTTTTCTTTTTTGCTGAAAGCCTTCAGTGTTTTCGTATTGCAACATAGACAGGCAGATTTCTAAGTTTATCGGTTATCAAAACAGATTCAAAACAAAGCCAGATTTGACTGGAAAAAGGTTGATTTGGCAACACTGACTAGCATATCACACACCAGCTGAAGTAGCAGAAGATGCCCCATAATACGCGGCACGTGCTGTGCGTTTCAAGTTAAGCCATGAAACAGATACAAAACTTTTCATTTCTTTCAGTTATAGAGAAAGAAAGAAAATGACAAAGAGAGAGAGTGGGAATATAAGGTGTTGGGAGTTGTCTGAGGGCTAGAGTAAGGCCTGGGGATATTTTTCACACTCACCTTGTTAAAGTTTTTTTTTGCGTGCGCAAACAACAGGTACAAAAAGTTTTACTGCAAAGAGAAACAAAATAGAAGAGAATTGGTTTTAGAAGTGATTCAAATAAATACAATAAGTAGTACTCGAAGTACTTAATTTTCTATTGGCATGACGACAACACTGCCACCTAATTAATCTTAGCTGTCGAAGGCGTGCTCTCGTCTCTCGTCTCGCCCCTCAAGCAGAAAACACACGCAATTTATGACGATCAGTTCAATGCACACGAGTTTTGTGTAACCTCCTGCAAAGGGAACCCAAGACAGGCAGCCGTCGTCCAGATGAGCTGAGGAACGGATCCAAAGAGTTGGCCCCCCTGAGCTGGCTTAGGATTGCAAACACTACTGATAAAAATAAAGACGCTCGACTTAAAAACACCCTTTAATAAGCACTAAAATATCACTTTTATTTTAAATTGCAGAAGATTGAAAAGGATGGGATCAAATTCAATGAAAGGAAGCGCGAAAGAGGGCAAGAAGGAGATAAACTGAGTTTAAAAAAATATAGATGAAAAGAGAGTCTGAGTTAATCTCGTTGGTACATTGAACCCAATTTCCCAACTTATATAGCAATGGGTAACCAACATCTAAAACAAAACAAAATAAAAAGGCTTTAATAGATGCAGAATATATTAAGAAGTCGAACCATTATTCGTTGGACAATCCTTGTGAACAATATTTAGATGCAGAACAGATTTCAAAGTCAAACATTTCCTACAAAGACACTGTTAATTAAGACTTAATAAGTTTTGTCAAAGCTATGAGATTTTGGTTTTAATAAAGGGCACAATTTGACAACTGGTACATTATAAACTATAATAACAGTTGTTAGATAAATTGGATATCTGTCTTTTAAAAATGATTTCAAGACAGTTTTACTTATTTGTAAAGGGTATAACAGTACACACATGTATCACACAAACACACTTTGCATGAGTCCAACTTTGTGAGGGGCATTGTCTCTTTATGCAGGCAGAGTAAAAGCGAGTTTAAAGTTGAAAGGATACCATAAATCTTTAGAAGCTGATGCAAAGCGACAGCCACAACACTTGCACTCTTTTCCTCTACATTTTTCTCGCTCGCAGTTGTCATGATGAGGCCGGCTTGGCAGCAAAACATTGACAGCACTGGGTTTAGTGTGTCTCATATGGATAAAGCCAGGCCAGGCCAAGGCAGGCAGACAAGACATGTCTCTCGACTGCTCTGCATAGCATCAAAAAGTGCGCAATGTTTTGAATTAAGACTGATGTGGCATTAGGGAGTTACTGGCAGAGCTTTTCATGCGCATTTCGAATATAAATTTGAACGACATGCAACTTGCGGGAGAGTTAATAGTATGAAAAGTTCAAGAAACATGTTCACATTTTAAATAAGTTATAACAAGGGACACTTGAGATGACACTCTGCTGGCATTAGATAACTTTTTCGCATTTAATAGTTAATATACTCTTTCATTCTTATATGAATGCAATCCCACTGTCTATCCTACTATCGCTAGAGCTTAAAGACGGCACGGAAAGTGAAAATCAAGCAATTGAAGCCAATTAGAAACCTATTTCATTGTCATTATATGTATATGTCAATAGTTAAATATGTACTTACATAAATAAATATAAATTTACAATCTATCAGATTGAAAAGCTTTAGAGTCTGCATGAAGTTTCTAATTAGTTTCGAAATAATAACTTCCTAAGCTTTATTTGTCCAATAAGTAATTTTTTTCAAAACTTTGCGAACTCAATATAAACTATTTTAGAAATAGTACTAATTTTAGCCTACTAATAATAGCCAAATAATATTTAAAACAATATGCAGCATGATCATTTGAATTTTTAAAAAGTTAAACAAGTTTGAAATTTGGAAGAGTCGCATTAATATTAAATTTTTATTTTTTTTACTTTTTAAATTGGATGCCACGACTTAATTAAAAATTAAAACTCTAAAAATAAGTTTCTTGTGCGTTATTCGGAAATACAAATTTCAATAAAACTGCAATAAGTATTTTGACTTTAACGAATTAAACATATATCAAATTACGCGTGAGACATGCTGTAGCCAAAGTTTTGCCAGTCAATATATCTTTCAAGAATTTGATAAACTTTGAAGTATAAATGGGAAGTGAATATCAATCGTCACTTCCTTAAAATGATGACGCACCCTTCAGCTAACTTTTTATACACAAAATGTATTCGTGTACTAAAAAACATCTGAGAAAAGGCTGAAAAAATTATACTCAAAAATCAATTGCGAGTTGGCTCAACATTGTGACGTCAGCTGCTCAGCTGTTGATGGATAATTTTATACAGGGAAGTATATTTAAATCCTGCACGCGATATATATTTATAACTAAAGTGTGTATGCTCAATCAGCTGTTAGACTTATGTCGACCCAAAAAAAAAAAGAAATAAAATAAATGGAGAGTAAGAGGATGAGGTACAAGGGGAAACAGAAGGAACTACCAACTGTCTGCTCAATAAGTATTATTATTATACTATGCAATATTGTAAAGCGAACCAAACACCAAAAACATACGCAACATGTGTGTACAATTTGTTGTTGCCGTTGTAGTTGTTGGTGTTGTTGTTGTTGTTATTATTATTGTTGGCGAGGAGCACATGGCACAAGATTCGGCTCATGAAATGAACCGTATATGTGCCAAAAAGTCAATGATAGACAAAACACAAAAAATACAGACAGACAGACGGACAGAGAGTGAGACACACATATACCCATAGTTGATACAAATATTTTGTTTTCAAGCAAGCGCATTTCCCGGACCCATATCTGGCCTATCCTTCTCCCCCTCTTATCTCAGGGTCTCAAGTGTGCATATCCTTTAACTTCCTTTAAAAGGCATTTAGCATACAAGTCGATCGTATAGCTGAGATACATTGCAATGCCAACTCAAGTGCCTCCGGGCCACAATTCAGAGCCCTGCACTACGTTTAAATATTTTTATGACCCGGGCCGAGCTGTTGTCTCTGTGAGTATGTATATAAGAGTGTGTTTGTGTGACTACATTTCTGTGTGTGTGTGTGTGTGTGTGTAGTTTCTCACCTACGGTAGCAGCAGCGCTAGACTACGTCCATTTCGAAACAGATCTCTAGTAGCAGGAAAGATGTACATATATGCATGAATGTAGATCTTATATATGTTTCCTTTGATTTTCTTTATACATGTATACGTTATATGTATGTAAGTATATATATATGTATATAGTATGTGTGGATGCAGACACAAATGTTATTGACGTCGCCGTCCGGGCACCGTCAATAGCGGTGCCCAGAGACGCAGGGCGGGGTAAGACGAGCAGCGGCCATACGTTGACTCAGGGACTGTGACTGCGATTGCGGCTGGGACCCGGACTGGGGCTGCTGTTTGTTGTTAGACCCTGCACTTTAAAAGTGAAAGTGTCTAATGAGCTAGTCAATGTGGAACACAGACAGAAGGAGAACTAGAGAAACCAAACTCGGTACGTATGATCTTTGATGATTAGTAATATAGAATTGTTCAATAAAGACTATTTACGGATAAAGATGCAATAACTTAGCGGTTATCAAAACGGTTATCAAAATATTTTCAGATATCGAATTAAAAGAAAATCCGTAATTCCCAAACTTTTAAAATAGTTTGATTGATCTTATTCTAGAGTCTCTGTTTTTCTGAAATGTCCTTAAAAATTCTTTACGAAAGAATAAGAAACTGGAAATTTATTAAAAAAACAATTGCCGAGTCGGGTCAAACGAAGAACAAATTAGTACAGGGTCTCTTACAGTCGGTTGCCTCAATCGTTTTCCTTTATTCTAGAGGATCTTGTTGTTGTTGTTGTTGGGACTCTGGGTGATGTTACCGTTAAAAGAAATGCAATTAAAATGAATCTCTAGACCCCTAAAAACTTCATGCTGCAACAGCAACAGCAGAAGCTACCACAAAGCGTTGCAGTAGCGGAAGCAATTAGTAAACTGAGCAGTCTTCCCATATACTCGTAATCCCATAGCAAATCTCTGTGCGCCTCACGCGTGCTCTACGTGGCATTTTCAGTGTGACGGCTGCTCTGCTCTGCTCTTGTGTAGGTAAAAAAAAAAAAAAAAATGAAAAAAAATATACACTACACGCGTTGGGGAAACGCACTTAAGGAAGTACATAATATGCAGACAAACACATAACATTGCATATGTGTTGTGGCTGTCGGATCTGCTTAGTCTGTTCGGCCCCCTTTTGATATAGGAGGGCAAACGGAACACGTTTAATTTGTGGTGGCGCACATGCAATCCTTTCGACAGTCTCAGTCTCCTCCAATCGCTCCCTGTATCTTCCCCCTTTGTGCACATACGCATTCATAATTTTTATAATTTGTTGATGTGTCATATTGTATTTCCTAATTTGGTTTGCATGACGATTATGGAGCAACAACTAGAAATAGAATTGTACTACGTACTTCATATTCAATCAATGTAAAAAATCTATAAATGTTGACATAAATCGAATTCCTATTTAAAGTTTTAAGATAGAAACTAACAATTGATAGATAAGCGATAAATAAACCAATCTTTTAATTCTAAGAAAAGTAATTTAGTAATTTGACATACATTCTGTGAAATAGTCTAAGCTTTATCAGTCTTTCCATGCAAAGAAAATTCCAGACGTTGTATTCTTTTTCTGTAATTTTACTGAATTTAGTTATGACAGTTTCAACATAAAATCCTTGTTAAGAAATAAAATAAATCTTTTAATACTAAGAAAATTAATTTTGTTGAGCTTGACATTTATTCTGAAAAATGCTCTAAGCTATAGCAAGTTTCTCAATGAAAAGAAAATTCGAGAAGTTGCATTCATTTTACTATAACAATTTAATAAATTTAATTGTGGCAATGGATTATAAAGTACAGCACAAAGTTCTAAGACAAGCCTTCTTTTTTGCTCAGTCTTACGTCTTTTGTAGACCCCCAGCACTAACTGGAAATATTGGACCACCCAGCCTGTAGCTGTTGTTGCAACAAAATGCAAAAAAAAGGAAGACATGGATAATATATGACGAAAACAAACAATAAAATTCAGAAAAAACATTGAACGATGATGCAGACATCAGACATCTTCATGTTTATAGGATTATCTATGTATCTTTAGCTGTATGTATCTGTAAATAAAAGTTCAGATTTAGCTGTGGCACGTGCCAACTTGTTTAAAATATGTACCGCACATATCTAAAAATAAAAATATCTGCCAACATGCTAAATACAATTGTGTAAAAATAAAATAATACACAATTAGCAAAGAAATCAATTGTTTATTTCAATTGCAAAAGTGCAAGAGCCAAAATCCAATTCAACACAATTGATAATATTTTTTTTTAATATACTCACAACGAGGGGAGTAAAGAGCAGGAGGTGTGTGTGTGGTTGTAAGTATTTATAAGCTGCGACCTGTTGTCTGCCATTCATTCAGCAAGAATAACAACAACAAGTTGGCCAAAATAAGACGGGCAAAGTTAAATATAAAACAAAAACAAATGTTAAATTTAGTTATGGATATTTTTGTGTTGCAAACACACACAGACACAAAAACACACGCACACAGAAGCGACCACAGCAACAGCAGCAGACTCAGACAAGAAATCTATAAAATTATCCTTTTTATTTTTATTTATAACACGGAACAGATTGATCGAAAACGAATTGAAATGAAACAAAACAAAGCAAAAGAGTCTTAAGCGTTAGTTAACGTGTATTACGGCCATATACAAAATGGCTGCCGCGATCAGCTCACATTTTTGCCCATTCCCCTTTTCTTTTCTTCTCCTTCTTCATTCACCTCTACAGAGTAAAAGCGCATGCGCCAAAAGCTGCCAAGCTCTGTCAATGTATTTGTGCATTCATGTGACTCGTGCTCTCTCACTTGCTTGGCTATCCTGCTTGCTCTTACTATGGCTCTCACTTTTCTACTCGCTCTCGTCTGCGCTCTCTGGCGGACATTGTATGAGTGTGCCGCCATTTGCATTTTCTGTCTAAATATAGACAAAGCGTGTGATCGTCTCATAGGTGAAAGAGAGAGCGCGCATCTGTGTCTGTGGCTGTGTGGCTGTGTGTATGTGTGAGTGTAAAGAGTCGCTGCTTTGGTCTCATCCATGTACGTCACTCATTTGCAGGTCTGTTTGAGTGTGTGTTTGTGGATGTTGCCCCCCCTGAGTCCACACCGCTCTGCTTGCTGATTAAATTACAGTGCTTTTGCTTTGAAAAACAACATTTTTTGTGTGTTGCTGTTGTTTCGAAATTCGAAATTTTTCCAATGCCCCCTACAAAATGCTGCCTACTCGTTGCCCATTCGGATGACTCGTTGGCCTCCAAGACAGGTGCTGCCGAAAGGCGTTACGAAAACACCGCCTTCTGCCCCATGTACAGTTGCAAAATCAAGCATGCCCCATCATAGCCCTCGATGTTGTTGCATCTGCTGTCTGTCGTCGCCATTTGCGCAGCTGCAGGCACAAGCACGCACACTCATGCATAATCGTGCACAAATACCTATACACCGTAAGAGTAAAAACAAATCAACCAGCAGATTTTTTTGTTTTGTTCTTCAACTGACGTATCGTATAAACATTTCTGTATACAGAGTGTATTTTACAATTTGTTGTTCCCTTTTTTGTGTGCTGAAACACATGGGGAATACAGTAAATATACAGAAACAACGTAGAAATGATACATGATCTTCGTAATACATACATATACAAGCCTTTCGCTGATAATATGCATGTAATTTCTGTTCATTTAATCTGACCAGCTCGAAGAGTACATAATTGCAATCCAGAGAAAGTTATCAAATCAGAAGATGTACATATTAAGTTCACCTAACAAGCCGTTCAGAAAATTTATCATGCTCAGTGGCTAATTTTAGAAATGTCAAGTCTTACCGGTATTCATAGAAAAATTCAGAATCTACTGTTTTTAAAGTATAATAAAATGTTTAAAAAGAGGGCTTTATTTGTGAAATTTTTACAAAAAGCTTCTAAGCATAAGAATTTAAACAGCAGCTCAAAATTTACTATGGTTTTACTTTTAACACATGTTGTCTTACTGTTATGCATGAAAACATGTTAAAATTACTGTCTAAATGACTTGTCAATAGGACTTAAAAGCTTGTCAGTTGTGAAATCTATGGATATTCAATATGCAAAACATGAAACAACAATTTCAATTTGCAAGCAAAATCTAGCAAGAGCGAGTGCAGCACCAACAAATTGACTAAGAAAAACATTTCTTAATTCTCAAATAAAAAAGAAAAGAAATAAACAAATAAATCTAGAAAGAATAACAACAAGATGAAAGTGTCGCCATTTTGCTTAGTCTTTTGGTGCTTTGGTTTATTCTTTTTTCTTTTTTTTTTGTCTTTTGCTTTATTGTGTTGTATTTCTTTTTCTATGAGTTCTTTAGCTCTTCCTTTGGGCTGTAGCGAGTAGTTGCACTATGAAGAGTCTGATATTTTCACGCTTAATCACTAACTGTCCCCATGAGCAGAGCCCCATTGGATGTCGGCATCGTCTGCGGCGACACAGAAGACAACAAGACACAAACATTTTGGAACAGGGCCAAAATACTTGATGCTGCAAATGAAATGGCAGAACGTCGAGCAAAATGCAAAATGCACAAATGTCAGGCATAAAAAAAGGGGAAACAAGAGGAAGGAACGAATGAAGAGAGCCGGGAGAGGCATAAGAAATGAGAGGAAAGATAGGAATAAGGCGACACAGTGCACAGTGGGGAGGGGAAGCATAAAACTCGAGCCAAAAGATGCGGCACGGACTGACAGCCAGAAAATTGAAAGAACGAACGATACTCGCACATCAACAACAACAAGAACAACAAATGGGGGGAAAAACTTTAATTTTCTTTTATTGCGGTCGTCGCGCGCAATAATTGCACGTAAACAGCAGCAACAAGAAGAAACAACAACAATATGAAAAATTCGACTGCTCATTTTCTTTTTGCTTCGGCCAGATTTTATGAGATGTGTCTACAGGTATACAATACACACGCACACGCACACTCAAAGCCCAATCCATGAGTGTGTTTGTTATTATTACACAAGACGCGTGCTTGAATTCTTTATGATTCCCTCCAATCCCTCAATCCACCCCACACATGCATGAATATTTTATAATTTCCATAGAGTGAAAGAGAGAGATATTGAGTGTGAGAGAGGAAGAAAGATACATTTCAACCAAATTGCCTGCAATGACGTTCAATATTTTTTCAAATGTTTGTATGACGCACTTTCATTTGCCTCCTTTTTCCACAAATTTGACAGTGTGTGTGCAAATGTTCATCATTACGGAAAAACGAATATGAAAGATGCTTTTCAAGTATGAATAATTTCAACTGGAAAGTTAAGTAAATGCTGTTGCGACTAGCGAAAAGTGAAAGTAGCTTTATATAATATAACATATTATTTCTGTAGACAATTTTGTAAATGAATTTGTTTTGATATTTAATCGGACATTGAACTGGCACCATATTAAAATACCTATCGATATGCTCTCATTAAAGCTGTAATCGAACGCTTTATCTTTCGAAGTGTTCGTAGCCTTTTTGGCCTTTGCTTTCCGCTGTTGCCATGGCATTAAAGCCGCGCAATGAAACGGGCCAACGGGCCAACGAGCCAAAAAGACTCAAGAAATTTCTTGGCAAATGTTTTACGTTAATTGAACGCCAAGAAATACCATCTCTGTGCGTGTGTGTATACGTGTGTGTGTGTGTGTCTGTCTGAATGTCCATTGTGCACACACAATACATGCTCAGCTGTTGTTGTAGGTCTTGCCCCGCTGATACCAAAGATACAAACATAAATATACAACATATACGCATGGTATGTTCTACAATATTTCGGTGAACACAGTGAACACTTGATAAAGTAGAACTAAGCTCTAAATCAAAAAATATTTGAAAAGTACAAAATAAGAGTTTGACAATAAGACATAGAAAATAAGTTTCTGAATAGACACTATTATTTTAATCTAGAGAATAGTATAAGATTTGTAAATTAAAATTTAAGACAATTACATTTCATGAAAAAAATCTTTTACGAGGTAAGTAGAATTCAACCAACGATCCAAGATATTCAAAATCCAAAATTTGCGATTAAAGATATTCAACATAATATTCGAGCTATTTATTCTAAGTTAAATACGAAGTTTAACTTTCCGAATTTTTCCAGAAAATAGCAAGTCCTTAAGTTCAACTTTTCTTAGTTGAAGCCAGGGATTCAACCCGAAACTAATAAAGGTTTCATTTACGGTTACTAGTTTCAATCGCTTAAAATTGATTAACGATTTCGTTAACGGCTTGAATCCCTGGTTAAAATAAGTTCTTCGTTTTAAACATGAACCGATCTGATCGGACAGCTTAAGCAACTCTCCATTCTTCATGCTGGTTCATAACTATTAATTTATTATTATTTAATAAAATGTATTTGTTGCTAATTAATTAAAAAATGCTTACCTGTCAAATGCCGCTGTTGAGCAACATGAAAAAAGTCCAACGTTTCTAGTGCCTTTAAAATGTGTAGTGACAACTAGTTAACATCTTTATAATACATAGTAATAAATATATATTCTACGTATATATTTATTTGTTGTATATGGCAAATTTGAATGCTGTTAAGCCACTTGATCTGTGTACTTTTAGGTGTTATATTTCCTGATTTCAGTTAAAGTTATTTTATTATTGTTGTTGTTGTTGTTGCTCTTATCAATTGACTCTGACGTTGACGTTGTGGTTTTTGCCTCTTCCACCTGCACTGCTTATGCTGCAACCGAATTGTGTAACTGAAAATAGATAAATGACAGAAACATTTAACCATATTACTCAAACACAAAAAGATAGAAAGGATGTCCTTATTTACGTCATGATAGACATACAGATTCCCGCAGGCTTTAAGCCTACGCCTGAATGTGTTGCATATGCAACAAGTCGGATTCAGAGACAATTTTGCAAAACTTTTGGGGGTTTTATGTGGTTGTGGTATAGAACCTGGCATCGTTGTAAAGTATGCAAAATGATTGACGCTGGAATACTCTGTGCTTCAACTCAGTAGAATTGAGGTCATGTTAACTTACAAAAAAAAAAAACAATTTGCAAAGATTTCATATCCTTTCAGAGACTAGTATTCAACTTTTGACTGATGACAGCTTAATAAATAAAACTTTATTTGGTCAGATTCTATAAAACCAGACACAGAATCTACCAGTTTTGTTGAGATATCTCAAGATGACATGCTAAGGTGGAAACAGGCTTTTTGCTGTTTAATACGATTCATTAATTTGTTTCCGGACAAAATTGTATCACCATCAGCATGGCTAAAAAAAAATAGTCTAAGAATTGTCTACTACCAGTTAGCATGGTTTATTTGTTACATATACACCCCATTTATGATTTCTTCATAGGGTATTTTTAAGAGGAAAATGCGCGTGCTGGTCTCAAAACGCCCACATGCCTGGCGCTGTGCTCTCCTGTAGTGTCTATCCATGAGTGTGCTGTCGCTTAGAGTGTGTGTGCGAGAGTGTGTTTGTGTATGTGTGAGTGTGTTTGTGTGTATGTCAAGCGTGTGGGTGGCTAATGAAATGCTTCAACAGCAGCAACGACATCAACCGCATCCATCTACATTCACACACACCTACGTTGATCAGTTTTGGCCCCGTGCCGTATATGTATCTTTGTATCTGGTATATCTTTGTTTCTATGTATCTGCACCTATATATGTATGTGCATATGTGAGGGTTTGTGTGTGTTGTCATGGCACCTCGATAGCGCAGGCAGCAGCATACACAAACAGAGCTTTTCCAGCGGGTCCAAATTGTCTACAGTTTTTCCACTTTTTTCACATTCAGTGCGAAAAACAGAGACAGGGAGACAGAGGGAGATAAAATATAGAGAGTAAAAGGGAGATAGAAATATAAGAGCGGAATGCAGACTGAATACAGTTGTCTACAATAAATTGTTCGACTCCGACTTTTCGGCTCTTTGTCATGATTTTCGACATTTTTGTCAATGTTCTTCTTCTTGTGGCGCTTTTCTCTCACTTGATTTTTATGACATTCCCTCTGTGAACACAGACAGAAACAACGCCCACCTCTCTGACCAAACAGCCAAAAAAACAACAACAAAATGGGGTGACAATCCCTTTTATCCTCCCCTGTTGTTACCCTTCTGCAGAGCAACATTCTTTAAATCATCATGTGAGGCCGAGACACAACAATTAATGAATAAGTTACCAAATATTCTTGTAAATATTTCCATAATAAACTCGTAGTATAATTTTGTTTCTCTCTTCTTCTTCTTGTTGTTGTTGTTATTG
Source organism: Drosophila putrida (assembly GCA_037043535.1). NCBI lineage: Eukaryota > Metazoa > Arthropoda > Insecta > Diptera > Drosophilidae > Drosophila > Drosophila putrida. Next base: position 5,372,419 of record JBAMBI010000160.1, on the reverse strand, counting down.
TTATTATTGTTGTTGTTGGGGCTTTTGGCTGGCATTTGAAATGCTAGAAAAATGGCGTCGCATTTTGCGGGTTGTTGTGGGGCTGAATCTGTGAGGCTTTTGTAATTTTTGGCAGACATCCAAAGTCTACACAAATTTGCGTAAATAAACAACAACATTTTGTTGCAATTTAGAAAGAGTCGTTAATGCTTCTAGTTGTTTCTTTGGGTCGAAAGAATTGCACGAAGTTTTTACACAAAATATGCGAGGCGAGTGCCAAAAAAAAGGGGACACAACCAAACCAGTCTGTACATAGAGCTATAGAGAACTAACTCAAAATACATACGATTCAATTCAATACATACTTCACTCTCCTTATATATACTGTGAGTGGAGCGGCGCCGTCCCCAAGTGGAGTCTGACGACTGTGCGTATTGGATTACAACGGAAACGGAAATGCTTATCGAATATGATTGGAATGACAATCATGTCTCCAACCCTACCATTTAATTCTTCCCCCCGCAAATTGCTAAGCCTAGAAAAATTCATAGAAAGCCTAAGACAAAGCCTGACCCAAGGCACATTAGAAATTAAAGTACATAAAGTCGAATGTAAAATACACTTTTCTTTATATTATTTGGTTAAAAAATATATATAATTAATAAATTTAATAAATTCTTAAATTTTTTTCGTCTTTTCATGTTTAAATTTTAGATTTTTTTATTCAATTATGTATTTCACTTTTTCATTTTTTCTAATTCAATTTAAAACGTTAAGAATTTTATTTAAGACGTTAGATTTATAATTATTATTCTGACCCGAGACATTTCAACTTGGTATTACGATTCTATTAATTTATTTTATTTCAAGCGAAATATGTTTTTTAATTTAACGCACTCGTATCAAGTTAATATTAAGACTCTCACCGAACCCTTCAAAGGCTTATCACATGTGTCTTGTGTCTATGAAAACACTCAAAGTTTCTGTTTGTTGTTGTTGTGACACACACTCATTCACACCCACAGTAAAACCGCTTAGTAATAGCCTTCAGCTCTAAAAGCAACTTAAAAACGAAAGCAAAGCACAATAGAAACACTCTGCAGGTGGATTGAAGGATTAGTTGGCAACTAAGAAGCTTTGCAGCTATTGTTAAGCTCGTCAGCAGTGCAGAATGTTCGCATTGACAATATTTCCGAGTGTTTATTGACAGCTATATATGTATAAACAACAAATGTCGTTAATACCCACTCTTCTTAAAATTAATTGTTCAATTTTCTATAGATTTGCCAATTAAATATTTAAAAAAAATGTGATTACCTTTAATTAATATATTTTTTATAGATAATATAATAAATAATAATATAAAATTATAATATACTAATAAAATAATATTAAAAAGTTTCATTTTATTTTGTCAATTTTCAAAAACTGTGCTTACAATCTTGTGAAGCGCCCTCTAGCAGCATTTATGTGCAGCAGATCGTGTGGTTGATGTTGCTGATGCCGCCATCTGTGGGCAACGATCATATCAAGCGCCATCTGGCGGTCAGCAACATGTGTTTGCAACATCTGAGTTTCTGGCAACATGTTTAATTTGCATTTTAGCATCATTATGTTAAACAACAATGTTGATGCTGCCGCTGTTATCGCCAATGTTGTTGTTGTAATTCACTTTGCGCGATTTTCGTAGGAAAACAACAAAGAACAGATGTTTTCTATGACTTTATTTTGGGAAATTTTATTGCTTTGCTTTGACAGAATTTCACTTTTCAACACAAAAACCGAGAAAACACACACGAAACGAAAGATCGATTATATTATTTGTGACCCCAACTGAATCACTTTAGAGCGAAAATAATGGTAAATTATTTAGCACATTGTTGTTAATTTATCTGTCAATAATTGCACAGTTAATTGAACTGAGAGAGATACAGAGAGAGAGAGACGTGAGACGCAATACGAATTGAGAAGGAAAACACGCGTCCTTCGATACAAAAATTGCAATTCAAATTTGATTTTGCATATAATTTAAACAATTATGTAGATAGATAATCATTTATTTATTCACTGTTTTCACTTGATAATTGAACGCACGCACGCACGGTATTGAGGATCGTATCGTAATCGTAACGGATCGGATCGGATCGAAATGAAAATATGTCTGTGCACGATATTTCCTACACTTCACTTTACTGGCGCAGAAAATCGCATATACAACGAGAATGTATAATTATAAATAAATGTTCTATAAAAAACGCCTTTTTGTTCGCTCTTGTTTGTTGCTGGTGTTGTTGTTGCTATTGTTGTTGTTGTTGTTGTGTGTGTGTGTGTGTTTGTGTTGGTCTTGTGTGTTTTTGAGCCATTTTAATTTTAGAGGTAACCCAAAATAAATAACCAACCATTCCGCAGGCAGAACGCGGCCAGAAGCACCTTTCGACAAATACAAAACTCAAAAACAAAAAAACATTTAAAATGAAATCCTACTAAACAATTGAAAATGCTTGAAACAAAAATTGCAGGTGGCAAACCAAACCCAATTGCCATCTAAGCATGTTTCTTCTTCTTCACTGTCTACTTTCTCTTACTTTCACCGGGTGTTTGATAAGCTTTCGAGTTAAGCGTTATAATGGGGTTTTCATGGGAAATTCTCGTTTTCTTATTTCGGTTGTTTGTATACAGGATTTGCGGCTTGGCTTTCAGTTTATACTTAGCTTGGCCTAAAGCCAAAATGAAGACGTCGAGCAACCCGTTTGCTTGAGTAAAGAAAAAGGCAAGAAACTGCGTAAAATAAGTAACAAAATATATATATACCATATAATGAGATTATAACGGCCATCATATAATCAATGCCATTTAATAATCAATTGCGTTTTGGGATGCTCGAGTTCTACTTTGATATCAATAACGTTAGAGTGATATTTAATGACTTATTAATCAGTTTGAAAAAGGATCTGACTTTAGTTGAGGATGGTAAACTTTAAACATTTTCAATTAAGCGCTCAATGAAAAAGAAATCCTTTTACGATAAATCGAAAACGATAAGTAAAAATCGAAAAGCACATTGTGTGTAAACAATTTGATAAAAATGAAATCTCCAATTCATTGTAACAGTCGATATATTATAGATTTTAACATATTAGTATTAATTTATTTCATTCATTATCTGTTTTGAAGCTCTCTATTTAACAAAACACAATTCAATATCAACTCTGCACAATATAAATAAGTCCGGCTTTGTCTTTTGCCGATCGAAGCGCCTATCGATACCGTTACCGGCAATAACGCAACGTACAAAGGAAATATTTGACAAAACCGAAGTGGGATTCGATTCCTTTTTGCGTTTTGTTAAACGCGACGCGTTTGATTGCTCGGCCGATGCGCTAATAAAGCTCTTAATTCTGTCCGATCGCTCGAAATAAATCGAAAGGCCGAAGCGTACACATACACACACACACACACGGACACACAGTAGATAAACATACACTGAAATATTTTAAAATTAAAGCAATTTTTCGTATTATTTTTGGTTTTCTTTGTTTTTGTTATTGTATAAGTATTTTTGTTCAGTTTTTCGGCCTCACAGTGTGTGTATTTGTGTGTTGTGTTGTGTGTTGTGTGTTGTGTTGTTGCTTTGACTACCGATCTCCTTCAACTAAATTAAAGAAAGGAAATCTTCTGCTTTTGCCTGAGCATCTGTTTCTGCTTTCTGTTTCAGTTGCTGTTTCTGCTTCTGTTTGTGCTTCTGTTTCGGTTTCTGTTTCGGTTTCGATAATTTTCTAGTGTTGCATTTGGAAATGGAAGTGGCGAGCCGAGACGAGACGAGTGTGCGCGGCGAGTTTTTCAAATAAATATCACTTATTTTTATAATCAGAGACGCCAACGCCATGCTAAATAAGTATAACAATTTGCCAGCCTTTATGCACTTGCAACTGCATTTGGAAAAAATATCTCAAGGCAAGCGTCTGCCCTTCTCCCACACTCCCTACTTCTCTCTCTCTCTCTCTGTCTCTGTCTCTCATGGGCTCTCTGTATGGCTCTGCCCTCTCTGTTATGAACTTTCTTTGCTGCTGCTGCCAATTTCTGTGTTTTCACATACAAATTTTTAAAATTAGCACAAAAGTGAAAACATCAATATTTTTACATTTTTCAATATGCACGATTTCTATGGAAATTCCAACAAGGAGTTATTTTTAAACGACGAATCGCCCGCCCGCTGTTAATGCTGCTGTATGTATTGCTAATATTTAAGAGAAAGGAATGACGAGGGTAGGGTATGAGGGGAAGGGGAAGGCAACTGTTGAGCAAAAGAAGAATGCGTCTGTTTATTGTCAAAATCCTTTTAGCAGCGCTTCTAGTAATTGCCATATTTCTTGCATAAAAAGCGTATGCAACCTATGTATCCGTCTCCCTCTCCCCCTCTGTTAGCAATCAGTCTTATAGCTTATATAAGCAAAAGCCTATTTGGTCACGTGTCTTGGCAGCATGAATTTTGCTAGAGTTTTAAAGTCAGTGCAACTTTTGCGCCTCAAAGTATGCTACACATTTGCCACGATGTTCATGCTGAATAAAAGTTAATACATTAATGCGAAATTCAATGAATTTCACACACACACACACTCTCTACCTCTCACTTATACACACACACAGTCAGAGCGGGCACGCTTAATTAAGGCGCAAGGTTTCTCGTGGGCAGTATCTGTAAAGCTTTGTGGCATTACTGTCTCTCGAATGGAGCGACTCATGCTCCTGTTACTGTTACAACTTGAGGTTAATATCTAACAACGCACACACACACACATTCACACACTCACACACAGCAGGTGTGTGCTCAAAATGTATGTAAGCGTAAAATTTTATTGAAAGTGATGAATTAATGAGGCGTTAAATGAATAAATGTGTATTCTCTTGCCGCCCTATTGAACCGGAAGTTACCGCAAACAACAACGACAACAAAATGGCGTAAACCAGCACTCAGTTACTGTAGCCCCTTCACCCCTGCACCCTCTTCCTTTCTGTGTGAAACTAACATAATTATTTAAATTGAGCATTAGACGAGCATAATTTCCCAGCATTATTAATTGTACTGCGTATTTCGTCCTCCCTTTACCGAAGCCTTTTCAAGTCTTTCTATCACGTGCCAGATTTCCAAATCAGCAATTTTATACCGAACGACCCAAATTTGTTTGATAATTACTTTCGGAGAAATGTAACCCCCCCCCCCAAAATGTTTAGTTTAAGTCATTGAAAACAAAATACAATGCTTAAGTTGAGTAATAATCAAGTATTTATGACTAGTGCAATAAATTGTCATTAAAAATCTCTTTACTTGTAGAACTAGGAAACAATAAATAAGTGAATAAATAAATAAAAATTAAACATTTGCATAAGCATTTACCTTTTTCGATTATCGCAGTCTTCAATGAAACTGTCTCCTCCCAAAGTTGTCAATCTGCAAAAGTGAATAAAAGAAATTTGTATACAATTATTAACTGGTTTTAGTATTATATAACTTTATCACACACATTTATCAACTAAATTTATTATGCTATTTCAGTGTTTGAGCTACACATTTTAAGCATGAATTGTTATGCAAATTATTAACGTTTTGCGAAACTTTCTAAACATTTGAAATGTGTAGAAAGATGAAAGAATCTTAAGCGAACTAAATAATTTACTTTAAGTTTAGAGTTAAAGAACTCATCTAAACTAGAACTAGCAGTAAATGGAAAAAATACGTATTAATATAATATCGCAATAAGAAGAGGAAGTTTAGAAGAGATTATTGGATTAATAATACTTTTTATAAAATAATAACTATAATAGTATCAAGCATAATGAAAGTAATTTGTAAGTACTATGTAAATATAAATCAATAGTAATATATTTATCATAATAAATAAAATAAATAGAAGAACACCAGAAACGAAAAATACTTAATTTCACACACTCAGAATCACATACAGTACATTTACGATTTGATATGCACATTTAGTCACACACCCACACACACACTACCACTATCATTTGCATACATATATTAACAAACATTTGGATGGCTCTTTGTTGGATTTCCCTGTTTTTTTTTCATTTGTTTTACAGTTCCTGATGCCTGTTATTGATGATATGCCATCAAAATCATTTTTATGCGCACGAAACGCGCTATTAAAAACCAATAGCTTTCAGAGCCTGTCAATTCTACACACATACAAACACCTATAGACTCAGTGTTGCCAACTCTTCAGGGCCTAAAAAAGATTGAAAGCGTTAAAAAGGATAAATAAAATGTAGCAAATTCACAGATAAAAAGCTATTAAAGTTGAAGACTGACCACAATGAGTTTTGGCTTTGTGAAACTATTTAAATAACAGACCTGAGAAAGCAACTTCGTCCCTTTTAAGCATATATATTATTGTCCAGTATTAAATATGAACACGTTGATTTAGACACTAGTTGGAAGAGTTAGTGACACTATTTATCCCGTAGGATTATGTTTACTTTTCAATTTAATCATCTTTATAACCTGAATCAAAAGATAAGACCTCTCTCAGATTTCATTTTTTTTTCAAATTAAACATGGACATTCTATCGATTTAATACTTATAATGTAATGCTAAGGTATTTTAGGATGTTAGCAGATGTTTAGTAAAGTCAAAAAAAACTAGATTCCCAACCATTTCACACTTTTTCTCGCAATAAGCATTCAGCTCTGACGGCAAAAAACTTAGTTGGCAACACTGATTCATACATACATACATACATACATACATACATACATACATACATACATACATACATACATACATACATACATACATACATACATACATACATACATACATACATACATACACACACGAACACCTCAATGGTACACTTATAGGATAACACGATTTTATGCTATAACAAGCCATTAGTGCGAAGAGAGAAAAACTAAACCAAAACTAAATCCTAAAGTCGCACCATCAGGTGCCAGGCACGCAAAAGGATTTTCTCCAAACACACTCACACACACACACACACACACACACATCTGCGCACAGAGATTGCACTTTTATGCATAAATGTTGAAAAATAAGCGAAAATCAAAGAAAATGCAATTTAGTTTTATGAGCTCGAATCACAAATAACAAAATAAAAAGTAATAATTCAAATAAATATTATGATAGATACCAATTGCCAATTGTTTGCCATTTGCTAGTGTCGAAAGGAGTTACCATGGGGAAGGGTTATCAAAATGCAACCTGCGTGCAAAGCGGTGTCAATCATTCGAGTGCCAGTTGCAAGTTGCAAGCAGTAAGTAGCAAGTTGCTCGTTACCACATAGTCAACAAACACAGCCGCATTGCATTTCCGCTGCGTCAGATAACAACAAACCAACAACAAACAACAAAAGCAACATTAACTTTATATGCAAATGATTGCTTCTACAAGGTTCTAAGAGAACCCAGACCATAGACAAACCCAAGTCCAATACGAAGTTCAATCCATTCACTTCGTGACTTTGGTCAGCTGGATACTTGAGTTTTGCTTTCGCTTTTAACTCGACTTCTGCTGGACAGCCATTGAGGGGAAGTGGGGCAATGCTAGTAAAGTTGGCGAGGGACATTTAACAACATAATGCCATTTCCTCCATGAAATACATTTTGTAAAATGCAACTGTAATCGCATTCTATATTTTCGGACAATGGTGTTTTATATACAATCTGCGTGGAACGAAATTAAGATATTTTCGCTGTTCGAATATTTCGAATATTGTAAACAATGCTGAGCAATAAGAAATTTGCTTTAATAATATTTAGTTACACTAAAAACTATATGTGAATTGTTTTTCTAGATTAATTAATTCTACGAATATATAAAATAATTCGATACATAAGTCCAAATAAATTATAATTACATTTTGAAATTATTCTCTAGGATTACTTACTCGATTTTCACAAATAAATACCACAGATTAAATAAAATGAGAATAGTTCTATGGTGTGCAATTCCAATTATATAAATGCAGGGTTGTGAAATTCTATTAAATGAAACTTATACAAGCTACAATTATTACAATTTTGAATTTTGAAGCAGCCCTCGCATAGTGAATATTAAATGCCAACACTATATGGCATTTTTATTTACATGTCCTTGAAATAAACGCCACATCGAGTTGTGGCAAGTGGCGTTGACTGTAAACTGTCTGCGACTTTGGCAATGTGCCTGTAATTGATAAACCATGCAACATGACCCCCTCACTCTCTTCTATAACCATCCCATCGCTTACCTACCTCATGCTTCGTCGCCTATTATTACGTTTACCCCGCTAAAAGTCAAGTCTAAACAAATGCAAGTGAATGCCATTTGAATTTCTAATCGAGTTGCAAATGTCGACGGAAATGGCAGCAAACATAAAATCAAACACACAAAGCCACACTCACAAACACACTCAAATCTACAATCGCGACAGTTGTTTTGTTCATTTTCCTTTTGAGTTTTTATGATTAGCTAAAGGTGCTGAATTTTGACAGCAGAACAAACACACAAATAAAACGCCACAAAATATGCAACACTTTCTTGCTGCAACAGCAAAGCTAAAAAGTCTTCAGAGGCTATAAAAACAGCTAAAACAACAACGTGGACAAACTATATTTGTGCATTGGGCTTTGGTAGCTCTGTTTTTAGGCTTCTAATTTTAGCAACAAAGTTTAAAGTTGAAATGCACTTCCGCGTTGCATGTTATTGTTGTTGTTCTTGTCTTGACGTCAGTGGAAAAAACGATATTCAAATAATGCACAGTTAAATTATGCATTTTATTCAATGGCCACGCAATGGGGGAAATTCCCCATAAGCTGGGACAGCTAATTGAAAATTCCGCTGCATACTCAGAGGCGCACTTCGAGTGAAACTCAACTCGATTCCAGCAAACAACTTGAGTGAAGAGCGCATTAAGAGCGAGAGTGAGAGCGCGAGCGTTCGAGTGAGGACTGCAAGTGAACACGCCCCCTAGCGTCAGCTAACTGCAGTTCACCAGTGCTAAAGCCCAGTGTAGTCAGCCAACCCCCGTTCAAGTTCAATGCAATGCGAACAGGGGGCAGCGACGCTGTCCTTGACGACGACGACGCCAACGTCGCCCATGAGAATCGTGTGACAAGTTGCCAAGCGACGATAAATGCGGCAAGTGGAAGAATTCAAAGGCGGCTACCGTTTTTCTTCTTCTGCTCTTTGTTTTTGCGTAATGTGGGAGTGCGAGGGCGTAACGGTCAGTGTTTGCAGAGTCCAAGAGCGAGGTGAGAGGTTAGTGTTTCTTTATACGTTGCAGTGTGTGTGTGTGACGGTGCGTGTGTGTGTGTGTGACAGTGTGTACTAGAATGTGTGCGTATGCGTGACGATTGCTTGAATAAACCCCAATGGTAAACTATGCATTTCTTAATGCAATTGAATAATTAATTAGCGACATAAAGATACCCTGGATGTCATATTTATTATTTTTATATTTAATTTTTAGCACATGTTATAATATTCTTATTATGTTTATTATTATTTATTTTATATAAATATTGTTTTGAAATACATTGCTGAAATAAGTAAATAAGTACTAAGCCATCGACTCATTTATTATTGTTATTATTATAATATTTTTATTATTTATATTTGATATTAATTACAAAGAAAAAACCTGAAATTTTCCATAACAAAAATATCCGATTTTCATAAACACAGAACGAAAAATATGATTGAATTTACTACGATTTTTCTCAACAAATATTTAGTTTATCGGGGTTTTATTTGCCTTACTTTTGTACTTGTTTGTATAGCTTAATTTCACTATTATACATATCCTAAAAACACTTTTTAAAACATTTATTTTATAATCAAGAATATAAAACTTGATTTTTGAATGTTTAATGAATTTATGTTGAAGAATACATTCTATAGCTTCTGGCATCAATGACCATTTATTTTCCCGTTTATAGGGTAGATCTGTGGGAGAGTAGTTTAGGTAATCAGCCTGAGAGATGCATACATATCAACACATATAACAAAACTAAGTCATTCAGCTCTTTGGACTTTTGTTTGTTTGTTGTCTAATTAGTTTATGCGTAACGACAAAGATATTGCACAAGGAAATGCGATTACTTGTTTGAATGCACAAGAAAATTAAAGAGAATATACTAAAGGGAAATTTCAGTTTCAATTACCATTTATCTGTGTGTCTTTTTACTCAATTATGAGAATGAACATAACTAAATTCTATATGTAATTTGGCAATTTGTAATATTCAAAGAATTTAGTTCATATTAATTGATTTCTTTCAAATAATTAAAGCCGCAGTGTTTATTTTCTTTTGTTGAATGTTCTATTATCTGAAGAACCGTGAGCAAAAGCACATTTTTGTTTCATCAATTGACACGTCCCAGAAAATAAGGTTTAATGACTCTTACGAATAAATAAAACATTTAAATACCTATTGTTTAAATATAACAACTGAAATTATTTATTGTAGCCGAGGAGTTTACGACAACTGATAAATAAAGTTTAAGCAATAGATAAAGAAATATAAGATATGCCATATATTGACCCATTTTAAATATTTCTTATGTTCTATATGACGTATACTTAATATTACTATAAGCTTGAATACGAAATATATGTTGAATTTATTGCCGTCACATGCAAAGCTCGTGGCAACCTCAGCAATTATATGTTTACACACTTGCAACAATCATAAATGATACGCAAACAAGCAAACAAACAACAAAAAGCGCAAAGTCGTTTAATCAGCTCAACAAATAGGAATAGCGCTCAGATAAATGTCACCCATAATGTTACCATTGTGGCCTGCGTCTTGTTGTTGTTTTTGTTGATGTTGTTGTTTTTGTAGTAGTTGTTGTTGTTGTTGTTGTGGCACATGCTTGTGGCACTCGGCACAGAATCAACAACTTAACTAAAGTCACGTGTAAACATTCGAAAATGCTGTAAATTGGTATTTATTGCAAGTGGAGAAGCAGCAGCAGCAACAGCAAAAACAACAACAAAAACTGACAAAACGAAACTGTGCACACACAGATACAATAACACACATACACAAAAACAGACTCTCGAGAGTGAAATGAATAAAATGTGATAAACACAAAACGGCGAAAAGTCAACAAAATTGCGAGTTCAACTGAAAAGAAGCAACAAAAACAAGTATACGCATATTTGTACACACATACACACACATTAAGAGATTTGTTTGCATGTGGGAGCCGGAATCCAATTAGAATAAAGCTCTCTCAGCGCGCACAAAGAGAGCTGACAGTGAGAGAGATAGAGAGAGAGAGAGAGAGAGCAGCTTTCTGCAATGCTGGCTGCTGCATAAAATGACATCACAACAACAACAGCAACAAGCAGACCAGACGCTGCGCAGTGCGATAACAGCGCACAAGAGAGAGAGAGAGCGCGCGACGGAAAGAGAGGGCACGAGCAAAAGAGTGAGAAATAAAGCATGTATGACATCAGCGTGTGCACGATTTGTTAACAGTTAATCGCACGATCGTTAGTCATGGAAAAGGGGGGAGGGGGGATGAGGGAGGTATGGACTGGACTGTAGTGTTCGGCTAGTGTTGTTGCTTTTATTTTATTTTGTATTATTTTTTTGGAATTCGGAAATACTTAAAGCCCTGCTCTCCACTTCTTTGATTTGATCGTGCTTTATTCTCGGTTTTTGTTTTGGGCTTTGCTTCTGTTTACATTAAAGTTGAACTATTCTCCTTAAATGTGATATTTACTTAGATATTCTTTTGATATTTGGCTAAAATTGAACACGTGCCCAAACATAGATCCCCACAGCTACTTATACTTATAACTACCACCTCCTTTGGTACCTGCAACAATAGCAACAATAACAACAATAACACTCATTAAACATTAATTGACGCTTCATTTGGTCCGCTGAAACGCGTGAAATCTCTTGAGAACCGGTTCGCTGGACCGCTCAATGTTTGACTTGCCAAAAAGTCAGCTTAAGCAGCAAGACAGACAGACAGCAAGAGCAACAACAAAAACAACATGAGAAGCGGAAAAAAGAGACACAAACACAGACAAAACGCTTTGCTTAACTGTCGACTCTAATAATTTTGTTCGTTATTGATTTATTTCTTTAGCTGCTTTATCAACTCGCAACTTCTTACATATACATATTTATTATATTTTTTTTTTGCATTTATTTTGTTTTTCGTATTTTTTCACACTTTGTCGTTTTGTGAATTGTGCGTAACATTTTATTCGATGATTATTCATTTCTGTGCCACAAAACTTTCAAAGGAATTTCAAAACATATTTTTCATTTCATTCTCTGTGAATTGTGTTTGGCTTTGGCTTTGGCTTTGACTTTGGCTTTTGGCCAGCTAACTTGACACCTTAATCACCTGGCAGTGTTTGTATTTGAAGCAGACAATCTGTGATGTCTTCGAACTGTCAAAGCGAAGAATTTGCTTAAATAATGTTGTCTAGTGGATCTTTAATGATCTCTGCCGACGAGCAAGTTAAATCCATCGAACAATTACCTCCCGGGCATTTCCTCAACTCTTTTTAAAATGAGTCATTTTAAATATCTCTTTTAAGGATACTTAGTACTTAGAACTTTCTTTTTGTATCCAAGATAGATCAGTCAACTTTATAAATGAAAGCTCTTATTAACCTAATTAGAAATGTTGTTTGTTGTCGTTTGTTAGCATTATAATCAGCTGAATTAAACAAAACATTGTTATGTATATATAAATTTGCAATCCCAATTGGCACATCTTCCAGAGTTTTTATTTAAACAGTTGCAAATTATCTTGAAATTCGCGAAAGTTTACTTAAACTCTGTTTCAGTAATAAATTCGTAGCACCAGCTGGAAAAGAAATTAGTTGATAGCTAACGCTGAGTGATTACTATCGATATCGATGGTATCATCGATTGCCAATAAGAGCGGAAATTTCCTCCGTCCACACTCAAGAAATTTCCTTGGCCTTTGACTCGACTTCAATTCTTTGTTTTTCAGATCTTTTTTTTTATTTCTGGTTCAGACTCCATTTAACTGCCTTTTGGTTGTTTGGAGTCTAATGCTTTGATTTGCCCAATGAAAGCAATTAAATCAAGAGGTCCGCAAAGTGGTCACGTCTGGAAATGTTTCGGGCATCGCCAAGATTTTGGACTCGGATCTTTAGTTCGGGGGGCTAATGATCTCAAGGCACTTTAAGCTGATGAATATTATATATGTTGCTGTTGTTGTGGATTTATAATTTATGCATACACACAAATAATTAAAAATCATGAATCTTAACATACAATTTAGCTTGGCAAATATTGATTTATTCAATTTATATAAATTATACAAACAAATCGCTGATTCCTCAAAAACAAAGAACGTGTCCCAGCTACAACTAGTATACTCTGTAAGTTACAGACTTTATAAGAGATAAACATGACACTAAAATAAAATATATCTAATTACTACTACGGTGTATATAAGAGACAATTATGTACTTATATACTGTCACTAAAACTGTAAAATGTATTTAAGATTGTCTTAAAGTTTTAGACTGAAAGTTTTAATATTCTCTCATTTTTAAAAGTTACTACAGAGTAACTGCAAGTCATCGCAAAAGCTTAAATATTTTCTATTTTTTTTTCTGCTGTGGCGTTGTTCAAAAATTATTATTAAGTAGAAATATTGAATATATTTGGCAGATGATTGTTCTGTTTTGGTCAAGTGTTTGTGCCATAAAAGGCTCAACAATTGAACAACAATAAAAAAAGTCAATAATGAAATTATTTGCGCTTTAATAAAATCGCAATTACTTCACTTAATTTATGATGTGCAGCACAGCTTTAGCTAATTAAAAGTTTTTCTGGTTGGCTTAAAAAAAAACTTTCGTTTCTTGTTCTCAATTTAATTAGTTGACAGCGCTAAAAGGCACAAACTTTTGACGCACCAACTTCAAAGCAGCTTTTAAAGGACTGCAGAACAGCAAAAAACATCAGGAAACAACAACAAACGAGAAATGAAAGAAAGCAGAGAAAAAACATTCTGATACAAAATAATAAATAAAAAAAATGAACAAGTTCCTCATTAATGGCACTTAAAAGTCATGCGCAGGCCAACGTTGCGTATGAGCAATGCGACTAAGAGTTGGAAACGGTAGCGGCAGTCGCAGGAGGCGTGGCATTCAGTGTGGGCGTACCACAATCACGCAGGTGCCACACTTTCATAGTGTCCATCAGAGTACATAATTTATTATGCCATTTATATTATAATGTATTGAAATTGACCCAATTGTTGTGGGGGATTTGAAGGTTGACTAGTTCAACAGTTCATCAGTTCGTCAGTTAATCAGTTCATCAGTTCGTCAGTTGCCCAGTTGATCAATATGGTATTCCATCACTGTCCAAATAACCCTAGTGAATGTCTGTATTATGTTTTGACCACACTTTCAAATATCCTGCTTCAATTTGGCTAATACACTTTAGCCATTAAACTAAATTTGGCTATTAAAGAAGCAAACAAACCGTTGAAAAACTTTACTGATCAACTTGAAAATACCTGTACCAGGTGTACTTTAAGAAATTGTTGGTAAATTGATCAAATTCTCATCGTTTAATTAATACAATTTAAGCTTTTCAGATATTTGACCTCTTGCTAGCATCTCAAATGACAGCAGTTAATATGCCCGCTTAAATCCGATATAGGGTAAGGGTATAACAAAAATGGCCAATATGTGGAATTATATTTAAGCAGCTTAATGAACCATTTGAAACTTTCACAGCCATCATTATAATGTCTACGATATTTGGAACTCAATGCCACAAGTGGAACCAATGTGTTTTGTTCAACAAAATATCGGCTGGTGAGAAATGTAAATGACCTACATGATAATTGGGTGTAATTATGTATGTAAGATGACTTATACCATATATTCTATTCTTAGGAATAATTGCTGGTAACTGGCCAGTCCAGTTATTTTGTGTCAATCTGAGCCACAGATTTGTGATAAGTGCTTTGGCATAGTTGGAATACTGATCACCCTAGGAAATTGACTCGTTATCGTAGGGTATAACGACAATCGCGAATCGTGAAAACCCGTTTCAACTGGCCAAGTGGCCAATGCCATCAAAACACAATTACGAGTACCTTTGAGCCCCCAAAAGAGACCCATAACGAAACTGCAATACAGCGACGAGGAGCCACACCAATGATAATGATCTTGCAAAAAAGAAAGAAAAAGATGGAAAACAACAGCAAAACATAACAGCAAAAGCGGACAAGTTTTAAGATAACTAACTGATGCCAAGTGCTCTGCCGATTTTCAAGAGCTTCAGCTCTCTTACGTACACACACACACACACACACAGATACAGGCGCACACACAGAGAGAAAGAAGAGCTTGGCCTGCTGCACGGGACTCTAAAAATAGCTATCGTTCATTAGAAAAGCCTAAAAATAGCTGCAAGTTGAAGCGCGTCGTTGTCGCGGCCGTTCACGTTCAACAAATACAACAAAAATAAAATAAAAATAATATAAAAAGAGGGGTAAAATAATCGTAATAAACGAGACGTTCAAAAAAAAGTAGCGTATAATGTGATAGCTTGTATATACATAAATATAAACATAATAAATATAAAGGTAATGGTAAATGGGTACAGTGAACTGCGTCCTCTCGTGTAGCGGGTGTCACTTCTTTGTCTAAGATTTATATATCTGAGGAGTTTCTGTTAACACAATGTCCTCTAATCTGAGATGCGTTTAACTTAATGATAGTCAACATGGCTATTAAAAGAAATGTTATTTTTGAATAACTATAAATTATAATTTCCACTTTTAAGTCTTAACTTCATGGCCAAGGACACATCGCCTTTGTTAGCCACCTTGAGTATCTTGCAGTTAAGCATAACTTGGGCAACTAGTGTCAGCTGCTTAACTAGTTTAGTAACAGGTTGCATACTCGAAAAATTCTTATTAGTTGTTAGTCTTATTGTTTTCCCCTTATTTAAGTGAAGACAATGTGTAATTGCCCTTTGGTTGAAGTGAAAACAGGAAGGTAAAATTACTATTGATTTTATTTATTTATTATTTATTTATTATTTATTATTTATTATTTAATATTTACTATTTATTATTTATTATTTATTATTTATTATTTACTATTTATTATTTATTATTTATTATTTATTTATTTATTAATCAATTTGCTACAGAGATACAAGCTTAAACTCATTATTTAATGCGTTTACAACATAATCGATCCTTTTTGCCAAATTATTATATGTTATCAAAATCAAATTTTTGGCATAGTCTTAAATGATTTATTGATTTCCATTTGTTGATATTGTGGGGATATTTCCCTTAGGATGTGCTTTTAGTTATTGTTAAAGTGAAGGAAGTTGGTTCTAAGTTCGGACAGCGAAGTTTGGAAAGAACTGTCTGTCAGAATTTAATATTCTGAATCTTATGAATACGCTATTATTTATATATTTTTTCATAAAGTCATTTTTTATAAGATTATTCATAATACTACAGTATGAGTATCTTCCTGATCGCTAGATGTTTTCATATATATTCTTAGTATTTTAGATATACTAATCTAATACTATTGTGTCAAAAATCCTTTGGTCTTTCTCTATCCTTGTGATTATCTTAGTGAATTGTTTAGTACCTGAAAGTCTAACCATAAGATTTTCTTGGCAGTTAACTGTGTTCACAAAATGTTTTCATTCTTGAAGTTAAAGTATGCCGATTTTTGATGCTTACACACCCACGAGCATAAACATAATTACAAACAATTAAGTTAAACTCCTGTTGGTACTTTGGCAATGTTGACACGGCAAACATTTTGGTGCACAGCATAAAAAAAGAGATATAAGGAAAAATGTAACGCAAGATAAAACCTCGAGGGTGACGAATAGCAACCAGACCAGACCAGTCCAGACAATTCTAAAGCCAGTGGCAATAGCGGCGGGTGCCAAGGTAAACCAAGTAAATCAAATAGTACTGAGAGGAAGGAAGAGGCAGCAGCAGTAGCAACAACAACAACGGTGGAACGCCACTTCAAACATACAACAAACATAGTAGCCAAAGAGTAAAAGAAACAACAACAACAGACCAAGCATTTGTATGAAAGAAAGAGAAAAAAGAAAAATAAAATAGAGGCAAAAGGCAAGAAACCCAATAACATAAAAGCTAAAGAATTTTTGCGCAAAAAGGATGAAGGCGATTCAAACAACTGACGGGGGCTGTGTGTTTGTATGTATGTGTGTGTGTGTGTTGTGGCTGTGATGTGTGTAAGTAGAAAAACCCGCTTACAGCAGCAAAAAAAAGGAGAAAAAGAACGCGGCAGCAACACACCAACGGACGACCTTGATAAGTTTCACATACACTTACTCACACACACACAGACACAGACGCACAGAGCAAAACTGCCCACGAAAAAGGAAGGGGCTGCCCAAGGAGTGCACACTTTTACACTGTTTACAAAAGGGGGTAGCGAAGGGGGAGGAGGCACAAAGTATCACACCACAATCGATGTCCAAAGAGAGCCAGCAGAGAGAGCGTGCATGGTGAGTTTTCGTTTCTGCTTTTGTGCTCTCCTCTCTCTCTCGCTACCATCAACAAGTGGCTGCTCCTAGCTCAATTCGTTTTTGTGTGTCTGTGTGCTGCTCTCTTTACCGACAACAACAACAGCAACAAGCAACAAGAACAACACAGCGCGTTGGTTGGTGAGCTTATTGTTTTTGTTTTCTTTTTGTCGTTCTTGTTGTAATTGTACTTAATATACATGCTGGGCAAACCTATGTATGTACTTACTTACTATCACGCTTTGCGTTTTATTATTGAATTTCTCAAGTCGCTGCCGTTTGACGCATTTAAAGAACGCCAAACAACCGTTTGCGACCGTTTGTCTGCCTCTCACACTCTCCTCTCTCTCTCTCTCTCTCTCTATCTCTGTTTGAGGATCTCTGTTGGTCTCTCGTGGATCTCTCAATCAGCTGGCAATCAGCTTGAAATTCAAATTCAATTCATATTATTTAATAAATTCGCATTCAATATTGACATGACAAAACACGGGATCACTTGCTATATATACAATATATATTTGTGTTTAGTTAATGGAAAATTTATTGTTACCCATTTTGAGGTGTAGTGTATGTGGCTAAATAAATGCAAAAACTACAACAACTACAACACTTAAACGATCGTGCAACGTGCCTGAAATTATAAAATACAAATCAATGCGGAACCCGCGTCCAGAAACCGCCGCGGCGTTGCACTTGCACCAATCGTAAGCTGCAAGCTGTTGCTGCCTGCCTGCCACCAGTGTTGCCAACTTAGCCACTTCACAGATGGATCAATCCTTATGATACCCTTGCAAAGGGTCTTATCATTCCATTATAATCCATCAAAACTACTTCAGTGAACAACATTATCTATTCGAAAATCTTTACTATTTCTTATTCTACAAATTACTGTAGCTTTAGTTGTTTTAACATTATGAAACTGTTTTTAGAACAATAATACTTTTGATGAATTTAAGTAACTAGCTTAACAAACTAGTGCCAAAGGATAATTCAAGAACCACAAAAAGGATTTCCCTACAAAACATTTGCTTCGTGACGAAACATAGTTAATGCAATTCATTTCGATCGACTTTCTATATAATAGCTAATCGCCTTTCGCTCTCTAAGTTCTGCTTCAACACAAGCGTGGACTGCCTTCTATAGTAATAATATTTAGTACGAGTCAATATTCAATATTTCGGATAGTTTAATAGTTTTTCCATTTTTTTCAGTTAATTTCTGGACTGTTTATCTTGATTTATTGACAATTTGGCATCACTGTCTCCACACACAACCGGCTCAAATCAACAGACAGAGGACAGACAGACAAAGTAACGTCTAGTTTTGAACGTTGAGTTTTGAACGACAGGCGAACAAGAGACAAGAGACAACCCATAATTAATCAGACTACAGGCAACAACAGCAACATTTTTACAATTTACAATTTACGTGTACAGCCAACAAATTGCAAATTCCGTGCAGATCCTTTTCAACCAACAATAACAAGAATCACTAACTTGTTTATTTCCCGTGTTATTTGGCTTATCAACTGGTCAGTTTGTGTGTTGTAAATACACTGTACAAATGAAATTTCGTACTTAAAAATAAAATTGAGGTAAATATTGATTTTGAAAATAAGCTTTTTACACCCTGTACTTTAAAAAAGTACAAATGGGTCTATTACGTTTGTGCAGAAAAAAAGTGCGTAACAGACAGAAGGAGGCGTGGCAGACTATAATCCAAACCCATCCTGCAAATTTCGTCTAAATTGGATGATAAACGCGGAAGTTATTCAAGCTAATCAACTGATATCTCCGTAGTGGCGCACATCTATAGGAATTTTTTGAAACTGAAACAAGTCTGTAATGTACAGAGTCTCCTACTGTCGAGCTTCGCTCTACCGTAGCTTAATGCAATTTTTTAAATGTACGAGATCAACTTATATATCTAACACAATAATCTTTAATATTATAACATACCGGCATATAAATCCGGTCTGGTTTTTGGCAAAGTTATACCAGGTTGGACTGATAAACGTGAAGTTATTCAAGTCACTGATGTTACGTGACAATAATCAACCGACATCTGCAAAAGTAAACACAATGATTACAGGAAAACATTTGATGCTTATCAACACTTTACAACACATCTCTCTACATCTAATAAATCATTTGTATTTAAAGACCTGCACTTTTTTATTTGACTTATTGGAGTTTCAAACAAATATTACGTTTCCCCAATTCAATACAAAAGATAATATTTTCAGCTACACACACACACACACACACCCAATGCGAATCTACTATGATCGAAGTGTCCAAATCTATAAGTCAAAACAAGTTTTCAAACATCAATTCGCATATTTTTACAAATTATATTAAAGCTCACACATAAAGACAGATAAATAAAGAACAACAACAACAATGTTCAAATAAAAACAAATAGCAACAACAACAGTAGGAACAAGCATTTTTTTCGTCTATGTACTGTGAAAACTCGTTTTGCTTGTAAAACTATTTAACAATTGTTATTCCAAATACAAACAGAAATGTACTTAGATTCACGACAACGAAGCTTATGTTTCCTAGATTCCTAGATATATACGACGCAGTCAATACGATGTCTTTAGTCAATCAATAAGCAAAAAGTGATTTGAAAGAACCTTTCTTGTTAAATCTGTCCTTATTTTGCTAAGTCGCTTTAAGGTATAAGCTAAAAGCTTGACGCGTTATCTGTTTGAAATCAATTGAAAATAATAAGCACTAGAAAAAAAAGTGTTGTATGTTAAATAGTAAAATAATATAACAGGAGGACTATAGAGACAACTCTGCTAAGATAACTAATAACTTTTTATGTTCTATAGTTAAATTAAAGTTATTATTGAAATGAAAGTTCCACACATTTATGCTTAACATTCTTAAACTTTCCTTGAAGTTCACTCCAAGCTTATCATTCGATGACAACTCCAAACAGGAACTCTGAGTAATGTTTCCCATTACTGATGATTTATGACTAATATACTTTTAATACATATGTATGCATGCATACATACATATTTTATAAAAAAACGATTAACTATAAAAAAGAGCTTTTATCTCGCTGCACATCATCTTCTCTGTCTGTCTCTCTTTTACACGGTCAGAAATCAGAATTATTCAATTTAAAAATCTCTAGAATTATTGCCTAATAAAACATTGGACAATAAAAGAGCTTAGTTAAAATATTCAAAACAATTATGCAAATCTTATTTTTTTTTATTGATTGATTAGTTTCAGTTTCGTCCAGTGTACGCTAATCAAATGGAATGGAAAATTTGTATAGATTTGTGTGCAACTGAGTAAATTACAATATGTAATAGTTGAAAACCCCAACAATAACAACAAAAACACAAAGTTATTATTTAATTGCTAGAATAATCTAAATAATTTTGCCGCTTTGGGTTTTACGCCTAACGAATATTACAAATCTACATACATACATACATGCATAAGCAAATAGATAAAAGAGAATTTCCCGATATTAATACCCCACTGTATGTAACAATAGACAACAACAACTATCTTAGACGGGGGCAAAGTAAGAGAGTGTGAGTGAGAGCAATCACCACCCACAATTATGTATGTATGTATGGTGTGTGTGAGTATGTGTGTTTGCATGTGATTAGAATAAATCAGGAGGCCCTGAGAGCAAATTACAGTTGCCGAAAGCAAACGAAGTTGCTTGTGAATCTTGTGGATCACTCACTTGAAGCTGCTCTCTTTGTGCACACTCCTGTGTGGGGAAGTGGGGAAGAGTCGTTGATCCACCGTTTTAGGCAATCATTCTCGCTCTTTTCTGCTATCAGTCGCCGCTATCCGGCTGCTGCTTGCTATGTTTGTGTAAGTGTGAGTGTGTGTGGTGAGCTTGTCACTTAATTTGATGTACGCTGCGACTATGCTGCAATCAAAATACACACACACACACGCACACACATTCCACACACCCAACTAAAAGAGCAAGAAAGAGAGGCAGTGATATAGGGAAACTGTGTCCGAGGTATGCAAAACAAAACTATTAAAGTGGATAGACAAGTTTTAACCAGTGCTGATAAAGCAGTTTGTGCTGGTCAAAGCATACAAAGAGAGTGTAAATGAGAAAGAAAGCAAAATGTCACTTGCAACTTGCAAATGGCAACTTACAACATGAGTTGCCTCAATCCTAGTCTCAGCCTAAATATCCATAAAGACTCGATAAAAATAACTCAACGTTGCAAGCAATCAATTTTAAAATAGCCAACAAGCCTAGCCAACTTTGCTATGTATAGACTTGACTTACAACAAAAGAAGAGAAGTAGAAGAAATGAAGAAGAGCAGAAGAGTGGAAACTAGCTAAAGGCTAAAGGCACAAGACATTTTTGTTTCACTTACCGCTGCGCTCCCGCGCCGCACAAGTTCAAGGCCAAGTGGCCACGGCGCCTCCTCTCTTGCTGCTGCTGTTGTTGTTGTTGCTGCTGCCAATTCTCGCGCTCTTTGCGAGTGCTCTTTTCTATATGTATGTATATGTGTGTGTTTATATGACTTTGTTTATGTGCGTGTGTGTGTATGCTTTTTTATGCGCAACCGTTTGCATGCAAAAGAACTTTCGTTTTCAAGTACATTTCCTTTGAGGAGAACTTGTACTCTTGTTTTTGTTGCTCCTGTTATTGTTGTTGTTGTTTCGAATGGGGTGCGCGTGGTGAACAATAAAAAAACAAACTCTCACACTTGTTTATGGCACGAAAGAAACGCACAAATTTGTATATGTTATTTGCAAGACTCCACAATCGAGCGCCTGAAGCTGGGCGGCTTTGTAAATTAATTAACAACAAACTTACACTCACTAACTCACATCAGGCACACACATACACATACCCATATCAAGCGACCGCGCGCGCCGAGATAAGCAAAGCAATTTATTTGCACTAAAATTTACTTTTTGCACGCCGTTGGAGTCAAGGGGGTTTTGGGGGTAGGGGAGGGAGGCCAATGTTGGAGGGGGCTGAATTCACCACAAACACAACCACACTGGAATTCGTCCGAACAACACACGCAATTCGCACGTAAGCGCACGTTTCTGTTACAAATAATGGCCAAACTTGTAGATTTTGTTCACTTCCTGAAATGCAAAGTCAATTTGCGCCGCAATTAGATGAAGTTTGTTTAAATATTTCGTTTAGCAAGTTGATGAATTTCAAAAGAATTTAGAAACAACCAGAGACAACTGAAAACGACGACACCGCGATTACGAGGCGCAACAACAAATGGTGAGCGTAAAGAGAGCCACATGCCAGAGTTGCCAAGTCGATTGTTTTTTCTTGCGCCAAAAAAGCTCCAAAACGGTGCTGGAAAACGCCACAACATATCACAAACAAACTTTGTAGCTATTCAAATTTATTTTACCCTATATTTAACATTTCTTAAAGCATAGGCAAATTGTCTCTTAAAGTTTTTATTTCGAAACCCGTCAGAGGCTTTAAGGAGGTGCCGGAATAAGGTCGTTTGAACTCCACATCACGGTGTTGGTTAACCAGAATCTTTTGGTCGGAATGAATCAAATTGATTTGTTTTTCTATTTGCTGCTGATCTGTAAACAGTAGAAAGTATTAGCATAGGTACACTTGGGTCTAATGTATTCACCTCTCTTGAGCAGTTGCGTTGCCTTTTCCCGCTCCATCTTGATCAGCATGCTGCCGACAGTAATCCACACCTTTGGCTCTTCCGACTTTTCCATAAGACGCAGTGCCTCCCGGGTCTCCTGACGGCGCTTGTCCAACGCAATTAACTCCTGCTTGTTGACCAAAATCTTATCAGCCAGCTCCTCAGATTCGGTTATTATCGATAAGCTTTTCTCCATGTTTGCTGCAAACAACTAGAACGTAATAAGAAATTAACCAAAACACACAACAAAAACAAATGAAAATGCAATGCGGCGAAATATAAACATTGTTGCCCAATTTAGCATTTTTTCGGACAAATCTGTCCTGTTTTTAAGAGTTAAAAAAGATTTTACACTACAAAATCTGTCCTTTTTTTAAATATCAATTATTGTCAACACTGGCAAAAGAGAGAAAAAGTTATAGAAATCCACAAAATTGGCACTAAAAAACGACGAAAAAAGGGATTATTTCCAAGTTAATTCCAAAAATGCGCGAGTTTTAAAAATGCAAATTTATCGATTTGTGCAATAACAATGAAAATAGCTTTTTTTGTAATCCCACCATCCAACTTCAAATTTATTTTAAATAGATTCCCAACTCAAATATAAATGAGTGCTTAACAAATATATATATCTGATAATTGTAAAGCTTTTTGTATAGCTGCAATAATAATATGTACAAGTGTTTAGTGCTTGTAATGAGTTAGATGATTTATCATCTCGTAGAGCCATTTGGGCTGATCATGGGGAGCCATGTGGCCAGCATTGCGTATCATTATCTCAACCAAATGTCTAGCATGCTTTACGTAACCAGCCACTTCGCCATCGACGCGCCAGATTTCACGGGGTGCAATCTTATATTGATCGGAGCCAGGGAACTTTAGATGTTTCAGATAGTTGCGGGTCAATGGATAGGCAACAATAATATCAAGTTGGCCACTGTAGATGCACACAGTGTAGAAGTTGAGGAGCTCAGCTATCCATGGGGCAACAGTGTCCATAACATCTTTCTTCAAGTACTCCTCAACCTTATTTTCCTTGTCCAGGTCATGAAATGGCTTGTTGCCCACATGAATGGCCCGACGAGTGGCACCTCCTTGTAAGAATTTCCCCAAATTGGCATCAGAAGCATCCGGATGAGTGTTTAGGTAGTTGTAGTACCAGTTGTATCCTGTTAGATTGCTAAATATTGAGCCATTAGTCATGTCTCCATTAATGAGAGAATCAAAGACTTCAAAGGCACATTCCATGTCACGTCTCTCAATGCATTCAGCGCCTTTCGCTTCGGCATCATGGAATTGGATTAAACCATGGTCATCAATCAATCCCAGCTGATAGAGATAGTCGCCGTATTTAAGTTGATGCAGTGGATCAGACAATCCATTGCCAATGGCCACGCCCTTAAGTGGTATATAGACGCGAGTGTCAACTGCATTCTGCACCTTGTGGATGTGGTAGGCCAGAGCTGGCACATATTTGCCAGCATAGGATTCGCCAGTGACCCAGAAGCCAGAGGAATTGCTCCACCCGAACAGCTCGTAAAGTTGCATCATTGCCTCATGTAAATTTCGTCCAACATCGCGTTCATTGGTTGCATATCCTTTCTCATTATCAGTGAAGCTAAAGCCTGTACCCACAGGATTATCAATATAGATCAAGTTGTGTGTTTTGCTCCAGGTATAGTTTCTCTTCTGCAATTTTTCCTGCCCAACTAGCTGCAGTGGACCATT
The DNA here is from genome assembly GCA_037043535.1 of Drosophila putrida. Taxonomy (NCBI): domain Eukaryota; kingdom Metazoa; phylum Arthropoda; class Insecta; order Diptera; family Drosophilidae; genus Drosophila; species Drosophila putrida. The sequence goes on along the minus strand of JBAMBI010000160.1, from coordinate 5,347,475 downwards.
TTCAGTGAATAGACCAAAGAGGGAGGAAGCACCTGGACCTCCTTGTAGCCACAATACAACTGGTGCATAGTCAGGATCCGTTTCAGATGGGAAATACCAAAAGAACATATTCGAATTGTAGCCCTTATCCACCGTCAAATAACCCGAATAGCTCTCAACCCCATGGAACTGAGAGCCACTGACTCGTGCCATCTGCTGCACCGTCTCTTTGGTCATCGATGCATTGTTAATAAGGGGCGTCAAAAAGAGAGGCTCCCCCGGATCCACGCCATCGTTGTAGAACTTGAAGCGTGGATATGGATTCACAAAGCTTTGTCTATAGGGTCGATCCTCAACAGCATCGACAAGAATGCAGACAGCAGCTGCGATAATTAAAAATACGCAGTGACTTGCGCTTTTCATTGTTTGGCCTGCGCCTCGACTGTGGGAGGTAATTTTCTGATAATCAGCTATTTCTGTTATCTGTTACTGCACTCCCCACTTACCGTTTCCTTATATGTATATATTATATTCTATAGCGTATGCTGCACTTTATTGACTTTTGCTTGCGGTAGCAAAAACTACAATGAACCGGCAAATAGTGTGTTTAGTATTTCGTTATAATATCGAATTTACATCACTACTTGCAATAGTCAATAGGTGGCGTCTTTATTTTCAAATCTCTATAGTGTTGCCCAGCACTGTTATCATTAAAAAGAGAAATGCAACCCTGGCTTTTAAATCAGCTGTTGAATTTAAACAAGCAATTAAAAATTAAGCTAATATTACAAAATTTAAAGCATTCCAAATGAGATAAGCAGTAATTAGGGTATCTATGACATTGCGACATTGAGTTTAACTAATAGCTACACCAAAGTCGTATCGGAAAACCTATTAGGCGAACGTAAACAATGCCACCTTCAGTACCGCTGATAATGAGTCACCGGCCAAAATGGAATTTCGCTGCTTTCGCTTTTGTTGTGGCTCCTAATCGGCATTTAAAGCATTCCAGTGTAGGCAGCTGAAAGTGTTGGACGCGCTCTCTTAACACGCACATAAAAACTATTCGATTACGCATATCTCACCACACACCCACAAATTAGACAAGATGTTTGATTTCAATTTGGAATTTGCTCGTGGAGGTGCCGCCTTCACCACCGAACTTTTCCAACTATTGGCCGCAGGTGGCGTTAAGGAGAACATTGTCTTCTCTCCCTTCTCCATCCAGACATGTATTGCTCTGGCCTTTGCTGGCGCCCAAGGTGACACTGCTGATGAGATCGCCAAGGGACTTCGTTTCGCGTCCAATTTCCCACCGGAAGTCGCACAAACCTTTGGATTTGTTTTGGAGAAGTATAGGAATAGTCCTCTACTGAGGATTGCCAATAAATTGTATGTACAGCAGGGTAAGCAACTCAAGGCCAGCTATGAGGAAGCTATCAAGGAGCAATATCACTCAGAGGCCGAGTCCATTAACTTTGCGTTGAGCGATGCGGCTGCCCAGTCGATCAATGCCTGGGTTAATGCCAAAACTGAAGGCAAAATTAAGGAACTTGTGTCGTCCGATTCCTTCAACGATAATACTCGTCTTGTCCTGTTGAATGCACTTCATTTCAAGGGCAGCTGGGCCCACAGATTTGAAGAAGAGCGTACTGAAGAGGATGATTTCTGGGTGGGCGCCGAGCAAAGCGTCAAAGTTAACTACATGAATCAAAAGGCGAAATTCGCTTACGGTTACTTTGAGGATTTGAATTGCACCGCTCTGGACATGCCCTACAAGGACTCTGATCTATCTATGTTCGTTCTACTGCCCCAAGAACGTGATGGACTTAAGGAGCTGGCCGAGAAACTCAAGACCGTCAATCTGATCGATTTGGCAGACAAAATGTCAGTTGAGGAGGTGCACGTAAAGTTCCCCAAATTCAAGGTGGACTACTCCATTGAATTGGCCGATAAACTTAAGCAGGTGAGAAACAGTAGAAATTACCATTCTTTTTTTATTGACACGTCCACAATCGGTAAAACATTCTTTTAGAAATATTTATTAGTTTCTTATCTATCTAAAAAGTACTTTCATTTCGGTGGCTTATCGAACTGACTTGCTAGATAGAGAGTAGGGTATTATAAATGCAGTTTATTGCTTTTCTGACGCACTCTGCGGTTTGTGTTAAAGATCATGTATCATGTTCTGATCGATTCCTAAAGTACTTTCCATTTGCCGTACAAAACTACTTCTGTAACTTATACTCTTTTGCTATATAAAGTACAGGGTATTATAGCCAAGTGTGATGCATTCTGCGGCTCGTGTTAAAGATCATGTATCAGCACAGCTTATGGAAAATTATACAAGAGTTATTCGTAGAGTGACACGGCTTATCTACATACAAATGCATATATCTTATCGAGTACATCCTCTTGGGCTTTGAGGTGACCTCATCAATAACGTGTTTAATCATTGTTTATTTTTAATATTTATGTGCATACTTAGTGTTATTGTTTGTTTGTTTTTTTAGTTGGGCATCACGAAAATGTTTGACGATGAAGCGGAATTCAACAATCTGTTGGAATCACCCGAAGGCATCTACGTGTCGAAGGTGTTGCACAAAGCTACAATTGAGGTCAACGAGGAGGGCACTGAGGCAGCTGCTGCCACTGGAATGATCATGATGACGCGCATGATGACGTTCCCTCTGCAGTTCCAAGCAGATCGTCCCTTCCTGTACTGTATCTGGAACAAGAAAAACATTATGTTCGCTGGCGCTTTTGTCAATGCACCAAGTGCTTAAATTTGCAAAGCTCATTTATTTATTGTTATCTTTTAAATTTAAATTGTGAAACGAGAAAGCATTTATTAACATTTTTTAATAAATAAATTACATGGCACATAAATTTTTACGCTTCTTTTTAGAAATACATTTTTTTCCAATATTTTTTAAAATATTGATAAGGGGGTATCCTTTGGTATTCTTCAGAACCTTTCATAACTTTGGCAAAACTAAAACGATTCTCATTCTGTATTGTTTTCTTACAAAACACATGTCAGTGAGGAAAGAACATCAGTGGGGCTTTATTACTTTTTTATTACACAGACAAAATGTACAAGAGTTTATTTTAATTTCTATATTTTTAAATAAAAGTGGAAACACCGTTAAACGAAACGGGTTATAATATCGTCCTAGTAAATCGATAGCCATGTTATCGCCAGCAAAAAATATCGTACAAAAATACTTCAATACAAAAAAAACGGTCTATCGATATATTAATATTTTTTCAACAACTCTAAATATATGTTAATTATATATAGACGATGCGGGCTGAACAATAAACAGTCATGTAGCAATAGGAAGCCAAGGAAATCCGATTAAACAAAGCAATGTCACTGCGTGCACTCAGGAAACGAGACACTCAATTAAACCAGGGGTCAAGCAACTCAAAAACTACACTCTTTAAGAAAGCCAACAACACAACGCCAACAATAACATTAACTACAACGTCACCCAGAAACTCACTAGCTAAATCTTCAAGTGGCAACAACAGCAGCAAACAAAAGCTAATACGTCAGCGGAAGTTACTTGGACGTGCAACACTTTCCAATCCGGATCTAAAGGAATTCCAAAGGACCATCGGGGACAACCTGTTGCGCAGTAAATCGGAAGGCGATGTTAGCACAGTAGCCCTGGCAGGTAAAACGGTTCGAAGTTTGACGGCAGCCAACGCCAAATCGGAGGTGTGTCTGCAGAGCATTAGTTCGCACAGCTACGAGCCAACAAGGGAAAGCAAGATGCTGGGTGGAGCGCGATCCCATCGGGATTTGTCGGGTGATCACACCAATTTGGATATGGAAAATGGTAGAACACCGAGACGGATGAGCGAATGTAGCCTGGGCTACAGTCAGGCTAGTGGCGGTGCCTACTCCCGACGCACCAGCTCGATGTTTGCTAGCCAAATGACACTGTCCTCAGGTGGCGCAGCACCCGTAGATCCCAATGCTGCACTCCGTGTGCCCATTATTGGCTATGAAGTGATGGAGGAGCGAGCTCGCTTTACGGTCTTCAAGCTACGGGTTGAGAATCCCGATACCAATGACTGCTGGCTGGTCATGCGACGCTACACGGACTTTGTGCGTCTCAATGGCAAATTGAAGCAAGCATTTCCACATGTCAATCTCTTGCTGCCACGCAAGAAACTCTTTGGCGACAATTTTAATGCCGTCTTCTTGGACAATCGGGTGCAGGGTCTCCAGATGTTCGTCAACTCTATTATGATCAAGGAGCAACTGCGCAAACATAAATTGGTGCGGGAATTCTTTTGCTTGGACGAACCGCCGTCCTACTCGGAATCAATGGAGGAATGCCGAGTAAGTAGTGAAGATAATGCAGCAATAGTTGGATATAATATTTATTTAATGTTCCCTAACATTTTTATTTATTATATTCGATTAGGTTATTTTTCTAAATTTATATTTTCAATATAGTCTTTACATCTGTGTTTGCAAGAGGTTTCTTAATTATAATATATTTACAGGCAATATTCGAGGCTCAGGAGGAGACTATAGCGCACTTGAAACTGCAGATACAGAATAAAAACGATCTCATACTCAATTTGCAGCAAAAGTTGCGCGACGAAATAATTGAAAAGGAACAACTAAGGGAGGATTTAAAGTGAGTGGATATTCAAATACAGATTTCGACTTGTTCCAATTAATAATTGTTAATATGAATTTGCAGAAATATTAACCTAGATTGTTCCCACTGCTCCTCGGCTAATGACAGCACGACTCTTAAATAGTTAAGAGGTGCAAAAATCTTCGCAAGAATTCAACGTGTGCGTGTACAATATTATGCTGAGCATAACGCTATACTCATAACACGGCATATCACCAACTCCAACAACACCAAGTGCATATCAGGCGCTAGAAAGGCTCACTTATACAGTGCTTTAGTATTCAGTTAAAAATAAGTCCAAAAAATATACAAATATATATTTTATATATGCGAGTTTTTACTCGTTGAACATTGATTTAGAATTAGCACAATAAAATCTACACTTATTTACTAGACTTATCAACAATAATCTAAATGCATTAAAGGCTCGTCATCGCTGGTGGACGGGCATAGGCCTTGGGTATGAACCCATATTTACGAGTTTTGGGTGCATAGGCCCATAGCCAACCGTCGACAGTCTGATTGTTGAGATCAGCATAGATCCAGTCGCCACGACGCACAGACAAATCATCGGGCGCCTGTGCCTTGTAATCATAAAGCATTACGAGCTCTGTCCCATGATACCTCAGATCATCAGTGCCAATTCCCAGTTGTTGCTGTTGCTGCTGCTGTGCCTGCTGTTGTCCCTGTTGTTGCAAGATGGTTTCCATGGCATTGAGGCCACTACCTGTTAGTGTGGCATGGTGTTGCATGTTGCTTTCGTTGAGTGGAGCCGCTGCGGGAGTCGCCTTTTGCTGTTGCAGTACGCGTACACTGTCAGCTGGATAAATAAAATTGGCTGGCACAAATCCCTCCTGGCCATCGCTTCGCATTATCCAAAACCAATCAGGATCTTCTCGATTGAGAACTGTCACAAACTCGCCACGTTCCACAGACAAATCATTCTCATCCCGGGCAATGAATGTGTAAAGCACAATGCATCGTCCTGATGGCTCCTTAATGAAGGGTGTACACTCGGGCATGGACACATGCAGATTGCTTTCCAAATTATTAGCTGGTGAAGCATTAACCACGGCGATCGGTTCATCGCAGAGGACATCTTGTTTGTTGTCAACTCCTACACTTAGCAACGGTTGATTCTCATCATGAGGCTGCTCTGGACACTGTTCGCGTGGCAGTTTCTTTTTAATGGCCAACTCTGCCAGTTGTGTGTTGTACGGGGCACAATAGGAAAACGGTATGAATCCCTCCTGGCGCGAATCCTGTCCAATGACATAGACCCAATCGTTTTCGCGATATAAAATGTTAACCAACTGTCCGCGTTTCACCTCCAGTTCATCATCCACGCACGGAGTAAAATCGTGCAGCACAACCATTTTGGAATCAGGACTGTTGAAAATTGAAATCGAATTATAAGTATGCAATACTTATAAATTAAAACAAATCAAAAGGTTCCAACTAATACCGATCAAACTATACCAAACTCGCAATTTGTGATTTTGGTTGTTGATATCTTAATAATAAACATAAAAGTTTTTCATGGTAAAGGTTGATTTTAAACCCATCATTCCTAGGACAGCTATATGGCATAAATTGAAAACCCTCTGCAAGGGTATTAACAATTTACCTCAATCCATGCTCCTTTTCAATGCCCACACGCACCAGTGTCTCAATGCTAGAGGATCCAGTAATGCGTCCCATGCCCACAGGCGCCAGATCTCGTTCAATGTTTGCATTTGTGGCTGTAGAAAACAAGTTTGTTGTTTAACTCTTTTGTTCAATAATTCTTACTGCACATGCGCACCTTTCTTTTTATCACGACGCATGCGCACCGGACACAAAAAGGCCATGGTTACTACTTTAATTAATTATTAATTACAATAAATAATTCACTGCACTGCTTAAGTGAAATATTGTTATCTCGTATGCTGCAGCTTATGGGAGAATATTATTCCCATTAGAAAATGCATTACAGATGCTTATCTTATCTTCTTGCTTATCGACAGCTACATTTATCGATCGTACTCAATTTAAATCGTTATTGACGAGCCTCCACAAACAATCGTGAGCCCTTCAAAATTAATTTGATGCAATTTGTGTGATTTTACAATTTGTTGAATTTATTTAATGATACGTTTTGCTGTGCCATCAACCGTGTAAGTATTGGAAAGCTGTTTTTGAATTGTGCATAATTTTTTAGGCAATACATTTTGTAATTAGTATATAGTGACCTTCTGCAAGCGCATGCACCTTGGTGCAGGTTCATTGCAATTGCCCGTTAGTCAAATAATAGAACTAATGAATAACTGCAAATTAGTTTGCTTGTATGAAGATTGTATTTGGTACTGTCTACGATATACCCACTCTCTCTGTTGCTTACTAAGAGGGAGTCAAAGGAGAACAGGATACCACAGGATAAGATCACTTAGAAAAATCAGTCGAGAAATTTCAGAAAATTACCAGACGCAAGCCACGTAAACATTTCGTCAGAGTTTCAAGGTTGCATATATGTATGTATTCTACTTGCAACAGCAGCGACAGCATCCTGTCAAAACGGGCAATGTACTATTTTGGTGCCAAGGATATTGCTGCTTGCATGACATTTTCGATTATTGTTGCCCGGAAACACAGAAGAGGAAGTATGCGGAGGGAGGCAAGCGAAAGTACACACAACTAACAAACTGACCTACACTGCTGCCCATTCCTGAACCCAGTCCTCAGTCTCCGTAAACCAAGTTCGTTTTCATTGCCAAAAAAAAAAGAAACTGCGCATTACCATTTCTGAGCTGCAGCTGGTATACACCCCATACATCACACCATACCATACCATATTATATACCCACCTCTAACCCACCCCTAAATGAGCACTTTTGTCTCGTACTCGTCTCGTTGTTGACTTTTGCTTACTACGCAGTTGATTTTACATCCTGTATTCCAGCTCACTGGCCGACGTACCATTGCACCCCTTACCATTTCCCCATTCCTACTCACTTATGACCAGCAAACCACCTTTTTCCCATGCCCTATCCCAAGCATAAAACTGAGAGCACGCTCCTCTCCAACCTAATCGATAGAAAGGCGTCTGCGCGTTGTTTCACACGTGAAACCATTCAGTAAAATTGCACAATGAAGATAAAGATGAAGATGATAATGGACAATACTGATGCTGTTCCTGTTGCCTCTGGTGTTGCTGGTGGTTATAGTTATGCTAGTTATGCTCCAAAATTCCATCACGGACCGACGTCAGGGGAGCGTAGACAGAGCAGTTGGATCAATTAGTCTGGGAAGTAGCAAACAGACAGTGACTGTTTAAGTGGGTCAGTTATTTTCGGAGTCACGCATATTTATTTATAGCACTTACCTCGGATCTACCTCCATGCATTACTTGCAATTCATAATGGACCTGTCATCCTGGGATTAGTTTTCTTTCAAGTGCTCTAATAAAACTGTCAGCGACTTGGCTGTTTTCTATGAATTGTGAAATTATAACCAGTACATGTTTTTCACACTCCTCTTTTCACCAGAATTTGCAATACTCGTAAATCGATTTGCGGTGCTTTCAATTCTCATGAATGGCATTTCAATTTCCCGAAGTAACTGCCGTAAGTTTTGACAGTTTTATTTTGACGGACGTTTTCAAATATACGATGTAAGTTTTTATTGTACTTCAAACTTATAAACTCTATATTTTCAGAAAGGTGTTACCAAAAAGAAAAGTTTTATAAGATTTTACAACATCTAGTAAAAGTTTCTGTTCTGCCTATAAATAAACCATAAAATTTCTTATGGTTTCTAAAAATATTTAGTTCTTTTTGTTGTACAAATTTCAAAATACTTTCTAGAATTTTTCTATATATGGAACCTAACGACACTTTCTTTTGAATTTCTGCCAAAAATGTCTATTAACTATGTACATAAATGTATAATGAGCTCTTTATATTTTAGATGAATTCACAAGCGCTTAATAGAAAGTTTTTACGTTATAAATTATGAAAATTAAAGATACTTACACTGATATGTGGCGTGACATGAAATCATCACGATTATCTGTATGCATTTTCAAAATTTCTCTACCATACAGAAATATTCATTTCTAGCACGATTTGTTTTCCAATTGCGATCAATTTGGATTGCATTTACATTTGTGCAACAGAAATTTAACGAGCGCTGCTAAAAATGCGCAAGCCATAAACAAAATCAAAATAAATACGAAAATGCAGCTTGGAAAATGTATAAATAAATATTTTTGGTGGGAAAAATTGGAAAGCTTCCAAAATGATTTCGAAAATCGTATGAATAAGGAAAATTGAAAAATAAGAAAACAGAAACCAGCGCCCAATGTAATTCATAAAGTGTACAAAATGAATAAATTAAAAATGTGTAAACAATTTAAAGCAAACTCAAGATTTCACAAACAGTTTTGAGTATTTGCTTAAAATGAAAAAAAGGAAATGCTCTGAGATGCACCACGAGCTGTTGATTCATTACAAAGCCCATACACAGGCTTAATGATTGAGGAATGAATGGGAATTGGGTGTGGGGGTTTGGGTGGTGCCTAAACAAAGTATTCAAGGACACGTACTGAGAATTGTGAGGCATTTAGCCATTAAATGTGGCACGCAGATCAGCAACAATGACAGCAACCACCACCCAACAACCATCAAACCATTTACCGACTTTGGCCGTCGTAAACGTTGCGTATGTGTGATATTTAATAACCACTAAACACTTCTATTGCTGGTCAATGTCAAAGGCAAAGTTACGAGCATTTGCACAATCCTAGGGAGCATTTAAAATGCAGCTACGTCCTTGCCTGAATTTTAGTTAGCTGCCAGCGTTAAACCAGCTCACAACTCAGTGTTAAGCTCCTAGCTTCAGCTTCAGGTCCTGTTACAGCTCCGGCTATTCCTGTTCCTGCATTGTGCATTCATTGAGTAGGCGTAAACTCTCTATCTCTCTCTTTATTACTCTCCCTTTCTCTCTCGATTTCGGGTCTGTAATTTGTCGGATGCCACTTGGGGCACGTGCGCCAACGTGGAACTCGGTGTCGGTTGCGTTGCTCTCGGTTTATCCATCGGCGCTCAGTTGATGTTGGTTTCTCGTTCGGCGTGGTTCGCATTTTGGTAAAGCTCGCTGGTTTCGCGGTTATTTCTCTGTGTGAAACAACTGGGAAAACAAAATTTTCAATTTAGGTAAACTCATACATAAGATATTGACAACTATTGGCATTAAGTCGCCCCCTCCAAACGTAGCCCCTAAAGTGCCAAAACAGCAGTCTAGGCACAGACTTAAATTCCAATTACCACTTACATAAAGTGTACAGGTGCTCAGATAGGCTCAGATTGGCAGGTGCTCAGGTGACACTGTGTAAAATGTCTTGAATTATTTAAACCGTTTGTGGTGTGGCTTCTCTTGGCGCCACTTCCGGTCCACACTCTCTGTACATAGCACAATTACATGACAAACCCATATATGAGTTTACATTCAGCTATATAGTATATTTTTTATAATTTCATTTATTTTGCATATCTTTTCGCTTTTGTTTTCACTCTGGACTTCTCAGACGCCATTAAATTTTGACCCAAACAAATTATTTTTGGTCTGTCTGCGACGTCAAAGTCAAAGACTTTTTTATGTGTGTATATCTTCTAGATGTCTGTAGATAAATATGTATGCTAATATATACACTTATATACATATATGTAGTAGTATATGTATGTTGTTTTGGTCATAAATAATTATGAAAGTGGCGCATTGTTGACACGCGAAATGTCCATTCGGCAAATATTGTGAACATCTTTTGTTAAGCAATCAATTTATGCATAAATACCCTGTAATATAAAGGGGAATATTGCTTAAAAAATTGTATTTTGTATTAAATACTTGGAATGTGTGTAAAGTTATTTCTTAAAAAATACAAAAATAGCTTTTATTAGGACATATTTTAATAAGATATATGTTTAAAGAAATACAGAGTGTGTTTTAGCCCATTCCTTATGTATTCTTGTTGCAAAAATGTCGCCGAATGGTATTTCGACATCAAGGTTAAAGTCTAATGAGATCATTCACGTGCGAAACTGAATGATATAGGACCTGTCTGAATGTCTTGGGGTTTGTTTATATATTTTCAATTCTGTTTATGATGTAATCTTGTTTATCTATTAACCAAATGAACTAAACATCTATTCCACATATTATGGAAACAACTGCTTACTTAATTTGCTGCAATAATTGAAAAATGTGTGTGTGTGCTCAATCACAGTTGTGTATTTTGATTGTATTGTCGGTAGAGGGCGTCATTTGGTCAATTTGCTTGGATGTTTTTGCTTTTTCAATCCCATTTTCAATTATCTATTTATAAATGTACATATGTATGTACAAATGCTTGTACGTTGCTTTTACGGATGCTAGAGAATTCTAGAACATTCTGGTTGGGTTTCATCATGAAATAAGAACTTGACACACGTAATTGATTGCCCCCTTTTCTGTCCTCTTGGCCGTCGTCCTGTACCGTTATATTAAAGTTGGAGACTGTAAATTGCATGCGATTGGATTTAATTGCTTGAGGGCGCGGAAATTGCTAGCATTACATTTGATTGTGTGATTTTTCCATGTACAAATGGGGGCACGACTGATTACATTTAATTTAATAAATCATTTGAATTGTTGGGTTCAAAAATAGCATTAGGTTTACAAACGCTTATTCATAATTAAAACACCCTCTCTCATTTACATACTCATAACTATAGCTATCTCTCTTCCCCTCCTCTGTCTCTTTTCAGTTATGGAAATGGAAAAGCGAATTACCGAAATGGATTGTATTAACAAAAACGAACGCATGAAAATGCATAATCATTAGGAGCTTATTTAATGAGCATTAATAAAAAAGATATACGCGCACAGCTTTTTTTTAACAAAAGCCAAAGACCAAAAACAAAAGTAAGAGCACAGTCAACTCTTTGGGAAAGTAAACTCTTCGTTTGTGAAATTGAAAAAAAGAGTGAAAGAAGAGAGCGCGCGAGCGCACATTGCTATTGTTTACACGCCCATTTGTGCTACTACGAAGCGATTGCAACAAATGGAAACTACAATAACTAATATTTATATTCGTTTAACAGCAAATCAATTTGGCAATCCACTAAACAAATTTAAACAATAATAAAAAGTAAACCGATAATTAAAGCGGCTTGCAGCGGCCACGCAAATTCAAAATCAAAGAGTTTGCGCAAAAGCAAAGAGAGCAATTGCATTGGCCGACCGAGAGAGTGAGAGAGGCGCAAACACACAAAAAAGAAGGCAAAATTCGCTCGTTACTTGCAAATACAAAGGCAACAAACACACAAACACAGCAAATTTCGTTGAGTGCTCCAAAGTCTCGTGCTGGCGCTGAGTTTGCCTCCCAGATAGAAATTGAGTCTCTCGCGTGACACAACGTGCGTTCAAACGAGCGGAAAGTTTTTCCAGTGTGTGTAAAGTTGGCTCTGTTTTTCTTTCTTTGCTTTTTGTTGCTCATTCGTTTGAGTAGCAGCTGCAGCGGTGCCCCCACCAATTCGGCAGTCGGTCATTGAAAGCTCAAACGGCAAGGAATATAAATAGAAGTAAAATTAAAATTTGGCAAGAAATTTGCAATGCAAATGTGTTAAGCATCAGCGTCAAAGTCAACGAGCAAACAAATCTACGTTAATATAACAAATGTGTTGAAATAGAAACGTGCGTTGAAAAAAAATAAACTAAAGACTAAAGGCGAGTGCAAAATATCGATTTTTTGTTTTTTACCAGCAGCGCACGTCGATGACCTCGACGACAACTACAACTACCACTACCACAATAGCGGTAACTGTATAAAAGCAAAAGCTGAGCTGGCAACAGGGAGAGGCTAAGAAACGCTTTTGCCCAAATCCAATAATATAGCCACGTTTTACATAATTGCTCAAGCGCATAAATCAAAAGCAAACGCAAACGTAAAAGCAAACGCAAACGCAAACACAAAAGCAAAACTAAAACTAGCAAAAACAGAAATTATAACGGCGTCCGCTAACCGAGTGCAAGTGGAAAAACTTTTTGCCGCTGCTGCCGCAGGCAGAAGAAGGCGAAAAAGTAGCACGAAGCTTCCAGAGAGCAGCCAAAGTAGCTGCAGTCGAAAATCACAGAGACACATGCTTAGATATCGGCTCGTATCCACACACTTCCTAAAGCAGCCGTAGTCAGTCCACAGGCAACGTGGAAGAGATTTAGGGAGACGGACAAAGAGAGAACGTTATAAAGTGAGGGCGAACGCAATTGCAGCAACTGCAGCTGGCGCAGCGAGAGAGCGAGAGAGAGCGATTGACATAGAGAGTCTGAGAGAATTTGACTGCGACGTGTGACGTCAACCGGAGAGAGCGATCGCAGGACATACACAAATACGAATCAAAGCATACAATAAGTAGTACATCAGGTGCGTCGACTTTGCGCATTCACGTCCCAAACGTTGCAGTGAGAGGAACTGCAACAAGCAGTGGTACTTACAGTGCAGTCGAAAAGTTTAACGCCATTGCGAAGGTCAGTTAAAGGAACTTTTTGGGCTCAATCAACAAGATCAATTGAACCGCAACAGTTGCATAAGTTTGCAGCAGAGCGGCATATAATTCGCATCTAAGGGGCAATATAATTCAGTCACAACGTATTCGCTAGGAGTTCTACGCCTACTCGGTTTGAGCTGTTTTCATTTAAATAGCGAAAATGTGCAGAGATCGCGATATGAGTTTGTCATAGATCAGCGTAATCGTCAGTATAAGGTTAAGAAAAAAATCAAACTAATGCTGTACTGAACTGAATGTCCACAAGTCACAAGGGAACGTTGTGTGGGCGTTTATTGAGCGAGAGAGAGAGCCTTGGACCAAGCAACAACAAACAGCAAACAGAAACATCAACAACAACGACAACAACAACAGCCACAACAACAATAATAAGAACAACAAAGGATTCAAGCTAAAATACCAAAGTTAACAAATTAAGCCTCCATCATCCATCACTTAGCCAAATTTAATTAATCAGCAAACAACAAAAACAACATCAAGGATTCAAAACTCACTATAATTCGTATGCGGGCGCGCATGTGTATGTGTATGTGTGAGTGTGAGTGTCCTAGTCGGAAGTAAGAGATACGTGAAATGTGACTATTTCTTAAATACCCCGGCAAACAAGACCAACAACAAGTACTCGCGTCATTTGCTCCTCCCCCACCAAAAGAATACTAAAGCAAAAGTGGTTTCGATTCTCGAAGCCCAAGGCTGTTCAAGTTTCAAGTTCCGAGCGATAATCTCCTTCTTATCATTTGTGCTTTGTGTTAACCAAAAAACGTCGTGCAGCTGGCGAACGTACGGGGAAAAATCAGCAAAATTGAAGACTTTGCGAAAAATCTTTGGAAGTCCGTTAAGGCTTGCATTGTAAGTATATACCAACCGAGTATAAAATAATAGATTCGATCTAAAAAGAAGTAGTTAAATAAGCTTTAAGATATGTGTAGGATTTTTAACTCTGAACTCTTTAGATACTTTGTTACGTATTATTAAAGCGAATTCAATAAATCAAAGATTTATCCACAATTATTATTATTATTATTAATATTATTATTATTATTTTTATTATTATTATTATTATTATTATTATTATTATTATTATTATTATTATTATTATTATTATTATTATTATTATTATTATTATTATTATTATTATTATTATTATTATTACTATTATTATTATTATTATTATTATAATTATTTAAAAATTATTTATTATAAAAATTTCTTAATTAACAAAAACCCAATTTTATTTCTTTATAATAATTGATATCTTTTATACTTTCTGTTTGTACTGCCAATTTATTTAACAATCTACTTTTTAAGCTCTCTGTTTTCTCCCTCTTCCTGTCTCTGTCTTCATTTATTGGGTTTGACGTATGCCTGTCTCAATTATCGTTAATCCATTTCGCACATTTGTCCAGATTGTTGCTAATCGTGTTTAATTTAATTGATATTGTTATAAAGAAATTTACACCTTTTGCTATTGCAAGTTGAGCGTTGCCAGCCACAAAACAAATAGAATATCAAACTACGTGTGACTCGATTATAGTGAGTTTCGAAAGAATTAATCCCGCGACAGTTGTTGATAAACAAAAGTTGGACTTTGCTGGTATTTAGTCAATCATGATTGATATCCAATTTGTGCACAGTCTGTGGCGAAAGCAAATACAAACAATGTATTTACACACAGACATACTCCCCTATAGATGATGAGTACTACTAGGTACTTGAGTTCTATTTGTTGATGACAAGCAGGAATTCATATCAAAACTCACACATGTGCATTTGCTGACTTATTTTTCCATTACATTTCCATTGAAATCGATTAATTTATGTTCAATGTCTTCGTTGAGTCATAATTTCTGTCGCTTGCCACAGTGAAGACTGTGCCACAAAGATATGTCAATAATTATCTCTGTTTTACTTTGTCCATTTTTGAACATTGAAGTGGAAAATTTTTGGAAATTATCGACCTCACTTTGTTTGGATATAAATTTTCCCTGACGACAGAGACAGGTTGTTGTTGTTGTTTGTATATAATGTCTATTTACTTATTTGCTCTTGTATCTATTTACTTAGTTATTGTTATTGTTGTTGTTCTTGTTGCAATGTGGAGCAAACTGTTGCGTGCTTTTAGGCACGCCATCGCCTAATTTCTTTCCCATATTCGGATTCACAATATTCGTGGCTATTGACCCAAGCCCTTTGTTCAATTAACATACTTATTAGGCAAGTCAATAAACTACTTGTTTACATTGTTTATAATTATAATATTTATATAAATATTAAACAGTTGCTTGGCAATCTCTGTTGGGCTGGCTCTATGTTATGGGCCAGAACTGTTGTCATTCACACGACTGTTAAATCCAATTAACAAATCAACCCACAAATCAAGCAAACAAATAAGAAACAAAATTTAGCCTACAATTAAATTTGTGTGAATGCGTGAATTTCCTATTTTTAGCAAATACTATATGCAAAACGTTCACATCTGTAAAAATATACAACATTGTTTATTTCTGTTTAAATGAAATTTAAAAAAAGCACATCAATTCTGTTAACTGCGGATTGTTGAATAAGCAATACCCTATAATACCCTCTATATCTTAAAGATTCGTTTTACACTTCGCTGTATCTAAATTAAGAGATTTCGCAAAAAAGAAGCTTTCTTTCAAACCGTTCATACCCTTTACTAGAAAAATTAAAGACTAGGTGATTGTGATTTATTTTTAGAGATTTTATGTGAGGAAATGTTTGGTACTGCTTACAATTAGGAAATCTTTTTAAATAGCAGAGTAAAGGTCTACGAAAAGAGAATATAGAATTCCACAACTATACATTGTATCAATTGTTTTTCACATTCAATATTTTCGTACTTTAGAAATACTATTTGTTTTGATTAGCATTGATAGACTGGAGAAGATCTTAAGCTGTCAGATGGCGACCTTAGTTTGTGGTAGTAAAATAACAAGTTTCGAACATGATGATGATGATGCAAAAGTGGAGGCATCATAATTAAAGATTTTATTTGCGATTTGCATCTGAGTTGGTCACGAGGCCAAACATCTGTCAGTCATGTGGTCACATAACCAGTAAGAGATAGAGGTAGTCCCAGACCCAGACCCAGTGGCGGTACCAGTCTTCCAATAGCACGTGGTAACAGGCGGTAACAGCATCGAATCGAAACGAAACAATCAACAATTTATGCAACTTAATCATATGATGACAAAAGAAAAATGCAAAAAATTCTTAAATGCTTTCAAAATTAAAAACCTGTTGGCAAGTCAAGTGGACTCATAAATCAAGTCAATACTTAAATACATACGAGTGCGAAATTGTGACGTTCTTTCTGTTGCTGTGGATCGGTCCCCGCTCATATTCAATAGTTGGCAAAGTTCACGAAACTGGAATATAAAATTTGTGGAATCTTTTGCTTTACTTTTGTATTCCTTGTACAACTGCGTGCCACATTCAATTGAACTTGATTGATTTTAACGAAACGAGAGTAAAAATACATACATATTGTCAAAGCGGAATTTGTAAATTAATTGAGATATGTCGCGAGCATCACAATAATAATAAAAACGATAGATCATCAATGAAAATGCAACTACTAATTGCGTCACGTGCTTTCAGCGATACAAAAACAATCAGAGAGAATCGATTCTAGCAGTAGGTGTAATCGTACTTTGGCCGTTTCAATTTGATTCCATTACCTATCCCATTTTAACTTGTCGTTCACATTCCCAGTCATAAGCAAAAGGCAAATAAACAATTTGCCCTTTATATTTTCTTTTCTTTTGTTTCCCATTTATCATTTTGCTATCTGATTTATTTGCTTTGAGTAGAGTTCTCTTCTCTGGCCCTTTGTTTGCAATCCAAACAAAGCGATGTATGTCCCATTTGTTTGATTTACTTTAGTATTTCTCTTATATATAGAAAACAATGTGTACAGGTTTTTCCAATTTGGTTCTAAGGATAATAAATTGTGCATTTTATGTAAAGGCAACTAACACTCTTTCTACTTTCTCACATAGGGTATCTAAATGTCTATCTTCAATACAGGAAGTTATTGTTACCTTGAGTTCTTATAGAGCATTACTATCCTTGTAAACATCATGTCAAAAGTCTTACCAAACTTTAACATTTTATAACGTTATCCAAATTTATCAGATCTTCAAATGAACTATAGCCATGGATTGGCATCCACATTCAATATAAATTTATTGTTAAAATCTATTGATATAGAAGCCATAGATTACTTTCTTATGTACAACAAACTATGTTTGTTAGTGTAAAACAGCCTGTCTTTTGTAAACAATGTCGCCAATATAGATAAAAACATCTGATCTCAATGTAGTATGAATTTCATTAGTACTCAGTATTTCTATAGAGTATATACGCTTCGCTGTATTTAGCTCTTCATTTCTTGTCAGTTTGTAGTTTTGTTGCTAAGCCAAATATTTTATTAAAATTTCATTAATTTCTAATTTGCATTTTAGGTTGCTTTGTGTAAATTCCACTGACATTTGCAGCCAGATAAGCATATTCAACAATGACGTCAGCAACAGCAACCACCGTTTTTTTCTTGCTTTTGCCTTCTGTTCGCAGAAGGTCGTATTTGTATCCAACGGTGTCTTCGTTTGCGTATCTTTCGGATTGTATAATCCTCGCCTGCAGTCGAGCAACGCAATTACATTTGTTTGATGGGGAAAAGTTTTAGAAGGTAAATGGGTAATACACTTATGGGAGATTGTTTAGTCGATAGGGAAGAAATTGATTGACTGCTCAACTGATAAAGGAAGGCAAAGTATTTCTAAAAATAAAATACGAATTAAATATAGACATGTCATACATATTATGAACCATTTTAACCACATGCTGGTTGGTTGGTGGTGACAGACTGCTGACTGTCAGACCTTATTCTTAACCTACTTGGTTGTATTTTTACCACACAAAAGAAACACATCAGTTAGCCACTTCACAGTTGCTGCTGATCCTCGTCAATCAATGGAAATATTTTATTATTGGTATCTTATCTAATCCAATTTGATAAATCGTCAGACAGTCAGACAGTTAACTATTTTTATACACTTACTATATATCCCACATTCGTTATGGAACTGTCAGTTCGGGCAACAAAAGATACACAATGAACAATGGATGACTGCAGTCAACCTTTGTGAAGTTCATAACAGAGCGAATACCTGTAGTCACTGATGCAGTCACTATCACTACTAAAGAAAACATCATTAAAGACCTCCTGAGTATATGCTCTCGTTTCTCTCTCGGAGCTAATTGGTTAATCTCTTAACGACTTGGTAACAGATTCCTCCAGCATTTGGCACCCAGCTGTCACCGGTTTGAGCCGGTCCACGCTGGCGCTGGGCAGTCTGCTGCCGGTTTTAATAGACTTTAGCTCAAATCTTATCAACATCAACGAGGCTAATGCGAAAATGACTTTTCAATATTTGCACGGTGGCGATTGTGACGCTGAATTTACACGGATTTGTTAAAATGCGCACATCGCGCATACGCCGCTTGTTACACTTTTAGCAGCACGGTGCGACTTGCATGTGTGTGTGAGTGGGTGTACACAAGTGTGTGTGTGTGATGCTGTGATGCTGTTTGGCTTTTTGTGCTCATGACTTTGTTTTCGTGCTCGGAGCAAACGAAGTAAACAATTTGATTAAAGCGCGTGTCGTACAATCAAATTGTGTAAAAACTTGTTGTTGTTGTTGTTTTTGTTGATCACAGTTGTTCTTGTTGTTCTTGTTGTTTTGTGTGGGAGTTGAACCTACGAAACTCAATAGCCTTAGCAAAAGTTCAATAGCACTTTTCCTACACATCAATCCTTACCAATGAATTCGTTATTTAATACACATCAATTCCATTTCCAATTGTTGATTTTAAGAATTGCATTTCTATTTTTTTCTTTTTGGGAAAAACGTTTTTCATGCTCGTATTACACTGTGTAAACAATTGAATATGCCTCCTTTTTTGTTGACTTGTTGTTGCCACAAACTAAAAATAGGCCGTGACGCATTTGTTATCAATATTTTCTGAAAGTTGAATAACAATTTTTTCTATGGATTTTAACTTTGTTTCTCACATATTGATTGGGTTTTTGGAAGCGAGCGATTCGGTATTTATTTACTTATCTGTTTTTTGTTGTTTTTTGTTTCTTTCTTATCAGTTGGAAAACTAAAACTGAATTCATTTTATCGTGATGGCTGCTGTTCATGACTCAGTGGTTTTGTCTTTCTGTACTTTGATACGCCCACGACGTGAACTTGCAACATTTGATCAGTCACCGAACGTAGCTCATAAGCTTAATTAGCTAATTGTTTAAACGTATTTGTTGACACTGCAATTCATATTCGATAAGTGTGCTTTTCATTAGCTTAATCGTCTGCGTCATAAATTCCCTTTAGGGGATAAGTAATTGTTTTATTCGCACTCTAATGCGACTAATTATATCTATAGATAAATGTCGGCCAATTACGAAATGAACATGAACTTATTCTATTTCGTAATACTTTTAAGTAATACATCAGTGTTGCCAGATTGATGACAAGAGCTTGATAAAACTAAGAATTTTAAGACATTGTCTAAATATTGGTTGATATCGCAAATTAATATCTATCAGACTTTCTTTGAATGCAACACAATCGATTGTTTATATTTGTATTATTTTAATTGCTGTCATTGTTGGCGCATTCATTCATTTTGTGCTGTCAACGCACACAAATCCCCTAAAAGAAAATCCCACTTTCCGCCGATATGAAGCTTGAAGTCTGAAAGTTAGTCCAATTAATTTGATAAGCAGTAATGCCTGACATTCCATTTGTGAAGCCTTTGGACTTCACCGTATTGTGAATGCTTTGCACGCGCCATAATTTCCCCTTAAGTTTGGATATCCTTTAGTTTAGTGGGCGGAGTAAGGCGGGGGGGCCGTGTGGGGTGGTTGCTCAACTGCCACCGATCACGTCGTCCAATTCATTCCCATGCTTATTTCACATTGACGTCAGACTCGCGTGGGCTTTAATTGAGATTCGTTGAGATTTTTCGTGGCTGCCACTTGCCTCATGTTGTTTTTGTTGTGTGGCACATAAACAAGTAATTGAATGTCTTTACAAACCATAAGCAGGGTGACTGACACAGTTCTGCTCTGTACTATGGGCACACAATCGCCTTGTTTGGCTGACGTGCTCGAAGACTCATCTCCGGTGATGAACGTGATGAATGCTCTACATAATTAGTTAACAGCAGAATATTTGGAGCGTTAGCCAACTGTTTATTCAGTTAGACATTGAATAGACATTGCGTATACGTATTGGTGGCCTTAAACTGTGGCATTGCACTTGAAATATTTGTGTTGTTGTCGTTGAGGAAGTGTTGCTGTCGTTCATCGTTTGCCGTTTGTCGTTTGCCGTTTGCATATCAATATTTTGTTTCCAGTTGAAACTTGTGTGTTCTATTTGGACATAAACAAGTGCATAAATTCATAAGCTTCAATTAAGATGGCAATAAAAACACGGCAAATTAGCGCGATTTATTTTTGAAAATCCCAAACCAAAAATATCAATCATACGCCTGGTGTGTCTGCTGATAATACTGCAAATCTCCTGTCTGCAGTCTCGAAGCCTCTTAAGTTTGCATAAGTTGGGCAATAAAAAATTTCACACCTTTCCTCAAATGGTTTCACGCCCTCTCTCTCTCTCCCTCTCTTCCTCTCTGTTTCTCTCGCTCTTTATTTTTGCCTTATACGCTCAGTTCATGATCGATTGGTTAAGCAATTATCAATGCGCATGCGCGTTATCTCTCTCACTTGTTCGCTGGGTTGTTTATTCTCTCTCTCTCTCTCTGTCTCTATCAGTCTGTGGCAGTCTCTCAAGATTTTCGCATATAATTCGCGAGGTCGGCGCTGAAATGAATTTAATAGTAATTCGGCGCGCGCAGAGAAAGCAACGTTCAAAGATTCTCGTTCTTCAAAACATAAAAGTGAAGAAGCAAAAAACATTGCAACAAATCATGTGAAATTATTAAACTGCAATTAAATTGTGATTAGGCACAATTTTAATTTGCAGCGAAAACAAGAACAATTACTAAAAATAAAAAGTAAAGAATGAGAATGAGTAATTACTCTGCTATAGAAGAAGCTAAAAATATAAGTTTAAATTGAAAAAAAGAAGTAACAGCCTTCAACTTCAACTTGCTAAAGTGACCAAAGTGAAAATTTCAATTGATTTCGATTGATATTAATTACGTCAGATTTTGTATTTTTTTTATTAAACTGACTATTTTTGTGCTGAACTGAACTGAAAAGTGATTTGCCAAACAAGCGACAAATTGTGATAAAAATCTAAATAAATTCAATTGTGATATTAAATCTAAATAGACTGATTAAATTAGCGGGCCTGCTAATTGAAATGACGCCTAAAATTATAACATATTTTCTGGTAATTTTTCTTTTTTATATTAACTTAAATACGATTTTTGATTTTTATTTTATAATTAATAAAAAGAGCTTAGACTAATTGTTAATAATGATTAATAAATTATTTGCAATTCATGTAAGACAGTATTATCTACAGGGTATTTTTCAATGTATATCATTTTGTATTAGCAGTTAAATTTGTTGGTTTACAAATTAGAAACACTTTAAATATTTATTAATTTAATTTTGATATTCATTTCTGTCTGTTTTGAAATCTAAATATATCTCAGAGAATTGTTCGCTGATCATTATAATTGTCATGATAGGGTATATTATAAGACGTATTCTTTACTTTACGATTGGTTCAACTAATTACAAAGACCTGTATCACGTGCATAGTGAATATTAAACATAGAATAGTTACATCAATTTCTAAGTTCACTTGTCGACTTGGTTACAATAAGTAGATCTATAATTATGCTCTTAGTCATATGTCAGCAGAGATCAAATCTGAGCACAATAACTATAACTGCACACAACTTCAATGCGTTTAAAAATGTATTTGTAAATTCTTTCGACCTAAGCTGTTCTCGTTAATGACTTTACAGGGCATGAGTCTGCAGATTTAGATCGTCTGTATTGTAACTATATTAGTCATATGGGGAGCTATGTAAGTGTATTAGCCTACTTAATGGTTACCTCGACAAATGCAGCCCCTTCGACGCATGACGTGTTGCAATATTGTGGCTTAATTATTCTTAATTTAGTGTTTAGCTTATATACTCACTTATTGATACTCATACGCACACTCATGAGACGCGTCATGTGTTGGCAAAGATGTTTAATTAAATCGCCGGCGCCGCTGACTCGTGATGCGAAAGTCTCGAGACTTTCGAGACTTTGTGTGCCGACCACGCGTCGTATGAGCAATATTTCAATTTATATAAATTAATGTTCTCCTTCTGTTTCTCGATTGGAATTACAGTGCGGCATGCGCCATCCCACAACTGGCCTTAACGAAGACGACCTGAGTCGTCTCACTGGTTCATCCTCCTCATCATCGTCGTCGTCGTCAACCGCCTCGTGCGGCAGCGCCGGCTCATCATCGTCCTCATCATCCTCAGCAGAGAAGCAGCAGAAGCAGCAACAGCAACAGCAGGACATTTGTGATGTGGTCCAGCTGTCAAATCAGACGGATCAGACGTCGCCACGCTTCAATTCCACATATTTACCCGAAATCATAAATCCCCTGGAATGGCAAAAGTCACGCAAACGCAAAGAGCGATTGGACAGCAACTCGGCCACCAGCCAAGATCGCAAACTACAGCGCAGCAATAGCGAAGAGTTGCTCACGGAGCCCGAAACGCCATCAAATCAGACTACAAACCAAACGAATTGCCGTCAAACCCACTGCGAGGTGATCAGACGTGTTTCCTCAGAGGACTTTAAACGTACTGCAAGCTATGCCAGCTATTGCCAGGAGTTTGAGCGCGATTCCGGTGTCGATTTACCGCCTGAGAACGGAGAGCAGCAGGAGAACAATGCCTCATTGGCCAATCTACCGCTTAGTGGCAACAGCGAGGTGACCAAAGATCGTGCACGCTATGAGACAAGTCCAGCACGTTCCCAGCAACATTCGCCGGTGCGCAATGGACGCCAGCAACAGTTGCAGCGGGAGGCGAGCGATGACAGCGAATGTGAGCACGAGCGTCGACGCAGCAGCGAACGCTTCTGTAAATCTCGACAGCCCCCGGTGCGCAAATCCGGCGTTACCAAGAAACCCAGTGCTGGTGGAAAATATTTACCCTCGCGGCGAGATGAACAGAGTGCATACAAGTACGATTTGTCGGCATTAAAGTATGAACGTCGTGGCTTCATCAGCAGCAAGAAGCAACAACAGCAGCAACAACAACAACAACAGTCAACGGCAGCAACAGTTGCTGACCACAACGATAACAATCTGATTGATTTCCATCAGCAGCAGCAACAACAGCAGCAGCAACAACAGCAACAGCAGAACAAGCGCAGCGCGAGCATCTCGCCCACACCGACCACAAGCAGCTCCTGCAGCTCGGCGGGCAGCGAAGACAGTACTCCAAATGCAACATCCGGTCATCCCATTAAAGCCAAGCCGCCACAGCGTCAGCAACAGAGTCTAAACTTAACCTCGGCACAGGAATCGTTGCCATGGGGTCGTGGCGATGAGCCGGCTCCAATGCTAAGTCGGCGTTACGCTCACTACAGACACCATGCGGGTGGAAATATTGATGCAGCTGCCAAGCTGGCCAAGGTGATGCCGTATCCCCAGCAACAGCCCAAGCAGGCAGCCAGTGTACAATTGCTCGGTGAGGATATGGATTGCTTGGAGCCCATGGATGCAGTACGTGCGTTCAGTTCGTTGGAGAACATGCGCACTCGGGATGTCATGCAGCAGGTGGTGCCGGCCATGATGGCCTTCCAGACGCCCGAGGAGCGTGTCAAGGCCATTAATCGGCGTGTGACGGCTCTTAAGAAGAAGCTGGTGCAACTTGAGGATTCATTGGAGCAGCGACTCGGCTACCGGCCATCGCAGGCGGAGCGACTCAACGATAAGTACATGAAGAACGCCCTCGCCGAGCTGGGCAAGCTGCGCAAGGAGCGACACGAGCTTAAGACTGATCCCATTTCGGCACTGGGCCTCAAAGTGGGCGTTAACGCCATCGCGGCTTCCCAACAAGAGGCGTCCAAGAAGTTGGAGCGCATGAAGAGCACACTTTGCGAAATCGAACAGGTAAGCTGAATCTTACAACTGACAATCAAAATGTGGTCGACTTTTATGGTCAACTCTTGGCCAGAAATGAACTGACGTCAGCGGCTTTAAAATCTTTTCATCCGACGATCATAGACGAAAACGAAATGTCATTTGAATTACAAAATGACAGCAGAGTCACTTTGTGTGCCAAAAATGGAATTTGTTTAATAATATATGCAGTTTGTTTTCTAGAAGCACGAAACAAATACGTGTATTATAGTTAGCATATATATCTTGCACTATATATTTTTTCCGAATTTTACTGCTTAAGTATTTGAAATAGATGTCTAGATAAAATATTCAAACTTTCTGTTGGCTAACTAAAAGTCTTTTTTAAAAACTTAGTAAATCCATACCATTTTATATGTTCTTATCTGGACCGACTTTACTCAAACTTTTTAATCAGATTGCTCTGAATGAAAAATTCAATTTGCTTCAATATTCACCTCTTAATAATGCGGAAATTCACATCAAGTAATTTTCAACACTTTTTATCTTTGTTTTCCTATAATATAGTTTATATAAGAGATGTTTTTATTTTTAACAACTTGTTTTGGCTAGAATCCATTGAGGGAACATTTGTTTATATAAGTTTGTTGTTTTCGGACAAGCCTCCTTCTGTGAGTTGTCTGTCAAAGCAAATGTGAAAACAAAAACATATCATATAGTATATGTATGTATGAATGTAGTACATGCATATGTTGAAAGTCTGCCAAAAGAATATTATTATTTGGATAGCTCGGTCAATGGGATGTTCTCTAATAAGTACGGGCTGCCTGTGAATATTTCAGTGCCAAACATCGAGTATTCTCATGTTATTCATTTGTTTTTGTTTTTTGTTTTGTCTACGCTTTCCAAATGCCACATTTACCGAGCACTTTTCGCCGTTAAGTTGAGCAAATCGAATAATGCCTAATGCATGTTGCTGATTAATTGTCTTGTTTACCAATTGCCTGACATCGGGCACTTTATATATGTCAATTAGTATTTTTTTTTATATCAATTTTTGGGCTTTATATGGGGCTTTCATTTTGTGTACAAATGACATTTCGTTAATTACAATTTCCATTTCGTTTCGACTTAAAGTTGATTGATGGACTATGAAAAGAGGGAAACTGCGTCTTTTGAACTTGTCCTTAAATAAGATCCATTCTCTAATTCTCATTAATTTCTTTTGCAGAATCTCAGTGAGAAAAGAACACAATGCCAACGGCCCCAGCAGCTGGAGGAACTGACATCCGATCAGTTGGTACAAGAGAAGACTGCCGTACAGCATGGATTGCTTTATTTTGAGAGCCTTTATGGTCATCCCATTACCAAGGAAGAGCGGGATGCAGCTCGGCCGCTGTATGATCGTTATCGTCAGCTAAAACGTTTGGTATCGCGTAATATCATGTTTGGTGGAGGCACTGGAGTGCCCGAGTTGCCCACCATACTGGAACACGAGGCTATGGTCTTTGAGGCAACATCGACACCGTTGCAGTATTCATCAAATAACAGCACTGAGACCACAAATTCACCCAGCGACTCAATGGCGCCAAACACATTAACCCAGAATGCTTCCTCCGATGAGTCGACTACCACAACAACCACCACAAATACCGCTACGGAGCAGACGCCGGCAGAGAATATCGCGGCGCTAAGCTTGGATCAGCTGTGGGAGCAGCTAGAGCGCGTGCGCGATGAGAAGATGCTGCTTAAGGCCACCATACGCGAGTATGAGTCCATATTCGAGGAACAGAATGGACGCAAAATGCTGAAACCGGATCGCAAATCTCTGGAAACCGAAACCTATGCCCAGTATAAGGAGAAGAAGGCCAAGGTGCGTCTTCTGCAGGCGCTAATCAAGAAGCACATCGGACACTAGATATAGCACCCATAGATAGATAGATCCAACAAACATATGATTCACATTCATCCCAACTATTTATTTCATTTTATGAGTAGAAAAGAAAGTAAAACAAATCTGTTTTTATTTCCCAAGAAACAAAAGAAACAAAAGAAAATACAAAAATATATATTATACACTAATAATAATAAAAGAACATACATATATGTAGTTTTTAGATTTACATTTATCATATATTCTATAATGATACATTTTATGAATATTGTTGATTCCTTATTGTTTTTTGAAAACATCTATGCGATAATATAAAACAAAATAAAAAAAACAACAACAAAAACGATTTATAATATGATATATTGAAGAAGCTGCAAGCAATTTGGTTCTGAAAGACAGACACATCTGAAAATTAGATCACACAAATACTCACACACACAAAAAATATATACATATATTATGCAGACTTCCACCACGGAATTGAAATCTACAGACAGACAGACATTATTTATATATTTACTGTATTCGTGTAAGCTCTTCGAGATGTAATAACAAATCACTATCTGTCTATCGTCATTGATGTTAAAAAATGAAAACAGCTGGATTTTGGTTTATACATAGAATGCTTGATGTCCCATTTAACAGAGAATAGTAAGCTCTATATGACTGAACCACATTCAGACATTACGTAAAAAGAGTATAAAATTCATAATTTCAACATATTTTTGCACTTATTAATTAGTTATAGAGCTCTATGTTTGTTAAAGCATAAATCAAATATGAATATTTCAAAGAAAACTTTATAAATGTTGTCTATCCATTCGTAGTCACAAATTTTATATCACTATCCGAATAGACTATCTATATATCTCTGTCTCTCTCTCTATATATATATACTGCATACCAAATAGATATATGTATGTGTACATTATGAAAAGAAATTTAAAAACTAACATTTATCGTCGTGCTTTCAATCAAATGTTTCACTTTTTACTGGCAATTTGATATTTGTGTGTCGAACGGAAACGGAAGTAGCTTCTATCAGTGCGATAAGCAACCCAGTCGATATCGATATATTTGCATATACTCGTAGATCGAGGCCAATCGCCTCTTATCGATCAGTGCTAAATGGTTTTGAGTTCGTTATCGGTTGTTGAGAAATAAAGCAATTTGGATCTTTTGATGGTAGTAAGCATGCTATTAACAAAGCATATTAAACACATACTATATTAATAGATGTATAGTATATAAATATTACGAGTATAAATTTACAAATACCAAACATACAAGTATACAAACATATGTATTGTAATGAATGTTGACAGATTTCAACATTTACAGATCAAAATATTCTTATATATTACCCTTGGCGTCAATGAATGACCCAAGGCGACAAAGATAATATCCAACAACTGAATGTCTATAATATGAAATAAAATATATCACGTTATAATAAAATTTGACATATTTGCATTTTTATTCAAGTTCAGGTTCTACATAGAAGTGTACAGTTAATGACGATGATATGTAGTTTGTCTGTAAATAGAAAACAAATTCATAAGTTTTAACTGCTGTGGCATCAAGTAAAGCTAGTAGTTTTTGTTTATTTGTATCAGTCGTGTGTAATCAACAAAAATATTCAGTTATATGCTTGTCAGGGTTTTGTCATCAAATTGAAGAGATTTTAAAATAAATCAATAGTCAGTGGCCTACCTATTTTGGGAAGTGAACAAGGTTAACACAATCCATTTTTAACGATTATCTGCAAATAAAAAAGATACAGTATTACTTTTACTTCGACATTATTAAATGTGTGAATTCACAATTATATAAATACTAAAGAGTGTCTCGTTTATTTCGTATCAGCAAGAATCGGATCAACACAACTTTTCAGACTGGGGCGATAAATAAACATCATGGAAATAAACGGCACACTTTACTTTAACACATTAAAATATACATATGTATATACATACACATTAATTAATTACCCACCATTTTATATTAAAAAATATAAATCTGCCCAGCGAGAAAAAAACTCAGCCCAACTTTCGATGTCAGCCATCTGAAACAAAAAACAAATCATTAATATGCATATCTTGAATAGTTAACCATAATAATGAACAAATCTTTAGTCAGTTAATTATTTATCATCAATTATTTTTATGACAGGGATAACTTGGCATAATTAAGGTGTTCATCATTGTGATTTTTAGTAAAAACTTAATTGTACTGGCGGAAACTAACCTTTGACTTTTAAAACTGTTTGATAGACTTTCCAAGTGGACGCCACATCATCTGTAATAGGAAAGATACATTTTTATTAGAATGGAATGCAAAGAAATAGAATCGTACATTAAAATTAAAAAATTATTCAGACGAAAAGATATCAACACACATAAATTCAGTTATATGCTTGTCTACGGTTTTTTATCATCATATTAATTAGAATTGTTACGAATTGATAGATATTAGATTGAGATAAAACTCACCTTTATTTACAGCATGGCAGTTCCAAACTTTCTTAAGTAATTAAAGGCCTTACATTTTTGCTTCCGATTGAGGTTTTTCTCTCCTTCAAATGCAACTGAAATAATAAATATATTCTTTGGCTATTACGAATTCATTTAATGGCAAGTAAGTTTTGGCATTATATATTTTGTCAGATATTTTGCATCATCAATTATTCTTATGCCAGGGATAACTTGGCTAAAATTAGGTGATCATCATTATAATTTAAAGATATGTACATTATTTATTGTTGTATTATAACTCACCTTATGCACAAGCAACACATCAAAGAATCGACAAAAATAAGCACGTGGCGATGCTGAAAATGTTATAAATAGATTATATTTTAAATGCCGTAAAATTCAAGTCAAGATAATTAAATTTCGCATAATATATCAGTAACTAAAATCCAATCGACATTATATTTCCGACTGGGGCGGTATATAAAATCATCATATTAACATAAATTGCCGCCAAATTTTTAACTACTTCGGAACTAACCTTATTTTCAGCCAACACGTGCAGCACATGGTTCTTCGAGCAACCACATTTTTATTTTTGTTCAGGCCGGAGACGGTATTTGAACCGGCATCTGCTATGTTCCACAATACATCAAAATCTGTAATTTAAGTAATGATTAAATACACTTAGCTCTGTGTGAATTCACAATTATGTAAAGTGAAAAAGCATGAGCCATTTATTTTGTATCAGCAAGAATCGGATCAACACAACTTTTCAGACTGGGGCGATAAATAAACATCATGGAAATAAACGGCACATTTAACTTTAACACATTTAAATATACATATGTATATACATACACATTAATTAATTACTTACCATTTTATATTAGAAATTATTAATCTCCGCAGCGCGAAATAAAAGTCAACCTCTTGCTAGCGTGATGCGACGAAAAAGAAATAGTGGCCGGAGAAATATTAATAGAGTTGGGTCGTTTCGTTCTGAATAAGTTCAAATGAACGGGCCATCGAAATGAACAAATGAACTTATTCAGTATTTTATTAACTATATCGAATATTTTGCTTAGTTGGTCGATTGTTCGTCAACGAATTATTTTCGTTAGTTTCGATTATTGCGGTTATTTTTCACCAAGTTTAAAATATGCACAAATTGAAATATGAGTTGTTTAAACTTTAAATTGAATGTTTATATACCTATACCATTCAAGAATTAGTTATGTATAATATATTGTGTGGAGTTGTCGATAATGACGGGCGCAGTACGCACCGAGGCGGTCACTACCTGGCATGTGTACGCACCGGCGTCTGTATTCTGAATGCCCTCAACTTGCAGTAGCAAGCGTACATAAATAAATGTAGCACGCACGCATACCAGTATACGGCGTCTACCCCACCAACAGCTCTCTGAGCAGTGGACGGTGATCCACAGAGAGTGCTGCTTACGATTGAGTGTGTGCGGGTGTATGTTCGCTGTTGAACGATGTAGAGTGTGCGTGTGTATGTTCGCTGTTGAACGATTGAGAGTGTGCGTGTGTTTGTTCGCTGTTAAACGATTTAGAACGTGTGCGTGTGTATGTTCGCTGTTGCCAACTGTCTCCTTGTACTTGACGCTTCTCTCTCTCAACTGTTGCGCCGCTGCTGAGGCTAGTTGGCCGCTTGCGTTGTGTGGACCGTTCACAAGCAATTTAGATGCCGTTCGATGCAGACCTTTGAGCTCGCAAGGAAAAAGGATAAATTAATTTTTTTTCGGTGCTGTGATATAAAACACAAACAAATTGTAAGTATTTTCTCAACAATTATTGTAATTAAATTGTGCACAAATTGAAATCAAAGAATCAACATTTAATAACAAGCATTGGTGAATTTTTTTTTTATAATTTGTCTTCATTATCTGGAATTATTCCAAGCAACAAATATTTTACAAGTTCAAACGCACATCACACACACACATGCACCCACCCAAAATAAACGGCATAGCACAAATTAAAATTGAACAATCAAGTCAATATTTTTAAGCTTAACGGGCGCTCAATTTTTAAAATAAAGCGCCACCTATAACAAAAAGGTGTTAAGCCTATATTGATATATCGATATCGATAGATTCTCATTTAAACTTCTTCAAATCAAATAAATAAAATTGTTTTATTAAAAGCAGAAGATTAAATTAAAGCAAACCAAATTAATTAAAAATTTAAAAATTTAAAGCGGTTTTCTTTTATTTCGAGTAAGTAAACTGAACTAAATGACTGATTTAGTTCACGATTCAAAAATTATCGATTGAACTTATTCAGCAAATTGAACGGAAAATTTCAGCTCTGAATACTAATAAAACTATAGACGTCGGGTTGCTTTGTAAATATCGATATATTGAAAGATATTTTTAGTGATTATAAATTTGAGCACGATATTTTCTTTTGCCGAAAATACCAGCATCGGTATTTTTATGCGATAGCTTTTCGATATAATTATATATCTACCACATCGATGAGTGACGAACGAATTATGGCGGCTTGTCGATTGGCGTATTATCGAATGTTATTATCGTTAACGATAAATCGATTCATTAGCAGGAATGGCGCGATATTGTAAGCAATAATAAAAGTTGTAAATATCAAATTTTACGTAGATAGCTGTGGTCATGGATGACTTAGAACAGGAACAAGAAGAAATGGAAGTCAATATAACATTTGGCGAGCTGCAATCTTTCGCTTGCGAAGAAGTGTCCTCATGCGTTTCACAAGAAACCGCATTATATATTTGCAAACGCAGTGTGGAGGATCTAAGCGCAAAAACTGTGGAAGTTTTGAGTCTCTGGCTGACAAAACTGCTGAAAGCATACTTTAATGAAACAGTCTGCTGCGTAGACGTTTTCAAGTGCTTGTACCAGTGGTTCATAAAGTTGGTGAGAGCAGTGAGTAACATATGTATGTGAACTATTCCTAACCCCAATAATCCTACTTCAGAAAGACAATGTTAATCCAGAGAATGAAGCAACTTGCAAAGATTTCATCACATTGTTAAATGATGCACGAGGATTTGCAGAATGGGCAAAGGACAAGCTAGTTGAGGCTGGCGAGCGTTTGGTGCATACAACCTCATTCTTTCTGCTTGCCATTGTAAACGGTTGCTTGCAGCACAGGTAAGAGCCACAAATTATTTTTATAATTATTTAAGTCCATCTCTGTTACTTTTACAGCATTGAAAACAATGTGGATGCGCTTAAAGAGCATGAGCCGTTGGCGATCGAGTTGCATATGAGAGTACTCTATCTGCTTAAAGAAATTACTGCCAATTCGAGAAAAGTACATGCTCGAATAACACCACGTATGTTTATTAATCAGAATCAATGATATATACGATATAAGGTTTTTTGCTTTGTCAGTGCTGCGACAACTAATCGAGATTGGTGATTTTCTTAGTGCTAAAATGTCCCATTTAAATGCATTTGTAAAGACCAGCAAGACAATGATAAACATTTGCATTCATTACGCCAACTATGCTGACATGACCAAATCCATGCCCGATTGGTTGCAGGAAACCGCTTTGCATCTATGCGACACTGTTTTGAATAATCTGGAGATTGTTTATCAAAAGGTAATGGATACTTATAGAAAAACTAATTGTTTACTCAATTATCTTAGCAGGATTTCTCACTTAATAAAATGGAGGAGTACTTCAAGGTTACTCAAGCGTATTTAATAATGCTACACAAGCTATTCAGTTGCGGCGTTAAGCATTTTGACAAAACCCTTATGGATACCATTATAGTGCTATTGATTGGCGGTGAATCGTAAGCTAGAAACATGTATGCTTTCTAGGTACTCTAAGTAATAAATTCCTTACATTCGTTTAGTCGACCTGTTCATGATCTGAGCAAGGAAATTAATGGCCTTGAATCAAAATATGTGCGCCCATATGTAATGCAACTTTTCGAACTGATCTACCACCTGGAAGACTTTCAAAACGTATGTCCCTAGTCTTAAGGCTTCAACTTTCAATCATATTATTTAATTACTTTGTAGTACCTTGTGGGTTACCTGAATGATTCCGAACAAGTGAATGACGACTTAAATGAATTATGCTTGGATTATATCACTGTGGTCATTATTGATGATACAGAAATTGCCCCGCTTACTTGCCAGACAGTACAGAAAGTCTTTGAATATTTGCTTAAAGGTAAAATAGTATTCTTGTATTAATTATCAAATAATTTATTGCTATTTTCATTGTATAGACGCTTCAAATTTCACAAATGCTACTCGTTACAATCGACTTTTAGAAGCATTTGGCAGCCTCTTGCATGTATCAGCCTCTATTACACTTTTTAAATACTTTTCGGGTGGTCTATTTCAAGAGGATCTTTTGAAGTCCCAAGTCTGCGCTGATGTGCTCATGATTTGCTTTCGGTAAGCATGTCTGCTGAAATTTTGTTGTGGTAATTTATAAATATGGTTACTTTCTTGCAGTTTGGAGGAGGCAAATCAGAGTTGGACACATGCTGATATCACGCAGGCCACAGATTATTATATGAAGTGCAATAATTCGTACAGTCTGTTCTCGCAGAATACGAGTCAATTCCATGTACAACGTATGCTTAAATATTTTCATAAGTTAAGCAACAACAAGCAGCCCCTATTTAGTTTAAGAAACTATCGCCATTTAAATTGTGTGTCAGCCAGAACTGAGCAAGATCGGGGGCTATGGATGATGCGGCTTCAGCGAATATTGATGGCGCCTTTGAACGACACGGAACAGTATTACGAGATGGTAATTCGTTTCTTATTTTATTTAAATGTATAATTAAATAAATATTCTACTCGAACAGTTGGCGCTAATAGACTTGCTGACGACAGGAGCAGCCGATTGGATGAACTTATTATCAGGCAGCTTAAAGGAACTTTTCAATACCGATAAGTGTCATCTCCTGGCTAATGTATACTTTAGGGTGGGACTTCAATCGAGTCAACGTGTTCAACTTAGCATATTGCAGGGACCAATGCCTTCTCAGGAGATTATTAACAACTGCTGGCGTGTTCAGCAGTTTATTCATGTCTGCAAGGAATTGGATGATTCCCAGATTACATCCCTGATTTGCCAGTACAAAATTGCCACCGATCTATTGCCACTATTGAATACATTGCACCCGCCTTTTGGTCCTGGAGCCAAAGCAAGCTATAATATCGATTTTAATTATCACAAATTAGACTATAAACGTCTTCAAAGCCATCGCTGTAATTTGAACAGCCTAAAGCGCAAAAGATCGGAGAATGAGCCCAAGGAGTTAATAAAAAAACTCGAGCAGAATTCCAATGAGTTGCAGCACTACTCAAGCGAATTGAATGCAACCGATGTGGAGCAACTGAGAAGCATCATAAGTAATTTAAAACAACTTTTGCCGAGTTAGCTAATGTATGTATATTTCAGTTTCTTTTTAAACATTGTACATATATTTGCCAACCCTTTGCGGTTCCACGTCCATAATGTATACGAATTTCGCATTCAATTTTTCCAACTCTGCTTCTTGAATTAAGATACCTGACAAAAATAGTTCGTAAGGTTGTGAACGATTAAAACACATGAATATATGTATCTAAAAAATATGTTAAATACCAGCAATGGATGCCGAGGTGAAGCTAACAATGGTGCCGGCTAAAAGGGCCCGAACTGCAACTCGGGTGATGTCGCTGCGACGTTCAGGAGCCATGGCACTCAGAGCTGCTATTATAATCCCCACAGATCCCGGATTTGCGAAACCGCACAACGCAAATGTGGCAATGCCTGCGCTTCGAGGCTAATAAAAGAGAATAAAATGAGAGCTGAGATCTAAAATAATTAATAGACTTACGTCAATCTTATTTGAGACGATTAGTTGTCCCAGTGATTTGTAGCCAATAAATTCATTGATTAAAGTCTTTTCGGCAACAACCCTGGCGATATTTTCACAATCATGTGTGGGAACTCCCATTGCGAACACAAGTGGTATAAACAGCTTGGTAAGCAAATATCCA
Source organism: Drosophila putrida (assembly GCA_037043535.1). Classification (NCBI taxonomy): domain Eukaryota; kingdom Metazoa; phylum Arthropoda; class Insecta; order Diptera; family Drosophilidae; genus Drosophila; species Drosophila putrida. Next base: position 5,312,694 of record JBAMBI010000160.1, on the reverse strand, counting down.
AGTGTGACTCCATCCTTGCCAGCCAATTGGAATAACCATTCGGTTACAGCGTTTAAAAAGTATACTATGGCAATAATGGCAATAATATTGGACACTATGCCCAATACAATCATTAAGCCATTAGCAGCGCCACTAGATGCTGCTTCCAATACAGATCGCTCTGTCCTGTAGCCGATAACGAATGTAAGTTGGAAATAATATTAATGATAACGATTTTTAGAGCCTTACGATTTCTCAAGTCGAATGTTATCGGCCTTTGTCTGAGACTCTTCAGTTTCGGGCCAATAGAGTTTGGCAATGGCCAATCCACCGGGTGCGGCCATAACACTGGCTGTGATCAGATAGGTTGGCGATGCGCCAAAGGATATGTAAGCACCTAGGACAGTACCAGCGACGGTGGCAAATCCTGATGTGCAGATACAATGCAATTCGCTCAACGTTAACAAACTGATATAGGGTCGTATCATCAATGGACTTTCCGACATGCCGAGAAATACATTGCCAACGGCATTGACACTCTCACAGACTGTTGTGCCAACCATCGCCTGCAAAATATATCCAAAGGCTTCCAAAATGAATTGCATAAATCCTAGATAATACAGAATGGATGTGACCACACTGAAGAAAAAGATGACAGCTAAAATGGCAAATGCAAATACGTATTCATCGCAAATTCGATCGCCGTATACGAATCGAGCACCATGTTCTGTGAAACGTAGAAATCGAGACACCTTATCGCCGACACAATTAAATATATCTCTACCGACTTCCAGGCGTATGCAAAGTATACCCAATATTAATTGACCCAAGAGTCCATGGACGACAATGCGCCAAGGAATCGCGGAACGATTCTTAGAGATTGCAAATCCTAGAAGTATGAAGAAAACGGGTGCACTTATTCCAACTAATTTCTTGGCATCATCTCGACATTCGAATCCTAAATATCCCACGACCAAAACAATAACAACCACAAGCATTATAATGGAGATTAGGCTGAGTGAATGTGATTGATATAGAATTTAAAAGGAAATATCATATATTAATAGTTTACATACGTTTTCCGACTGAAAATAAGCCATTTATCGATGACTGGCTCAATTTGGTTATCATATAGTTTCTGCCCAATAAATGGCTTAAAGACCCAATAATATATCCAAATCAAATAAAATATGATAAACATAATAATTAAGAACCCATAGCCCATGCACCAGTGTAGCTCGCATAGTATATGAGGCTCCCACTCATTTTCCTTCGATGGTTCTTCAGTTGTGTTTGTTACCTCTGGTACGGCCGTTGTTTCAACTTCAGCCTTCTCAGGAGACTGGGTTATTTGAGTTGTACTTTTATTGTCATCCTCAGGCTCAATACATTGGGACCCATTCTTATCTGAGTATTAAGTTAGCTTTTATACAGCTTTTCCACTTCAAAGAGCTTTTGTGGAGCATCCGGAGTTTACCAAACTTACCGAAGCGTATGAATACAACCGTGCACCATATAAAGTAAAAAATGAAAATAATATGAAATAATATATGTAGAGCTATTTTGATAATTCTTTTAATCCTAGACTCCTCTTCTTCAGAATCGTTAGGTGGAGGTGCTTCGGCCATAATTATCTATTATTAAAATAGGTAAGTTTTCTAAGAAAATTATGTATGAAAATATGAATTTAGAATTAGTTTTCAGTTTTTTTTAAGTTAAAAAAAAGCTTGGGAAAAGACGACTATGTTTTTCAAAATGAATTAAAAGATTGTGTTTAAATTGTGTTTAAATAAATATATTTACTAACAGGAAAAAAGGGTAGATCTGCCCCATAAAAGACTACTTAGTATATTGTTGAATTTGTGCGCCCCAATTTTGCAAATATTTTGTTGTAGTTATACTTTTCCTCCTCATCTTGTATTAAAATTCCTGCAACGAGAGGTAAGAGAATTAAAAGACGCTTAGTACAATTATAAGTTCCATACACACCTGCAAAACTGGCAGAGATGAAACAGACGATGCTGCCCACAATGAAAGCCCTGAAGGCGACCGAGGTGATCATACCACGTCGGTTGGGGGCCATGGCACTCAGGGATCCGATGAGTATGCCTAGAGAACTGGGATTGGCAAATCCGCAGATGGCAAATGTGGCAATACCAGCACTGCGAGCCTGTAAGTTATATGATATTTAATTGTTAAATGTATTTTTAGAGTGTATGAGTTTCAGTACTTACGGTAATATCACCATTTTCAATGTATTGGCCGAGACGTTCGTAGGCCACAAACTCATTAATGATGGTCTTCGTGGCCACGACTTTGGCAATAATATCGCAATCCTCCCATGGCACTCCCATAGCCCAGGCAAGCGGGATGAAGAGCTTGGAGAATATCCACTCGAAGTCAACCTCTTCGTGGCCAAGAAGAAAGCCCAGCCAACTGACAACGCCATTAAGGAAGGCAACGAATGCGACAAATGCCACAATGTTGGCAATAATGCCCAGGACAATGGGAACGGCATTAGAGGCGCCACTAGAAGCTGCATCCAACAAGGAGGAGTCCTCGCTATAGGAAACACACAAATTAAAATGTAAACTCAATTCATAACCTTATCCACTTACGATTTCTCCAACTGTATGGTGTCACTCGAGGTTTGGCTAACTTCCGTTTCGGGCAGGTACAACTTGGATATGGCCAGCGTGGCAGGTGCCGCCATCACCGAGGATGTGATCAAGTGAGCAGCGGATGCACCAAAGGATAGATACGCAGCTAGCACTGTGCCAGAGACTGTTGCAAATCCTGATACCATTATGCTGTGTATTTCACTCTTGGTCAGCTTATTGATATAGGGCCGAATAAGCATTGGACTCTCGGACATGCCCAAAAATATGTTTGCCGCAGCTGTAACGCTCTCGCAGACCGTTGTGCCCAATATCTGTTGCAGGATCCAACCCAGCTTGATGACCACCCACTGCATAGTGCCCAGATAGTAGAGTACGGATATGAAGAAGCTGAAGAAGAATATCACTGGCAATATGGCAAAAGCAAAGGTCGATGTGTCAATTAAAAAGTCGCCAAACACAAAGCGTGCTCCATCTGTGGCATAATCCAAAAATGTGGCCACCTTGTTGCCCAGACACTCGAAAATCTGTCGACCCACTGTCCAGCGTATGCAAAAGACTCCAAGCAAAAACTGGCAGGTGATTCCAGTGACCACAATGCGCCATTTAATGGCACTGCGTTTTGTGGAAAAGACATAACCGCAGAGTATAAAGAAACAGGGTGCCACAAGGGAGACCAATTTTTGAGGCTCATCCCGTGCCTCAAAGAACAAATATATGGCCAAACATATCAACAGTATGACTATTAAAGCTGCTGATACCATGCTACAATTAAAAAAGAAAGACAAGTTTATTGTAAGGACCAAAGTATGTTTTATAATAATAGCTGACACTTACCGCGTTCTGCTGAACCGATGCCATTTTACAGAAGCTGGATGCAGATAATTCCTGTGCAGAAATCGTCCTAGTTTTGGCTTGAATATATGATAGTAGAACAAGCCAAGGTAGATGAAGAACAGGAGCAGGACGAGCATGCCATACCCAGAGCAGAAGCGTATGCCACAAATCTCCAGATTGTTATAAAAGTGGCAATCATATTTGTCTGTTGAAGATCATATTGCTGTACATTAAACTTGCCACACAATTGGGTGGTAATAAACATACTTATATCATGGTAGTGATAGGTAGCAAAAGCGAAGTAAGTAATCACAAGGCCGTGGAGAACCAGATGAATTCCTATTTTAATCCAGCGATGGAGCTCGCTTTTAGGTTTCGCTGAAATGATCTCTCCATTTTCCCCATGATCATGACCATGATCGTTTATGTTATCAAGTTGGAAGTCAGTCTGATGAAATATATCAATTTAAATGACAGTCCTTACTAAATGAAAATCATTTTCATACCTTATTAAATTCAGGTTTTGTTGCATCCGGATCATTCTGTAACCAATGTAAATCATTTAGCTTATCACTGAAAACCTTTTACAGACGTGTGTACATACGTGATCCAATTCATAGGAATTGTTAATGGCCCCCGTTGTAGTTTTATTGGCCATCTAAAATTATATAAGCTTTCAGTAACTTTAAGTTGATAACGTGTATATGTAAGTATATTTTTGTAATCTGATCTTAAGTTATACTTTGGTATTAATCGTTCAAGTGTGCAAAATAAAGATTTCCCCCATTCTTATAGATAAGTTTGCGTTTCAGCCGATAAGCTGGACACAGCACGTGGATTCGACAGTTAGATTGGTCAAGTGCGGGGCTTCTGGGAATGCTCATATATCAGTTACCTTGATTCAATGTTACATTTCGATCATAACCCTAAGTTGAAGGCCCTAATCTATGCGAACATATATTTCGCTTATCAAATACCAGAATGGAATCCCATTGGGGGCATCATAAATTCTACACAAACCGACGTTAGTAATATAATTGTGCCACAAATTCCATATATTCGGTTAAATAGGCTGTATATAATCAGATAAAGCGACTATCAAAGCTCTTATCAATCACATTGGATCTGCAATTTGTTATTCTGAATGAATCATCACCTCGCCTCGAAATGGAGACTTACAGCTTCTCAGGTGAAACTACTTAAAAAGATATACTCTACATAGTTATAAGACATTTCTTTCGTAATTTAATTTAAAATTATTAAGCTGTTTTTTCGCATAACAGACTTTATCGTTTTTTGACATCTGTGTAAACAAATATGCACAAAAAATGATTTACACTTGACCGTTTATTATTATTTGTATTTACTTTTTTGTCTGTTGTATTTCACCGCGTGCTAACAAAATTACAGGTAATTCACCTTTAATTTATTGTTGTTATTAATGTAGCGGCAAACACGATTTCAAAATCGCAACCTTCGTGTGTATTTGATTCGTACGTATATATAGTAGTATTAACATATATATTTAAGTACTTTTTTAACTGAAATTATTTGTCAGACAGTGAATGTTTGACTCTGCTAGCTTCGCTTCTGCATTGCCATTATAACTGATCGAGAGTCGCGGCGAGACTAAAACTGGAAACTGCTTAAAGCCGTTTAATATATGTATGCCGTTTATTATTTGTTGCTTATATACCCTTTGCAGAGTAAGAAAGGGTATGCTTTAATTAAGCAACGACAAAAATAGTTAACTTTGATAATTTTTATTTAGTGCATGATCTTGAGTAGCATCAACAATAGAAAGTGAAGAATAATTCACTAAAATGGGATCCCACATAACTTATCCAAGTGTTAAGCAGGATCAAAAGTTATTACTATCGGTGATTACAGAATAATACTACAGGGCATTTACACGTCGAATCCTACAGCTTACAGCAGTCGTACAGACCTGATTTGACCAATGCCAATAAAGTTACTACACGAAATATATTAGAACTTGGTATTGGTAAGAGAAATAGTAAATAACCAATTCAAGTTTATGTGATGGTTGTATATTTGTATATTATGTTGACATTTTCCGCTTATCAGCTCCGAATTGAGAGTTGACAGATAAAAGAAGCAATCCAAGAGCTGCAAGAGAGAATTCTCTTGTGAAATTGAAATAAGAGCACCAAGGTACAAGGTTGAATTGCGGATGGAGCGAGTGATAAAAGAGCACATCGGGTATGATTAGGTGATTTAATGTGTTAATCTATGGACACTTTGATAACCGAGTTGATAATTTATTTATACATTTATATAGTTAGAGCATTTGTCAATTGTTCCGTGCGCTGACTCGCTATATCATAAGGGGGAGATTATCACAATGATTTTGATTTCATGACATCTTATCTAGGCACTTAGCTAAAGTGTTGCCAAGACAATAATTGGCTGAAATAAATATTGATAAATTATAATATTATACTCAAATAACAAGAAGTACGTATACTTGATAATTGTAGTAGTCACTTGCTGTTTTTATTGCAGGTTGGTAATATAATTGTAATCGAAATCGTATCGTTATCGGTTTTACATTTGTTATTGCTGATGCGATCTGATTTGATATACAGTCGATAAGATTACAAAAAGGGAGTTAAATTTAATTAAGTAAAAAAAAAACTTGGTTTTTGAGCGGATCTTTGAATAATCGGTATGCACACATTTTTCTCAATTCACACAGAGCTGATATTGGAACAGATATCAGATTAAAAAGTGTTAATATCAATATACTAATATTGACTTGCATGACTTTTCTCGATTTGTAGCTATATAAAAAGGAAGGCACTTTTTAAGCTAGTGACTTAATAACAAAAGTATACATGTATTTGTATATATTTGCATGTATATAAATTCAGTATGCTTGTGTATGTGTGTGTGTGTGCGTATAAATTCTCATTTATTTATAGACTACTCAAAACTGCAATTGCCCTTGCCATATACAGTTAAAGTGTTTTTTTTATTCAGGATTCGTGCCGTGGATAATTTAGTTTTTATTGAAAGCAAGGGCAAAATGCTCAAATAATGTTATACATATGCATATGATTAGATTAATGTTAATATTATTATATGTGTAATTATTATGATTATTATATATAATTAGTTATATATATTCGTATTGAAATTAGTTTTGAGGTTCCAACAATTCTATGATAATTTAAGCAAAAAATTCGCAAATTCAACCACATCTAAATCACAGACTCCTAATATAAGAGAGATTTAAAAATAATATGTGTACATACATATATAGTACACATACATACATGTATATACTCTCAAATAAAATACAAATTTCGAGTAATTTATCGAAAATGTTTAACTTACAAATCAAAAATCTAATAATATAAATAAAATTAGATTATAAAAAAAATTTACAAAAAAATAAAAAAAAAATGATTGACATGAACTAAAAGCTATTTAAGTCAACTGGCCCTAAAGATACAAAAACAATAAACTAAGACCAGCATGTGTGTGTGCGTGTGTTCGTGTGTGTTCGTGTGTGAGTATGGGACATGAATCGGTGAATTGCATATGCAATGGAATTCTATATATTGTATGTGTGCGTGTGTGATTACAGAGTATCTATGTCTCTACTCTTCGCTCTGTGCAGAATGATGATGCTTGTGATGATTGTGGTGCTGATGATGGTGGTGATGATGATAGTGGTTATGATGCGATCGCTGCTGGTGCTGTGTTCCCGATTGCTGGGACGAGTCCTGAGAATCTGAGGATTCACAGTCTGCCTTTGGATGTTCTTGTTGGCTGCGATGATGACGACGGCGATGCTGATGAACTTGCTCCTTCTCCTGGCTGGTGTTTTCGCTGTTCTCAAGCATATTGTCAATTGTGGGTGAATTTAATGTGGTTGACTCGATGTTCAGATTTTCTCTGCTTCGGTTTGGGTTATTTATTTGGCGTTTTAGACTTTCATGCAGACTTCTGACGTTGTTGTCCAAGTTCTTGTCAAAGTTCTTGGACGACAGCCCTCCGTTGCCCAGGACACGTAGATCTAACCTTGGACACCTGTAACAGAGAAGTTAAAATTAATAGTATTAACTTGAGTTAAAGGAAGATATTCCAGTTAAAAATGAAAAAAATAGTTAAATATTGGAATATGTTATACACTAAATGAAATAACTTCAATTGCAAAAAACAATTCAAATACAATTTATGTTTAACGCCAATGTGGATTTTTTAAAGTTTAAGTTGCTTTGTGAAATGAATGTAATAATTAACTTTTAATTTTTTGTATTATTTTATTTTCTTTCAACATCCAAGACTCAAACCATTAAGAACCATCCGCAAAAGAGGGCAACACTTTTTCGACATTTTGTAGGTTAGGAAATAAATTTATAGCATACTTTTACGGAGTATTATTTTATGACTTGGTTGAACGTTAATTGCAGTCAATTAACAATTTTTTATGCTCTTTGAGCATAACTTACTTGGACAACGGGTAGTCTTCCACACCAGGCATAGACGTCTTTGATCTGTAGATGGGCCATGGGACTGCAGGACCTGAAAAATACATTTATAAGGTGCTATTAAACCAACTGTGATTGCATAAAAGTTGCATGCAACATTAAACTGAATAAGAAAACACTTTAACGGCATCAGGCAACAACGTTAGGCATACATGCAAAATAATCGCGAATTTGTTTATGCTCAACAATAAGGAAACAAAAAAACAACAACAACAAGTATAAGAAACAGAAAGCGATTATTGCTACAGAACAGCGACATCGGCAACAACAATAATAGCAGCAGCAACAGCAGCAACAGAAGCAACTGAACAAATTCTCGCACAACGGTGCGTATGAGCAATTAGCATTAGTAGCAACAAAGCATTACTGTGTGTGTATATCTTACCAATAGAACTTGCGACATGAATACTATTGAATACTATGAATAAATTGTCAAATTGTTACTTCCGCTAAGCGAAGTTATTCGCTCGTAAAATTGTAAATCTTTTTGTAAATTCAGAACGGAAGAAGCGTTCGGGTTTCGTAATGCCCAATCAACATGGAAAAATCGAATTGAATTCTTTAAGACAAACGCCAGCAAAATTTGAAAACGTGCTTGCATTTTTATTCAATTGAATGCTTTACTTAGCATTTTACGAGTAGCAAAAATTGCGACTGCATATTTTTGAAGTCTCGCCAGAGTCGGGCCAAACATTTGCTGAGCTTGTCGAAAACAATGTGCGACGTACTCTTGGACGGATTTTAATTTTCGATTTTATAGACACAACAGCAATTTGTTGTTCTGATTGTTGTGACTATGTCTGGCTTGTGTCTGGCAACCAAAAATATCGTAAAGCCAGCGGAATTATTGACCTTTTTACGGAAATGTAAACAAACGCGCCTGTTATGTCATATGATGAGTGCAATGATGTGCAAAATGAGGGGCCTGTCCTAGAGATAGAAATTTGTGGAGATTCATAGTGAAAAGTGCAGCCCTTAAGATATTCCCTTTTCTATTAACCATTAAACTCATGTCTGGCAGTTAGTTAAGCTTGGCAAACAACACGCTTACCTGCCTGATCACAAGTGGGTGGCTGAAAGTAAAGTCCCGGCAACAATTGGTTCTCCTCGTCATCGTGCACCTCAATCATCAGTTGACCGATGACCATGGGCTCCTGAGGTCTCTGTGGTTGAGCCCAATAGTTGAGGGCACATCTCACATCAATGTCCACCCAGCCGGTCTTGGTGGTGCTTAGCATCATTGTGTTGCAGGTGCGCTTCTTAGTTTCTGCTGGAATGATAGATGCAAAAAAAGGAAACACAATAAGGAAACTGATTGTAGTCAGAAACTTCAAGTACTCAGAGACGTACCTAACTTACGTTTCTTGTTCTGCTGATGCAAAATCGAGACTGTAACTCGAATCTGTGATTCGAGCATTGGCTCTGGACAAAGGGGTTCCACTGCCGATGCTGGCGTTGATGTGGCTACTTGACCAGGTGACACTATTGCCTTGGGATTCATCTTGTACAGTCGGAGAATGGCGCTGTCCAGATTCAACGAGCCATTCCACTGGAAAATACTCTTGGCAAACTTCAATGTGACATTGTTGGACTGTTGCCAATTGTGGGTGCTCGTCTCGCCGTTACAGAGAGGATAACCAGCCCATTCATGAGATGGCGTCTGCTGTCCATCCACAGTGGGAATATCATCGGCATCCTGTTTATTGGACACAGCAAATCGTATGCGTTGTTGTATGTCATTTAGCCTGCAATTGGATAGACACAAGAATCTAGTTTAGTTAAAGTGCTCACTATAACTATGACTATCTAACTAACTAATTTGGTTCAAGTGTTTATGTAAAGCCTCACTTAATTGACATTTAAGCGTTGTCGTAACTGGTGCACAACAACAAGAGCAGCCCACAAATGAAAACGTGCCATTTAGCTCAGCTTTATAGCGCATTGATTCAATTTAGACAGACAAAACTGACAAACAGAAAAGCTGACAGGCAGGCAGAAAGACAGACAGACAGACAAACTGACAGACAGACAGACAGGCGTCTAGTTCTTTATAAGCTAATTCTTTAAGTTTCGTTTATTTTTGTGTGGAATTTGGGTTGTGTTTCTTACGCTGACATCTCCGGCAATAGAAACTGATGAGCCTCCGTTTAGCGAACTAAGCATTTGCTGCTTCCGTGCCCTATCAACAACCTATCAGAATTTTCGAATTAGGTCTGAAAGTGCCTTAAAATTCTTTAAGTATAGAAGCTAAATACCTCTAAAGCTGTACATAACTGACGAATTTTAAATTTAACTTATCATTTTATTTTTTAGAGAGATTTGTTTGTCCTATAAAGCTTGATATATTTGACTAGAGTTATAAGGATGTTTTGGAGCTGAAATTCTGATAAGTTAGGCGGGAAGAGAGCTCTATTTGAAGCGAGTTAGCAGTTATATATTAGGGAAGGAGCAGTTAAAAGCTTCTAATATACAAGTTTATAGTTCCAGATTTTGTCACGAATTTTTTAAGTATGCATTTAGAATTATTTCTTAAGACTATTTGGGAATTAAATGGTAATGACCAGGAATGAAATATGCAAGCCTAAGATACTTGTTTTATGTTTGAATTGGTTACATCCCAAAAAAAAACCGATTGTGTTCACACACTACATAGATTTTAAAGATATATATTTGAACTTTAAAAGACTCTGCAGTTTAGAATAACTAATATAAATTTTCATTTAATTCGATTATTTAAAATGTAATTACAAATATTCATTAACTTTGGTACTGGGAATAATCAACTAATCTAAAAATCAAGTCGAACAAACCCCTATATTTAGATCCTGTAAAATAATTATTGGTACTTCTGATGAATTTGCAATGCACAGAAATATAGTGCATTGCCTTATTGCTGGAACACTAAACTAGAAGTAGATTCCTCGAACTAAGTATTTAAATTAGAATAGCTTAAAGTGACTTTTCATTTACATATGTATGTATATCGTAGTGCTTAGATATAGATATGTATCTAATAAGTGACAGAGGCGGATAAGAAGAAGATCAGAGTGCCGTGTCACTTAAAAAGCCATCGAGACGGTAGAGAAATGTTTCGTCTGAGTTGCTGAGACGGACGGACAACAATAGTTGTATCGCACATACATACGTGTACAGTGTACAGTGTACACTGTACAGTAGTAGCTATGATCTAATCTGGCACATACATTCACATGTACAATTGGACAATTATGTGTACTCATGTCTGTGTGTTTGTGTTATGTCTGTCTGGATCGGTAATTGAGACGCGCTTTTGCAAAAGCTGATCATAAAATGTTGCGGCGAATGCCAACAACAACAACAACAACAACCACTACTCGTGATCATAAGAAATAATAATATGGATTGAAGGAGACTGACGTAAAAATAAAAAGCTGATTAATTGTTAGCCAACAAATGGTCGAAAGCAAATATTTCAATATGGCTTAAAGTTTCGATTATTATGATTATTGTTATTGTTGAGCTGTCGAACTGATTGCGGCGGCTTTGGCCTGAGGCACATTTTGTCTAGCCAAAATAATTATGGGAACATGCACTGAAAGTGAACCAAGCCAGGCCAAAGCCTAGCCAAGTCAACTTAAGCCAAGTTAAGTCAAGTCGCGTTGAGTGGAGTGGAGTGTCTGGCCAAGACGAGCGACTGTAAACGCCTTTGGCTTATTATATGTATAGTTATGTTTCTTGTATATATTTATGTTTATGTTCATATTCAACAAGCGATCGACCAAGGAATGTCTTTCCTCTCTGCCCCCGCTAAATAGCCAGACAAAATGGCCTGCTGAGGAGTTTCGTTGAATGTCTGCCAACTTCTGTGGCATGAACTTGAAAACTTGTTGTTGGTGCTGCTGTTGTGGTTGTTGTTATTGTTGTTATTGTTGTTATTGTTAACTTGCGGCTGTTTTAGCTGTTGCCGTATGTTTGTCTGGGGCCTGTCTAGACGCCTGTTGTACGAGGTTGTGGCTTTTTATTGGCTAGGCTAAATGCAGCAGCCAGAACAGCAACAAGAGCAACAACAGACGCTGGCCAGGAGCAACTGCTGCTGCTGCTGTTGCTGTTGCATGGCGTGACTCACGCAGTCCGAAATGCAATTGCAACTGCAACATCTAGAGTTGAGCATGCGCAGTGTGTTGACCAGTTGGCAGGTGAATCTCTGGCCTCCATTTGGTGTTGTTAGTTAAGTATTACTTAAGCTGTTGCATGCAACCTTCTGATGAATCTTTTTTTCAAATGTCGCCTCCTCGTATGCTGTCTGCTTGTCTCTTTGTGGTTGCCTCTTCTTTTTTGTTTTTATTTTTATTTTTTTGTTGCAACAGACTCTGTTGCCTCAGCATCTCGACTGTCTGGTCCTCTTCCTCCTCCTTTTCCCTTTCCCGCTCTCTTTTCGTCTCCGTCTCCGTCTCTGTCTCGCTGTCTCTGTCTCTGTGTGCGCATACACAATGCGCGGCTAGACAGTGTCTCGACGGCTGCACTTCATTATCATGCGTCGACGAACAGTAGTCGGTTGTCCAGTCCACTCAGGCAGTCTGTCAGTTTGTCAGTCTGTTAGTCAGTCAGTCAGTTTGCCAGCCCATGGGCATACGCCTACAACTGTTTGTCTACAGGGGGGCACGTCTACAGACAAAAGTCTGAGATTGAGATTGAGTTTGAGTCTGGGCAAACATAGTTGAAGCTTTATGACCATGTGTCTATGTCGCGATATTTCTCATACGTCATAATTAATTATGAATTCTGCGCAGCCAAAGCGAAAGCAATCAAACAAGAGATGAAACCATTTAGATACCGCCGACTATCAGCTGAGCTCTAAGCATTAATCAAATGCTTTTGATTGTTCTTGTACGTGTTGTTGTGGAGGAAACAAGAATGTTATATTATTTATGTATGTTTGTATACCATATACCATATATACATATGTATATTTAGTGTTGTCTAGGCATGGTTGGTACATGCATGTCTCGCATAGCAACGACCTACAAAAAGTTCATTAACGGAGCCAGCTAGACATGGCCCAGACTGTTCCCAGACATTTGCCAGACAGGCGGCCACATTGGACGACGTACACAAATACGCAGAGGCCGGCGACGGAATTCGTTGCAATTGCAGCCAGTCAGTCTCAGTTTTTTGTCTGCCTGTGTGTGTGTGTGGTGTGTGTGTGTGGTGTGTGTTTGTGAGTGAGTGTCTGCTTTTGTGCAGTTGTAAGTAGTATCTGATAGGTACACACAATCAACAGTCAACAGATACAGATACTCGTCAATTGACAGCGCCCTTTGCATTGTGGCAGAGTCTTTGTCGTCACTAACAGACAGACAACCCAATGGGGCACACGTGCTGATTAATAGGTAAAGAGTTGCAACTTGCCACACGTGTGTGTATCGCAATTGCTTCTAGTTGAATTTTCACACGATTTGTTTTGTTTATTGACCCTGATAATAATTTGAATTGATCAGAATGTTTATCGAATTTAAACGCCAGATCGGCTAATGAAATAGAATTTATAAATTATTTGTAAATAATATACCTAGGGGTGCTTGGCCACATTTAAGAAATGCATATGGTTTCAACCTTGAATGCTTCAATTGCTTTTGCTTTTGTTTTTTTTTTATATTTTATTTCCACATTTTGGACACAACACAAATTAACGGCCCGCACATTTTCCCATTGAAAATTGCAAATTCTTGAAAAATTCTGTTTATACTTTTATTATAATTTGCAACGTGCACTCGTTGAGATTTCCAATTTAAATTTCACCAAAATGTTGTTTATTTGTTTTATTTTATTTTTTTTTTGTTTGCAAGGTTTCAATGTGCCACAAATTTGCAAATTAACAACTTTTCATTATTATTTCTCAATACTTTTTGGTTGCTAGGTTAAGATGGAATGTGCTGGGTCACTTCTCGAAATTGTTTAGACATGGAGTTTGGTTATTGTATAGACTTTTACTTCAATTTACTTTTAAATAGTTGGAAGCTATTTACGGAGGTTTGACTTTTGATTGTGTGGATTTGTTACTTACCGCTGCCTGACTTGTTGATCCATCAGTCGATTCCTGGAGTCCTGTGTTGTCTCGACCTTGCGGTTGGGATTGCTGCCACTGCGTATGCGGCTAACTTGCTCCTCGGTAAGATTGAACATGCCCCAAATGGTGCGATTGTTGGGATCGACCACCTCGGACCTCACGTCGCCGTCCATGAAGGCCGACCGATTAATACGCCCCGCATTGCAGGACACCATCAGCTGCAGGCACAACAAAAAAAGTAATAACAAAACGCTGACACGCCTACCGCTGCCCTCACAGCTCACACCACTTGACATTTTCGGAATTTTAAATAAAAACTATTTATACGAAGAGAGTACGACGATTTCTTGGCAATGAGCCTAATCTTTAAGTTTATTACACAAACTTGACACTTTAAGCCTTAAGAATATTTTCGGGCATTTTTTCTTAGTGATATCAATTGTTTATAACACCGTGTGCAGTTTTAGGAACGTTCTTTTACGTATAACGCTTCAAAACTTGATTTCCTTGTGGACTTTGTTATTCTTTTATTTATTTTGCTTTTTGGTGGTTTTGGGTTTTTATTTTTCCTTCTTGATGTGTTCGCTCTAAGAACCAAGTAAGAAGTGATTTGCTCGACTCATTTTTTAGTCTTAAATAAGAAAATATTTGGCGTTGGGCATATCTACTTTGTTATGGTCGTAAACTACACTCCAAAAAATTGTATAGGTACTTTGCATTTGCTCGGCCCGCTGCGACTTGTAGTAATTTAGTTATAGTTATTTTAAATACAAATAGTTACAAAAATGATATGCAGTTAATTTTGGCTTAAACCGCTATTATTAATTTGATTTTAGTATATAATTTTTTTAATCTGTATTAATTTAAAGAAATATAATAATATCTATAGTTGCATATTAATATTTATTTTATAATTAAATAAATTAGTTAATTAATTATTTAACTATAATTATAACGTGTCAATAAAATATCATACATATTTCTTATAATTATTATGGTATTTGTAACATTACATAAATTTTGATCTTACATTATAGTTGCATTTATATAAATTTCCAAATTTTTTGATTAAGAATTTACAACCACGTTAAATCATAGATTGGATTCTTAACAATATTTAATATATTGCTGTAATAGCTTTTATTATAAATTCTTTATTAATTTATCTATTATTTGTATTTTATTTCGTCAGATTGAATTTAATATTAAAAGTTCATTTTGATACTGATTCCATTTATTTTTTGCGGTGTATTTGCTTATGTGCTTCGTGCTTATAGTTCGGTTTTTGTGTTGCCGATGTCGTCGACCAATCAAAATCGTCCGCTGTTGTCGTCGTTGGCGTTGTAGTTGTTGCTGCTGAGAGGATCTGCTGCAGTCGCGTCAACGTCGCTGTCGCCGCCAGCGTAGCTTCATCTGCTGTCTGTGTCTGTTTGTTTATTGGATTTGTAAGTATATAAGGGAGTGTGTGTGTGTGTGGATGTGTGTAAGCTTGTTTCTTATCGTGCACGCCAAAGAAAGTGATATTCGCATTGGTTCCAATAATCATTGATGATGGCGGGGGGTTAAGTTGATAGGGGCATGTTTTGTTGTACTTAATGAGATGCTCTTACTTTTGCGTGTGATTGGATTATTTATTGGAGTGATTTTCGAATGTACCTAGCTGACAGATCGATAGTGTGAGTGTATTCGATTAGATCCCGTACTATGGACAGTAAATTTATTAATATGATTATAGTTTTTTTTTTAGATTCTCGATTAGTTGGATGCTTAAATTTGATTTTCGCAATTTATTGCTGGACTATGAACTATGATTATATTTGGCTATCTCACTACCTCTAAGTTTGTATGTATATTATATACACCCTCAAATAGGGCGTAGCTGATTACATAAGAAATAATTTGATTTAACACACGTTTGCCGTAAATCAAATTGTTGTGATACTTAAATTGTGACATATAGTATTATTGTTATCAAATTCTTTTCATTTTTTTTTATTTTTTCTTTTCTATAATACAAATGTGTCGTAGTCTCTTTTATTTGTTGCCTTTGACTTTGAAACTGTTGCGTATGTTTATCTTATCTTGAGTACATTGTACTATTAGGATCTACCTCAAAATTGAAAGCTTTAGAATGTGCGTTGATGTGTTGATTGACTCAAATCAAAAAGTGCGTGTGATAGCCATTTTTGCAAAGTTAATTTTTTGATATATCTAATAAAATCGGCGGAAATAATCTATTATACGTGCATAAAGGAAGGGCGGTGCCTGGCACGATCTTAACCCCTCGATGGCCAAAGAAATAAATATTTAAGCTGTAAAGCATGGTTTAAACAAATATATCATTGCTGAATTATCATTAACCGAGAGCTTAAGTATCTTCTGAGATTCCTTAATAAATTAGTGTATACAAACCTTAAATTTGTTAGACTTTTTTTCTCTCAATTTACAAAACATTTTTGGTAGTTTCAATCGAAAGACTTGAGCATCAATTGTGAATTTTGTTGACAACTGCTGGAATAAATAAACAAATTTGCTCGAGTTTCTTCTTCCTCTGAATAATAGATACAATCTATTTTAAGCTAGAGCTGGCTCCAAAGTTAATGGAAATCATAGATTCGGCTAGACGTAGAATAATTTCGACTTTCCGACAGTCAAATATGCAAATGGGGTTTCTATGTGGATTCACTTAATCAACCGATTTCAGTTTTCTGAAAATACGACCCAATGTCCTAAGTTTCAGTTAACTTAATAAACAATAAACTTAAAAAAAAGACAACTTATTATTGAATTTTATTTCTCGAAATGTGCATACGGAAATCACAAGCGAGACTTCAAGGACGTTCTTGAATTACTTATTTATTTACTTTGTTGCTGTTATATCCGAGTATCAAAAAAAGAAAACACTTATCATCGTTTTCTTTTTCTAAAATTTCCATTTGTTTTGGTTCTTTTTGGTTGCTTTCGCTGTCTGGACCAAATTGAAATTCTAAAAAAAAAAATGATTGTATAATTTGGAGCACTTTATAAGTCTGGATTTCTCACCGTCCGAATGTCTACGCTGTCTACAGATTGCTGAAGATTGAAACGATACACCTACATGAGGAGCGGGTGCAGAGGCGGGACCAGACGGCGTCTGTTATGCAAAGTTGCAATCGCATCAAATGCTCGGAGACACAGATCATAATCGCAACAGAACAAAATGAAAACAAAATACAGAAAAAAAAACAGGGAACAACAAAAAAATGTGGAACGAGTTCTTTCAATCTGCAAATAGGAGGAACAAAAAGTGTGCGAGACGTTTATATAATAATGTTTATTTATCTGACTTATTCACACATAGAATTTGCATAGAATTTGTCCCACTTCGCGGACAATAAACGAAAACGAAAACACAAATAAACAGTCAATCAGAGCGCAAGTCAAAAATATTATGCAGACGGCGACAATTGGAATGCAAAATGAGTCAAAACACGAGCAGTTTTTGTCGATATTTCATTATTTTCCAAGGCTGGTTGGAAACCCGCTCCTCCCTCACAAAGGTGAGCGACTGTAAGTTAGCCTAGTGGTAATTGTAGATCCCTTTGATCTACAGACACACGAGTACCTGAATAGTTGACTAACTAAATGTATATTTAAATATTCTATTTTTAAGTTGGATACCGGCTGTGTCTCATGCCAAAGAGTTGGAAAGTTAATTTTAAATGGCGCTGTCGACACAACAATTTTCAGCTGTGTACAATCAGGTGCGTTGCCCCACCTTTCTCTCTATACATACATATATATGTACATATATAGAGAGATTGAGAATGGGTATGGGGGATCACCTGGTTGGTCAAAATGATTTAGCAAATTACGGTTATGCGATTTTCTTCATTTGATTGTTTGAGCTACCAATTAATGTTAACTGCCGCCAACTAACTGATAAAACCAGTAGCCACAAAAAACAAAAAGCAAAAAACATTTGGTCAATAAAGCACTTGGTCTACAGATTATACAATGTAGTAGCAAACATCTGCTTCACTTTCAAGTAGTTTCTGGCGACTACATGACTACAACAACAACTGCAACAACAACCAGGTGAAGAATTAAGTTAAATTTCTATAAATATCTATCAACCGCATAATCGTTTCATTAGCACGCACTTTTATTAAGTATGTTATCAGTATTTTGTATGTGCAGGTGATTGAACCGAAGAGTACTTTGATAATCTTTTCAAAAATTCACTTTAGTTTGAGCCATGTAGTTAGCTATATCGAGGTGCTATCATCATGGCTTTTTTTATAACTTCGCTAACTAAATGGTCAGTGAATATTTTGCATTTTGGCCAAGTACTTAGTGCAAGTATAAGAGACATTGTATTTAAGCATCAATATAACACGTAATTAATATAATTGTGACTTTGTCTTGGCGTTGCATGAGATCACAAAATAACAACCGAGCAGTCCCAAGGAAGCACTTTAAGCATCATCAACAACAACAACAACAACAACTACAACAACAACAGCAATAACAGCAGCACGCCAGAGGTCTATTAAAAATACATACATAAAGCAGACAGCACAAGTCCAGACCAGACCTGGGCCCAGAAGCAGCAACTGAATCTGAATCAGACACAGACCAAGTCAATAAGTTGCTCATGTTGTTCTTCGTCGTCTTCTTCTTTTTCTTCTGATTTTTGTAGTAGTTGTTTTTGTTGTTGCTGGTTGAGCGAACAGCGCCCAGCACTTGGGTGTTGCCAATACCTGTGCCTGTGCCTGCCCCGATGCTGTTGCCGGTTGTCGGTTGCCAGTTGCCGGTGTTGGTGCCACTGCCACTGCCGCTGCCGCTGCCGGTTGCAGTCGCCGAATGCAGTTGTCGTGATTGTTGTCTCAGATTGCATGTGGAATGCAAAGACCAGGAGCCAATTTGTTATTGTTGTTGTCCATTGCCCGCTGGCTGCTACCGTTGCAGTTGCCTCTTCGTGCTATCTTTCAGCTTTTCAGCTGCTGCAGCCGTTTTTTTCATACCCTTGCAAAGAGCATAGCAATTCTGTTGTTCAATTCAAGATAATTATGAAATATAAATTATAACTTACAATCTTATATAAATTGCTGAAATATTATTTTAACTTATTAACAACAGATTTTTCAACATACATTTTGTTGTTATTATTAAATACAAAGTGTGAGCAAAATAAGTTAATTATGAAAGTAGATCAAGATAATTAAATACATAAAATGTTATTTACACAATTATTTCTAATTTTTAAAAGTAATTAACTTATTAACAACCGTTCTTTAAACATATTCTATTTTTATTATTAAGTTTATTTTTATTTAAGTTTTATTAAATGTATTACAACATTATCTTGTGGTAGTTATTGGTGAATGAAATTTGATTGCTCTTTAAGTTTTCACTACGTATGTTATTATTATTTAAACTATATATTTTTATATATATTATATTTTATATATTTACTATCTTAAAAAGTTAGTATCTGAAAAACCTAGATTAAAAACGTAATCTGGTTTGTAATGAAGTATAACTGGATATATTTTAAGATAAGATATTTTAAGACTCTTTCTATTTTTTATTAATTATAAATTTAGAGCTTGTTTAAATTCATTTATTAAGAAATTTAAATGCATTGTTTATTTTCTTTTAGCGGACTTTTACATAACATAATTTATAATTTACAAGAATAGGTATAATATTGTCCTTACAGTAAATACAAATTAATTGGATATTTAAAAGTGTATTAAAGATGTTCTTGTGACGATTTGCTTGTCATTTCTGATTGTTATTAATTTTCGTGCATTTCGGTTTTCAGTTTTTAGGCCTTTCGCGTGCCGTCGTTTGGCTTCTGCCCAGCACCAATCAGCCGGAGCCAGAGCCAGAGTCAGCCAGAGTACTTGTTACTGAGAGACAAGAGACGGAGAGACGGAGAGACAAGAGACGGTGAGGCCAAGAGACTGAGACTGAGAACCAGACCTCGTGAGCCAGACAGACCGTCGCAGACGCAGAAGAGGCAAGTAATGTTGATGTTGGCATTTAAGCAGGCGTGTAGTCGCATCTTGTTGATTGTCAAAATTGACAATGAATGCGCTCGACACAGACACACAGACGCAAATACAGACACCAGACACATAGTTGAGACAAGTGCATACATATATCTCATATGTCTGGCGTTTGTCTGGAGGCCGTTGCAGACATTCGCTGATGTTGATGTTGATGTTGATGTGCATGTCGATGCCAATGCTGTTCCTGCTGCTGCTGCTGCTGCTGCTGTTGTCCTTAAGTGATGCATCCAAATATGGACCATGGCAGCCTCTGGCTGGTGGCAGGTGAATAAGGCAAGGCCCAGACGCCTTGGCTGCTGGCTGAATGTCCGGATAGTTTGGCTGGCTGACTGCCTGCAGTTTCACACTTTGCATTTCACAAAAAAAAAAAGGAAAAAAAATAAATGTATTTAAATGATATGCACATGCGATTCGTTCTTCTTCTTCTTCTCTTCTCCTACTTCTTGTTGTTGTTGTTGTTGTTGTGTCGTTGTCGTTTTCTGGGCTGAACTAGCTGTAAACTGAGACTGTCTGCAATTATGAGCGTCTGGTTGTCTGCCTTTTACAATATTTTGTATTAAAATTGTTTTTGTTTTTAATTATCTGATTTCTTAGCGAGACACAGAGTTGGAGAAAGAGAAGGGGAGGGGAGGGAGAGACGGGCAGATAGCCATCGACATGTGCAGAGTTTAAAATTTCAATTTGGACGACAGGCAGGCTGTCTTGCAACAGGCAACGTGCCACCAAATTGTCGCCGCTGTTAATTGTCTGTTGTTGTTATTTGTGATGTTACACTGACAGAAAAACGGTCATTAAAATATCAGAAAGATTTACAAAAAAATGTATCTGTGTTTATGCTTTTAACTAAAATCAAAAAATCAACAATATCATGAGCCAGAAATTAATTTTAAGATGGCAATGTTCTTCAAACATCGAGCAATTTCTGCAACTCTTTAAAACAATACAATTATAGGTGAAAATATGTCTATAAGTGACAAACGCATTTGTTTTTGATGTACTACAAATATTTTTTATCATTAATGTATTTAAGGTGTTAAATAAATTTATCCTAAAAAAATTTTTAAATATAAAAATGAAGATTATATTCTGTAATATTTGCTAATGGTGCTAACATTATATTAGGGACTCGACATTTTAAACACGAATTGTTCTATTTTTTCACAAATCTAAAAAGTTTTGGCCTAAAAATGGCCTCAATGGCACTTTCATTATTTTTCTGCTGTATGGCAATGAAATACAATCATAATGCCTAAGTTTCTGATTGTGATATATAGAAACCTATCACATAAAGTGTATGTTAGTATTCTCTGATTGTGATGCTTTGTTATCGATAGTGTAATTGAAGGTTTGAAGTTAAGATGATCGAAATGATTAAAAATATAATTTAATTTTTTTTTAAATTTTTTGGCGGAGGACAAGGTGAAGAGAATCGAATTCAAAGTGTGGTTTTATACTTATAAGAGAGTTAAATTAAAGTATAACTCGAGGTTTTTTAATTTAAATAATCCTTTATCTATATATCCGAAAGTTTAAAAAAAATATTTATTTTTAAAAACAAATGTTAAAATTTACATGTCAAATATGTTGTCCCTTTTGTCAAGATATTTTACAAAGAAAAATAAACTCCTTAGAAAACCCCCCTTTTTTTATAGCCCATATTATTCAGCATTTCGCGCCAAACAAATCTGCTATTAGTTAATATAAAAAAAGATATGAAATTAAAAAAGTAACTTTAATTTTGATCAACTGATGATAAGTTATAGATAGTAGACGATTGTTGTGTTTTGGTGAAAAACAATAAGAAAATAACTTTCTTTACTCAAAACAAACACTGTTCTTAAAATAAGATTTGAGTTCTTGACTTTGAAATTGTGTTTTTTGGAGTTTTCTCTTAAAGGTTTAGTTTCTTAGAAATATAAATATTTTTATAAAATGTTCAGTGTAGTGTCTTTCAGTTGTCTTTCAGCCATTTTGTGTCGGGGATGACTAAGAAAAACGTCCTATTGAACGGGGGCATGAGGCATGCAACGTGCAATTCCTTCCTGTCCGCTGTCGTCGTCGTCGTCGTTGAACTTGGCCATAAATTAATGCGTAATTGCAGCACCTCATCGTGAGGCAAGATGGTAGTAAAAGTGAAAAACAATTCTTATGTCTGACGCACCATATATGCATCGAGTAGTGTCCAGTTTGTCTATTGAATGGGCACCTGTTGCAATCTCAACTTGCCTCGTTCAATGAACTGCAACGAGAGAGAAATCGAAGCAAGTTATTTTTAAGCATTTGTCATCGCGTACAAGGCAATCTAATAGGAAATTAAGTTGCAACTAGTCCATAAATGGTTCTAATATGTCAATACATTCTGCATTCGCTACGTGAATAACGATGCAGTTTCTGCCTATCTGAATCCGATCGCTCTATTCTCAATTTCCGAGTTGTTATTTTTGTGTACATTATAAATAAATATGTTCGTTTTATTTATAGGACAGTTGGCGCGTGCTGGCATACTTTCAACCACACATAAATAGTATATAAACTTACGTCGGACACTGTGTCCAAATGGCACGTGGCATTGAATTAATTCATTATGCTACAGCCTCAGTTTTAGTCTCTGTCTTTCGTCTTGTTTTGCAACGTGTTTAGTTTAACTGGTAAATGAATGGAATATCGTTTATGGTAATTTGTCCTTAAGTTCTGCTAATAACTTATGCTAATGTTGCAAATAGTTTTCAAGACTTAGCCTTTTAGTCTATTGTCCCACCACAGCAAGATTGCCAATTTAGTTTTCCGCTTAAAGTATTGCTTTTTTGAGGGCCAACTGCAGATAACATTATGAATTTCGGGAAGCGGGAGCTGTAGAATTTTTCGAAATTATTTGGACTCTTTTCTGATTTTTTATATGTTGCCAAAAGTCACATGCAAAGTATAAAAAAAGGACAGCTTTATCGGTATTATGGATGGATATTGTATTATATATTATGTATGGATAGTTGTCAAAACAATTAATTGTTTCAGGCCAACATTCTTTTCTTTTCCAACGTGTGCCAAAATACTACAAGTAAAAGTGTCAAAATGCTTGTCTTAAGAGCAAGGAATTCAAGGTTGGCTAGGACGATACGGACTAGCAAAGACCTTACTACAGCTAATGCTAGATCACCATAACAGCAACAAATCAGCTCGCAAATTCACTAAGCAGCATCAAAAAAAGTACGAAACAGACTTTTTAAGTTTACCTATCAAAAAATAGAGAAGGAAACTACGCTGTGTCTCTTAATTGCTCAACATACAGCAATGGCGCAAATAGATCATTTTTTTTGTTATTTATGATTGTTAATTTATGATTATTGTAATTTGTATAATGTACATATAACCTGTCAAGCTGCCAATAAATAGCAGAAAACATGTTTAGAATTCTAACGTACAAACTTATAACTAGACAAAAATTTGTGGAGAAAAATAAATAAAATTTTTTTTTGTTAAAAATTTGTAACTTTGTTAATTATTTAACTCGCTTACCGTTAGGGAAACTTATTAAACATTTTGAGAGTGAAACTGCAGGGCGAATAAAGCTGCATCAAAAAAAATTCACCTAAACCATTGATAATGTTTTAATGATTGATTTAATGAAAATCTAATAATAAAATATATTAAAAATCTCCTTCTTAAACAGAATTGGTAAAACCAAAAAATAACTATTTTTTTTTAGCTTTCTTTTGACATTTTTCAGCTTTTTCTCGTCGCGTGAGTTGCCAATAGTTGTTGCATACTTTGCGGCAGTTGGCTTTTATCTACACTTCAGACTGGAAGTTTTTATTTGTCGTGCTAAAATATTTATCGTATACTCAAATAGAATAAGTAGAAGTTATTATATAAAAATGTGCGAACATCCTTGTGGCACTGAGCTGTTGAGCTGCTCGGAGTCCCCGGCTTTGAAGGTGCGCCCCTTGTCTATTCTATTGCTGAGTTGTTGGCAGCGGGAATATGATGTGCGTCCATATGATAAATTTAAGTTTTCTCGCCTGGATTTTGAGGAGCGCATGAATCGCCGATATCACTATATAGAAGACTTTTACACCATTGTAAATTTCATGTTGCAACGTCGGTTTCTTTCCGTATCTATTTCGGCTGTAGTTGTAAGTAATTGTGATGCACATTTGTTGCAAAGATTTGTTCGCTCGCTTTTGCCTGTTGCAAGGATTGAATTAAAGCTCATGCAACTGCCACATGAGTTCTTTGTCATGCTGTGTCTAAATGTCCACAAGATGAAGGTGTCTGAACTAAGTTTGAATGGTAAGTGTTTGATAAAATTTATGATTTCGCATTTTTGTAAATCGAGTACGAAACTTTTGTAATTATATCAAATATCTGAGGTTTATTTGTCTCTTAAATGACATTTAATCCATTATCTTAAACTTAAGTTTATAAATAAAACTGCAAAACAAAAAATATTACGAATTTTATAATCATAAGTCAAGAATGAATGGCAAATAATGAAGGATATATAATTATATAAATATATTAAATTGAACCAAGGTTCGAATCAAATATTTGGGTTTCGAGACGATTAAAACGCGTTCACGAATTCAAAATATATCTGGTTTTACGGTTTGACCTGTGTATACGTAATCTTTTAATGGCTTGGTTGTCATTGCAGGCACTCCATTGTCCGACAGCGATGCGAGTATGTTACAGAAGTTTCTGATGGCCAGTAAATCTCTGCGCAGTCTTAACGTGTCCAACTGCAACCTGACCCAATACAACTTTGCCACGGTGGCAGATGGTGTTCATAAATCCAGTAGTATCCGAAAGTTCTATGCCAATCGTCTGTTGGGTTACAATTTGTCGCTGGACACGGAGAAGATAGTTTCGATTGTGGGTTCACTTCTGATGCAAAACAAACTCGTGGAACTAACATTGAATTATTGTGAATTTGTTGCCCAGGACATGCAGATAATAGCCGAGTATGTGCAGAACAAAAACAGTTCGCTAAAGAGACTAGTACTGGCCTTCAATAAGATCTCCGCCGATGGCGCCATGTTCCTCATGCGAGCCATTGCACAAGGTGGCATGCTTGAGTTGCTCGACATAAGTGGCAACTCGATTGGGACTCATGGCGGTGAATGGGTTGCCAAGTACCTTAGTTCCTGTAGAATGTTACAGCACTTGTATCTCAATAACAATGATATCGGAGCCAAGGCAATAAATCAAATTCTGTTGACTCTCAAAAAGCCCTGTCGCATTAAGCGACTGCAACTGTACAACAATCACTTTGATTCTTGCTCGGCACAAATTCTGCATCGCCTGATGAAAGCCAATATTTTGGAGAATGATAACATTGACGTAAGCTGGACCTACGATCAAGATCTTAAGGAATATCGCATCGCGCCCTGGCGTTAAAGTTAATGTAGTTTGTCAATTAATTGTGTTTTAATTTCAACAGAAATCAGTAGTGTAAAAAGTTTAAGTAAAGTTTAACTTTATTACCAGAGCCACTGTTATTTTCATTACTAGCGACATCTAGCGAAAGCTTTTGGCAAATTCAAGTTATGCACGTGTATTAAGCTTTGACCACACTCTCAGGACTCACTCTCTTTCTCTTGCTGTGACACTCTCTCATATTGTTGTTGTATTGTAAGTATGAATGAACTGCTTTAGCTCGAGGTTGCCAGACCATTATGCAATCAACAAAATGACAGTTATTTCCAGGCTTTAACTATGCTGTATATATTATTTATTCTACGAAAATTGAAGCTGGTAGGATAAGATAGAGCTTCAGTTGACATGGATTAAGGCTGTAACTGCAAACAGCTGATTTGACAGTCTGGTAACTTTCGCTTTCCTTTTCCGGCTTCTGTGTGTGCATTATTGTTGGCGATTTCAAAGTCAAACGGCAACAACAACAACATAATGCGCAGCAAACAGCTGCGAAAGCATTGAGAACAAAAACTTCAACGGCAAACAGAACACGACGAGGACAACATCGGCAGTCGACAGGACAACGACAACGACAACGACGACGGCAACGGAGAAGCCAACGCCAACGTTATCCTTGTTGAGAGTTTCGCAATATATTTTTATTGCAGCAGTCTCATCGAAATCGTCGAAGCAACTAAATCGCATCGAGATCCCAAACAACACAAAAAAAAAACGGGCCAAAAGAATCCGAATGTAATAGAGATGCATAAAAAAATATAAAATAAAAACAAGAAAGAAATGTTTAATGAATATGTTGGGTGAATGTGAATGTGAATGTAACTTGTAGAGGACATGTGATAAATGTTAAATGTTGATTGTGTTTGAATTTGTGTCATATATGATTATTATTGTTTTTGTTGTGCAAGCAAACGCTTTGAACTTTGCGGCAATCCAAAGGCATAAGGAGAGCTCATTTTCATGAAGACATCCTGCAAGCTTAGGCAGCATCTAATTATAATACTTGAAAGAAGCTTATCCCAAGTCAAGCTAAAAAAAGAAAATAAATTAAAAATCGCTCATGTGGATAATTGGAGATGTTTTCATTATGATTTTGATTACCTTTTTCAGGCGGCGGCTGCTGTTTTGTTAAATGAGTTTGAAAATAGAATTTTCACATGGTCACTGAGTGTGCAGCTAAGTGGCGTTAAGCGACTTTCACAACAGAGCAGAAACAAGAACAAAGTCAAGACCAACCACCCACCTAAACTCAACTCAACTAAACTGAAACTTATCAAAAAGTAAAACAAACAAAAAAAAAACCACACAACTTAAATAAACTGATGCTGTAGCTGCAACTCAATCTGAAACTTAAACTAAAACAGAACCTAAAACAGAAGCTGTTAAAAGTTTGACTATAACTAGCAAAAGACGAAAATAAAGCCAGCAAAATGAACGATAGTCGACGCAACACGGCAACGGAATTCAGTTACATACTGCAACGGCAGGTGAGTGGTGCGATACATGTGCTAAAGGTAGAACCACTGGCTCAACCATCCACCCACCCAGCAACCCACTCACCCACTCACCCACTCACCACTAATTGCATGCATTTTGGGGCTGTTCTTTTTGGCTCTTTATTAGGTTTAGCCTGTCCGTCCAGCCCTTGCCATTGTTTCACTTTAATTGCAAAGCATTTGCGCTCATTAACTTGCCACAACAGGTAGAGCAACTAATTGGAACCACGTCACAAAGCGACAATCTCTCCCACCTGTTTCCTGCCCCTCTCAGTGCATAATTTCTTTGTTAACTCGATTCGAAATACAAATTTAATTCAATACGCTCCCGCGTTTACTCGCAGTTTCCCTCCTCATCTTGTTTAATCAGGCTTCGCTTGACATTTCCTCTTGGTTGCACATGGCGTATGCTTAATTGACTTTTGTCCATCGAATTGATTGATTTTTTCAATCTAACTCATTATTCCCCTCTTCCCAAAATGGGGTTTAATCAATCTTCGCGCATGAACGAGATGTCACACGAGGCATGATAAACAAAATATGCTTCAATTTACACAATTTTCCCAATTTTCCTCCATTTATCATGTTTTATATATGCATAAAATTTATATTCATTTATTATATGTGCACAGAATGCAAATGCAATAAATAATAACGAAATGCATTGTCAATCAATAATCTGCCTGACGCGATAGCAATTTCCATTTGATCGAAGTTGCCTTCAGCACGAAAAGCACGCAACTCACGTGGGTTTGAGCTTAAGAATGATGGTTAATTAAAATAGTAATAATAGTTTTAGTACTTGGTGTAGTTTCCATTTAATAATGATAATAAAATAAGTTTTCTGTTTCTTAAAACCTGAGCATCAAATAATTTTGTAAATTCCTCAATTTTTGTTTATTTCAATATATATTTTTACATAGATCTAGTAATATATGTGTCGATTAATTTATGACATAGTATTGATTGAGTAAAAAGCTGATTGGAAGTTAACAAATTAGCCGTGTTCGAGCTAAGAATAATTTGTATTACTTATTTAATCTCCAAGTACTAATAAGGTAATTCATGACCTTTAAATTTAAGTAACTACTCTATGGGAGTTTAGAAAATAGTTGGTGACGAACATGCAGCAATAGATACTTGAATCATTTGCATTTTGTGTAATCTTTTGTCCGGTTAAGCTGCTCATCTTGATGGAATGCGTCACGCGGACATCTCGAAATTTGCATATGAATTGCTATGAAAACAAATTCCGACGAAAGGCTTTCAGTTTATTCATGTATGTATTTATAATATGTACTTATACATATATGTATATATGTAAATGTATATGTATAGGTATGTGTAGTTGTATGTTTATGGGATATGCATAAATGTGCGACGGTGTGTGCAAAAGCTATTGACGTGCCGATAATCCCTTAAGCTTTCTCTAATAAGTATGAGACTGAGCAGGGTCTCGAGTAAGAACCAGAAAAAGGGCCAAGACAGGCAAAGAAGCAGGATGAGGGTAGAGAAAGGGGTAACAGGAGAAGCCCCGTTCGTAATGGTTTTGGCTTAGCGGTTAGCTGACAGAAATTCATTAGATTTTTGTGCAGCACATAAACTGGCAAATAAACAATCTGCCACAAAATTGGCTTGCGTGTGGGCTCAATCGAGCAGACTGTTAAATCATGAATGAAATCAATTTGTTTCGTGCTCTAATGGCGATGACGGAGCAGCAGAAACACCCAATGCCAAATTACACACGCTTTGGGCATTAAGACAATGACACATTATAGCCACAAAACTGATGCAACAACAACAACAATATAGCTAATATGATTTTGATTGAGTGATAACTCAATACGTTTCCATAGTCTGTAGAATGTTGCTAAAGGCAAATTAATAAATCACATGCAACAATCACACTCACACCTGTAATGTTGAATTTGTTATGATTAATGAATGTTAGGTGTATCTGATTGTAAGGGTGTATTTGTTGTGGGCCATCACAAAACTTGGCAACATTTGCCACATGAAATTTGAGTTATTAATCGGGTATACTCTGACCTTTTCACCACACTGGCAATTTGTCTGCTCTCGTCTGTTTGTATGAGGACGTAAAGGACATTGCAGTTGCCAGCATATCTTATAAATTTAATTAGGCGTGGCAAAAATCTTGGACTCGCACCCTTGGGATTGTGGATTGCTTGGGTTGCTGCTGCAACATGATAATAAAATCGATAAGTCGCGCGACTTAACCTTTAATTACACAACACTGGCGTCGAGCATAACTGACACATACATTCACACACCCACACATTCAATATCACACCCTCTAAGACACACATTTTCACCAATATATACACATTTTCAGGATTTATGAAGCCTGCTGAACATACTGATGAGTCTCGAAGCATTGTTATGATGGCTATGCAGCAGCATGTGGCACGGTTGGCACTGTTGGCTCTGTTGGCATTGTTGCTAGCTCCTCGCTCGCTTCGTCCTGTTTAATCGCCGCTTAATATGCATGGCATGTGGCTTAGGGTGTGACCTTAAGGCAGGCCGTAACAGGCATCTTGCCAGGCATTGTGCCTGACGCCCGACGACGTCGCAATGTCTCAGCCATTGTTTAAATACCAAATAAAAATGTCAGCGGCACTTGCAGCGCATTCTTGAGCAGTTCCTATTTACTCTGCCTTTTATGAGCCCAGCAGATAGCGATAACCGAAATCAATGTCGTTTGCGGCAAGTTGTGCAAGTGCAACGTGCGGCAGGATCAAATATTGACAAACTTGTTTCGCAAACAATTTGTATTCTCAGCCAGACTGCAAATCGAGTGTGCGACTTTAAGTTATAGTGTCTGTTATTAAGTATACGCAATGCTGTACATAGTGTCGTATATGCGGTGCGAACTACGGTATTAAAAAACTGACCTAATTCAATTGCCAACAACAGTCTATGGAGCATGTCTCACGTAATTGTGTTATAATCAAATCCAAGCTAGAAAACTATTTAAACAAATTGAAGGGCAATGCGGCGCCAGTGTCGACATCATCGTTCGCCTTCTAGTGCTCCTTCATGTCCTCGTCATCGTCCTGTCACTGACAATGACTGAAGTGTATGTGTGTCAAGGGGCTGAAGAGAACTCCAAATCAATTTGTGAACGCACACATTGCTGAGACCAAGTTGAAGTTATGTAACAAGTGCATAACTGTTGCATTCACATAGATAGCTATACCTCAGTGAAATATTTATAAATATATGCACTTTTTATTTTGGCTGGATTTTTAAAAAAAATATGTATATGGTCTTTTTTAGAAAAAGAGATAACAAATCGAAAAAATACAAAAAAAAATAGTTTTTATAATTCCACATTATAAATCAGAGGCTGTAAATAACTTTTATTGATCAAAGTTTTTACTAAAAATGTGAGCTTTAAGATGTGATTTAATTTATAGCTTAAATATACCAAAGTTATTGTAATTGCAGTATTACCACAAACAGTCATTATATGGAATAAATGAAATAAGTATATTTGCATATTTGTTTTTAGTTGTATATTTGTTCTATGTATAAAATGTAGAAAAACAGTAGAAATTTTAAAACATAGAAATAATAGTGTTTTTCGAACACACTTACTTTTAATATTTGCGAATAATTAGTTATCACGTTTGAAATTAAATTTGTTTAATTAATGTTAATTATTTCTACGACTTTTTCGAAACATAATTGATATGTTTTTGTTTCAATACAATATTTGTGCATAAATTATAAACCAACAAAATATTATTTCAATATTTAGCTTTTATTTTTAACAGTTTTTTTTTCTGTTAAATAATAATTTTGCTGAGTCTTAAAGAGATATAATATATATATATATATATATATATATATATATATATATATATATATATATATATATATATATATATATATATATATATATATATATATATATATATATATATATATATATATATATATATATGTATATTCATATTTATATGGCGCGTTGAGTACATTCAACAGCTGCTGCCAAAGATTTTGGCCATTATCTGGACGTATAAGCTATAAAAATCTGAAGCCGCACAAATAAAAATGGCAGAATGCCTCTGCTAAGGTGTGTCAATTCCCTCCTCACTCTCGCCTTTCTCTGGGGATGGCTTTGTTGCTTTAAATGGTTTCGATTTCACGTCCATGCCGATTTTATGCCTCTGTGATGGATTCAACGTGTGCGATTGTGTATTTTCTGCCAAAACAATAAAAACAAACGCGCTCTGGGGCAACAACGCTGAGGCGCCTCTGCTTCTGTCTGTTCCACCATTCTCCATTCTCCATTCTTTGTGCTGTATTTGTGTATATCTCGGTAACTGACGGCGACGCGAAACAATAACAACATCACGAATCCAACCCAATCCGCAACCCAATTCAAACAGAGTTGTGAATGGATAGGGAATACGAGGATAGTGGCAGCAAGTCCATTGGACTGAGTCTCGCTTTCGCATAAAAATAAGTAAGAGTTTAAGCTTAGACAGTGATAGACTAGCGAGTTATCCTTTGAATAATGGCTGAGGTAGTAGGATACAATTCTTGACATTGATGAACTGTTGATTTATTCCTTAAACACATGCTTCTACATTCAGCTACAATTATTAAGATACCCTTTAAGCTAAGACTGAAAGCTGCTTAAATGACGTTTACTTTAGAGACTTAACAATAAAGCAAGATTTTAGTTTAATTTGCTAGCTAGCTAAAATAATTCTAAATCCCAAGTTTTAGTTCAAATCTCTGTAACTTTACCAGATCCTTAGAAATTTCCATAGAAAACAGTAGGACCTAAACTTAAGGTTTTAGATCAAACCTTGTTTCAATCTAATGAAATGCAATTCTACAATTATTTAAAACGAACAAATTTTTAAAGAATATCCTTAGAATTGGTTAACGGCTATTAATGAAGTTAGACTGTGACTTGCAGAAGCCTACAAAGGCGAACCCACTTTATACCCTTATTTTGTACCTTGATGAGTACGAGGTATAAAAACACGTGTTCAATGTGTACTTATATATATGTGTATTTGGCATGCGAAATAAATTGGTTTCTTTTTTTCTGTTTTTGTTTTTGTTTTTGTTGGTTTGAATTTGGTTTGGTTTCGTTTGGTTTCCATCTGTGGCTGTTACTTGGTATGCAGCGCATATTTTTATAGAGCACTTTATTTTATAACACTGCAAATAAATCGTGAAAATGTCGATGGCCGAAAGATCAATTAGACTATGCTCGTTGGGGAAACCAATTAAAAACAGCTAACATTTTGATTTTATTTTCATATTTGGCAAACATTTTCCATTTCCATTTTTTACGATAATCGATGCTGGGACTCAGGAAAGCGATGTGTCCGTTGCTGAGGCATATGCATTCAACGACTTTAACAATTTAATGAAGGTAATATGTTTGACCCACATTTTAGCAAAAGAGAGTCTTGCTCCATCAACATGCAAATCAACATGTCTGCATTCACATATTCACGTTTTCACATTCACATTCATTAAATTCCAAGTGCTGCTTTAATATACATACTCACACACACACACACTCGCAGAGACACTCTTACAACTGGGAAAAGCGAGGTTGAAATATTTCTGGCATTGGCCACAACCTTCTAAGCGCTGTGTGATGATTGCTTTTGGTTTTCTCCGGCATCAAAGAATTTTCTTATACGTATCTAAATATTTTCAGTTTGACGCCTTCTGGGCTTCCTTTTTATTAGATTTTATTAAAAGCAAATGAAAAATGATTCTAAATTTGCTTGCATCTACTACACTTTCTTGTCTAATATAAACAAATGGACCAAAAAATTTTCAAGCTTAGCCGTCAGCACTTGCCCTTAACTTGATTAAAGTAAAATTCTTTGATTCTATTTAAAATGCACGTTGCAGGGAGAATAGCAAATTTTGTGCTGACAGAGCCTTCATTAATTTCCTAAAAAAATATAAGGCTCAAAATGAAAATACGAAAGCTAGCGAAATACATACATTAAGAAAAGGTCGGATGACCTAATCTTCATCAAAATCAAATTTAAAAAATTTGCTCAATTCAAAGAAATTGTTGCTCTTCAAAATAATAATACTCTCTTTATTAGTATTTTAGTCAGTGTTTTTCTACTATAATTGAGTTTTAAAAACAATAATAGAAAAGTTGAACATTTAATGTAACATTCTGGGCTCATGACAATGAGAAAAACTTGTGTAATTTGATATGTTGATGCATGACCATGCCTAGTAAGAATATGTTATGTGTTTTCCAATGCCGAATGTGTGTGTGTAGGCATTGTTTTTATAGGCTAACACTGAAAGTGTTGGCACTGCCATTAGGGCCAACAAGGCTGTCCAAAATCCCGAACAAAACAAGTTCTATAATATGGACTCAAGGCAGGGCAGTTGCAAAAGTAACAAGTAAGTTTGTTGCAGATACCCTAAAAACAATGCAGAAGTACTTTTTACATTTATAGCACATATCATTTTTTCCGACTTGTTGCAAATATGTTTCTATATGCCCTTGCAGCTCTGTGTAAATGGTAGGGTATACAAAAGAGTGGCATCTAGGCTTGGGCCCAAGTAGTTGATTGTTTGCCCAGCTAATGGCAAGTTGGGCAAAAGAAAATGAGGCCAGCGTGAACGCAAATTGCCAATGCTCAGAATGCTTTGTTAAGAATACGGAATATATTGGCCAAAAGGCAACAAAACTCTCAACTCGGCTTTGTAGTTTGCTTTAGTAATTTATGCACTTTGTTTGTAACCCAAAAAGAACTTTTCGGTAAAAGTCAAAAAATAACTTATTAATTGCAAAAGCAGAAGCCAAAATCTAATTATATTCTACAATTTGGCAGGAAGACAAAAGAGGAGCCCCAAAGAAGAAGGTCAGAAAGAGTTTATCATTTACTTTACGCTTTTTTGTCCTTCTTCTTCTTCTTCTTCTTCAGGCCGTGTTGATGTTTGCTTTGCCTTTTGGCTTTTGTGGTTGGTTGAGGGGTTGGCTTTATTTGTTTGCTTGGTTATCTGCATGTCCAACAACAACAAGTACAACAGGTCGACACGGTTGTGTCAATAACGTTCCGAAAAGCGCAGTTTTTGCGGTTGACATTTGCCATGCGCATAATTACGGTCTGACATTTTGGTTAGCGCATGTTAATTGCATGCCCTGCACCTGTCTTGTTCTTTTTATGACCCAGTACTTTAAAAAAGTACAAATGGGTCTATTACGTTTGTGCAAATGTGCGTAACAGGCAGAAGGAGGCGTGGCAGACCCCATAAAGTATATATATTCTTGATCAGCATCAACAGCCGAGTCGATATAGCCATGTCCGTCTGTCTGTCTGTCCGTCTGTCTGTCTGTCCGTCTGTCCGTCTGTCTGTCCCTTTTTGTGTCACCTAGATCTCAGAGACTATAAGAGCTAGAGACACCAAATTTGGCATGTAGGTTCATCCATATCTCAAGTTGAACGAGTTTGTTTTATATTTTTGCCACGTCCTCCGCCCTCGCAAATCAAAATACAAAATTTCCAAGTCGAAATTCAAGAGCACCTTTATTGCTAGCGCCTTGATTTTAAGTACGTATAATACAAACTATAGTCTGAACTTATCCTGCAAATTTCGTCCAAATCGGATGATAATCGCGGAAGTTATTCAACTAACAATGTTACGGGCAAAATCAATCTCTGAAGTGGCGCCATCTATGGAAATTTTTTGAAACTGAAATAATCTGTAGTAATCGCATTACACTCAAAAAGTACTGGGTCTCCTACTGTCGAGCTTGCTCCACCGTAGCTTAATGCATTTTTTTACCCACTGTGCATTCCCCGTTTCCCTTGTCCCCTTGTTTCCTCTTTCCACTTGACCCATCGGCTGGTGTTGTGTTGACATTTTGCGCCTAAACGTTTTCAACAAATTAAAATGTTCACTTGTTTCTCTTTTTGTTCTTTCCACTCATGGCGCCTAATTTCATTAGACAAACAAAACTTTTTATAGGCGTTGCTCTAGGGGAATGTTCACTGTACGTATGTATGTGCTTTTGTGTGTGAGAGTGTTTACTGTGCTGTATGTTTCACTGAACAAAATAGGAGAAGGGTTTCTCTGTTGGCATATGAACATGAATATTATTAATTAAAATCGTGCAATGCATGAAAAGGTTTGTTTGCTTCCTATCTGAGCATTGGATTGCCTCAGATTGCCATTGCCTACCTGTGTGTTTGAGTATATTGTGGGAGTATGTGTGTAGGTGGATTTGTATTTATATTTGTGTTTGCCTTGGACAATGTTTGCCTTTTATTAGAAACGTGTACCTAGTCTACATGCCGAGTTACTAGTCAAGTCTATGGCAATGTGGCCAGGTAATGTCCTAGCCATTTTTCAGGCATTTTAGTATCCTACAAATGTGAGACTGTGTATGTATGAGTGTGTGCTTTTAGCCAACAAGAAAGCTCAAAAATCAGTACTGTTTACTTAGCAATGTGTTGCTCAGTATTGAGAATGTCAATAATGAATAGAAAAATTTAAATGAATTTAATTACTTTGATTTTTAATAAGCAAATATTTTAAATTCTATATTATTTTAATGAAATATGAAAAATGTATAAACTACATTGTAGTAGACTTCAAATTATTTTATTTATTTATTCTTTTTCTTTACCTAATCGTTAACTCTTCGTTTGCTGGAACAGAGCATTTGACAGTCGAACATTTTCTCAATATGTCAGTATGACTTTTATTTGTTGCTTTTACCTTTTTACGCCTCTCACGCTTTGGCTCAATTGAGTTTCGACCTGTGCCGACTGCTGTCTCTCATTTTCTCTATTTATTTTTGTACAGTTTTCTTCCTGTTCTGCCTTTATATTTGCATGTTTCTTTTTCATCTCTTTCTCTCTCTCTCTCTTTGGCAAATTAATTGGATTGCGCGCTTTAATTGCCTGGCAGGGAATTTGGCTGCCAAATTATTTATGGCATTTTCCATGACAATATTTATGGGCTTAAAGCTTTAACTTCTTTTTACTAAACCATTCGAAGCATATGTCCTCAGCTTTATCTGTGAATGCTGAGAGTAGCGTCTAGGGAGTTTAGGTTAAATATGAATAGGCATTCAGGCAGACATAATAATTATGACGAATTTATTGTTGCCGATGTCATCGCCTTATCAGGCACTTGTTGTGTGACCTTTTTGTCCCTTTTTTTTATGCCTGACAGCATTTAAGGATGCCTGAGACCTGAAAACAGAGTTCAAGCAGCTGTAACAAAAATAATATGCCGCAAAAAATATTTTTTTTTAAAAATCATGGGCCCAGGGGAAAGACGGGTTTACCTCTCGCACAATTCAAACGATAAGTGAAAACGCTTAAAAACAGTCCTTTAATGGACAATATAAATTTGTCATTGGTTTAAGTTAAGGCTAATTGCGAGGCGCAAAAGAGACAACAATGTGCCAGTCGTACTTATAAATTAGGCAGTTAAATGTGGCATTCAGACTAAGCTCACGTATGTGTGGCGTACAGGAAAAATAAAACAGGAAAAGGTACAAGGTTTAGATTTGACAGATAGAAGACACAAGAGTCACAGCGAGAGCCGCAGCCTTCGAATGTTGTTGTGACAGATTAACGACCAACAACTTTCTCTCCCTCTCTTTCATTCACTCTCTTTCTTTCGACCTATCTCCCTGCCTTTTCTCTTTCTCTTCATCTGCCTCTCTCTAGCTCATCTCTGTAGCTCATCCGATGCCGCAATTTGTTTTGCTGTGCATCTGGCAGGAAGGACACTTTGTAATTTCATTTGGCTGTGCGCTGTGTAACCTTGATGGTCGTCGCATCCTTGGCATTGAGAGAGATACTTGATGCCTGCCTTTGTTTCATTATTGAGACCCAACGACTGGGCAAAGACACTTAATAGTTTCGTGTCTCCTCTCCCCGCACTCAACTCACATTCAAGGGCCCATAATTAGGCGTTTGCTTTGATACTGAATGGCATTTTTAATGGCACTTTGCCACGTGGCGCCTGACAGTATGCTACGAACTTTGCCACCTGTCGCAGGTCGCCGCCACTTAATTGAATTGAAAAACTCGCACGTAATTTTTGCTTTTGGAAATTTTCATTACTCAACGCCAGGTGCCAACAGCTTTCCCAACACCAACACCTGCATCTGCACAGCATCTGGAAGGCTTTTAAAGCATCTCTCGTTGGCCAAATATTTACTTTTCGGTTTTACTCGGCAACTTGAGAGTAGAAACAGTCAACTACGTTGCTACGTACTTAGAACTTTGTTGCTGCTTTATCCTGTTAGCGTTTCAATGTTGACTGTTGACTGTTTGCTGTTTGTTGTTAGCCGTTTCCACTGTCGCCAAGTTACGCCTTGTTGTTGTCGTCGACTAAAAGCGAAAAACTTGTTTAATTGCAAACAGCTGGTTAAAAGTTTTGGCTCGCAATGCAGTAAATGCTCCAACAGCTAACAGAAACAGAAACTGCTGCTAACTCAGCTTGCTTGCTGTTTTTGGGTCTCTGTCACAACATTGGCCTTGTGCCGTGATGTAGCATTTTATTTGGGGTTTATGTGAAAGCCCTTCATATAAACTTGTTTTTTATAGCCACGTGGAGTGAGAGTGAGGGGAGAAGCGGGAGCGGGAGTGGGAGCGGGAGAGGGAGCGGGAGAGAGAAGGGTTTACGCTCTTTCGCGTTTGTCATAAAAATGACATAAAGAACGCAGACAAACACTTGGCAGGCGATGTAAGTGGCGTTGTCAGCCGCAATTTACGATAAGGTTTCGTATACGTAACAACTACCTGCACATTGCGTATACTCAACGTTGTCTAGCTATCTAGGTAGATGTCTGTCTCTGCGTGTGTCTGTCTCAGTGTGCGTGTGCGTGTGTGTGTGTGTGTGTGTGTGTGTGTCAGAAGGACAGTTTGTTTTTGATGTAAAGAGGCACTCGAGGCAATTTTGCGCTCTTATCCCAATCAACGTGCAATAATAGACTTAACCAAACCGAACGGACACACACACACACACACACACGGCCACCTACACATACACAAGTCCACAGCTCTTTACTCTAGTCTTTTGTTTTTGCTTAACGCTGCCCTTAGAATGACCATCAGACACATCAGCAACAGGGCCAACAGCAACAGCAACAGCAGCAACAACAATGCCAACAGCAATCATCGCAGCAGCAGCAACGCCAGCAACAACAACAACGAGGAGGAGTTGGTGGAGGTGGGGGCGATGGCATGTCCGGCGACACGTTGTCCTCATTACCACAAGCATCGTTCAACTATATCAACTCTATCGTTGGCAGCGGCGTCATTGGCATACCCTACGCCCTCCACCGTGCCGGCTTCGGGCTCGGTTTGGCCCTGCTCATCCTGGTCGCCTACATCACCGACTACTCTCTCATCCTGATGGTGAGTAAATTAATGTGTGTGTGTTGGGGTTGGGACACACATCAAAAGGTCGCTTCCCTTTCCACTTAGTCGTCAGTTAAAGCTGGCGATAAATTGAAAATGTTTCGGAAATTGAATGCGTGTCCTGAAACGCTTTAAAGTGTTATTAAAGAGTTGCACTTTTGCAGTACTAAAATTGTTGCACTGACGTAATTAATTGACGGTTCTCACCGAGGGGAGAAGAAAAATATATGCTGGATAAGGCTCATTTTATTTGCAGGTCAGATGCGGTCACATTTGCGGCAGATTTAGTTATCCGGGCATTATGGAGGCTGCCTATGGCAAATACGGTTACTATTTGCTCTCGTTGCTCCAATTCATGTATCCCTTTCTAGGTAAGTAGAAATACATTAAGCCGTTCAATCGTTAAATCCCATCAATGAAAACTTGTACCATTTTCTCCTCTTTTCACATTTTACAGCCATGATATCGTACAATGTTGTCGTCGGCGATACGCTATCGAAAGTTTTGGTTCGCTTCTTTCCCTCTTGGGGCGATTCCATGGGCGCTGTTCGACTGGGTGTCGTCTTTTTTGTGACTGTGGGCGTGGTAGTACCCCTATGCCTCTATAAGAATGTCTCTCGATTGGCCCGAGCTAGTTTCGTTAGTTTGGCGTGCGTGGTCTTCATATTGTTTGCCGTTATTGTGAAACTCTTTTCGGGCGATTATAAAGTGTGAGTATACTACATATATAAGTTTTATCTTAAATTTTCCGTTTTAGATTTACCGCAACTTTTGGCGGCATTCGGTGACTTAATCTTTTTCGTTTAGCTGCTAGAAAATTTAATTTGTAATATAAAACCAGTCAAGGAATTGGATTTGTAGTAGGTGTTAGAAAAGCTATTATTTATTAAGTTGTTTCTTAATAATCCAATATTTAAGATTTGTAGTAGGTGTAAGAGAAACGATTATTTATTTGTTTCTTATTCTCTAGTTCTACAAGGATATCCTTTTATATATTGTAAGTTACATTTATAAATTATAAATTAGTTACATTAAGTCGAAAGCGGTTGGCTTTAGGCATTAGTTTCAATAGCAACAACAAGTATGAGGATTCCATTTGCAACTTGCAACTTTAATCACTGTTTGACGGAATAGTAGAGACTGAATTTACAATTCTTAAGTTTAGTATATTAAACAAGGAATGCTTGAATAGAAAATCTGTTTAAATTGACTTAAATATTATTTGTGTAGCTTAAGTTTAGAACAATGGTATTTAATATA
Organism: Drosophila putrida; assembly: GCA_037043535.1. NCBI lineage: Eukaryota > Metazoa > Arthropoda > Insecta > Diptera > Drosophilidae > Drosophila > Drosophila putrida. Next base: position 5,273,029 of record JBAMBI010000160.1, on the reverse strand, counting down.
ATAAAAAAATAGTATTTAATATAATTAAATACTAAAATTATTATTATAGAAGTTAAATTAGGAAAAGATGGAATATTTTAGCAATTACTATCACATTATTAATACGAAAAATATTTAATTTAATTAAATTTAGTTTACTTGAGAGGCCTAAATTTGTGGAAAATGGATTTGTACTGACACAAAAAAAAACAATAATAATTTATTATATACTTATTTTAAAATTCAAAATCAACTTAAAGTACAAAATTTAAAAAGTTGGAGCTTAATTATAACAATGAAGATATTCTTAGAACCTTCCACAGATTACGTATACGCAAGTCAGCCATTTAGCTGGCGTCCCAGAGTATGCAATAGAAAATGAATTAAAATAATGTAAATGATTTATGAAGTGGAGCTTGTCTGCTGTTCCCTCTGCTGTCTGCCTGTCTGCCACATGCAACAGCGTGTGCTTATTTATAAAAATGACCGAAAAGAAGAATGAATTTTCCTTAAGTGGCGACGCGGTCTAATAAGGCGTACAGATTTATTTGCATTTTAATTACAATTTGTGTGCGATGGAGCAGCAAATTTATGAGCAGTCCCGTGTTACGCCTCCAGTACATACCCACACCCACACCCACTACACACACCTACTGTTTGCTTTGTGGGTTGCAGTTGAGGTAGTGTCCTGGTCGCTTTAGTGCTAAGTGGCGCTTTAGTACCTCCAAATCTGTGGCGCAACCGTCGACCCGCTGGCATTGAACAGAGCGCAACTCATAAAATGTACTAGTGTGCCACTTGTTTGGCTTTTATGGCTTTTCATTAGTTTTTTTTTTTGCAGGCGACTTGCAACTTTGAATTTGCCACAAGCGAGGGTGAGTCGTTAGCAACTGTTGTTGGCGTCGACAACGCAAAGCTGGGCAGCTGCACTTGCTATTTGCCACTTGCCACTCGTCTGGGAAACAGACTTTAGCTCTTCATACCCATCCTCAATCTCTCAGTCTCTCAGTCATTGCGTATTTCATGGTCAACGGGTGCTCGACAAGCTTAAGCTGTGAGCTCTCCTCCAGCTGTGGTTGTGGCTGCCCCCTGTTGCTGTCCCTTGTTGATGGGCATAAAATTTAAATAAAATTCCAATTTGCGTTGCTGGGGTTTGCTTTATCTGCTGCATATTATGCTGTTGAAAGCAGCCACACCTCAGCTTTGGTTTTCTTCTGTATGGCAAACAATATTTTTTACATTTCTCAAACTAACGAAATGTTAATTTGGTGTTAACTTTGTGTAATTTTTATTCCGCTTCCTTTTTTCAACTTTTTTTTTGCCTGTTGCTGCCTGTGCTCTAGCACTGATACTACCGACTCCTGGAGATTTGCGAACTCGGATGTAATACCCGCCACAGGCATCATGGTGTTTGGTGAGTAGCTAAGAAAAAATAAGGGATTTGCGTATGTAACTTAAGGGATAAACTAAAACATTATTGAAGCTAAGCTTCGGTTTAAGCCACAAGCTATCAAATAGAGTATTCCACTTTCAATCTCTCTTTCTCTCATTCTCTGACGTCTCGGAATTCAAACAGCTTTCATGTGTCATCACAATACTTTTCTCGTTTATCAATCGATGCGCGAGGCGACCATGGAACGATGGGAGAAGGTCACCCACATCTCGATTGGATTTGCCTGGACTGTGGCTGCGTTGTTTGGCATTGCGGGTTACTCAACATTCCGGGCTTTGTCTCAAGGTAAAAATAATTGACAAGTTATAGCTGAGAAAAAAAATTCTCTATCTGTCTATCTATCTATCTATTTATTTGTTGCAGGGGATTTGCTGGAGAATTATTGTTGGGATGATGACTTGATGAACTTCTCGCGTGTGCTCTTCTCTATATCCATTTTGCTGACCTTTCCCATCGAATGTTTCGTTTCACGTGAGGTATTTATGCTGGTCATTATAATAGCCATAAAAGATATATACCCTTTTTCATGCACTCATTTTTCTGCTGCGCTTTACAAAGTATCTTTTAGAGCACAAGCAGCGATTGCATTCTTGGGATACTGTAATTTTGCCACTTTATTTGGGCAGCCGTTTGAGCAACATTGTGTAGCATGCCACTGCTTGATGTATTTTATATTTTGTTTACAGATTGTGCGCGCTTTGGTGCATCGATTTGTGCTGAAGGAACCCATCAGTGAGTTTACCCAGGACAAGGATCCCAGCTTGGAGAAGGGTGCCGAAATCGATGAGTATTCGAAAGCCATTACCTTGGCAATTGTGTTCAGCGCCTTCATTATATCGCCCATGACCGACTGCTTGGGCTCCGTGTTGGAGTTGAATGTAGGTTTATTTCGATTCCCATTTACACACATTGACTAGACGAGAGAGGAGAGTGAGAGTGAGAGCTTTTGTAATTTCATGCAAATTTCTACACAACTTTAGGGTCTACTGGCAGCCATACCTTTGGCTTATATACTGCCCGGCCTGGCCTATATACAAATGGAACCACATGCCCTATTCAGTCGGGAGAAACTGCCTGCCTTGGGTTTGGTTGTGTTTGGAGCACTGGTCACCATCCTTGGAGCTGCGGTGCTGCTGCCTGGACTAATGGGAGACGATTGCCGTTCGGATATTGTGATGGGATATTGTCGACAGGAGTCCCAGAATACCACCATGAGGAATTAGGTGAAAGCAGAGGAGCAGCAGTTAAGCCAAAAGTCATTAGTTTAGTCATAAGCATTTGCAATATATTTGCATTAATGTGTGCGATTTGTGGATTGTGGGAATCTTTCTCTCTTGAGTTTACTTTGTTTTGTTTTCTTTGGTTTTGCACGGTAAAGTAACTTTTCATAACAATGTGTTAGATTTTGGCAGAGAGAGCAATATGAATATCTGTACCTGAGTCTATTGATGTGCAAAGTATCTGCTAACTAGAAATGTATCTAGATGTAATGCGAGCTATTTGAAAACCTGAATCTCAGTACAAAGCGAAAAGAAAGAAAACAGCAACAAATTGTTAAGTCATACATATTTAAATGCACCAACAAAAATAACAAATATATTTATATTTCAATATTATTTAAAGAGAATTCCTCCAGTTGTGGTTTGCTGATAAAACGAATTGAATTGTAGTGCAAGTTCCTTGAATTTTAGAAGAGTTGGTCTCTAATGCATGCAAATTTTTGAATAGTTGTTAATGTAATTACAAAGAAAAATAAAACCAAAATAAAGAGAATAGCATTAGTGTAGTCAGAAAATATATTTGGGCACAAATATACACACAATACAGACAAAAGAAGTAAAAATTGAGCAGTTTGACGATGCTGGAGAATTGTAATAGTATTTGAAATTGAAAGAAATGAAATCAAAAGAATTATACAAAGAAACAATTTGTAACTAACTATATACGAATATATATATAGATTTATAGAAAAAGTATATGTGACATAAAGTACAGTTATCGTATTGAATCAAATCATACAATATTTAAACGTTTTATATATATGTATACAAACTGTAGAGAAATTGCTTCAGCCCCAAAATGTGACTAAGCTTTAAACACACACGAAACCAGATACATGTAACATGAACACTCAAAACTAGATTCCACTTTCATCGAATTATACATATTATACAAATATATATATATACAATATATATGTTTATAGACATTATATATTATACTTACAACTTATTTTAGGGAACAACAACAGTTTTAAGTTGTTTAACAAAATGGCACTGATTATATTTTGCATAATTATATATACATTTATATTTATACTCACATATATACCCTTGAAGTTGAAAATGGGTGTGTCGGAACACAACTTGAATTTATATATACATATATTCTAGATCAGCTTATACACCTAAAGGCGTCTTGAAAATTTTTGCTTGTTAAGTTTATTTGAGTTGTTGTTAAAAATTTCACTTACAATTAAATTAATTTTCTAAAATATCTATGAAAATACATATTTTGCCTTAGAAATTTCAATATATAGCTGACGTATGAATCAATCTGCAAGGGTATTAAGTCTTCGGCACTCCGAATATAGCTATTATTTCAAGTTATGTATATTTTTGTATGTATATTTTGTATTATTTGTTCGATATAATGCACAACGATTATGTAAATACATATTTGTATTTGGATTTCTATGTAATTTTTGATATGATTAAAGAGATTTATACCACATGATATTGAACATACTCGTAGTTATACTAATGAATACAATGCTCACTCTTCTTCTTACTGGTTAATGGGAACCAAAAGTTTATTCCGTTTTCTGTTTGTTTTTTTTTTCCTTGAAATCCCTAAAACTACCAACTCTATCCTAAGAGCTTAATGACAACAACAAAAACGCAACATATCATGCCAAAATGAAAATGGAACACTGGACATAACCAAGGGCTTTTCTATGATACTTTTTACAAAAACAACTCTAACTCGAACAACGTTTTACATCAGTAACAACAAAAACAACTACAACAGCTACAATAAACAACAACAACAATAACACAACAAGAGAAAATTGTACATATATACACTACATAGAGCTGGTCTGTTGAACTCACCGCAACACAAATAGATATATATATTATATTACGATATTTTCATCTATCTGAATGTCTCAACTTTGAAGAAAGATCAGTTAAAATTCTTGGATCTTAACAAATAACATAGAGAAATTATTATGGAATCTCGATGCTCTAAGCGTAGTACTTGTTGCATATTTACATACCAAAATATAAATATAAAATATATATAGTTTATATACATACAAGAATAATCAAATTTCATTCCAATTAGCATATACATATGTATAAACATAATTCTAATAAAAAAAATAAAGAATGTATTTTAGAAATATGCAATAAACCAAAAAAAACAGCAACATCTGCGGTTGTCTCTTATCAGTTATCACTTGAATAGTACTTGAATAGTTTCTGTGGAACCGCACAACAATTTCACATCCAAATTCCTTAAAGTCTTATCATAGTTCCCACCGAATTTTAAAACGCAGCTTGCGGTTTGTGAAAGTGCTGATACCCTGATGTAGAGGAGTTTCGACTGGGGCTATAAAAAGTGCAGTTGGTGCCGGGAATGGGCACAGTTCTCAAGCGACTGCCAGACTAGTGTAGCACTCGTATTTGCTTTAACCTCTCCAACCAAGTATCCAAAGTTTTCCTCGCTAAAATGGCAGACAAGAAGAATCTACTTTTGCTTTTCGACCATCCCACGGAGCCTGTGTTCATGGACAAGGGCAAGAAGACCGTGTTCGATGTGCCCGAAAAGTATCTGACGGATCGGTATCGTCCCATCAGTAATGAGGTCCAAAATCGTGCTGGAAACGATGCTGAGCAGCGGGTTCCAGTTCGTGAAATCTCGATTCCGGATCTTCGTATTCCCATGTCCCTGGGCCGTGACGAGCAGTTCTCCCTGTTCATTCCGAAGCATCGCAGGATTGCAGGACGTCTGATCGATATTTTTATGAATATGCGCACTGTGGAAGAATTGCAGAGCGTGGCAGTCTATGCTCGGGATCGTGTCAATCCTGTCATGTTTAATTATGCGCTATCCGTAGCTCTTTTGCATCGTCCTGATACCCAGGGATTAGATTTACCATCTTTTGCGCAGACCTTCCCCGATCGCTTTGTCGACTCGCAGGTGTTCCGTGAGCTCCGTGAGGAGTCCTTCATTGTGCAGCCTGGCTCACGGATGCCCATTACCATTCCCCGGGACTATACCGCCTCTGATCTGGAGCCAGAGCATCGTCTGTGGTACTTCCGTGAGGATCTTGGCATCAATCTTCATCACTGGCATTGGCATTTGGTTTATCCCTTCGAGGCTGCCGATCGCGCCATTGTTAACAAGGATCGTCGTGGTGAACTTTTCTATTACATGCACGAACAGATCATGGCCAGGTATAACATGGAACGCTTCAGCAACAACCTGGCCCGTGTCCAGCCCTTCAACAATCTCAGAGATCCAATTCCCGATGGCTATTTCCCCAAGATGGACTCCCTGGTCTCCAGTCGCGCTTGGCCACCACGTTTCGATAACACCCGAATTGGAGACTTGAATCGCGAACAGGATCAGATCAATGTCGAGGTAGCTGACATGGAACGCTGGAGGGATCGTATCTTCGAAGCCATTCATCAAGGCTTCGTCATGGATGTAAGTATAGATTGTTGGAACTCTAAATTTCAGCTAATCATTGTGCTTTGCAGGAACGTGGACAACAAGTGCCTCTGGATGAAGCCACAGGCATTGATACACTGGGCAACATTTTGGAATCCTCGATTCTGTCGCCCAATCGCACCTTGGTAGGTTCCTTTCAGTAGTTTTCGCACATAGCTCTGACCAATCACTGATTTCAGTATGGAGATTTGCACAACTTTGGCCACGTCTTCATCTCTTACGCCCACGACACGAACAACAAGCATTTGGAATCGTTTGGAGTCATCGGCGACTCCTCGACGGCCATGCGTGATCCTGCCTTCTACAGATGGCATGCATATATCGATCGCATCTTCCAGGAACATAAGACTCGTCTGCCCGCCTACACGGATGTGCAACTGAACTATTCAGGCATCTCGATCACTGGAGTCCAAGTGGCAAACAATGGTGGACAACCCAATGTACTGACCACATTCTGGCAACAGACTGACATGGATTTGTCTCGTGGATTCGATTTTACCCCACGTGGCAATGTCTTTGCTCGCTTCACTCATCTGACCCATTCGCCATTCACCTACACTATCAATGTGAACAACGATGGCGGTGCTCAACGCTTTGGATATGTCCGCATCTTCATTGCACCCAAGAATGATGAGCGTGGTCAACCCATGTTGATGAGGGAGCAACGCTTGATGATGGTTGAGTTGGACAAGTTTGTGGTCTCTCTCAATCCTGGACCAAATACCATACGTCGTCGTTCCACCGAGTCCAGTGTGACCATACCGTTCGAGAGAACCTTCCGTAATCTGGATGCCAATCGTCCAGCAGCTGGTACTGCCGAGGAACTTGAATTCAACTTCTGTGGTTGCGGTTGGCCCAATCACATGCTCATTCCCAAGGGTCTGCCCGAGGGACTGCGCTGTGATCTGTTCGTCATGGTCTCCAACTATGAGAACGATAGGGTAAGTACAGTAATAACTCAATCTCTTGGATAATTGATGATAACTGGTTCCATTTGCTTTACAGATTGATCAGGAACTTGTTGGCCGTTGCAGCGATGCTGCCAGTTATTGTGGCGTCAGGGATCGTCGTTATCCAGATCGTCAATCAATGGGTTATCCCTTTGATCGTCTGCCACGAGCTGGTGTCGATCGTCTGGTCAGCTTCCTGACCCCCAACATGAGCATTGTTGACGTGAGCATTCGCCATAACAATGAAACCACCGTTAGACAGGCCTAAGAACAAATTGAGATTCTGATTGAGATGACGTGACCTTCAGTTGATGACAACGAGTTGAGATACATTTTATAGATACCTAGATAAATACTTATTACATCTTTATTGAGCTTATAATAAACGCATCATGGCATTTAAAGAAAACAAAACGTAAAATAGCACAACTTTTGTATGTCGTGGCCTTTGACGAGTTTCACTTGATCATTGATTGCGCTTATCAATGGGGCAAGTGCTCTATAGATAGATTGTGTTCCCGCTCTCTTCCTCTCTCTCTCTCTCTCTATCGTTTTCTGTTTTCTCTCCTTCGGTTTTAGTGCTTATATTAAAGCTAAAGCTAATTGAGTAGCTCAGTTTGAGATGCGCCACCGTGTGGTGCAAAAGTGTCAAGATTAAAGATTTCTGCTGAAAAATGAAGAACACTCTGTTTCTGCTGCTGATAGCAGCTTTTAGCGTAAGCAAATATTCACAAAAAAATCTAAGCATATGTTGATCCATGTGAACTCTGAACCTTAAACTCTAGTGTGCGTCTGCTGCCGTCAGTTCCAACTTAGACCGTCAGGTTAAAGCGTTCATTGATCTGTCCAGCGAGCGTTACTTCAAACTGTATGATCAGATTGCCTCTGAGACGTATTCAGCTAATGATGAGGAGGATTTCGATGCTCTCTTCTCGAAGCTGACCAATGTAAAGCGGATTGCCGATGAGTTGGTTGGCATCTCTCGAGAGGCAAGTGGATTTGATCTGTCCAAGGTGAAGAATGTGGAGCTTAAGGCAGCACTTCAGGAACTTCGTACGGCTGGAGATTTGTTTGTGCTCGGCGAGGAGTATTTCTCCTCGGTGCAAATGAATCTCGCATCGTTGCAGAAAATGTCTACGGATAAGGACATTGAGCCGTATCTGGGAGGAGCCAAGATGCCCAACGAGGATGACAGTCCGCTGGCCTATTATCCGGACATACAGAAGATTGTGCAGCGCAGCAATGATGTCGATGAGCTCAAGTATTACTGGGAGACATGGCGCGATAAGAATCAAATCTGGGCCTCGGTCAACTTCTATACGATTGTGCAGTCTTATCAGAAAGCGGCCGGAATCTTGGAGATACCAGTGCATCAGTTGTGGTATCGCTACGACAGTCAAGAGATGCTCCAGCAGATGGAACAAGCGATGGCTGAGTTGAAACCCGCCTATAAAGAACTTCACGCTTTTGTGAGAGACGAACTCCATAAGAAGTACGGTGGTGATGTGGTTAATCCAAGTGGTCCTATTCCGGATCATCTATTCCAGCAGGTCATGGAGCAGGCCTGGGAGGAAGGTAGCATCATTGAATCGTATTTTCCACGCAAGGATCTGCCCCAATATGATGATTTTGTTAAGCAGCTCAGTTCCAAGGCGTTGATCAACGAATCCGAGAGTTTCTACACATCCCTGGGCTTTGAACCGCTCAGCGCTGACTTCCACAAGAATCAATTGAAGGAACCCAATGAAGAGAGACCCGATGATGATTGTCGTCCTGCTCTCTTCGATTTGACGCCCCATGTCTACATGATGTATTGCGAGAAGGTCAGTTTCAGGAAACTAATGCAATACCACGCCCACATGGCTCGGGTGTATTATGCCGATCAGAAGAAGCGTCTGCCTTCGTATTACTTCAAGGCCTACAATCTAGAGTATCCTGTAGGCGAAGCTGTTGTCCTCTCTGCCTCCTCGCCCACTCATCTGACCAATCGAGGATTGGCCAAAGGAGTGCAATTCACTGAAAATTCCCTGCAGAATCGACTCTTTCGCATGGTGAGTACATGTTGATAGATAGTTCCATCAGATTCTACTGATCTCTGTATAATTTTCTAGGGCATCCACACTGTGCTCAACATTCCACTGTATTATGTACACACTAAAGTCATGCACGATCTATTGAATGGCACCGTCGACATGGACACTGTGAACAAGCATTATTGGAAGCTGTTGGAGCAGCATGTGGGTATTGAACCACCTACGGATCGCACTGAGGGTGCCATTGATTTTCCTTACAAGTTCTATTTAAACATTGAGCAAAATTACCAGACCAAGTAATAGTATGTCTATTATTTTATTCGCAATCATCTAATCTAATTTCCCAACAAAATTTCTTTGCAGAAAGTTCATATCGGAAATTCTCGGCTATCAATTCTATCGTTCTCTTTGTCAGAAGAGCAATCATCGTGGTCAGCTTCACAATTGCGATTTCTTTGGCAATTTTGCAGTAGGCAATAGCCTAAAGTAAGCTAGAAACATAATATCTAATTTGATTCTATAACAAATCCGTCAAATATTAGAGCTATGATGTCCTTGGGCTCTACTAAACCCTGGAAGGAAGTTGTTGCAAAAGTTCTGCCTAAAAATACAGGTCTCAGCAGTCTGGCTTTGTTGGAATACTATCAGCCCATTGTGGATTGGATTAAAACGCATAATCAGCAGACAAAAGTAAAGATTGGTTGGAATCCAACAAGCAAGAGTGGGTACATATGAATTGAATTATTTACTTTTATAACAAATTATTTTTATTTAAATTGCAGAAATTGTCTAATTTTGCTGGTAACAATAATCTATTGCATATATTTTACTTTGCTTATCAATAAATTCGACTTTCCAGTCGCTTATTTTGCTCTAGCACATTACTTTCAAATATTAACTGTCTTTTAAAAAGTATATGTTATGCAACACTGGAAATGAACTTCGAAAATGAACTAGCTCAACGAACAGCTGCTGTCTCTTTCTCTCTTAGGCAAATAAGCGTATTGAATCCAGAGAAGGCGACGATGCATGCGAGCGAGACAAACATAGCTTCATAGTTTGGCGGCAAAAACTGAAATTTGAATATAGAAACATGCGCACAATTCATTCACAAATTTTAATCAATTCGCATTTAAAAATACATTTTAATTTAGCATGGAAATTTAGATATATAATTAAAAATTTTTTTTAAGATTATTTTGATGATTTAATTGTTTTTAAGCTGTAAAATTTTACAGCTTGCTTTTATTAAAAATATTTCTTTTATATTTATTTGACCACTTTTTATTTGCTATTTTGCCTTGGCCAATTTTGAGACTTGTCTAAGAATCGTTTGGTTTTGTGCACTTTTGTTGGCATTAGACGTAACTGCAACAATTGCTGTTAGCTTGGCTATGATTAGGTATATATTTCCCAATAGACTGTCAGTCAGCCGAATAATCTGTTCCGGTATTGGGCAGCGCAGCTTTCGATGCACTTTACCTTTGTGTTTCCGTTGTATTGAATCGACTGTATCGATGCTTAACCACAATTGACCGTCGTCTGCAGATGTTGGACTTGGATGGAGGGATGGGGAGGGGACAACCTCGAAGCTCAAGAGCCCTCAACATGCGTCCACTAAAGTGTCGCAATATTTAGTCGTAGCTGTCGCAGCTGAAGCTCATCGAAGCGCAGCTCGTTGTCGCTCGATTGCATCCACATTCACATCCACCTCCATCCATATCCGACGCCAACGACTCTTAGTACACTCAAAAAAAGAGCTTTTTTAATAAATGATTAAATAAATGTAAGAATATATTAGTTTTAGTTATTTTTAATTTATTTACTGCATGCATTTTTATGAAAAGCAATATTAAATTGAGTATTATTTTTATACATTTTGTTGACCCTATGTTACTAAAAATAATAACTTTATATATTTGTCTAATACTATTTAAATATTTGAATATTCAAACTTAAGATGGAATTACTTAGGCTAATAATTTAATTACCTTACATAAAATATATATTATTATACATATATGCAATTTATCTAATATTTTCATAACATATGAACATACATATATTGTTTTAGTTATTTACATATAAAGGTTTGATAGTTTAAAGCAACGCAATTTAAATCAAAGCAGTATACATTGTTTTTTTTTCTCTGTGTAGACAACATGACATGCAACATTTTTGTAACTCTCAATGCACATTCCAAGCGTGCAGCATGAAACACTGGATTATATGGATTGCCACTTTGCTGCCATTCTGCCCCAAGCCGGACTTTACTTGACGCTTCACTTGCTCCAAAGCAACGACAATGCCTGGCGAAAGGTCAGCTTCAGTTTGAACTGAAAATGACGACGGTCATTAGCCAACTGTGGCAACAATTGGCTGCCATGGCGCAAGGTCGCTCATTTATATGCCTCGCTGCCTTTTGCAGCTGAAGATTTTCGATTCGAATTGGAAAACCAAGAGATGATTGGAAGTCCAACTGTGCGGGACGAATTTTCTTTAACTCTTTTGCAGTTGCAATTGTTTTGAGCACGTGTGGGAGGCTTCTGATAAATGCTTGCTAAATAAATGCATTGGCTGCCGTCTTAGCCCCCGTAATTCCGTTAGGTTCCGTACCATACTGTAGTGTACCGTATTTTAACTCCCTCCCGCTGCTAATTGCGTTAAATTGTTGTCAGAGTGTCTCGCAGATTGAATGGCCATGAAATTAAATCGTTTCCACTGCAGCTGCTGCTGATGTTGCCACCAAGTCCAACTTTGACATGCCACGGCAGCTGAGGCAAACCGTGGCAAGCTGTGGCAGGCTGTGGCACGCCTGCCATCAGCCGGACGCAAACTTCAACTTGAAGTTGAGTGAAAGGCACCCACGCCATAGACGTGGCCACAGCTATCGTCATCGTCATCGTCGTCGTCATTGTCGTAATCGTCAGTCGCTTTTGCTGAATGCCTTTTAATGCAAAATCCCAAAGAGACCGCAAAGGGAAAACAACTTTAAATGAAATTAACATGCGGCTTTCGGCCAATTTGGCTGAACTTTTTTAAATTGCCCCCATGCCCATCAACAAATGCATTAACATTAACCCAAAAATCGTCTTAACTACATTCTCTGCTTCTCTCTTTTACTCACTCTGCGTCTTTCTCTTTGCGTCCGACTGCGAATTATTTGTTTACATATTCAAAAGGCGCGTTTCAGACAAATATTTTCCCATTGGCTTTGCACAAAGCAAAACCAAATGAAACGAGCAAATCTGACAAATAGGTGAACTGAATAGGATTAACATATATGTATATCAGTTGTGTGTGGGATAGAGGTCGACATTTTACTCTTATCATGTTTATTCATCATCTAAGATATTCACAGGAAATCAACAAAATATTCAACATTCACTTGTCAAATTAGTTGACAATGGTATATCGTATGGCATATTTTTTGAGGTTCTTCTTCTGGAATGCTTTTCTTTTTATAAATTCCAAAAGAGATTAATAATTTCTCTTCATTTCTTTATTATCATTTTTTTAAGTTTCTACTTTACATATATTTATTCAATTAATTTTGTTTAAGAGAGTAACTAAACAAATAATAATTTGTATTCCGTTACTTGTCACTTTTTGAGCATATGAAATAATATTTTAATGTATTTTTTATCGATTCACTTTTTTCTATAAGATAAGCCCACATCTAAACTTTTAAATTTCGATATGGATAAGCTGTTTATTTTTATGTTGCATTCTACTTAAATGAATTCATAAATAATAAAATAATATAATATTACTATTATAATAGAAGTAATATATGTAGATACATCTGTATGTGTTCTGACAGAGAAATCAATTCTATAAATCAGTTATATATATTCGTTTGTTTATTTTCAGTTGGATTTGCAAATCATCCAACAACCATTGTAATTATTATCCACAACTGCAGCTCCCGATACGGCAAGGCAGTGAGAAGACCAAATGCTAATCTGCATCGAAATCACGCATATGCATTATTGTAAACTTTGGGAGGGAGCAATCTTAAGCCGTTGTGGCGCCTTTTAGCTGTGCTGGGGCACTAAAAACGAGAAACTCGAAGCTGACCCCTAGCAATTAAGAAATTATGTATAAGTATTATGACGACAACAAAGCAATAAAAAACCAACAATAACTGGAGATGGCGGGGTGCGAAACGGACGCTCGACACTCGAAATGAGCATTATGTATACACACCGCTGCCGCAGTCGCAGCTGCCTCAATAATTTGTATATACTACGCATATAAGTAATATCTGCAGGGGCTTTTCTTCAGCTTGTTGTTGTTAACCTTTCTTTATTATTATTAGCAGCAACAGCAGCATCAGCAGCAGCAGCCGAAGCAAACAACACAATGATATACTCGAAGCATGCCCATAATTATTATTTGTTGCATTTCATTTCTTTATTTCCTCGGGAAGGGGGAGCGATTTTCGGCTGTCGCATTGTCTTGATTTGTGCTTTTCTTTCACAGCATTTGGCGTGTAAATCATTTCTTTTCAGTTTCAGTTTAGTTTCAGCTTCAGTTACAGTTACAGTTTTGGGTGTAAATCTTTCACACTTCTATTCTTTTTTTTATTCATTTGATGGTGCGCTTGAAAATGCAAATCATAGTATTTATTTCAATGTCCGCTTCCCGGCCATGGCGAATGGCTAAAACAAAAGACTGAAGACACGAACGCACCAAAGATTTAAAGCTCAGCTTGTGGCCAGTTATATAAGCGCGTGCTCGCCTTAAATTAAAGTCCAACAAGCACGCAAGGGGTCAAAGTAACAATCGGAGAGGGAGGCAGATGCCGAGACAGAGGCAGAGATTGTGGCAGAGGATGGGGCAGCGGATGGCCTGCTGTGTAGGTGGAGAAATTATGTTGACATCATCGCCAAAAAATTGCCAAGAAGCCAAGCGGCAAGCCAAAACAGAGACCACTTGAAGGCAACAATAACAATAACAACAACAACAACAAAAGACTTGGAAAAAATATCAAAATAAAATTAATTTTACTTTCATTTTCGTCAGCGCTCATTTCATTTACTCTTGCCTGTGTGTGTTGGTTGTGGTTTAATGAATTTTTTTGGGCAAAAACCATAAACAAATCGTCTTCTGTCTATTTCGGGTGTTAGTTACTTAATCTGATAGCATTTTGATTATGTTGCAAATGCCACAAAGCTATAATTACATTAGAGTCCAGAGCAAGAGAGGGAGAGAGAGAGATTTCTGGCAAAAACTAAATCGATTGAAACATTCACTTTGACAGGAAGTTTTCTGGTCTTGAGACACATAAATCTTTACTTATTGGTTTTGGCCACTTCAATTTAAAACGGTGTAAAAATCTGACAGATTGAGTGACTGACTGTTGAGGTGAACGGTGAGTTGCAATGAGGAAATCTATAAATATTTTCATTATAATTTGCAATTTAATCATAATAAAAAGCTGGAACGGCAATTTGTTTTGATTTGATTCGCCTACTGCACAAAACGCAATGAAAGTCAAACAGTCTCGTTTGTTTTTGCCACTTGAAATTGCCTTTTAATGGGCCACAAGTAAATTTCCTGGCTCGATGCCAACAAATAACAGTAACAGCCATTGCGAAAATGCGCCAATTTATATGGGACTTTGCTTATGAAATGCATATGTAGCGCTGACAATTGTTCAGATTTTCGTAAGCTATTTTCTAGGTCAGCTGTAATGAAATTTAAACAAATTTAAATTGCCAAACTATTAAGTTTCCAGGTGTTGCCCAATTAACTGTACTCTACTGCACACATTAATGTGCAAACTTGTACGCCTCTGTCATGTGTATGTGTCTTCATCTTTCATCTTTTTGACAATAAAATTTTCTCAAATTGCAGCTCAAAGACCTGAAAGGTAATCAACTGCAGGCAGACAGCTGTGTCGCCCTACTGTAAGCTTAGGCAAAGAGTAAAAGAGTTTGACTCCCCGCGGAGAGAGAGAGAGACATAGTTTTCTTCTTCAACGAGCATTGTACGAGGCGTTTCATAAAGCCCATTTGGTTGCACACAAAAAACACCCTCGGTTACGCATGCCCTGTTGAATCTGCTGCTGTCTGTCTCTATATTGTATAAGCAACAGACAGTCCCCCACATGACACATAAATATGTCGCAGTCTTGTTGTTACACAGACAATTGTGTAATTAACCACAAAAAGCCAAGACAAAAAAAATATACTTAAATGACAGGGACATTAAAAATCTAAACGGCTTTCAGCTTTTCACAGATTCATTTCTTACACTCAAAAAACATTTCCATAAGCCGTTCGATTGTCTCTTCATTGGCATTTGGCAATCCAAAGACAACAACAGCCGGCAGTCACCTCCTCCTTCTCCTTTTTAAACTAAGGCCGGTCGCAACTGGTAAACTGGTTGACACCTTTTCTTCTGCCGGCGCCGAAATTGATTTATGACAGCCTCACAGCCAGCTGTCATATACGCTTGCATATATCACAATAACTTTTCGGACAACACATTTATAGTTCAGTTTTTTCATCTGTTTATTTTTTCCAAGCTTACAAAAAATGCCACTAATTGCCATGCGAAGGCAAATTTCTTGCTAAGCTTGGCCTGTGGGGCACGTGCCCACTGACAATCGATGTACACTGAGAAAAAATGGTAACATTTATCAAATTGGTACAATAACGAAGTCTGATTACTCTAACCGATTATCCGCTAGACAGAAACCCTATTACTATTACTTATTTGAAATTTCAGATTCAATTTGACATAGTAAAAATTTTCTAAAGAACCACTCAACATTTAAAAATAATTTTTCAGACAGAAAAATGTTAAAGTATTTTGATTTTCATACAACTTAATTGAAAGGCTACAGCTGGATTTCAAAGTTTATGTAAGACATTTGAAATCGCAGAACAATATTACACAAAATTTGGGGAACATTTTAATATAACTTGGGTGCATAAATATATTCTTGAATAATATAATTAAATTTTTATTATTGTATCTCTTTGTTTATAATGCGTTACGTATTCCCTAACACATTGCTATATACTCTGTTCTATTGGGTATATTCTAGCATCGGTACCAGATCTACGATCAAATGTTCATTCACAAACGTGGAAAGTTTTCAATGTCCCCTACATTTAAATGTGTTTATCTGTATATACTGTATATACTTATGTGTGTATGAATATCCGATTTGTATATCCGGCAATTTTTAATACATTTCAATAATTAATAAACAATTATGGCGAATTTGCTAAGCGTTGCTAATTTAATTAGAGCCTGTTGGGTAGATACATGTTATAGACGTGGCAACAATCGTGAGCAGTGCACAAACAAAAGACTTAAGGCACAAACTTGAAACTAAAAGATCATTGTTAATTCTTTTGTAAGAATTGTTAAAACAGGGGCGCTAAATGGCATCACGAGTTGGGTTTTGAGGACCAGCCCCGTAAACAGCGTGACAACAACAACAAGAACAACAACAGCTGCAAAAACAATGATGCGCATCTTGCTGGCAGATGTTTTTTTTTTTTTGCAGGGCCTGCAGTTGCGATTTGCGGCTCGGGTCTTAGCTTACAGGCCGGTAGTTCATTATATCACCTCTGGGTGAAAGTGATGATGGCATTCGAAGCTCCGCACAGATATGTACACACACACACACACACACTCACACACACGCAAATGAAGCATGTGCGAACATTTTCCTGCCTCATCATTTTGGGCGCTTAACACAGACGAACTGACGACGGATGGAGAGAGGGGTAGACTGGGTGCAGCAAAGTTGCTGTTGCATCGTCATCATGTGAGCACCCTGTTTAACTCCCAGCAAATGTATGCTAATCTCTCTCTCTCTCTCTTTCTTTCTCTTTCTCTCTGTCCCACAGTTTTTGTATATGTGTCTATTGCATTTTTGTGCCGCTTGTAAATATTTGTGTTGCCATTTTTTCAATTATCGATTTTTATTTGCTTTTGACGTCGAACTGTGAAGCGCAACTCGCTGAAAAGACTCGAAAAGACTTCCTCATTGCACACGGAGATGGGAGTGAGGACGGCACTGAGACTGTAGCGGGAGCTGGAGCTGAAGCTGGGGCTGGAGAGGGAGCTGAGACTTAAGCTGTTATGCAGTCACAGGGGAAATGTGACAGCATCTACAATAATGGATGCAAATATGTCCGCTTTTGTTTCGCAAGTGAAATCGAGCTGATTTAAAATATGAATGCAAGTTATTGGAATACCAGTATTAATATGAATATTCATAGATTATAGTCAAACAAACATCAGCAGCTACGTTTAAAGAGCTTTGCCCAAAATACAAAGGTATATAAATTGTGCCAACAAATGCGAAATTAAGAGCAACTGCTACTCGAATTGGCAGTTATCGTACCGTTTTTGATGTGTATGCAAATATTTGCCCAGACCCAGGCTCGGGTCACAGCACAAAAACACTTTCCAACTGTCGCAAGCATCCGCCAGCAGCAGCAACAGCAAAAATAACAACAACAACAACAGCAATGGCAACAACATCAGCACCCGCGCCAATGCCAATGCCCATGCCCGCCAGCTGTGGTTGGAGTAGTCCCAGTACACAGATACAGATACATGTACTTACAGATACAGATATAGATATACAGAGCTACAAGTACAACAACAACAAAAACTTCAGTTGTAGAAACGAGCTGTTGCTCCTTTCACTTTCAGTTTGCCAGTGTGCGAAATGAGAGCAAAACGGACTTTAGCTCGCCAATAACAAGGGGCGCACTACGATACCAACAACAGCAACAACAGCAAAAACACTGAAAACACCAGTAGTAACAACAACAACTCTTCAACAATCAAAATAGAAGAAATCGTTATAAACTTTTAACGCGATGATTCATCTAAAGTTGAAGGCAGCGGATGCTGTTTACGCTGTCGCCATCGTCTTAGTTTGTTGTTTTTCCAAAGGCCATTTCACATGCGTGCGAGTATGCGAGTGTGCGTGTGTGTGTCTGCTACCTCATGTGATGTGAGCTTTTTTTTGTCAACTACTTTTTGGGAGTTTCCCTCGCCCCGTTGACTGTTGAGATCAAGGCTCCTGCAGTAGCCTTGACGTTGAATTGTTAAGCATTCAGCACAAGTTTGTTGCCTAAGTCTTTCGTTTGAATCTTCGTTTTTTGGTCAGCATTGAACGCTCAAGTGGTCAAGTTGAAAGATGACATATTGTGGGGAGTACATTTGATTCAATGGTGAATAGCCTGATAAGTGCAGCGGTTTTTATTGTAATTCTTCAAATAAGAATCGAATAAGAAAAATATACTATATATAAAAAATATCCCAGTTTTCCAGATATTGTTGTGTTTATTTAAAGCATGCAAGTTCAGTTTAATAGTTATGCAGAATTTCATGAAGTATATTTTCCATTCAGAAAAGTCGATCAAATTTGTTGGTTTAGTTAGAGTTCTATGATCATTTCCCTGGTTTAAATTGAATGAAATACACAATAAACTAAAGAGTTTCGAAAAATAGTTTTTAATGTACTCGAATTTTCCCTACTAATTCAAATTTCCTCTAATTTTTGAATTGTGAAATCATTTTCTACAGTGCCCCCTTTACGCTTGTATTTCTTATATTTTTATATTAATTTTGAACCATACAATTCTTCTAGGAAATGCTTTTAACTTCCACCAGTAAAAAGACGCAATTAGAGCAATTGCTCTTGGACCTTGGACTGCGTGTTAGCTTAAATTGTTAACAATATTTTTAAGTCAAGATAATAGAAAACTGAGCAGCTCGAATCAGCGCTTCGATGTGAAGAGTCTCTTATGTGCATTTGACAAGGTGCTCGGGCGACCGTTTACGTTTCAATCGCATTGACGCGCCTAACTGCAATTAGCTGTCATAGTCAAGTCACAGACATGTCACAGCCTGTCAAAAGGCATTAAACATGTCGATGCTTTTGTTGTTCTGTTTGTCTGCTAGTTTTATTTCATTTTATTTTTCTCTTTCATGCCAAATATGTTTAATTGGCGCTTGTCACGGCTCGACAGTTGTTGGACTATGAAAATGAAATAAAGCAATGGCCAGTTTATGCTTATATTCGTACTTACTATTGACCATGGCGGCCAATGATGCCTTACGATACTTCATAACATAATTACCGATTACGAAATACTCGCCCGTCATTAGCAGCAGGGGTGCGTGGGGAATCCCCCTTGTCCCTTTTCCCCCTTTTCCACAACTCATCAGTAATTGAGAGGCGAAGGCGATAGTAAGGGCGCCGGCAGACGTCTGCTGTCTGGCCGGCATTAAGCAATAATTGTTTGTAGTAAGTATTTGTACAATGCGCTGGATGTTACTGACTTATAATGCACATACAGACACTCGCCCTAACACATACACATACACCAACTCATCATCATCATCATCGTCGTCCCCTTTCATATATTTGACGGTGCTGTGCAGTTTATTGTTGCCTCATCGCCAACGCAGCAGCAGCAGCAGCCAGCTGTTTTTCGTTGCTTTGCTTTAGCTTAGCGCATGAACAGCCAAAAATGCGAGTAGGAAAGCTTTATGCGACTAGCTGATACCCTGTAATCAGCTGATAAATAATTGTGACTCATTGTTAGTACCAACATTATATTAAGAAGCTCCCTTACAGTTCTTAATAATGACTAGTTTAGTTAGATTTTAAATATATACATAAATCAAAGTAAATTATTAAATTATATTTAACTATGCATTAATTTATAAGTGCATTGTACACGGAATCTCAAAATTAAAGCACGTTAAGACGTATAAATATACATAAACGTGATTATCTAAGTAAGTTTCGGGATATGTTCTTCATACGATCGTAATAATTGATACTTATAACTTAGTCTCCATACAATATTCTAAAACCTACAGACATATAGATATTCTGACAAACATATCTCACGAAAATAATGTAAGCGCGACGTAACGTAAAAATTGTTCAGGGATAACTTTTTTTATTGGCATCAAATAAATAATACTAAATATTTTTAATACATTTTTTTTATAAAAATGTCCCTTATGATATTTTTACACAACGGCACGATAGCATTTTTACTCATTGACCATTTGTCAAGTTATTGAAGTTCATCATATCCTCTTGAAGATATTGATAATATTGATCATAAAAAGCACGCACTAGAGTAGGAAGAGACAGCAGCAGCAACAACAGCAGCAGCGACTGCGCAGTCATCATGAAAAAGTTAGCTTGCAAAAGCTTGGAACCAGCTACAACAGCAAACGCTTCGGTCAGCTTTGGCGTCTGCGCTTGTGTTCAGACTTCTTTGAGACTTCGCTCAAGAAGGTCGTGTGTGCGCTCGCTTCAAAAGCTCAAAGCTTCTCTTCGTTTCGCTTCGTTTCGGTTCGTTTCGTTTTGTTTCGTTTGGTTCAGTTCAGTTTCGTTCGCTCGTTCGTCTTTCATCGTGTTTTTTGAGCGCGCAATTGTAAGTGTTTGTTTGTGTGTGCATGTGTAGGATAAGTCAAAGGACCTCTAAATTAAGGGCTCGCTTGTAAAGAAAATCAAAAGAAAAGCACAGAAACCATATTTAAATTGATATCCCAAGTTAAAAATTGAGGAATAACAATTGTTAAATTGAGTGTGTTTATTATTGAGTGAGTGGAGTGATACGCTTAGCAATTGGATTGCAATTGGATTGCATTGGATTGTATTGGGATTGGATCGGATTGAATTGCTGTTGCTGTTGTTGTCGCTGTGTTTGTATGTGAGTTGCAATTTCGTTTTCATTGCGGCTGCTGCAATGCGCCTGACAGTGAAAGTGATTTGATTTTGCAATTGCAGCCCGAGCTGCAATCGCAATCTCTTGTTATTGTTGGCGTTGCTAAACAAAATTTTAACTCTCTGCAGCATGATTTGATCTGTTTGGTATTATTATAGCCCACTCTGTTTATATATATATATATATATATTCAGTTTTATGGCTTGTAAATCAAATCATAACAAAACGCAATACAAACGCTCAGCCAAGCCAAACCAAAGCAAAACCAAAGCAACAACTGAGCAAAAAAAAATATAAATGCTAAAATTGCAAGCCATTTCCAACTGAATTTTATTGCATTTGATTTTTTATCTCTTGGTACAAATACTCATATCTAAAAGCGTGCTTAAATTTATCACAGCCAAAAACGACAACAACACCAACTGGATCTGCAACCAAACTCACACACACACATATACTTTATGAATTTGGATTAATTCTGCAATTGACTCGTTGGGTAAGCCAAAGCTATAAGCGAATTTATTTGATATTGCCCCACACTTACACATACAGTGACACAAATGCGAGCAGAAACTAATCAAATGTTCATAAATTTCACATTCAATCAACATTTATTAGCAATCGACGCCGCGACGACGATTAAATCATTCAAATTGCAACAGCGCACGAACCGCAAAAGTAAAAAAAAAAATAATAGCAAATGAAAGAAAAACAAAAAAAAAATGAAATGAAATGAAAACTAAAGCGTCGTTATCTAATAAATCTTGCAATATTCATAGAAATGTTTGTGCATGTATGGGTGTCGAAGCATAGCTGCATTTAACAACATGTAACGCGTAAACATGGCGCGATCTCTTGCAACATGTTGAAAGTATTCGAGTTAAACGATAGAAAAATGCAAACTGGCTAAGAAACTGGACTTACCACAGTATTTAAAGCGATTTGCTTAAAGAAACTAATGGAATTCAAATTATTGCAGATATTAGTCAAAAATATTTGCACGATAATCCATGGCACGACAATTCAATTTCTATTCATTGACAATTTTCAGATTTTGCTTTAGTATACAGAGGAACAATTATATAGAGATGATCAGTTATTAATGTATAGAATTTAAATAATGAAAAGAATACTTTTCAAAATATTTTCAATGAACAGCAGAATTTTTGAAATTTATTTGATAATCAATTAATTTGTAATTGATTGATCTCTATCGATTGCTGCTTATTATCAAATATCCAGTTGCAGTTGCCCACTTGAAATGTTAAATGTTCACAAATAGTAAAACAAGTTGTCGCTCCAAATTTGTCAAATTGGATTGAATTAATTATATTTCGTCAACACTCAAGTTTGTTAATTATTATATAATAAACATTTGCAATAAACACTAGCATTGAATAATAAATAAACCAACCGAAAACGACGTGAAAAAAACCATGTCAAGTCGCCTATAAAAATGAACGAAAATGCAAAAAAACAAAAACGAATAAAAACAGGAAAACATAAATAAAAGTGCGTTGAAAAAAGGGCAACGAGAAAGATGGATAGAAAGAGAGAGGGAGAGAGAGACAGAGAGAGAGACAGAGAGAGACAGAGAGAGACTGAGAGAGACAGAGAGAGAGAGAGACGCAACACAAAAGCGAGCGACGAAAACTTAACCCAAATTTGCTTAAACCACAAGACGGCCCAAAAAACTTAAATTATTTGGCAACGTTTTTATAGCCCGGTCGAAGCTTTGTCTTGCGACTATACAATAGCATATGGCTTTATGTTTACATATATATACATTTGTGTGTGTATATGTATGTATTTGAATTTGTATATGACATGAACTTCATTATCAGCAAGACGCCGCCAACGCCGTCGATGCTTTTTCCTTTCTTCTTTTTTTTTTTGGTAACATCTTTTTGCTTTTTCATTTTATTTCGTTTTTTTCTTTTTGTTTTCCTGAAGTGGTTTTATTTTTTTTTATTTAGGGCTTTGCTTATTGCATAAGCGGAGAAACTCGTATTGCTCTGCATGCTCTTTAGAGCATGCTATATATCGAATTGTTGCCTCTTTTTGTTGTTGCTGCTTTTACATTACGAAAGACTTAAGACACAAACCTGAGAACTTTCATTGCCTGACACAAATTACTTAATTTAAGATCTTATACCCAGTACATTTACAAGCTTAGTAAGGGGTATTTGAAATTCGACATTTGGGGAATGGAATCAGCTTAAGGTAAATAATAAACCGAAAGATGTACCTTGTTCTATATTTTATTGCTTCTACTATATAGGGTATCTGTTGGCTTTCATTCTTCGTTTAAGCTCCCTTGTAGTTATAATTATAGTGTTGCAGTGTCCAAAAAAATCCAAAATCCGGTTGGGTTTTTCAGGCCGAGACCCTTTTGAAAATCATCTGGCAATAAACCCAAATTTTAGTTTGTACGAGAAACAAGTTCCGCCAAATTGTGACCATGGCAATGGATTTCTTACTCAGCTGCTTGCCTTTTTTCTCTTGTTGTTTATGGTTTATGTAAATATAATTTTGATTGTGTATTTTCTTTCATTTCATTTCATTCGTTTTCTTTTGCCTTTGCATTCGCCTGGCTTATGTAAAGCAATCGAAAAATGTAAATGATTTCTCAATGCGCCTCCACTTTCCGACTCACAATCGATTATGCATTCATTTTGCTTGTTAATTGGATGATGGCTACTGTTTATTTTTTATATATTTATTTATATAGATCTTACAATTAATCTAAACTGATTAGCATGTGCAGAAGGCTCCAAGCTGTTTTTGGCTAGTTTGTAGCAGGTTTTTGCGGTTAGTGACCGGATTCTCTTTACCTCTCCTTCTCTCTGGCTCTCTATCTCTGATTTGCACGAGTCATTAGCGCGAGAGGCAGAAAAAAATAAAACTAAAAATAAAACTTGATACTCGCTATAAAGATTTATGGCGCTTATCTAATGCATAGTTGCACATAGAGAGTCATAAGGCACACACCCAAACCCCTACTGTGCAACAGATTTATTACAAGTTATATTGCAAATCATACTCCAGGTGGCGCTAATTACATAAGCATTATCAATTTATTTGCATGCAATGCTTAGGCTATGCAATGTTGCTAATGTTGTTGTTGCTGTTGCTGTTGCTGTTGCTGTTGCTGCTGTTACCAATGCTTCTTAACACATTTTGCTGCCGGTGTTGACTTCACACATTCGTAACAATTGCGCAGCAGGCGCGTGTATTGAATATTAATTAACGCTTCCCCCTCTGTCTCTCTCTGCCACTCTCTTTTGCTGTCTTTCTCATGTGGTATTCCCCTCTTGCCGTCTATCAGCGAACATCTATTGATTATGTAGCACGGCGTGCGCCGCGTTCGATGTGGCAACAACACTTTGGCCTGGGCCCAAATTACTTGTTGCTCTTACCGCGGCACTTACCTTACCCAATAGCTTTCCATTGCGTTTTGTTTGTGTGTATGTGTGTGTGTGTGTTTGCTTTTGGCCTGGCTAAATGTGCCAATGGCATGACACCAATTTCCATCAATGTACGCCTTTGTTTAGAGTTCACCAGCTGCAACTCAGCTGAGCTGCTGACCCACTTAAGTGAGTCTCTATCTCTTAGTAATTTTATGTGGGAAAGTCAAACGGTTCGACCTTTTTGCAATGGCCAGACCAAAAGCATTTACATTTGGCCAATTGGTAGCAATTTAAATAATTGGCAATTGCAATTTGAGATAAGCTTTTATTTGTACTTAGTCGAAGTTGGATCCAGATGATTCCACTTTTGGAAAACCTAATAATTATTTGGGAAAATGATTTTTTTTGTCTTTAATTTCAAATTCTTACATCAATTGGTCATTTTTCTCATACTGAATTTGTATAAATTTCAACCAAATCTATCTTTTTTAAATACTTAATCTTGTTTATTATTTAAATTTATTTCATTTTTATTATATGTAAATTTATATGTTTTGGTTGCAAATTGAGCTTTGAAGGCAATTTAAAGTTGAATGAAAGTGCTTGGGTAATTATGCATTGGACTCTTAGAGAGTTTTGTTTAATCGGCAGTTAAGATAAAACTTCAATTTGCTGGCAAGTTTTGTGCAACTTTTCATAATTCATTTCTGCAATCGTGTGTAATTTAAGCAATTTGTGGAAATGCTCATGCACACACACACACACGCACACATACAATTTTCCATAGGCTGACATTTATTTATTTATGCGCAACTCGTCAGCGGCACAAACGAGATGCAACAGCAGCGATAAACAACAACCACAACAACGACTTGTGACAAATGCAACAACAAGTAAAGCCAACAACATTTTGGTCATTGTTGTATGCCATCATTTTGTGATTTTGTACATTAGGCATTGTGTCTTTTTTCTTTAAATTTAAAATGCGTATTTACATTTCGTGCAGACGTAGAGAAAGAGTTGAACAAACCAGGGGAGGCAATATTGCGTATACGCAATGCAATGCATCCGCATCTTCGGCGCATTTAAAATGCATTTATCTCAATTACGAATATAAGTTAAGGAAAAAAAGCAACAACAAATTTGCGAAGCGAACGAATTGAACGACGCATTGTTTGCAACAACAATAACAACAGCAACATAAGCAGTAACAACAACAACAACAACGAGAAGAAGCTGAAATAAAACTTTCACTAGGCAAAGCGCAAAAGTAAAGCAAAGTGCACATGTAGATAAAAGAGCAACACAAAAGAAGGGCTCCAATAAAAAACAAAGAGGAGCAGCAGCAACAATTGTTAATTAAAACAAATAAACTGGCAGACAGTAAAAAATGAATGTGAATTATGCGTACAGCAAAGCTAAATAATAAAAAAAGTGAAGTGTGAAAATGAGGCAAATAAAAGAAATGAAATGCGATAAAGTAGAAAGAGAGAATGAAAGAGGGGCAAAAGAAAGGCAGAAAACAGAAAGAAGTAAAGCCAGTTTCCGGCGTCCTTCACAAGGCCGTTGCAATAATTGATGTGGCTCCGGCCCGCGGCGGCTCAAGATGTTAATGATAATGATAATGAAGATAATAATGATGACGTTGATGTTGATGAAGCAGCTGTCCATTGTGCGCATTTT
Organism: Drosophila putrida; assembly: GCA_037043535.1. NCBI lineage: Eukaryota > Metazoa > Arthropoda > Insecta > Diptera > Drosophilidae > Drosophila > Drosophila putrida. Next base: position 5,247,043 of record JBAMBI010000160.1, on the reverse strand, counting down.
AAAAGCAATTTTATATAACAAATTGTAAGCAATTTATGTTAAAGCGCCGCTTTTGTTTATTTTTGCATATGCTTTTCCAACACTGCACAAGTTTAAGCAACTTGCGACACAGCCTGGTTGCATCACAGCACAATTCGTGCGATTCGTGCAACTCAACTATATATAAATTTTCGTATATATCTATATATATATGAACAAAATTCCGCAACTTGTTGACAAACCAGTTGAGGCGCCATTTGAGGCACTTTTCAGATTTCATAATCGAAACTAAAAAATAAAAATCTATTTGCCTCGCACAGCCTCGTAGCAAATGTGTTAGCCATTATGCAAAATCGTCGTTATGACTACTGAAGGAAGTAAACAGCAACAAGTCACGTTCCAGTCAACTCTCTTCCTGGTGAGATGACCTAAACCCTGCCCTCCGGCTCTGACTCTGACTCCGACTCTGACTCCTTCCTCAAATATTGAAAATCTCCTTATTTGGTAAATCAAGTTCAAAATGTCAAGTTTGCGCGGTTGCAAGAGGCGGTTACAGAAACGCCAACGTCAGAGGAAGCATTAAAACAGCTACAGCAACATCCACATAAACAACAAGAACAACAACAACAACAATTGCAGCTTAGGCATCTCCAGCTGTCCGCGTGGTGCTTGAACTCGAAATGAAAGTGAAAACGCGCTGGCTGCGACGTCGACTGCAACGCAGCTGAGCGCAAAAAGTTGCCAACTCTTACTTTCAAAGCTGTTGCTGCTTCGTTGACCACTCAAATAAGCAGCAGCAAAGAATGCCACAAGTGCAGCAAGTCGACATTTAAATGCTCTAACTTCATAAGGCGGAAAAATAGTTTTGAGTAGTTTAGGCTTATTTTAAATTTCAATTTTCTCTATATATTATATTATTCATTTATATTTTGTCAAACTATTGATAGGCACGTAAACAAGTTAAAATGCAAATGTAAAATCTAAATTTGGGGGGGTAAAATAATTATATAAAAAGTAAAAGAAATTGGTCAAATATTTTTTGCAAGGATAATTTGACAGATCAGTTTCGTTTTTTAATAATTAAACAAACAAAAAATTCATTTAACCCAATTTGTTTATTTAACAAGTAGAAAATAAATTACGTAATGAAATTAATTTGCACTAATTGCCATTAAAAGTTTATTTAATTGAATATATAAATATATGAATAAAATATATCCAAATTATATTATTATTAATTTATTGACTATCTTAAAATTGTTAAAGATCAATGGCCAAAAGAGTTCACTAAAATGTTGCCTAGCTAAACTAAGTACTGAAAGTAAAATGAATAATTAATATACATGAATATAAATATTATAAAAATATTTTTTAATGCATATACAGATATTATTCATAAATAGCTCAAAGTGTTTGGTTAACTAAATAGCAAATAGCGAAGGCAAATGCTCAAGTGTTTGGATTAAAGCGCATTGTGAATGCAATTGCAAGTTGGCTCTGTTTTTATTGCAGTCATTCATTTCCTTCTATCGTTAAACGTAAAAATAACTTGAAAAACTGAAAAAGAAAATGAAAAAGAAAAATTAAAACAAACTAAAAATAAAAGCAACGCGAATCTGACGCTTTCCAGCGACAGCGACTCCAAGCGACTTTTATTTTTTTTGTGATAACTGGTTTTTTGGCGATGCTGCCAAAAGTCAGCTGCTGCTGTTGCTGCTGCTGCTGCTGCGGTTTGTGACCGAGGAAACGCATGTGACTAACAGCTTGCAACTGTTGCTGCTGTTGCTGCTGCTGCTGCATGCGATCAGTTGATACTACAAGCTGATGCTTAAATCGGTAATTTGCAATTAATTTGTTGTCGGTTTAATGTGCATTTAATGTGCAAATCGTTGATTAAAACCGCCAGATGAAAGCTCATTTGAACGTTTAGCTGTGGCTAATGGGCGACCACGCCAATCCGACCGCCGCCCTCTTCCTCCTCTTCTCCATCTCTCCTCACAGCTCCTTGGCAATATCCTACGTAAGTGTGTAGAAAAAACACACCCACATTTAATGTCATGCCTGTAGCCATTTAATAGCCAAAATGTTGTTTTCTTTTAATACACGTAAATACCAATCCGTTAACTTCATGTTTGTGTTTTGTCTTGCAGGCAATTAAGGAAGTAATTTGTGGCTGTCGATGTGTTGTTGTTGTCGTTGTCGTTGCAAGATCATCAGCCAAGCAGCGTCATGAATGCAACCACATGAAACGTCGGCTGTTGAAGCGTCAACAGCAATTGCCATAATTGCCATTGGAGCAGCAAACATACAACAAAACACACACAACACACACATAAAACATACACACACGGATACACACCCCAGAGCTGCAGGCAAGGAGTCCAATAACCGCACCACCCAACAAAATAAAACAGCAACAACAACAACATCAACAAAAACAAAAACATCGAAACTCGCCACACGAGATATCCGCGACAGGCACAAATCCAATTGCCAGCTTCATCGACTCCTCGAAACTGAATTGTAGCAACGCTTATCAAAGCATCGGGCGCCGGAAAATCCCAAAGCTGAAGCCAAAAAAAATAACACACACACAGATAGAAAAACCTGTGGAGAGAGGGATCAATGAACGTGGCACGCAGATGCCAACAACAACAACAACAACAACAACAGCAGCAGCAACAGCAACAACCACAACAACTACAACGGCGCAACAGAGCATAAGAAAAAACGAATCGGGCCAGCATTTGGCTTGGCAACGTTCAAGTTCAAAATAACCATACCAACAACTGCAGTAGCAGCTCCAACTACAACTGCAACTGCCACAAGCAGGAAGTTGCACAGCTGCACCTTAATTGGGCGCAGTGTCATTACCACCACAACATCAACAACAACAAGTACTACAACTACACACGCTCATCCCGCTCAATGTAAAATGTTAGTGACCAACAAAGACAACAACAATCGCCAACACCAACAGAGCAACAACAGCAATAGCTACAGATGCCACAGCAACAGCATTAGCAGTTGGCATCGAGTGAGTCTTAGTCTGCTTCTAAGTTGCTTGTTGCACGTTGGATATGCCACAGCGCCCACCTCGACGGTATCAACATCGCTGCTGACGGGGCAACAGTTGGCGCCGTGGCAGACAACCGCCTCGTTTGTGGCAGCAACAGCAGCGCCAATAGCACGTAATCTCTATGCTCCTTATCAGAGCTTTAGTCGACAGGATGACATCAGCTTTAAGGATGTGCGACAGCGCACAGATGGCACGATTGTGCAATCTTTTGGTTCCTATCGCACAGCACGTCAATCGAGCTTAGCACCATCAGCAGCAACTGTGGCTCAGCGTCGCTCAGATGTGGAAATAATACCTGCCCCCTCGGTGGAGTTGCCACAAAGTGAACTCATCACGATACCCAAACAACTGGTGCCCACGTTACCAGAGAATGTGACGCGTCAAGGACGCAGACGAAATTATATGTACATTCCGCTGCAGTCGGAGACGGAGTCAGGTACTGCTGCCACGTTGTTGCAACTGCGACCGAGTCAGAATGCCACACTGGCAGCATTGGGGCCACCAGCAGATGGCGTTGCTGCAGTTGCTCATGAATTTGGGGCCGAATTGGCTGCACAGGCGGAGCAACAGCAACAGGAGCGTACTGAACGCAGTGATCTTGTTGCTGCTGCCAGCTCCACGGATAAGTTGGAGTATGCCGAGCCGGAAAATACAAGTCGCCGTGTGGGATTTCAGTTTCCCAGCTACAGTTTGAAGCCGGCGAATCCATTCTATCCGCAGGCCTATCGAGAGGACAGTCCCATCTTTGAGGAGACCAGCGCTGTAGGAGGAGGGGGCTATGATCCGCAACCCTATAGCGAGGATGCCGCTCCCACGCCCACCCAATACGAGACACACGAAACGCGTCACACAAGGCAGCTTTACTTCGACTCTGATGTGTCACCCTCGAGCTTTGAGTTTCCCGGTTTGGTGGCCAACTCGAAGCCACACACACTCAATGCTGCCGTGGCAGCTGGAAAGCTTTATCGCGATGATGTTACCAAGTTTGGGGACATCAATGGACCCATTACAGCCTTGCCACAGCGTCTTCAGCGTGGCCTCTACTTTGGTGACACGGAATTCCGCACTGGACCCAGTCCCGTGAGACAGTTTGGACCACAAAAGGCCTTCACCGAGTACGTGGGACCTGGTGACTATCAGAGCTCGCGCAAGAGCCGCTACTTTCCATACAAATCATCCCGCAGTCCCCGCGTCGTCTTTCCCAGCAATGATAATGTCGGAACCACCGGACCCAGCGGAGGAGGCAGTGCACCTTCTGGCACGGGGGTGTACTTTAGCGACAATATTGCTTTCAGGTAAGATTGAATTAAGAGTTGTAGAGAAGTAGAGGGTAAAAGGTTAATAAAGAAATTATAGAAAAATGAATTATAGATAAATAAAAAATAAATGTGCTCAGAAAGAAAAATCAGCTTGCATAAAGTTGATGGCATTTTAGAGTTATGAAGACAGGACAAGGGTTAGTTCCGCTTTCAATTTCATCAGACGTAATTAAACTGAAAGAAAGCTGATAAAATAACAAAAACCTAGTCTAAAGTTTAGAAATCATAACAAAGATAAAAATGAATACAAAATAATATCCGCAATATTCAAAAGATATTCCATCTTATGTTATTCTTTTATTCAAATGCTTGTCAAGATCTATTAAATAATTATATAACTAACATCACTTTCTCTCCTTTAGGGATCAAAACTTTGGCATCAATGAGTTAGCTGCCGTTCAGGACGTACGCAGTGATTATAGCCTGCAGGATCTGGACAACGCTGCAGAGGCAACGAGCAGTCCCCAATCAGCGAGCACATTCAAGGAGAAAGGTAAGAGGCAGTCTCTAAATTAAAGGCCTATACTTTGGCTTGTCATCTAAGTTAAGCTTCAGTTAATGTTGCTGCTGCTGCTGTTGCTGCTGCTGCTGCTGGGAACTGCTTGCACTAGGCCTAATTGTCCCAAAAAAAAAAAAAAACACCCACAAAAAGTCTTTCTCTCTCTCTCCACATATGATATATACCCATACCCCCAAACACACACACATACCACATGTTGCTCTCATCATCAAATACATTCCCCAAACCATTTCGACAGTCGACATCACAACGGACATGGAGTGCCAGCATCGCGGCGGTACCTGTGAGTTCTTTTTAGGCTGCTGGCTATCCGGTGGCCTCATACAGGGCACTTGCAATGGATTGCTGCGGGGTTGTTGCCATCGCACAGCAAAATCGGCTAATTTGCGAAGCTCGGAATATGTTGGCAATACGGTTGATCTGACCGATTTGCCGCAAAAGAACTTTGGACCGGTCAACAACGAACCCAGTGAGTGTGGCAGTGTCTCCTCAAAAAACCAACAAAAACTTATAAAAATTAAAAACAATAAAAAACAATACTTGCAACAATAAATTTATAGTCCAAGCACGTGCACACTAAAATGAAAAACAACTACAACTACTTTCCAGAGGATCCAGCTTGCCTCTTTTTGGATTCGAAAAAAAAAACAAATATTTATATTTTGCATGCGATATTATTCTCATTTTTATGTTTTTGTCTAACAAATAGTTTTGTTATTTTCGTAACTGCATTTTGTTTTGTTTGCTTTGCTTTATGATTTATTTGTTATCGTTATTGTTATAACAGTTGTTATTGTTGTTGCACCATAAATTCGTAGTCTGCTTTAATTAAGCTGCAATTTGTTTGTAACTTTAAGACACGCTACTAAAAACAAAGCCCAACAACGAAATAGAAACGCCTCACAAATGAGGCGCCAAGTGGAATGAAAATGCCGCCAAGTGCAGTGGGAAAATGAAAAGGTTGAGAGGAAAACTCGACACTGAAAACAGAAACTGAAACTGAAAATCTTTACTGCCCTCAGCATGCGCATGTTAATTAGCAGAGTTAATGATAATTAAGACACATTTACACTTCATTTAACGGCATGCCAAGAAACAAGAGAGCTCCATGACCAATCGACCTACGAGAATATCACCTGCCCCTTCTCCAACCACTCTCCCATTCCCCAATTCCCCCTCTTCCCTCCTTGCCATCAACAACGAACGCTAGAAAGTTGTTGCTGCTCCACCTTGAACGCCTTCTCATCTCAAAGTTCACAGATCATAGAAATTGCGGGCAGTTTCCAAGCGGCTTCATTTGGTTTTTTTTTTGTTTGTACATGTGGCATGCCACACACACGCACACATGTATTTCGCCTGCTCCCACCGCCTCTAACTATGCTCACTCTAATGCTTCTGTTGCTAAGTTTGCTACTAACGATTGTACTTATAATTTCTCAGCTTGACCTGTCTGCTAACCCTACACAAATCCGTCTCTCTCTCTTTCTCTTCTCTCTACTTTCCACAGGTTGTGGCATCTCTCTGGCCAAGCAGACCGCACAACGTCGCATTGTGGGCGGCGATGATGCCGGCTTTGGCTCCTTTCCCTGGCAGGCATATATACGCATAGGCTCCTCGAGGTAAGTTGCAACAACAATATCAACCTCAACCCCAACAACATTCCCTGATCATTGCCATGTTGCAGATGTGGTGGCTCGCTGATCTCGCGTCGTCATGTAGTCACTGCCGGACATTGTGTGGCACGTGCCACGCCCCGTCAGGTGCATGTTACGCTAGGCGACTATGTGATCAACTCGGCCGTGGAACCCCTGCCCGCCTACACCTTTGGTGTCCGTCGCATCGATGTCCATCCGTATTTCAAGTTCACACCGCAAGCGGATCGCTTTGATGTCTCTGTCCTGACACTGGAGCGCACAGTTCACTTCATGCCACACATAGGTGCGTTAAAAATTTATTTACAACTGTTTCTTAGATTTGCCATCTTTCTATAAAAAAGTTTAAATTTATGTCCCATGAGAATTAACCCCTATTCTTTTCTACTGCCCATTTTAGCTCCTATTTGTCTGCCCGAAAAGAATGAGGACTTTCTGGGCAAGTATGGCTGGGCAGCCGGTTGGGGTGCCTTGAATCCCGGCTCACGGTTGCGCCCCAAGACGTTGCAAGCTGTTGATGTGCCCGTCATTGAGAATCGCATCTGCGAGCGCTGGCATCGACAGAATGGCATCAATGTGGTTATCTACCAGGAGATGCTCTGCGCCGGATATCGCAACGGTGGCAAAGACTCCTGCCAAGGCGACTCCGGTGGTCCACTGATGCATGAGAAGAATGGTCGCTGGTATTTGATAGGTAAGTTAGCATTTGATCCTACAAATGAATTCCAAATTATTAAGAAATCTCTTTGTTCAGGTGTCGTATCAGCGGGCTATTCCTGCGCCTCACGTGGCCAACCCGTAAGTATTTAAGCTCATAGCTAACCCATAGCCATGAAATAAAATGCTCAACTCCATTACAGGGTATCTACCATCGTCTGGCCTACACTGTGGACTGGATATCCTATGTCGTCGGCCTGACAACCAACATTTAAGCTGTGCAACTCGCGTCTTATTTATTTCAGCTGTAGCTGCAGTTTTGTATATAATTCACTTTCCGGTTTTCTTTGACTTTTGCATTCTTTAAATATGCCTTAATTAATTCCTTTATTTATGCATACTTTTAATAATTCATCAACCAATTTAAAAGATAAACTTAAGAAAATGTGGATACTGCGTTCGCTAGAATTTTAAATTTTAGGCAGAAGATATTTCCCGATATGGATGTCGGTTGAATTGTGCGATTTTCATAAAATTTAAACTTTACTTTAACTATAAATTAATTAGTAATTAATTTACTTAGTCATATGCGCTGTTACGTAATTTTAAACTATTTATGAACTAATTTTTTGTGTAAATAAATTATGTAAATGTTGAAATCAATGGCAACAGTTAATTAAACATTTATTATTGCGTATACGTACTGTATGGTATACACATCATATATCGGCTGATCTTGTTGGTTATTACTTAAGCGACATTCGTGGAACATAGAGCTGCGTATATGGCATATTGACAGGCCAAGCATGTTCTGCATCCTGACAATAAAGTGGACCACAGTGCAGCTGCTGTTGCATGACCCGAAATAGGGTAAAGACTTCATGATATATCTTATAATATATCACTGCAAGAAAAGGGATCAGTAAGACAATAGACAGAAGCTTCTGCTGCACTTACCCAATACAAGTGCAAAGACGAGCAAACACATTAAGAAACTTGACAGATCGATAAAGAGACCAGCCATGGCATAAAATACAGCTAAATAAAGACTGAAACCGAACATAACGCCATGATATATCAACCAAGGATAGAGCAGACTGCTCGAATCCTGCAAAGAAAATAAAGAAAGATAAAAAGAAAGAAGAAAGAATCTCTTTTTTGACTTACCCGAGCCACACCAATGAGCAGCAAGAGGCTGACGCCCAAGTTAATCAGTGAAAGCCCATAGGCAACTGTGCTGAATGCAGCCAACACTAAGAAGGTATATTTATTTATGTGTTTATTTATTTATTTAGGACTAGTTACGATTCATCAGGAACTGCTGCTCCCTATCTGTGGCATGATTGAGCAGCAAATGTTTAATCAACAGCCCGACATCCGCTTGCATATTTATGATCATCATGGAGCTAAAGACCAGCACGCTTGATATGATGACTCCCAGCCAACCGATTATGATAGCATTATACTTGAGATTCTGGCATTGCACATACGCAATGCTGCTACCACATGTGGCAGGTGCACCTTGAGCAGCTGCCACTTGGGCTACTGCAGCTTCTGTTGTGGCTTTTGCCTTGCCTGACATGGCGAAGAGCTCTAACTAATTTAATTTCGATATGTGATTTATGTTTAAAGTATATATTTTAATAACAATTGCGATTGTGTGTGTCAAGTTGCTGGTCTTCCCAAAGTATTAGGTTCTAGTGTTGTTGTGCGATTAACAATCGACTGACAACAAAGCGAATCGCCTGCTGCTATCAAATATTTTATAAGCTCAAAAAGCATATTTGATATGTTAATATTCACATTGAAATGCTTTTTAGAAAGTTACATCAAAGAATGGAGAGTTCCATCTATACATTCAACTATTAAGATCAACCTAGTCGAGAGTTTGTGGCTGTGAAATACCCTATAAACTGCTCTACAATAAATTTGATTTATTACGTATTTCTTGTAAATACTTATTATCTGATTGAAATTTAAATGTTAGGATAGATAGAGAGCACATCATGCATAGCTATTTTCAAGATTACATCCTAAGAGTAGATTATATATTTCGTATTTTTTCCAAACAATTAGTTTACTCGAATTTGGATACACAGATGAAATTGAATATAAAATTTATGTTGAAAATTCTTAATATTATCTTGAACATCTCAGGTATGCATTTAGGATATTTTCGATTAATTAAGTACATATACATGCAGATTAAATGACAATAACTGTAATAGAGGAATTTGCTTGAATTAGAAAATAGCCAAAGTACCTATATGCTGAGATTAATATGCACAATTCAAGAATTTTGTATTGAGGAATATGTTAAATTACAGAACTTCAGACAAAGCTTAAATTTATTTTATGCCAAAAATCTTGAATATTTTTTTGTATACTGATCCAAGGGAAATGTCTACAAATATATATATATTGTATATATTTCCAAAAAAATGTTGTATTTGGTCCATATTCTATGGGGCAAAAGAACCGGGAATAGAACTGCTCCCATTTCCAACATAAAACTGAATATGAATGGCAGATCGCAGCGGCTCTTGCAATTATGTAGCATCAAATTATAACTTGACTTGGCAAACATTTCCTGCATTTCGTAATAATTAGCAAAAGAAGCGCCAAGAGATGAATGAGAACAAAGAACAAGTGAGCGCCCAAAGATCAAGATGCGAATGCCAACAACATCAACAACATCGACAACAACCACAATAGCAACAACCTGTTGGCGCGAAGCATCTGCTAATGGTGAGAAGAAGATCAGCAGCAGAGACTTTATATTGAGACTCAAACTGAGACTGAGACTTGCCACAGCGCCCAGTTTGATTCTGACCAGCGACGCGTGCGGTTGTCGCTGCTGGTTTAAGCCAAGTTAGTGTGTGTTGTTAAAGACATGCCACAATTGGCACCAACGATGGCTTTAAATAAGTGTGTGAAACTCTGTTAAGCTGCGTGCCTACAACTGAAAACTGTGCCAACTTCTCGTATTGGCACAGATCTTCTTATGATCGTCTGCTGACCCATTTAAAGAACTGCTGTAGCATATCAAGGACACAATCAGCTTTGATTCTAACCGCTTATATTCTTGACAGCAGTGTGTGAGTCATCCACAGCAAACAACAATAGCAATAACAATAACAAACGGGCAGTAAAAGTGGAGCAGCAGTCATAAGAAATCTAAGTAGAAACAACACTCGAAATGGAAAAGCAGAAGACACCAACACCAACAACTACAATAACAACAGCAGCAACAACGATAATAACAAGGCGACGACATAAAAGTGAATAAGAAATTGTCATGCTTTCATTAACAGCAACAACAAACAACACTTAAATTTAACTGTCAGCAAATTGTGTTAAAACTTTTAGCTTAAAAGTGATCGTGACTCTCTGTGAACAGTAACTGTGTCTGCGAAATGTACCGAAAATGGAATATCGATTTGCTGCTGCTCAGCTTGTGTCTACTCCTTTGTCAATTAGAACCCACACGTGCCAGTAAGTGCCGGCATTGTCCATGACCTAATCCTCTCCAGCTAAGAAGAATCTTTCCTCCCGTTAGGTATTCTCAATACGTTGCTGGGCGTTCCCGCGGAGTGTGTGCATCAAAGTGGCGTTTGGCCATGTAAGTTGAGCTTCTCTTGCTGGTTGCAAGGAGGCAAACATGCCAAAGGCTGTGGCAGCAACAAATGGCTTTTCAGCTGCTGCGTTGCAGAACCTCATCAGCTTCAACATCAACATCAGCATCAATCGCCACTGGAGAATCTTGTTGACTACGGAAAACTAAAGATGAGCCTGACTAGTCTCCCCAAACGCATAATGCTACGAAGACGCGATGATAACGAGCTCCACAATGTCAAGGTAATTGACAGTTGAGAGTTTAAATTACACTAGACAGCAGGGTAAAATCAAACTAAGAGACGCTGAAGAAAGAAGAATTATGAGGAAAGATAAGGAAAATGTAAGAAAGGAAGGGGTATGATGAATTAACTAGATTTTGAGTTTCAGACTAAAGGATGAAGTGGCTGAGGATGAGGCTAAGATCGTACAATAAAAAAACGATGCAGACGGAAGAGAAGAAGCTGTAGCAGGAGAAGTAGAGAAATAAAATAAAGGAGACGAAACAGATATTATGTTTTAGGAGCAGCGTTAGGAGTGATTTTAATTGGCTTAAAAGTAACAGAAAAAGCAGGAGTATATAAATAAATTATCGAAAAGAAGGGAGGATGTATTGCATGACTTTAAAAAAAACAGGAAATGTAGTGATATAGAAGAGCTGAAATCGATCAATAGTAGAAGGATAGAGGAAAGAGAGACTTTGTCTCATGCATGTACAAGAAAAAGAGGTACAGGTAACGTGGGATCTTTAATGGGAACGAAGGATCGGAAAAGGCAGAAACAGAATGTAATCTAAATTTGGAATTGCATAAGAAATAAGTAGTAAGCCTAATTACAGAGACTAAGTCTTGAGAAGACTTGGCCAAAACTATGATAAGACATTGAGTTGGCAGCCAGCAATAAAGCCGCTCAGCGTGTGAGCAATGGCAACAATAGAAGACAATTGAAAAGATTTGTAATGGAAAAACGTGTTTTCCATAGCTATGTTATTTTTATTATCTTTGAAATGTGCTCTCAATGCCATCATTAATTATGCTGAAGAATTATTAACTAATCTCATGCTGATCTTGCAGCCAGAATGTGGCATGCCACGCACAGCACAAAATACACTGCAGAAGCGCATCATTGGCGGTCGACCGGCACAGTTTGCCGAGTATCCATGGCTGGCACATATACGGATAGCGGAATACCAATGCGGCGGGGTTTTGATCTCGGCCAATATGGTGGCAACGGCTGCGCATTGCATACAACAGGCGCAACTGGACGATATAACTGTGTATCTGGGCGAACTGGACACACAGAATCTGGGGCACATACACGAACCGTTGCCCGTGGAGAAGCACAGTGTGCTGCAGAAAATCATACATCCGCGCTTCAACTTTCGCATCACACAGCCGGACCGCTACGATCTAGCGCTACTTAAGTTATCCCGTCCCACGGCATTCAGTGAACACATTCTTCCCATTTGCCTGCCACAATATCCGATTAGGTTGATTGGCCGCAAGGGCCTCATTGCCGGCTGGGGCAAGACGGAGGCGCACATGGGGCATGCGGGCACCAATATGCTGCAGGTGGCCAGTGTGCCAATCATCTGTGAGTAGCAAGTGATTCAATCTAGCCAAATAATACCCAAGACTCTTCACAGCCACATTGGACTGTATACGATGGCATGAGAGCAAACAGATTAACGTGGAAATCAAGTCGGAGATGTTTTGTGCCGGCCACTCCGATGGTCATATGGATGCTTGCTTAGGTAAGTTCCAAATGCAAAATATTTACATTTTATATCTTTTTTACAAGAAATGCAATGTATTCATTGCATATTTAAAATGTCTTTTTATATCTTCTTTACAAGAAATGCAATGAATACAAATATTAAAAATATTTTGAAATTTGTTTTTGCAAATTTATGCAAAATGGCAAAATTTTTGTCAAATATTAATAATGATAATTTTTAATTTTTTCAACGCTTCTAAAATTTGTCAGACTTTACATTTATTATTTTGAGAAACTAGGCCCCAGAGGGGCTACAAAGGCGATGCATATATTAAAAGAATTCGTTTGAACTTACTTAATTTATAGCTTGATTGATTTGTTAAAAATAATCACTTTTTACTTCAAAAAAATCAATATTTTATTTATTTCTTGTTTTTTAAAACGAGCGTGTCACAAACTTTTGGGTGCATACTTTTAGGCTTTTTATTATTCGGTCCATTTACACTAAAAAGTGGGACTCCCACCCAAAAGTGTAGCGCTTAAAATTTAATATTAAGTTAATAAATTTCGAATAATTTTAGTTTCTTTTTATTCAGATAAAATTAAATTTTTTAATCACATTTTTATAGCAGAAAATAGCTACAATGAATTTACTTTAAATTTTAACAAAAATAATTCAAAATAAATACAATTCCAAAACAAACCTATTTCACTTAAAACTAACTTAATTTCTCTCTATTCAAACAACAATTATTTTGGACTTAAATATTTTATAGTAAACTCATTAATAACATTCTTTTAAATTAATATTTTTACAAGCAACGATTTATTCATATTTGAAAAAGTCCTACTTCGGAAATTAAACAATTTTAAATTTAATCAAGTCCTTCCTTTAATATTGGTAATTGGGCTTGAGCTGCTCCAAATAAACTTAATTATATTATTTGCTTACAGGCGACTCAGGCGGTCCACTGATCATCAAGGAACGTGGTCGCTTTGTGCTCGTGGGAATTACAAGCGCCGGCTTTGGCTGTGGCGTGGATCATCAGCCGGGCATCTATCACAACCTGCAGAAGAGTCTGCGCTGGGTCGAGGATGTCGTGGCGCACAATGAGCTGTAGCTCAGTAGTCCACCGGGTGTGGCAAGCAAATCTCATTAGTTTATGCCGTGTAGCATTAAGCAATGGCCATGTGCAATCACAACAATAACAACAACAATAATAACGAAAACAAACGAAAATATAATTTATTAGATTTATTAAATATTATTATGTAGTTACCTTCTTTGTGGATTGTTTGGGTGACCGACCTTGAACGCTGGCTTTAACTATTGCATTTGGAATTGAATTACGCACTTTGCAACACGTACAACAAATTTTGCTTTGTTATGTCATTTGGCATTCGCTGTGCTGGCCCATTTCCCATTTAGTGTGCCTGCCATAAATGCCACAATCAACCGCTTTCAGCTCAACAACAACAACAACAACATCCACAACACCAGTAACAACAACTATATAAACAATAGCAAATCATAATTTGTACATTAAACACATTAAGACGGGCCAAGTCAAACACTTGTCGAGTGTTATCTGCCAATTGCCCAATGTACTTAAATTATGTTACGTTCATTTTCCGTTTATTTTTATACATTGTTTATCATTTTAATAGTTGCATTGTCTTTTAGTGTGTCAACCAATAGTTTTCCATGAACCCATCAATTCCAATCTAAACTCCGCCTTCCTTTAAGTAGCAATCAATTATTTGGGCTTTGTTCATTCCAATTATTGAGCTTAAGTTGCAGTTGCATTCGCTTTTGTTATTTCTGTTGAATTTTCACGCTTGAGATAAACTTGAAATAAGATGTTGTATGCGTTTGGCTTTCGCTTCGTTGTCTGACTCTGACTCCAACAGGGCTGGATATCTGCTGGTTTTTCCTGTTGCAATTTGTACAATTGTTGTTGATTTTTCGACTGTTTAGCTAAAATTACTTGGCAGTCCACAAATTGGTGGCAAAACTTAACTTCCTCTTTTTTTCATATATATATATGTCTGTGTGTATTGTCTTTTTGTAAGTGCGACTCTGAGCACAGCTCCAAATTAAACATTAGTCATGCCAGCGACAACAGCAACAGCAACAGCAGCAATAACGAAGTTAACAGGCAGAGCAACAACTAAGAAACATGCGACATGCAATTGCCAAGTGAGCGACAAAAGTTGCCGTCTCTGCTTGGAGGCCACGTCTTGTCTTTTCTTTTCACTTTCGATTTCGATGCGAGTGTGACTCTCCATACACACACACACGCACGCACACATATAAACACGAAGTCGGAGACTCTGTTTTACACTCTTTGGGCGCTTACTTATTACTCAATAGTCAACGTTGCGACGTCTCTGCGGTCTGTGCGTGAGTATTGGTGTTTGTGTCAGTGTGTGTGTGTGTGTTGGTGAGCAGTGTTGATAGCTTTTTGATTTTAAATTTGTCAGCCAACTGTTTATTAAGTGTTTTGACGTTACGGCAAACTGTTCGCGAACGCAAAGTCCGTGCGCGCATCCATCGTCAATAAACAGTTTCGGTTTTTAACGCTGCAATACACACGCCCTCGCACACTCCCTCACCCGCTCACACACACACAATCGAGCCACCGAAGTTACATCAAAAACCAATAAAAGTTCGTGTGCACAAATTTTTAACTTATTAAAATGGCCGCAAAATATGCACTGTGAATTATTGCCATATATAAAGAAAAATTGATTTATGTTTTTCTGCAATTTCTTATAAAATTTAATTCAATTTCAACTCTCAACTGCCTGCTATGCAAACGAGCGATTATTCAATCA
Organism: Drosophila putrida; assembly: GCA_037043535.1. NCBI lineage: Eukaryota > Metazoa > Arthropoda > Insecta > Diptera > Drosophilidae > Drosophila > Drosophila putrida. The sequence continues at coordinate 5,231,668 of JBAMBI010000160.1, read as the reverse complement.
AAAACTCGCGCCGCTACGTGAATTAAGTGAAATACACACAAATTGCACAAAATCGCAGACAAACAAGGCAACAGCACCAGCAACAACAACACTACGATATTTACAGCAGCAACAACTGTAAAAACAACAACGAGAGTATTGCAAAATGCGTTTAGTTGCATGGCAGTTACCGCTGCCAACATCACGACTGATATTAGTGCTGCTTGTCGTCTGTCTGTCTCGCTCACTGGACGCCTCACACAGCAGCTACAACTCCAAATACAATGCGGTGATAACGCCGGAGCTAAAGCAGGCCATTGACAAGGATTTGCCGAAACAGGCCAAGTTCTTCGATGAACTCGATTGTAAGTATGCAAGTTCGTTGTCTATGTCCTTTGATTCTATAAAGGACAAAGCAGCTAAGTTCTTCGTCTAAGTCCTTTGATTCAACTTAATCTCAAATGTTAACAAGTCATCTCAAGCTTGTCAAGTATTTGGTAAGCCAGCTGGCAAGTTTGCCGCCTAAGTCTTTTGTTTTCGGTTCAAAAATAACATATTTTGTTTTTACTTTCAAACGTCAAAGAACTTTTGACTTTTAAAAATGACTACTTAAGAATAAATTTTGATAAGGATGTAACATGTTTCCGATCCCTTTTTGAATGTAATCATATCAGCTCGATCTCTTAGGTTAGACTAAGAACTTTGCCGTGCAGCAAGCTTGGTGTCTAAGTCATTCGATTTGCATGTCAATCTCTCAATACAAAGGCTTATGAAACTTTTCCACGTTTTTCGCTGCAAGCTTGTTACCCAAGTCTTCGGCTTTGGTTGTTGTGACTCACCAAACATAGACAACATGTGACAATTACATAATTTATATATAAGTTAACCTTGAGCCAAACACAATCGATTCGATGTCAAGTTCACATGATGAACAGACAACCAAAATAAAAATTGAATAGCGAAAGTGACGGAAGTTTCTGATGGGTGTGAAATCAATATTATATGGTCGGTTCTTGTTTTGCCCTCAGCAAGCAACTAGCAGTCAGTAGACATCTTGTGAATGCGTACAGCTTTAAGTGGACTTTCCAAAAACCAACCACAACAAAAACTACAACAAGTTAAACACGAATACCAATTAGCCCGCGAAACGGTTGTGCAGAGTGGAAGTTAAAGTTGAAACTGAGTAATTATTTTGTCGACAGAGAGGCGACATTAACATACTGCCCATTCAGCGCCCCAAATGAAAGCGCGTGTTATAGTCCATTAAAATAATAATTAAAGTGCATATAAAAATCATATGAAATATCATCTGTCCATCTAACTGCATATTACACAGCAAATAGCAAAATAAGAAAATGTAGTGAGCGCAAATTGCAGCACAAGTTCAATGGCATGCACTGCCGCCACAGCCATGTAATATAGAAAATCCGCAAACAACAACAGAGTATACAAAAGAAAAATAAAAGCAAAAGTCTTTTTTCCAAGAGATACTTAAAAACTACTCAGGAGCAGGAAAATCAACTGCAATTAACAACAATTGCAGTCGACATTCGAAAGTGTTAAACAACATACATGTTATATATAGATTATAGATTATTTTCTGATCGAATACGAGTACTCACATTTGTACGTAAACACTCGTACAAGTACTCGTAACTATGATTTGGCTAGCTGAAAGAAACCTTGACCAATAAAAGCAAACAGAAAACAGCAAATCTCAATCAAAGCCAAAACATCGGCCTGGCAACTTGTTGCCAAGCTTTAGCAACAAACTCGTTGTTGCTCTGTCTTTCTCACTCTCTCTCTCTCTCTCTCTCTCTCTCTCTCTCTCTCTCTCACACACTCTCTTCTTTATTGTCTGCTCTCACGCGTCTTCGACTGTGAGCAAGTGAAATGGCGAAATGCGAGCAAAACTCTTTGTTAGCTTCGTCGCAGCGCAGACACAAAACTTTGGCTTAGTTCTGAGTTGAATTTCCCGACGTGCGGTCGCCTTTTTGAATTAAGCTGCAACTGAGCAGACCGAAAAGCGCCGTTATTTATAGCTACAATTTTCATTTCGTGCGCCGCGTGCCGTGAAAAAAGCGTTTCGTTGCGCATGCGCAACTCAGCTCAACGACAAGAAAGTCTCTGTTGAATGAAAATAAAAGTGAAATCCTTATCAAAAAATTAGCCAAAGGATTGTTTTGATTACGCATACAGTAAAAAGAAAGTGACCACAGAGACAAAAGCAACTGCATTAAAAAGTGTTGAACGAAAGTGAAAGTACGCGTTGTTGTTGTTGTCGCGCCTCCTCGCTCCTCCAGGAGCTGATCATGTCGTGCAGACGAACAAATTTCCACAAAAAGGATAATTGGCTGTGTCATTGGCTGACACTTGCCGTTATTTATATGCTGTGTCCTCCAGTCAGCTACAGTGTCACTGCCGTGGGATATCCCAGTGCACAGCAGGAGCATGACATGCTCATATTGGATGCACTGTCGAGACGGAGCGGTACCGGCTATTATGGCGAGAACAGCGTCATGGAGATGCTATCCCGAAGTACCAACAATTGACTCTTTGACTCTTGTCTCTCTGTGTTTTTCTTTGATTTTGTGTGTGCGTGCAACTAATACCCATTATTTTGGTGTCTTTGGTCTATTTGCAGTGATACCACAGTCGTGCCGCTTCCGTGGCCACAAATTCGAGTGCGGCCTGTCCATCTCGTGCGTCTTAGGAGGCGGCAAGCCTCTGGATCTATGCTCCGGCGGCATGATCTGGTCATGCTGCGTGGACAAAGATCTCGACGCCGAGGAGAGTCCACATTCGGAGCCGGTTAACAATACAAGTGAGTAGAAAATCATTCTAAAAGTCATTGCATTTTCGCCAGCTGCTTTCCTAAGTTGCTTCCCATCCAATTTATCAACCTCCTCCTCGAGTTACATACATTTAGTTGCATTTGTTGCTTTTTGTCTTACCTTAAGAAAATTGCAAATTGCTGCGCTTCGAGTTATGCAATTCCCCGTATAATAGCGCAATAAATTAGTTCGCATTTCGAAAATGACAACAAATTGGTCGGCTTTGCCTACACTCAACACACGCTTACACAAACACACACTCACAAAATGGCAGCCGCAGGGCAATCGAGGCAGAAGCAAAACACAAAATGCATTGCTCTGACATTACCAAATTCAATGTAGTCGCTCAACTGGAAGGTGTCAATGGTAGACCATTAAACATGTCGATCAGGGAGCATTCAAATACAGCACAAGATAGGACAAAAAACAGCATAAAATATATTATGTCATCAAGTTGATGACAATCTCAATTTGTTAGGGTTGCAAATTGAAAAGCAGCTTAACTAATTTAATTGAATGAAATTGAAAAATAAATAACCCAAAAACTCTAGTTTATTTAAAACTAGTTTACTTGAACAAACAATTGCAAGGCATTTACGAGCCCCATAATTTTACCTCTATAATAAAAGACTTGTTTAAACTTTAAACATAAACAATCGTAAACGAAACAAGAGATTTTTATATCTCTGTAACCAAATTTTTACTAATCGTTCCTATGACATATGTATAACATAGTAAATTCATTTTTACCAAACTTGAATTTCGTTAAAATATCCCAAAACTAACTTTCTTCAAATGAACTCCATATAGCAAAAAAATACCTGTGCACCAAACGGCATTAAGATAGGTTCAAAAATATGGGTCTACATAAAAATACGTAACTCGTGATCAATAAGAGACATATATTTTAGTAGGTCTTGTGCCACATACATTTCTCCATAAAATTATAATACTCTCTGCAGAGTTTACAATCTAATAACAATTCAAGAGCGTAGCAAAATAGTATTAGGTTATAAATAAAGTAAGGTATTGTCTTCAAATTGGTTTAATTATTATTATTCGATTTCTTGAGATCGAAAAGTTCTATAAGATGCGTAACAGATGTATCAAACAGCTAAATATCAACTTCTCATCTTTTCAAATTTTCAAACTTGTCTGAACATTTATGTAGCTGCATAAACTTAAATTCAAGTTTTATTGTTGTTTTATTTCGATTTTGCACTTCGCATTCCTTGGCTAACATTTAATTTGAAATTGCTTTTGATTTTCAATCAAGTGCATTCGCTATATCGTAATCTTTTAAACAAGCCAATAGCAATAACAATTAATGTTATGCCACACACACGCACACACTTAGATGCACACACTCAGACAACTAAGCAGACAGAAATACAGTTACTCAGCAACTTGCTGCCATTTTGTTGTGCTCTGTTTAATTTTCTAGGCTTCTGTTGCCTTTTTTTAATGTGAATGTTACACAGCAAAAACAACAAATAACAGAAACAACGCATTACAACATGTTATAAATAATTCTTGATGGAAATTTTTTGATGCTCATTAAAAACGAGCCAAACATTTAACATTTCTTTTTTCATTATTTTTTTGGGGCAATTTTCTTAAAGCTCATAAAGAAGCGAGTTCTGTCTCTTCACTTTCTTTAAGGGGGAAAATATTGTGTGCCGCTTTCTGGGAACTCTTTTTTTTGTTTTGTTTTTTTTTTGGGTCTGCGTGTCAGTCGAGTGTAAAATTTTCCTTAAGTAAAATGAAGAGATGCGGCAATGAAAAGGTCGAAAAGTGGGCAAAGTCTGTTGTCTGTTTTCGGTTGCGGAAATAAACGAAGGTGAACGTTTTTCTTTTTGCATTTGAAAAGTGAAATTTTCGTGGCTTTGTTTCAATTTGCCTGCAACGAGTTTTGATTCAACTTCTTCATCTTCTTCTTATGTATTATTTTTATTTATTTATTTGTTTTGAGCGTCACACAAAATTGTGGGAAAAATTACAGCGCCAAAGTTACGGCATCTGTCTCCATTCGAAAAATAAAACTCCAAATAAACCCTCAAGAAAGTGTTAATCAAGTTGTGCCGTTCTGTGACTTTTTTCCCCTTTTTGTTTTTGAATTACGTGCGAAATGTTCACGCATGCATGTGTGTGTCTGTGTCTGTGTCTTTGTTTCTGTCATGGACAGCTGGTCAGTTTGGTTAGTCGAGACTTTAATTTCGACTTCATTGGCGGTGGTGACATAACGTTCCCTTCAACTAAAATTTCCGAGGTGCAGTTCACTTTTTATTATGATTACTTTTGCTCAAAGTCTCTTTCACTTACAATTCATGAATTTCGCGGCGAAAGTTGACCCTAGTTTAAAAAGATCCCAGACAAACATAAACACATTGTAAAGACCTGTGCATAGAGGAAAACTGCAACATCATGATGATTCTTACACACAGGTGACATAATACACTTGCACGACATTTATCCCGATTTGTCGTCAACGGCCAACAAGCCGGCACATCATCATCATCAACCACATAATCATCATCAGACGCAGCACAGCAACATCAACAACAACAACCACAACGGTCTGTCAGCGGCCTCGTCATCATCAGCACGTCCCGCCTATCCCAACCACGCCTACTACAGCACAAAGCGTCCAGCGACACATTACAGTGGGAACAACGGCAATCACAATACCTATAAGCCCAGCGCTAGTTCCGGCTCCAGTTCATCCGTTCATCGGCCCACTTCCTCCACTTTGAACAGTTGGGAACAGCATGACTCGAATCATTTGGGTATTACCAATCATCTGGATAGTTTCTTTGATGTGGATGCACCGCCAGACAGCGGTGACATAACCCGACCTCAACAACAACCACCTTCGCACGAACCACAAGCCCAGCCCTTTGCGGTGGGTAATGTACTGGATTTGAATGCGGGCGAAGCTGTGGATGAGTACGAGAGTGGTGGTGGCTACAATGATGCCAGCTATCGTCCTGTTCCCGGTACTAATCCAACTCATCTGTACTCAATTACTATCTTTATTGCAATTTTCTTTCTATATATATATACATATATCTTCCTCTCCTTTCTTTCGGGCACCTCTGCAAGTTTTCCTTTGTATGCACCACAAACAACACTTCTCAATCACCTAGTTATAAATTAGCTTGCACCTATTTGCTCATTTAAGTTTATACTTATGTTAATTAAAGTATTCCAATGGTTAATCCTCTCAATTGCCTTTCACAGGCTGTGGCGAGGTCTATTCTCGCTCCAATCGCATTGTTGGTGGTCACTCTACGGGCTTTGGCTCACATCCCTGGCAGGTGGCACTGATCAAAAGTGGTTTTCTCACACGTAAACTAAGCTGCGGTGGTGCGCTAATCTCCAACCGCTGGGTAGTTACTGCCGCCCACTGTGTGGCCACGTAAGTAACGTATATTTGACCTTTATCCATGAGTTACCTCACCTCACTTACTTGCAGCACCACCAACTCGAATATGAAGATACGTCTGGGTGAATGGGATGTGCGTGCACAGGAGGAGCGTCTCAATCACGAGGAATACGGCATTGAGCGTAAGGAGGTGCATCCACACTACAATCCTGCTGATTTTAAGAACGATGTGGCATTGATTCGTCTGGATCGCAATGTGGTTTACAAACAGCACATCATACCCGTCTGTCTGCCACCGTCAACCACAAAGTTGACCGGTAAAATGGCCACTGTGGCAGGCTGGGGACGTACGCGGCATGGTCAGAGCACTGTGCCATCAGTGTTGCAAGAGGTGGACGTTGAGGTCATTTCCAATGATCGTTGTCAACGATGGTTTCGCGCAGCCGGACGACGCGAGGCTATCCATGATGTGAGTTTATGAATACACATAGTCAACAAAATCTTTCTTTCATTCATTTTTATCAGGGATTATATTTAAACCTTTAAAGATAATCAACAAAAATCAAAAATATGATATAGACAATTAAAATACTTTTAAGCATTTTGACAATACAAATGAAATTTTTTTAGTGATTTAAAAATCTTATTTGCCCATATTATTTTCTGTAAAAAATTATTTTGATGTTTATACAAACTAAAAAATTTAATTTAGATTAATACTGCATCATTTAGATTGTCTGCAGAACTAAAAAATATATAGCTATGCAGAAAAAATACCAGGATATTAGCACTCCAATCAGTATTAAGAAGTTAAGCGATCTGATTTGTTTAAACCGATTACAAAATATTTGATTTCAGTACAGCATTACACTTATATATTTTCTATATACTACATTTAAAAATCAATTTGTTTCAAAAAAAGAAAAAATGTAGAATTTTAAACTTTAAGTTTAGAAATACTTTTCAATATGTGTACCAATTTATATTCTCTCCATTCTAGGTGTTCCTGTGTGCTGGTTATAAGGAGGGCGGAAGAGATTCCTGTCAGGGTGACAGCGGAGGACCGCTCACATTAACTATGGATGGCCGCAAAACACTTATTGGTCTCGTGTCCTGGGGCATTGGCTGTGGCCGTGAGCATCTTCCGGGTGTCTACACGAATATACAGCATTTTGTACCGTGGATCAACAAGGTTATGGCAAACGACAATAATGCGTAGAACAGAATATAACAGATTACAACAGTTTCGTTTCTGAATGTCAACAAATAATCGAACCGGAAGACTGCAGTCACTGCTCGAGTAGTTATGCAGTTGTGGGCATCTGCTTCATCGTTGCCTGGCCATGTGATTCCTCTACGACTCGGGGTTGCTAGTGTTTAAGTTTAAGATCCCAAAACTGCACTTTCCTAAGTGTACCCATCTATCTATTTATATTTATTTTTAATATTGATATAATTTTCGTATATTTTGTTTTTCACTTTGTGTTGAACTTGAGAAGACATGCAACACGTAGTACTAATCATAATCATATTTATTACAATCTATAAGCATATAGAATTTTATGAATTTAAACTTAACTTTATTTCTAATTATAATTAATATTTAAAAAAAAATATAACATAAATACATTAAATCGACATAAACTGATGTTTTACTTTTATTTGTAAAAGGAATCATAAGTAAATGAGGTATTCATATTTTAATGCATTTTTGACCTTCACATTCACATTCTAAAATTTTTATTAAATTAGTTATTTTATTTTTAAACGTATGTTTTCACAAAGATTCTATGTTGGGATCAAAAAAAATATGTTTTGATTTTCATAATGAAAGTCAGTCAATGATCTTTATTTCTGTTTTTAAAAATACTAGTCTTTGTGAAATATCTTAAAGATCTTAACGTATATAGGCATCAAATTTCATATACATACACAAAACCTTAAAAAACTTTTTCTATCCATTACATTACAGTATATATGTTACCCCCACCCCTACCTGATGAGAATTGAAAAACAAAAATGTTTTTTTATTACAAACGTTAATGAATAAGGGTTATTAAATGACTTTTATTATAAAGTTATAAAGGCCACAGTCTCTGATTCTGGGTTAAATTTTTACATTTTATAGAATTTACTGACATTCTCTTATAGAGTTTCACGAATTTAATTGCTAAATAAAATTTCTCAAATTTAAAATTTGATGTTTTGTTTTTAATTGATTCCATTTTTTGCACACATTTTATGTGCATAATATTTATTTTATCCAATATTTCTTTGGGGAAATTTAATAATAAAACACAAAAGACTTAAGACACGAACTGAACAGAAAATCGAATAAAACCATTGCAAGCTTTTCAGCGTTAAATTAATTGTGCTGCCAAAGACGGCAAGATATTGGAGTGAGTTGGCAGCTCTGCTGTGGCACTTTTCAACATCAAAATGCGGCAGATTCAAATCAAATATTTAGGCAAGAAAAACAAGACAAACAACAAGAACAAAGGTAAGAGGAGAAGATAAATAAATATTCGAAGAGAAATGTCCGCAGCACGAACCACATAATTGTGTCTGAACACCAGCTGAGCTCGGCTGGGATTGTGGCAGGCAACAGGTGAGGTGCCACACAATGCATGCGTTGAATTTCTAATGATGCAACTTCCGTTGCAGGCAACCAAAATTGAAACTTTATGTGTGTGTGGATAGCAAATCAAATAACATAATCAAGGCAGCATTGGCTAATTAGACGCTTGACTGAGCTGGCTTATCATTGATTCTTGCTCTTACTCTTTTCTTATTTGGCTCTTTTCTCACTCTCTTGGCATCCACAGCCAATGACATCCACTTATTTGCTGCTGCGACGTCGGCTGAGGCAAAGAACTTGGCTAACTGGCCACAACTTGTTGCCTGTTTGGACTCAGTTGCTGTGGAGCAGCGCCAGTGTCAAGGTCTCTCAAGTTCAACGCGTTGTTGTTGCTGTGCTGTGTTGTGCTTTGTGCGGCGATTGTTTAACTAAAGAAATAAGAAAAACAGAAGATGATATGTGGAGCCGCAGCAAAAAAGCGTCGCGTTTCCATTTAACAAGCTCTGTATGTGATTTCAAATGCTGTGTGTCATTAAACCCAATTGATTAATCGATTGATGGATTGACATGAAGTGTTTCTTATTGACTGCAAGTCAGCTAAGCCCAAAGAATAACAATTTTAAGCAGTAAAAGTGTATATGTTTGTAAAAAAATTTCTAAGAAAAACCGTTTGACTGCTTGCTGGTAATGCCTATGCATAATTAGCTAATTGCAGTCTTATCATACTCTCAAAAAGTATAAACAGGTACCAACAGCCATTCACACTCAGAGACACCCACAAGCCACAGTCAAGTCAAGTCACAAAAACTTTAAGCGCAGCGATAATATAGTTTGACTTTCTTAACCTGAAGACGTGCATAAATTATAACACAAACAACAACACAGTCACATTCACACACATACACTCACAGAGTTAGTGAACAAAGAATGGCGACAGGCCAAGCCACTCATTTGCACCACACACAAAATTTTAAAGAAAAAGCCACCGAGAGACTCCCAAGTTCCAAGTTCCCAACAGCATGTTGTTGGTGTTGTTGCTGTTGTGGCTGCTTCTTGCTATTTTAATGTGAAAGCGCTGTTAACCCCAAACTTCAACTATTCCTTCCTCCTTCCCTCCTCCTTCCACGTTCGCCACAAATGCCGCCAATCAGCTGTGGCTGTAACAACAAGAGAGCCACAGCACCAACTGAGAGAATGTATCAGCATGTGTGTGTGTGTGAGTGCGTGTGTGTGAGTGTGTGAGTCTGACTGTTCATTTGAATAAGCAACAACCACAACGACAACAACAACAGCTGCCTAGCATTTGTTGTTCTCACCATTTTGTGAACTGGCCTTAATGGAAACCGTTATGCGCCAAGCTCTAACTAGCGTCGCAGTCGGCGTTGTCGACGTCGCGACGTCGACCGGCTACGCATGCGCACATGTTACAGCTCTCTATGTGCGTCTGCTGTGAATGTATGTGTTTATGTGATTGTTACCTCCCCAGCTACTACCAATTTTGCTTTGTCGTTCTTCAACGTCGCAGTCGCAAAATCTCAGTCGCAGCCTCTGCTGCTGCCAACGTCAACAGCGACATCGACGTCGACGTAAACGTCAGCGTCAGAGTGTGTCTTCAGCTTTAGCTTTGGCTTTGGCTGACTTCAACTGGCGTGTGGATCTTTTGTATGCGCGCTTCTCTCCAGACGTGCGCAACTCAACGCGGTCTTTGGCTCCTCTTCGGATTCTTTTGCTTGATCGCCTGGTTACGTCGACTTTGAATCGACTTCGACTCCGACTTAACTACGTGTGTGTTTGTGAGTGTGTGTGTGTGTGTAAAAAGAACTTGAGTTATTGGCCTCAAATTGGCTTGGCCAATGCGTGCATAGCTGAAAGTTAACATTGTGCAATCATCAACGAGTGTCAAGTCAACAAAATTTCCAAATACAATAGCTACCAAATTGTGGATACGGTTCTTTCACTAAACATAAAACATAAAATATAAAACAAAAGGCAAGCCAAAAGCAAGATAAACACAGTGAGTGTCAAACAAAAGCCAAATGTGAAGAAACTCATAAAAAAATATACACAAAAAATAGAAGCCGCAAGAAGAAACATAATTCCAACAAAAACGACAACAACAATAATAATCATAATAACAGTGTGGCAGCAAATTAAAAGAAATGACCCCAAAAATAAGTTGGCAGTGAAGTTTTTCCCAAAAGCAAACGCAGCTCATTTAACCAACAAAAATAAAAACAACAAAAGTACAAAACAAATAAACAAACAAAAAGATTCTACGACAAACATCAAGCAAACCGAAATCAACTACAGAACACGCAAGTAAATGCAAAAGATACAAAAAAAAACCTAAAGATACGCATCCGCAAGATACACGCGCCACTGCTGCCCCCCTTCACGTCTCTTTCTCCCTATCACTCTCTATATCTATCTCCCTCTCTCTCTCTCTCTCGTTCTGTCTCTGTTTCTCCAATACTCTCTTCCCTCTGTGTGTGTTTGACTCTTAAGTAGCTTCGCCGCACTTTCTACCACGTACAAGTCAATTAGAGACACATACACATACAGACCTGCACACAATTGTTGCACATAACTGCAACTAACTGCATCAGCAGGAGAATCAGCAGCAACAGCAGCAGAAACTGGCAACAAAACAAGAGCAAGAGCAACAAGTTCAAGCGCCTTGATTTTGATCAACGGCCAAAGTCAAACGAGTCCAAAGCAAAAGTTGCCTTCTGCTGCAAATTTTTATTGAAATTCCTGTAAAAAGAGGCAACAACAAGAACAAGAACAGTCGGTAACAGCTACAGCAAGAGCAACGGCAGCGGCAGCGGCAACCACAAGAGGCAGCCTCAGTACAAGTGTTTCAATTGCTGGAGCAGCAACGAAACACAAGAGCAAAAACTTCTTTTCGGCCTGCAACAGAACTGGTCTGGTAGTTGTTGTTACTCACGTTGTTGTTGTCGCTTGGCTTTGACTTTGGTCTAAAATGCTGCGCTTGCCACTCAATGTAGCCGACTCCCTATTGGAGTCACAGCGCGCCTTTGGCATTATTTGCATTTCTGCTTATTCTGGTTTACAAACTTGACGAGAACCTCAAGCTAAAGCCAATGTTGCAGAATCTTCTCCGGTTGCTGCTGCTGCTGTGGTAGCCGCCCCCCAGTTGCTCCGTTTAATTTCATGATAATTATTATAATTTGCATGTTGTTGTTGCTGCTGTTGCTGCCAATTGAGAAATTGTCATTCTGCAGGGCAAGTTTGTGCCCTAAGTCTTTTGTTTTACCATGCAATTTCATATGGGCGTGCTGGCGGCATGGCTTTCTAGTGCCACCTGAACCTAATGAACTCCCGCATCCCGTAGCGAGTAAAGAGTCAACACACACACACACACACATACACACGCACACTCGCATACAGAGACTTGTTGAAATTTCTCCAAAGCCGTTTTTGGTATCAAACTCAAGAAATGAAAGCCAAGTCGGTGTTCAGGCAGCAAACAAACTAACAAACCGCAGCAAAAGTGGTCGCACTTCTTCTTCTGGTTTTGATTATTATGTTGTCCCTAACATCATCAAATGGCATAATTCTTTTGTTAGTCGCTACCTTTTTTAGTCTCTTTTTTGGCTAATTTGAAATGACAGTATTATGCTTTCTGCATTTCACTTTTCTTTTTAATAAATAGAGAGCAAGAGAGGTGGAGAGCATGGATGGAGAGGAAGTTATGTCTAAATAAAAATACAATTTGTGTGGCTTTCGCTTTTATTTAAGGCAAGTGTTATATACGCACACACACACGCACACACATAGTGTCTCTTTAATAACAAACAAAAAGTTCCCCCAAAAAAACTTGTAATTTTCACTTTTAACACGTCAAGTAGAAATAAAAATAAAATTTTATTTGTGTGTGTTTTTTTCCGTAGTGGAAATTACTTAATTGTTCAGATAAAGTACTCCTCCCCCGCCTTACATTCCATGAAATCATGCAAATCATCTGTGTGACCTAGTTTGTAGCTGATGAAATTCTGCGATTCACGTGTGAGACGCAAAGCAAACCGTTGACTGACTGGTTTTGGCCATATCGACAGTAGCACAAAATTCATGTTAATTTGCACACATTTTGAGCAAACGGCGTCTCGAAATGGAACACCAATACAGCTACATGCTTTGGATATATCTATGTGTGTGTGTGTGCCTGCCAAGAACGTGACCTAAATACACAAATAGCCAGATTCAACAAATAATGCTAACAAAGCTGGGAGAGATATTTGTTCGGCGATTATCGAAGCTCAAATCTCAAATTTCAACCCGTCAACAACTCAACAACTCGTTGAAAAGTTGTGATGTTAACAATTTGAGAAGTTGAGAGGCTGAGAAGCTGCAATTAGTTGCCGATTCTGGCACTTAATTAAAAGTAATCAGAGTTGCGTTGATGCGGAAATATTTTATAGCTTCCGTTCTGGTTTTTTTTTCGCCTCGACAGCATAAATTACATTTAATTGCAGCAGTGAGGAGGGGTACTCCCATTAGAAAGAGACAAAAAAGAGAGAGATAAGGACAGACATGAAATGAAGTTTATGGCCACACTTGAAATTAATAAAATTTAGTTTAGCTTAATGGTAGTCACTGAACAGAGCTTCTATTCAGTTGGGGTTTTTCTCTTTTTTTTTGCACACGATTAAATGCTGCTAAGCCTCGAGCAACGGTCAACGGTTCTGGCCAAGTCAATGACCGTATTACGCAACGCAGCTTCAGAATCCGAGCAAACACTTGTTGTTGTCATTCGTATTTTTTTAGCTCCAAACGCAACGCGACAGCAAATTGCTCAACGCAGCACATCGTCACGGCATTGTGAGAAGTGAGAAGAATACAGCTAACTTCTAATGCTCACAGATCAATGAAAATGTCACCAAAGACGAGAAACACACATGAGAGACCAGTTCCAGTAACAATTCCAGTTAGGTTTTCGTTTTCCCATTTCTTTTGTGTGTGCTTTCTTTGATTGTTACAGTTTATGTCATCATATCTGTACATTTGTCATGCCACAAACTTTCTTCGGAGATCCCACAGCATCTTCTCATCAATTAGTCGTCTCTTGAACTCTTGTTGCACTGAGAACCAGTTGCTGAAGAGTTGCACTCCACTAGTTTGCACTTTGAACAGTTATATAAATGCTGTCTGGATGATTATACAACCGTTGTGGCAGGGCAAAGAGGGACTGAAGACGCAGAGAAGCTACCGTTTACAGAGCTGCCCGCTTTCTATACACACACTTACATTCACATACTTTTGCTTTCCATTGGTCACTTTAGGCATGACTAAACACACTCTCCGATAACAAGAGGAGCGGCAATAGCCCGCAAAGTGGCCAAATTACACATACGCCCTGTTCCCTACATTATTTGCAAGCTCAACACTTTTTTCTTGTTCTATTCCTATAGATACACTGTATAGAGGGAAGGGTATAATCGATTAGCAAAGCAGCTTGAAGAGTGAGAGAGTACTAGAATTTCTTTGAAAAGATCTAACTAATATTTCAGTTTAATTAATATTTATTTCTTTTTAGAGAGTAGTGCTTAATTTTGAAATGGCTTGAATAGAGTGAAATAGATTGGTAGAAGAAGAAATTGCCTTATTAATTGCCTTAAGTTAAATTAAAAAATAATTTGTATATCTTTTACTATGTCATTAATAAAACGAACTGAAATATATTCATTCAAATTTTATGAAAATAACGCTTCTTAATTTGTTAGACAAGGCGCATTAAATTTTAAAAATAAATATTATGTTACCAAATTTATTATGAACATAATTCTCATGTTTAAATGGTCCTTAAAATTTTAACAAGAACACCCTTTTGTTACGTATCTTTTAAAGAGTATCATTTGCGAGGTGTGCTGTAGAAAGTCTTTCTTAACTTATTTCTTTCAAACTTCTTTTTCTGTTTTATTTTCATTTTTGCATATGCAAGTCACTCAAATTGAACGACTTTCACCTACTTGAGCTTGAGTCATCCCAAAAACTTCTACGCACTTGCTGTCTGAATGTCGTATTGTTATTGTTGATGTCGTGGTTGTTGTTGGGTTGTTGTCGTTGTTATTTTTGGCGTGCCCATGGCTTGTTATAGAAATTTGTTGAGTTTAGTTTAAAATTTGAATATGGATAAGGCCGTAAAACATTTCACATTTGCCGCTGTGACTCATTTAAAATATTTATTTTCCATTTACAGATGGGCGCGTTGCAGCAACAGAGTAAAAGATACTCAGCGACAGATACAGATACAGATACAGCTACAGCCACGGCTACGGCTGCAGATAGAGATACAGTAACATATACTGGAAGACGATACAAAAGTAGAGCAGACAGCTCAACGCCTGCGTCAATCACGAATAAAAGCATGATGCCCAGACGTAGTATCCTCATCCTGGCGCTGGGCAGTCTGCTAAATCTGCTGCTCCTCTTGGTATCATCAGCAGACGCTACTCCCGTCTTCGTCGATAATCCCAGCTTAGCACAGTGTAAGTACTCCGAATGGGCAGCTGAATCACTAGCTACTTGACAGCTTAACGCGTATTTCTTTCTCTAAAAATGTCTGACACAGACAGACAGATATAAAGATATCAGACAAGAGATTGAGATCGGCTGCTGACGATGCTTGACAGGCTGTGTTGACGGCTTTTCCTCAGAACTCCAGCACTTTCTCTCACGTAGGCTATTAAAGACTCTTTGATGTTGTTGCTTTTTGGGGCGCGCTCAATGATAACAAAGAAATTAAATGAAATTAAATAAAAGGGAACGCAATTTGTGGAACATTTCAAAAGCAACTAAAAGTAGCCCGCACTTCTTTTGAATATTTCACAATTGCAAGTCGAAATATTTAATTTTATATTTATAATTTTCCACTGTTGAATATGTAGTTTTCTTGAAATGAGTTGAAGGAGGAATGAACTTTAACAGAGGATGTAAAAATGGCTTTTCTATCTTTGCTTATCGAAACACAGTCTCCACCCATTTATCAATTTGGATTTAGCAACTTTATCTAGGCTACAGATTTATCTACTTCAGTGAGTTTCTAGAAAGCATTAGCATCCGAGCTTAATAGTTATATACCAAGAGCAATAAAATGTATCAGTGAGAAAACCTGATAAAAAGAACTAGAACTAAAATCTAAGTACACAAGTTGAAGCTGTAGCTTTTATTGCCGGAGACGTGTAATTTCTGCAGACATTAAGTTTGATTGCCAAAAATAAAAACAAAAAACTTGACTTGAAACGACAAACTTGTTTTTGAACAGTGTCCATTAGTTAAAGCCGACCAATTGCCACAGGTAGTTCAAGCAGCTGCTCTCGTGTGACGTTTCCAAATGAAAGTAATCAAAATTAACGATACGCTGCCGACAGGCGTTGTGTTCTGACATTGTTTAATTAGGTCACAGCCATTAAGTATAAAATTTGAACGCTATTAGCACTTCCTCTGCTGCCTGATGCCATAAGACATGCTGCCAATTTGTCTACAACAAAGACTTCTGTTACAGCTTTAGACCAAGACTTGAGTTGAGATGGAGAATTTGAAAAATAAAACTACACAACTTTCTTACAAAAGTAAACTGGTGGCTATGCCGGCAAACGGCCAAAACGTCAGCGAGAAAAAAGCAATTGAGGTCAACCATCAAAGAATGTTGCCATAAAACAGAGCCACCATCGGAGCAACAAGAAAGCGTGTGCCAGACAACAACAACAACAGCAACAGCAACAGTCTTTGGCAGTGGCTGCGTTAAGGTGGCAAGCATTTCATTTTTATGACTTGACTGGACCAAAAGGCAAAAAACAACAATAATGATAATAAAAAATTACATATAGTATATACATATACATATATAAGAATATATATCCTATAAGAGACGGCAAAAGTCGACGCAGAAAGCGGAAAGTAAATTGACGCCAAGTGAAAGGGAAATAAATAAAAACAACAAGACGCCATCGTCAACAACAACAACAACAGAAATGAACTCATTCTCAGCTCACGGTCTTTGGTCAGTCTTTCTCTGGTCTAATCCCTCCCCCGGAGGTCACTCGGTAACCCAATTTCGATTAGTCGCCCACTAAACCACGACTTTGTCGGCCATTTCATTCGCATGCCAAAAGCGAACATTTCCTATGTACATTGCAATGCGGGTCTCGAGTCCAACTTCGAATCCGACTCCGTGTCTGAGTCTCTGACTAACTGAGTTTGAGTTTGAGCTGCCTGCTTGGTAGGCTGTCTGTGTGCTAGCGAAACATATGCTAAAGCTGTTGACCCAAAAAGCCACAAAATGAAATGCAAACACATAGAACCGTGAGGAGAACCAAAGAAAAAGCTACCGGCTCTGCTGATGTTGACGCTGACGCCTACGCTGACTGCGCTGTTTGCGTCCCCAATGAAACGTGACAAAAGTTTTTGGCTTCGAAAATATCAGCATATAATTTGTGTGTCTATTTCTGTGTGTGTGTGTGTGTGTGTGTGTGTGTTGTCTGTGAGGCCGGCATTCAATTTTCAGCAGCTGCTGGTTTTATTTATTTTTTGTTTGGTTCTTGACCAGTTCGTGTCTTAAGTCATTTGTTTTGCACCCCTCTCTCGTTGCCTCTGCGCTTGCTATAACTCAGCATTTCGTGTTAATTGCATAATCAATATACGACTATACAGCAAGTTAACAGTTAAAGTTCAATAAACGCAAAACATACAAGCCCACATACACACACAGCGACAAAGCGGCTGCTGCAATTGTGTCTGATTTAACATTGAAATACGAGCAAATCGCACGAAATTTATACGCAAAAGTAACTTGCGCTTAACGTGACACTCGACTCAAGAGGGAAACTGCCACTGCCTCAGACTCAGACTCAGTCTCAGACTCAGCCTCAGTCAGTGCTACGACTACAGTGACTGCCACTGCTTCAACCTCCGCCTGGAAGTTTATTTATGACCACACGAAGTGCAAACAAAAGGTTCCAAAGTTGTGCGCGTTTAAAGAAAGGCGTCGCTCAGTTGCAAGTTTGCTGCTTAAGTCTTTCGTTTATGGCAACCTCTCTTTCTCGTTCTCACTCACTCTCTTACTTGTTGTCCGCAATTACATAAGTTCAAAGACTTAACAGCGGCTCTATTACAAAACACAATCACACTCGTTGTTGATTCTTGAAGTGGCAACAGCACAAAAGTCACACAAATCATAAATAAATAATTATAATAATAATGCTACTGTTGCTAATATTCTGAATGTTGTTCTTGCTGTTGTTGTGTTGCCTCATTGGGCGGTCTGTGCGTCTGCAAAAGCTGACGCCCTTCAGCCAAAAACTTTGTGGCAAGACTTTTATGGCCTGTTGTTCTGCCACTTCTACTACTGTTACTGTTGTTGCCACTTCATTTTCACTTGCGTTAACTGTTTGCCTAACGGTTAATGTCTGCCTGAAATTGGCGTACAAATTGAAGGCGTTAATTGCGCGCTAACAAACGGAAGAATCAGAGAATGGCAATAAGAATGCGGAGCACTTTGTCGTGTAATTGTCAGTGCACTGAGAAATTTATTTTTTTAGTTTGTAATCTAATAATATCAATAATATTATATGGTATTGTATTGTATGCTGTAGACAGTATCTTATTTAACTTAGTTTATTTTAATAGTATTCCTCAAGTCGATGTGAACGATTTTATTTTCTGCAAATTTATCATTAAATAATTATCTTATAATCTGTTTTAAGCCCTGTACTTTAAAAAAGTACAAAATGATCTATTACGATTGTCCAAAAAAAATGTGCGTAACAGACAGAAGGAGGTGTGGCAGACCCCATAAAGTATATATATTCTTTATCAGTATCAACAGCCGAGTTGATATAGCCATGTACGTCTGTCCGTCTATCTGCCTGTCCCTTTCTTGAGTTCCTAGATCTCAGAGACTATAAGAGCCAGAGACATCAAATTTGGCATGTATGTTCATCTATATCTTGCATTGAACGAGTTTGTTTTCTAATTTTTTAAAGTACAGTAATTGGAAATGTTTTTAATTTTTTTTAATTATAGTTCTTTAAAATTTCTTAATCTATTTTACTTTCCCCTAATCATTCACAGTTCAATCCGGTCGCAATATTCGTCACCTGCCTTGCATTGTTCGCAAGTCGGGAAGATCAGGAGTCTGTATGTTTGCCATTGATTGCATTAAGCAAAACGGCACGCATTTAGGTACTTGCATCGACCGCTTTTACTTTGGTTCATGCTGTGCTCTAAAAGTAAGTATATATCTCTAAATTAAGCTTTCAAACATGCTCAATCTCTCTTATTCTCTCATTCTGTAGGAGGAGCCGTCACTCTTTGCGCCAGAGATCAGCGACAACAGCATTGATCAGAATACCATCTCACATTTTACCCACGAATCTACTACAGTGCGAACGGGTGGCTTCTTTGAGCATATAACCACAAACAATCAGAACAACCACACAAACAACCACCAGCAGCAACATCTGGCAAGCGAGTTATTGAAGAATGTCACTCAAAGCTATTTGAGTACTGCCAAACCAGTTCGCACCACCAGCAGTAGCAGTAGCAGTAGCAGCAGCAGCAGCAGCATCACCACCTCAACAAGTCATCCACTTAGCACCACACGGCGTCCTGCTAATGCGCACACCACCCACAAAAATTCACATTTTGTGGTGCGCACTACGCTAAAGCCGAGTGTATCATCTTCACTGTTAACCACCCTGAAACCACTGCGTCGACGCACAACTACCCAACGTCCAGTGTTAACCACCCTACCAGTCCTTGAGCAGCGCATTGAAACTACAACAGCGTCCAGTAAATTTGTGACGTTCCAGATTGTTGAAACAACAACACCATCAGCCACCGAAGCCACTAACCGCTGGCCAGAGACAACCACCAGGCGACACACTCGACCAACAACGAGCAGCAGCAGCACCAGCAGCAGCTCAGCTGCTTCTAGGACAACAACCACCACAACACCAGGAACAACACCAACAACCACCACCATAACTACACCGCGCCCAACGCCACCACTGCGCACCACCACAACAGCCAAGCCACACAAGCCTCAATCCAGTAGACGCCCAGGTCCACACAAGAAGCCAGCAGCAACATCCGGAACAACAGCAACGACAGAAACACGGAAACCCATCGAAACCACCAGCGGCAACAGCAGCACCACAGCAACCACATTGCCCGCTCGCAAGCCAGGCAACAACAGCACCACCATCAGTTTTACTCCAACAAAAACTACAACCACAGACAGCAGCAGTCACAAGACTACGACAACAACAACAGCATCCACTACAACAACCACTACAACAAAGCAGCCAGAGAGAACAACTCATGCTCCAAGACCCAAACCACAGCCAACGGGTGAAATAGTCAAAGTGCCAGCGTTGTTGGCTGATGCTGAAATAACGACAACAACCACAAAGGCCACGCGCAGGCCAACAACAACCACAGGTAGTAGTAGCAGCAGCAGCACAGCAACAACCACTGCGCCTAAAAGGCAAGCAATTAGCACAACAACAACAGCAACATCTACGACAACAACACCAAAACCTACGCGCCGGCATACAACAAAGACGACAACAACCACCACTGATGCACCAGCAACATCAACAACGACGACAACAACAAGAAGAACTTCAACAACAGCGGCAATAACGCTAACCACCGAAGCACCCAAATTGCAATCGCCCGCAACAGCAACAGCTACATCCACGGGAACAACTACAACAACAAGTGGCAACCCCACCAAGAAACCTGGTCTGATCACCTGGACAGATGTGGAGGCAGAACCCATAACAAATGCGACTATTGCCAGCAATTGGCAGTCGGGTCAATCCGCTGATTGGATACCAATGCCCACTTTGTTGCCCGAGTTGTACAACAAAACTGATGCTAGTGGTGCAGGTAAGATTGTTGTTGTTGTGCAAGCTCAGCATCAATAAATAACTCCCTCTTTCCCGCTCTCTCTCTCTCTTTCTCTTTTCTCTTTCTAATTGCAGCCGCGCCCAGCAGCACAGACAAGGTGGTTATATCGGTGGCAACCAGTGTTAGTACCAGCAGTGAATCAAAGCCAGGTCAGAGTCAAACACCAGTGCCAACAACATCAGCAACATCAACAACAACCGCTAGCAAGCCGCATAGAACCACAAGTAAACCAGCAACAACAACAATCAGCACAACAACAACACCAAGAACAACAACAACAACAACAACGGCAACAAGTAAAACCACAGAGGCAACTGCAACTGAGAACAGCATTGAATTAGCATCCTCGACAACATCTTCAACCGAATCCAGCAACGAGTTGGGCAGCAGCACCAGCACTAGCACCAGCAGCCCCACCACAACAACAACAACGGATTACAGCGGCGAGGAGCTAAATACAACAACGATCGATGCTGTTGGCAATACAACTGTAGCGCCTGCAACTGGCTTGGAGGGCGTCGATTACAGGGAAGGTGAGTTGATGCTTCATTGAGACAACGCCTCAGTTGAGAGAACTCGACTAAGTGATTCCCTGTAGGAAGTGTTTTAGGTATTTGATCTTAGAAACGTAAAGCAATATTTAAATTTGCCATTCACTTAAATTATAAAACAGACAGGGCTTAACATATTTTCTTTATAGTATTAATATCGATATTCAGAAAAAATATTTGGAATAGCTTTTAATAGGTAAATGTAATTTTGATAGCTCATTTAAAACAATTTTTTTAAATTTCTCCTATTTACAAATTAAAAATTTGTTTTTTAAATGGTAAAATATCGATACCCATTCGTAATTCCCCTATAAGGTCAACAAGAAACATACTTTTTCACAAAACGACTACAACCCGTTTTTGAGGATTTTTAATGGAATATAGGGTATATGAAAAGAAGAAACTTGTTTGCTGCAGAGAAATCTATTAATACACCAGACTTTGGCCATAAGACAAAGATGCGTGGCCATTAAATTCAATTTGAAGGCTGAACATTGGCCTTGACTCCGCTGCACCACAGAATGATTCTACAATCGAGCTGAGTGTTGTTCCTTGATGCTGCACAGGAGCTGCACTGTGTCTAGAAAGCTAAGCGCGGCTTTTACTGCCACAACAACAACAGCAACTGCTGCTGCTGTTATAACCCCAGAAGGGGGTTCATGGCAATTTTTACAGCAATCATTAACAATAATGACGGCAATGTGGTCGGTCATTGTGCCGCCTGGGTCACGCGTTGTCTGCTCGCTTATCGTGCATGGTTACTCGATTGTCCGTTCTGTAGTTGGTCTTCTCCACCTTATCCCTCTCTCTCTCTTTCGGTTGGAATGAGTCAGGCTAGGTCCAGCCCGGTTGACCGATTTGCGAAATGGCAACTGGCAAAATCTTGATGCACGAAACTTGTCCGTCGGCAGGCAGGCAGGCAACAGCATTGAAGTCATCGTCATAAAGTAGGCCGTTGACTGCTCACTGCAAGCTCTGGCCAAAGTCAAGGCCTGGCCAAGACATGGCCAAAGCATATTACATTTCTTGCCATAACTCTGCCTCTGAATCGTACTCGGGCTCTGAAATGAGTGAGTGCCTTTTGCAGTGATTAAAATGTTTAAAGGGCTTTTGTGGCCATTATTTTAATTGTGAACTGTTCGCCTATTAAGTTGCCTCCTCCTGTTGTTTCCCTCTCATCTACAGTCTGTGGACGTCGCATGTTCCCCGAGCCTCGCATCGTTGGCGGTGCAAATGCCGCCTTTGGACGTTGGCCCTGGCAGATATCGTTGCGTCAATGGCGCACCTCTACCTATCTGCACAAGTGTGGTGCGGCGCTACTCAACGAGAACTGGGCAATAACAGCGGCTCACTGTGTTGACAAGTAAGTGGCTGGCAAAAAGAAAGCCTCCTCCATCAATTCACTCACTTGTCCTTTCAGTGTGCCTCCCTCCGATCTGTTGTTGCGCCTTGGAGAGTACGATCTGGCTGAAGAAGAGGAACCCTATGGTTTTCAGGAACGACGTGTACAGATTGTTGCCTCTCATCCTCAATTCGATCCACGCACCTTTGAATACGATCTCGCGCTACTCAGGTAAATCTATAACCGGACCGAAAGACTGTCTAGTATAATTTTAACTAATCCTCATTTCAGATTCTATGAGCCTGTGGTATTCCAGCCGAATATTATTCCTGTTTGTGTGCCCGACAACGATGAAAACTTTATTGGACAGACTGCCTTTGTCACAGGCTGGGGTAGACTTTATGAGGATGGTCCGTTGCCTAGTGTACTGCAGGAGGTCGCTGTGCCTGTCATCAACAACACCATCTGCGAGTCCATGTACCGATCAGCGGGCTATATTGAGCACATACCACACATATTCATTTGTGCCGGCTGGAAGAAAGGCGGCTACGATTCCTGTGAAGGTGCGTGTGCTTACAACTTGTTTCTTGAGTTATGGTCAAGGCTAATTGTATTACAAATTTACAGGTGATTCTGGTGGCCCCATGGTGCTGCAGCGTGAGTCTGATAAACGCTTTCAACTGGGCGGTGTCATATCCTGGGGCATTGGCTGTGCGGAGGCCAATCAGCCAGGCGTTTATACCCGCATCTCTGAGTTCCGAGACTGGATCAATCAGATTTTACAATTTTAGTCTCATCGTAGTGGTCTTCGCCTGTGTATTATGCCTAATCCTTAGTAAATGCCCAGCACTCGAATCGACATCGATATCGAAATCGATTTCGATTACGAAACCGAAATCAAATTTAGACTCGAACTCGTGCTTCGGTTATGACCTCTTAACTTTCATTCAAAGTTTGCGCATAACCCAAGCAACGATTTCAGTTATCATATTACTACTCTCCTCCCACGCCACCCAAAAGCAAAACAACAAAGTAATCACAACAAATTCCATTGTCATAACGTTAATTTTAAATACTTAGCTTAAATCACATTACAAAAAAGTACGACACTTAAAAAATGACAAAATGATAGAAAAAAGCTTCGCTAAACTAGTGAATGTGATCAGCTCACTAAATGAGGATCACATCGAGCAATAAGTCGCAGATGTTGATATTAATGATGATGATGATGATGATAATGATGGTGTAACGTATTAAACAATTTGACACTTAAGTTATTTCCACATTTGTCTCTGTATATAATTTTCTAAATTATTGCATATAACATTTATTTAAATGTAAGTTTATTTAATAGACATTTGCAATTGCTCAACTCGATGTGGGCATTTGAATAGGCGCTTCTTTCCAACGAAGTTATTGCGAATACGAAGAAGCTATTGTAATTTAATTTAAAAACGTATTGTAATTATTTATTTAAAAAGGCACATAAATTAATTCCATTAAAATGTTTAAAACGAATATAAAATCATATTTTATTCAATATAATAGAGGAAAATTTTAAATTGAAAAATATAGCGCAAGCTAATTTTGGCGCGCCACAGTTTGTATACCCTTGCAGAATTTTTTCCAAAATTTATTGGATGGTGATTTCGAACCGATCGTTCATATGACAGCTATATGATATAGTAATCCGATTTTAAATAAATTTAATAAGGATGTATAAAACTGTGTCAAACACACAATGTTTGAGTTTCGTTGAGAAATCTTAAGAAGCAAAAAAGATTTTCATACTAAATGTTAATTCCGAACCGATCGTTCCTATGGAAGCTATATGATATACTGATCCGATCCGGCCGGTTCCGACATGCGTACAGCCAAAAAAAGACCGGTCTGTACCAAGTTTCATCAAGATATCTTCAAAACTGAGAGACTAGTTTGCATAGAAACAGACAGACGAACAGACAGACGGACAGACGGACAGACAGGCGGACAGACAGACAGACGGACAGACAGACAGACGGACATGGCTGTATCGCGTCAGTTCGTCGCCCTGATCAAGAACATATACACTTTATGGGGTCTGTGAGGCCTATATAATACCCTCTGCAAGGGTATAAAAACTTATTTGTTTTCATATTGTTTTTCTTTTTCATTGCCCTTAAAATGTTAACATATGCAGAGTACCCAAATGTTGCATTTATGTATATATAAATTTCTATTTTATCGATAAGGGGGCAAAGGTATGTGGCTTCCGAAATTTAAATTAAACTAAACTTTTTGCAATAAAAATCAAAAAACAGTTTCGGCTTTGAATATTGAAAAAAGGAAATTTTAATTTTGTTTTTGTAAAACTTTACACACAATAGAAAAACAAAATTTTAGCTCTAATAAAGCGTCGCTAGCAAACAATATTTTGCAGCTTTCTAAATGCTTCCTGAATTTAGACTTCATATTTTAAAAGAATCAGCATGAATTTATCTAATTTATAATTTCATTGATTTATTGAATTAAAAGTTTTTGTTGCTTCAAAAATATATTTTTATTTAAATTTGTGTGCAATTTTTTTTAAATAACGCGCTACAAACATTTTTTTAACTTTTCTGGTGCATACTTTTAGGCTTTTCCAATCGACATAGTTTCACTATAAAGTGAGAGCACATATTTCCCGTTGATCGCGCCATCTATTTGCCATTTTGATCTTACCGTTGCGTCCAGGCAAATCTAATAAAAATAATTATTTTTGACAACAAATCGATCAATAATCAAAAATAATAAATTCAAGTGGAATCTTTTAAAATATGTCCCATCCTTGTAGTTTTTCTGAGGCCGAGCACCTTCAAATGAAGTCTTAAACATGTGTAAAATTCAGAAACCATTTAGGAAATTGCAAAAAATGCATGAAAAGTTTTAAATTTTTTAATTGATGTCTGTCAAGTCTTTCAACAAATAAAGTTTGGCGCCATCTATTGCTTGTTAGCGCCGCTTCGTTGAACTAAAATTTTGTTTATGTTTTGTGAGTAAAAATTTGCAAAAACAAAATTCAAATCCTTACCGTTGCGGCCCGCTGGGAGTGTTTTTGTAAGTGAAAAAGTGCAAATTATAATTTAAAATACTCTGCGATATGTTTTACTGAAGGAAAAATTATTGCTTCTTATTTAATGAAATCGTTTTTTCTGATTTTTTTATACCGATTTCTTGTTTTTTAGAGTGGTCTGTCATTCATGTTATATATATCTTTAAAGCTAACAAGAATATAAGGAACATTTTTAAAACAGCGCCACTATCACAAGTAAGCAATCCTCTGGCAATGTTCATCAAGTAGAGCATTTGGCATTCTCAACGCATGGGAATGGCAGCATTTTTTGGCAGGTGCCACAGATCTCTGTAGCAAGAGGCCGCAAAAGATAGTAAAATATACAATAAAAAACAAAACAAACAAAAAACATTGTACAATATTTCAAAGTACAAAACTTTCTTTAAAAGTTGGGACAGTAACAAACAAAATTTCCAAATGTGAGAAAACGAAAATTATTATATATGCAAGACATGCAGCAAACGACCGATACGAAAAACCAAACTATATAAATAAAGTCTATGTTTTTACTTTTGCCTTGAGGGAGACAAAGGTGATATTTACTATAGACTAATGCAAAATATTAACTTAATTTTAGCATGCATATTCTTTATGCTTGATATGATGACATTACTCTAATAAGAAAGTTATTTTTGGTCTCTTGAAGTACTTGGTCAGCGCTCAACGATGGTGAACACCCAGCAATTATAGTTGTCGACGTCATTGCCATGAGGTCGTCATGGAACTTTCGCTTTCGGACGATGTCGGTCATTTGCATATGACAGAGAGACTGAGAGAGGGAAATGCAGAGAGGGAGGTCGAATAGGCAGCTGCGTTTTTTTGTTTATGTCGTGTGGGAGCCACCTTTTGGGGCAAGTGCATTGAACAACAGCTTGAGATCTTATGCGGCAACCATATCATAATTTGTACAGACATCACGTCTCATGAGGGCTCGTTCATGTGTCGAGATTATCAACGGCTCCAATCACGATCTGTCCAAGACTCGATCGAGGAGTGTGTGTTTGCTCCTTGACCATCCGTGATTCAAAGAGTGTGAATGTGAATGTTGCATGAACTTTCACATGCAATTCCCAACTAATAAGCAACGTTTAGTAAATTGTGGGCGTTACAGATTATGCGATTTGCCAAATTGAAACGTGCCACGATATTTGCGGACAATGATCCTTAACTCTGATTGACTAACTAACAAAGTTGCTAACTTAATAATAATTTATAAGAGTCGTTCCAAGAGGCGAAAGTGAAAATTCGATGGGCTATCGCATTCACTTTTACAAAAAACCGACCAACAAATAAACTATTATTATGTTTTGTTTATATTTTATACTGATATATTCAATATTTTTTTAACCTAGAGGGCTGCTCCATATGTTTTGATTGTTTGGCGCTTTACCTTTTTCTTTTGTCAACATCAAAACGCAAAATGCCAAACACCAATTTGGCTATTAATGATATTGTTAACACCTTTATCAAATTTGATCAAACAACAATTTATGTAAAGCATAAATGGGTGAAATTTTTAAGCATTCGCTTGCATAAGAGTATTCACAGTGTGATCACATAAAGTATATTAATTAGCTCTTGGCACGACAATCTATTATCAAATTGACACTCATTTTATATCTATTCACTATTTATTAACAATATTTTATTTGATTACAGATACGTACTCAAGAAGGGAAAAAAGTAATCTAAAAACTTGTTGTTAGAATTGCTTCTTCGCAAAAGTTGTGGTTATTTAATATCACGAAAGATATGTAGTAATTGATATTTTCGGCAACAATAAATAAATTGAGACAGTAAAAAACTTATTACTTAGTTTTATTCCAAAAATATTTTATTTAGTTTGCTACATCTTTAAAAACAAAAAAAGCAATTATGGTATTCTGGATTGTTGAAAATTCCCTGCCGATTGTTTAAAGTAGTTATCAGACATATTTATTGGTGTTCAAAATTACATGGGACTGTTAAAGATTTGCAGAACATACCTGCATAGAAGGAATTCTACAAAATTAATGAAAGCTTGCAATTATCATCATTTTCATGCACTAGGTAAAGCATTGAAATTGAAATGAACATCGACATTTCCCACAGAAAATGTACTGCATACAATGAAAAACGAAAGCGATGAAGTAACTGAAACGGCGGAGTGCCGTTGATTGAGTTGACTGCATTTAATTTCCATAGAAAAGTTGCACAATTAAGCAGTCTGAAGCATCAGTACAAAGAATCATTAAACGTTTCAAACACTTCAAGGCGGTCCCAAGCAATCCCAGCGAGTGGGCGAATGTCAGTTTAGAAAGAGAAGCTCGAGCAGATGACCAAGTTAAGAGTTGAGAGTTGGTAGCTAGAGTTGAAACTGTAGTTGGAGATGGAGCTGGAGCTGGAGTTTGTTGTGTCCCGCATGGACAATAACTTCAAGCGACGTTTTGAACTTTCCCAACCTTCTCGACGACGGATACAATGGAAATGCTCTGGCTCTTGTAATGTTTTTTTATTGCTAGCCAAAGATTTATAGGAAGCAATGCGCCAGCCACTTGAGTAGTAACAAATGAAAAAAAAAAACGAAAGTTCCCGTTGAATTTTCTTTCTCTCGGCTTAATAAAATGTGTACTTTGTTTTTGTTTTTTTTTATACAATTGAAAGGTACTTAGAAAGGTAAACAGTTCCAGTGCCTGCTGAGATGCCACCGTCTGTCTCGATTGCTGCTGTTCTGGCGGCTTAGAAAATCTTCCAAAAGAAAAAAAAACAATGCTGTCAATATCATCCAATGCAATCGTACAACAACGACAAACAACAACATGCGATTAAAAAATGCTTCTTTAACGCTTTCGGGGCAACTGATCATTAATTTGATCGCATCATTTTGAAATGCAGCCTATAGGAAATTACGCCTCATCCGGTAATTATTGGTTTGCTTGGCCCTTAAATCTTGATAGATAGATATTCGACGATGTGCAAGAAGTACTTAACTCGATATCTACACACACACACACACACACACACACGACAGACACTGTCGTTCATCTACGTTGTGGCAACCAGCGCTTTTTCAGCGCCGCCAGCTCAAATGAATTCGTTTCGCTGACGTTCAACAACTTCCATCTACAGGTGTATCTAATGTTTCTATAATGCTTCAATATGGGCGTCATAATTGTAATTTAGTTTAGATGATGAAGTGCTAAGACCCAGCAAACTGACAGCACATTTAGAAAGCCCAAACCAACCACAAGAGCTGAGTCAATCAAATAATTTACAAATGTTATCTACTGAAAAATAAGTATTTATATAAAATAATGTTCCAAAGATCAAATCACCTTAGCTGAAGGTTCAATGAAAGATGTAAGTATCTATCATTGGTATTAATAGGTTTATATCAGCCTATACTTTAAGTTGGACATTAACAATAAGAACTCTACTTAAGCAAAGTTAAATAATCTTTTGTTGACAATCTAATCTACTTTAGACTGATCCTTTCTATCCATTTACTATTCAGTGAAACAATCTCAATTCCTTTTAAAAAAAGAAAAGACAATAGTTACCCAGTAAATAAAAAGTTAAGGCATCCCAACGACTAGCCGCCCAACATTTAACAGTTAGAAATAAATATTGTAAAAAGTAAATAAACACGAAAAAACATAATAGTATTTATGCATTTTCTTTTGAGCTTTTTAGCGGCATTTGTGCAGTTTTTTTATTTAATGAAAATAAAGTCTCGCTTTCTAATTAATTGCCAGAGCTGCGACGCCTACACAAAGTGTAAGTCCGGAGAGTCTATAAAAAGTATTTTCCCTTTTTAATTTTCGCCAATTAAATGGCCTCTCAACAAAAAAAAGCTGATTATATTGTAAGAGCCCAATGAAATGACGGAAGTACAAAAAATTCTGTGAAAGGTGCAAAAATATGCGCGCAATTGAGGGGAAAAGTGCAAACAAAATGTGATGAAGACGAAAGTTGTTGCGCAAACGAAATTAAATTAAAATGAATGCCATCTAAATGTAATAATAATGCAATTAGTTAAAGCTACGACTACCAACAAAGTAGTCAACAAAAGATCCACAGAAACCACTACCACAGGTGATATTGCGTGCAAAAGTTTCGCCCATTTTCTGCTTCGACTTCTGTCAGCGAATCTATTGAATAACATTTGCGTAATTAGTGTCGAGTGCCGAGGGTTACCAAAAATTAAATCATACCTCTATCCTCTATCCGGCCGGTTAGAGGCGGCAACGGACCCGGAGCTATTGCCGTACCCTTTCCGGGGCCATTGACACGTGCTGCTAACCGAAATCGTGAGCTGCGATTCGTTGTTTGCGCTTTTCTAACTCAAATCGCAGCTCGTTATGTTTGCATTTTGTTAACGTGTCATACATTAGTTAGTTAACAATCATTGTTAGTGTATGTGTGAGTCTGAATGTGTGTGTTTGGCATTTGTACTTGTTGCTACTCACTTTCATTTCTAATGCGACGCTACTGAAGTTTCTTTTCTGATGTTTTGCCCTAGCCGAAGAGTTATTACTGCTAATTCATGATGTTTGTCACTAGCTGAATTAAACACTCTGCAGAGTTAGTTTCGAAGGGAAGGGCACCGATATATTAACATTTTTTGTACTGACCATATATCATACGCTACACCAGGGATCACAAATAAGAGTTGGAAGATTAACAAAAATATACAATTGCTTATTGGTTTATTTCATAATATTTGTTTTAGAAATATAACCGTTATGGATAAACTTTTTTGCTATATATCAATATCGATATCGAGAAATATTATTATTTAAATACTATTCGAAATTTAATTTTTTTCTTGTTAATTTGCAACTTGATATTTATTTAAATAGGCATTTTTAGTTATTGCAAACTTGAAGAGTACTTAAATGGTCGTTGAGTAAGATATAGATTTTCTTCTAGTATTTTGTTTGTTATTTTTCATTGTGTTATAGGCAAACACAAACTTGCCACTTGCTAAAAGTGAAATTATTGTTTTTTTAAAACATAGTATGTACTAACTCGTATTGTAGCTTCGGCACTAAGTCAGTTTCAGTTAACTGACAATCGCTTTAGGACTATTGAAAGCCTATGCCTTCTAGTAGTAATGTTGATTATTTGCTTAAGGTTATAAATTCCACTCGTACTGAAAGTCACTTGAAATGGAAAGTATAGTTCATAGTCTTATGATGATGATGTGCCTGTCATAGATCACGAAATTGGATGGCGAAATATGTTTGCTCAATTTAGAAGGCAATTAATCACAAGGGCGGTGGCAACTCAACGTGATAAATTAGCTAAATAAAAAGATAAAGCGAGAAACGAGGGCAAAGAGACATTCAACTCTTTTATGGACTTTCGTTTTCAATAAGCACCGATAAGAGAAAATATAAACAAATTAGCAGGGCTAAAAAAACTGTAAACTATTTAAAATGAATGCCTATTCGGAAGGCGTTGCTTTGGCTGTTAACAACAGCTACGATTTGACCCCAAGGGCATAAACTTTAAACTCTTCAGTTTATACACCTGTCTATGTGTTTTTTTTTGCATATCAACAACAATTTTTGATTAATTACAATAAACATTCAACAACAAACTTCACTTTCAGCACGAAAATTGATTGGCTTGAACGCCTACAAACTGAAGATCTTGCCGAGCCAGGCCACGCCCCTTCATAGATCTCCTTTCACACAAAGCTCGCAGTCCGATCGATGATTGGCACAATCTTAGAAATTCAATTTCACACACTTGTCGCTCACCGTCTGCTAATTATGTTGATGTTTTTATCGATTCGTCAACTTCCCCTCCTGCTGTGCCTCAAGCGCAATAATATTTTGCAAAAGCGAAAAAAAAGAAAATTTCATCTTCGTCATGGATAATCAAAGAGCTCAAGAGATATATAAATATCTCTATTTCTTTCTTTTGAAAATCCCTTACAATAATGAAAGAGCTAAAAGCTGTTGAAGCATGCAGATTTTTTTTTATATTTCTTTCATATTTGTCAATAATGTCTTATTTAAGCATCCATGTAAGCTGAAGCTAATCAATCTAAAAATCGCTTGATTAAGATCATCGAAGCGAGAAATTTATCATTTTGCCAAGTTTATTAAATTTTGTGTGGGAATTCAAACTTTTCATCGTTTTTGTTATATTAAACAGTGTAATATTATTTTTAAAATTTGATACAATAATTTATGCCCTAATTGAGTTGTTCGAATAATAAACTTGTTTATTTTATGCATCGAAAAGAGAAATGTACAATATTGCCAAGTTTATAAATTTTGTGTGGGAAGTAAAATTATTTTGTGTATCATTTATATGTATTTTAATAATTTTTTTATTTTAAGTTAAGTTTAATATTAAATTACTTTGGAGTAAGAGCTTAGTGCAGAATTATAAGATACTGAGGGCTGTTCTTTAATGTGCCTAAAATATAAAAGTAGCTAAATACTGATTCGCGTTGC
This sequence comes from Drosophila putrida, assembly GCA_037043535.1. Taxonomy (NCBI): domain Eukaryota; kingdom Metazoa; phylum Arthropoda; class Insecta; order Diptera; family Drosophilidae; genus Drosophila; species Drosophila putrida. The sequence goes on along the minus strand of JBAMBI010000160.1, from coordinate 5,199,516 downwards.
AATAATTTTTTTGATCTATCATCATAACTTGACTTCGTTTAAATATATTTCATAACAATATTTAAGAATATTTCATGCAATTGAATTTATTTTTATTTTTTATTCTTTTGAATTTGAATTTTGAATTAAAATTCAAGTAAGAGGTAGGATAGTTGAACAGAGATTTATAAACTATTTCCGTATTCGATTTGCCTTGAATAAAAGAGGGAAGCTGATTCATTGATTCGCATGGCATTTACTTATTTGATTTTCGGCTTATCAAGCATCTCAACTTAATTTCGATTGCATAATCACAGCCCGCGGCACAAATAAACTGCAAGACGAACTTTATCATTTTGTGCTTGACTAAAGAAATTCGTTATACTTTTTTTGGGTTTTGTTTTTCATTGTTGTAATTTGGCACCTTTTTGACCGTTGTCAGGGCGGACCAAGTGAAAGCGTTTCACTTTGAAGTTAGTCTTTGTTTTAAGCGCTATTCCCCTTTTATGCTAAAAATCATTTAAATTATAATAAGTCATTTATAAATGTCTATGTCTGGCTCTGTCGGGTGTCGTAATACTTATCAGTTGAGTGAACGCATCCAATCAGTTAGCCCCCAAAGCTAATGATGCTTTTGGGAACTTAAAAGACTTTATTTTTGGCAGACAACCAACGGAGGTGTGAAAGTACTCAGCTTGGGTTCTGGCGATTAAAGATTTAAAGATTAAATGACTGTGCGCCACCCACGTGCCCGGCATGTCCAAATGGCAACCATCCCGCAATGTTTTCCATTTCAATGACTTTGCGGTCGACCGCAAGACCAAACCAAAACCCAAACACACAAAAAGAAAACAATCAGAAAACGGCAACAGTGACAACAATGACAACAACAGCATTGACGACGACAACAACGAAAGTGAAATTCTACACAAAGATCGTGATGTAGCCGCGAGTCCACGCTTGACCAGCCAAGTGCTTTGCCTCTGGCACCGGCTCGACTCAGCTCAGCTCGGCCTAACTTGATTTGGCTGAGCTATGCTAATGTTTTTGCTTGACCAAGCCCCAAAAGCAAGCGGCAAACTGCAATGCTGCACATGGCCAAAGACAGGGACTGAGACTGAGACTGAGACAGACACAGAGACAGATACGTTGACAAACTAAAGTAAGTGAAATTTGGGTCAAGGAAATGCCAAACGACAGGTTAGAGCCAAAGGCACAGATAACAGTTATTGTTTTGCTTGTTAGCAATTTGGAATTCACTAATTGCCAAGTTTGTGTCTTGAGTCTTTTGTTATTGCCTGCAACGGATCTGCATGGGACGATAACCTTACTTAATGTGCGACTGCGGTTGCTGATTTACAATATCGGAGCACGTAAATCGTGTATACGCCGTGTTTTGTCAGCTCCCTCCACTGACCAATAGGCGAAAGCTAGGCTGGAAAATCTACTATTTGCTGGTGACATCAACATATTCAACACTTAGACACTTAACATTAGCTTAACAGTCCGCAACACTGTTAACTTGTTGCCACTGATCAGTTCTTAACCGCAAGTCAGAGCTGTAAACCGTTTCAGTTGAGTTTGAAACGCGCACGCGTGCGGACGTTAAGAGCGCAGACACACGCACACATACTCATTCAGAGAAAGCATAACAGGAATATCGGTGCTCCCAAATACCGAATCAGTAGCAAAGTAGAAGCCGAAATAGAAATGTTTACCATTTAAGCGTCTCGCGCGCGCGTCATAAAAATACTCGCACGTCTTACTCTCTCGCGACGGCACGTTCTCTCGCTCTCTATTTAGTCTCTCTCTTCCTCTGTCTCTTGCGCGCTAAAGTGAAAGTTTTGCCATACAAAAGTGGCAAAGGTCCGTTATCTTCTTGGCCAGCGCTTGCAAACGGGCAACGCTTACAATCAGAAACACGCGGAGCGTTCAGTTGACCGGACGCATGGCGCTTGACTTGGTCAACTCATTGAGTGTGTGTTAAGATTTCGCACTGTGCAACTGTAAATTCGCCGATTTATAAACATAACAAACCAATACTATATGCATAATTTAGTGTGTGCGGTTAACAGTTAGAGTTATTTATTGTGTGTTGTGTTTAAGTTTTGTTTATCATTTTGAACGCCTAATTCAATTCGTTTCAATTATCAAAGCCCAAGTCGTGCATGAGACGCGTTCGTTGCCTAAGTCATTCGTTTTTGCCTAGCGGTACATTTAGTATAGCGTGCGGCGCGGAAGTTACAATTTAACAATTACAACATCAACACACATTTCGCACTGGCTTCGCTTAAACCCTAACTAAATTTGTAGACCGACAGTCTAGCCGGAGTGCCAAGTGTCCCAGTGTCCAACTCAACCGACCGACCGATAGTCCAAACGACCAAACGACCGCAAACATGTTTAAGTGGGTTATGCCGGCGTCGCGTGGAATCGCGATAGCAACACAACTGACAACTGCAATAAGAACAGCAACAACAACAACAGCAACGGTGACAACCAGAGCTACAACAACAACAGCAGCAGCAGCAGCAACAACGAGAGGAACAACAATAACAAAGCGTCAACTACTTTCCAACGCTTTAACAACTTTAATAATAATAGGCGCATTATTAGTGCAGACAACAAGTGGATTTAGATCATCAATTGAATCGAATGGCGGTAAGTTTCAAGACAATTTCATATTGAATTGCAAAGAAAGTCGAGACGAGTGAACAATAAAAAAAAGAGCAATGAGAATTATGAACTGAATGAAAATCAATTTGGCAAATTGCAAGCTCATGTTGCGGCTCGTTCTCATTGACAAATCGAATCGTGTCACTTGACACTTTGATGCCACTGTGAGTGAAAGCCCCTATTGGCAACCAACAACAACAATCGCAACAACAGCAATAACAACAACAGTCGCAAACTTTGATGATGGTATTGACAATGGCCAAAGTCAAAAGCAAACAACACTTAAACTGTGCCTTTGTGTCAATAAATGAACAGAGGCCAACAATTCCACATGAAAAACTTTGGCACAAAAAATGACTTTCCACACACAAAAACACACACACATACACAGGGATACTAAAAACGCGCACAACGAGAAGCGCAACGCACTTGGCAATTATTTGGTTCATTTTATGCCACATTACGGCCAAAAAAACATTTTGTATTTGCCATTTTTACCTTTCTGCAACAACAAAGCTGCCAAGTAAGAGCTAAAGATGAGCACATGAGTAGACTCATCTGTCTGTCTGCCTATACACACACATAAACACACATACATTCTCATACACTTTCTTATGACAGTTTTTAGTTTGTGTATTTGGCTTTCTGCAACTGCTTTTGCCTCTGCCGCTTTCGTGTTAATTGTTGCCGATTTAAAAAGTGAAACAAATTTCTAATGTGTCAGGTTATTAGCTGGTATCGAAGGCACTGGCACACTTAATGAGGTGTGTGCTCAATACTTAAATGTGACCAACAAAAACAGCAACAAAAAAAATAAGTAGCAAGCCTTAACATAAACACACAATTGTGACTGACAATTGCATCAAGAATTTATAAATATTGCATAGGTAGTGATATGTATATTGCAATTTAATTAGATATACAATGTGTAAAGTCTGTCTAAGATAATAAAATATTAAGTATACAAATATATTATAAATTTCAATTTTAATATTAAAAATGTAATAAAACTAAATAATGCATTAATTTAACCTCTTCTGTTCCAAACACAATGGTGTTCAGTTTTCCCAGCAATAGATATAAATTAAAATTTACAAGTTGCATTAAACGCAATCAAGTTTTTTACATTAATTAAATGTGATAAACATTTTATAATTTTCAGTTCTAAATAGAAGTTACATAATCAAAACGATGCCCAAAAGTAAGAGTGTCTAACTCCTTTAACAAAATAGATGTTAACTTTTAAGTTAATAAAATCCTAAACATGTTATAATTTGTTATTGATCTATCAGTAGTTTTCAAATTGTACACAATACTGTGCAGGTTGTTAAACTCAGGCATAAGGAAAGAAAAGTCAAAGGTTCACAGCTCTTCAGTTTCCCTGCAGTTGGAATATATTTGTGCAGCTTACATAGTGAAAACTTCTCGCCACACACACTCACACAAACGTCTACATACACACAATCAAATCATCAAATCATTGAACAAACACTTTTATAGGTTGGCACAGGTAAAAAGAGAAAAATCAGTGCTTCCGTTTTGCGGACAACTTTGCTGCGTCAGAGTTAGAGATAGAGATAGATGTAGAGGCAGAAATCAAGGCAGAGACAGAGTTAGAGTCAGCAAATGCCAATCATGCACACAATATATCATTAGTAATAGATGCATCTGCATGTGTTTGTGTGTAAGATAGAAAAACAATTTTCAATTTCTGTTCAATTTTTATTTGTACACCAAAAGAGAGAAAAAGAAAAATCCCGAGGCAGCCGCTGTCCTAGCTGCCAGCGCGTGCGAAATGAAAATGTCTTGGCCAGTAGCCAACAACAACATCTGCAACAACAATAGATTTTGTTGTACAGGTTCTGATCGAAGCGTGTGCCAGTTAGCGTCTATGCACTTGTCGGCCTGCAGTTGACGTTGAGTTTGCGGTAATTTGCGGCTCACTTCAGTCGACTCGACTCCACTCAACTAGCCTGGGGAAGGAAGCCGATGACTGCGACTGTTGTTGTTGTTGTTGGTGTTGTTATTGCTGCCGACAGCAGTCAGTCAGTTGCTCAGTTGCCCAGTTGCTCAGCTGCTTAGTTGCTCGGTTAGCCAGTCAGTCAATTTTCAGTGTCTTTGGCATCGATATAATTTCGAGATCACGTTTTTACCGCTGTCCGGTCAAATGCTCCACATAAAGCAGAGCCTCAACATTGTCTATAACTTCAACTTGGTCTCTGTCGCGGTCTTGGCAAATTATTGTGCTTAAAAAGCAATTCATAAGTCTGCTTTGTTTGCCTTTTAGGCGCATTGGCTAATTGTTTAACCGTTGTTGCCCTGGCACTTGACCACTTTATTTCTTCTTTAAGTTTTTCAATTTATGCAAATTGCGCATACGCAACGGTGTTTCATTTCATTTCATTTCATATTTCTCTGCATGCAATTAATGTGAAAGCGACATTTCTGACTTTCTTCAACAAATTTCGGGTGGTGAAGCAGGGTTAAACGAGGGGAAGTGAAGAGTTTACCACGAATTTTCCCACAGACGTTTACCACATCATAAAACTTAACTCAATCGCATTAAAACTGTGACACATCATCAACATCAAGTGCCACCGAGAGCATTTCACCCAACACACAAAGTAGTGTGACAAACACACTCACACACGCGCGTACACACATAAATTCATACTCATACTTACATATATATCAGATGACGGCAATTGAGCTGCACTTCCTACGCCAGAGAGCTGCTCGGAACTATTAGTGCATAGCTAGCTCATAGCTTAGTTGTGAATGTGAATCGTGAGTGTGTTAGTAGTTGAATACTCATACGAGTACTCACGCTTATACTCGTTTGTTGTTTGCTATTTAGTTTATCTTTTAAGCTCATCAGCATTGCTCAAGTGCTACTCATCTTGGCCAACGTTTCCTTTTATCGACAAAGCAGTTACAAATAATCGACTGTCAACACTTCCAAGTCCACGTCCAAGTCGTGCATGAAGTCGAAGCTGAATCCAAGCTGATGTCGTCTTTGTTATGGATGCGTCTAACAGGAAATACATAGCAAACGTCAAATTTGTTTTGACATGTTTGGCGGTGAAAGTGAAATTCTCTCTAGCTGTCGATTGGCCGTTGTCTTTTGTTGTGATAGTTGTGTGCGTTCAAAAGGGGGAAGTGTTGGTTGTTTGCTGCTGCTTCCGTTGAATGACTCTACAAATTCTAAAGACCTTTGGATTTTGCATAAAATCTGCATACGCATTTAAATGTCGGTTTCGACTTCACTCAACTCTTTCATGTGCATCCATAAATTTATCTTTTGTTATCATGCGTTTCTTTAAGATTCTGCAGTCGCTTCCTTTCCATATTGCTCAGTGCCTTTAGCTATCGATCTGAATCAAGGGGTATTGCCAAAATGATGTCATTTATTCCGGCCGACAACTTTCACTGCTCGTTCACACACTTTATTTAACGGCTGCGTTCGTTTATCATGCATATTTGATTTGATGTTCAGCGATTTTTGCCACATTTTTTATTGACAGAAAAGTTTTACTACAATTCCCATGCTTCGCCATCCAAATATTTATTAATATTACTTAGTCACTGAATAAACTTTAACTACAATTTTCACTTGCCTCAGAGTCATTCATTGTGCGAAAAATAATGCATAGAATAAGAATAATAACAATAATTTACATAAGAAACAATGCAAACTTCTTATCACGGACAGTTCAAGCTGAAATCTAGTGATATTGCAAAAAGAAAATAGTACCCCACAGAAGTATCATTATAATAAAAATTACAATAATAATAATAGCAGTAAGAGTTGTAATGAAAACAAAACGGAATAATGTACTTACATACAATTTATGAACAATAAAGAAGAGCACAGCAGGCAGAAAAGAAACGAAATGAAACTGGCTCAAAGCGACACAACAACACACATACACAGAAAAATCGTATAATAAGTACACATATATGAAGTGTGTGTGTATTAGGTGTGTGTGTGGGTTTCTTGTATGGGGCCTCTTTTGGTGTCGCTGTGCAACCTGTTCACGCTGGACGCACTCGACTCGCAGTTGACACTGTGATTACCTTTCTTATTGCGGACAGTTGGACAAACACACACACATTATACACACTGTGAAAAGCCACACGGAGATGGCCACGTGAGACTTTTAACAAAGTCTTGATCATTTTTACGATAAGCCGCACACTTGAAAATTTAATTGTAAAGAAGAATATAAAAGCTGCCTTTATTTATTAAGTACTAATTTATTTACTTTCCAGTACAAGTATAAAATTTAATTAGAAATAATTTCGTTAGTGACTACTTTAAATTACAAATATTGCTGTTCTATAAATATTACATGAAACCTAAAGCTATTCACAAGACTTCTTAGTTAAATTTTGAAAATATTTAATTGATTCTTACCACGTTATTTATACCAATCAGAATAGTCTCTTCCAGTGCAGAACTGGTCAATTGAACTTAGCTCAATTAAAGAAAACATGCAATCATTTATTTACAAAAAATGACAAATGAAATTAAATGAATTAATGTAGTGTAAACTCTGCAGCTTTGGTCTAACGTTTTCTACTTTTATGTGTATATTTTGAATCGCATTTCAACGGAAGTTAATTGAATTATAATAACGAAAGATCTCATATAACTATCAGTCCGTTATCGGCTGATCACTTTAATAGCAATCGAAATACGCACCTGTCGCAATTAATTAACCATTTCCATGATAATATCGTGACACGATAAACACGATATCATCTTTAACACGCGCTTCGTTCACCAGCTATTTTCAGGTTTGCAATAAGAACGAAAAAATAACAACAGACGGTTTCCTATTAGAATTGCACGCGTATAATGTGTATGTACATATGTATGTATAAATATACAGAAATACATATGTATGTATATATGTATGTACATGTTGGAGCACTTGCACATTCACTGTTACATTACCGGTCTTTTTGGTCGCCACATTGTATTTGGGTCACTGTTACAATTCACACTGAGGACCAGAAGGCGGTGACGTTCGGTGTTCCAATTTGGATTTGGATTCAGATTGGGATGCTGTGCCAATTCAAGGAGTGACACCCGACCCACAGTGAGTGCCAAATGAAATGGGACGGACTGAAATGCGAGCAGCACTTGTATGTGAGTGTGTGTGTGCATGTGTGTGAATGTGAATTTGTGGGGCACAGAGCGCATTTTGTGACTTTCAAATGCAATTTTATGTAATTCAAGGCGCTGTCTTCCCGTGTGTGGAGTCTGTTTGCGTGCAAATCGCTTATATGGTGCATGCCACAGTCCAATTCACCGAGTGTTTGCCTACTAGAGCATGCAGCAAGTTATGTTTAATATGTTACTGCAGCTGCAATTGCCTCTCTTGCTCTTGTTGCTGTTAAACAATTCAATTACATTGTGATTAATAGAAATGTTTTGTTCCGAATCAGTTGCCACAAATTGTTGCACTCTATTTGCTGCATGTGACCCTGGCCCTGACCAAAGTGTTTGCCAATTGGAAGCAATCTTATTAGCAACAATCTCTTTCTATCTCCCAGTGTCGCGAAAGATAGTTGTATTTCAAGGGTCAAGCACACCCGATTTATTACACAAAATGTTAACAGAGAAAATACAAAATAATATGAAGAAAAAACAACTTTCATTTTCCATCACGCAAAACGGAAAACTTCTTGCGTGACACCACAGAATGGTATAGAAAGAGATGCAAGATTGGAGATTTAAGATGGGAGTTGGAAGATTGAAGATTGAAGATTAAAGATGATGGTAACATGGCAAACAGTCGCACGTAAAGCCCATTAAAATTAATAAAATCACAAAAAGACTCTCGTAAAACATCACAACAACAAATCACAAAACAAATTCAATTTAACTAGCACGAAAACAACAACTCTCGCTTTAGCTCAATGATTGTGGTTGTCGTTGTTGATGTTGATGTTGTTATTAACGTTTTTGTTGTTGTCATAATTAGTTGGAGCCCAAATCAAACGTTAGCTGTAAACAGTTTTCCTTTTGTCCATGGAAAGTGAAATTAACTTAAGTTTAAGATGAATGTGCAAGCTTCTTTTTTTAATGTTGACTTTAAGAAAAGTGACAAATCCATTTTTCTCTTTATTTCTCTTTTGTTTCCTCTTATTGGACACATTTTTTCATGCTTTAAATCTTTTTGCTGGTTTTTCCAATCGATTTCTAATAGAATTAATCTGATTCTTTTTATGAAGATTTTAAAATGGGTTCTCTACCAATTAGACTACTTATGATAATTCATATATGTAGTCCAAGAACATTTAAGCACTTTCACAACAACACAATCAGAGCAAGAATCGTTAATTGCAATATTGGACAGAGGGAGCATCAATTTATCGGACTGTAGTTTAAAGCCGATCTCTGGCTAACTCAGGTGCTATAGCATGTTTGCATATACTTGCAGTATATTTACTCATATATACGGGTTTAATTCTCAGTATCTTTTTTTTGTGTTTTTGCAGTGCTGAGCTAATTGATCGATAATAATTTTCCATTTTACCGTTAAAGCGCCTCGTTTGTTTACATTCTTTGGAGCTCGATACGTTGCGTCTCCGTCTCGGTCTTGGTGTCGGCATCTCAACCTTCTCCCTCTTTCTCTCTATATCGCTCTTCCTCTTTCACTTCTTCTTGGATGCTTGGAAAGAAAACAAGTTCTACGAATCCGATCTGCTCTGTGGCGTGCAGCATATTTCATGATTTAATTAATTTTCATCTGTGTGTGTGTGTGTGTAAATTTCACTGCATGCGATGTAAATGAAACGCAGTCGATAACTGTTTCAAGTTGAGAAAAGAATTTCCAATACCAGTACCAATTGGAATTTTTGTACAACAAGGGTTCCAGTGACATACTGTAGCATGCAACAAATGTTGTTCTTATCTTTTTTTTGGCATAATTTATGCTTATGGTCAACAAGTTGTTGAAGAACAATCTGTTATCTCATTTTGCAGCTGTTTGCCTTTCCTCTTACCAACAGTTTTTGGTTCTACTCTTTCAAAAGGTCTCGCAACTTTCATATTGAATTTGAAACGCTTTGAAAATTCACATTCGTCAGATTGATAAACTGCAGACAAATCTTATAATTATAAAGAAATCTAAAAAAATCTTCTTTATCGGAAATGCGGATTTATATGTAAAACGACATTTATTTAGTTTAAGTGAATTAATTTAGATAAGTACTTGCCTTAAGCCTTAAACACAGCAACAGAAATAAGAAATCACATAACAAATATCACTATATATATGTATTTTAAGATAAGTTCATTGTTAAGTTACTGTATTGCTGTTATATTTTAAATATATATTTATATATATGTATTTAATACATGAAAATGCTTCTTGTAAGAAATAATTCCCCTTTTTATCGTGAATCTAAGCACGATTAAATCTCATCTGAAGTCATTAATCATTTGACAACTGTGCGAATAATTACCAAAATTGCAATGAACAGCAATTATCTGAATAAACAAGCTTAGAATTTCTGGCTTAAGATGTTAAGCCGACTAGCAACATAATGTAGCTACATTAGAACTTTAAAGGGTATTTAATCTTTGGCTTTTATGGTTATTCTTTCCACCTCTTTATTAATTTTGTTGCTCTTCCATTTGTGTATGATAAACGCCGAAAAGTTTTTGAAAAGCGGCGCAAAAATTATTCAGGCGTTTGACACACTTTCGTTACCCCCAAGTCGGATTCGAAACAAGAGAGCGACAGAGAGAGAGAGAGAGAGAGAGAGCCACAAGAGAGCGTATGTATGTATGTGTGCTAGCCGGCATTTAGCTTGCTCTCAATGATTGTTTTTGTTGTCGTTTTTTGTGATGCTGTAACCTATTTTGCATGCCACTTGGCGATTATTACGATACATTGACTTGAATTTCTTGTTGCAACCAATTAGGGTCAGAGACATACGCGTTAATAACCCAGCGATAAGCTGATTCTCAATCTCACTCCAACTACAAACAAATCAGAAATCCCAAATCAGATATAAGAGTCACGCATACTCGGTTGTGACTTTGGTTTTACTATCGTTGTTGTTGCTGTTGTGGCAGGTGTGCCCCAAAAAAAAACTAACGCTCATGCAGCGAGGCGTATAAGCATTCTTTGCATATTTAATGGATAGTACCAAAACGACCCCGAGAGTTTTGCCTATGAATTTCTTAAATGTTTTATGACATTCTCTTCGGCTGTTAAGAGCATTGTGAAGGTCACTTCTTGGAGAATAGAAGTAGCGTTGAAAAGGAAGCTGTTAAATAACTGGGATATCTTTTATCATCTATATCTTTTTATCATCTACGAACACATCGTACAGACAATATATTTCATAATATCAATAGAGAGATTCTAGAGATTCTAACGGAACTGAAGCTTTATTTAAATAAAGAATGCATATACCTTTTAATTAATTGATTAGAAAACTTTGGTTAGTTAACTTTCGTTATGTATTTACATATTTATTGCATTAAGTTGCCAAAAGATATCTCACTGCAAATAACAATTGCTCTCCCAAATAGATTTAAATTATAACATTTATATACGAAAGCTTACTTCTTAGTTACTCTCAATAAACAGCTGCATTAGCTGAGTTAAATGCAGCCCTTTGTTGGATTCAAATCACACAATCATGATGTTAAACAACATAATTATTGTTCACTGGTTTGTTCCCAGAGCCTCAACACCATAATTATGTTAAGTAAACAAAAGAGGCACTGTTAAGTTAACATTATTTTGTTTAACAGTAAGTTGACTTGGCGTCTGCCTGAAGCAATTTCTCATGCCTCTTTTCGGCATCGTTTTGTGGGTTTACTATCTTTTTAACGATTGTCGGAAGAATACTTCAACGCACTTGAATGTCTAATCATAAAATGCGAAATGTCTGCAAATCATAAAGCCACAAAGAGTATATTAATAATAAAATACGAAAAAAGCTAGATAAAAGTGGAAAAAAACCGCTGAGCAGAAAAACGAAATCGTTTGTAAATTACAAATTACAAAAATGGGAAGAAAAAAATGAAATTAAATGAAATAAAAAGCCAAAGAAAACACTATCACTTTTCTCAATTATGTGAGTTTTTGCGGTGTTGAGTTGGAGTTGTAGATGGAGTGAGGCAACGTACTGGACATTCTAATTGGAGTTTTTGGCGCTGCCGCTGATAACTTATTCACTTTTCTCACTCTGTTTACTTTCACTTGAATCTGACTCTGACTCTGAGACGTGCCCAGCATGCAGGAGCAGGGCTATTTTTTGTGTCTTCAGTTTATAGATTTGGGCCATTTTATGAGTCAGGCTGTAACTGTAAGAAACCCGACATAAAGTGGCTTTCTTGCAATTTTATTTTCGTTACTGCCTGACTTATATTTAATTAGCAACTTAATTGTTAATTGATTACGACTACAACTTTTCATTTATTTATGAGGTCTTTGAATCTAGCACTCGTCTTCCGTTTCGAGAATTTCGGGCTGTGCTCCAATTTCAGACAAACATTGCACAGTCTTGAGGCAAGCCCGAATTGGGGGCAACCCACAGGTCTTAAGGTGTTAATTGTTAATTTAAACAAGAATTTAGTGGCTGCCTCTTCTTTGAATTCGTCTAATTGCAGCACGAAATCAATGAGCGTCACTTGAAGCCAAATGTCAAGTGAGTTGCAATTGTAATTTAGGTAATGAGAAAAGTTTCTTAGCTCATTTGCCAAATCAGTCGGATTAAAACGGCACCAAAATGCAATCTAACTGCATTGAACTCACCCGAAAAGACCTAAAAAAAACAAGTAAAAAAGCAGCTCTGAACTTTGACATTGCACCACCAACTTTGAAGCACTTTCACTTGCCACTGCTTGCTGCCTTTCCAAGTGGCACGTTTAAGTAGTCGACGAGTTGCTTTACTCGCTTGCAGAACTGCAAACATTTCTCATCTTAATTGAGTTTATTGTTTTTGTTGTTGTTTGCCCATAATTAGCACTGCAAAATGTAATTAAAATACTTTAAAATAAATGCATGAAGAGGAAGCACAAATATTTTACATGCCAAGAAATTGTCACTTTCATTTCAAGAATTTCAAACGAAAACTACAATATTTTCACCAGCTAATCCAATTATGTACAGTTGCCTGGCTTTAATTTTAAGTGGCAACTCAATTAATCGGCTTGGACTAAAAGCTTAATAGCCAATTAGCCCTCAAGAGAAAAAATAATTCTGTAATTTATCAAATTAAAATAAAACAGGAAAACAGAAAGCAGTTCTATAACGAGAGAAGGGGGAGTTCTAGTCACTTCCAAAAAAGCATATTTATTTCATTAAGCAATTAGTAACTTTTAGTTAAAGATAATTGTACTATACATCGAAGTTTGAACAATAAAAAGACTCCAAGAATTTTAAGTTTATTTATTAATCTAGCATAGTTTAAATTGACAAATGCAATACAATCATGCATATGATACATCCGTTTTTTTGGATGCATTTAAGCTTAGTACATATATTTCTCATTTATTTTAATTCGTTTTTCTTTTCATTTCAATATTTCAATCTAAAAATCTATGTTATTTTGATTGACAAATTTCGGGTCAAAGCTATTTATATAATACTAGTAACCAAAATTAATTTGAAAGCTTCATTTAATTGATACTTTTATTTAGTTTTGATTTCATATATTTAAATATGAAATTATGAATTATCTCCAAGACTTATATGGAGATTTAAAATAACTCAAAATTGATATCCAATTAGTGTTGATTATTTTGCGACTTACAAGTTAAGACTAACTAGAATTCAATGCCTTTCTCTACTTGCAGCTGGACGCAAATTGTTTGGTGGCTATCGCATTACCCCGAAGCATTGTCGTGCCACAAAAACGCTGCCCAGCTCGGACCCTCGATCGAATGGACCCACCATATGTATGTTCAATCATGAGTGCGCTCAGCGAGGTGGAGAAGTGGTGGGAGCCTGTATGGACGGGTTTCTGTTTGGCGCCTGCTGTCAAATACCTCAAACACATGAGTTGGCTAGCACGTTGATCAATGATGCACAGAATGCCTATTTCCAGCAACATCAACAGCAGCAACAACAGAAGCTGCAACAGGCAGCACAGTCCTCTTATGAGAACTATGGCGAACAGCAACAGCAGCAACAGCAGCAACAGCAGCAACAACAGCAACAACAGCAACAACAGCAGCAGCAGCTAAATGATGATCAGCCTTCACAGAATATCTATGATCAACAGAACCTGGACAAGGTCTATCAGCAACTTGGCAGCACCACCAGCATTGGCCAGAGCGTGCCACCAGTAACACAAGATGTGGTGAGCTTCTCCAGCAGCTCCACAGAAGCCACACATTCCCAGTCCGTTAGTGTTGAATTTGAACAGGATGCCGAACTGCAAGCTAACAATGATGAGGCAAACTTCAATGAGGTAAAGGTGACGGAACAGCCGCCATCGATTCATGTGAACAAACATTCCGTAAAGATCAACACATTCTCCTCACCTCCTGGAAATGATGACTTTGTGATGCAGGTGCTGGCTACATTGCCACCTGAACATACAGATGATATTGTTACATTTACAACCGAAGTGCCTACAAAAATATCTGGCAGCACATTGGATCATAGCAGTTCAGAGTCTAACTCGTTTGAAGAGTTGCCGACCACGCCCACACCCACAACATCGAAACCAAAATCTCAGCCGAAACCTCAGCCAAAACCTCAGCAGAAACCTCAGCAAAAGCCGGCCACACAAGCGAAACCAGTGCCACAATTGGCTGAGACAATGAAGCGTCCTGTGCAACAGATTAAGGCGAAGCCAAAGCCTGCCCAGCAAACGAATATGCATCATCACAATCATCTCATACTTGATGGCGGTGAGTTCACACACAGCGACATAACACATCCTGGTGCGGATGCTGATCTCGTCGAGGACTTGCAGTTCTCCACGGGCTACGGACCACAGCCTGTCTATGTGCAACCACCAAAACATGACGAACAGCATCCCTCATCTCAGAGCTACAGCTCATCCAGCAGCACACAGCCAAGTGCCGCTGCGGAGGATAAATATATCCTTGTTCCGACATACAACAACGAGAAGCGTCCCAGCTCAGCTGCATCTCAGAATAATCCCACAACAGTGTCCTCCATAACCACTCATGTGGACTCCATTGAATCGATTATCCTGCAGCTGAACAACAGCAGCCATGGTCCCAGCTACAATGTAGTTAAACAGCAGACGCCTTCCTATGGCTATGCTCCTCAGGCCGATCACAGCGAGACGACAGCCGCCGTCACAGCACAGCCGCCCAGTTACTATCAACAGAGTCAGGAGAGCATCAAGTCACAGGAACAGGACCAGGATTACGCCTACACGACAAGTGCCAACTATGAGAGCAACTACGAGAAGGTGTCTGATGAACAAGATATGTCTGCCACAGGCAGTCAATCTGCAGAGCTACCAACCCCAAGACCCACGTACAGTGAGGATCATTCCGCAGTGCTGGACGAGCACACGATGCCAGCCACGGGATACAATGATGCCGCACTTCCCCAGGGTCCACAGACCTCTGAGTTTAACAAAATGCCCGTCATGGGAATCGCTTACCCTGTGGACATGTCCTACATGGAGGGTGAATCCGGTCAGACTGAAAACGATCCTTCCGGCTACGGTCAGCTGAGTAGCACCTCCCAGGAGGCCAACACCGAGGTCAGCTATCAGAAAATAACCAACACGTACACGGAAGCACCTCAACCATCGCCCGCCTATGTGCGACCCTCTACTGTGAGCAATAAGCCCAATTCCAATCGTCCAGTAGCCTCCTATATTGGCATGGTAACCATGCAGCACTACAATGAGCCTCTGCCTGCTGAGGTGTCCGTCTCTTCTCACACAACCAAGGTGCAGGAACAGTACGATGCCAACTCCGATGGCTATCAGCAAACGGAGAAGTTGTCTCCACATATTGCCAGCCCAGCACCTACTTCCAGCTACACTGCCAGCACAACCACAACGCAAGCTCAGCGGCCACAGTACGATGCTGTCGACAGCTCATCGATCCGTCCAATTTTGATTACCGCCAGTCCCAAGCCACGTCCCAAGCCCAGCACGAAACGTCCTCCCCTGAAGAAGACGCCTCAGCCCAGCAATAACTACAACCAGCAACAGCAACAGTTTGTAGATCACAATACGAGAAGACCCGTCTACGACACAGAAGAATCTCCCGTCACACACATACAGATCAAACAACCGTTGGGTAATTACAACACGGAACAGGTTACCCAACAGTCGAACACGGGTTATCCTCAGTCACCAGTTGCCAGCTATGATCAACCAGCAGCAGCTCCTACCTCCAGCTATGATCAGTCGGCGTCCCCTGCTTCAGGCTACGATCAATCTTCGGTTTCCAAATATGATCAGCCCGCGACGCCAACTGTCAGCTACGATCAGCCATCTCCAGTTCCTGTCCCAGCTCCAGCAGCTGACAGCTACAATGAACATTCTGTGGCCAGTTCGCCGACACGTAAGCCTGCCTCATCGAAGCCCATCTCCACCAGCTATGTGACGGGTCCAAACACACCACGTCCACCAGCCACCGTGGATTATCACTACGATAAGGTCCCGCCGCTGTTTATGGCCGATGACAAGCTTGATGCCTTCATACAGAGCACCGCGGAGAATATCTTGGGCTCCACGCCAGGAAACTATCAGGCTCCACTTTATGCCACCGCCTCGACACCGATTCGTATCCAACAACCCACAAGCAGTTATGGTGGCCACAAGAAACCAGGATTCGTGCAGATTACACCTAAGCCCACGGCTATAAATCTTGTCACTTCCAGCTCATGGATCAACAACGATAGCAACAATAACAAACTGGCTGCCACCACAAACTCGTATATTTATGGACCCACTGGAACTCGACGTCCTGTCAGCACACCGACTGTGGTAAGCTCCAATGACTTTGAGGATCCGGGTTACTTTGGCATGCCAATCGCCGGCGTGGGCAGCAGTCCAGTTCACTTGACCTACTCACAATCTACGACTGAATCATTGTACGGCCTGCCCTCCGATGATAAGCCCGCTTTCCCAGGCTATTACGGTCCAACTCCAACCTATCCGGCATTCTCCGTGCCTGGCGAGAAAGTTGGTCAGCAAGTCCAGGCCGAAGAGACTTACACATCGCCAAATGATTTCGTCAACTTCCCACCAGTGCGCAATCCCAATCTGAACATGTCCGCCGCATCGAGTGCTGTTACCAGCGACCTGGAACTGTCCACGCCCGCGTTTGTCGAGGATGTTGTGCTAAAGGACAAGATGCATACGTTGGTCAACAAATTGGTTGCCTCGTTGCAGGGCAACTTTGAGGCCTTGGCCGACATGATCGACGAGACCAACAACACGGCGTCAACTTATGCTGCCGGACCAGCTGGTGGTGCCAACCGCAAGACCACCCGTAAACCTGTGCGTTTGGCAACCACAGCAAAACCGAAGGCCACCACAAAGAAGCCAGCGACACGTGTATCCACCAAGGCGCCCAACAAGAAGACCTCGGCAAGCAGTACCACTCGTAAGCCGGTCACACGTCGCACTACCACACCGAGCACCACCACGCGTCGACCCAGCTCGAAGAAGCCCACAAAACGCATTAGCAGCACCGTCAAGACCACCACGCGTCCCGCTAATGACGAGATTGTGGATGAGGAAGATGAAGAGGATGTCAATCCAAGTCCTCATGAGAACGAAATCGATCAGGGATCCACACTGAGTTCATACGGCGGTGCCAATGGACGCAAGATACGTAAGTATTGAGTGATTGAAGCATAGACAAGCATAGACCCCATAGCAACTGTCACTCTCACTCTCTATCTCACTTTCTTGTTTTCTCTCCTCTCTCTCTTGTTCCTAATAATATCTCATTCACATTATAATTAACGCCAATCCAATCCAATTGATCGCTAACCCGCATCCAAACCCGTATAACCTCAAAAATCATTCTAAAATTTAGCTCGGCGACGCAAACGTCCTGTCCACAGGCATCGTCAACATTGATAATCCCCATGCCATCACACAGCTAGTTTCAGTTCCCCAGTATCCCGGTATCCCAAGTTCCTAACTATCCAAAATCCTTGCCCGATTCATGCATTGTCCAACACTGTTGTTCAATGTTTCCTCTACTCTCACTCACACTATCTCTTTCTGAATCTCACTAGCTGTCAGCTAGCTTGCCCGCTCACTCACTTGTGCTTTCTGTGACTCTTTCTTTTTCTCTCTGGCTCTCATTCTCACTCTCTGTTTCACTCTCCTTCTGTCGCTCTCTGAACACTCCCTACTCCTAACCTCACATTTCACTCCCCATCAACAGAATGCGGCGTTCGTCCACATGTGAAATCGGGTCGCATTGTCGGCGGCAAAGGCTCCACTTTTGGCGCCTTTCCCTGGCAGGTCCTGGTCCGTGAGTCCACCTGGCTGGGACTCTTCACTAAAAATAAATGTGGCGGCGTATTAATCACTAGTCGCTACGTCATCACCGCCGCCCATTGTCAGCCCGGGTAAGTGCTACATAGCTGTGTAAATAACATCAGTATAATCCCATTTTTCATCACTATAGCTTTTTGGCTTCTTTGGTCGCCGTCATGGGTGAGTTTGACATCTCGGGAGATCTGGAGAGTAAACGTCCCATTACGAAGAATATCAAACGCGTCATTGTTCATCGCCAATACGATCCCGCAACTTTCGAAAATGATCTGGCGCTGCTGGAAATGGACAGTCCCGTTCAGTTCGATACGCATATAGGTATGTTTGCTCATCCTGTAACTAGATGTCACTATCGAAATTATCGAGTATTAATATATTCTGCCCACAATCAATTATTATTTTTCACCATTGGCTTTTTGAGTCTCCTTTGGAGTCCCAATTTTTAATCAGATTTGAGAATAATTATGCTATCCCATAGACTTATTAACTTTTATTAAGCCCACACGAACTTATGACAGTTATTATGAAAATATATCAATAAATCTATTTAAAATTTGATCAGAAATCATGTTTTTACAGCTCGACGTTCCAGAAAGATTGCCTTTTTCTAACTTTCTCGATTTCTTTTTCTAGTGCCCATTTGCATGCCCAACGATCAGGCGGACTTCACAGGAAGGATGGCAACTGTCACGGGTTGGGGACGACTTAAATACGGTGGTGGTGTGCCCTCGGTGTTGCAGGAGGTGCAGGTGCGTGGGCAAACGGGAGTTACCATAGTTCTCTGCTGTGTCTAAGACGATTAAAACTTTTAATTGCTTTCCTCTATGTTACAGGTACCAGTTATCGAGAATAGCGTCTGCCAAGAGATGTTCCACACCGCTGGACATAATAAGAAGATACTCAGCTCCTTCCTCTGCGCCGGATATGCCAATGGACAGAAGGACTCTTGCGAAGTGAGTTTTTTAATTACGCGGTTGCATTTATGTAACTCATTTAATCAATCAATCTGCTTGCAGGGTGACAGTGGAGGTCCTTTGGTGCTGCAGCGTCCTGACGGCCGTTACGAGTTGGCCGGAACCGTTTCCCATGGCATCAAGTGTGCGGCGCCGTATTTGCCGGGCGTGTATATGCGTACGACATTCTATAAGCCCTGGCTGCGCAGCATAACGGGTGTTAAATAGGCCACAAATACGCACAGCCTGTAACTGTAAATAGAAGTAGAGTTAGAAACTAGAAACAAAGTTCAACAACTTTCGTATAATTTATAATTCGAACGTCGCATTCTGGACTCCCCTTCA
The DNA here is from genome assembly GCA_037043535.1 of Drosophila putrida. Classification (NCBI taxonomy): domain Eukaryota; kingdom Metazoa; phylum Arthropoda; class Insecta; order Diptera; family Drosophilidae; genus Drosophila; species Drosophila putrida. The sequence goes on along the minus strand of JBAMBI010000160.1, from coordinate 5,180,068 downwards.
TTTACCCCACTCTCATCCCATTCACTGTCATTAGCTTAATTGGAAAAGTGTAGCAGCAGAACAGAAAAAGAAAAAAGAAAATTAAAACGAAGAAAATACTCGTGAAACATGAGCAGGACACAAATTGAGCGCCGTTATAGTTTTAGATGCACTCAGTGACTCTCAAACTGCAAGCGATTAATTTGTGTTGCATACTTTTAATAGCGCGTGCCTAACAGAGTAGTCTGAATGTGTTTAATAATTACAAATTAAACTAATTTATGAGCTTAATACGCAATAATAATTTAAGGCATATTTATTTTAATGCTAAGCCTATTTATTTATTTATTTAACTTATTTTATATATATTTATTTATGGATGATTATTGCTGTTTTTTTTGTATTCGCCAATTTCATTTGATTTAACTAAAAACTGAACGCGTTTTGATATTCATATTTTAATAATAATAATAATAAATTGTTAATTTTCATAGGCAAATTGTTGTTATGTTAAAATGAAAGAGAGCGAGCGAGAGAAAATGTTTTTAGTTCAATTGAATTTACTAATTATTTAATTTATTTATATCTCTATATATACGAGTACATAAAAAATTGTTAGCAATTTAAGTGCAAACAACGAACAAATCGAACAGAAATATGACGAAATAAACGAAAGTAATTTAGTGAAATCGACATTGTATTCACATTTCTATATCCTTTGGAGAATTGACTTGGCTTGCGTGTATCTGTCTTGAATTTGAATCAGCAAATCCCAAATCCATCCGCAATCCATTCACAAAGTGAAGGGCAAGCAAGGTCATGAAAAGTTAATTCGATTTCATATAATGCAATAAAATTCATCTCGCAAATCCGAAGAAAGCTGCAAGACAGTCGGTCTACAACTTTGAAATGAAGGAAAGTACTCAAACTTGAGGCAATTTCAGCAAGTAAACTCATTTACTGAAAATAACCATTGGCACTGCACTTGGCAGCCATGGAGGCTTGACTTGATTATCCCCTCATCCGGTGCACTGTACTGCATATTGAATTCCATAATGGCAAAAGCATGTAGCTGGAGTATTAACCTATTTGCAATTGAGCAACTCTCTCAGGTAACCAGCTGCCGAGATAGACCAACAATTTCATTGCCTAAGCAGCAGTTGAAACAACATTTTATCGACAGTATTGCGTATACTTTAAAGGCATTTTCCATCTTCTTTAGGGAAAAATTTCGTATTGAATACACCCTCTGATATTTTTGTGTATGCTATAAAAAAGATAAAAAATAACATTCAGTTGGGAGGGCCCAACAGTAAACTATTCTGGGGAAATAAATTATTTGTGGCTGTATCGACTTGGTTTCTTTGCGATTTGTGGATGTAACGACTCGGCTTCTGTTGCTGATCGAGAATATATAAAGTTAATGGGGTCTGCTAGACCTCCTTTTGGCTGTTACATCCTTTTTTTAATAAACTTAATATACCCCTACAGCGTAAAAAATAACATAAAATTCATTTCTTCAGTTGAGTGCTTCTCTAATCACCTAATCACCTTAATAACTAAAACAGAGTGTGGCTTAAATTCATTGTTTAAATTTGGAAAGCTATTAATTCTTATTTCTAGCTCCGTAAATCAATATAAAGTGATAAGAGTGCGTCAAATTCAGTTTAACCTTAGGTAATTGAATAAGAAAATGTAAATATTGTGTATAATCAGTCACGTGGGGAATATCATAAGACGTCTTTACGTTCTTTAAGATTTTCCATGTTTCAGTTATTGAGTTCTTTTTCATCTACTCATTTATAGACACATGGAATTGAAATTATTCAAGCTAATTCTTTTGTTTTGAATAAATTTACAAGGTAAATAAATTGATTAATTTGCATATTCCAGACGAGAACAAGGACAAACTAAAATTTAGCCTGAACTTTGAGGAATTAAAAAGGTAGCTGCAGGCATTTTGCCTTGGTATTTTTATCACAATTTATCCAGAATACAAGTTGGCGAGCAGCCAGCAGCGATTTGTTGTCATTTAGCTATATCGACAGGCGTTTTTAGACACTGAATGGTTGTAGTCCTCCGGCACTGAACAAAAAATACAAGACACTCTGTGCTGAACGAGTTCAAGCAGTTTGCCAGGACGACACTGCTTGATGTGACGTCATTAGGAGCCATCCGAAGGATAGGTACATAAATGAATGTAGCCTTTCATTGATTCGTCGTAGGCCTTTAAGTTGACACAAGAATACACACATACACACACACAGACAGAAAGCTTTTCTGTTGCTGCTCCACCAAAATTTAATTCATAAAAATGCACAGAGCTGGCGAAAAAAGCTCGCAGAAAAAAGCTTCTCTAGATTGTGGCATTGTCATGCGGCAGCCGACAGGTGTTGTCTCAGTCGCAATAAGGATACACCAGCAGCAGGTACACACCAGCTCCTGCTACTTGCCACCTGCTACTTGCCACAGCTCCAACAATAATTCGTGTGTGTTGTGATTGCACTTGAAGCTATTTGCCATTTGGCAGTTCTGTTCTGTGAATTCATGTAAGTGCCTGTGAATGCAGCATGTGGCATTAGGCACTTAGGCCTGCCACTAGTCTGCTACATCAGTTTCAACCGCTGCAGGCAGCAGTATTTGCATAATTTACGTGCCCCCGTTGCAACTATCGTTTATCCAGTGTCAAGTGCTTAGTCTCTGTGTTACTATTAAGGCGCGCTGACATAATTAACTTTTGCAAGCGGCGAACTCATTTGCATCCAATAATAATTACACACAACGCCCCATTTACGTGTGTGGGCGTGTCACATCATAGCACAAAAACACACACCTAACATCAGTTCACGTAAACTATTCAACTTATCAAGTTCCTTAGCTGATGAAATTCCTTAATGACCATTTCCCAGGCCACATTTGTTAAGTAGACATAACCTGGGACTAAACAAGTCATTAAATTGTCAGCGCTTGTCATTTGAGCTGGATTTTATGAGCTGCCAAAGAAAGTCGCGCAAAAAATGCCAGAATGTTCTCTGTTACACGTAGAGAGAAGTGTCTTTATTTGATCCCTAGCTCAAGTGGGATGATTCATATTTAACTGACTTCACAGATATTCTTTCAAATACTCATTTTACAATACTCTCATAATAAAACCAAAAGAAAAAGTAACACTTAAAAGACGAAAGCTGCAGACTCTCATAAATTATTCCGGAACTTTAAAAATGTGAATTATTTTCAGAATTACAGTCTCTTACATTTTCCTTACTAAATGAACCGACTTTCATTCCGAAAATCAATTGGGTTAGACCTAATAATTGATTCTGAATTTAATTTCAATTGATTCGAGTAGTTTATTTTATTAACTGCAGAATTTTTTCTCGAAACTTGCAGAAATATTTTAAAGTCTCAGACATATTTTTAGATTTACCAAATTTAATGAACAATAGATAGTTTGTTTTGGAGTTTGTTTGGTCTCTAAATTGATTATGCATCTAAATTTTGTTAGTTTGTTGAATCACAATACTATGAGTGGAAAATAATTGTTCTTAGAGCATTAAAAATTAACTACAAATTTAAAATACTTAGTTTTAGATTTATTCAGAATTCTTTTAAAGTAAGCTGTGTTAGATATGGCTTATTTATAGCTATAGAAATTGACTGATTGCCGATACACACACACTTGCGCTAGTTTTACTGGCAATCAGTCAATTCCTATAGCTATAATTAAGACATATCCAATAATAAATTATTTATTTTAGCCAAACTTTAGACAGGCACTCCCAAAAACTCCGGCACGCGCCAGGTGTAATCATCCCGAAAAGAACGTTAGACAGCAACAGTTGTTCTTTTTGTTGTCTTTTTGCTTTTCGTTTTCCTAGCTTTGATGTTAAAATTTAATTAGCTAGCATTTCATAATCCAACAAAGTTATGCATGTTATTTTTGCTGTGTGGGCCCTTTTAACCTTATCCAAACATTTCAGCAACTTTCGGCCAACGTGTGTCCCAAAAAGTTTACAAGAAGTAATGAAAATGAAAGGTAGAATATATATCTGTTAAAAAGTAATTTGTAATTGTCAAAAAAAGTGTTCAGACTGTGTGTAAACTCTTCTTTAGACCTAGCCAATTAATGAAATTGATTCAAGGCAATGCCTAGCCCAAGACATTCAGATAATGAAATGTTTCAATTACATTGTTCGAGTATCGCGTGGGGTATTTAAGTCTATTTTTAAACACTGTACCTGCAGTAAACACACTGATATATAAACAGCTGTCAAAAGCTCGAAAAGTTAACTATATAATTGGCAAAGTGTTGCAAGCGGCTAGAACTTACACGGATATCAAATATTTTTTTGAATTATTTATGGACGAGCAAAACTTTGTTTGCCCACATTGTGAAGCTCTGAAGCATATTGCCCAACAAACTATGCAATACTTTTGATTCTTTAAGTTGGTTAAGTCAATGCTTTGATATATGGATATGTTAGCTGACAGCCGGGTAATAAAAAGTGCCGACAGAAAGAGTAGAAGACTTAACATAGAGCGAGAGAGAGTATAAGACCCATAAATTAAGTCACTGTCGGTAATAATACTAAAAGCAACCCTTATATACACTCACATAATTTTAATGACCTGCTGGTTCAGGCAAGTAATGGCGAAGCGAAGTCAGACCAACGTTTCATTCCTGATCTGCGGTCGTTTTGATGAACCGGAAACGCCTTTTATGCCACAACGTTTAATTCAAACGGCAATAAAGGCAAGCTGACCATTTGTTGGCTGCGTTTTAATTAAGGCCGTGTTTTGGTTTTCACACATTTTCACAGCTCAACAGCCCAACGGCCATGTGGTGTTACTAACATTGCAAATATGAGAAGCATTCCATTGCGGGCTGCACTAGCCCTGCTACTGATGGTGCTGGGCATGGCCACACAACTGAATGCCACCATAGCATCGTCAGCCCACACGGCCGATATAAATTGGCAACGCTCTTCGCTTTTTGGCCGCAATTCACGCAATTTGCGGCAGCGCAATACGGCAGCTGTAAGAGGCGATCTAGTTGCCGATGTGGGCGGAGAACCAATTGGTATGATTGCCAGCAATCTGAATAACGCAGGATATAATAATGAATATGGCCAGCTATTTGCACCATATGATATTGAGAAACAACAGCAACAGGAGCTGCCGCAGCAACAGGTGAGTGCAAACACAAAAACAGAACCAATTAAGCTCAGGGCCAAATGAATCTCTCTCCGTAGAGTTGAATTAACAGCAAGACAGTTAATTAAAATGGGAATAACAGAAGCAGATGGCAGTTACAGGTTGTATTGCATAGAGTGAATATTAAAACACAATGAAACAGACTAAAACTGTAGGACCAGACTGTAGGTTCAGAAAGGATAAAAGATTAAAATTTTAACTTAAACGATATAACTTGTTCAATAAAATAAAGTTAGTGATAACTAGTGACGATAATCATTAAAAGTTATATTATAAAAATCAAACAGTAATGATTAATAATATCTTTTTAGGATCTTTGTCAATGATACAGATTATTTTTCATAAAAATAAAAATTGTATTCATGTTTGAAAGTATGTATTGTTTGTATATTTTTTTCGCTCAAAAGAAATATTTTCAATTTATTTCTTTTATTCCTTTTTTAAAATTGTTGATTGTCCTTGTAAATGAAACCCAAAGGAAGCATTAAATAAGTCATTATTTACGAATGAAAACAGATCTCGAGATATAGTCATTAAAAGGAATACAGGCTTAACTTCAAACTGTTACATACTTTAAATTTAAACTTTTGCCTGCTTCTCTTAAATCTTATTTGTCTTTTAAATTTAAGAGTTTATTTGCTTAAATAATCTGTCCACTGCGTTAAACTTTCATCAATTTATAAAAACTGCAGTAGAGATATATTAAAATTACTTCTATTGCTTGCACAGTAAAAAGCAATCTGTGCTATGAAGCTCTGAAGTCCCTAAAGCGCAATATATACCAATTTCATTGCTCATACGCAGCGTGTGCTGAACGAACGGCCGCCCCCGAGCGAGGTGCGATGTTGTGAACACAAATTGAAATGAAACACTGTGTGCAGCTGTTGTTCATTAATTTGAATTGCCCACGGGCAGAGTTTTCAGGTAACAAGGATTTAAAGTGTAAAGCTCAAATATAAATGAAAAGCAAAATTATTTAATTAGTTGCCCCAAATGTGACACTCACTTAATTAGTGCCTAGTGAGGCATGAAATTCAAATGGCCAGCTATAAATTTTATTAAAATGTCGCACATACGCAACGTATGTCAAATAGAGCACACACCAAGCATGTGCTGTCCATAAAGACGCATTGTATGCTTTAATTTCTATATTTGCAACACCACCCCCACAATAAAGCCACAAGCACCACCGCTGTCAGCACAACTGCGTCACCAACAGACCGAAGTGTATGGGATTGTGGAGCCACTGATTGAGGACACGCCTTGTGCTAACCGCGCCTGTGTCCTTAACGATGATTGCTGCCCAACAGGAGTCTGTGTGAACACCTACGGCGGTAAGTGAGCGACAAGAATGGGGTCGTATAATTGCAACTGACCCAGAACGCAATAATTTAACAGAGGGCAAATGCGTTTATGTGTTTGGTCATCAACGGGATGTTTGCCAGCGACATGGCGACTGCGCGCCGGGCAGTGCCTGTATGCTTGCCCCACAAGAGGGTATTTGGCGTTGTGCAACGGATACGCCTCTGCTGCCGGAGCTATTCAACGTGCGGCCAAAGCAGCCACTTGGTAGCGATTGCACCAGCAGTAGCGACTGCCAAGTGATCAAGTGAGTGTGACAGTTTTTTGAGATCTATCCTGTAATACAGAATTTGCAATCCTCATTCAATACAGTGGCATGTGTTGCCAGCAGCAGCGCTTGCATCATCGTGGCGCCACAAAGCTGAGCTGTGGCTTTTTTCGCGATCCCTTTGATTGCGTCAATGTGGCTCAAGAGGTAAGATCTGGTAAATCATTAGTGCACTTGATCATTACTAAACGATACATACTTTAGCACGTGGCCAACATTTTCCAGCATCGACACAACTGAGGGAGTTAAATGCTCGTCAACTGCAGACAAACTTAAGCAACGGCACCGATTGATAAAATGAGAATATTGAAATTACATATCAAACGTTTAAACAATATATATATCTTGATGTTATAACTATTTAAGTGCTTTAACCTATATACAAAATAATCGAGCAAATTGAGACAAGTTTTTAGTAGAACTACGTAATTATTTATCCACAAAAAGAAAATCAATTAAATACTGACTGAGGCATTCAATGTTATTACAGCAAGTATTACAATATAAACTTTTATTCCAATTAGCTCGTTCAAATTCTTAATGTTAACCATAAAAATATTTATAAATGTAATAGTAAATATAATAATAGAAGACCATAATCAATATGTGGACTGTACCTTTCTTTTAGCAGCACATTGTATTCCCATTCGGATCAAGTCAAGTCATCGCAAATCCGCATAAATGTACACGTACATATATATCAAAGATAAATTATAAATTTAAATTAAACCTTTGTGAATGTATTTTTTAATATAAACATACCAAGCATAAAATGTTAATGAAGAAACAATGTAAGCAAAACAAGCAAACAAATAAACAAAAACATACAAATTGTAAAGCACGCGAAAAGTGCAAGGGGCACACGCCCGGTAAAACCAAAAAGAAAAAGACAATTATTAATTCATTAAAACTCACTTTGGGACACACAGGCGAGTTCACAAGATTTGTTTACAATGTGAAAAATTATATCAAATAAGATGTGATTGCCTTCTGATTGCACAAGAAGTTCGAGCGTATAAACTCAATATGTTTAATTTGTGGTAGGAACTTCCTATTTTTTTTTTAACATATTCTATGTAGCTATAATACACATACATATGAATAAACCTTTAATGGAGGCAACGTCATGTGAATGTTTTTCAATTAGGTCCTATTCATGACCTCGACTCGTTCTGGTAAAGTCGAGAGCAAAAGAAAAAGAACGGAAGTCCCTCAAGTAATTTACAAATGGCAAAGGAGAAACTCAGACCTGGCAAAATTTCATTAAAATTCTAATTAATGCACTTTTGGCCAAATGAATAAGTTAACAATTTTGCCAGCCAAACGTGCCTTAAGCTGAAAGACGATGGAATACAAAAACATCAAGGCGAGTTGTTATTTTACAAATATTTTGGGTTTTTATTTAAAGTGCCAGTAAAAACGCAGCTTAAAGCTAAAAGTTAGACTCTGTTTACACTTTCAACGCTTTTGTTTGTTTGTTTTCAACAGTACACCGTAAATGCTCCACATGCGTTACACAAACCAAATACCAATTCACATTCTTCTCTTTCTCTCTCTCTCTCTCTATCTCCCGATTTTCTTATCTATTCCCCTTTCATTATCTCTGTTAAGTTACGTTTTAATACACATTACAAACACTTTTACATTTTTCTTAATCTTTCATTCCCTTCTTGAGCCTAACAACTAACTCATAGTTAATTCTTAAATTTTTCCGTTTTCTTTTCATAATAACCATTAAAGTGGTTTTCCATTTCTCAGCTGCAAAATAGGAAATTAATTTCTTTTGCATAAATTTGAATTTTTGCAAATTGTGTGAAGCCTTTTGTATGAGTTTATCTCTTGGGATTTGATTTTCAATTTGTCTGTCAATTATAACTCAGTACTGTCTAAGTTGCCTCTATTGTGATTTTACCAATATTTTTCCCTTTTCATTCTGAAACTAATGCGAAAAAGAAGTTGGGAACAAACCCATTTTGGGTAAGGTAAAGTTTATAGGCATTTAATCGGACTTGTCTTTTCAGCAACTTGTGGGCATAGGGGCAGGGGGAGCTTTTGATTACAGTTAAACATTTATCAATTTAACATTGTTACAAATTATTCTCTCTTTTCATTATTATTTACACATTTTACAATTACAGGAATATTTTTCGTAAAAACTTAAATATACAATCTGTTAATTTGCAAATGGAATATGAAAAGAACATTCAGCAAATCACACTTTACATATTACTGTTACAGGAAATTAATTAAGTTTAACCTAACATTTAATTCGTAATCAATTCTTATATAAGTTTTAGTTGTTTTGGTGTGCCTAAATTAATAGGAAATCAAATTTCGCAGGCCGAAAGATATAACAATATATGTACTTATATATTTATATAGTTTTTCTCGTTAATTGTATATCAAATAGAATTATAATTATAATTAATGATGCTTAAAATTGATTAGATATAGGTTAAATTAATGGCTTTTCTTTTATTTTAGTTTACTTTAATCTCTCATTTGATGTTGGGAATTGAGGAAACATTTGATGTTTTATAGAAACTACTATTGCAGGCTTATGTTGTGGTAAAGTGGGTGAGTGTGAGTGTGAGTGGTTGTAGAGTGGTGTAGACATATAAAACTTTTAGTTCCTGAACATTTTAACATACAATCAGATCTCAAACGTACACGACAGCTCTTGTAGAATGACTTAGAATTACATTTTCTTCAATATACTTAATCGTTTTGTTCATGAAACATCCCAAATTCCTAACAATGCAATCTAGCATAGATTGTTCCACTCTTTTATATCTTTAGATTTGCATTATAGTTACAGTAAAGATAGGAAGAACAAGCTTTGGTTATATAGAGGGGAGGTGCACATTTCAGGATAGGAAAACAACAAAAAAAAAAAAGATAAACATTGTTGATTAATGTTTGCTAGATGAACTAATAAGCAAGCGATATCTAAATATTTGTATATAGATTTATGTTTGTGTAAATATGATTACGATGTATGTATGATTCACTTAGGAGACGCACCCTGTATGCCAAGCAACGTGGTTGTGGGCGTATAGGGGAGTATCGAGGGATTGTGGCATGCAGCTTGTGAGCAGGCGGCGCGCCCATTAATATTTTATCATCTGTTTTGATTTTCCTATCCTTCTTGCTTTACTTTTATTAATTTTGTTTTTATTGTAATTCGTGAGTTCCTGAGTTTTGTCAACGATAAACGCCTAAAAAATGTGTTGAATTCTCTCTCATTGTTTGTAAACGTATTTCTAAATGTGTATAATCGCTACGGTCTCTATAATATTATATTGATATAATGCAGCACAAAAGTTGCCTGCAAATTGCAACTTGTCCTTATGTAATTTATATTTTATTTCTTTTACAATATTTTTTTGATATATTTCTTTTTTGGAGGTTCTGCTTTTTTCTCACTGCTGCTCAGTCTTGGCAAAGTCTATTAACTGTCTGTATTTTGTTTGTGAACAGTGGCTATAAAAAATATACGTATGTAATATGTATGCATATGTGGTTGTATACATTTATGCCCTAATCGTTTAGCACTAATGGCAGTGCGACGGTTTTGTGGCGCGCCGCTCTGTGCAATTTTTTGGGTGTGAAATTAAAGCAAATCTCAGCAACAATTTCAACGAAATGTATGTACAAAAGTATAAAAGCAAAAATTGTAGGGATAATAAACTAAAAAGATTACAGTGCAATTGCAAAGCGGGAAGAAGTGAGGATGGCTAAGGAGCGATTGTTATTCGTTAAACCTAATTATTTACAAAGTATTTGTTATTGGTTGGTTTGCTTGATTGGATTATCATATTTATGTTTATGTTTAGCTTAGTATTTTTGTTTTTGCTGCTTGTCGCTTGAAGGTAACACGGGGCCAGGTTACAGGTTACACAGGTGCGATGTACACAGTTAAATTAAACGCATTCCTTTTGGCTATGCACTAGAGCCACAATCAGTTCTTGACCTTGTCCTCTACACGTATACTGGCTAGAGTCTTTTTGATACGCAGTGCGGTCAGACGTGCCACTGGATTGGGATACCAGCATTCCTTCATGACCTTAGCCATGTTATGGAGCACATCAGAGGCATGCCAGCGATTGGGAATATTCGGTCGACTCTTCTCAATGCAAACCACCTGAAAGCAGAGAAAGCACAAATTTATATTTTTATAAAATATATTTCCGTCAATCCTTTGTGTTTTGAAGTTACCTTTTTCATTTCTTCAATGCTTGGATCTGGCTGCACAGCATCCCAGTAGGGCAATTGGTATTCCTCAAAGATCATGCCCATGTTGCAGCGGCGTGCTATCTCCCAGAGTATCAAACCAAAAGCATAGACATCCGCCCTCTTGTACGAATCAAAGTGTTGGGCATTCATGCTCTCGTCCAGCACCTCGGGTGCCATATAACGCTTAGTTCCAACGCGATGCGTTGACGGTATGTCCACAGAGTCATCTTTCTCTACATGTCGCACTGCCAAACCTAAATCTCCAATGGCACAGCTCAGATTCGACTTGACAAGTATATTCTTTGACTTCAGATCGCGATGGGCAATCGCTGGTTTTCCTCGTGTGCCCACAATATCCATGTGCAGATGTGCCAGCCCAGTGGCAATGCTTAGAGCCATATTCAACATGGTATTGGTGTCCACAGTGTGGGTCGTTAGATAGTCAAACAGCGAGCCGTTCTCGTGATAGTCCGTGACCAGCCAAAGTTGAGTCCAGGTGCCATTATCTGTACAAAAGAGAACATTCAATGTAACAAGGCTTTAACAATCAATAAATAAAGAAACACTTACCCTTGTTATCGGCTGCTATGAAACCCAATATATTCTCATGCCGCAACATAACCGTTTGATATATCTCTGCCTCACGGAACCATGAGCATTCCTCTCGGCTGGAAAAGATCTTGACGGCCACATTCTCGCCACGCCAGCGACCACGCCAGACCTCACCAAAGCGTCCCTTGCCAATAACGTGGCACAGTTGCACTTGGCGTGCAATCGAACGTTGCACGAGTAGCGGCAGTCCAGCTTTATAAATAGAACACATTAAGTTAACTTTTAAGGCCGCAGGATGGAATGAAGTAATCACAAAGGTTTAACATTTAACATTTAAACTGGACTTAACCCACTATTAAAACTCTTATTTGCATACAAAGCAACTTAAAAAGTGTTTCAAATACAATAAAGAAAGCTTTAAAGAGAGTTTAGCATTAAATCGACTAAAGACATGAATTGGAGACTGAATTAAATTAAGTCAACTGCATTAAAAAAACTATCTCTAAGGTGATTAAGTTGAAAGTTAGACTGAACACTCTTTTAAAGATTTCATGTACTTACATATCTACCTTAATACAAGTTTTAAGTTCGCTCCATTGAGCTTTAACCTATTACCCACCTGAACCTGATCCCGATGTAGTCATCTCAATCATATCATGCAGCGTCGTATTGCCATTTAGTATGGGATCGTAAACAGAATCCTCCTTGGCAAAGGGTCGTCCGTTGGCCAAACGCTTGCGACGCTGACAATAGTACCAGGTCAAAGTGCCAGACAGACAGATGATTAACGTGGCTCCCACAATGATTGCTACCAATTCCCAGCTGCTCAGCGTCTTATTAGGCAGAAATTCTAATAGAAATATAAGCTTGATTAGTTGAAGGTTTACTCGGATGCTCGAAAGAGATTGCAAGCTTGCTAAAGCCAAACATGAAAATTAATGGAAAATTAAATGCCAGAAAGTTAGTGAATATTTTAGGTGAAGGCAAACATGCTGTAAGCAAACAGTGAATAGAATTCATAATTATTATAACCAGAAACACAAACCAAATAAACTTATGGTGCATGCTAATTAAACAGTTAGTTTATGGTGCTACTGCTGGTGTTTATGTGCGTCTGTGTGTGTGTGTGTGGGTGTGTGAAGTGTGTTTGTGTGTTGTAATTTAACTACGTGCATTTTTCACTAACCTGCATATGACTTTGATAGTTATCTACAAACCTTTGCAAATTTTGCGGCGCAAACTTAAAAACCACTTAGCAACAAACTGAAATAACACATACATACAAATGAATACACACCCACAAACATACATACATGGACGCAAACACAACTACTAATAATATTTATATGAGTACAAAAAAAAAATTAACAAAAAGAATGCTGCAGACAGCAAAAACACAAAAAATGCGGCCATAAATGAATGAAATGAAGCCGACTGCTGCAGCGACCGCGACTGCGACGTTGTCTGCAACGCTTGGCAGCAGAAGCAGATGAATGAATGCATATATGAATGCATAAACAGAACAGAGAGGGAAACTGAGACAGAGAGAGAGAAAGAGAGAAAGGGGTAAACAAATGCGCCGTCTGGAATGACGAATGTGCTGCAGTTGTTGTTGTTATTGTTGGTGTTGGTGGTGGTGTTGGTGGTTGGCCCCCTTGAGACAGTTGTTGTTGTTGTTTTTGCCTACTTACTTTTTTATGCAGTTGTTTGGCTTTTTATGTGCGTCGTGTCGTCTTTTTAACAAGTCAATATGAATGATGCGAAAGGTCAGCAGACAACTCGAAATACAGCCAAGCGACAAGTGGGTGGGTGGGGGTGTGGTGACAAAAAACCCAAGCAAAACAACATGGAAGAAAAGGTGGAGAAGTTGGAGTCGAGGCCACAAAAAACAACGCAGACAAGGTGAAATACACAACAGCAAGTGTGAGTGTAACGTGTGTTGTTCAAAACGAAGAACGAGAAATCCCAACCTAAATGTTTTTTTATACCCTTGCAGAGGATATTAAAGTTCTTTAACGAAATGTGTAACGCCATAAAATTAATATAGCTTTCTTTCTTGAAGATGGTCATGTCTTAGAAAAATCGAGTTTTGAGTTATTGATATTGAAACAATCCATATTGTGTAAATATATATTTTTACCTACTCACACTCATTATGTAAGAGTCAAAGGCGCTAAATTTAAAAGCTCTAAGTGCAGTTTTCTCGAAATGCAGTGCTTTTAAGTTATCCCACTTTTCCCGTAAGTGAGTAATACACTTGATCAGGACGGCGATCTGGATGTATATACATGTCTGTCCATCTTTCCATGTGTTTCCATACAAACTAGTCCCCCAGTTTTTAACATAAACTGGGTACATATCCGATCGGAACACTATATCATATAGATGTCATATGAATGATAGGACAAACAATAAATATTAATTGAAAAACATATTTATTTCTTTAGTTATCGCGACCAAAATGGCACATGTCTTTAATAAGGATTCATCGAGCTGCCATTGAGCCGATAAAAAATACACTTGTAGTAAAAACAAACTTCTGTTAAACTCGAAAAAAAACTGGCATCAGACGAGCCTTGAATCTGCAAGGGTATAAAATCTTTGGTGTGCCAAAGATAGCTATATTGAATTTTCCTTTATTTTTATTCTATTTTAAGACGTCACAACGACACAAGAGAATGTGGGGCAGTGTGAGAGGGAGGGCAGGACAACAGCGTGCAGCATGACAGGTATGAGGTGTGAAAGGCGTTTTTTTGTGTGTGTTTGTGGCTTTGACTTTCGTTGCGTGTGCCACAAATTTCGGTCTAAAAGAAACGCAAATAATGCGGTGCAATGACATGGGCGTGGCTGAAAGTGGGCGGTTAAGTGGTGGAGAGCACGTATTCGAATAAGTGTGAATGCTTATGTGGTTCAAATACTTTGTCACTGATGAAGTGTGTTGATGTATGTATGCGGTTCGATGGATGGATGAATGGATAGAAGGATGGATGGTGGGTTTAAGCAACTCTCACCTGGTATAACACCATTGTAATTTTCACGTGTATTGCAAAATTCATCTTGACAACACTGTGTGGAGGAGATCGGTGTCTTGTCATGACACCAGGCGGGATCTTCGGGTGGTAAGTGGTTTGCAAGGTTTAGGCATCTACATACATACATACATATACATAATAGTCTCGATTCGATTTTAAAGCTAATAGAGTTTAATATAGGCTAAAATTTTAGTTACAAACTACTTAGTTAGTGGCGGGGGGCGGGGTTCAAGTAAAAAGGACTAGTTGTTTTTTGCTGTTGTTGTTGTTGCTGTTGATTTGCTGTATTGGTTGTTGTTGTGGTGGTTGTGCACTTGATAAGCAGCAGCAGTTGTTGTTGTTGTTATTATTATTTTTATTATTTGTAGTATTACTCTTGCAGTTTACGACTTAAATATTAATGTGGCATTAGCTGTAGATAATTTAAAGCGCGGCGAGCGTGCAGCAAAGGCGTGGGCTGAGAGGGGCGTATAGCGGAGGTTGTTCACAAAAATGGGAGACACAACTGGTTGCGACACTAGCAACAAGGATACGTTGTGCTAGGTGCTAACTTTTAGACTGAATCAAATGTCAATGTATAAAGAGCAGTTTAGGAGCTCCCATGTTCATTATATACAATACAAACATCAGAGATATCACAACACCAGTAGAGAATATGCCCAATGGTAGTTCAATCTTATGCTGGGAAAAAAGGAAAATAAACCTCGATTCAAAGTTAAATAGGAAGCACAGAGAAACACAATTTACAGTATCGTCGAAGACACAAAGAAACTACAATTAGAGTTTTTAAAGGTTTGTTGTAGGTCGATCTTATCGATAGTATCAAAAATTCAAAAAGTACAGGAAGCCATACCATTAATACCCCTATCGGATAATCGAAAATATATAACTCTACCCACTACATTTTGAAGTTTTCATTGCAAAAGCGAAAAGTTGAAAACTTCAAGTGCATGCAAGAAATTGATAAATATCCATAAGGATAATTTTAATACAATACTATTTACTAGGTGTAGGTGTTGTTTTTGTAGTTGTTGTTGGTGTGCATTTCAAATAGTGAAAAGATATTTATATAGTGTAAGGCAGAGCAGAGAAAAAGGCGGCAAGGCGGATAACGTGCATAAGATCAAAAGAAAAGAAATCTAAAAGTCGGAGGACGATCAAAAGCAAAGTGCAAATAGAGAAGTAAATAGAAGAAATGTTTAAAATATTTAAAATCAATAATAAGTCGACTACTAAATTGTTGTGCAAACCGAATAAAAATAATTATTATTATTATTATTAATATTGTGTCGTGTTGTGCATAAAGTGTAAAAATTGTTGTTTATTTTGTTGTTGTTGTTGTTGTGCATAATTAGCATAGGTTACAAATAAAGAGTGCAGAACCAAAAAGCTTTTTAAGTAGAGAGAAAAGATTCGTTTATCTTGTTGCTATAGTTTTGTATTTTTGTTGTTGTTGTTATTATTTTGTTTTTGATTTTGATTTATATTTGCTGTACCTGGTTCAAATATGGTTTTCATAAGCTCTTCCTTATTGCAGAAATCCTTACTACAACATTTAATTCTATACGAATTGATTTTACTGCGACTGGAGAGGCATTCCAGAGGCTCGCGATGCAGCTCGTAAGTCTTATAGAGGCAACTGTACAGCGTAATAGACCAATACAATTAAGTATAAGAATGTGTGTGTTCAGGTGTGTGTGTGTGTTGTGTGTGCGTTATATTAAAAGAGAGCAACGACGAACGAGCGAGCGAGAGAAGAGAACGTTCAGAGAGAATAAGAGAATGTGCAGCGCAGTAAAGAAGAGAGCGCGAGTGGCATTTGATATTGATTTGGTTTCATTTGTCGGGTGTACACGAGCGTTAAAAGATAGTAAACAGAGAGAGAAAGAGAGAAATCAAATTAGTAAAGTTTATTGCTCTTGTTGTTGTTGTTGCCTGTCTTTCGGCCAGTTGATAATTTGACACTCAGTCTGGTTAGTAGCAATCAAAACAGAAACGAAATAAAAACAAAATTTGTTGCCAGGAGCTTAGCTCGCTCTCAATATTGTTGTTGTTGCTGCAGATATTGTTGTTGTTGTTGCTGTTGCTGTTGAAGGTTTTAGTATTGTGCGCTGCATTTAATTTAATTAAATTATTTATTTATTATTTTGGTTTTGGTTTTGGTTTTTTTGAGGTTAGCTTCAAGTCGAACTTTCAATTCGAACTTAACGAACGAGCATGGTAGAAATAGAAGAACAAGTTCAAAGAACGAACAAACAGGAACAAAGCAACTTGAACGACGTGCGTTTGTTTCTTGAATGATGGCAGGTTGGTTAGGTAGAGGGAGCAGTTGAGGAGAATATATTGTAGGATGGGATGAACGAAAGACGTGCACATCATAGCGCACCTTCGTAGATAACTGATGGCACCTGGCCACCAATTGTGGTTTTATCCATGGACGGCGCATAGTACTTGATAACGGGACGCAGATATCGATTGCAAAAGTCACGATCTTTGCAACAGGCATGTCCGCCACGAACTGCGGCTGGACGAGCTGTCGGTCCGCCATGGCGACCATCGTTACACCAGATGAAACGTCCCGGTGGGAAACTCTGCGACATATTTAGGCAGCTACGCAACGAATTCGCACACACGGATTGTCATTGTATTTACCTATAATAATATTATCTCCAACTTACCGAAAACTGAAAATTATCTTGTTATCCTTGTCCTTTTCCACCGAGGTGAAACAATATCCATCCGTTTCGCAGATGTGGTTCGTTTCCTTGCATATATCACAATGACATTTGATCATTTCTATAGGAATGTAAGAGGAACATGATTACAAGATTGAAAAAAAAGACAATTTCAATTTTAGATAACATTCTGACTGGAACATAGCCTGAGTAAACTTGATAAATAGTATCAATATAAGTATAATTTACATTCTTTAAAATCCAGGCATTTAAACCGTTTCCGAGACCGTATCCTTTTAAGTGATAAGTGAATATAGTTTTGGAACTTTTATGCGTTTTTTGGAAACCGAAATCATACCGGTATTTCGAAACCTAAACACAGGACTAACGATTAGCCATTACGAAACAGATATAACAAAATTTTACGAAACCGTTTTCCGAAAACTTTAACCGTATCCGTAACTGTAACCTTTATTCGTTTCGGTTTAAGTCCCTAATAAAACTATCTTCTACTTTTCATAAGTAACTTATTCACCTTAAATTTATCTGTTCATTATAGCCACAATTGTGTAACGCTTTTAAAAAAAAAGGCACCTCTTGACCATGTACCGTCAGCTCTATACCTCCTTGATTTTAGTTATTAAACTAAGATGAAACTTTATGCAGATCCTTTTGTACATATGCTGTAACCGACCTCATCGGACAACTTTATAATATATGTCACAAGCTGTCACAGATTTGTCAAAGGAGACATTGGTCAAAAATGTAGTACAAACAGCTTTGCTATGTTTTTTTAAATTCTCAGCGCATCTCACAAATTGCTCATTTCGTATTATTTATCTGTTACATTACCAATTACCAATTTTGGCTGAAATCTAAGAACTCTAATTGGACACATGGCTCTACAAAAGAATTAATTCTTTCGCGTGACGAATATAACACTTGTATTTTTTGAATTTTTTACAGTCTGTATAAAATATCTGTCCGTCTGTTCGAACGCGTAAATCTCAGCAACTGTTAAATAAAGGCATCAAATACTAAATGTGTGCTGTACTTAAACACAATACGCAGAACCTGTTTGTTCCCAATTTCGTCTACAAATCGAAGAACAAAAACTATCTCAAGAGCAGTTGTAAAGTTATAGTCAAGTGGTTTTATTTCGGCTACCGGTTGTTATTATTTATATACAAATATATAAATAATTATTATATCCGATGATTTTAGTATAATGAATTTCATTTTTTGGTTCCAATCAGCGTTTATGATAATAACCCTAACCAAACCAATAAAACGAAATTGACTGGAATATACAATCTGAATGAATGAGTGTATTTGAGTTTTTACTGTTCTAATAAATAAAAAAAACCGCATAAGGATATAAGTATCTCTGTCCCAGTGTGTCCTAAATTTGTATTACGCTTGGGTTACCTATTTTATTTTGATCATAATCAAATGTACAATCATTTATCAGTCAAAATGAAACTAATAGCAATTAGTTTGATGTTCTTAATTGATTTCAAGAGTTATCAGTGCGATCTTTAAGCTGCTGTCATGTGTCGCTTTGAGCCAATTAGCAAGTCTCAGCCCTATTTAGAGTTTCATTAATCATAATTCGGTCTTCTTCAGCGATCGCTGACATTCAAAGCAAAGACAGGGGAAGAGGGCATGATAAAAAGGGGGAAAGGGAGAAAGAGTAGGTGGTGGGCTCAAGTTTCTTGTACAATGCAAAAACAAAAGGCATTTAGCATAATAACAACAAAGCGGAGACACAGACGAGAAAACAAGTGCAAAGCGGAAAGCATAAAGAAAGAACCCAGACGAAGTCGACGTCGTCGTTGACGTTGGCGTTGGCGTCGCTGCTGACTTTACCCGCCAGTTTTGTTGTTTTGCTGCCGTTGCAGTTGCATTTGCAGTTGAGTTGTTGTTGTTGTTGTTGTTGTCTCTATAGGCACAAGTGCATGCAAAATGAGGGGGTGGCTGAAGTGGCAGTGTCTGCTGCAGTCAGTCAGCCAGTGTGGGTATGAGAACTGCAGCACATTGACATCAACAACAACACTCGCTGACGTCACGAGACGAGACGAGACAAGGGAATGAGTTGGGACAGAAACGGAGACAGAGGCCAGACGGAACGGTTTTTAAACTCCAACAAGCTTTTGAGCTGCTCTTTGAGGTGTTAAAGTCACGCGAGCCGCTTTTGAGCTCGTTTCGTCTGGTAGTAAGTATCTGATGTCTGTTGTCTGGTGTCTTGTGTCTGATGTCTGGTGTCTGATTTGGCGGCTTTTATTTCGGACTTACTTTCGTGCTTCTTGTTGTGCAGCGGTGCGTAAGTGGGCATCGACATTTGCAGCTGTGTGGCAGCAATGGATTCATTTGCTGCTGCTGGCAATAGGATTGGAACTGCGCTGCTGGTGTTGTCGTTGTTGTTGCCATGGTCGCTGTTATCAGCATTCATTAGATAAGCACCAGCTGTTTCATTTGTTGTTGTTGTTGTTGTTGCTTTTGCTACTGTTCTTATTGTTTTTCTCGTCGTTGTTGCTGCTGTTGCCTCTGGCAAGGCTTTGTGGCCAGTTTTTGTTGCCTCACTTGGGGTTTGAACAACAATTTCAATTGGTGAGGCTGCATGGTGTAATAGAAATCAAATTGGAATTTAGGTTAGTTTCACACCCAACTGCAATAGTAAAGAGTGTGGGGATTGGGATTTCCCCCTACATCCTTACCAACCAAAAGGTGGTTTAGCACTAACTTACCGTAGATTGCGTCAAGCAGCACTAACAGGCAGAGCAGCTTAAGCAATAGCCCCATTTTAATTGTTTTTCTTTTTGATAATCGCTGCCCGTTCGACATGTTTTTGTTTTCGTTATTGTGGATTTTTCTTTTGTTTTCCGCACACACACTTACACAAGCACGCACGCACGTACACACTCACAAGCGCGTTAGCTCAAAGTCTGTGTGGGGGGCAACAAAATTATTTTTACTCCTTGTTGACGACACAAACAAAACTATGCAAAGGAGGAGACACCGTCGACGCGGCTGACTGAAGACGGCAACTAATTTGCTTTATATTGCGCATTTATTGTGTAGGACTCGAAACTCGCGCTCTGCTTGAGCCGGAACGAGCTTACATTTTGTTTGAACATTCGTTTAGCGAGTTAATAATTGGCGTAAGCAGCAGTTTTTTTGGCCATTTGGCATTTAGTGCACTTGGCACACATATTTTTACAATTGAATGCACAAAAAATGTGCAAAATTTATTCACTTCTCTCAATCCAATTAGAAAAACTCATTCCCCTCCCACTTTACGGATAACTTTTCAGCCGTATTTTCATCACGTGAGTTTGGCACTTGCACGGCTTGTTTTTCCACTAAATATTATTTACAATTGTGCCCGGCACCTTGAATTGTATTGTGCACTGTTGTATTTGCATTAATTTGTGTTATTTATTTGTTATATATGCAATTTTGTTTAACGAAATCAGCGGAAAACCCGTCTGTGAATTTCAGAGTTGTGTCGTTTCGTTAGGGTTGTCGAAAACATATTGACATATCGATAGATACTTTTCGTGATGATGTATTTTTGCACGATATGTTTTGCGCACGATAGTATCGATGTTTTGGGCGATATTATTGTCGTTGCATCGAATATTATTTGGAAACAACAAATAATTGTCTATTATTGTTACTATTAAGATTAACAAATTGTAGCCAATTGCAATATCATAAAGGCGTTTTAGTTGGTTTAACAGAAATTTATTTCCGCTAGCTTTCTTAAGGTACTATTGCTATGAAAATGCCTGGTAATCAACAATAACATTTAGTTAATTTAATTATAAGGACGTCGCCACTTGCAACCATACTTGGTATCAATAATATCTATTGCCATAAGAGGCTCAGAAGTGAAAGTGGCGGCATGCCAGGCTCCGCGCCTTTGGAGAATCCTGAGAATGTAAATCAAGATTGTTAATACAAAATCAATAGATAACACAAGTGCTTCTTCTTGCCGCACGTGCTATAGGTACTCACCCAAATAAAGGACCATTGGCACAAAACCCCAGTGGAAAGTAGTCTGCACAATATCCACAACCACTCCTAGACGCTCCTTGACTCCCTCAGAAAGAACCATTTTATTTTATTAATGCAAGTAATTGCCAACAATGAACGCACACGCTCGTATTATGAAATGGATTTGCAACGAATCACCGACTGAAAAAGTAAAGTGTTGGTAACCGTGTTCTGTTTTTATAAAGAAAATTAATTAATGTCTGTTACATAGCAGTTCAAAATAAATGAATGCTCAATTTGATTTACCGACCAAAGTTCTAGTTTTGTTCACAATAATTTAAGCAAAGTCTACTTTTCAAAAAAAAAAGAATTTTTTTAATACCACTTTTCTACACTGCATACGAAATGTAAACAAATTGAAAGTGCTGCCAGATCTCGCCAATTATCAAGCATGGTGTGACTGTGACAGGTTCTGTTAGAGATGGGCACGGCGTGTTAAAAATTTTGCAAGCACGAACTCAACAAATTTATACATACAAATAAGTGCTACAAAATCAATTAGTGAACATTAATCTAAATTTAATTTTATTGAAATACGTTATATGTGATAAATATTTATTATCTTCGTTCTTCTAGTATTATATCTTGATTTTCGTGCTTTATTTATTTCACTCGAGCACGTGTCCAGCGCTAGTTCTTTCTTTTTGCAGCCCTGTCATATGGTGAGGAACGCTCGCCAGAGAATTTAGTTGCTTTTTATTTATTAAATGCATTAAATTAATCTCAGCGCAGAACGCTCGGAACTGCATAATAGAAAAGACGTGCTCAGAGATCATCACATCCACTTCACTCACAAATACAATGTAAGTGATAAGCAAGTGTCGACGACTTTCACACTGACATTTGGAATAAGGAAAAAAGTGAAAAATCAATTTCGTATTATGTAAGCTGGCCTGTGCTCAAATCGAAAATTGTTTATATTGCAGATTAAAATTGATTGATCGGACCATGAAAACAACTAATATTGGACTATATGCATTTCGTTTAACCTTCGGTCAGGTGAGCATTCGATAAGTAAAGACAACCGATACAAAATATAAACATGTGCAAAATATATGCAAATTAAGGGGAAATTACGCACAGTGGAAATTTCCCAAACACGTTCATAAAAAAAGAATCTAAACACACACACACAAAATAAATGGAGAAATTGAAGCCAGGCTGCGCCTGTGAGGAATGCCTGAGTAAGGGCTTAAATCACAAATTGCGCTATTTTTATATAAATCTCGAGGAGCAGCAGCTCAAGTGCGAATCTCGCTACTGTCTGTGGCCACACAACGATGAAGTGTCCTCATCTGATGTCACAAATGCGGATGATGATGATTTTATTAAGCAACTGCTTGAACAATTGGGACCGGAAGCCGAGGAGCCTGCATCGGAAACATGCTCCTTGCCGGATCTAGCTGCGACAATCTGCGAGCCTGCAATCAGCGTTGCATGCCACATTGAGAGTACGCCTAATAACATAATTGAAGCACAATCATGTGAGCAGAAGCCTTGCATCAGTCCAAAGAGCATTCCAATCCGGTCGCCGCCCAAAACGTTATCCAACAACGATAAACTCTTATCTACAACAACAACATCTACAGCAACAACTGCAACACCAGCAACTCTGCCTGACTTGATGACGGAGTCTCCCAGTCTTTCGAATTTCCATAACGACAGTTGCCCACAAAAGTCTGAGACGAAATGTGAATTATTGGCAACTTTACCCAGCTGGATGATTTTAAATAAGCCACCGCTTGACATGACAACAGGCATCATTGAATCTAAAATCTCTATCCAAGAACCAAACAGTCAAAAAGTCTTACCAGAAACTAACCAGTCGCCAAAGGCAAGTCTTATAAAGGCTCCCAAAAAGGCCTCCACGTTGCTACTGCGGCAGCAAACAAAGGATCAACCCATGAAACAAATAACAACAAAAATGAGTCCATCGCCTCAGCAAGGCGACAGTCTATCCACATTCCTGGATGTACTAAAGCGACAAGAGGAATCACGAAAAGCTGTAAAGCCAGAACGTAGAAAACTGCCTGTTGCCACTGGATCAAATGGAGGACAATCTCGTACTCAGGTGCTGCTGCAGTTGCTGCAGACCGTTGAGGCCAGACAAAAGGAAGTGAAAACGGAATCATAACAGGAAGCAAAGCAAGCGAAACGTTCAAAATAATAAGCATTTTGGATTTTTTGTTGTGCCAAATAAAATTGCGTATCAAAATATGCATTTGTGTATGTGTGTGACAAAATTTTGCAAACAAGTCGATTTATTTATAAACATTGGATTTTTGGCTGTTTAACGTTCGCTATTTGTTTATGCGGGACACGCGTCCAGCGCATGATGAGCAATGACCAGAGATAGAGACTCAAGAAATGCTCGGAAGCCTGCGAAAAGTAATGAGGAAAGCGGGTCAAGCCAAGTGCGTCACAAGGCGACGTCTCAAGTTGCACACAGTGAGAGTTACAACTACATCTACAACTGATAAAGTAATTATGGGCAATATCAGCTGTGCACACAGTGGTACAGAAGTTCTATGAAATGCACACAAATGTCTGAAAACTTGTTTTCCCCACAACAACCGAAGCAAAGCAAAGCGGCGCCGGCAATTCTAAAAATAATTTACAATTTAATGAGTTTTGCGTTGCCAACCAAAAGAAACAAATCGTTTAACTAAATATTCAAATACTCATATATTTAGCATTATTTGACCATAATGGCATTTGCTAATTATGTTAGTTAAAAGAAACAAAGGCGAACTTATAAGCAAAGTGTTTTTTGCAGAGTATTATATATTTCAAAGGTTTTTGTAAATATGTCATTAGTTCACTTCTTACACTACTTGCGATATTAAAAGAATTATTCTAATTTCTTACGCGTTCAAAAGGCTTATATTGTTAAAGGAAGACATAATTTTAATCAGCTTTTAAGTTAATTTCTAAAAATTCTAAATTTCGTAGTCTTAAGTAAATTTATGTAGTTATTTTGAACAATAAAATTAGATGACAAGAGATAGTTTTGTCAAGATGTTCTCCCAAAAGTAATGTATAAATGCGCACTTATTCCCTTACACCTTAGTCACTGTGCAATGCTGACGTCACATGCCACGCGCTTCCAGTTTTTTTGCGTCTTTGATAAGTTTCATTGAGAAATGCAAAAAGGAAAAGATCTAATTGCAACAGTATCAACAAGTACAGTCGAGGTCTAGACAAAAAGCGCGTTGCTTGGGGCGGTTAATTGTATTTAATTATTTATATTACGACGGTTGTATTATCAACAGGTGTTACAAGTTCAGTGGCATGTCAAATACTCTTTCGGTGATTATTATTTTTTAATCAGTTCAATGAACGTGGGAACATGTGGGATAATCAGTTGTCGGATTGGGAAAGACATGAACTTGCGTCGCTTGTTGCCAACGGGTTAAGAAAAATTAATGCTGCGTAGTAGCGATGCTAGAAACCGGCTAAAATTTTAGGCAATTGTCCAACTTGTTTGTTTGACATTTTAAAAATAAACAAGATCAATTTAAAGTTTATTTGAGGCTTATTTTAATTTGTCCATTTATAATATTTTCTTCTTTATTTCACTTGCATTAAATAAAATGATTAATTTTGGTCAAATTTTTGTTTCTTTTTCAGGCCTCTCCGCTGTCCGCGCAGGCCTCGACACACAGCAGTCATGCGTTCACCACCAACTCCTCGTCGCCCAACCGTGTGGTAACCCGGTCGGCAACGATGTTGGCCCTATTTGGCATTGCACTCTCCTCGTTCAGCCTGAAGCAGCTGCTGGCCAAGAAGCACAACAAACACAATGCTCTACGCAAGCTTTAAGCCAAATGAGAAAAACCGATTAGGGAGTTATCTGTAGCCATGTCCTGTTGTTAGTCGCCATATACCCTCAGTTCTCATTCTCATCTTAGTGTATATTTGTTTATGTTTAAGTCATCAGCCCAAATTCACACACACACATACACGCCCTTCAGCGACATGGCGACATTTTTTGTTTAGACAAAATACATATTATATATTTTTTGAGATGAATGGATAAGAATATGTATATAATTACTTGTTCCTCACACATACACACATTACAAAAAAGAGACACACACACGAATGCATCGCCAACAAAAAGGAATAACAATTGTGATAGTTAATTGTGTACTAATGATGATGATCGAGAGGATGATGAAGTTTTAAATTGTTGCAATGATTTTGTTGATGAACATCCTATAGAATCCCTATATATTCTATATATATACTATATGTACAAGTATGTTTGTGTAAACAAGTCCTATTATATACATACAGCTCTTTAGTTAAATTCTAAATTTAAAGAAACCCCAAATGAAACGACTAAGTGAAGAATTATAATAATAAAAATAGCAGGATAAACAGTTGCCAAATTATGGTATGCAATAATGGGCGAAAGTATCCAAAATTTGTATTAGTTTTAGTTCAATATTTAAATAAACCGATTTATTATCAAAATTATCTATTAATTTTTCGTTTCAATTCATATATTACCATTATCATACAGTTTCACTCACAATCGGAAAAATCAAAACTTAAATTTAATATAATAGTTGCCTTTTCCAATCTATAACTATGAAAACATAATTAAAGCCCGCAATCATTACTACCAAATATAAGCTAACATAACTGCGATATAAGCATGTGTATTATAACATATCAATAGCTTATTTACTTAACACTCCGGTAAGAAGTTTGCTTTAATATATGTGGTTGAATACAGAGCACATGTATCTCTCAGATACTGCTCGGGAGAGTAGATGCTTCTGTCAGTTTGAAATTTATGAATTTTGATTTTGAGAAATCCTTTCATATTAAAGAAAACACTATGTTGTAACGGCCATTTGAATTGTTCAACTTATGCCGAAGTTTTACTCCTTTTCTGCAGAATCTTTCTTTCTTTCTTTGTGTGACTGTACTCGCTTGCCTCGCTTTTTTATCAACTTCCGGTTAAAGCACATATCAATTGTCCTCATCTGAATCCTCTTTGAATTCAATCCCAAGAGAGCTTGCTCCAGCTCGTAAGATAGATCACTTTTAAGGTCCGGCACCTACGAAACGTTATACATAAATATTCCCTACTTTGTTTTATCTTATTTTTAAAAGAGAATACGGAATACATCAAATTAAATGTTCCTAGAATCTTATGTTTTAATTTGATGGCTGCTAATAATTTAATTGAATTAAAATGGCGCTCGAACAAAACGGTAAAAATGGCAAAAAATTAAACATGAAATCAAGTATCAAGAACATACAAAAATCATGAAGTCAAGTATCAAGGAATTGTATATCGTGACAACGTGAGCAAATTGCCAAGAGGTGACAGTCCTGGGAATCCTTTGTCTTTATGGATTTGGCGCGCATGTTCAAAATAAAATGACAATTTAATTTAAATAAGAAAACGATTTTTATTGAACAATCTAATGAAATTCGAAATTACATAAATTGAAGATTATTCTTTTAACATATCTTTCGTATTTCTAGCCCTTCTGGGGGCCTAGATCCTTCAAATGAGGCGCAAAAAAAATCTGGAAAATTCAGAACAATTTGAAAAAATTCTAAGAAAAAAAAACTTAAAAAAAGAGCTTCGCGCGCTTCAGTGCTGTAAACCTATTGCATAGCACGACTTTAGTGCTGGAATATATCAACATATCGATAAGCATTTTCCCCGATATCTGACAATTATATCGCTATCGATATTTCTAGCGACTTGTGTAGTGCTGCAAAATTATCGTTTGGGGCTCAAAAACAATACGAAGAAAAACACACAAATAAATGGGTGACGTGCCTAGTGCCAACTCGTAGAATTGTTATTATTTGTAAATTGAGAATAGGCCAAAAGCCCTGGCAAGTAGCATCAAATGCGCTAGGCATCTACAAACTTAGAGGAGAGCAGCAGCAGCAGTAGAGAGGAGTAAGAGTAGAAACAAAAAATATGGGAATAAACGTCAGCAGAAATGCCGACTTGGCGTCGAATGATATTCTTTTGCGGTTTGTGGGACGACAGCACATAGCTCACGACGATGAGGTCTATTGGAATGGCCTGCTCAACTATAACATTGTGATGCCAGAGAGCAGGTAACAGCAACAACATTAACCACTCGTTAAATAAGACAGCCAAAACAAAACGATTCTTTGCATTGCAGTCAGGATCAGCTGAGTCTGGATTCTCGATTGGAAACGTTATGTCAATCGTTTATTGGCAACAATCTAAAGACGGGCAACTTTGGTTCGCTGGTCACCGTGTTTTTGGAGAAGGCCACAGAGCTGCTGTCGCTATCAGATCAGGAGAGCAACATGCATGTGTGGCAAACGTTCAATGCGCTATTTATTATACGCACACTGATCAAGTATATCAATGAAACAGGCTCTGAGTTTCAGCTGCTGCAGCACTTTGAGGCCATGCCCAGCGCTGAGCTTTTACAGTCCGCTGAGGAGCAGCAACAGCATCAGGATAGTGCTACCATTGCAATTGAGGCTACAGAGCATGCAACACTGGCACCACTTATTGTCGATGGGGCTAAGTTTGAGACCTTCATCGATGCCCTGGTGAACCTGATAGTCGTTATACCTGTGAAGGAGTTTACCTATCATCTGCACCTGGAGTCGGTCAATACGCTAATCACATTGTTGGCAGTCCATCTGTTTGCTCAGCAGCAGCAGCCCACAGATAAATCCATTGTCTTTCGCACTATCTACAAATGTCAGCACGCAAATGTGCTGATGTCAGCGCTGTTGCATTTTGTGGCACGCATGGTTGAGGTGCCACACACTATGTTCGGCTCCAGTTCAGCGGGCTCCTTTGTCTTTGGCATTGCCGAATCGCTGCTGTCCATATTAACATTTCGCAAGCAGCAGGATGTCCTCAAGTCAACCAATGCCACCGGCGGAGAGTTGTCCCAACAATTTCGAACGCACTATCCTTTGGCTAATCAGAGTCTGTTGCTAATATTGATACTTACCAATCACTGTACCGCCCAGGACAATGCATATCGCACGAGCTTGTTTGGTTGCGCCGACTCCAAGGATTCACCGAAGCAGGGCAGCGGTACAGTTTCCTTTCAAATTGACTTCTCAGCAGTGTATGAAACATTATGTCGAATTGTGACTATTGATCAGGCTACGCTGCTGCTCTATTTGCTGTTGCATCGCAATGAACGCTTCTACAGGTTTGTCATGCAGCAGCAGGACCTCGAGCAGCTGGTGATACCCATCCTACAGACGTTATACAACGCTCCAGATAGCAATTCACATCACATTTACATGTCGCTAATTGTCCTGCTTATTCTCAGCGAGGACGAAGGATTCAATAAGAACGTGCACACTATTGTAAGTTATTTAGGCATTACTTAGATTATGACTCAGTTTCCTTATTTTCGTATTGCAGTTGCTGAAAAACATCAGTTGGTACACGGAGCGCACCATTTCGGAGATATCGTTAGGAGGCATATTGATTCTGATCGTCATCCGCACGATTCAGTACAACATGCTGAAGATGCGTGACAAGTACTTGCACACCAATTGCCTGGCCGCCTTAGCCAACATGTCCGGTCACTTCCGATCATTGCATCCGTATGTGGCACAGCGTTTGGTGTCGCTATTTGAGACGCTGGCTCGCAAGCATACACGCTTAGATGCGCAACTCAAGGAGCCGGCGGATAGCGCTGTCTTTGTTAATGTATCAACAACGCCCGAGGACATGATGCAGGATTTGAGTGTTCTAGAGGAAGTGCTGCGCATGGTATTAGAAATCTTAAACTCCTGCCTTACAAATCAGCTTGTCTACTGTCCCAATCTCGTCTACACGCTACTCTACAAGCGCAGTGTCTTTGAGGGCTTCCGCAGCCATCATGCGTTCCAGGATGTCATCCAAAATATTGATATGGTGAGTAAATCTGTGTACTTTTACCTGTATCATTGCTAACATACGTTTATTGGTAGGTGGTTGGATTCTTCTCATCACGTCTGCAGCGTGTGCAAGAGCAACGTGGCGAATTGGGTGTCAATGAAGTGCTCGAGGTGATATCGAAAGGTGCCAGCCAATGGTCCAGTGATCGCCTAAGAGTAAGTATAATTCATATATTAAAATGAATCAACTGTAAGTAATTGCTTTATTGTTCAGAAATTTCCGGATCTGAAGTTTAAATATGTCGAGGAGGATGCACCCGAGGAGTTCTTCATTCCATACGTGTGGACGCTGGTCTGTAAATACGGCTGTGTACATTTCAGCTCCGAGAGCATTAAGAGTGTCACTACAGATATTGCCTGCTAATATAAGCTCACTCTCCGTTCTTTTATCGCCCCTTTCCCTCTATTACTTACACAATCTTCGCTCCGCTTTCATTTGCTTCTTAGTCTATGTCCTAAGCAATTATGTGTAATCCCAGCTATGCAAGAGGGAGCCTGGCTCGCTCCGATTGTCTAATCCATTAGAATCCAAGCCAAATGGTAAAATATAAGCGATACAATACAAAAACGTTGACGTTAAAGTATCCTCCCCATTGAACTATTGATAATACATAGAACTAGGCTGCAGAGCATTAAAAAAAACAATAAATACAAAAATTATAAAAAAAACATATTTTGCTACCGCTAATAACAGTTCAGAAAGTTGAGGAAACTAAAGTTCCGATAACAAATGTACTAATCAACAAAGACAGCAAAACGACATATACATATATATATAAAAGATAAATAAATTAAATTACAAATTTAAAATTATTGAATATATGCATAAATATTTACATTGTGTATGTTAGTTATAATAAATATATTATTGTATTTAGCAATTGGAAAAAATCGATTAATTAAATATTAACTAAAGTTGATGAAGTTTCACAGTATTTTTCCATTCTTCTCATTCTGTATTTGTCTTAAGATAAGCTTATCTTTTTGGAATTGTTGTTCCCAAAAGGTAATTCCCTATCTGTCTAGCAACTAGATATGAGTACAGCTGCTACAAAGCATTGATGGGGCACTTGAACAGACAGGAAATTACCTCCAATAATGTTCATGCCTATTTACGCTCCTTATGCATATTTACATTATCAGCTGTAACAACAACAAAGGCACTAAAAATTACGATGCATTCGTCATGTAAGTATTTTCCCAATATCAACGGCAATATAAACAACACAGCAAGAAGATGGCACCTACTTCGGCATGTCGAATATTGAATACGCTTTCGTTATATTGAAAGAAAATAAATGCATTAAATCTACTAGGACCCTGTTTATAAAGGGTGTTTTATAATTATTTCATAACATTTCAGTTAAAAATATATTGAAATAAGTTGTCTGCATTTATTCTTCATTTTCTGAGTGATCATTCAATGAACTATTGCCTAGAAACTCTTGATTTATGTAAAGAGTAATTCACCTTATATGTAGTTTTAATTTTAAAAAGTTTCTATCAGGCATGTAACACAAGTTTTACTAAGCCAAAAACAATGTTAAATCAATATTCAGTGCTTCCAAATTATTTTAAAAATGATAACCTATTTTACACAAATATATTCATTACATAAAATGTTGTAATAATTTATTTTGATGTAATTTGAAATATATTTATTCGGTTGGAAACGGTCATAAAAATCCCTACGGATTTGTAGGTAGTCCCTTTAAACTATGCAAATATATTTGACTTAAAATGGAAATTCGTTTTGTTCTGTTTCTGTTTTTTACATGCATGTTACACTATTGTTAGGGTATCAAAAGGGACTTTTACTGCCAAAGTAAAAAGTTCGTTGACTTTTGTCGTTGATGTCGTGGTCGTCATTTTTAACATAGACACAAACCCGCAGGGGGCGGGGCGCTTTGTGGTCGGCTGACTTTAGTTGTTGTTGTTTGTTGTTGTTTATTTATTTGTTGCATTTTTTGCAGTTTTGTGCGAGCTACGTGCTTTCAATAAATAAAGTGCAACAGCAAAGGCAAAAGCAAAAGCAAAAACACAGAAAATTAACTAACAAAAAATAAAACATTTAACAAAATTTATTTGATGTTTATTAGCAGTTTGTTGATTGTGTTGCTGTTGTTGTTGTAGTTGCTGTACAACGCGGAAAATTTGTTATTGTGAATTTTCATACGCATTGTTGTTGTTGTTGTGGTACGCCTAATGCATTTTAATTAATTTTTCTACACACAACAAAATTTATTTTCAAATTTCTAGCATGTCTCTAAATGATGTTGTTGTTGTTAATGTTGTTGGCCGATATGCAGGTTAAAACAGTTTATTGACTTCTGCCGCCCGCATTTTGCTTTAGCTATTTGTTTTTGCCAATTTCAAATTGGCAAATGGCCACAACCACATCCAACTGGCAATTGTTAAATTCTTGGCCAAGTCTTCGCGTAGAATTTGCTAGAATTTGATAGAATTCGCTTAGCCAAGTTCGCAACCAACAATTGCGAAAACTTACAACAAAAATTAACGTTGCGCATGCGTCAAGCGAAAATCATGAGAGAGGCAACAACAACAACACCAATAAAAATACTGAAATCAATGTGAGTTAAGCTTGAGCTTGATTGAATTTGGAGTTGGGCTCGGACCCGACTGGACTGGACTGAAAACGTGAGCAGACCAAAAAGACATGAAAGCAAGTACTACATATTTTTGTGAGCGGCAAGCAATTTATGCGGGCACTCTCTTAACACCGCCTGCCGCCCCTTTTTTGGCGGTACTAAATTACAAATTATTGTGCAAAGTCCGCCTCATTGTGAATTAATAAAGCCAACAACAATATTATGACATAAATATTGGCAAAAAAAAGAAATAGGAGCATAATAAGAAATACATGTTCGTATTAACGATTATTCATCATATTTAGAGCCCGCATTTTACCCGGTTATATTGTAAACTGTGCTTACAACTGAACCTGATCTTTATACACAGATATATCCATGTCATCTAACGGTCATTGATCCAACAGTTGCAAATACTATTCACATGTAAGACAAAAGAAAAATATAGACCTGCAGATTAGGTTCAAATTGGACCGTTTGGCCCGCAGTATATGACTTGGCTAACAAGTCTACTAACTTATTTACCCATGCCCTGAGGTTTGCCCTCGCTTTCGGTTTCGCTTCAAAGACTTTTCAACTTGAGCCAAGATAGAGAGACAAATTATGTTTTATGTTTATTGCCAATCGGTTTAACATAAATTCGCACCTTTCAATTGTTTATGTTTACTTGTCACAGTCCGGTTTTACGTTGACTACCAAATCTCTGTCCGTCCGTCCGTCCGTCTGTCCGTCCGACTGTTTGTCTTGTCTCTGAATGTATTTTTACCGCTGACGTCTTGTAGTGGTTTACCTAGACCCAACTAGGCATCCATTGACTGCTTCCAGTCATCACCAGTCATCTTTGGCGTGTGACCTTTGCAGCTATTGATCTGGTTTGCTTACGATTATATTGTTTGCTATTCGCCAACTTTTTTGTTTGCTTGGTTTGTTTTGGTCACAAGAAATGACTGTGTGCCATTCGACTTGGGCCATTTCCAAGTGAAATCTATGAAAGTTGCACTACGACTCGCTCACTCTCCTCCATTATGTTGCCTTGCCTCGAGCATTGCTAAAAATCAATCAATTCGATTTGCATACTCAATCATTGATTAATGTACATAGGCTTTGTCAATGATCTCAACGAAGACAGCTTGAAGACTTCAAAACAGCGTCAGCCAATTGGGAGTTAGATTCATTGAGCTAATTTCAGTTTGATTCAAAACAATTATATAGTAATTTAAAATAATATGTCATTTATTTATTCAGTTTTCATAGTTAGACAGAAAATTCTAGCAATTTCTATGACTATTTGTACTATAAAACCTCTAAATGAATACACCTAATTATAAAATCGTAAATATTGGACTTCTCTGACTTGAAAAGTCTAAGTATTTATAGAAGCTAAGAACAAATTGAAAAATTAAGAAGCTAAGAATTAAATAGTTAATATGGAACTGAAATCTAAATATGTATTATTAAGCAAAGCAAAGACGCTCTTACTTTCATCAAATTTTGATATAACAAAGCAATTTAATAGCTCAGGTAAATGAGAAGTAGAAGTCTAAAAATGAACGTCCAAAAAGGGAAAAAAGTTTGTTCCCTCTATATAATTAGTTTTTATTCTTTCGATATTCCCTGCTTTTAAAGCGAAATTATTTTTAGAGAGAGGTAAAAAAATGAAGTATTGCAATATATTGCTGAAAAGAAGTTGAATTTTGTCTAAATCCAGCTACAGAATCCACAAGCAAAGTCTCACTGATAGAACTGCATATCATATTTAAAACTAATAACAATCATCAAAAAATCTGCCATTTGCTAAAAAGTAAGTGGTTCATATATTGTTAAAAAAATGTTTTTTACTTTATTTCATCATGAATTATTATCACAATAACTTAAAGACTAAGAAAGTGTTGAACACTTATTTAAAGGACTAAAACAAAAAAATGATGCGTGAAATTACTTACAAATAAGAAACTGCATAAATATTAAGAAAAATATTGAAAGACAGTTGCTTAATGGATTACATGTGTATGTGTGTGTGTGTGTTTTTTTTTATAAGTAAATGCTGCCTTTTATTCGAGTGAAAGAAAAGCATGCGCCTTTGGCAACGCCAGCCAATCGGAAACGGAAACGCCGACCAGCAGTACTCCCCGCATTTCCCTTTCGCCTACATGCCCTCACAGGTGGCCATGCAAGTCTTGTAGCTGGGGAAGTTGTTCTCGTTGCCATCGCATCCACCGAATTTGAATTCCACACATTTTTTTTGCTCCGGATCGTATCGCCATCTCGGGATTAGGGCACGACAGACACCCTTACGAGCCGGCATCATGCAAAATTGCTCCGGATGCGTATTGCGTCCTGTGTTGGCAACATCGTCCAGTGAGATGGCGTCAAAGAAGTCACTCACGTCATCATACAGGTCCATGGGACGTGCTTGACAGGTCACCAACATTATCAACAGCACCACTCCAATAACTTTAAGCTGACTCTGGGTACACATTCTGAATCGATCTTAATAGGCACTTGGAACACTTGGATGAACACGACTATGACGCGGGTTGAATTGTTTGTGATCTCGTTTTAACGATGGCTTTCTTTATTTATTTGTTTACTGTTGGCTCTTTACCTGGCCACTGGCGACTGACTGATTGCATTACAAGACTCGCATTAGGTTTTATACCAGAAACGTGACGTGACTGTTGTCTCGCGCAGTCGCAACAGTCTCAACAGTCTCAACGGTCGGTCGATCGCTCGAATGAGTACTCGGCTTCTCTATTCGCATCATTTCGCATAACTCAACTCATGCTCTTAACTTACTCTTTACTCTTTATTTTTTTTACAAACTTGTTGAATCAAATGCATAGCTTTGCTTTAAAGAATGGCCAAGGAAGTGGACATTAGTGAAAAACGTATGGTGAGTTATAAATCATTTGCAGGCAGATCATAACGACCTTAATGCTTCGATACTTCCAGTTATAAACACAAACAATAATAAAAGCAATAAATGAAAAAAATAAATTATTTATGTTCATATACTTAATATATTTAATATTTTCAAAACTACATTTTGATATTCTAAAATAAATGCAATTATTAAATTTAATTTTATAAGGTAATGTGTTAATATCTGTAACTTTGGTTTGCTGCTCTTAAATTTGTAATAAAATGTAATTGTCCTGTTGCCCAAAAAAAGAATATGGAATTGAAAGTGTTCATTTTCACAGTAAGGTACCCCTTATGAAATAACGAGAAATTGATTTAAATTTAACTTTTTGTTCAGAAACGTAATGATGTGGCTTACTTATTTAAGCAAGAAATAATGCAAGGGAAGGCTTAATTATCTGTTCTTATTGAGCCATGCGTGTATGGATTTCAAAGTCAGTACATATATTGTCAAGACATTTATAAACGTACCTTTTTAATTGACAACGATGATTAAAGTAACTTTTCCTTTTTGCGAATGAGAGTGATATCAAAGAAACATGTTGCATCTAGTCAGAGCTTAATGATTCTGTTCTCTTGCTAGCCACACTCTCGGCCAGAATCTTAAGCAAACTACTTGCTGCGTTCAAAGTATTACTTTGATAATAAAATAAACAATTTTAGTGCTGTTGACTCTTTTGAGAATTGTCTGTCTGTTGTATGTTGCAAACTCATTGGCCAGTTCGGCGTATGAAGAACGTGCTTGCAACTGGTATCTGGAAGCTGGGAGCTAGGAGCTGGGAACTGGAAACTGAGGATGTTTGCAGATGATGGCAACAGTGGAAAGCAACAGTCAGCGCCCAGTGGCATTAATTTGTGCAATTGCCTTGGCCATGTTCACCGCGTTCATCGTGTTCACCGTGTTCACCGTGTTCACCGCACGCGGCCGTCAAGGTAGCGCAGCTATAGATATGTTAGTAGAAGGAGTGAGAGAAACAGGAAGAGATGGAGTCAGGTGTGCAGCAGAAAAATACCAGGTAACAGGTAACATCTTGGTAGCTCGTTGTTCGTAGTTTGCAGTTGTAGCTATACATATATATGAAGCTGTAGCTGAATGTTGCGTCTGCATTCGCTTTGTGGCCATGATAAAAATTGCATGAGCATGCACTTGGCATTTTATGCTGCTTGCAACTTGGCCGACGTTGGCAGACGTTCCCAAGTTGCAGTCAAATTTTCATTTTTCCGCTCACGTATTTCGATTAAATTCTCATTTTGGTCATAATTTTGCCGTTTTTACGTTTGCCTTGGCATTAAATTTTCTCCCTCTCTCCCTCCCTCTCACTTTTCATCTCTCCATCTATCTTTCTCCATTTCTTTCACTCTCACTTCTCGCTGGTTTATGTTGTTTCTGTTTTTTAGCACTCTCTAGTTGGTCTACCGTTCTTTATGTGCGTAACGAAATCATCAAGTTGCCCAAATACATTTGGAAAATTAAAAGTTTTTAACTTTGTTTTTCTGTTAACATGGCAAATACTGCAAACCACTATCTAGCCTGACAATCGTTCGATTGTTTCGATTTATTATTGTTGGCCACATACATAAATCAATTTGGCTTGCGCGACATTCTCGCTCTCTGCTTAGAGTTGGTAACTTTTCTATTTTTTTTTTTTTTATTATTGGTGCATAAATCCGTTAACAAAGCCCAAGCACCTGCGACTCTCTTGCCTGTCTTTGGCTAATTTTCCCGGCACGCACACATTGGCACGTCACATTGGCAAATTCCCCATGAGCATTGAACAGTTGGCAGTTAGCAGGAGCATTCCCTGCTAAAGCTTAGCAATAAACTTTTGTTATGTGCGCGTAATAAATTGAAAAATAGTGCGCACAACTGCAGAGTTACACTAACACACACACACACACACACATACTGACACACACCCACACGCACATACCACAAACTTGTGGATGCAACTGTTGCGCATATCCGTTCATATCTCCACCGTTAAATTGCTGTCCATGGAGGATGCAAATGCATGAAATGCATGTTACATCTCTGAAATCGAAACTTAGCACAGTGGCGACCGCAGAACAACTGTGGTTGAAAAAAATCAAAAATTTCAAACGCACTTATGAAATTTTGAAAAATTCCATCTTATAGTAAATTCTTTAACGACTACAAATAAGATATTTTTTATAAATTCAGTTTAGTTTAGAAGACATAACGCTTCAAAGTTTACCGACTTTAAATGTTCATATAATCACCTAATTTATATTTTTTATGAATTTATTATGTATCTATTTATAATGTGTATCATACAGAAAAAGTGTCCCGGCTTGCTTGTGTTTCTCCAGGTAAATCCCTACTTACTATCCAACTAAAGCCATATTTTTGTTTGATTA
This sequence comes from Drosophila putrida, assembly GCA_037043535.1. Classification (NCBI taxonomy): domain Eukaryota; kingdom Metazoa; phylum Arthropoda; class Insecta; order Diptera; family Drosophilidae; genus Drosophila; species Drosophila putrida. The sequence goes on along the minus strand of JBAMBI010000160.1, from coordinate 5,142,852 downwards.
TTCTTTTACCCAATTCAAAAAGTTTCAGTTGCCTTTGCGACTGTTAGAGCTTAAATAGGTAAAAAGGACATGGTTCCAAAAACTTGTGTGCCATAAAGGGCTCAGTGCAATTTTCCCGGTTGTATATAGCGATACCAAGCTTATAGTCTGTAAGTATGACTAAGTTATTTTAAGAAACAAAATGTTTTTCACCATAACGCATTGTTTTAGGACTGATTGTTCGTATGACGGCAATATTGGTAACGCTGATTAGCTGAGATAAATAAGCACGAAAGTTGGTTGGAAAAGTAGATGTTAGACCGATCGGTCTTATAGCAATAAATATATGATATAGGCGTAAGTTATTTCCCAAAGCTGGCAAGTATGTATAATACATTTTATATAGAAAGGTTGATTCTTAGCCGATCGCTTCCATATCAGCTAATTAAACGATATACACAGAATAATTGTCAAGTTTGACCAGCAAGCTTGAAGCATCCTGCAGGCGTATCACCCTGATTGAGCATTCATAATGAAGTTCAAGGAATTTAAAAGTCTATCAACTGTTACATTTTTTATAACATTTACTTTAACTCATAACTAAGTAATATGTTGAGTAGTTCCAAAGATATGATTTTTGCAAACTGAAATGAGAAAAGGCCCCACTGTGTGCCGTCTACAAGTATGCAACAGTTTAGAACCAACAACAGTCTGTAGTCGTAACTAAATGTTGACAATTTATATTGCTTTCTTTTAGGCTGCACTGTTCAAACGCTAAGAACTTTGCATTAGTAAAATATTAATTATATAGAGACAAACCAAAATTTGTTAAGACATTAATGAAATAAAATCAATTGGCTAAGCTATAATCAAAGCTGTATCAAAATGAATTTCAAAAATGCATTCGTCTAGCTAATCTATGCAATGTGCTCGGAAAGCCAATAAAATCACATAGCGTTCGATGCAATAAACCATATTGCAATAATTTTGCTGCCGCAATGTAATTAAATTACTTAGTCGATCCCCAAGAGGATAAAATGCAGTGCGTGAATCCTTTTAAAAGGCCGTAAACGCGCCAATTCCAATACAGTCCGAGCTGGATACACTGAATCCGTTGCCCTGGGCATATTTCAGCAAAAGCCACCGCAATAACCGCTGTCAATATGCGGATTAACGCATCAATTACATCAGCCAGCCAGCCAGAGGGGGCACTTTGGCAGGTGGGCGTAGGGGAAGTAGGTGGAAGGTTCAGGCTCCATTCTGGATATCGTGTTTATTAAATTTGTTTGTGTGTAACGAACAAAAAAAGCGACTGTTGCATGCAGCAAAAATGTCATTTTCGCTGTAATTTAATTAATTGCAAATTTTGCAATCAGACAGCCAGCCGCACATTTTAGTTCCAACAACACCAGCAGGAGCAGCAGCAGCAACAGCTTGGCATCAAATATAAAACAATTTGAATTCCATTTCGGGCAGCTGACGATGGCTCAAAGTCATTTACATTTATGACGCCTCTAAAAAGAGAAAGCAAAAAAAGAGAACATGAACATGAAAGAAGAAAATAAAATCACCCATCTAGCCAGGTCACTTGCAACTTAATTAATTCGATAATTGACTTCCACACTCTTGACTGCTTTTCTGGTCAGTTCTCGGTTCTCGGTTCTCGTTTAGTTTTTTTTTCTCTTTGGTCCATTTGCTAGGTTTGTCGCCCCGAAAGTTGATGATGGTTCTATGGCCTCCACTTTTACTCGTTTATTTTTTTATGTGCGGCGCACACAAAACATAAAAACGTCTGTTGCGTGTTGCATATGGAAAATTGCCAAAAGTGTAAGGGCAAACGAAGCTCAGAGAACAAGAGAGAAGGAATAACAGACCCAAAGAAGTCACAAAAGGAAATGTAGCAAGTCGTAATGGCCTGACAGGGCCCAAACACAAGCATCAACATAAAAAAAAGAAGAAAATTGTGGAACTAAAGGAAAGGGAACTCTCTTCAAGTTTGGCTGGGAGTTTTAATAGTTGTGCAAGTGCATGTGATTGCTTTATGGGCTTTGGATGAACTTGCCGGCACGTGCCGCATGCCGCATGCCACTTGGTATTTAGTTAATTATACGAAATTAGCCAGAGCTTGCTGCACAAATTGATTGCCGACCTTCTTTCGTATTCCTCTTTTGCACTTTTCACATTAATTCTGAACAGTTTACTTTTACACAGTTTAATTTAACTCGATTAACTTTTAATTTTTTAAAACCTCAAATACATTATGGTGAAAACTGACCATTTAGTTTTCTACGGTTGTTAAGTTTTTTAATATTGCATCTATCTTTGAAATATATGATTGGTTTGGTGCATCTTTATTGTTCTTCCTACAAAGCCTTAAGCGTTTTTAAGAACTGAATGGCAAGATCTATATTCATTTTGCTGTTGACAATTTAAAATGAAATTTGCTGGCTTTTTGTTCGGCTTTTGCCACCTTTTGTCAATGCAGCTGTCAGTTCTCAGTATATGTTGGCCAGGTCTCATGTTTATTTAATTTGATCAATTGGAGCAGCATGTCACATAAATTCGCCCATTTTAGAAATGCACAAAAAGATACTAAATTTACCGGTTGTTTGCCTTGGCAGACAGACAAAACTGGCCAAAAAAGGACGACACTTGTGGACGCCCAGGGCCAGGCTGCAGCTACAACTTCTTGACCTGTCCACGTAGCACATACGTCTCAACACCTTTAGCAAATGAAAAGAAATGGCCAAGACCGTCTTTGATACAATGCTATTGGACTCGAATCGATTCAAGTCGATCCTATTGGAATGTGGATGCAACATTCGATACTCTTTCTTTTTATATGCAACAATTTCCCAGTTGTGAACGTGCTCGGCATTTTCATTCTCATTCTCATTCCCATTCCCATTCTTCTCCTTGTGGACCTGCCTGCAACTGACAACATACTTCAATGCAATTGCATTTAAATCAGTTGGCCATGCGTTGTGTCTGCCTGTGTTTGAGTCCTGTGAGTCCTTCGTGTGTTGCCGCCGTTTCGCTACTTTCATAAATTATGCAAAATTTTTTGGAGTCAACATTATAGCCTGTGTGTATACTATATGTGTGTGTTGGCTGGTTGTGCTCGCTGAGCTCTATTTGTTCATTTCGAGACCAATAAAATGAAACATTTCAAAGTAGTAAATATGCAACCCATCGACATTTGCCCGTTGTCTGCGTCTGCGGCTCGTAAACTGTCCGGTTGCTGAGGTGCTGAGAGGGGAGGACAAACACTTTTTCCCCTCTGCATCAGTAATTTTCTATTTTCTATTGCGCTTAATGAATTGCTTGTGTGCGGTTAGCAGCCCCCAAGCATTTTGAATATGCATAAGCAAAACACTATGGAAATGCATTTAACTAAGTTTTTTATTTTCCTTTTTTACACTTTTCCCATTTATTTTTTGTTTTTCACACAGCCGCCAGCGAAAATGCAACAACAATGCATAAAAGTTTTTGTTGGCAGTAACATAATATTTTACTCAAAGCGCACAAGAATATAAAAAATATGTTTGGACGCAGCCCAAAAAAAAGAAACAAAGCGAAAAAATCGAAAAAAAAACAATAGAATGAGATAGCTGTGAGTAAGAATAGAAAACAAACGAAATGGCTCGTGCCATGTCATGTTTTTTGATGCACGCCCGCGCTGCCACAGTCATAGTGGTGTCCAGTATCCAGTATCCTGTGTACTGTATCCTTTTTCATTTTGTCGTGTCGCTCAGCTTTTTCTCTTTCCCTGCACAGTCCCTGAACCACAGCTCTTGGACAAGGCAAAAGTATTGAGGCATAAGTAAAAATTGCTGTAGAATTTGCTCAAAAGCTGTTGCCGAGTTGACGAAGTAGAAACTTACAAGCCGGGCAACTAGAAAATTTGGTACTTCAGCTTTAAGCCAAGGGTAAAGCAAAATCATTCTTCAATGTGGGATTTGCATTTTAAAGACACATCATTTATAATTAATTTGTTCCGTTGAAAGTATTTTTGCAATTCTGTGGCATCAATTGATTTTTAACCAGTACGTAGTTGAATTTAAAATTGAAATTAAAAACTTTAAAAGCTTCAGATTTGAAAATTATAAATGCCTTTTTAAATAATCTTTCAAAACTATCAGATCCATTTTTTTCCAATCATCAATTAATTTAAAGATGAATCATGGTTAAAATGATATTCCTTAAGAAATTTGATATAGTTTAACCAAATTATGAAATTTGTAGTCTGATTTAGAATTAGGAATTTAGATCATTTTTAATCATTTTTTGACAAAGGGCACACACATATTTGGATACGCTTAAAGATGGATGAACTGTATATTTTTTCAGTCCCACTTCATTTTGATTTTAGATGAATAATGGAAAAAGAATACCAAAAAATATTGATTCACTCTTCAGTAATTAATTAACGGTACAGAAATCGAGTAAGTTCCCTTAATTGGGAGCTTGCTGTCGTAATTATAGTAGTTAAATTTCATTAAAATTTGTAAAGAAGTAGTATGAATGATGACTGCCTTTTGCTCAAGTGCCACTTAGGGGATGTTTACTGTAAGTGTCGACAGTAGTATATTTAATTTTGATAGCTTTGTTCAATGAATTGGCGCTTCAGTCAAGCCGCAGAAACTTTTAATCAAATGCGCTCGCTAATTACATTAGTTTTGACTATTACTTCGTGCGGAGGAGCAGTTTTTGTTGTTGTAATTGTTGTTGTTGGCTGCACATTTGATTATTTTCAATTATTTCGAGCGCGTGCATTGTGCTGACTTTGGCATTGACAACACACACACACACACACACACACATATTCCCAAGTGACGATAACACAATCACACATGCACACACAGTCAGACAGACAGGCAGACGGAAATAGGAAATGTTATTGTCGTTGCGCATACGCCCCCATAGCCCGTTTACTTTTCGCTGTTGGGCAAAAGTTTTGGCATAAAACAAAAATGTGATTTACATGGGGAAACGCAGCTAACAATGCGCCAACGGAGGTTGTGTGTGTGTGTTACATGGTGGAGGGAGGGAGAGTGGTGTACATATGTATGTTGTATTGGCAACAATGAACATTTCATGTTAAACAGTTGGCATCGCCTGTCGGAAGTCGCCGTGGAAAACTTGCCACAATAGGAAAAAGGGGAGCACTGCTGCAGCACGAATACACCTCAACTCGAGTCAACTCGACTCGACTCGACTCGACTCTTATCAGTTGTTGTCAAAAGTTGTTGCCACAATGGAGGTGCGTCAGACACCTGTTGCCAAGTTAATGAAATCTCAATCGAGGTAGTTGGCTTAAACTTTTCAATAGAATTCGTTATGCGACTTCAATTGAAATTGTTTTATATTTATATTTTATATTTTGTGAGTAAATTAAACTACATAACGACCTGAGGATGATCTTTCTGCAGCTTTGGTGGACTTTAATGCTGTTAACAGGGTCCAACACGCTGACTCCAAATATCGAGAAGCCCGTGGGTAGTGATAAATTGCAGAGCTTTCATCATGCCGTCAATGAGGCACGTGAGCAATTGCATGAACTACACTCAAGCTATGACAACGTTCAGGACTCTGAGCTTTTCCGACATAGACGCAACAGCATTGACGAGCTGCTGGCAAGCTTTGCAGAAGCTAACGACAAGGAAGCTGTCCAGGAGAAGGACGATAAGACGCTGCAACGTGAGGCTGACGATTGGTATCGCGATTTCCAAGCAGCAGCTCGACCTGCAAAACAGCCCCGTGCTGCTTCCCGAGACGAAGGAACGGTTTATGTCAACGATTATGGCAAAATGATGGAGCAAACTGAAATCGGAAAGGTGAAGAAGAAGCACTCGGAATATCATATGCCGCCCATGTCTTCCACGATTGAGAACCAGCAGACTGTTGAACAGACATCCGCAGGAGCAACAGAACTGGACATCAAGCTGAAACATGTACAACAAATGCTGGCCAAACAAGAGATGGAGCAGCAGCACAGAGATAACCATCGCGCTCACAAGGAGCACACAGAGAACAACGAAAACAACGAAAGTAACGAAAGCAACGAAAACAGAGAGAAGGTAGAGAAAATGCCAGAATTTGGTGATAATGCCGTCCCCGATGGCATCTATGAACAGACATTAGCACGTCTCCAGATTACGCACATGAATCCCAACAATCTGTCACACGAAGCCAACTACAAGCTGTCCAAGATCGAGCAGGAGGCAGCTGAGCGGGCGGGTAAGATGCGATATCCCAACGGTCTTCAAAAGCGAAGCTCCAGTCCAGGTTTTAATCCCATGAGCGAGATCAAGCTGAAGACCAGCAATCGATTGATGCGCAAGGGAATGGGACCCTCGTTGCCCAGCAATGCCTTGTCAGACAACATACATGCTCACTACGTGGATGATATGTTGATGCAACGGGAGCGCAATATAAAGCGGGGACGAGAGAGACAACAGCAGCAATATAAGCTCCAAGAGGAAGAGACTGAAGATGAAAAGGATGCCATGCTAGCTCCATATGATGGTAGTTCTAGTAGTAGCTCTGATGTTTCTGAAATAAATATTCTCGAGTCGCCACAAAGCTACGACTATCGCTTGCCACAGTTTGATCAGCTCCACATTCTAAATCAACGGACATTGCCCAATATGCAGGAATTTGTGCAGGCCAATGTCAAGTTAAACCAGAAGGCAGAACGCTTCAAGCGACAGCCGGATTCAGTGAAGGATAATCCGGAAACAGAGCAGAGTCTTTCGGAGAGTGAAGCAAAGCTAGAGCAGATTAAAGTGCCATTAGATTCCAGTAATGAGGTGAAATTGGAAACTGATACAAATCCCGAAGCTGAGGACCATCAGGAATTCATGGCCAAGTTAGACGAGCCATCGGCTAAAGGGGAACCTAATCAGGAGCTAGAAACTGGAAATGATAACAAGCTACAGAACGGAGCAAGGGAAGATCTTCAAACAGTCAAATCTACTATTACCAAGCCCGAGGCATTGGACAATATGCCACAAGGACAGGCTCAGGTCAAGCCGGAAACTGAGATAAGATCGGAAAAACTTGAAGAACTGAAATCACAACAGGCTGAAGATCAAGAGAAGCAGCCGCTAAGTGAAGTCAAGTCGGAAACTACTAAGGAGAAGGATAAAATTGATAAGTCCATGCTGAAAGAGCAGGAAACAGAATCAACGGGTTGCAAGGCGCATCCTGATGCCGTTGTCAAACTGTTGGCCAATAAGATCTCTCGGCAATCGGGCGTGGAACGCGATAAGCGGAATGTCAAACGCTGGACGTGGCAGAGATATCTGCGACAGAAAAATAACAATGCTGCATTGGAGGCACCACACTCAAAACGTCGCAGCAGACGATCTGTGGGACAACAAGAAGAACCTAGCAAAGATGCTGTCAAATCGTTGAATGATTTCGAGGATCATAATGGAAATCGTGTGTCCTTTGGTAGTGTGGGTAATGCTATTTCAACAGTGGATGCCAATGAGGTGGAAGATGTTGATTCTCTGCCTTATCCACATCATCAATTCCATGAGGTAGAAGCAACTGGACATGAAGATAGCCTCATTAATTCCAACACATTTGCCAACTCACGTTTTCAGGTGCCTATGCTTAGCCAGCGCAACAACAATTTGGCATATCCTCAACTACAGCAACAACAGCAACAGCAGCATCAATTTCAGCAACCACAACTGCAAGACACAAACAGCAACAATATAAAATCGAACTTTAATTTGACGCACTTCTTTAATGAGCTGGCTAAGCTACAAAAGATGCCAGCAGCACAGCTGCAACAAATGCAACAACAACCACAGCAGCAACAGCAGCAATCACCAGAGCAACAGCCTCAACTTCTGCCGCCGGTACAGCAGCAAGCGACAGTGCCAATAAGTAACAATCAAGGGAAACCTTTTTATGGCAAGCATCATTCCTTGGGTCCCTTTATGAATAAATTAGGCAATGGAGCCGTGACAGTTGATCCTTGTGCAACAACTACTAGAGTTAGTCCCGAGAACCCAACAATGAATCCCGAATGTGTTCCTATAACAATAACAACAGATTCAACAGTAACAACAATAACAACAACAAGTCCTGACGACTCTTCCAATCCTACCAATTCCAAAAATCCTACCAATACCACCAATCCTTGTGGCAATCCAGATGCATTCAACTTAAAGATATCGATGAACGGTAACTTGTGCAGCGACCCAAAGTCAAAACAACTCTTCGGTAATGGATCGATAAATGTACAGCCGAGCACTCAGAAAATTAATTCGGGGGCATACTATGAGTCGGAAGATGCCCTAGTCGATGAGGCCGAGGCGGATAATGACAAAGAGCTTCGATATACAGGAAAGGCAAAACATGGCATGAAGAGAAATAAAGATGAAGACAAAGATCCAGATGACGATATAGAAAATTATAGTGAGGGTGAAAACAGTAAGAGCAAGCATAGGGAAAGGTCTATATTTAAGAGCAGAGCTAAGGAAAAAGACACTTCAGAGGAAAAAGAAGAGCATTTGTTAAAAAAGCGAGTCAGGGCGGACAAGAAAAAATCCAACAATCAGGCAAAGAAATCGAATAAGGCCAAAAGGTGAGTTACCAATCATCAACTTGGCTTTCTCTGACACAATTTATTTGTTTTAAGCAGTACTTCTGACAGTCGGAACTTTGATCGAAGTGAGTCTTTCTCGGATAGTTTCGACAAGCTGATGACTGGCAAGGCATCCGAGGAGATTGTGCGTGCCGTGTTCGACATAGTTAGCAATGATCCCAACATGGATCCTCTGTTATCGGTTCTGTCGCGTAACCGTAAGAATGCCTATAAGAGACCCAAGCCATTTTATCAAATCCGAAACGATCGCAATGAGGATCGTTTACAGCAGACCGAGGATATGGTAAGGAAGACCATGGAGTCTATTAGCGATATTATTGATACGCAAATGCGTCAAAGATCCTGCATACCTCTGCGACCCGATCTCGTCGAGTTCTATGACATCATTTTGAAGACAATGGCCGAACAGCAAAAGACTCGGGAAAAGCGTGAAGCGAATCTAAATATACTCTCCGATGATTATAATCAGGATATGCACATCCTGGATGCGAATAACGTTGAGCAAAAGTCACGCATTGTTAAGAAACTCTTGCGACAATACGATGAGTTGCCTCTTGAGGAACAGCATAAAGCCGCCTCTGTCAGGGATGAACTCCTCATGGATCTCATATATCTGCGTAAAATGTCTGACTCTCTGGAGAGAAGTCAGCGCAATGCCCAGCTTCAGGGTGTGTTGAAAAAGAGCAGGGGAAACGAGGCTGCCGATCAACAAATGTACAGTGATTATACTCCTCGATTTATCAAGCTCCTGAAAACAGCTGAGATCTTTAAGGAAGTGGGCGAACAACAAGCAAAGGAGTTCATTGGACTCTAAGCTTAAGAAATTAGTATTTATTAATTACATTTATTTTACTTTTTAAACAAATTTCTTAAGTTCATTTGAAAGTCACCAAAGCCCACATTCTTAGTTCACTTATTAATAAAGTAATATATAAAGATAAATGTATTATAAAATGAATTATGAGCTATTATTAAATAAATGACAAAGTCAAAAATATTTATTTATTGTTTGCACAAGCTAATAGAATTGTGTCTTAATTTAATAATTGCATTTTAGATTTTAGTAAAAATTTTAAAGTTATTGAGATTAGGGCGTGAATATTTACCTGCGACTATTTATATATTAACTGATTAGTACTCCTTTAATTTTAAATTAAATAGTTTTTGTTTTAACAATATTTTATTTATCAAAATGTGGTAAATCTCTGACAAAAGAGTTGAATTTTTGACAAAGCTGTGATAAATAATAAAACTTAATAAACTTAATCAAAATCATCATACGAAAGCTTCTATATCAATCTGTTTTATTTGAAGCGTTTAAAGTATTTACTTACTAATTGTTAGATATTTTTATAAACCTGTTTCCTACAACGTTCAGGCCTGCAGCTGAGCTGGTAAATCACCGGACTATAAAACCACCTGCTCAATCGAAATCTGAATTAAATACTGATAAGATTCCTAACGATCATGGAATGTAAATCACACAGATCAAATTCAGCTACACAGCTAAACTTAGCGTTTGCTATAAAAGCCTTATCGATTCTATGACCACATCAACACTCAGCATCCAGAGTCAAGAGCAAACAGTTCATTACAAACAATTATTCAAAATGAGCCAAACAGTTGCCACTTTCATCATTGTCTGCATTGGAATGCTGGGCATTTGTGTTACCGCAATGCCACAACCGGAGTATTCCCAAGCTGTTCGAATGCGCCGTCAGGCATTGGGTGGATCACTTACCTCGAATCCTGCTGGTGGTGCCGATGCCCGAGTCGCATTAACCAAGGCTCTGGGCACACCAGAGAGCAATGTTATTGCACAGGCCTTTGCCGCGGGAAATACTCAATCTGGAGCACCTGCCACCAGTGGCGCTACTTTGGCTTTCAACAAGTTCGTTTTTTGCTTATTCTCACAATAATGTAAACTTCAATTAATATTTAATAATACAGTCAAGGAAATGGTGTGGAATTAACCAAGACACATACTCCAGGAGTTCGTGACAGTTTCCAGCAAACGGCAACGGCAAACCTCTATAAAGATGCAGTCCATAATCTAGATGTCAAGGCATTTGCCTCACAGAATCAGTTGGCCAATGGATTCAAATATGATCGCAATGGCGCTGGAGTGGACTATTCCCACATCAATGGACTCGGCGCTAGTGTAACGCACAGCAACATTCCCGGCTTTGGCAAACAACTGGAACTGGGCACCCGTGCCAACCTCTGGCAGTCCCAAGATCGCAATACCCGCATAGACTTGGGCAGCACGGCATCCAAATGGATTAGTGGTCCACTCAATGGCCGAAGCGACTTTGGTGCTAATCTTGGAATTAGCCATTACTTTAACTAAACTAGCTTAATTTAAATTGCTTACTTAAGTTAAAGAATTGATACTAATAATTTTCTAAGGGTGATTCCCAATATTTGTGTTTAAATATTTGTAAATACATTTCACCTCTGAACAAACCTGGTTATTTATTCCTTTCACATCAATCAATTCACAAACAAACAAACAAAAATAAAAATTAATTCATATGTGATTTACATTGGAAATGTTATCAGTATTGATTTCAGATTTCGATTGAGCAGGTGGTTTTATAGCACGGTGGTTTACCGGCCCTGCTCAAAGCCTGGCTGCCTGGTGCGTCACTTTAGGAACAACAGGTTTTAAATATGACTATGTTGAACTCTTATTATAATACTTTTTTAGGTTTGTTTTTTTTTGAGAATATTTAAATATGCAGCACATGAAAGTATGTAGTAAATGGATTATTATTTTGTACAATATTCTCAGACTATACGTATACTATTTGATTTTTCTCTAGAAAAGGGTAATATATATTGTCACGAATCTACATCGAGGCTTTTTACTAAGCTGCAAGTACCTAAGAGGAGTTGAGCATACAAAAATTATCATAAATCATCTTGTAAACGATTCCTAAGAACTGTTAATTTCACTATTTTTAAAGCTTTTAAAATAAAGTATTTTCTTTTCTCCAAATAAATTTCTTAGCCATGATACAGTTTTTAATTAATTATGGTGGATTTGAACTCTTTTTATTTAAACACTTGAATTGATCTGACAATGAGTAAAAATAGTTTCATGATAACATATTAAATCAAATTATCAAAGCTTGTGTTGAGATTAATATCAAAATTGTATAGTTGTGTATAAACGTAAAGTTTAAAATTGCTGTAAATAGTTTTTAAAAGAAGCAATTTGCAAAAGAGTAATTAAATTAATTAATTAATTGTCAACATGAGAGATTTGCATCAGCTTGCTGATTGTTGGGTTCAGATGATGCTGATCAAAAAGAAGATCAAGCGCAAAAGCATTAAGTTGAACGAATACAAGCTTCAGGGAAGAAAACGCCTTCAATCGATGCGAAAGTTGCGGGATGAGCTTCTTAACAATTTGCAGACTTTGATCGATGTTAAGCTAAAGAAGATCAGAATATCGTCAAGGAGACAAGGGGGCAAGATGATGAGGTTCTACATGAGTTGGTTGCGTAAATGGCAGAAGTACTTGAAAAAACAGCAGATTAAATTGAAGGCAATGGAGAAAGAGGAAAATGAATTAGATCACCAGCTGTTTTTATTGCGCAAACAGTTGGGAATATTGCCCAATCGCCGTCATGTACTTATTAAGTACCTGAGAAACTTCAAAAAAGCATTGAACAATAAGGAAAATGTTCAAAAAGAGCATACTCAAAGAAATAAGCTTGTAATGAAAATAGAGCTAGAGAACATTATTTCCTTTTTGATGAACAACGAGAGGAATGTCTATAGGAATGCAAAACCACGTCCCATTGTCAAGCATTACAATATCGATTTTTCAAAATTTTGGAAGCAGAAATTAAGGAGAAGAAAAGTTATTAAATCTTATAAACCAAGAAAAAGTGTACCCTCAATAGGAAGCATAGGAAGTTTAAGCTTCTTGATCCCAAAAAAGTCACTGGCGCGAAGTAGCAGAATGAAAGCAAGTATGAATAAAGAAATGCCAACGATTAAAGAACTCTACCATATGAAAGATAGACTCTATACGATGGCCCGAAAGGAAGCAAAAAGTTTGAGTAGACGACTACATAAAGTCAAAATGGAAGACTCAATACTGAAAAGATCTGGACCCGAATCGCGTATTTCTTTAAAGGAGATGTTAGATCTATCTACAAATATAAGGAGTAAGGTTGCTTTGCAAAATAAGACGGCGGATGATCTTCTTAGCGTCAGATCTGCAGTTCGTCAATTTCTACCACTATCAAATAAATCTGCAAAGAGTAGGCAGATAGCAGATGTAGCAGTGCTGCTACAGAAAATATCAATCAGTAAGGAAAGGCGACTCCAAAAGACTAAAAAAGCCGAACAAAAAAAAGAAAAAGCCATTGAAGAGAAAAAAAATGATGAGAAAAAAGTGAAAGAAAATAAACCAAAAGGAAATTTAGAAATTGAGACTGACAGCAAGATAGGAAAAGAAGTGAAAGAAAAAAAGCCAAAAGGAAATTTCGAAATTGAGACTGTTGTCAAGACCAAAGAGTCGTCCAGCAAGTTAGTTAATGAAATCGAGAGAATGGAGAGTGAAACTGGAATAAAACCACTTGAACAAACTACATCTGATATTGATGAACTTATGAAAAACAAGTCAGTTCCAGGAGGAATACATACTTATAAAAATCAGAGAAGTCCTCAATGGAAGTTGTTTCAACGGATTCTGGTGTCAAAGAGAAGAAGACGTTTGAGTTTGGATCTAATGAACATGCTAGAAAAAAACTTCCAAGATAAATTTCGGCCAATCCAGAATTTGCTTAGAGATGTCATTAAAGGACCTTCCATGTTGGACATTATAGCGGACAGAGATGAAATACTCAAGATTGTCGGTAGGCATTATATGTGGAAGAATTTGGCGAGTGTCTACAACGATTTGATCAGTGTTGGAGTCGCCAAATCAGAAATATATAATATTCTTAGAGAACAGTATTTGAGATATATTGACGATATTGTTGCCGAAGCCATTGAAAAAGGCGCAAAAGTTGTAAGGCCCAGCCGGGCCTCATCGATCGGTGACCAACAATCTGTCGGTGGAAGTTCCGATTCATTTGAAAAGTATATAAATAGATCACGGCCGAAAAAAGAATTGTCCAAGAATAAGATACTTAGCGTGCAGAAAGAATCGCAGTCATGTACAAAAATGTCTAATAGTATAGATAAACACAGCGGCATATCGTTGGAGATCAAGAGCTCTAAGGAGCTCCAACTCATGATTCGGCGTTACTCGGCCTCAAACTTAAAGAATATCCTTGATGCCCATGTCAGATACTTTGGTTGCCTGGACAAAACTTCAGTGGATATTAGAATGGAACAGAGTAAACTGCAGGAGGAGGCCAATGCAAGGGACTTGCGTAGGAATCGTAAAACGGATTTGGGTCGAAGGGAAAGAAAAAAGAAAAGAAATCAACAGAAGAAAGTCGACTGCTGCCGATTGTACTACGAACCAAGGAAGACGTGCCGTGAACGTAGCATCGAAGATGACGATGAAAACAAGGAGGTGAATTGCAACTGTGAGCCAGAATGTATCTCGTTGAAATGTGTACGTTGTGGGGTCGAGTTGGCTCCGACGACTCTCACCCCGAGGTCCAGCATAAGTGGCCTCTCCTTGTACTCCATTGCGGCATGTGGCAAGAACAAGGAGCTGCTACAATTCACCTCCGACATATGCGACCAATGCGGCTTTGTGCATAACCAACACTCACCCTGCCCCATGCTCACCGAATCCACCACCTCAAGGACAATGCAACAACTGCGTCAAATTAAACAGATATCCCAATGGCTTTAGTCATCAGTCATCGCTGAGAGTCTTTCCAGGGCTGCAGAGGATCTATTCCTGATCAGAGACAAAGTGTTGCAAGTGCAGTTGCAGTTATTTTACTACTGCCAACTGCACTTGCAACACTTAAGCGGCTGCAGCGGCATCAGCTTTGCCTCCAGCCACTAAAAATACTTATATATATTAGCATCAAATCAGACGGCAAGGCTGCTGCTGCTGCTGTTGCTACTGGCAAATGAAACATTTTGTTTAAGTGCAAAATAAATTCAAGTAATGAGTTTGCAGCGTTTATGGTTGCAAATACGAGAAGTTGCAGACGTTGCACATACGCAGCGTGGGTTGCTGGGCGTTAAATGCTCGCCAAGTTTCATAAAATATGCAAAAACCAACATACACACACACACACCACACAGAGCTTTACAGTGTACATACACTCACGTAGTGGCAAATGGGGCTGGCTTTTAATACACTTGCTGCCGGCTGTGCGCCTCAGCGTATGCAACGAAATTTTTCGGCCAAGTTTTTAAGTCAAGCGGCTGTAATGGAATTTTATTGCAGCACTCGCATTCTGTTTGCACAGGCGAAACATGTACCAGACATTTTCATAAACGCTACCCACACTCTGCTTCTTATAAAAAGAAAGCGAGCGAAAGAAAGGATAATATGCTAGGACTTAAGTTGCTGTTCATTGATTTAATTTCCTTTAATTTTTTCCCTTAAAGCCCTACGTCCAAGCAGCTGAGTTGAGTTGACTCGACAAACTGTCGAAAGCAACGCAATAATGTTGAAAATTGATGCCTGCGATCAATCATTTAGTTGGCATTGCTCTATCTGCTGGACAGGATGCGGCAGCACTTTCATTTTGCCAGCAGCTAACCGACACCAAAGCGACTTCCGCGTCATCCTCTCTCCTCCCTGATTCGACCTCAGCCTGAGCCGCTGGCCAGTGGCTGGTCGTAAGTTGAGACGTTTTCATTTGCATTTTGCACCAGAAGCTGCAAAAAGGGAATAAGAAAGTTGAGCGTATTCGATTGCTAGATATCCTCTTAAAATTATACTCTATATGGATACTTGGTTAATGTCTGTTAATGATCTGTTGACATAATTCTATTAAAGATACCCCCAGCAGGTGAGAGGATTGTATTTTTAAACATCAATGCTATTTAGTTAGACTGAAAACTTTCTGATATCATATAAGCTCACCAGTTCGACTAAAATAGTAATATCCAATGTGTTACAAAGAGACTCAATGAGCTGCTCAGAAATTTAAACAAATACTTAATAGGGTATATAATAAGTCAAGTATATTAAATTGCCATGCTGCTCAATTTGCGCTGACTGGCTGTAACATTATCTTGTTTGCTCATGACACGCGCCACAGTCTCAACCTCCTCAACCTCAGCATTCACTTCATCCTCATTTTCAGTCTTCCGCTTAGATAGAGAGAAAGCTGAAAGAAGCCGGAACGTGGACTTGGTCTAGGACTCTGGGTGATGTCCTGGCATTGTCCAGCTTTGGCATTTCACTCATTTCACTCATTTCTCGCATTTCACAGTTCGGTTGCGGCTTTTGTCATTGCATCCATCGTTTTTAGCGAATTTTTCATAAGTCATTTGTGATTTAAGTCTTTTGGCTTGTCAAAACAAACGAAATGAAGCGTTGAAATAACTGACAACTCGAGATGCTCAAATGCTTGTAATAACAACAATAAATGCATTGTTATGCCATGTTCTTTCAGTTTACCGAGTCTGCAGATCGGGTAATTGCATTTTATTAGCGCTTATCCTTGATCCGACGAGTTGTTGACTGCCATTGTCAAACCCATTGTCATCTAGACTGTCCAAATTTAATTAGTTTTCTCTCTAGTTTCTTTTCCTCAACTTCTTTCCATTGACTAGCACATGTAGACACTTAATAAAGCCTCAGAAAACACTTTATTCTAAAGCACTAAGACTGTTTGCCTTACTCACCACTAACAATGACTCTATATACACATACCTTCTTTATTGGACTCAGGTGTGGGCAGTACTCAGCTCAAGTACACATAAAGATGTAACAAATTAGCCTGCATCAAATCCAGCATAAGAAAAAACCCAAACAGAATGATAAATGTGCGGGATTTACTTGTTGTGCAATCGGCTAATTGAACCAAGTGTTTAAAATTTCGAAAAATAGAAGGGCCGATTTAAGCGGAATTTTAAAATATTTAATTTAATTAACAGCACAACGATTACTCTCGGTAATTACTTTTAAATATACTTTGTGAAAGCTCATTAAATATTTGACAAATGCTACATAGATTTACTGAGCAAATTTCAATCAATTTAAGTTTAATTGTGACACTTATTCTCTAGATCCAAAAGATGTTGTGAACTTTAAGCAGAAATCATTGAGGAATCGTTGAGCGTAGAGGAATAGTTACGATAACTGCAACTTGCACTTAACCCCTTGTCAGCCAATTTTTGAGACGATTTATCCAGGCATAGGGATTTCTCCTTTGGACAATTAAAGCGGTTCACACACACACACACACACACACACACTCTCACTCATATACTCACACGCACATAGATAGCTGGTAACCACTCAAACCACTCGAAAAGTTGTCCGCAAAGTGCGAATGCATAATTAATTCCAATTATGAGTTTACCCAACAACATTGCCAACATTGGCACTTGCCTTTCGCTCTGAACTCGAGACGACACAAGATGTGAGACGTGAGTGAGGCACAAACACACAAACACACACACATATATATATATATATACACCAAAAGAAGGGGGGACTAAAGACTTATCAGCGCATCGACAGCAGCATCAGGTTCTGACTGAACTTTGGTGATGTTGTCAACCCTATGTGACTGTTGCTGCTGCCCGCTTGTTGCATAGTTTGAGTGAGAGGCAAGTGCCTGGCATGTTTAAACACATGCTTAAGTGTCATTTAGACAGTTATCCGCTTGGCAGCAGCAGCAGCAGAAGGAACAGCAACTGCACCAACAGCAGCAACATCGACGGTAAAAGGACATTTAACCAGACAATTGATGGCCCACCGATAAGTACAAGGCGAATTTCTTGGTAACGCTTCAACTTTTTTTTTGCCTCAATTACAAAAAAATGCTTAAAAATGCAATATCAATAACATTTTACGGGCTCGAGGTTTTCAGGGTAAATGGAAGAGGCGAGTGAGCGAGTTAGGAGTGAGGAGAAGTGCTGTTGCGTCTAAGTGTTGTAGCCTTCAAAGCAGCCTTCACTCTAAACGGAAATGCATTTTGATGTTGGTCTTATTCCCATTCGAGCTGTTGTTGTTGTTGTTGTTGTTGTAGTTGCTGTTTCAAGAGAGAGTCGCGTCGCGTCTGTTAAGGACTCAAGTGTTTTAATGGATTTTGAACATGCATAGAAGCTGTTCAGTTCCTTCCCCTATTTTCTCTCACTCTTCTCTTCATCATTTAATGAACTTTCAGCTAAAATATTGAAGAAATGTCAAGTTTGCTTGTAGCACTGTGGCATTGCCACGAGAATGACAACTACACATGCAACATGAACGCATCAATCATGCAACACAATCTAGAACCTTAAGCCAATCCAAAAAGGCAGTTCAGTTCATAAAAGATAATAAGCCAGCTTACCCGCATGCCACTCAAACTTAAGGCAGTCCTTGCCACCAGATGATGCCCCGCTGGCAGCAACAACAGCCAGCCAGCCAGCCCAACAAAAGCCTATAAATTTTTAGATTATTTGCATATTGTGCCGAGC
The DNA here is from genome assembly GCA_037043535.1 of Drosophila putrida. Taxonomy (NCBI): domain Eukaryota; kingdom Metazoa; phylum Arthropoda; class Insecta; order Diptera; family Drosophilidae; genus Drosophila; species Drosophila putrida. The sequence goes on along the minus strand of JBAMBI010000160.1, from coordinate 5,124,674 downwards.
AGCAAGTGGCAACCGACAAGGAAAAGCGTTTCACATTTTTTGTTATTTTTGTTCATTTTATGCGGCAAATTCAATTTGCTGCTTTTCTACTCCGATTTTCTTCTTTGCTTTTGTTTTTCGCGGTGCTCAAACTAATGTAAATCAAGCTACATTAAACGCACAATGCACACAACAATAAATATAACAGGACGCACCAGGATACAACGAAGTAGGATCAACAGCAGCCGAAGCAACAGCAACATCGCCCACACACAAATGTCTCCTTGTTAAATTTGTTTTTAGCATTAAACATTAAATTAATATTTGTCCCCGTTGCAGCTGCGCAGCTCATTCCGTTGGGCAAGAGGGTAAGGGAGGAGCACAGGTAGTCTAGACCTCTTGGGGCACGTGTTGCAGGCAAATACGGAATCCGATTTTTTTAATGGCCAGGATCTCTACAGAAAATGCAGCTAGTAGCTGTTATTAGTTAGTTTTGCTCAGTTTATTTGATGCCTGCAAGTATGGCATAGATGAGGGGAGTGAGCTAAATGAGGCATAAGAAAATGGAAATATATCTCTTTTTTGAACTACTCGAAATAACTATATTATGATAATATCATTTCCAAACTTTATTTGATAAAAAACTTTATTGACAATTGAAGAAATTCCAATTGGCTGGAAATTCTATTTTCTAAGGTAAGGATGACATTTTGAATATAATTGGATTAACTTATTTCATTCTACATGTTATATCAGGATCAAGGATCAAGTCGAACATTTTACTAAGGAGCTCGACAGTTCTCAAGCCAGAAATCTAGTGATTTTTGGCATCACCAAACATTGCTAAATAACTGATTGTGAGACTAAACCTCATTTAGAAATAAAACTTTTTTGAGCTCAGCTAAATTTTTACAACGCAATTAAAATATACAGAAAAATAAGTAACAGCTAGTTTATAAGAATTTAAAAAGCTTACATATAATTTAAGCCGTTAAAAAACTACCTAGGGCTTTAATCCAGTATTTAAGGATTCATTTTATATGGAGGTTTATTAGATGCCTTGCTATAAAATTATAAGATTTTCTCAGAAATTAAATCTCATTGTTGATTTGCTGTTTCAAAAATATAAATGCCTCAATAAATCAGTCGCAGTCAGTGCTGTAAGCCATATCATAAACATATTATTGACTTATATGAAATGAGAGGCAATAATTGAATTATCAGACTGTCAGTGAGTTAATCGAACATGGAGAGAACACAAACAAAATTGGGATGTGCGATTACGGGGAAGAGGAGCTGGACGTGGATGATGCAGTGCCTCATCACGTCAATTAACGCTTGCCCCAATGATGCAAAACATTTTAATTTATGCGCCCGCTGGCGATGAATGTGTCGAGTGCAACATGGGTGAAGGCACGGGGACAACGGACAACGGGGCGTATGAGAGATAACTTGTGCTGTAAATTGCCTTAAATCATTTTTAATGAAATTTCCATGGGAGTGGCGGAACAGTTGGTCAGATCCACAAGCGCGGCTAATCGGCATGTGTGAGTGTGTATGTGTGTGGGTATGTGTATGCGTAGTTGTTGTTGTTGGTGGTGTTGTCAGTGTGTGACAGGTCGCGCTGTGCGTGGCTGTAAACGCATAATTGGGTTGTTGGGCAAGTTGTCAATGGATTGAACGACGTTGAACGCCACTTGATAAATGAGCCATTTGCTCAGTAATTTAAGCATCATTTCAATAACCACCGGAGGGGATGGGGAGAGGGGTCAACTGGTAAGGCAAAGTGGTGGCAAGTGGTGGTTGCTGGTGCTGCCAGAGATTTGTGTAACCAAATACTCATTACATAAGTCGACGAGAAACTTGGCAAACAAATGATGGCAAAAATATGCTGATGCTCGGCGATGGCAACTAAGCAAATTTTCAAGAGCTATAAGAGAGCAGGGTGTGCCTGTGTCTGGATGTGTGTGTGTGTGTGTGTGTGTGTGCTAGTTAAGCCAAAGGCAAATATTGACAAGCAAAGTCAAATGCAGGACGAGGAAGCATTTAAAGTAATCGAGTGTTAAAAACGGCAAACGCAGGCAAACATTAGACCAGGCAAAAGGCAAACACACAGATCGCCCCTCTCCACTCCTTTCCATTTCCATTTCCCTTTCCCATGCTCCTTTCCATTCCCCTTCCTTTCCTGCTTTGGCAAATATTTAGTTGCTCATAAATTACAATTGTGTGTGTGTGTGTGTGTGTGTGTGTGTGGGGGGAGTGTTTGAGGGGCGTGTGACGAGGCAGTTTAGGCATTAGAATCACACTTTAATGCCTCATTAAAATATGCACAACGGCAAATAAATTCAAGCTGACGTGCCCCGAAAAATTGAGACGCGACCTGCGGCAGCCAAAAAGTCATAAAAATCAAAAGTTTTCACATAAAATCAATTGCTGGCAAGGAACAGGCAACAGAAGGAACAATCAGAGTGGGGCACAATCCGTTAGCCAAGTCACAGTCACATTCACACTCTCTGTCGCAGTCACAGTCACAGTCATTTGGCCAACGGCAGTTCCGGCCTGTCAGGCAGTTCCTTCTGCTCCCCCAATTCCTTCTTCATCACCACCTTTGACACAAAACAAGCTTTGCCGTTTGGTTTATTAAATTACAAATAAATAATGAGACTGATGGCAGGCAAACTGTTGACTGGCAGCTCTGACTGCCAGCCTGCCTGTAGTTATTAAAAACTTTACAAAAACAATTAACACAGTCACAGCGATTGCTTGGAGGCTGGAGGGAGTAACATTTAATTCCCCAGTAAATAGAAATACTTTTAAAGCATTGACAAATTGCTCAAGGATTCACTTAAAGTCGAAATCCTCTAAATAAATGAAGAGAGGGAAAGAAAGGACTCCAATGCAGCCTTTCGTTGTGGCCACAAAATGCAAAGCATTAACCAAAGTTACAACCGCAACAATAACAAATGCAGTTGCCAACAGAAAGAGAGAGACACAGTTCTTGGAAGAGGGAGAGAGAGAGAGAGAGAGGGGTGGTGAAGGGAGCTTGTTCTGGAATTGAAATTGCAGCCGCAAATAAATTTGTGCTGAGTAAAATATATGGCAGAAATATAAAGCATCGCATCGCATCGCATCGCATGTGCAACTGCAGGAACAATGCCAAAAGCAACAAGCAGTGGCAACAACAACCCCTCACTGCTGCCCCTGCCCCTGTCCCTTCTCTTTTTCCCTCTTTCCCCACTTGCTGTTCCCTTTTTCATTACAATGCCACACCCGCACCCCTAATGGACTCTGTTTGAGTATGAGTACAGGGTATGAGGGTTCGGGGCTCGAGTTTCTGTTCCGCTGTTCCCATTGTTTGCAGGCGCGCTCTGATTAGAGACGAGCCCCATTCAAAAAGGTATACAGTTCATTGTTGTTGTTGCTCTTGTTGTTGTATCACTCATAACTGCAAATGCATAAACTGAAATATTTATTTCATATTTTTAAAGAGACCGTGATGAAGAGAACATTTTTGGTGAAATAATTACACATTCAGTTTGGTATAATTAAATGAAGCTCATTTGTTAAGACTCATTTCTAAATACATAGAAGCATTTGATTTTTCTCATTCACTTAAAATTATAAACATTAAGATTATTGAGATTATTGTTATTAAAAAATCAAAATTTTTCTTATTCATATAAAATTTCTAAACATCAATTTGAGATACTGTTTCTTTTGTTTATATATAACATTAGCTTACAAATATTTACTTTAGATCTTCATCACATATTTTAATAATTTTTACTATAGATTTTGGCCTCTCAAAATTAAAAAGGAATTTTAAAAATTTGTTCTCTAATCAGTTTTCAAGACATGAATTTCTAAATGTTTTTTTTTCGAATTTTTATTGAGATGACAAAAAAACCTCATTGAATACAAATTCTCCGATAAAGAACACAATAAAATGAACGATGCCATAAAACAATTTATGTGGTAAATGTAAATGTAAAATGTATTTTTAACATTTTGATTTAAGAATACTATTTTTTTGAAAGAAAAACAAAGTTATAAATAATTAAGTTATACCTATTCAACAAAACGTGACTTAAAACAAATGCTTATACCAATTAAATAACGACATTCAATCAAAATAATTATTAGCGTCACAAAAACATGTTCAATTTGCCATTTCCTTTCGTTTGTAGTTATTGTAATTGTTGTTGTGTTATTATCTTAATTATACAATTTAAATTATATTTAGAAATTAGTTGTTACACAATAATTCCTAAAATTTTCTTAAAATAAATATGGCAGTCCCAACCAATATTATGTAACATAATCAAATCCAAATTGAGGACTTAACACTATGATAATACACTAAAATATATTTACTAAAGTACATTAAGTAAATCCATTTAATATCATAAATATTAGTTAAATTTCTTCCCATGTAGGACGTTTGAATAACCTTTTTTTCTTTGCAACTTGATACTTATTTTATTTTTTGTACTTTCCTCTGTTTGTTGGTCTTAAAGAGAAGCGTTGATTGCAAACATGATGCGCCTAACTTTGCCATTAACCAACTGCAGCTGTCAACTGTGGATTTCAGTTGAGGGGTTGGGTTTTGGCTAGCCTGTCCCTGTCCTTCTGTCCCTTTGTCTCTATCTCTTGCTCAGTATCTGACTCTGCATACCCTCAAGGTGGCATCTTGGTGGCATTTTCAAGGAAAGAGTCGCTACTCAACGGACCGTGTGTTTTGTGCTCTAACCAAAGCGCTGTGTTAGTCTTTGATTTGTCACACCAAAGCGGACTTTTCATGGCAGCCTGTCAGACCAACTGCTTTATTTATTTTTTTTTTATTTTTTGTTATCCAAGCTGGCCAAGATGGGCCAAGTTGAGATGGTGGGGGGGGGGGGGACAGAGAGCAGGGGGAATTGTTCAAGGCACGACATTGTCGTTGACTGTCGACTGCCGACTGCCTGTTCCATGTCCAGTTTAGCCCTTGGCTGATTTTTGATGAAAAGTTTTCAGTTTCATATTATTCATGCGCATTGCCACCCTGGCCTGTCCCCTCTCCTCCCCTCTCCCCTCACCACCACACCACTCCATACCGTCCTCATTCCAGCCCCTCGCCGCTCTTTCACAGTGTTTGCGGTTGAATGGCGCTTGCATTTTGTTGTTGTCGTCATCTTTTTATATAAAAACACAATTTTTGTTGTATTTTAATTTTGCACAAATGGAAAATAATAATCAAGACAAATAATAAAATGGACGCAGGCAAAAAAGGTGTTGGCACTGCCAGCAACAACAACGAAAACAACCAGCAACAAGGACTAACTCAGTGGGCGTGGCCATAACGCACTGTTGTCCCGGTGACGACCCCGCATGCCACTCCAACTGCAGCAGCAATGTGGCAAAAGATGGAGGAGGAATAGGCAGGGGAAGGTGAGGAGGAGGTGAGGTAGGGGAAGGGCAAAGGGAATCTCAGCCAGGAGTTGGTGTCAGAAGGCGGAAGAGTGAGGAGAAGGGGATAGGCAAAGGGAGTCTCAGACAGGAGATGGAGTTGGAGTCAACATTGGATGGCCCGCAGCAGCTCTTGGCTTTGTTTCGAGTGATTTTCAACAAAGCGCAGCGCACTTAATTCTCTTTACGCACACACACGATGAGACTCGTGAGAGGAACGGAAAGGAAGAAGAGAAAGGAGAGAAGGAAGGAAACAGAGGGAACAGACATGGTATGACAGGCTTTTTATGCCTAAGTATCTTAAGTTGTCAGCTTGCAAAAGGCAAAAGAAATCCTTTAATTTGCAGTAAAATGCAAAAACGCAGCGCCACTTTGTCACAGCCAGCATCTGAGTGTAGCATGTGTGTGGTGTGTGGTGTGTGAGCGTGTGACATGTGTGTGTGTGTGTTTGTGTAGAAGGCAACAAGTCAGCGTACATTGGACTTTGCCACTTGGCATGCGAGGCAAAGACGAAGGCGAATCGCCTCAAGGTATGCAGTAAATTAAAATGCAGAGACATTTTCCAAGCAGCCAAATGACATGTGTGTGCGGGTGAATATGTGTGGGTATACATATATACTAAATGTATGTGTGTGTCTGGGGCGAGTGCACTTTCTTTGCACTTTTCACATTAAAAAGTTTTGCCCGCAAGCAGCCGGCTAAGAAACATCTTACCAAGTAGTGGCAACTGAACTTCGGTTTTGACAGCATCCACACACTTGCTCACTCACACACACACACACGCACACACACACACACACACAATGCATTGAGCCATAAATGCATGACTTTGATTTTGTGTGGGTTGCCTGATGACTTTTGTGTGCATTTCTTATTTTATGACTGGGAACTTTGGTGACACATCTCGCTGAAAGTTTTGCATATGAATAGCAAGCAGGCAGCAGGCAGCTCGAGCTATGGCCAACACGCTTATGGCCACGTTAATGGCAAACTAAACTGCAAACTTTGCTTTTGCCACCGACGCACGCATACGTAATAAAAGGTGTAAATGAGCAAAAGAGCCAACAGGCTGCCAGGTGTACCAGGAACCACCAACTACCAACCACCAACCACCAGGTGGCAAGCTGGCCAAGTGGAGATGTGGTGGCTGAGGCAATGCCGGAGGCAGTCAGGCGTATAGGCGCACACGGACGGACTGCAGGACACACAGACAGACAGTCAGAGGGACGGACAGATGGACGGATATGGACTTACGCCTTGGGCCATTATAGGGGCCACTTGCTGCCGTTACAATACCTCTGCCTAGGCGAAAATGGGGGACTGGTATGGGAAGGGAAGAGCTATTTATGTTGGAATAGCACAGTGGATGTATGCGAGATGAATGAGTGTAGTTGAAAGTTGTGAATGCTTGTATTTGTGGCGTGTTTTTAGAGAGCTCTTAATCTTATTTGTAGAAACTTCAACTACTAATTAAAAGAAAGAGTTGACACTGTGTCAATTGTGCTGTCTAAAAAAAAACTTTGAAAGCACATGAAAGCTTCGAGATAAATTGACGAAATACAATTGAAAGTTAGCACAATGAATAATTGCATTAAGAGAAATAAATGAGGCTTGCTTGGGATACATTTTCTGGAACTGTTAAAGTAATGCATACTTTTGAAAACTAGTTACATGCGAAAGTTATTATATTGACCGAATTATTAATTGAAAGCTTTATTTTTCAGTCACTCTTATAACAGTAAAAGTTAAAATACATGTCATTTCAAACTTGGAAACTAACTTAGAACTTAAATATACATAGAAAATTAAATATTTTATTAAAATCAGCTTGTAATATTATTATTTGTATTTTAATTATGTGTAGATGAATTAAAGATATTATTATATTTTATATTATTGTTTTACTTGTGCTTATGAAATAAATTTTGATTTTTAAGTTGCTACAGAGTTGGGGAGTAAAAGTTAGACTTGAAATTAAATGATTAAAGTTAAAAATACTTTTGGATGTGTTTAATATGAGAAACAATAAAAACCAATTTGGAAAAGGCTTTCAGCTTATTGGGCCATGAAACTAGATTATTTATTTTTTCAATTAGAAACTTAACATTTGTTACCATAGTAACTTTCCATGTGTATTAAACTAAATTTAGCGTCACTTTGAATTACGGCTGCTGTGAGGCGGACAACGATGCAAAGACGTGGACGAGGACGACTGGAAAGCTGTGGCAGGCTATTATAATACAAGTAGTCCTGCCAGGCAGCCAGAGAGTCAGAGAGTCAGTAAGGATGCCAGCTAGGATGCCCAGAGAAACGTAACAACCTATGTATATGGTTGGAGTTATAATGCGCTCATGTTTGCAAATTTATGTAGTTGTAAGTTGGCGCTGCAGGAAATGCCATAAAAAACCATACAAAAAATACAAGTAAAAAAAAATAATATATATATTTTTCTATGTATATATATATATGAAAAATGCATTAAGCTACGGTGGAGCAAGCTCGACAGTAGGAGACCCAGTACTTTTTGAGTGTAGTGCGGTTACTACAGATTGTTTCAGTTTCAAAAAATTTCCATAGATGGCGCCACTTCAGAGATTGTTCATTCAATAACTTCCGCGTTTATCATCCGATTTGGACGAAATTTGCTGGATAGGTTGGAATTATAGTATGTATTATACGTACTAAAAATCAAGGTGCTAGCTTTAAAGGTGCTCTTGTAATTCGACTTGGAAATTTTGTATTTTAATTTGCGGGGGCGGAGGGGGCGTGGCAAAAATATAAAACAAACTCGTTCAATGCAAGATATAGATGTATATACATGCCGAATTTGGTGTCTCTAGCTCTTATAGTCTCTGAGATCTAGTTACTCAAAAAAGGGACAGACGGACAGACGGACAGACGGACAGACAGACAGACAGACAGACGGACATGGCTATATCGACTCGGCTTTTCATGCTGATCAACAATATATATACTTTATGGGGTCTGCCACGCCTCCTTCTGCCTGTTACGCACATTTTTTTGCACAAACGTAATAGACCCATTTGTACTTTTTTAAAGTACTGGGTCTAAATATGAATAACAAGAGTGAGGCAGCCGGAACAAGGAGTTGGCGGATGTGAAGCGTTGCCGTGTGACAAGCTCGGACGCGTTTAAAGTGCAATTAGCGCACGTAATTGTAATCGAGTTGGCCGAGAACGGAACATTCCCTTTTTTCCCATATTAAGCTCGAGTCCAAGTCGAGGCCGAAGGCATTGCCTCTCTTGTTGATGCCACGCGGCTTCCGGCAGGTGGCCCGCCATGGCTTATGCAACAGACCCTTTGGGCTTTTAAGCAGTTGCGACCTTAGAGTATATTCTCCACCCCTCATTTTTTTAACGTCTATTTTAAAGGCAACGGGGGAGCTGTAAATAAATTTGGTACTTAATCATATTTACGGATTTGGATTTGTGGCGCATTTATTTATGTGTCCCACTGTGTCCCACAGCCACATCTTGCGACGCTCTTTTGGATTTGATTTCGGTTTCTTTTGGCCGCTTTTCCGGCCGTGGCCACAACGGAAGTGCAGTCACAGTTGCCAAACTGCTCAAGTGTGAGCCTGCCACAAAATGCGCCAATTTGCGCTATTTCAAGTGTGGCAACAACAACAACAACAACAGCAACAACAACAATGTCAAACGAGGCAAACTCAAATCGTTGCCTAATTATGCGTTTTTGGCTTTGTTATTCATGGAGACCATTTCGACCGCCTTGCAATGCGGCTTTTTTGATGCTGCCCACGAGGCTAATTAGGCCTGAAGCGCGACCATTGTGAACATCGTTCACAATAGTCCGTTGTGGCCCTTTGTTGTGGAAATATACTCCCCCTTTCTCCACTTCCCCACTCGCAGGTGACATTTCCGCTCAGTTACATTTTAGAGTTTATTAATAATTTAAGTATTCAACGTAAAATATAAACAGCTGAGTGTCGAATTCGATTCGATAATTGTAAATATAAACCAATTTGATTAGCATTGTTATTCTGCCAGTTAATACCCTGTAGGAAACTAGAAAACTGGATATGATAGACAACAAGTAATTGATAATTGTCAAATTTAAATCTTTTTCATCGAATTAACAGTAAATATTATTTAACTAAATGTATCTTCTCTGTAATAACTATAGTAATGCCTTATTTAGCGTATCTTGGGCTATCTGAAGGTCTTTAACACTTTTGCTTAAACCAAAATAGAATAAATTCAAAGATATAATAAATAGGAATAACATTAATTTAGGGTATCTTATGGTCTGTGAAATGTACAGTTTGTACATATTATCTCTCGTTGATTTTGCGGTCTCTGTCTGCCTGCTCATAGTTTAATTTTAGTAATGGTTTAACTTTTATGTGCCTGGAAATTTATTGAAAATTGCGGTTGACTTTGGCTGCACAACAATTACGTTATAAACTTGATTATAAACGAAATTTAGTAAAGCCAATTAGCCATAATATTGCCAAGTATTAAATAAAGCTTGGACGTTTATTGACCAGGAATTACAACTAAAAGGATTCCGGCTTGAATTGCATAGGAAAATCAGAAAGCATCTCAAGGGAGAAAACTTTATCGTTATAAAATGTTCCATTCTTTGCATCGATAAAAAGATTGTTGTTGTTGCTCCAGTTATTGTTGTTGTTGTTGTTGCTGCCGCTGCCGCTGTTGATTATGATTATTGTTAAGTGCAGTTGGAAAACTGTCAGGCAACAACACTTGAATGCATTTTCATTACACCTCATTACATTTCATTTCATTGCAATTGTGCGTTGTTGATGAATTTGATGTTGCTGTTGTTGCTCATGTTGTTGCTGGTATTTTGTTGGTATTGTTGTAAAGCGTATGAATGGATCGAGGTACTCGTTTACATAGATGTGAATGTTTTGCATGTAAAATGTTTTTTAATTGAAAACAATAAAGTTTTCAGGCTTTGACTGTTTTACCTCTGACTGCTGCCACTTGCCAGCTGAATGCCTTCCTCATCTATCTGCTGCCTGCAACAATGCATAAAATATTCCATAGAAATATGAATCCCTCAACAAATGAACAGCGTCTGTAAATAAAACGAAGCTGTAATACACTTTCAGAAATGTAATACTAAGCAGAAAGTAGTATGTTATTTATTATTTTATATTTATAAAACTAATTGTTATAGAAAATAAGTTTAAAAATACATTTTTTTCTCTTTACAATTTGCTAAGTCAGCTCCATCACTTCCTGTTAATGCCCGAATTTGATAAAGAGTGTGAAACAACTTTGTGAAGCTAAAAGCTGAGCATTCACGGATTGAATTTCTTTGTTTGAGGCGTGAAAACAGCGCTGAATGAAAATGGAAAATGGAAAATGTTGCAATTCCTAGCTATAGATAGATAGATGTGTGTGCTGGCAGATATTTGTATGTGTTTGTATCATCAACAACAATGAGTTGAAAGTAAAATGCGAAAGTGATAATTAAAAATCGCGCCATATATTGTTTTTTATTCAACTTGCTGTTGGTATTGTTGTATTTTCGCTCAGCATGGAAAATTATTATTGTGTTGCTGCATTTTCTTGTCAGACGTTGAATATTGCATGGGAAGGTGTGTGTCGATATGGATACGAGATATGATACGATACTACAATATATGAATGTGCAACATGGCGCATGAAGTGATCAATGCGCCTAACAATGATTGACAGATATTCAATGGGTAAAGGAACTGGGAAAAGGGAACTGAAGGCTGGGGACAGACAGACTGCATGAAAAGGAACTTGAGAGGCCTGAGAGAAAAGGAGAGAGAGCAATAGATAGGGTTGGGAAGATGGCAAGTCATGTTGATGACAAACAATTATGCAGAATTGCAAACGTTTGCAATTTTGAGCAAAATTAATTTTGCATTTTTAATTTTGCATTGAGGGTTGTCTGATATGTAAGTGTGTGTTTGTGTGTGTGTGGTAGCTTTAAGAGAAGCTTGAAATCTTTAATAAAAAAGAAAGAGATTAATGCTGAGGCAGCAGCAACAATCAAAATAAAATATAAAACAGCGACGGCAACCTATCACAAAGGATTGATAAGTGCTCGACTTCGACTGAGATCAGGCGAGAGCCTATAATAATCTATACAGACATTCGATAGGCGTCGTCAATTCCGTTTGGGCCACGTGTCTTTCGTAAACTGATCATGGGCTGATGTCGAATCTGTCTGCTGTTGATGGCCTGATGCCGCAGAATCTCGTCTCATTCTCATCTTGTTTGTCTCGGTTTGCGGTTGTGCGTGCTCGAGATCTGAGATGGTTCAAGTGAGCAGGGATTTGCAGCAGGAGCTGGTATTGTTGCGTGCCTCCATGGAGCAGCCGGCAATGCAATATCCGGAAATTTGGCTACGCGACAATTGCCAATGCCCCAAATGCTATATGCAACAAACGAGGAGTCGCCTACCACATGGCTGGAACAATCTGGACACTGGAGTGCATGTAAAACAGCTGAGCTGGTGTGTGGACACGGAAATGCTGCAGATTGAATGGTCCGATGGGCATCAGTCCAGTTATACGTACAGTTGGCTCAAAGAGCGGGATTTCTCACTAGAGAATCGTGCGCGTTATCTGCGCGACATTTATCGCCCCGAGCCCAGACACTGGTCAGGCCAACAGTTTGAGGCAATCCAACGAGAGTTCCAATACCAGGATTTGCTTAGCAGTGATGAGGCCTTGCTTCAGTGGTTGCACCATCTGGCGGTATATGGTCTGGCCCTGGTAAGACAGGCCCCACTAGAGGCAGATGTGCTGCGCAATCTGTGTAACCGCGTGGGTTTCATGAGACGCACCACCTACGGCGATGAGTGGAGTGTGCGTGCCCAGCCTGGTGCTAGTAACTATGCCTACCTGGCTGCTCCTCTTCCCCTCCACACGGACATGCCTTACTTTGAGTATAAGCCTGGAGTGACTCTCCTCCACACCCTGCAGCAAACGGACTCTCCTGGCGGCTTGAATCTACTCAGTGATGCCTTCCATGTGGCCGACTTGCTAAGACAGCGGTATCCTAGTGCCTTCCAGGTGCTCACTCAAACGCCTGTCGACTGGGCAGATATTGGCAGCGACAAGGACCTCACCTTCCACAACATCTGGCGTGAGCCGGTCATCAAGTAAGAACTCTCGGTTTTACTCCTCTGGTAACTTTCTCAACTATTTCGTTTTCTATTTCCTCCTTTAGCCTGGATGCAAACGGTCGATATAAGCGCATCAACCATAGCATTCCACAAAGGGACAGCCACTTCAGTGTGCCTCCGGATCAGGTGCGTCCCTGGTATGAGGCGATGGCAATGTTTATCCGACTTGCCAACGAACAGGCATGCACCTTCAAGACCACACCTGGCGATGTCCTCACGTTCGACAATGTGCGTATGGTACACGGACGCACGGGATATGATGACACGGATCGCAATGTCCGTCACATTGTTGGTGCCTTCGTCGACTGGGACATTGCCTATTCTCGCTGGCGTGTGCTCCGTCGTTCGCTCGGCTATTACAAGTAGTTGCCAAGCCCTTCTAACCCCCGATCCCACCTTCAACAACAAATTAAACTATCTGTCGAATTCTCTCGGCAAGCTTATCAGTTAACAAACACGTGAATAACAAAATAGTTGCATGACTTTACAACGCTAAGTCAGCGATAAGGTTCTTAGCAACTAAATACTTAATCAGCTTAAAAAGCATACAAGTGTAATTGCCATCTAAATATGTTTAAATCAAAATAGTTTAAGCTTAAGCATTACTAAAATGATTGCATCCAAATAAAACACTATTACTTACATAATAGCTTATAAACAATGAGGAAAATGAATACAATTAATCAGTCAGTTAAATAAATACACCTCTCTCTTCAACATTTTGGTTATGAATTTAATGATTTTTAAATTTGATGATTAAATTTGATACATTATTAGTATGATTATTTACAAATAAAGCATTGTTAGTGTTTATTAACAATTTGCATATTAAGCAAAGAGTCAATCAGTCTGATTATTGAATGATTTGGGGTTTTCATAATATTTCTTATCATATTACATGATTTAACTGAAACTTAAGTTGACGCATTATTGACATGGCTACATAGAAACAATTATAACATGCCATAGTTTATTCACTGGAAAAAACAGTCGACTAAAATCATGAACATTAAGTGTAAGGATAAAAATAAAAGGTATGAACTTAATTAAAATTGAACCTGAAATACATCGTTTATTTGAATGTTTGGTTGTAACACAGATATAATACTATATTACTGAATAGGGCTCTGCAAAAATAGAATAAAATTATATTTTCACTTATTATTAAAATATATTTAAGCTTCTATTATTATTAAAAAAATAAAAATTGTATCAAGCTTTACCAAAAAAATTAAGCATTTGAAGTTGGAGGCAATTTTAATTGCTTCAAAATAATTTTAGCCGACTGATTATTAACAACTTTGCATACAATTTATTATGTAAATAAAATTGAATTTTAATAACTATTATATTATTTTAAAGATATTTAATATATGGATAATTAATTTCTCCATCAAAATTAACAATTAATTTCAATTTTATAAGTGTGCAGAATAAAAAATATTTCCAAGACTTTTAGTTGAAATATGAAAATTATTTTTAAAATTTTTGATTCGATTACCGTTTGATTTGTTCTGTGGGCGTAACCATCAAGATTTCATAGTTTCCTGATTTCAAGGGCCAACAATTCGGTATTATTGTTGAGAAAGTTAGCTGAGCAACTCCATGGTGCTCCTCCTTCTTGATCTCGACTCCAAATCGATAGGCATAATTTAAGAATATGCGATTTAGTCCGCTACGATTGCAAACAGCAATGCATTTTGGACAACTATGACAATGCCAAAGCCATATATTAATACAGGAAAACATAACCACAACAATTTGATGATATTATATTCTTTACAACATGAGTGCACTGCATTTCTACTTACAAATAACCACAACACAGCTACTTACGGGCAAGTAGAACCCTTTTGATTAGAATACAACTCGATCTGATCATACTATCATAGCACATTTCATTTCCTTATTTTAAATACTCTCATTAATAATAATGTAAATATATTTACTTTCTACTATGATGAATAAATAAATCACACAGACAGCAAACGTCACAAGCCTTTATCGGAATACCCCTAGAAACAAGCTCTAAACTAGTTTAGGGCATCTGTTGTTAGACGAGCTGAGATTCTCACATATTTCGAGTGATTAGGAAAATAGTAAACACATGACAATTCATAAAAGTTTGCGACACGTCATTGTTTACTTAAAGTAGACACTTGAAAGACTTGAATTGAATTAAATTCAGACGCTCTTATCAGTGGCAGACTGAAATTGTATTTGTATTTCGAAGATACTTTTGTGGCGTGTTTATCAATTTGTGGCAAAGAGAGCGGCAAACAGACATTGAAGTGCCGGCAGCTTTTAGTGTCATCTGTAAATCACCCAAATGTGCACAGAGACAAAAAGAAAAAGCCCCTCTAAACAAGCAACAAGCCAACATTCCAACTCTCATCCTCAACACACCTTCAGAAACGGGTAAAGATTTTTACGGCATTGCCACATTTTGACGGCACCTTTTGGCAGCATCGGAAGCAGTTCATTGCTGTTGTTGTTTTGGTTGTATTTTGGGTGCGGTTACCCAGTGGCAAATCCTTGGCAAATCTTTTTATTTATGTCATTGATGCCAGCAAGAAACACACAAAGCACACGAAATACACATATACTCGGCATCTGATTTTCAGGCAGAGCTCAGCATTTAGGGGAGGGAGCACATGAATTTGTGCATGCCAGCCAAGTAAATCCCTCTAATAATCCACATAATAAGCAGCTGGAGAATGTTGTAGATATTGCAGAGTCAGAGTCAGAGTCAGAGTCAGTAGAGACAGTAGAGAGTCGAGAGCAACAGCTGACAAAAGGGTTGCAACTTCAACTCAACTCCTGCCTCTTGTTTATAAGTTCATAAAACTCAACGAGCCAGGGGGAGGGATTTCTGGCACATAAAAGAAACGTTACGAAAGAGAAAACAGCGAAGGAATGATGTGAGATGGAAGAGAGAAAAGAAAAACAGTAACAAATCCAATTTCTGGCCGTGGGTTTTGGGCCAAAACTCTTTTACTGCCCCTGACCATAATGTGTAATTGAAAACCTGCGCTGTATTGCACCCCAGGGATAGGGTTCGATGTGGCCAACTAATTGGCACAGTTGCCGCAATAGGTGGCACATCCAGCGTGACACTGACACCGCTAGCCATTATGTAAACAAGGCCAAGAGACCAAAGGCGAGAAACCCTTGCCAAAAAGCTGTCGCGTTGCAAATAATGCGCTCAATTTGTAGACGAATTTCAAGAGCAGACAGCTAGTAGTGAGAAGGGGACAGAGGAAGAGAGAGGGAAACACAATTGGCAAACTAAAACGCTTACATACAATTTCCACAATTTCCGCTATTTTTCGCTCTCATCCCCATCATTAGAGAAGGGTTTCTGGCCCAGATTCGTGCCAAGATCTGGCCACAAGTTTTGGCTGTCACAATGATAAACATGCAGCAATTGACGCAATCATTGTCTGTCCATGAATTGAATTAAATCAACTCAAGTGCGACAATTCTCCCCTCACTTTCCCATCTCTCCGTTCCCTGTCAAAGAATATGAATATCCATGCCACAGTGCCACATTTTTTGTGTGTCTGTGGCAAATGAATGGGTTGTGTCATGCATGCCCGCCTCGAAGCATCGAAATCAAACTAAAAGTAATATGAGTATAAGTATAAGTGTATGGAGTGGAAGTATATATTCGTAGTGCCATCATGTGGCATGATTGTCAATCCTTTGTGCTCCAACTGACAGAATGGGCGTATGCGTATTGCTTTGCCCTGTAATTCCGTTTGATTTCGATGTGCAGGACATTAGCGCGGCTCAACGGCGCATTTTGCTTATTAGAATTCGTTTGTGCCGCTGGAGTATAATAAATTTTGTGAGTTGCCTCCTGCCACGTGCCACATACGTTTTCAGCAATTTCAAAGTTTATCACCAAAGCGTCTGCAACTTATGTACGTCTCTATCTCTCTCTAAGTCTCTCTCTCTCTCTCTCTCTCTAAGTCTCTCTCTCTCTCTCTCTCTGTCTCTCACTCTCCTTCCCTCTGTGTCTCTGTGTCTGCACGTCTGCTGTGGTTATGTGAAATCACATCGTAAAAATGTCCAAGTCCAAATGCCGTGCAGCAAAGCTCATAAGTCCTGCTCCTTCAGCTGGTTTTCTTCTCCTTTTTGCTCCTCACCTGTCGCCTGGAATTGGCATTAGCGGGTCGGGCCAACCCTTTTGGCCCATGGTCTTTCAATTTATAGATGGCGCGCATATAAATATTTATTTCGATGTGCACCACCACCAGCAGCACCACTAGCACAACCACCACCACCACCACCACCTTCGAAACAGTCGTCATACCTTTGCATCATTATTATTTTTATTATGGCCTTAAAAGCATCGCCTTGGCGATCAATAAACATTCATGTCTGCGTCTCGACTTGCAGTTTTTCCTTTTCCATATTTTCAATAAGCGAAAGTGCTTGCCCCAAGTTCACAGACGTCTTCTGTTCTCTGTGTTGCACGCTTTATGGCAGCAAATAATTAAAGGTCAACAACAAAAAGCACGTGTTTTATGTAAATGCCTCTCTTATATGCCTCTCTTATCTGACACTCTTTGGTAAAATCAACAAAAGTAAATACCAAATGTAAATTGTGCCACATCAGCGGACCGTAAATTATGTTTTTGGATTGAAAATGGGGCAGGAAAAGGGGCGTGAAAATGGACAAATGGGCACAATCATTGTTATTATCATTTTGCAATTTAGCTGGATTTTATGGCCTCTGACACAATGAAAACAATGCAAATACGAGAGCTGCCAGGAGCTGTTTTCACATATCAGGCCAAATATATCACTCTTTTAATTAGGCTAAATCGTTGCATGTTGCATGTTGCTGCCACGTTGCTGCCTCTTGAATACCAGCAATTCTGAAAGTGAAATTTGCCACGGCACGTGGCATCATTTGACGAGTCTGTGAAAACTATGATATTTAGCTCATGCATCTAATATACTCAAAACGTGACCCGAATTCAACTGCTTAAAAAGAGCAGAAATATTGTATTGAAATTATTTATATCAACAAATTAAAAGTTCACTAAAATTAAAATTAATTAAAATTTATAATTATTTCATTTAAGACTTTTGATAATTATTTTGTAAGTTATTTTCAATAAAACCGATATAAAATATTGATAACTTTATTTTAAATATCTAAACTACTTTAGATAACAATTCGAAGTGTTTCAATTCTTAGTATTATTTAAGTCAAATTTACATAAATATTGAATTCATTACAGGGCACAAATATCAAATAGCTTCAATCCTAATATATATTCATGTACATTTAGTAATAATGAAAACAACTGACAATCGAAATGTCAAATTTAGCACAAAATACCAGTGCAGAGGGACAGAGTGAGAAGGAGAGAAAAAGAGAGAGAAAGTTTTCAGCTACAGGAAGTAGGTAAGCAACAACAAGAACAAGAACAACTTAGGGAAGACTGTAATTAGTTTACAAATTGAGTAGCATTATGCATTAATTACATTTGTGGCATTATAATTTGGACAATACTAGCATATCATGGTTCTGTATTATTTGCTGCCGACAGCAGTCGAAGAATTGCTTGTTGTTGCGGAATGCAACAGCAACAGCAACAGTAACGGTAAATTGGTTAACAATTACAGAAATCTCATAATGAAGTTAGAACGGTTCGTTTGGACCGGAACGAGAACAGGAAGTGGAACAGGAAAACCAGTTGAGATGAGGTTGAAGATGGAGAATGAGGATTATTAGCATTGCCTGCGGTCAGCAAAATCCCGCTCTTGTTCTGTAAAAGCTTCTGGTCCATTTGCTCAGACCAAGTCCTGCAAATTGATTAGCTGTTGTTACCGGTTACGGTTTACAGTTTACGGGTTACGGGTTACGGTTTACGGTTTACGCTTTACAGATTGTGGCTGCCTCAGCTACAGTTGCAGCAGTTGGCTTGCCACCAGCCAATTTGCAGCATTTATTCTCTAAATGAAAACCCTTAACAGGTGTTGATGTTTGCTAAGTAGCCACTGCCTCTGCCTCTGCCCTTGCCCTTGCCCCTGACCCATTTTGTGGAACGCTTAGTTGCACATTGCTTTGATTATTTTCCATTTTCAACAAATTGTATGCAAATAATTGTGGTTTTCCTTGAAACGAACGGTAAAGACGTTTAATATTTTCCATTTACAACCACAATATTGACTTTTCACCTGGCCAACTGAACGGGTGAAAAAGGGCAAATGAAAATCTGTCCATCTATTTGCTAGATAAACTACACAAGATTCCCAGACAATTGCCTCCATAAATTGTTGCATGCGGGCTGTCGATCAAAATCTTTGCAACTGTCCAAAAATGAAACAAAGTTCAACTTGTAATATGGAATTATAGGTATATCGATTGCTGGCTAATAAAGAGGTTTAATCAAGGCCCCCAATTGATTAACCATAAACAAATTGTGTTGCAATTCCAATTATAAATTCAAGTGCTTGTGCAACTCGAGACTTGAAATTTGAGAGCTTGCCGCAAGCTGTTGTTGCCTCTCAGCATTTGAACTGCAATTTGGTTAATTGCTTTACGCCCAGGTGTGCCTGTGTAAGTGTGTGTGTGTGTGTGTGCGTTTGTTTGTGTGCAGGTGTGTCTGCTATCATAATTTCATATGTATATTTCAAGAGTATTTGCAAACTTGGCTTAAATTACTAGCGACTTTTATGAACTTAATAGTCAATAAACCAAAACATTTTCACAACTTGCTGCCAGTCAATATGTGTGTAGGGGTGTGTGTGTGAGATGGGGTAGTGTGTATATATGCCTTGTCAACCCTTTTTTTTGTATGGGGTTGCCTCATTAGACGACGACACATTTTGGCATTGATGTTGGGCGTTAGAATAAAATTCAAGTTTTTTATGTGAGCTCGTAAACAGAATTGAATTGCCGCCTCTATGCGTCTGCATGTGAGTGTAAGGGTGTGTGTGTGTGTGTGTGTCTACTATTGTGTGTACTTGTTGTGTGAATGAGTGTGTGTGTGTGTTTGTGCTTGCCTTTTTAATAGTTAACGAGCTCCAAAAACTTGGCGCCCTTTTGTGTTGCCTCGCACATCCTGGCAATCTTCCAGGCCCAGGCTAAGATGGGAAATAGGGTAGGGGTGTAGGGGAGGGTGCAGGCCTTTGGAAACCCTTGACAAAAATGGTTCGGTCAAGGGCTGGGCTCATTGTTAACCATTGTTGCAAATTTTCTTTTATGAGTTTTGCAAGAGGTTATAAAAATGGCATGACCGGAAATTACAAATGTCCATATAATGTCAATACAAGTGCAGATTAGTGGCTGTCATGTGACTCGTTGAGAGGGAAAAAAGAGTGTGGGGAGGTGTCATCAAGCGATTTGGCAATTGTGCTAAATTTAAAACCGAATTGCCTGCTCAACTCCCACTCTCTCTCTCTCTCTCTCCAACCCTCTCTCCCTCTCTCCATTACTTTATTTGCTTTAAACAAACAAACTGCCAAATGCCGGAAGTCATTTGCATGCACTGTGCAGCAATCTCACTCCCTCTTTCACTACTTCATTCTCTCTCTCCCACTCTCTCTCTCTCCCTCCCACTCTCTCTTTTCACTCTTTGGCTCTGTGCATGTTTAGATGGATTTGCCGATTTGCGGCTGGACTGCAAATGCATTAAATGCGAGTGTAAACACTGCAAAACTCGGTCCAGATCCTGGTGCATCCAACGGCCAGAACAGAGGACTGCCCTTCTCAAGCCACGCCCACATTGTGTGTGTTGCTGGTGTTTTGGCATTTGTGTTAATTTCATGCCAAGCAGCATTTACACACAAACACAGACACACACGCACACACACACGCACACACACATAGTCTTGTTGTGGTCTGTGCATCTCTGAATTATGTTTTTGATTTTAGTTGACAATGAGCGGGGCGCAAATTTATTGTCTACATCTGCAAAATCGAAGCGTTGACAACGCCAGCAATAACAACAACAACAACAACAGAAGCTGCCGTTGCCGTTGCCGTTGCCGTTGCAGTTGCAGCGTGGGCGTTTTGCAAAGTGCCAACTGCGACAAGGCGTGGCACTGACAGCTAAACATAAACAAACAATCAGACAAACGGACAAACAAACGAGCAAACACATCTGCAACACGCCTAAGCGTATGCAACATGCAGCACAGCCCAGTGTGGTATAGAACAGCCCAGGATTGCCACGTTGCCGAGTTGCAAGTGCAACAACTGCAACACACACAGCACTTGATATTAAAGTCCGTTCATTTGTGTGCTTTGGTGGTGCAATTGCGGTTCCTTTCGCCTTGTTTAACCACACTCTGCTCCGCTGTCATCAGTCTGTTTAATTGAAAATTGCCGCAATTTATGATAGCAAAAAACAGTCGGCTGAACAATTAAAGCTTTGCTTAAATAATATATAAATAAGAGCATATTATTATTATCTGAACTTATAAATTTCAATTGTCACATTTATACAAAATATTTTCACTATTTTATCTCCAAATTTAATTGTATTTGTTTTAAAAATAGTCTTGTAAAATATTAGAGGTCAATAAAATAATAAATAACATGGAGATCGTTGAAGCTTAACAAAAGTTTTGTGAATTGAAATTTTGTGTTTTTAAACGATTATTTTCGTTATAAAAGCAAAGCTTTGCTTCAGTTTCAAATAGTTATAACCCGTAAACGGTTATCTTAGCTTAATACAGGGTATCTACACATCTCATTTGCCATCAATTGTCTTCAGCTTATCTGTCAAGTAATCTATTATTTCATTTGGTAGTTAAACAAGTTTTTACATCGGCCTGGCTAAATTTGTAACGGGGTCATTACGAGACTTTATTTGTATGTTGCATAAAATTGAAGATGACATCATAAACTTGCAACTGCCGCTGGGTAATAGATGGCGAAAGCGGGGGAAGGGAGATGGCTGCATTACACTTTCAGTTGGAGCTGCAGCATATTTTGGCATGCACTCAAGATCTGCTCACAACCAACAGACAGCAAACGGGGAAGAATGAATGGAAGAGGTAGTGTGAGTCCAGTAGGGAGTAAAAAGCAGCCGTAAAGGTGTTTTTATAGCTGCCATGACAACGTGGGAGAAGCCTTCCTCTTGCCTTTCCCTTTCCCCTTGGAAGGAGGGTAGTCAGATGGGCAGCGTGTTGTTTGCGCCTGGCACTATAGTCGATATTTGCACGCGACGCTGTCCTGTCCGATTGTCCTGTGACTGGGACTGGAACTGGGACTGTGACTGCTGCCAGAACTTGTTTGCTAAGCGCCAAGGATTGGCAGCCAGGTAACGGACAGAAAGAGACAAAGAGTGTGTGGGTGAGAGTGAGAGAGAGAGAGAGCGACTGATAGCTGCTAAGTTGGCTTGCAGGTGTGATTTTATGCAATTTGCTTTCATATTAAATGAGTAGCTGCTGCTAAGGTCTCCAGGCTTGGCCAGCAGGTGTTATTGAGGCAGGAGGCAGGAGGCGCTAGTTGGGGCTTGTGGGGCACATAAAGAACTTTCATTCATGGGATTCTAGATCTGCTGCTGGAATCGGGTATCGGGAATCGGGCCCCTATGGCAGCAAAGTAACTGTGCAAACGTTGCAGCTGCAAATCCGCAATCAGACAAAGCAAATAATTTTGCGAAAATAAATATGAGGGATTATTGTGGCAGAGACAGAGACAGAGACAGAGGCGGTGGTGGGAAGAGGAAAGAAGAGGGTTAGACCTGCTAAAAAGTATGCTATAATAAAATGCAGCTAAGTCGAGAGACGACAGTCGACGGCCTGCATAGCGATATTAAATTTCAAGTGCATGTGTTAAGCCGTACTCTCTCCACCTCTCTTCAATGTCGTCTCATTTTTGTGGCTGCCACTATTTGTGGCACAACCCAGTCGGCTTGTCGGCCTGCCATTGAAATGTTGTCCTTGTCTTGTGCAGCAACTGCTGCATCAGCATCAGCAGCATCTGTGGCATTTGTAGCATCCCCTAATATGTTGCTCAATATTACGACATTCATCTGAATGCACTTGCCACTTGAGAGATTAGCCTGCAACCAAAACGTGTGGCAGTCACAATTCTTCTTCCCTTTGCATACCCCTTGTCCCCTCTTAAAATATACCTTTTGTCATTGCTTTTATTTATTTTTGTTATTGTCCATTTCTTGGCTTAGAAGCAGCAGCAACCATCGCATCATCGCACCACTCAGCCACCAAACCACCCAACCACCCAACCACAGCAGTCATTATTTTGATTATGTAACTTTTTGTGCTGCCTTTTTTCGACAGTTTGTTTGCATTTGGCTCCACCTGACCGCACCAGAGTCTCTCTCCTTACCTCACCTCATCTCTCGTCCCTCTTCATTCCAAATTATTATTATTACTTTTATTTGCTTTTGTTGCTCTTCATTGTTGAGCCCCAGTTGTTGTTACTGTTGTTGTTTGAAATTTACTTTTTAAAATATTAAAAAATATAAAGAAAAATACCAACACTCTAATGTCGTATAAATTCATTGCAAAAAAAGAAAGAGTCCTGGAAAAGCCGTCAACTGGCTGCGACAGTCGGAAAATTGCAGAATCAGTAAAAATTTTTAGACAAATTAAATGAGGTCCATTAGGAGGAACCATTGTTTGCATTTGACTGCACCGAAATGGGGCAGCAATTTCACCATGACTATGGAGGTGTGTTAAATCTGAAAAGAGACCGTATGCTTATCCTTAACTCATTAAAATTTAAAACATAAAATTTAAAATATATATTTAAAGCTTCGTTTTGCTTTGAATGGAGATAGTCTCGTCGACAAACAAATTTAGTTATGGGACAAATTTATAGGACAAACTATCATACAAAATTTTCACCTTAATGGGAAAATTATTTAAGGTTAAGAGTGAGAACTGTAAGTGTATTAAAAGGTGAATTAATTGCATTCGTTCGACAGAATAAAACGATCAGAGAAAATCGATAGCATTTTTATAATTGTTGTGTTAAATTTTATGAAGTAGATAAAAATCCAATACAAGAAAAGTGTGTTAGAACTCCATCATTGTGATGCTTTATATCAACAAAATACTAGGTTTGAAATTAAGATAAACTAGGTTAATAGAAATACAGTTTGAGTTTTGTTAAATTTTCTTTTGCGCCTAGCGCACATAAAATTCAAAAGCAATAAACAATATAATATTAAAAAAAATAAAACTCATAATTATAGTGTTTTTTTTTATAAAGACACTTAGTTACTTAGAATATATGGTATATATAGTAAATAGTTATTTCCTTCGATACTAAATATGTAAGTGACCCCGAAAAAATTGATTTTCTAAATGATTGATTTTGCCTTAAAGCCAAAGATTGAATTTCTGAACTATTTGCAGTCATCGAAAAGACTGAAATTTAATGAACATTTGCTCAATATAATGATTGTGCTGTCTGTAAAGAAAGTCTTACAAATACATGCACATAATCTTCACATGCCGTGAAAAGAGAAAGGGAGAGGTGGGAAAAGAGAGAGAGAGAGAGAGAGAGAGAGTGTATACAACATGACAAATGCACGTCATTTGGCTTATTAGAGGTTTATTTCGCATTTGGCACTCAACTACAATACAATTACAACCTACACACCAACTCACACATTTGCACGCCTTTTGGCAATGAAATTCGGATAAAATCAAAGTACACACACACACACACGCTTACACACAAAGTTTGGCATTGCGTTGTGCCAATTTGCAATTTCATTACAATGCTTAATCATCATTACTTGCCAGCGCCCCATAGAACAGCTATAAAGTGCAAAAACATTCTCACACACACACACAGCTTTCTCTTAGACTTTGTTAGTGTTAGTGTGTGTGTGTGTGTTGAGCACATTCACAATATTGCGTTCGCACTTCCGTTTCCTACGTAAAATAAAAATCGCAACCGAAAAATGTCATTCGCCGTGCAATTTCGCAACTCTCTGAGTGTTTGTGAGTGTGTGTGTGTGTGTTGGTATGTATGAAGAGCTGCCATGTCACCATTCACATGGCTGGATAGCCAGATGCAGGTCCATCGCATTTGTTGCTAGTGGTATTTGATTATATATGTAGCCATATCATGCAGCAGCGTGCCACACCATGCCACACCATAGACGTCACGCTGCTGCCTCTGCCTCTGCCTCTACCTCTGCCTTTACCTCTGCCTGCCACTGCAGTCGCGTCAAATGCAGTTTATGCCCTGGCCATAAATCAAAATTTTTGGTTTCTGCTGTCAGCCAGTGGCAATAGCTATGAGCTCCTAGAGAACTATCTCTCCCCCTTTCTCTCTTTGTCTCTCTCTATCTCTCCCTCCCCCTCTCTCTCTTTCTGTTGTTGCACGATGATGTTGCAGCTGCAAGTACTACTGCTGTTGGTGTTGCTGCCTTTACGTAACTCGTTTATTTTTGTGGTCATAATTTGGCAATGCCAGTACTCGTAGCTATGCCATTTCCATTTCCCACTTCGCTTTTGCCACAGTCCATTGTCCCTAGAATTCTCTCTGCTAAAATATTGGTTTAGATTCTGTCAAACAAATTGAATTTGCTATTTTTTGATGAATCCAAATCGCTGCAACAACAACAACAACAACAACAACAACAACAATTGCATTTGCATTTGGCAACTGTTGAATTTCTTGAAGGCTTGAAGATGTTTTGAATCCTTGAAATGGTTCTATTGTGTACTTCACAGTAATCACTAGCATTGAGGGCCAATCTACTTACTTGACTATTTATACCCACGAATCGGATTTAATGAGGGAGAAAATCAAGTAAAGTTGGCTTGTTCTGTGTGACTTTTAGGAAATAGGTAGGAATTCTCTTCGAATTTATGTGATATGGCAATTTTGAAGTTGAAGTTATGCTCAAAATATAAAAACAGCTCAAGTTGTAACTTTTTAAACACCGACTGTTGAAAAAGAGCTATGAATGCAAATTTTAGCTTAATAAATCAACGCGAAGGAAATATGTTACAGCAACATGGAAATTTTTAGTTCCTATTACACAAAAAATAGAATAATAATTTTAGATCTCAATTTTTATATAAAAGTTACAAAATAAGACTTATTTTGCGATTATATCAAAAAATTAAAATAAGAGGTATTAATGATTTTTCTAATATAATAATAAATTAGTTGTATAAAAATTTTAATAATCACAATTTTTATCATTTGTTACCAAATGGAATAACATGTAAAAGGAGTTTGAAGATCTGTCTTTATTTAACGAATTTTTAAATATATCTACAGTATTTTTCTGAAGATTGAAGTTATTTCAGTAGGTTTTAAATTACAATTATTTTTATGCTTATGTCACTTTCTGACAAAATATTATTAATAAAATAATCCATGAATAATCCAGGTTTCATAGCGACTATTGACATCAGTCATAAGTTTTTTAACTAGAATCACTAGGAAGTCAAATAAATGAAAAAAAACTAATCTAATAAAAATAAGTTGTATTAAAATTTCCACAAGCATCATTTGTTATCGATTGTTTCCGAATAGAATAACATAAGTATGAGTTTGGGTTTAATTAAGGAGTTTTTAAAATAAATCTTCTTTATTTTTCCAAAAATTGAAGTTATTTCAGTAAGTTTCAAATTACATAAAAAATTTAATTTTTATGTATATATAAATTTCTCAGGCTGCACTCTTCACTAAATTTATTTACCTCCTTTTCTTTCTCTCATCCTATACCTTATTATCTTTTGATCCTTTGTAAACCACCTTTGTAAAGTTCAAATCACATTAAAATTAATATAATTAAAATGAAGACTTAATTAAAGAATTTTATTTTTAATTGCTCTTTTTGAAATTCCCTTTTCTCTAATTTATTGATATCATAGTCTCCTTACTTTCTTATATTATTCTCTTTTCCTTTATCTTGTTATCCTTTGATCCTTTGTTAGCCACATACTTCTGCTTGCAATTCATATGCTGCTGTTGAGCCAAGCTTAAGGTCCAATATGAGTAGTCTTATGGTTTCTCTTAACAAACACCCATACCAACAAAAACATTCACATAGATTCACATTCTTATTTGTGCACACACATGTGTGTATTTGTTCTTTTCACTGAACATCATTCGACATGCGATGTGCGCCTCATTTGTTCGGACTTTCAACGTCATCATCAACAGCAGAAACATCTATAAATGTGAGTGTGTGTGTGTTGCATAGGTGACCAGTTGCTGCAACGATTTTCACGTGTTGCAAGTTAATAGAGAACCAAGTTATGGCCTGCAAGTGAATTTTTGGACTGTGGTCAGTTTATGTATATAAACATAAAATTTGTGAACAATGCACTAGACGAAATTTTCCACATGAATGGCAAATGATTTGACCAACAGGCATTCCACATACTCCGAGACAGAGAGAGGGAAAGAGAATGCAAGAGGAAGAGAGAGAGAGCATTAGGAAGAGAAATAAAAAGAGAGAGAGGTAGTTTCATACATGTTTTTTCTATGATTGTGTGGCTTTTTATCGAAGCCATCGATCTTTGGCCTTGCGTTTGACAGATCAAAATTAGAAATCGTAGCATACGTCCTAGTAACAACAACAACAAATTCGTTGACGGTTTGTGTGTGTGTGTGTGTGTGTGTGTTTGGGGCTTTTTCATAGCTAATTGAATGGCTGGCAAATAATTCGCTGCCCGCTTTTAGGCGCTGCTAAAAAGTGCAAAAAAATTGTATCAAGTTACTTTTGTTACGATTTGCCAATTGAATTGAGTTGGAGTGGGCGACTGGGTGTGGGGGAATGAGGATGGGCAATGTTGCCAAACTGCCGTTATTCGCTTATCGACATTGTTCGCTGTGGCAGCCTTTAAGTGATTTTCGATTTTAGTGATTTTGCCTTTCATATGCAAAGCAGCCACACGAAGCGTGCAACACGCAGCATGCCACACACAAACTGTGAAAACTGATGACGCAGCAGCCACTTGACTTGATTCCACTCGACGCGCGACTCGACTTCAACTGACTTTTGGGGCGTGACAACAAAAAGAAATACATAACAGTCGGGCGTACACGACAACACAATTCCCTACATCACTATCTATACAGATAAGGGCCCTAACAGCTCTTCATCCTAACACTGCGCTCACATACATACGAATTTTCTCAAATGAAGAACGACATTTGTAATTGATTTGTAAGTACGGGCTTTCATTGTACTCTCAACAACTAACAGATGTTTTAGAACCCTATAGCTTTAAAACACAACCATGCTTACCAGCAAAAAGAGCAAAAATCTCTTAATTCTTTAATTTAATAAATGTATCCTAAATATAATAAGTAATAACTCAAACCAGCGTTATGGTTTTTGACATAGATAGACATGCGGACAGATGCTGATCAATAGAATATACACCTTATATGGTACATCTCTGAATGTTACCTGCTTTTTCACAAACTTAAAGCACCCATACAGGGTATAAAGACTTGAAGACGGAATTGCCCGTTTAGCGGTTTATTTTAATGGTAACAACAGCAACAACAACAACACGTCAACAGTTTATGCATTTTGTCGCTTGGCAGCAGGTAAAATTTTCATTGTGTATGTTTCTGAAATTGCGCCACTTTCGAGCGCTGTTTACAAATTTGATTTTCGTGTTTGATTTGCTGTTGGGGCGTGAAAAAGGGCAGGACATGATAGGAGAGGCTGGATGGGGGTGAAGACGCACGTGCCTGCGAAATGGAAAGCCAAATGGCAGCCAATGTCTGCTGCCGACTATTTATAGTCTGACCCCAGCTAAATGAAACTGTAAATTAGACACTACATCGAGACAAAGTGGGCGACAGGAGAGAGAGCTGGAGAACTAGTGGAAAAACTCTGAGCGGTTAGACAAAGCCAGCGCATAATAATAACTGCAGTTAAGCCAAAAGAAAAGCAAAGAAAAATAAGGAGTGTAACATAATCAAAGCGGCGCCTAAAAGCAGCAGCAGAGGCTGTGACAGAGGCAGAGGCAGAGGCTGTGACAGCGACAGCAGCTGAGACAGCTGCAGAGACAGTGGCAGAGGCAGTGCTGCTTGCAGCATTAATGACAGCGAAATCGTCATCCCAGTGGAGGGGAAATGTCGCCGTAGCCGGCAATGAAATGAACGCCTGGCGAATGAAATGAACACCACACGAAGTCACGCACACGAGCATAAACGAAGTGCGAGTTCGCACGAAGGCCAAACGAAGTCACGACAAGAAAACGAGTGCAAAGCGTTGGGACCAAAGCGTCAACTTTCGGCCAAAAAGCTTTTTGGGACAGGAGCAAGAAAAGCTCTCTTTCTCTGACGTCTGCGTTCACGATGCGTGCGCAGGCTGCGCTGCTGATGCCGATGCCGATGCTGATTTTGGATGCTGATGCTGTCGATGACGATGCTGCTGCAGCAGCTGTAAAAATGGTTAGAATTTCCCCTTCGCTGTCGAGCTTATCTCTGCATCTGTATCTGTGTGTGTGTGTGTGTTTGTGTGTGTGTGTGTGTGTGTGTATGACAATTGGAGGGGAGTGGGATGACGAAGTCTTTGTGCTCTTCAGTTTTCGCGCACTCTTTTCATTTGCGGAGTTTTCCTTTTTGCGTGCGTCTTGCGTTGCTTTTCTTTTTGCATATCCCCACCCGGAAAATTCATCGTACTGGATGCGACGACGTCGGTATAAAAACGCCCGCAACGCATTTCGTTGCTCATAAGTTGAAATCATTGCGTCCAGTGTGTGCCCTGTGTCCTGTGTTGTCCTGTGTGCTGTGCTGTGTCCTCAAGCAGCCGCAAATTTCGTTAACAATCCCACGCACAGACACACACGAACGCACACGCACGCACGCACGCACACGCACTCACTCAAAATTTTGAAGCTGCCGACAAGAAACAATTTTTGAAACTCAAGTGAAAACTGTCAATACAAAAAAACAATAGAAAAGAACTGGAAAAACTCCAAAAGTGAAAAATAAATAAGAAAAAACAGTTGAATAGTTAAACAAAAATTTAAATAAATAAACACAAGCGACGCTGACTGTGTTTTGATTTGAGATTTGCTATAAAAAGTATTTTATTTAAAAGTAATTTGCATAATTAATAGGTTGGCAGCAATAAATGACGCGTTTTTGTTTTTAACTAAAATTGTTAAATTATTTAACTGATTCGCACAACTTTAACACAGGCAATTAACAGGGCAACAGAAACAGAAGCGGAAACGGAAACCACGCTCAACCGTACAGAGCTGCACTGAACTGGGAACTGACCTTCATGTAGCACATGTAATTACCAGACACACACACACGGACATAAAAGTATAAATAAATATTTATTTAAAATGACAGCAAAAAAGGCAGTTTAAAATATAATTAAAATGACATTTGACTGCAGTTGAACAGCTTTGTTAATTATGCGCGAGAATCCAGAGCAAAACATACAAATAACAAACAAACTACAATAACAAAAGCGAACAAAAGAAATATAATTTGAAAAAATGAAATGAGTATTAAAGAGAGAAAGGAAATTCAATTGAAAATCATTTAATCATGAAAATATGTAAATTTGAAAATTATTGCGATTCCAATTGAACGAAAGCTGCAGCTCATTTTGAGGTAAGCGTATAAATAAATTTTTGTTTAAATTCATTACATAGTATCATCAGGTCGTTAAACAATGCATTAATTATACATTTTCATTCAAATTGCAATTTACAACACACCCACCCACACACACACACACACACAAATATGTGTACAACATATTATGCATATGGATTTCGGCTCAGTTTAATCATGCGTTAAAAGCAACTAACCATATTCTGAAATTTCTGCATTTGCTATGTTGGGGCTTCATAAGCTTCAATCCTGCAATCCTGTCATCCTTTGAATATTGATTGTATTTTTAGACCCCAGTACTTAAAAAAGTACAAATGGGTCTATTACGTTTGTGCAAAAAAAAATGTGCGTAACAGGCAGAAGGAGGCGTGGCAGACCCCATAAAGTATATATATTCTTGATCAGCATCAAAAGCCGAGTCGATATAGCCATGTCCGTCTGTCCGTCTGTCTGTCTGTCCGTCTGTCCGTCTGTCTGTCTGTCCCTTTTTTGAGTTCCTAGATCTCAGAGACTATAAGAGCTAGAGACACCAAATTTGGCATGTATGTACATCTATATCTTGCATTGAACGAGTTTGTTTTAGATTTTTGCCACGCCCCCTCCGCCCCCGCAAATTAAAATACAAAAGTTCCAAGTCGAATTACAAGAGCACCTTTAATGCTGGCGCCTTGATTTTTAGTACGTATAATACATACTATAGTTCCAACCTATCCAGCAAATTTCGTCCAAATCGGATGATAAACGCGGAAGTTATTCAACTAACAATGTTACGGGCAAAATCAATCTCTGAAGTGGCGCCATCTATGGAAATTTTTTGAAACTGAAACAATCTGTAGTAATCGCATTACACTCAAAAAGTACTGGGTCTCCTACTGTCGAGCTTGCTCCACCGTAGCTTAATGCATTTATTTTTACACAAAATTGAAGCAGAAAGGGGATTAAACTATTATTAAATAAAATATGATGTAAAACATTACTTCTCGTAGGTTTTTTTTAATGTTTTATATGTTGTAATAAAATCCTTCGCACAAAACTTCTACGAGTTTACCTATTTTAATACTGTTAACATTCTTAACATATAAAATATCTCTACATATATTTTCAACTGTTATATATATAGAACGACACTTATTATATTTTCTCTTAGTTTGGTTTAATCAGCAACAGAATTATATATTTGTGATTTGTTATATTTTTGTATAGTCTTAAATGTTTTTGTGATAATTTATGATTACCTGTTAAATTTAATCGTAAATATAATCATACATTTATAATCTACTTTTTTCAGCTAAAAAGGTTATTTCTTTATCTATTAGTGAAGATTCTTTTGAAACTCAATGATAAAAAGAGAGTATTTAGAAAATTAAGAAATTCTACCTATAATATATAGAAAGTATATTCAGGCACTATCTAAATTAATTGATCGTAAAAAGACTTTCAAAAACCCCTTTAGAAGATTTTAAAATATATAAGATTGCATTGAATCCCAATTATTTGTTGAGGAATACAACTCGACTTCGTTATTTTTCAAAAGTTAAATATAATAGTATATTGAATAAATATAAGATTTTTTTCAATTTGTTCAAGGCAACTTAAATCTTAATTTTAATTTTAGCTTTAGAATTGTTAATTAACTAATCCATAATCCCTTGACAAAAGAAGAAAGTTAAGTGAATTGCACAAAATGCAATTAAAAACTTTTTATATCACATTCAATTAATAAAAAAGCAATTGATTCATGTCTCAATTGCATTATAAAGTTTGCAAATGCTCGATAAATAAATATGTCAATCAATTAAATTAAAAATAATAAAAATAAAAACAATATAATACAAATTAACTATATGGTATTATTGTATTTAAAAATATGAAGGCTCATTTACTCGACTGAACGAATGAACGCCATTAATAATGCGAATACTTGCAACACTTTCAGTTGCACAAATGATTGCATATGTATATTCATGAATACTTACTCATTGTAGTCGCATATGTAATTTATATGTTCAGTCGATTAATTAAATGAAACACAGAGCAAAGTGAAAAATACCAAAGGAATTTCAATGTTGTTTTTTGCATGTGTTAAAAAGCGGAACCGGAAATGGCAGCGAGAGAAAAATTGGGGAGGAGTCAGAGAAAGAAAGGAGGGGACCACACATACGATACGATACGATATTTGCAAAAGAACTACAGCTGCAATCAGGTGTCTTCCATTAGAAAAAGCACACACGAAAAAGAAGCAAAGGAAAATGCTGGGGAAAATTCCAGTGCAGCACTTTAAATTCCAATTAAAAGGAAAATGTGAATAATTGCAAAAAGTGCTTAGTAATGCAGCGAATCTAAGTGTGTCTGAGAGAAAGGGAGAGAGAGAGAGAGAGGAAGAGGAAGAGAATGTGCATTACAGTGCTCCAAAGTCGACGGCTTTAACGGCAGCTGCAGCAAAAAGCCTTGTTTCAGCTTGGCTTAATTGCATTTTAGTTGCCGAGCTGCACAGCGGTCGAACTAATGCCACATGCTTCCACCACCAGCACCACCACTACAAGTGCAAACAACAGCAGCAGCTTCTAAGTACTCACCCACACACACTCACTCTAATACTTACACTCACACTCACACTCATACAGGCATCCACATATCGCACTTGACTGCCATAAGCCTCAACGCGCGCTCTCTGGATGTTGATTTGGCGCCTTTTGCCGACTGCCACAACTGAGAACTGCGAATGGAGGATTGAGAACTGAGAACTGAGAACTGAGGATTGAGGATTGAGGGCTGAGAATTGAGGAGAGCTTGCATACTGCTACAGCTACTGCATTTTCCGCTGACATTTTCGTTTATTTTCCGATTTCCCTTTATGCCAAATGCCGCTGCACAGTTTCCGCATATGGAAAGCCTTCATCTACTCTTTTCTCCCTTTCAATCTCTTCCCCATCCCCCTCTCTCCGCCTTCTCAGGCTAAATGTGTTACTGTGTTTGGTCTCAAATCAGCTTCCGTCACATGCCAAGCGGCAAAAATAAACAGCGTTCGGAACAAAAAATAAAGAAAAAAAAATCAGTAATCAACGGCTTGGCAGACAAATAAATACCCTTCTACCTTTAGTAGAATTTACTTAGTAAGACTATTAGAAATATTCTGATCTTTTCCGGTTTTCACTTCAAATTGCAACCTATTTAATGAAATGAATTCTTTCATGTTGCATTTCTGTTAAATATGTAGAATGATAGTTTTTCACTCTGTATGTAATTCGCAAACTTTAACTGATATGAATAATCCGAAAAGTCTTGCCGAAAGCGAAAGAGAAATGGCCAGATTGTTATATATAACATGTAGATCTAAACATATCGTTCCTCGACTTAACGATATATTCTACTGAACTCAGTCGTAAGCTGTGAAGCATTTTTTTGTCGCATATTCTTCAATAGGAAAGTTCGACGTTTTTAGCTAAAAATAATAATATGTAAGAATATGTAAGCACAACCTAACTCTGTTTTGCAGCCTCTTGGAAATATACCATAGATCTTCAAAATACACAAATATACATAAATTTATATTGTTTGCTAGCTTCGATTATAATAATTGATAACAGGATCTTTCGAATGCAGAATATAGGGATAAGCGTAATTTTCACAAATACTTTTCAACATACATATAGAGTCATATAGAGGTACGCTTCTTTATAAAATAACTGCAATACCCTCGGTTAGAGTATGAGAAATAGGAAGCCCACAACTGTAGCTGCAGTGAAAGGAGCAGTCCGGAAACATTGGCGCTCGTTAAAGTTTGCCTTTCGTCCTGGTGGTGAGTTGTGCTCTTGGTCTTCGTCCTAGTCCTGCACTGGCAGCGATAAAGTGCAAATTTTGTTAATTATTCGTGCGTTGCCTTCAGTTTCGCCTCGAACTGTTGGCCCAGACTTGAAACGAGTGCGCAAACTTTTTGGCATAATTGCCACAATTTTTGCAGGATATGTCTGCCAGCCTGCCAGTCGACTTTTCAGCTCCTTTCCAGCTTCTACATCTCTTTTTAGATGAGGAGGGGACCCCATCAATAAGAACGCATCTCCTTGATGGGATTTGGTGAACCGCTTTTAACGATCCCTGAAAACAGGTTCTGACTTTTGTTGATTGTCAGTTAAACTAGAGGTGTGTTTGCCACAGTAATAAAACTTGATTTCATTTCAATTATAGTATAAACCAAGTTAACGTAGTTCTCTTCCTGACCAAACAAATTTACACGGTTTTTACATTGTTGTGCCACATTAGAGCTGCAAGCAGCTGCATGTGGCAGTGTTTGGTCATGTGTGTGGCATTTGGAGAATTTGCAGTCAAAGCTTGTGTCAAGCAGAGCTGACATGGCTATCCGCTGAGATTTGTGCTTTGTAAATTCATTCGCCTCGCATTGCAGAGTATTCAGGGTCTCTAAGCAGGATCCACACACACATATACACACCGCACACTACACACACAGGCGACATGACCAACAATTACACACACAAGCTCTGCATAAATTATGCACTGCAGCGCAGAGTAGCAGAAAATATTAACTGCAACGTGGCAGCGTTCAGCAACTGCGAACATCGTTCATGCCACCTCTTTGTGCCACCTATCTGTGTCCTGTCCTTAACCAGGTGGCAGCCAAACAAACCACATACCGTGTGGCGGCCTCTGTGGTTGCAGACAACGTCAGTGTCTCCTCTTTATACGTATTCCATCTGCTTGGCTAAAGAATCTTAGCTAAATCATCCTATTTGCCACCTACAACTACTTTGAAAGTTTTCTGAAATCTACTATGTGTACTTTTTAGATTTATTAAATTCTATTAATGCAATTAAAAACTTTGCACTTTGATTACTACACTTTCTTTTCAAAATAATAGTCAAAGATAATTTTATTTTTCAATCTTAGCTAAAACACTCAATTATAACAATATTTAGCACTTTTTTTAAAATTTTCTTTAATTAACGTTCACTTGAAGCAGTCGACAAATAGTTAAAAAGCTAAAATAAAAATAATAGGACTTAAATATAGTCATTAAATTTAATTTTATAAGGCTCTTCACTAAAATTTTTATTTATAAACAATATTTAAGAAGAATATATATGACCATTAAATGAATTTCATAACTAGATAATTGAAAATCTGGTTGTTGCATTTCAACTACTATTAATTTAATATTTTTGTAGTCTGGTTTAATCGTCGTTAAATACAATACAAATAAAATAATAAGAATGAAATATCTATAAATATTCTTTCGATAAAAGCAAAAAAGAATACATGTGAATAAAATTGATGAATTTGTAATTAAAGTTTTACTAGCTTTAATTTATTTATTATCTTAATTGAGTTAACAAAAGCTTTGCTATTATACTTGACAATTGTTGAATTCTTCTAGAGATTCTAAAAAAAATTTGAAATCCTGACTTACTGTACTAAGAGTATAAAATATTCGTTGTGCAGTTTGTGTGCGTGGTGTTGGTGTGTGTGCACAGCAACTACTTTTTGGAGCTGATACAGCAATTTATTTCGTTAGTCAGTCGCTAGCTTTGCATTGCATACTTGCAGGGGCAGCAAAGCACACAGCAAATACACACAAACACATACACACACACGCACACGCACACTATCACGTACACACACATTTAGCGGAATAAGCGACTTAGCATAAAGTGGTTTTTGGCTTGGCTTTTGGCTTTGCATTTGACATTTCTTGGGCCAACACACAAAAAGTTTGGCAATTTGTATACGAAAATTGGAAGGCAAGTGGGAAGGGAAGGAGAATTTAGATAAAAGAAGAATTGCACTAAAGTTGACTGGAAGCCAAACAACAAATTCACGCTAAATTGATGCTATTATATTAATGTTGAGAGTTTGGCAAAGCACTGATAGAAAAATGTATTTAAAACGAAGTAAACTGTTGAAATTTTATCTCGATGTTGACATTCTTTCCTTTTTTGTTTGCTATCAAAAGATACACATACATTGTTCTTTTAATTGTGAGGGATTAAAGTAATATTTTTGTATGTTTATTACATATATGCTTGTATTAACACAACAACAAATTCCCGCCTAATTAATCCCATTTTATTAATATGCTAACAGTGCGGAGTAAGAAATAATATACATGTTTATTTCAAATAAAGTAAACTCTGGAAATTCTTTTAAAATTGTGTGCTTCTCATATATATTTTGTGACTGAAACTGTTAAATTAATGAATTTGTTCAATCGCTTAAATTGCAACATTATAATATTGTCATTGAATTGATATACTCAATTTTGAATCGATTGCCTGCAGCACGTTCAATTGCCTAATAAGTCATATTAATTTCATTAGTTTAATGGCATCAAATCGTAAAGTGCATTCCATAAATTCAGCTTTTCAGTTAAGCTTAAACAAATTTTGCATTTACTATATGTGCAATATTTCTCTTGCTCTCTGTCTCCTTTACTCTCCATATCTCTCTCTCAGTCCCTCTCTCCATCTCTCTCTCTCTCTCTCTCTCTCTCTCTGAGTGTGTTTGCTTTGCTTATGGTTAGTAGTTGAGTCTTGAGTGTCCTGCCATGATGGCAATATAAATTGCATTTCAGTTGAGATATACGTCTCATTCTCAACGTGATGAAGCTGCTGTCAGTGTGTTATGATTGCAAATATATGACTGCGAGTATGAGTGTGAGTATGAGCATGAGTATGAGTATGAGTACTCGAATGTGAATTGGAGTATACTCGTTTTGAGTACTAGCTGTGCGTAGTTCTTTAAGCTGGCTTTTTGCTGTTGTATTGTGGGAAAACGATCTCATTAGTAAATCATTTGTCATGCATTTGCAGCTTTTTTCTTTTGCACCTGGCATGAGTAGAGAAATTGAATTTTCTTTAAGCTGAAAGAAAAGTGCGCTGTAAGCAGCTAACAAAGCCAACAACTTTTTGGCTAAAAGCGAATAAGCCAAAAACGCCGAGCTGCCTGCCATTACAACGGGTTCATTTTCAAGCTGAAAGAATCCGGTTCACCCTCCTCTCCATCCCCCTCTTTATACTCTTTGTCCACGCTTCATTTCCCCTCGTCCCTGCGGCAAGAAGCGATAATAAAGTAAACTCTGCTTACAGCTCAAGTGCAATGGCAATTGTATTCGTTTTGCTACTTGGCATAACTACAGTGCCGCCAACAAGTTTGCTGCCTGCCTAGGCGAAGTACACTCTATTTTATAAGCAGCTGTAAGCAAAGTTAAGTAATCCACGTAGAGTTTCTCTCTCTCTCAATTCCACAATTAGAAGCAAGCTTGCAACAACTGCAACAAAATCGAGCTCAAAAATGTTGCACAACTTTAACAAAATGTTCAGCTTTTGTTTTTTCTGCGTCGCCAGCTAAAAAATGTTGCCTCAAAAAAGGTATAATATAAACTACATTTCACTTAGTTTATTTTCTATGTTCTTCTCTTTATTTTTTGTTAATGTTGTTGTTGTTTTTTCGTTTTTCGGGCTGCTCTTGACGTCGTCATCGCCGTCGTCGTCCTCCTTGTTGAGTGCAAGTCCTCAACGTAGTAGCTGTGGCATGCTTGGAATTTGCTTTGCTTTATGCTCAACTCACTCTTCTTTCCTGGATCTTCTCATCTCATCCCCTCATCTTTTAGTTTCCTTTCTTTTTCTTTCATTTTTTTTCGGGCGTACTCGTAAGTGCACCTTATTTCTTTCATTTCTGTCTCTTTCCTTTTTCTTTTCCATTATAAAAGGTAGGAATTAATGCATAGAGCTCGACTGAATAGCATGCCTCCGGAAAAAGGGGCCTTTCGTCGCATCCATGGCGACTGTCCTCAAAATTTGTGGCGCCTCGTAACGCTCAAATGCAAAGTGTCTGCTGCCAGTTTCAGACTTTTTGTTTTATGGTTTAAGTTTTAAGTGAAGCGTCCAGAAGAAAACTAAGACAACAGTTTGCAGATAAAAATAGAATTTCATAATTTTCTAAGAAATCAAATAAAATAATCCGCATTCACAGTGTATAAAAGTATCTACAATATAAAAAGAGAGCTTCCTAATAATTAAAAAAAAATCTAAGTTGATCATGAACTATAATAAAACAGAATAAATAAATTATTGTATTATCATTTGTTCAAAATAATTTTTCGATTTTCAAAAGCAAATTAAGCAAATTTTCAAATTAGAGTAAATTAATTTGAAAATTGACATAATTCAATTTACCCAAATCAGTTATCAGTATTACATATACTCCTTATTGAAAATCTTATTTAATTTATTATCTTGAGTAACTGACAGACTTCTAAATGTATAATTTTTTATGTTTGTAGTGTGATTCATTTCCACAGCTCAAATCAGATTTAAAATTTGCAATCTCAACTGGAAAGAGTGAAAAACTTTGAAAAGAAGAGACAGCATCAACATATATTTATATTGCTTATCATTTAAAGCAATCGCAAATCGTTTCGTTTTGCATAATGGCATTGGGAAAAATTATTCGGCTATTTTGAAATTTGAACAAAGTTTAGCTTGAGCTGGAGTCTGTCCTGTTGTCCCATTTTCCCATTGTCCCGTTGTCCTTGCGGGGACAGGCCAAAGTTTAGCCAGTCATGTCATTTGCATAGTTTTGCCAAGACGCATCCTTTGCCGGGAAGCTGAGATGCCGAGATTCTGGGAGCCTGGTATGCTGAGAAGATGGGAAGTTGGAGAATCCTGCCGGATGCTGTTGCTGTTGTCAACAATCTTTTATGTGCCTATTGGCAAAATATATATTCGAGACTCAAGAGAGGTTGAAATTCAATTGTCAAACTCTGAGGATATCACAGGCTTTCCACTTGAGTGCTTAGTGTAAGGAAAGTACAGGCAGCAAGGGCAACAAGCGGCATGCAACAAGCAACAAAGTGCATAAAAATTGTTTGTCTAATTTATTACGGCCTAAACAAATTGCTTAGGTTGTTAATGCGACCGCATGGAATGCACAGATATATAAAGATAAAGATTCTGATACAGTTAGACAGAAAGCGACAAATCGACAGACAAATTAGCTAAAATGAAGTTGCATTGGGAAGATTTATGGCCAAGACAATGCCCAAAATGTGGGTCGTTGCGCAAGGCAACAAACAACAAACAGACAGCGAAACAATGCAGCTAAATGTGCAACCTACTTTTCAATTATGAGACAGGTCCAAACCGCAGGCAGAGTGCGAGTACAGCATGCAGCGTGCAACATGCAACGTGCAACGTGCACCCTGCACAAAAGTCTTCGTTGAGAGAAGGAACAAAGCGACCTCGCACGACAATGGACCCGGGGCCCAGTGTGGCTGAGTGCATTTAGCTGAATTACAGCTGGTTTTTCTTCACACACACACACTTGCATACGAATATACGTGGCACACACGTGAGGCAGCAGACACCGCACACATCTTGCCACAGCCCTGTTGCGGGTATATAGAGTGCAGTGAAGTGAGCTGCACCGAGACAAAGTGGGTGAAGGCCCTGCACATGTCTAAGGACGAGTCGCCTTTTATGCCATTGTCTGCATTTAGCAGTGCGTCTCAGTGTCCATAATGTGGCAAGCAAGGGCGAGGGAAGGTGGTGCAGGTGGAGGTTCAGGAAGGGGAAGGCCACTCAATGCCACCCCCAAGAGGGCTTCAAGCTCCCAATGAGTACTTCAAGCCAAAGGCCAAACTGAAAAGCCAAGCAGAATGCTGCATTAGCAGTCGGTTCAGGTGCCTGCCTCAGGTAAAGATGCTGGTGCAGCAATGGCAAGCGGCAAGCGGCATGCGTCAAGTGGAAGGGGCACGGTGGGAGCTGCATTCAAATGGGCGTGCAAATTAAATGATATTTTCATAATTTTCTTGACTTGACTGCTAATTAGCTGTACATTTAGCTGGAAAATGCACTGAACTAACTTTACCTAATTGCTAAATAAACTGAAATAGAACTGAAAACTCAGAGCTGAGAACTTTGAAGTGACTTTCTCAGCGGCTGCCTATTTAATTAGAAGCCCAGCAAAATGATAACATTGTGTTTTCATTGAAACTGCAGCTAGTTCCAGCTTCAAAATCGAACTAAGCCTTGACGCATCCGTTTGCAGCTGCCTTTGGCTTTGCTTTTGCCTTTTCTCTATCCGTTTCCGTTTCCGGTTGGCCCCATCCCCATTTGAAATATTAACCTACTAATGCCGCTGACTCCAGGGCGTGATTCATTTAGCGTCACGTTAACCCATTCAGCACACGATACATTTGTGGTGAACTGCGTTGTTCTCATAGTTGTTGTTGTTGTTGGTGTTCTCGGTTTGGTTGTCGTCGTTGTTGCTGTTGCTGTTGCTGCTGTTGTCGTGGCATAAATGCACAAAAAGCTTAGCATAAATGAGGACAACGCTGCCAGTGTGTCCGGTTACAAAGCTCATTAGCGCCATCTAACGTGCCTGCAGCGTACTTAAGCGGAAATATTAGAACATTGCACTACATGGGAAAATAGTGAGAAAGAATGGCAGAAAAGGGAGGGGGACAGAGAGAAATTATTACCAGATGAGAATTCCAAAGAAAAACTCGGCAATTGTACAACAAACTCGTCGTTATTCGCGGATTACGAATAATATCCAGGAAAAGTTGGCTAACACAATTCCTCTAATCATAATGGGCTTAGCAAATTTCATTTGTATTATAGAATTTAAACTACATATATAGCATTTAATTTCTGAATTAGTGTTAAAAAAACGTTGGCTTTATTTCAAAATGAAAATTTATTCCATTACTCTTTAAAACTGTTCAAATCTATCAATAAGTTGACACTGGTATTAGGCACAATAATATTCCAACTCTGATTTAAATATTAATAACAATTTTTAATATTTTATAATTATCATAATATCATAATTTTATTAATTCGATAGACAGACTTGGAAACGAGAAATGAACTGGTAGTATATTCAAAAATAGCTAAATGACGTTCTGGAATTTAAAACTACCTCGAAACTCTTGCTAATTCTTAGAGTAAATAACTGAAAATCACTTTTGAATGAGGTTGCTTCGGTTCCCTCTGGCCTTAAGGGAAATGTGAATGGGGCTGGCTCTTTTGAAACTTTCACAGCAAATTGTGGAGATTGATGTTGTTTATCTTTTGAGCTGATGGAAAAGTTTTGCAGTTGGCATTTAACTACCTGCAACAAATTTGAGAACTGTGCGCGTGAAATGTGTTTTAACAATTTGCGAGCCATTTATAAGGATAATTAAAGAAACTCTTGAAAATTAATTTAACTTGGAATTCAGCAAACTGCACAACGGCACAACTTTGCGGACGCACACAAATCAACAATTACTCGTACAACAAAATCTACAAAAATAACAAAAAAAGAAAACATTTTTACTCAACTTAAACAATAAACAATCAACATGAATTCAATGGTAGTTGAAGGAGAGAGACTATGAGAAAAGGGACAGAGACAGAGAGTTAGAGAGACAGAGAGAGAGAGAGAAAAAGATGGTTGCAATTGGCAACTTTTTAATCAAGTTGCGTATGCAAATCAAGTGAATGTCCATGTTTGGCTTGTTTATATGGCCAAGTAATTGGCCAGATCAAGGCGTTAATAATACTCTCTGACTGAGTGTGAGTGTGAGTGTAAGTGTGTGGGTGTATTTGTGTGTGTAGCATGTTAAATTACAAAGTAGAGACAGAAGACGCACAGCTGACGTCATTGATTCAATTTGTCAGCTTGTTAACAGGATGAGGAGAGACGTGGCCTGGACAGAGGACAGAGAATAGAGGATAAGAAATGATGTGACTTTTAACGCCTGCTCAACGCTCAGACGAAGAGTTTGAACTTAATTAAAAACCTTGTAGAAATAAACGCCATCGTTGTCGTTCTCGTTCCTGTTCACGTTCCCGTTCCCGTTGCCGCTTTCATTCTCATTCTCGTTGTCCTTGTGTCTTCGTCCTGTCATCCTGTCCTCTGTGACGTACCAAAAGTAGTTGTTAAGTTCGATTTATATCGCGTCTGCTCTGCGGTTCCTTGTCTCAAAGTGCAAAGCGTTGTAGTCCCCCCATCTTTAATTCTCTTGAATGTTGCGAAAAATGTTGCCAGAGTCAAGGATGAGCCTTAGAAGTCGCAATATATGGCAAACACTTAGCACACACCCCTCCCTGGCCACAGCTTCAAGACCCAGGGACAACGTCTAATTGAGTTGTACAAGGCTACTACTAATTGCATTCGATGCTTTCCGCTTCAGTTGAGGTGGCGTTGATATAATTAAATTTTATTGCAGCTGCGAAGTCGCGACGTCGAGAGGACATCGACATCCTTGGGCCAAGGTGTGCGCAGTCTGCACTTCTAGTTGCCAATTTATGGACAACAGTTTTAATTAAAAACTAATCGCTAAATCACAATCAACTTATGCTTTGACTCTACATTACTTTCTAGCTGAATCTCAGCTCTGTCATGTCAGTAAATTGAAATTTTTGTTTTAAGCACATTTACATAGATTTAGTTAAATTCACTAATACATTTTTTACACACTTTATAAAATATAAGAAAACCATGAACAGTAAGTGCAACAAGAGCGATCTGAGTGTCAAGGACAGCTCCGTCAAGAGACCCCCTTCGGAGGAAGAGATATGTGCCTTTTGTCTGGATGCGAAGAGAGATCCTGTACAGTTGAAGTGCAAACATTCCTATTGCAGGAGTTGCCTAGAGTTGTATTGTCAGGCTCGCAGCTGGGAGGCCAAACTTTGTCCCCTCTGTCGTTGCATCCTGCGACCGCTACTAAATGAAAGGAGCATTGTAAGTTGTTCAGCTAAATCGAATCCTTACTATACGCTTAATCCTTTAGGGTTGGCGCATGGTGATCATACTGTTGGTGGCACTTCTTATGCTCAGTTATGGACCATTCTTATTGCTGCTAAATTATTGGTAGCATCAGACGATGTTTTTTGAACTTACAAATCTGACTGGGAAGTTTGTATTCTTATCCGAATAAACCCCTATATATTTTAAATTCATTTAAATGCAGAGATCTTATCGTAGGCATTTCAATTATAACTTTTCTCGATTGTCCTGGGTTACACCGCATTACACTCACCTGCTGGTCCTTTGTCCTCAAACTTTGCTCTATGAAATATCTTTGAAGCATTGTGTTTAAATGGTTTGCCTTATCTGCTCTACACCTAACCACAGTTGAATTAACGCATCAGTTACACGTTTTTTGCTGCTTTTAATTATATACTTTTTGGCACACCATCGCCTATCACTCATACGCCGCGTTGTTCGCCCATATAAACGCCAAATGCATATTGGGAATGCATTGCATTTTAATGCAATTTTCTACATGAATAAATCAATCAAAATGCGAAACGGCAGCCTGGCATCTGGTTAAAGTTACCAATTTTTGTTTTTACAAAATATTGTTTCAATATGCAAAAAGTAAATCTAAACAATAACCAATATCCACATGAGCCAATAAGTCCATGAAAGCCCAGGAAGGATACTCTATAAATAGAAATACATATTGAAGTAATTTATGTCGTCTCTCAATTGTCCATCTTTTTGCTTACAGGGTATTTACATAGCGGAAAGCTACACATATCGCTTGATCCATATTCATATTGTATTCATTTTGAGCAGTAAATCAAAATGCGAACAGAAAAAACTCCTGTTGGCTTTAAAGTGCAACATTTGCAATTAAATTGTGAGTTGGGGAAAAAGTTCAGCGAGCTCGTGGAAAAGCTGCCACAAAATGTATTTGAAAATGATTTTGAGCTCGCGTTGTTCATATCGCAGTTCGTCGTTGTCGTTGCCGTTGTCGTTGTCGTTGTTGCTGCTGTTTTTCAGCCTGTTTGTTGACTATGTGGCCATAATATCGGCACAGTCAGCCAGCCCCTCTACCCCAAGCTGCCACAACATCTCCCTGTGGCAAACCCCCCTCAGTTACAATTGTAGTTAGTTGCAGTTGCAACTACCACAGCCACATGGCACAAACAAAACAATATGGCAAAGTGCGGTGAACGCTTTTCGATTTTGTTATTTTGATTGCTCGTTTGGCTCTGGTTGTGGCAACCCGCATTGTTGTTGCCAATGCTGCCGTTGCTGTTGCTGTTGCTGTTGTTGTTGCCGTTGCCATTGCCATTGCCATTGCTCTTGCCTGTGGAGCATTTGTGCCGGTTGCATAGATTTTGATAGCGCGATATGAACACCTGAGCATGTAACCAAATATTTGCGCTTTGCATGCCAAGCAGCCAACTAAACTAAACAGAAAATCAAGTGCCAACGATGTGCACGTGACGAGAAACTGTCGAGATATAGTATCTATGAAGAGCAGAGAAATTCACAAGGCTTAATAATTTTAACAATTTAAAAATCAAGTTACATATTTAATAATTTTTTTTATTTTAAATGAATCTTTTATACTACCTTTAACTATTACTAAGTGTACATTACGAGAAACTCTTATGAAATTTCTGAAAAGCAATGTTAATTACAAAAATTAAATAATTTCAACAATTTTAAAAATAGATTTGGTATACATAATTTTATTACTTTATAGTTTAAATAAATATAATAAAAAATGATATGCATTTCTTTTATATCTTCAACTTATGTACATTAAAACCGTCATAATTGTATTGATTATATGGCCTATATGATATTAATTTTGAATTTTTCAATTAATAAAGATATTATTAAAATTTTAAATTAATTTTAAGTGCGGTCACAAACATTATAACTTTACTAGTGAGTTACTTTATACATGT
Source organism: Drosophila putrida (assembly GCA_037043535.1). NCBI lineage: Eukaryota > Metazoa > Arthropoda > Insecta > Diptera > Drosophilidae > Drosophila > Drosophila putrida. The sequence goes on along the minus strand of JBAMBI010000160.1, from coordinate 5,079,794 downwards.
TAATGAAATTAGCTCAAGGATATTTTGATTAATAACTCTAGTTATTTAAATTAAATGTCTTCGCCTGATTTAATTTTTAAATATACTTTTGATAACGAAACTAATGCAACTATAAATTCGTTTAAACTGAGGTCATAAGTATAATAACTTTATTATAGACGTACATTGTTCATTATAAATTTTTTAACTTATTAATATACTCAATTAATTTAAATGAAGAATAAGTCATATTGAAAAATTGAAATACGATAGTTTGTGCCACGTGATTCTTTTGTTTCGCCACAACTGTGGCAGGCAAAATGTGGCATAGATCTGCGACAGTTGAAAAATGAAGTAGAAAGAGGTTGGGGGTGGGGGTGGGGGTAGGGGAGATGTTAGATGGGGAAGTCTTCTAATCCCATTGGCCATGACAGAGCCTGGCTTTAGGTTTCACAAAGTCCCTTTGCTTGCCACTTCCGCCTCGCACCGGATATGAAATGGCGTTTTTGTGTGCGCCATTTGTCCGATTTGTGGACCATTTTCGTTTCCATTTCCATTTTTTTGGGATTTTTTTAGCTTTTTTCTGGTATTTTTTTGTTGTATGTTTTTTGATGCGCTTTGTCATTGTTTGTTGTTTGGCTTTTGTGATGGCGCCCGTCGGCAGGCAAATTGAAATGTTTGCACCGCTTGCAACTCACAACTCGCAACTCGCAACTAGCAACTTGTAACTAGCGACTACCAACTGGGCGTTTTTGTTTGCTGAACGATCTTTGACACCCTGTAATTGAATGTTTTGTTGTGTATGAGTGTGTTTGTCTGTTTGTCTGTGTGTGTGTGAATAAGGACATTTAAGGACTTTAAAAATGTTTTTTGATTGCAGTTACAATGCAGCAGCAGAGTATATTGGCAATAAATGCATTTTGTTTGCTCGGTTGAATGCTTGATTAATTTTTGCAAGTGCAACATGGCCCTATTGTAATGCACCTGCTGCCACGCCCATTCTCACATTGCTGCTGTCCTCCTCCAATTGCCACGTTTTGTTGGCAAGCAGTGGTTTTATCGCTGCCTCGACAGGCGGGTCTCGGACTCAAACTCGAACTCGAACTCGGACTCCACCTCAGACTCTATCCATGTCCAGCGTCCTTTGCACTGTGTCCTGTCTCATGGCCACAATTTCATCGATAGCAAGCGCAAACTTTGCCATACTCACACAAATACACATACATATACATATATACACAAACATGGCCAGGACACAGCCTTTTGCCTTGGCTCATTGCCAATGCATTGTGCGCGATTATTTTGCCGTTTATTTTGCGCGCATTTCTTTTGCTCGTATGGTGTTTGATGGAAAGGAAAGGGGAATACAGCCTTGAGGGGTATACATAGGTGTCCTTCATGTGGGCAGTAGGTAGGCAGGAGGTGCGGGTCCATATTAAATTTTTGTCACTTTGCCATGTCTATCGTCGTTTTCGTCCTCTTTCATGTTGTCCTCATTGTCGTGGGCACGAAATTGGCTGCTTTTCAACAGAGATGCAACATCTGTTTCTGTGGCTTGCATATCCTTTGCATATCTTGCCCCCAAATTGCATCCCCATCCCATCCCATCCCATCCATCCCCGTTTTTCCTTGCTATAACGATTGTTTTTGTTGTGCCCACAAAAACCCAAAATCCTATTCATTATGTCACCGTATCGCCAACAACTTTCAGCTCTGTTGTTTCACTATGGGAACAACCAAGAGATTTGCCATTTTACATGTGCTGTGTGGTATGTGACAGGGTGTAAGGGATGTGTGGCAAGCTGAAAAACTCTCTGACTGGCTTGTGTTTGCTTTCATTAAACGAGCCTCAGCCGTCGCCTTCTGCCGCATCAAATTACCAATTTATTTTCTTGGCTTGTTGCTACGTGCATTTTGGCAACGTTTACACTCTGCTTTCTGGCCAGATACGAAGCATGCAACTGATAAATTTTTGTGCATTTTTTATGCCCTATTTAAAATTTTTTTTTTTTTTGGGAGTCTCGTTCTCTGTCTCTTGACTACAAGGTGCAAAAATAAGCTGCGCATCTTAATGTTATAATTAATTAGTCAGACCAGCGCTCAGTGCAACTGCACACACACCTACACACACATACACACACAGCATACACACAGCATACACACTTACAATTAGACGGAGCTGTGGCACGTGTGTCCTTGCTGATTGCCTGGGCAGGTTGTGAGGCAACGACCTCTGGGCTGCTTGTCAAAGATTAAGCAAACTAACCTAAGCGGACAAACAAACAAACACACAGGCATTGCTAGAGGGGCACACACAGATACAGATACACACACATAAACACTTATATACATAGACTGAGAATCACGCAGGATGCAGAAGCAGGCAATTTGTGGGCAGGACATGCAGGCGCTGCATTTAGTGCGCTATAAATTCACTTTTAATTTAGTAAATGTGTTTGTTGTCTCTCACGCAGTGACAAAAGGCGACCGCCATGTGCATGTCCATGTCCGTGTCCTGACCTCCGTCTCCATCTCTGTTTTCATCTCCATCTCCCTATTCCAATTCTAATTCCGACTCCATCTACCAGTCACATCCGGTTACATATCCTGTGCGTGAAAGAGACAAATGCCTGCAGAAGATGGATGGTGCAATTGTCTGGGTTCAACATGGCTTTAGTTTACAAATGAATCTCTCACTTGAAGCATGCATTAATTGCTTCGCATTCGATAAAGTACCCCAATGACACTAGCTGCAAATAGCACTTAAGCATTAGATTCATTTTCCAAGACAATGAGAATGTGTGATTTAACGTACATACGATATAATTTTACTTTACACTCATTAAAATAAAGCTTTTTAATTAGATTCTAAATGCTTGCCAGTGTTGGAGAATCAGTTTAGGAGTTCCTAAGAGTAAATACAGATAATTTTAAGTGCTGATAAGCGCATTTGTCCTTAAATTTTCGTGTTGATTCAGAGCTTTTAATTAACGTTGTCATGTACTTGAAAAGCCTCTTAATTAGATTCTAAATGCTTTGTACTGTTAGAGAATTAGTGAAGGAATGCCTAATAAAAAAATGTGGTTTTGGAAGTTTTGAAAAGCGTACTTAGCTATAATAAATTTTTACTTCTAATTTTGTTTCTCTACCCTTTATAGGTAGTTATCACTTTTTGTAGAATTAGACTTATTTATTGGCCACAATATCCGCTGGGCTAACCTCAAAATTAACTGTTTGGTTATTAAACTTGTTTTGATTTTCAATTATGCACATTTTTTTTAAAACGTATTGATTCTGTTATTTTTGGGCAAATTAAACGGAAAATTTGCCAGCTTATCCGGTTTTGTATTGTGTGATTGCTTGATGGCTTTGTGGTTAATATGATTTGTTTTTGCGGCAACAATTGTTGCTGTTGTTACAGTTGTTGCAGTTGCTGATGGTCGAGTGTATGTGTGTGTGTTTGTGTGTGTGTGTGACCGCACAATTTCCTGTCATTAGGGTCAACCAGATGCTATGTAATGCAAATCAAATTTGGCTCATCAGTGGCAAATTCTTGTGCTGATTGCTTTATTAATTGCAATTCTTTGTTTTTGTTGCGTCACTTTAAAGCAACTCTCGTAACTTCAGGACATTATCTATTTATGCAATGATGCCGTAATTTTAAAAGCCAACACACAACACACATAACTGTTGTAGCTGGACATTAACCTACATTCACACACCCATCCGCACACACACGCACATACAAACCAGTTTGTATCCATTCGGGCTCATTAGCCATCTCTTCTCATCATCAGGGATCGGTGCGGGTGGCGGGTGGCAAGTGGCAAAAAGGGAAAAGACCATGAAATGGCTCTGGTGTCGTTTAATTATGTTCCGTTGTCCTTTTCGAGGGAGGAACCATGTTGATGTTGACATATGTGAGGTGTTGCCTGGAAACTGGAAAATCAACGCAACGCAATATTCATCAAACATGCAGCGAAATTGTTCCCACTGGATACACAGTTTTGTTACCGAGACATCAAAAGTGTTGGTCATAAAATATCCAATTAGATTTTCGGTCACAACTGATTTCCCAGCTAGGTGTAACTTCTATCCATGTGTGTGTTTATGTGTATGTTCGAGCTTGTCAATCAATTTTTAATGAGTTTGAAATTGTTTGGTTTGTTTGCTTTGTGAGTAACAACAATAACATCAATATCAACAATTGCATCATCATTAGCAATAGCTAATTTACAAAAACATGTTATATAAATTTATTAAACTGTTGCACAGTCCGCTAAACAATTCGATTTACAATATTTGATTTAGCAGCAAATATGAAATTATTCAAATGTTTGTTTTAGCTGCAGTTGCTTTCTGATCTGATCTGTGATTTATCCAATAATTTCAGATTGCTGAAACAGAAGACTTTCAAAGACTCTGTTGTAGTTTAATAGCTGAAGCACAAGCTTAACAAAGTAAATATTTAATGAGCAAGAGTGTCTAAAAACACATATATCAGAAGACATTATTGCACATTATCTTTTAAAAATAAGAACCCATTTGGAAATTAAGAATCTTAAGCACAGAATAGAAATACACAATATATTATATTCACTCGCAAGTATTTGAAAATATTTAAAATTTGAAAACTGTGAGAAAAATATGTTTCAATGGGTATTTTATGTACAGTAAAATTATGAAAGTAAAGTAAAGTATGGTATTTTATATAGTTTTATTACGTCTTTGGCAATGTTATGCTTCCACCTTTATAAATACATTAATGTTCCCTGCATTTCCGACTAAAGCTAATTAACATACATACATTACAGTTCTAAAGTTAGTTTATTTGATTTTAAAGCAAACTGTTTGGAAAAGCATTTATAACACGACTGTGACACTACGCTACAAAAGTAGAGTTGGCAGGAGACACATTCAATTAACAAACAACTGGCTGGCATATTGAGTGCACAGTTGTCTTAATTGCTAACTTCGTTACATAAGCAGCCAGGGGAAATCGAAATGAGTCCGTTTTGTAGCCAAACGCTGTCCAGGCCAGAATGAGTATGACAACAAAAACAAGAACAAGAACGAGAACGAAAACGATAAAGGGAAAGGACGAGCAAGGACTGGCGTTGTGCACAGCAGGTGCCACAACTGCGGTGGCTCGACAATTTTAATGCCCGCCTAAGCCCCCGCGCATTGTAAACATCATTAGCCAATATTATATGCATTAAATTTAATGCCAAAACGAGAAAAAGGCAGGCGCAGGACATTTTGCTTTGCTGGCAGGGCAAACTTTTCGTTGCCTTAGTTAAAAATGTAAACATCAGTTGTGGCTTAATGCGGGTACTGCGATTCTGTGTTGTCTCTTTCCCTCTACATCTCCCTCTCTCTGTCTCTGTCTCTGTCTCTGTCTCAGCCGCAACCACACACCGCTTCTCACTCTTCTTCACCACTTATACACTGCTGGCATACAAATTGTCTAATCCCACATAGTTCTTGCCACCTTGGCTGGCAAAAAGTTTGTCATTGAGTCCGGCAGTTGCCAGTTGCCAGTTGCCAGTTGCCAGTGGGTTGTTGGTTGTTGTCGGTTGTCGGTTGTTGGTGGCTGGTGGCTGGTGGCCGGTTGTTGTCGGTGTGCAGTCCAAATCTAAGCCACTTGGCCAATGTGGTGCGCTTTGCATAAGCTAAGCTTGAGTCCATGGCGCCGCTGCATATTTGAAACAAATGTGCAAAGTTTAAATTGTTTTCTAAATAAATTTTTGCACACAATCGCATAAGAAAGACGAATGCGAGGGGAGTTCGTTAAGTTGACAGCAGAGCACAGATTATATAAGCTGAGATGAATTTATATTTAGCATAAATATTATTCTCCTGGGAAATGAACAGAACTTTAAAAGCTTCAAATTATCGTCTATTGAAGCCACATTGTTGATCTGAACATCATATATTTTCAGTGTTACTTCATATTTAACATAAAACTTTCAAGTGCAAGTAGTCGCTTTAAAACACTTTTTATTGGAATAGAGATTACAAAATTATTCTCTTAATAAACAATGTATTCATGTTTAAGATAAACAACAGTATTTTTTATTACAAAATAATCAAAATTGTTGACCACAATTCCACGATAAATAATCGTTTTCTCAAATAAGATTTGTGTTCAAAAATAATAGTTTCTTGATTCTAGTATTAATTAATTTATGTTTATCACTCTAAGTGAAAGCAGTTTACTTTGTAAACAGCCCTCGCTGAAACTGTGGCATGCATTTCAAGTGAAGCACGTAAATTTTATTGTATACAATTCTCATTTAATTTTAGCTCATTTCATTATGTTGTCTTCCACTGCATTTCATCCTGTTTCATTTCATTTTGATTCGTTTCGTTTCGTTCGCTTTCGTTTATTTATTTTGTTTTATTATTTTGTCCCTGGGCGCAAAGTGTATTAAAGTTTGCTAATGATGTCAGTTATGTTTGGGCTTTCGTTTGGCACACAAAATTCATTTATTTAAAACTTTTGCACTTTGGAGCATTTAACACACACACACGCACACACACCTACAACCACTCCCACACCCACACATACTCACACACACGTGGACAGGGGCGAGAATTTATTATTGCATGTCAGATATTTTTAATTAATTATGCCTTGGCAAAATATTCGCTGCGCGAAAAGTATGCTATAGTTTTTTGCCATATTCCGCTTCATTGGGCCATGGCTCACACTAGCGACAAAAAGACTTTTGCCTCCCTCTCTTCTCCGAGAGTTCTCTCTCTCTCTATCTATCTCTCTCTTTCCATCGTGCTGTTCTCTTTGGCAGTCACTTTTTAATTAGAGGCAACCACAAAAGATTTTTGTCAACGACACCGGGTGGGGCCACGCCCATAACTTTCTAGTTGCCACCTCTCTGGCTGGAGGCACTTTAAAGCGCAGCGAGTTGCAAATTGTTTAACCCACTTTGCACACAGACAAACCAACAAACCAACAAGCCAACAAACAAACAAAAAACAAATGTTGTCAAAAGCTAATCCAAAATATGATATCCTTTCTATGTACATTACAGTCAAATGCGCAACTGGCTAGAGTTTCCTCTGGATTTCCTGGATACCCTGTTCGTCCTCGCTGAGATGCCTGCCTGCTAATTAAAAAAGCATTGCCCAAGTGGACTTGGGTAAGTTGTTCTTGTTGTTATTTCTCTTTTGTATTTTATACTTTGTGTGTTTTTTCTGGTTCTCTTTCTGGTTGTGTTTGCACAGCTTTTGACATAATTTCATGGCGGAGCCTTTTGTGGCAGTTGTTGTCCTTGTTGCAGGTGCTACTCCATGATCCTTTTTTCTACAGTTTGCTGCAAATATTTACACATGTTTAATGCGTCGTTCGACGTGTTTGCCATTTATTTGTTTTATATTTTTTGCTGTCGTTTCGCCTTTGCCTCTACTCTCTTACTTTCATTCGTCGTTGTTGTTGTTGTTCGCTGCATTGTCCTTTGGCGCTCATTTAAATATTTACAGAGTTGCCGATTTTCCCACTTTTTTCTGCCTTCGCTCCAAAAGTTGTCCTATTTGTTGTGTCTGTGTGTGTGTAAAATTAATTTAAGTAATGCGTTTGCCTACGGCCATTTATCTGCCGCACGGCAAATCCTTTTAATATGCCGGAAACATTTTTCATTTGTCACTCGACCGCAGCGGCTCGTTAGCTCTGAATTGTGGACTTTCAACTCGAGACTCTGAATGCTGTGAATGGTGAGAATCGAGTTTAAAAACCACATCAAATACCGCAAAAAGTTTGTCGAGTTGTAGCAGGAAAACCTGACTAAGTTCAGTCTTCAACTTCTCAGCAGCTCCTACACCCTTTACATCTACTCCCTATCAAGCTTATCAACGGCAGCAATCGCTATTAAACATCATCGACACTTTTGCAGCACTTTTCGGTTTTCAGTGTGTAGTTTTTCAGTTGTTTTTTATTCGATAATCCGTAAGGGAAATTGCATTGCCTGTTCTCGCATGCTCTTTGTGCAGGTTCCTTCTGATGAGTTACCAATCCCAAGGTTACTCAATCAACTCACTGTCCCTGCTCCTAACTCCCCGAAACAGAAACTAAGAAGCAGAGAAACTGAGGAACTGAGGAACTGAGAAACTGGGAGACTGAGAAACCGAAAAACCAAAGTAACTCGAGAGATCTTTCTCAGCCGATGGCGTTGAAATCAAATTTCATTTCCAGGCAAAGTTTTGGCTTTTAGTTTTACTTTGTTCTCTTTCACTGCCACCGACAACTGTGCGACGCTATGTTGACATTTCCAAGTTCTGTGCAAATCAACAACAGCAACAACAGCCACAACGACAACAACTACATACATATAATGGCAATGCCAAACGGTCATTAATCATTTCGGCTCTACTTTTGCCTCTGTCTAAGGCAAAAGGAAAACAAGCGAAAAACATAAACTACGTGCACCGAGAAACTTGACGCTCCGACGCTGTCGAACTGAGATTGAAGTTGCGTTTCTTTCGACGGCAAAAAAGAAATACTTACCAAAAACAACATCATTTATACACTTTTTGCCTTGTAATTGATCAAATTATATGTTCGAATTGCCATAGTAAATCGACTTTCTATGAAACACTTTCAATTATTTCCAAATTCGTTTCAATTTCGCCAAGAATTCGCCAATATTTTACTAACAATTTTATTCCTCAAGCCATTTAGATAAGCTGGCATTTCGATTCTTGCCAATATTATTATTATTATTATCTGGTTTGCCTGGTATATTAAATTAAATTATTTGTTTGAATTGGCATGTACAATCGATTTTATATAATATATTTTTAATTATCTCAGCGTTCGTTTCCGAGAAATCCCTAACATCTAAACAACATTCTTTAGCCACATAATCATTTGAGAAAGCTCCAGCAATACTTTTAATTAATTGCTAATAGTCATGTAAATAAATAATTCAACTTTAGAGCTGTCAAGTCAAAATCTCTTTCACCACAATTACGTCAACTGAACAACAATCTTTGGATGGCAGCTGTAACACATACTTATTAGGAACACATCATGACAAAAGAATCATTTGTTTGGCACCTCGACAATTAATAGTTGCCTTACAAATGGCAATCAAGGTCCGAAGTCAAGTTTGAGTTTTTGATTAATATGTGCGCCTAAAGTAGGCTACATCAGCACGCACTGGTCAAATCTTTTGACTTTTTCTTTTAGCTGAAGAGTGGTATTGTTGTTGTTGTTGCATGTTGCGAAGAACAAATTTGCCTCCATTCAGAGTTTGACGTGCCCAAATTAAAGCTACTCGGATTTCAGACGGCAGCCGTTTTGCTCAACAAGGGTCTGGACTCGGGACTCTGGACTCTGGACTCTGGACTTAGGACTTTGGACAGTCCTTCGAGCTCCTTTTCTGCCTTTTGTCTCTGAGCGGCTTTTGTTTGTTGTGTAATCTATGCGCTTGATGGCACAGCTGTTTGTCCAGACAGCAGAAGAAAAATGCCAACAATTAAGTGGGCAGCGGCTGCAGAAATGAGGCAAAGGCAGAGGCTGCGGCTGCGGCTGCGGCTGCGGCAGAGGCGCCGTTATGTAGGCAATACATTAATTTAATTAAAAGCATAGCAAGTTTGCGGTAAATTTGAAATTTGTGTAAATTCAACTTATTTATAAAACACTCGAGAGCATTTAATTGGCATTTAGTTCTGTTGACTGCAGCACAAAACGGTGCTGCCAACCTGATTTGTGTGTGACAGGTAGGCAGGTAGATAGACAGAAGCTAAGCTAAGCCACCCTTTAACTGCTTGACGCTGGCCCCCTATCACAGGACGCCACTGCAACTCGGGCGCAGAGGTCAGTAGCCTTATCAGCAGCGCGCTCCTGCTCCTATTGTAGTTGTTGTCAACACATCCACCCACGCAGCTGCTCTTTCTCTCTCTCTCTTTTTGGTTCTCTTAGAAATTGTTTCTCTTAAACGCAACTGCTTTAATATGCAAGCGGTGGCTAATTAAACGTCACAGCCTCCCATTTTATTGTTTACATTTCCCCTCCATGATGACGCTCTTTTGCAGAAATTTCCCCATTCATTGCGCAAGCAGTGCACCCCACATTGCGTACTCTTACCATTTCTCTTTCTCTCTCTCTGTCTCTCTCTTTCGCGCTCACTAGCAGGCGCGTTGTCCCATTTTACGAAGCTTTCGTCAGCTTCGTGTATCAGTGTCGTGTGTGTGAGTTCGTGTTTGTGCTCGTATTCGCAGCATCTTTGGGGCAAATTTCACTCAATTCTCTGATTCGAGATTCATTTGGCTGCAGAACTCGCTCGTGTCAAGTTGTTTGGCGCGGCAAATCGTTAAGTTGCTGCCCAGTTATCCAGTTATACAGTTAACCCATAGATTACAAATTGTGTTAGCAGTTACTTACTAAACGTTCACTGTGTGAGTGCATGTGAGTGGCTGTGTGAGTGTGTGAGAATGACAAACAATCAATAGAAAGACTCTGAGAGAGACAGAGAAAGAGTGGGAGAGAAATGATTACGGCTCTGAGCAATCAACAGCCGTCGGCATTTTTCTCGGACAGCTATTTAAATTTAACGTTGCTGCTGCTGCTGCTGTTGATGATGATACTGATGATGATGATGTATGGACAAGAAATGTTGCCACTTAAAGCCACTAACCAGCGGCCACGGAAGCAGTCAACGGAAATTGCAGAATATGTTGACAGGCGACTAGAGATTGCTCAGTTTCAGCTGCTGTCTGCTCTGTCTGGCAGCTTAGGACGTCACAAGTAAGTAAAAGTGTCATATCAGGCAGCCTCTTCACATATTTTAAATGCTTGCAGTTAATGTTGCATACTTTTGTTGTAAAATGTGATTTGTGTGTGGTGTGAGTGTGACCATATGTGAGAAAGTTTTTCCCATTTAAATAATAATCTGGCAACTTTTTAATGCTATTGCAAATTGTTATATACGCGAGTTGTACAACTTTGCAAATTGTAAATTGTTATTTACTGCTAAGCATAAAATGGCTTATTTATGCCCAGCATAGCAGCAACTTATGTCGGCATTGCAATGAATTAAATAAAAATAAAATAAACACACTCACACTTACACATACACATGCCACAAAGAGTAGGAGGAGGAAACGGGAAGAGGGGGTGATGTTCCCATAGGCAGACAAGCAAACGCGTGAGAATCCAAATTGAATTGAATTGCTTGACATGACGACAGTCTGCTCGGCAGCACGGCACATTTTCACCCGCTCAACCCCTCACTACCCCTACAGCTCTGTAGATATTGAAACTGTGCCACCCACTCACCCCTCTTTCAGTAATATCCACACTTATATGGCCACCCCCTCTGGCATCTCTTGGCTTGTATATATGCTGTTTGGTTTTTGTATGCGACTTTTGGGTAAAATTTTATAGCAATTTATTTGCTTAGCTCTCGCTATCTTTGCCAGGCTCACAGTTGAGGGACTGTTGGGGAGTAGGGGTGAGGGGCTTGTCTGCTTCATTACAATTTAGCTGATGCTGGGCCTGGCTAAAATGCCTGTGCACTTAAAGTGTGTATTTGCATGGTAAATACTCTCTGTCTTTCAGTCTCTCTCTCTGTCTCTCTTTCTTCCTTTATCTCTTTCTCGGATTGAAACCTGACTAAAGTCCTGCCTGGTCCTGGGCACATCATCATTATATATTTATGATTATTTTATTATATGTGTGCTTGGGAGTGTGTGTGTGGGTGTGTGTGTGCGTGTGCGTGCCCAGAGGCAGAAATTGCAGCTGAATGTTTCAGTTGAAGGCTGCTTATGGATACTTATGTACATAAAAGATATGATATTATATACTCAGACTTACACTCACACTAGCACTGGTATATGGACATGATTATCATTAATGTTAATTAAATTAATTATTTAGCTAATGCTCCATCCACTTTGACAACCGATGTGTGTGTGTCATATCCCAGAGCCAATCAGTTATCCAACCATCGTTGGGTCCCAGCTCTGTGCCAATGTTTGTTATTTGCACACAAATAGACGACACTTGCGAATTGCCAACAGTCTCCTCTCCTCTCCTCTCCGCCTGCTTCGGTTTTCATTTTCCCCTCTGTTGTTGGCCACTTGTTGATTGATTTTTCTTTTTTCTTTCTTTTTTCTGGTTTTTTGCCTTTTCGACATGTTTGATTTGAGCAGAGTTTAGGTTCTCTTTTCTGTAGAATTGCAATTTAAAGCAGATAACAAGAGCTATGAAATTGCTCAGGGTTCACTTCCGTTGCTCTGTTGCTCTCGATAAGCCCTCATTATCATTTGCAGGCTGTCGCTTTGCATATTTCGATAATGAAATGACAGACATGCACCCGCACAAAAATCAACATGCCTCAAACGCGCGCCTCTGTGGCAGAGTGGCAGAGTGGCTGAGTGACAGTGTGGCAGTCGCAACAATGTGTGCTCATTGTCGCTGCCGAGAGATACTGATACAGATACATCCACACAGACTACAGATACAAAGATACAGATACTACACGCACTGATTTAGTTGGCATTCTGCCTGACAGTCTGTCCTTCTGTCTCTCTGTCAGACAATTGTGGGCAGGCACGAACAACGACTCTAATCTCAGTCATGACGCATGCAGATACAGCTAAAGCAATAGCTACAGATACATAGATACAGATAGATATACGCATAGGATTGTCCATGAGCTGAGCTGCATTTCAAATGGGACTTTTAGAGGGGGGAACCCTCTGAATTTATTCACATAGATACGAGCTTAGCGGAAATCATTTATTAAACAAACCCCTCAACTCTCTCTCCCTCGCCTTCATTCTCCAGCTACTCAGATACAAGTAAAACTATAACTATTCTCGTTTATTTCAATTACTTTATATGCATCGATATCAGCTCCTCTCTCTCTGTCTCTCTCTCTCTCTCTCTGTCTCTCTCTCTCTCGCTTTCTCTTTCTGTCTGTCTGCCTGCCAATTTTCCAATTGAATTGCCTTTAATATTTTAATAATACAGAATGTGTCGCGCTTTGTTGCTGCTCCTTCCTTATGCCTCGACTCGAGTCCTTGCTTTCGCCCATGTCCTTGGCATTTTCTAAATCACTGCTGTTGCCTCGTGACTGCCGCAAATTAGTCACAATCGATTTAGCAGCTCGTTACAACCGCCGCCAAAAACACAACAACAAACAACAGCAACAACAACAACAACAACAACAACTACTACAATTACAATAAACAACCAACAACTAAACACTGCAAATGCGTGAACTAAACACAAATCGCTTCACGCATCAACTAAATTGACTTTTTGGAGTGTGTGTGTGTGTGTGTGTGTGTGTGTGTGTGTGTGTGTGTGTGTGTGTCTGAGTATATTTGCCAGTTAATGTGGCTGCGACTAACTGTAATTGTTGTTTATTGCACATTGTTTGATGGCATTACTTAAGGAATCAACAATTCGCTAGATTTTATTTGCCATAAAAAATCAAGTAAAAAGGATTTTAAATACAATTGAACGTTATCAAATAATCATGCTTAACAACACCTTATGATCTCCCCATTAACTGATCATAAAATATTGGTCTTTAACTGCTGCAATGTTAATACGTTCTTTGGAAAGAATTAAGAAAGCCAAAAGCAAATCGTTGCTTTTATTCAATTGTTATATAAATATAAATATAAAAGTCCATAAATCACTTGATGTCGATTCGATTTTAAATAAATATTGAACTTTAACTGCTGACATATTGAAAACTCTTAAAGAAAGTCTTAAGAAATTTAGAAGCAACTCTTCGCTTGAGTTGCATTGTCATATAATATTAAATAGTTACAAATTTGCAAGTTTCAAAGTATCTAATGGTATCGTATTTAATCTACAATGTATATTTTGCTCATCTTCATTTTTGTATTTCATTTTCTATCTTTTCTTCTTTTTATTTTTGATTAACCCATCAAAAAATACGGCAAACTTTTCTAAGCTGCAGGCTTAACGGGCATACGCATAATCACAGTATGCTGGCATGGTTATGGACCTGCTCTTCCTGCTGTAACTAATCCTCTAGAGCAACAAAAACAACAACAACAATGAGAGTAATAACAACAGTAACAGCCACAGAGCTGACGAAGAGTCGGAGCAACAGCAATAGAAGCCCAAAAGCGCCACAAAAACCCGAAACCCAAAAACCGAAAAACCCTAAAAACCGATGCTCATGCAAACTAAATACCGTTATCGTTTTTTCGACAAAAACTTTAGCGAAACAAACTGTGCGGTTTCACTTTGTTAACAGCTCAGAAAATGTTTTCGGCCGGGCTCAAAACGAGGAGCGAGGGCGACTTTAAAAAATACCAACAACAGCAGCCGCAAATAATGCAAACAATCTTTTAAAAGACCACAAAGTTGCACGCCATTCAACGCATGTGTGTGTTGACAAAGAGAGAAATAGAGTTAGAGGAAGAGGGAGAAGGAGCTAAAGAAAGAGTGAGAAGGATCACTAGGCCATGTATAGTTAGTTCAATGTATTGGCATATTATGAATGCTCATAACTTTAACAAAAGTTATTGAAATAACAATAGAGAAAAGTTACGCTTCATTTTGCTTTTGTTTTACTTCCTTTCTTGCTTCTTCTTATATGTGTTTCATTTCGCTTGAAAGCTTCCGCACTTTTTATTTGCAAGACAATATTTGCACCTCACGCTCAAAAATATTGCAGCATATTTCCCTGGCAGAGGCAGAGGCAGCGCAGCAGCAGCTGCTGCTTTAGTTGGTCCTACAATAATTTTTTTCCAGTTGATTTCTTGCTCTCTGCGCAAACACATCAAACAACTTCTGACGTGCCTTTGCATAATCCTTCCCACAGTCTTGGTCAGCAGCAGCACGTCCTTATCCCCATCCTGCTCCCCATCCACCGCATCCAGCATCAGCCTCATCTTATTTCCCATGCTGGTGTTGTTGCTGTTTGTTTTCGCCTTGACTTTAATCATATTTCCATCAGAAACACTCTGCGCATATTGATCAGGATCAGCACACAGCAGCAACAACAGCAGTAAAACAAACATAAAGACACACACACACACACGAACACACGGACACCAATACATACATATAACGCACGCAGCGAATGTTTCCCGTTTCCTTTTGTCAACATTGGGTAATTTTTTAATCTCCGCTTGGCATTGAATGCAGCTAAAAGTTCACAAGCTGCACATGACTTGACAGCTTTTTGCTGATACCCTTACAACGAGCACATTAACTTTGCGATGTGTCAAGAAAGCGTTAAGTGAAACTCATGGAAAATTGGTTTTCCCCTACCATTACAGCATCTTACCGTGAAAGATTCAGAAACAGATAGTTGCACTTTGAAATTGAAAAGATATTTTGAGCAGCTCAAAATAAGGATCTCTTTATGTCAAGAGTATTGCTCATATTTAGATGACATGAGTTTGCAATTCTTACATACTATACAAAAAATGATTGGGATATGTGGAAGAAAATCGACCCAAACGGTGCCAAATGTTGGTTGATCTCGGAAGCCAAATAGTAAATACTTGATTAAAGTGCGGGTTTTCGGTAAACTACCAGCATATATTTTAACTATGTTATAAGACTCCTATAGTTATTTTATAATTGATTCAAATCCCTAACGAATAGTACATTGAAATAATAGTGGGTGCGATTTTAGTTTGCACCAGACTTTATAATGGTGTATATTAAAAATTCAAACTGAAACTCGAAATTGAAAATGTATGAATGAATTTATGTTATGTGTCGAGTATCTTCAATTCGTTGCCTTTGCAGTTTTTGGAGCTGCCTGATAAATTCAATGCCACAGCGTCTTCTAAAGCATAAAGCTACACAAAAAGCTATGTCAGGACTACAAAAAAAAGCTGGGAAGGGAAACTAAAAGAAAGAGTAAAAAGATTGTCTACAACAAATTCAAAATGGCGTCATGCCTCATATGAATAGTAAATGCAGCACGTACACACTGGCAGTCATTGTATGCGTTAGGGTCCTCCTCTCAGCATGCAGCAACAACAATGGAATACCACTAGGTGACTGTGGCAACTCTGGCAACTATGGCAACTAGCTACATTTTGTCCAGAACTTTGCGACTCACTCTTTATGCTATTACATTCAATTTTTGTCGAGAATTGCTCTAAAGTTGTTTTTGCCATCTTCTGTTGCCGGCGTCTGTTGCACCTTGGAGCGGCAACATTTCCGGCTGTGGCAAATGAGAACTGAGCGGATGTTGAGTTTCAACTAAATTAACGTTAATTAACGGAAGTTTTTCGGTAAAGTGCGCGACAAAGTGACGCCAGGTGCGCAAACAGAAAGTGGAAAAGGAACAGAAACAGAAGAAGGAGAGGAGCAGAAGCAGAAGCATCAAATGCTGCTAATTTCCCGCCCTCCCATCTTCACATCTCATCCTTCCTGCTCAAGCTTATACTTGAAGCTTAAGTAAAAGTAGCTCCTGTCAGTTGAAGTGGCAGAGACGAAGCCAAGGCTGCCAATTGGCCACGTGGGAAAGCTTGCGAGGAGACTCCCATTGCTCCATTGCCAAGATAACAGCTGAGTGGTAAACTGAACTAAGCACATGTGGTATCAGGCAGGATTCTTTGGCCAGGCTCCTACTCTGGGTTTGTGTTTGCCTTTGGCATTGGCTTTTGCGGTTATTCAATGCGCTTTTGGGACAATGGGAACCTAAAGCATGCTTCAGATCAACTCAACAACCTCGACAATGGCGACAAACAATTGAAATCTCTCGGCTTTTGTTTTAAGTCGTATGCAAAAAAAAAAACCATTAAAAAAGGGTTTTCTCTCTGTGCCAAGGGTTGTACCCTTTAAGTAATACCGAGTATCCCCGTCGACTGGTCGAGGCGAGCCAGCAATTTGCTATCGAAATTTGTACAGCTTTTAATTAAGGCCAGCAAAGACAGATCCAACCAAACTGAGAATGCTCAAATGCCCAGCCAAATGAGCCAACAAAAAAAGCAGAAGCAGGAAAAAAAAAGGAGAAATCAGCAAGCGAGTGACGAAGGACAATCATAATTGCGGAAACCGAGTGGAGCTGAGGGTTAGACCAGTAAAGGACTCGACCAAACAATGCACTTATTCGTCTCTTCCCTCTATTCTGTGTCGTACACGGCATTCTTGTACGAGAAATTAATTATCGCATAATTTTATGGCTCACTGACATCTGAAGAGTTTCATTTACCACTTTTTCACAGATTTTCGCCCTCATTGTATTCGCATTTTCATCCGCTTACCCAATTCGTATTCGTATTTTTATTTGTATTCGTAGTAGTTGTAGTTGTATTGATTACGAGTTGCAGCAAAAGGGTAAAAGGACGCGAAGTGTGCGATTGGTTTCCAGGGGCCAGGACCTCTGCCTTCAAGAATTGGAATTTAAAGCGAAAATTCATTTGAAAATATTTTTTTGATGCTACTGATGATTTTTGGGTATCAAGGGTTGAGGTCTGGACTGGGTTAACCCTTATACAGCTCAATGAGGACATTCTAGCTATAACTGAGTTACAATAAGAACTCTATAAAGTGGCACTCGTATACCTCGTTTACTGCAAGAGAAGCTATTAATGGAGTTGCTGGATTAAAAGTTACTCTTTCCCTCTTGTACATACTACCAGAGGATAAGTAGATGCTGGAAGATTGATATGATTCAGAAACGTTTCTTTATCTAATAAAAATAAATGCTGAAATATTGGCTTATATTTCGGATTTATTTATTTAAATCAAAATAATTTTAATGCTGAATAACAGTGCATTAAATATATATTGTAAATTATAATTAATAATTTCGTTGAAAATGGAAAAAAAATTAATTGCAGCTTATTTTGGGATTTCAAAAAAAACTATACATTCGAAGAACAAAATCTTCGCATTTTTTCATTTATTTCAGATTATTTGAATTTCCTATCAGTGTTTAGTCCTTTATTTTTATAGCAGGGATGGGGTGCCACTGCTCAATTTGTTATGTTTGATAAACATTTCGATTGGCTGAGTGCCAATCGCTCGCTACAAGTAGATTTCTTGCAAAATTTGGCTGCCCACCTGTGGTCTATAATATAATTATTTTGTGTATGGATATTATTAAATGTACATATAGTAGATAGATAAATATTCATACGAAATGATGCCTTTGTTTTTGGCATCTGCAACCCCATGATATCGATATGGATGTCGCTGCCCCGCCCACATGCCTCCTTACTGAGCATCATTTTCAAATGTTTTTTTCGTAAATCATTGCAAATGTTAATTCAATAGCTCAATCAGAATCAGGGTTAGCCCCAGAGAGAAACACAAAAGAATTGCGCCTAAGTTCAATGCCAAGTGCCTATTGTTGTTGTTGTTGTTTTTCGTCTCTTATTCTCATATTCGTTCTCAATCTCACTCCCGTTGTTGCTGCTGTTTTTGCTCTTATGCGACTGCCCTTAGACTTGAGCATTTTTCCATTGTACATTGTACCCCATACCAAAGACTGAGCCCCTTACTTCCCTATCTTCTGGTTGTATATTTATCTGTTTGACGCTTTGTGTTGTCTCGTGAATGAAAATAAAATAAGAATAAGAAAAATGAAAGAACAAAATGTGCGATTTCTATGAAGATGTTCGCATTTTTCTGCTTTGAATTCCTCTTAAAAGTGTTTTTGAGGGGGCCTGTGTGTGTGAGAGTGTGCGAGCGTATGTATCTGTGTGTGTGAGTCTCTTTTGCGATATTCAACAGATGTTGTAATTGCTCATAAAACTTGATGACGCTGGCGCGTTTAAAGCAACAACAAACAGATCAGAGAGCAAAATATTCCAAGAGTTTGCATATGGCAATGGCAATTGTGTATGGATGTGTGTGTATTTAAAGATGTAGGATACGTGCCTGTGTGTGCATTGAGTTGCTTGACATCAGCATTCATACGTCACGCACACACCCACAGACTTAGCAGTCTGATTTGCATATGCTTATGTATGTATATGGCACAATATGTGACACGGCTTTTCTTCATTTTCCTTTTGAATTTTGAATGGCCTCTTCGAGGCAAGTTTACTTTTCATATTTTTTCGTGTTCATTTTCTAGACTCAGCATAATGCTGTTCGCTGATGTTAACTAATTTTTTGTTTATTTTTTATGCAAACCAAATTTGACCTGCCAATTGTTGTTGTTGTTGTTTTTGGTTGTGACGCAAACAAAGGACATATTCTCCTTTTCTGTTCCTCTCCCACTCACTTAAATCCCAATGTGAATGTCAGACGAAACATACTGTTGACATGTGTTTTGCAAATGTTGGCCTGCCTTTGGCATTTGCCTTTTATTTAATTTTCTTTCTTAAGAATGCAAACGCTTTTTATGCTCAGCTAGAGAGAAAAACACAGAAACATATTTCTAATGCGATATAAAATAAAATTTTAAATAACTGCTTTAACTGTCATATGTACATTACCATCTCATTCTAGCACGCAGCGCAACAAGCGATCGACAAATTCGCTGTCAGCTTCGGCAGCGCCTCTCATTGATAAGCAGAGAGAGCGCAGGCACAAAATGGCAATGAAACGAGCGCGCTCTCTTTGCATACACTCTGTAGAGAAAGAGAGAGAATGGAGGAGTAATGACATTTTGTGACAAAGTGTGTACCGCACTAACAAGCAAGTGAGTGAGAGTGAGAGTCTTCTCATAATTATCTACAAATTTCAGCTGGAGCACTCGCACTTATTAGTTAGTTAGCGAGATAGGGCATTCAAAGTTCGACGTGTCAAACTGAATTGTTTTCTTACGATTGTGTTTCACTTCATTTCGTTTCGTTTGCGTTTCATTTTCGGCTGCCCGCGCGTTTTGAAAACCGAATTTAATTTCAATTGAGTTTTCCAACGTTTTGTTTTTTCGTCCCTCACTTGAGTTCAGTTGTTATTCGTCAGCGTTGGCGTGTAGAGCGGTGGAAGCGTCAGAGGCAGCGGCAGTGACAGCGTTCACTTAAGGATATTGACGAATTGTGGATGTGCTGATAAACCCTACTCACATACATATGTGCTCAAAAGAATTGACATTCTTTATCAAGTGTCCAAGTTAACATACAAACATACTCGTTATTGAAAACAAAACCGAATCGAAATTCGTTCCTCGTTCTTCGTTCTCTTGTGCGTTATCATGGGGCACATAATTGCCCTCAATCGGGTTAAATGAAAACAACTGGTTGACGTTGCCGCCCCACAAAATATAACAGAAAGAAATGCTAGAAGTATGGCAACGAATACAACTATAACGACTATAAGTACTCGCAATCGCTCACATAACAATTAAGCGCCCCGCGATTCTTAATTGAAATGTTTTAAGGCGAACAAATCAAAGGGAAAGACGAAAGACATTCCCCATGTACCCCCAATCCAGCAATTGAGTCCAGAAAATTGGAATTTCATTGTCTCTCTATGGGTGAGTTTGGTTTGGCTCTTCATTTATACATACTATGGCTCACTTAATTAAAAATTGTCATAACCTCGAGTCAGCTATACTTTCCAATTAAAAAAAAATTCTGATTTATATGTTATATTCGGATCTATATTGTGTACCAATTTTAGAGGAATTCTTCTTTTTTCTGCAAGGTGTTGCTGATTTAAAAACTTAAAATGAGTTTTTCTCGAAATACCGTTTTAGACAGCGTTCAAGTAAATGAGCGATAACAATTGATTGGTGTATAGATCTATCAATGGATTCGCCTTTCTGTATTTACATATTCGCAATTTCTCTGAGAATGCCTAATAGGTTGC
This sequence comes from Drosophila putrida, assembly GCA_037043535.1. Lineage (NCBI taxonomy): Eukaryota > Metazoa > Arthropoda > Insecta > Diptera > Drosophilidae > Drosophila > Drosophila putrida. The sequence continues at coordinate 5,059,075 of JBAMBI010000160.1, read as the reverse complement.
CTCCATTGGGCATGTGGCACATGGCCATCATAAAAGTACACGTACTGTAAATGGAATATGGAGGCACTACTCAGTATGCAAACATACAGATGTGTATACCCACTTATATGGTCGAGTAATACCAAAAATACATACACTTATCGCGCCACAAAATACTCAGTTCGTTTGCTGATAACAAAAAATGCTACACACAACATTTATAGACATACACACTCGCACATACAATATTGATAATAATTTGCTCCTAAAACTCTTTCTTGAGTACAAATATTTGAGTGCATTAAATACTCATGAACAAATAATTTCGGGTACCCTTAAATGTCTTAATCTTTAGTAGAAGAGAATGTAATTTGAAAATTTAATAATATAATAATATTATATCCTAAGTATTTTGTAGGTTAATTTTTTTTGAAACTGAGTCCATCGACATTTTTGTTCTAATTCCTTTTAAGAAAGGCAACATTGAATCGAAATTCAATTGAAAACAGGATACTGAATCTCTAATTACATCGCAGATTGCAAAAGGATAAAACATGTGCTCAATTCACATTTATCTGAGAGTTTTCTTTAGCTTTAGGCAATTGTCTTTTTGAAAGACCTTTTTTCGGCGGTTTTCTCACACACGCTTGATCCTTGACCAGCAAAACAGGATATTCGGGTTGTTCATTAGTCGAGCGAGCTGCAAATTGCGCTCCATAAACTTTGAACTGCCACCACAAAAAAAAACTATCGAAAGACGTTCAAATAATATACCATGTTGTAAGAAAAGGGTGTAAGAGTAAGAGAGACAACAAAATCTGTCGAATATTTAAAAATAAAAAATTAAAATTGAACGGTATTTGCTAACATATTATTACCTGAAAGATACATTTTTTCGTAACTCTAGAAATATTCTTAAATATTCTTATTTTTGCTTCTTTTCTTCATTTTCGTATCCTTACAGGGTATTTTAAAGTACTGTCAGCAAGTTTTATCAATATTTTCTTTTCGTATTTCAAATGTTTTTTGTCTGTTTTCATATTTGAACTTCGTGTTGTTCGCATGTGTCATAAATTTCGCTTTTATCATATTATTTAATTTCGTGTGGCGTGCAAAAAGTAACGGAACACAAATACATACACAAATGCAGCTATCACATACAATACATATGAATGTATTCATATGTGTGTGTGAGAATAAACAGTGCTCCAGTGGGAAATGATAGCGACTGGTACAACATATAGACAGAGGGACAGCCACATGTAAATACATGTGCACAATCTGCAGCTGTATTTGTATCTTTTACTGTGTCTGTGACTGCATACGTGTTTGTAGATACATTTATATTTATATATGTATGTTTATGTATATATCTCTTCAGAATGCTCGTCCCGGGGTTTTGTTTGCGCTTGTCTGCGTGGCATGCCGGAGCAATAACAGTTAATTTATTCCAATTAAGGGATTTTCCTGTTGAATATGCGACTCTTTCAGCCGCTGTTCGCTCAATTCCCACTCCCCGTTTCTATTCCCCCACCCCGTTCCTAACCCCAGCCCCAGTTCCCGTTACCGTTACCGTTCCCGTTACAGACCCCTTGACAGTTGCAAGCCCAATTCTTAATCCCCTTCTTTCCCTACATCCATGAGCTTTTTGGGCTACCTTGCAAAATAATATTGTCCAGCTGGCTCCCGCATTTTCTCTGTTTTCCCCCATTCCCCGACTTGCGCTCTCATTCTGCCTGGTTTTTCCTACATTCTCTATCTCCTTCTTTTTTTGTTGTTGAATGGTTTGGACTTTGTTGTCTGTTTGTTGTTGTTGTCAACAGCCTTGTCGCTAAATTTATATACAACACACACATTTTTTCCCTATATTACAATGGAAAAAAAATTAGCAACATGTCGCTTGAGTCCCGCCCTACTCCCATCTCCTGTCTTCTATCTCCTGCCTGGCCTGACACACTTTTTTGCTGTTTGCTTAATCCTTGTGGGATTTGCCACACAACAACAAGAACAACAACAGCAGCAACAATGTACAAGGAATTCCGTTGTCAACTTTGTCCTTGCGCTAATTTTATGCCCCCTCCCCCGTCCTATCCCCCTACTTCCATGCCTCTGGCTAATTTTATTTATGTTTTCATTTAACTTCCAGCTGCAGAGTCTTCTTGGCGGTCGGACACATGTGGCATGTCCATCAGCACAGGGCAAACATTTTGATAAATGCCTCAAAAAAGCGTTTGAAATAAATAAAAATGCGGCACAGTTTCCAAATTGGTGGTAACCATGGGGCGGGGATAATGGAGAAAGGGGAAAGAGGAAGGGGTCACAGGCAAATGGGAGGCAAAACGGAAGCTAAATTTATGTGCACATACACACAGAAACACACACTCGCACACACACGCGCTGCTTCGATTATTAAAATTCTAATTGAAATTCAAATATGCGTCGCTCTTGTTGTAGTTCTCGTTGTCGCTGTTGTCGTTATTGTTGTTGTTGTCGCTTATCGTTCAAGTGCCCGCCAATATGTTGGCGACATGGTTGTCGTCACATTTGCCCCCTGCCCCACTTGCCACATTTGCCCATAGGCCCCAAGTTGTTGCTATCCAGAGGCAACGTCATCGTCAACATCGGCTTCCGTCATGCGGGCCAGGAAGTGGACAGTTAAGCACATAAGTTCTCTCATAGCCCATATATGGTTTATGGTTAGTCCCAAAGAGGCACAACTACAGTGTCTACTATCCCCTCGTACAGTTTCAGTTTTGATCATTCTTAGGGGAAATGAGGCGCCTCCACACTTGCCACTTGACAGTTAGTTTACTTATTGTTTTTGACTTTGTCTATATTTTAACATAAAAATCAAAGAAGAAATAGAAATAAAATAACAATAAATCTATGGAGGTATTCAGTGAATAATTCAATCAGTAAACGCTTCTTTACTTGTGATGCATCAGTATTCTGTACTGACTGAATGACATTATACTTTTTATACAAATCTGCCTTCTTCTTATAATAAATCAGTCAGAAACATATATATGTCGTTAGTAAGTTTAAAAGTATGCGTATTAACATCGATCTACCAATTTGCCTAACCCACGAAGGTTAACTATTAATTCAGTCTCAATCCGTAACATTTATTTCAGTTCATTTTAAATTTCTAAATACAACAATATTTTCTTTAAAAAGTTGTAAACAGGTCAGCAGAATTGCTTCCAATGTTAGATGGTCAAAGATATTGTCATATTGAAGACTGTAATATTATGCAATTGAAAGTCTTATAGTTTGTCTTATCAATCACTTGATTGATATCAATTGTTGATAACTGTAATCTTCTTAGCAATTTCCATAAGGTAAGAGCTATAAATGAGCACTTTCAGCAATGCAATTAATCAAAAGTTGAAGAGGGAAAAGAACTAATTGTAAGAACTATGTGTGCACTCGTCGAATATGCCTCAATCACAGTGCCAATGCCAAGTAATCTGTCAAATTATCCATGCAAATCACATGGCGAATTCTCTAAAGTCCTAGTTTCACCCCACCAACCCTTCACCCCTTCACCCCTTCACCATCGATCTCTTGCATCCTTCCCCCAGCAAATGCTGATGTATCGTTAGTTGTTCGGGTCGCACACACATGTAATTGAGCCTGCGGTTGATTCATCCTGAGAAACCTGGTAATGATAATAGTGGTGGTGTTGGTGGTACTGGTGGTGCTCTGCTGGTGGTGGTTTTTGCCTTGGATATCTTTGGGCATTCCCATCAATTAAATTGACTTTGGCCCTCGTTGTTGTGGCCATGTCACAGTCTCTCCATGATTAATTAGCGTCTTTAACTGACGGTTTTTGCCAATGTCAATTCCCGAATTCAAAACCAAATCCAACTTTATCTCCTGCTCAGTTGAAGCATTAAAACATTTCCAATTGATTGGCTGCTCAGTTTGCCATTTTGCGTTTCAAATGAGACTTGAGACGATTTGATTGTTCCGTCTGTCCGTCCGTCTATCCGTCTGTTCGTCCGTCTTTCTGTCTCTCCTTTCTTCTGTCTGGGGTTAGATATCAATTATGCATGTGAATTGCCTGGACTCCGAAGCACAATGCCTACAATTGACGGGAGTTATCTGCAATTGGCCTTTCCTTATCTTTATATGGGTTTACAATTTGCTCTGAAATGAGAACGGAGATCGCAGCTCTATTCCAATTCTCATTTCACTATACTCCACTTAATTATGTTAGCCTTACAATTTCTATTTGCATATCGCATGAGAGTGTGAGGTTTTTGAAATGATAACAAAGTCTTATCTCTGCATTGCCTGCATAAGATAAGCCCAAGCAGTACTTCACAAACTGTAGAGTTATTTCCATTTCATTTGTGGTACGCTTTTGGGATTCAGGGAATTCTATTTATCAAATTTATTGTTTATTATTTTTATCAACATTGAAGGGAAATACCAAAAATAGCAACCACAAACATTGCAGCCGTTACACTTTAATCATTTCAATTTCAAATCTAAATTCTCGGGTTTCTGCATAACTCTGGAACGTCATATGAAACGTAGCGCATTCCACAAAATCACAACGAATTCGCCAGCAAGGCGAAATTTTAAAACAAAGTGACACACAATGTTGTCCAAATAAACACAAGCAAACACAACAGAATTGTACTCATATGACAGTTGCAAGAAATTGTGCAAAACACAGCAACAATTTCTATGCTCCTCTCTGTCCATCCTCCTCTCCTCTCCTCTCCTCTCCTCTCCTCTCCTCTCCTCTACCATCCATTAGAGAGTTGCATTTCGATTTTCATGCATAATTTGTGTGTGCTTATCGTTGAGTTTGTATCAAACAATTGCACATTTCCGTTCTAAAACATTTTTCAATTATGATTTAATGTTAATTACATGAATATTGCAAAGCAACAACAGCAACAACAACAGCAGCAACAACGACAACAAGAACGATAACAACAACTTCCGTTGATTTGATTTTGTGGTTTGCTGAGCCTTAGTTGAGCTTCATTAAACAATTTATAGGGGGGTGTCCAAAGTGGGGACAGTTGCATAATTTATAAACGTTTTATGTAATTGCCAATTTTAACAGTTATCCATAAACAAATTAATATATATATGCATATATAGACATATATAGAGACAGACGTGTTTGTGTGTTTGCCAAATCAACAATGCCAATCTATGCATGGTTTTTTGCTAATTAAATGCAAATATTCACATAGATACACTAACATACAGTTGCAGATACAGATATATTTGGAAGTTTTGGTCTGGAAAATCCTTCGCTTTCCTCTGTATATGGCAATCGTATCTATCGCTCGATCTGCTTTCAATTTGCATTTGATTTTATATTTATGACATTTGTTTCGTTTTCGTTTTCTGTCTCCTCTTCTCCTCCTCCCCATCTTTACCCCTGGTATTCCCCTATTTGTGGTCTGCCTAAACGCTTCACTTGATTGTTTTGATTTTCACTATTTGAAACATTTTACATGTGAAATTCATTTGAAATGCAGCCACATTTGCATTTTGAATTTCTATACACTCACACACACACACACGCATTCACTCTGCCATTCATATGTAAATGTGTGTGTGTTTTGTGCCCTTTTGCGCCGCAGGTTGTGAATGTCAACAGGCCATGTCCATTTTGGCCTTAGCACTTTGAAACATTGTCAACAAAAATTTAAATTCCAATTCAAATTGATTTCAACATATTTAATTTGCTTTCTCAACTAATTTTTATCGCATGTCACAAACACAAACACAATCCCAACAAATATATTCAGGAATAAATCAAATCATCAGTTTATTACATTTCTTATTTATTCGTGATCAGGAACTTCCCCTTTACTAAAATTCTCGTTCTCTATAAATCAAAGAGAAAATGTGAAAATAAATAAAATCAGCTGTTGCTTTACTCGTTTAATTGTTGTTATTTTTTCCTCATTTTTGCTGTTGTTTAAGTATTTTATTTATTCCGCCCAGTTGTTTATGCCTATTCATTAATAGATTCGCCAGCAACTGACGCACAATTTTGAAACTTTGCCAAAAAAATAATTTTCCGCTCGGAAATTATCTTTCAGCTCAACAGAATTCCCGATCTCTTGTAAATCTCTTTAATTTCAACATTTTACGTTTTTTTTGTAAATTATTTTTTTGAGTACTTGCATAGAATTATTTAATTTATTCAGTGTCCTAACGCTTCAAGCTCGAGTTATAAATAATTGTCCCAGTAAAGCAATTCTTGAACCTATTTTTATTTTATCAAGATAACCAAACATATTTAAATAGAAAACATTTGATTAATGAATATTGAGTACTGAAAATAGACTGATTTATTTATATGACAAATCTTTAATAACTCATTTTAAAACATAATTTTAATTTGGCAGAAACTCAAACAGACTAAAGTAAAAAACACTATATAAAAACTATACACTAGTTTGTGTAAATTTTGTAGATTTCTTTACTGAATTTCAATTTGTTTACATACTTAAAGTAAATTTAAAAACCAAATTGTTATTTATTTTATTTTTCTTTAATTTGTTTAGTTTTCTTTTATACCATTTGAGTCTGATTTAAGCAAAAGCCACAAGGTATGTCATAGAAACCTATTGCCTCTTGTTGAAAGTAATTCATAGTAAATTTGTCAAGTTGCCACATCAGCATCTTTACTGCGACGCTTCATTTGGTGGCTTAGATTGAGTCCACATCCATCCAACAAAATGCCAAAAGTTGCGAATGCTTTTGGCCAACTTTTGCAGTCAAGCAATTCACAAAAGCAACCGCACATCATAGATGAGAACTCGACATAGACATCCTGCAGAGATGCCAATGACGATCACAATGTTGTTGATGATGTCAATGATGTTGTTGATGATAACCATGATGATGATGATGTTGCTCATGGGCACGACCACAAAAGTCTATTCAAAATTCAAAATGGCAAGCGTAAAATTGTTTCAATATTCATAACGTTGGGCGCTAAATGCCCGTTTTTCACAAAGCAACGGCATTCGCATCGATTCGTTGCTCAACTAATATGCAAACTAAGGATGCCTACACTTTCCTCTTCCCCACTCTCTTCTCTGTTCTCTCTCTGTTACACAAAAACTGTGCTTTTTGTCACATGCCATGAACATAGGCAGACCCTGTCTGTGTATGTGTGTACATTTGTATGTTTGTGTGTGTGCTGGCTGTTGGTTGTTGGGTCAACATGTTGGAAATTTAAAGCACCTGTGCCGTCCAACAACGCTGATAACAGAGGGTAGATGTTTGCCGCCCAGACGGGCAAAGGCCAAAGCCCCAAAACTCTGGCCTGGCCTATACTATACTATGCGTGGCCCATGGCGATAGCGAGATGACGATGAAAATGACGATGGGAACGACGACGACGACGACGACGACAACGACAACACGACACGATTTGGGCCTTGTATGAAAGGCCTCCGGCATGGCCAATTGCCATGGCCATGGCCATTATTGGTTAGCCAAACCGCCACACGGCCCAGATGCAAACAATGGTCGTGTCCAGATGCCACATTTGTTGCCCTTCGGCTGCCTCTGAGCTCTGTGTGCGATGTGCACTAAATGTCGCCACATAAAAAGCGCATAAAAGCCGATAAGCGGACATTTATGCTCACAAAATCGCTGAAAATGCCAAACACTCAGCCAAATTGAATGTTTGGCCAACAACAAACGTTGACAGCGTTCAACGTTCAGCGTTCAGCGTTTGTTGGGCGCTAATTGAAAAACAAAAGCACAGTTGACATTTTGTGTTGAATACTAGGTCTGAACATTTAAAGCAAATGACGCTTTGTGGCCCAGTAGCTGACTACCTTTTTTTTTTTTTTGTTAACTCTTAACTCTCAACTCTTTAACTTCCGCCGGAAGATTTTATGCATGGCAGCCCCAAAAGCCATCAACATGAACAGACTGACGAGTAGAAGAGAGGGGAGAGAGGTGGAAATATAGTGGAGACACTTGCCGCGTCCAGGGAGCAGCTTCAGCCTCAGAGTTACCAGGGTTGCCATGCATCAGCGAGCAGTGAGCATGTTTGTGCCGAAGATTAAAAGCATGTGTCCGGTTTTATGTGCAACCCCCAGTGTTACTGCTGTGTGTGTGTGTGTGTGAGTGAGTGAGTGTGTTTGTGTGTTAAAATTTATAACCGTAAAAGTGCAACAGTGAAAAAACAGAGTTTGAGCCAAAAGGGCAGCTCCAACAGCTCCAACTTGGCCCGTTGGCTGTTTGTTGGTTTTGCGGCTGTCGCCTGTCGAGGTGAACCAGCTGCTGGTTTGCTACTGGTACTCGTACTGGCTGTTTGTTGTCCAGAGCGATGCACTGGGCAACGTTTTATATGGCACACAGATAAGTCCTTTGGCATGCTTGTGGCGCGTTTTGTTGCATAGTTTTGATTTATTACACAGCAGCAGCAGCAGTAGCAGTAGCAGCAGCGAATTCCATTTCAAAATTCATAACGGCGTACACATAAAGTGGTCCTGGCACAAAGGTGCATCCCACAATTCTGCCAAATGTTCTTTCATAGTTTATATGCACAATATGTGTATGTATTGCTTTAGCTAATTTCAAGGCTTTTCCCTCAACTCTTTACTTTTCCACTGAGTTGTCTTGCGAACTAAACACGCTTCTGTCCATAGAACAACAAGCAGGTAAATGAATGAAATCCATTGCATTTTCAGCTCTCAGTCTTAGCTTGTTTCTCCTGTAGATTTGTGCATTCCTACCAAGAGAGAAAGAGAAATTTTCGCTTCAATCCACATAATATGCGTCAAGTTTCGAATGCCAGGGGATAATAAGGAGCTCAAGTGCACATATGAATTTTTGACTGCAAATCCCAGAAAGCAATTCCCTCGACATGTCGGCAAATTTTATTAGTTCAAATTCAAACTGTCAGTGCTGTGATGGTGTGTGTGTATGTATATTGCAATATAGCTGCAGTGCTTTCAAATTGAAAACTGAGCCAAGGCACTTCACAAAACGACGGAAACCAATTGAAACTCAAAAATCCGTTGCATATGCCATGATAAACTCTATATGACTGAATCAATTAGTGCGCTGAGAATGCGCTTCAACTAAAATCGATTGAAAAATGCTTTGAAAATGCTTGCAAATTGCAGTTTTTCAGCGGAATTGCTTTGGAGTTTTGTTAAGCATTCAAAAAGGCATTTTATTGCCCGCTCAAAAGTAGGCAACACTTTTTTTAACAGAACCGTTTGCTCGCTGTTATAAAACATTTTTCAGCTCTTTCCGCCCTCCTCTCTCACTATCACTCTCTCTGTCCTTTTCACTCTCTGATATTTGATTGCTGAATTATTTATATGTATGTGTGTGAGGTTTATGCCTTTTGCTTAATATGCATATATGTATATGTATGTATGTATGCAAATGCAATATGCACATGAGCTTGAATTTTTCTTCTATTTTTCTTAATTTTTTTCTTTATTGTCATACGGCTTTCGTTTGCAAATTACTGTTTGCCTGCTGTATTTTTTATGAATCTCTTTTGTTCTCTCTTTTTGTGTCTATATGCATTGTCCAGCTGGCGTTTTTGTCAAATATTTTGCATGGTTTTTCTAAAAACTAACACATTGCTGAATGCTCTACAGTTTGTCGCCGTTTAACATTTGACTTTTTGCAGATACGAAAATGATTGATTGACAGTTGAAAGCCAAATAATGATCCAGCTGCCAATGGGTGAGTGTCAAAAACAAAAACAAATATATTGATATATGTGTGGTATACAATTAATGGTCAGTCTATATGGCTGATCGGTGCATTCGTACCCTTATCATTCTCGCGCCCCGTGTGCATATCTAGACAACTGGACGGAGAACTGATAAGGGCTCGTATCACCAATTCAACATAAGTGGATGCCACAACAACAACACTCATTCATATCTTTCCCGTGTGTGAAATGGAGCCGCAAATCCCACAACAAAATCCCTCGATTGCCGGCAAGTGCATTAGATGAGCATTTTCATGCTCTTTTTGCAGCATGTTGCACAGTGCCACATTGTGGCATAACAGGTCTCTATATTTTTCCCTCTCCCCCCCTATTAAATATTTATGTGCGGACAAGCGTGAATAAAACTGACATTGCACAAAAAAATGACTGGGTGAAAATTAATGAAAATATGAAAAACAACAAACATTCCATACACATTCCCTTGGGGGCAAAAGAAACAACTGCAAAAAAAGGTGAAAATCATTTACAAATTAGCAGCAAACTGTGCACATTGAAAATGGAAAATGGAAAAGTGGAAAACGGTAAATAAAAAACAACTTTCATATTTCAGCTGTTGTTTAGTGCATGTAAATTTGTAAATTGCATAAATGCAGAAATTAAATTAAATGTACAACTCGTTGAGCAGATGCAACATTTGCACTGCATGCGGTTGTTAAATTAATTAATTTGCAAAAGTATTTTATTTAAATATAATTATAAAATTCATATTAATAACCGCTGCTCAAATAAATTTATCACTGGATTTACAGTCCTTATAATTGCTTATGCTATTGTTTAATAAATCTACTACATGTTTTTACACTTAAATGCGTGTAAATATAAATGTGTTTTATTCTTTATAGAACTTACTAGATTTGCATTTAAACTGGAATTATACATTTGGCTTAATGGCGGCTTATGTCATGAAATATGCATACGTTGTTGCATTCAAATCTAAAGTTATTACCGTTAAATTAGTAAGTTAAATTAAGATTTATCATTTGGCTTTTATAATAAGCATTAATTTATTCCATATATATAGACATTGTTTAAATATTTAAAAAGTAAAATGTTACCAATTTAATAAGATTCTGGAAATAAAATGTTTGGCATCTTTAGATTCAATTGTATGTTTATTTTTTTCTGAAGTATCTGAAGGTATTCTTGAGTACATAATAATAATATTGATTACAAACTGAAAAACTAGAAATTTCTATAATTCCCTTCATCTTTCTATGGTAGATAAAATATTGTTGAATTTAGAAATTTTGAATTTATTACGGGAAACTCTGAACTCTGGGACTACTAATGTTGTTGGAGACAGAAAGGTAGCTTGTTTATCTTTATGTTTGATTTTTATTAATGATTATTTGTAGCATGTTAAGTACCAGTGATCACTAAGTTTTTTATAGATGTAGCCCCGCTCAAAAAAATTGTCTCACTGAGTAAGTAAAACTAGTTAAGATATGCTTTGAATGTCCACAACGTCTAGCCAAGTAATATTGTAAATATTAACATTATATTTCTCCGTAAAGTAATGACAACTAGTTACTAAAGAGATCCTTTGAAATAATTTTGTAGATACCCTGTAATATTAATTAAGCATCTATAAACTTATAAAGTGTTGCGCAATAAGCCGATACGAGTCACTCACATTTGTTGAATTATCATCATCATCATTTGGACTGATGCCTCATCAGTTGTTGGGTAATTAAGTCGCTCAGCGGGCGGCGATGCCAACAATTTCATTGAGTTAATCTATCAACACACTGCCACGCCTCCATTGAGTACAGCCTTTCAGTTCTGACTCCTTCAGCATCTCCGTGTCCAGTTACCGCTTCATTGCCTCCACATATCATTTGCTTTAATTACTTGGCCATGCTGCAAAAACGCCACACACACACACACACACAATTCCCTGTGGCGACATTGGACAGACGTAGGGGGAAGTTGGAGGAGAAGGAGGGACACTTTAATAAACAAACCATTGGCACTTAAGAAATAAGCAATACACATTTAATGTCCAACGGGCGAGCAATCAGCGGCCAGCTGGAATTATGGCAGAGAGTCGAAGCTCAGCCGGAGGCAGCAACTGGAGACAGAGACTGAGACTGAGATAGAGATAGCGGCAGAGAGTGAGAGAGAGAGAGAGAGAGAGAGAGAGGCTGGGACGGAGACTGAGCGACAAAAACAATCCAACATTCATTTATTATTTAATACGAAAACGCAATTCGTGCATTCACCTGGAAACCATCAACAAACGTCACCAGCGGGAATACTCACAGGACTCGGGGTACGTAGGACACGCAGACAGACACAAGACCCGTGAGAATCGCGGAACTCAGAGATACAGATACACACGCACAGTAAATATTTGGTGTTCCCTCCGTTTGTTGAAGTTGAAGTTGCTTTTGTCCTCTTGCTTCATCCATATCCTTAGACTCAAATTCAACCTCATCTTCTCCTTCGTCCTTGTCGTTGTTCCGGTTACTTCGAGTTGTTGTTACTGCTCCAGGCTGAAGGCGCACGCAGCCAAGCTTAACGGTAAACCAAGCTGACGTTAACTGGCAAGGCGATAAAGCAGAGACACACACACACACTCACACACACTCTATACACACCTACACTCACATAGACTAACACACAGACGGAGCCAGACAGAAATGAAATTCAAGCAAATTGAAATTTTATTTCAGCAAATGTCTTGCTCTTTACGCCCCCTTTAGTAGCCACGCCCCCTTGTCATGTCTGCTGTCTGCAGGTTGCTTTTGTCTCTGTCTCTGTCCATTCCATTCTCCCTTTCTCTATCTCTGTTTCTCTATCACTCTGGCAGTTTGTTTGTTGGTTTGTCTGCCACTTTTGCCTTTTCATCTATTTTTGGGGCAAGCTGTTATCACTGGCAGCGCTTTAGCTGTGCGATTTGTTGCCCTTTTCAATTTAGATAAATTAAAAACAATACCACACACAAAAGTTGCACTTGTGATGGCGCCACACGATCCCTCTCCCACTCTTACATTCTCACATTCTCACATTCTCAACTTTCTCAAGTGCCGCAAGAAATTCACCTTAGCTGCCTGCCAACACTTTGCCCAAGTTGTAATCGCCAGAGAGTTGTGTTCTCTCTCTTTTTCTCCTTGCTGCTCTTGTTTATTGCAGCACGGCGCAACAACCTGAGTCTGCTGGGAACTACATGCAACATACGTGCAATTGTTCAATCGATGCTGCAGCAATTGAAGTGGAAAACAAAAAACAACAATGAAAAAAGACAAACACACACACTGTGAGACACGACTCCCCAGTTGTTGCCGCGTTTTTCCTGTGTCGCCCTAAAGTGTTGCCCCCAAACACAATTCCTATTGCTTTGTCTTTCAATTGAAATTGCTGTCTTATCAACAAAGAGGGAGGGAGAGGTAGGGAACCTAACGTTGCTCATACGCCAGGTGTTACAGCCTGCGTCCTTTGCGTGGCTTAATAGATAGAGACAGAGCAGGCAGCGGGTTTATATGAGTTACTTGGCCATAATGAAGTTGGCAGCGTTCCACAAAACGGTTTGTGCTTTAAGGCATTGATTGCATTGCAGTTGCTGCCGCTTGCCACTTGCCACTTGCCGCTTGCCACACGTTGCACAGACAAAGCCATTGAATATTTATGGCGCTGCCAGCGCAGATTATGCGGCTACAACTTAAGCAACTTGCCACCAAATTCACATTGCACCTGACTTTACTTTTGGCCCGGCCAATGAAATGCAATTTGGTTTATGAGCTAAGACCCAAAAAGAGCTAAGAGCCGCGACTTCGACTGCGACTGCGACCGCGACAACGACAACGACAGAGCTTTGCACACTGCAAAATTAACTTGGCAGTTGCCTCAAGGATAGTAGAAGTGAGGCACTTTGCACGTTGCAGGTCGCAAGTTCAAACAACACTTTCAGCAGCTAATTTTCTATTAAGTTTGGCAGCAGTTGCTGCAAAACTGGCAAAGAAGCTGTCACGACTTTACCGAAAAATATCTGCGACCTACGCCGCATTCCCTCATTCGCATTCGCAAAACAAACACTTAAAGTTCTAGTTAAATTCTTAGTTTAAATTAAGAAACAGATCCTTGGCTACATTTTTATTGTCTGATTGTAAGATTAAGTTTGATAAAAAAAAATAAATCCTCTATTTTATATTTATTATAGTGCTTTAATTTTTAAAGTCATATGCAATTATATAAAATGAAAATATTTAAATATAAAAAGAGGTGTTCAAAATTAACACAAATGTAAACACATTTATTTCGCTTTTTTCAACAACTCTTTGTTTATTTTGTTTACAAGCTTTGTGCGGTCAACTCCTGTGGCAACAAGGACAACACGTATTTAAAACAGTTCGAATTTACACAATTTTGACACTAATAGACTATACAACATGTTGAAATAATGTTGCATTTGTTTATGTGAAATGTGATTACTTTCTCGATCGCTTGGAACTTGATAGACATTTATTTTTGGACTTTTTAAGTAGCTGCTGATTAAACCAAATTTACCAGGCAACATTAATTTTACACTTACATTAATTACGATTGCGATTTTGAAAGTTCTATCTCTTATATTAAGAAAGAAGTTTATAATACATTTTTTAAAATAAATTTTTAAATTGATAAAGTCTTTTGTGATTTTTATTTTTTCTCTCACAAATAAAATTCTTTGGAGTCTTTTATGTCGAAAAGTCAAAAATAATTGTGATGAAACTAAAAAGCCATATTAAATATTATTATTGATAAATATATTTTAAAATCAATAATAACAATTATTTATAACTTTTATCTTTAAAATTCTGAAATATAAGCTTAGTAGCTGTGAGCAGAGATACTGCAATTACAAACATTTTTCTAATTCTAATGGTTGATTTTTTAAATTTAAATTTTGAGCACAAACAATTATTTGGGGTCCCTGAAATTTATGAAGAAAATTCATCAATTGCAACTGTAATTATCTTACCTCTTAGCAGTGCAGACAATTCCTTCAAATTTTCTGAACCAGTCATAATGTATAGTATTCGTACTATTAATATATATTTCATATTCCAATTTGTAGTACCTAAATAATGTTAAACCTTATTATTATTTTATTTATATTATTTTATACATATAGGAATTTTATATTTTTTTAGAACCTGTACAAAAGAGTCTATTAAGTTTGTGCAAATGTGCGTAACAGGCAGAAGGAGACGTAACAGACCCCATTAGTATACATATTCTTGTTCAGCATCAACAGTCGAGTCGATATAATCATGTCCGTCTGTCTGTTTGTCAGCCCCATTTTTGAGTTCCCAGGTCTCAGAGTCTATAAAAACTAGAGATAACAAACTTGGCATGTATTGTTTTGATCAAAACTGTTTTATAATTTTGCCAAAAAAAAAGAAAATCGAAAAATACATGGAAAATACTTAAAATTACATATAAATTTGATTTTCACCACTTTATGCTCTTTTCATAAGTACAGGGTCTCCTACTGTAGAGTTTGCTTTACTGTAACTTATGCATTTTTTGTTTAACTTAACCAGTCAAGATATTCTTGGGCTTTTTAGTTTTGTAATAAAAAGTGGATGTTGTGTCACCTAGATCTCAGAGACTAAAAGAGCTAGAGGCACCAAATTTGGAATGTATGTACATCTTTATCTCAAGTTGATCAAGTTTGTTTTAGATTTTTGCCACGCCGACCTCCACCCCGGAAATCGAAGTCAAATTACAAGAGCCCTTTTGATGACAGCGTAATTTTTGGTACACATATTATTCAATATTGTCCAAATCTGTCTTGAAAATTTCATCCTGATCGGACCGAAAACAGAAATTTTTGAAACTGAAACAATCTGTAGTGATCGCTTTGCACTCAAAAAGTACAGGGTGTCCTACTGTCGAGCTTGCTCCACCGTAGCTGAATGCATTTTTATTATAAGAAACATTTATTTTATTTCATTTATTTATTTGTTATTCCAAGCTAAAGCTAATTAATTATAGTGCAGTAATGATTTAAAATTACAATAATTTTGTAAATCTCTAAAAGTACATAACTTTGAATTATTTAATCTTTGTTAAATTATTTATTTATTATGAATGAAATGAAAAGAGCAAATCGCTTGTTTTGATGCCACAAACTCGCACATAACTCACGGCTTGACGAATCTGCAAGTCAAATATTTATAGATCAACACATTCCCACACACACACACACACACACTCGAGGGAAAAGAAAGAGTGAGATAGAGATAGAGATAGAGAGAGATATGGGGAGATAGAGAGGCAAACAAAAGGAGCCTTCAGGAGCTGCCAACAGCGACACGCACTTGACTTTCGAAACTCACTTGAAGTCCTGTTGAAAGTTGAGAGTTGAGTTTTTCGCTGTCTGTCTTTTTGTCTCTTTGTCTCATCTGTCTGTTTGTTTGTTTGTTTGTTTGTTTGTTTGAGCTGGCAAAAGTTTTGCTGACTGCAAGCTGTTGTTGTCTGTGCCACAGTTTCTGAGTGCAACATGATGTTGCACACTTCGTGCTGCCTTAGCATTGACTATAAAGTTGTTTTCATTAGATTTTCCGAGCTGCCACTTGCCGTGCATAGCGTTTAATCGTGTCTCTTAAGCCGGCATAAAAATAGCAGCCCAAGGTGCATTACAGCAGTGGCAGGTGCAGCACGTTGGTTGCACTTAAAGCAAGGTTGCCCCGCGGCATGCGTTAAATGAGCAGAATGCATTTCAAGCGGAAGGCAGCTTTCCCTTCTTCCTTCTCCCTTTACTTACTTTAAGCAGTTGCACAGCTTGTGTATGTCAACACATCTTTGGTTGCAAGCAAAAACCTCTGACCCCCCAGTGTCACTTATCCCCTCATTGACCCCAAAATGTCTAGCCATCCGGCACAACATACGAGAGAGTACAACATGCACTCATTCATTCACTTCATTTACCGAGTTACGCACACTCACACGAATGCCAATGCGATTGTGAATGTGAATGTAAATGTGAATACGAGTTGTGGGCTGGCCCCTGTTGATGACATCAATTTGCGTAAATTGTGCTAGGAAAACGTTTGCCGGAAACTGGCAGACTAATGGAGCGGAAGTTTTTCCAAAGCATTTCGAATGACTGGCATACGCCCCCTAAGCCAAAGTCCCTCCGCCCATGCACCCCTTCTCAGTCCCTTGACTACAGTTCAAGCAGACCAACAGATATAGAGATAGTCAGACAGTTAGTCAGTCAGTCAGTCAGTTGGCCATTTTCAAGCGCATTCAAACAGCATGCAGATGAGTTGCAGCTCGTTTTTGTTCTTGTTTCATTTGCAGTAGTTGTGAGTTGTGAGTTGTTGTTGTTGTTGTTGATATTCGCTGACTATCTGTTTGTCTGTCTGTCCGCTTGGCAAACTGTTATTTAGCAGTGCTTCTAATGAAGCTGCTGTTGCCAGCAATTAAACATTACGCATACGCAATGTTGTGCTGTTCAAATTTAATGCAATTGTCTAGATACAACGTTTCCACTTCTCCTCTGCCTCTGCCTCAGTCTCTCTCTCTCACTCTCTCTCTTTCTTTCCCTCACTTTCTCTGTGTTACGCTTAATTTGCTGTGAACGTTGTAAAATTAAACTTGTCTGCTGTGCATTTAAAATGTCACCAAACACAACCCACACCTGTCGCCAAAATGGTAGACCATGTGATCCGTAAGCGCTAACGCTCTAGCAAGTTGGCAGTCCCAATTGTTGGCAGTACCCTGGCATGCAAACGAAAATTTTATCAGCATCAGCATGAAAATGTCGCCGCATATTAACCTGTCATCCATCACTTTTGATGCTTTAGTATCGTCGCGTTTCACCTTCAATGACAATCGGGAGACGGGGAAACGGGAGGGCGGGAGGGAAGGGTGATGAGAGGGAAGCGGGGGCTTACCCTCCGCTAGCGTTTCCATGTCACGCAGCAAAAAGGGTCAATTCCGTTGCACGACACACAAAAGGATAACGAGCGCAATATGAGTTGGCATTATAATACAACAGCAACAACAACAACAACAGCAACAACAACACAGATGACAACAACTATAACAGAATGACAGCGCATAACACAAAGAGAAAATAAAATGGCGTCGCTGCTCTGACTTTGCCTCTGTCTCTGTCTCTGCTGTTGATGCCTCTGCAGCGTATGACGATAGAACTACCAATGACTCTGAAGCTGACGTTGATATCCATGCTGTAAAATAAAAAACAACCACAACAACAACAACATCAATACCAACACCAACAAATATGTGTATCGGTTTCAATTTACAGTTTTCGCAATTTACAGTTTTCAATTTTCAGTTTTATTCAATAAATGTTAAACACAATTTGATTATAGCTGATACAATTAAATTCAAGCTACTCGTATGTTATGCATTATAATAATAGCTCTAATAATATGGTAATAAAAATAATATGTTATCTTATTTGGACTCGAGCCTTGTTTCCAAAATGTAAACTATATAAAATCAATATTAAAAGACTATCTATAAGTATAATGTCGAAAGCCTGAAATATCTATAATATTGACAGCTCGAAACAATTAATTAAAAATGATTATTTTAAAATTCCAACACTCAGACTACAAATAAAATAATTAAAATAAATGCCACTCTAACAAAGTAAACTCAAGCTAAGCAAATATTCAGTAAGAAAGTTTGAACCATCATTTACTCATAATAAATATTATATAGTTACACTTTAACATTTTCTATAAATGTGGACTAAATTTATATTGCAAGTAAACTTAACTAAAGTACTACTATATAAAATGGAGAGCAAACTTGATAAATATACAAATATTTCAGACAGTTTTTGATACTCGGCAAGTTCCGTTTCATCTTCGTTGCATGCAGCATAACAAATGCTTACCCCCTTTTAAAATGGCACACACCATAGTACCAGTCCCCTCTCCTTCCTTCTCTTTCTAGTTGCCTCTCCTCATGCCTATGATGCTACCCTAGATGCCAACTCTTCTCTCATCCCTAAGCTGTGGCTTAGCCGTTGATGCGGTTGTAGATAACTTTGGCATAGCAAAAGGCCAAGTTTAGAGCATGACAGTGTGTGTATTTGTGTGTATGTGTGTGTGCTACGCTGATGGGGCATCAGTTTTCCCAGCATATGTGTGTGTGTGAGTGTGTGTGTTTTTATGACTAAAATTGTAAATTATGTCAACTGGCCACGACCCACAGAGCTCGTTATAGTTGGAGTGCGATATCCAGAGACACACACACACACACTCATAGAGACACTCACACACACACACACACATACAGATAGAGGCATAGTCTAACTGCTACACGAAGCTAATGAAAATTTATTGATAATAAATTTAATATGTTTTGCGGCTGCGTGTTTTATGTGCATGTGCACACCCATACACACACACACACAAACACTCACATATACATATAAACATGGAGAGTTTTGAATATTGTATGTAATCTACATTTACCCGCACAGAAAATTGGTTTGGGGTTCAATTTCCGAGCTATACTCGTACTACTAATACAGCTCGAAGTTTGAGGTTTGAGTTTCGCTGGCTGTGCCAACGAGTCATAATTAATTTATTGTAATTAAATGATAAAAGTAAAATTTGTTGAACTCGATATTTAAACCTCCCGCTGTCCCTTAACTACTTGCTTGCTGCACTTTGCTGGTATTTTGATGCAACTGTGTTGAATGTTGATGCCACAGACAGTTTGTAATGCGATATGCGTCAGTTGTCATTCAACGCTATTTTTTATACTATCAGCATCATCGTGGCAATTGAAGTCATACTCCTACCCTCTCAGTTCATCCACCTCCCTTCACTTCCCATAACATTCTCATTGTCAGCAGCGTTGTTGACATTTCATTGAGTCTCAAGCTCAAACTTCATTATGTCCTGCTGCGTCTGGCGCCAGCTAGGAAAGCTCATGTCGTGCCACATCCCGATGTTCCCTTTCGGGATGCGTGTCTGCAACGCCTTCATCTTATCTCCCTCAATGTATGTGAATGTATGTGTGTGTGTGTGCGTGTGACTTGGTCTAAGTTTGTTTGCATAACCTATTTGTATAAATATTTTGCCTTTGCCTCGCTCTGTTGCTCAACTTATTTGCACGTCTCCAACGGCAACAGCAACGGCAACAGCAACGGCAACAGCAACAACACCGCCAACCCCAACGGCAATGTGCCCCTTTCCTCTTTAACATGTTGATGGCCTTCTTGATGGCCTGCTTGTTACTGTTGTTGTTGTTACTGTTGTTGTTGTTGTTGTTGTTGTTACTGTTGTCATTGTTGTTGCTATTGTTGCTGCTGCTGCTGCTGTAACTCTCTGGCAGCCTGTTCTCTGTTTTGTAGGTGATAACAATGTTTGTCTTTATTTCTGTAGCAAAAACTTTACTTTTAACATTTTCACTTAAACTTGCTCAACAATTTTGGTTTATTATTTTATAGTTTGGCACGTGTGTGTACAAGGGTGTGTGGATAACTATGTATGTGAGTGTATTGCTTAGCTCAGCAGTTTCTATGAACAAAATATAGTTCACTTAATTAACTGCATTTGCCGACAGCTTTAATTATCATATGATACTCTAATCTGATCAAAGAGCCAGAGCTTAAAGACAACTTTAGATGATTGCGCATGTAAAATATCGATGAAGAAATAAAACTATTACAGCATCAAATATGAGAAACATCCATGAAAAGTGATTCCGCATATTAGGTATTTATTTTAAATCGGAATTTGGTACTTGTAGACAGAAGCAGTAAAACTTTAAGCAATTTAACAATGTACAAATTGTTTAAGTTGTTGCTCGATTTATTAAAGTCAGACTTGATTATGTTGTATGTATTAATATGTAATATGTATATGTATTAATAATAACAATTAACAATATACACCGCAGCTTTCTCGCTATAAACAAACACAATTGCTTGCTGAACTGCTTATGCAAACTCAATTTAATGCCCAACAGATTTGTTGACACTTCTGCACCGAAAATTGCAAATCCCGAAGCAATTTAAGTCCCCCAAATTAACGTGTCTGTCTGCTTAGCTATTTGATCCCTGGCAAATGCCGACAATGCAATTTACGCGCCTGTAAGCAGCTCAGGACACAAGCAGATGGCGATGCCAATGTTCAAGCTTGCCACTTAATGAATTGTCAAACACTTTAAGCCAATAAACGCAGTAATGGCTACACACACAAACACAAAGAAACACACTCAAACATACACATAGAAACAAATTACATGCAGTTGGGTGCGTCTTGCCACAAGTTGAAGAAACAGGTGAGGCAGAGACAAAACGATGCATCGACAGACGTTTAGCAATTGCAAGGCGTTTAGCTGTAAAACTTGCAAAAGTTGTGCAATGCCAACACCAACTCTTAGCTACACTCACTCACACACACACACTCACACACACACCAACTTACACTTTCTAACATACACACTCACACACTCTGGAGGACATTTGTCTTGGTGCTTTGGTTTCTATTCTTTTTTTGCTGCCGCTATGACTGTCAGTGAAACTTTACTTTGCTTTGCTCTTCTTTTGACATTCGACTGCTGCAGCAGCAGCAGCAGCAGCAGCAACAGCAACAACAGCAACTCAAGTGTTTATGTTGGCCGGAAGACATAAAAGCAAAGTGTTGCCCTCTGCTCCGCAGTCCTGTTGCCCCCTCTGTCCCTACAGAATCCAGCGCTAGTCGATAGTGAAGCAATGTCAGTGACACGCAACCGCAACAAATCCAACGGAAATCCACTTTAAAGTTGGGGGCAGCAGCAGTTGCTGTTGCACTTCCCAATCCAGCATCTCCTTCAATTCCTCCTCTGCGTGTCCTTGCTGCACTTGCACTTGCAATGCTGTCAAGTGTTGTCGAGCACGCGATGGACACACATAGCACAAGACAATCACAAAAGACTAGTAAAAGACAGCGAAACTGAAAGAGAGGGATGTAAGGAGTGTAAGCAAGAGAGATAAATGTATCTGGACCAAGTCTTTGTCATTTTCCATTGAGCTATAGCACTCGTAGCTGAATCAAACCGTACTGAGAGCAAAAGCGAAAGTGTCTGGTAAATGGGTTTATGTGAATCGAACATGAATGTTTGTTGGATCTGCTGTTTTTGCACTTTTATGGTTTACTTAAAGCCAACAGCTGTACACAAGCTGCAGTTATGCTTATTGCTAGCACAATCATCACAATCCATTGAACAAGTACCCAACTGAAAAGCTGGTCTACCATCTACAAAGCCATACGAGTGGACATCGACCAAATGTTAGTATGCCCAGCATCCTAGCTTTATTCTTTGACAAACGTTGAGAATTTCTCTTTTATAGTCTAGAGCTCTACCAACCCGATAGCAACTACAAAGCACTTTTTGTTGTTCCTCAAAACCAGCAACCAATGTTTTCAAATATCGAACAAACTGTTAAGACATTTGATAAAACTTTAAATATAATGAACTAACTTTAATTATATTTTAAATGTATTAATTTTGTAGAAACTCAAAATAGAAGAACAACAGCAGGTTTTCTTACTTCGAAAAACTATTTGAAAAATCAAAATCTCTGACTTTCTAGGAAGACCAACATTTAGAACAGTTGCTTTCAAAAGCCATTGTTGGCTTTGTGAAACACCCCTGATAAATTTGTTATACTTAATATGCATATTCTTAACACATAACTTTATAATTAAAAAATAAGTGCAAATAAAATGTGAAAGCCTGTAAAATATAGTTTTCGCTATATTGTATTTTAATTCAACATATCATTATAAAATAGAAATACATAAATATACAAAATTAATAAATACATTTGAATAAGTTTTAAATGATTTTTCACGAAACATTTTAATAGTCTAGTGCATTAATTTAAGAAAATCCTCTATGCCCTAGGCAGTATAAAAAATAAATATACAAATACAAAATACGTCTAATATTAATGAACAAACTAAGAGAATAAAGACATAATATTTCAGTTTTAAATTATTCAACAAATCCATCGGTATGATTGGAAATTCTCCGACTCTTTTCTCGCGCTTGCTTTATTCTCTCTCCTTCCTGCCTCTGTTAAGAATTTAAATTGCAAACACGTTAATGATTATAGAACGAGACAACAAAGTCATAAATGAAGAAAGTTGGATTAAAATGAACCATTAACATAGTAAAAATACTTAAGCCGCACATACTCGACTTTCAGATACTTTAGCTAAAGAGAATACTTTATTCATGTAACTCTTTGTCTGACAATGAAATCTCTATATAAAGGCATTAGTACTATCGATATTTATTGATACTTTGCACATCTTTAGGCTTAATAAAATATTTTAATATGGCATGCAGAATGCAACAAGAATAAACATGGTATTCTATTCTCTGAGAATGAAATAGTTTTATAATTGTTATGAGATTTAAAATGTCCAATTTTGTCTGTCCGTAAACCATTTATTTTAAAGCTTAAATTGTTAACGATAACCATAAATACTTTGTCAATTTTTAAGTTGAACCAAAAATTTGCAAATGACTAACAGAATACAACAAAGGAATGATGATAAGAATGTAAAACTGTAATAAAATTCCAATGTCATGCAAGTAAAAATTAAATCAGTTAAGCAACAAATATGTATTTCAATGGGACAACAAAATTTCAATAAGGACAACAAAAGCTGAGGCAGCTGACAGGCAAATAATTGGCATAAAATGACACCAGAAATTGATTAAAAGCGGGCAGCTAAAAGAAAATGAAAGAGGAGAATAAGAGCCAGAAAAAAACGGGAAAAAATGAAAAGAAATTAAATATTAAATAACATTCATTTTTAAGGCAAACTGTTAACAAGTTACAGCCAAAGAAATGCGATAAGAATGCACAAGGGCGAATCAGGAGAAGAAGAATGGAGAGAGGAAAAATGAGAGGTGGGGATAGGAAATGAAAAAGGAAAACGGCACGACAAAAGTTAAAAATCAATTCGTGGCAAACTGAAAGCTGATTTATGGCTGCATTTATGAAATGGCCCAAAGAAAAGTGTTCCAGCTCTTTTCCTGCCCACAAGTTCAACAAGCAAGGAAAAAAGTAAACATCAATACGAACACACACACAAACACACACACACACACATGTAGTAATACTATTGGGGGTGACTGTAGGAAATAGAAAACTAAGTGATTGAGAGTTATAACGAGTCCAGCAAATTTACCAGAAAATTGACTTTTTCTGTTTGGAATTAAAGCGCCAGCAAGACGATGTCGAATCCGAGGCGTGGCAATGTGTATCTATGTGTGTGAGTGTGTTTGTGTGTCTATATATGTATGTATGTTTGTGTGAAGCGGGCATTGCACATGCCACAAACTTGTCAACGTAGCAATTCGAGCTGTAGAGAGAGCAACGAAATTGAACTGTTTGCAACTGCGAGTACAAATTGCAACTTGTTTTCGCCCGGTTGCATTTTGTTTTATTTTCGACAGGTGAAATAACCGCAATTACGCTGATGCTACCTCAGCTTGCAAGCCAAATAGCAAAGTGCAAGCCATAAAGCAGCGAGCGAAATGGCCAAATGGCCAAATGAAATTGCTCTGCCGTTGAGAAAGGAGAGAAATATAGAGACACTGAGTGTGAGATGAGGCAACATATTTGCTGTGGCAAAAAGTGCGCTTAAGTGCCGCTTTGCAAAACATTTCGTTGCATAAGCGGGGATGGGAAGGGATGGGGAGGGGAGGGGCAATAGGAAACACCGACCCTCCCCAAAACATCCTTCTCCAGTAGCTGAAGTAAAGTACGAAGCAGTTTTCAGTAGCAGTTTTCCTTGTCCCTTGTCCTTGTACCCGGCTACTCGAAAAACTAACAAAATCGGAAACGGAAGCACACAAAGCGCCAGGACCCAAAGTCCGAGACTGGAGAACTCGGCAGCAGCTGGAGCTAGAGCGGGAGGAGCAGCAGCAGCAGCATCATCATCATTGTCGCTTCGCTGCCTGGCAAACAGAGTGGTAAGAGAAAGGAAAGAAAGATAGGGTAGAGTAGAGGGGTAACTGCTTAAAAGTCGCCTGGTACAACAAACAAAACGGCGAAAAGTTACAAGAGTTTGCCACAGTTGCAGCTGCAACTGCTTATTGTTGTTGTTGTTGTTGTTGTCATTTCTTGGTATAGCATAAAAAATTGCTTGCTCATTTGCTGCCCACTCAAACTGTTGTTGCTAATTTGCCACCCCTCTTGTCCCCCCTCTCTCGCTAACTACTTATTACTACCCCTTCATCACAGCCTATGGTTGACTGTTGGCTCCACTCGAATGCTTTGTTCAATTAATGAGACTCTTGACAGTTTTCTGCTGCGCTGCACTGCGGCTGCCCCAAACCTTTTCCCTCTTCCTGCTCCTGCTCCTGCTCCGTCTCCTGCCACAGCTCCAGTTCCTTGGCCATTTGATGTCCCTTTTTTTGTGGGTGCCATACTGATTGTTGGCTATTCGAGTTGTTTTCCTCCGCCCTCGCTTCTGTCCGCCTGTTTTGTAATTTATACTGTCAACTTTTTGATTTTTCAGGTCAGGGCGCACTTAATTAATAGAAACAGGCGCAGAGGGGAGGAGAGGCAGGAATGAAGAGGGGGAGAGGATGGAACATAGAAGTTCTGCAATTGAACACAAATACATGCATCTAAATTCAATTACGCAGGCAAACAAAAATCAATAGCAGAGTTTTGTCGCTACTCAAAGTGTTCCCACTTTTCCAACCTCCTTTTCCTTTTCCTTGCCCTTTCCTTTCCTTTCCGTTCCCATTCTCTTAGATGCTCGCATCGTTTATTAATTGCCGCACGTACATTGCTCATACGTCACGTTGTGCGCAAGGAGCAAAAGAAAACTGTCAGCTGTAATTAGCACAGCTGAGCGAAAGCCGAGAGACGCGTTGAGTGTTTGCCATG
This sequence comes from Drosophila putrida, assembly GCA_037043535.1. Lineage (NCBI taxonomy): Eukaryota > Metazoa > Arthropoda > Insecta > Diptera > Drosophilidae > Drosophila > Drosophila putrida. Next base: position 5,033,450 of record JBAMBI010000160.1, on the reverse strand, counting down.
TTGTTGTTGTGGTTGTTGTAGTTGTTATTCTCGTTGTTGTCCTTATTCGTTGTTGTTGTTGCCGTTAACACAACTTGACGCGCTGAAATTTTTTGACTGAGTGATGCGATGCGATGGCAGCTTAGAAAGCAGCCGCAGAGGACATGGGACACAGGACACAAAACATTGCCCACACTTAGAGAAAACAACTATGAAATTTAATTATTTGCACATTAATTCAACTATTTTGCCCAATGATTTAGTCCTACAGTTTTAGCCAATATAAAATAAATTAGATATAAATATATTAAATTTGAATAGATTTAAAATTAAATATAAATTTCAACATGCTTAATTTAAGTATTACAATGCTATATTTTAGTGGACTTCATAGCTTAAAGTTTAAAGTACTATTTATGTATTAGAATTGAAGTGCAATACAATTATGATAAATATTTACCTTAACTATTATAATAGAACATTTAAATCAAATCTAAATGTAATTTATTTAAGATGAAAAAAGTTATAGAAAATAATGTGAAACACTTTTCAAAGTAATTAAAAACAAGAAATAACGTTAAACTAAATATGACATTTAAATATATTGTGTGTTTCACTTTGGTTCTATGATATTTACATTGACTCTTAATCAATGAGAACTTTGAACGTTTTTCTACTCAAATATCACTTTTATTAAACATAATATTTAATTTTAATGTACCATTTTTCTCTGAGTGTAACGGTATTAGGAGGGAGAAAAGAGAAAGAGAGGTGGAAAGAGGGACTGCAGCTGCCAAAAGATGAATGTCTTTGCCAGGCATGTGAAGAACAGGGCGTGGCAGCATAATTATGAATGTCATCTTTGCTAACGTTAATGTGTGTTCGAGTATGTGTGTATGTGTGTGTATGATGTGTGTCGCTTGTTTTGCAGCTGCCTTTTGGCTTAAAGCAGCTTTAATTTGTTTATATGGAAAACTACGTTAGCTCCTTTAAATCCGCCTGTTTCTCGTTCGCCTGCTCCTTTCCCCTCACAGCTCAGTTTTGCTCAGCCGCAGGCAAAAATAATAATTTGCAGTGCAAGTTGCTGCTGCTGCTTATTCTCATCTCATCTCATCTCTGCTCTGCTCTTCTCTTTCTCATTTTTTTAAATATTTTTTGTGCCACTTTTTATTTGCCAGCTTTTGCTGCTGTTTGCCTGCTTTTATGTTGTTATATTTCAACCTCGCATACCTTTTTTATTCCTGCTATTTTTTTTTCTTTTTTTCTCTGTACTGCTGCAGCAATTTTTCTCGCCGATTTTCACACATATCCGAGTAGATAGACACATAGACAGGACAGACACTTGGACAGGACTCGGAGATGGCTTTGGCGATGGCTATGGCAGTATCAAGTCTGAGGCTGAAGTCGACGCTCATGTTGTTTGGCGCCATTATTAATAAAGTTCACGAATGCAATGAGCGCCGAGCTGTACGCGTTATGAGTAAGTTTGCCAACAAACACACACTCACACACACACAAACATTCACTTGCAACTTTGCTGCACTATGCACAGTTAGTCAACAGCAATGAAAATGCAATGTGAAATATACCTAAAGCTGGCTTCTTAATGCTCTCTAATATATTTAATTACTGTTATTATATCAAATCAAGTGAAAAGAGAGACAAATTATAAATTAATTTAAGTATTGCACAATCTTAAAATTTAGAATTGTTTGTAAACTCCGTCATTTATTTTCCGTTGACTCCAATTCCAATTTTGTAATGCTCACAGTAATGAATTCTTTAATTGCAACAAAGTACTGTAATTTTAATCACTGAGTCTCGTTTGTTCATAGTTGTAAATAAATAAATTTAAAAAAACATACAATAATGTTTAAGCAGTGAGAAACTACGACATAATTTAACAGTATAATTTCTTAAGTATGTCTTTACTCAATTTTACACTACAAGCCCTAATAAATTAAATAATTTTATTAGGCAGCGTGACGTGATCCGTGATTATACTTATATAAATTTTTAAAATATTTGTTTCAAGAATCTAAAACGTATTCAAGAAACCAATATCCGTTATAGATATTTTTAAGATTTTTCTTTTTAATCAGTTGATGGATTTATTAAATTGATTCCACTCAAAATTGTATATTACTTAAATCAAGAATAAACAAGCTTTATCAAATAAAGGGACGAGTTCCTCGACTTCAGTAATTTCATTCCTAACTTTAAGTAAATAATCAAGTAGGTAATTTCGAACAATACTTCGTATTATTTTACTCCCGCTTAACAGAGAATAATGGTTAATCGTCTTATCAATATTCTCCATTCAATTACAAATTATAGAGCAACCATGAAGTCGGTTTGAGCTAAGTTTTAACACACTATTTGCAAATTATGCCACGCCCGTTGAGCGCTTTCTTTCCGCTCTGGCCAACGCTGTGTTATCTGTTACTGCGGTAACTGCAACAACACACACACACACACCTTGTACGCACACACACTGGTACACCCGCAAACGAACATGCTCACACTTGTAATTCCGCCTAGGTGCATGACAGCCCAAAGTGTTTCTGTTTCATGCCCATTGCAACTGTTGCAACTTGCAATGGCAATGCAGCACTCACACATAGAGACAGTACACACACACACACACACACACACACACACACATACACATATGGCTGTGCCTACGTCGAGTTGTTGGCTGGTTGGTTGATGCGCCTCGAGTTCTGTCGAGTGCGGCTTTTGTGGCAAAAATTAAAAATTTCGAGTGGGCCGCAAGTGGTTTCAAGGATTTGCATTAAGCGCATGCAACCAACTCGCCTGCCCTGCCCTCCCCTCCTCCCCGCTCCTCACAGTGAGAGAGTATACGAGTTGAGCCTTCATTTCCATTCAAACCCCTATTCACTCACGTCCCAGCCACAAGACCCTCTCTTCGTATTCATCACCCCCATCCAGCTCTTGGCTCACAAGCACATTAACGATACGTTGAGGCTGTTAGTTTATGTTTCTCTTATGTCTCTGTTTCTGTTTCTGTTTCGTTTTATGTTTCTCTTCTCTGGCGACTTACGCTATAAAGGCCGTTCCTTACTATAGATACCAGCAAAGAAGTACTAACTATCTATGTAATAACTATGACTATCAGACGCCTCGTTCAAATGACAATCACTGTTGCTCTTACTTAATCAGTTACGTTATGTACTATATAAGCAGGTGCCAAAAGAGAGCGGAAAGGAGAAAGAGAGACAAAACGAGAAAGGGAAAACTTAAAGTGGTCATCTGTTTATTAATTAATGAATATAACAGAAATATTTATCGTCATTGACATTTGGCTTTGATTTTATGTAAAACATGTGAATTATTGATGGGAAAACACTTTTTGAATTTAGAATTAGAATAGGCTTTAAAAATCAATTCACCTTTACCAGCTTAAGTAAGAATTAATCAGATCATCAGAGAATAATTGACTAAAATTAAAAGACCAAACTACTTTAATGATGTATTTTAAATAAGAAATAGTTCACCAACATCGAGCGTAAAAATATGAATAAAGGGATCTAATAATACTAAAAAAAGAAATTATTTTTTTCATATTACATTTTTATACTCATTACCATTCAAGCCCTATGAAATTTTAATTAGAATCTGTTATTACATTATTTTATCAAAATTCAAAATATTTTTAGCCACTTGAACGACTAATTAGGAAATTTTATTTGTGTTTTCTTTATTTGATCAACTGGAGTGGGAATGATTCAGCTTAATTCATACCAGAAAAAAATGATCGACTGTTACAAAAGTCGCTTAGAAAATTAGCTTGTGAATTATTCAGCAACTCAATAAATAGATTATCGTCTGTTTCGATTTTAAACATTCAATGTGCTTTTTGATAATTTTGCATATGTAAAGTTCTGCTTTATACTTCAATTCCAAACAAAATTTTTCAAACTTAAAATAAATTGTCCATTCTATTAAAGAACCTGTTGAAATTTTTTTCAAAGCACGGCATTGATAATTTTTAAGATATTTGTGGTACTGAGCAGTATACACAATTGATTTGACCTGCAAAACTGCTTTTATATTCCCTTTGCTTACACTTCTTAAATATCCAACTACTTTCGAAAGAGAATAGTCTCACTGAGTGGAGTCAAAAGCTCTAATATCCTCAACATGGCTGCCAACGAAAGAATTATAATCTTTCCCAGTAACAATTCTTTTGCACCTGCCTGTCCCATCTTTTGAATATGAGTTTGAGTATGAGTCTCAGGCTCTTATACACGTTCATATGCACATATGTGTAGTTGAAAGTCAAATGTATTCGTACTGTTACGGGTATTCTTATGGGTTATTCGTATAAATATCAACTGTTCTCTCGGTTGCATTCCTAACAATTACACACAGCTCAGACTCAGAAAAACCTTTGCACGGCCCACTAAGCACACTTGTCAGTTTGTCTTGTAACTATCTCTCATTCTCTCTCAATCTGTTTTTTCTCTTTCACTCACTCTTCAGCATCAAATCTCTGTCTACATTTGTGTTGCTGTTTTTGGGCTCTTGTTCTTGTGCTTGCTCTGCTTTATTCTGTTGTTTTCTATTTGCCAAGCGCTTCAGTCGACTTCTCTACAGACACACTCTCAGACACACATGTGCATTTTTTTATTTATTTTTCTGTCTTTGTTGTTGGCTGCTTGTACTTTGAATCAGTCCAGGCCGTCTCTATCTCTCTCTCTCTCTTTCTCCGGCATCTCTCTCCCCGTATATCGCATCAGAGCTTGTGAAAAATTTCATAATAAAGTTGTTGAACTATTTTTCATAGCATAGTTTTAGGGGCTCGCAGTGCACTTAAGCGTATTAAAAGTGCCTCAACGAATCGCACTCGAAAATGCGAATGCAAATACGAATGTAAATGTGAATGTGAATGTGTGTACTCAGAGCCGAATGAAAATGCCAGATAATAATCGGCATCAGCTTTAACTCGAGTCAAACGGGTCGAGAAAAAAGTGAAAATGAGTGCTTTGGTCTCAGCTACGTGTAATTAAGTTGGCATCAAGGACGTGAACACCACTATGAATGTGTGTATATGTGTGAGTGAGTCCAAAAGTGTCTGTGTGTAAGAGTGTGTGTGTGGCACGCTTCAGGGCACTTTAAATTGCGCTAGCCGAGAGGGAAACAAACGCTCCTGCACCGCAACATGTCCAAGCGAAGTAGGAAAGCAGGAAAAAGCGGGAAGGAAAGAGAGATAGAGACTCTCTATGGTGCCAAGGGACAGGCGAATGCACAACGGTTACATGCACGTACTTCCTAATCCTTTTTTCTCTCTGTGTGCAAGTGTGGCCAGAGTCGACAATTCGCGTCGCCTGCTTCTCATGCGGGCCTCAACAGCCAAACAAACAAATCGACCAGCGAACGAGAATGGAGATCCCAGAGGCCATGGGTCGGGTGTGCTCCGGATTTGCTAGTGGAGAGAGTATTGAAGGGAGGGAGAAGAAAGAGTTGTTTAAATTGAGAGAGGGGAGTCAAGAGTTGAGAGCAACGTGCGACGAAATCAAAAAGTTTAAAACAATTTCGTCGTAAATCTTCGAAAATAGTTTTACACAAGCGCAGGCAGGCAGAAACAAGACTGAATACAACTACAACAAATGACAAAAATAACAACAACAACAGCAATAGCTACATTCATGGGCATAGCCAAAAAAGAGAATTGTCTGTTGACCAGTTTCAGCAACCAAATGAAATTGAGCTTAGAAAATCTCACTATAAATATGTAACAAAAAGAGCGTAAGAGTCCAACTTCACTTGGGAAAGCGTGCAACGGTCACACTGCACTGCAATCAATGAATACAGCCACACTTAATGCAACAAAAACAGAAAACAGTTCAAATATAGCAAAAATCACACACACACACACACCCACCTTTACATCTACACAAAACAACTCTTAAGTAGCTTCCTAAGCTCCTCAAATGCCCGTACACACACAGACAAAGGGAAAAGGCAAACAGCAAATAGGGGCGTGGCCTGTTCACACACACACAAACACACACACACCCTCACATATACACATAGAAACTCACACAGGCACAGTTGCTAACCGCAAAATGCCACAAAACTAAGCTGACTGAAATAAAACTGTGAAATCCGTAACGAACAAATAAAACGTTTAAAATTCTCACAAAATCAGTTGCTGACAATGTCCATGTCCCTCCCCCTACCCCTCTATTCATTCTTATCCCCCTCCCATCATTTCCTTTCCCGCACTGCGTATCCTGTCTGAGGTTTGTGGCCAACTTTAAACTGCCAGCATGCCATGTGTATAGTGGTTGTGTCTCTTTGTCCCTATGTGTGTGTGGGTGTGTGTGTGTGTGTGAGTGTGGGTGTATGTGTGGGTGGTAAGTGTAACTAATGCTCGGACAGTGGCACTAATTTAATTACGAAAAACGCAAAAGTGTCGCCTTGCCACATTCTGAAGCTAATGCAGCGTCGGGGATCGCTTGGGCTTTTGCCCATTTCCTGATTGCCACAAATTGCTCTAAAGGGGCAATTTTTTTGGGGTGGTGCAGGCGGTGGATAGTGGACAGAGGAGGTAGACAAGACACAAACTGTGCCACAAGACAGAATCAAAGAGCAAGCACCAAATAGACGTATAATTGTGCGCCAGCTTCGCCTGATTCCCAAGCTCCCTCAGCATCTTGAAACGGGGAACATCTGATGACTCGCAAATTGGGTGGTACTATCGATTTTTATTCTATTTAATTGTTACGTATTATATCAACCTAACACTTACTTTATTTTTCAACAGCAAAAAGTGATTATGATTATATAATATTTGATACTATCGATAAATCGCATGCAAATTAAGTTCGCAGTATTTAGTACCTTAAATTATTTTATAATATGTCGTTTCCATCTAGTATAATTAAAATTTAATGCATAACTCATTTATTGTTATATTTTACTTAATAAATTTATTTTTTTTAATATTTCATTTTTAATTTATAAAAGATGAATTTTGTTTAACCTTTTTTTCTATATACTTATTTTTAACGTGATATCTAAAAGGCGTATATCAGCAAGCAACTTATTTATTAACTAAGCAGCGACGCTTGGCACATTACTTTTTGGCAGCCAGTGTAGTCGTTGCATAGGAATCACCAGAAGCAGCCAATTGCCACGGCAATGTGGCAAGCTCATGCATTGAGCAGCATCAACTCATTAGGCCAGACACTTGCCAAAAGATTTAGCCTGTCTATGTGGGAGTGTATACTGTACATGTGTGTGTATGTTTGTGGCAAATTAATTAATTTAAGTCTTATACAATTGCAATTGGTGCTTGCAACTTGCAACTTGCTACTTGCAGCATGCAGCTTGCAGACGACGTCTGAGGCCAAAATACCAATTGCAAGCAGCAATAAAACATTAGGCAACTGTCTGCCTGGTTGCCTGTTGTCTGTTTTTGTGTTTCTGTTTCTGTTTCTGTTGCAACTTCTATTTCCTCTTATTGTTGTAACTGTTGTTGTTGTTGCTGTTGCTGTTATTGTTGATGCTGTTGCCTGCAAACGAGGTTAAACATGCCGCACACATGGGAATGCCAGACACATTGCACTGCATTCAATATTTTCCGGCAATTTTCCACAGTCACAGTCTGAGGCAAAACGATCAATTGCTCCATGGCGATAGCGAGGGGAAAGGAAAAGAGGGGGGTGTATGAAAAATCGATTTTAGTACAAAATTAACAGGCCTCCAAAATGACAAACATTGGCACTCTTGCGCTCAATTCAGAGATGTGTGGCACAGCGACAGGGCAAAGCCTTCAAGTCGTCGTCGCACAGGATATTGCATATTTGCACACACACATACATAGATGAACACAGGCATACACGCACACTCACTCACTTGCACACACACGCACATGAAAAATGTTACTTTAAAGCGAATTGGAGCCTCAAATAGCACATGGACAGCATTTGCGGGACATTTGAGCAATTCGGCACACAGTGCAACATACAATGGGGCAAGGAGGGAAAGCGGCAAGGGGAACGGAGCAGGACTACAAGCAGAGCAACTGCTGCTGTACGGGCTGCCTTCTGCCTGCTGCCTGCTGCCTGTCATTTTATACATTTTGCTTGCATTGCACACACATTTTCACATGCAAAAACGAAATTGCAATTGAGCGCGTGTCAAAGAGCAGAGGCACCAAGATACTCTCAATTCCCCACTAAGGTCCCCTTCCTCCAGCCCACTCTCATTCCCAGGGCAGCTAAATGCCCAGTCCTTTGTCCTGCTGTTGCTGATGCTGATGCCGAAACTGATGCTGATTCTGATGCTGGTCATGGTCCTGGTCCTGGTTCAGGCAATTGTAGTACAGCTTCGCTTAAACTGAACTTGTCCACATTGACACATGTGGGCGGCTCGAATGTGTGACGGAAATGTGAAACAAACGATTCTCCTTCTCCCCGTTTGTGAATGTGTGTGCGTTGGTGTGCTGGCAAAAATGCAGTTGTTTCATTGTCACAATTGCTGCTGCAACTGCCACAGCCTCAGTCTCTGCCTCAGCAAATTTCAGCTGCTGTTGCTGTTGCAGTTGCAGTTGAAGTTGCAGTTGCCGTTTGCCATTGTTGCTGATTTCATTGGTCGACTGTTGCTGTTGCGGAAACCGGAAGTGGTAAACATTCAGGCAAAGACACGCACACATACACATTCATGCATAGTAGAGCGTTTAATGTCCATGGTGACCATGCCTTGTATATCCTACCTCCCACCCACCATCACATTGGCCCCGACGGATGTCGCTCATATGTAATGAAAAATCAATCAATGCAAAAAACATTTGCACACGTCCTGTGACCAACGTTGGATCTGCGCCAAACGGTCTCTATTCGACTATAAAGAATTTCTAGATTTCATCTGAAAAAAAGTACAAAAGGGTCTATTGCGTTTGTGCAAATATGCAAATGTATATATATTCTTAATAAGCATCAACAGCCAAGTCAATATAGCCATGTCCGTCTGTCTGTCCCTTTTTTAAATTCCTAGATCTCAGAGACTATAAGAACTAGAGAAACCAAATTTGCATGTATGTACATCTATATCTTGCATTGAACGAGTTTGGTTTAGATTTTTGACACGCCCCCTCCTCTACAGAAAATTAAAATACAAAATTTCGATTATAATTTTTGTCCAAATAATTTTTTTTAGGTTATTATAAGTGGCTGGTTTTTGTGTTAAGAAATAAACAAAATAATCCCTGTTCATAAATGATTCAGAAGCGGAAAGCTTCATCTCATTTGGCTCAAAGAAATCCTGCAAAATGTATCTGGAAAACAGAGATCAAGCTACTCTTAATTTGTAAAAACATTGCCTTTTAATAAATTTTCAGTTTTCATTACAAAGCAGATCCACTTCTGTTAATATTAAGTTAAACATCTCAAGGACATTTGATATCAGTTTATTGATCGCTTTACTGAAGAGCTTCTCATATTCAATTGCTGTGGCACTTTAGCCGAAACCTACAAAAAAGTCAAGACTCAATTCATCCCCCTTCCAATCCGTTGTCTTTTCCATGCCCCACGTTCCCAGTTTCTTTTGTTTATCGCACAGCCACTAAAACTATGCAACGTTTCATGTGGCAGGCAAATTCAAACGCAGACAAACCCAAAATCTAAGGCCAAAGCCAGCCAAAGTGAAAGAAAAGGAAAGGAAATGGAAAAGGAAAAGGAACGTGCGACAGCCCCAAAAGGCAGTTAAAAGACAAAAGAATTGTGACTTCTCCATGGACAAAAGTACCACAACAACAGCACCAACAACGACAACTACAGAAGCAGCAGCAACAACAAGAACATACAACATGGAATCGTAGACCGTAGACGGTAAATTGAAATAAATGCAAGGCGACTGTTAAAGTTGCCGTCGCACGTTTCAATTGCGTTTGCAGTTTCGGGGCATGCCCCATCGCATCTCCAGCCCAGACCAAAAAGCACATCATCCACGAAGTGTTCCCAAGTAGCAGGCAACAACAATTTTTCGGACTTATTAATAATGCAACGGCCGCAATTCAATGAATTTTTGACTCTGCCACACGACGAGGAAGGTAAACGACGATGTCGACGACGAGCTGGGAACGAAGCGGGAGCCAGGATGGAAGGAAGGGGGAACGGTTGGCAGCGAGAGAAGAAACATAATTTTCTGGGCTATCTGATGAACCTTTTAGTCACGCAAGGGGGGTAACAGGGGAGGGAAGGAATCGTAACATGGCTGCTTAAACCTTTACGTGCGACAAATTTACGACTTGAAATGTAACCGCAACATCGGCAACAACAACAGCAACAACAACAACAACAACAAAACGGATAATGGTAAGAGGTGAGCCCATTCATAGAAGGGAAAGGGGGCTGTTCTGACTTTATACAAATTCGTTAGATGGAGATCCAGTTACATATGTAGCTACTCCATCTGCTTGTTGTTGCTGTTGCCCACTTTTAAGCGCATGTTAACCTTTAGCCTCAGCAACAACAACAGCAGTAAGAACAACAACACCAATAATAACAGTAACAGTCAGTGGAAGAGTAACAACAACAAACAGTTCACTGTCCATTACATAAATATTTTATTTCAATAAAACGTGAGCTGTTTTTATGAATTTCATCGGCATTTCATGCAAAGAATTTTGCACTTTACTGTCGCTTAGTGGCATCGTTCGTGTTTTGTTAGTGTTGTACTAGATGATGTTACAACATGTTGTTATTGTTGTTGTTGCTGCTGCTGCTGCTGCAAAGGGTTGTCCTTCTGCTCTTCCTCCCTTACATTTCTCCCCCCTTAAAAACGTGGCACATCTGCATACGTGTTTGGTACATATGCAAGCAATGCTGTCGCTGCCCATTGATGTATGAAGCATTTGATTGAATTGACAGGGAACCCCCACAATCCTACACACACACACATACACACACCTGCAACACACACACACACACACAGCTGTTCTTACCCTGTGGCACCTGTGGGCCAATCGAGCGAATATCGCATATCGACACCGACGCTGTTGGCCATAAAAAAACAAAATGTCATAAATTTTCAACGCTTTACTCCTTTTTTTTATTTAGCCCGACAGTATGCTGCTCGTTAGACCCTGTACTTTAAAAAGAGTGCAAGGGGTTTATCAATTTTATCAAAACGAATATGGCATCGATAAAGCGTTAAAACATAGTTCTCAGATACTTTAAAGGAAAAAGACACCAAACTTGAATATAAAATCTACGTTGTTGGTTACTTAATACCATTCCATAGTGTAGTGTATATTCTTTATAACGATTGAAGAATTTAAGGTAACTTATTTTATTTGAACAATTCTGTTGTAACAAGTACATATACAAGAAGTAAATAAATGCATTAGTCAGTCCCTTCCTTTAAAAGCCAAAATAAGGTTAGAACACATTTAAAGCTAGTATCTTTAATTTGGTACTTATGGGATATACTATAGTCTGGATCCGTTCTAAAAATTTCATATCGATCAAACAATAAACCCATAGGTTTTTTGACAAGTAATTTTTTCACAGTTTAGACAAAACGGAAAAGTTAAGACGTTAAAAGAAAAAGACAAAAGAGAAAGCACAGGGTCTCACTCAGTCGAGCATACACCAATGTAGCCTTTATGGATTTTTTACATGTGTGTGAGTGTTTGCTAGTGTAAGTGTGTCTGTGGCTTTCGACTTGTTTTTATGCACATTAAGTTAATTGAAAAACGCACTACGTAACATACATGAAGCTCATTTGCTTGGCCTTTGATTGAGCTTGTTAAAAACAAAACAAACTGTCCTACATTTTATCTGAGTGTGTATGTTGAACGTACGTGAGTGTGTGTGTATGTGTGTGTGTGTTGGCTGTGCATTTGTTAGCTTTATTGGCAACTAGCAAAAACATTAATCTCCGTTTGCCATTGGCCAAGGACAACAAGAAAACCACAAAAATTCTCCAATGCCAAAGCTAATGCCAACACACACACACACATCAACTGTTGTGTGTGGCTGTGTGTGAAGGCACAACAACTTCCTAGTTGCATAAGCAGCACTGAAGTCCCCCTGTCCCTCTGCTAAACAAACAAAACGCTTCGAGTTGAGAGTTACGCTTATGCCACGGAAAATTGAAAATTTTTTAATCTCTGTCGAAAAGCGGAAACACGCAACACAACGACAACAAGAGCGACAACAAGAGCGACAACAACAAAGACAACACTCAGCGTTGACAGTCGACCACAGGCAGACAACATTGATGTGTGTATGAGGATGAAGGGGATGGGTAGGAGATAAGTAGGGGCAGGAGCAGGAACAGGAACAGGGGCAGGGACATAGGCATGTCCTGCCAGCGGGCGGCTAACAAGCCAAACAGTACGACACACACAAATTGAAATGAGACGGACCCCAAAAAACTGTCACGGACTATCCGCCCCTCGACACGCCCCTGCCGCTCTAAGTCCAACAAGACACCCACCCTCTAGTATTTATATATGTATATATCTGAATATATATTTAATAGCTCTCAGCATATTTAAATCGCAGCAAAAAGCGAAAACAGCCCAAATAGAGCGAGTCAGAGAGAGAGAGAGAGAGAGAGAGAGAGAGTGAGAAATAAAAACAAACTTTTGACTGAGCTCATTTTACAAATTAGCTCAAAATTTATTTAAATTGTGTTGCCTACTTTCGCTGTCGAGTTTGGGAATATTATGTATTAAAGTGGAACGCCCAACAAAATGTGGCAGCTAAATGCCGCAATTTTGCGGTTGTATAGCAAGCTCTAAAGACACTCCGAGGAATTGGGGGCAAGGAGAGTGATTGAGAGAGAGGGGAGCTAACGTGATGTATTAGACGGTAAATAAATTATTTATGTATTGAATCGCAATTTTCATTCCAAATAAATTCTAAATTAGGTTTAACGTTTAAAGACACCACCAAAAATTTATTGCTTAATGATAACTCCCTTATACATTAAATGAGATATTATTAGTTATGCGTATACACCTAAGTCTGTTTTTACACGGTTTTGATATAACACGGTTTGAAAATTGAATATTTTTAATTTTTTTACACGATTTTATTCCATTTAGCACGATTTGAAATTTTATGTACTTAAAATTTTTTTGTCAAGTTTAATTTTTGCGAAGTATGTTCATATCACAAAAAAGTATTTATGAAAGAAAAAAGTCTGAAACCTGAACTTGCCATACATTTAATTTATATTATGTACTTTTAAGATTAAAGTGCATATCTTTTTTATCATTAATTACTATGCTTGTGAAAATAAGCATTATATATTTGATTTAATAAAATAAACATGAATTCTTGTTCTTAAAAATTCTTGTTTTTCACTAATTTTAATAGGTTTTAGAGATTAGGAACAAATCACCCATTTTTGTATACGATCAATGTCTTTTTTTACACGGTTTTTTTTACACGGCTTCTTCTGGAACCAATCTACCGTGTAAAAACAGACTTAGGTGTATATTTAACGTGTTGAAGGCTTTCAAATGGGAACTTCGTTCCTATCATTAAACTATAATGTAAGCTTTTATTTCACGGTTTTTAAAAAATCCCCCACTTTAGTTCTTCAGCTTTCCGTTAGATCTCTTTATGCACAGCTTCAAGCTTGTAGCAAAGGTGCATTAATATAAACTTAATTCATCTAAAAAAAGATTAATTAGAGATCCGTTAAGAAATATTTTAGGATAATTTCAAATAATTAAAATATAGAATACGGTTTATATTAATTAAAAATGATTTATAAATACTTATTTCTGTATAATTCATTCTAATTTCGCATTCAAACCGGTGCAAATAATTATGAATTATTGAATATTAAACTAAATAGCTGTGTTAGTCAATACATTACCAGTGGTAATTTATAGCTAAAAGAAGTCGAGTGTGACATATTTTTTTTAATTTACTAAATTTTGAGCACACTAAGTATATATCCCCCTTAAAGTGTAGTTCCCATCTTAATGCAAATGGATTTTGAAACAATCAAGATTTGTTAAGCATTTTGAAATAAATGCCATCAAATGTTGCCGTTGGCGCGTTTAATTTAAGTTCTTTTCATTTCCGCCATAACAAAGTCAAAGTTGAAGTTGAATTCACAACTATTTAGCGAGTTGAAAGGCGTTGAACCGCCCCCAGAAGTAGGCAGCGCGTTTTTTGCACATTCGCGTTAATTGCAACCGTGGCAACAGCACGAAATTGTTGCAAATGCAATTAGAAATGTGAATTTTTTCTCATTCTGTGAGCATTTTAGCCGGCAATTTGCCTTGACAAGGACACGCTCAGCGCCAGGCGACTATTATCCTTATTAGTTTTGCGTGTTTTTGCTGTTGTTTTTGTCCTTGTTATGACCCCAAAAGCGTTGGATGGCCCAGTGAAAGACATTTGAGCTGACCATTTAAATTTAAAGCGAACATCAACAAAAAGTCAAAAGGCTCATTTTGAATTCAATCTAATAATTAACATGGCCATAAAAAGCACACGGGCCGCTCAGTTCATTCAATATGTAAGCTCCTTCCTTCAGTTACTCCCCTCTTTTCCTACTCATTTTACTCTCTCTTGTCCATGACAGTTTCATCATTTGAAGTTGAAAACTTTTCGTCAGTTTTGTGCCATTTTTATTGGTTGTACCCTGAAAGGCAGGCGGAAAACTCACACACAAGATGACAGCGACCTGACTGGAAAACTCGTTTAAGCCAAACAAACATTTGTAGTCTTAATTTTCGTGGCTCATCATAAACTTGGTTACAACGTCTCTTTCTCCCTTCACCCTCTACCCACCAACCAGCTATCATCCCCTGCCAATCTTAAAGTTTCAGCTACACTTTGTTAATGATTTTCATTAAATTCTTACGCCTTTTGTCGACATTGTTGTTGGTTGGCTTATAATACCTTTAAGCATATAAAGAGACAGATAGAGAGAGAGAGAGACAGTGAGACAGAGATAGAGACAAAGACAGAGAAAGAGATACAGAGTGAAGTTAAAAATTCAACTCAGCTTCTTCCTCTCTTCCCTTCCCCTGAGTTTGCAGTTAACTTTGTGTTTTTATCGTTATTTGTGTTGAACACGCATACTTAACACCAACACCCACACATATACACACACGAACACACACACACATACACACAGAGCTGCTTCGTGCACAATATGGCCAAATTCTCATCAAAATTTAATGCTAAAATTAACAAATCTGTTTACAAATTTATTAAAACGTTCGCTCAGCTCACTCATTTGGCTGCCTGCTGTGTACAGGGAGTTCTCTGAATGCTGAAGGGGAGTGAAGAAGGGTGTCTAGAGGGAGGATTTTTGACTTTGCCAGGGGTTGATTTTTAATGGCATGAGCCTGATGCAAAAGGTGTTTTCTGCTGATGTCATACACTTAACCCTCTCAATAAAAAGTGGACACATTACAATCATGAGAATGTTCCTCTCATTCTCTCTCTCTCTCTCTCTCGTGGGCCAAGTTAATTGCAACAACTAATCGTACTTATTTCGAACATGCTGCTATACATAATTTAGCTCATTTGAGAAGAACAACAGAAGCCACAACAACAATAACTCATGCAAACGCATAACGGTAATTATTCAATATGCAAACATGCAAACGGCAGCTATTAACATATTATAACTCATACGACAAGGTGTCAAAATGCATGTATGTAAGCGTATTGATGTGTTATGTTTTGTTTGTTTGTTTGTTTGTTTATTTGTGTGTTGCATCAGCGGCGTTTTGCATAAATTCTGAAATCTTCTATTGATGAGGGTTTCAAAATTCAAACGACGAATGTGTCGACCAGTTTATCGGAATACCAGCTAGCAGAGAGATAGACAGAGATACACGGAGATGGAGAGAAGGAAGTTAGCCAATATTGGTTATGAATGTTTATACATACTTATGCTATAATTATGTGCAACCCACGCAATTGACTCAAGACATTTAGTAAATAACAAATCAACAAACAGACAAACAGAAGAACAAAGGTTGAGTCAACTGATTCGCCAAAAGCGTTAATCGAAAACAATCGAAATACTCAAAACCAACAAATGAAATAAAGAATGCCTATGACAAATTTTATGTCTTTTGCTAAATAAAAATAAACACACCTTCTAATGTCTTCTAAAAATAAAATCGTGATAGTATATTTACAATTTCTTAAAGCTATTTTTAGCTTTGGAAAGTTTTTCAGATTTGTTTTTTAACTATAAATTAGTTAGCAGTTTCTTAATCAGGAAAGGCTCAAAAAATACATACATGCATATAGAAAGGTGTTCCACAAAGCTTTTGCCGAGAAATGCTTTTGTTCCTAATGTTTACTTTCATTAGTTATTTGAATTGAATTCATTTTTTTTACATTAGAAAGCAATGGTTGCTTATTTGAGGACACCACAAAATGGTTTTTCAGTGGCTTTTGGGTTGCTAGAGCTTTGTAGATCACCCTTGATATAGTTCTTTTTGTGGAGCGTAGAGCTCCACCAATCGCTCTACTGTTTGCGCTGTATAGTATAATATGTTATTATATTGTTCATAGAGAACGGAAAATGTTTTTGTTGAATTACCAGACTGTTAAATGCCCCATCATAGCTCAATGAATACAGTATTTAAAATTTCAATTACTATTTTCTACAATTCAATTACTTCTTCTATACTATATACATTTTTCAGCTATGATTACAAATTTTCTCGAAAATAAAAAGTGTGCATTTGTTAGGAATCGTATGGGCAACAAATGTACAATTCTTTTGTTGTAGAAAAAGTGTGTAAACACGCAGAAAAAGGTATTGTACATACATAAACTTTGTAGTGGAGTGCGTGAGTATTATACGGATTAATACCGTAACTTAAATAGTTTGTAACCCACACGTTGGGCCGTGTTAAATGGGTAACGAGATTTAAGCCATGTGGCTTAAACACTTAATCAGTTAATTGTTGTTGGCATGGGGCATGCAACAAGATGGCCAAGTGGGTTTGCCTGCGATTTTTTAATTAACAGCGCCATTTACACAGCATTACCATGCACACAGAGTGAGAGAGAGAGAGATAGAGAGAGAGAGAGTGAGAGAGAGAGTATGTAAGGCACAACAAAAACGAAAAATGGCCGTTATCACGCCACAATAACCTCAAAATTTATTCACTTTATTGATAATGCAATAAATCGCAACCAGTGGGCGTGTTGCAACTGTATGTGTGTGCGTGTGTATGTGTGTGTTTGAAATGGTTGCTTGTGTGTGTGTGTGACGGTGTGTGCATTTCCAATTTTTTTGTAGCATATTTCGGGCTGGCGCATATTTTTCATGTTTGCATATTTCATTTCAATTTTATTTCTTGCCGATACACACATACACACACACTCGCACTCACACTCAGACAACTGCAGCAGTGTGAGTGTATTTACATGCACTGTAAAATATGCCATGAAAATCAACAAAAATGCATACCCAGCAGATACACACTTACACCTCCATCGCACACACACACACACACACACGAAATACACGTGAATGAGCCTCAGTTTCTGTTTGCAGCAATCGTAAAATTCTCACGCTGCATGCCACACCAAAAAGACAAAAAAAAATTACAAAAAATGTGTATTCTTGTGTGTGTGTATGTTTGTGTGTGTGCTTCATTGCAATTGTATTTCGATTTTATTGCTTGTATCTTTAGTAGGAAAAAGGCTGAAAAACACAAAAAAAAAAACTACCTCTCTCTCTCTCAATATAAAAAGGGGAACCTACGTCAAGGGACAATTGCAATATTTTCGTTTCATTTTCAACGTTGTTCACGACACAATGTGTTGATAAGACAACACAGAATCCAAATGGGTGGAACGAGGCTAGTGGGGACACAAGCATGTCGCCTTACATGCTCGTTACAATTTCCGTTTCCGGTGTTGACCAGCTCTTTTCGACCCTCCTTTCCGCCCATGAACAAAAATTGAGGCCGCTGTCAGTTGTGATCCACTTTTGCATACATTTTACGCTCTTAATACCATGTACATATGTATGTATGTGTGTATGTGTATGGGTGTCTGGGTGTGTGTGCTTGTTATGTTTGTGTATGTGACCATGATAAATTGTTGTGCATGCTTATTAGCCAAAAAGCTTAAAGCATTAAAGCCTTAAAGTTGCCGCTAGTTGAACCGTATCCGTATATGGTATATATTTGGGAGTGCAAGAGTGTGAATTTGTGTGCGATTCTGTGCCTTTGGTCACACTTTATTAGACAGGCAGCAAGTTGCAACATCTTTTGGGTCTCCGTCTCCGTCTCTGTCTGTCGTCCTTGTCCTTGTCCCAGCTGAGCGCTATTCGCACTTCCGGTTACAGTCCATTTAGGGGCACCATATTGCGGTGTTGCTGTTGGCACTTTTGCGCATATTTTGCAAAATCATTACTTAAATACACAAGGAGAGAGGGGAGAGAAAGAGAAGGATAAGAGGGAGGAAAGCGTACGGCAAGTGTCGAGTGTCCAGTGAACTGCCAAGTTGCGCCCTTCGCCTTTTTGGCTCCTTTGCTTTTGGCCAGTTTTAAAATGCATTTTCGTTATTTTCACTGCAGCTGCGTCGCGTCCCATTCAAAAGAGGGAGGTTGTCTGCCGCAATCCTTTATGTGTTGCAAGAGAAAGACAGCAACAGAGATAGAGACAGAGACAGGGACAGAGAAAAGGAGAGTGCTGCACTTTGTTTGCACCTTGTTGCAGTTTAGTTGACACTTAATTTATGAGCTGCATTTTGTACCTGAGACACGAAATGTGGCTGCTTAACATATAAATTGTACAATTATTGCCCCAATATGAACAACAAATTGGCCGACATTATGAATATTCATTTATAACTATTGTTGTATTATTGTAGTTGTTGTCGGAAGGCGGTCGCTGTTATAATGACCAATCGACAAGACTGTCTACTGTATGTTTACATGGCTGAGGTGAGAAGATGTTAATCCATAATCCATCCAGAAGCAATCGACATTGCCAGCCAATCATCAATATTGACCAGAAGATTAAGTGCCAAGTTCCTCACACACGTGCCCCCAGTCAAATTCAACTGGGAGATTGCTGGTTGACGTATTCCATAATTACATTTATTTGCACTTGCTGCCGCCGTTAAGTGTGAAAAATTCCAAAAGAAATGAAAGAATATAAATGAGAGAAGAAATGAAGAAAGAAGAAGATTGAAGAAGCTTCTCGGATCAGCGATGTCAATTAGCAGAGCGACCAAAATCTAACACCTTGTCAAAGTGAAAGGCTCATCGCCAACATAAAAGAGACAGACCATCATCAGTCATATTGTTGCTGTGGTTCAGTGGTGCTGTAGTTGTGGGTGGGGCAACATCTCAATATCGTCAATTGCCCGTTTTATGCATTCACAGTTCCGTATCTAAGCAAAGAGTTCTCAAAGTGAGTGAGTGCGTAACTGAATAAACAACAGCCTCAATCTCAGCATTGAGCTCTCTTAACTTATCGCTCATACGCCCAGTGTGATATTAACATTACTATTACCATTCGTGTATGTATTAGTCAATGTTGTTGTTTGTTTGTTAGGGGGCTTTGGCCAAAAGCTGCTTAACTTTAATCACACTAATTACATGGCTAAAAGGATAATCGTGTCGCTGACCGCAACAAGTTCTGGTTCAGCTTTAGTTTTCGCTTATGGTTTTGATTCGGTTTCCTAATGCGTTTTCCTGAACATTTCTTTCGCTTGTGTAACCTCAAAGTGTTTTCTTGCTTTTGTTGTAGTACTTTTGGCAACACGTGACACATAATATAAGTAACTTGGTCAACAATTAACATTTGACTAGCTTCATTTATTAATGCTGCTTTAAGCTGACATTTCAAGACCAAATAGAATTTCAAGTTTAGTAATCTTTAGATATATTATTGTTGCATTTAGTAAGATAAAATAAAATGTGGAGAGTAATATGTGTTACATGTGCATTACAATTAATCCATTTGTATATATATATATTATAAAATATCTTTGAACAAGTACTTAACGTTATTTCAATTGGATATACAAATGTACATACTTTCAAGGTCTTTAATTTTGATAATGAAGAATCATTATAAAATAAAAACTATAATCAAACAAATTAATGCCCTGAATTAAATTTATGAAGCCTAAATTTCGAAGTTTACATAACCTACTATCTTTTTATAAGAACAAGTATAATAGTAGGGTAAAGTGAAATAATTTCAAATCTCCTACTTTAGTTGGATTAATATATTACATCGAAGCTATAATGCCCATCTTTGACATTTGCAGAGTATTGTTATACTGAAATGTAAGTGGTTTCCAAAGACGTGACTAATTCTTAGCTAATGTCAAGAAACCTACATATTTTATTATTCATCTAAGCCAAGTTGGCAAATATTGAACGTCTTAGCTTGGCTTTTGTTTACGTTCTGCTAACTGATTTACTTAAATGGGCATTACGCAGCACTTTAATTACTTTAGTTTTGAGCTGTGCGTTGAACGGTAATCGAGACGAAGTTTAGTTAATATATTAAATTTTGTTGAAGTAAATAATGGGAAAGAGTGGAAAGTTGTAGTTGTTGGAGAATCGTTTTCACTTGAGTTTATTATGAATACGTGTATAAGCTAGACACATGGCTAAAATGATGCTTAATCTAGTGGCCACTTAACTGGACAGCTTGCCACTGCCACTTTAGAGAATTGATGTTCGGAGGCGATAAGTCAAGCTAAAGCCTGTCTCCTGTGTGGAGTCGAGGGTCATCTCATCACTGGAGAAGTGTAGGAAGTAGGGCGGTGATGCTGAGGAAGGTTGTAAGTAAACCAATATCAAGAGCAGGTCAAGGATGCTACATGTTGCAAGTTGCTTACCATATACTACTAGGTTATCGTTAGCTCCACAATAATAGGTCGGCTGATAGGCCGCATTCCTGGCCAGAATGGACTGTGGTATCAGCAGATAGTCCTCCTGCCTGCCCGTTGTATGCACCGTCGCGTGGCATGCCTCATCATATCCCTCCACGTCCTCCGTTTGCACCGACATGCTAAACTTGTTAAAGTTGTACCTGCAAAGAAGAATGAAGACACGTTAAGCTTGTCGATATGCTCTACGTTACTTGCCACATTTTTATTACTCTATCATGCTGGCACTAGGCGTGGACTTGATGCAAATGGTGTAGCTAGATTCCGGCATGTAGGGGAATCCCATGGTCGGCTGATGGTTAAAGCTGCGTATGTTGCCCGTCAGCTCCGTGTAATACTGATCACAACCTGCAGGTGCCAAGAGGTCGTAGTCAGCATGATGGGAGGCAAAGATGTTGCGTAGGTCCTGCAGACTGTTCGAGTTGCCCCCAAAGCCACCAAACGTAGTAGCTCTACGCCTGGTGTTGGCCTGTGGCGCCTCCAATTGTGTCACAATCATACGCCAGCTTGTCTGTTGCCAACGCGTCGGCACCGAAAATGTCAATGTGATCTGATCCATGCCCGCGGCAACATTGAAAGGCAAATATAAATGCTGGCCAGGATTGACGCCACACAGCTTAAATTTGCCAGCCTCAAAGAAATCCTTGCACTCCAACACACGCTCATCTGTTGGACTTGCCACCGGCTGAGGTAATTCGAATTGCTCAAAGTCTATGCGCAATTGTTGCACATTCGCACTGTATGCCTCGATGGTGTACGTACAAATGTCGGAAGAAAACGATGCCGGATTCCTGATTAAGGTCCGCTTCAATCGTGTTGTGGTGCCACACGCCATGTTGGCTGTGAAGTGAAAAGAAATGGAAGAATAGTGTAACCCACAAGGGGAAGAAAGACAATTTTTGTACGTACTTTCACAACAGACACCGTAGGTGCCACAATAGCCATTGACTGTGCCACCTTGACGCATGCACTTGAACCGCGTGAGGCAAGTGCCCGTTGCACCACCGTTGGTGGAACAGCTATCGGCCAGCGTGCTACGACGACGTGCCTGCCTCCAAATGCCCGGTTCACTTGCCGGTGGCGCCTCAGTTAAATTAAGCGACACTGCCTCATGTTGCGCATATACGCAAGCGCACATGCCACAAATGTAGAACCAAATAAAAGTCTTCATATTCCTTGTTGTTGTTGTTCTGCTTTCCCGTTATTCTTGTTGTTGTTACCGTTGCTTACGCCTACACTTTCACATTTACTATGAGCGTTTGATTCTTTAGCGTTGCTTCTTTTATACCGCGACCGAGACGTTGGCAGAGATAGCGGCAGAGGCTGAAGCGGAGGCAGCGTCGGCATTGATGAGATTTTCGTGTTAGAAGCACTTTATGTCAATATTTGGTAAGAAGAATCTAAAAGGCGACAAAAGTTCGGGATTGATCGTTATGTGGTTAGTTGCTTTGAATACGCACATACATTTGTTCATGTATGAATATTCAAAGGGGCAACCATAGTTTGTTTGTTAAGTCACTGAACCTCGAAAACTAAAATATCATCCGTGCTCTGCTTGAATGCCATAAACTGGGTTATGTTTGCACATTAAATGTCTTCATCGGCGACTTATCATTTCGGTACGATGATGTCAAAAAGTGAAAAGGTACTACACATACCATTCCCTCCTTCTTCTATAAATGCCTAGATAAATTACTGTGTGAATATGACAGAAAAAATTATCAATCAATTTGCTGATAGCAAAGCAATTGCACAATTCTCATTTGAAAGCGATAAATGCAACACGCGCAACCCAAAGTCAACCTGCAGTTATAGTATCAAAAAAATTGTTTGTTACACATCTCAAATATTCAATTTAAAAAAAAATTCGATTTTTAAAAGAAATTTTCATTTATAATTTATAAGATATACAAATTACTAATATTTTTGTCTTACCCGAAATAAATTTATGGCACCCGATTCTTATGACTCGGCAACGAATGAAATTTCTGACATTTAAAGAGCTCTAAAAATTGGAACAGTTCCTTTCAAAAGCTCATTTTATCAAATCTGTTGAAGTATAAATTGGTAAATTGCATCATCGTATTCTTCTAACTTGTAGGTTTTTCGTATATTAAACCAGAAAGAAACACAAATTTTATATATGCTTTGTACATATACAATAATCTTTATAATAGCCCCACTTAAAAATGTTTAAGAAATATATGATAATTAAGTTGCTGCTTCATTTTTATATGAATAACGTTGCCTCCACAAACACTTATTTAATTCATTGACGGACAGATGGACATGGCTACATCGACTCAGTTCGTCTTTTTGATCAAGAATATATATAATTTATGGGGTCTGACACGCCTCCTTCAATGCGTTACACATAATATAATACCCTCTCAAAATATATGAAATATGAAATTTTGACCTTAAAAATTGGAAACTCCACTTTGACTTTAGACCCATGGTTCCATGGGCAAACTTTTTTAGAATTCATCGTAGATTACGATTTAGACCCCCGCTTTGTCGAGAAATAAAATTGACCAACTCCAATGTTCAATTTGAAAAGCAGTAAAGCTAAAACTCTTCTCAATAGTGTCCAAATATTCTTAATATTTCAAGTTACTTTTTTTTGCCTACTCAGTATTTGTCTTTTAAAATTTTATGTAAGCTTTCAGTTCTGGGTCTCTATGAGCCATACCAAATTCCTATTGCACGGAATATGACCACATTTAAGGATATTAAGAAAATATTCGAGCTAGCTGCAGGAATGTACAAGTCTTAAAGTTATTTTATAACAGTTATTGCTGTGAGAAAATAATTGAAATTGATATTCGAATTACAGTTACGTAAATTTGTTTCAATTGTAATATTACTTACTGCATAAAAAGCAGTTATTATTGCAATACAAAAATATTCAAGTGCTACTTTAAATAATTATTTAGTCAGCTTAAACTCCTAAGTATAAACTTATTAGGTATGTATTAAAACGCTGTCTCGTTATGTTCAATAAACACCTAATCAACGCTTTGTCTACTATATTAATTAATCTTACTTTTTTGCACAACCCATCGACTTTGTTTATTTATAAAGCTTGTGGCTTGTCTTTTCAGCAATTACATGCATTTTAATTGAAAATGTCTGCAAAGTGCTTATAATAGTATGGGAATTCCGAATCAGGCCCCCTGCATTTGCGATAAAACTTATCGATTTCTTATCGAAGCGCCTTACATTGCTAATTAGCCGCCACCCGATGATAGTTGGAAGCGAAATCACCCATATAAAGCAGACGACAGTTGGCAGAGAGACTCAAAACGCAAAATGAGGAGTTACTTTGCAATTGTCTTTCTGGTTGCGGTTGCTGGTGTGAGCGTCCAGGCGGCTTCGGTGGCTACGCCAACATGTGGAGGCTCCACCTCCTCAAAGGATATCAAGTTGGTGAACCCAACCAATCCGCCAAGGGAATGCGAGTACCGCATCAATGCCTACAGCAAAAACGTCTGTCAGTTGCGCATTGATTTCGCCATGACGCTAGCACAACCGGAGTTACAGGAGCAGGGATCGGGTCTAAAGACGGCACAGTGCACCCAAGATTACTTCGAGGTAAACGGACTGCGTCTCTGCGGCGTAGAGAGCTGGCAACACATCTATGTGCCATTCAACGCTAGTGCAGGCGTTTCCAGAGTTGATCTGCTGATTAGTCTGGCCAATCGTGCCGGTGGCAACTCTTTGCCTACACCAGAATGGAACATGTTGGTCACTCAGCTGGAGTGTCCTGCCGGCGCAGCAATACGTGATCTGTCGCGAAAGTCTCAGCAGCGTGCTAGCACTATCAATGATGGTTTCTTTGTGGCTCCTCCCGGCTGTCTCCAGTATTTCCCAGAATCCAAGGGTGTTGTGAAGTCGTTCAACTACAACGATGGCTCTGGCATTTATCCATCGCATTTCAACTATGCCATCTGTTTCCGTCGTACCACCTCGACATCGGCACTCACGTATGTTAAAGCATAGAATTTGTGAAAAGGGATTTCTTAATTCGTCTTATATTCTTGCAGAATTCGATCGTACTTCTTCCATGTGGGCGCCGAGGCATCGGCCACTACTTTACTCACCGATAGCTCCTGTTATCAAAGCGGAAGTTCTGGGGTTCAAAGTGCCGATTATCTGATGGTGCCACAGGCCACATTGGTGGACAACAACCAACGCGCCACCTACTTTTGTGGCTCCACTAACAAGGATGTGGTCATAAGCAGTAAGTTGCATGTAGCTTTTTTTCAAAGTTGTTCTATACTGAAAGCTTTCTTTCTGTCTCTTTCTCGCAATACTAGGCAACAACCCAGGTCCCTTAATTGTACTTTTCAACAGCGATGAATTCTACCAACCCCATGAGGCAGGCTTTGCTTTTACTTATACAGTTCAGTAAAAGCTTTGGGGAAATTTTTAAACGACTAAAAATAAAGTTGCAATTTGTTCAAAACTGATTAATTGATGAAAATAACTTTGCTATCTTAAAAAGATGAGTTGTTGTCATTTTTCTTCGCTCATATCGCGGCGACTATCAATTATAGAAATATATTTGCACACATATCAAATATGAACTTGAGTTGAGTTGACGCTCTGCCGACAATGCTTATCACTGATAATTACAGGCGAGATAAGTAACTATCTCAAGCAGCATTACAATTTATATGTCAACTTGACTAGAAACAAGAAACCCACTTGAAAACGACACATCAACAGGTAATTTAAATTTACAGCTCAACAAATACAAGTTCGAGTATAAGAGCTTTTAGAGCTTTACTAAGCTTGTCTCGGATATGAATGTCTATTGTGAACGAATACAGCTACACCAATGAAATCTCAAGGGATGGGTCGGGGTGAAAAGGGGTTTTGATTAATAAGACTGGATCTCGTAAATAAAGCAAAAATAATATAAATAATAGAACTTATTATAATGCACAAGAAGAAATAAATATATTTAAATGCATTTTTTGTTGCATAAATTAAACACTGTTCTATAAATTATACAACTAATTCCTTTGATTGGTTAAAATTCTAAAAACTATTATGAGAAATGAAATCTCCGACATGCGAGATACAGCAAACAGTTGTTCTTTTGATTTCAAAGCACTAAACTACCAACGCCCTTGCCGATATACTAGCGCATTCAACAAGTGTCTCTGTATTATTATTTCTTGTAGTAATCGTCATCAAAATCAGAGAATTTACGTAACACGTGCCCCCTTTTTTCATTCAACTATTAAATAATAGAATATTGATAATTTCTCAAATTTATGTGCCGACACGGACACTTCACAATTTAATTAGACCACAATTAGAATACATATGTACGTGCTGAGATTGTGATTTACGAACTGCGTCAGTCCAAAAATAAATATAAAAATACAAATCACAGAGAGTGATATAAACAAATCTTAAAGAATAACTAATGTTACCTTATCAGTACTCATTGTCAGTTCAAAATGAATGCTTATTGTGATCCGACTTGAATAGTAGTCTAAAAACGCGAAGAACTGTCACATATAGTGCAGAGCTAAGCAAAGCTTTAAATGATAAAGAAAAGAGTCTTCTTTATTATTATCTATTCCTAACAATTTAAGAAATCAATTTCAGTTGATTTGTCCCCACACAACGTTAAATGTTAGCGCGCTTTAACGCTTAATGTTATACTCAAAAAAGTCATGTTAAACACAGAATGAGTCTGTTAGTGTGCTGTTAAAAGACAAGAGACCCAGTAGAAAATGCGCACAAGCAGCCAACTGTGTGTAGAAAGCTCAAGCAGCCGGCCGGCGCAATTGTTGCGTGGCCTTTGAATGAATGTTGTGGCATGCGGATTTCAGTTGCCGTTCAACTGCCGCGAATTCAGAACGTCCCACGCGGATGTCAACATTATTTGTGTGGCGCGCAACTCAAAAACAAATGTTGCGAAACCCATAACTATTAAACGCTTCAATTAATTTGTAGCATAAAAACCAAAAAAAAAACGCGTATTGTGAATAAGAGAAAAGTGATGGTAGAATTGCAGGCAATGAAATGGAAAAAAATAAACAGAATTTCAATGTGACATCAAAATAAAAGTACATAATAATAAGTGTCTGTATTCTACAAATGTACTACAAGTGAACATAAAAGGCCATTAAAAAAATAAAAAAAAGGAAAGAAGACGCGTTTTGGTGCTTTGCCGATTTGTTATCGCCGCTTGCAGTGCGTGCCGCTTAAGAGCCAATTTAAGTGGCTGGCATTTAATCAAGTGAACTCAAGTTGAGTCTCCTCCTCCGTCTCTAAAGTCACAACTCGCCACAGAGCATTGTCACAAAAGGGGCGACGCGGCGGCGTCCTTCACATGCCTCGCGTATCGTGCAACAACAGGCGGCAAGCAGCTTCAGCTACAGCTTCAGTCTCAGCTTCCCCTGGAGTGGATCCCATTGTTAGCAGCGCGCACATTCACAAAATTCCCTGAGAAAACATAGCCATAAATTAACAACTAATTCAATTAACGGTCGACAAAGTAAACGAGTGCGCAGAGGCAGCGGGCAACGTTCCCTCATCTAGTTGCCACTGTTGCACTGTTGCAGGATATGCGACAATTTGCTTAGAGGCAACTGCCCCTCCACCTTACTCCGAGCAGCTCACGGAACGAGCCCGTGCCACCTTCCACATTCCGGTAAGTTGATTTATAATAAAGCACACATGGGCGTCAAGTGGGTGGGCGTGGCACAATTATGAAACTGTACTCGTAAATTGAAAAACACCTCGCTCTGGTTTGTTAAAGGCCAAGTCATTGTTAAAGCCAGGACTGAATTTACCTTACCCATTTTGGGTTGTGCTTATGCAAATTTTCAGGGCTCCTTTTTATGGCCGTCGGTAAATCTCAGTTGCATAAATCAAAGCCAACTTTTTGACTTTTGGCCATTTGACACGCCTACCTATTCAGATGCTGACGTGGCACGTTGCAAAGCCATAAATCTTTTGCCAGTTAGCCAAATGTCTTTAATTGTTCGGCTGAAAAATTTACTTACAATTCGAAATTCAAATACATCAAATCGAAAAGTGGAAACAAATCGAAATACGAATATTCGTTATCGAACGTAATCGATGATTTCATGCAGTGGGACTTTACTATCATTGTGGCACGATCATGATGTATCTGCAACCATTTGTCACTGTTCGGCTCAACAACAAGTTGAGCCTAACGAGCTTCATCCAAAAGTAAATACAATTTGCTTGCAAAAAATAATGTCGTTTATTGTCTATTTGACATTAGGCGCTTACCTGGCGCTCCTCCGACTCATCTGCCCCCTCGCCCTCCCCATGATAGCTATATACTATCAGTTGGCTTCTACTTACATATTTATCAGCTTTTAGTTTAAACAATAAACTTGGCAGCAGGCAAAATGCACACGATTCTTAGCCAAAATGCGACTATGACGATGACGATGTGGCTCGAAATGTGGGTGGTTTTGTTTGTCTTTCTTATTGTTGTTTTTGCTGTTGTTGCTGTTGTTGTTCACGTGGTCGCTAATGCAACCACAATAAGTAAATAATGGCAGACACTAGATTTATTTATCATATACGCAAACAGGCAGATTTTACTGTGGAATTGGCGACGCTTCGCTTAAAGATACAAGAAATCTGTTTACGAGTATAGGAAATACGTTCATATATAATGCCATTCTATTCAAAATGCAAATAAGTAAGTGTAGTCAGATGATTCCAGTTTAAAAGATTTTGTGACTGACGAGAGTTAGTTCTGTATTCTATTTCCACATGAAAATAAGAAAATTGACATCAATCAAATGACGGGATAATATCAAGTTCAAGTCATTGAAAGTATCTAAACGTCAACTATGATTATAAATATTTGAATAAAGCAAAGATTCAGATGATATACTTTTTAAATAGTGAAAAATGTAAATAATACATTTTATAATAATATAGTGTTATTATCTTAACTAATGAAAGCAGCATTTCACAGTCATTGAAAGTATTTCTGCTGTGAGTTGTTAAGTTGTAACTGTAAGTCATTTACATAATGTGTATTTATGTTTTTAATTTAATTATAAATATTGTTGTATAAGTTTAAGTTTCATTACACGTTATATTTAGCTTCCTGTATTAATTTATTTATATTTAAAAGATACCTCGACTAATACTATATTTATATTTTACATACAACAAATCTCAAGTTCCCTTTCCATTAATACGTAGTTTTCATGCATTGTGTTTATCACTGAATGCATGAATATAATTGAAAATAAAACAAACATTAATATATTAAACATATCTACAATAATTTTATAGTCCATTATTCCCAATTAGACTCATGCTTCCGTTTAGATAATTGGTTGCCTATTGAACTTCATTTATTAGCATCAGAATCTATGTATATCCAACAAGAGATGGTAATCTGTTCACACTGGCTGAAAGCCAAGATATATTTAAACAATTAATTTTCTCACTGGAGAATAATCATTAAACGTTTCTCAACGCGAACTCAGAATGTTTATTGCATGAAGCATTTTTAATTAATTGCAATCGCAATCTATTTTCGGCTGAAAACATCAAAACCGCATTTTCCATCAGATTTTCGAGTTGAAATTTTGTCTGCGGAATCTAAACAAATCATAAAAATATATTAGAAAACAACATTTTGGCGCGCAAAAATTGTTGTTGATTGAAATTGAATTGTGCGCCGAGCTGTGCAAAGGTTCAATCAATTTTCATTATGCCATCGATAAGCTGAATTGTGGCAGGGGCAGAGGCAGAGGCAGGGGCAAGGATTGGGGGCAGAGGCGTAATCGTCTTTCTAATCGTCATCGTCATCGCCAATGGTCAATCATTAATACGTTGAGTGCTCACATGCTACAATGCTGCTGAAAATGGCAACGTCAAAGGCTAAAAGGCGAAATTAGAATTAAAATTAAAATAAATTGTTATTGATCTCCATAAAGAATTACAATGCAAAGGAAAAAACGCGCGCAAATCGCTAATGAAACGCGCGTGCGCTTTGCTGAGTCACCCGGATGGGTCAGGTTTCAAATAGAGAACGTGCAACGTGCAACAGTTGCGTGACAGCAAGACAGACAAACAAACCAACAGGTAGATAGACAGACAGGTAAACAAACTACACAACTAATGTGACTCTTACATGGCCAACTGTGTGCGGGTTCAATTAACGCAAAGACATTGCGAAGACAAGATGATGTTGACAGTCAACACAAGCTGGAGATGAAGGGGCAACTCTGGACCCTGCCACGCCTTAAATGGCAGCGCCCGGTTGCAGCCGATAGCATGCAGCATGCATCATGCACGGGGCAACGTGCAAGCGTGCAACAAATCGCCAATCTACAAAAACTAGCAGAAAAAGTTGTTAATTGGAATTTAACAAGCACTAAAAGCGTCTAATGGAATAGATGCCCAAGAATAGGCTCGATGAGATGAGCTGAGCTGAGCTGAGTTGAGCTCAACTGAACTGAACTGAGATGAGATGAGTTGGATGTGCTACTGTAACCACTTAATACTTACCAGTTACCAGTTTACCCACTCAACCACCGCATTAAATTTACTCTGACAGCAGCAAGCCAGATATGCGTTGTTGTTCTTTTTGTTGTTATCTTGTCGGCAAAATGTAGAAATTAAGTTTTTGTCTCATCTGATGGACGTTGTAGTTGAAGCTGATGCTGATGCCGGATGAAGAACCATTGGCGTTGAGATCCAACAGTCATGGGCCTGTCAGTATCATTTACGTGCTGGCTGAAACACAAAACAATCAACTTATTTGTCTGTCTCGGTTAAACATTTCAAAGCCAAGCAGCTGCTTTATCTCATACCGATAGGAACAGCCAGTCCCGAATACCATTACTTTTCCCTCCAATCTTGCCCAGTATGTAGTCCTCTTGCTGCCTTTTTCAGTTCCCTGTTCCCTATTCCAACCACAGATTCAGACAGAGAACTGGCTCTGGCATGACCATCCGCAGCGACAGTCAGAGTCGTGATTTTTCCTCGTGGCATTCCGCTGTCCAAGACATCAACATGCAATTGTGTACTCCTCCAGCTACAGTCAAACCTGCCTATGAGACCCATTTTCTAAATATTCAATTATGTTGTCATCGTCATTCTCAACCAAGTATTTACTATATACATGTGAAATATCACAATTAAATATTTGCTTGTACTATGAAATGGCACTTAAGAATTTAATGGAAGTGAAAAATTCGTTTCATAATTTTAGTGAAGGAAAATATTACAACAAAAATATTATTGTAAGTGAATAAATAAAAATCTTTCAATTTTAAATTTCCCAAAACGTTTGCCATGTTAATTTGCATCAGTTTTTTTTAGGTAAACATATCTAAAATCTATTTTCTTTTTAAATTTTTAAGAAAAAATTGACTTAGTATTACCAAAGTTACTTAAGTCAGTTTGAATTCTAGTAACCATGTGTTCTGGCAACTTAACAAGCTAAATTTTTGGCATGATATGTATTAAACAAAATAAAATTCCTCAGAATTTGTATTTATATTATACCAATTTTGTTACCAGAAGTAGATTCAAATGAAAAAAAAGATTTTGTCAAAAAAATCCCATGGAAAGTGAAATATCACTCTAGTCTCTAAATAAACTTTTATCACTTTGCCGAGCTATCGAGAAATTGTAGTAATATATATTTTTGTATGTAACTACAATTTATATATTCGCAAATACTTGAATTTCTTTATATGGGTGGATATTTGGTAAGGATACTAAATTAATATTCATTTTCATAAAAACAAGATGTAATTTGTAAACGGAAATTCTTTTTATTCCCTTGCAGAGGGTATTATAATTTTGTCACGAAATATGCAACGCATTGAAGGACTCTTAACCAAACTCATTCGTTTCAAACAGGCTGACCCAATTTGGTGCAAATCGGACTGCTATATCATATAGCTGCCATATGAATGATCGGTTCGAAATCAGGGCTCTGTTAGTTAGCTTTCACTATATTTATTACTTAAATTGTCGTGCTAAAGTAAAGCGTTGTTAAATCTAACCACATACAATACACTTTGTGTATAGCTGGAAAATAGTTTCCCTCTAACTTTTGATTACTTTGTTGTTTTTGTTGTTGGTGTTGGTTCTGGCTTTGACAGGTTTTACTTTTGGGTGCACAAGCCACTGATGCTGCCACTACAGATGTTGCTGACACGCTCACGCCGCAACGTTAGCGCACCTTTGTGTCGCTGTCAGCGCTAATGAAGCAACAACAACAACAGTAACATCAACAACAACCAAAAGAGCAAAATAACCAAAAAAAAAGAGGGAAAAATGAAGTCCACATGTCACACGTGCCGCATCTTTTGATAAACCAAAAGGCAGTCAACTGGTTTTAAGCAAAAGCAAACGAACAGGCTATAGACGAGGACTCCAATCATGTATCCGCTTGCGCCTCCTTGCCACCTTGCCACATCTCTGCCCACTGTCAGCCTGCCACGCTCAATTTGGGCTTTGGGCCGCACGCCGCGTCGCTGACATTAATCAATTGCATTGGGCGAACACAGCTCGCTCAGCAGGACGCTCACGAAGCAGAGGCCAGAGTTGGCCATAAATTAAAGGCCTGACTTTGTGGCAGGCAGTTGGATAACTGCAACAACACCTGTTCTTGCCACGTTGTATGCACTTTGTCGCCTGGTGGCCACTTCCGTTTTTTTCGACCGCACTGCGATCCGATATGAAAGATGATTTGCAGCGTCTTTTAAGGCTGAACACTGATATGCTCTTAAGATAACGCTTACGCGGCAGCCATTCGGTAGAAGACACAGATAGCGGAAGGTAAAAAGAACGACATAAAGAGAGAGAGAGAGAGAGAATGAGAGGTGTTGTGAAAACAGTCAAAGAATGTGCAACTTTCTCGACACTTGAGCAACAATGTTTAACATGTCGCAGTGCCAAGCCCATAAATCACGCCTAAATTGCCAACTACACACGCCTCACATTTCCCCGTTCCACTATACACACACATACATACACAATCACATTCTTCGCACTTGTGATACACTTGTTGCCATTAGCTGCAAGAAGAAACCGCCGCAGATACGTTAAGACCCATCGCGACATTTGCTAAATTTGTTGCCGCCCCAAAGCCGTTGACTAAGCACACACTTGATTGACACATCAAGAGTTGAGTGTGCGACACATACATACATATATATACACATTTACATACACTCACGCACACATATTAACAGTCTTATCAAGTCAAGTCTTTTTTGGTAACAACACCGGAAGTCGCATGTCAAACACCATTCAATATTTTAGCCGTTGACTTTGACAGCTGCATTTCAAAATACTGTCAAGAGAAATGACATTACAAATTTACAGAAGTCACTGTAAAATTCACTCTAAATATAACGACCATAAATTCAGTGGAATCTCGCATGCGTAATAACAACTAAAGTGTTTAAAGTTACCTTAATAAGTTTTCAAACAGTTATAAAACAGTTTAAGCTAATAAAAAGGTAAAAAGTACTTGAGCTTAACCTGACAATAATTTATAAATTTGACAGCAATTTGGAAGAACTTTAAAAGCTATTCAATAAACTTCCTGTTTATGCTTACAAGTAAACAGATTTTCAATTGAAACAGTTTTCCATTTTGATTTATGCTCTTTGCACAATTTCAAAGCTCAAGTCCAGTGGCAAAAGCAAATGAATCAATTTGCTTATAAGGCATTAGTTTGTTGCATCTCTTGCATGTTAATCCGTAAATCAGGTTAGTGTTTTGGCAACCTGGCGTATGCGTAATATTTATATGATGTTGCCTGGGCACATGTGGCAGCGTTCCAAGTGAGGCGACATCGGCGCGTGGCATAAATAAATACATTTGTGGTCTTGCAGCAGCAGTAGCAGCTGCTACGTGTGCATTCAGCATGCAACTCAAAGGCAGAAGGCAGACAACATGAAAATTGCATTAGAGTGCAGGGAGAAAGCACCCACACACACACATACTGAGACACACACCCAGGCACACCCACAGTCCACAGTCAGTCCGTGTCATCGTCTCTAACTTTGTCCCCATTCAACTGAAATGAGCAATTAAAAATCTGCACATAATTTAATTTGAAAATAAAACAAACAACAAAAACAACAGCGAGAGTGCAAAAAATGCGACAGCGACTGTGCCACACTGTCAATCTGCCACTTGGGGAAAATTTGAGCGAGTGTCAATCAGAATGTTGTTAAAATTACAGCTTATTCTCAAATTTTGCTATAACTTGTTTGTTTAATGGCCAATCTTCACGTCAACTGCTAACTGAGAGTTAACCATTCTGACAGCCGCTAATTAGTTTACCACATAGCACAACACTACCTCTTTCCTCCACCTTCTTTCCATCACCCTCTTTTCGTTTGCCAAAATGTGTAGCAACATTAATTAAAACCACAAAAACCGATGGCTACACATTTTCTTTCAATTAGACAAACTAAAAAGTTCAGACTTGCGGCTGGCACCACTCTGAACTTGCCACATTTGGTAGGGGCTGTGGCTGTGGCAGTGTCAACAAAATTCCATAGTGATTTCCGGGTCAAAAGCAGAGCGTTAAATCAATGGGATTTGTATGCAGACGGAACTGGAACCAAGGGAAATCCTGTTACCAAAATAAAGCTTAGCCCAGACCCTCCATTTGCCTGTTGTGGATTTAAAAATGTTTATGTTATTCAAAGGCAGAAGCCAAATTAAAGCAACAACTGGACAGTGGCAACGACTGCTATTAATGGGCAGCTTTAATCATACCCTGTAGATGGAAGCAACGAATGGGGATATAAACAATATACGGATGATCTAATAAAATCATTTTTTATGACCACGTTTCAAAGCAACTATAAAAACTAAGACCAGCTCTGAATTTAAATTAAATAAGTTAGTAATAAAAGTTAAAGGTTTGCTGTATATGGAAAGCCTAACTAAAAAGACTATACTATAAATTTATTGGCAAGTTGACAATTAATGTTCTTAGAAATTCATCTATTAAAAAATAATATTTATTGATTGGCTAATCGATTTGTTGCTCTTCGATCTCTATCAGAAAAACCCTCTATTTAAATTAAAATAAATTTAATTTCTTATAACTGTGGCAACTGTTCTAAAGGGTATCTTTTAGTTAGTCAACTCAAATTGTTCACACTCCTTAGGCAATATGAGAATCCAGCTAATGAGTTTCGGGCTAACAATGTGGGGCTGGAGTATAAATAATGCAAAGTGCTTCATAACTACACTTAAAGGGCGACAGCTGGACACTTGGACAGACATTTTGATAGACAGACGGACAAATGGATAACGCACAGCGAATTGAGCAACTGGACAGGACACTCATACGCCATGTGGGACATACGAATGTTCATTTGCGAATGTAAATGTAAATGGTTTAACAAATGTTCATCTTCACATGCCTGTCAGTCGAACATTGGTTAGATGACTCTTCAGGTTGCGTTGTATTTATGGTTGTTAGCACGGATATTCGATATCCAGTCAATATCTATTTGGACTCGCTCTACACGCAATGGCAATCAAATCAGGGTGTTGTTTACTCGTACTATTTATGGAACCTCATCGACTTCTAGGGCTACTGGGATGTACTCGGGGTCCTCGACAATTGGCTTTGGTTTTTTTTTTTTTTGTTTTTTTTGCTGTTTGCACACAGCACAACTAAATCGAATCATGCTGGAAGTGCGAGTACACAAAAGTTATTGATCCAAAGTAATTTAAGTTTAAGAAAAATGTTTGAAATTCGTGACGTTGCACAAGATTGCCTACTTAAGTGATTTTAATCAAAGACTATTTTTCTAGTATCTTTTATGCGTGGGATTTGTGGCAGTTTTAATTAGATCGCGTCGGCTTTTGACCTTGTAAGTTGATTAAATATGCATAAGAAGCAATTAAGTGAAGTGTGAACGGGCATTGGGAGTATCCTGCATACTATATACATATATCCAACGTAATTTATGCTAAATTATTGCATATTATAACAACGAGTATTGCGGTCAGTTTACTGAATTTTATGTCTAACAAAAACTTGGCGCGAGATGAGAAAGTATGCAAACAAAAAAGTTAAAAGGCAAAAGGCAAATCCACAGGCATTAAGAATATCCTTTTACCAGGACCAGGACGACTATGGCAACCGTTGCCAACCACTGAAATTAAAACGCTTAATTGAAGTTGTTGTTCCTCGTCCTTTGTGGCTATCGCTGTCTTTTGTTCCCTTTTTGGACCATTTCGTTTGCTATTTTTTTTGTGGCTGCAATATTGCAGGTAATTAAGCTACCCCTCATCCTTACGATTTCCCTTCCTTTTCCTCTCAAGTACCCAAAGGAAAATAGAACAAACCCCAACATCAACATAATTCACTGTCTGAATTTCATTTTTGGTATGCTTCCTTTTCACGCCTTCGCTCGACTTTAAGTGGGCATTCTAAGACTGCTCTCTAGGAAAACTTCTCCTCTCCCGTCTTTTCTTTTCCCTTCCCCTAGTTGAATGGTCGTCCATTGTGCGTGAAGGCTTATTTTTTAATTTTATGAAGACCCTTGGCAAGAACTAAGGCGATTGAGTGTGAAATGCTTCAAGTTAAGCTACGAGCACAAAATCTTTAACTTGAAAGCATTTCTTTAATTTGCTAATGGATGTTTGAGCCTCCGCCAGAAGATTCCTCTTGTCTTGTTTAAGCCAAATCTTTCTCTGCTGATTTGTTTTTAATATTTATAACTCACATGTGAGACCAAAAGAGCGCGTAAATATTTATTACTGGCTACAGCTGAATTGAAAAACGGAACCATATTCAAATTATTAGTCCAAAATTACCATATAAATAAAATTAAGTAGGTTAGAAAGTTGTAAACAAGTAAATATCTAACTGATTAAGTCTTATTGATCCTTTCAGTATCGATTATTTGTTGGGCAATTAGTAAAATGTACTTAAATCTTATGGTTTTATTGTGTGGCCAATGGCTATTAAATAACACTTAAGTAAACTAGAATGCTGAATAATGGTATAAATTATACAATAGATTCTTTTATAGATATGCAATACACGCTCCCAAGTTGAGTTTAATTTAATAGATACTTTAATTAATTGAAAAATAACACAGTTCTACAATTGACTGAAGCTCGCTTGTTGAGACTACAAAAGCGTTAAATAGTACTCAAGTATTTCCGAAATTTTATACCCTATTTTTCAAATTAACCGATGTATACCTACAGACATATTCTCAAATAAAGACAGTCAATATTTTATATTTTTCTTATGAATACTGTTATTAAGGTTATTTTATTTTATTAACAGCAATTTCTTGACTTGACGACTTAAGCAAATTTTATAATAAAATGAACTGTTCGGATGTCTGACCGAATATTGTCATTTAGTCAAAGTTGAAGAGAGTTTTGATTTGTTTATTTTTCGTAGTAGATTGGAAACGAAAGGAGAGATCCAATCAAATATTGTTATGCATAACAGAAAATGTTGCATTTGGTTAACCTAGTTGAGTACTGTGTGGCATGCATGCTTGCCACATTTATTGCATGCAACATGAACTATGCAAAATTATGCAGCAAGCAGAATAGCAGAATATACAAAGAAACAAGCATTTTCCAGCTGCCACTGAAATTGTTCTGCTTATCTACAAGGAATGAAAATGGCCATGGCAAATGGAGTGGTAAGAGGAATGAATGGCAAGGGAATTGAATAGGGGAATGGGATTGGGAATGGAAATAGAAATAGCACAAGCTAAAGCTTCAATTCGTGGTTGGATCTGAGAGCAGACATTTCGCATATTGTTGCGGTTTGGTCGGGTTTGGTTTGGCAAAAAGCATTTGCCATACGATAATGGCCATAATTTGCTAAATGCTGACTACCAAACCAAACCAGACGAGAACAGGCACTAGCTCAATTATATGGATACGAGTGCGTGTATGTTTTGCTAGAAGCTCGGATTTGTTTTTAGTTGAACGAAAACTTTGCCATACAGTTGTCAGTGTGCCTTAATGGCACATAAATTGTTGCAAGTTTATTGAATTAGTCGGAGGTGGCAGATGGAAGAACAACAGAAACAGAAACAGAAACATCTTCGGGGGCAACTGCGTGAAATCCTGCAACCAGAGAAATCGTGAACGTCATTTTAATTGGCAGCCAGGCGAGCAATCAGAAATATCCAGAAAGTATCTCACTCAGATAACAACACACAGAGCAACCCAAAACAAGGTTCAAAGCACAAAAGAAACAGTCAGATTCAATTGGCCAACGGGCCAACATGGCACAAAGCAGAAGTCAGAAGTCAGAAGGCAAAAGGCAAATCAGATAAAACCAAATGGCAGGCACAACACAATGCGTTCCGCTTGTTGTGCCGCTGGACACGGCAGTCAGTCAACTGGTTTAGGGCATATACACACACCACAAACACACACACGCACAATTATATACAGAGAAGAGACAGAACAACAAACGAATAAAGAACACACGCCCTGTAATGAGCTTGTGATTGTATCCGACAGATACATTTGTGTTATTCACTCACTCACACACACACACACACATATACATACTACACTTCTCTGTATTGGCGTCCAGATTTATGCTCATGCTACTGTTGCTGTTGTTGTTGTTTCTGTTAGTGCTGCTAGTGATGTTGTTGTCAAGCGCACTTACTAATTAAATGTCCGCAAAAAGCATTCAGAAAAGTTATCTCAAAAAGCAAGGTCGCATACTTGTAGATACCCTGTATCTACCATATAAACTTCACTGATGACCAGTCCCGCTATAAGCCACAGTGAATACTTGAACTAAGGGTTTGTTTCAACCGGGACATTGATAACATCATATCGTAATTTCTGTATAGAACAAACAGATGATATCTACTTACATCAAACTTTATTTTACTTTTCTTATATAGGGGATATGTAAACTTTAGTTTCCACTCTATATGCACCCTATATATACCCTTTTTGAAGCCCCACCGCTGTTTACAGGGTATACAAAACACAAAATTACGACCGCACACACAACTGAATTAATTAAGTCAATGAGAAGGAGCTTCATTAGCAAGTTGCAGCTGTAACTTGCGGCTGGGCAAATATACTTACCAGATAGTTAGCTGACATTGTCTTCATCTTCTCAAATAAGTCAACAGGCTTCTGCTGCAATGAACCAAACAGCTAAGTGAAAGTAGTTTCTCTCCAACTCTCTCCATCTCTCAGCGTAACCCCTTCCTTTCTTATTATTTTTCCGTTAAAGAGTTTGCAGTTAGTTTTAATTTTATGCCTCTCCGTGTAGCTGAAAAATTCTTTTGTATTTTTTGTATCTACTTATCTACTACCGCCCACAGTAAAATAATAAATTGAATTAATCAATTTTTAAGCCGATATGATCAATCTTAAATGAAACCTTGGGCAACTTTTCTCAGAATCTTATTGATTCTGATTCGATTTTCGCAGATTTCCTTTATAATTGCACTTTTTCTTGTTCGGCTTTCAATGCCGCTCAACTTTCAACCTGCAACTTTTGCCTTTAATTAAAAGTTTTTGTAACGAAAAAAAGAAATTGCACAAGAAATTTATAACCAGTCGAAGCAAAAGTTTAAGCGTTCACTTGATAATTTAATTATATAACTAACTCGAAAAACAATCGATATTTTTATAAATAAATGAATCCGAAAGATATACAAACAGTAATTCTGTACTTTGAAAAACTACAAAAGTGGCTATTACGTTTGTGCACAAAAAATGTGCGAAACACCTTTAAGGCTAGCGATTTGATTTTTGGTATGTATAATACACACTCTGATCCGAACCTATCATGCAAATTTCATCCAAATCTGATGATAAACGCGGAAGTTATTCAACTAACAATGTTACGCGCAATATCAACTTATATCTTCGTAGTGACGCCACTATGGAAATTTTTCGAAATTGATACAATTTATAGTGAACGCCCTACACTCAAAAAGTACAGGGTCTCCTACAGGTCTCATAGAGGATTGCTGCATTTATTTTGCTCACCCATGTGAATGAACAGCTTACTATGCCTTAGCTTATGTAGCATATGCATAACCTCAATTGTCTGGTAAATGGTTTCTCAAGTAAATCAAATCGCCATTAATCACAAATAAATTGAAATTTGAACAAAAGCCAATAAAAAAGTTGAAGCAACAAGTAAACATTGAAAACACTGGTCAAGTCAAGCAACTTTTTGACTTTTCTTCAACTTTTCCATGTAAACAAGTAAAATAAGAATATTTATTAGGCTCTCGTTTGCAAAAGGTCGTCACAAGAGAGCGAAATCATTGAGAATTATGGAACGACAGCTGTGGCTGTGAA
Organism: Drosophila putrida; assembly: GCA_037043535.1. Taxonomy (NCBI): domain Eukaryota; kingdom Metazoa; phylum Arthropoda; class Insecta; order Diptera; family Drosophilidae; genus Drosophila; species Drosophila putrida. The sequence continues at coordinate 4,993,218 of JBAMBI010000160.1, read as the reverse complement.
TGTGAATGTGGATGAGGCTGTGGCTATTGTTGTGCTATTGAGGCCATAACACTTCATTATGCAGATACACAAATAGAGGGAAGTCGACACTGCTACCCCACAGAACAACAAGACAAAGGAGAAGTAGAGGAGCAGTAAAACCATTTCCATTTGAATTGAGCAACAATTGTCTAAGAAAAAAAAGGCAAGAAAATTGCAAATAATATGAAATGAAATATGAAAATCAAACTGGCTTTCATCGACATTAGCCGAAGGGGATGACAGAGGGATGGTCAGAACAAAGTGTGGAAGATGCGGATGCCTCAATTGCTAACTGAATGTGTGGGAGAATATCCTTCTTAGAAACCCCTCCAACCCACCCCTCTCCCCACAACTGAAGCGACGGCAAGTCAATTGTAAAAACATTTTAAACAAAACTCAACGAAACGTGCGGAAAATTGCTGATGCCTGGGAAAGTGCGTGTGCTGTTGGACCTTTTAAGGTGTAAGAGTGTGCAGAACTTTGTTTGTGTGTGTGTGTGTGTGTGTATAACTGTAAGTAGTCTGTACAATGTTATTTCTAGGAATCGACTGCGGTATTTAGACATTGATCGGAAGTGGAAGTGGAAGTGAAGGCGCGTGAGTTGACTTAATAAACTACGAATGGAGAGTTCATTTTTTTATACAAATTATTCATATTAATTGGCTGGAATTGTTATTTTTATCATTAAATTATACAAAAATAGCAATGCAAATCAACTTCCAATTAATGCTTGAAATTTCACTTCAAAAATCAAATAAAATTGCGAATTATTATGTCTCTGGTTTTGCTGTTAGCTAAAAGCCTCTGGGCGCGTTGTGAGTGCTTTAGTTGAGCTGCTTAGGCTTTTGCCAAGTCTTAACGTTATCTAGGCCCAAAAACAAACAATTGCCAGCAGACAAAAGCCTGCGAAAAAGTTGTCGAAAATCAAAGTATATAAAGTACACAAAGTACAAATAAGCTCAGTGCCAAGTTTTGTCAAGTCAAGTGACAAAGTAAATTTAACAGAGATGAAGGTAGAGGGTGGTAGTGGGTCAGACGGGGAAAAAGGGGGGTCGTCTGCTTGTTGTAAAGGACGTCACACACTTTGAAAAGGATATGCTTGGCATGTAGCTTTGAGCAGGACAGACGTGTTGAGCAGCTGTTGTTTTGTATACATATGTAGATGGATCTGTAGGATGGTCGACTTTACAACCGCGAGACAATTAAAAACAACAAACTGCTAAAGAAAAGTAAACAAAACAAAACATGAGGAGCTCACATTACAAACGACCGACACACTCACACATTCACACACATACCCTCTAACAAGTTGGCAATTTGTGTGTGTGGGACAACATATGCAAATTTTCTCAGTTGTCAAATTGTGCAATTGTTGCCCGGGATAACAAACTGTAGGTGAAAGCCGCATTTAACACGTGTGGCACGTATTTCATTTTAAAAGCGTAACGAAACCCAAGCAAAATGTCGGTTAGTTAAGCGAGATGCAATGAACCTTGGGTTCAGCAAACGTGGCGTATACGCAACAATGCCTCCAGCTGAGGCAAGGAGCATAAAAAAATAAAGAAATAAAAAAAAGTATTATGCGGACACATAGTGAGACACGTAGTTCATGAGGAAATTTTCACACTCTGGCCACAGGCAGTAAAGTAGAGAAAATGAGACAGTGGACGTGGCAACAAAGGCAGAATGTGGCACAAAGCAAGCCACAAGATTGCAGCCTGCAGCATTCTTGATGCTCGATGTTTGCTGCCCACTGCCTGTAACCTTTACCTGTTACCTTTGAGCGTTGCACAAGAATTCTATTTTTACCTTGCACTGCACTTTAAGCTTTACCTTTAAATGCGACTATCTTCTGCTTGGGTTAGTTAAGAGCTCTTGAGTACCAACTCTGGGGCTTATAAATTATTCGCAGCGTCGACAGTGGCTTATTTAAAAGAAGAAAAAGGGAAAACAAGTGCTAAATAAATAAATTGCTTTTCTTTTTATAATCTGCAGCAGCATTTTTTATCAATATTTTATTCCTCTTTAGCTCTGGTTTACTTTGCCTCTCTGTCTGCTCCTTTTTGCAAGCTTTTGCTCAGCATCCTCCTGCTGTCCGGCAGGCATAATCCTCGGGCGCACTTCGGACTCTGGACTCTTGATTCCAGACATAAAGAGCATATGTAATATTGTTGTAATGTTATTGCCACCGCTTTGATACTGAGCTGAGACCAGGACTGCCGGGTATACATATATCCATTATATCCCATAAATGCCGGCAATTCTTGTGAGTTATTTTATATATGCTCATATTTATTTGATATATTAGCTCCTTTTGTGTGCGTTTTAAACGATCGAATATATAAAAAATAAATCAAATTCTTGCCATGGCAGCTGTCAGTTAATGTTCGTTATTTGTTATGAGTATTCACATTTTAAAAAACAGTTTAGTGCTCGGTTTCGCTCCCAAATATCTTATGATACACAGAATGATAGATATGAGTATGATGGCATTTAAATGTTTTGTGCGCTTATATTTTCCTGCTCACTCTGGCGTATACTTGATATTTACAGTTTCCTGGCAGCTGGCATGATTTATTTATACTTTATTTATCTGAATTTTCCCCACGCAAAACTTAAACTGAAGTGCTTTACAAAAATGTTTCCAAATTTAAAATTCAACTTGTGGCTTGATTTGATTGTTGATGTTGATATGAATGTTCTTTTTATCCAAGTTTTAAAAAGTGTCACAACTGTAATCCCCAAGTAGTTTATTTAATCCGATTCAAGTACTCATAAGCTGCATATTCGTTATTCGAACCCTCGACAATGTCATCAATTGTTCAATTTCGACTTTAAATCCCTTTGAAAGTATGTTGAAATATTTTCAGCTGCCATCAACAAATAAAAATAAATCGCTGCTGAATTGAGTAATATTTTTACTGAGCAAATCCCATTGTTGACAATGCTTTAAAAAGAAACAGTTTTGCTACAGTTCAGTTTTAAATAAATGAATACAAAGGGCATATATGAAAACAAACAAATGCAAATACACAAACAGAAGCTAGTTTAAGCGATGCAGTTCAGAGCACCAAACTACAAGATACTCTGTGATAGAAAACATCTTAATACCTATATTTCATATTCCATAAATACTCTAAAAATAATTTTGGGAAATACAATAAAAATTAAAATATGCTATTGAATGCTTCCTTCTGACTTTTGCACGCCATTTTCAATGATATTTAGTTAGCCCAGGGTATGGTAAGAAAGAACACGTAACAAAAACATGATGAATCAGATAAAAATAATGTGATGTTTTTTAATTCGAGGCCAATCCTACCCAATGTTCATTGTTGTTGAAAAACATATGAGAAATGGATTTAATGTTATTTTTAATTGCATTTAATGAGTCTGCTAGTCGAACTCCATTGTTTATTTAAGTTTACGTATAAGTTTTTTAACAAAGAGGCAATATCTCTTAAGAACTTTGAAAAATATGTGTTGAACTCGTGGCTATAAGAAATGATTTATGTACCTAATAAATTGGAAATGAAAATGATTTATTTATAGATGAGGAAATACTACAATTTTTAAAAGATTTGCCATTAACTATACATAGATGTTGAAAGTTTTGACAGTAAATCAATTGGAAATAACTCAAAAGCATTCGCACAAACGCATATGCACATAAATCGAACTATGCTACCGTGTGTGTGATTTTCGCGGCTTTTCCATTACACATACGTCACGTGGGCGTCAGGCGGAAATGCTAGCTGTCATAAAAGTCGTTGAGAAAAATCGAAGTTTTTGTGTTTTTGTGTTGAATGAATGCAGGTCAAATGGCAAACGTATTTCACGCGCCTGGCTACATTTTTTAATATGTTCTGCAATTTTCACATAAAAGATTCTAACAATGTTTTTCACTAAGCTACGTGTTCTCGAGGGAACAAAATGTGAATAGATGCTTTAGATATATTATATAGTATGTTGTGCAAGTCGAAATTCTCGTACATTTTCTGTTTTATGTTGACTTGCCACTTTTATTGAAGCTACTCCCCATCCAAACAACTCACACACACTGTTCTACATTCGCAGCAAACGTAATTTGCGCTTGAGCATGTTGTGGGTGCAAGTTGATGAGAGTTCCCAGTTGCCAGTTACCTACGCCTTGCCTAGTAGCTTTTTATTGCTAATTTCTGTTATTGCCTAACGCGTTGGCTTCTTCGTTGTGTGCGGCCTGTGCACACTCGTAAAAATATTTTTATTATCACAGGGCGCTTACGTCCTTAAAACGTTCGCCCCGCCCTCTTCCGCTTTGGAAATTGTTCGAGCAGGCTTAGTACACGCAGGAAAGTATGCTCACTATTTGCAAAGACATTTAACGTATGCTCAGCTTATCGATAGCTCAAATTTTATATTAATATTCATTGGCAGCTCAAGTTACGATCTTATAAGTGGACACCTCTTTACTTGGCCATCATTCACCAGTTATCGCTGGCGTTGTGGTTCCGTATTCTTTAAGGATTTTCACACAAGTTTTCTCGCGTCACCGTCATAAAATTTAAGTGGTCCCGTACTCAAAATTAAACCGTGTTCCCTCCGGCATCAGTCCAAAAATGACAGCACATTTACGAGTATGGCTATCGCCAGTTAATAACCAAATTTGTCTGCTCAGCTTTAACGTAATTGAAGCTGAGCCCGGCTGAGCTTCGTCTGACAGCTTCTTCTTATACTTAATCCTCCCTACAAATACAAATAACAACATTGATGTTGCCATAAAACGCTTACAATTTTATGCACTAAAAGTGCTACATCCTCAATCCTAAACTGCAACCACTGGATTCCAATTTGCAAACAATTCATTTCTCTCGTTTATGCAATCGTTTTATGCCTTCCCCGCAGTCGCTTTAAGTGCAAGCTGCAATTTGCCTAAATGATAAGATTACGTATACGTAGGTGTGTGGTATTCATTTGTTCATTCGTCCCCTGCAGTTTATCGTTCTGGCACGCATGATTGCCGATCCATTTAGTGTTGTCTCTCCTTGTACCTTACCCGGTGGCAATTTGTAGTCGCCTCTGAAATCTGTGTTCTTTGCGGTATAAGCTAAATGGTTTAGCTTCCAGTTGCATGTTACCAGTGGTTGACTGTTGCAGCCATTGATTTTCATTGTTTCGGACTGTTTGACTCCTCTCTCTTCTGCTGTTACTATTCCTGGCTTTCGACTGAATGCACTTGCATCCTTATCGACCACTTGACAGTAAACTTGTGTGGTGTGAATGTTTGCCCAACACTAGCAAAACCATCAACTGAGTGCTCGTTTTGGAATGTCACTTGCGACAGTCTTATTTGCATACTCGTACTCGTATACGCTAACAGTAAACATGGAATACCAAATTTTACTATTTTATTACTAAATCACATTTCATACATTTTAGGGAATTTATTTGCAGACAATAAAATGGAATTTATACAAAGAAACGTGCTTTCAGAATTAAATAAATACAATTTTATTGATTGTCCCATAAATATTTTGATAATAATTTAAGGCAGTGACAAGAATTACATTAAAATACATGTAACAAAAAATATATTTAAAACAAGTGAATTAACGAAATCACAAATTATTCTACATTTTACTAAAATAAAATCATATTCAGCTCTATAGATCATTTACTAATTACAAAAACCAGTTACAAACCCAATAAAATGTATTTAATTACTGTTTTTTACGATTTATTTACACATTAGTCGGTTCGTAAAAAATGTGTTGCATATTTTCAGGCGGTCGCATTAAATGGCTTGACCCGCAGCTTTATAAGAAAAAAGGCAATTAAATAACATGAAATGAATAAAATGTGCATATGTAGAAAACACCCAGACACACACACACACACAGTGGCAGGAAAACCAATTAAATTGGGGCTCAAACGAACTGTAAAACACAAAAATCCGTACGCATGCAATGAAGCGTGAGTAGCATTCACATACGTACATTTAGAGACCCGCACGCACACACACACACGTTCTCATTTATATGGCAGATGGAGGGAGTTGAGAAGAAAGCATTGCCTAGTTTTAAGCGCTTCATAAAAGCTATTTCGCTGTTGCAAACAAATTAAAAGCCTTCACAACCATTCCCAGAAACTAAAGCAAATATCAATATGTTTGGCCATGTTTTGCAGTGCAACAATATGGGTCAGCCGAGCAACAACAGCAGCGGTGGCAGCAACAGCGCCGCCGAGAGTGGACCCGACTTTGATGCCCTTCATGCTGCCTGCATTGCACGTCTTAATAGCAGCGGTCACGAGGTGGAAGGTGAGTAGTGCTAAGTTTAACTGCAACATGCACAAATAATCTAATTATTAATCGTATTATTTGTATTTGGACTTGTATTTGCAGGCTCCTACTGTGCTGGCACCTTTGATGGTTGGCTTTGTTGGCCCGACACAGCCGCTGGCACATCCGCCCTGAATCCGTGCCCAGACTTCATCACCGGCTTTGATCCGGCAAGTAAGTGGCGCAATTTGTTGTTTATTGAATTCCACAAAGCAGCTTCCGCTTTAGGCTATAGACATAAGAGACATTGGGTCAGCAACCAAATTCAGTTCTGCATTTGACGACAGACAAACCGAATACGAATAAGCAAAGTAAATTTAGTACATGTACATAAATAAGCAAACGACGCAGTCACATGTCAGGCACAATATTTCAGCGGAAACGGAAATGGTATATGCCATAAGGTATTGTATATGGTATATGCCAGCCAGAAAGCAGCTCTTTCTAATGAAGGCCCACGTTGATTCAATCCCAACGCTGCAGGCTATACAACCGTACACTCACACTCACACACACTCACACTCACTCATACAAAAACACGCACTCACACACTCAGTTTCAGGCATGCATAAACAAACCACAAACCAGGTGGGTTACCTAATTGGCTGCATCCCATGGTGAAAGCGGCTTTACTGAGCCATGTTGCCACATCCACTTTTCTTTCTTGTTTGTTAAAAGTATTTAAGGCTATCGTTTTTTTTACCTTACAAATCAATAGAAAACATGTTTTTCTTAAAATTTCATTTTAAGTACACACTGCTTGTGTTTTTTTTTCGAGCTCACTTGCCTATTGGCTCACCCGTGTTTTTCTTTTTCTTCCTTATGTAAATATTTTCTCCTTGGGAACACAACAAGGTGCCATTCAATTTCTGATGTCTACAGATGTCTGTAGCAAAATTAATAATAAAGAATATACAAATACCTAAAACATGGTGAAAGTTATACTCTCAAGGATTGACTTTAGTACTTAAAGACAAAGTTCAAGGTTCACAGTCTTTGTCGTCAAGTTGAATTTTATTTTGTTCATTTTATAAAACACTAAAAATGTCAAATAGCAATATAAAGAAAATACATTTATTTTAGTTTGTGTTGAATTAAAAGCTCTCATTAAGTAACTAATTGATGTGCTTTCAGCTAAGAGCTACAACTTACTTATTCAGCTAAGTGAAGCATTTGTTTATTAATTATTTATCAAAAAATAAACAAGCTGTTCACTGGAATCATACTTAATACGATTCTATGTAGCTTAATTATGTATTCAACAAGTTTGGCAATTTGGCGCTATCAAAAACATAAACCGCACCCTTTTAGCAGCTCAGCCACAGCTGCACCACTTGCCCCACTGCCCACTGCCCTCTTGCCCCACCTAATGAAATTGGTATTTGCAAATAAATATAATATTTCACATTCATTTACATGGAGGATGCCTTTTCATAAATTAACCAAATGAATTTTCCGTTGTTAGCTCGCGGCTTTTATGTGTTTATTTTGGCAGACAACAACAACAACCACAGCAATAACAAATGGAATAAGGATCATCCATCAAGGAAATTTTTCAAAAATCCACACAATATAATTATAAATTATGCATTTTGTGTCTAGTAAATACAGAAAGCAAACACTTGTAACGAACGCGATTGTAAGACTATTAGATACCCTGTAAAAACATAGACAACATCTTAAAATATACTTTGTTTTTATAATGTTCTATTATATTGATTGTCAGATGTTTTCACTAGTTTTGTTGGATTTTTATAATTTGTTATTTTTTTCTTTCGTTTCCCTAGCTTAATTCTATTCAAAACTTACATGTGCTGGGGGCTTCATAGTTTGGCTGACTTTTTAATCTTTTATTTAAATTTAATATTTATCTATTGACTTATTGATTGCCTTTACTCATCTATTTCCAATTTTCTCTAATGTTTAGCATACCCCTTTACACAATATACATGTGCAGAGGGTGTAAAGAGTACAAAATGCTTGAAACGAAATAATAATAATTAAGTGTAAATTTGTTTGTGGCAATTTTGTAGCATAAATCACGTGCTCTGTCAATTTGCATTAATGGTGAATGCCACGCCCATACGCCCATGCAACAGCACAGTAATAGTGTGACAAGAATTGGCGTCACGTGAATGCGAATAGCAAAAGTTGAATGACTTTTTTGTGTGTTGTTTGTGCCAAATATGTGACATGGCGCTTGGGCTGTGGTTGGGGTTGGGGTTGGGAAAAGGCAAATGTTGCTTTCACTACATTTGGCTTATGACTGTTATGGCTCAACTCGCTTGTGTCCGTGTCTGTGTCCGGGTCTCGCCCATGGCTGAGGCAGCGCCTCGGGGTCGTCAGCTTGTACAAGATTATATGCTTTGCACTGCGCCACCATTAAGTTTTATGGCACTTCCGTTTGGCGGATGTGGTTACCAACAACATCAGCAGCAACAGTAGATTTTTTGGCTTTTTTCTGCTGCTGGTTGTCGTGCTGTCTACTTATCTGCCACCCGGCGCGTATACGTGATTTTCTGACTCTGCGTGCCAAAAGGCGATAAAACCACATAGAGAATGGAAGCAAAATAACTACAAGAAAAAAAACTTACCTGTAAAGTTGCTAACATGGTATCTGAACTCGTTTCCTTTGTCAATAGCCTCGGCAAGTGTCAGACAACAGTTCTTTCAACAACTTCGATTACAAAAGCAAACAACTGAGTTCATAAGTCAATTTCGAGCACTTCGTCAATGCCAAAAGCACTGCAAAACTTTCTTTAAACAAACTTCAATTTTAGTCTTGGTCAATTGGCCATTGAGGCCATACTTCAATTATTAAATGTGCCCACCACACAAGCATTTTAAATTCCAATAATCAGAGCAAAACTATTAGTTGTGGTCACATCGATTACGTTGCCAATACACAATTAATGATTCTAGTTTGCTACTAATGCAATTGTTTTTATTTTAATCAAGTGGAAAGCTAATGGCATATGCAAATATGAAATTATCTTAAAATTAATTACAATATCAGTATTCTCAACTGAATAGAGAGAAATAATATCGCTATTTGAATTTTAAAATTGTTTGATTTGTCTTTACACGGTATTTCTCAGTCTGCATGGGATATAACTGTGAAGTATATTTCAATTAATTCATATTATCTCACTCTCTATCTCTATTTTCTAATTTACAGGATATGCGCACAAGGAGTGTGGCAGTGATGGCGAATGGTTCAGGCATCCGTTCAACAACAAAACCTGGTCAAATTACACCACCTGCGTTAATATGGATGATTTTGCAGTAAGTGTCAAGTAACTAATTGTGTTTAATTGTTTGATAAAACGATTCCCTATTTTCAATTGCCAGTGGAATCACAATGTGACCCTGATCTATGAGGTCGGCTATGGCATCTCCTTGCTGGCCATACTCCTATCGCTGGCCATACTAGGATACTTCAAGTAAGTTATTTTTCACCCCCTTCCAGCTCTCTTTCTATCTGCATTAATTAGCTGCAGTCTCTTGCATCAGCTGATCATCCATCTTATGATGCTGTTATTGTTATTTTTGTTGCTTGTGGCACAAATTGGCATAAGCCGCACATGGAAAACCACTCAGAACTAATGAGTTCCATTGCCATTTGGTGTTATGACCGCTGTGCGCTTGGCGCCAAATTTTATTGTTAAACAAAGATGCCAATGGCCTAATCAAATGCCAACCTGGGCCCTTGTTGAGTGTGTGTGTGTGTGTGTGTCTACGCTCATTGCACTTTTACTTACTTACGCCCATTTAATCCGGCCCACTTGATGTCGGAAATGAGAAAATATTTGTTTTCTTGGCCTCCATTATTCCCTCTTTCTCCTATCTTTGGCTTTGTCTCTTACTCTCTCTTGGTATTTTACGGTTACTCCACCATTCCAGTGTCACACGTCAACTTAGTATTAGATTGTGTGTCTTCTTCAAGCAGGATATCGATTAATTTCCACTTGTCTGCAGCACAATTAGTGCTCTCGGCTTGTTTATTATCAGCTCAGACACACAGCGAGACAGACAGTCAATCAGTCAAACCGACAGACGGACAGACAATGAAAGCGTTTTAAATTGGGTGCAAAAGGCAAATAAAACGTGGAGCGGCGGAATGTCCTGGAATTTCGATTTTATTCGCAATGACTTCGCGTAGAGAGGGATAATTAAATGACAGCTTCAATCGAATAATAAAAGTACTTGTAACCTGCACAAATAACATTGTAACAGCTAACGGTGAAAACTGAAGAAAACAAACCAATGATAAACAGTTCTCAATTGATTTTCGAAGTGCTTAATAATAAAAGATGGTAATAGACAGAGAGGAAAGAGTAAAAGTAAGAGTTAAATAAATGTAAAAACTAATGCCTTGGTGAATTGATTTTGTTACTGACCATCCTGATATTATAGCTTCTTCCTTACGAAAAGTCAATAACGTTTCTTCCATACTAATTTTTCATTCCATTATAAAATGGACAAATCTAAACAATGAATGATTATTTCAGAGTATATAACAAAAAGTTTAAAGTGAATATGTTGTATTTCTTGTCGTAGAAAGCAACTTATTGTTTATACATCCCTCCTTAAAAAAAGGAATCAATAATCTTGTTCATTATAAATTGAAGCAACTTGAATTAAATAAAAGTTGCTTCCTTCAATTTATTACATATTCTTACGATTTTATCTACAAACAGACCAATCAATTAAAATTGTACTCTTAAATAATGTTTCTATGTCCAGAGTTTACGGTCATCCTACATTTTTAACTATCGGAAATTAACTCATATGCGAAAAATAAAGCTGGCTTTTCAAATTGCTTTTAGTATGGGGCTCATTCATTTTAACCGAGTTACTATGGGAGGAAAGCTTATGCCAATCCCCGTACTGGATGAATTCCATATACTGAAAAGAACTTCGTGCATTGCATACAAAGAGCTCAACTCAATTTGCATGGCATGCATTAATACGCAAAGAGTCAACATGTTTCCATTAATATGCAGCATGCCCCTTGGCCGGCTGCCAAATTGAACAGCATAGAGAATGAAAGAGGACGAAAGATAATAAAGAAGAAGCGAATGAAAGAGAATTACTGAGAAGAAAAACAGTGCGGTCAGTGTTGGTATTAAAATGTACTGCTATCCAAACGCCAACTCCCTATCAGTGTATTCTCTGTACTGCATATCCGATTGGCAAGCTACATGTCAATATTCATATGAATTTGTGTCAGCGAATAAGCAAATTTTCCAATTCTATGATAACCACAATATAAAACCTATTTAAAATTTAAATGATGCAAATATTTGACACAATTTGTTTACAGATCTTTAAAATGTGCCCGCATCACGCTGCACATGCATCTGTTCAGTTCATTTGCCGCCAACAATTCGTTGTGGCTCATTTGGTATCTGGTGGTTATAGCCAACGCGGAAATGGTCCAAAGCAGTCCGGTAAGTAAATAGAGGCCCATCCATTTGCAACTATTATCATTTTAAATCGCTGGCAGGGCTATTGTGTGGCACTTCACATAATACTGCACTATTTTCTGCTGACCAACTACTCGTGGATGCTTTGCGAGGGCTTCTATCTGCATACGGTGCTTGTAGCTGCTTTCATTTCAGAGAAAAAGTTGGTCAAATGGTTGATTGCCTTCGGCTGGGGCTCTCCTGCTATTGTCATCTGCATCTATGGCCTGGCACGCGGCTTCACTGGCACCCACGAACAAAACCAACAGTAAGTGATGTATGTGTGTGAGAGTGTATGTATGATGTATGTGTGTGGGAGTGTATGTGGCTGACTAAATTGATTGTGCACACGCACACATGCATGATGATTTGCAAACTGAAATCAAATCAATTGCGAACGAGCTCGTTTGCAATTCATTAGATGACATTTACCAACTCTCCATCTCTTTCTCTCTCCCTCTCTCGCTCTGTCTTACCATCGCCCTCTGTTTGCCTCTTGACCAGCTGCTGGATGATTGACAACGACTTCAACTACATATTGATGGTGCCCGTATGCATTTCGATATTCCTCAATCTACTGTTCCTATGCAACATTGTGCGCGTTGTGCTTCTCAAGTTAAATGCTCCTGCCAGCATTCAAGGCAGCTGTGGCCCATCCCGTACCGTCCTTCAGGCATTTCGGTAAGTTCTCCTTTTGTTTCTTTTCTTTTATGTCAAGTCAAGTTAAAAGCAACTTCAATTCAATAACAATAATTTTGAACGTCGCATGGCCAAACAAAGGGGGGTCACTCGTCACCCATAGGCGCTTGCCCGCGGGGCGTATGCGTAATAAACTTGTTTGTTTGCTTTCATTCTCCTCACTTCTTTTTTATTTTATACATGCTGTTGAGCTTTTTGTTTTATTCGGTATCGTTTCGCTTCGTTTGTAAGTTCACTTCATTTTACATTTTAAATTACGTATACGCCGCGTTGACTTGCATTTTAATACGCTCGTCGACAACGAATTATACATAAGTATAAGTATTATTACAATACTCCAACTGCCTTCTGTAGGGCGACGCTGCTCCTGGTTCCTCTGCTTGGCCTCCAGTATATGTTAACACCGTTTCGCCCAGACCGCGGACATCCCTGGGAGACTACATACCAAGTCATCTCGGCCTTTACGGCCTCATTTCAAGTAAGTAATTCTTTTTCTTTCCTTTTCCTTTTTCACATTTTCTTCATTTTATATACCCTTTGCAAAATTGAAATGGAAACTTTAAAAACAGTATTAGAATTTTCTCTTACAAATTTTTAAATTATGCATACATATACAGACTTTTAAGATCAGAAAGCTGTCACATCTTTTCTTTTACTTATTTTAATACTTAAGTTATTATAGTTTTCTTATTTCTTATTTCTATTTTAGATTATTAAGAAAGCAAAATTAATAAATTTAAGGAAATTTTCTATCTGTTTAAAAACCAAACACTGGGCATGTAAATGTCTAGCAAACTGTAAAGCTATCTTTCTGCCAGTTTTAATATTGTTTTATGACTCCGCACAGGTTGAACACTTTATGATGTTAGTTATGTAAATCCTCTCAGTTGCTTTGGCCACATTCCTAAGCAAAACTTAAATCCCTTGCTCGAAATTTTCTTTCGCTTTGCAGCTGAGGAACGTGTTTTACAGTCAAAGTATGCACATATAATTGGCTAAAAATTTGCTGATTTTAACATGAGATATTTTCCATAATTTATGCAAATACGCGAAAGCCGTAGTCAGTGCTTGTTTATTACTTTTGCCTCCCTCGGTCATGGCAAATCAATGGTCTAAATTATTAAAATGCCAAGCACATGCTTACAACTCCCTATAGCCATCAGGCCACAGCTTATCTAAATGCGTTGCCAGAAGGTGGAAGGAAAGTGGGAAGGTGGAAAATCAATATACAAATGCGTTATGCAAAAATGTACTTTGGTATTTGGTCGGATATTTTCATCAGCATGCATATTAAATTGGATAAAATACACAGATTTCGATAAACCAAAGACAAAGCTCTGAAAGTAGCTTGAGCATGAAATGCATTGCCAGTTAAAATAATAATATATATGTATATAGTAAAAGTACGAATAAAAGGAATAAGTAAAGGAGTTAAAGGCGTTAGCCAAAAGCGTGCAAGGACGCGTGAACCTATAAAACCCAATCGAGCAACATCTCGTCTTCATCTGTTCCTTTCGTTTACTCGTAGTGCAAATAACTATAAAAAGCTGTTGAACAAATGCTTGGGCAAAAGGCAAAATTCCAATGTCTGCGGTTCCCTTACATATAAATCTATATTGTCATGTCTTGTGGATACTTTGGGCATGGCCCTAAGCTACAACTGAATTACAGTTATAAGACATTAACTGAAACTCGCTGAAAACTGCAGAAGCAGCTCGACTTGCAGATACCGTACACTTTGCGCAAATATAAAGATTTGAAAATATACAATATTAAAGAATTTTAGAACGTCTCGTTTTTTATTATTATTAACAAACTACAGAATAGTTTTCTTGACCTTTCGATAGCTCAAATTATTCTACAAGCTATGGTTTCTAGATTTAAGAATAAAATCTACATCTAATCAGCTGAATAAAATGTACTCTGTTTACCCTGTTTCTTTAAAATTCACACTCATATCCTTTTTATCACTTTATTTGGCCACAGGGTATTGTAACAAAATTCTCTGTTTATCTGTGACTTTTTCTTCACTTAACAGTTACCCCAAAAAAAAAGGCACAAAAACAAGTGACAAATGCAAAAGCAAAATACTTTTACTGAATGTTTTTAAAACCAGTCGCAGCTTTTTTTTATTTGTTGGTTTTGTTATTTTTGTTGCTGCTCCACAAATTGCAAAGTTCTTACAAGTGGCAAGCGGCAAGAGGCACTTTCTGTGGCACGGATATAATTTGGATTTATTGTGCCATCTGCAGTGCGAGTCGTAAAAGATGGGGCACAACTTTTAAGCGCCATAAAGAATATATGAAAATACATACATATATAGAGATACATATGTATGTATATAAAATGAAGTTATTTAGCGAATACATTAAGAAACAACAAACCCAAAGCAACAATAGACTCAAATGCAGCTCAAAGTCATTCTAGAATCGTTAAAACAATGTATATAAAACTTTTCATTAAAGTATGCTATAAAGTGGAATGTTTGTGCAAATATAATATTATATATTAAGTTTTGGTTTAGCTGAACACTGTGTGAATAAACAACAAAATAAATTTATTGAAATGTATGAAAACATTTATGTTCCTTTGTGATGTATTTTCCTTGGAATTTTTCGAATGCCAACAGTAAAATATTAAATATGAATCCCTCACTTGCAATAAAAAAACTACAAAGCAATAATATGTATGTACAGCAGTGCAATTAGATCCAATGTCCTTTAAAGAAAAAAAAATAAATTTTATTTTCTCATTCTTCAGCTGGAATTTCAATAAAGCTTCAAAAATATTTGCTGTGAAGCAAAAATACTTTTGAAAACGCCACACGAGAATATAAGGCGTACAGCTGCTCACACTCTCAGCTATTGTTGTTTTGTTTGTTCTCAGTTTAAATTGAATTCAAAACTTGCACTTGGCACTAAAGTTGCTGCCAGAATGCGTCACAAAGTCCTGCAGTTAGGGGCCAAAAGCGAAGCACACACATTTGTTGGCAATTTTAGTTGTCTACTTTGCAAATTAGTTTCACAAACTCTTTGCACTTTTGTCGTTTAGATATGTTCCATTCAAATAATTAGCAAGTCATGCCCCTACAAAGTGTTAAAAACTCAAAGTCATGCAAAATAACAAGTTGATTTTGCTCACAGGTATTATTGTATATAGATTTTATTCCTTGACTAAAGCTGCCAGCGTTGAATAATGGCCAACATCAAGCTGAATAATAACTAGCTAAACATGTTTCAACTTTATGTAAGCTGAGCTCAGTAAATACAGCTGCTGAAATTATGAGCATTAAAGTCTGTAGATAACAAAGAAGAAGAGAAAGGAAAGCTTTATAAATGCGTAACCACCACAAAAGGCAACCAAATGAACAGAAATAAACAAACACAAGTCGACTATGAACTACCCTGCGGGCCAGAATGCCGACCCTTGTTTATCATTAACTTAAGCTTTCACAAAAATATATATTACACTATAAATGAAGTATTCTTTTGTATTTTTAAGCGTAGAGCACAGACAGTTTAGATTATGGAAATAATTCAACATTTTATGAAGGAATTGAAAATATTTTAAACATTTTCTTTTAAACAAGTACTTTGTACATTTTCATATTAAATAAAAAGAAGATAAAATTTCCTAACCTATAGTATGTTTTATGGAAAAGCTAATAAAGAAACGTGATTTTGTTTTTGTAATTGCGTTCTTTATTTTTAAAAGAATCATTGAGAAATTTTTTAAAGCTCTGCAAAAAAGCTTCAGATTTTATTTGAAATATTAGCACATATCACACAAAAGAGAATTTTAGTATCACTGCGTATTTAAAAATGCACAAAACGTTTTCAATATATACTATATCGAAAAAAAAACTAAAATAACACAAAGTTTTCTCAGTACTGCTTACTGGGATCTATGATGTCTGTATATGGTTTGAGTGTGTCGACGTGTGCACTGGCAATCAAATGAAGCCTTTTGCCAATTTCATTTATATGCAGGCAATGTGTGAATATGAAATCCAGGGAACAACTCCTGCACGTACGAAACTATGCATTAAATACGTATACACATAGTTAGATCCATTCACAGACAAAAAGACAAATGACAAAAGCAACTCAAGTGGCGAACAGCAGGCAAAGCTTCTCACATAGAAATGAGGGAGGCATACAAATACAAATACAGATACAGATACAGATACACACAGTCATTCATATACACTTTCGGTTATAGAACACGTTGTCTAGGGGGCGGCTCGTAATGCCAGTGAAATGAGACAGGCAAAATGAATTGGAAACTGTTGAGCCTGCCGAAATAGCAAATAAACAAAATTGCATTAGGTTTTAGGACCGCTTTTGCCGGCTGGCAATCTAATAAGGACACTTGTGACTGCGTCTCCGACTGGAATGGCTTTGAATACTCGTAATAATTTTGCCTTACTTTTGTTTACTTTATTTGCAGGGTCTGTGTGTGGCGACATTGTTCTGCTTCTTCAATGGCGAGGTGATTGCCCAAGTGAAGCGCAAGTGGAGGACGCTCTGTTTCAGCAATCGACCTCGAACCAACTCCTATACAGCCACTCAGGTCTCGGTAAGATTTGTAATGAGCTTCACATGCTTTCTTTTTCTTTTTGCCTATACTACGGGTTACGGCGCGTATGAGTAATGCAAGCTAATGAATGCAATACACACACAACTTACACTTACTCACCCACACAACTGACTAGCATTGCAATTGGCCTCGACACGCAACCAAACACTAACATTGTGGTTGTTTTGCTGATATAATCCATTGTTAAGCATACGCCATGTACTCGAACACCAAAATTTTAAATTGAACCCAAATGCAGCGCACCGTTTCCAAACCTGCCAACCATCATGATAGCAAATTCTTAGTTCTTTTGATTGTAGTTCGTGCGCTGCGGTCCGCCAATGCCTGGCGAGGAGAAGGTATGACTAAAGGACTTGTCGTCATCGGCTAAGCGACGCGCCTCTTCAACAACCCATCGGCAACAGCAACAGCAGCAGCAACAACAACAACATCACCAGGAGCAACAGCGTGGACGTAGCCAGAGTATGGCAATGGCTGGTTCAACGACCACCTCGTTGCGCATTATGGATGGCTGGCGCAATAAAATCCATTTCCTGCGCCGTCAGACCATCGATAATGCCCACCAACGACAACCGCTTATGGAGGAAACAGCTGGACACACAATGCAACTCAAACCCTCAGCTAATGTGCAGACAGACACTGAGGTAGAGCTGGAGGCAGAGGCGACGGTCAAACCGACTCTGATGACGACAATAGCTGAAGATGCCGCCGAAGCAGCAGCAGCAGCAACAGCTGCAACTGCAACAACAACAACATCGACAGCGACAACTACAAACGATGCAACTGGCCAGCAACGAAATGGACGAAGCATGGGAATGGGAATAGGAATGGGAATGGGAATGGGCATGGGTGTTGTCATTGTCAGCATGGATACAGATACGGATGCAGGCCAACCAAATATTGCCGATGAGGCTCTTTAATGCCATTCCATTCCCCCAGCACTCAAAATGAAGTCACAAAGCAAAAAAACATAATCTCATAGTCTAAGTAAAGAAACGAATGGATAAAAATAACAATTTTAAGTACGAGTATAATAGTTACCCGCCCAATAGATAAACGTAATAGAAAACCAAATGAGAGAGCACCCCACCAACGATTTCCCAGTCAAAAGAACAATGTACGAAGAGGAAGTTGCAAGTAAACTAGTAAATATCATAGCAAAGTTGCATTTCCAGAAACTAAAGTTGCAATAACTTTTATGCAGGCATTCTTTACCCGAAGCGCTATCTAGATGAAATATCTAAATATTTACCTCACGCTTCGTTGTTGTTGCTCAGATGCAACATAAAAGTTATTACGGAAATTGGCAAGTTGCAAACTAATTTGAATTTAATGCATATTTAATTATTATTATATGTACTATGTGTATGATAGTAAGAATTTATGTGGATATGAAATATCATTGTTGTCCTAAGTGTTAGATGTCTCTACAAAATTGGCTAATTCGATGTGGTAAGCTCAGCTTTCTGACATTTTCATACTTAAACCAAAACAAACGCTTTATCGTTGTATCGCCATTAAATAGATATATATATATGCTTCAAATCTGTGTATATCAAATATATATGTAAATGTGAATTATAATCATATTTAAATAATGGTTGTACAATTCTTACTGGTATTAAAGGGATTTGTATGCCAAAAAGTCATTTAATTAGACAACTTTTGTGCTCGTTTGTATGAATGCCGCTGAATGCTGAAGAGCTCACTTCAGACCTCTCTGTCTCACTTGGACTACTTGTTAAGAATGATAAATTCCGCTGGCCTGGCTCTTTTGTTTATTAGCGCACTAATTTTGTCGACAACGCAACAGTAAGCACAACAACAACAACAATAACACGACAACAACAAAGAGTAAATAGGGGCCGAGTTGTCAGCATCAACGGTTTGTTTGACATTTATTGAAACTTATTTGTTCAAGTTGACTTTTGTACTGCAGCATTGCCAGTGGCCATTTCGCAGCCCCGTGGCAACAACGTTGATGTGATTTTAATGATGTTGCCATGTTGCCATGACAGCTGCTATGTAACATGTTGCACGTAAATGCAGCTGCTGATGCTGCCAACATTTTACGGTCTTTTAGCTTAATGCAAACATGTTTTATGTATGTAAAGTTACGCGATAAGTGGCATTTTATTGCTGTTGCTGTTGCTCTTGCTGTTGCTCTTGCTGTTGCTGACAAAATGTGTTAAGTTGAGAAGGATGATGTTTCATATTTCTTAAATTATTCGCACCAACACGCAACTTAGAGGTCTCGCATCGTATGCCGACAAGCAAACTTTACTCATCAAACCTGCAGCAGGCAAGCAAATGAGTGTGTAAATAATTGTGTGTTAGAGTGTAAGAATGTGTGTGGCAGAGAGTAAGAGGTGAGTGTAAGTTAAGTGCATGACATGCTCTAGGAGCCTGCAGCAATTCAAAGCGCATTTCTTTTGTTGAGTGCTCAAGCACTTCTGCAATCACAAAGGACTCTGGACTCAAAAGCACTCAAGCAACCTGAACTGGACACCTTTGCACAGCTTGAGGGAGAATCAAACTTTCCAACCAAAAAATAATAATAATACAATTATTTTATTTGCAAAGAGCTGTTTCGAGTTTACGGAAATCCATTTATTTAATATCTATTGTCATTAATTCAAGTCAAATGAAAATATAAAAAAATTTAAATGTTTTAATATTCAGCTCAAATTATTTATTAATTTCTTAAAAATTTTATCTGCTGTAAATTGAAAGAATCTAAGAAGAATGCAAGGGAAATTATCATGGCAATTGTTTCGCCACAAATTTTGGTCTCAGTGGATGCACTTTTTTAATTAAAAAAGCTGACAGAGCTCAGCTGCTTTTGTTGTTAAAGTTGAAGAATACTCGTATATGAGTTGAAGTAAAGTTACGCATACGCCCTGTTGTGCGCTGGCTGTGAGGTTGCGGCTGTGCCTGTTAAGTGGAGTGTGCTGTTGACGCATTTGCATAATGAACTCAATTAAAAGTTGGCTTTTCTGCCAAGTTCAGGCGAAGTTGAGAATGCGACACCTAGTTTAACTAATGACGAGAAGAGAATATGTCTGTATGTAGAAAAATAAAGAGTTCGAGTTGACGTTTGGTCTATTGCGCTTTGTCCTTGCTCAACAGCTCCTGTTTGGCCAGAAGCTGAATGCGTTGGCCAACGATTCCCAGAGGCTTGCGAGGCACCAAATGACAAGTTGATTGCCTGCAATGAATGGAACAAACACATTAGCAAATCGACTTGGAATTGGTTAAATCTGCTCTGCTTACTTATAGATGATTTTCTCACGATCTGCCCAGGGCCAAGAACGTTCCAGGTTATCCAGTTTGAAAAGCAGCTGTAGAATGTGACAATGTCTTAATACTGTATACCTAATGAGAAGCCACATTGATTGCTTTTACCTTTTGAGCCTGTGCCTCTGTTGGTGTTTCCATTGTTGCTGCTGTTGTTGTCGTTGAAGGCGCCTCCATTGACAACTGAGTTGTTGATGTTAGAGCTGGCGTTGGCGTCGCAGCTCGCACCTTTGAAGTGTCAATCGCATTGTGCTGCTCCTGCTGCGGGCTCAGCGTCAAATTACATACGCCTTCGGCATCGTTTATACGCAGCTTGGGCACATTTCGCAGATTCCACGTATAAGTGGTGCTCAAGAAGTCGCTGTCATTATCCTCCTCCACTTCTACATCCGCTTCTTCATCCTCGTCCTCACCATCACCATCATCATCGTCTTCGTACTCGGAACTGATATTCACAGCGTCTGCTGTGGCTTCCTCATTGATGTCTGTGCCTTCAGGCATTGCAGGCAGTTTAATATAGTAAACTGCCTTCTCATCACGCTCATCGTCATCGTCATTATCATCGTTGTCATTGTCTGGCTCATCACTCGTCTCATTTGTCGCATAATTGGCTTCGGATGCATAATCCGATTCCGGCGTCAAATCCTTCAGTGGCTTTGATTTGAATTGTTTCACGGCCAGGCCATTAGCGTCGTCATCTTGCACCTGCACCAGATCTTCCTCATCCTCATCTTCTTCGTCCAATTCACTTTCCGATTGCTCTAATAATTCATAGTCAAGTGCATCTTCATCGTAGGAACACTTGCGCTTGCAGACTGCCTCAGAGTCCAAGGTGCCAAAGGATTGTGAGACGGTGGCCAATGTAGAGGAGAGAATCTTTGGAATTTCAGCAATGGCCGACAACTTACGTTGCATTTCCAGCAGACGCAATTCAATTGAGCTTGGAAGCACGCGGCCTGAACGAGAAGCATTTGCATAGACTACACTCTCTTACAGGTTTATGGATTTAAAGAATACGATTTTATTGTAAACACACACATACAAAAGGCAATACATTAACATAAGCACATGAACAGAAAGAGCAAATAGATGCGGGCATTAGGGTGTTAACTTTGGGAATAGGAATAGGCGAGAAGGGGTTAAGCTGGATCATCATTTTGATCTGGATGCCGTGGGCAGAGCCAACAGCATGTTCTCAATGGTGCTGCTGCGCAGCTCCTGATTATCGCCGACCTCCGCAAAGAAACGCCGAATATTTCTAACAATGCGATGATGAGGCAACTCCTAGAAGGTGTGAAAGGTGGCGTGTGGCAAAGGGAGAGAACGTAAGAATCAGGGTTAACTTTGCAAATGTTGTTGGCATATCTATCGTAGAGAGATTCACCTGCTCCTCTTCGTCGGAGGACTCGTCCTCGCTCAATTCGATGATCACCTCGTTGCCCTCCTCATCGAGTTGGGTTTTGGTTTTCTTTTTCTTGGGCTTGGGCGGCTCTGGTGGCTCTTGCCACATAATGGGATGCCAACAACGCGAGCCAAGCAATGGGGTTGGGTGGAAGTCTACAAAAAGATACAACCAAATTGTTTTTTGCCAGGTCAGTATGTGAGATGCAACATTTCATGCCAGGGATTTGCATGCGCTTAACAATCTAAACATTAATCTAAACTCAACTTACCCGGTGGCGGTGGCATTGGCTTTGGTATACGCATTACAATTGACTTCTCCTCCCCGGCCTCGTACATGCCAGTGGGATCATCCTCCTCCATGCTGCACAAATTACGTAAGCAAAAAGCAAGAGCTGTGACTGCATCCACAAATTGTAAATTGTAAACCAGGTCAACCTACTTGCGCAAGAGGAACTGCACCTTCTTTGGGGTCGCGTTAATTCGCTCGTGTGCCTGGGCCAGTGTCAGCTGTGTGGCGTCCTCTTCGTTTATTGCGAGTATTATATCGCCTAGACGTATCCCCGATTTGTCAGCTATACCATCAGGTGTTACCTGCAGACAGAGTTGGTTTCTTAATGAGGCAACTGTTACTTTCCTGTCCACTATCCCAGACTTTCAGCTGACAGCAGATTACTCTGAATGGGGCAACAGTCGACGCCCAATTGATCGTCGAATATTGCGTAGTTCGAGTTTAGGTCAAGCAAAATACAAATGCTTATATACATACAATGATATATGACAGACAGATACAAATGGATATAGCCAACGTACTCGCTATAGATACAAGAGTTTGCTCCGAAAACACAATGAGATACTTTTATGTATTTCAAAATTGTCTGTTTAAAATGTGTGCCCTACATTGGAATTATAAATTCTATGTGTTCAGATTAATAAACTCTGCAGAATTTAAACATCTTAGAAAGATTTTGCCACCAGCTTTTCTGAACTGTATCGATAACTTTCGGAAGTTAAGACGACAGCGATTTTATGTGCTTAATAACTGCATAATAACTTTTCAATATTTTATTTTAAATATTTTGATAATGGTTCCCTTACCTTGCACAGAACTTTCTACCTGAGGCCTTTAATTTAAACTTAAATAATTCAATTCAATTGTCAATATTATATTATACTACTTGGACGCAATATTATCTAGACAGCTGGAACATGACAATTTTCATTATCAATATTATAGACTTATTATATTGTGTCTAGCAGACTTATTAAAGATTTATGGCAAGTCGTGAATGCCTCATTTGTAGCTCATGCCACACGACAAAAGAAAGAACAATTTATATATTTTACTCTTCTTCTTTAGGCGCTTTAACTGAAAAGCAGACGTCAAAAGGGAAAGGTATACGAGAAATACATAGTCAGAATAGAGCTAACCCAAATATTGTACATTCCCTCGGCTCAACAGTGGGCAATTGAAAGGAGAACAATTTGTCGGCGATTCCATCTCTCTCTCTGTTTCCCTCTCTCTCTCTCTCCGTCTTTGAATTCATCTTTGCCTTCCCCTTTGACAATTGTCGCTCATACGCCCCATTGGACCGACAACGCGACTGAAAAGTAAAATATTCATTTCACTGCCTCTGAAGATTTCGTCATAGCAGAAATTCGAAAAAGAAATGCGTGTTTTTGGCCAACTACCAAAAGAGTCTGCAACGATGACGAAACGAATGTTGCAGCTGCCACTTTGCCACACAGCCACAATAAAAGGCTGCCACACTTAGCATGCCACTAGGGCTTGCCACCGTGCTGCGGCAGTTGCATGGACTCTCAGGCTTCCACGGCTTATGCATAGTTAACCAGGCGTAAGAAACTGCCACGCCCTTCACTCCACCCCGCCCGCACTCACCTGAAAGACGGTTAAGGGCATGTGAAATTCGGCGCCGCCGGTTATCAGGAAACCCCATTTGGTATCATCCTTGGAGTCATAGGCATCTGACTCCACGTCAAAGGCGGGAAAACCATCCGTATCGCCAATGCCGCAGGACATCTTGATAATAGGCGCCTTCTTCTTTGTCTCTGGCGTGGACCAGAGCATTCCCAGTGGCTCCGGCATCGTTATTTTGTTGCTCTCGCTGCTCTTTCCCTTGTTGTTTGTTTACGTTTTATTTTTGTGTTCTTTTTTCTATATTACGCTTGCTCTTATTTTGCGTATCGGCTTGTGTTATTTATAAATCTTTACGCTCTCTCGCACTTTCACGCTCTTTGTCTGACCCTCTCTTTCTCTTTTCGTTGCAAAAGTTTTTAAATTATTCGCTTTTTTCACTTTTTCTGCGCCTGTCAAAATTCAGTTGCCAAAAAATAGTCCGTGCAAAATAAATATTTATTTGTGTTTTGCCGGCTTTTATCATGCAGTTGGCCAATGACTTTCGACAAATGTTTTTATTCGCATTTGGTCACAATTCCCAATTGACAACTGTCTTTTTGGCTTATATAATCCTCATTCATTCACGCATTGCACAATGCAATGAACCGATTATAAAACTCTGTTCTTTTCCAATTCAATCAGTTAGTCTCCAATTTTGTAATATTTGCTTAATTTTAACAGCATTTTTGTAGCGCGAACTAATTGAGGGGATGCCCTTTTTTAGAATTTATCTTGGAGCTTTTCCTTTTCCACAATTTTTTTCTCGTTGGCTTCCACGCGATTGCACACGACTCGGGCAACTAAAACTAACAGGCAAAACGCTAAAATAATTTCGAGAAGTTTGCTTTTGTGTTGCATTCGCTTTTTTATAGCTGCCACACAGCGATGGATGCTGCTTTTATTATACCCTATCCCAATTGGGTATATTCTTTTCGTTGCACAGATTTTCAAGCAGTTTTGTAATGTTTCACTTGACTAATGAAGATTTGCATAATAGTTCAGCCAATCTTTTAATTTTAAACAGATTATGCAACAAATTTAAATCGGTTACGGCTACTCCGGTTTAACCGTTAACCGGCATTAAGCAATTGAAGTTTGTAGCCGTAACTTTAAACTTAAATAGCCCTTTGGGAACCGAATCATAAATAACGGTTTGCTTCGGTTCTAGCCAGTGCCCAAAATTAAATAAAGTTGTTAATTTGGAATCGATTTTAAATATTTACTTAAGTGTGATTTAAATGCGTACTATTTGTATACTTGTTTTCTAATTGATCATTGAATTTAATTTAAAATCAATAATTTTTGTTAAGTATTTGAAGCCTGTGTTCGTTTCGGTTTGGATACCTGATTTTATTAAATGATTTTGTTTGAAGCAAATCTTCATGATTGTTAAAATCAGTTATTCCAAGCTTACTTTAAGATATAAAAGTTTACCTATCTGACTTTCTTGACTCAACTGATAGGTATCTAAAAGCCGGATGCCCAATTCTCCGCATTCTCTCATGCTTTTTCGGCCTTTTATTTCATTTCTCGTCGCGTTATCTTCGGGATGACTATTGGGATAGGTCCATGAAAACTATTTGCCGGCTATAAATTGTTGCTCTTCTCTTTTTGTGTAGTTTCTATTTTTGATATTGAGTTTTTTTAGCTGACAACAATTGTATTGTTCGCATCTATTTGCATTTTTTAGTAGTATATATTTAAAGGCAATGTTTGTTTTTATTCGTCGATACAGATAATCTACATATAAAGTATGAAAAATCAACCATCTGATTTCATCAGTTTTATGGGCAAATCGTCTCGTCAGCAAAAGACGTAATGCCCAGCTTATTTATTTACTGAAATTCATCTTGTTTACTGCTGATTAATTCCATATTTCGTATTTGTGCTCAATTATTGTTGTTTATAAGCGTGTCGCCAATCTCATTTCGGTGTCAATAGGTTAAATATTTTTAATTATTATTTTTACGGGGAAATTCGCCATTATTATGGCAATTCTGAGAATTTGTTTGAAATAATATTTCCTCAGAAAACATTCTGAATCTCGTGCCTTTTATTTCTTTAAAAATAATAAGCCCAAGGCCTGACTGGTACTACTTTTCCTTTGTGTACAAATTGGCATTGACCCATCGATGTCAAGGAGAAGAAGAAGGTGCAAAATATTTGACAGTTGTCAGACACAGATTCCCAGAAACTTTAAGAGTTGTTAGAAAACTTAGGTTAAACCCAAAGGCACCCCCGAGTGCGGCCAGAAACCCAAAGCGTATTTACTTATCGACCGGATATTTCGTTTGGCTACATCGTTTCCCCTCTCCCCCTTCTTTTTACTCACTTGCTTATCTTCTACCGTCATTTCCTATCTCTCCTACAAAAATGCAGATAAAGGTCAACCACAGCGAAATGATGATAATGTAAATAAGGAAAAGTTTTGACGCTTCTTTTTTAGTCACGACATTTTATTATTAACTATATCTAGGGATAACATAATAAAAACTATTCTTCGAAGGTCTCGTTGTTGGCCTCTTTGGAATTCTCCTCGAGCACCTCACAACCCTGAGCATAATCCTCTTGGTTATTCTCTACATTGAGCTCATTTGGCTCATCCTGATTAGTTTCATCCACACTCGATTCATCCGCAATGGCTTGCTCCGCATTGGCTTCAACTTCGATCTCAGCCAGCTTGTTAATTAGAAACTCGTCATAAGCTTTGTCTTCTGGGGTTGAACGCTTTCTACGAGCAGGTGCACTTGCTCCTGGCTTTTCAGTCTTCTCCTCCGATGACCCACTGTTAGAGCTGCCCCGTTCATTGTCCTTGGGCACTTTCTCTTGTGTTTCTTCAGACGAGACGCTACTTGTATCCTGATTAGCTGAACGCTTCTTTCGATCATGATCACTAGGAGTGTGCTCCAAGCTCTCGGACTCTGTCTCCATACTCTTTCCTCCCAGTATCTTAAGCAACTGATCGTCACTTGCCGCAACCTCTTCAGAGTCATCTAGCCTTACAGGCAAGGTCAGAGCTGCATCCAACATCAGCGCCGCCAATGCAAATACCAAAATCCACGAATGCATCTTTGTATGTAGATTCTTCTATCTGTTAGTCCTTCAATCTGTATATGCTCCCAATTGATTTGTACCTCGCGCTGCGACTTTCGTTTTTGAACTGACTGCCAATGCTGTCTACAGTTTCTTATGAAACATTACTTATTATCAGCTCTGTAAAGAATAGTCTTGCGATTGGCTGACAAGCACGTCAAAGCACAGCTGACAATGCCGCAAATCTAATTAAAGCATTATCGATTAGCGAGCTGCAAAGCTGCAACCGATTCAAGATTCCAAAAGAATCCATATCGAGAATTTCAGTCTCACTTTGCGTGCATCTTTCCCACTTTGTTATTTCTAGTTTACTCTACCACTGGGTACTCTCATTTAATTCATACGTTTAAGTATTTAACTATTATCTTTCTACGATCTCAGTTCGTCAATATTAAGTTTTTCATAATATGCCTGAGCTTGAAAGCTTTACTAATACTTTAAACTAGATTTTCATGTTTGAAGAGTATACAGAACTCGTCGGTAAAGATATACGCTATATACTTTTGTTCGTATTTCGGAATGCGCAATTTACTGGGACTGCCTGGTCAGTCTATGTGCAAATTTCAACTTGACTTGCATAATAAATACAAATTGAGCTGTTTCTTTACACAATTGATAAGGCAAATAAGTGAGATCAGCAAAGATCAACTGAACCGAACGCGCAATTTATGTGAGATGAGACAAACTAAAATCTGACACACTAAATAACAACATGAAACATCCAAGTGAACGCGAAGTGTGCATGACCATTCATAATAATCATAACACGCCAAATGAAACTATGTTTCCAAACTGATGACGTACAATAAAAACATATTCAATAAATAAATATTGTGTCAACGTGAACCACGGTGCGTATGAATTGATTGGTTTGTCAGCTTTAAGTGCAAATGCCGGGCAGACAATTCCAGGCTAAGACCACTTAATCCCTAACGGCGACGATGTCGACAGCCTAAACAGGATTTCCGCTGATAAGCAGCAACGTGAGCGGAAAGTTTAAGAAACATTATTAGCAAACTCAAAGAGTATCCTTTTTTTGAATCTTAAGCATCCTAAGAGCACTATTCAAAAATTCTGTTTCTATTATTATATAGTATTGGTCCGACACTTTCAAGCAATAGCCTATTGTGGCACAACAAAGTTGGACAGTCGAAATGAACATGAAATATTTATATAGCAAAATGTGGCTAAAGGTGAGCAAAAATGATTTAACGATTTGGTGAAATTAAATGCAAATATTTAACAGGCTTGGCTTATGGCCTTAAGTGGCAAGAAAAGTTTTAAAGCTTATACAGCATAACTGAACTCACAACAAGCTGATTGAATTTGATTTGATTCCCTGATGAATGTCCTGCCACTTCAGCACAAAGAAAATACGTATTCCATTGCATAAGTTACAAACATCAAAAAGCCAAGTGACGAAACGAATTGAAATGAAAATCTACTGCATAATTTAACTGAATATACAATTTATACGCCTCGATGATTATGCCCTGGCAGCAGCAAAGGGTTAACGGGTATACACGAATATATTATATATATAAGGAGCTGAAACAAGTCGATTGTTGTTAGTAACGTTAAAATTAAAAATTATGTTTTTTTCATTATTATTGATTATGCACTGTTAGCAAAATTTTATTACTGATTACCTTAAATTTTCCAGTAATGTAACAGGACACTTATCATTTGTTTAAATTTCATTATTAATTCAAAAGAAAAAAAGCTAAAACTTTAAATTTGACTTTCAAATATCTCAAATCTAATTGCCTACTCTTAGGCTGCACTGAAATGGAAAGCTACTCGCCAAAGTTCAAATTTTTGATTAGATTTCATTGCCTACTTTTTGTGCTGCGCTAAATATACAACAGGCCTGTTTCGGCTTTCACATATTTTGCGAATTTCAACCCGAAACTTTTGACTTATTTTCTCATTAAATGTCCTTTTGAATTTCCACCGAATTTCCATTCTTTCTTTTGTTCTGGGCCTACTCAGTTTCCCCTTTGTCTTCACACCAAACTCGATAAAAATGTATGGGCTAAAGTCTGACCGATATCGAGTATGTTGACAAAATATTATTTATAAGTCAAATAAATTATTTAAAATTTAACAGACTATGCAAGTTCGCTTTAAAATTATTAAACTATTTATTAAATATATCATTTTAACTCCACATGTTTGCTAAGTAAGTCAGAATCGTCGATTTAACTTTTGCGTATTTGAATTCACTATCTAAATGCCGAGTAAATAAACCTCGGGAAATTTTACCGAAAGTGAAAACCGGAACAGGGTTGATAGAGTGCCCCTCAGCCTAGTGCAAATGTTGGCTTTGATTTCATTGCATATTTCAAAGTTGCTCTGCAATTCAACAGCTCTCAACCAATATTTATGTCTAGGTCATATTTTTTAAACCTCTTTTATCTCAACGGTGTTTCTGGTCATACCAGAGTTACCATAACTTTAATGGCGCACAAAAATAAAATCGTCTGGCAACTGTTTGCACAGTGAAGTTCATACATATTATGCAAATTGAGATTTGTTTGAGTGCGGCAACGCGCATTGCAGCATTTTATGGAAATCAACTGACACCTGATGTCCTAAAAAAAATATTTGCCTGCTACGTTTTTATTTGTTGATTTTTTTGTTCTCATATTTATTAAAAATTAATCAATGTCATAAGTTTGGCAAGCCATCAATCAACTTTAAAGCAGCAAAGATTTGCTTGGGCATAAACGTCACAAATATGTTGAGACATGAATGAAGAGCAGGCCACAGTTGCTACAAGATTAACAATTTCCCACATTTAGATGTATACTAGGCCTAAAAAATCGGTTATGATTTTTGATAGCTGTAAAGCTTCTATCAGGAATTTTGCACCAATTTAAAAAGCGAAATTGGTAGATTTTACTAGAAAATGGAAGCTGCAGTATAGTATGGAAAGTCTGTTTCAGAATTTATTATTGAATTTAGTCTATACAAATAAATCCATTTGAAAATATAATCGCCTGCTAGTCACCCGGCATGCTGATCCTGAATCTGCTCTGCAGGCTAAAGACTCTGGGCGTTACTTTCTCTTTGCGCATTTTCTATAGTGCAACTACACTATAAATTAATATATGAGATTAGTTATATACTTATGTACATGTATCTTAAACATTCGTAGACATAAATAACTATGTTAAAAATGACAAAATGCAAAAATAAAAATAATAAAAATTTAAGTTATGATTTGCTATTTATCAAGTAGACCTACACACACATACAAACAGTATTTAACCATGGCATGATCAACAAATCTTTTAATGAACAAACAAGAAATATTTGCTCATTTTCAGTGTCAAGTTTGATACTTTATGTTTGTTTTTCTTTTCTTATAGATATTCGAATGCTGACGAGTTTCTTTTCTTTCCTTTAGATTTAACACACTATTATAATTAATTGCATGAAAATACGTTGTTGATTTTATTTCTATAATTTATACATATACATATATAAAATTTAGATTTATATTAAAGTTGCTTCATATGAATTTGCCTTGAAAATGTGTAAACAATTGAAAAAATTATTAATATCGAATTGTAAATAATCCAAAATTTTGCCACGCGCACTCGACTATTTTCGATTATTTTCTTTTACTCAAATTGCGCAGAAATATAAATATTTACAAGTTTAAAAAAATGCTATTATATGGTTTCGGTAATGATTGAAATTGATTAATAGTTCGTATAATTACATCGCATCCTGGCTATTTATTAACGATTAAAATCAATTATTAACAAATAACTAATTGTATGGGTTTAATCCAACTCTTACCTATGTAAGCTATTCCTATAGCTATAAATAGATAGACCAGCTAAATAATACGTTATATGGTTGACAGGTTTGAAAATGTTTTCATTAATAAATCGTCTGTCTGTTTCGATGATATTTTGACTGAGACTTGGCATAGTTGTTAGGCAATTTATCTTGAAGCTGACAAAAAACTGTTTTTGTTTTTGTTGATGTATTTACTTATAAAAGCCCAATTATTTTATCTATTTTTAGTTATTAAAAAACTATTACATTTTTAAGCAAGTAGAATAAGAAGTTAAAAGAGGTTAACTGAATCCAACATTTTTACTTCATTAAAAACTTTTTCGTCAAAACAAAAAACATCTAAAAATATTAAGATATAATGTATACCTGCTTCAAATAATTGGCAAGGGTAGAAGAAAACCGACAAAACAAACAAAACATGGGTTTTCCACTTAATCATATTTAGAAAATTAAATTTGTGGAAATGTATATTAGTAAGAGAAATATATTTAGAAAAATCTTATTTGCAATTAGCGAAAACTAACGAAGTACATTTTTCATTCTTCCCCGCATAAATGCAACAATGTGAAACACGAAAATTTTATGAATTTTTAATAAATAAATCAAAACGAAAGCTAAAGAATTTGTCAGGTGCATAGCAAATTAAATGGGGGCGTAAAATTGAGAACTTGTCTGTCTGATCTTTCAGGTATTCGACAATAATTTTCAATGTCGTATCACACCTGCATTTTGCTCGTTGCCAAAAAACCAAACAAATTAATAAATAATATGCTAAAATGGTGGCCAACAAAATATCAAGAAGTTTTCCTTATTTACACTTAATTGCCAGAGTGCTATCCTTATGCCTGCATGTGTAGCTCGCACTTAAAAATGTATCTTATTATCTATCAAGTAGGTGTCTGCAATGACCTCAGCATGCTACAGTGGAATTTTTCGCACACACTTGTAAAAGAGGCTGTTTATGTATACAGGTATACTTATGTATACATATAAGTATTATTACTTATAGATCTAGATATGTATATATATAAGGCAGCCATATTTAGATCATATGTGTGAAAAGATTCGAGAACGCAAATAGATAGATATATGTACAACGAGATATAGATAGAGATTTGAATGAATAAATAAAAAGATACACACCCACACAATGGCAACAAACACACACAACACAGAGACTGTATTAGCTGAAGGTTATATCGAAATGCGCTGCTGGAATTGAATATTCCTAGTTGGCCAAATGTCTCGCAAATGTGCCATTAAGTTTAATGGCCGAAACGCGTTTTCATTATTCGTTCCTCGTTTATCGTTAAATCAGTTTCGTTTTCATTTTCATTTACATTTTCTCCACATTTTCATCATCTTTATTTTTGTATAAATAAACTTAGGCGTATACTTAATATAAGGCGCATCTACAAGCCTTTGTGTGTTGCATGTGCATTTGCATTTGTGTAAGTGTGTGTGTATGTTTGTTTTTTTTTTGTGAGTGAGGAATATTTTTGTTGGTTTAATATTGCTTTTAAACTTAACAATTAAACATAGATTTAATAAAAAATGATAGAAAGATAGACAGAATTACTGAGAACTCCAGACTGATCGACTGAGCTGATTTACTTGCCGAGCAAGATTTTACGGCCAGCGCCCAAGTTCTGACCAGCCTGTGTGGCACCCTTGTTGGAACCAGCCTGGAGGCCAACAATGGTCTGACCAGCCTTCAGCTGCTCCTCGCTGAAATCACGCTTGCACTCATCGGCGGGCTTGGGGCCCAGGAAGGGACCCTTGAAGTCATCGTGCTTGTAGGTCTATAATTGATAATAAAATAACCACAATTATTATCAATAGATTTCTCATGAGTTTTGTAAATGAAATGAAAACTTACAGCACGGCCCAGGGCGAAGATGGTGTTGGTGACGTTGGCAATGTCCTTCTTTTCGTACAAGTCAACGGTCTGGAAGACATCAATATCGGGTACACCGTACTCCTTCAATGCCTTCTGGAAGTTATTAATGTTCTCCAT
This sequence comes from Drosophila putrida, assembly GCA_037043535.1. NCBI lineage: Eukaryota > Metazoa > Arthropoda > Insecta > Diptera > Drosophilidae > Drosophila > Drosophila putrida. Next base: position 4,960,573 of record JBAMBI010000160.1, on the reverse strand, counting down.
GAACTTGAACTGGCCACCAGAGGAGTTAACTTTGGCAACAGCATTGGGGGACAGTTTGTTGATCAGATTGCAGAGCACCTGGCCGTCCTTAAGCACATCTTCGTATGACTGACCACCGGGGAATTTCTCACCGAGAATGGCCTCAATCCACTCCTGGGCCTCTTTGTCCATCTCGGGATTGCGTTTGCCGGCAATCTAGGCAATTAAACAAAACGATTAACAACTTGTTTCACACCTTAACACTTTTAATTCGCATTTATTGCTTTTTCTTAATATATTTTTCACTTCTTCTTCGAAATTTTAAACACTTTGTATTCACCTTGGCACGAACAGCACGTTCAAGAGACATTTTGTTTGTGATTTGTTTTTGGGGGAGGTTTAGTCGGATTGTATGATCTTCACCAAAGCTATTGCAAGCCTACACTGATGCCAGTCCACAGGGCGTATGCTGCTTTTAAAGCGCGAGAGCGAGAGATCACCGGACACACACAGGCACAGACATTCTTCAAGAATTTTCCAAAAATATATCCGAATTCGGAGTCATCTATATGAACGAGCGAATGCTGTGAGATTTTGTGGCTAATGCGTAGGTGTCAGTTAGAACAACTTATATGTGTGATTGTCTGAGTAATATTTTTCTTCTCAGTGTGCCGACTTTGAGCGTCGCCATAGCATGAGTCGTGCATTTTAATTTTAGACCGGACCATCCAAAACTTAAGAAAACCAATTTCAATAATTTTCTCACACGTCATGTGAAAGAAAGACGCGCGCCTTAAAGTAAATTTTACAAGCTGCTTTTCCTTCTGCTCCTACCCGTTGTTATTGTTTTTGGTTTTCCCACAATCCAATTAACGTATACATAATTTTAACACACTTTGTTCATCCGAAAAATTTCCACTTTTTATTTCGGACTAAGCACATACTTTTGGCCATTTCGTCTTATAGCCAGCTGTCTTGTTGCAATTATTTGTTGCTTTTTGGCCAAGTTGTGCACGTTTTGAGATCGTAATTTCCATTTGGGATTTGGAATGCATTGGCTCATACTTAAAATTGGCAATGAGTTTATTTCAATGAGATGTTTAATACCTTTCAATTGTGCACAGCGTAAATAATTTCAAAAAAAAAAAGTGCTGAATTTACCCAAATTTGCGAAATGAAAAATCGCAAACTTATACATTCGATTAAAAAATCTAATCATTGTATTCAAAACACAAACTTCACATTACTTATAATTGTAAATTCATATAATGTATTTGAAAAGTTTTTTGAGCAGGCCTTGTTTTAAACAAAATAGAAAGCTATTAAAACAACACAAAAAAGGAAAAATGTCAAGATTTAAAAAAAAAAAACTTAATCTAAACTAAGCTCAGTTCTTCTATTAATGGACAGCGATGGACAACCTGAAGAATATATAAAAACACTTCAAAACAAGCACAGTTAACTAAAGTATTATCCTTTGATACTAGCATTAACATACAAATAGATTCTGCAATTTAAAGTGGTTGAAACAATAACTGAAATTATTATAGATTATCAGTTTAAATCTGAGGTCAATAGTCTCACACCAACAACAATATTTAAGGATCAGTTACATTTAGGATTGCAACTCATTGGGAAACTGAAGAAAGCAAGTTATATTTTAAAACTTGCAACTCTAATACTTCTTTGCAGTCAAAGGGGAAAACTACAAAACTCCAAGAAACTGCAAAACTCAGTCAAAACAAGATATCGAAATGGATACCGTTTCAGAAATCGAATGGTTTCTAGATGAAGATGATGATGAAGATTTCATTGTACCACAGACAACAACTTTTGGGGACTCTATAACAGCTAAATGGAATTTCTTAAAATATTTTAAGACTCCATCGTTATCTGATATTTCGGAGGATATCACTACATTTCAGAGAAGCGAAGATAACGAATCCAATTCGATAACTTCTAATATTGCAACAATTAAAAAAAGCGTTCAGAGACAGAATTCCTTTTTGAAGAGGACGGAAAAGATGAGGAGGAAACCTTTGTACAAAAGCAACCACTTGGTGGGGACTCAATTAAAGATAAAGCTGACTTTCTTAAATTGTTTGAAATCCCTTCCCTATCTGATATTTCCGAGGACTAGGATGTCTGTATATTATAAATTGAAAAATGTATTAAATACTTTCAATAGGTCAGTATGAAATATTTATATGTTATATATTAATAAAAAAATAACAATCGATTATATTCGAACAGTCTCCTTAAAAGTCGCAACGATTTAGTATCAATTGTTAAATTCATTTTTAAGTACACTTGCGATGACTTTGGCACTTGCCAAAGAATTTGATCATAATGACAAAACACATGCCATTATAATCAAAAGAATCTAAAAACTGACAACATCTTTTGAAATATACAAGGTCAAAGTCATTTTATGTCCAGGCAATTAATTTAATTTATAGGCATTGAGTTATCGAAAACCGCTTTAGGGCAGACAACTAATTTAAAATAAGGCAAATGACAAAAATAACAAGAATGAATGCCGTAAAAGTTTACAAAGTGCTGTATATTGAACACTCTACTAAGGTTAGTAAGTAAAGCAATGATATTTCTCCTGAAACAGTTATAAGCTGTAAATTTGTTGAACAACTGCGTATTTTCTTCTCTAAGAGAGTTTTAAGATTGAACTTTATTGAAAATAGTAGAGAATCTTTTTTATTGCATATAATTCAAGTTACAAACACATTTAGTGAGTATACCCAACGAAAGTGTATAAATTACCAGACGATTTCCGATGCTTGTCTGGCAGAGATGTTTCTAATTTCTCTGTTGGCAATCGAAAATCCCACCCTTAATAAATGTAATATTTCATTTATATTTACAAGAAAACGAAAGAAAAAAGTATTCATTTGGATACATCCAAAAGCGACAACAACAAAAGCAAAATTAAGAAAATAAACAAATTTTTCGGATGACCTTGTTATGTTGATGGCTACGTCTCTCCCGAAGCGATAAGTTTGCGCTAGAGCGGATACAATTTCGATAACAACCCAATATAAGGCACAGAATGTTCAACAAATTGTGCTCTGGGTTGGATCTATTTTGGGACACGTTGCTCTATGGCCCGGCACATTGAACAGGTGGAAAGTTAGCCGAAATAGTTGCGCTGCGTCAGCGTTTGAGATTTTCCAGGCGGCAATCGGAAAAACTGATGCTGCTTTTCGTTACCCTCAAACCAGTTTGGCATTTGTATTTTACACATTCTCGTCGAATGGCGTGTTCGTTTATTTTTACAGTCACTGTACGCCAAGATGGACCGTGCGGGCTAAATCATTCCCCAAGGCAGTAATTTTTTAATTAACAAAAATTTGGATGTTACAAATAGTTAGTCCACTGTCATTTTATATTTAAGTGAATTAAATTCGCCTCCTGGCGCTTTTTGGAACGACAACAAGAGCAAGAACGAGAATTTAATGAATGCCCCGCAGATGTGCACAAATTATGATTACAATTACATTATTATAATTGCTATTGCTCTTGCTTTAAATTCCGCAACAATGTTTTACAAATATTTATATGAAGAACGAAATTGAATTAATACGAAAACAGAAGAATTTAAATATGGAATTTGTGAGTGTTTGCCAAAATTAATTAAAATTGTTTAAATATTTCAATGTGTAATTCCTTCAATTGTCGATCTGGACAGCTTATCAGCTCATCGACTTTGGCAACTTATTTTGGCCTAAATACCAAGTTAGCCACTTCAACACTTTCATGTTTCCTGTTTGTTTGCAAAATTTGATTTGGAGTCGGGGCAAATACTTCAAGAAACAGAAAAAAAAAGAGATGAGAGAAAGGGAGAGTGTTAGTCCCAAAGAGGAGCTTAAGATGGCCCCAGCGGACGTCTGGCACTCCAATGCTAAATGCGGCAGGATTATTTTCACATAAATCAACATAAAAACGCAACAAAGGCCACGTTCTAGAAAATGAAAATGGCCAAGTTGCCAGGGCCTTGAGCTACAATAAAGAAAGCCGAACTGCAAATATTCTTTAAGTTCCGCTTTTACTTGAATTACTTCTACTTGAAGAAAGTAGTATGTACATATTTCCTATTTAACTTAGCACATATACTTCTACTTGAAATAAAAAGCTTGTACACATTTCCAATTCAACCTAACACATGTATTATACATGTAAACTTCAAAAGCAATGACCAGAGTATTGGACTTTCTCTTAAGGGCGTTTAAATGGCAACTCATATCCCTAAAATGAAGTCAAGCGAAAATGGGATCAATGCGCTTACTCTAGGAGGAGTTGGCAGTTGCTTTTTCCTTTGCCTCGGCCTCGGCCTCGGCAATTGCTATTTTGTATGGACATTTCCACTTGTGGCTATTGTTTAAAGGACTTTTCTTCGTATTTCCGTTGTTTTACAGCCCGGAAACGGAAATGAAGTCAAACATTACTGCTGCAGGATAACTGTTAGCACTTGACTTTTAGCACTCGACTGAAGAAAAGGATTTCGAAGAAGTAAACAAACCACATTAATGTCACTTTAATATGAAATGTGGCTAAATAGTTTTCCTATTTCTAGTGCAGACAACAGGCTAAAAATAAACACATTATTTATTTAAACAACAGTCGACGGCTGCTGTCTTAACATTTAATTGGAAAATCTCGCCTCAATGTCGTCATTTTGCTATAAAAATAAACACCGCGCATCGAGTATACGACCCGTTGGCCAATGTTAAATCGTAGACAACGGGAATAGATATATGGGAACATATATTTATAACTTTTCACACAATTTCCTTAAAATTAGCAATTAAAATTTAATGAGCAAAAGAAAACTCGAAAAGCATACGATTCTTGGCCAAAAGAAGTAAACATATCATTATTGGATACGAGGGAATAATTATCTAAACGAACTTTGTATTTCGTTTATTGACGGAATTTCAGATGCTTTATATTTTTGTAAAAAACTTTTTTTTAAGAACTTTTGCGTTTGTCAGACCACAGAACAGTTGATGTGCTGTAGTTTGGTTAAGTTAATGATGCTAGCTGTTAGCCATGTTATTTGGTAACATAAACCTCAATTACGAATTCTAAGAACTGGACCAAAGAAAAAAGGTTCACCCAAAACCTCAAAAACCAAAGTAATATTGGCGACCGTTCATGCTTAAAGAAGATAAAAATTGATAAATTAAAAAAAATACAAGCAGATAAAAAAGTATAAAAAGGTGCAGGTAATAATTGGCCCAAAAGTAGAAAGTTGAAAGACTCTTTAATCAATAATTCAGCTGTGACTGAGTTTCAATTTGTTGCCCACAAGGCAAGTAAAGTTAAGAAATGAAGGAAAAGGAGAAAACTTGTCTGACCCAAATAAAATCAAGAAATGTGTTGCTTAAAGTGATGATGGAATGCTTGGCCAGAAATCTCATTCTGTCTTATATCGACCATAAACTTTGGCAATATTTTTTTTTTTTTGGTTCACACATTTGTGAACGGACTAAAGCGAATGTGGAGAGTCTAATTGAATTTCCTGGCTAACACTTTAAAGACAGCAGCTGGGCCTGTTAAGTAGCCCAGGCACATAATAAGATTTCCCAGTGCAACTCGCAACCAGCAAAGCTAGTCAATTTTCTATAAGGGGCTGATGCTAGAATTGTTTCTGCGACTTCAAAGCAACATTCTAGCTAAATCAATTTGCAAAATGTATTTTTTAGCATTAGGCTCAAGTTTCCATCCCTTACTTGAAACTTTGAAGAGGGTAACAAAAGCTGTTTCTGTTGTCGTTTGTCATTATAACTCGATTTACGTGTTGAGAAGGCCCGACTTCTAATTTTTAGCAGGCCTACTAATTTCCACTCATTATGCTCTTAATTATGGTACCTCTTGACAAAAAAAGGGTGTTCCTGTTTTGAGGTGTTTGTTTGAAATAGCCTCACCTTTCGGAATGCCTGTTATATACTAACAATGGCATCGCATTTCCATCATAATTACTTGCAAAACAAGATTAAACAAAAATAAATGAAATATCTGCTGTATATTATATTTTAAATTCTGTTTCAACTCATTCAATTCGATTTTTATGGTTAACAGAAATTGCATCATGGTCAACCGGCAGCTTAACTTTTAATCGAGCTCAATGCAAATGCAAAAAGAAAATCAGATTTCACACATCCCATCAACATATAATGAAATGATGCGAATATTAATAAAATAATATTTTTTAATTAAGCCATTGCATTATTAATATTTTGCAGAGGTCTTCCAATTCCATTTTCAAATATAAACCACAAATCTAATATAAAAAAATGCATTAAGCTACGGTGGAGCAAGCTCGACAGTAGGAGACCCAGTACTTTTTGAGTGTTATGCGATTACTACAGATTGTTTCAGTTTCAAAAATTTCCATAGATGGCGCCACTTCAGAGATTGATTTTGCCCGTAACATTGTTAGTTGAATAACTTCCGCGTTTATCATCCGATTTGGACGAAATTTGCTGGATACGTTCGGACCATAGTCTGTATTTTACGTATTTAAAATCAAGGTGCTAGCTTTAAAGGTGCTCTTGTAATTCGACTTGGAAATTTTGTACTTTAATTTGCGGGGGCGGAGGGGGGCGTGGCAAAAATCTAAAACAAACTCGTTCAATGCAAGATATAGATGTACATACATGCCAAATTTGGTGTCTCTAGCTCTTATAGTCTCTGAGATCTAGTTACTCAAAAAAGGGACAGACGGACAGACGGACAGACAGACAGACGGACAGACGGACATGGCTATATCGACTCGGCTTTTGATGCTGATCAAGAATATATATACTTTATGGGGTCTGCCACGCCTCCTTCTGCCTGTTACGCACATTTGCACAAACGTAATAGACCCATTTGTACTTTTTTAAAGTACTGGGTCTAATTAAAAATGCAGTGTATATGTCGGGCTCATCTGAAATTAAAATGAACTAAAAACAAGGCCATTTTGAAATTTGTGCAATGTGGATTTGTTGCAGAAGTGAAAAGAGGAACAGGTTGGTTAATTAAACTAATTGTCAGCAGGGGAGTTTAATGATTTTGGTGAAAGTTTAAAATCACCTTTGTTGTTTAAAATAATACAGTACACTTTGGGGGTCTTTAAAATAACTTTATATAGGATTCTGTACTTTTGCTTTTACTCTGTAATGTGAAACTATGAACTTGGCTTTAATCAAACAGTACTTTAATAAAATGAATTGATAGCTTAGCATTATCCACAAACTAGGAAATCCGAATGAAATAACCATAGCTCTGCTCTATAAAATAAAAATAATAATAATACTTATGTTTGTTTCTAGAAGCACTTTAACAATGCATTGTCAACGTTTCATGAAATGTTTAATAGTTCCTGCTGTATTGGTCATAGCTGCAAAGCCATACATCTAAGTCTGAAATGTTTATGTAACTAAGCCGGATGTGCCATTGTGTCCTTAACCCATTCTCCTTCCTAATTTCATTCTCATTGGTGTTTCATCTAAAGCAAAGCTAAAACGCCATCCAAGTAAAATCTAAACAAGCTCTGTCATCGTGGGGCAGATAAATTGAAAAACTTGTTGACCAAAGTTGTCTACGTGTTCAAACTACATAGATGGTTTTTTTCTGCTTTTTTCTGCACATTGGACCGCGTGTTGCACTGTTGACAGCTGAAACATCAGGTGACAGCAGCTGCAACACCACCTGGGATTTCCAAGCCTGCAAGTGGAAGCGGAAGCGGATGCTAAAACGGAAACGGGTACAGTTACGCTATCGGAAGAAGGGGCAAGCTATTTATATACGTGAGTTAAACTTTATTTGATTTGGGTGCGTTGAATGACCAGAAAAGGATTCGCGTATTACTCTCATGCGTTTTTAGGGGTGCGTGTAATTAGTTCCATGTTCCAGTACTTGAAGGATTACCCTACTCATATTTGGTACACTCGATATGGTCATTAGGCATGACATGCTGTCGTCAGTTCTCCATCCAGGCCCAAGCAAATATTAGCCAACATTTCGAGTGCAAACACGAAACGAAACGCGTAACCCTCGAAATCAACAGGGTTCAAGTTGGTCTGGTCGCTTTATGCGAATGAATTTGGCTCCTACTGCTGACAAAAATGGTCTTGGAATATAATTAGCAGTTTTTTTTCACAAGTACTCCTATATTAATATGCTTTTCACAAACAGAAATTACAGACATATTAGATTAAGAAGCCTTATCATGTTCCTGCCTCGGAAACTTAAACTTGCCCATCTGCTCGACAATTTGTCGCAGCTTTTCCAAGCCAATGCGATTCACATCGTAGGCATCCAATTGCTGCATTGTGGCAAACCAACGCTGCAGTCGAGGCCAACGTTTCTCCGTCATTGTCGCTAGTGGAAACATGAGATTCACTGTGCTCAGTGTGGTCACAATGGATACATCGGCGAGTGTGAGCTAAAACCAAAAACGAAACGCTAAACTCAATTAAACGCGTATATAGAGAGCGGATTTCGAATTTTGTGGTTTTATTTTCCACCATGCTACATTACCTGGTCGCCAGCCATATACTGTTGTTCGCTCAGATACTGCTCCATGATGCCATATGCTTCACAGAGCTTGCGTTCGTGGTAAGCCACATCGACGTTAGCATACTCCTTGCGCACGATTTCCGACTAGAAGATGGAAAGAGTATCAGTAATTGTATATAGCTTTTAATTTATAACGAGAATAGCACCATTAAATCACTGTCACGGCGAAACAGAAAAGAGCATTCGAAGAACAGGCGATTAAGCACCTTCATCCGTGCCAAGTAATCCTTCGGCAATAGTGGACTGTCTGCATCAAACTGTTCCACCAAGTATATCAGTATCACATGGCTATCAGTAAGTATCAGTTCATCATGGATCAGCGTGGGCACGCTATGCTGTGGGTTCAACTGACGGACAGTGTATTAATTTATTGAACTCTGTATATATTTGCATGACTTACTGCCAAGTACTCTTTCCCAAACTGTTCGCCTCGAAATAAATCAACAAAGCGCAACTCCACGTTGATATTCAGCATTTTAATTAGCATAAGGCAACTGCGTACTGGTGGACTACGATCATCGTAATACAAAATTGGTTTTGACATTTTCTCGAGTCAGGTAAGCGTCTTAACAAGCGATCACCCGCCGTGACAACAAGCAACTGAAATGCAAGCAATATCATAAAGAGAGATAAAATGAGACAGACTCTTCTTTGTTGCGCTCCAATGAGGGCAGGTAGTCGAAATGTAAATTTTAATTCATTCATAGCATTTTACACATTATTCATAAAATATACATATATCTGTCAACACTTTAGAGTCATAAAATCGTTGATTCGATTATATCATTTGAATTTAAATTTCAAAGCGGAAAGCAATATTCGTTAAGTTTAGAACACTTTTCGATAAGTGTAATATCGGGCGGCGATAACGATTTTATGGTCAGATGCAAATATTGCTTAAAACGCTGGCGCCATCATTTGTTTATTAGCGCTGCCACCTATTACTTTTAGAACTATAGCTAATGCAAAATCAACATATGCAGTGCATATTCCACCAAGTGATTCCAAGACTCACTGCGCTTTTTTCTAGATGTTCAAGTTGAATGATAAGAAGCAAAATTTCTTTGAAAGTATTTGAGGGACATCAAATTCGTTGACGAACAATAAAATGGACGATATAGTTCATGAAATACTGAATAAGTTATTTCGTTCACTTTGATGAACCGTTCATTTGAACTTATTCAGAACGAATCGGCCTAACTGTAGTGTAAAGGATTATTATTATTATTAATTAAAATTATTCATTTTAACTGAAAGTTAAGTCAAATTCGCTTACCATGTATTTGACACGCCAGTTCAGACTCCTACCTAGGCCCAGACTTGTACGACACGTTACAAGTGGCACCGGGACACATTACACAACCGCTTCTTCGCCGGCCGAAGAGCACATTGAAATCCCGAACCGCATTGAAAGATCCTCCACAGATATTCTTCAGGCGTTGGCCAGCACGGTTGGACGTGATCCGACGGCCCCACATTACAAGTATCACGATGATCCGTACTTGATACCCATGTCAAACATAGCCAAGAGAACCTATACGCTGTCAAAGGAGGCGGGACGTAAGGCAGCTAGCTGGATAAAAGAAGAACATCGTGAACTATTTCTGGTAAGTAGATAGGCAAGGTTAATCCCTTTGTTTAATTGACTCTGGACCTTACAGCACCAAGAAGCACAACCACCCATTGAAAAATTTGCTCCACGAGTTGTCTACACAGAGGAGTCGGAGGTGGATACGAGCTCTTTGGAGCAAATTATTGCCCAAGGCGAGCTGGCGGACGCAGTGTTAGTGTACAATCTTTTAGAGCAGAAGGGCGTTGAAATTAGTGACACATTAAAGCAAAGCTTGTTGGAGCTTGTAAGCTTCTACAACAACCAAGAGCCGCTACCTGAGGAATTCATAGAAGAACGTTGGTTTAGCGAGAACAGTCGTCGGCGAGAGCGTCATGGTAAAACATGGAAGGACGGTGAACTTGCAGAGAAGCTGTACGCCGCCATTGAGCCAAAGACGTCGCACTCCTACGCGGCTCTCATCCGTGGCATGGCAAAGTATCTGCAGTGTGAACGAGCTTTTGCTCTGTTGCAGGAAGCCAACGAGAAGCAGATACAACTGGACACCAATACCTACAATTCCATAATTCAGATTATCAGCTTTCTTAAGGATACGCCCGACCAGCGCTGGCAGCTGTGCACCGATCTGTTACGGCAAATGGCGGAGCAGCAATTGCGTCCTAATCTAGGCACACTTAATGCGACTCTCCAGTGCATCAGTTCATTTGGAAACTTTAAATTCGCTCGCAGTTCCGCCCTGAAAGTGCTACCCGAATTCAAACAACTGGGCGTGGTTCCTAGTCTGGGCACCTATTATTATTTACTTATAATATTCTGTCGCGAACGTGCTCCCGTCTCACACGTTATTGTAGACATTCTGAACGAGATTGCTGGCAAGCATTTCAAGATTGAGCATCCCAGGGATACGTACTTTTTTGCCACGGCCATGGATGTATGCCGCAATCATTTGCACGACAAAGCTTTGGCCAAGAAGGTGGATGAGCTACTGCACACGGGCAACAACTACGATCTGATTGGTGACTCCTTTAAGGAATCGGTTTATTATCGAAATTATTTAGCGCTTTTGTGTCAGACTGAACCTATTGAGGATTTCATGCACACCTACGATCTTCTGGTGCCTAACATCTACATACCCGAGCCTGGCATCATGGAGGAGATACTAAGAGCACTAGAAATCAATGGAGCTGTTGAACACGTTCCTCGTATCTGGTCCGACATGGTTATCTTTGATCACACGCATCGCGAAAGTCTTCTACTATACCTGCTGCGCATAATGGTGGATAATCGTCCCAACCCGGACGAGCCTGCACAGCAGCAGCTGCCAGAGCAATGCGCCAAGGTAGCACTTGACATGTACAACAAAATCGAGGATTCAGCGAAGCGGGTCAGGAAAGTTTCTTTCACTGGCCAAATGCTGGGTGACATTCTAACGCTGCTCGTGCGTGGTGAGAGTAGCTTCGATAAAGCCAGCGAGGTATTCTCCTATATTGACAAGCAGCAGCATCGCATTCCCGGCACGCCAGCTGAAACTGCATTGTTGGAGTATGTGGAGGCATCTATTCGGAACAAGGCTCCTAGCCAAGCTCTGGCTGCGCTGCAATATGTCGTAGAGAACAATATGGAAACGAACACGTTGGCACAACGGATTAACGAGGGATTTACTTTAAGTGAAGTGCATTTGGCCAAGCTGAAGTCGCTTGTCGGCGACAGTTTCCTAGATAAATAAATAAGATCTTCAACTGTATTGAATTTGTTACTACCGTTGTATAATTGCAATAAATACAAAATTTAAATAAATGCAAGGAATGCACGGCTTAATACTAAGATTGTTCTTGGTGTCAAGTGAAGTAGGTTAAATAACGTAAATGAGAAAAGTATTTGAGCTAGAAGAGATTACAAATGTTGATGACTAGATTTGGTTGCCTTGAGAGATTCATTCACTTTTCGACACTGGAATCCAGTTGATGCCGTCATGGGGCAGTTCGCTGCGTACAAACGGCGATAACCATGTCAAGTGCATACGTTTACCCAGCACCATCTCTGCGTTGGCACGTAATCCAAGATCGTATTTGGAGCCGAGGCGTTGTTTCATCACTGCACCTCGCTTAAACATGGGGTAGTGGTAAACTAGCATCAAAGCGGATATGCCGAAGGCCAGAATGTTCAGCTCATAAATGAATACGTAAAAGTTTTCCCAACTCGCAAAAATGGTAAAGCTCAGAGCAGGCACAAATATGGTGAGCAGGGTGTAGGGCCTCCAGTAGTAGTCGGCATGGAGATACCACAGATAAATGCTGGCATTGATGATTACATAAAAGGCGCCAATGCACATGTAAACCAGAAAGTAGAAGAAATAACGATAATTGTGATGTCCCACGCAGCAGCCGGCGAAGCGACAATGATGATCCCTTTTAAGCACGCACACATCGCAGATCTCACAGTGCCAAGAACGAGGAGGTACAAGAGCCTGACAGCTATCACACATGTGCCATTGACGAAGCAACTCGGGCTCCAAGGGAGGCTTAAGTATGTCCACTGTAAGAGATTTCAATTAATATAATGAAAAGCATTCAAGTGTCATTAACTTGCTTTTAATGGTGGTATCCACTAGCATGCAGGCCAGCAAATTAGACGTTATGTTAAACAACACAAAGAGAGCTAAAAGCCATACGAGCGTGTAAACAAATCCACCCACAACATGAAGTTCCGGCATAACAACAGTCACGTGAAATATGTATGTCAGAGGCACAAAAATAGCTACCAGCAAGAAGCAGGCTCCATCGGCTACGGATGGAGGCCAAAAAACTCGGTTTAATGGGCGTAGAATCATTTAAATTTACAAAACAAGGCAATTTTTGAAACTTTATAAATTTGTCTTGCCAATAGGCTATGTTTACATTAAAAATGTATTAGTGGGATTCCATAAAAAGTTCAAGATAAGATTTAGATTATTTTTTTGCTTCGCAATCAGCTGCTTACAGCTCCTTTTTAATTGTCAATCAGCTGTACCGTCAGACTGTTCAGGACACCTAAAACTAATTAGTGTGCAAATGGGATAGTTTGGTCAACCGATTTAGATTTTAAATCTAAAACCGTTCATGGAATACCACTAGTATTCTTGTCTATCGATAGATTTAATATCGTATATCGATTGAAGTAAGGTGTTAGCGCGAGCGAACAGTGTAGTAAAGCTAAAGAAGAAGAGAACAAAAAGAGAGAGAGAAAGGCCATAGCTAATCGAAATTACTATTGAAACCGTAAAGCATTCCAAATGGCTCGGTAGAAATTTCATATCAGTCGTTCTCACTGCATTGCACTCTGAGCACCTACACTTAACAATATCATCAATAAACGAGCCAAACAATGGATCGACAAGGTGCGCAGCTGGCACTTTTAGTTGTAGCTATTTTACAGCTGGCCTCAGCTGGAGTTCCTCTGAAGAGATTCGAGGCTGTGATGAACCAAATGTCCGAACCGGTGGATGAGACTCTGGGACTTTACGATAATAATGATAAGGTGGTCAGGTTAACGGTGACAAATTTCAATGATACTGTGCTGGAGCAAAATCGAGCTGTGCTCGTCGAATTCTACAATACATATTGTGGGCATTGTAGGCGATTTGCGCCTACCTACAAAGAATTAGCGCAACAGCTGCATCCTTGGAAGGATGTGGTTATTGTGAGCGCCATTGACTGTGCCGCCGAGGAAAACAACGGCATCTGTCGCACCTACGAGGTGATGGGCTATCCTACACTTCGGTACATGGGTCCAGGATTCCAGCCCACCGATAAGCAGTATGGCCAAAAACTGGAGTCACAAAAGCCCGAAGAAATACGCAACTTTTTGGCTAGCTTTATTGCTGCTGAGAATCAAACAACCAACAACACCTTCTGGCCAAACTTGACACCAGTCACGGAAAGTGAATCCTCAGCTGCACAGCTCTTTGAGGGCTTGAGCAGTCAGCGGGAATACATAGCATTAATCTATGAATCTGAGAACTCAACGCTGGGCATTCAAACATCGCTGTTCCTGCTTCAATGGCCCACATTGCAGGTGCGACGTTTCAACGATCCTGCCATTGCCTCAAAATACAAAATAGATACCTCAAAGAATCAACTTGCAATCGTGGATAGAAAAGGTAACGTAAAGATACACACACCGACTGGACAGACTAGCGAGGATTGGGCAAAGGCCATTGAGAGTGCACTGCGGGCTCTGAACTTTACCCCTAGGCCAGAACATCATCTGAATGCACAACTGCACCCAAGCACCACGGCAAAGAATGGAGCATTTAACGATTTAATAAGTGAAGTGCGTCGTAACAAGCATTTCGTTTATCAGGCAGATCTGGAGATGGCCATACGCACCATACTGCACAACGAGGTGCCTAAGATAAATGATATTAGTGGCGAGCGTCTCCTTGCATTACAACGATTTCTCAACGTCTTGCAACGCTATAATCCTTTGGGCACAAATGGACGGCAGCTGGTGTCCAGGCTCAAGGACTTTGTGGTACAATTCAATCAGCAGCTGTCTGGCAAAGAATTCGAACAGGAGCTGCAACGTTTGGAGGCACAAATTGGTCCCATATACTCAGCCACACATTTTGTGGGCTGCACTGGCTCCAGTCCGCATTTGCGTGGCTTCAGCTGCTCGCTGTGGACACTTTTCCACTTCCTAAGCGTACAGTCGGCGAACAACGAGGATGCACAGGATCCACTGGAGGTCCTTCAGGCGATGCATGGCTATATCAAGAACTTTTTTGGCTGCACGGATTGCAGCGAACATTTTCAGGTGAGTCATCGACACACGCACACACACTGATTCAGATACAATCGAATGGGCGGCCTACGTGGTAATAATGTAGTTTAGTTGTTTTTAATATACTTAATACTCGCTTTCACTATGAGATCATCAAGTTGCTCTGACAACGGAGTGCTAGTCTAGGCATTACAACTAAGTATTTATTGACTATACTCTAACTAAAGGGTTACATTGAATCTGAGAGTCTTATAATAATGATATGACAAAATGATAGTTTCAATTAAAATTTGTAGAGAATTATGTAAAACTTAAAGATATCGCTTAGTTAACTGCCTTACCAAATTCGAATCGGCTTAAACATTTTATCCAGCTAATATAATATGCATTAGTGAATTTGAAAAGGTAACAATTTTGTAATTTACAAAAACATATTATATAAGCAAAGTACTAAAACGTGTAGAACAATCTCATTATTCTTCTTTTTATTTGTTGGCAAATGCTAAGTCACGGCTTCTCATTAAGCTATAGAGTAAAAAATTTGCAAGTAGGAAAACCGTATAATTTAACGAGGAATATTAATGCAATTAAACTATTTAGTATACAAATAACAACTTCGGTACAAACTCTTGTTTTTCGAGGAACTATCAGAAACATTTTCTAAGATGATAGACAACTTTAACAGAATTTTCGTTTCTTTAAAAGATATAAAATTGTAAAAAATAATATTAAGATACATTAACTAAATTTTGTCTACAATTCTGCATACGATAGCCGATTCAGTTTTTTTATGGAGTTTAAGCAGATGTTTTTTGACTTTGCTGCAAATTAAGCAAATACATACTATAGTTTTATGTGTAAGCACATATTTAGTATTATGTGGGGTCAAAGCCCCAATAATACTTAAAGAACAAGAAGTATTTGTGCTGATAAGTAAGTTTAGTTGAGTACTCACGTCTCCATGGTGATGATTTTTATGATTTATGGGTTGTGAAATAGTTTGAAAAATATTTCCACTGCATTTTTTGTATTGTGGTATGAGTATTACGCAACCGGTAACCGTCAGGTTTTAGGTCAATCTGCCTCAAACATACAATTGTTGTCTCTTCAAGCAGCTGTTTAAATACTTAGCACAGGTGTTTGTTAACCATTATTGTAATATATTTTCAGGCAATGGCGTCACGTCGTAAAATCTGGAACGTAGCATCAAAGGACGAAGCCGTATTGTGGCTCTGGGCAGCCCATAACGAGGTTAACCAGCGCCTGGCCGGTGATGCAACAGAGGATCCCCAGTTCCCCAAAGTACAATTTCCCAGTGCAAGTAGTTGTGCTCAGTGTCGACAAGCGACAGCATCCGCATCAAAAGAGAGTGGGGATATCAATTGGAATAAGGATGCTGTGCTGAGTTTCCTCAAGAACATACACAATCCACAGTTTGTCAATCGCTATGGAGTGCAAAGGGAGGAGCTGCTGCACGAGACGCTAGATACCATGCGACAAAAGCGTCAAATCTCTAATGTCTTTTCCGATATGGACATGCGAATGGGCATGTTCCTGTATGCCTTCTGCATTGTCATGATGGTAATTGCATTCAAGCTTTTCGCTTTCAAGGGCGGCTACCGCAAAAAGCCCTATGGTCACGATCTTCTTGGCAAGGTGTAAAGCCAATTGTAATTTATGGGAGATAGATAGACTCCATTTAAAAGACGCAAACACCGATAGTGATCGGCATTTTTAGATTTAAATCGATTACATTTGAATGTCTTGTATGTACTAGCTGACAATTAATTTTAAGATCAAAGTGTATATATCAATAATCTTCCAGTTGTAATCTTATATCATAATTACCACATTCGCTTTTTTATAAATTTACGTATTGAGATGTACCTTCGTTTTACAAAAATGTGCATTTTATTACTTTGAATTCTCTTTCAAACGTCACCTAGTGTAGAAAGATACCACGATAAAATGTTTTATCTATTGTTTATCTGCAATTTAATGTTTTGCTCCCAGTATTTGTCAACCAGTGTACGACATCTGTTCAAGATGTTGTCATTCAGTATGTTCCTACATACTCGAGATAACAACAGGTTGGACAAACATAAGAATATTGAAACTTGGCTTCGATCTGACCATAAGACATCTACTCAATTTAAAAGTGTGTTATTATGAATAACGTATGAATTTTATTTAAAAAACCTTTTGAAATCTGGATGCCACCAGGGCAGAACCTTGTATTTTACTATACGCGAGTACTTCACAGTTACGCTTAATTGACTATTACTATTATTGTCCTCGGCAAAGTCCAGTTCCAAGTTCTTGGCACGCATATCTGTGCTGAGCATCTCACGAGTCGCCGTGAGACAAAACCTCGACTGTTGCTGATTGTAAAGTAACTGAAGTGGAAGTGGCATAAATTTGCGGCACAACACTATCAACAGAATAACACCTTCATGTTGACTGGCATGGTTATATGTTGGTCGTTTTGGAGCATCATCATCTGCGAGTGCTTCCCAATCGTTAACCACTTCCGTATCCTCATTCGATGATTGGATTTGATGCTGTGCAAGTGTGCATAAACTTTGACTCGATGGTTGATTTCGAAGTGTATAACACACAATCCATAGGCATTGATACTCCCTTTGGGAGCAGGACACAAACGAACGCTGCAACAACCAGTCCAAGCTGTAACCGGGCTCCAGTCGAGTCTTTAGCGGCAGATAGCAATGGAAAAGTGCTTCGGTAACTAGACGTCGCAAGGTCCTCGTATCACAATTACGTATTTGTTCCAACTGAAGCTGGGCGGGCAGTGCTAAGTTCCAGCTTTTAGATGAACCATTTAGGCAGTAACGTTTGTACATGTTTCGCCAGAATACTCGAGAGTTCACCAGCCGAGCAAATTCTGTGCATACCAGTGCAAAACTCTGCACATCCTCCGGATCTAGACGCAAAGCAATATGAAACCAAATATCATGTTCAATACCAATTTCGATGCTAGGAGCACTCTCTGCCATTACTGCAACTGGTGTCCTTGCATTTGCATTCGATTTTAGCTTTAGCTCAACGTAAACATCCGATTGTCGGGCATAGATTGCTGTGATTTGTAAGTTCCAAGTTATTATACAGTAGTTGATTTTGAGACATACATTTATTACCACATTTCCCTCTACTGCGATACAATTTATTATGTATATGGTCATCACTGTCATCGTCTAAACTCATAACTTAATTTTTTTAGCATTCGAACAACTGTTTATGTTTTTGATTGGGTGCCTATCGAGCCTATCGATGGTTGAACGCTATCGAGTTGCTAAGTGCTGTAAATAATGGGTGCGTTCACTAGAATAAATCAATTATTTATCACTTCTGCTGGTGAACGCTTTTGATAGAATTTTAAACAAAATAAAAGATACAATTTATTTTAATGTAATATCTGTTTATTATTTTCAAAAAATAACAACGCCATCTATCGCTAAATGCTAAACTTTATGGAAAATAACAGATAAAAACTATTAAGAAAAAGCACTCCCCCGCCAACATCTGAGCTTATAATCTTGGGTTCTTTGCCCTAGTCACAATCAGAGGTTTCCAACAAACTTTTTTTGTGATGTAGTTTCATCTATCACAATCACTACATTTTTTTGCATCATGATTGAACATCACTCCGTTTTCTTTTTCTTGCGTGAACCCTCACGCAACCGATAAGTCATAACATGTGGAAATTCACTGTAAATCAACAATTGCAGATCTTATCGATAACAGAAATGCGGTTGTAAGGCATGCTTTTTATTTATAAACAATTTCGTTTTTTTAAAAGGCGCTAAAAATGCCAATTGATTGTAAAGCCAAATGTGGCAACAGGGCGACTTTAAAGGTGAGTTCATTTATTTCCAAATCATAAAGATATTATAGAAAATCGTGCTCTTAGCGTCCAAAAACCGGCGACGCACTCTGCAAGGATTGCTTTTTTGCTGCTTTTGAAGCTGAAATCCATCACACCATCACCTCGAGTAGTCTCTTTCGACGAGGCGAAAAGGTAGCTGTGGCCGCAAGCGGTGGTAAGGACTCCACTGTTTTGGCTCATGTGTAAGTCTTGCAAGAAATTTATTGTACTTTAAATCCTAATCACTGAAATGTCAGTTTAAAGCTGCTTAATGAACGCCACGATTATGGTCTAGACCTGGTATTACTCTCCATTGATGAAGGCATCACGGGATATCGGGACGACAGTCTCGAGACGGTCAAGCAAAATCGAGATGATTATCAAATGCCATTGAAAATTCTGTCCTACGAAGAGTTATATGGCTGGACAATGGATCGAATTGTTGCCCAAATAGGCCGATCGAACAACTGTACATTTTGTGGCGTATTTCGGCGACAGGCCTTGGACCGAGGAGCTAAACTCTTGGGTGTCGATAGTATTGCCACTGGCCATAATGCTGACGACATTGCGGAAACGGTCTTGATGAATATTCTGCGCGGAGACACGGCACGTCTACGCCGCTGTACTGATATCAGAACAGGAGGTGGTGAAGACTCCATACCACGCCTTAAACCTCTTAAATATAGCTATGAGAAGGAAATCGTTATGTATGCCCATTACAAGAAGCTTGTGTACTTCTCAACAGAGTGCGTGTTTGCCCCAAACGCTTACCGTGGTCATGCGCGCGCTTTTCTCAAAGATTTAGAAAAAGTGCGACCTTCGGTCATAATGGACATTATTTACTCTGGAGAGCAGCTGCGATTTAAGGATACTGTTAAGAAACCCGTACGTGGCGTTTGCGAACGCTGCGGTTTCGTCTCCTCACAGCAGCCTTGTAAGGCGTGTGTGCTTCTGGAAGGCCTCAACCGGGGATTACCTAAGTTAGGGATCGGCAAAAAGTCAAAGGGTGATCGCATGATCGCTAAACAAAATCAGGAACTTGCCCTTAGGGAGCGTGCAAATCTAGTAAAAAACGATTTTTAAAACTAAATGTGTCTATTTATTTAAGTTTTCTTTTCCGGCTTCAGCTTTATTTGATAGCTTGTATGCTTTATACGCCAAAATATCATCCAGATAGCCCTTTTGGAGACCTCATATAGGCAGTGTTCGTCAGAACACCTAAAAGATAAAAAGAAAGCATAAGTACACGTGATAGTGAAGAGCACAGAAAACGCATAAGGTATAAGGACTCAGTGCCAAGTTTTTAACCAAGGTCCATAACAGGCTAAGCAAGACTCCCTATCTCCAAAAGAATATTGGAGGAGTTTGTCAACGCTTAACTTTTATATGGCGTCTGTGAATGGTTTATGATTTCATCAGTGCAACAGCAACAAGTGCAAATATGCACATGGCAATCGAATACTAACCTAGTCGGTGTATTAATTCCTACAAATACTAGGTTTACATTGCTTCAGATATGGAACCTAGCATAAGGAATCCTCACATGTGGCCTGGGAATACCTTTAATACGTTATAACCTATAAAAAGAAAATTTTTTTATTAGGCAAGCTCATATAACTTTAACTTATTTAAATTGTAATTGCAGTTTCAGTATTTTAATTACAATTAAATTGAATCACAGTGGTTCATATGAGGTGTCAGAATGTAAAATTTCATCAGAGAAAGAAAGTACATTTTATTTTATTCGATAAATTAACCTACCTTACGAATCGGAAGATCTCTCAGCATCAAATCCATCCTGAATTTGTTTTATTTCTGTAAGAGAAGAAAATAGCTAATGAGTAAAAATGAAAGTATTTAGTAATCACATTAAATTGACGAATGTGCAATGTTGACTTCACAAATAAAATATGCACCGCAAATTCGTGGCATGAAAAATTTGGGTTATGCTTGGGCAAAGTACATTTATTCTGCGAACAAGTAAAAAGCACTAGCTAAAGTGGAAATTTTCTTTACACCAGCGACTCGTGTTCGCACCCTGAAAAGTCATGAAAACAAATTGTACACTTACTCAATTTTAATTACGCCGGCTTTGCGGCTCATCTTTTAGTGTTTTACCTGTAAACAGAAAAGTAACACAATTAGTACAAAATCGCTATACATCGTGGTGTCAAGTGTACAGTAGAGGAGACAGATCATACGCCACGTGACTACAATATAAATTATAATCGGCATTACGAATATCTTCTGTACTGTAATTTGATCTTGCAACATTGAGTTCTGCAACTAGGCGTATTATGCACTAATCGCAGTTATATTGGTTGCAATCTCAATTTACTTTTCTTTAACTATCATCATTAACTTACATTTTGGGTCCTATAATGAACATGCTGCACGTTCTGCATCCAGAAATAAAGTGGAGGAAACGAAGGAAGTTGGCTGCACTGCCTTTTGGATCAGAGGTGTATGTCGATTGTCACATATTCGATAGGACTTCATAAATTTACAAATCATCTCTGCATTCCACACTAGAGATAAAGAACTATCGATAGTGGCCACCATCGATATTCGACGATTGTTTCTTTTTAAACCATCGATAGTGACGATAGTGTAATCGATTGTACTCCACCTCTATTCTACCCATGAATTTCACTTAAAAATCTAACTGTAAATGCGCGGTGCTGCAGAATAAGTTTTCTTAAATTTGTTAAATTAAGTTTAAGTGCGCGATTACATCACAAAATGACTTCATTTAACTCCCCTGCTGTTTTTATGCCTCTTGGTAACTAAAAGACCGCTGCAGGAATTAAAGCATAATAATTGCATTCCCATTGTACACTACTTTTGCAGATGAATATTATGATCAATGTGTACAGCCAAAACCCAATATACCAAAATGCTATCCGGGAGTTTCTGGTAAAAAGAAACGTCGTGAAGCTGCACACTTACAATCGTATAAGGACAATGTAGAGGATGATGGTGATGATGATGATGACGATGATGATGACGATGATAAAGGTGATGAGGTAGAGCGTGATGAACAACAACATATTGATGAGTTTAATTCATCAATACATGATTCGAACATGAACCAAATCGATTTTGAAACTAATGACTTTAATCACATGTTCGAAGAAACCGATGATCTAATGCGCCAAGGTGAACAAAATTCCAGTCCGAAAGTGACCGAAATTCCCGCCGGTTCAGCACAGTGGCGGATACAACCCAATAATGTGAATAGACCGTTAGGAGCCGCTCCTTTAGTTCCCAACGACGCGCCGCGCGGAAAACTCAGACTTTCTGGTGGACGCGCTGGCTGCGGTAAACAAAAAATTAAACAACAGCGCAGAGGCTACAATCAATTTGGATCTAATAATAACAACCTTAATAACACTAATCAGAATAACCCGAAAAATTCTATACAAAGTCGGTTAGGATTTAACCAGGGACGTAATTCACATCGTGAACCGTTGCCAATGAAGCAGCGAATTCGAAACGCTTACAACGCATTAAAAAACGACAATAATAATGATAACGTCAACAAGCAGCAACAGGTATTAATGAATATGAACAACCATTTTCAGAAAAGTCATCCCCAGATCTGGAATCTGAGTACCCCAAAGACTCCCATGCAGCAAAATCTCAACCAATTTAGCAATTTGATTGGAAACCAATTTAGCTCTAATACGAACGAGTCCAAATGCAACACCTTTAACAATCTGATTGAAAACCATGTTAGCTCTAATACAAACGAGTCCAATTGCAAAACTATGAACAATTCGATTCAACACCAATTAAAATCAAATTGTAACGAGTTCACGTCCAACAACTGGGTTAGTTCAAATAATTTGAGTTCACTGATCAACTCCGCTAACCAAATTGGTAATACAAATATTACTAATAATGCTCTCTCTCGATTGGGCCCTGCTCTTCAAAACCAATCGAATGACTTGGGAGTATGTCATAATTGGACACAGCCAAATGTTAATTCCTCATTAAATGAAATGCGTTTGGCGGATTTAATGAACATAAATCAAAACTCACTTGTGATTGGGCGTGAAATGGCCAAAAGTGCATTGCTTTTGTTGAGCAGTGTTTACCACAAACCAATTCTAGATGAAGACGTACAGCAGGAACTCTCACACTTGCAAGTAAGTTGCGAGACGATAACATATAATGTTCGTTTTCTCATCTTGTCGGGAGGTTAAACTTTCCGAAGAAAGAACAAAAGCATAAAGTTATCGACAAGATGAGAAAACGACCCAAAATTAAATAAATATTTAATTACTTCTTTAAACAGCAAAAAAGCGGGAAGCCTGAAGAACCACCAGGCGTCGACATGATAATAAAGCCAGAGTCCACCAATCTTCCTATGTATCATCGATTTAAATAGATGGGGTAACCAGTCAATAATCGTTACTTTAAATAATAACGGCTACATATTGCGTCCAGGAGAATGGTTACACTAAATGTTAGAAGTGGATGGGTATAAGAAGAAGTGTAGGTATAAGAAGTAGTGTCTGCTTGGCCTGTGAATGGCAGCTCACACAGACACACCATTGAAGAGAAGTATTTGTGTTTTTGTATTATTATTATTTTTGGCTGATAAGAAAAGGCCGTGCCGCTTATCAGCAATGCACAACAAGAAATAAACTGACAGCGAAATGTGAAGCGAAAGCAAACGAAAATAGAAACAAACGGCGATAAATGACGGCTAAAGCAAAATTTTCATACACGAAAGATTTGACGACGAACGAAATAACAATCAATCAGTAAATCTAATAAAGACTAAGAACGTGGACGTTGTTAAAATGGTCAATGGCAACGGACAGAAAGTGCATTTATTGTCATAATTGATCCAGTTTTAGTTAAACACTAACATCTTATTAACTAATTAAAATTACATTAATAAATGTAAACTAATTGCAAACAAAAGTGTGTCAACAAAGAATAAGACATTTTTCAGTTCATTTTTTTCACTGTTCTACTTTAGTTTCTGAATTACAAAACGAATTTAATAAAGAATTTATCAATTACGTGAATAATTCCTTACATACATAAATATATGTAAATGCTTTTTATTGTTGTTGGTCAGCATGTTGAAAACAAAGCAATTGCTAAAGCAATTTTCCAAAGGTAAGCAGGCTCATATACATACTTACATATCTCACAAATACAAATGTATGTTGTATAGTATTTTAATCTGTAGATCGCAATTTAACTTGAAGCAATCTTCTCCAAGAGATTTTCGTTGTTTATTTTGCTAGCTTTTGTTTTCGTAAATAAATTGCGCTTTCAGTTAACTTTCCGTTTATTATCAGCTTAGGAAGATCCATGTGATTATTATGGCATTGTCAATAATTACATGCTATTAGAAAAATATCTCAAAAATAAAAAAAGGCAATTTAAGATGGACCAACATTCTTAATAATAATATTATGTATAAGAACGGATAAAATTCATATAAAAGCGTGCCACAGAAAAACAAACCATCCAAAAACAACAACAAATAATAAAACTTAAATATCAAAATATTTTTAATTTTTATAAAATTCAATTGATAAGATTTGGAGTCGTTAAACTCCAATATGTCTGTAAAATAAAATCTCAATTTTCCGTGTCACCTACGGTTTAGTTTGAAAGATCTAGAACCAGTTGAGATTTATGTGGCACCCCTCATAAGCTTTATAGAGGAAAGAGGAAGGATTAAGCATAAACTAAACTCAATTTAAAATGCTCTTTATAAAGCAATTCTTGTCAGTTTAAAAATATTGTCAACTATTGTGAGTTTAATTTAATGAAAATGCAAAAGAACTCGGACTCCGCATGATTGCAGGCATTTTAAGTAAATATTTTTCCGTTCCAAATAATAAAAAAAAAAAATAATTAAATATATACACAGAATTTTCGAACTTTGCGCCGACGAATTTTAAGCTGACGCGTGCGCTGGTCGTAACGAAGCTGTCTCGATATGAAGTGGAGCAACTGCGTCATCCGGAACTCTCACGCGAGCAGTTGGATCAGAAGCTACGGGATCGTGGCACCGATGTGGAAATGCTAATGTATTTGCACAATCTCCATAAGGACTTTGAGCGTCGAGTTGTGCAGAGCTTTCAGGATGTAGGATGTGAGGTTAAGCTGTCCAGCAGGTGCGTCCTTGTTATGACTG
This sequence comes from Drosophila putrida, assembly GCA_037043535.1. NCBI lineage: Eukaryota > Metazoa > Arthropoda > Insecta > Diptera > Drosophilidae > Drosophila > Drosophila putrida. The sequence goes on along the minus strand of JBAMBI010000160.1, from coordinate 4,935,631 downwards.
TGCCTTTATTATTTAGACCTCGATTCTAGTACATATAATTCTAACGTTTGTTTGTCTGTTGTGTATTTGTTGTGGCTATGTCTGGTGTGTCGTCATCGTCAACGGTTATTTGTAATCATGCTCGTGAAAAATGACCAAATCAAACAACAAATTGTAATTCCCTGCATCCACATAATGTGCCCCTGTCGCTGTTTGACTTTATTAAACAAGCAGACTTGAATTTAGAAGCTCTCTCAGCAAGGATGTCATGAGTTGGGCGGATGTTATAGTGCCCGTTGGTGGCGATGGCACCTTCCTGCTGTCCGCTAATCGGGCCAGTCCATTGTTTGCACTCAGTCAGCAGAAAACGCCAATCGTCGGCTTCAACTCGGATCCGAAGCACTCGGAGGGTCGCCTCATGTTGCCCAAACACTACTCGGAAAATCCAGAAGAGGCCGTGGAACGCATTAAAAATGTATGAATTTTCTATCGAATTTTAATAACTATGGACATACTATATATATAATATCTATTACTTAAACAGGGTGACTTTAAGTGGATACATCGGTCACGCATACGTACTACGCTGCTGGGCAGCAATGGAACGATTCCTGAGTCTACGGACTTGTTTAGGCACACGGCAGTCAAAATGGAGCAAGTGACAACGTCACCTGAGGTACTAGATGATAATGTGGCCACCAAATACAAGGCCAAAATGAAACGCGTTCTGCCCTATCTGGCGTTAAACGAGGTAAGCAATTAAATTGACCCGTTAAGGCAGACTAATCTAGTTCAAATCCTTGCTCACAATAGGTATTTATTGGAGAACAGCTTTCGGCTAGAGTTTCCCATTTGCAGCTGGTACTGAACCATCAGGATTTGGTTAACAAAACAAAATGCTCTGGTCTATGCGTAAGCACTGGCACTGGATCTACATCCTGGCATACTAGCATTAATCGCATCACCGGATGTGACGTGGACGGTCTACTGCGTACGCTTCCCATTGCCGATACGCCGGAAATACAGAAGGTGCTCGAAAATTGTGAAGAAATTGCACAGACGTACAATCAAGGATTGCTCTTTGCACCCGATGATCCTCGATTGTGCTACTCCATTCGAGAGCAAATCTGTGTAGGTGTCTGGCCATCTCCAAAGACCTTCAAGTCACGCGATTTCGTGCAAAGTGTATTCATCGAGTCACATTGCATAGATGCCAGTAAGTAACAACTGAGAGGATTAAGACTCATTTAGGTTAATATCCATTTTCATATCCTATAGATCTGGTGATTGACGGCAGCATATCATATCCGTTTAACGATGGTGCTAAAGTGCTGCTTGAGGTATATCCTGAGGATGCGTTGCTTACAATCAACCTAGACTGAAACTTCAAACTGAAATAAGAAAAGTGCCTACTCTGAAATCTTGAAGGCTGCAATTGCTGCATTTTGTTTAAGCATGTCTGAAATTTTGAAATTACATACATATTTAATAATGCGTTTTGCAACTGCTTAGTAGTGTAAGCTCAAAAGTTATTTGTTATAAAACATATACACATTTATTTAAGTTTAACTCTTTACTTTTGCCTTTCGCTTCACAATTGATATCTTCTCCGATGCAGGTTTATCCTTGACCATTTTGTCTTTACCCAATTTCAATTTCTTCCCTTCCTTTATGCCACTATCCGTACCCTTTGACGGACGTTTTCTAAATTTCTTCTCAAAGCGTGCGCTGTCCACGGACTTAAAGCGTTCATCAAGCAACATTGCTTTACCTTCCTCACTGGCTGCTGACTCTATTTGTTGCTGCTTACGCTTGCGACGTATTTCTCGTAGCTTATCCTTTTGCTGTTTACGGTAGCTGTAAAGAGATTATAATTTATGTATTTATTTAAAAGATGTTTCAGTGGGCTTACCGCGCCTCCATTTCGTCTGGATCCTTGCCTTCCATTATCCAAGTCTTGCGTCTGTAGTTTTGAGCACGTTCATCAAAATCATTGTTATCCAGCTTCATTTCAGATTCGCGACGAGTCACATTCACTTGCATAAAAATACGCTCCACCATGCGCTCTAAACATTATTGAAAAGGATAAACATGGGTGAATATATGTTGTTTGTACTTGATGTTGATACGTACGATCAATGGGATGTTCGGTTAACTTAGTGTTAATCTCTGCTTCGATGGCGGCCAGGAGTTCCATATCGCGGGGAAATCGAAATATAGATATCGACAATCCCTGCCGTCCTGCTCTGGCTGTGCGTCCCACACGATGAATATATTCCTTAGGTGTGCGCGGTAGCATATGATTAATAACCAGCTGCACACTGGGTATGTCAAGACCTCGGGCCGCAACATCTGTGGCAATAAGCGTGCGTACTTGATTTGACTTGAAGCGACTGAGCGCTGCTACGCGTTCCTTTTGTCTCATAAAGCCATGTAGGCAAACATTCTCAATTTCCATATTACCCAGTGTCATCGAAAGCAGTTGGCAGTATCTGCAATGACCAATAAGTATGATAATATTCATATACTTACAGTAATGTAATGTTGCACTTACTTCTTAGTGTTTGTAAAAATCATAACATTGGCATTTTCATTCTGCTCTCTATATTTACGCAGAGATTCAATTAGCACCATATCCCGATCATAGTCGGCGCATAGTAAATAACGCTGGTCGAGGGTGTCCACGGTGGCCACATCAGAGTCCTCTGACCATTCTATGCACTATATTGAAAACAATAAATTCTAATAAAAGCAATTTAAATACACATAAAGTAAATACTCACATCCTTTGCTATCGGAAATATGCTGGAATCCTTAATGAAGTCCTTCATTGTGGCCGAGAAGAACAAGTTCTGACGGGTTTTCGGTAGACAACTTTCGATTATGGCTAAGCTTTCATCAAAATCTCCATTGAGCATGCGATCCGCCTCATCCACGACCAAATACTTTAAATTATCAAAGGAAAACGTGTCACAGCCCGTCAAGTGATCTGCCAGACGACCTGGCATGGCGACAACAATGTGTGGCCGCTGCATTAGCTTCTGGCTCTCAATCATTTGATCTGTGCCACCAGAAACGACGCAAACACGCAAACCCATTGGCTGACCTGCCACCAGAAACTGCTCAGATATTTGGTATGCCAGCTCATGTGTGGGTGTCAGCACCAAAGCAAAATGACTGACAGGCTCCTCACTCAATTTCTCCAATATGGGCAAGGCAAAGGCAAACGTCTTGCCAGAGCCTGTTTTAGCAGCACCAATGCAATCTTTTCCGGACAAAATCGCTGGTATGCAGTGTTCTTGGATTGGCGTCGCACTCTTGAGGCCTGGTAAAAGGTCATTTTGTTAGCATTATTCGTTGGCATTATTCTGTTTTCACGAGGCTTACCTAATTTCATCAGCTGCTTGGCCAGCCAAGGACGCAAGCCCAGTTTTTGGAAGGAATTTGTCTCTTTTCGCTGCATATTTGAAGCACAAACAGCAACCAAAATAAACACAACGTGCACAAAACCAGGGCTGTTGTAATAACGACTTCGATAGCCGATATATTTCAGTTTGCTATCGATTAGTGAATCACTGCAAAATAACGAATAAAAACAAACGCAGCTGAGGTGTTTGAGTTTCTGATTCTGATGAAATGAAACTAATAGTGTACACTGTACACAGACAGAGATAAGTCAGAGTTGTAGTTAGTACGGCAATAACAATAAGAAAACAATAACAAGATGGAAGCGGATGCAGAAGCAATTCCGAGAGCTGAGTCACTTAATGTCTTGTGTGCCATTTGCAATGAGTTTTACAACGCAAATGATATAATATATACAACAAGTAGTTGTGGCCATGTATTCCACAAAGGATGTCTTGACCGTTGGCTCAATCGTTCCCATACGTGTCCACAATGTCGTGCCAATTGTCATCGCCAGCGTACACATCGTATATTCTTGAACTTCGCCGAACGAACCGAAATGGAGGAAGAGCAAAATATGGAACGCTTGCAAATCCAGTGGGTACCGATGGATTTAACTGATCCTCCTGCTGCTGTTGACCTTGAAGGTGCCGTTCAATGCGGTACAGATCACGAGGGATTCGATACGTACGTGTCTCGAGTTTATTTTGACGACGATCTTCTACCGGCTAACTATGTACCGCAAAAGAAAGGAGTCTACGCACCATGGGGTTGCTCTGCTCACTTTCTCAACACGGAGGCCGACTTGTTGGTCCTCACGGATTGTGAAATCAAATGGGAGCCAGCGTCAAATGGCAATGTTCCTCCGAACGCCCTTAAATCTGGTTACTCCGAAACCGGCGAAGTCTTGTACACTGGTCGTGCTGTATATGAGGGTCGTACAATTCTTGGAAAAGTGCATCCGTCCCATAGAGTTTTGTATATGCCTAATAATCGCGCTGAAGTGTGCTCTGGAACCTATGAAGTCTTGGTGGTGACACCCAAGGAACAGGCCGAACGTTAATCGAAATCAAATTATCATCATCTGTGGTTCTTTTAAACAATACTAATCTCGATGCAATGCATGTCAAATATCTTGTATTGTTAAATGTTTTCAAAAATTTTCTTATTAATAGCTTTTAAAATATATATTTTATATTTCATCTGAAAGTATTGTAAATATTTGCGGTGAATTGAGCTCTCAAAACTGTAAAGTCTTGGTGGTTACACCCAAAGATCATGTGGGGTTGTTTTAAACAGCATCTTTAAATACCTTGTAGTGTTGAATGGTTAAATATTTACTTAATAGGTTTTAAAATAAATTTCAAATGTCAACTCAAAGTCTTGGAAATATTTTTTATTAAAGATGTTAGTGTCAGGCTATGCATATGTATTAAAACACATGTACATATAGTATATATCATCTAATATTTAAACGTTTGTTATACTTAAAATACGTGTATGTATCTGACTATAACTATGCATATATATATTTTTCATATATTCAATTTAATTATTTTCAATTCTCTTTCTGGCTCTTTGTTGTTTCAACAAATTGTCACATTAACAATGCTTCTTCAATTTATCAATTATTTATAATAACTTTCTTTATAAGGTATGCATGTAAATGTGTGTGTATATATATATTTCTCTTAATAAATCTTCTGAATCTGATTTGTAACATGATATTAAGGTATATGTTTATGTATATTTAGCTAAAATACAACTTGCGCAAATTGCATGTAACATTTAAACAACAAAATTTTATTCATACAATTATAATAGAAATAGGATTTTATGTTTCATGTTTATGACTTTTGTACTTAGTTTCTAAGAAAAAATGTATCAAACATGCTGGTGTATAATTATGAATGTACCTATGTATATTATGTGTACATATGTATGTATTTATGTGTGTGAGTGTGGGGGTGTATATATGTATGCTGATTGATCCGTCGTGACTACAATAGATATTTACAATTGCTTTATAGATTATAGCATTCTTTCCGATTTTACTATTTGTATTTGTTGTTATGTTGCTTGAGCCTGGCTAGATTGTGATTAGTTCTATTTATTTGAGGCGGGACTTGGAGATTGGATGCAAATGGCCACGAGATAAGTTCAACATTTGAGCTCAATTGTAGATTACAAAACAGTCTCTACACGATTATACAGTATACAACGTTTATAAACAAACGGCACAACTATTATCTAATAATTGAAAAATTATATGCTTAAAATCCGTAATAAAAAATACAAAAATCAAAAATATGCAATTACAAAGTTTAGTGGAGAGCAAATTATTACGAGAAATTGGGGCAGGTAGAAATGTTACAAACAAAATCTCGTTGCAGACTTTTAAACATCTAAATTACTTTACAAAATGATACTCGTGCTTTTTGTTATCACTCCCCATTCATCATTTGTAGTTTTTACTGCGACAATGTACTTTTGCTCTTTTGCAGCGCGCACTTCTATCTCATTTCTTTGACGACAGATAGTTCATGTACTTTGTGGTCTGCTGTGCATTACGCACCAACTCACTGTCATCCTTGCCAGCCTCATGCCAATTGTCAGCGTTTTGACGCTGTGGCTGCTGTTGTGACTGCTGCTGATGCTGATGTGGTGGATGCCCCTCTTGATGCTCCTGTGGCTGGTGTATATTTGGCTGTGAGCGACGAGTAAAGTTGCGATGACGCTGTGGTTGATGTTGATGCTGGTGTTGATTATGATGTGGTGGTGGCTGACGGCGATCAAAAGTACTGGACGCTTCACTTGCCAAACTGCTCTGGCTGCTGTAACGCGGAAAGCTACGTGGTCCACCTCCGCCTCCACCTCCGCCACCACCGCGTGTTGGACTCTGAGTATAGCGATAATTGGGCTTTCTGGCTCCTTCATCCATTTGGGATTTGGGTGGACGTGGGAGCGTGCGAGCACGCGATGAGCTGCGACTATTTGACTCCGGTCCATTTGAGTTAAATGCACAATTCTCATCTTGATATGATTTGTTTATGGCTGTATTGGATCTTCGCCAGGTCTCGCTATGAATCTTCTGATGATCCTTGTTTTGTTGACTATGGTGCTGTTGCTGCTGTTGTTGTTGTTGATGTTGTTGTTGTTGCTGTTGCTGCTTTTGGAAGCGAGGTGGCTTGTCGTACGTGTTACGATTGTGATTGTTATAGCGCCCGCCGCGTTTGTAGTTGTTGCCTCGCTCATAGTTGCTAATGTAAGAGCGTTCGCTGCGATCATCGCGCTGGTCCCAATTTGAATTAACAATGCTGTTATAATTAGCGCCACCGCCAAGATTGCGTTCATAACGCTCTTGCGAGTGCTTCCTGCGATCGTGTATGCTGTATAAACGCAGATTGTTCCCGCCTTCGCTTCGCACACTATGATGATCGTCGTCACAACTGATGCTGTATCGCCGCTGTTGATCTTGACGTGATCGTCCATTCTGATCACCATCATTCGTGCGATTGAAACGAGTCTTGCGCCAGCTGGGCAATGGTTTGGTCTCGTCGCGATCCTCGCTGCTAGCCATGGATGGATACTGATCGGAGCTGATGCTACTGCAAAGGATCTCAGTTTAAATCACACTCGCATTGGAGACTTTCTTTATTTACTTACTCGGCATGCAGAGCCTGTGAGTGAGACTGCTTTAGGGGACGCGGCGCATGGCGGGGCTGGTATCCTCGCCTGGCTTGACGTCCAACATTGGACGTATCATGGCTTTGATATGCAATCCCAGTGTTTTCACTGTGAAACTGCTGATGGTCATCGCCATTGCCTCCCACATCGCCGTATCCAATGTCACACAGGGAATCCTCGCAAACCTGCTCGCTCCATTTCTTTGGCACTTCCTGTGCCGAAGTATTGGCACTGCTGCCGTTCTCCTCCTCACTGTATGAGGCGGACTCATGCTTTCGGCTGTACGTATCTGCCTGTGATTGGACCTCCTCACCATTGTTGTTATTAATGCTATCATCCTCGTCATCATCGACAACCAGGTAGTCTGTGTACATGGCCTCCAGCTCATTGCCCACATGCTTAAAATGGCTGTAAAACAAGTCGAGCACCATTAAAAGCATTGCTTTTACTTTGGCAGTCAACGCTGGTTGCATGATCAGATGCCGCCTAACATGATACAGCAGTTGATCGATATCCGCCTTGTGTCGTGTTCTCATTATTTCTCCATTGAGCGTTATCTGTGACAGCACCAAACGGGCCAGGCGAGTACTCATCACCACTGTGGTGTCGTTAATTTCACGCGTTAACAAATTGAGCAGGGAATCGCCCAAAATGGTTATCGGTGCATTATCCGCCAGCCTCACACGATGATAATACTCGCCCAGCAGTGTTATTGAGTTATACAAACGATTCTTGTCGTGCTGTCGATACGCATCTGCATTGAGAAAGTTCGTCTCCAGGATTTTAAGCATTGCGCTGCGCACCTTTGTCTCCTTCATCGCCAGGGCATCAAAGTTGCGCGACGAGAACAATAAAGCGAATTTCAAAGCTGTTTCGGCGTCGTTTAAAGCTTTGCTGTTCATGTAATCCATTGATTCGCTGCAAGAAATTTAATGAGAACTATAAATCAAATATGTCATACAAAAGCAGGCAAAGAATTTTTGAAAATTTTAAAATCTGTGAAACCCTAACAAGTTCATTAACGATGTAAAGGAATGAGATAAGCTTTCTTTGCTCTTTATTTACAATAAAACGCCAACGAAATATTGTTACCAGGTGAAAATTTCACTTAAATGAACTAGTTATTACTGTTGCCACAAATATGAAAATACAACAGCATACGAGGTTGCTTGATAAGCTGCAAAAAGTTTTGTTTGTACTGCTTAAGTAAAATAAATAACAAAATCTATGCTACACGCAGGTACTTACATACATATATGTGTGTATGAACATAGATATTAATACATACATAGATTTCGTTTATCGAAAACGTGCATCACTATACCTTTTTTGACCCTGTACTCTAAGAAAGTACAAGGGTCTATTAAGTTTCGGATAAAAAACTGTGCTTAACAGGCAGAAGGAGTCGGAACAGGCCCCATACAGTATATATGTAAGTATATTCTTGATAAGCATTAACAACCGAGTCTTTTTTGTAAATCTTATTTACTTTAAGAACTTGAGACAGCAAACTTGGTAAAGGTTTCTTTACACCTTGTCCAGATCAGATACATAAAAAGTTTAAGATGTTTTGTTTTAGCCACTATTGGCCCTTTCCCATAAGTACAGGGTCTTCCACTGTCATGGTTGCTCTACTGTAGCTTTATTGATATTTTATTGCTTATCCAACTGGCGGGAAAATGACATACTCTTTTATTCTCTTGCTCTCTGACGATCTACCAAACTCTCAATTCTACTTTTGCTCTGCAATAATTTACATATGAAAATTGCTGTGAACTGCGACACCGTTTTATAAAGGTTGTAAATATTAATATACGTTCTGACGTACGTGCAACTTACGTACATATATAGATAGATATGTATGTTTATACGGAAATAAACGTACATACTAGCCAATAACATTACACATGTACATACATATGTACATAAATATATATTTATGTATTAATCATCAATGGACGACGCCATGCATAAATATACATACATATGTGTATGTACATGTACAAATTTATATACATACATACATACCATAGCATCGATTCGTCGCGCACAATGTTGCAGAAATCCGTTTCGATTGCCTTTATTTTGTTGTTCAAGATAATGCCGTCGTCCTGCAGGTTAAGGCCACGCATCATTGTGATAATGTGATCGTATGGACAACCACCTGTTGGTATCATATAATTGCTTGTGGCGCCTGTATTCAGCATATTACAGACTTCGCGCAACGTTTGCACCTCGCTGCCAACAACAACGCCGCCGTTGCTCCCGCTGCTGTTGCCGCTGTCCGCACTAACACTGTTGTAATTGTTGTAAGTGTAGGCGGTGCTGTTGGTGTTGCTGTTGTTACTATTGTGATTACTGCTAATCATATTAGTATTAGCCATTTCTTGTGATCGTTTCCGCTTTTATTGTTGAAGCAATTGTTTTTTCTCTTGTAGTTCTAGTTCTTACTGTTTGCGTTTTCCTCTGCCTCTTTATGTTTGTACTGGGCTACCACCAACAACAGCTCAACTTATTGACAAAGGTGTCGAAATGCGCATAAAATTTCACCTTTCATTCACTTTGCGGTGTTGCATGGAACTCACCCAAGACTTTCTGTTGATTTTAGTTTAAGAAAGGGATTATTTTAAATGCACAAATCTATTAAAATCTACTTTATTTTATTTTAATTTATTTATTTTAGTGTGTTTGTGCTGGCTACTAGGTTTGTTGGAAAATATAAATTTATCGATATATCGATAGATTTTTCTCGTTTTTGGTGATTACTTTTCAAAAAAAAAAAAAAACTACTCAAATGAAATTGTACTCTTTTTAGCGACAAGAAGCATTAAAATTTAGATTTTCCATACATTTTTGAAAGAGTGTTGTCGATTTTCGTGAACTTTGAGAACATGTTTGAGCAACTTTTTCCTTGAGGGTTTTACGGGAATCCTAACATTTACTAAAATGAGTCGCTTCATTTTTAACAAATTTGTAACTACATTGTTTTCTATCAATTTGATCTTGTTTTTTTTTTTTTAAATATAACTGTATAGAAACAAGACCGATCACAATATCAATTTCATATTACATTTATAGTACAAAATATCCCGAAACCCAAACTCTAGTAAAAAATATGCCATGACCTATTGTGAATGAAGTAATGCAGTTACTTTCGAAAAATGTTTGTATCGATTTAATTTGCATTAAAAAAACTCAATTTTTTACTGTGTTATAAAATATGTAATTTGTATAAATAAATGATTTATCTAAATATCATGTATATGGTCTCATAAGTGTATTCATAATTTCTCCCCTTGACGATATTAAATAAATTACTTTCACCATCAGTGCTCCAAATCCAAGGACGACTCTGTAGAAATAAAACGTATATCAATAAATTAATAAAAAAAATATCAATAGTTACTACTCACCGTTTTTGTGCAGTAATTTTTATAAAGATTGACTTGCAGCGGCTTATTACGGTTCTGGACAATTTGTAATACGTCAAACTTGTAATAATCAAAACAAAATATACACTCCTCAAAACTTAAAAACTCAACGTTGTCGATGTTGAACATTAACCTATTTAAAGTGCTTTTTTCTCCGATACAGCAGCTTTTGAAATACAACTGCTGTATCTTATCAAAATTTTGACTAGCAAAACGGTAATGGTCTTGCACTGTATAGTTATCCGTGACAATTTTAAGAACATCAATGCGAACACCAGCTGTGATAATAGTTCGAAATGTCTCACTTGTCATGCATGTCTCCAAGATTTTGAGATGGAGATTTTTTGAAAAGCCTCCTAATTTCTCGAGAAGTAATTTAAGCGTATTTAGTTCCATTGGCCCGCAAAGGGTTAACTCTTTCAAATTCTTCAAATCTTTTAAGCGATCCTGAAACCATGGTAACTCTTCCAAATCAAATTTGATTGATTCTAGATTCTCCACACACTCCATCGGCAGTTTTAAATCAATGGTTAAGAAATCTCTTTGAGCTGGAATGCAGAGATTTAATTCTTTAAGCTGAAGAGATTTCATTATCTTTACCAGGTTATCTAATAAAAACCGCTTGCAATGTGTCAGTGTAAGCCGTTCCAATTGAGGAAAATTGGAAAAATGTACTCCCGAAAAATTTCCTTGCGGACTAAATTTAATCAGATTTGGAAACGATTTAATGATTTTCGGTATATCTGCATCGGTCAAAAGCATTTTTGGAACGGTTGCAAAGCGAAAATCATGCACTTTTGGATAAACTTTGCTGGTAAGCACTTCAAACTGTTCCCATGTCATCAATCTTAAACGGATCACTTTTACAGTATTGCAAATGGATTGAAAAAAATGATCCAATTGCTCATTAGAAAACTGAGATTCAAACAAGGAAAGGTTGACCGTTTTGTACTGGGAGCTCCAAGCAAAGGACATCAAGTTGAAAAAGCGTGGATGCACACCTATTATAGTTAGCTGGGATTTTAGGTCCAAATAGCTCAGTATACGTATAATAATATCATCGTTCAGAGCCTCCATTTTTACTTTAAAGAAAAAGAGAAAGATTTAAATCAAAATTTTTACTTCAAATTAACCTCAACCGTATTGAAATCACTTTATTTCGCCTTATATCGATAAAAGAAAATCGACAATGACAATTCACATCCAACTTCACGGTACTCGGCGGACATGGACAGCTGATTTGCGACAGTCTGGCAGCTCGTAAGGTTTTTGAGGTAATCGCGAGACAATTTTAATTTATAAACATGCAAAAATATGACAAAATGGAAAAAATTGGTGAGGGCACTTACGGGACGGTGTTCAAGGGCCGCAATCGAGACACTATGGAAATAGTTGCCTTAAAAAGAGTACGTTTGGACGAAGACGACGAGGGTGTGCCAAGTTCCGCGCTGAGAGAAATTTGCCTACTGAAGGTTTGCTTTGCGATGTTTAGACACCGGACGTCATTTAAAAACTGAACGTCCAATCTTTTTTCTATAGGAATTGAAGCACAAAAATATCGTTCGGTTATGTGATGTGCTGCACTCCGATAAAAAACTGACACTGGTATTTGAACACTGCGATCAGGATCTAAAAAAATACTTTGACAGTTTGAATGGAGAAATCGATATGGCAGTGTGTCGAAGCTTTATGTTGCAACTGTTGCGTGGCTTGGCTTTTTGTCACAGGTGGGTGTTTTATTAGAGAACGATTTTAAAAAGAAATTTAACATACATCTATTTATTCTAGCCATAACGTTCTGCATCGAGATTTGAAACCGCAAAACTTGCTCATCAACAAGAACGGTGAACTTAAGCTGGCTGACTTTGGATTGGCCCGCGCATTTGGTATTCCCGTTAAATGCTATTCTGCTGAGGTGGTAACGCTGTGGTATCGTCCACCAGACGTGCTCTTTGGGGCTAAATTGTATACTACTAGCATTGATATGTGGTCAGCCGGCTGCATATTGGCGGAATTAGCTGATGCAGGTCGTCCACTTTTTCCAGGCTCTGATGTGATTGACCAATTGCTAAAAATATTCCGCGTGCTTGGCACTCCAACTGAAGAATCTTGGCCCGGTGTCTCGCATCTATCCGATTATGTTGCGCTTCCATGTACGTTTTTCTAACTACATATCGCTTACTAGAAGAGTGACATAACCCAAAGAACACGGTTTTTCAATTAATAATGCAGCAATATTTCTTACTTTTTTTTAAGTCGTGTCACTCGTCTAGTAATTAAGCGTTATTTGTTAGCTAAATAATGTGCTATTTAACATTATTATTTGGAACCCTTTTTAGCTTTTCCACCAATTACTTCGTGGAGTCAACTTGTACCAAGACTGAATTCAAAGGGCCGTGACTTATTGCAAAAACTTCTTGTGTGCCGTCCGAATCAGAGAATTAGTGCAGAAGCAGCTATGCAGCATCCGTATTTTACAGATAGCTCTTCTTCGAGTCATTAATTAATGTGGCAATCAAGTTCAATGTTGTTCTACGACTGTTTCAATAATATTTGAATAGATATTGTACGTATTTTTTAGGATCGTATTTTAAGTTTATATACATTGTTTTATCCTCCATTCAATGCAACTCTATTATATAGTTTTTACCAAATTATACCATGAGAATGCCATCAGTTGTAATATTTTAAATATACAGATTTAAGTAAATTTAAGAACCAAATTTGCAACTGTACCTAGTTCACTTAATATTTATAGAATAAATCTTCAAAAATATACATAACCGTTTGTAAACAAGTATCGTTATTATCACCCACTTGGAGGTAAGCATATAGGCCCCACAGAATCAACTAAGGGTTAAATCTAGAACGCAGCGCGCAGTGCGCCAGTCCAATTTTTAGTTGCTTTTTGTGTGTTTCCCGAACCGGTCGCTTATTTGCGTATTTATATCTCGAAAGCAAGAAGTTTAAATAAATATATATATAAATATATTTGCGTTATTTTTTATTACGAATCTCAATAATTTTCTAAGCAGCGGTGTTGTTAATGCGGGCTTGATAAGAGCATCGCCCAAAGGGAAATACAAACGATACCAAATACAGAGTGAAAAACAAATCGAGCCGAAATCGAAAGTAATTTCTAGTTTATTGCAATGACTTGGGGCTTTGTGACTTGTGGCCCAAACGAGGCACTAGTCGTATCAGGTAAATGCTATTATAAAAGACAATTACAAATGTAAGAAACTACTTGTTAATAAAATGGGTTCGGTAGCACCCCCAAATGACGTCACTGCTTATCGATTTTTATGTACAAGCAAAATAGAGACCGAAGCCGTGCGTGCGCACCAAACGAACGGCGTTACGACAAAATATATAAATACTAACAACAAACATACAAACATTGCACATTGTACAAAATGCACACACGTGCAAAACATACATATTTTGTTTTGATTTGCTTGTAAACAAAAAATATATAATCTTTGTTTTTGTTAGGATGCTGCTATATGAAGCCACTTTTAGTGCCAGGCGGTCGTGCCTTTGTCTGGCCTTCGATTCAACAAGTCCAGCGGTAAATAATGAAAATGACCTTGATAAGTGACATCATTTCATCCATTGAATTCGCCTCTTTTGCCTTTGTAGAATTTCACTGAACACTATGACGCTACAAGTGGAGAGTCCCTGTGTGTACACCAGCCAAGGCGTGCCCATCTCTGTGACTGGGATTGCTCAGGTGAAGGTACAGGGACAGAATGAGGATATGCTGCTGACAGCCTGCGAGCAGTTTTTGGGTAAATCCGAGTCGGAAATAAATCACATTGCACTCGTTACATTGGAGGGTCATCAGCGTGCTATAATGGGTTCTATGACCGTGGAGGAGATCTACAAAGATCGCAAGAAGTTCAGCAAGCAGGTTTTCGAAGTGGCATCCAGTGATTTGGCCAACATGGGCATCACTGTGGTGTCGTACACCATTAAGGATTTGCGTGACGAGGAGGTGGGTTATCTATTTAATCTAGTTGATTTAGAGTAAAGTAATAAATATGTATTATATATGCGACGGCACAATATTAATACAATGCACATATCAAGTTCTTTAGGAACGTCACTTATGTTTGAGTAACTAAAATATTATATATTTTGCATGTACATACATACGACTCATTGTTAAACTAACCAGGGCGACTCCAAGGTGCGTATGGATTGGTCCATGTTTTGGAGTCTTCTTTATCCATGACATTGTGACTTCTTTTCGTAACACGAACCGTATATTTATTAATCTTTACAGGGGTATCTGAAATCTTTGGGTATGGCACGCACGGCTGAAGTGAAACGCGATGCTCGAATTGGTGAGGCTGAGGCCCGTGCTGAAGCACATATTAAGGAGGCTATTGCCGAGGAGCAGAGGATGGCTGCCCGTTTTCTTAATGATACTGATATTGCCAAGGCTCAGCGCGACTTTGAGTTGAAGAGGGCTGCATACGATCTCGAAGTGCAGACTAAGAAGGCCGAGGCTGATATGGCATATGAGCTGCAGGCAGCCAAGACTAAGCAGCGCATCAAGGAGGAGCAGATGCAAGTGAAGGTCATTGAACGCACTCAAGAGATTGCTGTGCAAGAGCAGGAAATCATGCGTCGTGAGAAGGAACTCGATGCTACTGTGCGTTGTCCAGCTGAAGCTGAAAAGTATCGTCTGGAGAAAATTGCCGAGGCCAACAAGTTGCGTGTGGTGATGGAAGCTGAAGCCGAGGCTGAATCAGTAAGACTACAATATCTCATTTAAGATACAACACATATAAATGATGTTCATGCTTTTGTAGATTAAAATTCGTGGCGAAGCTGAAGCATTTGCCATTGCAGCTAAGGCTAAGGCTGAAGCAGAGCAAATGGCAATGAAAGCTGACGCTTGGCGTGAATATCGGGAGGCTGCCATGGTCGAGATGCTGTTGGATACGCTACCAAAGGTACAATGCGTCTTGTAGAACCATCATGAAGAACTCCTAATGTAATTCTCCTATTCGCAGGTGGCCGCCGAGGTGGCTGCGCCTCTATCCCAGGCTAGAAAGATTACAATGGTGTCCAGTGGCCAAGGCGATGTCGGTGCCGCCAAATTGACCGGCGAGGTATTGGCAATCGTCAACAAAGTCCCGGAGCTGGTTAAGAACATTACTGGCGTGGATATTGCCAGGGTACGTTCCAATTCAGAGTTTATTTAAGCGAAGCTACAGCAACAAGTGCAGCAAACTACAAAGCAAAACAAATGGCAATCAAAAGACTTGGTAGATAAATGTAGCTACATTATTTGAAGTTCTATGATTACATATGTTTCTTCTACAGTGTGGCAATTTCTTGTATATATTTATATAATTACTCGCTATTTAATTTTGAGTTTTCTCTATATATGTAATATGATTTTGCTTTAATTTGATTTATCTCTTTATTCTTCGTTTCAGTCTGTGCATGCTGGCTAAATGTCCGAATCCAAATTACTCCAAAAACACCACAAAGAATATATATATATTTAAACAATACGACAACATTTTTCAGAACAATTACTATATATAAAGCATTTACTCGTTGTTTGGTTCTTAACATTTTTGTATGTAACAGCGTATTTTGCACAAAACGTCAAACAGCAAAAACATATTTTGTACTCAATATAAGAATTATAAATAATATGTATTTATATATGTCTTTATACAAGGGTTCTACACAACCGTGGAATAAAGAGTTTTCCTTGAACGAGATAAAAAGTTGTTTAATTCAATTATTTTAGTTTTAAATAACCGCGCCAACCGGCTTGAATGTAAGCTGGAAGTGGCAGCGCCGATAGTTTGGCTGGGCTGTATTTTTGAAAATATCGATTTCTTTAACTTTTCCAAGTCTCAACCCTAATTATCACACGACTCAGCACTTTTCGACCCTTAAGCTGCCAACTCGTTTGCTTCTGTCCAGTTGGCAGCCCAGCAGTTATTCAGCTCAATCATTTGTGATTTTGTACAAGAGTTGTGCTCTTTTTTAAAGTCTTATAATTAATATAAAAAGCGCCAATTTGTATATTTAAGTTGAAAAGTTTAATCACAAATCATTTAATATGGCTGATTCCAAAGGGTAAGTGTAACTCTCACAAAATGTAGCGATAAAAGAAAGCCGACAGTCTGAAAGAGCTCGCGGTGAGACAGCTTCAATTTCGCGCAGTCATTGGCCCTAGAGAAAAAAGTACTCAAAGGCCACATAAGAAAATTGACTGAAAACTGTATACAAATGCGCGCCATGATATTTGGTAAAAGCAATAGATTTAGCATATATGTAATATATTTAATAGTTGATTGCAAACTGCACAATGCATAATTTACACTTATTCGTCTGAATTGCGAAACTAGGGCAAGCGAAAAGAAAAACGCCATTTGTCCATTTTCCGATTCGTGTTGTTGCTGTTGCTGTTGGTTTTGCAGCCCTTTCTTGTTTCTTTGTTGCCCAGGGATTTCAAGTTAGGGTTGATGTTGTTGTAATGGACGACATTTAGATATCCAAGTGAGCCAGGCAAACTATAATGCTAGTTTGATTTTATAAATGATAACGTTAATATATGTAAGTTACAACAAGATAAATCAAAACGGGAGTTACCCCAATTATAAATTAAAAATGTCCAACAACGATGGAGATAATAGCTCACATCCTTCGTCTTCGGATAATTCTGGCAGCAATAAGACCAAAAGCAACAACGACAATTATGATGTAGAACATTCCGTGAAAGTAGACAACGATATAACTGACTTTGTGCGCAGTTATAGGAATGAGCAGGAAGACAAGTTGAAGAAGAACATATTGGGACATCCAATTGCACAAAGCTCAGCTGATAAACGGTTCTTTGCTTATTTGTGTAACATTTATTTTAAGAAATACTTAACATTTACCTTTGTTTTAGCAGCGATGATCTCGCTACGGCAATTCTGAAGCGTAAGGATCGTCCCAATCGTCTCATTGTTGAGGAGGCTCAGAATGATGATAATTCCGTTGTGTCGCTTTCGCAGGTATGTTTAGTGATTAATTAAGGCCACGTCATCAGTTGATCATCAGCTCATTGGCACTAAACTTCAACTCATCGAATGTTCTGGCTTTCCATCTTAGGCGAAAATGGACGAGTTGCAGCTCTTCCGTGGCGACACTGTGATTCTCAAAGGCAAGCGCCGCAAGGAGACGGTCTGCATTGTTCTGTCGGATGAATCCTGCCCAGATGAGAAGATTCGCATGAATCGTGTTGTGCGCAACAATCTTTGTGTCCATTTGTCGGATGTTGTCTCCGTGCAGTCTTGTCCGGATGTTAAGTACGGCAAACGTGTGCGCATCTTGCCCATCGATGACACCACTGAGGGCGTTACAGGCAATCTCTTTGAAATCTATCTGAAACCTTATTTCTTGGAAGCCTATCGTCCCATTCACATGGGCGACAATTTCATTGTTCGTGCCGCTATGCGCCCAATCGAGTTCAAAGTAGTGCTCACCGATCCCGAGCCCTACTGCATTGTGGCACCCGAGACTGTCATCTTCTGTGATGGTGATCCCATCAAGCGTGAGGTAAGTTTTCTTTTCTTTGTACATAGATAATAAATAATAGGCGATTATGCGTCCAATTATCAACCCTATTATTATTATCCTACTCTAAGAAAAAGTATATATTCTTAATCAGAAAAACGAGATGAGACGATATCCATTATCCATATCATTATCCATATATTTTAATGTTTTGCTGTAGGAGGAAGAGGAGTCTCTGAATGCCGTTGGCTATGATGACATTGGCGGCTGCCGCAAGCAACTGGCCCAGATTAAGGAGATGGTTGAGCTGCCACTGCGTCATCCGTCGCTCTTCAAGGCAATTGGCGTTAAGCCACCCCGTGGAATACTTATGTACGGTCCACCTGGTACCGGAAAAACTCTTATTGCACGTGCTGTTGCCAATGAGACTGGCGCCTTCTTCTTTTTGATCAACGGACCAGAGATTATGTCAAAACTTGCTGGTGAATCCGAATCGAATTTGCGTAAGGCATTCGAGGAGGCCGAAAAGAACTCTCCGGCTATTATTTTCATTGATGAAATCGATGCAATTGCTCCCAAGCGTGACAAGACTCACGGAGAGGTGGAGCGTCGTATTGTGTCTCAGCTGTTGACGTTGATGGATGGCATGAAGAAGAGCTCCCATTTGATTGTCATGGCGGCCACCAATCGTCCCAATTCCATCGATCCGGCTCTGCGTCGCTTTGGACGTTTCGATCGTGAAATCGATATTGGTATTCCCGATGCCACAGGCCGTTTGGAGGTACTGCGGATACACACCAAGAACATGAAACTTCACGAGGATGTTGATCTTGAGCAAATTGCGGCTGAGACACACGGTCATGTGGGTGCCGATTTGGCATCTCTCTGCTCGGAGGCAGCTCTTCAACAAATCCGTGAAAAGATGGATCTGATCGATCTGGACGATGACAAGATTGATGCCGAAGTGCTGGCCTCTCTGGCTGTCACCATGGAGAACTTCCGCTATGCGATGACCAAGTCCAGTCCATCGGCTCTGCGCGAAACTGTTGTGGAGGTACCCAACACCACCTGGACAGACATTGGTGGTCTGGAGAGTGTCAAGAAGGAGTTGCAGGAACTGGTACAGTATCCAGTCGAGCATCCCGACAAGTTCCTCAAGTTTGGCATGCAGCCCAGCCGTGGCGTCTTGTTCTACGGTCCACCCGGTTGTGGTAAGACGCTTCTGGCCAAGGCCATTGCCAACGAGTGCCAGGCGAACTTTATATCTGTTAAGGGTCCTGAGCTGCTGACCATGTGGTTCGGCGAGTCCGAGGCCAATGTGCGCGACATCTTTGACAAGGCACGCTCTGCGGCCCCTTGTGTGCTCTTCTTTGATGAGTTGGATTCGATTGCCAAGTCTCGTGGTGGCAATGCAGGTGATGCTGGCGGTGCTGCCGATCGTGTCATCAACCAGATTCTTACCGAAATGGATGGCATGGGTGCCAAGAAGAATGTTTTCATTATTGGTGCAACCAACAGGCCTGACATCATTGATCCAGCCATTTTGCGTCCGGGTCGCTTGGATCAGTTGATCTATATTCCATTACCCGACGATAAGTCGCGTGAGGCTATCCTAAAAGCCAACTTGCGTAAATCGCCCCTGGCCAAGGAGGTCGACCTAACATACATTGCCAAGGTAACACAGGGCTTCTCTGGCGCCGATTTAACTGAGATCTGTCAGCGTGCCTGCAAATTGGCCATTCGCCAAGCAATCGAAGCAGAGATTCGTCGCGAAAAGGAGCGGGCCGAGAACCAGAACTCTGCAATGGACGTAAGTTCACACTTCGCACATCAAATTTGGCCAATATTAATATTATTTTATTATCTGCAGATGGATGAGGATGATCCAGTGCCGGAGATTACGCGTGCACATTTTGAGGAGGCAATGAAGTTTGCTCGTCGTTCCGTGTCGGATAACGACATTCGCAAATATGAAATGTTTGCTCAAACTTTGCAGCAGTCGCGCGGCTTTGGCCAGAACTTCAGGTGAATCAAACAAAATGCAACGTTTCTTTTTAGAGTTGTTTATTAACTGTGATTTTTCTTTTTGATTACAGATTCCCCGGTAACGCCGGCAATACCTCAGGGTCTGGTACCAACATGCCAGTTAATTCGCCAGGCGACAATGGCGATGATGATCTTTACAGTTAGATTTCTAGTTTTACACAAGGCAACAACAATTTTTTAAATGAATTTTTCCTCCTACAAAAAAATTAAAGAACAGAAATACAATCCGAGCAACAAAAACATACATATTTTAAACCCACATTTGGAGTCTGGAGGCAAAAAGCGGCAACCATGAGCAGCACCACCAGCACTAGCGTCATCAGCAGCGTCAGCATTAGAACCATCCATAAGAACAACAACATAAATTATAACTTGATAATATTGTAATTCCAATTATGGATCACATTGTAATTCTTAATTGGCGGCCCAAAAAAAAAAAACAAAAAAAGAAAAATTAGAAAAGCAAAAGTATGCCTCACTTATCATTCGTGCAGTAGCGGTCGGAGCTGAACGATCGAAATCGGAGTTCTTTATACATTATATAATGATAATAAACAATACACATACATATAAAAATAACTACATAAACATATATTAAACACCGTAAAATTATAAGTGTATTTGGAGCTACGTTTTTAAGTGAATAAAAATTATAAAGTCGGAGATAGAATTTTGATGATGAAAATGATAGAATGGAAACAATCGACTATCTTTATAAGATACAACTTTTTGCGGATGGGAATGGGGAAAATTCCGATTGGAGAAACTTTTGAATAATAATACTATACGATTTGTGTGAAATAAAACAGCATATAAGTAATTTGTGTTTTAATCGCTTTTATTAAACTTGTATTCATTCGTCATGTTTGCCTCTGCACTGATTGCGTCACAATACCCGGTATCTGATCCTATAACTTATATAGTTAGCTATTTACGATATCCATGCCAATATTTGCTGCGCCTTAAATGACAAATTCAAATAAATATATATTTTGGCATTGGTAAATGAAAAGCAAATAAATTTCAAGTTTTCTTTTATCAGCAGCTTCTGTGGCGTTTCAATTGAATATAATTTTCCTTAAATTTATTAACGCCTATTGCAAGTTTCCAATGAAATTTTCTTTCTGGTTTTCTTTAGCAGTGTCTACACTTGAAATATTCTCATTAAATACATACATACATATTTTTGTTTTCTTTTTGTATTTTTTTTTGTTTGTTACACATACATAATTAAATATGCTCTATGCATAAATTACAACACAACAGTTAAAATACAAATAGTTTGAATTTTTATTTCTAGCGCTTTTTGAAAATTTTAATTTGTTTTTTGTTTATTTTTTTTTCAACATTTTTATTGAGCTTTGCTTGTTGTTGCTTAAGTTTCAGTTTTAGTTTGTGTGTGTGAGTGTGTGTGTGTGAGCGAGTATGTGTGTATGGCTGTTGATGTGCGTGTGTGTATGCGTGTTATGTTGTTATTTTTTGGAAGAAAATGGCCAGCACTTTCAGCTTCTTAAATAATTAGTTTCGCTTCATAATTTCTATCATATTTATTTTCTTTATTTCTCTTTAGATATTTTTATATACGCCTTGTTTTTGTATTTTTTTTCAAGAATTTTGTTGCTTTAAAGTCTTGAACATAGACTAGACACCAATTAGTAGTAGTATGAAGGATTAAACATATTTTTTTTTTGATTTATTATTATACTAATTACTCTTTTTTCATTTCTTTTCTTTTATTTCGTTTTGTATTGTTTTATTTTTGTCACGTGTAACAAGTTTTTGTTTTTCTTCTTTAATTTATGATATTTATGTTTTTATTATATTATTATAAGTAGTTTTGTGAACACCTGTCGACTGTTGGTATGCCAGTTAAATTGTTTATATGCTTTTACATAACTATACTCGTATGTATATGTTTACCATTATTATTATTATTAGGTTTTTAAAGGTCTAAGATTTGTTTTAGTTACGCATTTTACAAACAATAAAGTAACGTTTATAAAGTACTGGAGTTTGGGTTTACCATATTTAAGCTCATTTCAGTTATAAGTATATAAATACAGATACATTTACATGTTTCCCTCTGTTTATGTATGTATATGTACTAGAGTTTAGAGTATAAAAGGGAAAGGAGTGTGGGTGGAGAGGTAGGGGTGGTGTAAAACGCATAAACAGAAACTATTAGTAGTTGTGATTTTTGAAATTGTAAACAAAACTCTACTAAGTACACATCTATACCTTTGATATTGCTTTACTTTGCTTTGCTTCGCTTTTTTCTCTAACTACAATAGACTCTGTTAGGACTCTTTTTATTGAAGCCTATTTACCATATAAACCATAATCAATTACCATATAATAACTGAGCAGATCTGATTATTTGCTTGCGCTAGATATTTCATATTCATATTCAAAGATTTTCTAAGTTGATCCCATGCAACATATACAATATATTGATTGTGCCTTTAGCCTTCTCTTTTGTAGAGCCAAT
Source organism: Drosophila putrida (assembly GCA_037043535.1). Classification (NCBI taxonomy): domain Eukaryota; kingdom Metazoa; phylum Arthropoda; class Insecta; order Diptera; family Drosophilidae; genus Drosophila; species Drosophila putrida. The sequence goes on along the minus strand of JBAMBI010000160.1, from coordinate 4,913,059 downwards.
TAAATTGGAAATTGAAATAGAAATTTAAACGATTTGAATAATGTGTTTAACTATTAAATTTCGCCTATATTGAGATCGATCGTCTTGTGCTGTGCTGTTAAACAAGTTGAAATTTTTTGAAAGAGGTTAACATTTGAAATAGATCTGTGGAAAATGTTGAAAGAGCTTGTTACTGGCTCGCTGGAAACCCAAAAACAAAAAGTATCTCTTGATATTTAACGGGTAAGGGTCCATAACATTTCTTTAGCGTGTCTCATATATGTATATAATTCTTTTTTAAACAATTTCAAAGTATTTATTTTGAATTTATATGCTGAAACATTTCATCAGTTTTTTTTTTGTTTGTTTCTTTATGTTTTTTTTTTGTAGTTTTTTTTCGTAAACACTGCAAGCAGCAAATTTACATATAGACTAGTACAATGATTGGTTTTTTACTTTATTTTATAAATAAATTAGATTTGTTTTATGCATATGTGTAGTTTTTACTTTATATAAGTATTTGTATTTCTTGTTGTTTCTTTGTAGATATAAACTTTTTGTTTGATGTGTGTTCATTTGCGACTATTTGATATATCATTCTTCTTTTATTATATTTAATAAACAATACACGTTGTTGTTGTTGTTGCTTCGATTATTAAACTTATTTCATAAGCTAAACGAGTTTTCTGTATATAGTTTTTGCTTCTATATTGTGCTAAATTATGCGTAAATCAATTGATAACAAATTAGTATTATAATTATTAATATATTAATAATAATAATAATAAAAGTAAGAAAAAAACAAGACTATTAACTATGCACTTAACATTTCTTTTGAGCTAAGGACACACAAAAAAAATTGATTTTCTTTGTTTCTTTTCTATTTTGCCCAATTTGTTTTCTTCTCAGGGTTGTTTTCTCGATTTGTTTTTTGTGTTTTTGTTTTGTTTTGTTTCAATTAAATACATTAAATTACAATTGCTAATACATACAATACAATATTTATTTTCTTTGTTGTTTTTAGTTCTGCTTTTGTTTAGCATCAACTTCTCTTTATCATTATCGTTATCATTATCAATATCGTGTTATCATATTATGGTTATCATTGTTTATGAAGTTCATTATCATCCAGCCTCAGCTTAAAACATATTTTGAAATCAAGAATTTGTGTGTTGTGTCAGTTGAGTGTTTGTGTGTTTGGTTTGCGCTTGTATTGGTATTTGTTGTGCCTTTTCTGGAGTTGCTGCTGCTGCTGCTGTTGCTGTTGTAGCTGCTGATGTTGTTGCTGTATATATGATTTCGTTTAATTGTGTAGAGTCCTAATAACCCATTAGCCTGGTTGTGGTTGTTGTTGTTGTAATAGCTGCTTCTTTTGTGGTTGTTGTTGTTGTTCAGACTTTTTATCGTGTATCGGTGATATTATTTTTGCTGCCAAATATCTTCACCAGTTGCGACTCGTAATCGTCAATGTTGCGCTTCATAATATCCATGCAGGGTCCAAGCAGTCGCTCAAATGCTCTCACATCGAGAACTGATAAGCAAAGTAAATAATTTAATAATTAGTCAATATATACAATGAATATATGCATATACATAACACTTGAAATACGGAACACAAAACATGCCTTAACTATTTTGAAATTTGTATTTAAATTTTAAATAAATTAATAATAAATAATATGTATTAGTAAATATGACAGAAAATTAACATTGCATGCCCTTTTCCATTCCAATTCCCAATTCCAGAGACCAGTCGATTGACCATAAGATTCACAAATTCCCATTTAATGTTGAAACCGTTTCCCAACCACAGGCGCCTCAACTCATAAATATTCTATGGATCTGCGCTTACCAATCGCAATGGAAATGTAATTTTTCTCTCTTTTGTTTACATTATTTTTGGACGTTGGGGCAAGAGGATTTTCAGTTTTGTCTGTGTCGGCAGCAGACATTTATCTGTGGGATAGGCTTAACGCTGCGTATACGTGATATTCGTGTGTCTCTATGGGAGCGTGCGTGAGTGTGAGTGTGCATGTGTGTGTGAGTCTTTTGTGAATGAAAAACTGTGCATAAATTGCATATTCACTTGGCAACTGTAAAATTTTTAATCATGTCTCTGAATGTACAATAAATTTATGGCATTTGAACAAATTTAAATTAAAGTTAAAACAAGAAATTGTAAAAAAATACTTAATAATGTTAATGATTTCTGTCGGTGATGCTACTTGCTAAGCAGATTTATATTCCTCATCGTTATCGCTGTCATAATGATTATTGCATTCACAGATTGGTATTTCGTCGAGCCATTTCTGTAAACATTTGCTCGTACATCACGATATTGCGTTTGAGGACATCGGTGAGGAAGCCCAGAATTCGCTCAAAAGCATCCGTGTCTAGGACTGGACGGAATTCAATTAAAGCTAAACTTGAACTACAATCTAATTGGGGTTTCTATAAAGAGTATAGTTTATAAAGCTCGGTCTAATCTACAGTATCTCTATCTCTACAAGGCCTGAAGGCTGTCGAAGTAAGCACGTAAATCAAGTTCCAGATAGCGATAGTCTCGTATGTTACTATTCAATAGACGACTACAACGACCCATAAGTCTCTCAAAACAAACAACATCTAAAACTACATACACAAATCACAACACAACACAACACAAAACAACAGAGAACACACAGCATAGTGCAAAAGTGAACGTCAATGTAAGTGCATAAACAAATTAGACGAAACAAAAGAAGAAAAAACAATAAACAAAAGCATTAAAAGTGCTGGCTAAGATTTGGGCCATGCCCTTAAGCGAATCATGTAAAAAGGTTTTCGTTGTTCGCTTCGCTTCGATTAGGTTAGAATAGGAGAACTACGGGGTTGGGGGAAAGTTGACTTACATGCGAGTTTAACAACGCCACCCGTAGCGTAAACTGAAGCAGCACGTGGCCGATGTGTCACCAGCGCCAGTTCGCCAAAGTATTGACCCTTGCCCAGCTTTGAAATTTCAATTTCCGTATCATCCTGATCCATGCGCACCGACACGGTTCCTTCCTCAATGAAGTACATGCCATCAGCGGCATCACCTGTTATGGAAATATAAAACAAACCATCACAAAATGATCATTTATTACAGTTGGAGTCAAACTTACCCTGCTTAATGATACGCTCACCATCCTCATAGGCCTTGGAGACCAAGGCATCCGCCAGATTCATGCGCTCGTAGTTCTATAAGAGATTTGAGATGTTAGCTATATCCAATATATGAGTTATCAGAGGAGTTCTCTCACCTGCAGCGCCTTCAGCATGGGCACACTGTTTAGCAGCTCCTCGTACATTTTTCGCTTCTTGAATGCCGACTTAAGCAAAATGCGTCGGAATGTCTGACGGTCCATGGCCCAAAGTAGACCATTTGTTTCCGCCTGAACGGTTGCCGCTCTAAAAGGGAATGAGGAAAATTCAGTTAATAGGTGATACCATATGTAATTCATATAAATGATTATTTAATTTATTTCTTCGTTTTTAAAAACGATCTATACAAACGAAGGCTGTAACTCTACAGCATATTAAAAATGGTTTGACTTGGAGGTTCAAGTCATTCAAAAGCACATGAAAAAATTAAATATTTTCGGTTTGAAGCGAATGTAAAATTTGTATGTTTTATTTAATTTATCAGGTTTAGTCATTATAAGTTAATTTAAATTAATTCCTAACAGTTTATTTGTCAAAATATTTTATCAAAATGGTTCTAATGTTCAAATATTCTTTTAAAATTTTAAAAGTTTCATAAACTTTATTTAAACTGAACAACTTTTCTAACAAAATGTTATTATACCCTTGCAGAGGGTATTATAATTTTGTCACGAAGTTTGTAATGCATTGAATGAGGCCTCACAGATGGTTTAATGGTTTTGTAACGAATAAAAAGTGTTAAGATTATACAAAATAAATTAAAGGGCAAATTATTAACAAAAGAGATTTTCCTTGCAAATCGGTTTAGTTCTTACAAAGTTATGACAATCGGAACTCTTGTAAAATACTTTCTACCTGTCTAATAGGTCTTTTACTATTTAAAATTGTTGTCAGTTTTTTGGCTTTGGTTCACTTTTCCAAAGTTATAGCTTATGTTTGTTTTGGCACTATTAATAATAATACGAAAACATGCAAGTGTCGAATTGAAATTGAGAAATTAGCACATTTATTGGGCAGACAGCAGAATCATTTATTGATTGAATAATTGAATACGGTATATGTTATGAAAGAAGGAACTAGACATCTACGTGTATTTATATAGATATTTATATTTATGGTTATTCTCACCTGGGCATATTGTAAAGCAGCGCTAATTCACCAAATAATCCGGTATGATTGTAGGTGCTAACTAGTTTGTCATTAATGAAGACTTTGTAGATGCCACTGTGGAAATGGGAAATTGAGCATGAATTGCGTAAATATTGTGTATGCAAATGTGGAATAAATGTAAATTAATTGCGCATACGCTGTGTGAAAATAATGTTGCCTACTTGGAAGAGGGCGACCACGTGACGTATGCGCATTTTTTGAGAAATTTCAAAACGTTGAAACGTTCTATTTAATACTTACGATTCAATAACATAAAAGTTATCACCATCATCGCCCTGGCGTATAATGTAATCGCCTGGTTGCACTTTGCGCTCGAACATCGCATCGAGCACTTGGTTCATCTATGTTATGTTGGTAAATGGGAATGGAAAAACCCAAAAGCCATTTATGAGCAGAATAAAATATGTATGTGTGTACATTCCAAGCAAACACCCTGGCCACAGACAGCACAACAACCGCAATAGCAGCGTGTTGTGGTTATTGCGGTTGTCTAAATTGTCTTGACTGGGATCTGCTTGACATACCATACCATATGTTACAAATTTATGAGTATGGCATACATACCTGTTCCTTCTCCAGTGAACGGAAGAGCAGCACATTCTTCACAGACTCGATGAGACGTGCCCGCTGTTCATCTGTCTTGGGGAATATGGCAGTGGCACCCTCATCATCGTCGTCCGCCTCCGGATCGTATGCCTCTGCGAAAACTGATTTACGACGTGAGCCTTGTACAACTGGTGGTTCCGCTGAAATTGTATGGAAACAAAATGCAGAAAAATTCAATTGAATAGTCAAATCAACGGAGTCTTAAATCATGAGTTTACAAATTTATAAAACTAAATATGGTATAGCTAAAACAAAGTACATAAATTAGGTCTAAATTAATTATTAATTCAATTCATTTTTAAATGAATTTTCATTTCAATTCCATTATTAAATAGATATAATTTAAGATTGGCAACAAATTCTGATTTATAAATATGTTTTAATTTAAGTGCATTTATGCAAGTGTTGTTTATTGTATTGTCTAAAGTATTAACAAAAACAAACTAAAAAAAGTTAAATTTAATTGTCAAATATTCCTAAATAGTTCGTATTTAAGATCGGAGAAAAGTTTTATCTTTAATAATGTTAACTGCCTAAATATATTGCCCAATCTTTTTTCAAAAATATAGACTTTATGGGTCTGCCACGCCTTACTTACTTGACCCATATGTACTTTTTTAAAATACAGGGTCTAAAAAGAAAGTGAAGAACATTAGTTTGAATTATCAAAGTTCAAATTTATATACAGATTTATACAAGTTTGCAATTATAAACATGTTTTAAAGTGAATTGTCAAAATTTGCCACTGTTATTTGCTATAATTGTTATATATTCTTAAAATTACTTGATTTAAGATTGTAGAATACATATTTTAATTTATGAATATAAGTATTTTAACGAAATTGATTTTCCTCAGAAGGTGACACTATCGGTTAACTGCACACTCATAAATGAGCTGGTCACACTGCTGATTAAATAAATAATAAAGTTGGTAATCTTTTGAAATTCTACTGTAAATCCTTTTACCATATGCTTTATGTTGGGAGTAAAGCTTAAATTAAGTAAATTGTATGGTAAACTTTCTAGTTAATTAGGCTTAATTAGGCTTTTCAACTTGACAAAGTCAAAAAGTGTTTATGGAATGTGCCTAATTAATGAAAATGGACAATTCATTTAGTTTCTGGGCTTGGCTACGAGAATGACTCTATTGAGGACAATGTCCTGACAGAAAAGTTGACTCTTATGTGTGCGAACATTAGCTTAAGTCCACAGAAATGGAGTAGGATGGTGTTCCACTTTTTATGGTGTATTATAGAGCACATTAAAAGCAACACAGAGGACAGATAAAGAGTCAAATAGATGGATAGATGAATAATGATTAGATCTGCAAACGGATGCAGTTTTTAGCTCATATCATTAGCAGCATCTTGAGGCCATCATGAACTGTGGGGCATATACATGTACTCGCACTCATAACTCATAATGTATTGCGTCAGCATACACAGAGATAAATATGTGAAATTTGTTTTTGTGATCCAGCTGCGTCAAGTTGCACCAACAACAACAACAAGAGGAACAAATGTCTCAGCAAATCGAATATAAACGAGTACGAGACGTTTAAACGAAATGAAATGCACTCTCGCAATGTAAATGGAAATGAAGCGCAAACAAACAGAGAGATGGACAGAGGGGGACAAATGAGGAGGAGACACATAGCATCTATGTGTCCAGCTGCCCACACATCTAGTTTGTGTGCTCAAAACTATCTGCATATAGATTCAGATACTCGTACAGACATACATACATATGTACATGCAAAACTTGTAGATACAACTACTGGAAGATGGGAATGCAAACGTATCAAACGTATCTGCAGTTGCAATATTTTTGCCCGGATGGCACTTTTAATGCCTTTTCACATAGGCCACTATTTATTAAGAGCTACTTCTTTAGCTTTGACGATCCATCAAAGAAATGTTTGCAATTCATCATTTCAGCTCGTGAATGGATAGACAAACAATTGGTCTAGTTAACCACAACACCACTAAACCTTTTGCAATATTGCAATATTATTCATTGCTCTCACATAGCATTTAGTGGGCTTGTTATAACTTTTCAGTTTGTTTTTCTTACATTTGTATCTATATCTGTATTTATATCTGTAGCTGTATCTGTATCTATAGCTAAAGTTGTGTATCTATCTGTATAGCTGTATCTGTGACACGCTCTGTCCAAAATGTGCTATTTTATGGTGCCTTTTTTTTATTTGTTGTCATATTTGGCATGTTGTTATTGGTTTTTGTTTTTGTGCTTACCGGCCAATAAATTGCTAGACACTTGTGTAGACATTGTACTATAATTTTTGTAGCTGCTGCTTTAATACTAAGTAGTTAACGTTATAGTTTCGACTGCAGTTTGAAATCTTGTTTTTTTTTTGTTTTATATTTTTTTTATTGATTTATTTTAAATTTTCTCAGCAACGAAAATGCAAACCTGTTATGCACAAACACGTTTCAAAACTCAAGGTAAAAACACGCATACGCACATGAGAGTTTTAAAGATTACGCCCGTCACACACTGCGTATGCGTTATAAATATTTATATGCACTCGATGTTAATTTTGAGTCAGAGAATCAAGAAATCTGAAAACTGCAACGTTTCGCACTTTACACTTTTCGCTTCGATTTATCATCAAAGTACAAAAATGAAAACGAAAACTGTTTGCTTTGCCATTCGTTAAAGTCGTGTCAAGTGTGGCACTTGCCACTTTGATGATGCAATTGCACACACACACATACACACACACGCACTCACTCACTTTATACAGCTAGACATACAATTAGGAGAGTTTGAAATATCCTTCAACCTAAGCTGTTAAAAAGAACGTCTATTTATTTCATTTTCAGTTCACAATGCGACAGGATCCAAGGACAAGGATATGTACATCGCACGTCTGTCCTTTGAGAAGAGTCACGTTTAGTCAACGTCTTGCGGTTAATCACTTACTGCATTTGATTCGATTTACATGCAACTCAAAGGCTAAACTAAAGTCTTGTGGTTTGCCTTATCAAATGCAGTAAATGTCCTGTTGATGACGGTTAATTAATTAAGTGGTTTAATTGATTTATGTTATGGGCACATCAGTTAAACATGCTTTATAAATGTTGTGATATTTATACTAGACTTTTGTTTCAATCAAATCCATTAAAAACTTTTTGTTTAATTAAAAAAAAGCCTTTTAATGCTCTTTATGCTTTCAAATTCAAATCGAAAGTGGCAACAGACTTGAATGGTCTATTCAAAATCTGCTTTTGTTTGTTCTCTTCTATGGCTATTTAATTATTAAACAATAGGACAACATACAAGTTAGCACTCAACTATTCATAATTGATTAATTAATGCATCCCAAGGTTCTGTTCTGCTTTTATGAGTGTTTGAAGTGAACTCCAGAGATTGACACACTTTGGAATTATTAAATACATAATATTGTGTCATTTCATCAATTAGTTTAGAGCGTCAACACTTTTGAAAATGAAAATGTTTGCTTTAGATTTAAGCATGAAAATTGTAAATTATTATTTTTCTTGATTTAAATTTATGTGGATTGAATCTGAAACACACACACACATACACACACACACTCATACTCAAACACATACGACACAAACGAAATTTAATTAAAAATGGCAAATAAAAGCTGACTGCATTAATTTCATTAGCAAAAGGAGGCGACACTGCCGTGAATGAGACGCGGTCCAGGATGACTGTGAATGTTAATGGGATGATGATGATAATGATGATGATGATGTTGATGATGTTGATGATGTTACTGATGTTGTTGACAACGCGACGCACAGAGTTAACAAATAAATGACTGACTGAGAGACTGATTCACTGACTCACTGACTAACTGACAATCTAAATGTCTAACTCACTGAATGATTCTCTGACTGACTGTCTGTCTATCTGTCTGTCTATCTATCTTTGTATTCTTCCTGTTAACGGAGTGACGTCTGAGCTGCGACTAAAGCCGCTGATGGAGCCACAGCATCCTTTGAGCAGGAAAATGGTCGACACAAAACGACAAACCGAAGCGGAAATAGTGCCTGTACTCTCGTAAGTAGACACAGCTAACACTATATGTGAGTGTAAATGTGTGTAAATGTGTGTGTTTGTGTGTGTTTGTATAGAATTCACACATAGACAACGATAAAAGCAGCTCGTCAGCTTTTGTATGTCGAGTATAAATATAGAGAGAGAGAAAAACTGAGCACAGCGCTTTGTCTCGATTAACATGAACATTTTTGTTTTTATATTTATCATTAAGCGCAACAGGAGGCACACACACACACACAGATACACACACGTATACACACACATACACATTCATGGCCAGCAATTTCCGTGAGTTTTCTGCTGCAAACGCCGCTGGCATGTCAATAATGTTTGAAATGTAACTGCCAACCATGCCAGCCCATGTCAGTGGGCGTGGCAGTGGCATAATCCTTAACCGCCCTAGCTTCATCACGCCCCATTCTCTCCACCCCCTTTTAACCTCTCACCTCCTGTGTGCCTGTTGAAGCGTAAGCCAGGCAGGAAAACTGCGAAAATGCTGCTGCTGTTCATTGGCATGCTTCAATGGGCGCCCATTGCTTTAACTTCTCTTCCTTCTCCTTAACACCTCCTCCTCTCTCTCTCTGTCTCTCCCTCTCTTTCTCTGTTCACTCTCTCTTTCGCTTTGTCGCTGCACAAGCCTGATAGCTCGTTGCTGAGTTTTTTGTGGCCAACATGAGCGTTAATAAAATGTACAACATGCTCAACATTTACACACACACACACACTCACACACATTGGCACACACTGGCACACCTTATTAAGCCACAATTTGGCACCCGCAAGAATTGCTGTGCGTACCGCACGGCGTATGCTTAATATTCTACATTTTGCTGAGCTGCTTTGCTTTTATATTTTTTTGTATAATGCTTAAAGCAATTTTAAATAAAGCCAAACAAGCTGACCATAAATAGACATCAAAGCCAACAATCGATTCAAATGGGGACGGGTGTGTGGCACACACACCCACTCACATACACACACAGATACACTCAGCTGAGCTATGTGCTATTTGCGTGCTTCTTTCGCTTAGCTGAACTCGCTTCAAAACCTTTGAAGGCTTCACTGAGCAAAGCCAAAGATAATTTTTGGCTCAAGCTCAAAGTACAGCAATGCAAAGCAAATACAAAAAAAAGGTCAATGCGACTGTCTAATAGTGAGACAAGAAGCTTCAAACTGTAATTAAAGGCCAGGCGTAAAGAGACAGAGGAGTTAGAACATTCTTCCTGTTTGCCTGTTTACTCTGCTCTTGAGCTGTGTGCGCAATTAATAGATTTTTAATGACAAACGCAGAATAGAAGGATACAGGAAGCAGAGGATGCTGAGACCCAGAGACAGACAGAAAGAGAGAGACAGAGAGAGAGAGAGAGAACGAGGGGAGGAATTAAAAGGGCAGGCAACATTTTCTCACTTGACACGGCGTCCCTTGAGTTTGCTGCGTGTTTGATTAACCGGAAGATAAACACGCAAGGCAGCCTCAACGCAGTGCAATCTAAGCAGACAGAGAGAGACGGAGACAAAGAGAGATAGAGAGAGAAAAAGTGAGAAATATAAAGAGGCTGGCTAGTCATGGTCTTCATCCTGGACCTGGTGTCCTGACAGCTTTATCAACATTATTATTTAATTTGTTCGGTGCCGCCGGTCGAAGATGTATGACCCAAAGATGCATGGATAACCCAAGATGCGTGACCAGCTGCCGCTAATTGTCTGCACACGTGCGTCGCATTATCACAAATAATGAGATACAGTAACAGACACACACATACACACACACACTCGAAACAACACATACTTTGAAGTTTTCACAAGCGCGAACTTTGTGCAACAGCCCGAAAAACTTTTCAATTCGCAACGCACAAATAACAAAATTTTATACCTTTTACGTTTTCGTTTTCCTCAAGACCCTGTTACTAAAAATACAAAGGGTCGATTATGTTTTACAAACATTTAAAAGGTAGGACTAAAAGGTATACAAGTTTGTTAGTTGTGGCAGCTTTTATAGGGTATACATATATGTTTATTGCAACTAGCATTTTGATGAGTACACCTTAATTCCATTACTCTGGATCGTAGGCCAGCTGACTGACTAAAAATAGATACTTGAAGAATGGCAAATTTAATAATTTTTGGTAATGTCTCTTATTTTACAATTTTTTACAGCGTCATTTTGTTTTTGCCCATAAATACAGAGGATCCCACAGTCGAGCACTCTCTACTGTATCCTTTCCCTTTTATTAAGTTTTGTATTTTTTATAATTAGAATTTAGTGCAGAGTTTTAGTCCAAATCTGGTTTGGGTCGAGACCTTCAGCGGTTATTTATGCGTATTGCGCATACGCCCCATTTGACGTCAAATTGCATGACGCGACTAACAAAAAGTTAAAAGCTAAAAATATACTATACAGAGCAAGCCAAAAGAAACTAAAAGAGGAAAACTGCAGCACGACGCAGTTAAAGTAGTTAAAGCAATGCCTCAAATGTGACGCACAAACGTGACAGTCAGTGTAAGGAATTGTTATTATTGTCAGGACACGCAATTTTCGTATTGCTCATATTTAGACATACTCTGAACCAAATTAGCTATTAACTATTGATTTTCTGCTAACAATATATAAATAAGTTGTACAAAGTCGAACTTCAAAAGCACTACAAAAGCTGTTGATTCATTTTCAATTTAAATATTATTATGAGACGAAATTTATTTAGTTATGAAGTTGTTGTACATCGATATAGAAAACTATTCTTCAGATTCCGAACTTGCTAATCTAATAAAGTCCATGCACATCGATTAAATAAACTACTCTTGAGATACTGAACTTATTAATCAAATAAAGTCGTTGCATAGATAAATTTATATGTTCGTAAGAATAGGAACTTTGTTATCAAATGAAATCGAAAAGGTAAACTACTCTTGAAAATCAGACTAAAATTGAGTCGTTGCACTTCAATTAAACTGTGGAAATGCAAAACCGCTGTACTTAATTTCACCCTGTACTTTAAGAATAGTACAAAAGGGTCTATTAACAGGCAGAAGAAGGCGTGACATCCCTATAAAATGTATGTTTAATCAGCATCTAGAGCTGAGTCAATATAGTCATGCTCGTCTGTCCCTTTTTTGAACATCTAGATTTTAGGAACTAAGTATAAGAGCAAGAGACACCAAACCTGGTATGCAGGTTCATCTACATTACTAGAAGAACTCAACTTATCGGATCACAAGAGTACTCTTAAAGCAAGCAATATATTTCTTATTATCCTTAAAAGTGCACCAATCACAAACATAAATAATATGATCGAAAAATGATTTGATAATTATCAACAAAAGACTAATCTATAATTTCCTTTTACTTTTCTTAAAGCAAATAATAGTTATTAAAAAATGAATTCAAACTTACCGTCGCCATCTTGTGAATTAATGCTCTGCTGATCATCGGCAATATCGCTAGTAGATTTGTTTGGGCGGTGAGCCTGTAGTTTGTTGAAATATTCGGCGGCAAAGTCAATTAAATCCGAGGGCTGTTCAACCAGATATGCAATGGAGAACTGCAGTAGCACCTCCTTCAGTTCATCAGGCACCTGAATGCGTCGACTCGAATCGCTAGACATATTTGTGCTGTCATTGAGAGACATAGAATAGAAAAAGAAACGGAAATCACATATTAAACTTATAATGTGACATAATAATAATGATAAATGACAATTTGATTATTTCATTATTAGACTGAGCGTCAGCAGCTATTTATAAACTTTTATCAGCTCATACACATATGTATAACTATTATGAATAGCCATAAAAATATATCATGATGGCTTTGCAATTATTTCAAATTCACAAAATTCAACCTAAAAATAAATCGATTCTTGGGAAATTGAAATGCAAATGATAAGAGACGAGTTATTTATATATTAAGTGGAAATCGCTTTGCCTCAAAGTGTATTGCTAAAGTATCAAGTGTAGGGCATGGGAACATTACCTAGCGATTACCAAATCAATTTAAGACTAATTGCAACAGAGACATGAACACAAGTGTCTCACAGAACTGAAGTGAACTAAGCTAAATTTCAGTGAACCATTTTTCAGACCTGCGAATGACGTTTGACATGAGCACATATACACACAGCACGAGATAATCATAATTCATAGAGACTGGCTGAGCTGGTGAGCTACTGACCTCCCTGTTGTCCCAGTCTGTGGCCATTTCAGTAATTTGTCAACGCGTGTTTCTGACCTCGAGCCACAGTTGACTGTCCGCTGGCTCCCATTGGTCATTTTTTAGGCTGCCCCGGGGGAGCTATTCCCAACACCAATATTATCACGAGAACGAACACAAACACAAACACGAACATGAACACCTCATCAACAACAATGTAAATACAATCAACCTTACCATAACAGTAACAGTAACAGTAACTCAGTAACTAGCTCTCATTCAAATAAGTATCATTCGCGTCATCGTTTGGCGCGTGATTCAACGTTGCACAATTTGTGTTTTGTGTTTTTCATTTTCCCATTTTTTTTATGATTATATATTATTTATTTTAATTTTTAATTTACTTTTTTTTCTACAGATTTGTCGCCGGTTTGTTGCGTTCGTAGAAAACGTTGAACGTGAGCTTCATGCTAATTTGCTGTTTGCAGCGGGGCGCCAAAATTACACTCATGCATATTGTATGCACACACGTACATATGTACATACTGTATGCACATACATACAAACATGTACAGAAGTACGTATTTATTTATGTAGTAAGTACGTAGTATGCATAATTTGCACTTCTTAACGTGCAGCACATAATATACTCGCAGTTTACACACCAAAAAGATACTTACACACACACACACACACACGCTTTAAGCACCCAATTTCTGTTGAAATTATTGTGTCTTGTAAATACGTATTTGTGGCATTGATAAATATTTTAAAAGCCAGGTTTAAGTACAAGTTCAAAGAGATATCAAAGGTTCTTTTTAATCGATATACATATAATTTGATATATAATCTTTAAGATAATTATCATGCACCGATTCTCTGTGTGTTGTGCAAAACTTATAGAGGTTGAACTGCAGCTTTGACCTTCCAGCCATAGATTGTTATTTATTTAATCAATTTAATTTCAAAGTAATAAAGAGTGAGAGTGGAAATTACAAATTATATTGTGCTAAATATGATTTTGTATGTTTTTGTATTTAGTAAGGTTTTTTATTTTTTATTCATTTTAAAATTGCAGCTAGATCTGCTAGCAGTAGATTGTTTCAAATTTATTTAATAAAATTGTATTTCTACTACAAGCCAAGTTATAAATTTAAGGCGCTAGGAATTTATAATTGCTCAAAGTTAGAATTAAATTTAAAATTATTTTAAAATTTTTGAGAGAATATTTTAATACTTCTTTATAAATCTTATCTATTTTATTGTATTATCTTTGTTTTACTTCTACTTAGTATTAATTTATTATATTTATATTTTTTATTTGATTGCATTATTTATTATTATTTGATTTAATATTTCCGAAATACAAACTTACAGAGTAAACAAAGCATTAATTTACTTGCATTAAATGTAAATAGAGTTAAGCTTGCTAATAACCATACCTTAATAATTATGGCTTTATTAAATCCATAAATTTCAGTTTAATTGAAACATTATTTAAATTGCTGCAGCAAACAACCTACACATACATATATATCTATATGTATATGCTATATATAGATGCACATCCTGGCTTCACTCTGTTGCAATGAAGCTTTCCCCGTGCCTTCTCCCTTCTCCCTTTAAATATTGCACACTTTGCACATAGTTCACATCGCGAGGTTGCAGAAGGTTGAAAGGGAGAAACTTTGAGAAACAACTTCATTTAAAATCCAGCACATAAATATTTATAAGTTTACGCCAAATATGCGTAATTATGTAAATTGTGCATTGAGATACAGTTATTGTTATACCGCACTACCCTCTGGCAGCCCTCTGGCACCCCTTCCCCTTGTCTAGCTTGCTTCCTGCCACGCTTTGTTGCAAAGTTACCCACAACATTTTAAGTATTTGTCGTAATGTTGGAAAATTAATTTTGCCTTTGCCATTGCTAAGGGGAGCAGGCAAAGGAACAATTATTGTTTTTGTGGATCAACACACACAAACACACACACACACTACAGGCGCACATCAGTATTGTTTTGAGCCAAGTTTTCAATTAAGTTCATTAATATTCAACTTGGCCTGCGGACAGAAAGCGACGAATAAATAAATATTAAAATCAAAATTACAAACTAATAAAGGCTGCCATCAGCCTGGGGCATCTTGTGGGCGTGTTTGTGTTGGCCCAACTGTCAATTGGCAATTGCCAGTTACCAGCTTGCCAGTTGCCAGTTGCCAATTGCCACTTGCCACTTGACAGTTAAATGGCTCTGGCCCATGTCCTGCAATAAGCGAGAGACTAAGTGCTGCAATTGCCCGCGATAAAAGCCACGCCTACACTTACTTCTACGCCCACATCCGCGCCCTCAACAAGTCATGCATAATAAATGCGAAAATTGATTTGTCTTCGCCCAACTTCAAGTGGAAATACTTGAGCAAAACATTAAGCACAGATTAAAGATTAATTCGATTGTTCAAAATTACAAGGGATAAACTCATTTAGATACATTTATTATTAGTCATATCTTTGTCTGTTGCATTTCTCAGGTAGTCTCAGCGATCTTATCGATGCAAAGACAAACACAATTGAGAGAGAAAAACTATTTGCGATTTGCGATTTGCCGTCGATGTCGACGAGGCGTCCAATTAGTGGGTCAAGGTGGTTTACTCGGCGTACTCGTATAATACGCAATGCAGTGCATAAATAAATTACATACTTTGAAAGCAACAACTTAAAATAGCGCACAGACTAATCGACTGACTGACAGAGAGACAGAGAAACAGACTGACCGACAAACTGCTGTAGTAACTGCGTGAGTTGTTCGATCGAAACTCGAGTGCCATTCAGTTTTGTTGAAAGTCGAGTTAAGCAGCTGCAACAGAATGCAGACACGCACCACATGCAGTCACCCAAGCCACCAAGCCACCAATCCACCGAGCCTCAACCACCAGCTATAGTTCAAGGGGAGGTTAGAGTCGGTAGACAAACAAAATACCAACAGAAAGAAACTTAAGCCATTTTCATTTCCTTACAATTTCCGTTGCTAGTTCCGCAGCGCAGAGCAAAGAGATGGAGATAAAGATGAAGATGTTGCCCGCCACACAGCATGGAAGTCAAGCTGCGTATACGTAACTTGCACTTGTAAAAAAACCGGCGTATACGCAATGTCAGCATACAAGACACTTTAAATGTTTACAATTGCAACTGCAGATATATTTCAGTTTCAGATTCAGATCAGATTGTTTGCTCTTAAATTAAATAGTGCTTTCTTTAAATCAATAAAAGTAGATTTCAGTTTAGTTCGACATAATACAAAACAATAATTTATTATTCTAAATTAATCTAACTTAATCTAATCTAACTTAAGATAATGATTTAATTTTTAATTTGTTTTAAATACAGGTGAATAATTTTAAAGGTTTTGATCGGAAACGTTTTCATACCATGTTTTGCATTCTAATAAAGTAAATAAAATTAGTTCCCTCAACTCAATGTAGATTATTTAACATTATATACAAAAACTTTCAAATTAATATACACATTTAACACAAATCTATTTAGAAGCTTCGCCAATAACAACCTCAGTTAACTTTGAAGCTTTTAAGATAGTAAGAAATGTATCAGTGGTGTTATAGTAAACTCTAAATCTTTTGCCGACAATTGTTTTTGTAAACAACTGTTCCAAAAGTTTATTTTTATTAATTATTTAAATTGAATTCAATAAATCTGAAGTTTATTTGACAGTTAGTGAAACAGTTCTGTATATCATAAATATTATTCCGAAGCAAAACTATTTTTTAGGAAACTCTTTCGGTTCTGGTTCAAGAGGTGGATAATTTTAAAATTCACTTTGCATTCCTCTACTCAACGTTTAATATGAAATGCAAAAACTTTAAATTTAATAAAGTCACATTTTATATGAAATCTGTTTTGAAATTTGCTAATGGCAACCTCCTGCTGAGTTGATTCATGCCACACACACTCGTGCACGTTCCTGCCGCAGTTTTAACAACAACTCACGTTTCCTAGACACAAGTTGGAATATGGCTGCATTGACATGGTCATTATCATCATAATCTTCAACATCATTATCATTGTCATTATCATCATGGTGTTTATCATGCTTTAGCCAGCGGCAGTGGTTGCAATGCTTTTATGGAATTAACCAATTTAATTTAGCCATTTTTGTCGCCATTGCAGTCAACAGGAGGTGGGTCTCCACAACTTATGCTTCTCTCCACCTCTTCCACCTAGTTAACTCACTCTATAGGTGCTGACGGAGGTTTTTTGATGTGCGCGTAAAATGATTATGGTCTACGAGTGGCATGCCTCAGAATGTTGCAGCACTCTCTTACATTAATCAGCACAGCACAGATGCAGCTTCACTTCCCTATGACTTTCTTTGGACCACTTCGAGATTAAAGCAAATGCAGTTTGAGTTGAACTGTAATTTAATTTGTAATTTTGAGAATGTTGCAAATGCAAATGTCGCCAATTGTTGCTCGCAAAGGATTCAAGTTTCTCTTACATAATATTATGTGATGATGATATATGAGATTCTGACCTTGGCTAAATCTGTTGGCTGAACAACAACCTTGAAGACTTGCCACAGGCAACAGATGACAAAACTGAACTGAAAATAACTGTCCTGTTTTCCAGGTAACAACCAACAGGTAACAGTAAATGACAGTAGCTATCAAATTACGTCAACTAAAATGGAACATCTGTGCGTGGGTTTTAAATGACTTTATAATGTTGTGGCCACACTCCACTCCGCAAGGCAGGCACTGACCATAATTAGCCAAAGTGAATGAGTCTGGCTCGAGGCAGCAGCATTGGCAACAGTTGTGGCAGCTTCTACTACGTGTCACCTACTTATTATGTCCAGCACATTTGACTCTGTCATTGGCCCTCTGTCATTGACAGAGGTCTCTTCCAACAACCTACACCTTATTTGACCTCAGCTCAAGTGTGTGTGTGTGTGTGTGTGTGTGTGTGTGTGTATCGAATTGGGTCAAGTGTTAATGGGCAACAAAATCAATTCCGCATATACAAAATGCATGCATATGGTGCGATGGTAAGAGGGTATCTAAAATCATACACCCAACTACAATACTATACATCAAGGCCAGAACACTAACTCAAGTGAAATACGATACGATGGCCAAAACAAGTCTATAAATATGCCAGATATGCTCCAATACACAACAGAATGTGGATCGAAACTGACAAATAAAGTTTATAGTATAAACTTTAACTATTCGATGTAAGTTCATAGGCAAAACTAAAAGCCTATAAGATTGTAGCTAGCTTAAAAAGTGGAGGGAAGTAAACGGAAAAAGAATAAACATTTTACATATACATAAATATTTACTTTTGTATTGTCAGCTTAAATAGTCGACAAACATGTTAATAATAAGAAAAATTTAAAAGAAAGGGACAAGATTTTAATGAATTTAATAGCTAAGAAATTTAGAATTTTAAACGTTGAGTTTATAAGTTACTTAAAAAATAAAAATAAAATTAAAAAGGGCACTTACTTTATTTCAACTAAACAAAGAAAACAAATTAAAATTTGAATTTAGTTCACATAACATATAAGCAATATTAAATTGTGAATATTAGTCACATAACTTAACAAAAATAAAAAATTAAGACAAATCAAGTTAAATCGAGTGCTTTTTAAAGTATGTGAAGAAATCGAGAATAATCCAATTAAATAAATATAAACTAAAACTATTTAATAATAACTGTACTCATTGTATTACATAAAGCTAAATAGTTTTTCATTGGCTTGTTAATGAGTAGAGGAAAAGAAGTTTTTGAGTTAATAACAGTAGATATTATAGCTAAAATCTTTTGTTGCCTGCTTTAACTTACTGTAGAATAAATAGATTAAATAAATAAATAAATGTAAAATAAATAAGCTCACATCATGTGAAAATCAACTCGCCCAATTTCCAATTCAGAAACTTTTACTCTTTCCCCAATCTATCGATACTTTCCTCTGTCTAAGGAAGCAACAGGGTATGGCATAGCAGAGTTTTCTCTATAGTTCAAAACAAAGCTGTTGAAAAATTGAAATGTTATGTGGTCAGGTGGAAAATTCATATTTTCAATTGCTACAGCACCTGGTGGTGGCCAACGACAACAACAAACAGGATCCACAACAATAACAATAAAGAATTTTACAAATGAAAATTCCCTTGGGCAACACTTGAATGCTGTTTTGGTTTTTATGTTCTTGTTGTTGTCGTTGTTGTTGTTTTTCTGTGGCCACACAAAAAGTTGAGACCCGCATTTTGGCCAGATTTTGTGGGTGGCTGAAATGCCCAGAAATGCATAATTAAAATTTTGATTTTCATTGCAATTGTTTTGAGCAGCGAAACAAACAAAAACAAAAACAAAACTGCGCCATGCGATCCATTAAATAGGCAATTTATGCACCACTTGAACCACTTGCCACTTGACTTCCACCCAAAAACAGAATGAGAGAGATATATATGTATATAGTACCACACATTTTAAATTACCATCTAAATCATGATGAGAGTACATAAATCTATCTACAAATTGTGTGTGAGGGTTGAATGGCTAATTGATAAATAATGGAAAATTGATTTTTCATTAATTACGAAAAGTGTTCTAGCAAAAATGCTTTAAAATGAATGAATGAAAATGAAAAATGGAAACGGAGTAAAATTCAAATAAAGAGAAATTATGTGAATAAGCTATAAGAACGTACAATAGATATTTAAGACTGTTTCAAAGCTTTCGATAATCATTTATAATATTAATATTATATAAGTTTAGATTGTCTTTTTGTGCATACTTAAGTTTTGAATTCTAAAACAATTCGATAATATTCATTTTATAAATTACATTTTTCTAAAATTGCCATAACTCAGGACAACAATTTAAGAAACTTGAGTTTATAAAATGTTCAGTTGCTTGTTCTTTAAATTTTACTGAGTTATAATTACAATTTAGTTATTTGGTATTTGCAGTTTCACTTACTCGTAACTTCGAGTCATGCTATTATTTCCACATCTATTTTTAATTTGCAAAATGTTACTTTATAATATATTCAAGAGATATTCAGTGACATTTACAGAAAATTTATGCCCAACTACTTATATGACTGTTTCTTCTGGGCTTTTTGCATTCACTCGTTTCCGGTCAATGCATCAAAGTGACAGGCAAAAAATTGTAGAAAAGAAGAAGCGAGAAGAAAAGCGAGAAGAAAAACGAGAAGAAAGCCGCTTTTGCCATGCGACAAGCACTTAATTTTCCGCAAGTCAAGCAAAAGCTGTCCTGAGTGGGTGCACAGACGACTTACAACCACTAAAGCATCAAGTCGCCCCACTAAAACACGCGTCCCTTTCATTGTGACAACAAAAATGACACACGCATACACACACGCACACACACACACATCGCACATACATATATTTAAACATATACACATACACGAGAGGCATCAAAGCAATTTCGAGGCATACTTTACGGCGCTGAGCACAGACTGCGAGCTGAAGACGTAGAAAGGACGAAACCAAAAAACCAGAACCGGGCTTCAGACGGGCACGGGCACGGGCACGGCAACAGCGAGCAACGCAACAGCCGTAAATGTCAGAATAAGCATACATACACACACACACACACACACACTCACACTCACACACACATCTGATGTGGGGAGCTTCATAAAAAAATATACAAAAAAAAAAACGGAAGAAAAACAAGTCCCGCGAGTCTTTGGCGCAAATTTCAGTTCGTCACGCAACTTTAATGGCAAAATGCTTATTTGTTTCTGCAAAGCGTGTATGTGTGTATGTGTGTGTATTCAAGGTGTGCTGGCCCTTTTGGCCTGTTCATCAGCTCCACCGGTGTTAAAGTAAAAAGGTTATCAGCTTGAAATGTTTGTCAAAATACGATGCCTGGGTATTGATTTATTAACGCGCTCGATGTGAAAAAGGACGAGTAACGAGAAGTAAAAGTATACGGAAACAGAGAGAGGGAAAAAGAGAAAGCTGAGTACACATGTCGTATGCGTAATGAGAAAATGGGAAGACTTTGCAATTGGTATTCAGAGGGCATTAACAATATGCCATGCCACTAACGTTGACTCATATTCATAATACAATTGCAAGTACTCGTACTCGTACTCGCATGTCTGGGTATGTGAATTATTCGTTTGCCAGCGAGCACAAGGATACGCATCTCACAATGGTATTGGCACGTCTTAGAGATGTCGCTGTCAAAAGGAATTTCACAGAAGACAGCGGACGAGAAGGAGTTGAATGATGAAGAGACGAGAAAAACTTAGGGCGGTCTAACGACTTGTGCATATATCAACATATCGTTGTCAATTCAACACAATTTGTACGCCTTTGGTTTTTTGAGTGTGTGTTTGTGCGACTTGTCAGTTAACCTTTAACTCGCTCTCTCGCTCTCTCTCTCTCTCTTTCTCATTGGTTCTCTTCGCTCTGTCTTGTTGTGACTCCCTGTGGTTTGTCTTTTGCCTCTGATTCAATTACATTATAATCTATTGGATTCTCTCTTGTGCATGCATAAAGCTTTAAATCGTTTTGCAATATTTCAAGGCATTCGAGATTTTCTTGATTTTCTTGATTTTTGCTCCTCAAATGAAAAAAACATGACGCATAAAATTGTCTGGCAAATGCAATTTATTTGTATTCAACAAATGCCCATAAATGTCTGATTTGTACTTCAATTGAACTGAGCTTTAACTAAGACATTTTAATATGCAAATTGTTGTAAGTGTATAAAATGTGCTTTAAAATAGGTAAAACATTGATTTGTTTCATTTGAAATAGTATTGATTTGATTTATTGATACTGATTAGAAACTTTTGGAACAAGTACGTAAATGTATCGATTTTAACAGAACTTAACTTAAAGCTTAAATTTAATGTAACTATTATTAAGAAATGACTTTGTTCCTTGTATCTAACTGTAAGTATAAGATAGGCATATTGTTACATATATTTCTCTTTTATTTTGTACTGCAATAATTTCCAAGTGGTCGCCATTAAATGGAACTTTGTGCGACACTTTTGGCTTCCTAGGAGTCAAAATCTTACACTTTATGTGCCTGACCTTAAAAAAAGTTGGCTGCAAAGTTAATGCTTTTAAAACTAATCCTTGAAACAAAAGTCAGACAATGGAAAGAGGCCAAGTGGTAAGCAGTGGCAAGTGGACTGGTCTAGAACTTGCCTCGGGTTTCCGGCTTTCTTTCGTTCTCTTGTATAATGGAATACATTGACAAGCTAGAGATGAAGATAAATATGAAGATGAAGATGAAGCTGAAGACGAGGCTAAGGCTGAGCTGAAGCTATAAATAAATAGACACTGTAAGTATTCAAAGTGCCCACGCACATTTTATAAAGAGTCTACTTGCTGTCCCCTTCAGTTTTGGGTTGAATTTTAATCACAATGATGCTGAGACGGTGATGATGATGATGATGGAATGACAAAACTGCCTGGCCAAATGATTTGGTGCTCATTAGCGTTAAATTAGAGCGCAATTACGAAGCAGGCAAAGCAGATGCTTTAAAAGGCACCAAAAACCCGCACACACAGAGGGAGAAAGAGGAGATAAATAAAAGTGCCACCACATCTGCTACTGCTACTGTTCGTTCGTGTGTATCTATGTAGCTACAAGTACGTGTATCTACGGTGATTATGTGTTGTAACAAAACGTTTATCTACATGACGCATTTGTCGCGGCGTCGCTCCCCCATCAAATGTTTCTAGCTGCCACTGTTGTTGTCATTGTCTCCATTTAATTTTAAACTCACTTTTGGGTAAATTTGTTGCGCGTGTCTTTTAAACGGCGCGTGCTGAAGGCGAACAAATACCAAAAAAACAACAACAACAAGAAAAATAAAAATTAAAGAAAATAAAAGACAGCTCAACTTGCGCATGAGCGTTGTTTTTCTCTACTTCTTTTTACTTTTTTTGGGCAATTAGCAACATGGCAAGTGGCACCAGATAATAACGAGAAGGAGGTGGCAAATTGAGGACTGAAGGGCAACCTCCCCTCACCTCCCGCAGCCGATATGCAGTGTTGTTTCCCATTAAAAGTTCCAGTTCGTTGGGTTGCTTTGATTGCATGCCATGTTGGAGTCGATAACTGAACTCTGCCTGCACATACATACATATATATGTTCTGTACACATGTGTGTGTGCGATGATAATTAAAAGTGTTTTGTTGCGCCATTAACAGGCAGGAAAACAAAACCAATAACGCCAGCAGACAGCCACGTTAAAGATGGAGAGAGAAGGAGATATATTCTCATCTCCTCATACACCCCTCCTCCACACCAGACGCACACACTCCACACCAATTAGTATAGCATACATTTATGCGCTCGATAGGCAAATAGGCGAATACAATTTCACATTTGTTGTTGGCAGATGCAAAATTGCAATCGATGAGGCAAGCCAATTATCCTAAATTACTTATTGCAATGGTTATTTGAAATACATGTGGGTGAAAGTTGAGTGTTGTATGACTCTCTGTGTATGTTATTAACGCAATTGCACAAACAGCATCAACAGTTGAAGATAGCTTTGTAAATAAGCAGGCAAATACGGACATTCAAATACTTTCTATCTGGGATTCAGCGCCCGGATTAAATGTATGCAATTCTTAACCGTGACTAAAATAGTAACCGAAACAAAAATTCGATTTTTCCGCTGTTAAATAAGCATGTTAAATGTTTTTACAAATACTTAAGTTATATAATAAGTTATATAAGTTATAAGTGACTAAACCAATATAAAAATATTAATAATAATAATAATAATAATAATAATAATAATATTTCCTGTACAAGATTCAAACGGTGTGAAAAGTTTGGATATCACGGAATTTTTGAAACCAAGTACGAAATTCTAGACTTAAGTACTGTCTTTCATTTCGATCTTATGGGTGATCAGAATATTTGTATTAGAGAATCAAACCCCAAAGGCTTATTTGTCTGTGTAAGAGCGAAGTCATTACTATTTTTTCAGCATATAGAAGAAGTAAATTAAGTAAACAGTCGTTTAACATAAAGAAAATTGACTAAAAACGATATACACAACTTATCTAAAACCCTTTTTCGAAACTGCTTAATAAATTTTGAGTATTTAGCAAAAATGAAGTTAACAGGAATTTAAGTAAACAGTCACTTTACATAAATAAATGGTTTTGAATACAATATTAAGCTACAAAAGGCTAAAAAGTAGCACATACGAGACTACACACGTGGTACAGTAAGTCCTCGAATCATAAACACGACAATGTGCTTAGAAACTGGGTCGCGGCATTGCTAAAAATAAACAAAATAAATTTTTTGCCAAATGGATAATTATGTAAAAAGCAGTTGGAAAATTGCCTTCGCCTTTGGCCATAACAATGCAAAATGGCCGCCATTGGTGAAACAATAGACACAGACACACCTTCAGTGTTATTTTTTTTTACTTATTTCCCCATTTCCAACCTCTCTCGTAGCAATCGCTGACTTCCTTTTTGCATGTGGGTTAATGTGCAAAATGTGCTAAACAAGCGGCAAAATGTTAAATAAACCTAAATTTCAATTGCTTTCTCATTGCCATTTTTCATGTGTTGTTCGGAGTTCTTGTTGCTGTTGGTGTTGCTGTTGGTGTTGTTGTTGCGTCAATTCAAAGGCCACTTTAGCATTGTGAGGCACATTTATGCAAATGACTTGTACGACAAATGCAACTGCATTGGAAATCACTTATAACATGGCCAGAAGCTCTGCCTCCCTCTCGACCAGGGACCATTAATGTCATGTCCATGTGTACAGAAATGTGGTACAAACACACAGTCCCTGTCCCCGTAATCCCCTTAAAACTGCGGCAACTGACATCAAGTATGTGTCATAGTCCTGTCATTGTTCAAGTGTGAGCAACACTTACACACACACACTCACAAACAAACTCACAAACACCCTTACACACAACTGCATTGGCATTTGCACTTAGTATTGGCTGGATTTCGACAGAATCAACTGAATAAACAATATATATAGCTTGCTGTGACGTCATGTGGCGTATACGTAATATTAAACATGCAGACCAGTCTGCGCAACCCCATACCCTCTTAAAAAACAGCCCCTAAACAGTGGCAGTGGCAATCAATTCACCCACATTGCAAACTGTGCCAAGTCATAAAGATATCGTATGCCGTCCGGGCAATGGAATTTTAGCTGTCACTGTCACTATTTAGGAACAGGAACAACAATAGCAACGACAACGACAACAACTTAGTCTGTAACGCTCGAGTGACATTTGCTACAGCGATAAATAAAAGTAGAGGCCATTTAGACGACACACTCGCCATATGCATATTTAAATATTCAAATGTTTAAACTGTCGCACTTATTTACGAAATGTGACAAAAACAATACAGCAACAGCAACGGATCGTATAAGCATATGTACATATATACATATATTACACTCATTGATATGGGAAAATGTGACAGAAACAATGCTAAAAATGTTTCTGAAAGATATGTATTCAAATTGCTTATGAGAAATCATGCCAAAAATCATGCCAGGCCATGATTGTGGCTATGGGCACTTAACCCAGAAACAGAAGCAGGCAAGCAACTTGGACAATTACCAAACAAATAGCTAACAATTTGTTTGCCAGAGAACGTAAATTAATCGCATCATTTGCAATAGATTTATCATTCTGGTTGTTGGGCCAATAAGTAGCTAAAATGTTTGTGCGATTCGCATTAATATGCTTAATTGTTAACTATTCTAAAATTGATTATGCCATTAAATTAAAGCAAATTTATTAAGCAATCAGTTTTCAAGTGAATGAGCAAGCGTAATTTTCAGTTCTTGATTATCTATTATGCACTTAAGATCTTTAGTTTTCTATTTGTGTCAGTCAGTTGCATAGATTATATACTATTACTATTAGATACTATTATTACACCCAAAGAAAAAAGATATGTTCAAATTAAATATATGTCAATTCTTTAAATTTTTTAGGTTAGATATCATATTTACTTTAAGTTATGCAAAAACTTTTTAAGCTGCATTCAATTTGCATTATATTTATTCATATTATTTTTTATAAAAATTAAATCAATGATTTTTATAATTATAATCATATTCCGTGATAAGTAATATAAATCTTTTACTTATTCAAGTCAAAAGTAAATCAAACAAATAATTGCGTAAATATTAATCAATGTTTATTGCATTTTTATGTAATATGTATTTATAAAAGAATAATATTCTAGAATTGAGTCCAACAGATACCTAATGAATATTTATTATTATTATTCTTTTAGATAAAAAGTACTCACTCTAAATAAATATAGAAACAAATATGAATTATAAAGTCTCGAGTACATCAAGTAAAAAAGATAATGCGTGAAATTTTGAGTTTGAAAATTGCCATTTGTAACAACAAAGTTGTTGTGTCATGCAAAAGCACTTCAAACTTTGCACAGTTAGGTCAACAACAACAACAACAGCAACAACAACAACAAAAGCAGCAGCAACAATAACAACTACATACGTATATGAGCACACACACATGGTCGCATTGTGCGACAGCCACGCCCACACGCCTTTGACCAAAGGACATTGTGAAAGTACAAAAAAAGAAATGCGGAAAATAAAATGAAAAACTGTTGCTTGTGGCATACATATAAAAAAAGAAAGGAAATAGGAAATGGAAAAAAGGGAGCGACAACTTATGTTTATTTATGGCTGCATATGCTGCGAGACCCTGTACGTGTGGGTGAGTGTGTGAGTGCACACACACATACATTCATATATATATTCATATGTGACTGCACTACAAAAGCGCAACATGTAGCTGCAAACCCTTAACTTTCACAGCATAATGCCACAAAGCTCACGGACTCCCTTGTGTTGCAACGGAAACATAAATGTCTATGTATTCATATATACAAGAAGTATATGTGTGCCCATATATATCTATATATAGACAGATATGCAGGTTTTTCAGTTTTGCATAAGAATTTATGCAGTGGACGAGTAAATATTGACTTAACTCCTTAAACGAGGACTTCAACTCTGGGCAACCAAATTGAGAGAGAAACGGAGAGATAGTGATGCGAAATCAGCTATTTTCCCATCAGATCTGGCTTTTTTAGATACGGTTAAAATGTATACTTAAATTGAAGAAACATTAATAAACAATATAGCATTTTTAGTCGAAGTTTTATTATTTTTGTGGAAAGCTTTTTTGGCTTCTGCAAATTTGACAACACTGACATGGAGTCAAATGTTATCCTCTGTAACATATCTGCTGTGGAAGGGTCGCCTGGGTCGCCAGCTTTGACAAATTTACCGCACTTTAAGCATCTTAACATGCAGCGACATTTTAAGCCGCTCCAGATAGCAACAGCAACAACAACAGTAATGGGAACAATGAAATCTGAACCTTTTCTTTTTTTATGTATTTTTGGAGACTGGGTCTGGACCCTATCTAAGCATACACACAGAAAATTGATGAGAAAAGACAGAAGGGGGAAAGGGCAAAGCGCAAACAGAAGGCAAACAAGGCGCACTCAAAACTTGTGACAATTTTTTAAACAAGCAACAACAACAATAAAGTAAACATAAGCAAACAATTTTCAACAAACAATGAAAGTCAATTTTTTAAAAAACTTGCAAGAAAGCGAAGCAAACAAAACAAAAGAACATAGAGAGAGAGAGAGAGAGAGAGAGAGAAAAAAGATGATTGAGAAATCTAATCAAACTGCTTTTTGTTGTGAAATGAAAAAGCAGAACGCAAAATTTGCACAATTCGTTGATCCGATTCGTTGAAACTTTAAGGCGTCAACTTGTGGCAAGTTTAATGCATGCAGTTGCATGCCCCACACAACAATAACTGTAAATTTGATTGCTTTAATGCTTGAGGCGAACACAGCACACAAAATGTTGCAAGTTCTGGGATTAGCAATTAGTTTAGACAGGCAACGGGCAACTGACGCGGAGAGGACAGGCCATAATTTGCTTAGCCAACTTTCGATAGTTGGCCACACAGTTGATGGCCAATGCCAATGCTGATGCTGTTGCTGATGCGGATGCCACTGGCCGTGTGGCTGCCACATCCAACTGAACTGACATCAATTAGCAGCAGGCAACAGCAGCATGGACAGCAGCACATGTCTCTTAAAAGCTAATCAAATCAGAGTAGACTAGTTTAGTCGGATATTCAGTGGAATATTGAAGCGAAAATTGTAGAGTGTTTCCCTTTAACATGTTACATGTCATTTTTCGTTTCACTTCTCTATTGTTAATCCCCCAATTTACACCAATCTTCTTTGTACGCTATCCTTAAAGGCTTTACTAGCGGTGATAGACTTAGATAAAAATTACATAATTGAATACTATCTATAAAATAGTTTTCACTTTTTAAAATCAAGATTTAAAAAGGTTGAAAACATTTCTTCAACTATTTAAACTTTAATTTCTCCCTTAATTTCATCAATTTTCTTGTGTTTTCAGAACCTAAAAAAACTGTTCTCAGGTCTATTTCTTCCCTTATTTAACCATTTCTTTAGCATTTCCCTTAGCAATGAACGGATTCAATTCTTGTTTGCATCTATCTTTTATCTTACGTATGCTCATTCTCTCATTTAAATCTATTCTTTTAATTGTGATATTCTTAAATGTTTCAATTTGTAAAAACAGCTCTCACTTGAGTTGAGTCCACTTTAAAATCAGCAAATGGATTTAGAAATGTGGATATCGCCTTTAAGGGAGATTGTAATAACGAAATTGAAGTGAAAACATAATAGTCTGATGTGTTGGCAGTGTTGGCACACAAAGCACATAAGCCAGTGTACAGCCAGAGTCAACTTGGCCCACATACAAGTCCAGAGCAATAATAATAGTAACAAAGTACACACCTACCTATTGAAAGTTTTGCTCCATTGTGGGTTGTCGTCAGTGTGGAGGAGGCTGAGCTTAAGAAAACTTTAGCCATGGCTCTGGTCTTTGGTTATGGCTTCGAAGTTGGCTCTGTCTCTGGCTTTGGCTTTGGCTTTGGATTTGGCTTTTCGCGTTTTGATCACACTTGGCTTTGGTGTCTGTTGCCAGTTGTCAGTTGCCTGTTTGGCTATATTGGCCATTAAGGCATTGGCAAGTGGCTATTGACGTCACACAGCTGCTGCTCCGTATATTGTAAGTTGTAAGCATGACATTTATGTTTAGCTCTGACAACAACGATAATAACAACAAACTAAAACTAAACTGGCCTCGCTAAGGTAAATTGTTAAATCGATTAAGCGTAAAGTTTACAGTTGGGAGCAACAAAAAGTAACTTCCAGGAACCACAACATCAGCAAAGAGTCTGATAATGTCATGAATGTCAGTCAGTCAGTCAGTCAGTCAGCCAGTCAATAAATCAGTAGATACTTTTCCATCTATATTTTGTCCTGTTAATACCCTGTACACTGTACACGACTCAAAGTCAAGTGCAAAGTTTTGCAATCAGTAAAATCAAAAGTTTTTGCATTACTATAAAAGTTTTTCTAATTAGCCAACATTTTCCACAGAGCGAGAGAGAGAGAGAGAGAAAGATCTCAGGTGTCATCAAAGTCAAATCCCTGGGCCAGTAGATACAAGTTGATTGACCAAAAGACGTCATCAAATGCGTTGCCAGTTTTTATATTTATTTATTTACCTTGGTTATATGACTTTTGATAAGCCTTAAATTAAAGTACTCGTCTCACGAAGTAGCTAAAAAGTTACGCAAATAACTTGCAGACAGGGAGAGAGAAAGAGAGAGAGAGAGAGAGAGAGAGAGAGAGAGAGAGAGAGAGGGGGAAGATGGGATTTGACAAATGCGTCAACAATAAACTTAAGTAGATAAGATATCAGCCATGAAAAAACCTGGCCAACAGATTGACGACTTAGACTCCGAATGAGCTTAAAATTGAGTCTGCAAATTCTTCCTAACTACTGACTGGGTCAATTCCACAGAATTACTTTATTTTTTATTGTTGCTGAGTCAATTTCTTGCTTTGTGCGTGGGTGTTTTTTTCTTTCATTATTTGTTCTTATTTCATTTTGTGCATCAGCTCATATTAAGTATATATGTATGTATCTCTGCACACACTTATGTATGTATGTATGTATGTATATATTAATTATATTTTAAATGCTTTAAATTTATGCGTTTTTTAAAAGAACAAAAGACAAGCAAATGAAGTGTAGCATATATGCATGCGAGGGTCCATCAATAAGTTGGAGGAAGATAATACATATGGAGAATCTTGCATATATCTAAAATATAGCTATCTGTTATCTATTTATTATCTATCTATTATCTATCTATCTATCTATCTATCTATCTATCTATCTATCTATCTATCTATCTATCTATCTATTATTTGTATTACTTATTGTACTTATCTTTGTTACTACAGATAGCTCTCTCTACAGATCTTTTCTCCACTTGAATCCGCTGCGAAAACTAGTTCATTGTTATTAATGTTATCTTAATTAAAATAAGAAAGCCGCTTTTATTTCTAGGCCAAAGGATTAAATAGTACTTTGAACACAAGTGATCTTCTTTTGAAATGTTGCTCAACACTGTAAGAACTGGTCGAATTTTTAATTCTGTAGCAATACTGATCGTAGTTTAGGGAACGTAATTATTATAAACAGAAAACCGTAAAAGGAATTCACCGATTGTAATTGGTAATTGTAAACTTAAATGGAACAGCAAACGAAACAGAATCTCATTTTTTTGGCTACGTTTAGAAAGAACGATTCATGTACAACGGTTTGGACCGATTCTAATTCTTCATTAATTTATCATTTCTGACACAATATGGAAATTTGCTCAGCATAACTAACAAGAATCGTAAATTTTTAAGATTTTTCAAACTCAAGCTCAAAAGCAGTATTACAAAATC
Organism: Drosophila putrida; assembly: GCA_037043535.1. Classification (NCBI taxonomy): domain Eukaryota; kingdom Metazoa; phylum Arthropoda; class Insecta; order Diptera; family Drosophilidae; genus Drosophila; species Drosophila putrida. Next base: position 4,881,983 of record JBAMBI010000160.1, on the reverse strand, counting down.
GATATTTGGAATAAAACCAAACGCAAAAGTGTTATTGTAAGTAATTAGTCTTCTGTTGTTGGTTAACCGAAATGTTAAAACATTTGTTGACAGACTGTTAGCAGCAGAAGGAGCAAAGGGAGCAGAAGAGAATTGAATTCCAACTGCGAAGCTTAAATCAATCTTTTTGGAAGATTTCGATTTGTTAGTAATTTTGAATTCATTAATCTTTGATTCACCCATGTATAAGTACTCGTATATTTATAACGTTTGTAAGTGGAACGACGACACAAAGTCTAATTTACTGGTAATAAAAAAACGCGACGGGAAAAATGCTTCTAACGTTTCTCTCGTCGGCAACAACGGCAACAGCAGCGACAGCAATAAAAAATGAAATGGCCAGAAGTGGCATACAGAAAATTCATTTTCATCTTTTTGTATTTTTGGTCTGGCACAAACAACAAAAATTTTGTCACAGCCGCCAAGGGAATAACAATAGAAGCAACAGCAACAACAACCACAACAACAACTACCACAGCAACAGCAACAACAACAGCAACAATAGCTGTCAAAACGAGCAGCGAAATTGTCAAATGTGCGGGCGTGCGACATATCGACCGATTTTCCATTGACAAACGGACTGTCCATATTGACAGTCCATATTGACAGCATGTCCATGTCAGTCGAGGCTCATATCGTGCGTTAATTGGCTTTTAAAAGTCATTTAGTGTTTGCTATTAGCTGTTGGCTCTTGTCTCTTGTCTCGACGCGACGCGTACAACACGACGCATACGCAATCTTGGGGCTCTTGGCTTAAATGTGACAGAAAATGGCTTTAGAATTGGGCAACTCACGTGCTTGGACTGCTTATCGGTCGACCAACATTATCACACCAATATACTTATAGCTACTTAGTAGCTATTCCAATTTATCTGTTTCTAATTTTCTTATCAATTTGCTCGGTTATTAAATATTTAAACAGTGACGAGTTTTCCTTGAAACGCATCGCAAACACAATTTATGTAAATGTTCAAGCCATATACGCTTATACTATATATAAATATGTATGTATATATGAGAGGGTCTGATTTTATATCTAATTTGATTCTTGGAAATTTCAATAGAAAGTTTGCAAGTCACGACCGCATCGGTTCTAATTAGTTTGGTGACTTTTTCAAAGAGCATCAAGAAGAATATGCTAAACAGCAAAACTTTCAGCAATCAACTGAATGGCTTAAGAATTTTAAACTAAGCACTTAATACAAGCAACAAATACAACAATCTTACACTGCATAAAAGTGCAATGGGGATTTAAGGAGAGACTCACTTGAAAACTCGACGGAGCGCTTAAAGCGGATTACAGATTAGAGATATCGTCAATTGTATCTTAAAGATACATTTGTAGTAGATATGCATGTTTACTACATCGTTAGCCACATATTATTTAACTGCTTGAACGAGTCGTATAAGGAACCAACATATCCCAGTTTAACTGTTTGAAGGAATCATAAAAAGAGAACTAACATATTTTAGCTATAGCTAAACGGTAACTTCGTTTTGCCCGCATCTATAAAGCTTTTATCGTTTGGCCTAGTTGTAAGCCGCTAATTGTCGAGCGCTTGCAACAAATTTTCTTCTTCCCAAAAACCAAGAAAGCCACAAAAATGAGATAGAAAAATTGATGAACTTGGGATTTTGTTTGCTTGCCGCTTGCTTAGGGAAGCTGTAGTCGAAAAGTGATAATGAAATGGGGGACGGGGAATGGGGGAAATCTGGAATCTGGTCTGAACTGTTGGCATCTATCGAAGGTCGTTGCTTTTATTGTTCGACTTTTGTTTGTTGTCGGTTTTGTGTGTCTGCTGTTTGTTGTTGTTTTTCTTCTTTTCTTTTCGTTTTTTTTTGTAGCAAGGCAATTAAACAGATTTTCAGCTTCTTGCTGATTGCCGAATATTGTGTTCTTTTAATATCATTTTTATACACTCTCGAAGGGTTGTTCCACTTGTGGATTTATTTGTTCTGTATATAAGAGAACATTTGAAATACTCTAAAACAAAATTGGTGAGGGTATTAAATCGTTGTCATTCTTAGCAGCTGGTTAATTTTCGATATTCGCTTATGAGAAAAATGATGATTAATTATTTGTATGATTGTTCGTATTCCTTTTTGTTTTCTCTTTTGTAAAGAAAATTATGCATGTTTATGTTGGCAAAACTCGCACGCAATAAAAGGACAAGCTGTTGGCCACTTTATTAATAACAAATGTTTTGCAAATTATGCGCAATACTCGCACATTTGTGAATCATTCCACACACACTCACAACTCACAGTATGCATTCATTTGTGTATTTACAAATGATCAATCGCAATTTCAATTTCACTTTGACGTCACGGAACTTAAGGCTATTTAAATGGTATTTGTTTTGAAGCTAGTTAAATTAGCGTTAAGTCTGGCGAAACAAAAACTAATTAATAACATTACGTTTAAGTTAACTAATGTTAAGTTTGTTAAACTCATTGAACAAACTTTGGATACCAAATTGAATTAAGCCCCACGACGCATTAACTTTTTCGCACAGGTGAAAAGAAAAACACACGGGTACAAAAATTATTGCGCATACGCCATGTAGTTCGCCATATAGAGCTCGCTTTTCCTTTTCCTTTTGCTTTTGCCCAAAAACATTTGTTAGTCTTTGAGTTTTGTTTATTTAGCGCAATGCTAAAATTTTATGTGTGTGTATGCTGCTATTTTTGGCCCGTAGCTATGGCAAACCTTATGCCGAGAATTAATTTGCATATGCGCCGGGGAGTTCTAGCAGAAAATGCCATTGTTGTTTTCGGCCCGAGAATCATGAAGAACAAAAACAACACAACACAAGAACAGAGGAAAACCCCCTTGAACGATTTTCATCGGAACTCGGACATTATTTTTTGCACCTGCATGAAAACCTATTTGAAATTTTTGATACGCATGAGCCAAACAAAATAAAATAATACATAAATTGAAAACAAGAGGCACTCGCAATAAATGAAAAACAACAAAAAAAGCGAGAAAATTGAACGCCAAAAGAAATGAAAAAGTAATAAAGGTATCAGCAGCAACAACAACAACAAGAAAAAGAACGGAAACAACAGCAACCTGCACAATGGTTGCTCTCTTGTCTTAATGATGGGATTTTCACGTGCAGCAAGAGAAGAAAACCAAGGAGCAGATGAAAAGGCAACAACAAAACCCTTGTCAATGCCAGAAGTCCAACACAAACACACACACACACACACACAGAGAGAGAGCTTCACATACATACATACATATACTCTCCTTCATTCCCCTCTGAGCTTCCCCTCTGAGCTTCCCCTCTGAGCTATGTCTGTCAATAAAAATGCCTTTGCGGCATACATACAAAAAAACTTTTTCATGACTTATTATGAAACTGAACTGGAGACCCCGAAAATAGCCCCCTGGTCTACCCTCCACCCTCCACCCTCCCTCTGTCCACACTTCCTTTCACCACATAATTAACAGCTGCAAAGGAAAATATGGTATCAAATATATGTTTTCTCGATGCTTTTAAGCTGCTTCATTATGCAAAAAACCAAAAAAGAAAAAATAATAATAAATAACGAAGAAAAAGAAGAAAACAAAGCTCATTATAAGCTTTACGTATGCGTTACGCTTAATTACAGGAGCCTAAGAGGAAGCTGAAGAGGAGGAGGAATCTGAAGAGGATGGCGCCGAGCTATCTGTATCTGTATCGTATCGTTAAGCTCCAATAATGTATTAACATTCATCTTGAAGTTCTGTACCAGTGGAGCAGCTCAATCAATAAAACAACGCCACCGCCAAGCAGCTCAGCTCGAAAATGAAATAAGACGCGAGGGCCATAAGCGTGTTTCGTCCAGGAAACGTGCGGACATGCAAGGAATCTGGCTTACAGGCAAGTGAATAAGAGAAGAAACCTTAACGGAAAACGAGAGAAAGCGAGAGCCTGAGCTAAAAGCCCATAAACGTAAACATACTCGTACCCGTACCCGTACCCGTACCCAAGCTATAGCCGGAGCCAGCGTCGGGGAGCTATAGCCGAACCTTTGCCGGAGGCTATTGATTGCTATACAGCATTTGGTATGTAAGTATTTGCTCTCTGTGCCATCTTCATTCTCATTCCCGGTTCCCATTCACATTCTGGTCTTGTAAGTACGTCAGCTAACATGACCGTTAGCCTCGAAAATAGTGCTGCCAATTCAGCGTTTTTTTTTCGAATTAATCTATCCATTGTAAGATTACTTTAGCCAGTATCGGAAATTTGTCCTTATTGATTCTTAACATTGATTCAAGCATTAACATTGATTAAAAGTAATAATTGCAACATTTACTAACGAAAATGATAACCTGTATAAATTGCTTTCATCCCATAGATAATATAAACTCGGACTTTCTGGGCTCGACTCTAATGTTTTAACCTTTTTTGAGATTTTAGCATCACTTCTACGTGATGTTGATGGATGATGGAGTTTGATGAATGTGTTTGTGAGTAAGTGTGTGTGTGTGTGTGTAATATGGTTGAATATTTGTCATATGGAAGTCTCTTATAGGAACTGCAACTACTCGTATTAACTTAAGGTGATATATAAGACTAAGTACATAAAAGTCGACCATAAGAGGCATGCCACTTGATGCACATTTGAAATTATCAGTTGCCATTCTGTGCTCTCCTGTTTCTCCCCACTTTGTGTTGCGTTTTATTTGTTTATCAAGCAATGCCACCCTTGGAGCTTGGAGCTATTGATAAGCCCGTAAAATATTTAATCGCGTGGAGAAACAAACGAGAGCAACAACAACAACTATAACAGTAATATTAATATTAATAACAACAACAAGTACAAACACTCACCTGACTTTGACGCTGATGGTAAACCACAAAACGGAACGACGACGACAACGTTGATGATTGTCTTTCTCTCTTGCTCTCTTTCTCTTTCTGTCTCGCACTCTATCTTTCTCTCTCTCTGTCTCACACACTCTCTCCACTCACTGACTTTTTGTTACTTATTTCTTATGATGATGATTGCTGTTGTTGTTGCTGCTGCTATTGGCTAAAACCAAATTTAATTTGTTACTCTTGGGCTTGCTTGTTTGGGTTTATCGGGCGAAAACGAAAACGAAGGCAAACTCAAAGTCGAAGGCGCTAGCAAAGCGGGGGCGAAGGAGACGACGGCGGCGAAGACGGCGGCGAAGACGAAGTTGAAGGCTCTCAACGGCAAAATCAAAGCTTCAATTTTTGCTGCTGTTGCTGCTGTTGCTGCTGACGTTAGTATTTACAGTATTTGTTTGTGTGTTTGACTTTGATGTTTCAACAAAATATTTTATTAGATTTGATTGAAATTGTCTATTTGCTACGTTACATATTATAATACACTCACAATCAGATATACACCGTTACAAATGTCCACTGAATATCATTTTTCAAATTCAAAATCGATTGCTTATTTTACCGTTAGCTGCTAGTCCAGTCCAATAAGATTAATAAGATTTATGTTTAGCTGTTAAGTTAGCAGAGACTCAACACGCCTTATGTTTTTGCACTTACTTTTGGCAATGTAATTATTCAATTAATCGTATGTGTGTGAGTGTGTCTGTGTGAATTATTTGCGCTTAAATAAACATTTAATATTTTCTGCGTGTGTGCACAGCAATTTGTTAAGTCTGTACATATGTATGTATACAAATATACATACTCCAATAATATATTATTATAGGTACAATGTATACACCTACACACAAACATACGTACTTACGATTCGTACGTACGTTTGTTTGTTTGTAGTGTTTATTTGCTTGTGCTTTGTGCTTTTTGCTTTTGGGCCTGTCTACAAGCAGTTGCTCTCTACGCTCTCTCTTGTCTGCTTGCACAACTCCCACACACAGGCCTACAAAATTTGAATGCGCGATTGACTGAGCGATTGAGTGCGTGTGTATTTGTCTGAGTACACCTGCTGTGATTGGCATTTGGCTTATTAAAGTTGCCTATTTTAGAAACCGTTAACATCGATAACAGTAACCCAATTGGGAATTGCAATTTTATAGACGAGATTTCCACCAATTTGATTAGCCGCTGACATTCCAATCAGCTAAGGTCGATGTGTTAACAATCTTTTAATTTCAATTAATTTAGCAAACGCAAATGCAATTAATTAATGAACGATTGCGGCATATTCATTAATTAATTGAATAATAGGGCCAAACACAAACGCACACACACAGGCACTCATAGAAGTGTCTTGCTTATCGCAATCGCTATTTTGTAGATTAACTGATTAGAATAAAATCATGTAATGATTGGAGGTCACATTTGTTCGTCAAACTTTTTAAAACCGGCATTTGGTTCTCATCTGTCCATGTTCCAACCCCCTTACACCTTATTCCTCTCTACGAATCGACATTGCAACACTCTCCAGGCGTGTCTAAGCGCGTTTATTGATTGTACCCCCTCAAAGTAAGGCAGCTAACGAGTAGAAGCCCCCAACAGGCGTCCCCAAAAACCTTGCCAACAACGACAACGACGACAGCAACTACAACAACAAGCAGCCAAGTGATAGGTAGGTAGATTTTTGTATGTATATTTTTTGTGGGAGCCTGCCGACTACCGACTGCTGTCCACCCCGCCTGCCGTTCACTCCTCGTGCATATCGCGCCCTCGTTTTTTATTACGCGCACATTTTACATACACTTGCACAATCAAAATTTCTAATAAGAATTGTTTCTAAATGGAAAAAGTTTTACGGTGGCGTTGTCTGCTTTTCACAGCTAGTAAACTCTCTAGAAATTTTATTAATTTTTTTTTTGTAATTACTTTTTAATTTTTAAACGCACGCAGTACGCATAATCCGATATGCGACAGAATATATCTACCACTGGCGACGGCACACGTTACTATAATACTGAAAGCCAACAAGAATTACGCGAAACTAACTTCGCTTTAGTGTTGTAAAGGGTTATGAAAAAATTTACACGATATCATTTCTGACGATAATGTCGGCATCGATTATTTTGGTCGATATTCTGCTTTTTTTGTTTTACAAAGCTGACAAAGGATGGCATATTTATGTTTCGCAACGCTGTCAAAAGGTGGTTAATTGTTGTTTCGAAAAGCTGACAAAAGATGGATTCCAAAGAAGATCAGACTAGCAAATCGATTCTTCTCTTCAAACAACATGCATGTAGCACTGACAAAAGATTTTCCGTTTTTTTTTTGATAAATTTATGAATTTCATAATTTTCTTTATTGTTCATTTAGAGTTTTAAGCAGACACAAAATCACCGAAACGATCGGTTTTATCTAATTTATTTATTTAATTAAAGTTAAATTGTTTTATTTATATGTTATCATTTTGTTTAATTAAAAATCCTGTCAATAAAACCATCGAAACACCCTGTGGAAGGACAGGGTCTATTGCCGTTAAGAATTTACTTCAAAAATAATACCATAGGTGCCGTCTTTCCGGGAAACAAACATTTGGATACAAATTATACCAGTCTGTATTAATTTCTATACATACGCAATTAAACTGTTTTCGTAAAATCCAAAACAAAGCAACTAACGCTTTAAAATTAATTGTATTTATCTATTCGTTGATTTTTAAAATTATTGTCCGTTATCGTCGACTTATCGATATCTTATCAACAGTTTAGAATATCGCCCATCAGAGTCATTCAGTGTATGTGTGAAGTGTGTGCATGTGGATGTGCACACAGGTTTAATTTTTATACTTAATTCGTGTAAAATAATAATCAGGTTATCAAAGGAAGCGTGTCTAAAATTGCTTCCTACAAGCAGGCGACGGCATTGAGAAAATTAAAGCAATTCAGAATATGGCGTCCCGCTAGATTCACAAACACTTTCACTTGCCCACAGCTGTATTTTCATCGCGGGAGAAGAGAAAAGCAAAAGTGTCTTTGGTATACAAAAAAAAAAAAAATTACCCAAATCACCAATGAGTGTTCGTGTTATGATTGTGGCAATTACATAGCCTGTGATTCACTGAAGAGTAACCAAAGAGAATAAAGATAAATCGCACCTAAGAAACGAGTCAAAAAAGTAACAAATAAGCCTGAATACAGTGTGGATATTATAAGGGCGGCAACGACATTGCCATCTTCATCAGCGGCAGCAGCAAATCACGACACCAGACATAATAATATTACACCCACAGAAGGCCAGGCCAGAGACGATTTGATCATCGGCACAGCATTAAATTGTTGTCATAACAATAGCATGGGCAACGACGACAATCGTCGGAGGAAGACACCTTGCGGCTGTTGCATGTCTGTGTTTAAGTGGATCCCCGTTCTTTTCATATTCGCCGTCATAGGCTGGTCCTACTATGCCTATGTGGTGGAGCTATGTGTTCGTGAGTAGTCTCAAATATAACGAATAGCAGCGTATGAAAACAATCTGACATTCAACTCTTGATTTTGCAGTAAATACGGAAAATCGTGTGGCTATGATATTTATGCTGTTCTTTTATCATATCACACTAATACTATTTCTATGGTCCTACTGGAAAACCATTTCGACATCAGTTGGCCGCGTGCCGGATCATGTAAGTGCACAGAAAGCATTACGGTGATTCACACGCGTATATTAGACGACTGATAAGGCGATAACAGACTTTGGGCGGTCACAGTTTCTTATTGCCTAACAAATCATAATCCAAATAATAATGTTTACTTTAAATCAAATATTTTTAGTGGCGCATTCCAGATGAGGAGGTGAATCATCTGTTTCGTGCGGAAAATCCAGAGACACAGAAGCGCATTTTAAACAACTTTGCACGCAATTTGCCGGTTACAAATCGGTAAGATTAAATATATACAAAAACACAAATCAATTGTTTATTTATTAATAAACTTACACATTTTCTACACATGCACAGCACAATGAACGGCTCTGTGCGTTTTTGTGATAAATGCAAGATCATCAAACCGGACCGATCGCATCATTGCAGCGTCTGCAGTTGCTGTGTACTGAAAATGGATCATCATTGCCCCTGGGTGAACAATTGCGTTAACTTTTTCAATTACAAATTCTTTGTATTGTTTCTGGGATATGCATTGATCTACTGTTTGTACGTTGCCTTCACCACGCTGCATGATTTCATACAATTCTGGCAGGTAAGTTTCCCTCCCTCCACTCTGCCCCAAGCACAGTTATCGCTGCATGCAACTTAACGCTTCTAACGTTTCTACTGCTTGAGTATTGCTCGTATTATTATATTTTGTGAATGTGCGTTGAACTTAACATATTATAATATCCTATACATATATATATTGCGATATGTGTATAATATAAAGAACGAAAACCATTACTTGGAACAGGGACAACTTAACGCCAGCGGCATGGGTCGCTTTCACATACTCTTCCTGTTCTTCATTTCCATCATGTTTGCCATTAGTTTGGTGAGTCTGTTTGGCTACCACATCTATTTGGTGCTCGTCAACCGCACCACTTTGGGTAAGAAAACGTACACATAAATATCTATACATTCATTATTAATTAAACGTCGTTTCCCATATACAGAATCATTTCGAGCGCCTATCTTTCGTGTTGGCGGACCGGACAAAAATGGCTATAACCTGGGCCGTTATGCCAACTTCTGTGAGGTCTTTGGCGATGATTGGCAGTACTGGTTCCTTCCCATATTTACCAGGTATGTGTGGATGCATTGTGGCATCATTTCATTTCATTAGATCATTGCATTTATTACTAATTTATGCTGCACTCTAAAGAAACAAACAAGCCTTTCTCGGCCTCCTCTTTAGTTGTTGTTTTTTGTGTGTGTTTTGTTGGTTTCTATTGTTTATCAAATTCTCATTCGCTTTCTTGAAATACACTTCCCTATTTGGCAAATTAAAGGCATGCTTTAAATTACACGCTTATGAGTAGGAGAGACACCTTTTTTCATACATATTTTTGGCTCTCTGAATGTGTTGTGCACCTTAATAAACTTACACTGATTAGTTTAACTACTTTTGTTTTTAATAGTTTAAGTCGATAACTTGTAAATGTTAACCAAGGGATTGTTAAAACGAAAACTGTAAATCTCTTACACAAAAATTATTTCGTTTACTTTTATGTAAACGTAATTTAGTTTTAAGCAATAACCAAAATCGTTACTAAAATTGGCCATTAGAATTGAGTACAGATAACGGATAAATGAACAATGTCAAACCTGTCATAATTATATTTTGTTTATAATTTTTGTAAGCTCAGTCAGACGACATTCTCTTTAGTACATATAGTTTTTAGACGTGGTAAGAATCTCTGCAGGGATGTAACTAATTATAATTAACAAAATGCTTAGCTTATATATCATACACGAATCTTTTAACTCAACATCAAGAGCAACAACAAAACTAAATTCAATTGTATAAAATGCAAAATCTAACAAACAAACAAGCAAACAAACAAACATGAAATGCAAATACCACAAACAAACAAACAAACAACAACAAAAATTCGTTCTCTGTTTAAATTTCTGTTAACGCATACAAAACCTACCTTTTGCTTATTCACAAATCAATCAACTCTAAACAACGATTAACCCACGATTTAGTCACGGTGACGGATTGAGCTACCCAACGGCCACAGATCAGACGGGGAACCAGCGTTACGATGCGATGGGCAGCACCAACACCTCGAACAGGTTAGATGTCCAACCGACAGATAAGTTGATTGACGCTATACCCCTCAATAATCATCAACCTCATCTGGAGCTAGACAATGGCCAACTAATCCCGTCTAGTCAAGTTGTTGTTAATATCGAACAAACCGTACCATTACCAATGCCAGTTGAAGCTCCACCAAACAACACAAGCAATGCCGGCGTGGTCATTGATATAATCGGTGATCAGACGGTTAAGGACTCTCATGTAATGAACGGTTGTCCTCCATTGACCAACGGCGCTGTTGATAAAATCGTATAGAGATCATTTAGTTTGTATAGCCAGGATCACATGCAAGATGTTCCATGATGTTGTTCTAATTAAATGGTAGCTGCCAGAGCTCGAGCCATTCGATAAAGTGTTGTAAATGTGTATTTAATATATTCGTAAGTTTTATAAACAATTGAGCTAATGTATCTGTAAAATATATACCAACTGTATAACCTCTACCACACTTGCCACAACCCACAGTTCAGATCCCCCGGCGTGTGTAACAAAGCAATTGACTTTGACTTTAAATCCAAGTCCCAACAGACAGTACGCATATGTTTAATATATCAATTTCATTGAGACTATCAATATATATTTCATTAAGTACATACAATTATGTAGGCTAAGTAATTGTTTTCATTTTTATACATACATATATGTCACGCATAAGACACATTTTGTAAAGTCGTGGCCTGACGAAATTAACTGATTGAACTTTTGGCAATACTAATTAGTAGCACAAACTTAATTCTTGTTAAATCTTGTACGACTATTAAGCATCTCTTGAACACATACAATTATTAATTTATATTAATAATAATCATGCGATGGATTTACAATAATTTAAGCAAATTGTTTCATTATTTTTTACTCATTATTTCAAAACTCACATAGGAGTTGTTGTAATACCAAAACAAAGCGCAGCCCATGATGATAGATATGAATTTAACTTAGGGCATTTTTGATGCTTCTATATCGTAACTTGTAGTTATTTCCTTAATAATTTTGCAAGTTTGTTTCTCTTTAGATTTATGGTTTTTACTTTTGATATGACAATATTTTGTATACCTAAAATGAAAGTTGATGAAAAAAATATATCTTTATAAATACTCAGGTTTGTTTTTAATTTGCCAATTTTAAATCGAGCTTTAAGTCTCAGCCTTTCTATACCTGAACACACTTTTTGCTTCTTGCACCGCACCAATCAATCAATCAATCTATCATCAATTAATTCAAGCAAAATTACAAACACACATCACTGAAATACCCTGTCTTGATATTCTGTATTGTATTATTTATAAATCATGTTCAATGTTGTTATGCAAACATCTCTTAGCTTTGGCGATGGCATTAGCTATCCCATACGACATCTTGAGGAGGATACAGAATCCCTACTGGGATATCACAGCGATACGCGCATCGAGCTGGAAGAGGAATTTCTGACAGAGGGACGCTTTCAGGACTCAATCATTCCATAGCTAATCATGACCAGCGATAATGTGGCTACATATTACATATAGAAAGAGAAGTATTGTCTTGCCGGAACAGAACTTGAATGTAAATATGGAAAGTGGAGGAGATTGCAAGGTATTCGGCCATTCGGTGTGTTTAGTTTCTAGGTATACAACATTTTGTACTAGTGGATATATTAAGTTAAACTGTATGATAATCGCACCATTGTTATCAAATTCTTTGTGTCTTATGTTGACAGTGCAAGTGACTTGACTGAAATACGCCTATTTGCTCGTTAAACAAACAAATAGTAAATGACTATAGCTGCTTATCTGCCTATGTATATCGAACGCTACATTTTTTCATCCAAAATGAGGGTATTGTATTAAGAGATGTTGATCAGATTATACTAGATTAGATTAAAAGACATTCCAACATATTTGTATAGATTCATAAGTCAAATGTTATTAGAGCGTTATGAACAAAATCGAAAGGATCGATGTGTGTTATCTCTCAGATATTAAGATACAGATACAGCTAGTTATGCAAAATAATGCACTGCAATGTCATCAACATATATACACACATATATATATATATATGGGGAAGTACAATATAGTTAACAATATATGGTAAAAACAATAAATTGAAATCTGTAAAACTAATAACTAACATTGCAGGGAATTCAATCAAATCGACTCAAATCATCATCGTTGCCCTTGATACTCTGTCCTCCATTAGATGCCACAGGCAGTGTGGCAGATACTACTTCAAAATCAGCCTCGAAAGCAGAACCTTGTGCTGCACGATCGGTAAATGGATTTGCATGAGTTGGAGCTGGCTTTGGAGTTGGAGCTGGAATTGGAATTGGCGATGGAGCTAATGCTGGCGAGGAGTCTGTTGCATCCATATTGTGATTTTCAGGCTTCTCTTCAAACTTTCTCTTCTTTTTCTTGCTCACCAAGACATCACGTGTCATTGTTACACCTGTATCCTCGCTACGTGGCAATAGATCACTCAGATCGCTCTCTACATCTGCGTGTTGTGGCTGCAACTTCTCTTGCAAGGCGGCCAGAGCTATAAGTAGCGCCTCCTCCGTTCGTATAGTGCGAGATCCTTGTTTGGGCAGCACATTTACATAGTGATCGAAGAGCATTTCGGGTTCATCCACAGTCAGTTTTTCATCATTGGCAAGTGCCTCTTCGAGACCCTGTAGTCCGCCGAACACAATGATCATGTGATTATATTCATACGATTTGCTGGGAACATCGTGTACGTTGGTGCCACGGTCAGATGTACCGACCGTCACGTCGTAACCACCTTCATATGGTGATTTTGTAAATATCTCAGACAGGGAGTGTGCAATCCGAACCTGATATCCCCAATAAACGCCCGTTTCTCGACGCGGCTCATCCGGACTGACCAATGTACCACGTTGCTTCCTGCTCGTATCTGTATACAAAGTTAAAAGTTGTTTTGGTTCATCTTCTCAGTCAATGAATGCTAAACTTACCGCTCGGTGGATCCATTTTGACAGTAACACGGACACCTGGCTCTAGGGCCTTGTCGATAAGCACATCATTAAGCAAGCCCACATTCGCATAGCTGTGTCCATCCTTTGCCTGTTTGTCGCACACGACGCCTTCCCGATAACGAAACTTACTTTGTTGGCGAAGATGATGTGGCGTATCCAGAGGATTAAGCAGTCCAGAGTATTTTAAATCTTTATGCAGCGGAAAGAAATATTTACGCAGATATTGCGGACACTCAAGATATTGAAGAATACGCGCCAATTGCAGAGAACTACTGCGAACTGTTGCCGTTCCATTGCCTTCGGCATCCTGCTCATAGCTTCGCTTTGTCTCACGAGCCGTTGCCACACCCACATCGTCGAACACAATAACCTCGTTGACACGGAATATGCAAGCAGCTCGGGCAATTTGTCCGGCAACATAGGCCCGCAGCTCGGCGGATTGTGCGTTCTCCAGTATCGACCCAGGAACTGCTATGCTCACGGTTGATGGATTTGGCCTAGCAGCTTTTGCTGTATCAGAGGCATCCTTTGCCGCCACTTCAGCTTCCTGAGCCCTCTGTAAATCCTTGAGTGCCTTGTCCTGTTTCCGTTGACGTTTGAGCGCCTTTCGCTCTTCGTTTATCTTTTTCCACGATTTATGGGGCTCCGTGGGTTTGGTATTTCTACTGCTACCGATTATTGCAGACATCGTACTCCTCAAAATGTAATTAAAACATTAAAGACAATTGCAACAACAGTAGCTGCACGTGTGATAGGGCTGCAAACACATCGAGGCTGAAATCGATAATTTTAAATGCTTGAATTTAGATGTTAACTCTCATAATCGATATTTCGTTGTATGATAAGAAATTGTAATAGGTGGCGCTTTATTTTAAAAATTGAGCGACCGTTAAGCTTAAAAACATTGACTTGATTGTTCAATTTAAACTTGTGCTATGCCGTTTATTTTGGGTGGGTGCATGTGTGTGTGTGTTGTGCGCTTGAACTTGTAAAATATTTGTTGCTTGGAATAATTCCAGATAATGAAGACAAATTATAAAAAAAAAATAATTTACCAATGCTTCTTATTCAATGTTGATTCTTTGATTTCAATTTGTGCACAATTTAATTGCAATAATTGTTCAGAAAATACTTACAATTTGTTTGTGTTTTATATCACAGCACCGAAAAAAAATTAATTTATCCTTATTCCTTGCGAGCTCAAAGGTCTGCACCGGACGGCAACTAAATTGCTTTTGAACGGTCCACACAACGCAAGCCGGCCAACTAGTCTCAGCAGCGGCGCAACAGTTGAGAGAGAGAGAGAGAGCGTCAAGTACAAGGAGACAGTTGGCAACAGCGAACATACACACGCACACACTCTGAATCGTTTAACAGCGAACAAACACACGCACACTCTCTGAATCGTTCTACAGCGAACATACACACGCACACACTCTGAATCGTTTAACAGCGAACATACACACGCACACACTCTCAATCGTTCAACCGCGAACAAACACACGCACACTCTCAACCGTTTAACAGCGAACATACACACGCACACACTCTGAATCGTTTAACAGCGAACAAACACACGCACACTCTCTGAATCGTTCAACAGCGAACAAACACACGCACACTCTCTGAATCGTTCAACAGCGAACATACACACGCACACTCTCAATCGTTCAACAGCGAACATACACACGCACACACTCTGAATCGTTTAACTGCGAACAGCAGCGCGCTCTGAGCAGTGCGCTCTGAGCAGTGCGCTCTGAGCAGTGCGCTCTGAGCAGCGCTCTCTGTGGATCACCGTCCACTGCTCAGAGAGCTGTTGGTGTGGTAGGCGCCGTACACTGGTATGCGTGAGTGCTACATTTATATAAGTACGCTTGCTACTGCAAGTTGAGGGCATTCAGAATACAGACGCCGGTGCGTACACATGCCAGGTAATGACCGCCTCGGTGCGTACTGCGCCCTTCATTATCGACAACTCCACACAATATATTATACACAATTAATTCTTGAATGGTAAAGGTAAATAAACATTCAATTTTAAGTTTAAGCAACTCATATTTCAATTTGTGCATATTTTAAACTTGGTGAAAAGTAACCGCAATAATCGAAACTAACGAAAATAATTCGTTGACGAACAATCGACCAACTAAGCAAAATATTCGATATAGTTAATAAAATACTGAATAAGTTCATTTGTTCATTTCGATGACCCGTTCATTTGAACTTATTCAGAACGAAACGACCCAACTCTAGTCTCAATGCAGCAAGAAAACAACTGACAATTGGACTTTCCCTCAAATAAGCATCACATTCCACATTCACTTGCAACAGAATGAGTCGCAACGTTCTTGCACCTCCAACTCAACGTCTGAGCCAAAATCGGAACTATCGCGTTAACGTTGTGCACGACGATTTCGGTGGCAGCAAATGGAACTCTAAAAACCAGAATACTTCCAAGGGCTACGAGGAACCAGATCTTTACGCTGATGATGATTATGAGGATGACAGTGCCGTGAGCAACATTGAGGAACTGCCCGATGGCAGCTACAAGCTGGCGCTTCATGTGTCAAAGTAAGTATTTGTTTTATTTTTCATTTCATTAGTTTAGCTTATGACATTTACAGAGCATTTTACGGTGGCCTGATTGGTTTCAAGGGTACTACGAAGCGTCGCATTGAAACTGAGACCAAGACTGATATCCATGTTCCACGTCAAAATGATATTTCTAATGACTTGCTGATCAAATCTAATGACCGTAGCAATGTGTGTGCTGCACTTCGTAAAATTCGACTTCTAATTGGTTCGCTCCGGAAGCGCATGAGGCCAACACATTTTCTGGCAGTTGCACTTAATTCGGGTCAAGTCCAGGAGCGATTTGTGGAGCTCAAGCAAAGCATTTTGGATGCCCAACTTCCAGGTATAGATTCAGAGCTATTTATATCGGAGAGTAGCATTCATATTACATTGGGCGTCTATGTGCTATTGGATGACGCCGAACGTAAAAACGCTGTTGATGAGCTGCAAACCTGCCGCCAATGGTTGTCCGAATTGAGCACACCGTTTGATCTGAAAATCAAAGGTCTTGAGATCATGAACGATGATCCAAGCTCCGTTCGAGTGCTTTACGCACGTGCAGAGTCTTCAGATCTTCAACAATTCGCTGACAAATGCCTGAAACATTTCCAAACTACCGGACTGTGTGCCACGGATAACCAAGATCGCGATAGCATCAAGCTTCACATGACTGTGCTGAACAATAAAAATCGTAAGGATAAGAGCAAATTTGATGGCCGTGAGATCCTTAAACGCTTCGGAGACTACGATTTTGGAACTGCCCAATGCAACGAAGTGCACTTGTGTGTATTGGGGACATCAAAAGAAGACGAGTTCTATAAGATCACGGGCAGTCTGAAATTTTGATGTACATTCAAAATAAAAACCAAACCAAAGTTACACGATTTATTTCATTTTATTTTGTTCTCTCATTTGCAAGTTTGTTAAGTTTGTCTTGATTGTATTTACTCACTGGACAATTTATAAATACATTTAGTTTGTGCATTTCTCTTGCCCCTGTACAGATTTATCGAGAGGAACCCTAACAATCCAAACAAATACAAATGTGCTTAGCATCGTTTTAATTCTTTTTTTGTGGTTTCTTTTATTGTTATAAATATAAAAAATATACATATGTATATATGTACATATTATATACGTGTGTGTGATGATTAAATTTATTTCAAAATAACAAAAAATGGTTCAAACAAAATTCATACATACATTAGTACATGCAGAGTAGGAGTCAAGTGTGCTTAAGCTACAGAAGGAAAAGGACTTTCCTTTTTTTATCAATGAATATAAACATACAAAAAATCCAGCAAACATTGCCGGGGAAGAAGAAGGAGTACAAAGGTCATTGAGGCTGTTAAAAGCCTTGGTATTGTTGTTTTTGTCACACTGACACACATAAATGTATGTAGTATATGTATATATATAATTAGCACACGGCATGTTGCACAATTGTTGGAAAACAATAATAATATCGCACGGATTTACAATTAATGCGTCCTAACAACTAACTTGAACTACGCGTTTTTCGTTTGTTTGCTTCATTTTGTTTATGCTTTTGTTTTTAGTGTTTTTTTGTTTGTTTTACATTTCAATAGCTTCAGTCTAAAGTTGAGTTTTGGTTGAGTTACGTGTGATATTTTCTTCAATTCATATTTTGCATCATTAATTGTTTTATATTGTTTAATATTAATAAAGGCTTGAAAGAGGATTTGATTGGTGCCATTTCTTTTTAGGATTAGTTTTTTTTTGTTCGTGCGCACTGCGCTTTGTGGATCTTCAACTTGATAATATGGTACAAAAAAGCAGTTGAGTTCTGTTATTTCTTTTTTGGACTTGTACATATATAGACTATATGGTAAACATGTAAACAAATTGTACATAGTGGAAGAATTCTTAAATACATAATAGATACATACATAGGTATTTTACGTTGCTTGCGCTTAACAAACCAACAACGAAATACATATGTATATAGTCACATACAATTAACAACAATTATACGTCATCATGCAGCACATTTAGATATTGCAATATACACAAATGATATTCTTATTTATAAGTATATCAGTTTATATGTATATTAATTAGACATAGCAATCTCGCTCACAATAATAATGATACACATAATAACATTAATGCTTACGATGCTGAGCAAAAAACACTTGAACATAAATCGATCGATATCCGTTGTTCTTATCTATTATTTTGGCTATTTAGTTTAGACAACTATGCATTATTGTTTTTTTATTATATGGTATATCATCACTTATACATGCATTGTAAAAACAATTTATAAACTCTTTGTAATTATTTTGTTTTTTTCAAATAAAATGTTGAAACCAATACATATATTTTAGTTGACTTTTTTGTTCAATTTGTAATATTGTATAGTATTGGCGTACATAGTTGTTGTGTGCGTTTCAGTGTGTTTCTTTGCGTGTTTGTGTGTGCCTTAGTGTGTGTGCAGAAGCACCTACTCCTCCTGCATTACCCTTTCAATAGTCCCAGCCGTTTTAACACTAATTGTCCAATTGTTTAAAGCAGCTGCCGTTTAAATTGTTTGCGCAGCTACTATTTGGCATGTCCATTGCTAAGAACAGCAGGCAATACATTTGCCTGCTGGACCACGGCATTGATCACATCGATTTCTTTCTTTAAAAACGCACCACTGTTCTCCTCCTTCTCTGGGGCAGACTCTGTGGTGGCAGTGCCAGTGTTTGTGCTGTTGTTATCGTGGACAGAGGATATGTTGCGTTTGCGTAGTCCGGCAGCAGCGGCGTCCACCAAATTGGCGGCACCACTGCTGACTGAGCCGGCGGCTAGCTTCAGTTTGGGAAACTCAATGTCGCGCATCAGATCGTTCTTGAACTCAACGATGCCGCTAACAGTTTCGGTAACAGTCTTATCAATAAATTCCTCAATATTTTTGGTTTCCGCTTCAATTTTCTCCTTTAGCTTGCTAGACAACTGATCCATTTCGCATTGATCGTGTGGCACACTAACCGCGTCTCGAGCGCAAGTTTGTTGTTGTTGTTGCTGATGTTGGTTGTGTGCCAATTTTAGAGTCTGCTGCTGTTGTTGTTGCTGAAGCTGATGCTGTGGGCGTGATTGGAGTATATCATTATTCTGTGACTGATTCTGCTTAAGATTGTATTGTAGCGGTTGTGGTTGGTGTGGCATTGTGTCGTTACTTTTAGCGAGCTTATTATTCTCTCCCTCCTCCTCCTCCCCTACATTGAGATCATTGGTGTTGGCCACCGCTAGCGGCTGAGCAGCTGCATCGCTGTTGCTAGCCTTCACATCCGTCCCGGCGGAATTCCTGCTGGACCGTTGTGATCGCGGCTCACCTCGTATAAATCGTGGTAAAATAAATATGGTCACTAATGAAATTAAATGAAGGCACAAATAAAATCTCAGGTACAATTTGATGCTGCCCTGTAACGTAAGAGTTGCAAATCGATTAGTATTTCTTTATTTAATGATAACTAAATGTACGGAGGACTTACCATAAATTCAAGCAGAACAAATGGGAATGTAGCGTAGCCCATCACAATGCGTGTGGTGATGCAGGTAAGAATGTCGTAGAACATGCGCGTAACTTGTGTGCTCTGGAAGCGATGTCGGAACATGCGACGTGCTGTACGCGCTGCCGTAACCGTAAGGGCTCCAGTGGCAAAGGTCAAGTAGTAACCAGGATAGAAACCATGCCATACGGCACTCAATGCGAATGTCAACAATGTGCCATACTTCTTGGGCACACGCTCATAGACAAGAGTGCGTAGCCACCGATTCGTTCCGCAGTTCCAATTGTTAATTGCATCACGCATATTTGATGCAAACTGTAATCAAAATTGTAATCGTTAAAATTAAGAAAACTCGAGGGTTTTTTGAGTTTTTTGTTTTTGTACCCACCTCAAATGAGAGCACATTAATATTGGATATTAGATCCCATTTGGCATTGCCATCCTTATCGTAGCCGGTGAAACCCAAGCCAGAATTATTACATATGGCATCGGCCAAAAGCCATGCATGATAATACTTAAAGCGTATGCAGGTGGTTGCCATCATGGCATACCAGAACTTATAGGGTATACTTGTGCCATTAATAAAGTCGTCATCTTTCATATTTTTCACCGGATAGATTTTCACAAACTTCATGAATATGAATGCACACACCAAACTGCCAAGAACCTTGCGTATCACTGTTTTCGTTGGCGATGGTTCCAATACCAATTCCGATTTGCCATTGTCTAGGTTTGCCTGAAAGGAAGCCAAATCAAATAAAATCGAAAGTCATTGTAATGTGGGGAAAGTGAGAGAACTGCAAATTGAAATTGATGAGTCAGACGATAGACGATGAACATAGGATGAACGACAGAGGATAGCAGACAACAGACAACAGTTGGCAAATGGCAGACAGTGGTTAAGAGAAAGGTCAATTCACTTTGTTCTCCTCCTTTGCCTTCTCCTTATGTCTTTTGCAGTCACACAGTTGCATGGAAAATGAAATCACTGCAGTTCTATTATGCAGATGACCACATAATCACACCACTTGCCCATGCCACATGCACAATGTCAGTACATCTGTGGTCCACTTACATTTGATGCCGGACGCTTCAATAGATTGTAGCCCTCGACAAATTCAATGTAATCCTTGTAGAAGACCAACGGACCGGCCATAATGCTTTGGAAATGCCACACATACGAGAAATATTCCAAAGCCGAAGGCATCTTTCGAATGGCATGATATTGTTGCGCCTTTGTCAAGTCCTGTCAATTGGAAATGGAAATGAAAATGGGAAAATTAAATCATTAGAAATTGATTGACATCATTAAACGGTCAGAACTCACTTCATCTTTGCGCACGAAACCATCGTGTATGCTGAACGCCAGACTGGTCACCTTCTGAGTGATGATCATCAATGGTCCAGTAATGTCCAGTGCATAGGAGCCGTAATCATAGAATTGACGCATCAGATGGACGCATAGCAAGTAACCCATGGCCACCAGCATGACGCTCCTACAATTGCAAACAGATACAAATCAGTTTCAATCTCAATTTGGCATTAGTTTTTGCTCGCACCTTTGTACAATTCGTGGATCCTGTGTACGTATGACAATGTAACATATCAACGGCAATCCAGCGATGTGAATAGCCTGATGACCAAAGCAGAAGTAGCCAAAGGCCAATCCCAATGACAAAGCGAAGGCATGACGCACCTCGCAGGACACCTTTGATGGGTGGAGAAAGGAACGGAAGAGCGAGGCTAGGAAGAGCGCCGATATTTGGCATATTAAAAAGTTGACCTAGAAAGAAATCAGAAATTTGATAAGATAAAAATATTGTTTTGAATTCTATAACAATAACAATATATATTCGAAATTGACTGTTTATAAACAACTATTAAGTACACAATGAATATCATGGGAAAAAAACTCTACTTATATGAATAAACTGTCATAATATAATATGCAAATTAATAAAATACATACAAGTTGTTAATTAAATAATGAACGTTCAATAATTCTACAGTTGTTTCTAAGGTTTCTATTAAAGTACTGTACTGCCATACGTTTTAAATATATATTATTTTAACTAGTTTTGTTGTGCAATTGATTTCCACTTAACTGGTCACAAGTCTCAGCGCAACTGCATCTACAATTGCCATCTACAGTATTCATGAGATACATTTACGTATTATATACTCGACATAATGTCTGTTGGCGTACATTGCTCTTGAACGTGATCATAGATCAAAATCACGCATTCTCAACTGAACTGATCAATGTGCAGTTGCAGTTGCAATGGCCTTGGCCATCGTTTGACTTTTTATGTAAATGCATTCAATAGATCCCTCTGTTTCAATTACAAGTACACAGTCTTCTAGAATAGATACATTTTGGCATTTGTCGCAGCAATCGAAATGAATTCTACTAGATGCCTGTCAATTGCTAATTTATGGATGTAATTGGTTCGAACACTATTCAAATTCGAATTTGCAATATAATCGCTGTATAATTGCAAATTTAATCCGACTGAACTTTATACAATGTGATCTTATCTCTCAAACAAAATCTCTATCAGTGCAAAGTTCAAAGAGATCCCTTTTTTTTTGAAACTGCCTTTATCGCTATAAAAATTAAGAGAAATGTATTTTGAAATTTCTGTTAATTTCTATGACTTATTTATTTTCCTCCTCCTCCTTCTTATTTTATTTAGACTCCTAGTTTAATAATTCCGTTATCAGCAGGTTTCCTATTGACTTCTGTTTAATTGATATGACATGATGAACCAAAATGAAAACTGATAACAAAAGGCCCTGATAAATGGGACCATCACTAATCATGCACCGATAACTCGGTGCACAGTGATTTTTCATTGTCAAGGCATTACTATTTCTTAAGCCCCCCCCCCGTCCCAGGGCGGATGTGACGAACGTATTATCAAGCAGCGATAACCGACTTAATTAATCAAGAGCAGTTTTATAATTATTATATACATGTACAATGTATAATGCATAAGTTGTTATTCTGTTATTGTCTGGCCCACTTGGAATCAGTGCAAATGTAAAGGTTAATGTGCTCCAATCAATTTCAAACCTTATTATCAGTTGCCAATAAACCACATCTAGTATTTACAGCGACGCAACAAAGAAATGGGAGCATTCCCTAATCATCTGTCAATGCCATAAGTCTATAAATAGTATTCTGTTATAATCAGCTGTTGGAATCTCAATATTTTCAATAGAAGGATAATAAGTTGCTTTGTGGATTGGTTATCGGTCAGTTAGGCAAATGGGAAGTATAAAAGAGCTTATTGGGACTAAATCGAAAACAAGTTGGCAGCACTGCGCTGAAGTAGAGTACACGAAAATGATTAGTAATATACAGCGTATTTAATTAAACTGATTACATTTGAGCTCTGTATGTACAAATCGCTCACTTACTTCAAGAGCGTCAATTTACAATCTTGAGGTAAAAAACAGAATTCTTTTGATCCTCACATGAAGAGTTCTCATTGAGTTTTGACAGTCTTCAAGTAAGTGAGCGATATACACATTTGATATTGCAAACATTGAGGATTTGCAGTATCTCCTTCATCCTGCTTAATTCTACGGATAGATCGCGAATCAGTTACGTTGGGCAGGACAATTAAGCACCAGGCTACGGTCTAGGCATTCTCCGGCTTCAATATCGAACCAACTTCCTGCCTTGCAACTGCGATGCTTGCGGTATCCGCTTCGGCACTCGTAGAATCGTCGACAATGCCTTGAATCCTGCAGAAAAGTTCCATCAGGTTTGTTGCGACAATCCTTGTTGGACAGACTTAGAAAATTCAGCAGTGGTCGAGGGATCAAATTTACTATGACATTCGGTTCTGCAGTAACTTCTTCACTAGCAGTGGTTGTTAACGGGTTACAAGTTGTGGTTGTGAGAGGTTCACATGTTGTCGTTGTAACTGGGCGAGTACATGGTGTTGTTGTTGGATCACATGGTGTTGTTGAGGGAGGTTGTGCACATGGCGTTGTTGTGGAAGGTGGTGGTGGGGGTGCACAGGGTGTAGTAGTGGAAGGTGTTGGTTCACAGGGTGTCGTAGTGAGTGGCGGTGGTGCACAGGGTGTTGTTGTAGGATGTGGCTGCTCACAGCGTGTTGTTGGAGGCGATGGCTCACAGGACGTTGTTCTTGGAGGCGGTGGCTGACAAGGTGTTGTTGTGGGACGATGTGTTTCACAGGTTGTAGTAGTGGGAGGTGGTGTTTCACAGGGTGTAGTAGTGGCAGGTGGGGCTAAACAGGGTGTAGTAGTGGGAGGTGGTGGTTCACAGCGTGTTGTTGTTGGAGGTGCTGGTTCACATTGTGTTGTTGTGGGAGGATGAGGGGGTCGCTCACAGGGTGTTGTTGTCGGAGGTGCTGGTTCACAGCGTGTTGTTGTAGGAGCTGGTGGAGGTGGCTCACAAGTTGTTGTTTTAGGAGGTGGTGTAGGTGGTTCACAGGGTGTTGTTGTCGGAGGGTGTGGTTCACAGGGTGTTGTTGTTGGAGGTGCTGGTTCGCACCGTGTTGTTGTTGGAGGTGCTGGTTCACAGCGTGTTGTTGTTGGATCTGGTGGCGGTGGAGCGCAGGGTGTTGTTGTAGGTGGTGGTGGAGGTGTTGTTGTGGAAGGAAGTGGTTTGCAGGTTGTGGTAGTAAGTGGTGGCTCACAGGTTGTTGTTGTTGGAGGTGGTGGCTCACAGGGTGTTGTTGTGGGAGGAAGTGGAGGTCGCTCACAGGGTGTTGTTGTCAGAGGATGTGGTTCACAGGGTGTTGTTGTAGGAGGTGGTGGAGGTGGCTCACAGGGTGTTGTTGTAGGAGGTGGTGGAGGTGGTGCACAGGGTGTTGTTGTAGGAGGTGGTGGTGGTGGCTCACAGGGTGTTGTTGTGGAAGGAGGTGGTGCACAGGGTGTTGTTGTAGGAGGTGGTGGTGGTGGCTCACAGGGTGTTGTTGTGGAAGGAGGTGGTGTACAGGGTGTTGTTGTTGGAGGCGGTGGAGGTGGCTCACAGGGTGTTGTTGTGGAAGAAAGTGGTTTACAGGTTGTTGTTGTGGAAGGAGGTGGTTCACAGGTAGTTGTAGTTTGAGGTTCAGGTTTTGGTGGTCCACAAGTGGTTGTGGGAGGAGGTGTGCTTATATTGCACGGAGTAGTTGTTATCGTATTATTACATGGCCTCTTTGTAGTTGTACTTGATTCACAGGGAGGAGTTGTAGTTTCCCTGCAAGGAGGAGCAGTAGTTGAACAAGGCTCCTTTATGGTCTCATCGGCTGATACATCGAGATCCACACTAGCCGATATGCGCAAAGCTAAGCCACGGAGATTGACACAGTTGACAAGACTGGCCAATTGACAGGAGTGGCTGATTTCGTCGTAGAATTGTCCCAAACGGCAGCTGTGATGAACAGCTTTGCCTCTTGTGCAGACAAAATATCCGGCACATCTGAAAGGATCGGGGAGAAGAACGTCGTCTCCAAGGTTATTGCAACTGGGACGCTGTTGTCTTTGCTCGGCATCTGTGGATGCTATGGCGATTGCAACTGCCACAAAGGCCACTAGTTTACTATGAACTGAAAAGACATTCTCTGATTATGGTATCGAGTCGTTCAGCTTGGGGCAACAAAACTTACGAGATTTCATCGAATATTGCAAAGGATTCTTACTTGAAAGGATAACTAACTGAACTTTGTTACTTTACCGCTTTCGTTTCCAAATTGTTGAAACTGAACCCCCAACAATGACTTTTATACTGCATTTACATCAATCTCAAGTGTTTACATGTTAGCCAAACTACGTCTTGGCTAGTCAATTTGGTTAATTAGAGGAGAGCATTCCTTTCCCATGTTGACACTACATTAATAATTGTAGTGCATGTTTTCCTCGAAACATTTGTACTTTTTCCCTTCCTGGCTTTCACTTGCCCTCTTATCAACTATTGTTTTACAAGAAACCAACAAGTTCATAATTGACCAAGTCAGTATCATTTCAAGTGCAGTTCCCAGAAAACCTCCTCAAATTAGTGTGTTCTAGAAATTTGTACAAAGCCTCTATTATTATTATCAAAAGCTAAATATGCGTGACAGCTTCCGTTTTCCAGGAAGGACGATATCAGGAACTTTTGACAGCCATTTACAAGTAGCACCTCCCGAAAACGATATATGTAATAATAACGTACTCTTTATTTTGGAGCCCACGTTGTATATATGCCACAGATGGACACGGACTTTTCCAAATACCCTTCACTATTATCAAAAAAAAGTATAAGGAAGCACTTATTTCACATGCACAAGTATGTACTACGAACATTGCACATACAAGTTGCTTCTATTAAAAGAGCCAGATATATATTATTTGAGGACGGGCTCGGGGGGCTCTTTTTGAATATAGAAACTGACAGTGTTTTGAAATTTGATGACAAGGTCTAAAATTTACCATAGTCCGGTCCGTGCTCGACTGTCAAGAAACACTTTTGCATTAAAGTTCCTAAGTACAATGTGTGGGGTTCCTTAAAGTCGGGCACTCTCGACTTTAATCTGCAGAAATTGTTTGTTTTTAAAAATAGGGGAACCCATTGAATGTTTTTCTATTCACCTTGCTCTAAGAACCTTAAGCAACTATGATAAAATAGGAAGTAAAAGAAAAACTATTTAAATTAAAAGTGAATTTCTTTGTCAAAATAATTACTTGACGAACTGTTTATACACACACGAATGTGTAGAAGAAGAAGAGCACACAAAGAGCCACATTGATAAGTGCGCTATAGGTCACAAAACAAAGGCGATCATGGCCTGATCGAGGCCTTATTTGTGTGTCATAAAGATAAGTTTTGGGTTCTAGGTGCTTAACGCTTTTTGCGATTGACGCATTAAGATATGTACGTGCCCCATAGGTGTGGCATAAATATAATTCATTTTCTATTTCATCAGTTCTTACACTTACAATGTCATCTGTTTAGAAAACATAAAACAAACGTGTCTATCAAGTGAATCTCGCAATCGAACTCAACATTGTATGATGTTGTAATACCTTCTATTGCAATGTACACGAATGTTGATCAACCAGTTTTTAAACAGTAAGCTAAGATACTCATTGGTACAAGCTCTATTCGCGTTTAAGCGTGTAAAAAACGGCGCACAGCTCTGCGGAAAACGAAAAGAAAACATGTCTTAGAAGTTTACATTGGGATAACGCAATATATTAGTGCATTTAACAGGAATCATTCTTACTTTATACATTTATATTTATCCCAAAAAAGAAGCGATTTCTGATTGATATTCCATTTAGTATAATTAGCAAATATTGAAATATGCGAATAATGTAGAAAGAAAACTTGTAATTTTCTAGAATCTAGATCTTTTATTGTATTATGGTATTTAGTATCATGAAAATAAGAATGAATACAACCCACTATCGAATAGTTACATACTACAGACTTTAAGTACTGTAAGCGGAAGGAAGTCGTCTGCTTGAGCAAAGCTAATGCCAAGGCCATTGTTTCCACAGTCTCAGAACCGACCGACAAATGGACTTTGCCCTCTCATTGTGTGGTTGGTCTGAAACAGGTCTGTTTACAGACTCAAGGCGAGATTGTTAAATTGAGCATGAGCTCAAGCAAGCAGCCCTCGTAGATATTGTTGATATTGAACTGAAGAAATCTTTAAAATATACTCATAATTATGCTGACAGATATGCAAACAATAAAATTTAAGTACAAAAAACTTTAATTTCAAATAACATGTATTCCCCTTTCCCTCTTTCAAGAAAATGCACCCACGTCACGTTCATCCATTGTCATACAATGTTGGATGCCAGAGATAAGCTCTACTTCATGGTGGCAAGCAATGTGTGTGTGTGTGATGTACAACAATGCAATTGAATGCATGCAGCAATTTGTTGCAAACACTCAAATTCTTCCCTTTCTTTTGAACTTTCTATTGTTTGCACCAGCACCAGTTTATCCACACACTTGAAGCCATGTTGCAAGTTGCACTTCAATTGCTGCATTCAACGACTTAGAATTTATACAGTTGCCAATAAAACACATCAATCAATCACTTAGCGTGTAAATGACTTTTACTCTTTTCTCATTGTTGTTGTTATATTTACTATTGTTATTGTTGCACATGCAGTCAATAAAGGGAAACCTATAAATCATTTAATTAAATTCGCATTCCTCCCCAAGATTGCTAAACATCAAACAGCTGTTGTGGCAGCTTTTCAAGGGGAGTGGAGAAAGTAAAATCACCAAATAGCCAGCCGCGTTCAAAAAAGTGGCGTGATGACTATAAATAAATAAAAAAACAATACAAGCAACAACAATTTTGTGTGCGCGCGCGATAAAAAAAACGCATACTTTTTTGGTGCACACTCATAGGGGATACAAATGTATTATAAAAATCCGCAATTTAAATATCTCAACACAAACGATCGAGAGATGAAATGACAAACAGCTGACCAAACTAGTTGACAAACCTTTTGCTCTAGCAACAACAACAACCGGCAAATACAAATCAGATAAAAAATACAAAAATAAAAGCAAACTAATATTAAAGTGGCGCCACTTGGAAGCAACAGCTGTTTGTTGCCAGCTGACAAGGCAAACAAGAGACAACAAAAGCAAAAGCTGGAGAGCAAAAGAGAATGCAAGAGATAGAGACTATCAGATGGTAGCAAATAGACGCAACAAGCTCAAGCAATATCATATCACATTTCAAGGTCACGCAGTTTTTTGATATAATTTAGATACACATTTGCCGAGTGTGAAAATTTCTAAAAATTACAGCAATTGTCAGTGCGCTCTCACTTTTCTCTCTTGCTCTCTCTCTCCCCCGTCTCTTGCCTTCCCGTTCTTTTATTGGACGCAACTAGTTGACACGCATGTCAATTACGATTTACAGCTGTTTTAATATTTATCGTTTCTCATGAACCAATTGTGCTCATGAGCCAGTTCAGGTTCAAAAGTTCACAATTGTTGCTGCGCATTTGCCTTTGCATTCAACTGCGGCGCATAAGAACAAGAAACAAGTAAAAAACTCGAATGTTCAATAATAAAGAGCAAAAACAAATCAAGAGTAGGTAGACAACACAATACGTGGGTGATGTAGAAACAAATAGAATGACAGAAAGAATAAAAAGCGGTTTGTCGCCGGCTATGATCTGTTTGCGGCAGTTCATTTATTAACACTACAAATACAAATGATTTAGTAATACATAGACATGCTCAAAATTATATTGGCCAATTTGCAGTTTTGCCAGAAGTACTTAAATATTGTATGTATTTACTTTTATTTGTATATGTGCGTGTTCGACTTTGGCCTTCACAACAATTTACATAATAAAACTAATAAAATATTTGGTGCTAATGATAAAGAGCTAGCAACGATTACACCATACCACGCTAACAGACATCACACCACCCACACGCACACCCACACATAAGCACACACACTATCACACATGTGCGACCACAAGGCGACCTTCTTGCGAATTGAAATGTGTCACACGTAATACAAAACAAAAAAATACAGTAACAACTGTGAGCGAGCCAATTAACTGTTTATAGAGCAGTCAATTTACCTGAAACACCCTGTGACCGTGAGCCAGCCAAGTCTGACCGCACACTTTGTCTCTCTCTTTTCTCCCTCTCTCTCTGTCTGCCTGAGTCATCGGCTCACTCACTCTCACAGCTGTTGTTAATTTTTGTTTACAAACAAAAAAGCAGCGTTTTAAATTTGAATTTTTAGATGAATACAAACATATACATATTGCTGGCAAGAGACAAACCAAAATATCAGACCACAAAAATTTGCGGCTTTTCTATCCGCGTGTCTGTCTATGTATGTGTGTGTAAAATTGTGTTAAGCACTTTAGCAAATATTTTGACATTCTCTGGTAATTTACATTGAGTGTGCTGACGACATTGTGGATTAGATCATCAAAGTGACTTTAATAAAATTCACAATTCACTTTGTTGTTAAATCTCTTGACAATACATTATTAGCCAAAGGTACTAGCATTAGATAAGCAGCAGACTAAGCACCTCTCAATATGGATTTAATGTCGTTCTTCAGGTTATACCCATAAGTCGAGCTTACAATTCGTAATTATGCATATGTATGCAATTCAAGTGCTTGCTCTTCTTAAAGCTCCTCCCCCCTCTCTCCACGTTTATCACTCTTTCTGATACGTTCTCATGCTTGACTGTTGAATTTGTGTTCATTTATGCAAATGTGAAAAGCTTCGAAAGTGTGTGTGTGTGTGTGTGTGTTTGTGTGGAGAGAGTGCGAGAGAGGGAGGCTGAGAATAGGTTAAACGTGTCTCGGCTGCAGTTCAACTGTTTACTCAATTGGCATCGTCAAGAGCTATGATTAATTCGCACCCAACCCATTCAATTACTCAATTTAATGAAATGATGCATGAGTTTAAAATACACGTGCCAACTAACAAGAATTTGACAAAATATTAAACACCACACATTTACTAACTAAAAAAACACTGATATGAACACTGATTTAAGTCAGTTTATTGCGACCAGATTGTGCAAATAATAAATATACGTGTATACGTATATACATATATGTACATATATATATTTATTTACACACAACAACAACACTGAACAAACGACTGAGGTTAATGACAGCGTGATAGAGCACACAATGTACACAAAGTAGAGCAGAATAAATAAAATAAACAGCCAATAAAATGCTTTTGTTAAACGAACTAATTGGAGCGCCAAAATTGTTTTCCAATAGGAATATACATACATCTTGAATGAAATCAAGACAGCTTTAAACTTGCAATTAGATTCTAACATAAACTCCTGTTTGTCAAACAAATGAAAAAGTTATGACGTGTTGCGCTTGTTTTAACTCTCAGGAGGAAGAGAGGGTGAAAGAGAGAGAAAGAGAGGGAAGAGGCACCTTGTATTTAACCTTAAAAAAAAATATGCAGCCGGCGTTTAGCCTTCACTAAAATATTGACAGAATACACGCGTACATAGAAATGCATATGTATGCAATTTTTAAATGTATTTAATAACCTATTTCCAATTGTGCTTTGATTTTCATCCATCTTCAAAGATGATCCATTAAAATTTGAATTTTTAGCAATTTGTAAGTGAGAAATTTGGATTATATGTATTTTGTGAGTATTTTCGGTGTTGAAAACCAAAAATTTCTCCATGTCATACCTGATTGAAAGTTAGAAACGGGTGGCATTTTTAATAAATTAGACTTGCTATAACAGAGTTATCCTTTACCAGGATTCTTATGTTATTTAATTCATTTAAAAACTTCCAACTGACCAAACAGACACAATTCAAATGTCAATGCAATTAGCTGTTTGACAAGCTCGTCAAAATTAAATACCTTATTTTAATAAAAACGCATTTAAAATTGAGGAGAGCTTACATAAATAAGGGTATACAAAGTAATGATTGCGACTTAAAAGGAAGCGAAATCGAAAATCTGGTTCAAAACATTTAAAACAATACACGATCATTGAAATCCTGCATTTGTATTTTCGGATCATTCT
This sequence comes from Drosophila putrida, assembly GCA_037043535.1. NCBI lineage: Eukaryota > Metazoa > Arthropoda > Insecta > Diptera > Drosophilidae > Drosophila > Drosophila putrida. The sequence continues at coordinate 4,850,683 of JBAMBI010000160.1, read as the reverse complement.
TTTGCAAGTATGTACTTACCAAATCAACAGACAACCCAACCATGTCGGCTAGCCAGGCAAAAATCCTGCTGCCATCATAACAATCACTGTTCTCAATAAAAGTGGGTGACTCGAGCATTTTAGCTTATTTGGTGTTTTATTTCGCTGTCCTCGTTATAGCTTCATCTGAACAATTGAACGGATTAAAAGCGCGTGGTGCGTACAAAGGAAACGCCGCTGCGTTCTGACGCGAATGGAAAATTCTTGCAGTTAATTTCACAGATAAAGACACAAGCACCTTGGTTAGCTGTCGCTTCTGCTTTTGCCCAAATATTGGGGTCACGTTTTCTGACGTTTGCTTAACTTATAATTTTGTGCAATAATTTTTGGAAGTATTACTGGTATTATGTATTTTTATATTTATTTTGTAATCGCACAGTGCGTGCGTCAAAATGGCCGTTCTCTTTGCGCTACAAATCGTACTCGCGTGCTTGCGTCCGACACGATTGAAAGAGAGAATGAAACTGAAATGTTTGATACGCCGAAAATATATCTGTGTGTATGCATGTGTGTATAACAACAAAAGCCTAAATGATTGAATGAAAATGTACAAAAAACTCAAATTAAGGCAAGTACAACTTCGATTTGCCTGGAAAAAATTGCAAATTATTGAGATAAGACGGTATGGAAACCACAAAATATAGCAACGTATTTATCGATGTTGACATCGATACATCGCTATGCAATTGTTCAAGAACAAACTTTCAAACATTGTTGTTTAAAAAAAATATATATATATTTGAATATACACTATGATAACACTAAAATCCACGTGAGGAAACATGATTTTATTGTTTAATTGCATAAGTACAAACAGCGATAGTTTGCTGGAGTACCAGCAATATGTTTATAACATTATTTACAGAACTGTTAGTCTTCCAAACAATTTGGCTGTTTTCAACAAGTGTGCATTTTGATATAAAACTTAGTATAAGAAATAAAAAGCTATATAATGATAAGTATATCACGCAGTGGCACAGTTCTTAAGAAAAATCTTCTTTGAATATGGCTAAAATTTGAATTTAAGAGCTGCCAATCGTTTCATTAACATTTTACATTTATATTTGTGCTATTTGGGTTCATCGATTATTATTCGTTTTCTGCTTTTTAAAACTGCTTAGTTTTAAATGTAATTTTAAATTAACATAAGCTGAATTTCAAATGTAAATAATGCGATTATTGACTTTGTTGATGATATCGAATTAGTAGATATCGATAGTGAATTAGCGAAGCGACAGTATTTTTGATAGAGCGTTAACGAATTAACAAAAAATAATGGAACTAGAATGAACAATTGAACTTTTCTAGTACCAATTTAATTCGATCGACTTTCAGAGTATTATCGATTGTTATTAACAAATAAAAGAAATCGATTGTGGCCGATTTAAAATCGAATCGATTCCGTGAGTTAGATACAACTCTAGCAGCAATCTGAGGGCAAACAAACAAAACAAGCCAACAACTCTTGCAATGGCGGGACGCGAATTAACAATAACGCCAACCAAGCGGGAGCGTCGTAAATCTCCAGCAATGAGCTTTGCTTTAGACGGCAATAATGTACAGCCACCACCAATGTCTCCAACATCTTCCGTGGCAGACACGACTTTTGAGCCAACTATTGACATGATGGTAAATGACTTTGACGACGAGGCCACATTGAATGAAGAGGAGGCGCTCGCTGATCAAGAAGCTCATAATCCAGACGATGAAATAGCTACGCTTAGAGAAGAAAGTGAGATGCCCATTGAAGAATTGTTGGCCAAGTATAGTAGCATGACAAATGTCGAAATGACGTCGTCTCCTGCCGGGTCAAGCAGCTACAAAAGATCAAGCAGCAGTTCAAGGCGAAGACGTGCACCCAAACGGCATTACCAGGAAACTGAAGTTGATAACACAACAAAGGAGGAGGAACCGAGTGTCACCAATGACACTACCACTAGCAGTTCTGTTAAAACACCACAGCATGCAGTGGAAGCTGAGACTACAGAATCGGATTACACAACAATGACGGGAGAGCTTAATGAAAGTGTAGAGGACAGCGATGATATGCCAGGAGTATTACCGCCTGAAGTCAACAAAAAGCAGCATCGTTCACATTTACTGGACCTGTATCCAGACGAATCCTTTGGCAACCAAGACTCCGAAAAGGATCTGGAAAGTTGTAAGTACCCTAATTACCTGTGGACCGCAGTCCACACTAGTGGTTAAAGACCCCAAAAACAAGTAAAATGTCAGAATAAATTCTATTGTCTGTCCAACTTTTCTTCACAAAATTTTTATCATACTTCGCTATGTAGATAAAAGTATTCCATAAGGTTGTGTATTCATGAAATTTTCTTTTAGTTACGCCGCTTCAGACGCTCTTCGAGGAAATCGAGGCCGGGGAGGAAGAAGATGATAGTGATACCGATTCGGATGATGCTAGAAAAATAATTATGGTTGGAGCAGACTACCAAGCTGAAATCCCCGAAGGCCTCTCACTATATGGCGACATATTGCCCTATGAAAATGAGGATCAACTCATTTGGGAGCCAAGCCAAGTCACTGAACGTGAAGTAGAGGATTATTTAGCAAAGATACAGGAGACGCGATCATTAACCACAATAGAGGAAGGCGGTACAATAACTGAATTACCAGAACGTGCTGAAGGGGAAGAGAGTACTCCAACTGGATCAGAAAATACTGAGTCAGCACCAGTTCCTACAGCTCCAGCAATTTCAACGGCGGTGGTCAGCTCAGATATGGAGTCGGTTGTCAAGGATAATGAGCAAGCATTGCATTTACTTGTCCAATGCGGCTACGACTTCAAGGAGGCTCTGCGTAGGAAGCGATTAAATGTGCTCCCACTCAGCGATACAATGAGCAGTTGGTCCGAGGAGGAATGCGAGAAATTCGAGGAGGGAATACAGAAATTTGGCAAGGACTTTTATCAAATACGACAGAATCAGGTAAAGACCGAGATGCTGCCACATATCAAACAAAACACACACATGTCTAGAGCCAGCGACTAAAATGATCGTATGTGGGGTTCTTTCAGGTGCGCACAAGAACCATGCGCGAACTTGTACAGTTCTATTACCTGTGGAAGAAGAGCGAGCGTCGTGATCAGAGCTTTGCCCTAAACGACACAATTGATCACATGGATGTTTTCATTAACGAAGTTGGCGATCGTCCTGGCAATGGGAATGGAAGTGGGAACGGTATTGGGATTGGGGTTGGGAACGGAAATGGAAGTGGTAACGGTAATGGTAATGGCAGTGGCAGTTGCTCATCACACACGAGCAGCGGCAACAGCAGCAATGGCCATAGCAATGGAAATGCCAACATTGATCACGCACTGGATAAAGATGCTGCTGCAGCCGTGACAACACGAAAATCCACAACGAAAAATTACTCGATTATGACAGGCAGCCAGGCTGGAGGTGGGGGAGGTGGTGCATCTAGTACTAGTCGAAAGCGGGCCCTGGACGAGGATAATGAAGATCATGAAAATGTAATTGATAGCTTAAGCTAGATCCTAACTTTTGGGACAAAGTCATAGACATTGTTGTGAACCAGGGGCAGCGGTACTGAATTTGAGCCAAATGCGCTGGCGCCTTTGACTCAAAGAAGGCTGCTGGACATGGAATGGCATTTTCATTAGTAAATTAAGTTCAAAACAAAAACAAAAAACATTCATTATGCATATATTACATATATATAGTATATACAAATGCAGTATGTGTAGTATACAATATTATATCGTCGATTCGCTAATTCATTAATCAATAAATAAAATCTCTGTATTCTCGGTGTAAATAAAGAGCTTTGAGTAAAATGCAATTTCCGTTAACGCTAAGCTTTAAGCTTTCGTCAATATCCATGAGGTATCTACTTGATAAACTAAAATGGCTAACCTCATTAAAAGGAATTAAAGTAGCACTTGTTGCACAACAGTTTCGTCAAATTGTTGACTGCCACATCTGTGTGGCTCCTTCAATTTTAAAGGATCAAATGTCAGTGAACAACGTTGCCAGATAGAATAGCTTCAAGTTCCAGACAAGTACCCAATTCTCAAATTCGCTTTGCTTGCATTTTCGTAGGCACGCACACATAAACATCGTATGGACGTGTGTACACACACGGGAAACAGAGGCACGAACATGTAAGCATAGAGAACTTATTGAAGATAGTGGCTGTTATACAGGCCCAGGCAAACGGCGATCGTGCAAAATGAAGTTTTGTGCTTGGGTTTGTACATGTAATTGTACTTGGAATGGTATGTGTTGGTTGTTGTACGTAGATACATACGTATCTCTATCTATGTATTGTATATCTATCTCTTCTCTTTTTTCCGCAAGCTTCACTGGCGTAGCGTGAACATTTTACGTTCACGTTCCATGCTCCATGCAGCCGTCCGTCCGTCCAGCCAGCCAACCATCGGACCGTAGTGAAAATCCAGTTTTGTTAAAAATAAACAAAGCGCAACAAGAAGGCACGCTACAGTCCTCAGCGTGTAGCATATTTGTGTTGAGGTTGCTGATGTACCCTTTAATCACGCTAGGACATCTCCACAATTATATTTAGGTGGCTGCTTCCAATTGAGACTTAGGTGCAACAGCACCTGTTGACTGTTCTTACGTATGACATTCATTGGTTTTGTCCATTCAGCCTTTTCCAATAAATCTGTCCTTTACAGGTTATCAGCTAAAAAAATGTCAAACATCCCATATTCCGGTCTTCAAATTAAAGTGAATAAAACTAAGAAATAATTTATATATTCTAATTTATATTTTAAAAGTAATAACAGTTACGGTCACTTTTTAAAATTAATAAAATAGAAGAATAAAAGTGTTCTATGGAGCTAAAAGATATCGATCAGCGTTTATTCAATATAGTCAAGTCAAAACTTCGATCGCTGACAAAGTCTTTTAAAAAAACATGGCTAATAATATATTTAGTATAAAACTGCTTATCCTATTTTCTTACTTTTTCTATTATTTCTTTCCTCTATTTTCGATTGTTTGTTTTTTGTTTTTGTGGCAAATTGGCATCACTGATACACGTATGTATATGTATATACACACAAATATAGTTTGTAGTTTAAAGCGCTGCAGCGTGTATGCAATTCGTTACGGGCCGAAACCGCAGCAACCGAGTTAACAACCGTAAAGCGAACACGAGACAGCGGCAACAGCCGTCAGGCCACGAAGCCAGCGGAAGCTTAACATCCGGATAGTAGTCGCCTCGTTGTCGTTGCCAGTTGCCAGTTTCTGAATCTGAAGAGCGTTGGCCGGTGTGTTCTTCATCGCCAAAGCCTGTCTGTTTTGGGCCCTGCCTTCGATCTTGTTCTCTTTTGCCCTAGCTGTCGCACTCTCTCTCTCTCTTTCTGTCTCTATCACGCTCGCTTGGTCGGTCGGTTTACTTTTCAATGCGCCTTCGTCTTGGTGAGAAGCCGCAGCCAAAAGGCACGTAAACTGGTTGTCGTCGTCGTCGGCGTCGTCTTTGCCCGTACAGCAGTGTCGATGTCGTCGTGGTCAGCGTGGCGTGCCCGTAGTTTTTTGCTGTTTCTGTATTGCGCTCTTGCTGCTGGTGTTTTAGTCTTGGTGTAGCGCTTGAGCTGCGCGAGTCGGATCTTGAAAAACAACGAAAAAAAATAGCATATACTGAAACATCATGAGCAGCAGCATGGATCTGGCTTACAATGCGTCATCATCATCAACGTCTCCGCCGCCGCCATCGCACGCCTCCTTCACCTTCACCAACACTGCCAAGCTGCCAATCGAAACAGTGAAGCGTCTTATTGCCGCCGTGTCACGACGTCCAATTCTCTGGTTGCGAAACAACGTGAGCGGTCAAAAGCGCAGCGATATTACGCCCATTTGGTTTGATGTTGGCAAGGATGTTAATTTGCCAGGTGAGACTTTATCTTGTTTACTCAAATCTCAAATTGTACCACATACATACACAGTTGTGTACGTTTGTGGTTAACTTACAGTTTACATGTCATATGACGAATCCGTGATCTTATGGTGCACTTACACCAATTGACAATCAAGTCAATTTGGATGTGAACTTGGCTAATGGTAGTGTAATTAGTGGTCACCTGCTACGTCAACTAGTGTAAGGTCACCATTACTTTTAAGCGCAATAAGAAAAGCTCAACTTTCTGAGCTTTTGCATGTACATACATACGTAATCAGTTCTTGGTATTAAAGAAAATCAATACATATTTCATATATTTATATAATAACAATTTCTTTGAACTATTTATTTTTTTCTTTTAGTTTCTAAACAAATATTTGTTATTTACACTTTTTTTCGTTTATTTTGCTATTAGAATAAGTTAAAAAATATATAAGGACATCTTAAAAATGTGTGTTTTCCATTTTGTGTAAACACTTGACTAGCTGTATATACTTTATTATTTATACATACATAAACTGATCGAAAGTTGTTTATAGCGAGCAATAACAGTACATAAACATACGTTCAAACCATACATTACGTATTGCGGTTTTTCTTGTTGTCGCACACACATACAAATACTCAGATGAATGATCATACACTCTTCTTCTTATTTCTCTTTATGGTCGAACTTGCAGCTGACGTTTGCCGGGTCAAGTGGGGACATCTGAGGGACAATTTTCGCAAGGTTTACATAAGGAACAATCTGTCGAATGAGACGCCTTCATCGTGGCGATTTTATAATGATATGCGATTCATGGAACATGCTGTGCATGAGAACATCCTACGTCAGGCACGTACACGGGGTAGCAACAAGAAGATTCCGCCTGGACATTGGACAGAGAATAACAATCTTATATTGGATGATGGCAGTAAATTTGGGCCAATGGTGGCTACGGAACCCATTTGTGAGCTGAGCGATAGCTATGACTCGGAGCTGCATCAGCCAAGTTTCTCGGACATAAGTTCGTTTTTTGAGGATCGGGATTGCCAGCCCCATGGCAAGCGGGTCAAATTGGAACTCAGCAATGGCGATGTGAACAGCATCCATGAAGAGGATCTCAATGATGATGATTTCGATGAAGATGCGGCATCAGACATTGATGAGGATCGCAATAAACATAGCAACAATGCCACACCGGATCCCAGTGTATTCACAATCGAAGTGCTGGACGATGACGAAGAAATGTCAATGCCCATAACCAAAAGCAAGCCAACCAGCACTAAATCCAACGGCAGCCCCAAAAGCGAACCCGATACGAAGCCGCAGACACTGACACAGTCGGCAACATCCGACTTGCCATTTAAGTACATCAGCATGGATGCATCAACGAATACAGAGCCAAATGGCATTGACTCTCCGGACGATGCAGATCGCATGTTTTTACTCAGTCTGATGCCATTCCTTCAACGGCTGGACGAGCGTCGCAAGTTGCGCGTGCGTCAGAAACTTCAAAATGTTTTGATTGAGGAACTGGAATTCGGCTGATAGCGATGGCTCCAAATGATTGCTGAATCTATTTAGTTAAGGGTTCGTCAAAATTTGCAGATGGGAGAGAAAGCTTTTTGCTTTGTACTATGTACTAGTGCCCAAAAGCTCTTAAAGCTCACGGTGCGCGCCGCAAGCACGTATTTAAATTTGAATGCATTCTTTTATTGCTACGGTAAATGTAACGAGAGCTTCTCATTTTAAAATCATTTTACCTGGCAAAATGCTTTTTCATCCTATGCCAAATTTTCATAAATACTAGTTTAGTTTTATGGTACATTATAAGCTTAGCTTACAGTATTAAAAATTTTAATATGACTGAGACACCCTCACTATAATACTATACATACACACACAAACATATACCTACATTATTACATAGAATGTAATCTGTTCAAACTTGGATTTAAAGATTTAGAAGAAAACACAAAATACGAAAAACCACGCAGCGTAATTATTTTTCGAAAGGATTCTCAGCACGTTTACCTGTGCAGCGTTGAGGTATGCGCCCATGTTCAGCACCTGCCTTTTTACCTGAATCTGTCCGCAATTCCATGAAGAAGTGGTGCGAACAAGGCAGCGCCATGAAATTCGTTCATGTTAATGTTGATGATTCGCCTGGCTAACAGAAGAATTGGCCACGGACAGAGCGTTTAAATTGAATTTTTAAGCCAGCGAGCACAAAATTTTTGTCAGTGCAAGGCACGAGATGAAAACAAGTTCCTTAAGGGTGTTGTTTCTGGGCAACGACAACAACAAACGGGCCAGCCAGAGCAACAACAACAACAAATGCGCGCCACCACCGGCCATATTTTCGCGCCACCGCCACATGCGCCGTTAATGTGCTCGCACTCTCTTGCGCTCTTTCGTTTTGGCTCTCTTCGTTTGCGCACTGTTATTCTTTGTCAAGACGACTAATGAGTGCTCTTTACTTGTGTGTAATTAAATATGTCTATTGTCATGCCTTTGAAGTAAATATATAAAAATGTTTTCAAAAGTTTATTAATTGCATGTTAATTAAACAAAGTTTATACTTCACCTTATTATTTTACTGCATTTCTTTTTAAAAATTATGATAGCTTGTTACTTAAGAGAACCTTCGCAGAGCACATAAGACAGTGTCATATGGCTACACATGAAGAAGGGTGTTAATAACAAAAAAACAACAAGCCAAAGGGGAAGCAGAAACGTTGTCGGCGCATGAACATGCATCCAGTTTCATGTTTAAATGCGTGCGTGAAGGTTGGATATTTTGAGAGTGCAAAAGGAGCCCTAGTCCCCTGAACGAAACAAGCCACAAGAAGTGGGTCAAAATTATTTGAAAACTAAACAAAACAACGCAGCAAACATGAGCATTCAAATCACAACATACACACGCACACGTCAAAAATAAAACAAAAAGCACGCTGAGTTTACAACACTTAAAAAAGTATGTTTATAATTTCGAAAAAAAGTGCATGTTATTGTTATTAGGGCGCATTTCAATTGCATTTCTTTGCCGCATAAGTGAAAATAAATAGTAGATAAAACAAGCACACACACATATAGTAGTGTAAAATGTGCTCGTGTATGTGAACGATACATATACACACATAAGTATACTTTGGTACGGGAGGGAGAGAGAGAGCTCTCTAGAGAGCGCCACTGAGCGGCGGTGAGAGCAACAGAAGCACGGCAATAATTTAAAGAGCAAGCAACTTTTGGAGCGCGCGCGCACGCAAACATCAAAATCAAAAACTGACTGTGAGATACATTTGGTTTTATTTTATTTTTTTTGTTTAGCTACATAGATGATGAGCAAGCGCAGCAATAACAAGAACAACAACTACGGCAACAGCGGCGACAACAACAACAACAACAAACACAACAGAGCAAGAAGCAACACTCATACACACACACACACACACAGGCATACACATTTACAGAAACGACGAGGCATGATTATTATGTTGTGTTTTTAGTCGAATGTATCTTTTAGTCGGGAAAAGGAATACACGAATGTCGGAGTCGCAACGGGTCACAAACGAATTACGCATGAGATCTCTCGGTCTTGTTACTATAAAAGAATCTCGCATTTTCAAAACGCAACAAAAAAGAAAAACAGAAAAATACCAAAACGAAAATCATCAACTCAACTCGTAAATCAATAAAGTTATATTCAAAATAATCGAAACGCAAAGAACAACAAATTGGAAAAAACAATATATAAATGAATATGTTTGTGTGTGTATGTGTGTATTTAAAAAAACAACAATATAAACTTTAAAGATAAACAACAACAACAACAGATATTTTCATCAAGGCGACGCCACTTTAATATCATTGAAAGTGTGCAGTTGCTAGCGGCTTGCATGAGGCTGCTAAAAAAGGTGTGTAACAATTAATTCATTAACTAAAAACTAAACAAACTGATTTAACAAGCTCAACAACAACGACAACAACAACAATTTGCACAAATATTGATTGTGTGACAAATGGCGAGATTTAGCAATTATATTGAGATTTTATATACCGTTGATGCCCCTGCTTGTATGTATCGCCTATCGCATACATACACACACACACACACATTGACAAATACCCCACATAGAAACTTGTATAAATACAACCCTCATCCCTTGCCGCTTTTGCGTCGTTGCTTGCACGTATTCCTCCTCATATCCTTATGTCTGTGTGTGTGTGTGTGTGTGTGTATGTGTATACAAATGCAAAAAGGACTTTAACTTCTTGGTCCGTGTTTTTTTCACGTTTTGAGACAGACTGTTTCAATGGAAATGTTCAAGGGTGACAAGGGTAGTTTCTGCTCAGTGTCTACACGGCCCAAAATCTAGAAGTGCATCCTATTTGGGGCGTTGCATATGTATGTGTGCCAGTAGAGGAAGAGAGCTAGAGCCAAAATAGATGCGGTTATTGTTTTAACTTCCCTTAAAAGTATTATATTTGTTTTGAAATTGGATTATAATTAACAGATCATTATCTATTGAACCCATTCACAGAATTAACCGACTTTCCTTTCTTTAATTATTAAAGAGATACAAAGATCATTTCTTGCTTTAAAACCTTTTTCTACTGACGTTTTTATACACCTTTTTCTCCGTTTTAGGCATATTTGTAAAATTTTAATTTTTAGCAGTGCAATTAGAAATTAGTTAGTTAAAACTCCTTAAAATTTCTTTTCGATAAATATAAAAAAACAAATTTTTCTTTTCATATTATATATTATATATAGAAAAAAGGATAATGATTTTCAATTTCTATTCCTGTTTGACCGCAAGTGACATAGATGTTTCTATCCTTTTTCTGTAAGTGTAGACTGCCGTTTTGAAATCTACTTTGTCTGCTATTTGTTGTTGTTATTGTTGTTGCTGTCGTCGACGTCGACATCGTCGTTGTTGTTATTGTGAGAAGGGATGAAAGTCGGTCGGCCGATTGGGCGTATGTCGCGCGCTCCATCTTGAAGATGGCAACCAACACAACAACCAGTTTTGTATTTTTTTACATAGTCTCGAGGAGGTAACACGGAAAACGCTAGAGCTTCACGAAAAGGTTGGGGATATGGGGGTGGTTTTAGCGTTATCTAGAATACAATGCCCTATTAATAGATGAATGTGCGTAGTTTTCAAAATACGCATTTTATTTTGTGGGTCACACATGGAATCTTTCAAGTACAGCCAGACGATTTTCGTATATATTTTTGAATTTTTGAAATTCAATAATTTATCGATAACTTGCCGCCATTTTCGTGGCGACATTTTCTTAAATGGCCATTTCGTTGAAACTATGAAAAGGAAGCATTGTCATAAATTGTAAATTGTAGTTGGCGTGCCAAATTCCAAGATTTCGTTGAGGTTATTCCAACAACAACAACACAAAGTAAAAAGAGAAGAAGAAGCAGAAGAACAAGAGGAAAAGAAGTCCTAGAATCTGACCTGCTTCTTGCGCCATAGACATCTGCTAGGTATCCGGATTCAAATTCGGGTCGCTTTTCTTAAGGGATCAGATGAGAGGCCTTAAACAATAGAGTCGTAGAATTTCCCGAGGCATTTTCGCTACCTACAATAAATGCAGCTGCACACACGTACACACACTCGCACACACGCACACACTAGTCCGTTTTGTTTTTTGCTGCACTTGGGATAAGGACGACGCCATAGGCAATATGGACTACTTAATGCACAGCAGTGCGTCTGGTCAATTTAGTTAGCTTCTTCCTTGGCATCTGTCAACTTCGACACGTTCCTCTCTCGCTTCATCATCAGTTTCAACTTTGACGCGTTCCAAACGCAATCGCAGTGAATAACGTTGAACGTTGACAGTCTCAAAATAGAAAATAGAAAATTTGAAAATTGAATTGAAGATTGCAATATTTGTATCCGATTAACGATTGTGCCGTGGATTGATTGTGATTGTGTGCATTTTGCAGCTTGAAAGTGTCTCATTGACTGCCAAAGGCAACGCCTACGACGACGTCGCTGCAACAAACAACGTGATCTCAAATATCTTCTTATGATGGAACTCTTGTCAAACAATTCGGTTCCACAACAAATGGCCAGCAGCAATGCGCAAAGCGCCAATGCCTCATCGATTAATGCTGCATCCAATGCCGGCAATGGCGGGGGTGGCGTTGGAAGCGGCAGTGGCAGTGGCAGCATCAGCAGCAATGCCAGCAACTCATCAGAGCGCCTACTGGCCGGTATACTGGAGTCGTTCCCCTCCTGGGATCTCAATGTTGGTCTCATGCCCAATGTGGGCCAAAGCAATGGGTAAGTTAACTTGCTTTCATCCTCCCCCTCTCTAATAAATAAGAGCTGCAAAAACGTATCGAAATTGATTACGTCGATTATATTCATTAAAAGATTTGTGTTTAGTAAATTTATTGAAATTAAACAAAACGAATCAGCGCAAAAATAACGTTAGCTGTATTTAAAACCAATCTTAAGTATTAGAAACTGCATCTTAAAAATATTAAAACAAATATGTAAAAGAAAACTATCTACATAGTCTGCATTGTTGCTTTAATCAATTATATATGAGTTCTATACAAAAGAAAATCTTTTAGTTAAACAAACTAACAATCAATAAACTTGGTCAAATTAAAATATTATAGTTTACCGAAATCTTTCAAATTAAAATAAAGAATTTCTTTAAAACTTGGTTGGTTAAAAAGAATTAGGCCCCTTTTTAGAATGCAAGCTATTGTCATAGATAAGACACGGATTTTAAAGCATAGACATAACAAAATAATTCCATTTTAAATGGACATAAATTTGGGCTCAGATAGTTTTCCAGCTCGAGTCCACCCTTAAAATTTGTATTCTCTTTCTAATGATTACATTTTTGCAAATTTTGTAGGTCGCCGCCACGCACTGACTTTTTTATTAACAACTTTCTGGGCGGTTTGGATACGCATGGTGACTTTAGCATCGGTCCCATCGGCAGTGGCGCCTCACGTAATCCAAAAATGTCACCAGAGTCATCAAATAACTCGAGCATCAGCTGTGGCTGGTGTGAGGTGAGCGCCTCCATTCGTTGCCTCGAGTGCAACGAGTTCATGTGCAACGATTGCCTGCGTGAACATCGCAATAGTCCTTTATCCTCGAACCATTCAATTGTCTCGCTGCCCACGCCTATTGGCGCCTCACCCACCGGGGGCAGCTCGGCCAACGCACAGACGCCACCGAGTAGTAATTTCATTTGTGACATTCACAATGAGATGCTGCGTTATGTGTGCGATTATTGCAGGAAACTGGTTTGTCAGTTTTGTACACTACATGAGCACAAGGAGCATAGCTATGCGTCGATACAGAGTTTTATGGTAGGATCCAAGGAGAAACTCGAGGGTGCCATCGAGAGCAGCCAAGTGGGCACACGTTGCATAAAGAGCAGCATTGATAAGGCATTGGCCTTCATCCGTCTCATCGAGCGCAATTGCAGCGAGCTGAGCGACAATATACGCAAGGCGTTCCGTCAGTTCATCATTGCCATCGAGGATCGCGAACGTTTCCTACTCGACTTTGTGGAGAAGTTGCGTCAGCGCCGTTTGGCCATATTGCACGATCAAATGGCGGGCTTAAAGTCGGCTCTTGCTGGTCTCTCGGAGACCTCGGATATGCTCAGCAAGGTGGCGGACAACGCCTGCAGCATGGACCAAATTGAGATTGCCATGAAGCTCACAAATGGACAGCGCCAGATGGAACAGTTTGCTGGCATCTACAAGGATCTGCAGCCCAAGCAAGAGGTATTTGCCTTTGCCCCACCCGACTACAGTCTGTTGCAGGACATTCGCAACCAGGGTGGCGTCATTCTAGTCGACGACAAGAACATGCCCATTGTGTCCAGCAGCAATGGCATTGTGGCCAGCAATGTTGTCACTGCACCCGCTGCCACTGGCATTGACATGGCCTTCACCTTGCCCAGCATGGCTAGCACGGGTCCATTGAGTGTCGCCTCTACGACTGTCCGACGTCCATTGTTGCGCGACAATAGCTTCCGCATACCCTCGCCCATTATGCAACCGCGTGGTGGCAGCGCCTGTGGCATGTCCAGCGCTGCCCTAGACTGGGAATTGAACGGACTTCGCAGTTCCCCTGGACTGCACTTTAGTGCACCGCGTACCACACAAGCTATACCTGGCTGCATGGATCTGGTCAAGGTGCGCAACTCAAATGCTCTCTCCCTGTCCTTTGCCACCGAGGGCCATGAAGATGGCCAGGTTAGCCGACCCTGGGGTCTGTGCGTCGATAAAATGGGCCACGTCCTCGTTTCGGATAGGCGCAATAATCGTGTTCAGGTGTTCAATCCCGATGGCTCGCTGAAGTTCAAGTTTGGTCGCAAAGGTGTTGGCAATGGTGAATTCGATTTACCCGCTGGCATTTGTGTGGACGTGGACAATCGCATTATTGTGGTGGACAAGGATAATCATAGGGTGCAGATCTTTACAGCCAGCGGCGTGTTTCTACTCAAATTCGGCAGCTATGGCAAGGAATACGGACAGTTTCAATATCCTTGGGATGTGGCTGTTAATTCGAGACGCCAAATTGTGGTCACCGACTCACGTAATCATCGTATACAACAATTTGACTCCGAGGGACGCTTTATACGCCAGATAGTGTTTGATAATCATGGCCAGACAAAAGGCATTGCATCTCCACGTGGTGTTTGCTATACGCCGACGGGAAACATTATTGTATCGGACTTTGATAACCACTGTTTGTATCTGATCGATCCGGATATCAATGATGTATGTATAGTAAACATCATTATTTGTCTTTAAAACACTTTTAAACTTTATTGTCCTTTATTCCTCAATAGATTCTTTCCGTCAAGGGTCACGAGGGCTCTGGATTCCATGAATTTAATCGCCCATCAGGTCTGTGCTGCGATGACGAAGGTCGCATTATAGTCGCCGATTCAAAGAATCAACGCATACTCGTCTTTAACCAGAACCTTGACTTTATGTGGGATGTAAGTACAAGTTTTGCTCAACATTAAGAAATCTTTATCTTGAATTTCATTCTCTTTCCAATAATAGATTGAAGTACGTCCATCTATAAATCCGTTAATGCCGCCAACGTTGGATGAAAAGGATCGCACTTGCGATGTCGCATTAATGCCGGATGGACGTATTGTATTCCTCATAGAGCTGTCGCCGGACTCCAAAGAAGGGTCTAACCCTTACAAGCGGTTTGTGCACGTATTCTAAATTAGTTTATAACAATATGCTACAAAAAGAAGGGCAGATCAAAGAGACAGACGACGTTTTTTTAGACCATTTACAAGCGCTAAAATGTTTAGCTAAAAAAAAAATGAATTCAAAACAAAAACAAAACATAAAACAAAAAAGGGCATTAAAATTAGTAAAAATTTTTAGCATAAGTGCTACAACGATTACCTCGATAATGCTTAAGAGTTATTAAACACGGTTACGATTTGGTAATTTACATACAATATACATACATGCATACATAGATATGTATATAGATACATAGATATATACATACATATGTATATGTATTTAGCGAATATACAATATGAAACAAGCAACCAACCAACTAGAGAACTTACAACTAAAGCAAAATACCAACAACAAACAACGCGTTCAGTAGATTTTTAGGCTAGAGAACCTAGAAAAAAAACCTAAAAGAAAAACTAGAAAAACTCAACAAAAAAAACAAAACACTTTATATACAAGAGAAAGAAGGGAAAACGTAAAACAAAAACAGACAAAGTATGTGCTAGATGAAAACATTAAATTACCTGTTAGTTAGACTGAAGGCAGTTTGCTAGCTGAGTGGTTCAGGAGGTTTGCATAGGATCTGAGAGAGATAGAGAGAGAGGAAGAGAGATATGATGGAGTAATAAACGAAGGAGAACCACTAGGTTTTGTTTTATAATTTTATTTGATTTATATTCAATTTGACGAGTTACTCAATGATTTGCTTAGTGGTTGTTCGAGTATATAGCTTAGTTTTTTTATTGTAATTATATATATATATTTTCCAATTTTAATTGTGGTGTGTAACAGTTAATCTAGATATATATAGTTTTTTTTATTGTTTATTATTACTAATTTCTTATAATTGAGACTGAGAAAGTGAGTATGAAATCTTTGTAAAAGGTAAATGGTAATTAATTAATGAAAACACAAATGGTAATTATTAAATAAATGAAACCCGCTGACTTTTGGTTGAACTCTTAACGAAGACTGATTAACTAAACGGCAATTGTGGAGCCAACTGAAACACCATATATGGTGAGGCCAAAAAACAAAAATTGCAATGACATTGATAAACGTAACGTAACGTAACTTAAAAACATAGCTTAACATACAAAATACATATGTACTATATACTATATATATACTATTATATAAAGCATATATACATACATAACTCAGCGCCACATACAGTCACAATAATTCACAGTCACATCAATTCATCATAATAATACTATATAATTATGGGCATAGCTTAAACCGAGTTTAACTGACATACATGCATTAACATATACAATACATACATATACACATACACATAGAAATACACATACGCATACGTTGCATCACATGAAGAAAGGATACATTTCTTTACAACAATTATTGTATATTTATTATTAATTATTATTGTATCATTCATTATGAATTGTATTATTGATTACGTACAGGTACAGCAAGTTTTAGCAAAAAGAATTGTTATCATAATTTTTGACTCAAATGTGTTCATTAGCATTTAGTAAAGAGCTGAAAGAAAATTCTAGCGGCATGGACGGACGAAGACGTGGCATAGTAAAAAACAAAAAACATATGAAAAATTCAAAGCAATATGCACGTATTGAATACATATTTAGGTGACATGTTCCTCGCAAAGAAACCACAAGAAAACAAAAACAAAACACAAGAAAAGAAACGAAACGAAAAGAAAGGAAAGATAAATATTAAAATACATACTACTTACATAAAATACAATACATACATTTATTAGCCGAATTGACACAGCAAAGCCAAGTAGTATGCTTAGAGGAGTAAGTGTATCTGTGAGATTCATAAAAAACAGTGTACACCCGTAGGACGTAGAATGTATGTAGATGCGAAAATGCATAAATGTTGCAATGCGTTTGAAATGCGCTTCAAAAATTGTATTAGCCAAGTTTTTGTCTTCTTTTCAATTCCATCCCACATATAGTTATTTTGACTGTCAACTTTTTGCATTTGTATTTTTGTAACCTGTATTCTATGTATTTATATTATCAAACTTACTTACAAACCAAACGAACGAACAATTGACATTGTGAAGCTTGACGAGATTGTGCATTGAGCATTGAGCTAACACTCCTTCCACGTATAAAGCAACACGCATAAAATGCGCAAAATATTTAAAAAAAAAAAATGAAAAAAAAACTATCACAGATTGTATGCAATTTGCTCTACGAGAGTAAATGCAATTAAATATATATATATCTGTGTTTATAGTGGGTATACATATATACTGATATATAGAGGAGTATATGTATAATGTGTATCTAGAGTTAAACGACAAATGTGTATCGTTAGATTTAAGAGAACATTTTATTTTAGCCATACTATATACAAATACAAACATATTCTTTTTAATATGTTCCTTTTGACTTCTACTACATTATTATTTTGATTTCTTTATAGTTTTTAAAAATTTTGTAACAGCCATTAAATCATTTACATATGTACACATACACAGACACACTTACATATATACCTTAAAGCGCCGTTCATTTTATGTGATTGCTGGTAGCAACCAGATCAAAGCATTTCCTCACATTTTGCAAAACCATACAATTATAATAATAGTAATAATAATATATTGTAATAATAATCATAATAGTACATATGCATATTCTTATATATACATACATGTATGTACACATACGTGTGTATGTGTATATATTTAGATTTATGAAACATATGAGAAATGCCATATTTTACTAATATTTCTACATGTGTGAGATTTACTAAATGAAAAACAAAACAAAAAGCAAATACTAAAATCATTACAAATGAGCGCCGTTTTCTAAAAGCCACAGTTTTGAAATTGTGTAAAAAAAACAAACAAAAAACAAAAACAAATGGTAAACCAAGATTGAGATTTAAGTACTACCGAATGCCATAATTCAAAATAAAAAGCATTTATAAACAACATATAATATATATGTATATCTAAAGATTATTAAAGTATGTTAAACACTAAACAAACTAAAAGTCATGAATACTGAACAATTTGCCAAAGGCTTAAGAATCAAAAACAAAACAAAAGAAAAAACAAAAACTAAATAAAATAAAAATCAATATATAGAATCATGAATATCATATATACAATACAACCATTTACATTCACCCACACACCCACAGCTAGCCTATTCATTAAATAGTTAATTAAACATTTACAATACATACCAAAAATGAAAAACAAAACAAAACAAAATAATAATGTCAAGCAGGTATTTTATTTTTCAAATAAAACAAGAAATATTCCAAAAAAAAAACTTTGCTAAAAAAGAAAATAAAAAGTACATATAAAATAAATGCTCATATACAAGTAGCTTAATAACGAACTAAAACGAATCCAAAACTTAAATCAGGTATTCAATTTTTTTGTCATACTTATACGTACATACTATATACATGCATGTATATATGTGTATTTAGCAATAAGTTTAATATATATATACATATACTATATATATAAAATTGTAAACATCTTAACAAATCTAATAGCAGCTAACAAACTAAAAGATTTCCAAAAAGTAAAAAAATGGTAATGCTATTTATAAATCAAATTTTTATAACGATGCTAATGAATTCTTATATCAAAATACAATTTTGAATAAATTTTATATGACAACAGTTTATTTCAAACAGTGAGATCAAGAGCGCTAATAACAAAATATAACTAAATATTTATATTGTAAAAAAAAAGAACTTGAAAAATCGAACATTTAGCATTAGCAATTAAGTTTGTGACAAACTCCCAAAAAAGCGAAAACAAAATTCAACATTGTATCTAAATTCATGTTTCATTTGGCAAACATACATACATACATATACATTATACATATAAACATAGGCATGCATACATACTAACATACATATATGTAATAATTATGGAGCAATTGAGTACAAAACGAGTACAAATTTAATTTATAAGCATGATCAGAAAAAGAAATACGCTAAAGAATTAAACTAAAAAATACAAAAAAGTGAAAATTACAAAAAAAACATTTAAAAAAAGAAAAAAAAATTCTGTAGGCCAGCTACTGGTTTCTCATATACATAAAAAATAGCTATAATGAATACTACATATAGGCATATAGTCTACCTGCGAATTGTATGTTTGTAACACTCACACGTCGACTCAAATGTATTCATTTCATTCATGAAAAGGCGAACGAATGTATTTGAATTTGTATTTGCAATTATTGTATTCATTGAATGCGAGTACGAATTACTACTTAAATAATAGATACGATAGCAACATACATATACATATAAACATACGTACTACATACATACATATATGCATACATAAATAGTAATAACTAAATACTACTCTAAAACCAATTACCAAAAAAACCAAAAAAAAGCAAAGTTTAAACTAATTAACAAAAAAAAAAAACAAAAACAAAAAAACGAATTCAAAATTTATAAAAGTGAGCTCTCCTTCTTCTAAGTATTTGGTTTGCTTTGAGAGATTCAACATTTTTTGGCATACATTTAGATAAACTACGCATACATTCATACATTTCTCACTTAAAAAATACATAACATATTTACATAGAAAAACCATGTACTAGGTACAGTCAGTAAATACATACATACATAATGCAGCTATTTTGCATAAATAATTCATAATAAAAAGATGGACGAAAATGCTCTTAGATCAAGGCGACAAATTATAAACAATAACGAGTTGCAGTTAAAAATTGTAATTGTGTAATAGTGAGGAAATTAATAACAAAAGAACAAAAAAATACTACAATATTTGAATTGTAATTTTTCTATATACATGCATACATAAATATATATACATATATATATGTAAATATATATATGTGGGACAAGAGTAAGAGTATATTTTATACGATAAACAAATTTTATAACATATTTAAATAATAAATTATACACTAATAAAATAAGTGCATATTTGTTTTACTTTAAACTTAAAAAGAATTTTATGCTCAATTCATATTCTTAGAGTCTAAGGATCTATAGCTTATTTCGCCTCCCGTTGCTCCCTGCTGCCCTTCTTTAATCTAAAAGAATGCAATTAATTTATTATACAAATAGGAAACTGATAATTTGGGGGCTTGGCTTACATCACTTCCGCTGAAAATAATCCTACCATCTTAAACATTTTTATTTTTGTTTATTCTTACGAAGGATCCTTTAAGTATGAGTCGTTTTGAATTTCGGCGCCAAAATATATGTTCAAACAACGGTAAAAGTTTTAGTTAGTTCTAAAAAAATGGCGCTTGCTAACAAGGATGACAATAGATGGCGTGACCACCAGGAAACGCGACTGCTCTGGGTGTCTCACTTAAGAGTGAAACTAGGCCAAATAATAAAAAAGCCTAAAAGTATGCACCCAAAAGTTTTTCGGCTTGATTGACGAGCGTTTTAAAAAACCTAAAGTGAAATAAAAATTGTTTAACAAACAAAACGATATTTTTTCAACAAATCAATGAAATTATAAATTAGATAAATGCAAGCGGATTGTTTTAAAATATGCATCGTCTTTGTAGTCTATCTAGTTGTTTCGAATGAGTTCCAAAATCTGGAAATCTTGAAAGCATTTGGATTATTCTAAAAAATCAATCCAAAATTTCAATTTGTGTTTCATTAGAGTGAATTTGGCGATTGTGCAATCGAATCTGGGTCGCTGGGGCTGTCAAGTTTTCCAACTTTAAAAAATTTACAAATATATAAAAGTGATCTTAAAAGTCACAAAAATAAAAAGACCAATAAAATAAAGTTCCATAAAAAGCAATTTATAATGTAGCAGAAATGAAATTCTTTAAAGAAAATAATGAAATTATAATCTAGGTAACATAAAGTCAAGCGGATTTTTTAAAAGTTTCAGTCTTTCAAAAAATAGAGGAAATTTAGGAAAATTTTTAGAAAAATCCAAAAATTCCTTTTATTTTTGACACATTTTAATAAATTGGAATATTGTCATCATTAGAAATCTAAAAGTGAGTTTATTATAAAGAATTTAATATCACTGTTGCACCTTTGTCTTTAGTTTGTTATTTGTTTTGTTTAAGGAAATATCACAAAATTGTATTTTTGAAATGTAAAACCATTTGTAAAATAAAACTTCCTATTACTACACGTTACTGCATATCACAGTTGATTTGTGTGCGTGTTTTTATAGTGGCGTTTGCTTTATATTAATTTAGCATTTGCGTGACTTTCGGATAGAGCAATTACCAAATATATCTGGTTAACAGAAGCTAGTTTAAGCCTCTCTGTGTATTATAGCGACAAAGTCCAGCCATAATAAAAAGTTATATAGATGCAAAGTAATGTATATCATATTGTAATAGTCATTTAATGACTTTTAAAGTTGCAACAACTGACACTGACATTGTCAGTCTGACTATGGGATCTACGGGTCTGAGTTTGATCTTCATGGTCAGGGTTTGATCACTCTGTGTAATGTGCAATCGAAACATCTTAAAATAAAAAAAAACTCTTTTTTGAATAACCGGTTCGCATGTTTATTTGATTACGACCCAGAGCTAACAGCTGTTATAAAAAAAAGTAAACAAATGATCTCCAGACGATCTTTACTACTTGAAGAGGTGGAGAGCTCACTTAGCAGTAACCTTTGCTGAGTGCCATGTGTAGTTTCAATACTCTTTTCTGGGGTATTCTCTAACGCTGTTTAATTTAAGAAAAAAACACAATATAACCACAAACAACTTCATTGCAGACGGAAGAAAAAATTTGACATTATGTATAGCACGTATTTAAATTGTGAACACCGGTTCAGGTCTCCAAGGCTGTGTGCAGGTTTTCCGACAAAGAGTAGTGTGAAAAAACTCTTGACTTTTTAAATGCAAATAGAAAAACAGAATCTTTGCTAGTTTTTGACAAGAGAAGGAATGAGATTTTGACCTAACAAAACCAATCTTAATGTTTCCTGGTATTTTATTTTAAATATTAAAAATATATCAGTATCTCTTCTAGTTTTTGACAAGAGAAGGGTATTTATACTTCGACCTAACAAAACTACTTTTTAATTTTTGTGGTTTTTTATTTCAGATATTTTAATGTGCAAACTTTGTTCAAAGTCTCGTTCATTATTTACAGATGACAGCTAGTTTTTGTGAAGAATTTTGTTTTAATTATTATTTTGTATTGTTATTATTACTATTTTATTTTAGTTTGTTGTCTGTTACCGGCTAAAAAACACGATTTTTGGCGACTTACTAAACCCACCAATTATGCCAATTAAACAATTTTGTAATAATCGAAATTAAACTGGAATATCACACAATTTGGCGGAGCTGTTTGGAAAAGAGAGTGCTCAAAAATTGAAACTACACAAAATACAAAATCTACAAAAAAAAAAAATATGAGAGTGGAACTGGACAAACCCGAGCCCAACTTGAAGCGTTTACTGCCTGTCTGTCCAGACTCGGCTAACAGACGTGTTCCGAACGTTGGCGCGACAAGTGAATCTATTCGAATTGAGCAGGCGTATACTTAATACTGGTAGTTAAAGGCACACCACCAGTCTCGGTAATTTACGGTGCGGAGTGTTTTCAGTTTCAATTTCAATATAGCTGCGTGCTTTCAAGATTTCAATATAATTTTCAATGGTTTTTAGGTTTCGTCAAGCGTCGACAGGTTGTGCATACAAATCAATTGGAGTAGACACGCTGCTGGAGCCAGCCACATTTGTAATTATAGCATTGCTCCAAAGACTAGCCCAGCTCTGGTGTCCACTACATAGCAACCAGATCCGTCGTTGGCCAACTCTCGTCGTTAGCCACAATCAACACAATCGACACAACCATTCAGTTAACAGTTGGCTCTTGCTTTGGTTGTATTATTCCACGATCGGATTTTGTCACTTGCCGCGATTAAAGATTATAGAAACAAACAGTTTATGTGTGTGCTTCCTCGATTAATAAACACTACTTAATTGATAAGAGATTTGCTAAAAGTGAAACACATAATTAAACATTACTTAATTGATAAGAGATTTGCTAAAAGTGAAACACATAATTAAACATTGAGCTTGTAGTAATAATAACTAATTATAAATGTAATTGAATGATAAACCTACAAACATGATCCAGTGTCGTCGACCTATAATCGCAGCTGGAAAAGCGCTTGTAATGCCGTCATTGTGTTCAAATACATATATGTATTTGCATTAACCATTATGCAATTGAAGTCCCCTGAAATGGTCTCTATATTGTTTGTCATGTTGTGTACATGACTGTGACCTTGAAACTGTTTATGATGGGCTGTTAATAAAACGTACACAATAGACCTCAATGGACTTTTCGGTCAATCAAATAATTATATTGATTGTCAGTTAAAACTTGTGTGTGGATCCACCAACATATGTCCTCTCTCTTTGCATATTTATTAGCCATTAACATGTGTTTTTTACAAAGAATTTCCCAACGCTAAAAGGCAATTAATTCTGAGGACACTCATGCTACCCTATAAACAATTATTAGCCATTAAGTTAATATGATGTAGCCGTAGATAATTTTTGATATATACTATAACTCAGTGTAAAGTATTCAGAATTAAATGGGTTCAGTGCAATTGATCCTAAGTATCATAAACGTTATATTATATTATTCTTATTTCAGGTGCACAACGGTTTTGACTGTTATTAATTACTACATTGAGCTCAAAGTTTTCAAAGTACAGTTTATAAAATGGCTGAGAGTTCTATTAAACAAGTCCAGCCCATCCCCATTACATTGGTTGGCAATAACAACACAATAAATGGTGATTAATATTTATTTAATTACTTAATTAATCTCATTATACGCAAAACTAATTTGTTTGTTGTTTTGTTTTAAGATGCTGGAAACCACACGACAGTTATTAATATTGGTAAGTAAAGTTCTTAGGTTTAATAAGTGTTAGTAAGAAAATCCAGAAGCACAAAAATAGTTTCCATTTATCATAGTATATTTTCGTTATAAAACTTTTTTATTTAATTATAAAAAAATATTCGATGCATTAATAAAGATCAAACAAGGATCAAATTGACATTCCTCTCGAAAAACCAGTTTATTGAGCAAACTATGGCTAAAATGACATTCCGCATGAAAATCGGTTGAGTTTTGACAAAGTTATGCAAGTTTCCACTGGACTGGCAACTTTACAAGTCAAATTTACTGTCACTTTTGGAATGATTTTTCCAAAACAAGATAAGATTAAATAAATTAAAATACACTCCATTAGCCAATTTTTTGTAAATTTAAAAAAAAATATATTCCTGATAGGGATTTTTAAAATAATTTAACAATTAATTTAAAGTTCAAACTATGGCCTAATTTATATTCCGCATGAAAATCTGTGGGGGTTTAGACTAAGTTATGCAAGTTTGAATTCTGGTAACCCTTTGGACCGGTCACTTACACGACAAATACTGTTTCACTTTGTCATGTTCTGTATAATTCTTATAAAAATATTAAACTCCACTGATTCAAACTGAAACAATTGCTTTGTTGATGAGAATCAAAAACTAGAAATTCAAAAAATTGGAAAATAAATTATTTTTAAACAGAGAATCAATTTATGGATCAAATCATGTTTAAATAACATTTCTTATGAAAATCGATTCAGTTTTGCCAAAGTTACGCAAGTTTGAAGGCTTCATTCGGTCTTCTAGACTTTATGTTTTAGAACACATAGTGACTTATTCGCACAATAGTTATTTTTTCGCCTTTCAGTGTTTAATTTTACGTTGCATTCAGTTTCTTACCATATACATACTTCAGCCATAAGAAACTGCAGCAAGGAGTATGCTTCGATTGTAATTGCTCTGTGTGATTTTTAAAGTATATACATATACCTGTTTAAGGTTAATTTAAGCTTACATAGATCGACATTTAACATAAGAAAACATGGCGGGCCCCGGTTGAACATTTTTCCTAGACATGGTGACTTTCGTCTTTAAGACTTCAAAAGTATCCAATCATCATTACTAGACAAATATTAGGTATTTCGGCTAATCGGGGGAACTGTTTTATTGTATATATTTTCAAATCAATTTTGCCTCATCGATTACCGCATTATAAAATAAGTATGGACTATGCATTTGTATTTTTAACAATTGTTGATAAGCCGTTCGTGTATTAATTCTTAGCACCAGACGTGTGTTTGTAGATGCAGTTGCTTAAATCGGGTTTCCCAAAGGTCTTATCAGTATAAATATACATATGTATGTACTGTGCTCGCTTTAAAGCACACCCAGATTATTTAGACTGATAACAAATACACAATTGCTTGTTACGGGAATATTTCATTCAGTTCCAACCGGCATTTCTGCTGATACACTTGTGTTGCTGAGGTAAGAAGTGAAGTTTAAAAAGTTGTCAAAATCCTATAGAATATCAAAATTCACTGTTTTATATTAAATATTAACAACTAATATAGATTATAAAAGTAACGTACCTTTCAATTAAAAGTTATCGATCTGATTCAAATGAACGATAACAAATACGTAAAATAGCTCTTATAACTCGTACTCGGTACTCGGCACTCATACTTATTAGTTATTGCCAGTTCAGCTTTTTTCCCGTCAAATCTGGCATTTTTTCGTCAATAAAGTTGGCAGCACTAGACGGAATCGATCCCTAAACAGCTGTCCGATTTGTGTTTGTTGGGCACCATATAAAGCGAGGGGGCATGCGGTATTTGCGTTTTTGAAACGGGTTTTAGAATTGAATACAATTAAAAGCAGCGGGCTGCGAGCTCAAGTAGACAACTGCTAGCCGTTTCAATTCAATCTTCTCGTTGTCGTGAACGCTGTCGGTTGTTCATCTCTCATAAATTTGTAGTCATTTATTTACTTTGTTTTCCGTTCCGTCGTCTCTTCTACAGACTCATCCGATTGCATGTTTCTCTGTGTTCCACTACAGTAAAAGTAAAGAAACAAATTAAAATAAAAGTGATAGTGCATGTCAGCCCTGGGGTTTGACATAGAATAAACAAGTTAATACATTCTCGTTTTGTGTGTGTCTTTTTCTATTCTTCAGAAGCTGAAACAGAAAGCGAAAACGTCGCGCCCACTTCACAGCCTGATACAATGGCAAATTTCGATGATGTGAGTGTTGTTTTAGTTGCAATTGCAAATGTTTCGTAAAAGCAAATAAACTAGAAACTATTTGTGCATGCAATTTAATGCGAGCACAACAAAAATAACGATTATTAACGAACATTTGTGCACGTAACAAACATTAAGCCTTATTTTTTTCGTAAGATTTTATTTGATTTTTCGTTTGCCTTCTTTATGTTTTTGTTTTCGTTATCTTCCTACATACGTACATACTACGCTTGTGTGTATGTGTGTTGTATGTAACTCCGACATACGAATTGATCATTGCGAATCTGCGAATACCAACAATAACAACAACAACTACAATCTAACAACATCCAACAATTTCGATGAACAACGAGCAGACATTGCAGCGAGCCCGCCTCGCATTCGCAAGCGGAAAGACCAGGAACGTAAGCTTTCGGTAAGTAAAGTAACTGTAGCCAAAGCTAAAGCCGACGAAGCCAAAGGCAAAGCCCAAAAAAAGCAACAGTAGTTAAGCCTGCGTTTTTGTTGTTTTTTCTTTTTTTTGACTAGTACAAGTAACTAGGTCGTTGGCGTTATTACGCTGATGTTAAATGTAATGTAAAATACAAGAGTTGTCGCAACACATTCAACGGCTTTTGAAAGTAGCTATTAACGTACATATATACACAGGCAAATACGCAGCCGTACATATGTAGAAACAAGCTCTTAAGTACATCTCTATTTCAGTGTGGGATCACAGTACAAAGACACACACACACGCACATACAGGCATATACTGTGAAACACAAAGCTTTTGGACTCATTTCACTTGAACTTTGTCGCTTGGAGCGCTCTGATAAGAAATGTAGATAACCATTAATATGAATCAAACATGCAGCCAAACAACAATAAACAGAGCATAAAAGAGAGCCTTCCATACATGCAGATACTCTATATGTATATTTAGCTTTTTCATATAACACACACACATGCATTTGTTTATTTTAATTAGAATCAGGTTAAGATCTTTGATCTTTGTTGTATTTCGCAGTTTATTTGCAGTTCAGTTCGAACTGGAAACCAGGAATTTTTTAATAGTCATTAAACGGCAAAAGCACAAACTAGAATAATTTCTAGACTAATCGCACTTTAACCTTTAGTCAGCAGCACATGCACACAGAGTCAAGATCATAATTGATATGTTAATAAACAAAAACGATATATGCTTAAACATACATACGTAGATACGTATTTATGTATATACAGATATTTGTATTTTTTTAACGTTAAGTGTGAAACGGAAGTGCGGACAAAATCTTTGGCACCCCCAAGGTTGATAGCCATTTAATTTCATGATCTTTTTCTTTTTCTAAAAAACTCTGAACAAACGTGTCGAGTTCTGCGATTGTTTTCGCCTTTTGAGCTGCCTCTTCTACTTCTTCATACTTAGAAGCGCATATGAATATATCCAAGCTTGAATGCGATACGTATACGTAATATACTTATATATAAATACGTACAAATATATGTATAATATATATTGTCACCCAAAGTCAAAGCGTTTCTAAATATTGATATTGAATATCAGAGTTTTTGCTCCATCATTGCCTGTTTAATGGCTATAATTGCTTCATTGATATGCACAACGATATTTTTTATTCCATATCTATATTTATAACGTACAATTATATGTTTGATGTTTAACAATAAAATAAGTGCAGCTTATATTGCACCTGAACTTGACCGTGGTTGTCTAACAGTTTCAAAATATGCATAAAATGTTATGTTAATATGTTTATAATCATGTTTTGATATGTAGAACAAAGATTTTTTGTTTTCTTGATAACCTTTAAAAGTCGGCCTAGTAAAATCGAACAAATCCTGCTAGTGTTAGCCATCTAACGGGCCGGTGTCGGTATGCAGACCGGTTTTTTGAAGTTCTAATCTGTATTGAATTCATTTCAATTCAATCAGCAGCTGATGTCGCTGATGTCGCGTCATATAAACGTAGAATAGTTTTGAAAACCAGACGTTGCATAATTTATTATCGGAACGGCAAATTAGCATTGACCTTCTCCATCTTACTCAGCAACAACAGCCGACAATGACTTTAGATATTTTTTATTTTAGTACTTGTCTTGCATTATGATTAGTTATTTTTCTTCTGCCTTTTCTGTTCTGTTTTGTTGTTTTTTGATTTTCTTTTGACCTGCCTTTGGCGCTCAGGTGCACAGGTGTTTTAAGCCATAAATAAAATCGTACAAAATCTAATTACTTTTAACGTAGCTCATGTTCCGTTGATACTTCAAAAATTACGACCCTTTTACAAAGTGAATTGGCAAATATTATGGATAGTTTATATAGTAATTTGTATAAAAACTGGTTACACCACGTTAACGCTACATATTTAATATAAATTTTATTAAATCATTCTATTTTTAGTCTCTAGTAGACCTTTGAGATAGTTCTAAACTTTTGTGATCAAATTCCAAAAAAAAAATACTTTCATTGATTAACATCAGTCTAGACTCTAGATTCAGTTTGATTAAATATTTCATACCCCTGATTATAGGGATTAATAGTATTATTATCTGCCGTTTAAATAATTAAATCATATTTTAACTATATATTTTAGTCGCAAGCAATTGGAGAATTTGCTCCGTTGCTATGAGGAACATGAAAATGAAATAATCAGCGCTTTGGAGGCTGATTTGCGACGTCCCAAACAGGAAAGTTTGATTGTAGAAACGGAATTCATGAAGAATGACATCAAACATATACTATATCACCTGTCTGACTGGGTCAAGCCCGAAAAGGTACGTTTTTAAATGTCATCATATTTAATAATAAAATTAATTAATTAAATTATTTTTAGCCCGATAAGTCGTTTGTCAATATGCTGGACGATGTTCAAGTTTATAACGACCCCTTTGGAGTTGTCCTTGTAATTGGTGCGTGGAATTATCCCTTGCAACTGCTCCTTGTCCCAGTCGCTGCAGCAATTGCCGCTGGCAATTGTGTGGTGCTGAAGCCCAGTGAAATTGCCGGCAATTGTGCCAAATTCATTGCCGAAACATTACCAAAATATCTGGACAATGTGCGTGAGCAGGCATTTATTTTATAGATGCAATACAGTTAATAGCTCCAATTATTTTTATCATCATCAGGATTGTTACCCAATCATTTGTGGCGGACCAAGCGAGACAGCTGAGCTATTAAAACAACGTTTTGATTATATATTTTACACGGGATCCACACGTGTCGGCCAAATCATTCATGCTGCGGCAAACAAGTATTTGACGCCCACAACTCTCGAGTTGGGTGGCAAGAGGTGAGTATGATTTCAATAATGAATTGATCTAGAATCTATGTAAATTTCTTGTATAGTCCCTGTTACATTGACAAGTCGGTGGAGCTGCGCACAGCCGTTAAACGCATATTGTGGGGCAAGCTTATTAATTGTGGGCAGACATGCATTGCACCCGACTACATACTGTGCTCCAAGGAGATGCAGGAGAAATTCATAGTCGAGGCAAAGGATGTGCTCAAGGAATGGTACGGCGAGAGCATACAAAGCAGCCCCGATCTAAGTCGCATCATCAACCAAAACAATTTCCAGTAATTATGCTTAAAAACTATCCAAAGACTTGTAATAAATTAGAATAAATTGTATTTTGCTTGCAGGCGACTTCTTGGACTGATGAAGTCTGGACGCGTTGCACTTGGTGGTAAATATGATGCTAGCGAGCGTTTCATTGAACCAACAATTTTGGTTGATGTGAAGCCTGATGATCCCATTATGGAAGAGGAAATCTTTGGTCCAATCTTGCCCATTTACACAGTAGAGAATGCCTACGATGCGATGAAGTTTATCAATGCCAGGTATGTTGGTCAGTGCGCCAACAACAAAATGAACATGAATAACAAAAACAAAAACAACAACAACAACAGCATCCATATCAGCGTCTCTCTTCAATTGTTGTTACATTCATACACACATATTTATCTTCTTCTTTCCATTTCTTTTATGATTCGTCTTATCGCATTTATCACACACACACACATTTGTCCAAATCCCAAATCGCATCTATAATTGATGATTTGATGAAATAATGTAAATTGTTTACGACCCGTCTGTTTCGAAAATTTGATAACACAATTAGAGAAAATCCGCTCGTCCTGTATATTTTCACATCGGAAACAGAGGTTCTAGATCTGTTCGTTAATGGCACACAATCAGGCGGAATGTGCGTGAATGACACGATAATGCATTATGCCGGTAAGCCATGATCAACATAAATAACCAACTTAAATGGATCCAAATTTTACGGCTACGGTTAATGATAAATGTGTCGCAAATGGAGCAATCCCTAGCAAACCCATCTACCCAGCAACTACTCCAATAAAGTACTGTAATCCCTGTTTATGTAAAAGGCCTGCTACAAGGATTGTATAAAGATGCTTATGGTTACGGCAAATGAAAATCCCTAGTAACTTGTTATTTCCCCCTTCTCGTTTCTAAATATGTATTCTTAATTAATTAGATTATTTGGTGCTGGTTGAATATGTATTATTTAAATTTAATTTCAGCAAAACAAATGTGTGAAAATACTTATTTGCGTTGTGTGCAACTGTAGATTCCCCCGTTTAGACCCGAATTGTTAATTAGCCTTGCCATACACTGAGTCATTACAATTGTAATTCATCAAGTTCATATCCCTAAATTGTACATTATATGTTATGTCGTAGTTAGTTTTTGCTAATTTGTAGTCTATTGAATCATGTTAATTGTTTTTAAACCTTTTACCCCACATATGCAACTTAATTAGAGAAAAACCACTTGTAATCTACGTGTTCTCTAACTCTAATAAGTTGGTTAATGAGTTCAAGCGTAATACCACAAGTGGAG
This sequence comes from Drosophila putrida, assembly GCA_037043535.1. NCBI lineage: Eukaryota > Metazoa > Arthropoda > Insecta > Diptera > Drosophilidae > Drosophila > Drosophila putrida. The sequence continues at coordinate 4,819,506 of JBAMBI010000160.1, read as the reverse complement.
GATTCTGCAGCAACGAAACTATAATGCATGTCGGAGGTATATATGAGTATAAATGTATATATAACATAAGTATAAATTTAGTAATCATTTGCAAATCCAAAGAGTATTTTTAGGTGCTATTTTAAATGTTTATGCACTTTAAAAACTGCACAAATTCTTTTACTATTGACACCCCTTTTGAACACAGCTCAAAATTAGTTTGATTGTTTGCAAAATCAACATCGACAATCGCCGATCTGAAAACATGCACCGAAATACAAGAGTTATAAAGACTTAAGTACACACACGAAAGACAAAATAATTATTATTATGCATTTGTATATGAGTATTAACAAATTGCTTTTTGGACTCGGTTGACATTAATAACTTTTATTGGCTTTATGGCTTACAAAATGCTTGATCAAAACTTAGCAATTTATTGCGAATTAGTGCGAATTTTTGATTAACAACTGGTGATTGGTGTGAAATAATGACGGGGAATATTGCAGTATTGCATCTAACACGAATATATACTTTTTTACTGTAATAAATTTGTTTAAGCATTGGTTAACTTTTTGGAACTTTCCTTCCCAGTTGATACAATTCCCTTCGGCGGCGTCGGCATGAGCGGCATGGGTAGCTACCACGGTAAATTTGGATTTGACACGTTCACACATAAGAAATCTTGTCTGGGCAAGAATCTGGCTTTAATTGGCGAAAAGATGGCATCGTAAGTATTAATTTAGGCTTCTAAAACTATTAATTATTCAAAATATCAACAATTATAGAGCGCGCTATCCCCCATATTCGGATCGTAAGGCCTCTCTTCTCTCATTTCTGTTGCGTAAACGCCGACCGCTCCCCAATTTGCATCTATCGCATGTTCTTGCAGTGGGTCTTGGCGTAGGTCTGACAGTGCTTGTCAATTATTACCTACAGGTAAGAAAGGTATATTTTGCACCCATTGTCTAGCAATTGTCTGTGCGAATCTTAATAACTGTGATTATTTTACATGCATATCATACACAATTTCACGGCCCAACTGTTGAACCACACGTATATTTTTGCTTAAACTCCAAATCCGATACCAATTCATACACACACACAATGTCCACCTTTCTAGGGCAAGCTGTTGTCGCGTTAAAACAAATTACATCAATGGCGGACTTAAATCGTTACACCATGGGCCAGTGGATTTTTATTTACATTTGCATTTGGAGCCTTTCGCAGTTAATGCACTAGCATATAGTATTAGTGATTTCATTTTTATTGCTGTTGGGTTTTGATTTATACTAACTATGATCTTAAGGCACACACATACACCACTTGCATTTAGATTTTAAAACTAATACAAAACTACTTGATATACATATACACATTTCTGATAATGATTTAACTCTGGTAAATTTTTTTCATGTAAATATTTTATGTAATTTGCTTGACTTAAGTAATTTGTATAGATAAATTCTATTATTTATACCATGTGTACCAATTTATATTTTCAGAAAGAATCAAACTAAATAAAAGCATGCACTTTGTACTTTTAATACGAATATCGGTGGGTGATGTAATGCTTGGATACTACGATATATAATAGTTATTGTTATTTAGTTGCTATTTAATAAAAATGTGAATGTTAAAAACCAATTTTGAGTTGAACGTCTTATTTATTTATTTAAAAAGGCTGACCAGTGCTGCCACATTGGCGCGGGCGATAAAAAATACTTATGATGTTGCAAAGCAACCCTGTGTGGCATATTTGGCACAATTACGGAAAATGAATAGTGACACACTGGCGTCAGTAATTTTTATAGAGCCACACTGATTTTTTGTCTATCATTATCGTTTACTTGGATTTTAATTTATTTTGTTCTCACAAAGAAACGTACATAAAAATTGTAAGAATGGCCGCTCGCGGCGATCTAGTTGCACAATTCATCGAAATAACTGGCACCGATGAAATTACAGCCAAATTCTACTTGTCGAGCTGTGAATGGGATATTGAGGTAAAACTAACTTTAAATCATTAACAAAGAGAGGTCAACTTAAAGTAATTTGTTTTATTTACGACATAAAGCAATCACTTGGCAACTACTGGACTACACAGTCGGACATGCCAGCCGCTCCAACTGTCGCAACGCCATCAGATAACCCGACACCGGCACCGGCAACAACATCAAGTGGTGCCGGTGTCGTCGATGTTGCACCAACGGCAAAGGCTACGGCCACGAAAACCGCTCCGACCGCAAGTGCTGCGCCACCAAAGGGTACTAGTGCTAAACCAAAGTAAGCATATTCAGTTTTCGGGCTTTTCTAGCGAACATATTTTCCTCTAGTATTGCCATAACCTGACTCTCAAATTGGGATACAATTACCAATTAATAGTGTAGATTTAAAAACCTAAAAAACAAGATGGAAGATTGTTTTTTATACCCTTGCAGAGGGTACTGTAATTTGTCTCGAAATTCGTAACGTATTGAATAAGTCGTGGCGGACCAAGTAAAGTATATACTCTTGATCAAACTGAGTCGATATAGCCTTGTCGATCTGCCAATCTGTTGCTAAACAGTTAAAGCGTTCTTTCTTACATGTCCGTCCTATCAGTCAGATCACTATATCATATAGCTGCCATAGGAACGATCGGTTCAAAATCAGCCACAAAACTTTTTTGTTTCTTAGGATATCGTTAGTAAACTCGAAAATTTTGTGTCTTGTATCGTTTGAATCGCCAAAGATAACCTTTTGTTGACTGCTCAGTAAATATTTTTGACATTCTTTTGCAAACAGGTTTGCCACGCTTAGTGATATGACCAAGCAGCCGAACGACGATGAAGATCATCAGGCCTTTTATGCTGGAGGATCTGATCGCTCTGGACAGCAGGTTTTGGGACCAGCAAAGCGTAAAAACTTTCGTGAGCAACTCACTGACATGATGCGATCTGCTCAGGAGCAAAACATTGCTGAAGTTGGCGTTGGCCCATCAACGAGCGCCACAGCAAACGCCAGTGGCAGTGTTTGGGGCCAAGGAATGCGCCTGGGCATGACTGACAACGATCATACCGCTGTGGGGGTAAATCGCACAGGTGCACAGCCGGCGGAAAACAAGCCTGTGGTGGTACTTAAGTTGTGGAGCCAAGGATTCTCAATTGATGGTGGCGAGTTGCGCCTCTATGACGATCCACAAAACAAGGAATTTCTCGAGACAGTTATGCGAGGGTAAAAATGCCGTGCATGCCGACATCTCAATAATTTTTAACCTGATTTTCACATGCCCATTTAAGGGAAATACCTCAAGAACTGTTGGAAATGGGACGCATGGTAAATGTTGATGTTGAGGATCATAGACATGAGGATTTCAAGCGACAAGCCGCCCCACAAACCTTTAAGGGCTCAGGACAGAAACTTGGTAGTCCCGTGGGCAACATTGTCATGAATAAAGATCCAGTGGCTTCGGCTGCCGTCGCTCCCGGAGATGTTGCCAATCAGGAGGCTAGTGCTCGCGATGCCATCAATTTAAACGCAGAGGCTCCCTTAACAACACTCCAAATTCGTCTAGCAGATGGATCACGTTTGGCGGCTCAATTCAATTTGACACATACCGTCTCGGACATACGTCGTTTCATACAAACGTAATTGAAATTGATTATTGAAATGATTATTTTAATCAGATAATCCTAATTGATAATCTTTTACAGCGCACGTCCGCAATATTCTAATAGCAACTTTGTCTTGGTTTCTTCGTTCCCTACACGTGAGCTAAGCGATGACGATTCCACAATTGAGAAGGCTGGCCTCAAGAATGCTGCGTTGATGCAGCGCCTTAAATAAGTTAGCAATGCATCAGAAGATGAGTGGAGTGCTTCAATAGAATGTGGAGAAGAAAGAGCATTCGAACTACAAATACATACATACTATAAATAATTAATACAAATAAAAATGGATATGGTGCATCATTAATGTAACTACAACATTCGAAAATAAGTTGTATGGCATATTTGATGTTTTATAATTATCTATTTATTATTGTACAATATAAAATTCAATCGTATTCATTGCTTATGGCAGTCAAGAATCTAAAAATATATAACTAAGGTGCTACCAGTCTAGATTTAAGTTTAAATGAGTAAATCGACTTCATTGCGCAACGTGTTGATGTGATCCATCAAATCTTCACGAACTCCATTTCGCCAGTCGTGAAGTCCATCTTTTCCTACATGCTGACAGTCTACATATCTATGTGCGAATCCGCTAGACAGCGGCAGCTCCACACTTGTTGCCGTGTTCAGGAGCAACTGCGCCGGAGGTAACTCCAAGCGGTACAAAAGCAATTTATGAGGTGCTTTCACCTCGGGATCATACTGAATATTATCGATCAGCAACTTTTTGCGATCGTCAAAGCAAACGGCAAAGGTTGCCAATTCAAAGCGTGATGTTTCTGTGGAAAAGTGACGTAGCTGCTGTTGCAATGGATGTGACGTGTCGCTGGCAAAACGTGCATTTGGATAGACAACCTCATTTGGGGTCAATAGCATTGTGAAGCCAGCATAGTTCACATTGCGCAGCAGGCAATCTGATAGAATTAATTGACGTATACGGGCAGTTGTCGTATTTGTTTGTAAGAATGGAAAATTAAATGGAAGCCCATACAGATGAAGCTTTGTGCGCTCCAGCAAGCTTACAACTTGCTCCGATAGCTCATCATAGTTGTACACCAGGAAATGCTCCACACCAAGTGCCTGATGGAAGAGGAAGAACTGCAGCATAGCGTCTGCATTACGTGCAAACGGTGAACTCATGTTAAAGCTGACTAGATCTACACAAATTGTGGCTGGTAATCGCACATGGGCAGGTGATGTGGATGTGGATGCACCTGTGTTACTTTGTGTATTGGTATTTCCAGGTTTCACATATCGCAAGCGTAATTTGACCTGTCTTTTTGTGGATGACGTCGTGTCGCTGAATGAAACGTATTCAGGGTGGCCAAAATTACGGCTGACTTGACAAAAGAAATTATAGTAGGTGAATGTTGCTCCATTGTCATCAACTACTCCTTCAGTTGCATCCCGTTGAAAACGAAATTTACCCTGCACACTGCGTCCTCCGACATCAAAGTTGCAGCGAAAATCAACCACAGCTCCTTTTCTACCCACAACGATAACGTGTGCCTCTCCTCCTGCAACCAGCTCATTTCGTTTCCTAAGAACATACATATATTAATATAAACACAATTACAATATTAAAGTTTACTACCAGTAAGCTGAATAAGCATGAAAAGAGTCTCCAATCAGTTGCCAAACAGGCAGCGGTTTTGAGAATGCTGTTCTTAGCTGGTGGTGTTCATCCTCGGTGCCTGTTCCATTCTGGAGGCGTCGCAAGACGGCAGCATCATTTCGTCCAAAGAAGTTGACGTACTTTAGTACATATTTAAGGCGATTGTTTTCGCTTTTGTACATCATCAGGATGCCTACGCTAAGGCAGGATATAAGCAGCAGTGCAAGCTGTTGATATTTTCGCATTTTTAACAATCAATGGCCAGTGTTGCTCTATCATTCCATTGAATTTAAAGTTTACAACATGTTATTGCCAAATTTGCAACACAGTAGAGAGCACTAATTTTTAAAAAATTAAATATTAGAATTGTAAACATTATTATGTGTATTTTGCTGTAAAACGTTTCAACTAAATATTATGGTATTTTCTCAGCTAGAATGGCAGGCCTCAACTGATTTTACTCATAATTTTCTTTCAGATAAAGTGTTTTATGTTTATGTATTCTAATTAATAAAATAAAAATTGTTAAAACATTTCCGATCGTACTTTTGAAAAGCTGTCAGGGTATCTTCAATTCGTATGATCGAAATGTATTCGGCTTATAATTGAAAATAATAAAATTATAGGGTCACACTGTCTTTGCCACCTTTGTTCAATTAAAACTAAATTAAAACTTAAGTCGTTAATAAAATGAGTTCGAAAGAATCCAAAGCGCTTATTAAAGACATTCGCGAAACAATAAAGCTGGCCAAATATGGAGACGCCATACACAAGTGCCAAGTGATGACACATTTAAATCGTACCATTTTTTGTTTTGCTGACTGACATTTATTTCAGCGACTATTAAAATGTGAACCAAACAATCATATGGGATACTTGTTGCTCGGTGCAGCCTATCAGAATGTTGATAAAGCCGAGGCGGCAAAATACTTACGAAAGTCAGTTGAGCATACGGAAGGACCTGCAACTGTTGCCCTGCAAGGATTAGCAAACTGCGCACCGAGCGCAGAGCTACCCGAAATTTATGATCAACTTGTGGATTTACTTCCGTAAACTAGCCGGTACTCTAATTTATTTCATTATAATCATTTACTTTTATAAATCTAGTGAAAAATGCTTGGATTACTACGAAAAGCTCTTCGTGCTGGCGTCAGATGCAAGTTTGTCCCAGAACTGTTTAGACATATTCAAAAAGAGAGCGCAAAATCGTGAGGATGTAAATATCAACAAAATTCTAGAGTATCTCGGAAGAATATGGTTTAGCACTGATATGGAGGTAGCACCAGCCGACAACGATCTTGTAAGTTTTAATTAAATTCATTAAATACTTTATTAAGTTGCATTAAGACAACTTTAAATCTAAGAGACTAGATATCGACTCAGCTTTCTCTAATATAATAGTACCCTCTCTTTATAATCACATATTTTACAGTACAAAATTAGCTTGGAAACTCTATTGAAAATTGGAGATGGGGATCTGAAAAGTTTGGTCTACAAACGGTACTTAAAGTGGCTTTACAAAGAACAAGATCTTGCGTCTTGCTTACGACACGCTTGCAACATGACGGTGTCACATCCTCGGGCGGTTTATGGCTACGAGTGGATATGTAAGATTTATTGCGAGTATCACGATCAGCCGGACCGTGAATTATGGATGCAGGAGCTGAGAATACCGATACAAGCATATGCCGAGCAATTGCTGGAATTTAATTCCAAGTCCAATTTGGCGCTTCTTATCAAAGCGTTTGATTTGTATGACCAACATCAGTATATTCCGGCACGACAATTGACATTGCAGGCGCAACAAATTCATCCCAGCTATAAGGTAACTCTTCAGCTACTGGCACGCATCCACATGAAATTTGGTGCCTACAGGCTAGCGTTGCTCTTGTGGCAAGAACTAGGCATTGAAAACGAAGAGTATGCCCAGTGTCTATCTTATGAAACCGATCCTGCCAAGTTGAATGAAGCTGTTGCATTGATAAATGGATTGCCCGAAAGCGAATTAAATGTCAAGACTTTGGCACGGTCAGTCGCAATTATAACTGTGCTTTTCAAACAACTAAATTAAACCATTTTTTTATTTTTAGCTGTTGTCATAAGCTCGGCGACACACAACAGTTGAAGTCCTTAAAACTTGACGATCTTACACGAGCTGAATATTTACTGTAAGCAAAAGAACGATGCTATCCAAATTTATTACACTTTTGAAGGGATACGAAATGTGTTACTCATTAAAACAGGTGTGGAACACCTCGAAGATAATACACATACATATTTTCTGAGTCTGGACGATGAGCTCAGTCAATGTAGCCATGTTCTTCTGTTTCTCTCCCATCTAGTCTGACGGTTTGACTTGTTAAAGCTGACTATTGTCATATACATCTAATATCAAACTAGAATTAGGAATTAGAAATAAGACATTAGTTAAACACTGAGCTCTGAAAGGGTGTTTTATCTTTAATATGCGAAAGATAACCTTTTTCTTGAATTAATTTCAACTTGTAGATCCCCTCTTGAAGCTGTGCAAACGATGGCTGGAAATGAGTCGTTTGAAGCGCTGATTCTACGTGGAAGGCTTTATATGAAGCTACAGGACTATGACGAGGCACTGAACTGTATGCTGAAAGCCACAAGGTTGCAACCTCATGTAGCCGAATGCTTTGACTATCTGGCTCAATTGTATCAGGCTAATGGAGACATATCCCGTGCTCGGAAATGCTTTGAGAAGTGCATCAGTCTAAATGCATTGTCCCAACAGGCTGTAGATTCCTTAAGCTCCATCTATCAGCAGCTGGGCGAGGAGGATCTTAATGAGACGCTTCTCATAAATACTCTACGTTTCTTAAACAACGACGAAGCCGTTCGCTTGCAGTACAAATTGGGATTACATTTTTTGCGAGTGAATAAATGGGATAATGTATGTCTTAGAGTTGGGACTGTGAATATAAACAATATTATATATATTTTATTTTAAATTTTAGGCCATTCAATGCTTTCGCTTTGCCATCAAACACGATTTTAAATGCATGGTCTACTGGGAATCTCTGGGTGATGCTTATGCAGGACGCGGTTCCTACAATTCCGGCATACGAGTCTTTCAAAAAATACTCGAACTCTCACCATTAAATTGTTATGCACAATTACAATTGGCAGTCATTAAGACGGTTATTATTATAACATAATTTATATATTTAATCAACCCTTATTTGTATCTCAAATATTTACTCTGATTTACAGACTATACGAATGTATCCCGAAGCAATTGCTGATTTTGATGTGTTACTCAGCGAGCATCCAGATTACTTGCCTGCATTGAAAGGCGCTGCCGAGGCTCATATTGGACTGGCTAATAATCTCAAAGCGCAGAATATTTATGGACGCGCCAAGGATCATTTCCAGCTGGCTGTAGGACATCTGCAAAGGTTGTAGTGTTTGTCGTGATATAAAATAATTCAAATGATGAGAAAAAATATTTACAGCGCGTTTTTGCAACCCAAAGCACAGGGAATGGTCTGGTTGTGGCGTCTTACAGCTAACGTTTTTGTGCAGACAGCTCAGCTGCCTCAGTCCTTGGCTAATTTAGATGTCACCGGCAGCTTAGCTAAAAGAGAGGAAGACATTGCGTACTTATCGCGCAAGGATCTGTTGCAACTGGCACAACGCTTTTTCCTGTGCGCCTTAAAGTTGAAGCAAAACACATTTTTGTGGTACGAATTGGCTCAATGTAGCTACTACAGTGCACTTTACATGCCTGAGGAGGCTAAGAATCATCTGGAGATGGCAGCCAAAGTTTGCAAAATGGCCATCAAAGAGAATAGTAATCGCTGGCAAAACTGGAATCTACTAGGAGTTATCAATATGCACGAAGGCAACGAGAATTTTCCAGTTGCTCAGCATTGTTTTATACAATCGGTTGTGTTGGAGCGCAAATCCTACACAGCCTGGACAAATTTGGGTGTGCTGTACATTAAGATTGGCGAAATTCGATTGGCAAACGAGGCCTTTAAGCGTGCACAACAATCAAGTCCCATATATCCAAATGCATGGATTGGGCAGGCCATTTTGGCGGAGACAATTGGCGATCAAGAGGAGGCCTTCGATCTCTTCCGTCATTGCCAACAGTTTGAGTATCATCCGGAGGCAGCTGTTGGATACGCCCATTGGGTATGCGCAGTAATTTCCGATCCTGTGATGCGAAATAAACCGCACAATAAACATGCCATCGAAAATTGGCATGCTGATATATATGCCCTAGATGCAATCAATTGGTAATTAATTATTCGTAAACATCTAAGCTAGCACAATATTATAATCCTCTATCTCGCCCAGGTATGTGCAAAATGAGGAGGCAGATGCTAGCATTTCGTCGCTCGCGTTTCAAGGATTCTTGTGCATTCGCCAGGGGCTATATCAACAAGCAATCAAGGCATTCACACGTGCTTGCAAACAGTCTGATCCCGGGGCGGACCGGGATAAGCTATATACGAACCTTGGTTATTTGTACTTGAAGATTGGACAGCCTGAGCAGGCGGTTAACTCTTTTAATGCCGTTGCACATGCTACTTTTAAACCAATCATTGGCTTGGCCTTGGCCTATTATCGATCTGGTCAGCTTGAACAATCATATTCAATATACAACTCAGTCCTTGCCAGCGTTGTTGGCCAAGATGATGAAAAAGCAGCAACCATTTTAGTGGCTATGGCCTCAATGGTCTATGAATTCCAAGGTGAAAGGGATACCAAAACAGTGCTCTATCAATGGTAATTATTATATATTATATTTTCTCTATTTAGACTTATCACTTTCCACTTTCTATTAGCATTCTTCTTAAGGGCGTACCTATACAGGCCATGTATTCAGCTTGTGCTTTAGGTGTGTTGCACGAAGATAGCTCGCTGTGTCAGATGATCATGTCCGAGCTAAAGGCCTATCAATTTAATGAGGAGTATTGTGCAGATGTTTCCTATATCACGGCATATTATTGGTTAATCAATGTGAGCAACAAGGTATCTTTAAACACATACAAAATTAACTTTAATATCTTTTCAACAGGAGGGTGCCCGGCAGGCACTTAATTACCTACAAACTCAAGTTCGGATGTTTCCACAACACGCCGGCTTACGTCGGGTCTTTCTCAAGTTTCTGCTTGATTATTTCGGGGAGAATTCCGTTTATCAGATCGCAACGTCCAACACCGCCTTGATTGCCCTTAAATTAGGGCATATCAACCTGCGTAACAGGTATGATATCTGTCTATCTATGTAATTATTCTTGATTATTATTTACCTATTTTAAAATATTAGCATTAAAGCCAGCGAGGAAGCGGAAACGAGAATTTATGTCAGTCGTGCATTAGAACCTGTGGACAAGAATCAATGCCTAAAGCAAGTACAATGTGCAATTCGCTTAAGTCCAACCAACAAAGAAGCAAGACAGTTACTTACAAGTTTAACTGCTTATTAGTATATATACATATTTATTCATAGGATAACAACAAATAAAAATATATATTTTACAAACATAAGAAATGTAAACAAAAAATCCTTCGAGCCGGAGTCGAACCAGCGACCTGTGGATGTCTACAAGATTTTCTCACTACAGTCCATCGCTCTACCAACTGAGCTATCGAAGGCGGGTATCAACCCTGGTCCAAAAATCATGTAACAAAAGCCAACAAAGGCAAATCAGCCGCTGACAAGTGTTGAACAATGCATAAAAGTAAATTGTGTGCGTGTGTGAGAAATACTCAGTTTAATGGTGTGGTGACACTGAACACCATTCTTTCTGGTCGGGGTTGAAGCAAAAAAAAGAGTCAATGGAATAAAAGCAGTAAAATGTGTATTAAATAGTGAAAATATCAATGAAAGCAACATACTATTGTGCAAATGTGTTATCGCGTTGCCTTAAATAGATAGAATTAATAGTTTTCCATTAATGTGCCCAGTGAGAACGGCGTCTACTTGCAACAGACTCCACCCTGCACCGCTTGCACCAAATACCTATGAATGTACATACATACATGCATGCGAACATATGTATATATGTATTTGAAAAACCTGCTGCCGTTGGCCGTAATTACAGTTAGACACTAAAACAGCAAACACGGTCAGTTAATTAAGGAACAAAGCTAGTTCAGGTGGGGAGTGCTGCATAGAGACGCCCACGCACGCTTTCAATTGCAAATTGCAATGGAAAACGATTCCGTCAAATCGGAACACAGTGGACGCTCGCGACGCTCTCGCAATCATAACAACAATAGTAGCGGAGGAGGCGGAGGTGGTGGTGGTGGTGGAGGTGCTGTAAACAACGGTTACCACAGAGATCGATCTCGTCATTCACATCGCAGCACCCACTCCTCCAAGTCCGGCAAGGAGGCAGTGGCAGCCGTGGCGATATGGCGCCCTATCAGACCAGCGTTAACATGACAGGTATGTGCCAACAATTAATTTTGGTACTTTGTCTATTATTTGGCAGTCGACTCTAAAATTTGCGTACAAAAATAAATTATCACTGGACCGCAAAACATCTGATGACCACCAAGAAATATTAACATGACAATTAATAAACGTCTGGTTTACTTAAAAGAATATTGTATCTTATTTCTTTGCATCAGAAATCGCGCCACATAATAGACAGTTATCGTTAGCTTATCTTTCTTAATTTCGATATTAATGTAATTGCTTTTTAGGCGATGAGACTCGTGATGGTCAGGAGGTGATAGAAGTTCAGATTCTGCCACAGGATGAAAACTGGGGTGAGAATACAACAGCTGTGACAGGCAACACATCGGAGCAAAGCATTTCCATGGAGGACATCAATAATATGTGGCATCGTGAGAACGATAAAGGATTCGGTTTCGCCTGTCGTCGTTACGTGGAGTCTACATTCTATTTTTTACTCGGCTGTGCGGCTTTCTTCTCACCAGTTGCCATGGTGGTCATGCCATACATTGGTTTCTTTCCCTCGGCCTTCGACCATCCCGAAATAACGCAGACGGTACGCACCCAACTCCTGGCCTGCAGTGAACAGTGTAAGGGTCAGTTAGTATCGTTGGCTGCCCGTTTATTGCTGTTGGCCATTGGTTTGTGGGCTGTGTTCATGCGTCGTACATCCGCCAGTATGCCACGTATATTTCTGTATCGCGCTATTGTCCTTCTGCTGGTCACAATTTCCACATTCGCCTATTGGCTCTTCTACATCGTGCAGGTCACGAATGGCGCTAAAATTGTAGTGGAAACCGGCGGCGACGCTGTCGACTATAAATCGTTGGTTGCCTATGCCACCAATTTTGTAGACACTTTACTTTTTATACATTACGTGGCAGTGGTCTTGCTGGAATTGCGTCATCAGCAGCCCTGTTATTATATTAAGATCATACGCTCACCAGACGGCGTATCCCGTTCGTATATGCTTGGCCAGCTGAGCATACAGCGTGCCGCTGTTTGGGTGCTCCAGCACTACTATGTAGACTTTCCCATCTTCAATCCGTATCTGGAACGCATACCCATTTCAATATCGAAATCACAACGCAACAAAATCTCGAATAGTTTCAAGTATTATGAAGTGGATGGCGTTAGCAGCTCCCAGCAGCAAAGTCAAAGCCGCGCTGTGTTGGCGGCCAACGCTCGGCGTAGGGATTCCTCCCACAATGAACGCTTCTACGAGGAGCACGAGTATGAGAGACGTGTGAAGAAGCGACGGGCACGTCTCATCACTGCCGCTGAGGAAGCATTTACCCACATTAAACGCATACACAATGAGCCGGCACCAGCTCTTCCTCTGGATCCACAGGAGGCAGCACAGGCAGTGTTTCCATCCATGGCAAGGGCATTGCAGAAATATTTGCGTGTAACGCGACAGCAGCCTCGTCATACATTTGAGAGCATATTGAAGCATCTGGCTCACTGCCTGAAGCATGATTTATCGCCACGCGCTTTTCTTGAACCGTATCTAACAGAGTCACCCGTAATGCAGAGCGAGAAGGAGCGTCGCTGGGTTCAGTCATGGTCACTGATCTGTGACGATATTGTATCGCGGCCAATTAGCAACGAGTGCACATTTCAGTTGATCCAGAATGATGTCTCCTTAATGGTCACCGTGCACAAGTTGCCGCACTTCAATCTGGCCGAGGAGGTGGTCGATCCTAAGAGCAATAAGTTTGTACTAAAGCTCAACTCAGAGACATCTGTATGACACCATCATCATCATCACCACCAACAACCCCATCCAAGAACACCGCCAATGATAACGCCAACTCATAGCAATCAAACGCAATCTTCGTATTTGCATGTGTTTGTCTGATACTCCAAATCGGTGGCTAAGAATCGCTTCTTAATCGGGATCATAGATTTATCAAAATTAGTTAATATCAAACAAATTTAAGTGTATGTAATTACGAGTATTTCAACTTATTTAATTTCTCATATAATCCCGATTAAGGAACGCTTTTACTTTTTTCAAAAGTTAGTATTTAATTTATGTTCAACTTAAACTGAAACTGAACTTAAGGCCAGCATGTCGTATATATAATATTATACGTGTAATTAAAGTTAACGATGCTCAAGCCCAGTGTAATATCCTAAGCCAACGCACACATATCACACGTCCCTTGAAATGACATACAAACTGATTTACAAGTTCCCAAAGTATTAATCGTAAGTCTGGTGCTTCGGCTCCCAAAAAAAAAAAAAAAAAAAACAAAACAAGCAATTTTCCAATACAATTTTAATTTTTTACTGCCTATTTTGTATTTGCAATTGTGCATAGTTATTATTTTTAGAAAATATCAAGTAGCTCATAAGTACTTAATTGAAAACAAAAAGCTATTCCATTTGCCAGACTTAAGAATATGGATGTGGAAAGAAAACAAAAGAATTATACGACTTGCGCCAAGAGTGTTGCATGTATTTGTAGACAACACTGTTGGCGCGATTCGAACAGATTTTAAATGATTTGATAAGTGCATTTTTAAGCTTAAATAGAATACTCAAAATCAACAGTTCCCCAACGTTCCACACTAAACTGCCGCATGTGGCAACTGTAACTGCAACTGCAACTCGAATGTAACTTGTGACAAATACATAAACTTAAGCAAGAGACTGCTATTAACGCATTTTATATACACTGACAAATTGCCAACTAATATTTGTACTACTAATCTGTGCATAGCAACAATAGAGCACAATATTTTTAGACGATCGAAAATATGAATTTTAATGATAAGTGCGAGTATTTAATTGATACTGACTTACATAAACATACATACATATATTTATAGTATACAAACATACATATTTACAAACAACGTAGAAAACTTTGCTTAATTTTCACCTCTTGCTAGAGAGCGTAACTTTTATTATGTTTTTCTAGCTAAATGCTTTTTATCTGAGAATCTATTATCATAGCAATAAAACTGAATGAATGTGAAGCAATTTTAAACCGAATACATATTTATAGATTTAATAACACTCTCAATATCATAATTGTGTCTGTAATTACATAGCTAAAACGGTACACGAGCTGTATACATAATAAATGCAAAAACCTTTTCGTCAGCTTTAATGCCGCATTTTGTTTACTTAATACAATCTATAAAGACCCCCCGTATATGTACATAATAATCGTGAATTCTAATCTAATGTCATCGGGCTAAGTAAGTATATTTATAGATAACGTCTTCCTTCTTCTGTATTCATAAATTAAGCTAAAAACAAAAACGAAACTCTAACTGAAGTTTGCCGAAGACGTAATACTCTTTTCACATCTGAAATATTTCTGCTCATATAAAATAATCAACTTTTATTAAGGTTTTAATAAGAAAAGAAATAGGAACAGAAAAAGAAATAATCAAATCGGTTATCCCCGGATAGTGTATAACAGAAATCAAATGACAGAGATTATGACATTGACATAGAAACTCAAGTTTTTAATGATTACCACTCAAGGCCTAGGGATTATTTCTGATAAGCATTGATTAGGAAAAATAGATAATAATTAAGCCAAGTGGCTATGAAAAGATACTTTTCCATTCGTTTGTGCCTGTTGGAAATGTTTATTTAAATAAAATCAGTTAGTGTTTATAAATATTGTGGTAACATATACATTTACAGGTATAAAGACTTTTACATACATATATATTCGTTTATAACACAAGTTGTGACTAATTCTACATCTTTTTCCTACATATATTTGGTTTGTTATAGTGATCAAGTGTTGTTGTTGCTGCTTTGGAAGGCAACTTGGAACAATTCACATGGAGAATGTGGTCAAAAAAAATTCGCTGTTTTATTTAGTCAGAGGCCTTGCGCTGGAGTCCATTCTTTTCGGGCTCATAGAACTCATCAACAATGGCCTCGATCATGCGGTTAAGTGTGACTGTAAGCTTATCCCAGTCTTTATCTTCCGGTTTGCCGCACATCTCGGCATAGAACTTCATTTTAGGCTCGGTGCCGCTGGTGCGCAAGGTGACAATGAGGCCATTTCTAAAGGTAAACGTTATCATCTGGGAGCTTGAGCTGACCGGAAGAGTGGCTTTCTTATCATCCGCGCTGCTGTCATAGCCAGTGGTTAAATCGCGAACATGCTCAATATCAAATTCGCCATTCAAGATGCTAGTCGGATAAGTGTTTGCTTTACCATTGTCAAAGGTGCGAAGACGTTCAAAGATTTTCTTAATTAACTCCGGATCACGGCAGATGAGATAGGAGCAGATGCTAGAGTGGTAGCCATATGTTTTGTAAATGTCGTGCAGTTTCTCTTGCAAAGTCATTTTCTCCTCGCAGTGCAGGTAATTTGCCATTGTTGCAACATGGGCAGCAGCACTTACACCGTCTTTGTCCAGCACAGCGGTGGATATCATAAAGCCAATCGCCTCTTCAAATGCAAATAGCACCTCTCTGCCAGCCAATTCCTCCTCCATTGCTTTGTTGCCCATCCATTTGAAACCAGTCAAAGTCTCGAAGGATTTAAAACCTACGATGGCTGCCATGGATTTCAGTATTTTTGAACTCACTGTGCTGTAGATCATAGCACAATTGGATACATCTCCTTTTGGATCAAGCATTTTAAAGATCTTCAAACACCACCAGCCAAGTAGCGCTCCCAGCTCATTGCCATTGAAGAGCTTATACTTATTGTTCTCACTGTCAAATTCGGCAACAGCCAGTCGATCAGCATCCGGATCGTTGGCCAATATAATTTTACAATTCTTTTCAGTTGCCGTTTTAATGGCCAAATCCAGGGATTGCTTGCCCTCTTCTGGATTTGGCATTGGTGTCGTTGGGAATTCCGGATCGGGCTCAACTTGTTGGCTCACCGGCACAGCTGACTTGAGGTTAACCTGTTTAAACGCCTCCTGAATAGCAGAATAGCCAACGCCATGCATGGCTGTGTAAGCAAAGTCCAACGGAGAGTCTGCATTTTTTTCTATAAGTTCACGCGGGATCCCTTCCTTAAGAGCTTGAAAATAGGACGGTACAACTTCATCATACGGATCGATCAGTAATTTGTTCGACCTTAATTCATCTACATTTACATTCCAATAATTTTCAACAGGTTCCAAGTTCTTAAGTATGGATTTGTGTATTCCAGCATCGTGCGGTGGTATAATCTGGGCACCGTTGCTCCAATAGACCTGCAAATAGATAGATACAAACATTTTTATCTAAGATCAATATCAATATAAATAATAAATTATTACCTTATAGCCGTTATCTTGCTTTGGATTGTGAGACGCAGTTACCTGCACACCTGCCAGACAACTGAGCGTTTTGATTGCAAATGGAACCCAGGGAGTTGCAACGTGACACGTATAGAGAAACACACGGAATCCGTTCTTCACAAAGACAATGGCCGAAAGTTCCGCAAAACGTTTGCTGTTATAGCGAGCATCATAGCCAAAGACGATGCCGCGTTTAGACCATAACGATTTGTCCGGGTATTGCTCTTTCATATATTCGCACAGTCCCTGGGCGGTTCTGGAAAGTGTCAGCAATTGTAATCTAGCAACTTGTTTATTTATTTAATAAATTCAATGGAAACTTACTGGACAACAACCAAATCATTCATCGAATCGAAGCCAGCTCGCATTTCAGCACGTAAGCCTGCCGTTCCGAAAGTTATACGGGAACAGAGACGATTCCGGAGTCTAATTAAAGTTTTCACTTTAGAGATTTTACGAAATTCACAGTAGTTTCTGAACTTACTTATCCCAATCCTTATCCTTAACGGCCTGTAGGATTTCACCCTTTGTTTTTGGATTTTTATCCCATTTGATCCAATTTTTTATTTGTTCATTCAACTTTTCATCGTCTGATAGCTGCATGTTTTCTAGTTCACTTATCTCTTGGGCCATGGTTAATACGAGTGTCTTTCCGAAAAATCTAGAATTAAATCTTTAACAGTTTGCAAGTATTAATTTTTTTTGAATTTACGAGTTTGCGAAACTGTTACAAAACTTATTTTATACCATCCTGAAAAGGGAACTTAATGCTCATTTATGATTGACATTGTCAGATGTTATTTGCACAGACACCCCTAATTAATGGAGCAGTTGTTTGTTGCCGACACACCCTTCGCCGACTAACATATACATAATCGCACGCACATAGATATCTATATATATACATACATATATATACATATTCATTTATGTGTAAACTACTTATCGCTAAACTCACCCGGTACTTTTAATTAAAGACCGACCGACACCGTGCGAAGTCTTGAACTTGATTAATAAAAACAAACCAATCGCACTAAACTTGGGCTGAGTGCTGCCAACTCTTCGGGTCATAAAAAAAGCTAAATTAGCCTTTGAAAAAAGCCAGAAATTGCCAGATAATCTTTACTGTAGCTAATAAAAAAACGCCAGAGTAGTGAAAAAATATTTTCATTGATTTTACCTAGTAATTTAGAACAATTTTCTATAGCTTATTTGCTTTAACTTATTTTGCTTTTTAGTTTGCGCTCCATATATAAAAAAACCTTGGAGCCAGTTCAGCTCATTGCCTGACTCCAATAAAATTCTACTTCCAAAAATAAACATTTTGACACCTGGCGGCGCTAGAACCAAGAGATGGCGCCACCGTCTTGAAATCTGGCAAGTTTTACGTTAATTTTTGAGTTTTTTGAGCTCAATTTTCAATGAGCCAATCTTATTTATTTAAAAAATGCTGCAGCGCAGTTACACTTTACTATCAATAGATTTACAAAGCGATTTATAAGAAATCGATAGCAAGTTCTTATCGGTGGGTGAAACATGCAAAGCTGACAAAAGGTGGCGTATTTTTGTTTTGCTCTATGGCGTGGACGCAATGTTAAATGGGAATATACTGCATAAAAATACTGAACTATTGAGGCTTAAATATACTAAATGTGACTGTTTTTGCAATTGAACGCCGGAAAAAAAAACAAGAACTTCACGCGGCGAAAATTATACAAATTGCCACAAAAATATCAATAAAAGACTTATTTATTAACATAACTGCATATAGTTAAAGTAAAAGTCGAATAACAATGGCTGATGTGCTGGATATTGATAATGCAGAGGAGTTTGAGGTCGACGAAGATGGAGACCGTAAGTATCAATGGAGACCAAATTTTCATTTTTCGAAGCGCGCTTAATAATAGTCTTAATGCCTCCCACGTACAGAGGGCATCGTGCGATTGAAGGAGAAAGCAAAGCATCGCAAGGGGCGTGGTTTTGGCAGTGACAGCAACACCCGCGAGGCCATTCACAGTTATGAAAGGGTGCGTAACGAGGACGATGATGAATTGGAGCCAGGACCACAGCGGTCAGTCGAGGGTTGGATATTGTTTGTGACCTCAATTCACGAGGAGGCACAGGAGGATGAAATTCAGGAAAAATTTTGCGATTACGGTGAGATCAAGAACATTCATTTGAATCTGGACCGACGCACAGGTTTCTCCAAGGGCTATGCACTAGTGGAGTACGAGACCCACAAGCAAGCACTGGCCGCCAAGGAGGCACTCCATGGTGCCGATATAATGGGCCAAACCATTCAAGTCGATTGGTGCTTCGTCAAGGGACCGAAGCGCGTGAAAAAGTCTGAGAAACGACGCAGATAGAGATTCAGGAAAGCCAACGAATACATAATTCTTAAATTAGCATAATCCACAAAACTTGTCTTTAACATAAAAATGAAATAAATTTATTGCAGCGACAATTGGAACACAAATGCTATCGGCTATTACTTCATTTTCTTCTGGTGCAACAAATGTTTGCGCATCGCCATTTGCTTGTCGCGGAAACTCTTCTTGACCTTGGAACGCGCCTTGTGCCGCAACATGCCAAAGTTTTTCGTCTTGCGTTTCTCCTTATTAGTCTTGGAACAGTTTTCGTTAACGCGTCCATCCTTCCAGCCAAAACGCTCACGATCCTGACGACCGGCCTGAACCGATTCCAAGCGCGACTCCTTATCGTGCTTTCGCTTCTTGTAAATCATCTCAATGCTGTTAAGCTTGACGAATTCAGCACGATCCTGCTCCAATGGACGCTTGCGGGCACTTGTGACCGTCTTCTTTAGATTTGCGGCATTGATGCGCTTAAAATCCTCGTCTGTAAAGATTCGCGTCAGTGCTAATTCCTGGGCGGCTTCCTTTTGATTTAGCATTTTAACATTGACCTTCTCCTTTTTCTCGGCTTCAGTCGTCTCGTCGCCTTCGCTCTCTACGCCCTCATCAGATTCGTCCTCGTCGTTATCACTGCCATCATCATCATCATCTTCGGCATCATCTCCGCTTTCAGCAGGTTCTTCCCCGTCACTGTGCTTTACATCCACCCATTCTCCATCGTTGGAGTCTGTGTCATCATCGCTGTCAATATCGATAGTCTTGGAATCCTTTAGAAGGGCTTCAGCACCAAGAACCGTATCCTGAACATCGCGTTCTCCATAGGCACGCACCTTTCGCTCAGCCTGAGCCTCTGTTTGACGTCCACGATCCTTTTTGTGGAGCATCGCAGGCAATTGCTCACGATACAGCGTAATTAAAGAGCGTGCCGCCATCATCACAGACTTCTCCTTGTATGTCTTGTACATGGCCAGATCCTGCAGCAAATCCTCACCCATGGCCAAGGGACAACGCATGCAAATCTCACGTGTCGCATTTAAACCAATAGCCATAACATCACTCGAGTTACGTTCTGTGATAAAGTTGTTCGCTATCGTCTTCAGTATGGGCTCGACAATGTCACCTGGCACCAGCTCGTGAGATGCCTGTGCTGCAAACTGAAGCACACGGGTCACCTGACGTTGATGAGGCTGCAGGAAACGAGTGATGTAAGGATAGTAGCCAAAGAGAAACAGTTCATGTATGCCAATCAGACGAGATATAACATCCAGGTGCATTAGCTTCACTTCAAATCTATCGTTCGTGCCCTGCAACTGTTTGAACAGCCCCTCGGCCATTCCCTGCGGATTATGGATCAAATGAATGGCAGAAAAATTAAATGCTGGCGCATTCTTCTTTTTCTTTTGTGCCTTGACAGCTTGTTTCTTGATTTGCTGCAGCTGCTTTTGGCCCTTCCTTGTTTTCTTGTTCACACGGTTCGCCATTAAAGCTCCTTTTAAATCAACTTCGTTTTCACTTTCTGTGTCTGAATTTACTTCGTCCTCGTCGTCGTGACCAAGAAAGAATTTTAGTGATGTGACCAGTACCTTAAATTTAAAGAAGTAAATAATTGTTGTGCAAGAAAGGTTATTTTTGGATTTCCAAAAGTTTGATACCATTGCAGATCCTTATTTTAAGTACTTAACTAATCTTTCAAATGAAGTAATAGTTAAAATGAGTACAGGTGTTTCAATTAAGATAATTATCTAATAAGGAACTGAAACATCTGTTTACTTATATACAGACTAATAGTCGTATATGTTGTACGGGGACTCTGCTAGGGTATAAAACAGGATACACTCTTTATCCACACAAACCTTGGTTATTGGCGAGAAGCAGCCGACAGTGGCAATGACATTCACCGTCTTGGCATCGTTCCAGATGTTCTTCTTGTACAGGTCAATCATAATGTCAGCGGACATTTTAGCTGCCTTTGGATTCGCGTCTTTTAACATGCCATACATAAAGTTTTGAAGACTCTGTAAAGAAATTTAAATAGTAATTTTTGAAGGATCAACTAGTGTTGGCTACTTACCGAATTGAGCTTCATATCCTTGTGCTTTGCATTCATGTTTTTGATATCTGTTACAATGTGAGTCTGTAGAAATGTACGCAAGCTCTTGTCTTGACAACGGAGCAACTGGAAGAACAGCTCCAAAATATCGAGCGCTGGCACAAGATTCTTATTGCGCAGCAGAATCAGAGCCTTGACAAAACAATTACGCATAGCTGGGTCCAAAACTGTGGCACTATTCCTCAGCAGATCTGTCAGATGTTTGGGAAACTGCTGGCACACTTGCGGATAGCATTGTGCCACCTGAGCAATGAACATTATTATTTCATCCAATGATTTGTTTTCCTCGCCCGGATTAAGGGCAAAAATTTCTAATAAACTTAGAAAATGCTCGTACTGTGTGTGAAATTCATCGCTGTACGACTCGGGATCACGTTTAATTAAATTTTGCAACTGCGGAAGGTTTTCCGGCAGTTGGTTGTTGGGTCGCACCATTATTAGACGTAAATTATACGCCTTCAAGGAAAACCACGTTCAAAATGTAATAAAAAAGAATGCACGTGTCTTCTTCTTCTTACTGCATATGTTCAGGGTTGCCAAGGTGTTGCAAATCTATTGTTTCGACTTTGAAAACGTCAAACAGCTGATGACGATAATTGGCGTAGTCCAACAAGTTATTTTATTAATGGGATCGGATAGTCCCGTTATTTTGATAAAGTTCTTTGCAATCTCAAATTTTTTTTTAGTAAAAGTGGAAAAACTAATTCATTTTGGTCGTCATACATTATTGGTTTGCGCTGCGAGCCACTTTCTTAGATATTTTAAAAATTAAATTTTAGGAAGCCTGGCTATATTTTCTAAAAGTTAGCAGCACTAGGTCGCTGGTTCTATTCAAGTATCGATAATCGATCAGTATCGTAATATCGATCGCATTAAGATTAAAATTTTTAAATAAATAAATAAAAGTTATATTAAAACATATGTTACAGGACAAACAGGAATTGGGATCTGTGTAATAACGTATACTATAAATACATATGGAAATGCTTACATATGTAAAATAAAAAATGGGCATGTATCCAAGTTAAAGTCGCCAGCACCGTATATCAAACATTATTTTTTAGCTAAGATGTATTTTATTTTTTTATTAACACAGTTTACGAAAATGCGAAAAGTGGCGGGTCAGTATCGAGTATCGTAAAAGAGCGATACTTTTTAAAAACTCAAGTATTCAATAGTATCGATACAACCTCGATACTTTTGCCAGTACTACTGGTCGCAGTAGAATTAATTTTTTTCGCAAGATGATGGACTTGCAGGCCAACGACGACATCGATTTGGAAGATGGAGAGGTAAATTAATAAATCATAGGAATAAATCATAGTTCAATAATGACCTACCATACAATACAGTTGTCAGCAAGTGGTGATGATGACATCTATACCCCGCTGCAACGACCGGCGCCCACAACCACACCTGCTGCAATGGGAGCCGAGAGCGTTGCAAGTCCACTTGCAACCTGCCATCAGATACAAAGCGCTTTGGATGATGAGTCACAGTCTAATACCGAATCCTCATCCGGGGAATCCTCCGAAGAGGGTTGCATCAAAAAACTGCGCACTGACGCTCTCTCAGCCGGCAGTCACAAAAAGCGCAGAAAGCGCATAAGACGTACCGTTATGATCCGGGTGCCCCCAGCGTTAGATGCAGAATCGAATCGAGCACGTTTCAAGAAATACAACGTATGGACAGCTGCTCTACAGGAGGATGCACTCAGTGAAAACATGCGTGGTTGCGATGTAACGCGTAGCAGAAGCGATCGTAATGTCGAGAACTATGATTTCTCATTGAAATATCGGGTTAATGGGGAGAATACATTGAAGCGTCGATTGTCGAATTCATCGGAGGAGGGAGGTTCACATCCAGCCAACAAAAGGGGACGTCAGTCCTCACGCACTGCAATGGAGTGTGAACGGGATAGCCATCCAATAAAGAGCCGACTTGGACAGAGGTCGCGTTCTCGACGTAATAATTCATCCACAAGCGGATCGTCTGACAACTCGAGTGAACCCAGACATATACTCGACTTGAAGGATACATGTGGTCGTGATCCGACCGATGTGGCTAGGGAAATGGCCAACAAACTTTATGAGGAGAAAGACGAACTTTTAGGTGAGTAATAAATGCTTAAACCGTAACAGTTATTTATACATCTGTAATACTTCAATTTTCAAAAACAAATTTATTTCAAAAGTAAAAACAATTCAAGAATATAAATCAACGACTAACCTTTATTTTTTAAGTCACAATATAAAAGTCTTTAATTTTTAATCAGAAAGGACTTGTTAAGCAGACAGGATCAGATTAACAAGAGCAATCAAAAGAAATAAATTTATTTTTCTGCTTTTTTTTAGCTTTTAATATTTTTTTTGTTCGGTTGATTGATGTTGAGTAATGGCATTGAAAAATCTAATAAATAAGTTAAAACTGATTTTACATTATAATTTAAATTTGGTTTTCAGTGCGAGTTGTAAACATCCTTGGTTTAGATGTGCCTTTGGAACTATATAAGGAAACTCAACGCATCGAAGCCGATGGCGG
Source organism: Drosophila putrida (assembly GCA_037043535.1). Classification (NCBI taxonomy): domain Eukaryota; kingdom Metazoa; phylum Arthropoda; class Insecta; order Diptera; family Drosophilidae; genus Drosophila; species Drosophila putrida. The sequence continues at coordinate 4,795,510 of JBAMBI010000160.1, read as the reverse complement.
CATGATGATCAAGGTAACTACCTAAATGCTTTATTTACGTTTCCATTATTTTACACTCAAGTTTTATATTTGTTGATAGAATGGAAGACGCCGACGTACACCAGGCGGAGTATTTCTATTTTTGCTGAAACACAACGATAATATTACGCCAGCGCAACAAAAGTCAATTTTTACCGAAGATCGCCAGAATGTCAACAAATCTCGAAAGCAGATTGAAACATTGATACGCGATCGTAAGGTTGAGGAACTAAAAAAATGTCTGAGCGAAAAGAGCACCGAATTGCCTTTATTAATTGCACGCAAAGAACACTATTTGCAAGGCGCTGAGTCGATTGACCAAAATCAACCTGGCAGTTGTAAGTTCAATTTATATTTATACTCCATTTCATAATTCAATTCATGGTCATATATATTTAACAGTATCCAATCCGCCGCCTTCGCCTGTTGGCCAGGAACAGAGCAGCCCAGAATATAAGACACATGAAATAAACATTAATCTCATTGATAGTACTGATCTACCCTCAACTTCACAAGCTGCTTCGGCAGCGGGCCTTAAGGAGATGGTTTGCTATGATGATGATATTTTGGATGTGAATTGCGGTGAAATGGACCTTTTCTAAATGAACGCAAAGCGTTCAGATGCGAGGTTATCCACATGTTTATATTCAAAAATATATTTGTGGCGGTAATTTTTACATCTCTATAGCTAGACCCATATGTGTACATCTAAATAAATGAATTAGCTGTTAAGATTTTCTAGTAAGGTTTAATTTTTTAATATATAATGTATACAAAAGCAAAATGTTTGTAGTTTGTTTTATACGCATTTTCTAATTTGCCGCCAAATTTTCAACAGCGCCGTATAATCGGAAGTGCTATCGATACTTCGCATAAAATGCACTGTCTACTTATCGAACAATTAACATCGTTATCGAAGCAATAAACATATGCAGCAGATGATTTCTAAATTTCTAAAATTAATTGTTGCAACGTAGCGAAAAGGTAAAAACATTATAATAAATATATGTATGTGTGTATATGCGTAATATAGAAAGCGTTGGCGTTAGGGCAAAGTTCTATAAATAATTATTTTAAGCGTGTAAACAACAATGACGACAACCTGTGAATTGGAATGGAATGAAGTTCAAAACAAACCAGAACGCATAAAAATTAGCCCAAAAACGTATAAGTACGCATTATTTGAAGATGTGCACCTGGCATTGCCACCACCAGGTGACAATCAAGGTGAGACCTTGTATACACGCGAAAAATTCAAATATTTTCACTACGGCTGCGATGGCACCTTGGATGCAGGTTGGGGTTGCGGATATCGAACGTTGCAAACAGCCATATCATGGATTATCAATAAGCGCAGTGGCACCCAACATGTGCCCTCCATTCGGGAGATTCAGCGCATCTTAGTCAGCATTGGTGACAAATTGCCTCGATTTATTGACTCACGCGATTGGATTGGCACTTTGGAGGAGTTCTATGTGATTGATTTTATGTTTGACCAACCCTGTAAAATTGTCCACGCACAAAAGTTGAACACCGACCAGGTGACTAACCAAATACGTCATTATTTCGAAGAATATGCTGGTTTTATAGCCATGGGAGGGTTAAACGACATGGCCTCAAAGGGCATTGCGGGCATACATCAGAGTTCAGATGCTGGCGTCTTTCTTCTGATTGTGGTGAGTCAATTGAACTCTTGCTTGACTTCAATTAAAAGTAATGCATTTCTCACCATGCTTTCTTAGGATCCGCATTTCTCTGGCATTCCCTGTTCCAAGCAACAATTGATTGATAAAGGCTACATTCGTTGGATGCACATCAATGAGTTTGAAGAGAGCGCTTACAATCTCTGCTTTATTCTGCAGCAATAGAATCTATAGAAAATTATCGTAGCTAGCAAATTTAAATTCATTTTACATAGCAACAACAATTTTCATAAGGTGTAAAAATATATTGTACATTTGTGTAGATTTTAGTAGCTAACGCCAACACTTATCAATGGAATGCCCCGAATAGATTGCTTATAGTTACGTTTCGTTTCTTTTTATATTTTAGTTCGCTATGGCCAGGGATCGTGTCTGTTGATAAGCACACACATTCATAGCAATGTCGCTGATAAGCCGGCAACACTAAACGGTTTTCAATAAACCGACATCGACAAGGGGTTCACAGCCACTGCCAAAACAATAAAAGACAACACACAAGGTAATTCATCGATAACGAGGCTAAAAGCGGAACAGTTCTTCAGCCACTTGTCAGGCATGGATTTGCTGCAACGTGCCTTGTTTGCCACCCTTGGCGCACTTACAATCTTCTGTGCACTGGTTAAAATAAGTCTGGGCTACTGGAAGCGTCGGGGTATTCTGCACGAAAAGCCGAAATTCCTCTGGGGCAACATTAAAGGCGTTTTAGGTGGCAAACGGCATGTAAACGAGGCAGTGCAGGCCATTTATGAGAGTTACAAAGGACGTGCTCCATTTATCGGTTGCTATGCGTTGCTCAAACCCTTCATTATGGTGCTGGATTTGGAGCTGGTGCGGAATATACTAGTCAGCGATGCAGGTTACTTCACTAGCCGTGGACTGTATGACAATATAAAGGATGAGCCGCTGTCAGAGAATCTTTTACAGTTGGATGGCCACAAATGGCGTACACTTCATGCAAAGACCGTATCTGTATTTGCATCAAATAATATTAAGAAGCTGTTGCCGCAGGTGCTGAAAGTATCCAACAGCTTTCAGAGAAGAATCGGGGAAAAGAAGTTGCAAAACCTTAATGTAAGCCAAATTGTGGAAGATTACAACATTGAAATGACTGCTTCTCTGGGCTATGGATTAAGTGGAGAACAGGCCGAGTTTCGCAAAATGGCGCGCACGTATTGGAATAACTTTAGCCTTTGGCGTGCTTATTTGGCCATGGAATTTCCACTTATGGCTCGTCTTTTACACCACAAAAGCTATGACCAGCTGGCCGCGGATTATTTTTATAATCTAGTGCAGACGCAATTGTATCAACAGCGCAAGAGAGATCGACAGCCTTTACAGAATTTTTTGCAGCTGTTTGCATCCACGGATGAAGCCCTGAGTGATGCACAGATTGCAGCACAAGCCTTTGGATTTCTCCTCGCAGGTCTAGATCCATTAAAAGCGACTTTGGGCTTTTGCCTGTATGAGTTAGCACTGCATCCGGAGCTGCAGGAGCGTGTCAGAGCAGAAATACAAAAAACGCTGCTGGAACACAGTGGACAACTAACGGCAGAGAGCTTAAAGGAGCTAAAGTATACGAAGCAAGTATTAAATGGTGAGTTATTTATTTAATATTCACAAAATTTCAAACAGTTTTAACAATTTTCTTTCATCCAGAAACGCTTCGTCTGCACACGCCGTATCCGTTTCTGTTGCGACGTACCACCAAGGAATTTGAGTTGAAGAAGTCGGTATTTGTGATTGCGAGAGGTAACAATTTAATCATCCCAACTGCTGCGATTCATCGGGATCCAGATATCTATCCCGATCCCTTAAACTTCGATCCCGATCGCTTTGAGGCTTCAGCTGTGCGAACACGTCCTTCGATGTCCTTTCTGCCGTTTGGCGAAGGTCTGCGTGGTTGCATTGCTATGCAGCTGGCGGAGCAACAGCTCCTGGTTGGCCTTGTGGCATTGCTACAGCATCATAAATATGCACCTTGTGCTGAGACACAGATACCTCTACAGTATGACAATAGGAAGCTCGTATTGATGCCAAAACGGACATTCAACTGAGCGTTGAGTATGTGGACAGATAAAGAAGAAGCAGTCCACGAAATTGGGGGAGATTGTCGCTTTTGCTCTTTTTTATACATAATTTCTTTGATATTGTTTTTGTGTACATTGTTGTATTTTTGTGTAATGCACTAATTTCGATAGTTTTAAAATGCGTAGGCTTGTGTGATAATGCTGACAGATACCTTAAATTCTTAGTAGTAAGTTTGTGGTTAATGACCCGCACCAAAAACAAACGAATGAACAAATAAAAACCTTAATTGTTATAAATGGAATCTTAAAATTTGTTGTTTTGACGACCTTTTTAATTGTGTTTTGTCTAGGTGTTTGTTTTGAAATAATATTGCCGATAAATGTTGAAACTTGTTTGAAAAGTCTATCGATGCCGCCAAAAAACTGTCGAGCGATCATCTTCGCATTGAAGTTGGCTGCGAACGCAGGCTGGAGCAATTTACTATCGATATTATCTGCTATAAAGTATGAACTATCGATATCAATTTGTGTGCACTAACTAACACTGTATTGCTATCGACAAACAGAAGCAAAAACAAAGCCGAGCGAGTCGGACGTGCGACAATCGGTGCGCGGGATTTAAAGTGTATTGTTAAATAATTAAATGCTATTTGATAACACAATTGTTCCCAATGTCGAAACTCGCGCGTCTGAGTAAATCTACATCTGTCTAAAGAGAGTTGGATTGATTTGCATAACGTATGGAGGGCGTTTGTTTGCGGCAACTGCATTTCCTTCCAGTTCGGTTGTTTTTTTGTATACACGAAGTGTCTATGTGCGTCCAATTGAATTAAATAACGAATATGCCAAACATTTCTGGCAGGAGCAGTATTAAAATCGAAAAGCAAAGTACGCACAAAGTAACTGTTAAACGGCGGCAACAGCACTTTTATAACTGTTGTTTGGTCGAAAGAAGTAGAAGTGCAAAATAATAGAAAAGAAAGAAAAGGGATAGAGGAGTATAAAACGTGAGCTGAAATCGCCAAAAGTGTGTATATATGTATTTAAATTTTAAGTGAATAATTTTATGCAACACACACAAACTGTCTGTCTGTCTTTGCGTGTGTTTTCCTGTGATTGTGTGTGTGTGGTGTCTACAACAAGAATAATAACAACAACAACAAAAGAAGCAATAACATCAACTGTGCAAGGATCAACGACAACCGTCAGGGTAGTTTGTTTGAACAAAGCCAAAGCCTAACATCCACATACAGAGGAACCCAGAGACTCAGTAGTGGGCTGAGGGCAAGAGGCGAGAGCTCTCTCTCTTTTGTGCGCTTTTGCCGCCTGGAATGCGCTGCAGTCCAACAAAAACAACAGCAGCAGGCAGGAACAACAACAGCGGGCGACCGTGACGAGCACACACTCGCATACACATTCACATTCACACACCGGCACCGGTGGAGCGGGGAGGAAACGCTGTTTAATTGTTTGCAGGAGGCAGAGGCAGACACGAGTGCACTTGGATTGTGATTCTGCTGATTCGTCTCATTGTGATGTGAATGCATTTTGGGCAAATACTTAGATTCATGAACCGATGACGCCGCTTGAAAGATTGAATGCATTTTATGTGAGTATCCTTTAAGTGTGTTTTTATCTTTCATTTTGCACCCTTTTGTTGTTGCCGCCCTCTTTTATGCCCTCACTCTCTAAGGCCTCTCTTCAAGTGTGCTAATTATGAAAATGATTTGGAAAATGTAATTAGGTTGAGTGCTGACCTGGGAGCAGACAACAAATGAAGCTCACAACAAGTATGCACAACACAGCTTCCCATTCTCACGCACACAAACTCACACACACACACACACACACACACAGACACACAAACACACCGATGCAAGCTTGAGCACGCAGAGACGAGTGTATTCCAAGGCCTTCCAGTGCCAATTCCAGTCGGAGTAAACCATGAAAACTCCTTTCATTGCCAGCCAAAAGCAACAACAACAACAACAACAACAACAGCATCAGAATCAAAAGAAACAACAAGAACAACTACAGTATCAGCAATTGTATGCTCCCTTTTTGAAGTTGTCGCGCTATTTGCGCAAGTGCAGGGACTCAGTACTAGATGTGAACGCGTGTCGTGACACGATATCTACGTGCGTGTCTGTCGATTTACAAATGAATTATCTTGAAATAATTGTCAAAAAATATGTCATTTAACTATTAAACTACCAGTTCATGTTTGTCTGTTGCTTTGTACTCATTAACGTCGTACTTCTGTTTAAAAAAATTGTTTATTCGTGACTGAAAACTTTAGCCCTCGCTCATCTCTATGCTGTATACGCAGTCTGCTTTTGGCCCTTCTTCTTCTTTCAACTCTTGTCTTGTTTGTATTTTCCCCCTGCTCTAGTAATGTGCACACTTTGGAGCTTAAATATTTTGCATTATGTGTGGGCTACTTATTAACCATTTTTTTTGTTTGTGTCTAATGCAAAATTATAAAATCAACAAAAACATCAGAGATAATCATAATGCGTTGGCGAACCCAACAACAACAACGCAGCATCCAAAAAGGGTCATTGACTTTATTCAGGCTATCAAATTCATATCCATATCCAATCAACTTTTCGAGGTTTAGAACTTTGTTGTTTTTAGTCGTTGTTATTCACCTTTTTTGGGGGTAACATTTATAGGTATATTAAGTAAATGGGGTTGTTTATTTTTGGTGCTCAACAACGGGTTTCTTTTTTTTGTCATGTCTCCATTTTGCAGTGGAAATTGCTGCGGGTGTTGTAATCAGAGCAGGAACCAGAGCAGCACGTTGTGTGTGTAGCTTGTAACTGTAAATGTTGTTTAATTAGAAATTTATTTTGTTGTAAAAATGTCTATTACTATTCGTATTGTTGTTGTTGTTGTTGTCACTTTTTCTTATCGGAATGCTCAACACGTTTGTTTGAAATTTCATGTGTCATTACTTCGCATACCTTTCAAACGACTTTGCCTGAGGGGTTAAGGGGGTAGTACTGATAAGAGACCGACACTTCAATATCATATATAGAATACAAAATACATACTACATAATGCTAGAATTTCACTTACAATTCTCTGCTGCTGTGTATTTAAGAAAGATTAGTTTTTTTTGTCTTCATTTGCATTTATTTAGACAATTGTTACTGATGAAATTCATCAAGGAATTTATGCAATTGTATAACATGGTGTTTATTGTTTATTATAGGGTATACAATACTATTTACATGAAGTTTTTCCAGACGAAACCAGTCAGTTTCATGTTCTATTTGAGTTATATTCAGTTTAGAGACTGGGCTACTGTACACTTAGATAGCTGTGTATGTATCTGTGCTTATCAGATACTTTTTGGCCGCATCCAGCAAATGTGTAACCTAATCCCAATTCAGGCATTCAGTTGCCTCTGCACCTGTTCAACTGATTAAGACAAACTCAGACAGCTGCCAGCACCGAAATAGCTTGGGTTCCTCCTTCTGGTCATGGTTGTGGTTTCAGACGGTGTGGTATGGTGTAGAATGTAGGTATGGGATGGTTTGTTGATATGTTGATATGCCCCTTCTCTGCCCCTCGGCTGTATCAAGAACAGACAAAACTGCACAAAATATTGTATATAGAAAAAGTAAATAAAAAGAATTATTTAAAATTTATTTACCATCTCTATTTTAAAACGCTGCAACAGCAACAACTGTTCGTTCTGTTCTGGCCAAGCTACAAAAAATTGCAAATGGAAGACCATTAACAACAACAACAACAGCAGAGGCAACATTTACTATATGTACATATGTAATTGTGTGTGCAACTTTTTGTGTTTGCTTTGCCATCGTTTTTTTACCTCTTGCTTTGAGCCGTGTAATTTTTAATTATACTTTGGGCAATAGAAGACAGTGTCTACAAACAGATATGTACATATGTACATATAACAGAAATGTCTACATACAAGCTTTAGCAACAACAACAACAGGTATAGAAATACTATATATGAATATAATGGACAAAAGTCTGGCCGAGCCTGTTTGGTGTTTGCATACGCCAACGCATCGTTGTTAGTTGTTGGTGTTGTTGTGGACAGAGTTGTTGTTAAAGTTGTTGTTGTTGTTGGTGTTGGTAAACAGCTGGGGCACACTGGGAACTTTTTTGAGAGTCTCTGAGTCTCTTGAAAGTTATAAACTGGCCTCTTTGAGTCTTTGGAGTAACTGCATGAATGAATGCATTTGTTTTGCATCTTGTTCATTCGTTCGTTGTTCACTGTAGCTGATGTTGCTGTTGTTGTTGTAGTCTGGCACCCACTCGGAAAGCATTTTCGATTTCGTTTTCGATGCATGGGTGTAAATTTGAATGTATGAATGAATTCATGAATATACATACAAATTCATATTAAAGGAGAGGCGTGTGTCCATATGCTACTCCTATATACAACGGCACACTTACATATACATTTATACATTTATATTCATGCATAATATATAAAGTCAATGCCCACGCGCCATTTGCTAATCTCTTCATCGTTCCCTCTTCTACTCCAAATACATACCTCTTCTATATCGCCTCTTGGCCCTAATGAGCATCGTGTTTAATTTAACTATCGCCTTTTGCGTGTCGAAGTCGAAAACCAACCAAAGCTCATTAAAAAAGTTTTCATTTTGTTGCACGCCTTGGGAAAATGTCAAAAGTTGACTTCGCTTTAATGGACTTTTCCAAGAGTTCCTTAATGTTTTGTCAATATATTTGTAACACACTGAGTAAAACATTTTTGAATCCAAATGGATAAAGTAGTTTTTATATAAATTTATAATCTTCGAAACTGAAAGTTTTTCATCTATTCTAGTATTATTATTTATACATTTCAATTGAAACAAAAATTGCAAATTTTAATTGGAAATAAATTTGGAAATGAATTTTTACAGTTTAGATGTATAAGAAAATAAATTATAAATTAGCTGAAGCGGACTACTCATTAGAATGTAGATTAATTTCTCCGACAGTAAAATTATGTAATTAATCACAAAGCGTTGTCTAATTGAAACCAACGTCGACACTTGAGTTAATTATTTGTTATGCTTGCAAATTAGTAAATTCTTTTTCTTTTCTAAGGCTTCTCCTCATTTCTTGGCAACACAATCTGCATTCGAGCCATTAATCGACTTGAGCTGCAGATCTTTTAAGCCAAATGAGAGGAGACAAAGACAGACAGAATAGTGAAAATTGACATGTGTTGACTACAAAGTTGCCATTACTATGTAAACAAAAAAATATATAAATACACACACACGCATACACTGATATTTTTGAAGACATGTGTGTGTGCCTTGTGTACATTAAGAAAAGAAATCTGTGTGTAGACAGAATACAGAATACGGCTTAGAAAAGCGACAGAGCGAGCCGGCAAAACGTTGACTGAAGAAAATAGCAAACATGAAAATGAACAAAGAAAGAAAAGTAAACTAAAAAAAACAACATGTGCCGGCTAACGGTACTTTTGTTTATCATTAATAAGTGTTGAATAAGGTTACACCCTGTATACATACGTATGTACTAAGTCTTTGCAAATATCTTTGGAAAATATTATGTTTTCTATTCCCAAGAATTCCTTTCGTTGCATAAATTAATGCAGCAGATTCTTAGGGTTATGTTTTTACAAATTATTTTGGATAAATGGTGGAAAGTTGCGTAGTTGTTGAATGGAGGGAGTTTTAATTAGCATTCGTTTGCAGCCTTGCTAACGAGTGAGTTGGTGAATAATGTGAATAGTCTAATGAATAATGTTTATCCTAACGCTAATGTCTGCTTAACGTATTCATCAAAGTGCCGCACAAAAGTTGGACCCATAGTGAGTACTCGTTTTAGCAATCAGTCTATCAACTGACCGACATAGATCTGTAGCTTCTAGATACAGCACATGTTGTAATGTATTGTTTTATCCCAAAATAATTTCTAACATAATATGTTCTTAACTTTCTTTAAGCTGAATATAAATAAATATTTTCTTTCTATTAGCTTTTAATTACTTCGAAGTAACTTATTTTTATTACACCTAACAATTCTTATTTTTCGTCATCATTCAAATAAATATGTTGATTGGTTCTTTGACAGCCTTTCGAATACTATTCATTATTCGTATTTAGTACTTCGTACTTTCAACTGAAATGTATTTTTTACTTGTTTTTTCTTTTTTTTGTAATTAGGTATTTGTTTAATGGCTAAAGACAGCTTTAACAACTTAATTCATATGTATTCTGTGTATTATAAATAATCTGTGTATGTGTATGTGTGTATGTATGTGTACATACATACTTTCCACTCATGTTTTCAATGTTTAATCATCTAATTTTATGCCCGATTAAACTGTTAGGCGTTAATGTGCCGAAAGTTTATTTCTAGAGGCAGTCAAACACACACATTCTACACACAAACATACTTATATATGTATAAACTCTATCTTTTTTTGTGGGTTGGGAAGTTGTTTACATATTGTGGGCGTTGCCATTGCGAAATTTATGTTGTGTTCTACTTTTGGGCCGTTGTTGTTGTTGTTGTTGGTTTGCCTCCCGGTTTATGCATCACATTGGTTTTGATAACTTTTCGATCGATAATCGATTGCTGCATTTGGCGCAAAAAAAAAGAACTTGTGTTGACATCCCAAAAAACAGATTAGATAAGAAAGAGCTTACCATGTGTGTATTTTACCCGTTTCTTATCAGCTGACATGGCCAGCAAAAGATACGGCTAAAACAGCAAATAGTGGTCAGAAGAGAAGCGGAAACACTCTCATGATAGGTGTGTGCTGCAATTTGTGTTAAATGATTTTGGCGTAGACTTGTTTTCTCGTTTCTTTAATGAGCTGCGAAAAAGATTTAATTTTCTCAACATAAATATTTTACGCAGCGTTACTCAACACTGTCAATGGCCAATAGAGTGCGTATGTGTGTGAGTGTGTGTGTGTGTGTGCCATTTCGTTTATCCAATTGCTAAATGGTATTTATAGAAATTTGGGTTAATGACGTAGAGCTAAGAGCAAACACAGATGCCACCGCCACCGCCACTCTCAACTTGAAAACGCAGTCAAATAGATGCACAGATACATAGATACATTTGCCAGAAGAAGAAGATACAGGCATGTGCTCTCATCCCATAGATTTCAAATAAAACATTCATAAAATAAAAGAAAAACAAAAACAAAAAAATATACGATCTTTAGATTATCATCAACAACATCAACTTTGTCTGATGAGTTCTTTTCGCTTTTCAAAGTGCATTTTCTAAAAAGAAAATACATTCGTTGTCAGCGCTTTCCCAACTACAACAACAACAACAACAACAATGTTGACAACCTACGCCCCGGCCCTGGCCACAACCTACGGATCAAAGTGATGGCGGGTGAGAAGAGAGGGCAGACTTTGTCTCATTGTTGACCACAGCTGTGTGTGTGGAGACGTTGTTGTGTTGTGTAGTGTTGTGCGGTGCGGTGAAAGTGTAAAGTCATGATGCGCGTCGTTCAATTTGCCATCCGTATATCGTTTACCTTTTGGCTGCAACCTTAGTCTCCGTTTTCCATCGCCATCTCAATTCCAGTGTTAGCCATAAGCCCATAAATCTGCTGCAGAAGTAATGTCGAAACAGGCTGTAAACATGTTTATTTAACTGAATGCCTTAGAACTTTAAAGGGGACTTCAGGTGGGTATATAATCATATTCTTAGATATTTATATACCAGCCTAATGGTCTCTGATGATGCAGGCACGGGAAAATTATAGCATTAGATTAGAATGTCAATTTTCTGTAATGAGTGGAATTCTAGTTTTTCCAGTTTTTCTCTCTCTACTCACCAAATATAGATGTGCCTCCAATTACCGATTATCATAAAGTTCAGTAAACGGTTTGCAACTGCAAAGAATGCTTTAGTTTTTATTGTTGAAGTAATATAAGGTATAGAGTTGTTTAATATACATTCAATTCAATGCTTATATCCCAGTCAAATATATATTTGCACTTAATTTATAGTTTTATTCTCACCATGAGTCATATCCCAATCACATCAATATTAATTTCCTGGAAGCTCCTTAACAGTAGTTGATAACAGCCCATGTTTACAGACATTTACGATTGTTTAGCAGTTAAATAAATACTAAGACTTTATCTACGATTTATTCACTCACTTACACTTATCCACAGTAGATAGATCTACATATTTTGTTGAAAAGTCTTGAGAGTAGATAGTTTAACAGCTGTTAATAGCAGCGCATGTTGACAGATGTTAAGCACTTGGTCTTATATCGTCCTAGATTATAATGCAGCTAAACAAATATTTATATTTTACTCAAGATTTTACACATTTACTCATACACGCTAATGGTTTTCCCTATGAAAATCATATTTCTGTTAATATTTTCCATATTAATATAGCTTTTCTTGGAAAATCCGGGCAAGCGTTAATACATCTTAACAGACATAAGACAATCTTTTACATATCGCTCTTGATTATTAAGCATTTAAATAAATATTTATACGTTACCCAAGAATTATCCACACACACGTAATCATATCCGCGATAGATTTTCTATATGAAGATGGATATTCTTGAAAAGTCCGGGCAAGTGTTGCCCTGGCACGATGTCGATAACATTTCAACTTTAGCTCGCATTTAAGCATAATTACAGACAGTACACACACTGTGCGTGTGCACACATCTTTGGGTGCAATTAGGAATTCTCACTGGGGGCCCTTGAATAAAGTTGACGAAGGGGGAACTATCATGTTGGAAGGCAGGCAGGCAGACGAACTCTGTCAAGTCACTTCCTGTAATAGAAACCGAAGCTGAACGTGCAGCATGCAACTAAAACATAAACGTGTACACAAATCTATTTGCCGTATAAGGCACAGCCCTTGCCTCCTTGCTTCCGCTGCAAACAGATGCAAATCTCAGGGCGCCGATGAAACCACACAGACGGCGACAATCAGATCAGATGCGAACCGACAGACAGACAGGCAGATAGACAGGCAGATAGACAGACAGACAGACAGACAGAGAGAAACTGAAAAGCAACAGCATCAACAGATCAAACGTAAATAGGGCGGAAAAATATGCGTACAACAACAGTAGTTGAAATTAAAACGCATTCACAACCGATACAACAACAACTGGAAATAACAACTAGCGAGAGATACAAAACTACGACCTCAACTTGACATTTGTGATGCGGGTTCTCTACTCCAATCCCTTTCCTTTCCTTTCCCCCTCCTGCAATGTTTTGGCAGGCAGCTTTACTTTAAATGGTTTCCCAAACAGCCGCTGCTTGCGAAATTGTCGTTTTCCTGTTTGAGAGTTTTATGCACGATTTGGTAATTTGTTGGCTACTGGCCGAGAATCTGGGCCTATAGTCTGGTTTGGTCTGGTCTGGTCTGTTAAACGGCATTCACAGTAGATCACATCACGTTTTTTAGCGTGACCTCATGACGTGCCATTGCTGGATGAGTCTTAAAACCTGGTCTTGCAATTACTCCGAACCCGTTGTGTTTTTGCTGTTGTTGTTATTCCTGTTGCGCATCTTTGGCATTTGACAATCCCCTAAACCTTAAACCCTGTGCCCCTTGCACTCAATTCCCAAATGCAGTCTCTACCGAATGATTTTTTTTACTCACACATTTATTATATCTTGCTTCAACTCGCTTCCGCTGGAAGCTCAACAAAAGATAGGGAAATATATTGAAGTACTTGGCAAAAGTTTGAGAACAATAGTAGAATCAGTAGTTTTTAGAGATTTTTTCATAACTTAGATATATATACTAAGAATATATTAAAGTACAATATGTATCTTTCGATTTAAATTTATATCATTTGTTTAAAGTTCACCGAAAATAAGTAAAAGTAGTTAAACCACAATAATAGAAAAGTCCAGTATCAGAACAATAGAATTATAAGTTACTCGAGATCGCTCTATAGAAACACAATAAATCTGGCTTTCGCTTATTGTTTATATGCATATGGCTCAAAGAAAATAGAGAAAAGAAGCATAAATTTAAGTAAAAATCGTTTTACAAGATCCACAAATCTAGAATGTGTATCTATTATGCATAAATATCTATTAGATACAGTATCTTAATGTTAATCTGATTTGTTATGGTCTAAAGGAGCAATTCTGCATATGTAAAACCCAAAAAACGTATTTCCGCGCTCACGGAAATTGCAAGTCTGCAAGCAACAGCAACGGCAACAACAACATGAGAAAACAACAACAATGACGCCATTGCGGCTGCTTGGTGGCAACAACTTTATCTTGAGAGGTCATTTACACTATGGCTAGAGACGCGCTGGCAGCTCTTTCAGTTGCGCGTTTTCTTCAGCTTGTTCTTGATGCTTTTCTCTGCACTTTTTCCATCACACTCTCTCACACATAAACACACAGAAATGCATAGAAACGTACTTACAGATACAGATACACAGATACGCAGCGTGGCCAGGCAATCAGCTTTTGTTGGGTTGGCACTCTTTCAAACTTTGTTGCATTGTTGTTGTTGTTGTTGTCGTTGTCGTTGTCGTCGCGCTTTTCGTTATAAGTATTTATCATTTGTGCATTGTGTATTGTGTTTTTCTCTGTTCGCGCTTGAGCACTTGTATCTTTTGTGAGTGCGTATCTGTGTATCTATGTATCTTGTTTGTAATTGCCGCGCTCAGAACTCGCTGACAGTTGCTGTCAGTGTCATAATCAGCGGCGACACTTCAACTCTACAGGCCTCAAGCATCGCCTGTAGAGTGACCATTAAACTTGAGGAAACTTGTCAGACTTTAAAGTGCATATACACTCTTTCGATTAAGCTTAAAACTGAATAGGAATTATGTCGTTTAACACGTAGCGGCTCTTTGAATATGGGTCAAAACTATTACATTTCCTACTCAATACCAAAACTGTATCCGATTGATGACTTGGCTAATGGCATTATTTATATGCTCATAAGTCATAAAACTTCAAAACAAGACATCAGCTGCAACTTCCTGTGCACTGTGACTTTGGCATTGCCCTGTTTGGACACATACTCATTGACATATCAATTAACAATTACCAATTAACAATTGCATTAACGCAATTAGCCTGGTATGATTAAAGGGACTTCGAGCACTTGTCGAACACGCACATACCACATAAATCAAAACTCTGATATCTATATTTGGGTCACATTGCATTGCATTGCGTTCATTCATTCCGTTCAGTGATCTTTCGTGAAACACATGAAAAATGTGTATAAAAACATATATAACCATACAAAATCATATATGTATGTATGTATAATTTTCTATATGCCACAACTTTTATGTTGCGCCTACGCGATGCCTGAAAACCACACGCCTTCAACCTCCCTCCCCCATTTCTCCTCTGATTCGTCCATCTACAAAAAAGCAAAAGCTTATTAATAAGCATAATTAAGCATAATTTTTGTTTTGAAATACGCGCTAGTTTTCATTATATTATTTATGAGCACATTATTACATCGCTCAAGACAAATTTCGAAAATTTATGTTATGACTTGCGGAGAAATGCTTGTGGAACTCTCATGAATGGATTTTACATATGGTGTATAGTTTTTATATATTTATACATATCAAGTCGGAAGTGTGATGGCTTTTAAAGTGAATGAATCATCTTTGAGATACTGATAATAATGTAGTTCACACTACATTACGAATGATATGAAAATATTTCTTTTGAAACGCTTCTTTACAGAACTTACAAATGATTTCAGTCTCAGAACTCGAAGAAAGCAATGTAATGCCCCCTTTTCATTACAATATTGATATACATTCTTCTACGTTTTTATTATTAGTTAATTAATCTCTTAGTAAATTAATCATCCTCCAGATACAGTTATATAATATTATAAAAGATAAATATTTCCTCTTTACACACGTTAAAATGTAGTTTTGTCTTAAAACTCCGAAGAGCTGATACAAAGTTTATACTTATTTATCTCCTTCTTTACCTTATTAAAACTTGAATTGTACTGCAATGGAAATAATGAAAAGTATATTTTGGTTTTTTCTTACAGCTGCTGCCGAAGCCGAACATTGAACTGAACCGAACGCGAACCGAATAAAATGTCTATTAAACGTAAAAATAATATCATGTTAATGGAAAAATTAATGTTCGTTGTTTTCCAAGCCATCGAAGAGTGAATTTTCCAACTAAAATTAATTGGAAAAAAGAACGTGTAAGCGGTAAACGAAAACAAATACGAATATTCGATTGATTGCATTGATATAGAGTTAGTTGGAAGTAGAACACGAAGAGAGACAGTTACGAAAATGGATCTCAGTATCGAACGCGACAGCTCTGCTCTGGGCAGTCTGTTTCAGCAGATTATCAATGATATGAAGGTAAGTTATCGATATCGATATATCGACTATTGCAACACATGTATAAATGATCCTAAGGTGAAATTTTATGCACCCTATCGGAAGTAACATAAATTACAAAGAAATTAAAACGAGCAAAACCGACAGTTGAGTTTCCTCACGAACTGCGGTTTGTTTTCTTTCCGATTTGACACAGTTTTTCCAGTTAAAACAAGAAATTAAAAGTTTTGTTCTGGTTTATTTCTACGAATTGAACCACCGGACACGTGTCAGAAAAGTGTCAGAAAACCGTGTAATGTGCATTTGATATAATGAACCCAGATTTCTAACCAAACACTTGCGAGCTGTGTTCGTTTTCATGCCACAATTCATAACACTATCGGATGACAAACGAAAACATAAATCAGAAAACCTTTTTTGTTTGTCAAACAAGAAAGTAAAGAAAATACTCATAACGCTCCATATGTTGCCATCTTTCTTAATTGGAGTGTGTCAAGAACTTCCATGCTGGGTCTTGGGTTTAAACATTCATATTGTGTAAACAAAATCCAGCAAAAATAATTAATGCCAAGGTCAAATAAGAGTCATAAGTTATGTGTAAACAAAGCGAGTTTCAGATAAACAATTGTATTGAAAATATTTGTCAGAAAACGTGTACGTTCCAACTAATGCGAATGATATGCTATAATAGATACAGATTCTAAGTATATATGTATATGTGTATCTAATTTAAGGCTTTACACATAAATATTTCATCTGATCCTAATTGATTTTTTTTGTTGTCTGTACAGAAAAAATGCCAAATATTTTCTAATTAATGTGCGCAAAACGGCGCATTTCAATTCAATAAAAAAGATATGTTCGCTTTTATCATTAATTGATTTTTATACCCTGTGGCCAAAGCTAAGAAAGTCGCACTAAAACTGCTTGAAGCACACTGTCAATAAGTTTACTTGATGTAGAACTAATTTGTATGTACTAAAAAATTTAATATCAACTCCTAATTAAAGTTTGATATATAATGGTGATGTGGAAGTCATCAATTTTCTTGATGATTTGATGTCGAAATTATCTTTCTAGCGAATTATATTACAATTCATTAGAGACAGATCTAAAAGAGAAGTTAATATACTAAATATGAAAACATCTCAACAATGTACAGGGTATATCTATTGTGTTACAGCTCAAAAGGTTGTTTCATTACGATGCTGGCCTATAGATACATGCTCGTTCATATGTATTTATTGTATGTATGTCATTGCAGTCAATCAATAATTTATAGCAATCATGACGCCATTCTTGTTGACTACTTTCATACATAAATGTATCTATTATATGGAACTTAATAGCAATTTAAATTAACGCTATCAAAGTAAATACGCTGTTGAAATACAATATATACTATCTTGTAGATACAGGGACAAATGACCTTTCAATTTTTCAGCTATTTGGCAATTAAAAAGTTTTCGATTTCTGTTGCTATTTATGGCCAGCAGTCATGATTGTTTTAATTCCTTGGCGCTTGTTTGTCTTTGCTCCAAGTCAATGCCTCATGTAGACTTAAGCTCTGTTGTCAGGCTAATCCGCAAAGCAGAGCTCTCTCTCTCTCTTGGTCTCTGAGAGTAATTTATGGCTGTCGAAGCTGATGCCTATAGAAATGTAGTTCTATTTTTGTTGCCATAGCAAGAACACTTTGTTGCATAGCTAGAAAGTTAACAAGAATTTACATGTGCCACATTTACTGGGCTGTTGAAATGGAATTCTTTAGCACGTTGTTATATTTGCTTCCTGAATGTTGCAGACCTTGTAGCCCATTTCCACGTCCAATTTCCATTTCCGACTTTACCTCGTCGACAGGTGTTGAGCATTTTAGGCTGCTGTCTCAGCTGCCTCAGTTGCCTCAACTGCCTTGCAACTTAAAACAGAGGCAAAACTCCAGTGGCTGAAGATAAAAGTACACCGCTGTTGCTATTTATAATGCCATCATGACAGCACTCTTTTATGTGGCCTATGAACGACCCTTTGCGCACCTTGGGATCACACTGAGAGTCAGACACAGATACAGATACATATATATACATAGATACAGACACAGTCTAAGTCTGAGGCAGCTGTCAGGCTATCGTGGATGCGGGCGGTTGCATTTTGTATTTATGAAATTTGGAAATGTTCGCTCTTGCCACGCAATTGTGCAGAAGTTCGTTGTTCGTTGTACGTTGTACGTTGTTGCTGGTGTTGTTTGGCCTGAGTGCGAATTGGAGCATAAATATGCCTTGAAGCATGTGCATCATCTGTGGAACAGTCTCATCAGTCTGTCTCTCTCTTGGTTACTTGGCAATTGGCATTGCCGTCTGGGGCATCAGTTTACTTCTTGAAGATTAGTCTTTAAGGTTGAGAGCTCGAGAAATGCCAATGTAAATGTCAGCCAAGTGTTTTTTCTATTATTTCTTTTTTTTTTTTTTTTCTTTAATGCCGTATCTAAAAGATGCAAATGGTGAGCAAACTTTTAGCAAACTTTACATTTTTCTAGTTACTAAAATTAGTTTCTTTGTTTTAATTGGTTCGCTGCATTTTGTGTACCTTCTGCTTCGGCTTTTATGTATGTACATATATTTAGCAAATATAAAAAGAAGATCTTAAATGCCATCAGACCAGAACAAATTTATGCCGCCAAGGTAAACATCAGTCTGGAAAAATAAGTACGAATATGAGTACGGATTCAATTGCTAACGGCATTCGTAAGTAGCTGCAATTAAACGCGGCTAATTTCAATTAAGTAGTCTACTTAAATCGCAGTTCGAGTCCAAAGTGTATCATCTTTAAAAAAGCTACAAAATTACAAATGAAATAAAATTAAAAGGTTGTTCACATTTTCAAGTGAACGTCTCGCTCCGTTG
This sequence comes from Drosophila putrida, assembly GCA_037043535.1. Classification (NCBI taxonomy): domain Eukaryota; kingdom Metazoa; phylum Arthropoda; class Insecta; order Diptera; family Drosophilidae; genus Drosophila; species Drosophila putrida. Next base: position 4,776,514 of record JBAMBI010000160.1, on the reverse strand, counting down.
ATTCCCTTCTTTGACTTTACGCCGGCAAGTGGAAAACCGTGAGTCTGTCATTCTGTCAGTTTGGCACTTAATCAAATTGTCACTGCCTAGGATGACACTCACTAAATATGTGTAACAGAAAACGGCGTTAAATGTGCAATCCCAACTGCAACGTGTCTCTTATAATAATACATTTTATAGTATATTTATTTTTATATTCCGCAAAAGTGAAATTCACATTTGAGCAACGCTTTCTTTGCTCGTTTGGCACTTTTCTGGCTTCCTCTCGTGGGGCAACAACAACAATATTTGTGTTGCGAGTGCGTCTTAAAGGTTTTATTGTTGCTTTTTATTTTTCTTTTACCACTCATATGCGCATTGCTCATCGTGGTTTACATAATAGGTAAGAAAATTAGTTTCCACTTTAATATTACACAGTATTTGATTTTTCTTAATATAGAAACTTGAGAAAACATTAAAGCAAGAAGCTATCGATAGATTAATATTGTCAAATATAAGTTTGTTGCTTAAGCGCTCTGTGAACTATCATGTTGATCCTTCTTCTTACAGAAACTTGGACATTTGCCTTTAGCAATAAGAAAAGATAAGGCCAAATATATCAAGCCATATATTGTCAAAAAACTGGCACCCAAAAAGAGTCCAATAGCACCGCCAAAGGACATGATCAGTTGATCCGTACTAAAGACGACTCTTCGTTTCATTCCCATTTTGGGTAACTCCAAATATATTTGAACAACACGTTCATAGCCCGTGCCTCTGTAGTCCTCTCCGCCCTTGAAATGCGAAAATTAATCATTAATTAATCTATAAATTCGCACTCACCGTGTTTTGTCCGAGATCCTCTGTAACGATGAAACTATTTTCCTTACATAGGGGAAGACAATTACAGGGTTTATCCAACCAATTTTTGCGGTGTAGACATAACATTCCTTGGACATTACAGATTGGGGTCTGTGGTCCTGCGGCATAGAAGTAAGGCTTGCACTTGCATAGATTCAAGGCCCAGTTGATGCGACATTCCATTCGACACAGACTGGGATAATAGACCTAGAAGGAAATTGCTTATACTATCGATATACTATGGATACTTCTGCGTCTTACATTAAAATGTTGGAGATTGGATTCTCCTGTATAGCGGCACTTGCGGTAGGCAATGGGAACATGACGGACTTCATCGTCAGCTGAAATTGTATTGAGTTTCACCTTTATCGAGTAGAAGATCTTCACACCCGCATAAACGCTCACAGTGCGTCGATCCTGAGGCAGCATCATCTCATTAACATCGTGGATAAACTGAAATATAGCTACTTGATAAATATATGCAAATCAAGTTAAGAAAAAAACCGTAGTTACCAATTGTATAATGGTGAAGTTATGAGATGGTTTAAATTGAATCTGAGTGGGACTAAAAAAACTGCCATTTCCCACTGGTATTACTTTTCTTTCAACACTGTAAGGGTTAACTGATAGAATAGGATCTGATGCATATATGTACGTATTTTAATACAAACAGTTTGCCAAAGGGATTTCCATATTTTGTAAGCCTTGAGTTCGTCTGGCATAGTCCCGTTTCGGTAAGGATCGGTACAAATTGTTGTTCCTTAGTTTCGGATGGAGTAGGATAAACATCTCTGTGTAGATAAAGCAAGAGTTTAACAAAATCCACATCAGCTACAGTAGTATCATTTTCATAGGGTTCCAGAATCTCCAAGTTGTTATATTGCAAGAAAATTAGGGTTACGAGAAAATGCCGATAATAGTTGGCTGTAGCGGCATCCAAGCTAGAATTTACCTGCCAAGTTCTTGCAATAACAATTAGTAAATAATAAATTCCTTAATATTATTCTATTACTCACTCAAAAATCAAATTATCTGCATTATCTAGTTTCGGGAACAAGGTGCACAGTGTGATTCCCGGTAAAGAGAAATTGCGGAGCATATAAACATATTCATACTCGTAAACAAGTGGATTATTGCGATACCGTTCCCACTGTGAATAACAACTGCTGATCGCATAGTAAGCGGCTGCCACAATTGCTGCCACCCAGAATAAACGCTCAGTCCAATGAAGATTCTTTTTAGCCAAATATGGCATTCCATGGATAGCCGATTCCTTGCAGAGCTCTGCCCACCATTCGTTGTCCTTAGGTACAAATGCTTCTGTCCGTGAACTGGACTTCTTTCTGTCTTTGACGTGTTGCGGCATGGTAAACTAAAGAACCTGGCATGTGGCACATTGCCTTTTATACGGACACCAGTCAAATCCTGTAAGCGATGAGCTCGACTAATTGCTTGACTGGGTGACTCACAGGGGGTATCACCTAATGGTATTTTGTTGTACAAGAATGTAGATTAGACATGCATTTTAAATTAACCTTTAAAGCAGCAGGACAAATCCATGTTCAATCGCTAGCTTTATGTGAAGTTCTCCTAATACAAATTTTAAATGTGGGAAGTACGAGTATTAAAATCATAATGAACAAAACATGTTGTGAATATAAATTAATAAACTACTTAATCTATCTATTTATTGATAATTTCCATGCAAATGTCCAAATTTGTGTAACACTCAATTCATTAGATATTAATTAATCAATAAATGAAACCAGTTTAAATGCATATAAAATTGGAATTGGGTCACATTTGCTACACAAGGCCTTCACCTTAACCGGTATATGGAATTTTAGATGTGAAAATGAACCAAGAAAAGCCAAAAAAAAAGAACTAAACCGATCTATGATCAGGTGATCACCTTGAAAGAATTTTGACACGACGCTTTTGAGTGCCCGGCTAGCTCAGTCGGTAGAGCATGAGACTCTTAATCTCAGGGTCGTGGGTTCGAGCCCCACGTTGGGCGAAATTACATTTTTTATAATATGTTTTTTATTATTATTATTTTTTTATGATTATTATGTTTTTTTTTAAGTTTTAAAAGTTTGTTTTAGTGAATGAGTTTCCTGCTAATTTTAATGTTATCTTGAAATTTAAAATCCCGAAGTTTTTCCTATTCCTTTTGCTGTCTTGCCTGTCGCGATGTGTGGGCTGTGGGCCTTAGTCCAATTGATACACATTATATTTATAGGACGTATGTATAACTAATAAGTTTTTATTTATAGCTCTGAAGCTGAACACTGTGCAAACAACAATACGAACAATGACAACAGTGGAATGACGCAATACGCTGTCATTTACCATTGGTATGACAACATCTCGTTTTTCTCGGATTGTTTGAAAATGGCTAAAAGCTATATTCAAGGCCAAAAGCTCGACTGGATGAAATGAAATAGGCCAGTGTTGTGGTGTATTTGTATTTGCCATATGAATTAACTGAACTCTCAACAATAGAGAGTGCCAGGAAGTGCACAGGATGTACGCAGGATGTGAGACATCAAAGCAACTAGAAACTGGCACATGGCCTTGCCACAGAAAAACACTTATAACAGTAATGCATTATAACAGTTCAAGTAAAGTTGCAGTTAACTGTTGAAAAATACTAAAACTATTTTAATATGTTGCAATAACTAGTATTTGTTGTAAACAAAGAGTTACCTACGAAATTTGCTTTTGTTATCTGCTGAATTGTTCGACTTTGATAAGCGAGTATCCCATGCCACATGCCACATGCCACTTAAAGTAACTGTTAAGCTCTTCAACATCTTTTAACTGCAACACTTTGTGATCTCTTGTGTATCAAATCAAATACTTTCAGATTTCAGGTTTCAGATTTGAAAATCTTTTGTTCGCTTAACACGTTTAACACTTGGTAAATTAAAGTATGTAAATGAAATTTCACACAACTGAAATGTTTGATCTCCTTGCCACAGACAACGATCCCCCGCATACTACATATATTGTAATCTGAGGCATGCGAAAAGCGTTTCCTCTTCAGGCGCCACAAACAATGAGAACGGGGCATTGTTGCGATGGGGATTCAACAACGATGATGTCGACGTTGTCGTTATATTAATTACTTTGCTTTATTGTTTAAAACAAAGTGCGGGCAACAGTTGTTGCTGGAGTTGTTGTTACTGTGAGTTGTTGCTGTTGTTGATTTGAGGAGACTGTCGTTTAGCATGGCATTTTGACATGAAATTGTGCTGTGATTGAATTGCGATTGAAGCAGCATTTGAGTATACATATGACTGGGTCTCTGAGAGGCTTCATTGCAGACCATTGCCACAACGTGAACAAGCTGCAATTAATTATAATGAATATGAAATTGCACTCGGAGATTAACACAAATGTTGAGTTATTCCGATAAAAAACTTAGCTCGTGTGTGGGTTGGTTGTGTGTATTTTAATGTGGGTGTGTCATGATCAACGTTGTTCTCGTTGTCTACACGCCCAATTATGCATAATGTGTCTGGACAAGATTGCCGGCATTTTTTGTGTAGCAAACTTATTCAATCAGCGTGCAATGTCATATGAAAGTTCAACAATTAGAATGCATATCAGAAACGACTATTTATAGTATACATAGTTTTTGATATCAGTCTGAAGATGTACAGAGTGATGTACAAGTTTCTCTTGTTTTATCTTGCATTCGTGTTTTTTTTTTTGGCTTGTCGATGATATCGGGAATTGTGTTAATTTGCAACAAGTAAACAATGTAAGCCACATGTTTGATTAGTGCTGTTACATTGTGTTATTTATTTAATTATTTATACAATGAATTGATTCACATATAAATAGGGCTTGACCACAATAGCAATATTAGTTTTGGATTAACCTTAAAATGTGGAGAGTATTTTTAGCTTTGAACCTTTGCTGGTGTTGTGTCCTGGGCCAAGGGCCAAAGTCGAATGATTACAGGATGATTATTGATGATCCTGAGATATTTATGCCTTGTAAGGAAGCTCCTCCTGATGCATTGGATCTCTCTGGTCTATTCAACATTGATGACGTAAAATTTACTTTGGATGGTGATAACATTCATATTGAAGGCGACGCTACCACTATTTGGGATATAGAACCAAATGATCGTATTGCGGTAAATCTTAATCTAATCTTCTACAGGACTTCACCTTAACCTTTACTCATTTGGCTTTAGGCGTCTGCCAGGTTGATGCATTTTGAACGTGGGGCTTGGGAGCCTACAATGTTTAGTATTGCCTCAAACGATTTTTGCAGTATCATGTATGATCCGGATCAGTATTGGTACAAATATTGGACCAAACATGTGACAAACGCTGACAGTGTGAAAGGCAAATGTCTTCATAACAAAGGCGTAAGTTTTAGATTTCGAGATTAACGAGTCCTTTTTAATTCTATTTATTTTGTAGACCAAGTTAGCTCATGAGCCATTTGATCTAAATTTGATAATTTCCAATATGCGCGGCTCTTTCAATGGCAATTATAAAATCGTTGTCACCTTAGAGGCCTTCGATGACAAGAATATGAAGCGACCCTCGAGCATTTGCGTAGAAATCAAGGGAGACCTTGAGAAAATTTAAACGGGGATTATATTACTCTATTATATGATATATCAACAATAACAAAAATTATTGTAATCGAGTTTAAAAAATAAAAACAAGTTCTCTTAAGACTTATATTACGTGATGTTTGAAATTTGTAGTCTCATTGCTCTTAACACTTCGGCTGTACGATGATCAGTCAGTTCGGGCAAAGACTTTTATGTATTAAGGTGAAACTGAATAAATATATTATACTTTACACAGGGGACTCGGAGGAAAGTGTGTTGTAATTCGTGATGACTTTGCTGCTGTAGCTTAATATTTTTTACCATTGTTGTTTGAGCATTTAAAATTGAATTATAAGAGTAAATCTCTTTAGACTTAAACCACATTTCATCTATGAAAATCCAACTAGTATGCTGATTGGCTTTGAATTTAATAGATTAGCTGTGGCTTGTGCCACGTTGAGCTTTAGTTTAATCTCGTATTGGATTTTGTGGCTGCAGCACGCGCTGCTGTCAGCAGTCATTCAACTGTCATACGAGTTGCCATTGTTTGTTGTGCGTGTAAGTGTGTGTTTGTGAGTGTGTGCTTTAGTGGCCAAAGATTTCTTCAAGCGTTTCGTTTATGCATGTTGTATGTAGAGTGCCGCATGTTGCAAGCAAGCTCAGTCAGAGTCTCGCAAAAGTTTTGGATTACATTACATGGTTTCACAGTGCCTGCTACTAGTATTCCGTCAGCAGTATTGCTATGCTGCCATGTGGCAATTTGTGTAATCGGTTTTATATTGTAATGAATAGACAGACTGCAAACGGCAAATGGTAAATGGTAAATGGCTATGCAAATGCACAGCTGTCAGTTATTAAATTACTTGATGAATGGCATAAGATCGTGGTATACTATATTCATAGTATTCTCTGTAAACTTGGACGCACGATTGCCAATTGGTTGTGCTTTTATATTGGTTCAGTATCTAATGATATAAGTATTTTTTATTGCCGACTCATTGGACAAAACGATTTTGACCCTTTTTGCAGCCCAGCTGGAAGAAAACTTTCCTTTAATTTTAGATTGAGGCGGAATAGTGCAAAAAGAAGTTATTATTCATCAGCATCATCATCATCAACATCGTAATCAACACAGCAGCAGCAACTTCTTCATAATCGCATTCAATCTTTGCAACACTTTCATTTCAAATTCCATGATATTGTACGAACAATATATAATCTGTGTGCAACTTTCTAAACATAACACAACACAACACAAATCTGGCCAAAAAGGTGCAAATTAGTTGCGCACGATTTTGTCCAACAGGCAGGAAATTTATTAGCCTCCAGGCCAATAGCCTAGTCCAATGTGCTGTTGATGTATGGAAACGTATGGAAAATCAATTGGTAGAACTTTGTTTTATGGCCGTTAGTCATAAAACTGCTGCTCTTTTTGCTTTGCATATTGTGCCAAAAAGTCTTAATAATTTTTCCTCTTTTTTGTATTTAACCCAAAAAGTGCAATGTAGGACGAAGCGACGTGCAGCTGAACCCGTTTTTCCAGCCAGCTCCCAGTTTTCAGTTTTGCATCTCATCTCTAGCGCTAACTTAAGATTCACAAGCTCGGGAAGCACACAAAATTATCAAACGACAACGACGACGACAGCGACAGCGACTGCAACTGCAACATGGGGCATGAAATTGTTGCATGTATGGCTATGAAGCAGCTGAGAGGCTGTTGCAAGTTGGCGAGCAACGTTTTAAACTCGTGTAGGATGTTTGTAGGCTATTGGAAAGATCAAGAGTTTATAATGCCAGCACAGTATCTCTCTCTCACTGTTTGTGTATCTGTGTGTGCTTTTGTGTATATATGTGAGAACCTTTCCAGTTTTTGTTGCTGTGCCGCTAGCTGTGGCTGGTTGCCGCCTCTCGCTGCTGTTGTTTGGCATAAATTGTGGGTTTTTAGGTGTCTCGCACAGTTGCAGTTAAATAGTTACACACACACATACACACATAGAAAAGATACAGATACAGATGCATCTGACAGCTGCCTACAGTCTACAGTTAAACTGGAAAGTGTTTGCCTCTTGCACTTCGTCACACATTTCAAAATTATTGTGTTTTGCTTCCTTTTTTGGTTTTTGGTTTTCGGTTGGATAAGTTGATTATATGCTTAATATGGCAGCTCTCTTCGGCCATGTTCCTTGGGTCCCAATTTGTTGTGGCTTCGTCTTAATGTACACAGAGTCTTAGAATAATGCTTCCAAGTACATACTTCGTTTTAATGGCCACACACAGCCCCCTAGGCCTAAAATCCAAATATTTTTCGTCATTCATAAGCATCAAGTTGAACCATAACCAAATGGTTAACATGCGAGTTTAAGGCGCAACGCCCACGTTAAAGCCAACGCCATCAACTTGGTCATAATACTCGTAATGACAGCCTTGCGTGTGCTTCACTGGGTGTGTGTGTGTGTGTGTGTTGGTGTGAGTGTTGACCATCGCGGCTGGTTCGACTTGGGATCTGTAATATAAAAATTTCATTCATAAAATGCCGACAAGTCCAAGTCACGTCAACATAACGACGCAAACCCACGCATCACATTCAACATCACAGCCAAATACGCTTATCAAGTTGTTGTTGTTGTTATTACTGCTGCTGCTGTTGTTGCTTTTGTTGTTGTCACCAAATCGGGTTATTGGACAAAAATTGTTGTACAAATATTATTATAATTTTTCTTAGTCTGGTTTTGTTTTTTTTTTTGCTATTTTTCGTGTATTGCAAAAATTGCATGTGGGTTGACATTTCTGCCACGCTTTGTCAATCATCCGGAAATCGTGTGATTTTTAAATGATTTCCATTTTTTTTTGTTTTTTTTTTTTGGCTTAATATGCAATTTTCTCAGAATGTTGTAAATTATTTAAACATTTTGCCTTGAGCATTTAATTTTTGCTTGTCTTGTGTAATATTTGTGCATATATATTTGTACTATTTGTAAAGCCCACGCTATTTTCATGAGCTTACTATTTGCTTCAAAGAATGATCAACATACGATCTGTGAATGTTAGTGATTTAATGTTCCCAGCAATCTTATGACATTTGTTATTTATTTATTAAAGCCGACTAAAAGCAATCTGTAATAATAATTATACAAATGAAATTAAAAATAGTGAGGCAAGTAACTTATGAATAAAATCCAATCACAGGATAAAAATATTGAACAAATACGCTATATCCTAATATGTTGACTTAAATACTTAAAAAAAAATTAATAGAGAAAAGATTGCTTTCTCTTTTCGATAGCTAAGGAACTGCTGCAATGGGTGCTCCCAACTTTTAAAAAGAAAGACAAACAAGCTTTAGATTGAAGGTCGAAAGACCCTAAGATAACATAAAAAATCTACTAATTTAGTTATTATCTGCGGGGAATGTGAATTTGAAACAAGCTAGATTTGACGAGAAAAATGCTAGTTTAGAAATAGCAATATTAAAAAGTATAAATAAAATTGGTGCCAGCAATCGCGGTTATACCAATTATACAAACGTATTTTTTCAGTAAAAGTTAAATATATAAAAAATATAAATGTAATTAAATTAATTAAGTGAAATTTTAATTGCAGATCCATATAAATATATTTACATATTCAAAGGAATATTCAAAGCTTTTTATTCATTTCCCCTTCAACAGTCTATGCTTTATCTTTTGAGCTATTTTTTTTATAAAAATTAATTCCCAATCTTGCTGTCATTCTATAAAGCGATTAACATACAATTGTTTGCGGTAGGTCAAGAAATCAATCGAATTCGCCACATCGACCATATGGTTGAGATTTCAGAATTGCAGAACAGAAGGAACCTTAAATACGCGACATATGCCAAATAAGGTGCATCAGACAGTTTGGTTGGGGCCATTGACTGAGACTGACACCAACATGCCTCCCCTTAGTCTGTTGTGTTGCCAAGTTATACCACAACTAACATATACGATATTCCCCATCCCCATCCACGACGTTGTTGTCGTTGTCTTTCCTGTTGTTGTTGTCATCGTGTTATGAATTATAAACCTTTTGTCGTCGTAAGTTGACATGTACCGGCTTTATTAACGTTTAGATGCCACTTTGGTGCCCATTATGTTGAAGCAGCGGTTAGACAAACTAAACAAAAGTGCTTATACCCTGTAAGCAGATGCCTGTGGGGTAAATGAATGTTGGAAAAACGAGTTGTAAGTTGAAAGTTTTTAGAGATATTTTCCTTTCTATTTTGGACCATTACAGGGTACACTAGAGCCGTGTTGATCTTATTTTGTACCACATTGTAGTTGCTGTACTTTAGTTGGTTGTCGCTAAAAAAGAGAAATAACCAAAATCGATTTCCGTTCATTTTTGTTGCACCTTTTTATGCCGCGGCTTCAATGCACTGCGTCACCTTTTTATGCAATACCCCTCACCTCCCCTTGTGCCCTCCTGACCCCCTCTTCCTTCTCCCACTCTGCAACTGCCGCGAATTGTTGTTTGCATTTTGGTATTTTTGTTTTTATTTTAAAATGGCTTTTTTGTCGATTGGCATTTGCGCACTGTCTTTTATTGTAGTCGTATTTTTGCGCTCGAATGCAAAAATCGAAATCGAAAGCGAATTCAAATTGCATTGTGGACTTTTGCCAAAAAAAAGGGCTAAAAACAATTGAATCGAGAAGCAAATCAAACCGAGACCAAGCCGAATCGCACCGAATTGAATTTGTAGTGAATCGAATCGTGGCTGGCAGCTTCTTCTTCTCCGCTTGATTGGCCATTAAATTGATGCATTGACAGAGAGTGTATTCATCATTCTTTCTTTTCCCGGCTCTATTTCAAAGTCAATTTATCTGAGTTCAATTGAAAATGAGCAGCTGAAAAAATAAATACAAAGCAAGTGCAGTAAAATGGTCATAATGAGTTGAGCTTTTTTATTTTGTTTGTATATTCACACGTCATTTGTAACATGGCCCAAAACCCGTTTTCACTTTTATTGACCATTTGCGCTTCTTAACTTACGATTATTCTTAAATTATGTATAAATCTTTGCCCACTTTTTATGGTGTGCACAATTTGCTGCCGTTTCTCTTTTATGGCCTGACAATGAAACTAGTAAAAAAGTAAAGAGTAGCAAATAAAAAAGCAACAACTTTTTAACTGGTTGCGTCTTATTCCTGCTGTTCTATGTGGTTTTGACCATATTCTTAGCGTCAACATTTTGCCATTGTGAGAATCTGTTTTGGCCACTATTGAAACTGCTTAGCTGGTCAATCGCTGGTCGTTGGCCTATCAATCGAACCCTCCTCAATCACTTTCATTCTGATGATTGGATTTGATTTAGGAAAAAAGGGGTATAAGTAATAAGTTAATGAACTACACCACAGGCAGCTGAATATTGGATCTCTTGTGGAGCTAATTGCAGTTACCTTATAAGCCAATAGACAGTCCATATGGTGTGTATCTATAAGTCTGACAACAAATTGGCTCGTTTAACTATTTCAATTTCATTTTATATTGAAACTTTGAACTGTTGTCTGTGATATCATCATGAAGTGCAGCCAATTGAATTGATCAACTTTATTGAATTAAATTATAATGTACATATGTTTTTTATTCTCTTACTTTTTATCAGATTTAATGAAATGCACAGACAACAAAAGTCACAACTCAATGAGATTAAATACAATACAAACATGACAGAAATAACGGACTCTTTTCTGCACTAATATATTCTTTATTAAGCCCACGTTGAAAATTCGCTTGAACTCAACATAACTTTTAATAAGTTTTTGCTGCAGATGTTTCCTTTAGCTTATTTTTTTGTGTATTAAAAAGTTTTGACAAGAAAATACGAGGAAAATGCAAAGAAAACTCACAGCCTAATTGGCAGACATAGAATTAAGCTGCAAGGTATACCAAGGTCGACGATCTGAGAGCTGAAAGAACAAACTTCATTTATTTAATCATTAATTGTATGAATGATATAGATAACATACAGAATCTTTATAAGCCACATTTCATATAACTACTCTAGTGATTTTCCAACTAGTTGAGCCTAAGCAAATGTTGGCTTTAACTCAAGGCTTAAACCAAATCGATACTCTTTAACGTTTCATTGCCTTTTTTATTTGCCAATTTCGTTTCCTTTTTCTTGTTCTGGTCAACATATTGCAAACCTTTTTCTATTTACGATTGAGCCACACGTACGCACAATTTGTCAAGGCTTTTATGCCGATTTGAGTGTGTGTGTGTGTCTTGACTTTTATTTCATTTATACATTTTGCAGGCCCAATTTCAAAGACATTTCCCTTTGATCAGCTGTTTATTGCATAGCTTGAGATATTTATTTGCTTTTGGGTCTCTATTGATTGATATGCCCTGTATATAGAAAGGAGGTGTATAAACAAATGTGTTTATATATTTTTACTTGAATACAGTAGAATATAACTGTTTAACTTTCTGAATTTGTGTTAATTCAAGAGGATGACTTGATGATTCTTTGGGCTAAACTTGCACTTTAAATTCTCTAGAGGGCATCTTTTTTCGAGTTCCTTAGCTTTTGTTTGTTGTTTGAGGACACACAAACGACATATTTGATTGGCCATCATTGTTGCTGTTGTCATGTCACATCTATTTCTAATGCAACAGTTTTTTTTGAAACTGAAATAGAAACCATTTGAGACAATAAATAACTGTCATCTGGTTTAATTTAAATATTTTTAATACACTTATTGACATGATGAATTTATGAATTTGAATGAGTACAAATTGCTAATGTTATTTATTGTATTTTTTTGTCTTTTTACAGAACACTTCTCCACTGTGGGAGGACTTTGTGGCAAAAGCGAGTAAGCTGCACACATGCCTGCGGTAAGTTGATTATCGAGTTGCAACATTCGCAATTGCAACAGAAAAATTCTCAAATAAACAAAAAGGAAGGGGCATTATTTGATTATATTACGGCTGAAAGTATCTTGAAATTGTTTTATGCCTTCCATTTCCTTCACAGTCTATGATTATTTTTGGCTGGTCTTTTTGGCCATTTGCCGGCGAGACAGACCTTTGTGTGTTTCTCTGTTTTCTTCTTTCGTTTTTCGTTTTACGCTTTTCGTTTTTCGCGTTTTTGTTTATGCTTTTGCTTTGTTTTATAATTTTTTTTTATGCTCAGACTTGGCCCCAATTTGTGACGCCAGCGGCAATGTCTGGCATATGCGATACTATACAATATACATATCTAAGTAATGTATATTCACGTAAGCATACAACTTGCATTAATCATGGGCTAAAGTTTGTTGTCTTTTTGCCAACGAGAAAAGAAATTCTGCGCCAAGTGTTTGTCCAATGCGCTTGACACACATACGCAACGTTGTCCGCGATACTCGACATACAGTTCAGTCTTAGAGTAAACCCAGTTGGAGTTCCAGTCACAACTCCAGACCAGCATCTTCATCTTCGTCTTCATCATTGATGCTTGGGTGCAGTCATGTCTTTTGACTCTGTGTCTGTTTATCTTACTCTGCCATTTTCAATTGAAATGTCGCCCACGGCAAATAAAGTTTGTTGCAAAATTCGATTTTGTTGCTGATGCTTGTGGCCATAGTAGTATAATCAATGGTTCATCTATCTATATAATCTGTTTTCTGTGTTTGCTTTTCTATATTTACAGCGCTGCCATTCAGGCAATTGCCGCCTATTTGGATGCCTTCCAAAAGATCGCTGATGCGGCCACCAATTCCAGAGGTAAGTTCAAAAGTCGTAAACATCAAAACAGCAACTGACCGACTCACGTAATTGTCGACGATTTTCGTAACTATAAAGCAATAGATACTCCTTCTCTCTGTCTGTCTTTGTCTATATACATTAGATAGTTTTGTACAAACATCTATTATTTATGCGCTCACTCAAGAGGCAGCGTCAACATCAACGTCGCGTCGGTCATCGATCTGATTTTACAACATTTTACGCCTGTTCAGTTGGGTTGAGTTGAGTTGAGTTCAGTTCAGTTCTCTGTTGACAGTTCTATGTTCTATTCGATGGCTACTCACGCATTTCAGCTTTTGCTATTTATATTTATTTATTTATTGAACGCCTCTCAACTGGGCCGCTGTTTCACGCTCACTTCTGATTATGCAATGTTGCTCACCTGGGCGGCAATCGTCAATCGGGAACGAGAACGAGAACGGCAACGGGAACGGGAAGCGACAACGCCAATGTCTGTGGGCAGTAGATTGGCATGCAACCAGAGACATCTGAATAGAGATCAAAGACCACAGACAACATGTATTTATATAGTATATACTTAGACGATTACTTCAAATTGACATTTAGCAAAAGTTCCTTTCAAGTTAGTTACAGTTAGTGGCTTTAATGCACTTGAAAATGGCTAGAACAAGCTTTAACTCAAAGTCAACTACCAAAATTATACAATGAATTGCCCTACTTTATGAAGATTATAGTTTAAGCTGCCTGTAGATGCAGGTCAAGTGGATCAAATTAGTAGATCCAATTAGTGCTGTCCAAGAATTGTGTAGTTTACTTTTTTTTTAACATTTAGATGCTGTTGATATATTAGATAGGTGTTAATTTGTATACCCTTGCAGAGGGTATTATAATTTTGTTACGAAGTTTGTAACGCATTGAAGGAGGTCTCACAGACCCCATAAAGTATATATATTCTTGATCAGTGCGACGAGCTGAGTCGATATAGCCATGTCCATCTGTCTGTTTGTTTCTATGCAAACTAGTCTCTCAGTTTTGAAGCTATCTTACTGAAACTTGGTACTGGTCCGTCTTTTTGCAGCACGCAGTACATATGTCGGAACTGCCCGGATCGGATCACTATATCATATAGCTGCCATAGGAACGATCGGTTCTGAATCAATATTTAGTATGAACAACATTTTTTCTTCTTAAGATATCTAAACCAAACTCACATATTGTATGTTTGACACAGCTTTATACATCCTTATCAAATTTGGTTCAAATCGGACAACTATATCATATAGCAGCCATAGGAATTATCGGTTCGAAATCAACATTTAGTATGAAAAACTTTTTTGCTTTTTAAGAAATCTTAACCAACCCAACAGATTGTGCATTTGCTATAGTTTTAAATAGCCTGACCAAATTTGGTTCAAATCGGACAACTATATCATATAGTTGCCATAGGAACTATCGGTTCTAAATCAACATTTAGTATAAAAAGATTTTGTTTCTTAAGATATCTTAACCAAACTTACACATTGTGTATTTGGTATGATTTCAAATAGCCTGACCGAATTTGGTGTGGATCGGATTGCTATATCATATATCCATTCTATTGTCTAATAAACTGTTTTGAATAAATCGATAGAGCTTACTTATTTATACTAAAGCTTACAGATTCACATTTAACATTTAACCGATAGAATGCCTAAAATAGACATTATTTTTGTATACTTGAAAGTGAGGTATCTACCAAATTATTTTCTTTATGTCATTTCCTTAATGTTTTCATATGAAAGTTTTCGCTGAATTTTGTAACTATTGACGAGTTCTACTTACTTTAAAAATTGTGTTTTATTATTTATCTATTATCTTTGAACTGTTTTGTGAGTTGTTCGCTCCATTTGCATTTATTGATCCACTTGCGGGTCTTGCACTTTCCCTGCGGCTATAATTGCATACAAAAGACAGACTGTCAGACAGTCAGTCAGGCAGGGAGACGCATAGACAGGACATATTGCCAGGACAAGTGTCAATTGTCCTTAATGGGACCAATGGCCACAACGGCCCTGTTTGGCACGAGGGTAAAAACTCAATAATTTGCACATGCGTTTCCTTTTAGTGGTTGGTGGTGGTAGAAAGGCAACAAATATTGGTATCTTTTATTCAATTAACTTGGATTTCAGGGTAGTGTCCATAAAGTGCTTTAAATGGGCTTAGCGTTAGTCTCACATTATGGAGTACTCTGTTTTTGGGTGAATAGAAAAAGTAGAAATCAATAGGATAATGTCATTTGCTCATCAGTTTCATAGATAATTTGATTTGGGACAGATAAAAGAAGGTGAGGAGGGGACCGGAGAAGGAGCTTGCATAGATTATTAACCATGTGCTCCTGTCACTTGGTTGATAGGCAGGCGCCTGAAGCTTAGCAGTAGCTGGCATAATGGGCACACACGAGACCGGTTGTTGACCGACTTCAAAGCCAAATTCCGTGTGGCATGCAACGAGGCAACGCCAAATTGAAGCGACGTCGTCCAGACTTTGTGGCGTGTCCATAGACACGACAACTACAATAACTAACATTTCCGTTGATTCAGCAGCAACAGTAATTCAATCTTTTTTGATTTGCAGGTGCATCCAAGGAAATTGGCACCGCCCTGACCCGCGTCTGTCTCCGCCACAAGGCTGTGGAGACACGACTTAAGACCTTCACAAGCGCCATTATGGATTGCCTGGTACAACCGTTGCAGGACAAGATCGAGGACTGGAAACGCACGGTGGCCACCATTGATAAGGATCATGCCAAAGAATATAAACGTTGTCGCAGTGAACTGAAGAAACGTTCCAGCGACACTCTCCGATTGCAGAAGAAGGCTCGCAAGGGACAAACGGATAACAGTCTCCAATCACTGATGGACTCCCATATGCAGGATGTGACACTGCGTCGCGCTGAGCTCGAGGATGTCGAGAAAAAGTCACTGCGTGCGGCGATGATCGAGGAAAGATTGCGTTATTGCAGCTTTGTCCACATGTTGCAGCCGGTGGTGCATGAGGAGTGTGAGGTGATCTCTGAACTGGGACACCTGCAGGTTAGTTTTCAATGATTTTCACACATCATCACAGAAATGTACTTAATCTCTCTTTATTTCTCTCTATGTTCTTTAGGAGGCCATGCAGTCTATTGCTTTGGTCACTAAGGAGCCAAGTGTGTTGCCACAAGCATCGGAGGAGCTCATACATGATGTCAAGGCTAGCATTAACCTCTATCCCGAATCGCCAGGAGGTGGTTCTGGCTCCCAGGGCGGTGGTTGCTCCAATTCTTTGGGTTCTCGCAAGAGTTCCGTCTGCTCCATTAGCAGCATGAACAGCAGCGGCTCCAGCAACTCGCCGGGTCATCATCATTATCAACGCTCGCTTTCCCAGGTTTGTTTTGTTGGTCAACTGTCAACAGTTGACTGACAACACTATGCAACAAAACTGTTCGACTAATGTACTATGATTCAGTTAATAGATGTTAAATTAAAGCTGCTTTAAATGTACATTCTATTTTATCTTGTAATAGTTTTTAGACCCAAAAGTTCTCTTATATATTTTTTATAAATTATAAATTTTAAAATGTTAATCTTTAATTCATAATTTAATAATTATTATTTTCTAACCGAATCATAGTACATACTGATAGTACTGTCCCTTACGTATTGTTGCATAGTGTAAAATGAAGTAATGTCTATGTCTTATTGTTGTCATTATTTGTGTTCGCCTTTCCATTTTATTTGGGGCTTTCATCAAAACGTTTTTTTGTCTTTTGTGTTCTTTTTTTTATTGTTTTTAGTTTGTAACGCCCGCAATTCGCTTGAAACCTGGTGAATCCAGTGATAGTGGCTTTTGCTCATCGCCAGCGCTAACAACACAGGTTTTCATTTAATTATCTAATTTATTTTTAACTTAACTTGGACTGTCAATTATAAATATAAATATTCTACTTACTTTTGTGTGTGACCAAATGGAAAATATTTGTTTAATTTTTCTGTATTTATTTGCTAATTTTGAATACTGTTTTTAAACAGGCTTCGAATGCAACTAACCAGACACACGCTGTTTCCACTTGGCCGCCACATTCCCAGGATGCTGTGGACTCGTTGCCACCGACAGCTGATCGTCCACATACAATTTCAACCACCTACGAGAAGGGTCATCAGCGTCCTCCCTTGACAGTCTACACGTTCCAGAATCCAGAGACAATACATGAATCGAACAGCAGCGGTAGTCTAATACCAGCAACAGGAGGTGCTGCTGCTGGCAACTCGTCATCGGGTCAAAACACGCCGGCAACACAGAAGTCACCAGCAGCAACTCTGAGTCGTCCTCCATTGCCAGTTGTAAGCATCTCTTGATCATAACATTATCTTCTAAAACTACACAATGTGATCTAAAAAATATCCGATATTTTTAGTTATATCATAAAAATGGAATACATTTTATTTACATCAAGGTATCCATTGAATTCTTAAATTTGTTATATTAAAAAGCTTCGTTAATTAAATTGTTGATTTTTAGAAACGGAAAAACATTTGAATTGATAATACAAATCTGTTTTTCCATCAAAAGCTTAACAAAAAAAGTATCATTCTATAGGTTCGTTCAAAAGCAAAAATCAATTTAAATGCAAAGTTCAGTTTTTTTAGATCACAACCGTGTGTATGTCTATTTGTTTGTAAAAGTTTAGTCATTAAGTTATTTCTCGTTAATATTTGCTGTGGCAACAATCGATAAATAGAAGCCAGCACATGTGGTAAGTGGCAGCGTAGACTCTAGACCTTAAATGCGCTCATCTGCATGCGCTCTTCCCCTCTGCCTCTGCACCTGCCCATTTACAGTTAGTCGTCGTCATTTGCCTCATCTTCAATTGCAAAACTCTGTCTTAGATCTTTTACTAATCCTAAATTATGATGCAATTGCAGCGCTGCTCGTCGCTGGAGCGTCCGTTGTCGGCGCAGAGCAATCATCGTCAGAACAGTGGACAGATTCTGTTGCAACGTCAGTGCCCCTCACCGATACCGGCTCATATCACGAAAGGTAAAGTATTTATTTTATTTTGGACTTGTTGTCCTACATCATACTGTATTTGTTGTGTCCTTGTGTGCACGCATTTAATGCCTAATCCATCGAGTCTTTACTAATAAAATGCATACGTATTATTGTGCTACTCTCTCTCCCAACAACATCAACAACACCCCAACACCAACAACTCCATGCGCATGCCTTGTCCAACGTTCATGTTAATGTCACACAGAGCTATCAGCAGCACATCATGCACAACAGCAACAGCAATCACAGCAACAGCAATCGCAACAACAGCAGCAATCACAACAGCAACAAAGCCCGCCCACCTATGTTAACATGTCTGAGCTGGCGGCAATGAAACTAACTAACCAGCAGCAACAGCAGTCACAGCAACAGCAACAACATGCGCCAACACCTTTGTTGCAGCAACAGAGCAGCATTGATTCGATTTGTTCACAGCATTCGAATGATTCGTCAACGGGTTCGCTGCAGCAGCAGTTGTTGCAGCAACAGCTACACATCAGCAACAATCATCAGCAATCATCCACACATGGCAGTGGCCTTGGCACACGCTCCCATTCCATATCCTCGTCGGTGTCCTCGAACACGGCATCCTCGTTGCACTCGCATCCATCCATCGATTCAGCTGTTGCCGCCTCGCTTGTGGGCGGTGCTGCCAACACCAACACCAACACGAGCACTACAACGCCCTCTAGCGGCTGTTCAACGCCACAGAATCACTATTCACCACTGTTAACCAACTCACCCACGTCCACTGCCGCAGGTACTCCCAGTGGTGGCAGCATTGCCAGTGGTCTCGGATTTGTCTACCAAGTCAGCTCACCCACGCCCCCCGCCTCCGCCTCCGCCAACCTCTCTGCCAGCGATGTGCTCAAGATCACGGAACCAGGTCCCTCAACAGTTGTGGATGCCAACGATTCAACCGAATCCGATGAACGTTCCCGTGCCTCAGTCCTACAAAAGGCATCCATGTTTGAGAAGCAGGCAGCAGCTGCTGCAGCTGCAATCCCGACAACAGTAACAGCTCTTACAGCAGCAGCAACAGCTGGAGGAGGCGGGGTGAGCGTTGCCAGACGTTCCGAGGAGTTGAGAGCTGTGGAACAGCAGGAAATGGGTAAGTAAAGGCAAAAAGAGATAAACAGAGAAGGAGATGGAGTATTCCACTCCGGGCACAGTTATACGAGAAATCACCCCCGTCTCCCCCTCGACAATTGTTTGATTCCCTCCCCACGCCCCCTTCTCTTGTGATTTACTATATTTAACCCGTTATATATTTTTTTCTGTTTTTGTTTTCTTTTTTTACCCCACGTTTCTTTCTCTCATTTTGGTTATTTTGTTGTGTATCCTTCACACACACACACACAAAAACAAATACACACACGCACATCAATTTTGCAAAAACAAATTTCGTATAATTTCGCGATATTTTTATAATGCACCACACATCAACAACAACAACCACAACAACAACAAAACGAATTTGAATTTAATAATTAGACAAATCTTTCGAAGACTCGATTCAAGCACTAAACAATTTAATTGGCGAATTAGACTCCTTTCAACGTGAGATCGATGAGGGCAAGGGCAAGCAGCAACAACAGCAACAGAAGCAGCAGCAGCACAGCAGTAACAACAACCACAGCAGCAACAACGGCAGCAGTGGCAACAACAACAACATGAGCGGCTCTAGCAGCAACGCCAGCACTGAGAACAACAACAGCAACAGCAACACTGATCTACTTATACCCAACACCAACATTGATTGCTGTGCGATCAGCAATCAGACAAATTCCAGCGGTTGTGGCACGGATATATCCGATACCACTTCAGAGGAGCTGGCCGGAGAGGAGACGAATAGTCTGGCAGAAGCAAGGCGACATCAACAGCTGGGAGCCAGCGATTCGGAGCTGAGTCGTTGCTATGTGAGCGAGACAAGTTCGCTGACTGGCGGCATCTTGGCCGGCGGCTATGAGAATCCCACATTTGCCCACTTTGCGGCCAATCGGGATCAGGATCCCTACAATGGCGGCGACAGTCGATCTCTGTACGCATCTGCTGCTGACAGCATCTCGTTGACTGCATCGGACAGTGTCTGTCTGGGACAGCAACGACATGCGTATGTGGACACGTGCAGTGATAGCGGCAGTGCCGTTGTTGTCATCTATGATCACCAGATTCCCAATACGCCGGATATTGAGTTTGTTAAGCAGAACTCGGAGATTGTGCTTTTGCGGACCAAAGATCCGCAACAATTGCATTTGCATGAGATGCGTGAACTGCAACAGTTGCCTGACAATCTGGCCGCATCGCCAGAATCCCCAGACGCAGCCTCTGGGAGTACAAGTGTACAGCCGGCAACAGCAACTGTGGCGCCCGCCAAGCAGCGACTCTCCTCGTTTCGGGCATCCAGTGAGCAGCAACTACAGCTGCTGGGACGCGCAAGTCCGCACAGAGGTACGGATAAGCTTAGAGTTAGTGAACAGCAGCAGCAACTGCAACTGCAACAGGTGATAGCGAGTGATAACAGCAGCAACAGCACTAGCAGCAGCAACGACAACAGCAATGTTGCAGCGAGGCGCAAGTTGCCGCCAAAGCCAATCAGCCTAAGTATATTTAATGGGCCAGCAGTTGATGTGGTCAGCAATAAGCCAGTAATACCTAGAAAGTTTGACTTTAAGGCCGATTTAGATGCCAAAATACGCAAGCAGAAACAGAAAGTGCAGCAGCAATTGCAGAAACAGCAACAGCAACAGCAGCAACAACTACAGCTACAGCCAAGCAACCAACAGCAAGAGCAGCAGCAACAATCACCACAACAACAACAACAACAGTCACCACAGTCGCCCCAACCAACCACTACCACAACAACAACAACAACAGCTACAACAATTGCAAATTGTAATGTCACTAATAAACCTGCCGTTATTGCATCCGCATCCCTAAATCAAAATCATAGAATGCCAAATCAAACAGCAACAACATACAATCATGCGCCATACAAAACGCCCACACCAACAGCAGCAACATTATCATCATCGTCATCATCATTATCAGCAACATCACCTGGGGCCAATTTGTCATTGCCATTATCATCACCATCATCATCATCATTATTATCAGCAACTATGCTTGCGCCCGCATCGCTGCCACCGCCCAATGTGCCCGCTAAACCAACTCCAACAACAACAACAACAACAATACCACAACAACCTCAACCACAACCACCTCAACCACCAAATTCATATGCGTGCTCCAATTTCAATGCCAATGTCAATCCCAATGCCAAACCGTGCATTACGCCCAGGCCGGCATCTCTGTCGGGTTCGTTTTCGTTTTATTTTTTGAATATTCTCTTCCTTAATTTGATCTCTCATAACCATCGATTAAAATTTGTTTTCCCTTCTGCTTCTTCTCATCATCTTCTTTTTGGCTTATGGTTTACCACACGTTCTTCTTGGTTCTAATTTGTTTTTCTTTTCGTTTGTGTTGTCTTACAATTAACCTCGCTTTGGATCTTGTGTTAAGGTTTTTACTCAATTCATTATCTCTCACTCACTCACAGCAACATCTACTTACAGCAATGGTCATACAAATAGCACCAATCTATTCGATTTAAAGTCGACTAACTCAATTTACAATTGAATTTTTAATAACAACTCAAATCAATATCTGTCAAGTTTAAATTAAAAAATGAAAGCATAGAAAGGTCTTTTAGGTGGTTTTACTTATTAGGACTAGAATTAAAAGTTTAATAATTAAAAATGATCAAGTACATATTCAATAATTGTAAAACTATCGAAGTTTTTAGTTGTACTATTTGTATGGTCATTGCTGTATATACAACATACAGCACGTTAACTGCAACTAATTGCCACATAGCTTTACACTAATCAACATTAACTAAATGCCGGAAAAGATGCTATCGAGACTATCGAGAAATAATCGAGACTATCGAATTAGCTTGTACTTGTTACTGTCTACGTTTTATGGTTAGCTGGTCTTATTCATCGTTTTGGTGTAGGGTATTCAAAATATTCATACGGGTACTCATTTGCCTAACGCTCAACTGAATGTTGTGTTCTCACTCGGCTAACAGATAAAGTATCTGAGATACTTTTTTAGTTTAGTGGCAAACTTGTCGTCTAACTGGTATATAAATATATATGTATATGGTGTGTTCATATGATTTTTGTCTGTACATATAACTGTAATTAACTGAGCAACAACATTTTCTTGCCACAAAATGCTTATCGTAGTTACTTTGCCACATTTCACAGGAGGAGGAGGAGCAGGAGGAGGCAGCTCAACACGCATCGCACGTCGTTCATCCATTAATCAGGCCAAGCCACCGCCGCCAGTGAGACGCAGTTCCTCGGTGACACCGAGTCCCAACAATGTGGCAGGTGTTGGGGTAAGTTGTAACATCAATTAAATTATATTACGCTTAAATAATATAACGCTTAGTCAAATAAGTTAGTGTGTAAGCTTAAATTAAGTAGAGGACTCGATAGGTCCAACACTGTGCAACACACGATTCCTTTACGTTTAAGTTGTTGATTTCGTTTCTCACTTATGATTTAAATTTAAATTATGCACCAAATGCAGCAGCAGCACAGCAACAACAGCAGCAACTCTCATTCATACCAGCAGCAGCAGCAACAACAGTCTTTATCCTTAAACAGCTCTCATGAGCACTTGCCACCACCGCCAGCATTTATGCTGGAGGCAACAACAGCTTATTCCACATCGCCAACACCACCATCATCGATGCCCAGCTCAGCGCTTAAGGTGTCGGAGACGGTGCGTGCTCTGGCTGCAATGCGGCATCAGCCTGCCTCACCTGTTGCCTTAAGACGCATGCATCAGCAACAGCAGCAGCAGCAGCAACAACAACAGCAGCAGCACCAGCAACAACAGCAGCAGCAGCAACAACAGTCTTTACAGCAGGTGTGTGCACATCTCTTGGCTACGGGCTTTTATTTTATACTCACACTTTTCTGTTTCCTATGATTTCTTTACATTACTTTTTATTTACAATTGCTTTGCCTTATCACACACACACAAAAACACTCCCACCAATTGATCTGATATCACAGCCCATGCACAAGATTTCCCATAGTGATGATGTTGAATATGAAGCTTATTATAACTCCTATATGGAGTTGCATGCCTTACCCCAACAACTTCAGCATCAGCACCAGCATCAACAGCAACAGCAGCAATATCAAAGCTTTACGCAGCAACATCATCCGCCTCATCAACATCATCAGCAGCAGCATCAGCCACATCAGCAACATCAACGGCAACAACAACAGCTGCCACCAACGCCGCCTCCATATCATGGTCCACCGCAGGTAGATGCCGCCGTAAGTGCAATATTCACATGATTGCACCACTAACCAACCATGCAATCATGCAACAGCTGCTGCAACTGCAACTGCGTAAATCTCTGCTCATCGTGCCTACTAATTATTCTAATTTCTCTGCTTAGTTTAGTTGTAATAATGCCATATAGCCTAGTTTATCATGCATACATCTACAACTCGATGTAGATCGAGTAATATAGATATAATTTTTGCTGTGTTTCGATCACTATTTAATTTATTGCCTTTTGTTTACTTCTTTTTTCACACACACGCTCGCACCACACACATACACACACACACATATACATACAGTCGTTCCGCACATCATCGCCCAGCGGCAGCATCTATGCGCAACCCAAGGTGATGAGCAACATGTCCAGCTTTCGCACCACCAGCCCCAGTCCAAATGGACATGCTCATCCACTGCCCCCGACACAACCGAAGGCGAATCCGAATCTAATTGCACAGCTGAATGCACGACTCAACAGCAAGCAGCAACAGCAACAGCTCCAACAACAGCAACCACATCAGCAACAACACCAGCAGCATATTGCCGAGGGCATTTATGGCAATGCTGGCGGCGGGGAATCCATCTACATGCGCGGCGGCAATGGCATTGGTTTGTCCATGACACAGCAGCAACAGCAGCAACACTATGACGGTAAATCTGAACATAAGCTTGCACATCAGCAACATAGAATTTATGCTAGTTTTGGCACATCATCTGTAACATCTTCATCATCATCTGTAACAGCAGCAGCAAACAATGCTTCAGCTACAGCTGTTTCATCTGTTTTGACTCCATCAACAATTTCTAGCACTTCCTCCTCATTCAATGCTTTGCCACACTTTCCACTTTCATCATCCACATCATCGTTGCTCTCTAAAGTCAGTTCATTTTCAAACTCATCATCAACAACGACAGCAAACAATACATCGCATTATCAGCCGCCACAAGCGCCAGTTGCAGCAGCAGCAGCCTCGGCAGCAGCAGCAACTTTAAATAGCAAAGATTTTGGCAACTATTCAAATTCGTTTACAAAAAATTCAGCAGCTGCGCAAGCAACAGCTAACATGCGACAACACCAACAACAGCAGCAACATCATCAACATCAACAGCATTATACATGTCCACCGCCGCTTGAAGATCCACCACCGCCGCCCATTTATTCAGCAACCATGCCCAAAAAATTGACACGCCCAAGTGTTGGTCACAGCAACAGCAACAGCAATATGGGGAATCATTTGGTCAGCGCATATGCTGCAGCTTCCAACAGCTCAACGTTGCCCAAAAATATATTACAACAGCAACGTTTACAGCAGCAACAGCATCAACTCCAACTGCAGCACCAGCAGCAACAGCAACAATATCAGCAGCCAACAGGCATCAGCGTTGGCAATGGACACTCTAATCAACGAGCTCCCATGCCGCTGCCTCAGCAACAGCAACAGCAGCACCAGCAACAACAACCGCAGCAACAACAACAGCAACAACAACAGCGCCAACCACCCATACCATCGCGTCATTCCAGTGTGCAGCAAAAGATATTCGTTTCAACGAATCCATTCATACAAACGACGGCCGTCAAATTTCATTCGCCATCGTCGGTGCACTCGACGCCAGCTGCCTCGCCCACCTGTGGTTCACCCGTATCAGCAACTATGACCAGTATTTATGGTACAACAGCACGTGGCGGTGGTGCACAGCAATACCACCACCACCAGCAACAGCAACTGCATCACCATCATCAGCAACAGCAGCAGCAGCAGCAGCAACAACATTATTATCGCGATGTTGCTGGCGGCAACAGCAATGGCGGCGCTGTTTATTATGCCAGCCACAACAACGCCCACGGCCATTCGAACGCCAACGCCAACATAAATGCGAATGCGAATGCGCATACGCCCCATATGCCCCATGTCCAGGCACATCATTCAAGTGAGCGCGCGTTTGATTTGATTTGATTGCAAGTCGTTGGGCGGATTTTATTTGTTCATTCTTTTGTTTTTGTTTTTTTTTTTGCTGCTGATTTGATTTGTTGTGGATAATTGAATTCTTAATTCTTTGCATTTTCCTTTTTGATTTTCTGTTATTGCGAAAATATTGCGTCCAGTTGAATGAAAATTGTTCGGAAAATTGCATGTTGCTTATGTTGTTCTTTGTTTTTGAGTTGGATTTTTTATAAATAAGTAAGATGTATCAAAAAGTGTTGCCATTTAACCTTAACGTGTCCAGCGAACCAACAGGATAAGAATAAATCTATTCTCATCTCTCATTTCTTTTAACCTAATCATTTGCTGTTGTCATTTTACTGAAAGGAACTGGCAACAGCAGCAACTATCACATTAATTTTTAAGGCATTTCATTGCACTCTTTTTATGACTACTCTTGTTCAGCATTTGTTTATCTTGATTTTATTCCTTATTTTTCAATTATAAATCGTCAAAAATTGATCATATCTCTTTGTCACATTTTTCGCACACATTTTGATAAAAACATTTGTCAAACATTTGTTTGCTTCTTTTTTCTTTTATATGTGCGCTTTGTGCACCTCATTCAATACGCCTTTCGAAACGCATATCCATAGACTATGCCACAAGCACCAATATTGAAAAGACTGGCAGCATACGTGCCAAGACCAAGGCTGAATTTCTCGAGAATCTCAATGCGAAGTTGGCCAAACAGGGCATGTCTGGACGTGCATTTGCAGTGCGAAATCTGATTAATAGCAAGGCCCTGGTAAGTATCCTAGAAGCGATCCATAATATTGTATCAGACCCACACCCAACTTTCTCTACTACTGTGATCTATATATGTGCTGTGTTGTGCTATTTAGATGTATCAAAATCCACAAAATCTATCGCGTCCCAGTGCACAATATCGTAGACCACCCACCTATCCCAACACCAGCGCTTGTGATGAGCAGTGTTAAGGTATTTTGTGTTTGTTTCGTTCGTTTCGTTTATGTTTATTGTTTTCTTACTCTGTTTCTGTTGTTGCTCGCTCCGTCCCAGCGAGCCTTTAATTCCTCAAACTGCCAAGCATTAACTACCTAAATATTTAAATACTATGCCTAAGCTTATTTATTTCTCAATTATTGTCGCTTTCTTTTAAATGCTTTAAATTTTTACACTTTCAGCCGGATCCACGTATTTGTCATGAGTCTCTGATGGATCAAATAAAGCGTGGCGCGACCCTGAAGCGGAATCAGAAGATCAACGATCGCAGCGCGCCTAAAATACATTAATTATTAATTTATCAAGCGAATATTATTTAATATTATTAATCCAAAATTAACTATGAGGCGGCGTCGCCTGCTCGATTGCAGGCCGCAGAGTTTAGTTTGAAACTAAGAAACTCGTATAAAAAATATATAAACTAAAACTACATACGAAAAAGCGATACACACATATGATAACAGATAAATATGCGCATAAAGAATATAACTATATACTTATTATATATTCACATATATATAATTAACAAAAAACGAAGCAAATCAAAAAGGGTTGAATATTCTTGAGTTGCAAAAGTTGAAGTAAAATTTGCTTTATCTGATTTTCCCCATTAAAACATGAATATACATAGATATATTTACAACATATAAATAATATTCAAATGTAGTTAAGTATCTCTATTTCTGTTAAGTGAAACGTGAAAAGTGAAAGACTATTGAAGTTATGTTGGATTAAATTACTTTCATGGATTATTTATTTATAATTTCAACTCGAATTTACTGTTAGTGATCCTTAGTTTCTGCGCCCTTATTTAATATTATTTATACTTTTTCTTTGTCTATGTAAATATCTATGATTTAATATACAATACTAAACTAATATGACGCCTAATAAATGAACTTGTCGTACCTATCATTTGTTTGAGTTTTATAATTTGCTTTTTTAGAGAAACCCCAACAGCAACTGCGAGTCAATTGTACGCGACTGAGCATATTTAACAAAACCATTTACAATATTTAATAATTGATAGCTATAGATTCTATGTTTCTGTATTAAGGACAGATACAAATAGTTTATGTGAATTTAGAAATCCCACTGTAACTGATTCTTACCATTACACGTATCTTGTATCTTGAACAGCAAACTCTGCCAAGAATTCGGAGTCAATTTTAGATTCAGTGCTTAAACGTAGTGTGCTATATATGATTCAGCTCATATTAAACAAGCATAACGTTATATTTCTATTTGACTGAATTTTTTTATGTGCTACCAAAAAATTGTCATTTAAAATGCAAACTGAGTAGACTAGAAAACAGTTTTTCAATTAGACTACTACATACAAATCTAATTAAACACAAATATCATTTTCGTTCATATCAGTTTCAAAACATGAAATACATCTAACTACATATATAGACAGTTTTAAAAAACCTTTTATATAGATTTTCATTTTAAATAATGCGTTCTAACGGCAACATATATATATATATATATACTTATATTTAACAAATAACAAGCAAGCTACTTGTTGATAGCATTTACATATTACTAAAACTTGATATTATACTCAGAAAAAGTTCTATCGCTAGTTAACAGACTTTTTAAATATTTACAAAATATTTTGTATATACGCTTTTTAAGGCTTCAACTGTAATCAATAAATTAAATGAAAAGTAAACTTAACATTGATATTGGCATCTATTGGTCTACTTTAAATCGTCGTGTCGTATTCAAAATGGCAATAACTAAGCTACAAACCCCACTAGTCTTTAAATCATAAACAATACCTAGATATATACATTTACTAATAGATATATATATATATATAATTGGGGAATACACACATCCACATATAATATATTTTTTGGCGATCATCTCTATACATGAATACGTTCTCAACAAAAAAAGATAATTAACAAAAACAATTATTTACAAATCTAAATGTTAATCTTAATGTGTTTCTGAGTGTTTATTGAAAAAACAAAAGCCAAAAGCAAAACTATATCATATACAAACTTCCAGTTGTAATGCGTATTTTTGAATTCATTTGCATTTAGGACATGAGTAACAATAATTCATACAATAAATGTAAAAGCATGAAATGTAATTACAACTTCTTTTACTTAGTCTTGCTGAAAAACAAATCTAAAGTGTTTTGATAGTAAAGCTCCGCCAGCTTTTCCTTCGGTTCCTGCTTAATGCATGCAATTGCCTCTAAAACTTGCCTGAAATACAATTGATTAAATTATTTATAAGACGCAAAATAAGCAGAAAAGCTCACCCAATCTGACATGGTTCGTTACGTCCGTCAATCAACGTTTCTGCGGTCCACTTCTCTTTTCTTTTGACGGTTGGAAACTTGGTGGTCACATGTTTGTGACTAGCGTGCGAAGGACGTATACCACACCAAGGACAATCAGTTTCCAGCATTATCCGATCGTTGGGCAGCTGTCGCACAACTTCAACATTCTCATTCGTTTTAAGCGAGCAACCATTTACGCCTATATAAAGGTTATCGTATGTTAGGATACTCTTAGCCTCCTCCAACGTGCCAGTGAAACTGTGCACAACACCACCACCACAGGCTTTAAGCTTGTCTCGATTACGTTCTAAAATGGGC
Organism: Drosophila putrida; assembly: GCA_037043535.1. Lineage (NCBI taxonomy): Eukaryota > Metazoa > Arthropoda > Insecta > Diptera > Drosophilidae > Drosophila > Drosophila putrida. The sequence continues at coordinate 4,747,368 of JBAMBI010000160.1, read as the reverse complement.
ATGAAATCCTCTGAAGCATTTCGCATGTGCAAAAAGAGAGGCAATTGAAATTCTTCTGCTAAACTAAGCTGTTTCTCAAAGTATAACTGTTGTGTTTTCTTGTCACAAAAGCGCAGGCGATCATAGTCCAGACCACATTCACCGACTGCAACTATTTTCTCTGGATTTCCCTTAAGTCTGGAACGCAATTCATTGTAGTATTGCTCCGGATCCTTAACAAACTCCCCACAGCGAGTGGGATGAGCACCCACTGTCGTGTAAAGGCGCTCTGCAAGGAAAGTTTGAATACATATTATTTCCAAAATTTTAGGATTGTAACTTGCCATCCTTTGCCACCAGTTTTAAAGCTTCATCCACGTCGCTTAGGCAACCAGATGTTATTATTATCTTCTGTAATCCATGCTGCCACGCGCGTTCCAAAACGATGTTCAAGTCATCCGGGTGTTTCGTTGACCCACCATAGCATCCTCGGAACATGGGATCCGTTAGATTGGCGCCAATATCTGTGAATTACTGGTAAAATAGATTTTAAAGGTCCTATTCGCATTGGTATTTTGTATTTACCAATATATTTCAAAGCCATTCTGAAGTATTTCTTAGCATTCATCAAATTATACTGAAGAATTGCAACTGCTATTTATGGTGTAACCAATTTGAAGATGATTACACTTTTTACTAATGACTAATTCGAATTATTTATTTATTTATAATTATTGTGAAATTGATTTGGTAAACCGGCGTGTGTCGATTTCGTCAACCGACAAAATAAGGTATCGATAAGTTATTATACCAGGAGTCAGAAGAGCTGCCACCAGGTTACATATCGACAAGCCGCCACAATCTCCGACCATATGTTTGCCGCCAAGAGACAGTTTAAGTTAAAATTACTCCAATTTTTTATTTACTTTATTATTAACCTAATTTATATTTTAATATAATACGTGTGATACCAGAAACAGTTAAATCGTCAAGTAAGTGAAAGAACTTAACATGAAAAGCAAATACTCAAGAAATTCGTGACAAGCTACCCAAAGTTGGAAGGATGACAATGGTCATTCAAAAATAAAATTGTCACCCGATTGGGTACGTACGAAAAGCACCAGTTGGCGACAGTGTGAAAGTTTAATAAATAAATAATTTTAAAGGTACAAAATGAATTTTTTAAATAAATCAAAAAAAGTATAAACTCGATAAATTCAGGATTCTTTTAACATATCTTTCGTTTTTGTAGCCCTTCTGGGGGCCTAGTTCCTTCAATTGATGTAAAAAAATGCAGTAAGCTACGGTGGAGCAAGCTCGCAGTAGGAGACCCTGTATTTTTTGAGTGCAAAGCGTTCACTGTAGATTGTTTCAATTTCAATAAATTTCAATAGATGGCGCCACCACGAAGATGGTTCATATGATAAGCACAGAGAGCGCAAGCGTCTCTTCTTCCTTTTACCCGTAACATTGTTGATTGAATAGCTTCCGCGTTTACCATCTGATTTGAATGAAATTTTCAGCACAGGTTCGAACCATGGTGTGTGTTATTTGTCTAGACGCTAACATTAAAGGTACTCTTGTAATTTGACTTCGAAATGTTGTATTTCGATTTCCGGGGGGGAGCGTGGCAAAAATCTAAAACAAACTTGACAACAGATTATCACTAGACAAGTTAAGTTTTATAATGCCTAATAGTTCGTTTACGAAAATTATAATGATATATTTCAGTTGGCATTAGCCACATACTTTTTGACTGGTAAATAAAGAAAGATGTGCATTCTGCCTCCAGACTTTGTTCAAACATCACTGGATTTTATTTATGTTGGTACTGGAAGGGTAAATACCCCTGCAATCAGCTGACTATGTAAACGCTATAGAAACACTTCTCGTATTTCTTGCGTGAGAACCGAAAGATCCCAACTTGTGAAAATTAAGTATTAGACACCAAGGCTGTCAGGTGGCTGTCGATTTTGGCGCCATCCCTTGTTTTCTAGCGCCTTTTTTTTGGAACTACAAATTTCGTCGTGTAAACTACAAAAAGTGTTTAATCAAAAAGGCGGCGAGGTAAGGTTTGCTTTTGAATTCAACGTAAATACCAAAGTTTTTTCACAGAAAATTCGTGCAAAGTTTTAACCAGTTCGGTGAGCACAACGCTTTTTGCAATCCACACGGAAATGGCTTCATTAAATACCAAATTACTCAACGTTTTTAAATTTTTGATTGTTATCTTAAAATAAGTTTTATTTATTGAACAGTCGACACAAAACCTTAAATGAAATTAAAATTAACAAACCAAAATTTTAAGTTAATGAAATTCGGTAAAATACACTAAAACTTTAAACTTTAAACTTTGTCGCTTGTACCAGAAATCGTTAGGTAGTTAAGCCACCGAACGCAATCGATATATTAATTTTGATTTCACAAAAGCTTTAAATTTCAAAGGGAAATCGTGAAGTAACGTTATCGGAAAGCCGTTGGAGTGTCGAAAAATTAGAAACATTGCTATTTATTATTGCATAGCAATCTTGAATAAGGTAAAACGCAAAAGAGTTAAAAAAATAGTTTTTTAACAGGCTTAAGTTAAGAATTCTAAAATCATTGTAGTTTGGATTAATCTTAAATGGGTCCCATGCTTAAATCAATTTCCGTTTAGTAAGTGAATCCCTAATGTCAAATTTAACAATTCCCCAAATATGTTGCTGTCATTAAATCGTTTAAGTCACTGTAATGGTAAATCAATGCCAGGGAAAATTGCATTTGGAAATGTGCATAATTTCAACTAATTAGGTCGCTGCCAAAGCTGTTTATTGTATCGCAATATCACGCATTCCCCTTAAAATTTACTTCTAAATACATACATACTATATGTGTCTGCATAAATACGTAGCCGTACACTTAGCAACATATCAAGCCATAGAACCATATGCTAATTTCATATGTGATGTCATGTAAATAAATCGCAGTTTTGGTGCGTATTGTAACCCATTTGGCATTCAGAGTTCAATTGATTTAAATGCAGTGGCATTTACATTTACTACATTTCGTACGCTGTGGAATTTACTGAAAATGCAATTTATAATTTGAATAAAATTCCATTAGTTACTTTTAATGGATATTGTGGCTAGCTCACTAGATTGGTTGCTTTGCAGTGCGGGAGTAAACAGGGGATGGTCAGTTGCTTAATTGATTTAGTGGCAACAATTGTTGATGTATTTCCCCAACTAAGCATTCATACGGGTAATATATAGAGGTAATTTATAATGTAGTGCAATCGGACGATATAAACAGGTGACAGACCATGCAGATGCATGGTTGCGGTTTGCTTTAATGGCATCTGTATAAGTTGAATTTAAATTATGTTTTAATTTTAAATCGAGGCTCAGCATCAAAAATCAATTTCATGTATAGTATAAGAAATAAAATACAAGTTGTGGTTTAATTTAATGGACACATTTAGTAAGTTTATTTTCAGTTAATATTTTAAAAATAAGTACATTTTCTCATTATTTTCATATGCTTTTTGATTCTGTAGATACTGTGAGTAACAATAACTCGTATTTTTTTTGTTTTTGTTTGGGCTTCTAGTTTTTAAGTTTCATTATGAACAATCGAATTACGTACACAAATATATATTTCAAAATTTGATTCGCATGTTTAACAAAGTCTATAGATAATTAATTAATTTTACTTTTTGTTTGATTTTCTTTTTGTCAACGATTACTGAGTAAAGATACTGAGTACATAGATATAACTGTCATATGCTGATCGCCAATATGTTCCCATTTGTCGCTGATATTTCCTAGATAACTGAATAGATTTTGATACATGCTTTTAGGGCTTTCAGATTTGTTACTTGTTTGATTTAACTACATTTAATAACAACGTATAAACATATCTGGTAGAAATTATGTATACACTATATCCTTATGTTAAGCATGCCTTATCCTACAAATAAGTACATATACTTATATATTTTTTACTGGACGCTGATGGCCTCAACGCAACCATCCAAAGGATATAACAAATACGATAACCACAGCAATGCAGTCGCACTTTTTGGTTTTTTTCCCTTAACCAGCTAAACCATTTATTCAATTTATTACTGAGTAAATCATTATCGTTAAATATTATTTCATCACAATTCACTTTGCATCTGCCATATATTTATTTGATCATTTACAAAGCGCCCACGATTGGCGCGATTTTCCTTAGATTTTCGGTCTTTTCAATAACTTATATTAACTCCCACAAATCAAATATCAATTAGAAAACTGCTGCTTCACATTCACACACAAACTAACTCACACATTCGCAAATTGTAATTCGAGTTTATAAATAAACACCTCATGCTTCAGCCAATACTCATATTTAATTATTATTTTAAAAAGTTGAATTTGATTTTCTTTTTATTTTGGCGATAACCATGCACCCTGTATTATCCTTAAATTTCTCTTAAGCATTAGTCTGTTGTTGTAGTATCTTCTCTAATTGAAATCATCACAAACTATGCGGTAAATACGCACAACAAGGACAAAAATAAACATTAATTAGTACCTCACTTTGCATAATAAATTGTTCTGTTTATAGCTGCAGTTTTTTGTTGCACGTTTTCACTTTTCCTTTAGCATTTTTCGCTTGTGAAAATGGCAGAAAGCAAACTTCCTTAAATTGCTCAAACATTTCTATGCTTTGGTCTGCTTAAAAAGGTCAAAACGGGGAGCTACGTTCCTTCCCTTTCCCGCTCAAACAATCTGAGTGGCATACGCTATCAAAGAATACGCAACCTAGCAACGAAATCAACTTTTGCAACCACATTCAAATTGTGAGATTTTTGACATAATTTCTACATTTTTTTTTGCTTATAAACTACATTTAAACACTTGAATACATTGTATTTAAATAACTCTAATGCCAAACATTTTCACACATCTGTCTTACTTATGTCTATATATAAACAATCTATTTTTAAAGCTATCTCAACACGCTCGTAGATAAATGATTACGAATAATTGTACTTAAAAAAAACATAATTAACTTAGTCTTCTGACTCCATGCTTTACAGAGTTATTATTTTGTCATCAAAGGAACTATTTGATTTCGACTGATTTTCAAAGACAGTCGCATATCTTATAAATTCCACACACAAATTGCTATCTAATAGATAAATAAATGTATAACAAAATCAAACTGGCAATATAAAATCGTTTGTATACTTAATATTTGTTAATAAAGATGCACGTATTTTCTTACAGTTTTCATTTCCAGCGAAGCAAAAGGAGAGACTTTAAGATTATCAAAATGGCTTTAATTTAAAGTGGTCCCATGCAAGGACGTCGGCAGGGGAAGCCAAATGTCCCCTCCCTATTACATATGTACATTGTACATACCCGCGGAAAATCTACAACTGTTCGGATTTTCAAACAAATAGAAAAAGGCAAAAGTGCTCTGAAATCTGATAACTAAAAAAACTTGGATAGCCAGTTTTCGTGTTCGATTTTCTATCGGTTTTTATTTTTGAATGCAATTTTAACTTTCTTGTTATCTCGCCAGAACTAATTTTTGAACAAAGCAAATAGCAAAAATAAGTTTCTATAATGCGAATATTCAACAATTAATTGTTTAAAAAGTAAAAATAAACTCGAGTTGTGCTAGTAGAAACACCGAGAATTCTTTTGGTTGTTTTAAATTTTATTCTTATTTGAACAACGACATATTTAAAAAAAATACGTTAAAAACTTGTCTCCCCCATTTTGCTTAAAGCTGCCGACGCCCTTGGTCCCATTCAAACCATCCAAATAAAAATTAAAATATATTCTTATGTTTAAAATTCTGCAATCCCAACCAAATTCAGTTAGAGTTTGTATCGCTTTGAATTTTTCGACAGATATGAGAGCACATATTTCATCTTTACAGCGCCGGTGTAGTGTTATTAGTAATGATAATCCAACAAGTCATTATCGAACTGCACATTGATAATAATCAAACGGAACACCTAACAGTATCTCTAAGTACATTAGTGTAACAGCAAATTGAGCAACATAACTTATTGAATTTACGATAATCAGAATGCTTGTACTTATCTTATTTAAATGTTTTACTCTCGTAATTCACTGACATTTATTATTAATAATTGTCACTTATTATTATTTATATTAATTCTTAATGAGCGCATAAATTTATGCGCCTGATGTCACTTTTATTTGGCATTACTGCAAATTACAGTCATCGGATGCGTTGTTAATTTGCTGCTTGGTCTTGCGTGATGCACGGCGTATGAGTGATCTGTAAATTATATAAAACAATAAATGTAGTGAGTGTCATGAGTCAGATATAGATCTGTGTTGCAGTCACCTGGAACGTGGCTTTAATTTTGCCTCTGCACTGGTACTTGCCACATCGACAGCATCCACCAGATTCGACTTTTTGTCACCGCTTACTGCGGGACTATTCATGCGATTTTTGTCTGCAAGCAAGAAAAATGGTAAAAATGTCATTATTTGATATATTTTCAATATGAATTCAAATAGCTGGTTCATTTCAAAATGATCAAATAAGAGGTCTGCATTTTCGCAGAGTGTCTTACAATACGAAATTTCTTGGAATATTAATAACTATGAAAATCCAATTTCCAGGTAACGTTTCAGTGCGGTCGCCTTCCTTTTATTCGCAATGCTATAGTGGGAAACTCATCGAGCAGTAAAGGCAAAGAGGAGAATAACCGATATTCGGAATTTCTGGCTCCCCTTTTAATTAGAGAATACTGCCATATATGTTATATGCTTCCTGAAAGCCATGTAACCATGTAAGCAACTCTCATTTGCAAGGAATTATGCTGCGTCGATTTCTGGCGAATTCTGCGTAGTTACGTAAGGCAATTAACTGATGTAGGAAGTTTCATTTGGTAACAGAAGTCGGATAAAGCGCATAATATGGGGAAATGCGTTTCCCAGATGAGGTTCAGCTAAAGCTGTTTTTTGCATAGACACGATTTAAAGAAGATTTACGTTTAAATGAAACCACGATGAATGTTTAACTAACTTGCTTTTGAAGTTTCCTCTTTCAATGTAACAAGTATATGAACGTATTGCGTTTGTTCCCAAAAGTATAAAAGGCAAATGTTGTTATAAAGTTGAAATTTGGTAATCCCGTGGGGAAAACAAACTTTATGAGTTTTTAACGACAAACTCTAGACAATACATATCAAACGTATGTTGCATGTTGTTGCTATTACATTTCTTGCCATCAGTTTATAATCTGAATTCTAAGAATATGCTGTGCTCTAAGGTCAAAATATTCGATGAAACTGCGACTATTGATTAACTGACTCGATACCCATTTAAAGCGCTTTCAGCAAGACCGTTCAACCTGAAACAAAAGGTGTAATCTAGCATGATGATGAATAAATATTTAACAGCGACGACAGAGTGCGCGATAAAGCAGAAAAAATGCCGCTAATAAAATGGCTTAAAGTGAAGTTATTTACTAGACCAGTTACTCGTTATAGAGTTGTCGACTTTTGGTTTGAATATAAGTTGTTTCAGTATTTCATTAGCTGTAATGAGCTCATAAATTAAAACTTTCCATTTCGTCAGAAAGTGTGCATATAATGATAAAAGTAAAGTTACTAATGAATTTCTCAAGGGCTTTTCCTCAATTTAACCATTTGGTTCATCGGTTAAACGCACCCAAAGGAGCCGAGCACAAAATATTCTTTAAAATGTATAATTTCACATATTTTGTTGAACTTTTGAACCCCATAATATATGCATGAGAATATACGAGTGTGTACAGTTTTGTCAAGTGCAAACAAAATGGCTGCCATCGCCATTGTTGATGCTGTTCTTGTTGTTGTTTGAGGCGATGAAAATGCTGTCGCTGACACAAAACGCGCGAAAAAAGCCTCGAAAAGTGCTAGAATCATGGGAAATTCGAGTTTTGTGTGTCGCCTGGCCACACGCTGCGTAGTAACACACACACACATTTACAGTTCGAGAGTGTATCGCCTGTATGTGCGTGTGTGACTGTGTGTGTGTCTGTTGCTTTTTTGGCTTATTACACGCTTGTGCTACAAATGCACATAGTAAACCCATTCGGGCACAAAGGCAAACACACTTCCATATACATAGATAGAATATCCGAGCACTACGAGTAATAAGAGTACAAATATCACGACTGACTGTATGTGGAAAAGCGAATTCCCTCAAACAAATTGTGCACATGTGGCTTTATTTTGAGGCGGAAATATAACAGAAATTTAAATTACATTTTTACTTTTAATACCAAGTACGCATCAGTGCAGTGTTTTGAATCGCAAAGAGGAAAGTAGAGAGTGAGGTTTAATTATATCAATCAAGAGAATCATGGTTATTACAGAGAAGGTAGAAAGCAGAAAAGGATAAAGTAATAATATATACAATTTTAATACAGATTTAATGCAGTGTATATATTACGTAGGACTCAGCATAAATAGTAGTATACAAAGAATGTTTATACCTCCTTAGCAATTTAAAACTTGTAAGTAAAGTAAACTTATAGCCACAAATTTAGAAGGAATAAACAATTTTCTTTATTTTGACTACTTTTTAGCCATAGTACAGAGTATTTTTTGGTCGTACACACCTATCTTTAGGTACAGCAAATTTACTTATTTTATAAATTTTTTTTGTACTGCTTACAGAAAGGTTTTCATCAGGAGGCAAAAGGCGCGTTGACGGCTGCTGCAAATGGTTTAAAACGTAAGCAACTCTCCAGCTGTAAAGATTTTTGTTAAATAACATTGTTGCTGTGATACAAATACCCATGTGTGGCAAGTGTGGCATTCTTGGTACTACAAACGAGCATGTAAAAGTTTCAATTGAGTTACGGTTTCAGTTGGCTGACTGCGAATAAAACTTGCTTGCGGTTGCGTTGGCCCAAAAGCCACAGACCCAAACCACATTACGTTGCCGACTGACGACTGTCGTCTCGACATGTCTGGCAAGAGGGGCACTGGCAAGGGGCAAGGGTGCAAGGGGAAGGGAATTCATTTCTAGGCTAGGCAGACATGTGTGAAGAAGTGCTCCTTAGACTGGCTCTTTGGCTTTGCGTCTCACAAAAGCGCTTACGCGCCCAGCCATTTTTTATGCGCCATCACCCATACAGGCACATGTGTTTAGGCCATTGAATTGACACACACACACACACATATATATTCACTTACAATGGATATTAACTAACACACCTTAAATTGAAAATGATTTGTTTTTGCATTTACCGCAATATGTCAAGTACTTTTAAGGCAATTACTTGTTGTAGCCCCTGTCATGGCCTCAATTCGCGTGATTAACTGCTCAGACTAGATTTTTGAGGTAATGATTTGGATTTTGATATGGGTGGAATCTTTGTCTGCTCCCGTTCTCCTCGATCAGGTGTTGGCATAAAAGGGAGTGCTCATTCGACTTATGCACATATCTAATGCCATCCATGCTGACGTTTCTTTGTCAGTTGAGCTGACACAAGTATTTCAATTTGGAATTTGACCTTCAACATTCAGACATCAATAGAGCCCCCTCTATACCCCCCGCCATACACACACACACACACACATAAGCGTTGCTGTCATCGACAGTTGTTGCTGTCGACTCGGACAATGCTTGTCTCTATTTGGCCAAAAATAATTTACAAATTTGCCGCCTGTCGCTTTATTACTCACATTTAATGTGTCCACATGTATGTGTGAATATGTGTATGTGTGCGTGTGTGTGCGTGTGTGTACATAAAGCAAACAGCAGGCTTTACAAATTGTATAGCAGCATTTTGGGCGCACAATACAACTCGAGAATTGCTTGGACTTGAGCTGCCATTAAAGCTTTAAATTGCATTTAATTTCCACTCTCTTTTGCTAACGGGCAGCTTTGCACTTTATTTATATGACTTCTGTAAGCAGAAGGATAGGGAGGAGGGTCCAAGTTAAATTTTATCAAATGCCGCCAGCAAAACAATTAAATTATTGGCCAAGACACCGTTACAGAGTGAGGCGACGAATGGGGCTGAAGACGAGCATCCTAACAACTTTTAAGCACGGAAATTATATTCATTATTTTGTTGAAACCCCAGTGGGGCGTTGGGCGTTGGGCATGAGGGCGTGGCCGGGAGTAGTGCGTGCCACTTTGGCAGCATTAATTAACTGTTTATTTATATTTGTAACAGGCGTTGCTGGGAAAATTGAAAACTTCTTGTCTTCTTTAACTCGGCCATTTCCCTTTACACACACACACACACACACAAACACACACATATATATATTTATATATATACACCCACAAAACACAGACAAAAGTGCAGGAAAAAAGTTTTTAATGAGATAATATACCTGGGTGATGGAAATTAAATGCTTTTACGGCTAATTAGAAGGTCAAGATATTTACATAATTAATACACGTGCTGCTCAACTTTTGTCAGACTTGCGACGAAATCTTATTACAGTCTGAGAGTAGCTCAGCTTCAATTCTCGCAGAAAAGGTCAGTTCACAGTTAACAAGATGAATTTCCAATTAATTATAGTCCGAGCTTAAATTATAAAACATTTTCTAAGATAATCCTCTTAAGTGGCAACATTTGCAATTTAAGTACATCAACAATTTGTATAAAAACACTTTAATTTTTATTACAAAATGTAAATGAATGCAAATGTAATAAATTTATTAAATATATTAGATTGAGAATGATGTGTACTTATTATACAATTCATTTTAATACCAATTTCATATTTTTTAAATTTAAATACAATTGGTAATGCATTATACCGGGCTCAATCAAGTGAATTTTAATTAAACGATAAATATGCTAATTTTCAACGTCCGCTTGCATATTAAAAATGTATTGGAAATGTCAGAAATCCGTTTTGATTATTCACATTTTTTTCGCAATTAAAATTTTACGAAATTCTTGACAGCAGGAAATTGATGCTGTAGGAACTAATTGTTTGTTCGACTACAGGAAATATCCTAATCGAGCGCTTTTCAGCGTATTTGTTGTGCGTCAAAGATTTTTAAGAAACTGGTCAACTATTTCGGAAATTATCTGAGATATTTGCACAGGCAATGCTAAGATTTTTCAAGTTTCCACTTGTACAAAAAAGTCTGCTAAAAAAGAATTTCTAACTTATTTTCTTATACTTTTTCTTTGTCTTTTTTTTCTGTGAGTTGTTCTTGTACTTCTAATTTGTTTTTCTTCATTTTTTAAGTCCCTCTTTGTATTGCTTTGCCGCACGATATGAGTATAAATATAAATAATGAAAAGGGCTTGTCTTGTTGAATTCTCATCCCTTGATAACATGAACTGAACAGGGTCTGGTTGTGCCTTTATTATTACTTTTCTTTTATGTTCATTTGCCAAATTTTAACAATTAATTTGGGTCAAATGCAAAAGAAGCCGCCGTACGACAAATGCCTGGAATGGTAATTACACTCAATTAGCCAAATTGTCGACAATTTGTCAATGTTATGTACACGTTTTGACAAAACTCAATTCCATTTCTACTAATTGCAAGCTGATTTCAGGTAACACGAGACAAGAATTGCTTGTAAATGAATTAAACAGGTGTGCTGCTTACAACTTCAATTGAATATGTCATATTTAAAGCATAATTACCAAGATTAAATTTCGTAATATAAATTTGCAATTACCAACAGCAGCAATTGTGGAACAATTGTGGAAATATGTATTTATTATGATCTTCCCCAAGTATATAAACCACTGATACATATACGTAGTTTATTTACCCGCACATAATGTGCTTAATTATTGCATTAATTGCATATCGAATTTTCATTTCGCATTAATTCCTTGGATTACAGCGTTGCGTCGTCTGTTTACGGTTGCATTGTTCGGTAAATTTTCAACTTCTCCAGAAAACTCAATAAACTCAATAACTCCTAATTTTTCATTCAATCAGCCAGATTTCAGTTATGAGATATGAGTGAAGTACGTAGATGAATGCATCTGCAAGATACTCGATGAGAGCAACCAACGGTAGTCAACGGATACTATCGTACTTTTACTTTGCAATCAAGTGGCAAATTGATATTTGAAACTGCTAAAGGCACAAAGGCATTTTCTGGCAGACAAGTTCGAAATTATTTCCGCTGTCAGTTACCGGCTGGCAGAAGTTGCAACTGTTGCCGTTTGTATGTCCATTCAATGTTTAATAAAAGGTATAAAAGGCTCCACTTCAAAGCAGATTAAAGAAAGCAAGAACTACAATGGTGATATAGCCATTCATGATGACTATAAAATGACTTTGCAATCTCTAGGGCATCTACTTGTCGTGCATACCACTGAATTCTGACCTATTGAATTCAATTACTGAGCAAGTCAAACAGATTGTCAGTGTCGCTGTTTGTTTTTCCTTCGTCATATGAAAATCAATGATGAAGACTTTATAAATCCAATGTTGTTGTTGTTGTATGTAGTTTATTATACCCTTTCAAAGAGTATTATAATATTGATACGAAATTTGTAACACACTGGAAGAATATATATTGATTGATGATTAATTAGGCTGCTGAGTTGATATAGTCAAGTCCGACCGTCAATCTGTTTCCAGTTCCTAAGCTAACTAGTCGAAGATGTCTCCGTCAGTTTGCGGAAGGCAGTGTACTATATAAGCGACTGGATCGGATCGCCTCGGATCAATACATTAAAGGTGATTTTAGATTTTCTCATATGAGCTACAAAATGCTAAATTCAAGTATGGTTTTTTATTTGGTTCTTAGAAAATATTTTTTATTTGTGTTTCTGTGTATGACAAACTGTTTTCTTCCTTAATTGTAGTTTGAGTAATGTTTTATTAAAAAATTGTATTAAAACGCTTGTGTAATGTGACAAATTTTGGTTGAAATCGAGTATGTCATAGAGTTGCTCCAAATTAAATCAACTCATAGTGAAAGTAACTTTTCTTTCTTTTCTCGAGATATATCTATATCAAGCTCGCAGATTGTGTAGCTAACTCGTACTTTCAACTATGTACATTCTGACTAATCAGTCTAAAATTCGCTTTTAATATTAACAACAGATTACGTATTTGTAGTGTCTTACACATTACAACTAACGTTGTTAGAGAACTGACTACTATATCACTTAATGGTCATTAGTCGACAGTTGAATGCAGGTATTAAGGGCTTTAAATCTACATCTTTATGTATTTATATCTTTTTTTTCTATGTTTCTGGATGAGGAGTACTTACTGCGACTGGAGGATGCGCTGACGTAGGCGGAGGAGCGTCGCTTGAAACCGCTGGGCGCTGCCTCCCCGCCCGCACCGCCTGGGCCACCACTGCCACTGCTGGCAGGCAGGAAACGGGAGAGGGAGAGCAGGGTCTTAAACAGTTCGGTGACGTTGGTATCCTCCTTGGCTGAGCACTCGAGCACCTTGGCCCTGTAAGGAAAGGAAAAAAATAACGAAATAAAAGTACAGGTTACTGCCAAAACTATGCATAAAGAGTAATAAAGTTTTTAGACCAGTTGCGGCTTGAATATATTACGTATACGTAATGCGTATGTAGGCCAACCCTGAAATAATGACGCGAATTTACATTACATGGCAACTTTTGTACAGAAAGCAAAACCAAAAATGAAATGTTAGTCAAATTCTTCAACATTGAAAAAATGGACGAAAAAACATTAAAAAAAATACAAACGAGTGTGCAACTTAAAAACCTGAAACTTTGACCAATGGGCAAAGCAGTTTGCTCGACTGGCAGATGCCCTCTAAATAATGTGTAATATCCTTCAAATGCCAAACAGTTCTCCATATATTTTGACTCTCTGCCAGACCTAACTTCATGTTGTATTACCATAGGGTATAACAAATGCAACAAAATGTTCACTTTACAGCATGTTCGTGGCACACATCAACGGTGGTGGAGAGGTTTTTTGTGTGTGTCACAACCGGATAAAGCATTCAATGACAGCAGGCGACAGGACACGAAAGGGAATTGTGGCAGCAACAGGGGCACGACAACAAACTGCTGCCAGACGACTAACGATGCCTTTAAATGGCTAAATTAGTCGTATCATGCATTTAGCCAGAGTTGCGTACAGAAAGTAGTCGACAAGTTGGCAAGTTGGCAAGTGGACTAGTTGGTATCTTGGCCAGTTGAGCAGTTGGCCAATTGTTGGTTTGCTGTCAACAGCGGAAACAGCAACTTGTAAAATGAGTCAAATGCCACAAAACATACAGTTGTTGCAACAGGAAACCTGGGCAACACAGACCCAAAGTTTTTGAACTTTTCGAAATTAATTTAACAGGCGCCAATATTTATTTGTATCTTTAGTAGCATTTTCCACTGATATTTGCTGCATTTTATTTAAAGACTGGCAAAATGAACTATGAAATATTAATGCCATAAGTGCATTTGCAGTAAATCAAAGTGTGAGCTTATTTGTTTATTATTGTTTTGCATTAAAAATCAGTGAACTGGCAAATATTAAAATAATTTTCAGTTTTTCCTTTTCCACCTCTCTTTATAAATAAACAACTTATACAATTGCAAACATGCCAACTGAGATAAATGCACTTTGGGCTTTGCATTCGTGAAGCGTTTAACCGCAGACAGACACGCAAGCAACAAATTGCAAAGCTCTTGCCACTGCAACAGCTACAGCAACATCAACAGCAACGGCAACTGCAACATTTTAAGAGCCACGGAACACAGAAAACAGAAAGCCCCAACCACAGAGGCTTCTACCACAGGGAAAAAAGTGCAAAGTTGGCACGTGAAGTGGAAATGTGTGATGAGCAGTGGCAGTTGCAAGGTCCACAGAGGGAGAACGGGTAACTGGGGTATCAGGGGTAACAAGGCGTTGCGTTGGTCAGGTGGACACAGGCGAAAAGTTCAAGGTGCGTTTCAGCCACACCATCAATCTGCTTAAATGTTTAATCCCACAGAGATTTGTATATATATTTGCATATACGTCTATATATGTATACACATACGTATATGTATATGCGTATATCTTTGTTTATTTAAATCTATGTGCACCTTGTGCGTGTGCCGAGTGCGTGTGCTTATATAATTATACTCTATACCCATTGAAAGTTGCTGAAAGGTAGATAAGTGTATCCTCTGCAATATAACTAATTGCGTTGTTGGTTCTGAAGAAGTTGATTGCTATATGTAATTACCAAACCAGGTAACGAAACAATCCACCAACTCATCTACTTACTGGGTAACTCACACCCCTCACTCCCCACTGAATCCTTCTCAACTTGCCTTTAAACAAGTTGATACACGCTTGCTTTAACAGCAACACGAGCCCTTCAGTCTTTTAATCCGACCTGCCTCTGGCGCATGAAATTATGGTAAGTGTGGCCACCACATTACCCACATTCGGGAAGCAAATCCACCTGCCCGAGTCCCCTTCCCACGTCTGCCACTCTCCCTTTCCATTTTACTGTTGCTGTTGCCACGCTTTTCACCTGTAAGTGATTTTTATGTGCGTGCAGTTTATTAAGGATACAATTATGTGTATGTTTCATGTTCTCAAGAGGTAAATAAGCCAAAGTGGGCAACGGAAACGGAAATCAATTTTCAATCATGTTGACAGCAAAGTTCTGGAAAGATTGTCACTCTAAGACCTTAACATACATCTTAAATATTCAAATATTTTATTATCAACTTTGCAATTATGCTTTACATCCGAGACTGTCTAGAGTTGTTTATGCTAAAAATTACGAAGACTTTGCATCAATATAACATGAGATTAAAAGTTTCCAAGGATGAAAGTATTCTTATTTTTAGAGAACAAAGAGCTTTCATCTTAAAATGAAAAGAGTTGAAAGCTTGGGAACTTGGAAAAAACATTGTGTATTTTATATTTTTGGGTAAAGACTTCATGTTTACTTTGAGAGCAAGTCTGATTTTAATACATACTTTGGGACTTTTCAGTTCATTTCTTGATTACTTTACAGTATGCCTGCTTTATTAGATATTCCTAGCAACTTACATTAGACAATATTAGATTTCATTTAGACTGTATCATAGAAGTACGTTAAACCAAAGTATCCTTGTTTTTATTTCTAAATTATGGGCGCTTTAATTAGATTCTTTTGGGTCAATAGACTAGAATAGTAAGGATACTTTCTAATCCAATTCTTTTTTAGAGGGTGCTGCGAGTTTTTCAGATACATTAAGCATAGACAAATGTGCAAGTAAACTGTATACTTGAAATAAAGATTTAGATGAAATAATTTCTTTCTCAGCAACTGCTTAGAATTCTTGAAAAACTGAAATGTTCAGTGAGTACCCAAAGTATGGAGACTTGAGAACACTAAAGTATTAGTTGAAGGACCTTTTACTTATGCATATGCATGAATCCTTGTCACAGTCTCACAGTTTCAGCATCATTTTAGACCGTTTAGAATGCAAAGCGCGTTTTTGCCCCCGTCGAGTGCATTGAACGGCCTTGTGTAGAAGGAAATATCAATTCAAAATGCTTTTGAGAGCAGCAGCAAGTGCGTGGCAATTAAAGTGCATTCTACACAGTGTCTTCTACACAGAAGAGGACAATCAATAGAATTTGTTGGGCTGCCCAACTAACAAACTAAGGGGGTTGTCTAAATGCAATTTTCGCGTCTTGTTATGCCATTGCAATGTTGAAAAACATATTTTCCAGGCGCTTACGCTAACAAATGAAATTTAACAAGAACCAAATGATTTTGGCAGTGGCAACTAACCAACCGGGTCTGACACGCCCACATTTTTCCACCTCATGGCTGGCAGTCACGCTTTTTGTCGCTTAATTTCATTTGTTGCATTTAATTGCATTTGTCGGCTGCAACAGCTGCTGCTGCTGCTGCTGCTGCTTCTACGGCTGCCATTTGGGACAGGCACCTATTCGTGTTGCAACTAAGGTTCACATTTGTTTCGCCTGCAAAAATTTATAGCCCATTTTATTGCGCTTTTTGCTGTGTTTGCTTTTTGCTTGCCATTACTTATGAAAATTGCTGCTTTGCGGTTTTTGTGACGCTTTCATTATGTAACTTTTAGCATAGTCGTAATTGCAGTTTTTATAACATTTGCATTTTGTGTACTCGATTGAATGGGAAATTAATGCAATTAAAGCATTTGAGACTTAACTCACCTGAGTCGTGGCAATTCGCAGAATACCCAATCAGTGACCTCCTCCTGCCTGACCTCTCTATGGGAGCTGGCCAGGTCGGCTTTGTTGCCAGCTATGACAATGGGAATGTCCTGTAGATAAAGAAAAGAGATGAGAATTAGACATGCTATGTTAGCTCTGAAGAAGGCATTTTCTGTGGACTAAGCTGCAGCGGATTGTGCTTTGAAGCGGGCTGAAAGCCAAGCTGCTAACAAAGCAAACTCGGCTATAATTGACACTCACGCACAATGGCAGCACAGCGAGAGCGGAAAAACAACACAAAAAGCAAGCTAACGACAATAATAAAAACAACAACAGCAACAACAATAACAACAACCACAACAACAATGGATTTGTGAAAAAAGCAACCAGCGTAAACCAACCAAATTCAGAGGCCAAAAGACATGGAACAAGTTTTAATTTTTAATTGCTTTGGGGCATTGAAATTGGTTTACATGGCGCATGAGGAATTTTTCTCATATTTTTTTCATTCAACTCGCTCCAGCTGTGCTAATTGCATTCAAAATGCAAAGCGAGAAATGCCGTGGCGAGAACTCACCTGAAAGTCAGCACGCTGCTCGCGAATCTCCTCAAAACATTGCTTAACACACTGAAAACTGGGCGCGGATGTCGTCGCATAGACCAACATAAAGGCGTGGGCTGTCGCAATGGAGAGACGTCGCATGGCGGGGAATTGCATGTCACCGGATGTGTCTAAAATGTCCACCTACAATAAGAAACAAACAAAATTTCAAATACGTATGTGGCAAGTAAAGCATAAAATGAAACAAAATTAAACACAAAGGATGCAAATAGTAATTTATAGAGTAAATATGTGTAAAGGTCTGACATAAATTGATCGATCAGCAGGCCCATAGCCCTTTAATATTTGAAATACATTCCATCATCATGTATACGCCATGAGCCCTACGCTGCGGTTATGCTTTTAATATTATTTTCTCTATCGCATTAACCCTCAAACCATAAACAGTTTGATTTTAATGCCATAAGTTTGGCAAAAGCATATTTCGTCTACTTCATGTTTCCTGACGCACAAATACTGCAAGCTTGTACACAAAATTGAATTTAAATTTAAAATCCGAGGTCGATATACAAATGCAAATTCAAAATTCAGCAATCCTTATCTTGTTAGTAAGTTTATGGGCAAATTCATTTCATAAATTGATTTCATGCTTCTGTTGCCGACGGGAACGCAATGAAATCGAATAAAAGGTAATTGAACTAAATGGATTATCGGACAAACCCAAAAGAGGGTTTTTTGGCTATCGAATATTTTAAATAGAACCACAAAACATCTGAAGAAAAATAACCAAATAAAAAAAACACGTTCCGCACGAAATGTTAATTGAAAATCTAGAATTCCTTTTATTCCGAAAATGATTGAGTTCATTAAATTTCTGCTTTGTAACTATGTAAATTGCTAAAATTAATCAACAATACTTTATGTTTATAAAATAATTACAAATTTGTAATATTAAAAGTTCATTTTGTCATATTAAAAACAATCTGAGCACTTAATTTGAGGCTGTCGTTGTTATTGTTGTCTTTTATAAGCTCTAATCCGCTTTAGTCTAGAACTGGCATTAAGATCCAAAAACTGCATTAGGCAAATCTGAGAAAATTGCCATTTAACTTTGAATTTAATTTAACTTTGTCAATGACAGCGAACCCAGAACCTAGAACTCACACAACACAACACAACAAATGAACCGTGATTGGCAGACACACACACACACACAGAAGAGGAAGAGGAATGATGTCAAGGGAGATATGTAGATATATCTCGATAGCGATGTCGTTCAATGCTCAGTTGATGCCAACTAATCCCAAGTGTCAGCATCTGTTATACATAAATACAGTATTTTCCACGGTACGCATTGTTCCCCAGACAGTCGAGCAGTCAGAGAATCAGTAAGTGAGTCAACTCAGACTCATTGTCAGACCTCTCCCACCAATTGGCCAACAGCCGCAATGTCAACAACATACAAAAGCTGAGCATTTAACGGCGCGGCGTTGGTTTTTAGCGACACCCAACTGACACATTTATGCGGCAGGACTCTGGTATCCCGAGATGAAGCTGGAGGGGTCTATTGTTCGGTTCGGTTAGAGGCCATTGTTCGGTAATTTGTAGCGCATTGTTGCACTACCATGACCGTTGGTCAAGTAACTTTATTAAAAATGCGCTAAAATGTGTGTAAACTGGGTACACAGATTTCTGTCCAAGGCCATTCTTTTGCATTGTTTATATACGAATATTCCAGCTGCGTTGACACAAAATTGCCATTAAGGCCGCGCTGTTGTGGCCACAAAATGCTTAACGCTCATCGCCCAACTTGTATTGCCGTGTAATGCGCCTACAATTTGATGGGCGTTGGCCACAACCGCAGCGGGTTGCAACAACCCGAACGAGCAATCTGTTAAGCGCAACCTCAAGTCCGGGCTTTTAGTTGGTTGCTCCACAAGTTGTACTTTGATTGATGCCAGACAAACATAGTTGGAGAATCGCACATTAAATTGAGTTGGAGGAAGCAGAGTACGAGGCGTATTGGCAATGTTAAGTATACGCATGTTTGCGGCGTGTAAATTCAATCTAATGCTTGACATATCGGTTCAACTTTTAACTAACAACAGAAAGTATTAATTGCAACCCGGATAACAGAGCTTCAGGCAGCGTTTGGTCAGAGTATCAAGCGTTAAAATGAAATTAATTAAAACAAAAATTCTGCCGATGATGACATTGACATTGTCGATGTTGGCAAACGACGCCACCACCAGGGGTGTCAGTGTCGCCATTGCTTTCACCGTCGCCCTCAACGCAGTTTAGTCAACATCAATTTGGCGTTCGTCCTGCCATGGCAACCAAAAGCAACAACAGCAGCAGCAGCAACAACAAGAAGGAAACACATAGAATGTGAGAGTGAAAGAGAGAAAATGAGATAGAGAAGGAACATCATACCTATTAATCAACTTTTTGTTACAACTTTTTGCGGCGAGTCGACGTTGTTTACTGTGTCTGTGTCTGTCCCTGTCCCTGTCTCTGTCTCTGTGTCTATGTTGGGGGCAACTTTGAAAACAGCGAATAATCAGCTCGTATACCAAGCTTGAAGGATGTGCCATCAAAAGTAAGTTGGCCACACTGGCATCTCTGCCTGGCGTATACCCCATCAAAGCAGATAATATCCATAACATGTTGTGCATCCAGGCGTACATGAGTGTGTATATGAAATTTTGAAGTTGCTGTTACAGTTTTGAGGCAGAGCGTGTAAATTTGATTAATGAGAAAGCCTGTCTAACTGCCTTGTCTCCCTGTTCCAAGTTATAAGAATGTGCAAAAGGAGACGTCTGAAGATACACTATTAATCCATTTGCCTATCATTTAACCATTTTAGCATTTTACATATGCTCAATTTGCGTTTCTAGCACTTAAATGTTTAATCAACTTTTGTTATGGCCGCAAGCATAATCAGTCTCCCTCTTTCCTGTTCCCTGTTCCCTGCTCCCTGTTTCCTGTTGTTAAGGAATCAGCTTAGAACTTCCTACGCACATACACGTGTCGGAATTATAAAGCAAGTCTTAACTTTGGCTAATAACTTGGAACAAGCTCATATCCGTATGTGGCACGCAAAATAAGTCTGTCGAGCTTATACTCGAAATGTAATCATGATGTTAAAACCACTTGTAATTCAGTTGGCTACCAACCGACTAAACATCTCAGTTGATGGCCAACATGAGCTGCACTTTGCAATTGACCGTGCCCACACTTGACCACAGCTTTGATTTAATTAGTGGTCCACTTCGAATTACATGCTGGCATTTAAGACACGCACAACCAACACACACATTTAAACAGTTACCATAAACATCCCTACAATTGCATTATGAAAGTACAACTGCAACAAGAGTGCACTCAGGAAGCATCAACTGAGAGCCAAATAACAATTCTACATTCCTGGTAAAATGTCCCAACCGGTTGTCACTTCAACCAGCAGCAATAAGAATAAAAAATAAAACAAATTACACATAGTTCTATTAATGCCATCGAACAAATACTCTTTGGGGAGGAAAATTGTGTTGCCTTTGAGGCAAGTTTGAAAAAGACCTAATAAAATTGAATACAGAAAAATTAAACTTTTCAAAATGAAGTGAAAACTTTAAAAATAATTTAATAAAATATTTGTCTGTCAAAATAAAGAAAAAAATGCCGGCCCTAAGAGCTAAAATAATAATAAATTAAATGATATGAATATCGCATTTGAGTAAAAATTCGAAAACTTATTGAAATAATTCAATAATCTGTATAGATTTTTAGGAGATCGGCTTCAAGCCCAACCAATAGAAATCTTGGAGGTTCTTTAATGTAGACTTGTATAGAGAAATATTAATTACAATTTATATACATACTTTGAGTTTGAAGAGTTTTAAATTAAATTAAACTCAACATTTATTTAATACTTTAAATTTATACAATAATCTCAAAATTCTTTCTGACAGAGAGAACATTATTTAAACAGATATTGAAGATAATAGATAACATTTAGAGATAAGTATTAATAAATCTACATCATATTTGTATAAATGTGATGTACAAATTGTGCAAGCTTCACTCTATAGTTAGACATGCCACAATTCGTGAGCTGTTACATTAGTTAACTGTGGAGTAACCTTGCTTGCAACACACATTACATATTGCACTACACATTACAGGCTTGCTTAGTTGCACTAATGCACGCTGGACACAAAAGGTTGACCTCCGCTTCCCCATACATATCTGTGTGTGACCCTTTGGTATATTACTTACCTTTAATGTGACGCCGCCCAGGTCATATTCACGATTGTAGAGATCCTCGACGGTGGCACGATATTTGTCCGTGTAGGTCTTGAATAGGAAACGCTTTAGAATAGAGCTTTTACCCACCCCCGCACCACCCAGCAACACGAGCCGAATGCGTTCCAGGTCCGCCATTTTGTTGTTCTGATGTGAAAAGTGTTGTTGCTGTTCTTGTTGCTGACGGTGTTGTTGCTTGTGCTTGTGCTTGCGTGTTGCCTACTTAAGAGCGCAGTTTATAAATCGTTTGTCGTTATATAAAGTGGTATTTATGTTTGTCTATTGTTGTCGCACAAATTTCTCTTTCGCTTGCTTTAAATGTCCGGCTATTTGGGCGATAATTCACTTGTTATTATTGTTGTGATTCATTGTACTTTCACTCGTACACTTCAACTTGAATTTCGTCATTATATACGTGAATTTGCTTAGAATCAGCCTTAACTTGGTTGTATTCTGTTTGACTTGAGCTATTAAATATGTTGAACTTATCGGCAACACTTGCCGCTCTGGCTTAATAACAACAGCTTAAACTTCCGTTTTGTAACTTTGACTTCCGTTTCCGCTGGACGAGATGTGTGCGTGGTGCGCTGTGGATACAAAACGAAACATTTTAAAGTCAAACTGGATTCAAAAGTGTGCAAAATACAGAAAGGGAAAATTGCGAGGGTTGTTGCCTAGAGCAACGCATTAGACGCAGCACAATGAGGCAAACTCTGATTTGGATTTCCATGGCACGTAATTTGTGTTTGTGCTTGTTTTGTGGGCTTTTGTTTATTATTTTATGATAATTGCAAATTTTGGCAGTTGGCCAAAATCGGTAAAATCAACAATAACAACAGCAACAATTTTGCGCAGCTGTGTTAATCTATCTATGAAAATTGCAGCGCCCTTTTTCAGTTATTTGACTCTGCCAATGCGAAATGTGTATTCAAATATTTCTCATAAATTGCTAAAAGCTACAACCTACAAAACTTCAAACAAATGTATCTCTGTTTATCTATATGCATATGTATCCGAGTGTGTCTGTGTGTGTTTTGCCGTAGCTGTAATCATAATCTGTGTTCTCGTGTTCACAGGAATATGTTCGTTGCAGGCAAAGGATGCATCTACATTTACAAATATGATGAACTTAAAAATGTGTGCACGATTGCAAATACAAATACAATTTCACCTTGATAACTTGCATATATCCTAAACAAAAATGTGGCATTAGCTGTTTCACTTTCCCTAATAATATGAAACTCTAACAGACGTGTTTTACAAATCTCCAGAGACCTAAGTAATCCGAACAACTAATGATTTCAAAAGTCAGTAAAATTGTTGATAGATTTGATACTGTATAAAGTTGATTGAATAATATTCAAAAATATTTGAAATCAAATAAAAAAGTTTATTAAATACACTAATACATATATACTCTAATACAATTACTAGTGTACTTCCACACAACACCTGAAACTTAAATCACACTGAAATAGTGAATGAATCATTTTTATTATTTTACCAAAAAGGTTGTTGAAATATTAAATACATTAATTTCAGCCCATTTCTGTGTCTCTGAAAATGTGAAGAACACCAACATTTCTATTTAATGGTTTTTAATGCTATCCAAATCTCTAAAGATTATTAAAGCACTACTTGTATACTCGAATGTTATACATTTGTAAAATATACTACAAGTTTTTTTTACTTATTTTATTTGTAGATATTTAATTAATTTTTGTCAAGTGAATGGCTTGTTGAGCTTTCCTTAAGGCTAATACTATGTACATTCTAGTGTCTATCAAATTAAAATAAACATAGTGACCTAAACTGAGTTGCTCAGCTAATCGAAATACAGGGTACAAGGCATAATAAACTCAGATCAATGGATGACCTCACATACTCTTACAGTTACAAACAAGTGGATGCCATTTGTGTGTAGAACTTTGTGACTCTTATGCCATGGGGAAAAAAGAGTAGCAAAACTTGACGGCAAATTGCAAATAAACCTTCAGACAGCAAATGCTTTGTGCATCGGCACAGAGTTAAGAAGCCCAAAGCTGGCAACCTCTATCAAGCTGTTTGCGTATCTGTGTATCTGTATCTGTATCTGCATCTGAATCTGTCTGCATGTTTGTATATGTATTGCTATGTAATTCACATGCTAAGTGCAGCAGGCAACTCAATTTGCTAGTGGAAAGAAGCACATTGAAGTTGTTTCTTAAAGCTGTTCCAGTCAGCGTTGGTAGCTTTACGATGCTGTCAGATACCAGTGCACCTTTACGAGTACCTGATGCTCGGAAAAACCAGATACCGAAGCTGATGCTGATGCTGAAGCTGATGACGATGTGATGCTGTTGTTGGCAATATTGCTGGTACCTGTCTAATTGCAATAGCAACGTGATATAATTACGTTACTGGGAAAATGCAATTTGTTGCAATCAAGTGCTAAGATTGAGCGACAGTTGAGGCCAACTTGACGGCTCCATGGTCTGAGAATTTCGATTATGTTCGTAACAGTATGCCAAAGTGTTAATTACTCACAAAAAAATGCAAATAGTGCTGTTGATGGTATTAAATAACAAAGAAAAAAAAACACATACATGTGAAAATGTACTAAACTTTTCTGAATTAAATGCCAACAAGTACAGATACTCGTATATAGATGCAAGGTCGTTAAATTGGCATTGTTGCTTTCAAACATCGCCACTCGAATAACACCGTACAAGTTGTCACATGAGTACCAGGCAATTGTGGAAATTGAAAATAGTTTAGCCAAATTCCATGTAAAAAAGCTGTTACCAAGCAGACAACACAAGCTGCAATTGCAGCTCCAGCAACAGCAACTTCAACTGTATCTGTGTATCTACCTGTATGGGTGTATATATTTTACCACTGTGCATGGCAATTTATATGAGAAAGTTGTCCACACGAGCAACCTGGATACGAGTTAGTTGGAAAATTACAAGGGCTTTGCAAATGGATATGCAAATTGGGTACTCGTTTAACATTGTGTTTATGATATTTTATGCTGCAGAGTAAATATAAGCATTTCCTCAGAGTGTGTTTAGTCAATCTATCCTGCAGTTTGTCTGCAATTAAAGGGTATAATAGTGTAAAGAGTTAACTCTTTTAATATCTACATGCAGACTGTATATTTGTAATGGGCATCGATGTTTATTTTATATATCGATATCGATATCAATATCAAAATTGAGAATAGCATGAATAATAATTATTACAAATCAAATTTTATGTTAATAGCTTATCTAATCTCTTATTTACTTACCTAAAAATATCATAAATACCTAACTATTTCTTAGTATAAGCATTTCCTCAGTGAATGTTTAGTCAGATAGAGTGAAACCAATGGTTACTTTGGGGTAAACACAAATTCTTTTCATTTCCATCTTAAATCTTGCTTGTATAACCTCTGTTTTAACAATATCTATCTATCTCTCTATCTATCTATCTATCTATCTATCTATCTATCTATCTATCTATCTATCTATCTATCTATCTATCTATCTATCTATCTATCAACTAAGTAAAAGAGGGGCACCTAACTGTTCAGCACACCTTGCATAACTACTTGTTTAATTAATTTTGTCTAGTTTTTTCACGTCCAAAACTAGTTATGAGCGCTGTGAGCCATGTGACTTAAAATGCATTATTTTATTTGCATTTAATTTGCGATTGCTGATGAAAAAAGGCTGCAGGTGAAGGCGTAGGCAATGCATATGTTTACTTTGAAAGCAAGCGGATAATTCATGGAATTATCTGTTTGTTGTCCTTGTAAATATAATGATAATAATATTTATTAAATTGAAATTAGTTTCAGAAGGGCTTTTAGTAATTTGATCGAATTACATTTTCCCCAACAATAATATCGAGTTTAAACTTAAAAAGAATTAATTCAATATTATGCTGCCCATACAAGTAGACAACACTTTTGCTCTTACTTCTGCGAGAGCACATCCTTTGTCATGCTTTTCTACAATATATACAATTTTAATTAAATCTACTAGGCCTACACTTTTACACACCCACACACATACACTCACTCAGACAAAGTGAACAAGATAGCAGCTGTGCAACAACAACAACAATAAGAAAAAGAACAAGAACAATTGTAAATTCCTGGACTGAACTTTGTATATATTGTTGTCGCCATCCATTCGCTTTACATTTTAAAGCAACTTGAGGTTCAGAACTTGAATTAATTTTTTTTGTATTTTATACAGCCAAAAGATTTCCCAAATAAAAATATGACTGTTGTTGACATTTCTGCTGCTTCTTCTGCTGCTCTTTGTGGGACTATGAAGTGTAGTCGTATCTTTTTCTGGGTTTCGTCCCTAAAACTTTTACGATGCGTGTAATTTTTGGTTGTTATTTGTTTTGTTTGCCTGTTCGAGTGAAAAGTGGAAAGTATAAACCAAATGGAAATTTCCCATTTTTTCTCCCCTTTCTATACAACCAATTTATGTCTGTAGAAAATGTTTTTTCTTATTTTTTTCAATCGCACAGACTCGAGTTTTATTGAATCATATGTTTTGCAAATTGAACAGGTTGTGTTTAGGACTATTTTTATTTAAGATGAGATGAGATGGCTGACATTACTCGACACGGCATCGTTTGAAATGTCATCAAAAGCACATTTGTCACTCCAACCACAAGCAACAGCAACAGCAAGAGCAGCAACAACAGCAAATCATAAGATGAACAACAACAATGAAGCTGCACTCAAGGCTGCTTTGTGTGCAAGACTCGTAATGTCAACGCATATGACACGATAAAAACCGAGAACTGAGGCTTAAAAACTCACAACAGACACAAACAAATAACAACTAGTTCTCGAAGGGATCAGAGAGATATATACATATATAAGGAGAGACCATTTGACATATATGTGTATGTAAGTACTTTGGCCTGACCATGTCTCATGGAGTCGGCAGCTGACACAAAGTGCTCAACAAATAACAAAGCGAGTCAAACACCATACACACCCCATCTGTACACATACACACACACACACACGCACACACCCATATTATCTACTTTCGTCCAGGCAATGTCTAATAGTTGGCCAGAGAATTTATAAATATTCATTAGCCGCAGCGTTGGCATGCGTTAAAATTCTATTGTAACGCATTGCCAGCTGGTCGAGAAGGCTTTCGGTATGTAGTTTATTAAAATGCCTCGAATACCGCAGAATAACCGAGATGGAAGCTGGAAAACTGGGAAGCTGGCAGCTGGCAGCTGACGAGCAAGAAGCGATTGCTGTTGGCCACAAAACTCGCGCAAAAAAGTTCGCAACATTGATGAGACTTGGCATACGTCAGAGGGTTTATGTACGTTATCTGGATATTTCCTGTGTGTATATGTATATAACATAGCTGTGCACTACTTCCGCTTGATCGCACAGGAGGTCAATTCTGTCAACTGATAACATGTTCAACTTTCAGCTCAGAGCTTGGTTAAGCCCCAATTTGACCATGTCAGCATATTTATGGTACAAAATTCAGAATCAAATAGTAGCAATTCTTTTTAATTTATAGAGTGTTGTGGCCACTTCAGAAATCAGCTATTAATTATGGTCTAAACCGAGAAAGCAATTAACTTCAATAGTTGTCCCTGGTAAAACAGCAGCCCAAAAGAGCTTTGTGGCATGCGATTTTAATTTTCAATTTAAGTATAATGACTGCGAAATGCCCTGCACTATATATATGAACATGTTATTTATTAAAAGCCTATATTTATTTCAGCACTTATTGGCGTCTAACTACAATTAATTTTAGGTGTGTTACAGGGTATAATTAGTCGCTTTTATAACAATTTGCTTCAGCTATTGAATTAAAATGATTTTGGAACATAGGCTTGTGGCTTTCTGGCCTTAAATCGTATAATGAAATCTATTTTATGCGGTAAACTCAAAACATATGCTGCGTCAAAAAGTATGCTAAGCTTTTGGCTTGTTTTCGGCCAAATTTATTGCAATTAATTTAAACTCTTAATGGACTAATGACCGCAGCAATAAACAAATTATTTTATGATGCCAACCAGGCAGGCATTAAATTTGAAGGCACAATGTGTGTGTTTGTGTGTGTGTGTGTGTGTGTTTGGTTATTTGTTGTTGGTGCAGACACGGGTTTAATGATTACAAACTGGCGTCAGACGGCGATTAAGAACAGGGCCAGAAGCGATGCCGTTAAACTGTTGATGGCTGCGCTGATGATGCCGCCACCTTTTATGACCGATACATTCACACACACAACACACACACACATACATACGCACACTCATATGGTCAGGTATAAACAAAAGCACCTGAAACAAGAGTATTAAAGCCTTTTTCTGGTTCAATGGTGTGCAGAAAATGGGTCACTAACTGTTACTTATTTATACTAATCAAGTCGGCATCGTTGAATCTGAGGCTGAGGCTGAGACTGGGGCTGGAGGTCAGAAGAAGCATCTGAAGTGGTGAATGGTGACTCAGTATCGGGGTCGCGAACAGGTCTATTGCTGCTGCTGTTGCTCGTATTCCAACATTCTGCTTTTATCTGATGCCTTAAGTGTTATTAAAAACTTTGTTGAGGTACCTAAATTTAGCTGAGCACAATAGAGCTGGGTCAAAGTTGTTGGCCCTGCACAGTCCTTAACCTGTTCAGCACTTGGAAAGCACTTTTGGTCCCTGTAGTGCTCATAATGCTGTTGATGTTGCCACTGTTTCCAATGTTGCTGCTGCAGCCCGCACTTGGCAACTTAATGAGCAACTTTACACATTGCAGCTGCAATTGGTAAGCATTTTTGGTATTTTGTTTTATGCAAATTGGATTAGCGCAGTACGAAGCTAATAGGTACCATGTGGCCAACCAGTTGGCTAATTGGGCGGCAATTCTTATAATTAAATTGCTGAATATGAAGGCAGCAGAACTACTATCGAGACCCCATTCAAGAATCAAGCGGAGTTCCTGCGTAAAAAGCTACAACATGAACCTTCTGTAATTTGACTTTGCGGTTGGGTTTCTAATAAATTTGATTGCAACTGAAGCGTGAAAGCCAAGCAGGATGCTACAAAAAAAAAGGTCAGAAACTGTTGGCAACCGCAACCGCAGAGGATTATTGCCACCTTCTGATACCTCCAGCCACGTTCTAGCTTCTTCTCTTCCAGATTCAGCATCTGTTGCAGCATTTAATAGTTGAGTAAACATAGCGTGGCTTGTAACGAAAATGAATGCAAAAAACTTAATCAGGCGAAAAATGAAGTTGCAAATGCCACGAGGGGCGAATAGAATGTTCAACAATTGCGTTGCAATCGCCTGCGGTTGACATTGACATACCAGGTCCAGTCCCAGAGATGACTCTCTCTATCAGCTGCAGTTAACATCTTGACGTGTACGTCACGTCACGTTCCAATGACGACATCGATTGTCAACATCTGTGGCTGTGCCGCAAATTAAACACAAACATGGGGTAAGTTGCATGTGGCATGCGACATAACGCTAGAGGCATGAGAGAGACACGTACAGACACTTGCACGTACTAAAGCAACTTTCTCACTTGGTAAGTTTCAGCTGCTGTTGCTCCTTTTGTGTTTGTCTTTTGTCCCAAAAGCATGCAAAGCTCCATCGCTGTGATCATCATCATCATCATCATCATCAAGATCATCATCACCATAGTAATCATCATCAATGCACTTTCATTGTCATTGCTTGGAATCGCCCTCGACATGTGCCTTTTAAGTCACACATAGTCCAAGAGCCAGCTCGACATCGCGGACATCTTGCGAACTTTGCCCCAAATGCCTTTTGACTTTGTATCTGTGTGTGTGTCTGTTTTTGTGTATGTGTGCGAGCATATCCGCTATGTAGGTTAATCGCCAACACAAACCAATGTGTGTGCGCAGTTTTCGCGCCAAAGATTGCACTTGCCACAACTTTGACCCTCTGAGTGTGCCTCTTTTCATTTATTCTCTTTCCCTTTCGCCCTCCTTCTCTCTTTTTGTGTTTGTCTAGCAATTTTGGCAGCTCATGTGTGTTTGCTCAAAACTTAGCTATTACTATGTGTATATGTGTATGTGTGTGAGTCAAGTGCAATCAGAGTTGATTAGTTTGTGCAACATTTTATTCAGTTCCAAAAATAATTGCTACTCAACAGTTGAATTGCTTTGAGTCAGTGTGGATAATGAATATAACTACTGAAATAATTTGAGCTCAATTAATCTTATTCAATTTAAACTGAATATTGTTAAACTAGACATAAAAAATACGTATACGTAATATTTCCTACCAAATCTTCACAGAATAAGCATACCTTACTTTTACTAAATGGTTTATATTGCCACTAGTTATCATAACAATTTTATAAATTTAGTGCAATTTTCCAAAAAAAAAAACTGACTACTGATTTACGGCGTATACTTAATATTTGCTTGCATAAATAATTGTATGCGTTTAACATCGTTGTTAATTGTTCTCTAAGCCTTGCATTTGCTTTTATTAATTTCCCACAAAATTTCTTCTCCATTTATTCATTTTTATTTTCTGCTTTTCTGCTTTTAATTGACTCAGGCGGAAAATTCATTTGCTACTCCAGAGTTTAGAATGAATAAAGCACGAGCATGTTTGACATTACAAAGTCTTCAGCGTTGGTTTAATTTCCATTTCCATTTCCATTCCCGTTTCCATTTCCAGTTCGCAGTGAAATTTCAATTTAAATGAAAAACCTGCATTGTCAAAGAAATGCCAACCAATACTAAGACAGAACAGAGCACAACTCAACTCAACAAAACACGGAACAACACGAGCATGCTACATGCGTCTGCCATCGCCTTGTTAAAGTTAAATGGCAAATATCTGACGGATAAATTGAGCTTATTTATCAAAGTTTTAATTAAAAACTTCATAGCAGCAATCTCTAAATTGTTAAGTGTGTAATTACAGCTGCGATGACGACAAGAAAAAAATCTTCAAAACGGTTGCAAAACTGGCTCAAAGCACACCTCAAAGCATCAAAACCAGACGATTATTCAACGTCATCAGTTTTATAAAAAGGGAGCCTTTCAACGCTCTAATGTATGCAACAAATAAAATTCACACAAAATTGAATTAGACTTAATAAACACGAATACCAAGAATGCCAGCTGGAGCCAGCTGTGAGTCCAAGTCCAATTCCATGTCCGAGTCCTCATTTCTGAGTATTTTCTCGCTGCTCGCTGCTCCTTGCTCCTTGCTCCATGCTCCTTGCTATTTGCTGGCGGCAGAAACACAAAAGTCGCAAATAAAAATTGCGCTGAAAGACGAAGTACTAGAAGTAATAGAGAAGCACCCAGAAATTCATAAAGCACGCAACGCGCTTTACGCGTGACTGAATTTAACGGGAACGGTAAAATGGAGGAGGACAACAAAAAACGGAAACAAGCGAGAAAAAAATAACACGCCTAGATCCCAAGAAAACTCGCAGGAAAATCACAAACAACATTCCCAACATTACAAAGGCCACACGACAGCCAAACGAACTCCAGACTTATCAAAGAAGAGTGAAATGAGAAGAAGAACGTGAAAAACGCGCTTCGAGCAAATGAGCAAATTGACAAAACTTGAAATATACACTTTACACAACTGAAGAATTGAAATCTTAGAAATATTTGAGTACAGAGGAGACTTTTACCTAATATATGCATCATATAAGTTTAATATATCAAGCTTCGTTGTATGAGTTTCTCGAATAGAAGATTTTTTTGTTAATAAGTTGATTGGCACTAAGTGTTGTCATTATAGTTAAGTTAAGTCATTTCGCTTTTAACTATATAAATTGTATATCTAAATTTTTCATAATTAGTTTATTTTAATTTTAAATACATCTTTTTTGAAATGTCATAGTTCTGACAGCACTGGTAGCAGTGGTAAAATACAAAATTGCTGTCAGAAATGAAAATATTCGGTATTTTTAGTTACATTTGATTGCATAAATTACAACAAAGTGGATATGTCTAATCTGACAGAATTTATATCACGCAATTTGTATCTGAATATATTTTTATCTATAAATAAAATATCCTAATATGGTTAACATGCAAACTGTTCAAAAGATTTTCAACGTGCACACCGGAAAAGAGCAACACGAGGCGTTGCCAGTTGCCGGCGGCATTGACAGAGCGACACAAAAGCAGACAAACAACGAAGGGACAAACAGACGACCTGAAACAGGAAGAACCAACAGCTGAAATGGGCGTAGGACAAACAACAACAACAACAACAACAGCAACAACAACTACAACGACAACTGAGAGTAGGACAAAGCAGAGGGAGGACAAGAGTTGACTGTCGCGGTCGTTTCAAGTAAAACAAATATAAAATAAATTGCGAAATGCCAACAAATAAAAAATGTGAAAGTATAGGCATAAAACCCAACTACCCGCCCTCTCTTCTCTCTTCACTCTTCACTGTTCTGTCTGTTCATCCATTCGTCTGTCCGCCTACAGGTTGCCGCCCCCGCAGCCTGAGGTCATTGGGCTGCCAACGGAGGCTCAACACAACGCTACCAAGACGATTATAAAGAGATTTGTGTGTCTGGCGGGGAGCAGGCGAAAAGGGAAACTTGGAAGATGAGAAGATGACAGAGAATAGGGAGAAACATCGACCCGAACTCAAATTCAAACACTGATGAGCCGTTGATGACTGTCATCACAATCTCGATTATGATAATAATATAGTAATCGTTATCATCAATGTTGCGGCAGTTTGTTATCTTTGCTCTTCCATATTGTCACTTCTTTCTAGCGGATATTGGCCAAATTAAATACCAAGAAACACACGATTTCATGTTGCCACATGGTCCATAAAATCTAAAACACATTTTCAACAATTGAGTTGACATATATAAAAACCAAACCAAACCAAAACCAGACGAAATTTTCGGAAAGCAGCGATGGGATTTAAGACCTTAATTGAGATTAATTCGAAGGGATCAAGGCAAAGATTGATTTCCACCCAAATGCTATGATCATATATCAAAGTCAATTATGATAATATATTAATCGTTATCATCAATGTTGCGGCAGTTTGTTATCTTTGCTCTTCCATATTGTCACTTCTTTCTAGCGGATATTGGCCAAATTAAATACCAACAAACACAAGATTTCATATTGCCACATGGTCCATAAAATCTAAACCACATTTTCAACAATTGAGTTGACATTGATAAAAAAGAAAAGCAGACGAAATCTCTGGAAAGCAGCTATGGGATTTAAGGCCTTAATTGAGATTGATTCGAATGGATCAATGCAAAGATTGGATTTCCATCAAAATGCTATGATCATATTTCAAAGTTTTGCATAACTGCTTAATATTTACTGCGCTATTTATGACGGAGTCAAGGATTTGATTTTATTATGTGCAATTTTCATAATGGGCCGTAAATAAATGCCTGCAAATGACCCAAAACGATTTGTTATGCTTTAAGTCGAGTTTATGCCGCTTTTGTTAAAAGGGCTCGTTCAAAAGCCGCTCAGAAACTTTCCATTAATGACTTTCTTTAATTATGCGTTGCCCTCTCCCTTCGTCATGATTTTCCCCTTTCCCATCAGAAGGGACACCATTTAACATTCCAATTTCGTTACCTACTTTAAGGTGTCCTCAGACAAAATGCCCTCAATTTAATTTAACGCTGCTGCTGCAAATGGCAACTTTTTCAAAAGAGAAAACAAAAAACAGTAAAATTGTAGAGGAAAAAAGTTTTTAGAAAACTCATTGAAGCACTTTGCATAGCATCGAATCGAACGATGGATATACGAACTTATTGATTGCTCTGGCAAACCCATTTAAAGAAGGCACAAAAAATGTATAGTTTGTCCAAAAGTATTTTGACGAAACGAAAGGTAAACATTTTCTATTTCCAATACAAAATACATATCTTATTATCTTATTTTATGATAGGTTCATATTATTCTAAGAAAAATCATCTTTCGGTTAACTACTTTTTAAAATTAAAAAAAATTATGTGAATTTTAAATTTAGCCAAAGTCTCTTAGAACTGGTTAGGCTTAGGTTTTTAGCGATGGTCGATCCGAATCATGAACCGAACCCTAGAAAATATTTGCCCCTCGAGCCCGATCCCGAACCGAATTGATTGTTTTAAATAAGGTAATTGATAAAAGTAAATATTTTCATAAATTAAATTGAAGCGCGGCTCGAACTAAAGTTCAGAGGATCACAAACCAAGCCCTAAACTGGCTCTGTGGATTGAATCAACAAGCTGAACCTTCTTTATTTCATTTGAGAGGGTTGCAGCCTTGGTCAAAACACTTACGTGACCAACTGTATGAATATATGAGTATGAGAAATCCCATCATCTCGTGGAGGTTGAATGCTGTCCTGCGTTTGGCAAGCGGATGTTAAGCAGAGATTGCCAATAGCTAGACAACAACAACAGCAACAAATGGTGGCAAAACGCACACCAATGAGTGTGTGTATATGTTTGTGTGATATCCCTGTCTGGTTGAGTGGTTTAGCCAGGCATAT
Source organism: Drosophila putrida (assembly GCA_037043535.1). Taxonomy (NCBI): domain Eukaryota; kingdom Metazoa; phylum Arthropoda; class Insecta; order Diptera; family Drosophilidae; genus Drosophila; species Drosophila putrida. Next base: position 4,712,895 of record JBAMBI010000160.1, on the reverse strand, counting down.
GGCACGCTTTGATTTGTTACTATTTTTTGTCCCTGCCCCATTCTGTTGCAGTTGACACAACAACAAACTTCAGCAGCATTATCGAAGGCAACAACAATTGCATATCAGATGCTGGTCCTTAAAACGCAGTTGGCAAACAATGTGAGAGGGCGAAAAGTTGGCACTATATTTGTGTGGACTGTTTAAGCCAAGTTAGTTGAGCGTCTGAACGAATGCTGGTCAGCCAAGCATGAGCCGGCAGTTCAGCTGGCCAATTCATCCTTATTAATGCTGTCAATAGGAAACGACATTCAACTGTCGAACAGTTTTGTGGCATGCTCTCTTGTTGCAAGCAGCTCCTGCAATCGTTTGTTTGCCTCACCACAGAGAGACAGAGCGAGAGAGAGAGAGTGGAAGAGTGAGAAAGAGAGGAGCTATTTGTGTGTTTTTAGTTTTGATTTTCCACTTGATCGAGTGCAAATACATAACATCCTACTGTGCAACCAGGTGTGCTATCAAATTATTTAAACATTTTGCCAAGCAAATTCATTGTTAATGAACAGTAAATATTCACCGTTACGTTAATTAGGTTGCACATTCGTTCATTCACTCACTCATTTATTTATTCATCCATTCATTTAGTTGCACTTTTAGAACATCACACTCGTGTATCACTTACACAGGTTGTTAGTCAGGTTTAGTTTCCTGTTTAAATGCAACACTTTTAACAGCAATTACACAAATTGTTGTCAACATTTATGCTCATGAATTTCATATAACGTTTGGAGCATACATTATTCATTTTCTCAACTACCGCCATTATGGCATACAAGTTGGAAAACGTGCCTGAAACCATTTTTCCTTCTCCTCTGTTGCCACTAGCTTTCCCTTTGGTTTTCCTTTGTGGAGGGCATTTGTCGCCAAGTTGAAATTGCTTTTAATAAAATACAATTTCTGTTTGCTTTCGTCTTGTCCCACATTCCAGGAATGCTCGCTATTTAGACGATGCTCAAAATGAACATTTTGTAGTCATTAAGTGCCATCAAACGAGACTCCACCACACACACACACACACACACACACATAACTCTTAGAGCTTGTTATCAAAGTTGCTAAGTGAAAAATTTCAATAAAATGCTAAAACTTAAATCAAAATCTTGCTGACCATAAGATCAGCACACACTTCAGCTCAATCAAATGTTTGTGGCACTTTAATCAAAGCCTGGTTAGGCCAAACTGCGGCCACAAAAGCCCATGAAGACAGTTCATCCATAAACACAAGTCTTTCCAGCTGGGTGTGAGTTTGTATGTATGTATGTGTGTGTATGCTTATATATCTGTGTGTTTGTGTATGTGATTTGAATGAAGCCATCAGCTGGCAAGCATTGTGAGGCTTGAGTGCGGCCAAGAGATTCTTACAAGTGCTGCCAAAAAGAACAAAAACTATTAAAGTAAGTGGGAATGGGCGCATTAGGGCGTGCACACATGAGAGTAAAATAGGAAACCCCTAACAGGAGTAGGAACAGTAGGTTGTATCCCTATTCAACGCATGAGCGCGTCATCATTGACATACTAGAGTAGGCGACCTTTTGAACCTTTTATGTGCATTTAATTTTAGTAAAAACCAAGAAAAAACTCGTTGCTGGCAGGGCAGGGATAGTAGAATTTTAACAGCTTAAATAGTCTAGATACAAAAAAACAATATAAAATAAAAGAAAATAATTGGAGAGTTCGTAGAAATTGAAAAATGTTTTTAACAGTTTTATTTGTAATATAGCCGTATTTCAGGATATTTCCTGTAGCCGTAGAGGGTTTGTTGTTGTTTTTTAATGTCTCGTCATTATGCATTATTATGACTAAGGTCTTACTGCATTTTTGGTGGAACCACATCATACCCAATTGGAAAGCATTTTTTAAACTTTTATTTATTTCTAAATCCGAAGTCATACCTGTGTTTTGAAAACAAAAACTAGAAAACTCCAATAGCCGTTATGAAACAGATATAACAAAATTGTACGTAATTATTAACCAACATCGCATAACATATCGCATAATATTGTGTCGTTCAAGAAATGCCTCCTTTTAACTGACTCTTATTAAAATCTCCATTTCGAAAAACGTTTCTTTCGCGAAGCTCCGTTGTTATTTTAAAAGACTAACCGGTTGAATAAAAAACCAAAGCCACATATTTATTCTAACTGATTTAATTTAAGCCGTGTCTTCTAAACTTTGAGTTATGTACTTCTTTACTATTTTCTTCTTCTCAAGATTAACTTATTTTAGCTCTCGTAATTCTGCAAATACTTAAACGCACTAAAAACGCACACAAAAGTGAAGGCTTAAATGTTATTCTCAAATTTAAAAAAAAACATTTACAGATTTTTAAATACGATAGATGTAGCGATAAATAAGCTATAATGTGAACATAGCCTCTCTGTGAGCTGTGAGCTGATTTCCACACACTTGGTTGTATTTTCATGCGTTGGTCGCATTTTCAATCTGCACTTTACATAAGCAATGCATTTCTTACGCAGCTGCCATCATTCTCAGGCGACCTGAAGCTACGCACCATACACGGCGTATGCGTGATATGTAAATGTGCGTTAAGCGCGGCTCCAGAGAATTGCTGCGGGTCTATGACTCAGCTAATGCGTTCCATTAATAAACAGCAGAGTCATCATCGAAATTAAAGTACACTCACGACAGCTTAAGAAAGCTGTTTACTTGTGGGCCACTTCATTGGCCTCATTAGAAAAGTCTCCTCTCAAGTGCAATTAATTACATACTCAAGGTGTCAGACTGCAAGCAACTGTGTCCAGATATACAAATGTGAAGAGCATCACAAACATATACACATAATAGTATTTTCAATTCCAACCAGTAAATAGGATAAATATAATTAATGGCCAACAAAACGCACACACATAGGCTTTTGTCTCTATGACAAATGATAAGGATGCGGTCGAAGAAACCCAAAATAACTTTAATAACTGCCAATGACAACTTTAATGTGGCCCCTGGGTAAGTTTATGTGAACATTTACAAAGTAGAGCAGGCGAAGTTAGGCCGGATATAAAGCTAACTAAGTGCCACATTTCAGGCATCCGGTCTAGACTTCATTATCACAGTCAAATTCTAGCGCTCTCTCGTGCTGTGCTCTGCTTCTGCTAGGCGCCAAACGAGCAGCTGTTCGCTTGAGATGCTTACTTAGAGATACTAAAAAAACCCTAGTAGCAAAGGCTACAATCGAAAGAACCCGACAGTAATAGACTCTGGACTAGAATAAATACAGAAGAACAGGTACACAGAAATAACAATCGTTTTAAATTTCAAGCTTCAAATGTTCGATTTAAGTTTGGTATTCAAACTTAGTATTATTGCAGCACTAAGATCAGTAAATAATATTATAATTAGATATTTGATTCAATTAAAAAACTCTGAAAAGAATTCTGCCACTCAAAATGTGACAAAAAATATTTGTTGTTATATGAAGTATGTAGGAGTCGACCTATGAAATTCAAAAATTTCCCAACACTTAAAACCGTTGGGATTAATTTAATCCCGGAATCTCTGAAATGTTTTCTTGTGTACACACACGCATAAACACCTCGTGTTGTAGTCATTATTATACGTGCGAAATAATAATACATGTTTCAAGACTATAGCTTTAAAGCCATTCTTGTAATTTGCTTATTTTATGAAAATCTTTTAAGATAAGAATAAATAATAGAATAGACTAGAATATAGTAGAATATAGAATACAGTTGGAACGATCTAGTTGGTCATATAGACGCGATTGTTAAAACTAATCAGGAAACAAACATACCTAATGGGGTTTGTCCTGTCGTCTGCTGCTTGTTACGCACATTTTTTCTTTACAACCTTTAAAGACCCTTTGTACTTTTGAAGTACAGGGTGTAATAAAAATGAATGAATATCAGCCAGAGGCAGGCACATGCCACATGCTTAGTCCTGTACTTACGTGTATCTGTGTGTGAGTGTGTGGGGCTGTGTAGGTGTGGGTGTTTCTCTGTAAGTGTGTGTGGCTGTGTGAGTATTCTTGTTATTCCCCATTTGCAGTTGGCAGCAGAATGTTTAATCTAGCATAAACACATGACTGAGTATTTATGAGTGCGTATTTCTATGATGGTGTGTGAGTAGCTCGACAGGTGTGTGAGTGTTTTGGCTAAGCTGATGTGATTTTTACTCGCTTCCTTAAAGGTATTTTGAATGGTGGGTGCTCAGTCAATAAGTTGAATCCTTTTTTTAAGTATTCAGCTAAAGCTTAAGTAATTCATTGGAGTTGACTTTAAAGCTTAAAGCAACTTTGATAATATAACAATGTAAAATTATTTGACTATTCAAATAAGAAATCAATTCTTTTTAATAATCCCGAGGTTTGTTTGCCAAGTAAACCAACTGCACTTGTATACTTTTAGGCGTTTTCATGTGAAATGAATCAATTAAATATTCATGAAATGGTTTCTTTTGCTTCCAAGAATTCAATGCGGCTATTAGCATAGGAATTCTTTGATTTCATTTTCTAGAAATTGCGAAGCAAATAAAAAGACAAAGCTTTTAAATTAATATAATCATTTAAATTTGAATACTACATATAAGCATGCATTCAAGCGATCCAAATTGGTTATACATATTTCCTATACTCCTATCCAAATGAAAATACTTTTGCTAAGCTGAATATTTGGTTCCGAAATTACTGTAGGACATCTCTTAGCTAAAATAATCTATAAAGGGAGAAACTGCTCAAGTGCAGAATCAAATCCGATTATAGAGAATACTCGTAGCAATGTAAATGTAAAGGGACATAAATACGCTTTCACTTTTTTCATATTTATTTGACAATTTTAGAATTTATTATAGACTCTCACACATACTGGATGCTTCTGGCCTGGGGCATGAGGCCTGGGGCATGAGGCACGAGACACTCAAACTCCGGAACCCTCTAGATTTTGGGAGTGCCATGTGCGAGCATAATAAAAATGCACAACATGGCGTTGGCATTGTGACCAAGAAGTGTTCGATTCCTACCCCCAGATCTCCCATTCCTGTCTCCTGTTTCATGTGGCTCCTTGCCTTTACCTGGCAAAGGAGCGACGGTCGAGGGCTTGGGTTCGATTTGGGCGAATGACAAAAAGGCAAAATGAAACTTGTGCCAGCTACAAATTTAATGCGCTTACGATAAATTTTCATTATGGCGCGCAAATGTTTGCCGTTAAGTTTGATCCAGGCCCCATCCTTGCCATACACTCTGGAAGTGCAAGGAGTTCAGGAAACAAAAATTTGAATTGAGTGTCTTTTAAAAGGATGCTCCACGCTTCACTTGGCCACTTGCAGTCAGGCTGTTGTTTATGTTTTAATGCGCTCATAAAATGCAGGGCAGGTCACAACAAGGCTGTTGGGTCAGAAGGACGTTTTCCAAATGACCACACGTAAACACACTCACACACACTTACGAACGGTCACGCACACTCACACGCACATTGTTTTTGTCACTTAGTAGGTCAAAGAGATTTAGTTATTTCGTGTTGCGGCTTACCTGGCGTATACTTAATCACCAAAGCTGTAAAACACTGTAACACTGTAACTGAAATGAAGAATCCGCCAATAGCAAAGGCGAAAGGTCAACTGCTCTATGGCACGTGAGATTGATTAAGCGTCTGATTTATTGTTCCTGCCATATACAATGCTTCTACTATGAATGTATTCTAGTCTGGCACTTGTTTCCATTTACAAATGGGCTTTCAAAACGCTTAACCGTCACTTGGCGATTTGGCAGCGCCTTCTTTTTCTCTGTGGCTAATAGGCGTGACGTGGCCAGGAGAGAAACGCGCCCGTTGCGTACAAGTTGAGAACTGTTTCGATTACTGCGATGCGAGTTGCTTTTATAAAGCCGCCAACTGATTGCCGCACATCATTCAAAACACAACATGTTGCATGTGTGCTTGCAACGAAAACAATACTTCCAGCATTCCACTGCGCAGCCGCTAAACAGGGACGACAGCTCGACTTATTTATGGCACGACAGTATTTGCCTTACATTTAGCCAGAATCTCAACCAAAGCTTTTCATTTCTGTTTGAATTTGCTGTTGCTCCTTAACTGGAAGTGTTGCCTTGAACATGTTCGCAGCTGTCCTACCAACTCGCGTTGCCAATTGCTTTTGGCCCTGAATGCTCTGAGAGAGCACATACAAGTTGTGTATGTCAGGAATGCTTTGTATAGTTGCATTTCTTAAGGGCATCCTGATAGTTCTTGATATTTCCTGGAAGTCGGCAGATTATTAAGTTGGATTCATATGAAAAGCAGTAGTAGTAATGAAATTTCACTAAACAAATTTAAATAAATTTATAAATTTGGAAGAATGAGAATGTTTTTAACCGTTGGAAATAAACCCCGTTTGTTCTAAAGATGTTTGAAATTTGCTGCTAATGTTTCCAGGCAAATGTCTGACAATTAGAATAAAGCTAGACTCATTATAAATCCGGCAGCTGGTCATTTTTTATTTTTAATAGAATTTTACAAAAGAATGTTAATATTAATTTTCGAAGAATGGATGATTTTAAACTTTGAAAATTAGCCACTATTCTAAAGAGATTTTGCAAATTTATTTTCATATACATTTTTTTTAATAAAATTACTCTTACTTTCTAAGTTGCAAATAGATAAATATAACAGTTTACTATTGAAAATTTCAGTTGAACTATTACTTTGCCGCATTTATTACGTTCTCTAATTTAAATTAATTATAAACTATTTCTTAGGTAAAAAACTTCTGGTTACAAACATTCCAATCGATATATGACTGTTGATATTGAAATTTCCTTTAATATAAGTAATACATACAATCAAATAAATTTACTATTTTTTTATAATCCAGTCTCTCTCTGACTCGACGCATTTCTTGAAAAAATAAAATGGATTACATTGAGGTAGAATTAAGTTTAAATCAGAAAATTTTTAATAACAATTAAAGCGTCGAGTATTTTTTTTGTTTTCAAAAAGTTTTACTTCAATATTCGACACATTTTTTGTGAATAAATGGGAAAAAATGTGAGCTTAAATCAGAAAATGTTTAATAGCAATTAAAGCCAGGCGTTGCTAGGCTTAAATTGGCCTCCAGCGAATGTCCTTCTTGTGGCATAGCAACGATTACCAGCTCAGGTATGCTGTTTGTTGTTGGCTGAAAAGGTAAGAGGTGAAATGTGAAAGGTGATCCGAGGGGCGGCTACATAGTCAGATTAACCACAATCGAATGCCAACGGCAACTGATAGGCTTACAATTAGCTATGCTTACGCACTACAAATGACCATTCAACATGCCATGGTCAACATGCTGGCTCTGATAAGCACCTGTCAATGGAGTTGAGTTGAGTTCCAGCTTCAGTTTGAGTTCCACTCTAGCTAAATTTCATTTTAATTTTGTGGCTCTTGTCAATATTGACAAACGAAATGTTAATTAACCAACAAGAGGCAACAAATACAACAGAAATAAAACCAACAGGAAACCAAACAAAAACCAAGGCAAATATTCAAAGTGTTTGTCAAGGACTGTAAGATTTATTATTGTTATTTATTTAGTATTCAATTTGGAATCAGATTCAGTGTAGAGCAACAGCCCACTGTTGCAACAACGAATACTTTAAATATTTATTCAATATTCAATGGCATGTGCTTAAATTTAAAGTGTTTGACAGCATTTTGCACTTTGCATGGCAAAAAGGACAATTCAGTGCGATCCGGCTGACCGTTGACAGCCATTGAACTTTAGGTCCCATTGATGCCAAGAACTTTCCACAAACATGTCCAAGTTTTTCATTAACCTGACTCGACCAGATACGTACGATACGCACGATGGAAGCTGTTCAGCCGAGCGTATTAACTTGTTTTCCACGAACTCCAATGAAGAGGGACGCTAACCACATCAGTTTCATTGTTTATTAAATGGGTATAATACAGGTGTAATAAAGCAGAGAAGATGTCTTTTACGAAACTTTAAACTTTGCACAGAGTTAAAAATAACAGAACTCTTAAGTTAAAGTATAAAACTAATATTGATTTTCTAACTCTTGAGAATGGATATCCCATTTATATGTCTCTTACCTGTCTGTAAGGGCTTCCTTAATTGTAGTTCACAGATTTAAGAACCAAAAAAAAGTCACATCAAAAATTCATCAAATATAAAATATAAAAATTTATCATTTCTCTTTGTTTCATTATGTTTTAACCAGGTAAGATCTAGAAATATCAGATTGTCTATAAGGCTCTTCCCGAATCTATGCATTTCCAATGAATGGCTATTTAAGATGTAATATTGAATATTGAATTGAATGAATTGTATTCAATGGCTAGTGAGATAATATTGTGGCTAATATTTCTTTATAAAGTATTAGACAGTCGATCATCAGCGGTTTTCATTTTATTTGCTCTGCTTTTTATCGTTTTGTATTTAGTTTTTAATTATTTTCTTCTCTTACTTTAATAGTCCATGTCAACGGAAGCTCGAACACGTATTTCATTATCATTTTTGTGGTAGTTACAGTTTCTGTATAAGCCTTTGTGAAAGGTCATACAAAGCTTTGGGCATTCTGGTCGTTAATACTTATGTCACATTTATTTCATTTGTGTCCCCTTTGCACTTTGCTGGACATTTAACCATGAAACGCACAAGGAACGCATAGGAGAATCTATCTAATCCATTAAAGGAACCTGTTGAGAACGCAACTCTTTTCAATTCATGGTCACATAAAGTCATCAGCTCGGTTCGGTTAGTTTTCCAACTAGATTTCAAAGGAAGAAATGCGAAAAATGTCTCTGTGAAATGGAAAATCCTGGGAGGTAACTTTTAAATTAAATGCCAATTGCAATATGCACAAAAACACATCTGCACAAAGCAACTCCATGGTTACCAAAAGCTATCAAAAATATGCTTCTCACACATACATAAATACACGGACACCTACACGCATACACACACACACCCAAAGATATACAAGGTAAACACAAATGTGCGCATGACATAATTCCTTAATTACCAAAGTTGTCATGTTCACATGAAAACGGAACAAGACTGCTTCTCTATAGCTAAATAACTATACGATGTTGATGTTTTTGTACTTCTTCTGGTTGTTGTTATCTGGTGCACGTCCTTTTACATTGGTTACATTGCATTGTAGCTGTCACTTTGCCAATCCTGCCCATAGCTTTCAAATGTCGAAATAATTGATAAAATTTCTTAGAAGTAAATCTATCGATTTAATAGAATGATTCTGTATATTTCTTTAATTATAAAGACAATTATCAATTTGTGAAAGCTTTGGATACACGGATATATGTATGCTCATTTATTCAAAAAGTTTTTTTTTCAAATCCTCCAAGGTCTGTGAGAGATTTTGTCAAGGAGGTTCAAGTAAAGATACCCTTTGACCATAACTTTGAAATTTCATTAGTTGTAAAAAACCTTTTCTTTATTTTCCTAAGAATTTAATCAATTCTTCCTTTGTAAACTAATCAGACCACATGGCGTTTGATTTTGACACATCCCATACTCTGTAGACGTAAACTAATTAGTGTAATAAGTTTGTCAAAAATGCGAATCGTGCAAAAGTATACATGACAGACCACCCCATATACCCTAGAGTAAATTGTGGATTGCTTACTCGAAGAATTATATTAAATTTCAGAATAAGGGTTTAGTTTTTGAGATAAAGAAGTTAAAATCTTGTTATTTGTTTTAGTGTTGTCGTCCGTCTGTCTGTCTTTTCTTCTGTCTGTCCGTCTGTATAAAACCCTTGACCGCAGAGACTGTAAGATCGAGAGATATGTAGATATGTTCATATATAGTTTTATGAATATTCAATTCAGATCAGTATAAGTACTGGGTCTCTTACAGTCGGGTTCTCTTGACTGTCGCCTTTCCTTCTAGTTGAATACTCGTATAAGGGATACAAATGCTCATAAAATTAATAGTGTTTTAATGTTGTAAAGGAAAAACTTATTTAGCTAAGTTTCTGTTATTAGACCTGTACCTGTTTCAACTTTCGACACCATTTAATTTGAAATACTAAAAGACAAAGCTATTTAGTCGCTAGTCACTACGAATTAGCAATCGGTCCTAAGACTTAAATAATAATAAATTTAAATCCAAAAAAAGTGAAAATCTGAAATTATTACCCAAGTAGTTTAAATGCAAATTCAACGAATACCTATAATTCAATGAGTCTAAATTAAAAGTTAAATTGTACACATACATATATTTATAAGGACTTTTAGATGATGGTTCACTCGGCCACAATTCAAAACACCAAACTGTCAGCATCAAGAAATAGCGGTGTGCCAATTTGGACAAGTATTTCAAAGAAGTCGTCAGTCAGTCGTCACTGACACTGACAGTGGAATTTGCCAACAGGGTGTGGGGAGAGGGGGTGGGCGGGGTCAAACGGTACAAAGGTATCAATGCCTGTTGCAACAGCCAGTGAAGCGTGGCAAACTTTTGCCGCACTGTCAGTACAATGTCTGCAATTGGCATACTGCTACCTTGAGCTGAGCAATTTCTTATTTGCAGTTGTGTGCAACGGCATTGCATTTCCTTCCGTTTCCGTTGCTATTGCTATTGCCATTCCCGTTAACGTTTGCCGCAGCGGTTTGTGGCACCATTTGAATTTCAATTTGCTGACGGAAGCGTGAAACGTTGCCTAGGACAACGCGTAGAAGTTTGACGCTAGCTAACTCGATGTGAATTCCCTTGGCCATCTTTCTACCAATTAGTGATGTTTGGAATGCCACGGTATGAGGCATGATTCGAGACCTTCGAGCTACCAACAGAGAAAGTGTAACGAAATCGTACAATATCTCAAATTAAATTAAATAAAAGGCAAACGACAAACGGAACACGGCTTTAATTAAAATGTTTTACACGTGCGTAAATCCGTTGTAATTGTTTTCACTTGACTGTTGCTGCTTTTGTCAGTTGGGCAACAATAACGTTTAATTATGTTACACTGTCATAAATGGCCAGCAATTACAATGAAGGGAATACCCTGGTCAAATGTCGGAAACTTAACAAATTGAATTTACAGCTGTTTGTTACAAGCAATCCCGGCAAAGTTGCTCCAAAAAGTGGGCAACAGCAAAAAGTTAGCACTGACACAACCATTAAATTTGGCTCAAGCCCTTGGCCTACTCATAAACTCTAGCAAAAAAATGCTTGGCTTGTGCGTAGAGGAAAGAGAAGAAACAAAAATTGGCCAAGGGAAAAGAGGACTTAGAGCAGGCTAAGGATGATTGCAACAAATTGCCGGCGAAGTTGTTGATTTTTGTCCCTGAGTGTGTGCAGATGTGTGTATCTGTATGTACGAGTATCTGTGTGTTTCTTGTGCCTTGGCCACTTAACTCTGGCATTCAAATTTCGCCAATGCATCTCGTAGATATTTTGTTGTTGCTTTGTCGTGGATTGATAGCCACAGTAACTTTGATTTATTGCCAGACGGTTGCCAGGACACATGCAAACGAATACGAGTATGAGTATGAGTATGTGTATGAGTGTTTCCTTTAGTGCTGATGATATGACATTGCCAAACTATCGCATATTCCACTGGACATTGGCAAATGATCAGCGTCAGTTGTCTTTGGGCCAAGAAGCAGGCTGGCATTGGGCAACTAAAACTCATCAAGTTGCTATTGTTGTTGTTGTTGCTGTTACTGTTCTGCCTGTGTTGCAATTTACGAGCTGCAATTGACACTGAATGCTTTACAAAATGAAACTGAGCAGTGGCATTTATAAGCTTTTGCAATCAAAAAACCCAATCCAATAGTCGTGTATTAGCTTTGTGCCTGTTTAACTCAATAGATACAACTAAGCTCTTGACTTTGTGTGTTTATTAGAAGCATGCCACACTTCAAGGCTCGTTTAAAAAGTAAACTCACTTGTAGTTTTAATTTTAAACTTTAAATAAAATTACTTGAAATCATAGATCATAGATCTTATTTTGTAAATAAATTTTAATTTCGAATAGCTTTTTGTCAACTTGTCTACGTTAAATACATATTATGAGATAAAATGAAAATGTTGCAGACCTAAGAAACCTCAAACTTAACTTTAAATGATTTAAGTTTAGTTTTTGAAATATGTAGTTACCCTTTAACGAATTATATTTTAAGCCCTTGCTGGTCTTCATAGCGGACCTAGACTGTACAACACGTCAATACTTATCCAGAGCATTTCCTTATGTGCGTTGTTGCAGTTTTGCCTACGGCAACTTGTGGACTTTTTCGATTTGTTTCTCACCATGGGCTAATAAAGCTGGCCAACTCGCTTTAGACGGACACATAAATGCGATTGGAGTTTTTCAATTTCGAGAAAAATGCCAATCGGCTTTTGAAAACTGTTGTGCGAATTGTGCTCGGCAAACCTGGTCAACTTTTGTTGTTGCCCCCGGCCAGGCTCAGACTTTAGGCCTAAGTGGAGGACAGCCAAAGTATAGGATTGTCACCCGCTTGACTCCCCTGACATTCTGACCACTAGACAGTGGGAGCAAATACTTTGACGCATACTTTGCATCGGTATCGATAATACTTTCGTCAGCGCTTAACCGCTATCTGAAGGGCCCTAGACCATGGTCAACATGTGAAATGAGAAATGAAATGAGAAACCATTTTATTTAGCAATATTTACTTTTTAGTACTGATTAACATATGGAAATACAGTTTGAATTAGATATAAGCTGTGAACTGTGTCAATATTTCAAATTTAACGAATACTAAAGAGTGTTCACTCAGCGCTCTCTTGTAGGCTCTCTTTATCACGCACTCTTTTCATTTCTGTTTTCGTTTCAATGCCACTTCTCTGTTTTTGCTTTCTCTCAGCGATGATGTCTATGATGATGTCATTTTGGAAGACATATTTACAAATATTTACAAAGTGAATACCCGAAATACACATGTCTATATACGAAATATTCATTTAAAATATAAATGAGAACACATTTGAAGTCAGAACTGTGTGGAAATAATTAAGGGCCAGCATTGAGTATATTTAATGGAGGCTGCTTTTCTATTTTTTAATGGTTTAATCGCATTCAATACTTAAAAGTGGAATATTTCGAAAGAACACTAATTTAGATCTATAATGTAATTCATTATTTAAGTGGTTTTTTATAGGATTGGAGACGGTGTTATAATTGTTGTAACAAAATGTTTACCGTACAGAAGGAGGCAGATCCCGTAAATCATTGTTGATCAGGACGACAAACTGAGTCGATATTATTCTGTCCGTAAGTCTATTTCAGTGGAAACTAGTCTCTCAGTGTTAAAGCTATCTTGGTAGTACTTAGTACAGGTCCGTAATTTTGCGGCATGCAGTACGTACATATTATGTCAGAACCGTATCGGATGGGATTACTACATCATATATGGGCGAATCCGGCAAAAGGTCCACCTTGACGAAATATGAAAAAATTAAGCATAAACTCACATCTTGTGAAATTTTCATCAGAAACGTGTTCATGGTATTTATGTAGACAATCAATACATATTAATAATTTGCACAAATTAAATTTTTCTGTATTTTTGCATTTTGTGATTAAAATTGTCTTTTGAAATGGAGAGAGTGGAATTTAAGGATTATTCCACAAAATCTCTCTTGAATGAGCAAAAATGGATTCGTTCGGACCATAGTGTGTATTATACATACCAATAAAGGTGCTCTTGTAATTCGACTTAGAAATTTTTTTATTTCAATTTTCGGTGGCGAGGGGGGCTTGGCAAAAATCTAAAACAAACTCGTTCAATGCAAGATATAGATGAACCTACATGCCAAATTTGGTGTTTCCAGCTCTTATAGTCTCTGAGATCTAGGAAAAGGGACAAACGGAAAGACGGACGGACGGACAGACGGACATGGCTATATCGACTCGGCTGTTGATGCTGATCAAGAATATATATACTTTATCGGGTCTACCACGTCTCCTTCTGCTTGTTACGCATATTTTTTTGCACTAACGTAATAGACCCTTTTGTACTTTTTTAAAGTACATGGTCTAAGAATAAATAATTTGATTTTAGTTTAAAAATGTAGAACTACGTTTAGTTATCATCTTATACTTATATAACTGTAGTTTTCTTGGTGGGTTTGCATACAAATTCTCTGGCGCCAGTTCCATTACCGGCACATGCTTGATTGTAATAGAAAATCGAATGAATGGGCGAATTGATTAGATAAGTGACTGCTTGATTACAGAACAATTAAATAAAATTAATCTTTATAACGGAGAAAATCCCCTTATACTTTTATGGAGTTCAAAAGGTGTCATAATGACAAACACATAATTTTAACTTCGTACTGACTAAAACTCAAATTTTAAATTTTCAGAAATTACCGACCACCTTCATGAAGATTATGATCAGTCGCTTCGAAAAGCCGATACTTTAACTAACTATCATTATAAATTCGATCTTACAATCACAAATACGCGGGAGCTATATTGGTTGTATTCAGCTGTAGGTGTTAGAAATGTTTAAGAAGTTAGGAACAAAAATAAGAATTCAAACAAGTATTGTTATTATTATTAACTTATTCTGACTTTCGAGAAGACATTTGACTCATTTGAACTTTCATAGATTCACTCAAAGAGTTTGTTTGCTTTTGAGGTTCCACAAAGCGACCGGCAAAGAAAACCGCCTTGGGGCTGCGTATGAAGAACAGGAATGGATGATCGACCTTGAATGTTTTCTTCTGCATATTCAAACTCATAGGCACAATTTTCATATCTAAAAAAATGTGCATTGAAAATAAATTCAATTCATATATAATTTTATAATGATTCAACTTACAGGTTACGGCCGCAGCTTCTGAGCCCGCCTCATTGACGTTAATATATCCGCGGTGTTTGGCAGCTGAAATCTTTTGCCCTGTTGGCACTGTAAAGAGTTTACTTAGATCCGCAGAGTCATCGAACAACTTCGAAATGCCTAGCTGAAATAAAGAAACCTTTAGAACCGCGTCGCACTCGGATTAAAATAATCGTGTAAATACCTCTTGTAGTGTCTCCTTTAAGTCCAAATCAAACTCTAGACTGAATATGGGCATGGCTATCTCTACATCTTCCATTGTCATTCTACTTTCAATATTATCCAACTGGATAGTCCTCAGCTTAGGTTCCATTTCCAACAGACCCATTACCTTCCTTGGCAGTATGATAAGTAGGGATATGTCGGAACCCTCATAGGGCAACTGGACGGCTCTGGCGTCCAGCTCTGGTAGCTCAATGTATTTAAACTTATCTTCTTGATACATCATGTCAACCTCGACACGCATATCGCAGCTTATATAGAAGACATCAGACATTGTTGATTCTGGGGTAAAGGGCTTTTCGAACTTCCCCTTAAAATAAAGAGCATTTACTAGAACAGCACTCGTATCCGCATTCACCGCATCCGGTTGCAGCAGATGTTGTATCTTGTTCTCTGTATCTTTCATTACCAAGTCGTTAATTCTATTTGTGGCTTCCATTGGATTGGAAAATTGCAGTGCTTCCGGTATACATTGGAAATAATCGTTAGCGAGTTTTTGGAACTCAGGTTGTAAGGTCAGCGTTTTGTTCACAAAGATTCGATTCACGGATTTTAGAGTTAACCTGTCACCATAAGTGCAATGTTTCGTCCAGAATTCATGAAAGCTTTTGGCAATTTCCTCTCGGTCCCCAGGTCCCAGGTTGAGTCCCTGACGTAGTTCCTCTGCCGTTGAGCCGCCAGTACCCATAAACGCATATATCAGGGATGTTTGTATCGACGCAGGTGAGATAATTGCATTGTTTCCTGTAGAACTGTTTCTGGCAACCACATCGAACAAATCTATCGCAAATGCATTGCAGCTTTTCTGAACGTCGACCATATTCCAGCACAGCACAAAATCTGTCATATGTGTATCAATAATTTACTTAAGATCGACAAACCGAATGCTCAGTTATTTTAGTTTCCTAATTTCAGTTTTTTTTTTACTATTTTCTATTCATATTGCTATCATATTTGTTGTTTGTCTATGAACAAATAAATACTGACTTAATTAGTTCACATTTTTTGTAATAGATAACCATATTTACTTCAGAGACAAATTAAAGTTCTGAAAACTATATCTCCCGAGATCCGAAGCAGTGTGATAACTGAACTGATATTCTCGAATATACTATATAGTACACCTAAGTCTGTTTTTACACGGTAGATTGGTTCCAGAAGAAGCCGTGTAAAAAAAACCGTGTAAAAAAAGACATTGAACATACTTCGCAAAAATTAAATTTGACAAAAAAATTTTAAGTACATAAAATTTCAAATCGTGCTAAATGGAATAAAATCGTGTAAAAAAATTAAAAATATTCAATTTTCAAACCGTGTTATATCAAAACCGTGTAAAAAAAGACCGTGTAAAAACAGACTTAGGTGTATTACGAGTCGGAATACTCCCAACGTATAAGCACTTGAAAAGACAGCTGATAACAGACACCATCACAATTGCTCTGTCAACTGAAACCGATAACCGAAATTACTTAACCGAAATTCGCTCAGAATATTCAGAAAACGGTAATAAAGCTCTCTTTCTTCGAAAAAATAAATACACAAGTAATAAAATTGGTTGGACACTAGAACGCGGAAGCATTTCAAAATGAAAGTGATGAGGCCAATTGATAACTCATTTACCTGAAAGCGTCACCAACTGACAAAACTATAAAAGAACCAACCGTCTTAACCGAACATATATTACTAACTAACAGCGTGGTGAATCAGCCAAACAAAAAATGAATAAACTGAAACATTTTAGATAAGATAATTGACGGAGAGAATGCAAAGAGCAGACCGCCTGGCTGATATTTATTTTGTACACTTTGCCAATTGAAAATTATACAAAAAAATATAGCGCAAGCTTACTTTGGCACGCCAAAGTTTGGATACCCTTGCAGTGCCTTGTATAAGCCATAAGATTTTTCTACAGTATCACGATTTAACCCGAATTTTAAACGGATGTAAGAAACTGTATTTAACACACAATCTGTCAGATTGGTTTACATACTAAAGATTGATTTCTAACCGTTAGTTTCTATGACAGCCATTTAATATAGTGATCCAAACTTGCAGGTAAGTGTACTAAGTGCAGCAGAAAGACGGACCATTACCAAGTTTTATCAAGATAACTTCAAAACTGAGAGACTAGGTTGCATAGAAATAGAAGGACAGCTACATACTTTATGGGGTCTGTCACGCCTCCTTCGACACAAAACATATAGTGTGACATAACATATAGAAGAAGGCATCAATCTAGCAATTTCATCATTATGAAGACATCCAATAAGCAAAGTTAGCATAGGTTTAAAACGTTAATAGTATATGGGTTATTTTTTGCACTGAGTGCAGTGTATCTCGTAGTCGACCACACTGGACTTTAGCGTTCCTACTTGTTTGTAATATAAATACTAATACTATACTAGTACTTGTGAGTTCGATTAACTCGTCACTGATAGTACTACGTATAATAGCCAATCCATAAATAAAGTTATGACCATTTAGATTATAAGCTAATATAATTGTATCCCAAAGAATTTGTTGAGACATTTACCATAAATCGAAGAGTTCCGTACTCTTTGAGAATTGGCATTAAGAGTTGCTTATAAATGATAAGGCTCCCTTTCACTCGGTATTACTTGGACGATTTGGTCTGCTCTATTATAAAAGATTAACATAATATCTATGTATGTACATTGTACATTGTATGTATGTACGTATTTGATATTATATATTTAATTGAGAATCATTAGCCACTATTGTAAAATGGTTAACTAAATTATTCTAAATTTAATGGCTCATAAGAAAGCATTCAAAAGCAATTAACTGATGCATTGAAATGTATCGTGTACTTCAGCATACTTTTTACTTAATTTTGTTTGTAAGTTAATACATATATAAATATTAGAATTGAATAAAGATTACATTTACGAAATGTGCAAACTGTTCTCAACACGGGAATGAAAACGAAATTGTTTTCGAAAATCAACCGAAAGACTAGTGCTGTTATCAGCTTTGCTTATGTACTTATTTATGTACGGTTCTAAATGAAGCGCAGATTCGAAGTAACGGTGTCTAATTTCCATTCAATACTACTGATAAGAAGAGCGACAACGACAAATGGGAACTTTATTTACAAAGTGTCAGACAGTCTGAATCGCGCTTCTGTTTGAACAACTTGTATAACCAACTGAACGGTGATTTGTGTTAAACAATTTATTATCCCTCACTGATATAAGCCAAATTAGTCAGTCAAATGCAGCGACTTTTGCAATTAAACGGTAAGAACGCTGAAAGCACTTGATAAACAAAGAAACAAGAGAGTTTTAGCTGTTATAAAAAGAGCGTGCAATCAAAGAGAGAAAGAGTTCATGTAGTGCTTGCTCTTAAGAGAAACGATATTAATTGAGAGCGCAAACCTGTTGTATTTGTGCGTATGTGTGTGTTGGCTTGTGATTTTTGTGTGGAAAAACAACTGTGAACAGAGCACAAGCATTCAGTTGGCCCTACGACGCCTTTGAAAGCAGAACACAGAGTGTTTTCACATTAAAGGGAATCAAGAAAAAAGACATTGGAGAAAGCCACAGATTGACATACGCACAGATTGTCGAGACATTTAAAAAAGCAATCCGTATTTAGTTTGTGAGTTAAAACAACACGCAAGACGGCTAAGCAACGCAAAAAACTGAACAACATCCGCCGAGGTGACTCAGACAGTGGGAATTACATAAAAATAATGAAATCATTCCTCATATTATTATTGCTCAATACACAGACAATTCTCACATACTATTGTTGTTTTCCCTCCACAGTCTGTGTGACGTTCTCGCTGCTGCTGCTGCTACTACAACCACCACTGCAACAGGCCCACTCCCAATCCCAATCCAAGTCCACACTCAACACTATGGCCAATACCGACAGCAGCAATGCGGCCGAGTTCTCTCGCCGGTTGGCCACCTTCTCCATCAATATGTACAGCAAACTGATCTCGTTGAAGCCCAATCAGAATGTTGTCTTCTCGCCATTCTCAATCCAGAGCTGTGCAGCAATGGCCCGTCTTGGAGCTTCGGGGGAAACTGCCACCCAACTGGATAATGGCCTTGGACTCATTTCCAATGATGCCGGACAGATTGCTGAGAGTTTTCACCAAGTGCTTGCCGCATATGAGAACAGTAGCATTCTGCGTATTGCAAACAAAATCTATATAATGAAAGGATTTGAGCTGCGGGATGAATTCAGTTCTCTGCTCACAAAACAGTTTCTATCGGCTGCCGAGCATGTGGACTTTGCCAAGAATGTCCAGGCAGCGGGTCTAATCAATTCCTGGGTCGAACAGCGTACTAACAACTTGATCAAGGATCTAGTTCCAGCTAGTGCTTTGGATGCCGATTCTCGTCTTGTTTTGGTCAATGCGATACATTTCAAGGGTAACTGGGTGCATCCATTCCCAGAGTATGCCACCCACAATGAGCGTTTCCATTTGAACGATGTCGATGGCATTGATGTTCCCATGATGAACTTAAAGGAACGTTTCCGTTATGCCGATCTGCCTAGTCTGGATGCCTCTGCTTTGGAATTGCCCTACGAGGACTCCGACCTCTCCATGTTGATAGTGTTGCCCAAGAGTAAGACTGGACTGTCCCAGCTGGAGGAGAAACTACGCAGCACACCTCTCACACAGATCACGGAGCAGCTGCACAAGACTCAGGTGCTTGTCAAGCTGCCCAAGTTCAAATCCGAGTTTGAGGTGGAGCTGACAGAGGCTTTTAAGCAGGTAAATTAATTAGAAGATTACTGGACTGTACTCTCACCTAATACTTTTTAATTATTCTATTTAGTTGGGCATGACGCACTTGTTCTCGGATCACGCCGACTTTAGCAAAATGTTAAAGAGTTCCGACGACTTGAAGGTGTCGAAGATCATCCACAAGGCCTTCATCGATGTCAATGAGAAGGGCACTGAAGCAGCTGCAGCTACCGGTAAGTGTGATCTATATACCTTCTTTATTTATATATTGCACTTCATCATCATGTTGCATGTTGAGGTGGCATGCCTCTTGGTCTGTTTGTTCATTTTGTCTTCGTTTTGTCTTATCTCATTTGGTAGGCGTTGTGGTGCGTAAGAAACGCAGCCTCATATCGCTCACGGATCCAATCGAGTTCCATGCAGATCATCCATTTATCTATGTGCTGGCCCATCAGCAAAGTCTACCATTATTCTTCGGCTCCGTTGTGCAACTAGAAGTGGCAACTTCCGGCACTTGTGCCACAACAGTCAACGAACATGACGAGCTTTGATTTTAAATATAAATTGATAATATTATATAAAAGCACTATAAACACGGGTATTTATTTGTAGAAATAAAATTAGCTTGTTCTGTCTGAATAACTAAAACTTTATCTTATCGTGACATAAATCATTTCCAAATTTCCCCTTGTCTTTGTAAACATTCATTATAAATGCACATTTATCCATCTGTGTTTTGTGTTTTATCCCTACAGCTATGGTCATGTGTCGTTGTACATCCATCCAGTATGAGCCACAACCTATGTTGTTCTATGCCAACCATCCATTTTTATTTTACATTGCCAATAAACAGGGCCCAATTCAATTTGCTGGCAAGATGCTAAAATTTTGAGCGATCATTCAAAATTAGACATATTTTATACGTATTTTAACATGGATGTGAACTTAATTGATCTAATTTAATCTTTAGAAAACCTATTGCACTATAAATCAATAGCACATTGTGATGTAATAAAATAATTAAAGATTACTTAAATTAGCAATTATGACTTTGACTTTGCCCGAACAATTCGTGAGCTTGATATTGACCCTCTTAATGGAATGGGTCAAATTATTTTATAATATTTCAATTATTTTATTTGCTACACTAATATCTAAACTAAACAAGTTATTTTCTGGAAACCCATTTATTCATTTTGTAAAACTTAATTAAATTAATTAATTTGAATTGGCCCGCATATTATTGTCATTCTAATCATCTGTACATGGTATTGTGTCTGTTTTTTGTCTTTAATTTTCACAGCAATGGCTATATGCTGTGAAATGATGATGATCGAGCCGGATCCCATCGACTTCTTCGTAGATCATCCATTCTTTTATATCATTGCAAATGAGGAGAATGCGGTGCTCTTTGCTGGCAAACAATGCAACATTTTTGAGAAATAATCAAAAATGTGCTGTTCTCGAAAAGCAGAGTAAATGCCATATAGTTCAAATAAATTTTAAGTAATTTTTTTTTTTATAAGAACCTATTGCATGACATGTTTTAATAAAAGATAATGAAATAAATAATAAAATTGGTGAATCATTTTACTTTAGCATAGGGCGTTACGCATTTGTTATTGTTGTTTACTTAAAATATTACTCATCATATAAATGTTGATCTCATTCATAACCGAAGGGAATATTCTAATCACATTTGTTTTGTTTTTGTCTCTCATTTCTACAGCAATGGTCATGTGTTTTGCTTCGATGCCCATGTTCCAGCCGGACCCAATACGTTTCTATGCAGAACATCCATTTTATTACTATATTATAAATAGGCAGAGCACGGTGCTATTTGCTGGAAAGCTACTAAAACTTTAAACATAACATGATCTATGCACCTACAAATATTTACAAGACTGCTCATGGTGATAATTTACTCAGCATTTTTTACTAAACAAGCATGTAAAATTTATTCAATAAACTTATTCAACGAAACAACTAAATAAATTTTGACCGCACTTATGACCTTGTCCACAGTTCTTCGCATAATGCCGGTAATGGCAATCCGTCGCAAACACTTCTATGCCACGCATCCATTTGTCTACCTTGTTAAGTCCCAGAATAATGTCATACTTTTTGCCGGCAAGCATTTGGGTTGATTGAACGGAACCTAATTTTAGTTTAATCCAATGAGCAAAAGAAAAAATAAAATAAATAAAGGATTTGCTTTACAAAATTTTCTTTGTTATGGTTTTTATTTGCATTATTTAAATATGCCGCCAATTTATTCTGGAACGGTCATCTATCGATATATTAATTTGTTTGTAAATATCGACCTGCATATCGATAGGTGCGATTACTGCTGACAGCAGTACTGTGTACTCTATTATGTTATGCTGTCAACAGCTGTTAATTCAAAATAGAGTTGAATATCTGGGTTTTCCTATTAATAGTGCACCATATGATATTTCCTAGTTGCTTTATTAAAATAGATAAGTTTTTCGCAAAGCTTAACCCAAAAAAACCTTATTACATTTTAAAAAGTCATAACGATAGTGTTAGTTATCGCCGATAGCTTATCGGCCGCTGTAAATAACATTTGTACAAATAAACTAGAGTTGTCTCTGTTTCTCTTTCTCAGTCCAATAAGTGATTTGAAAGAGTGCGGACGTGTCGCGGACCTAATATAATATTAAAATAGAAGCACTGCAAATGCTTATAAAAAGTAAACGCCGCATTCGATTAGTCAACAGTGCATTCTAGCGTACATACGTATAGCAACCAGCAAAATCAGTTTTCAATCAAGGAACAAAAAAGTGCAAGAATAAAGTAAATAAATATATTTTTAAGGGATTTGAAACGTTGCCAAAGAGTAATTTTTTGAGAGTGAACGAATAGAAATCTGCCACCAACACACATATTTTCACATTCTCGCTTCCTATTCAGTTTCGTGCATCGCGTGTGTTTGCGCGGCATTGTATGCGTGTGTGAGTGTGTTGTATGTAAAAACAAAGATAAAGAGACTGCGAAAATATTTTTGCCGCAACGTTTTGCTGCTGTATTCGCTGAATAAACTTTCGACTTCAGTATCGGTGCGTTGTTGGAGAAGTGTGTGTGTGTGTGTGTGAGTTGGTGAGTGCAAGGCACGTGAATGTCGCTGAAACACAATCAGGCCTATCAACCGCTACCAACTGCCGCGGCAGCCATGGATAATCCGGCAATGAGCAACAGCAGTGGGAGCAGCAGTAGTGGGAGCAATGATGACGTAGCCGGTTTGGAGCCGCTCGGATTACCTCCGACTTATTCGTCACAACAGCTTGTAGCATCAGATTTTGATTCAATGGAGCGCCTGCGAGGAAATGAACCCGTACCGGCTCCCCTCCGCTCAACAGCTAGACAATGGTTTACCGTTGGCGTTCTGTGCTTTGTCAATCTCATCAACTACATGGATCGCTTCACAATTGCGGGTAAGTTGAGAGTTCAATTCAATTAGATAAAAAAAACACATCCGATTAGAATGAAGTCTGACCCGCATATTGCACTAATTCATATCAGCTACATCGCTTTCTCTAATTGAAGTTAAAGACTCCGTTGGTAGAGGCGCCCTAAATTCCCTTTTCCTTTCACTGCTTATCTACACTTACTGAGGGTATTGTTGTTTTCATATGCATTGTGTAACGCGTTAAACTTGGACACATCTCCCATATGATTTACAGAGGAGATGTGTCGTTCTTCTAGTAAATCTATCTATCAGTCTGTCTAGAGAGTATTTAATTGTCGTCAATGCATTGATAGTTCTTTGTTTTTGTTAATGTTATCGTCGCGTGTCCTACTGTCTATAAAGATAACGCAAGTATTGCCTTGGATTAAGTTTGTTACGTCACAGCCACTAAAATTCTATTTATGTCGTGTGTTCACGTATTTGTACACAGTGGAATTCTACGTAGAATAGTATAAACAACATTTGTATGACTAATCACATTTACATTTGAATCATACGACCTGCGGTAATAATTCGCTTATCTTCCTCAGATATTTTTACCTTATATCGGACCACATTTTCTTTCCTATCAATCACTGGGTGGTCATAGTCAAATTTCGTGAAATCTTAACACTTTTATGCGAAATAACCACCTGACATGGTGTGATAACACCTATAATCCGTCTCGACGTGTTCGATTACGACTCCAAAGTCCCCGATCCCCATCTCCAAACTGAAGATGAGATCGGAGTTTACTTATATAAAGAGCCAAAAGAATTTCATTGTTTATTTGATTTGATTTGATTTCACTCAATGTTTACAGCATTTCCAGCTAGGAAACGTTAAACCCGCTTATCAACTACTATAACTACTTGAATAATATATAGTGGCGTGATTGTTGCGTGAGTCAATTGTGTTTTACAATCGTTACAACTAAGGGAAATCAAATGTAAACTTGTTTACGCTGCTGGGATTACATTGCTCGTTGCCAGGCTAGTAGCTCAATTTATGGCAAATTAGACTTAAACCAGTTGCGCACTTAACCCGATTAGTTGTTGTTGTTGTAATAATGCATCCACGTTTTACCTAATCTCTATATGTTATCAAGCTATTTTTTTATAGTTGTTTACTTATATATTTATTCAATTAAAAGTTTTTCCAAGCTTAACATTCAATTCTTTTGTTTATTGAGCAAAAATACAAACTTGAACTTTCAAGCTTAATCATCAGTTTTGCAATACGGTGACCAATGACACTTGTCATTGATAACAACACTGCGAGGGTCAGCAAGTCGTTAACCAACACTAGTACAACATTTTGAAAACTCAATTAAAAGAGTTTTTAAGACCCAAAAGCATTAAAAATTGATTTTCACTTTCGCCCTAAGCCCTTAATTGGCAACAAACAACAAATAATCGTATGATTTTTTGCATCAACAATAACTTGTAGGACTCATTAACAGGAAATGATATGGGGTTATATATACTATATTATATATACACAAATTGGGCGATAAGTTTTTTACATACATGATATATAATTTACTCATCATGCTGGTTACTTATACGCTTATTCATCATTTGTTTAACGTATTTGTATTCATATTCACAATCACATTCACATTCATATCTCTCTTCATGTGGGTGTGTGTGTGCAAATATAAATTAACGATTCTCTCCTTATATTTGTTTATTTGCATTTACTTATTGGAATTCTCATAAGTTTTCCATTGTGTTGTTAAGTTTTTGCAGGTTAAAGGGCTAAAAGATTATAACCTAATAGCTAACATTTAACTTAACTTAAAGTTAGCTATTGTTATTGTTATTATTGCTACTGGGGATCGGTTGTTAGTGTCTGTTTGTTTAAGTTATCATATCATTGATTGCAAATTGGTTTTGGATGCGGTTGCAATTGATAGCAGCGATAACGATAACGATTGCGAGTTATCGCATAACTAATGACTATCTGCGACTTAACATTAACATGATAACATAACGATAACGATTACGAGTTATCGCATAATTAATTAAATTATCTGCGACTTAACTTTAACATGAACTGATTTTAGGCAACAACAAAAATTGCATTTAGCACTGCATGTAGATTACACGTGGCCAATGGCCAATGGCCAGAACGAACTGCAAACTGGCCTTAAGTCATGTGAATCTGACTGGCATTAATTTGTTGGGCCAAAAATTGAGTCTCGAGTCAAATGTTGTCATTTGTCAGCCTTCATTGTCGCAAATATTTCGATAGTGCTTGGAACTATTTCAACATAAGAGGGCCACGACAAACTCATTATCATATCGTATGTTGCTAAATTTGTATTCAGATTGATGGTTTATTCGTACTACTCGACACATATGTCGAGTTATATCAGCTGAGGTCCGCTTCGCTTAGTTTAATGATATACACACATTTAATTATTGTTTTTTGAAGCCAGTGTTTTGACCTTTAAGTTAAAAGTCTCCCACTTTGAACTTATGATGCAAATGATCTCAGACTTTAAAAAAATCGTATGACTCGCGAGGTACATTTTTTAGGTATCGCATTTTATTGCCTTGCCTGATATGCCGTTATTATAATATATTATAATTATAATATAATAATCCTCTCAGCGTCATTCACATTCCCCAAACATTTTTGGCCATTCATTTATTAAGGCAAATATCTGCTGTTGCAAGTTGTTGACAAAATAAATTCACACTGAACTTTGTTCTTCTTAAAAGACAGCTGAAAGAGTCGAATTTTAAATTATATACACATTTAATTCTTTCTGTATGCTTAGATCTATAATTGTATATATATAGACATCTGTATAAAAATTTCTTGAAAACAGGCCATGCATCGATGTCCGATGCTTGTCTACGTAATCTTTTTGGCCACTTTCCAAAACACAAAACTCGGCGTCATTCTTCCTCTGCAAAAAACCAACAAAACAAACAAAAATAAAAACTAAATACTTGTACAATAATTGTCAAAAAACAGTTTTTATCGACGATTGCAGTTGGAATTTTGAAATTATTAAATAAATACTACAAAGAAAACTAAACACTAACTAAAATATTACGTGATCTTTCGCTATTGAAATTTTGGAACGCCTTGAAACTTGTCTCTGTATCTGTCTTTTAGATTATGCTATTTTGCATTTTATTCAAGTCTCTTTGTGTTTTTGTTTTGCCATTTTTTACTGTTGTCGAATTTTTGCTCAATTTATTACGAAATGTAACTGAAATGTTCAGAGAAAACATTCATTTTCAGTGATTTTTATGAAATTTCATTCCACTGATTTTTAAGGGAACGTATTTTCTTTATTTAAATAAATGCATTGATACTTTATGGGGTCTGCCACGCCTCCTTCTGCTTGTTATGACCCTTTTGTACTTTTTTAAAGTACCGGGTCTAATGAATTTATAAACTACAGAATTAACAGTCAAGCATTTGCTCTTATATAAATTAACTATATGTACTATAAACTAGATTTTTATATTAATTGTGCATGCACAATTAAAAGTAGACAAATTCGTAAGGTATCTTGTCCGATTTGAGACTATAAATTGCTCAACATGTCAACAGTGTTGCCAACTAAGGTTATTTTTATCAACAGATCTGCACTTTGTAAATCTAGCGTATTTGGCTTTAACGAAACTTCCTAAAACATCCTTAAATATTTACTATAAATATAATTTATGCAGACAAAGTATTTAACTATTTCGAATTTGAGAATTTAAAAAATAGCCAAACTTCAAATACAAGCTAAAGCAATTTTTATATACGTACAGAGCACAATCCTATTAAACTAGTCTATATGCTTTATAGGGTGGTAGATACCTTCATACATTTCCACAAAGCCATTTTATGTTACCTATTGTACAACCTTTAAAGCTTAAACTATAATGGATGCTTGTCTGGCTTTTTTCAAAGACTGATCTAGCTTTTTTTTCAGGCTGAGAAGAGTTGGCAACACTGCATGTCATAAGTTGTTGTAGTTTTGTTAGTTTTCAGTTTGCACTTTACATTATTTCCCTTTTTTGTGTCATTTTTCATTTTTGTTTTCTATGTCAATGACCGAGAGCGAGAAACGGCAATAGCGACAACAACCTGTAAAGAGCTGAAAATAAATAAACAACTACAACAACAACAACAGCATTAACAATAACAGTAACCACAACAATAGAAGAGCACATCACTTAAGAGAGGCTGTGGTCTTTTCTATGTAAATCGATGAGCGATTTCTATTTTTATTTGATTTTCTCAAAAGAAAGTCACAAGCTTTCATCCCGAATCAAAAGCGAAGGGGGAAAAGTGTTTATAACATCATTTAATTTAACGCTTTCAAGACATCTCACAGTCGAAGGCTTTTTTTAATTTTTAACTGACGCTGCAAATCGCGCGATATTTCAAGGCCAATCAGAATCGCTTTCAAGTTGGCAACATTTTCATTCATATTAATGAGGCCTCAACTCGTTCTAGTATTATTAAAGATATACCATATGCAGTATCCAGTCTTAGTATCCAACTACTGCTAGTCAAGTGTCTGCTACTAGCTGGAAGCACTTTAGTTCCGTCTGACAGAGCCTTGCATAGAAAGAGAAACAGAGAGAACACGACTGAGAGAGAGAGGAGCAAAAACTGGTTCTTGAATTCACTCTCAGGTTTCTATAACCGGCAAAAATACATACATATGCCAATATGCTCACGCTCTCACAATAAATAATAACAACAACACGCCAAGCCTTTGTCGCGTCGCGACGTCTGACCCTCTCTTCACCTCTGACTCTCATACTTGAGCTTCGAAGACGACGCAATGCTAAAAATGCCATAAACAAACGGCGAACCTTGCGAATTTCTGTCTGTAAATCACACTCTCTTGCTCGCACGCACACACTCACACGTACGCTTGTGGATCGAAGCTCACAGACACACACACATACACCCAATGCATATATGCATGTAGTTACACACCCCACATTGCTTTTATCGCGTGGCGCTCGCCGCTCAGTTGGCGTCCTCGTACCGTTACGTCACTGGCCAAACAAACGCGCTGATTGGTCGAAAAAATCGTACGATAAATTTCTCAAAAGCGAAATGTGCAAAAGACCCAGAAAATGAAATAATTAAACATAAAAAGTCAGCCGACCGTTTGTCGTTTGTGGTGGCTGCTGATTCACACTTCGTTTGACTTCGTGCCACGTCGAGCGAAGCGTTCGTTCGACGTTCGGTCACAACTTGTTGAGCTTTACGGCCAATCGTATTGGTATTGGTGTTAAATGTTAGTATTGGTAGTATTGGTAGTATCACCGGCTGTTTTGGCCTTCCCCTCGTTATTCCTACTACTCTTAACAAATGTTTTTTTCTTTTAAGATTTGTATATCTTTATATGTTTTGGGTGCATAAGCACCAATAGAACCTTATGCCGTTAAGTTTCGGCTGTTATTAAAGGCCAATGCACGTTTGTAGGTAAGAATTGTGCATTGTTAATTATAGGAAATTCAACGTAAAATTTATATATTTAAACATTGAACCGTTATTGTCTAGGTCGTGTTGTCAATGGTATAATTTATTGCTTTTTAAATGACATGCATATCCGTCAGTTAATTAGAAATATTTATATCGTATATTTATAGACAGAAAGATGATCAGCCGGAAATATATGTAGATGTTTAAGGAATGCCAGTTAAAAGATATATTTTCTTCAATTCTTCTTATCAACTGTTCCACAAACAAAACGAATACAATCTAAAACTGATAAATATATATTTATATATATCAACAATTGGCATGACATTGGCCAAACTGATAATTGAATTATTGCGATACGAATAAGTTTACAATTATTTGCTTACTTTAAGTTGTTTACACATCCATTAAAGTGGAATTAGTTAGCATTGAATTTGCTCTTTTGAAATATGAATCTCAGCAGCGACTGTTGTTAATTTACTTGATGTAACAGCAAGTCGTAAAAGGTTAAGTAGAAATAGGTGCACTCCCTATTTGTAACTTACGTAAACCTTTCGTTATATAAATTTCATATTTACTTTAACAATTATCGACTAATTTATAACTAACTAATAATGCTCTTCCTCTTTCCCCTTATGCAGGCGTGCTAACTGATGTACAATCCGACTTCCAGATAAACAACGATAGTGCAGGATTATTACAGACGGCGTTTGTCGTCTCCTACATGGTGTTTGCCCCCCTCTTTGGCTATCTGGGAGATCGTTACTCCCGACGTTGGCTAATGGCCATTGGTGTCGCCTTGTGGTCCACGACAACATTGTTGGGATCATTTATGCATCAGTTTGGCTGGTTCATCACATTCCGAGCCCTAGTTGGCATCGGCGAGGCCTCCTATAGCACTATAGCCCCAACAATAATATCCGATCTGTTTGTGAATAGTATGCGATCGCAAATGCTGGCGATGTTCTACTTTGCCATTCCTGTGGGATCTGGACTGGGGTAAGTCTATCAACGGATCGGAGAGTAAAGATGGTCTAGTCATAGCTAATAAGAATGGAAATACTACGCTTATTGTTAGTTGTGTTCCATATAGATAGTAGACGAGGCTACGTTTACGATTTGATTAGAGTCTTGTCTGTTATCTGTTTGCTGTTATCAGGCGTCTGTCTGAGTCTGAGTCTGATTAGTCACGTGTTGACCAACTCTTGAGCTCTGTCAGCTGTCGTGAGAAGCAATCGCTGATTTGATTACCTCCAGGTTAAGTTGAAAGTTTAATTGCACTGTTTTTAGTTATTTATAGCAAATCAAATACGAATTTTAACTCAATTAAACTGAATTTACTTAAGTGGGGTCAATTGGACGGGGAAAATTGTTCATGCAATTGGCAATTGGCAGTCAATGCAACCAAATTCAGTTTATCAATTCGTCAGGTCGTCAACTCATCCTACTTGTCAGTTAGTGATCTTTATAACGAACGCATCATGTTGTCATGCAACTTATTAACGCAATTTATACACTTGTAGATACATTGTTGGCTCAAAGACAGCACATTTGGCCAGCAACTGGCGTTGGGCATTGCGTGTAACGCCCATATTGGGCGTAATTGCGGTGGTGCTAATTTGTTTAATCAAGGATCCTAAACGTGGTGCTAGCGAAGGTACACAACACCTCGAGCCAACCACCTTTTGGACGGACATCAAGGAGTTGGTCAAGAATCGTTCATTCATGTATTCAACAGCGGGTTTCACCTGTGTGGCATTTGTGGCCGGAGCACTTGCGTGGTGGGGACCAACCTATATTCATCTGGGTCTTAAAATGCAGCCGGGCAACGAGGATTTAAAGTTGGATGAGTAAGTATACCCCCTTCCCCCTGGTTTCCCCCCATTTCATACCCCATCACTGAGACCTATATGACAATCTGTTGTTGTTGCATCAATTCTTAAGTGTTTCCTACAAATTTGGACTGGTCGCAATGGGAGCTGGCCTAATCGGTGTACCGTTAGGCTCTGTACTGGCCCAACGTTTGAGACCCCGCATCGAGAACTGTGATCCCTACATTTGTGCCATCGGACTGTTTCTATCGGCACCGATGGTCTTTATGGCCTTAATTATACCAAAGCTGAGTGGAACTCTCTGCTTCTTCTTTGTGTTTGTTGCACAGGTTACGCTGAATCTCAGTTGGTCCATTGTGGCCGACATGCTGTTGGTAAGAACATCTACATTATAACAGTGATAACAACAACAACAACGACAACAACTATGCCACTTGCCTAAGTCTCAGCCTCAACTTTAAATTTCAAATTGCAATCTCAATTTCTTTTAAACATATTTTCGCTAACCGATTCTTTGCTGCCTTATATAACCTGCCCTTTTGTAGTGTCTCTCTCATATTTGGGCTTATTACAATGTTCGCTGGGCTGCTGGGCGTGCCGTTGGGTTCAATTCTATCGCAAACACTGAGGAAACGCTTCCCGACCTCCGATCCCGTTATTTGCGCTGTTGGCCTGCTGCTTAGCGCTCCGCTTTTGACCGGCGCCTGTTTGCTCGTTTCTAGCCAAACGATTCTTACATATAGTTTGATATTTTTTGGTCAATTAGCTTTAAACATGAACTGGGCAATTGTTGCGGACATTTTGCTGGTAAGAACTTTATATGAAAAGAAAACAACAAAAAACAAATTGCAACAAATTCCTAACAAAATTGTTGTTTTAACACTTTGCTATAAAATTGGTATAAAAAGAAAAAAAAATATTATATTTTGGCTTTTGTAATTTTGCACTTTAGTTTATATAGAATTTTGTGTGTAAACATTTTTTAACTTTTTACTGTTATAACCCTCACACACACACACACACACTCACGCACAAAAGCAATGCACGTCCATCTCACATATACAACTGTAAAATGATTTGCTGATTGTTTGGTTGTGGAACATTTATTATTGGTATCATTGGAAAACTTACCATAAAACTATTCCTTATTTCGTATTAAAAATATCTGCACGCATATTGACAAGTTTATTCATACTTCCCCACCCTGCTAAATTGGGGAACCACCCTTAAAAAAAAAAGTAGGAAAAAGTTGAACCCTCAAGGGTGCAGTACTGAAAGAAGCCAAGAAATTACATTACATTATGCAGCTTTCAACCATCCTCCCCAAAAAGAAAAATAATATAAAAACAGACAGCTCTCATTCCGGCAATAAGAAAGTTTCTTGGTGTGGGTTTATTTATGTGTCAGTCACGTTTCGTGGCCAACAGATGCACAAGCTCTTAGCTCGTCTTTCAGCTGATGATGATCAGCTGTGGCTACCGCAAGTAAGAGCGGAATAACATTTAAAACTATGCCACACGAATCGGTTGTGGGTTATTTTGGGAATGCATCAGTTCCGCTTTGGCGACAAGGCGTATGAGCAATCTCAATTGGCTTTTTGGTTCTGAAACTGATTATCTAACCAGGTCCAAAAGAGCTTCGAAGTGGCACCACGATATCGTATGATTTTATTTATTATACATTGCGATATATGTATAAGTATTTATTTGTTTATGTACCTGTAATCAGCTTTGTTTATTATTTAGACTAGTTGTATCGAATTGTTCAACGTCTGAATCTGCTTTCAAAACAAAGCCGACGGTTTGGATAACATTTTCTCTAATTTAAAAACTTTTACATTTTATATTATATTAATTTTTAAAGAATTGGAGAATTGGTTTTTAATTAATGATAATTTTAATTTAATTAATTAATATAAAACCCGTCCATTAACGAGAGAAAGTGGTTTAGTTAAACTAAATTGAAATTTAAGCACAACTGTCCCTAATTTGAGAAAATTTCCTTAAGCAAAGACACCAACCGTCGACTTTTTTTGCGCTTTTTTATTGATAGTATTATGTAGTTGCTTATACACTCTCATGTACACACTCATTTATTTGTTTATAACAGTAAACAGTTAATGTAGATATTTGATTTTTGTTGTATAAATTTGAAAAGAATATTAAAGAATGTAGTCAACAAATGCCACAGTCAAAATCGGTCGGTTGAGCGTATAGAACTGTTCCCAGACGCGCATATACCAGCTGTTCCCATTCTCGATTAATTCAGTCGGCGACACAAACCAATTGGCTTTCTACCCTCGGGCGCAATGTCGAAGTGAAATTTAATGTGGCGCCATCTCTTGTGAGCTTTTGAGATTGGCATCTTGACTGTGGCTTTTGCACCGCTTGCTTATTTGCACTGCTTATAATTTAACCATTGTTGTTGTTGGTAACACTGCTTGTTCAGCTTCATTATTTTGTACATCACTAAATAAACCTCTTGAATTGTTGCAGTATGTGGTGCTGCCCACTCGTCGCTCAACCGCTGAAGCCTTCCAAATTTTAATCTCACATGCACTTGGAGATGCAGGCAGTCCTTATCTGGTTGGCGCTGTAAGTATAATTAATATAATCATTTAATTATAATGACTAATGACTGTAATCATTTAACTGACAAATTCTGTTCATCTTTGTAGATTTCCGTTGCTATCAAGGGACATCTGAGCTCGCAACCCAAAATGATCAGTCAACAAACTTTGCAGAGTATGTCGCAAGTTTTGGAAAACGCAACGGAAACTGTGACAGAAACGCTTAAAGATTTTCAATTCAGTCCCAAAGCGAGCGTAAGTACATGAGAGTTTAATGAGATTAAACCGATTATTCAAGATAATTATATTTTACAGATCTCGGACGATGCGACTTCCTTTGAGGCGCTACAGTATGCATTGTTCTCCACAACCTTTGTTGAAGTGCTGGGTGGGATTTTCTTCCTGTGCACCGCGTGCTATGTGATCAAGGACAGACGCAAGGCCACACAAGAGTCAATGGGTAGGCATTTTACAGTCAATAATCCTGGGTGTGCGACCTCTTCTCTATTCTAAAATTCTCTACTCCGATTTCGGTATTTCGGCTCTTCCTCTTTTGGCGCCGTTCTCAATATCAACACAGTCAAAGAGTTGAGACTGGCGCCAGGTGAAAACAAGAATGATATATTCGATTCGGATTGCCTGGTCATGTGCACCGATATTGCATTGAGAGAACGCGCGTGACAGCGTTAACCAAATCTATGAGTCCTAGAATTTGTAGCTACATATTTTGACCAAATGGTTTCGGTAGGTGGGTCACAAAATTACAAGTTTCAAAATTCTGTTTCGTTTGTTTGTCGGCCTTAGAACTAACCAAAAATATGTTGAGAAGATCGATCGGCCGCGTTCCCATAGCCATTACAAATTGTGATCTCATAACAACCTCACACATACAAACATATACATTATTCTCGTAGAAATGTTAATGCTGCTCAATTTCTGTGCCCAAATCAGATGCAATCGCTTTTATCCGTTCCTAACATCTTGTTATCTTTTTTATGTTAATCATTATGTTTATTCTTTATATTAACAAATCAATATTTATCTCTTACAGAAGCGAATGGCTAATATCAACCGATCCAAGAAGTTCTTCTGCGTACTCATCGCGAAAGTCTTTTGGATGAAATGACACTGACTGAGAATCATCTTTAAAATAATTTATAATCACATCATGCACATACATACATATGTATATACATACTTATGTAATTCAATAACCACAACCTATACATACGTATATATAATTTTACAAACACGTATGCTGTCGTATTGTTACTGTTAAGATTCCTCCCACAAAGCATTGCAGAATTAAGTGTCTTTAAGAGGGCGAATGTTCCTATCAAGAAAACAGATAATGACAGCCAGCTATATATGTGAGTATGTATGTACTTGTAGCTATGTATATAGTTATCGATATCAAGTCATATTCATCATATTTTATTTCTATAAATAGTCTTAGGACCCAATTAATTTTACACTAAAAATCAAAATTATTAGGGACAACATTTCATACGCATTCTCGTCTATTTGCTCCTTTAGTTTTAAGTTTTAATCGGATTCAGAATATATATAATTTAATGAAAACAATTCATTGTACATACATAGTTCGGCAAACATTGGAATTTGATTTTAAATTTAATAAACTCTCTCGTTTATCTCAGGCATAAAAGTGTGGAATGTTTTATGAGGTATAAAAATTTGTAAATAAATACTACTATAAATAACACCCGGCCATAAGTGTTAAGTGCGTAGTCTCTATACATAGATATTAATCTATATATATTATACATATATATATATATATTATTACATGCTTATATTATTAATTTTTTTTGTATCTGTAACCGTAGCTAGTGCGTTTAACAAATTTGTCCTGAAACCAACACAAAAGAAAATAAAAGCAATTTGAAATAATCACAAAATTATAAAAATCGAAAATTTATTCTATTGGGGCTTTCTGGCTATATATTTCACTTCAACGGAACGGATTACGTTTATATTCAGATCTTGAAAGTGCATCGTATTGAGCTGATAAGGAATCTTAAACCAGGGTTAAATGATCTGACATCTGTTTTCAACTGATAACGTGTGTAATTAAAAAACAAAATATTTATGCTAACACGCTTTATTTTAAAAGTTTACAATAATCTTTGGTTGATCGTTGTCGTAGAACTTGCGGTTGAAAATTCTCTGGAAATGTCAACCACACCCAAAATATTCAAAGTATATAAAAGTATGTTGTTTAAACAAATTTTTAGAAGAAATCTGTTTAATTTAACTAACATAAGCTTTTTTTTGTATTTACTCATTACACATTTGCTCATAACATTTAAATCCAAAGTCGAATGAATTCTAAATTTTTTTAATTATTTTAAAATCGAATAATTGCCCTAAATCAAACTTAGCACCGATTATAGTGCTAATCAAGAGCTTTAAGTTTCGCCTTTTGTCAAAATAAAAAAATGCAGTAAGCTCCGGGGGAGCAAGCTCGCAGTAGGAGACCCTGTACTTTTTGAGTGCAAAACGTTCACTATAGATTGTTTCAATTTCAATAAATTTCAAAAGATGGCGCCATTATGAAGATGGTTCCTATGATAAGCACAGAGGGCGCTAGTGTCTCTTCTTCCTTTTGCCCGTAAAACATTGTTAGTTGAATAACTTCCGCGTTTACCATCAATTTGAATGACATTTTCAAGATAGGTTTGGACCATAGAGTACAAAGTACCATGTACAAAGAATCAAGACGCTATCAATAAAGGTGCTCTTGTAATTTGACTTCGAAATTTTGTATTTCGATTTCCGGGGGCGGAGGAGAGCGTGTCAAAAATCTAAAATAAACTTGATCAACTTGCGATATAGATGAATCTACATGCCAATTTTGGTGTCTCTAGCTCTTATAGTCTCTGAGATCTAGGTGACACAAAAAGAGACAGACAGACGGACATGGCTTTATCGACTCGTGGGGTCTGCCACGCCTCCTTCTGCCTGTTACGCCATTACGAATATCACATTCAACATTAGAGAATTGCCCATATATGTATGTATATGTACATAAGTATTTACGATTCTGGCCGATCTGGTTCTAGTTGCTAAGACTGTGCGATACTCATTTAACGAGGTCCTTTAAACGTGTTTGAACAAGAATGATCCTGTTTTGTTAATCTACCTGCTCAGGTAGTTTACATCAGTTTACAAATATTTTTTTACCTGCCTCAGTAATATTCCTATTTTTTCTCTAGTTTTTTTTATTACCCTATGCTAAATGAGAAATTAATTTTTATTTAATGAGCAATAAAACAAAAATACTTTCACACATGCACACATAATATAAAAAGGCGCATGTGTGTATGTATGAATATACGCATGTATGCAAGTGTTTTTTATCTGACTAAAGATCGGCTTTTTTTATTACAAACACAATTACATAGATGTACGCAATTGGACACATAAATATGTACAGCTCGGGAACAACAATTAGGACAATGTAAATTCAGCTGGGAGTATTGTTTAAATTTTTGAGTCGAAGGTCAAGGTTAGAACCTGTTAAATAGAATTATGATTGTATATTCTTTTATAACAAAATTTTGTAAATAAAAAAAGATTCTTTTTTGTTACCGTTATGTCACGTGAGGTTCGAATTTTGTTCAAATTATAGTTTTTTAATATAAGAGCATACTTTTTTCTAACAATAGGTTCAACTAAAAGTGCAAC
The DNA here is from genome assembly GCA_037043535.1 of Drosophila putrida. NCBI lineage: Eukaryota > Metazoa > Arthropoda > Insecta > Diptera > Drosophilidae > Drosophila > Drosophila putrida. Next base: position 4,676,066 of record JBAMBI010000160.1, on the reverse strand, counting down.
TCAAAAATTAAAATAAATTTCAATTTTTAGAGCTTTAGTTTCCTTAGAAGTATTTTAAAAAAACCGTTGATTTAAAAAGATTCTCTTCGTTTCACTTTTTACATTTTTGGAAAGCAAAGAGTCTCTAAAACGTTTATATAAACCATAATGCCTATTAAGGCTTAGATTAAAATATTTCAATTTTTTCATAACATTTCTCGCAAAAAGGAGGTCAAGACACAAAAAAAAAAGAGATCTTACTGCCTACGCAACATTTAAGACTAACTAAAAATATCCACACATTGTGTTGTTAAAACTCTCCACTATTTCTACTGCTAAAAAATAACCCGCAATGTATTTCTACACAAAATGAAGTTCCTAAATAAATGTCATTCACTTTGATTTGAATCACCAGCTAACTTCCGTTCACCTAGTTTATGTACTTACTATTTGCAATAACAAATTTAAACCGCTGTCCACCTGGTTTAAGTATTATTTGCGAAAAATACATATACTATATATATTTTGAAATAGTTTAACTCTCTTTGTACACACACTTAACAAAGCCCTATTTAGCTATTTCTTTCATTTGGTGCTATTTCCTTAACCAGCGCTGTATATAAATGTATGTATGTACGAGCGCAGCAAGAAATCGGCGCAATCGACGGGACAGTTACTTTCGTGTATGTGTGTGTCCAGTGTCTTATCTCATTTTTTTTTTTGTTGTTTTTAATATTTTTCTAGCATGGGGCGAATTCACCATGCTAAAACGAAAAGTAACAGAATTGTACAAATCCATGGTGAATTTTTGTTTTGAGTCGACGTGTTATTCTTTGATAAGGCTAGTAAGTAAATTCAACTTGGTCTTAGGTAGAGAATAATAAAAGAGTCCTGTGAGTCGGGTCCCTCATATAAATGATCATTAAAAAAGGGCGACGGCAACGGCAACTACACACACGTATACACACATGCATATGTATGTCTACTCGTGCAAGTGTGTGCGTGTTTGAGAGAGAGAAGTATATAAGAAGCATTGAAGAGAAAAATGATCGCTCAGTTCGCTGTGAAATTCTTAGCTGAACACAACTTGATGAGAGTGTCGATACGATTAAAGCCTGTGATATTTGTTGAATAGCCAATAATAGCTGTAAATCATGGATCCGTTAAGCATGGTAAGTTGTATTTAATTGATATTTTAAGAGTGACAACGTTTATAAACATTTGCTTACTTAATACAGTTAAGGTCCAAATTTGAATTACCCATAAGCCCGGAGTCCACAGTCAATTCGGGGTATAACACTAATTATAGCGATACGAAAAAACCGTCAACTTTAACTACAGAAAATTTAAGCACAAATTTCCCCGCACCAAACATAGCCTCAAGTTTTGGAAAAATGCCGTTGTTGCTGGCAACACCACCGCAATCACCACATAATCAGCAGGACATGAATCTGCCACAGGTGGATATGCCGTCACTTAGAGCCATGTTGTCCAACACTCATTCAGGATATGCTCCAACCGGATATATTGTGCACATTCCTTGTTTCCTGTGCAAGAGACCTTTTAGCGACATTGACAGCTTACGGGATCATTTAACAATGCATGCCACACAGCTGAATATGGGCATCAGTGATCCTCAGCCTCCTCCAACAATACCAAAATTTCGTGTTCAGATGCCGCGAATAACACATATGAATACCACACCTCCTGTTCCAGTGCTGACAAATATGAATATTAATACCACACATCCAGTTCCAGTGCCGCCAATAATAAATATGAATGGCACACCTCATGTTCCAGTGCCGCCAATAGTAAATATGAATACTATACCTCCTGTTCCAGGAGCAGCTACAGCAATATTACCTACTGTACAGATCCAAGGTCTATCAAAGCAACAAAAATTCAAATGTGATCTGTGTGGTAAGTCCTTGACATCGGAGGTGGACCTATACTATCATATAAGGTTGATCCACAGTTCTCCTGGGCAGAAGAAAAGGTGGATGGCAAAGACTTTTAGGTGTCATATATGCAAGAAGGGCTACAGACGTGATGCAAATCTGTCGAAACACATGCATTGCAGACATCGACAACATACTCAGAAAATTGTTGCAGCCATGCCCACCACATTAGAGCAAGAACTGCCTTCGCAGCCAACTCCACCATCATCAGCTGATGGTGAAATAAAGAAACCTAGTAAAAAAGTGGTTTATAGCACTAAATTGCTAAATGCTGTTGCAGCAGCCAATTACAGTCCTGCCACGGAATCCGCCTCCAAATACAAGTCGCCCACTGAGGAAGGGAATCCTAACTTGATGTCGAAACCAAAGCAGAAATATGCGCTACGTTCCCCCTTCTGCAATCCGTATGTTGAGCACAGTTTTATTGTAGTATAAGATTGTTAATAACACCAAATTATTTTTAAACTTTTAGAAATCTCTGGGTAGACTACGATAATCACATTCCATAACACGCGGTTGGATTCTACAGAGGCTGCTTCTATATACATATATACTATGTGTATATAATAAGTGTTTCATTCTTAAGATTATAATTAAGTACTGAACAGATTCAACTTAACTATTGCTTATCGCGAGCGAAAGCAACCGGAAATTGCATTTAGTATGTTTTAGAAGCTGTTTAAATGGATTCAGCACTTTATAAAACAATTTGAATACAGTACATATTAAATATGTACAAACGAATTCATGTAAACAAGATAAGCAGTCATCTGGGAAGAAGAAGAACAAGTCTTATACGAACGATCATCGAAAGGACCGAAGCAACGCGATCAAAACCCAGACTGAAATCCGAACCCGAGTCAATTCGCTGACTTCGTATATTTCGATCATATATACACACACAGCTAGAACAAAGTTTTTGCTGATAATTAAAAATAATGCATTTGTATTTGGTGTCGCAATACGATCCACTTGAGACTGTTCCATCGTCCGATTCACAAGACGCCTGATGAGGGTTTATTGCTTTCGTCGTTGTTTGGAAATTCGTATGTCAGCAACACGCCTCTACAGTAAAATGGAAAACAGCTTGGCTATAGTCAAGTTTTTTAAGTAATCATGTGTTTGTAAGTATGTTGAAATCCATTCACGTGTAAGTGTAACTTTTGTTATGCAACAAATAAATAAAGCTTTATATTTAATTTATTTTTCTTTTGTCGAAATGAAATAAAACGAATTTTTTTGGCATTTTTTAAAAAAAATCAAATTGAGTCCTTTTAGGGTTATCGTTTTTTATTAAGGAAAAATGAAAAGAAAGTGAATATCCTTTCTTTGGGTTGCTCACCTATACCTGTGCAACTGATAGTATTGAATTACCTGTCCTTTTTTTAGAAGGATCGTTTTAAGGGTGCGTTAAAAAGTTGTATTTTACTCCCCAGCGCTTGACTTAGTGGTTTTCTTTTCTTTTTCGATAGAAAAAAACCTCCATCAGTGTATTTTATGGCATACTAAAACTGTCAACCTACTCTAGAGCCTCTTACAAGATCAGCAGGTAGTCCTTCGTTTCAAGGTCACACATGTAATGTACATGTTATACATATGTAAAAAGAAATAAATAATTTTAAAGAGTTCCGCAATCGTAAATAATTAAAAAAAGCAGAAATGAATTAGCCTATTAATGTAATTTTAATAATTACATTTAGCTATTAAGGCTTATTATACAAATATAAAATGAGGGTGTGACATACATACATACATATACGATGCACATTTATTACTAGCCTTGTGTTATCATCAATTGCTTACTCACCACTTTCCAATACTTTTTTGAGCAACAGTACTTTGTGTGTGGCAAGAGAAACACAATCCACATGTTACACACACAAATGCACAAGGGTACCTCGCTTAGATCTGTTTATTGGGTTCTCTTTATTCCTTCTTCGCTTAGTATCATTTCAACACGCAACGAATTCGGAGCTGCAGAAAGAAATGTGTGTGTGTAAAACGCAAATGTGAAAAATATTAACCACAAAAAATAATATATACATATATATAGATAGAAAGAAATAAACATTTTTACACATTCATATAAATTATAAATATATGTACATATGCAACTGCTTAATTAATTTGGAACTTAGTACGGAGCCACTAAAAAATGAAGTAAAAAATGGAACCTAATCCAAATGTAAGTTGAGTGTAAATAAATGTAAGCACACGATAAAATATTTAATTTTATTAACAGTTTCAAGTGCACCCAAGTCTGAATTCGCATCAACTATATGGCATTGTTGCTGAAATGAATACAATCTTAGATAAGAACAAAACACCTTTAAAAAATATCCAGATCAGATGGATGAGGATTGTGAGGGATATACCATGAATTGTTTTCTCTGTCAGCAAATATTTACCGACATCGATGAACTTCAGGAACATTTGTCCAATCATTATATCCAAAATTCGGATCTCGAAACAACCGCACACTATTTTAATTGCAATTTTTGCGGGCGAACTCTTCGCTCGGAAGCAGATTTAAAAGAGCACCATAAACGCTATCATGAGGCAACTGTGATGAGAAAAGAGATCGAGTCTGAAGAATCTGTGTTGTGCAAGCTATGTAACTATATCTGTACAAGTTCATACTCCCTACGAAAGCATGTAGAATTGACCCATGACCCAAAAACAGAAAAGGCTAAACAAATTACTGCACAGCCCGCACCGTTGATGTATGCAGCTTTTCAATATTCTGAACGGAAAATAAAATATCCTCCCCGTTCGCCACACTTTAATCCGTGAGTGTTTTTTTTTATCATCAAGAACTAAAATAATATTTAGCTTTATTTTTAGAAATCTCTGGATTGACCCTAATGGTTACATATAGACACACAACTGAGATTAGAGATGGACACGGTCTGTGTCGGGCCTTGAGGCTACAAAGTTCTTTACAAAATAGTCTTTTCACTCGGATTTACCTAACTTCAAAGCACGCAATTTATTAAATTTTAATTTTATTAAATGTTAAAAGTGAACAATTTTACCAGAAGTTATTAGGGCCAAACATTACAATTTTAAAGCCCAACAAAATCATTTACAAAGTTCAAGTCACATTGTAGTCCATTTATTTCATTCAGAACTCATTATATTTTTAAGAAATTAAAAAATTTAAGTGAAAAAGTGAGTTTCAAAATATATTTTAATAAACAACAATTACAAACCTGCTTCGATTGCGGTCGTGTCAGACCGAAAAGTTTAGCCGATACCCATCTCTATTTTGGAAAGACCTTTATTAACAAGGAAATCTTTAAATAATTCTTATAGTTTTTTTTTTAGTTAAAACCAATTACTTAACTCGTAACCTGAAACACTAATAAAAAAATTGAGAACAAATGGCTTTATTTAAAATTTTATTTTGCTTTCTATTTATATTTATATATATATATATATGATTTTTAGTTAATAGTACAGCATACGTAACATAATTTCATTTGGGTAGTTTATACAATCAATGAAATAAATCGACTGCTTCATTTCTTGAAAAGTACAAAAAAGGATTTCCAACTACCGATCGTGAATTAACTTAGTTTTCTTTCATTTGTTTATTTTTGTATACTGATTTATTATGTATATTTTGTTTTTTAAGCTTAAGACAAACATTCCATAGCAGTCCTATGCAATTCGCACGCAATACCAAATATCTATCTGTTCCCAATACAATCTTTGAAATAAGTTGGCTAACTACAATGAACTTCACATAACTCGCAATGAACTCGACACTATCGATTAGTCATACCGACAACTTAAATATAAATATGTATGTAAAAAGATTTTTTTTAATAAATACAACTGAAATCAGCTAAAGCAAGGAACAGAACAAAAAAAAAACAATAACAATGTGGCTGTGTGAATGTTGCAAGCAGCTAAATATAAGTGAAAAATAGATTAAACGAAAGGAAAATAGTTGTTTATAATTTAAAGCTTCGTTTTTAGAAACGCCAAGCAAATGTGACTAATTAAAAAAACAATTGTACAATTTATGTTTATTGCTATAATAAATAAGTTTGCTCTTGACTGTTCTAACTATTTAGTATTTGCAGGCTATGAGGACTAAAATGTGTTGTGACAGATTTTGCCTTTCATTGTATAGATTTATTGAATTAATTAATTGTAGGTGGTGATTTTTTTTAGTGCAACTAATCAACAACAAATAAATACATGCACTTTTAAAATTATCTAAGCCAAAGGCGCAACTATTTTTCTCATTGTTAGAACGAACATGGATTGACCTCGAGACACTTGGATCATTATGTGCAAGACTTGATGGTATTTAGTTAGATATAGTATATAAAAAAATTTTAACATTCTCCATTTGTTCATATCTCTTAAACACTCGCATGCATTCCAAGTCCTTAAAAATTGGCTGATTGCAGTTGCTTCGCCAGGCCAGCCTGAATTTAGTCGAGTTGAGTCGATTCTTTTTTAGTCACCATAGTTTTTTTTTAGGTTCGAAAACGAAAAACTCTTTTTTATGTTGTATACAATAGTAGTAGGATTATCCGCTTATATACTATTTAACCTGAGCCCGAATGTGTTGCAAAAATTCATAGTATGACAAACTAGATTCACTGCGATCGTCCGTTAATCTCTCAATAAATTGAGCCTTCGCCGTGCTCGTATCCCTGAAGGAAAACATTATTGTTAGAAATGTGATAAATAATATTAATTTCAATTGTCCTCACCTGATTATTTGCACAAGAGGCGCATATGGCTTATCATAGTTTAGACGCAATATGAAACGCTTTAGCACATCATTCTCGGCGCTGACAACATTAGGTAAGCCATAAACATAATCCAACAATTCTGCTGTCGCGCTGATGCCTGTAAGAGATTAACAGCAGGTAAAGCAATAATTTCTCTTTATATATACGTGTGTTCAAACCTACCGAACAGTGTCTGTAGAACATCGGTAGGTACGTTAATGCCAACATATATCATAATCACCGTGCCACAATCCATCAGGAATATCGATCGTGAATCCAGACTGCAAGAGAATAAAAAAGTAATTAACTCAAATGTATAAAGTCGGCTTGAGTTTATGCAAACTTACTGTTCTGCAGACAATTGCAGGCGTGGCACCTCTGGCAAAAGATCATCATCATCATCGTCCTCATCCTGCGTCGTGCTTATATTTGAGTTACGCGCATGGTAAATAAGCCCATCGATTTTGTACAACTCTGGATAGATATACTTCATGAGTTGGTCCAGTGGCAATGTTTTCATGCAGTCCATTGCATATACCCGATCATCCAGGCGTGTGCTTGTTCCCACACGGAAGGCGGGCTAGAATATGTAGAAGTAAACGAGTGAGAAAAGAGCCAAATATAATTGAAATGCATAAGCACTTACGTGCTTGAGCAGCGCTAGAATGTAGAGTGGCATTAGAGCCAGGCTGCGTGGAGCTATCAACTGTCCAGATTGGCCAGACGGAAGATTTTGTGCAATCTTAAATGCGTTGTACACATCGATGGTTGCATTGATAAAGGCGTCGCGAGCATCGGACAGATTCGATGCTATCGAACGATCCACAGCCATTTTGGATAGCAAACCGACTATAGCTTCCGTGTCAGCTGAGTGCATCACCTCGGGCAGAGATGCAGTGACCGGCAAGCAAACCGTATGGACACGTATGCGACGTTCACCTTCGCTGTTCGTGTAGAGCAAGGCCGCCTGGAAACAAATGGTCTTCACATCGGTTAGACTCTCCTCGTACGATATCTGCATGCCATAACCCGCATCCGGATTCACATTGGGCAGCGACAAGAGATCCGTACTGCGCACAAAGAAGTTCCCATGGAATGTGTGCACCTGCAGACCGCGTGTGCAGCGTATCCGCATGACGGCCTCGAACCCAATCTTGCGAGTCAGATAGCGCTTAAAGCATTGTCTAAACGAGTCAACCATATGCTGCTTGGTCTTCTGGTAAAGCGGGAAATGATGCACGCAACCACCGCTGTGCTTGCTGACACCGGCTAAAACATAAAAGACAATTATTATACTTGAATATGAATCTAAATTGAGTGAATCTTACATATGGTGGCCATATCACTGTACTGTTGATTCATCAAAAACAAATCAACTGCCACCTGATAGCCAGAGCATTCCAGAGCGAAGCGTTTGTAGAAATCTGTCGCTGGATTCAGATGCGCCACATCTTTGGCTGATCGATTGTTGGGATCCTCGCGCGGTTCCAGCGCCCCAGGTCCCTTATTGGGAAGGCACGATTGAAAGACGGTTATACGACCGCCAGATGCTTGCTGTTGAAATTCGGTTGGAATATAGTTACTCTTCAGTCTTGTATATTGTAAGCCAATTATTTTGCTCTATACTGTTGTATTTGAAAGGTAAACCTTTCAACAGGGCCAGGATGTTTAATCTTGTATATTGTAGGACAAATCTTTTGCTCTAGAACCTGGTCGCTATAATATTGTATTTGAAAGGTAAACCTTTCAGGATGTTTAATCTTCTATTACAAGATATAAACTCTACATTTAAGACCAACAAATTTCGAGCAAATGTATAACTAATTATGAGTCCTAACACCAACTGGAAACATAAGATAGGGACATCAATGTAAACATGTGTGCACCACATGTTAGATACATAAGGATAAGGATCTTTAAAGGAAGTAATGTTTTTTTTCGGCTTTGACTTTGATTCTTAAAAATCTATAGCTCACTTACCATCAGCTTGAAGGCCACCTGGAGAGCAGCGCCCAATGCCGAGCCGGGATCATGCGTGTGCGCAAATCTTTTGGGCAATTGCTTTAGAAGATCCCTCACCAGTTCCTTGCACTCTTTTAGATTGACCAGCAAACTGTCTGGTCGCGGAAGGAAGGGATCATCAATATCCAGCAGGGTCATTTCATGCGGTTGATTCAGTCCCTCGGCCATACTATAAAAGTGCACAAAACTGTCGTAACATATAAATCCCACTTGGGTTCGCGCATCCCCAGGCATCTCATCCAAATGACGATTGAGCACCGAGCAGGCTGACTCCAGATAACCGCTCTGTTGGGCTATGATCGAGACATCGAACAGGAACAGATACATGGCCGGTTGTGGAGGACGCAGCATATACTCCGATGGCGCAATGAATTCTATTGTGCTGGATCGCACCTCAGGACGTCGTGTCACATCGCCATAGGTCTTTGTTGCCGGATCGAATTGAAAATCTTCGGGCACTACAAAATAAAAATGTTATATAATATGTTATGGTCTGACTTCAGCTTTACTTACGTTCGTTAACGCGATAGCAAAGATTACACTTCCACATTTTGCTGTCCACAAAATAGACAAAGGGATTAATGTAGGTGCGGCACAGTCGGCAACGTACAATATTGATGCATTGAATCACGGGCAGGCTCTGTGTTAAATAGAAATAACCAACTTAACTTCATGAACAAGTATGTTACATATAATATTTTGTTGAACTTACGTTGACATCGCGAAATGGGTGAATAACAATGCCAAGGGGCAAACGTGACTTTTGCAGCAGTGAATTGCTCTCGGGGATTTTGGCCAAGGTGCAACGCATGATGCTCGGATTGCAGTTAATCGATTCGTGGAACTGATTATGCAGGACAACTTTTGGTGGTGCCAAGGTTGCTGGAGATAGTATATGTCTGTTCTGCATCAAATCAATGGTATCCTGTCCCCACAATCGACTAAATCCTTGCTGTGCAACATTTAAAGGTGATGTCGTTGGTGCTCCCTGCGCTTGATACTGCAAAGGAGCACTGCTGGGCATCTGCTGGGCTCCAAACATGCCTGGAGGTGGTGGCTGTTGCGGCTGAAGTGGTATGTGTTGTTGCTGGGGAGGCAATTGCTGCTGCTGTGGTGGCAATTGCTGTTGCTGGGGAGGCAATTGCTGTTGCTGTGGTGGCATTGCTTGGGGATAAGCCTGCTTGTATGGATATTGTAGGGGCTGTTGTGGTTGTAGTTGCTGCTGCTGCTGCAGATGTGGTTGTAGTTGCTGCTTCTCTGCAATTGGTGGTGGACCAAACGGCGGCAACTGTACCTGCGATGGAACAGCTTGAGATATTGGCATTTGTAATGTCGGTGCCAGTTTCTGCTGCAGTTGAGGATTGGGAAGCTGCCACTGTGCTTGCCCTGGCCGTTGTGCAGCCAATGGAGGCACTCCACGCTGTATATTGTTGTTCTGCTCTATTGCTGCTGCTGTCGGTGGTGGTATACCGTATGGTGTCTTTTGGCTGTCCGATGGTGTCGCTGGGATACCGTATGGTATCTTCTGGCTGTCCGATGGCAGAGGTTTGCTAGCCACCTTTGGTGGCACATTGAGACTACCAAATACGCTAGCTGGACTTGTATTGCTGGGCACCGATGGGTTGAATGGAGAAGCCATGGAATTCTGGATGTTGGGTGTGGCAGCACTTGTGGCAAGCAGTGCATTGGCACCCATGTTGTCCATTGCCCGATTTGGACCAGCTAATCCCACAGCAACGCCTCGGTAATCCCTTCGTGGTAAGGACGTGTTCACAGACGTCGTAATGCTATTATTGCTGGTTTTCAAATTCATATTCTGCAAGCTGCTTGCCAAGCTGCCAACCTGGCTAACAGATGCTGCAGCTGGCTGTTGTCCTGCCTGTTGAGGAGGAGGCGAAAATGTGGCGCCCAACGTAGGCGGTGGCTGCTGGGGTAGCATGGACTGCATGGATAGCCTGTTAGGCAACTGCTGGGGTTGTTGTGGCAGTGCCGTGCTACCCAATGGACCGGTCATAAACTGCACATTAGATGATGCTGTTGATGGAGGTGGTGGCGGTGCTGCTTCCCTTGAGGGCAAGGTGACATTACTATTCATCAATCCAGGCGATGCCGTGCGCGAGGAATTAGCACTTAGTGCACCATTGCTGCCATTGGTTACAGGCGCTGTGGAACCCACAGGAGACACCGTCGAGGGTCCGTTTAGTGTGGGCGGCCGTACATGAGCTGGCAAATGACTTTGAGGAGCTAACGACGCTGGTCCATTGCTTAAAGGAGGCGGCATAAACTTGTTCATCACATTGCTATCGAATTGCGGCTGTGCTGCAGGAATTTGGGGCGTGGCATTTAAAGGGTACTGCGCTGGTTGCTGCTGTAATTGGACTGACTTCAACGGTGCTCCATGTAGCTGCTGTTGTGGTTGTGGTTGTAGTTGCTGCTGCTGTTGTTGTAGTTGCTGATGCTGTTGTTGTTGTTGTTGCTGCAGTGGCAAGGACTGACCATTCATCAAACCAGCTTGGCTGCCATTTGGCACAGGTTGCACAAAATTCGAATTATATGTTGACATTCTGTAATACGAATTTCTAATTCATGAGATGCAGCTAAAAAATAGAAAAAGAAATAGTCATTAACATTTCTAATGAATTAATCAATTGTTTAACTTTATCAAAAATCAAATTTGAAGGGTAATGTCTTATGATGAAGGCCGAGCAATGTAAGCTATTACTTTTTATTTAGACCCTGTACTTAAAAGGTGCAGAGGTAATATTAGGTTTTGAGCCGTGAGCAATAGACAAATGTGATATAAGAGCTAGGTAGACCAAACTTGGTATGCATTCCCAAAAATTGCATTGTCAGTTTTATCAACGTGCCGATAACTTTACAATGAACCTTTAGATAAACTTGCCAATAAGAGAAAAATCTTAAGTTTATCTCCTTATCAGGCTATCGGCAAGATGAGAAAATGGCCCCAAGAGAATTTTTGAAAAATAGATCTGCGAATAAACTCGAAAGTTGTTCAAGTTGTGCAATTCTCCGTAGCCAATGAACTGAATTCTGAAGATTAAAAGTACAAAGCATGTTTTATTAAAAATGCTCTTATATATATTATTTTATTTTATCTCCATTTTTATGTGACACGTAAAATAAGTACATGGTCTGTTGCAGTTGAGTTCACTCAACTGTTGTCTTTCCTACTAGTTATCTTATCAGTTGACAACCAAAAATAGTTGACTTTAAATATTTTAAACAGACTTAAGCCAAACGTGCTCAGATAAAGATAATTACAACAATTGGCATTTCCATTGCCACATGTATTGTGGGACTGTGCAACCAAAAGATACTCCGCTTTTATCCACAATCAACTGTGTATATCAAAAGCTTGTCATTTGTTTATTTAAGTGCTTTACTTTGACACAGTTTTGAATAATATATGCATATGAAATCAATAACCGATAACACCCAAAACCAATTATCAGGTGTAAAAGAAGTCAAGGTTACACACACCTTATGGAACTTCAATAGAGTATAAATAATTTCCAATTAGAAACAAGTGTGGCCGTTCATTGATGTATGGCAATTGCCATTTGAATAGCACTTTGCGTAACGAATTTCTTTATCATGACTTAACTTGATTTTAAGAATTTATTAAGCTACTAACGTGCTTTACAGTTAACATATACAAAATGAACATATGCATGACAATATTAACATCAATAAAGACTGCGAACTTGATAAAGCGTTTATTGAACTGAGGATGAGACACCAACAGAAAAGCTTAAGTAGAGCTTGAGCTTCAGCTTAGTGTGCTGCTGATCGTTCCTCTGTTGATAAAAGCTCTGTCTCTCCTTTCAATTTTACAGAGAAGGTGCGAATAGCAGGAGAGCTCAATTTATGCTTTAGCAACTGATATCAACTAGACGACGACCATGTGATAACAATAACTACAAATGTACTTGCTTTTATATTGAGATAAAAGATAACCCAGCAAATGTTGATGACGTCGCTGTCGGGCAGTGACTGTGGCCGTGACAGATGGGAACGTGTGGTTAAAAACATAAATGAATAATACAAATACAAATAACAAAAGCTTACCTTTCTTGTTGCCAAACTAATTGTATCGTTGGAAAAAGGGCGTTGGAACGTGTGTGTTTGTATGAGCGTGTGTGTCACTCACTGTGGACTTGACCAGCACTTGCACTTTGTAGTTGGCTCTTCTTCTTTTTTCCTTAATTGGCATGCATTCACTTTTCACTGCGTTCACTTCGCCCGTCGTCGATTTATCTATGTTTTAGTTTTGTATTGCAGCTGCAGTAAAAGTCTTGTTACCAATTCTTTTGGAATTCGCACGCAACAAACGAAATTTTTCTTAGCTGACAATGAACAACGGCGCTGCCTTGCGAGCCTCGGCCTCTATCTCACACACACTCACTCTCGCTCTCGATTTCTCGCTGAGCGATTTTTGCGTCTTTGCCTGTGTAATTGGTGCGTACCTGAATGCAATATTGTATCACCGTTCCAGCACAAAGTCACCGTTTAATTTAATGGACTGATTGCGTGCAAAAGATTTTGCATTGCAATTTCAGCCTCTAAAATACACCTAAACACTAAAAATTTAGAGCCACGTAGAGTTGATGAAAAATTAATGATATATCGATATATCGATAGACCTCATTTCGTGATGATATGATTTTGTACGATATGTTCGAGCGATAATATGGCTATCGATATTTTAGGCGATATTTGTGCGATTTTGTTAACCGTTTTAATCGACAATCTGGAAATTGACATGAACTTATAAAAAATTGTTGCACTTTATCAAGGTACAAATTGTGAAATAAATAATTTTATGGACCCACTTAGTTGATATGGATAAGAAATTCAAAACTACATTCCGATCGCATTAATGTTGCAATGTTGCCACTTTTCAAACGAGAGGCTCAAATGAACGAACAACTAAGCGCGAAATTCCCAAAATTCAAAAGTAATAAATTCTTTTTGTTTTCATTGAGAACAAGTCGATTTCAATTTTTATTTGCAATAATAGTATAATGGCTGATATAAATTCTATGGGCTTAAAGTGTTTGCACTTTTTTGAAAGAAATTCGTAAAAATATATGCACGCATTGTGCATTGTATACATACAGTATGTAATAAGGTAAGATTATGAGGATGCGTATATTGAATAACCTATATATTTGTATATTTTATTATTATTCAACATTTTCAAAAGCGTAATATTCTTTATTCGTTTCATTTTGCGTTAACTTTGAGTGAGAGTATTCGGTAGTTTACAAAGAAGAAAAGCTTTGCATTGTGGTTGTTTGATTTTGCAAATTCCAACCAAATTATAAGCTAATAGTGTAATACTATAAATTGTTATTATTCTTGTTTTGTCTTATTTCTGTATACAAACAATTCGTTGGAGTTTTGGCTGCGGGTTTGTAAGTAAAGCTTTCGTCTTTATTAATGTGACAATGGAATTTAAAGTATAATACTAAAATTATTATTTTTATTTTATTTGACAAAATCAATTGTGCATTTAAAGTTTTGAAAACAGGAATCATTTATTAATAATATGTATCTATTAGATATCTCTTGTATTGTATTCTGTCTATTAGAGTCTTTTATTTAAAAAATAGAATTTCTATGCTTAAATATCTAGAATTCTGTAATCTACAACTTCTGATTCCGATATACATATCCCATGTGTGTGTGTGTGTGTGTTCCGTTGTGTTAGGTATAGTATTGTGTATTGTAAAAGGTATTTTCGTGTTTGTTTTAGATGTTCTTTGTTTTGCAGTTAACTGCGATTGCCTTTGAAACACTCTAGTATATATTTAATTAATATTAAGTTGCTTTATACGAATATATTGCGTTAGTTCTATTAAAGTGTTCGTTTTGTATATTGTGTATTTTGCAGTATATTAGATTCATTTTTCAACCATTGCTCATCATTAGTGATTACGTTGTATCGTTCAACTATTGTTATCAACTGTCTACTTAAACTTGGCTTTCTTTTGTTTTTCTTGCTTTTTTGTTTATGAACTATTTACAATTTAATAAACGGACACTAGAGACAGACCCCATTGGTTTCCTATCTCTAATTTCATAATTCATATTTCTGTAAAACATTTAGTTTCCTGCATATGTTACGTTATATCATCGTCAGTGTTAAAGGGTTTTGCGCACTTGTGGAAATTATACAATAGTTGAGGCTCATTCTTGATATGAATCACATATTTATGTCTATATACTGATATATGTGTGTGTCTGTATATAAAAACATTGTTGTTGTTGTTGTTGGCGTTTCATATTGCTCCCGATTCGTTCATTATCTCTTGGCCTCTTTCTCCTGCAAATACATGCGCTGACTCAGCGGCTTTGTATAGATCCAATTCTCGCCAACTGGCTTAAAGTGCTGAAAAATGGATGTTATATTATTAGAGCTGTACAGTACAGTATAAATTTATATAACGCACCTTATGCTCCCAAGCTAAATCATATTCTTTGCGAACCTTGGCCTGATCTCGCTGTTGTTGCTCCACAACAAATTTGGCATTCGTGGCGCGTTCAATATCATTAAATCTGTTCAAATTGTTCGATTAATATAAATGTTAATAATTATTAATTATTTCACTTTTTTTTCTTCTAGAAAATGTAAAGAGATAGTTATTAAGAATTAGCTTTTTACTTGAGTCCTGCCGTTACTTCCTTCCAAACACGTCGCGATTCATATTCATCCTGTTCAACGATTGGTCGAACTTGTTTCTTAAATATTGGTATGCGATTTACGTCGACGAATACTTCGGTTTTCTAGAAAATTAAAGATGCACATAGTCACATCATTTAGGCATACGTTGACATACGCACAACAACACACAATAATATGATGCATAGGGATATAGATAATTTAAGCAGGCAATTTAGGTTTGAGGATTGATTTTCTAGACAATCAAAGTAAACACACAGAAATATATTCCCAAAGTATTTAAGAGAAAAGTACAATTATCGCAAAAGGTAAATTGGAGCAGGTTAAAAGTGTAGATATGTAGATGGAAAGGTAAATAGTTGGATAGATAGACAAATAGAAGATACATGGATGTAGCTGCCAACTCGTTGTGTTGTTTGTTGCAGCGGTTAAGGCGTAGATATAGGATATAGGATTTCAACTTTGACAAAATGTTAACAGAAATTAGTTAATACACAACTCTACATACACCAATTACAACAATAATTACAGTATGACATGCCAACTTACATTCTTATCATGCCACTTGGCTTCCATCAAACCGCTCCACTCGCCGGCAATCGAAACAAATGGCTTCTTATCGTTGGGCGAATATATCTAAATCAAGAAGAAATAAAATTAGAGAGAGTACAAAATCGAAACCAGATAATGCATTTTTTTAATTTTAATTATAACCAACCTCAGCGCTGACTTTGTTGCGTTTACCGCCATAGAAGGGCTTTGTGAGAAACTCCACGTTGGCATGGTAACCGGTCTGGGGACATTTAATTTCAACTGAGCCGCCCAGCTCAATCCAAGGCACCGTTAAAATAGATCTGTAGAGTCCAACTATCTTATTATCAATCTTTAGAAAAATTTAACGCACACATACCTGCCATAACCATTTGGAAACGTTACAATGTACTCCTCACTGCGATCGACAAGGGTGACGACGCCCTCACCAATGTTGTGCACCCCGATGGATAGGCCTAAGAACTTTGATTTGGTCCAAACGTGTGCGGTAAATGTAATTTTCTTATTATAATGCTCTGCATAGAAGGCTGAAACTGTAGGGAAAAGCATAGATTGATCAGTTCAATTGATGCATGAGTATCTAATGGGCACTTACTTGGTGGATGATGGGATACCTGTTCAGCCAAGAATGTTAGCTGATCCCGTTTGCACCAAGGAACGGGACCATCAAGAACCTCCTTTCCATCTTCAGATTCACCTGCACAAAATAGATGATGCTTGATAAGTAAGTAAATCACAATCTTTTAATTGATGTTCTACCTGGAATATCCCAATGGCACTGGAATACTTCGCCCAATATAGGATTGTAGGGTTTCTTGGCCACCGCGCTCTTGCGTCCAGCATGATAAGCACTCAGATACCAACGGCAAACTTGGACAATACGATCCCGAGGGTCATCGAGCTCAGAGATTCTGCAAGAAGTTACAGTAAATATTAATGGAATTACTCAATAATTGTCTGTGCAAAGGAAAACTCACTTGAGAAACAAATCGGGATGTGCAAAGTAATCGGCGTACATTTCGAGAAGTGAGCGGCGTTCCAATATGAAAGTGGGTAGCACCACCTTGGTGAGGTCCATACCAATCTTAACCTGCGACAATAGATTCGTTATCATCGATCCATGCGCCTCCATGCTGAGGTCCATCTCCTCCTCCTCTTCGTAGAGTGCATCATAATCGATGCCATTGTCATAGCTTGACGAGCGTGAACTCGCCACTTTATTCGACTCTGTCTCATCGATTTCTGGCAGCCTTGACTGTGTCACTACCGTTGTTGCTGTTGCTGTTGTTGTACCTGCGACTATTGATGTGCTGGTTGCTGATGTTGCTCCAGCTGAATCGGCGCCACCAACATAGCTATCCGATGTCTTCTCATGCGTGGGCGATGTTTCCACAAAACCGCGCGTAGCGCTGCAAACCAAACGAAAATATGCTTTGACTGTATATGGATGTCATTGCTACACTGTATGTATATGTCATAGAATTTCGAGCCGCGACTGAATTTAAGAGGAATGCATAATTAATGAGCTGATAAAATTTGTATATATGATGTCAGTCCTATCTCTCATTTTACACTCTCTCTCTCTCTCCCTCTCTCCCTCACTCTCAGAATACTTAAGCGCTTGTTTGTTGCTAGGCTCATTTAGAATTGATGAAACACAACAAGGAGACGGAAATATATGTAGCAAGTGTTGCTTACCTTATGCTAACGCGTCGTACCCACTTCTTAAACATGGCAACACTGGCGATGCTTTTAGCAGCGGATGCAAGTGCGAATGCAGTTTACGCTGCACACAAAATCTTAAAATGGCGACTGCAAACTTTCGTTGCATATTCTGTGGCGCTAGCTGCGCTCAACAAATCAAACGTCACTTGCAGACATACACACACAAATCTCAAGTCTGCAAATTCAAGTCGAAGCTATGGGACTTTCGTCATTATTGAGCTATTTTCTTTTTTTTTCATTTCATCAATTCAAGAAAAAAGAAATAACAAAGGCAGCCAAACTACAGTCAACAGTGAACAGTGAAGAGGGAACAGTGAACAGTCAACGACGAACGCGGCTACAAACTAACAGGACGAAATCGTAAATCGTGCAATGTCCCGACAAAAGCTCGTCAGCTGTGTCAACGAAAGCGTTGCCAAATCGGCTTACGCGCTGCTTCCAAAAACTGCATAAATTATAAGCAGGCGACTGACCAACTTAAATACTACGTATGCGTGATTCCTCAGCTGCAACTTGCACTGTCAAGAGCGCATGCGCCAAGAGAGAGTTAGAGAGATAGAGAGGAGGCACTAACAATAAGTGTATAGTATGTGACTAATATGTATGCTTGTGTGTGTGTGTATTGTCCAATGAGTAAGCCGGCAACGATGAGAGATAACTTTTGTTTATCTGGCGTACTGGCGTCAGCAGTTTGCCGCTTTTGTACACTTACCAGCCAATTGGTGAGTTGCCCAGACTTGTAAACGGATCATCATAGGCATCATAGAAGTCTTCTTCACCTTCACTGCTCGAATAAGAGGTCTCTGGTACGACCAGACCCAAGGGTGCTGTGGTGGCTGCAGTCAGTTTAATAAGTCATGCAAACACAAACACACAGAATACATACAAAATTAATCATATGCTTTCAATAAAATTCCAATTGAATTGGTTGAATACCAATGCCAAATCCATCGATTACCCTCTTAATAATACTTGGGCCATCTACTTGGCATAGGCATGACCCTGAACAAATCTCATGCAAGCTGTGAGAAATGAAATGTACTCTTTGAAAATATACCCTCGAATAATTTAATCTATAATCTATACTAAGCATACAGATCTATATTTACATTTACATGGTTTCTATTAGTTCACTTATCAAATTGCTCTTTGAAACAATTGTCGCTGCAAAGTAAGCAGCAAAGTGAACATACACTTTTGACAGTCAGTGTTGTGAAAACAATCAGACAACACGAAACGTAAGAGACGAAAGTGTGACCCCCAAAAAGTATTTTGCACTTGGATGACATTTACCATTTTCCGTTGCTGAATCATCCTCATCGTCGCCACCGATTTCGTTTTTAAGCGCCGAGATGGCCTCGGTGGCCTTTCCGCTGCTACTGCTGCTGTTGCCCGTATCACCAGATGCCATTGCCGATGTTGTTGTTCCTGACGTGGTGGGGCCATTGTAAATGCCATTGATGGGGTGCGCCATATTTTTGGCAATTTGTAGACTAACAATCGAGTGTTTGATATGATCCAACATGGCCTGCAAAATGCAATATGTACACGTTTATTATAGCCAGCTGCAATACAATAATGACCAGCACGAGAAGGTGTCAAGATCTTAATTAAATAAACCATATTGGACTGCTGGACTGACTACCCGCCGACTAGCTAAGTCGTATTATTGTTTATACTATGTGTTTGTGTTTGCCTGTAATATAGAAAACAGTTTTCCTCAAAGTTTGCCAAAGAAATGAGCAGCTGTTTGTGTTGGCAGCTGGCGCAAGCTCGCAAAATTTCTCATGCCTAATGCATATCTAATAATACGACTAGAGGGAAACGAGGCAAGCGGTAGGGGACCCTAAGGCTAACCCTGAACTTGCATTGCAAATCAATAATTTATCTATTGGATTTGTTAAATCTGTCTACAATTTGTATGTTATAAACCAGGGATCATAGCATTTAAGATTTTTAAGTAAAGTACAAAGTTAAAATTCATTTTATATTATATTAATATTGATACGTTTGTGATTTCTGTTAAATCACTGCTTCTCGAAAAATACAATTTGATAATTATTTGTTATTATTAAAATGCAAGTTATGTAACTGTTTAATTCATGGCTAATACTATATTATATATCTAATCGGATGCAGATTAATCTTTAGTATCAAAAGACCTCGCTGTTGTGAATTTTTTAATTTAGACAAAAAGTTGAGTTTTGTACAATAAAATTGTAAATTTACCCAATAAAAACGAATTTTTTCCATTAAATACATCTAAGTTACCTTTTTCGGGTTTGGGTTTGTAAAACTCATAAATATTTCTTACGATCCCTAATATAAACATATTTGAATACATTTTAAATTGTGTACACTTCGCAGATACAAGAGTTTATATATATTTATCGAAATTCATGAATCAGGGACAGTTAAACCCAAAGCAATTTGACACTGATGAGGACCAGGACAAATTTGAAAAACTCCACTGTATGCACAAACATGAGTCGTTTAAAAAGCTATTGGAGGAATTCTCTATGGGTAAGAAAATGAAACAACTTAACGCTGAAGTCCGTAAGCTGCGAATAGGCGTGAATAAACTACAGAAACTGAAGATTGAATTAAGTTGCGGCCAGAAACCAGATGATATCGAGGAACTTCCGTTTAATATAAGCAATTCATGTGACGATATCTCCTCTGTGGAGGTGGATGACGAGCTGGAAGAGCTGCAGGAGAAAGAAGAACTCCAATTGTTACAGGAGCAGGAGCTGGTTATCAGCTGCGCTTCGACTCCGTGCCTATTTGAGCACTGCCGCAAGCGTGTCGACAGTCAACTTTTATTGCTGCACTACTATACCAATCACAGTGATGGGAAAGCTTCCTTTTTGGGCTGCCACAAGATATGGAGAGATCAAGAAATTGTGTTGTCCTTTGAAGCTAGACGCTGTATACTCAATCAGAACCAAGTTATCGGAATACTCGTTTATGGCGACTCCCACATGGAGCAAAAACAGTTTCCATCACAGCCTTGTCATCAGATGAACAACAGTGTACAACACCAGGAGAATGTAGATATTAATGGCAAAGTGCCTATCGTGGTGCTCACTTGCAAGACTTCACCCAGCTCTGGGCTGATGGACAAGCTATGCTATGACAATCCCAAAGATCAAGTCTTTGTCTTGTGGCTGGTGACTAGCCATGCTCAATCAAAGTTGAATGCAACTCTTTGTCTGTGTGGACGCGATGCAGCTGTCCAGGCAAAAACCATTTTGGCCGTGCGTCCACTGAGTGAGGGTCAGAACAATAGCGACTTTGTGATCGTGGATGGCAACTACTGGCGTATGTCTTATAACGACATACGTAAGATATCAAATGGCTTTCGAGATGAATTGCATCTAACTGTTGGCATCAACCAACAGACTTGAATCCAAGATGTTAATAAAGTAATTTCTAAACCACGAGTACTCACACTAGCGTTGTCCTGCAGCGCTTTGCATTTGGCCTGCTCTATAGGGTCGCTTAGCTCAGTGATTCGTCTATCTAGTGCCTGTATTTGGATTAGATTGATATACAATAGTTCTTATGTAATAAAATATAGGGATTACTCACATTGGTCTGCTCAATCATCAGCTGCAGATAGGCATCTGCCTCGGATACACGTCGTCCAACGAGTTCCAAGTGATTGGCGCGTTTGCCACTTGACTCCTTCGTGTAGCCACCAGCAATGTAAAAGGAACTCTGACTGTCCCACAGACGTGAGCGGTTCGCGTGCCGTCGTATTGTGTCCTCCAGACGTCGCACCCACTGTTCTCGCTCATCGCTGTGCCGCGCCTGCAAGTGGTTGAGTTGGGTGGTTGGTGGGTTGTTTGGTTGGCAATTTGGTTGTATGTATGTAATATAGCCAATAAGTTTTATCGTTCGTGGCGCCAAAACAAAAAGGACGAAAACAATAACAAAATCAGTGAAAAAGACTCGAGTAGAAGCAACCAAAAACGAAATGTTTGATGTAGTATATAAAATTTGTACATATCATATACATATATATATACCGTTTTTATGTAATAGAACTTTTCGCTGTATAATAATGCACTTTTGCTTTTATGTGTCTATTAAGAATACCAGTTCGTAGCCCCCATAGAAGTATTGTTATATACATTTTGTTACTTCCTCGCATTCCTTATGCATTGCAATCTGCATAAGTTTGCGGTATGACCTATAAAATGCACATATAAAAGGTATATTACCCTATTCGTTATATAAACCAAATACTTAGACAGATTTTGATGTAGCTAATTCAGCCTAGTCCTTCATTATACATTTGCTAAAAGTTACAGGACTTGTGCTATGATTAAAACAGATATATTTTAAATAGACATTTCAAACTAGATCAAAAATTATATTCGCAGGCAGGTTTATTTTCCAACTAACTCGGTCTATATATAATTTGAATACGTAACAAGGTATTACATGGGCTTAACCTATGAATAATTTGAATGCATAGTCATTAGGGTGTCCCTTATTTTTTTGTTAATTTGTTACATAATTCTTTTAAGCTGCCAAGACTTATTCAAACCCCAAGTTGTTCCTAGAACAAGGTTAACTCGTGGTGAATACAAGTCAGTACGGCTTATTGTACTTCAAACAAGGCATCGATTAATGCGATATGTGACATTGTAATATACATACTATGATGTAACTCGAGACTTGATTTTAAAACTATTCATAAAATTAAATCACTTATTAAGCTCATTTATATTTAAGCCGTTCATCGTAATTAATCTTAATGCATAACTAATCCATTTTTTGAATGTTAATAGAGACTTGCCTGAAAGTGAAAGGTCTTATGATCCACAGTGATGGTAAAGGTATTATCTTCCTGGTCATCAATGCCAATGAGCGCATCCTTTAGTCGCACACAACCGCGTCGTACTCCCTTCATCATTTTCTCCTTAGACTGAAAGTGTAGAAAAAAATATTGTATTCAAGTGAGAAACTAATCGAAAAGTCTACATTCAAGTGGGCGCAACCGTATAATTCCCTGTGATATCAATGAAGATCTTTAATATAAAAATCAGGCCATTAAATACATTAACTTTTTATTTACATACTTTTTGATGGGTTTGGCAGGGAATCATCGGTAATTGTCCATTGTAAGACCTCATCGTCAAAATTCTCGAGTAAAAATATAAAAATATCACGAATTCCAAAAAGCGTTTAAAAAGAAACCACTACAGACTCTTAATTCGAGACCTATGGAAAATATTCGTGAATTTTGGCGATGAGGAACAATTACCGAATCAATTAAAGGTCGAACTTTTAATTCGAGCCTATTCCTTCACAATGGATCAAGTGACTCAAGTCTTTCAAAACTGCTAGTGTTACCAATATTTTCGATTAATGATTGATTAATAAATGCTTCAAGTCTGTAGCTTCACAAATTCCCTGGTGATTCCGTTATTTTTGATTTGGGACCCGCAAATTTCAAATAAACATACGTATAATGCGTCTACGTACCAAATTTTATATGTACTCCTAGTCTTAGCCAGGGTATAACAACGCAAATCTAATGGAAAGTTGAGTTCATTAATTCGCCTCGCCTGTGACGTCCAACAATAGGAACAATGGTCAATCGGTATATGTATTTCTAAATAGGTTTCTTTGAATTAATTAATGAAGTTCATCGGCAGGCTAAATGATTAAAATTCAAGTGAAGCAAATCAGAAACGCTCACATATCTGCGATAAGTCGGCCACGCTGGTTCGTGGAGTTCCCTTAGCTAATCAGCAGCAATCCTAAGGATATACATATAACCTGAATATTAAGGACCTAAAGGAAACATTCTAAAATGGATACAACAATATGTGAGAGTATATTCAAGACTATTTGGACAGATATTTGAAATCAAAATAACCTGCGTTATTTGCAGCACTCGAACATCCTGGGATTATGGTGACTCCTTGGTTTATGGGCGCCGTTTTGGGAATATATTTGCTACTGGTGACACGCATCGGACCAAGGTAAGTATTAAAGTTACGCAAACTAAAATGTTTACGTGAGTGTCTGTATAAAATTGTACACTTTGTTTAAGTGCGAATTACAAATACAATTGACCTGATTAGACATTTAACAAACTTGCAATATAATTAACCTTCAGATACTTGTACGATTGAAGTTCATTGTATATCTTTATGCTTAAAGCTTTATGAAGTCCCGGAAACCGTATGAACTTAAAACGCTAATCATTGTACATAATATCGTACAGGTTGTGTCCTGCCTATATGTGGTTTATGAGGTAAGTTAGATACGCATCAATTAGCACGGTTACTATACTTATTTTATCTGTAGATTGTTCACATAACTGAAAACAAAATAATGTATTTTTGGAAATGCAGCACCGTGGAGTTTGCAGGCGAAAGAGTTACTCGTCATTTCAGATTGGCATATTTCCTCTTCTGGCTGAAACTCTCGGAGCTTGTGGAAACCATAATATTCGTGCTCCGCAAGAAACAGAATCAAGTGACAAAGCTGCACATATTCCATCATATTACCACCGTAACACTCATCTATTTGCTGATCAATCATAATACGAATGGTATGTACTATAAATGATTTTCTATTGATTGCGGACTAGATATAATTTTGATAAACTTTAATTTACAGGCTGTGATGCACTGTTTCCTATATTTCTCAATTCCAACGTACACATTATTATGTATTCCTATTACTTGGTTGCCGCTGTGGCAGATAAGAGCATTATCCGTGCCCTGACGCCAGTAAAGAAGTCCATAACGGTTATGCAGATGACGCAGTTTGCTCTCATATTAGTTCATGCGGCTCTTACCTCTGTCAATTGTGGCGTTGGAAAAATGGCATTCACTTACTTTATGTTTGTGATTATGCTTATGTTTTATGGATTTTACGATTTCTATCAAATGTCATACAAAAGCTCACAGCGCAAAAAGAACGCGGCAGCAAATGAGACTAAATAAATACATGGACATACACACATCTTCGTATGCCTATGAATGCACATTTTTATATAGAATTCTGCAATTTGATTAATTTCCCGCCTATTGACACCGTCAAGAGTAATGGGAGGTGGGGAAGAGAAGCTGTTTGTTTGCTTTGGCTTGGCAGATAAGATAACAATTAAAGCTACGTAAGTTTGTGTAGATAAAATGACATTTCCGTCAGTCAACCAGTGATGATGATCATTGATCACTCATGCACACTCACCGTGTAGTAGGATAACAGGCCCGCATTCTCGTCCAAGACAAAGAAGCGATACTGCCATCCCTTCATAACGTTTGTCCATTTGCTCAGTGTTCCTTCCAGTGTGCCTGCCGAGGTTGAAGCCATGTTACATCTGCTGAGCTGTTGTTTTCACTGGAAATGTTGGTAACGCCGATGCCCGTCGTCGTCGTCAGCTGATCTCTGTAGCCACTTCTCCTATGGGTGGTGAGGGAGATGTGTGATGATGTTTGTGCCCGGTGACGTAACAATCCTCCTACTCGCTCGTACAATCCCAACTTTACTACGCTCGTAGCAGGGTTTGAAAAACAAAGCATTTATTGTTATGCCGTACTTTTGTGCTCATTAACAGTGTTGCCGACTCAACTTTTTTCCCGTCAAATCTGGCTTTTTAAAAAATGTTTTTCTTTTTTCGGCTTTTTTTTACTAAACAAAGTGTGACAGGTGGCGCTTCGTAGTTCCAAATTTGACTAGTGGCAGCGTTTTGTAACTCCCAATGTGACCAATGGCGGCGGAAAAATAAGCGCGCACTTTGAGAAAAAAAAAATGTAAAATATCCAAAAAAATAATTTTTTTCAACAAAATATGTAACTTATAAATTAGACAAAATTAAACCGATTTTTTAAAAAATTACTCGTTTTTCTTGATCCACTGGGAGCCAAGCTATGTTTATAGCTCTCTGCGCTTTTTAGGACAAGCTTAGACAAATCCACAGCAAGTCCGTAAAAAGCGAACGTTAAATTTAAAAATATATCCTTGATTGTTTAATTTGAATTTGTACTATGTACTACAATTTGAATTTTTACCATTGAGCGCAGAAATACCAGGCGCACAGATAGATGCGGTAAATGTAATAGAAACACTTTTCGTAATTCTTGCGTGAACCCTCACACACCGAAATATCCCAACTAGTGGAAATTCAATATGAAAATCACTCAGAAGTTCCGTCAGATCGCTTACTTATCGATCGGCGGGCAATTGAAACTTTCATCCCTGACAAAACGTTATTGTTAAAAATTTTAATGCAATAATTCTAAAATTTATAATTATAATTATGTTCTTATTCTTTTGAAAACAGGTAATCGGCAAATAAATTAGTAAGAATTTAATAAAACAATAAAATATTTTAAAACCGATATTTATTTGTGAATTTTCATGCTTACAACTAGGAATGAATGAAATATTTTGTGGCAAATTGAAATTAACAAATTCTAATGGTATTCTTGCCCATAACAACTATAGCGCCTTCATCTTGAACTTCTTTTAGGGCATCTTCAAACTGTTCGCGAGTAATTAACTAAAAAGAAAAAATAAAGTTTGAAATAGTGCAAATAAAGTACTAAGAATAAATGGGTGGCTTACAATTTGGGATCCTTCCTTGATCTCCTTAAACAGTTTTTGGTATGGTACCGTCGGTACCTTACCTTTCTTTTTGAGATTTTCTTTAATGGCGGCCACGAGATCAGCCCGTTTTTTACGAGCAGCTGTTGACAATCCAGTGGTCAAGATGCCAACATCAATTTTGCCCGAGAGCGGATCTGTAGCCGATTGCTTCAGGGCCTCACGATGAAGACGCCAGGCTTCTTCAACATCCCGCAACTCTACTGTACTGCTAAGACGCACCTTCGCGTGAGCCTCCGATAAGCGAATCAAGCTTTCCAGTTGCCTAGGATACGCAGAGATTTGGCCACGTCCAGCGCCTACTTTACGCATATCCACATACGCCTGAATCAAACGCTGCTGTGCCTCATCCGACAGTGTAGGCGAAAGATGCTCCCGAGCATAGGCAATGTAATCTCGCAACACGCTCATATCAAACATAGTATCTTCCTCTTCGTGGCGCGTCACATAGTATAGGGATACCAAATGGCTTGCTAAACGCTTATCAAAGAGCTCATCCTGTGGATCCAATACCAAGAATATAAGATCAAAACGCGACAACAACGTGTGAGGCAATTGCACGTTGTCGATGATGTTCTTGCGTTTATTCCATTGCGATTCGGCGGGATTTGCAGCTGCTAATATGGAAGTGCGCGCATTCAATTGACAAATGATGCCTGCTTTGGCAATACTTAATGTCTGCTGCTCCATAACTTCATGCAAAACACTGCGCGTAGAATCGTTCATCTTGTCAAACTCATCAATGCAACAGACGCCGTTATCTGCCAGCACAAGGGCGCCACTGAAATAGTATAATAAAATTGAATATGTATTAATATTATTTAAGGAATAGCTATAAGTTTAGTATCACATACGTTTGCAAGACCAGTTGACGTGTTTCCGGATCCTTTGTAACATAGGCAGTTAAGCCCACAGCGGATGAGCCACGGCCAGAGGTATACTGTGAGCGTGGCACAAGGTTATAGACATACTGCAGCATTTGAGATTTTGAGGTACCTGGATCACCACAAAGCAGTAGATGTATCTCTGATCTAAAGTTCTGGCGACCCAGTGTAGAGTGCTTCTTTTTGGTGCCTCCAAAGAGCTGAAGTAAAATACCCTTTTTAATGTCATCATTCTCGTAAATGGAGGGCGCAATGGCACGTGCCAGTCGATCATATATATCTGGTTTCTTGGATAGCAATTGAAGCAACTCAATGCGTTCTGGTGGGAAAATGTGATCCTTGCTGTAAAAAATTTAAAAATAATATATAAAAAGTGATAGGGAAACTAGTCGGAAGGTAAAAAAGTGTACTTATTCGATATATATCAAAACGATTCTATTAAGAAATTTAAATGTTAAATCTAAAAAATGGCTCTTATTAGTTTTCTTTAGATGTGCGGGATCGGCAGGGTGAGTGATAAACCTGACTGCTTAGGAACATATAAACTAATTTTGGCAAATTAAAGTAATTTCGTTTTAGTCGGAAATGGCTTTTGGCCAGCTTTTTAAACCCTTTGATCCCTTTAGGTTTAATGTCTTAAAATAAGAAAGCACTGGAAAGTCTGACAGATGCTTACCCCTCTTCCTCCTCGTAAAGACGTTTGTTGTCCACTTTACGGAAATGTACAACATCGATGTGTGTCTTGTACACACTTTTCACGTTAAGTCCTTTACCCCTTAGGGGCATGGCACGATAGATTCCCGTGACAGTGACACGATCACCAGGCTGTACTCTATCTACAAGATCATTGTGCGCATACAACAACACGTTATGTGGCGTCTGACCAGCGGCCATGTCATCGGGTGACTCTTGCAACTTGATGAGCTGTTTGTCAGTAAATTCACTGCGATTGTGGATGATCCGGAAGCAATGATTCGTGTTGCAGTTAGTGCATAGAGTTGGCTGGGAAATACGGCCACGATCTACTTCGACGGTGGTTGAGTAGGAGCATATGTTGCACATAAAGAACGCCTCTCGCATTTCCGGAATGACGTTGGAGGAACGGATAACCATGCCGCTAATACTGATCAACTGATCCATATCTTCGGGATTCAGCGAACGCATATTACGAGTTTTATCCGCATTAAACGGACGCACTTGAATCTGATGCTCCAGTAGAGCGGCGGGATAGCGTTCAAAGAACATCTCATTGATGGCCATATCGAAACCAGGTATCACTTCCTGTGGGTAGCAAATCAATTGGCGATACAAATCCTGATCAAAAGTTTTCAGATGCGCGCAGTTCAGATTCAAATAGGGCTCCTCCAATGTGTGAATCTCCTCCAGCTTTTGTAAATACAGTGGCTGATTGACATCAATGTTCTCAGAAATCTCATCCTGCTCTGCACTTGGATCGATGAAACGCATTATAAACGACTTGAACTTGGACTTGCATTGGCTGACAACGACATTGGTGCCCCAAACGACAAGCTGTGGTCCTGCTGAAGCCTCAGACACAGGATCTGTCGTCTCTGATCCCTTCTCGGGTATAGGTTCAAGCTATAACAATGAAAGAATCTTAAGTAAATCAAAATTTAACAACTTTCGGTTTTACTTACACTCGAGGGGCCACCAATAGCCACTTGGCGAATTCGCTTATCTGTGCGAATATCTGGACGCGCACGCAACGGAGTTCCACGAATACCGGAACGCGGTGTTCGTATGGAACCCATGGAGCTGGGGGTACCATAGTTAAGGGGTGAACTCAAATCAATCTCGCTCATGCCGCCCAAACCTCGAGCCGGACTCGTTGCCGGCAAGCTAATATTGGCCGGCGACGTGGGCGGTAGACTAATGTTGTCCGAAGGTCTACCGGGTACTCGGCCGGGTCCCATTCGCATTGGTGTATCTACATCCTGTGATGCAATTCCTGGAAATGAATGTGAAATTTATTGAATTGTCCGAAAGGTCTACAAATGAGGATTACCTCATACTTACTTCGAGTGGGCGTTTGCGCTCCTTGCTTTGGTGTAGCTGCTCCGACACTAGGTGAACGAGCGGGACTTGACATATTTTATGAGTTTTATCTGTCAATTTTATGTGTTTTACAACAAATAGCAGCACTTCTAAATCTTGTTATTGCCGAGGTTGTGAACAACGCGCTGTTGTATACTTTACGCGGGAAATGTTGACAGCTGCAGCTGCGACGCGGCCGCGGTGGAGTGTTGGCAAATGGTTGCGGGTAAGTAACAGTGCTGTAAAGCGAACACTTTTAAATTGCCGCCTAAATATGTAGTTCGAAATATGGATCTTTTGGATGCACATGAAATAAAGATTTAAATTTAATATTTCGCATGTCACTTAGTAGACCAGAGTCAGCTTAATAAATGCCGCCTGTTGTTCAGTTATTTGTCTGGCCAGAACTTTGAGACCCTTTGACAACCCTGCCCTTTGGCAACAACACATACCTCAATCAGAGGCGAACGTAGTTTGTTAACAGATGTAGTGTATTCTAAATTACCAAATTAGCAAAATATTAATGTTTCAACGGCTGAGTTACTTTTCATAATTCTTTTGGCCTTCATTTACAAATTTAAGTCAATTAAATAAAATAATTCATGCAATGGCTCTATAAATTAACACAAGTGCAATAATAAAAAATAACAACCGTCAAAACAAACATAAAATACATCGAAAGAAAAAGTAGTCAAATTGTTCAACCCAAATTCAATTAAAAATAAGAAGGAAAATCTAACGGGATTTTATGCAGCCGCTGTCGTTGTAGTTGTCGTTGTCTTTGTCGTTGCTGCATTCGTAGTAGATGCAGAGTATTAAGTGCTGAATTGATTACTCGGATCTCGGATACATTGTAATCATGTCAAGCGAAGAGATGTTATACGCAAAGGTATATTTCAAGTTATATTGATGCCCCACAAGTGCATTGTTGGCAATTGCGCGTTGTTGTTGTTGTTGTTGTCGCTGTCGTCGACACTTGTCAAGCACCCAATAGTGTTAAGAATGGGAGCTTATAAAAAAACGTATACATAATAACAACAATAACAACGTGCATTGCATGTGACCGTGTGTGTGTTTGTGTGCCAATTTGATTTTTACATTTCTTTCGTTCTACCTTCCCAACCCTCATTCGCCGTTATTGATGTCATGCCAGAGTGTCATGGTGCATTTTTAGAAAAGAAATACCAATTAGAAATGAATCACGGTCTTATCAGAACTTTCGCTCTGATAAGAGTGGCGCTTTTTTCATTTTTGAATGAGTATGAGCTGTCCTAATGATGTATGCGTGTGTGTTAGTTAGCTTGTGTGCTTCTGGAGTCTTAGCTCCGGCTTTAGTCAGCTCAGATTGTTTGGCATTAGTTCTCAATACTTGAACACTTGTCCCAGGTCAGGCTTTAGTTTCACACGTATCACGTTTTATTTATTATTTATTCCTCATTCCTTTTAGGGTTCCAAAATATGGATACCCCATGCGGAACAGGTCTGGGAGAGCGCTACTTTGGAAGAGAGCTATCGGAAGGGCGCCGGATTTTTGAAGGTTCAAACCGAATCGGGTGCTCTGAAAGAGATTAAACTAAAACCGGATGGAAGCAATTTGCCTCCTTTGCGTAATCCTGCCATTTTGGTAGGACAAAATGATTTGACGACCTTGTCGTATCTACACGAACCCGGTGTGCTCTACAATCTGCGTGTCCGCTTTTGTGAGCGTCAAATTATATATACCTACTGTGGCATTATTCTGGTGGCCTTTAATCCTTATGCTGATCTGCCGCTCTATGGACCTAATATTATCCGTGCTTATCGTGGTCACGCAATGGGCGAGCTGGAGCCTCACATTTTCGCACTGGCCGAGGAGGCGTACACAAAGTTGGAACGTGAGAATTGCAATCTCAGTATCATTGTGAGCGGCGAATCCGGAGCGGGAAAAACCGTATCCGCCAAGTATGCTATGCGTTATTTTGCTGCCGTTGGTGGCTCCGAGTCGGAGACTCAGGTCGAGCGTAAGGTGCTGGCATCTTCGCCGATCATGGAAGCCTTTGGCAACGCCAAGACCACACGCAATGACAATAGCTCACGTTTTGGGAAATTCACGAAGCTGCTGTTTCGTAACCACATGGGCGTCATGTACCTTCAAGGTGCCACTATGCATACGTATCTGCTAGAGAAATCTCGTGTAGTTTATCAGGCGCAGGGCGAGCGAAATTATCATATATTCTATCAACTGTGCGCGGCACGTGCCAAGTATCCTGAATTAGTGCTGGGTAAGAGAATTAAACAGAGTATCGAATAAACTTTTAATATATTGTATTATCACTTGCAGAGCATCAGGATAAATATCAGTTCTTAAACATGGGCGGCGCTTCGGATATTGATCGTATTTCGGATGCGGATCAATTTAATGAAACTGTGCAAGCCATGACCGTTTTAGGTTTCTCCATACAACAGATTGCGGATATAGTTAAAATACTCGCCGGTATACTGCATTTGGGCAACATCGAGGTGTCCAAGAAGTACAAGGACGGCAATGAAGAAGAAGATACCGAATCGTGTGAAATCTTTGTAAGACAACTGCTAATCCCTATCTTATCATAACTTATCTAATCAAGCGAAATTATTTTAGCAAAACAACATGCATCTACAAGTAACTGGAGATCTCTTAAAGATTAACGCTGAAGATTTGCGACGCTGGCTATTGATGCGTAAGATAGAGTCGGTCAATGAATATGTGCTGATACCGAATAACATTGAGATGGCAATGGCAGCACGTGATGCTTTAGCCAAGCACATCTATGCCAAGCTCTTCCAGTACATTGTCGGTGTGCTTAATAAGAGTTTGAATAACGGTAGCAAACAGTGCAGCTTCATTGGCGTCCTCGATATCTACGGCTTCGAAACGTTCGAGGTGAACTCGTTTGAACAGTTTTGCATAAACTATGCAAACGAAAAGCTCCAGCAGCAATTCAATCAGCATGTCTTCAAGCTGGAACAGGAGGAGTACCTTAAGGAAGGTATTACCTGGACCATGATTGATTTCTATGACAATCAGCCCTGCATTGATCTCATCGAGTCACGACTCGGTGTGCTCGATCTTCTGGACGAGGAGTGTAGAGTTAGTATCTAATTTCTTTTTCTTTTTTTAGCAGGGAACAGTACATATGAAACGGTTAATATCGGGATCGGTACTACATTTGAAACAATTAATTTCACTTAACGGTTCCGATATCGATTCGGGTGTTGTTCCCTGGTTTGTATTGAATGTTCTTTTCTAAACTATTTGCCCTTTTGCAGATGCCCAAGGGTTCCGATGAGAGCTGGGCAGGAAAACTCATCGATAAGTGCACCAAATTTCCACATTTTGAAAAGCCACGCTTTGGCACCACAAGTGAGTAACATCACCATACAATTAGCATTCGAAATAAAATAACGTTTATATTTTGTAGGCTTCTTTATAAAACACTTTTCGGACACGGTTGAATACGATGTTAATGGATTTTTGGAGAAAAACAGAGATACGGTATCCAAGGAGCTGACTAACGTGATGGCCCAGTCAAACATGTCGCTGTGCAAACAGGTCATGATACTGGAAGAGGTGGACACCCTCAGCACAGATGCCAATAAAAATACCACCACAGTTGGTGGACGTGTTGTAATTAGTGCTAACCGCAAACAGGTTTGTCGACAGTCATCTGAGCCACCAGTATTAACTTGGCGTTTGTTTTTAAATATTTGTATTGCTAAATTGTATTTCCATACGCTTGTCATCACTGTTCACTGTCCACCAATGTACACTGTCCACCGTCCACCGTCCATCGAACACTGTCCAACTGGGTCAACAGCAACTCAACGAGACACGTCGAAGAGTTAGTTTCCGTCTTATAATGAAAACTATGCTTATAGTCATAGTCTGTCTGCCTATAGTAATGTAATCCTAAATAATGCGTGTTTCTATAATTTGATCAGGTGGTGCCATCGAAGCAACATAAGAAAACCGTTGGTTCACAGTTCCAGGAGAGTCTGGCCTCGCTGATTTCCACATTGCATGCAACCACACCACATTATGTGCGCTGTATTAAAGTAAGCATATACTTATATCTTAAATTTGTTGAATTCCATTTAAAATTGCATCGTTTTTTAGCCCAATGATGAAAAGATTGCCTTCAAGTGGGAGACGGCAAAGATTATTCAACAACTGCGAGCCTGTGGCGTCTTGGAGACGGTACGCATCTCAGCAGCTGGTTTTCCATCGCGCTGGCTTTATCCAGATTTCTATATGCGATATCAGCTGCTGGCGTATCGCAATCAAATCGATAAGAGCGACATGCAGCAATCGTGTCGCAATATTGTGCTCAAGTGGATTCAGGATGAGGACAAGTATCGATTTGGCAATACACAAATTTTCTTTCGAGCCGGTCAGGTTGCCTATCTGGAGCAGGTGCGGGCTAATCTGCGCAAGAAATACATAACCATTGTGCAGTCAGTAGTCCGACGATTTATTAAGCGTCGACGCTATTTAAGACTGCAAGCCATTATCTCTGGTATTCAACGCCATGCTCGTGGCTATATGGCTCGCATGCGAGCCCAGAAAATGAGAGAAGTCCGAGCAGCTCTCATATTGTCGAAATATGCCAAGGGTTGGCTCTGTCGACGTCGCTATTTGCGCCTTTGTCACTCGGTTGCAGGCATTCAGCAATATGCCCGTGGCATGCTTGCTCGCCAACGGTTCTTTGCCATGAGGGATTACTATCGGGCTGTTCAGATACAGCGCTTTGTCCGTGGTGTCCTGGCACGTCGCGCATACCAGAAACGGCGACGTAGCATTATCATTTGCCAGGCGGCAGTGCGTCGCTTCTTGGCCCGCCGAAAGTTTAAGCGAATGAAGGCGGAGGCAAAGACTATTTCGCATATTACGAATAAATACATGGGGCTGGAGAATAAGATCATATCAATGCAACAGCGCATTGATGAGCTCAATCGGGACAATAGCAATCTGAAGCACAAGACGAGCGAGATTAGCGTATTGAAGTCAGTATTTGAGATTGGTTTAACATTTGTTTGATTTTTATAGTATTGTTTCTTCTGTTTTCTGTTTGTCTTCTGTAGAATGAAGCTGGAGATGAAAAAGAACTTGGAGCTGGAATTTAAAAACATAAAAGCCGCCTGCCTTGATAAGGATAAGCTAATTGAGGCTCTCAACAAGCAGCTTGAATCGGAGCGTGATGAGAAAATGCAATTGCTGGAGGAGAACGGACATGCGCAGGAGAATTGGTGTTCACAGAAGCAAATGTGGTGCATGGAGAATGAGGAGTTGCGTAAGCAGGTCGATTCCATGATTGAGATGGCCAAGAGTTCAGAGAACAATCAACGGGACCGTGAAGAGCGCATGTTGACCGAAATAGACAACAAGGAGCTCAATGAAGCCTATCAGCGTGCCATCAAAGATAAAGAGGTGATCGAGAATGAGAATTACCAGCTGAAGGAGGAACTGAGTCGAATGCAGCAGCATCATAATGGGCTCAGCTCCTTTGGCATGCATCATGCACGTTCTGCTAGCAATGCATCCAGTCAGAATGAAGATGATATTGGTTACGCCTCTGCGAAGAATACGCTGGACATAAACAGGCCACCAGATTTAATCAACAAGAGTGGTACTTATATAGAAGAGGGAGAGTCTTAGAAAGATTGCTGAATATAATTATGTATTTTTTACAGATTCATTCTTTGATAGCACCAGCATTGTGGTCAAGTTGCGCTCCATACTCGAAGAGGAGAAGCTGAAGCACAAGTATTTGCAGGAACAGTATGTAAAGTTGGCAAGTCGCAATAAACCCACTGAGGATTCATTCCGGTAAATACTGCATTTACTTGTAACTTGTAGATACATAGACACACACACACACACACACATAGATAGATAGTCTAATTAAAATTATGTATATTATGTATATTATTGCCACACACATGTCATAGCGTCTCCGAGCTTGAAGTTGAGAATGAGAAACTCCGCAGCGACTACGATCAGCTGCGCACGAGCATTAAGCACGGTGTAGAGACCAACGAGCTCAATGGTAACATTCGTCAATGGCAATAGTATTTTGCATAACTTTAATTTACATCGACAATTCCCTTTCTCTCTTCCCTCTTTCTTTCCCTCTGATTTTGTCAATATCAGCACAACATGCCGCACTACAAGAGGAGGTGCGTAGGAGGCGAGAGGAATGCATCCAATTAAAGGCGGTCTTAATGCAACAGAGCCAGTCACTGCGATCATTTGATCCAGCCAATGATACTGGAAACGTCAACGAGTTGATGGAGGCATTCCAGTCCCAGAAGCTGGTCAACAGGCAATTGGAATCTGAACTTAAAGCCATCACTGAGGAGCACAACAGCAAGCTGGTGGAAATGACGCAGGCCATTGAGCGACTTAACCATGAGAAGAGCGATCTCCAGGAGGTGCTATTCAAGAGCATCGATGAGTTTGATCAAGCCAATATTGATACCCTAAAGCAGAATGATCGCTATTTGCGCTTGGAGCTCAAGAAGGCCATAACACAGTATCTACTTGTCCAGGAAGAACTCAAGTTGGCCAATGCCAAGTTAACAGCCTACAGGCAGGATGGTGGAAAGCTTGAGAATAAATTGGAGGAGGAAATGATACGGAATAAGGCGGCCAACAACAGCAACGATGTGGGTGCCAATGTTGCCAAACAAAAGTCACAGAATCCCCTCGGACTGATGAAGTTCCACAACAGTGATCTCGACAAGATCTTGCAACGTCTGCTAAGTAATCTGATGCCACGCACCGTAGTTGGGCTACTTCCAGGCTTTCCAGCGTATCTCATCTTTATGTGCATTCGGTAAAAATCCATATCGAATAGTTTACAATGTTGCAATTAATTAATTATTAACAACAATTTCCAGCTACACCGACCTGACCAATGCTGACGACGACGTGCGCGAGTTGCTAAGTAAATTTGTAATGCAAATCAAGAAAATGCATCGAACACCACATCCGATTGAGAACCGCGTCATTTGGCTGGTCAACTCTATAACGTATGCTTTCCATTTAATTACCTATCCATTGATTCTTCTATCTGCATATATAAAACTGTTTGTTCCGACTAATTGGAAGACTAAAATTGTTACACAACATGCGTGTCAAGTCAAAATCGATTAAAACTTTGTATTAGTAAGAAAATCTTCTCAAACAAACTCATATATTGTGTGCTTGTATTGAGTTAAGTTTGGAATACTATATCATTTTACAATTATTAAGGTTTTATATTATGTACATTTACATAAAAGAATCACATTTTATCCTAGACTTTAAATTACCATATTTTTATTTGCAGGCTACTGAACTTATTGAAACAATATGGAGATGTTGAGGAATACGTGAAATTCAATACGGAAAAACAGAATCAGCAGCAATTGAAGAACTTTAATCTGTTTGAATATCGACGTGTGATACTCGATCTCATTGTGAATTTGTACCAAGCACTGGTTATGCAGATACAGGGTCTACTTGATCCCAAAATTGTGCCGGCCATATTAAATAACGATGAAATTCAACGGACTCGCCATCCGCATGGGATGCGTAACCGTAACATGGATGCCACATCTTCACCAGAGCACGGCAATATTCCAGCATGGAAACAGTTAATTGGTCAGCTGGAGCATTTTTATAAACAATTCCAGCACTTTGGCCTTGATGCTGTCTATGCTGAGCAAATATTCAGTCAGCTTTTGTACTTTGTCTGCGCCGTGGCTTTAAATTGTTTAATGCTACGGGGCGACATTTGTATGTGGGAGACCGGTATGATAATTCGCTATAATCTTGGGTGTATAGAGGATTGGGTACGCGACAAAAGGATGGTAAGTCGCATGATCCACACTTGTAGTGTAAGTTTTTGTAACACATATTTTATTGAATTTAGTCAAATGATGTGCTGTCACCGTTGGCACCTTTGAACCAAGTTTCCCAGCTTTTGCAGTCGCGAAAGAGTGAGGAGGATGTTCAAACTATTTGTGATCTATGTACATCTTTGAACACCGCCCAAGTGCTAAAGGTTATGAAGTCATACAAGTTGGATGACTACGAGAGCGAAATAACCAACGTATTTCTGGATAAGCTTACGCAGAAATTGAATGCACGCCAAATGGTAAAACATAATCAAATCCTTCTATAGAAATGTTTTCGCAATTCGATTTTGATTTAAATTTCAGCCCAAGAGCGATGAATTTACAATGGATCAAAAGTTCATACATCCCTTCAAGGTAGTATTCAAGTACAGCGACATAAAGCTGGAGGAGATCGAGTTGCCGTCGCATTTAAATCTGGACGAATACCTCACAAAGATATAAATTTGGTTTAGCGTGTGTTAGTGTGACCATTTAGTTGATCGTTGCCATTTGACGTCATCGCCTTCTTGTTTTTAAGATTAAGATAATTTAAATTAACAAAAATGTTAGCAAAATATTAAGAGCATAGCAATTGCCTAAACGTAGTTCCTGTTTAGTTTAAAGCAAAATACCCAGCTTACTGACCTTATACAAACTCTCTACATTCCATTCCCATAAAAAAATTAATTTAACAACATGTTTAAAGTGGTTTGAAACCAATATAAGAAACTATTTGTATGTTTACGTGTGCCGGGAGTAAGACTCTCAAAAAAAAAAGAAAAAAGAAAGCATTCCTAAGTTGCAATAAAGATAAACCTTATGTACCTTAATTTATATACAGAATGTACTTAAAGAAAATGATAATAATATAGTAAATGAAAATTCTATGTATACAAGGGCCGATTTGTTGCCTTAAACGTTTGCAATCTAGAGACTTGTAAGTGTTAAGATAATAAGTACTTATAAACATTTAATTAATATATACTATACAGAGAGAGCAAAAGGTATATATTTAAAACGATGCTGTATTTCATATATGTATTCTTTGTAAGTATGTATTTTTTTTGTAATTTACTTATTTATGTGTATTCTCAATTAGCTATTTGAAAAGTGATCCCTCCCGACGTTAGAGTAGCCTTATGTATTGAAGCAAACAAAGACGATTTATTAAAATAAAGTATTGGCATTTGTTTGATTATGAATATGATTAATATTAATATTAAATACATACACATGTACACTGAAATTAAATAAAGAATTTGTACATAGGCAGTTTTGAATGCTGGCCTCAATAAAATGTATGTTAACATTCAACTGGCGCCTTAGATAACTTGTTTTTCGGCAGATCTAGGGATGGTAAACGTTGGGTTATCATGCCCGTTGCCACCGTCATGCCGTTCTCACGTATTGTGAAGGCTTGTCCTGGTGTCATGACCATTTTACGGAGCAAAGTTACGCGCACCTGACCGTGCTCACCAGGCATTAACATGGATTCGTTGGGCACTAAAAGAGAAAGTCGTGCACATAGTTAGATGTGAACATGTGAAAGAAGAAAGCCTCAACTCACCAATATCAATGCGAGCTGGAATGTTCCATGTCATGCTAAACAGTTGCTGTATATACTTGGAAAGCATTGGCTTGAAACGTCCGCCCTCGGCACGAGACAGCAAGTACATGGAAGCCTCGAAGTGATTCGATATATTCTCAGAACCGGTCGCACATAACAGCATGCCACGTTCCACAGATGAAATCTTAATGCCACGCAGCAGGGCGCCAACATTCTCCCCAGCTAGGGCCTGCGGTACGCTCCTTCGAAAGATCTGTATATCACTGACGCTAGTTTTCAGGTTCTGGTTGAAACCAAGAAGATCGGCATCCGCGTTGCGTGCAATGGTGCCCCGTTTGATGGTCCCAACCACAACAGTGCCTCTCCCGGGTACCGTAAATGCGTTGTCAATGGGCAGAATAAAGGGAGCCGTAGTGTCACGCTTGGGTGTAGGTATATATGTATCACAGTACTCCAAGAGCTGCTCGATGGCGGGCACACCAAAACTAGACTGATCACCGCGTAGAGCTAGCAAAGCAGAGCCACAAATAACTGGACTGTTAACGCCATCAAAACCAAAGTCAGACAACATTTCACGCATCTCAATTTCGACTAGTTCAAGCACCTCTTGATCGACGAGATCTGCCTTATTGATAAACACTACAATGCGCTGAATGCCCACCTGCTTAGCCAGCAGCAAATGCTCACGGGTTTGCGGCATTTGTCCATCTGTAGCTGCCACCACCAAAATTGCTCCATCCATTTGAGAGGCACCTGAAATCATATTCTAAACAAAAGTTAAGATTTAGTTGAGGGTTAAACACTATTTAGCTTTACTACTTACCTTGATGTAGTCCGCATGACCTGGACAGTCGGTGTGTGCGTAGGTGCGCTCCTTGGTGGCATATCCAATGTGGCAGGCATTTATGGTTATGCCCCGAGCCTTTTCCTCGGGCGCACGATCGATTTGCTCGTATGAAATGTAGTCGGCAAGACCTTTGGTCGATTGTATTTTGGTAATTGCCGCCGTTAGTGTCGTCTTGCCATGGTCCACATGACCAATGGTGCCAACATTACAGTGTGCCTGCTCTGGTGGGCTGGAAGTTGGTTTAGGGCTCTGCTTAATATTGCTGGCATACAAACGAAAACTGCCAAAATTGGCTATCGCAGTCAATGGACGGGGTAGCTTTTGCAGGGCCACTGCATCGTGATGTCTCCAAATTTTGGCCAGAAAACGTCTCATTGTTAGCAATGTACGTAATCGTTCGTCGAGTTTCACGCCGCTTCTCAGCCAAAACAAGAACAGCTGATTTTCTTCTTCTTATTTGGTTCGTTCGATTTAGTGCCGGCAAACGTCTGCAGTGTTGTAAAGTAGCCAAAAAGACAAACGGTCAGTTTATTTAAACTAAAATTGTACGCAATTGAATTTGTCTAAGATGGTTTTATTTATTTGAATTATCTTCAGATTTTGGGAATGCTTGTGAATTTAATGCGATTTCTGCAGCTTCCGCAACCTTTGAGTTATTTCGAATAATTTTATGAGTACGCTTCATATGAACACCCAGACTTACGCGCTCGGAAAACTTAGTATTACAAAGACTGCACTGCAATGTTTTCTCGCGGTGTATGTGACGATGTTTGACAAGTGCGTTTGCGTTTGTGAAAGACTTTTGGCAGATTTCGCATACCTTATCACGAATATTAAGGTGCGCCTTTATATGATCCTTGAGATCTCGTTTAGTTAGAAAATCCTTGGGGCACATGCTGCACTTGAACGCCCGAATTTTGGTATGAACAGCGGTTACATGGTTGCTCATTTGTATCTTCTGTTTAAAGGATTTGCCACAGAATTCGCATACAAATGGCTTTGCTATGTGAGTTTCATCGTGAGTGCGCATATGTCCGCTCAATTGGCTTGAAAATGAAAAGCTTCTCTCACATAAATTGCAGTTGAAGGTTTTGCCCATGTGGACACGCTGATTATGTTGTTGTAAATGGCAGCGTCTCTCGAAATGATTCTCACAGAGAGCACACTTAAACCAACCACCATCACCAATCTTATGAGCCCGGAACTGATGGGCCTGCAGAGCGTGATCAGTGCTAAAACTATTCTGGCAAACGTCGCACGGAATTTTCAGACGGAATGTTTTCGTTCTCAGAAAGCTCTTGCATGTCTCAATATATCGTTTTTCTGCTGTTAATAACCCGATCGTCTGAGTCTCTGTCAGACCTTTGATTTTTCTGGAATACCATTGCCTCAAGTAGAGTACACTATCATAAACATCATAGTGCGTAATGATGCCTAAAGAAATTTTTGACGTGAGCAAGTCAGTCATTTCAATGTACGCAGTTTTTCTTGCATTGATATTAGAGAAATCCGTATGAGTTGGATCATACAATTGAGGAAACTTGGAATACAGTTCGATGAAATACGTTGTCAGGTGGTTCTTTTCCACAAAAGTCAACTGCAAGTAAGCAGATAAATGAATTAATGGAAAAGTAAATACCTTACAAACTTATTTTACCTTGATTTTATTATCCACACCTTCCTCATCACTTTCCGCATGGTCAACATCACAACGTTTCCCCAGGAAACTATACATTTCGTGATAATACAATGGTAATTTTGTCAATTTCTTGGTTCGCTTTTGGCGTGTTATCACTGCGTACTGACTATGAAGACTGGCTATGCATTTCTTAAGCTTATAATGGGTAAGATGAACATTTATGCTTGCTTTAAGCTGATCTATTAGTGTTTCGTATGCGGCACTGCGTTTTTCCTTGTTTTTATACAAAGAATTTTTGGGATCCCAGAGGCACGGGTGTCCCTTATACAACTCGATAAATTGAGTGATTCGTGGATTGCGCCGGTAAAACGTAGGATTAAACTAAAATAAATATAGTTAATAACATCTTCAAGTTATCTTTACCTTACTTACCTTTGCTGTTGGCGCGAAACTCTTTTTGCCGTCCAGTAGTTCAATATCATCAGTAGTTTTAATATCATCCATTTGACATGACACGGATAGTATTGGACATTTTTCCATTATCTGAAAGAATAAAAAATATATTATAATCAATAGTTATTTAAAAAATTAAATGTAAATACCACATCATCATTCTCGAATTCGCTATCGTTATCATCGTCATCCTCATCATCTTCGTCACTGGGCACGTTAGGCAAATCAACAAACGCTGCTTCAGTTAAGCAATCCTTATTATCATCACCATCATCATCATCATCATCATTGCTAATTTCGGCATCAATACTATCGTAATCATTTTGAATTGGCTCAGTTTTAAATTCGATGCTGCTACCACAGGACATTTTGTCATCTTCAAATCCCACTTTGTGTGCATTTCTAATGTGCAAGACGAATTCCTGCCACCTTTCAAGTTTTACCTCCACGTCGCAATCCTTTTGGCAGTGCGAACAGCTTAAAAAGAACTCTCTATAATTGTTGCGCACAAGGAGAGTCCCACAAATCACCATTTTGAACACATTAACATATGGTTTTTAGCTGATAATATTAAGAAGCAAAAATAAATAAACAAAAATGACAATGGTTGTTGCAGTCTTTTCAGTAACGATAATATCGATAGGTTTAACAAAAATGGTGCTGCCAGACCGGTAGTAGACGAAGTCAGCTGTGACTTTGGTCTAGATAATTTTCGAAATTTAAATTGTTCACAGAACTGAACAAGCCGAATTTTTTTGAACAATTAATGAAATTCGAAATTAGATAAATTCAAAATCCGGTTAAATTTTTTAAATTAATAATTAATTTGGTTTGCTTTAATTTAATCTTCTGCTTTTAATAAGACAATTTTATTTATTTGATTTGAAGAAGTTTAAATGAGAATCTATCGATATCGATATATCAATATAGCTTTAACACCTTTTTGTAATAGGTGGCGCTTTATTTTGAAAATTGAGCGCCCGTTAAGCTTAAAAATATTGACTTGATTGTTCAATTTAAATCGGTGCTATGCCGTTTATTTTGGGTGGGTGCATGTGTGTATGTGTTGTGCGTTTAAACTTGTAAAATATTTGTTGCTTGGAATAATTCCAGATAATGAAGACAAATTATAAAAAAAAATTAATTCACCAATGCTTGTTATTAAATGTTGATTCTTTGATTTCAATTTGTGCACAATTTAATTGCAATAATTGTTGAGAAAATACATACAATTTGTTTGTGTTTTATATCACAGCACCGAAAAAAAAATTAATTTATCCTTATTCCTTGCGAGCTCAAAGGTCTGCACCGGACGGCAACTAAATTGCTTCTGAACGGTCCACACAACGCAAGCCGGCCAACTAGCCTCAGCAGCGGCGCAACAGTTGAGAGAGAGAAAGCGTCAAGTACAAGGAGACAGTTGGCAACAGCGAACATACACACGCACACACTCTGAATCGTTTAACAGCGAACAAACACACGCACACTCTCTCGATCGTTCAACAGCGAACATACACACGCACACACTCTGAACCGTTTAACAGCGAACAAACATACGCACACTCTAAATCGTTCAGCAGCGAACATACACACGCACAGCGAGCAGCGAGCTCTGAGCAGCGCGCTCTAAGCTGCGCTCTCTGTGGATCACCGTCCACTGCTTATAGAGCTGTTGGTGTGGTAGTTTTTAGCGTACGCGACGCAGAGGACATCGGGACAACAACAACAACGGGGCGCCAAGATCTGATGATGGATTCCAGTAGAACTCTCCCAAATAAGACAAAAAATTAAGTTAAATTTTTTGATTTATAACATAGATACCAATGCATGTTGCGTACGTATGTTAATATGTGCGTGTAAGGCGTAACGTATTTTGTTGTTGTCTGTTTTGTCTGTTGGCAAACTAACAAATACAAGCGCATCTTGTTTTTTAATCATATTGACGTAAAAAAAATCTTTATATCTTTCAAGTTTATTATCCGATCTTGATCAAATTTTCACGATGCATCCATATTAACTCAAGTATTATTCGTAACAAGGCTTGTAGGCGAAGGTGGCGTGGTATCCAAGATTTGAAATCGACTTGATCTGCGTGCAAATATAGGAAGTCTTCATACCAAATTTGGTGCTCCTGAGTCTTACCATCTCTGAGATCCTGTTACTTACATGCCCGTCACCATGCAGTAAAAAATCGATGTTGGAAAGAAACATCCATGAATCGAACAATTTTGAATACATCAATGGTATCGAAATTACCATCGATGTTTCTCTTTAGCCTAGCACCTTAAGAGCATTTGTAGATTACTAATTTAAACGAATTTAATAGTTATAAATTGTTATTGTCTCCTACGGCCTACTGACCGTTCTATGAAAGTGAAAGTTAATTGAAAACAGTACAGAATTATGTAAATGCATGCGACTAAAGCGTGCACCAAAAATTTATTTATGTACATATATGAATGAACGTATTAATTATATGTGCTTATCGAAATCAGCACCGCCAGAATGAAGTATTCTTCAGGATAAATAGGCTATGTAAAAATTAATTTATTCTAACAAAAATGAGTTTTACGATGTCGGCAAAGGCTAGTTGGACAACTAAATCGTGCACCGCATATGTCACATTTTTTGTCCTTGATATTCAGATGAGCTTTCATATGATTCTTTAACTGAACCCTCTTTCGGAATGTTTTGGGGCATAAATCGCATTTAAATGGTCGCAAGTTAAGATGAAGACCATTGATATGATAATCTAGCAACAGTTTTAGTCGGAACGACTTGCCACAAATTTCGCACACAAACGGTTTTTCGCCCGTGTGAATTCGTAAATGAACAGCCAGATCGGTTTTTAGTGCAAAAGTACTTTCACAGAAATCACACTGTATCATTTTTTCACAGTGCTGTCGCAGTTTGTGACGTTCCATATCGAAACTTTTTTCAAACCGCCGCGGGCACTGGGAGCAGAGATATGGTAGATCGCCCACATTGTGCATCTTCACCATGTGTGCGCGAAGAAGGTAGTCAATAAAGAATTTCTTTCCACACAATTCACAAATAAAAACAAAGTTTTCCTTTTGCGACGGCAGGAAGCTACACAATTGCAAGTAGTGCAACTCAGTTTTCGAGCAACGACGTTGCAATTCTTTCGACTTGACGCGTCGTAAAGCCATGTAAACCCATTTACGCAATTTTAAAACAGCCAGATGAACTTCAGTTTCGTTCACATGCATGTGCGGTACCAACATCTTTGACATTTGAATGTACGCTTGTGTGCGTGCATCTATATTCTTAAATTCCGATAGAGAGGTATCGTA
Source organism: Drosophila putrida (assembly GCA_037043535.1). NCBI lineage: Eukaryota > Metazoa > Arthropoda > Insecta > Diptera > Drosophilidae > Drosophila > Drosophila putrida. The sequence goes on along the minus strand of JBAMBI010000160.1, from coordinate 4,631,078 downwards.
AAGCACCGGAAAGTTGGCATAAGTATCAATAAAGATGGTTGTCATTGCGTTTATCTCTTTAAAATTAAGCTGAAAAATTTAATTATCTTAATCATTGTTGACCAAATTATCAATAGCGATCATCTTACCTGTATTACATCCGATTTAGACTCTTCGTCCTCACTCTCTTTATAATTCAAATTTGAGAGAAATTTACATCTTTCAAAATAACGTGCTACCGTTCCAGTCAGTTTTTTCTTATCTAAATTATCGGCAGCAATGGTATATTGGACAAATAACTGTCCAATTGATTTCATCAATTCTTTTTGCGTGAAGAGAACATTTACCTTTTTATCCATCATTTCAATTATATCATTGTAAGCACTCGTTTTTGCTTTTTCCTTGTTGAATTCTGAACATTCGGTGTTCCATAAACATGGATGCTTTTTGAATTCTTCGATGAATTGTAAAACGCGTGGATTATGACGAGCGAAAGAAACTTTTAACTAAAATGTAAAATCGTATTAATATTAAAGATTGTACCTTTTGTTTTATAACCATACTTTGCGTTTCAATGTCAATGGATTAGTCCTACTTCGTTTGGAGGGCGTTTCTCCAAGTTCATCATAAGACTCTTCGGAATTGCTTTCATCTTCAAAACTCTCATCAGAAGTATTATCCTCGGAACATTCAGAGACTGTCACACCGTTCCTGTCTACCACATTTGAATCGTTTTCAAATTCGAATCGATCTGTGGTATTCAACGTCCCAGCTATACTTATTAAGGTAGGGTAGGCACTAAACTCGGTTCCAGTTGGGGATTGTGAAGCTATTTCGTCTTCAATGTACTCGTAATATTCCTATTTAAAATATAAAGATTAATGCTTGAACGGAAACAATGCACATAAGTCAAAATACTAGCTTACATTAAAATCCTCATCGTCACCTGGCCAAATCTCGTTTACTTCGTTTATAAGACTGTTGTTATCTGTTTCCTCGACAAACTCCTCTTGTTTTAACTCTTGGTTTTCACTTTTAATGCTTCCTTCAGTTGCCTCATCAAATGAATGTTCCTTCCTTATGTGGGACACGAATTGTTCAGAGTCCTCGAGATTACTTTCAGTTGGGCAATACATACACTTTAAGTAAAACTCAGTGTAGTCGGCGTTGGTGAATATGTTGCCGCATATCTCCATCGCATCGACTTAATTCAACAAAGACATTCAATACAGATTCTTTATTTACGCGAATTCAACTGCATGCAGTCCAGCTGTGAGTGGGCAAGGGTTGCTTAGAACTTATCGTCTATCGATAACAGTGGTGCCTAGCTTCTTTTTGATTACTCTGGAACTGAATTTTCACTTGGTTTCTGTCCACTATTTCGGACAATGTTGTGCGTACGTTTCATATGAGAGTTTAAACCGACAAATTGTGAGAATCTGGCGTCACAAAGTTTGCAGACAAACTTTTTAATTTCCGAGTGTATTTGCCGGTGTCTAATGAGCGAATGGCAACTGGTAAATCCTTTGCCGCATGTTGTACATATCTTATCCCGTATGTTCAAATGGCTCTTGATGTGGTCAGAGAGATCGACCTTTTTTATGAAATCCTTTGGGCACATGGTACACTTAAATGCTCTTATCTTGGTGTGTATTGCGGTGACATGAAGCTTCAACTGTGATCTCAATCTAAAAGCTTTGCCACACAACTCACAAAGAATATTATTCCCAGTATGAGTGCGTATATGCAGGCGAAGATCTGAGTTTACAGCGAATGTCCTATCACAGTAATTGCATTTATGCGTCTTCCCAATATGAACACGTTGCATGTGTGTGGTCAGCTCCCCACGTCCAACAAAACTACGATCACATAATGAACACTTGAAGGGAAGACCGCCAATATTATGAGCCTTAAAAATATGTGCTTGCAGCACGTGGTCGGATGAAGTTTCCTGCTGGCAGATTTCACAGACTAGCTTCTGTTTAAACATTTTGGGTGGCAAAAAGGCGCAGGCCTTTAAATAAAACTGTTCCGACTCATTAGCTGCTTTAAGGGCGTGCTTTGTGTTTTTATAATACCATTGACGAAGGCATTGTATGGCGAGGTAGACGTCGTCGCTGTTAATATCACCGTAATTCTCTATAGTTTCGGCTGTCATTTGATCATAGGCCTGTTTCCGGGCACTCATCTTTGAGAAATCACTGTGCTTGTTGTCGTAGAGTTGCGGAAAGTTGGCATACATTTGTATAAAGTCTGTGGTAAGCTTATTCTTTTTAGAAAAGTTCAACTGGAAAGAAAAGAGTTCAAATATTCAAATGAAACATCTTCAAAATTTAATTTTATATTACCTGAATTAATCCATTTTTAAATGAGTCCTCTTGATCTGTATTTGCTTTTAAAAAACCACAACTTGTATAGTGAATAAAGGCGACTGAATTTGGCTTTTGGCTGCCATTGAAAACCCGCTTTTCAACAGTTTTATATTGCATGTGTAGCTTCTTGATGGCAGCCTTTAGAGAATGCTCAGAGAACATGACTGCTATCTTGGTTTCCAGCTCAGATATGAGTTGATCATACGCTGCCTTACATGAAGTTGGATCCTTATACTTGCTGTAACTAGGATTCCAGAGAGAGGGTTGATTTTTATACGCCTGTATAAATTTCAATGTACGCGGATCCCGTCGAAAAAACGATGGATTAAACTAGAAAATACAAGAGTGTAGTAAAAATTATATACTTTAATGAAGCAACTTACCTTATATGTAGTCAAATTCGAAGGTATTTCCTCGAGTTCTTCCTTATCTGATTGATCATTGGATTCAGTTTCAGCAGTTTCCTCTTCGCTCAAACTTGTATCCGATAAGGGTGGAGAGGGCTTTGAGAGAGCTGCGTTTGAGGGAGCCTTAAGTTCACTATCGACTTCTTCATCTTCTTCATCTATGGGAATATCCAGTAATTCTTCTTTAATACACCCTTCAGCTTCCATTTCCCCAACCAAGTCACTCGCATTGTCTTCATTATTGGATCCATGCGTATTCCGAAAGTGTAACACAAATTCACGCCATTGATCAATTTCCACGTCTATTGCACAATATGAACAACGCATTAGGAAGTTTTCGAGGTCTTTACCTCTGCTAATAATAAGTCCACAGGTTTCCATATTTCTTTGATAATAATTAAAATAAAAACAATCTACGCAAATACTGCTTGCAATCAGCTGTCTTATGAGAATGCTGCCAACTTAACTTATAGCTAAATAGAAATAAAGTTGGCAGCACTTCTCGATTCAATAGTATTTGTTTACCTGTCAACCGACCGGACGGTGTTTCAATTCTTGTCATGCTTGAGGACACACAATGGCAATGGAGGAGCATAAAAGTCGCCTTGTATACACCTTCTATATGCTAACATTGTTTCTATGCGGTGCGGTCCTCTTCCTTATAGGTTTCTTTCCCGCCTCATACTCCGTTGCAGAGCAAGAAAATAGTGTTCCCATTGATCGTCCAACAACACTGCATGGTGAAAAGTAAGTTTTTTTGTTATCAGCAGTTATGTATGTAGGTAGTTGCCACATATGCTTATATTAATTATAAACTATTTGCAGACTGGAACCACCGCCAGCAAGCTATAATTCGTTTATACTATTTCTGATCGATGCCTTGCGCAGTGACTTTCCCAATGAGTCCACCATGCCTGTTGCCCATAAGAAGGCTTGTATGAAGCTCAGCCTTCATGTGGATATTCCGACAGTGACAATGCCACGGCTGAAGAGCATTACGACTGGAACGCTGTCCAATTTTATTGACATTGCACTCAATGTGGGACACACAGAGCAGGTGGAGGATTCACTTCTTCATCGCCTAAAACAACGCAATACTGTTGTGTCCTTTGCCGGTGATCACACCTGGGTTAAACTATTTCCCACTGAATTCACTCGAAAAGCTGAGAACAATGATTCGTTTTACGTAAATGACTTTTATGAGGGCGACAAAAACGTGACCAAAACGCTGGAGTTGGAGCTAGAGAAAAAAGACTGGACACTGCTTATATTACACTATCTGGGCTTGGATCATATTGGTCACGTTGAAGGCCATGCCAGTCCAAAAGTACAACACAAACTTATGGAAATGGACGATGCTGTTAAAAAAATACTGGATCATAAGGCAAGCTATTCAGACCACACCCAATTTAATCAATTTAGCTGAAAAAATTTAAAATTTCAGAACATGAGAAATTATCTGTTAATGCTAACTGGGGATCATGGCATGGCTGATGGCGGGGGACACGGCGGCAACACACCTCCAGAGACTTCAGTTCCACTCTATTTGTACTCCAACAACTGCAGCAAGTACACGTAAGTAAGCTGCTCCATATTCAAGATGATAATAAGCTGATTTAAATAATTTATAGTTTTAGCACAAAGAGATACAATCAAATTGATTTGACGCCCACATTGGCGTTGCTGCTATCCGTTGAGATACCCACAATGTCCATTGGCTGCCTGATTCCAGAAATGTTGCAAGCATTATCTCTGGAGCATCAAATGTATGCCTATTTCTATAACGCCCATCATCTGCTCAACAAGGCGAGAGTAAAGTTTGGGCATGAAAGTGTCCGGCGTAGCGGTAAGAGCTGTTCCCAAAAATTCTTCGAGATACTTAGTTATTTATGTCTTTAGGTTACTATGTATGGTATCAGAATGCAACGTTGCTGCATAAGAATCTGTTAAAACCACTGAGGAATGGGGATGGCAGCAGTGCCAGCAAAGTGCACTATGAAAATGCTAAGCTTAATTATTTGCGTGTGGCACGCGAGATTTCCGGACAGCTGTCCGAGTCATTGGTGAAATTCGATTACGGATTAATAGCCGTCGGACTAGCGCTCACAACAGCGGTTTGTATTAAATATTTAATATTAATGTTATATATTTTTAATTACGTTTTACCTTTTATTTCAGACCTCCTTGCACATTCTATTGAGCGTTTTGTTTTTGGATATTGCAACGGAGCAACTGCATTTGAATGGTCTGAAACTGGGACAGTTGTTGCTCTCACTAGTTATTGGAATAATACTTAATATTGTGGGTCATATGCTGGACCAGTTAATGACCAGCTCTATGCTGCAGAGCCTGCTCTTGGTGCTGCCCCTAGTAGCCTCCGTTTACCTGTCCATAGATGTAGCTCAAGCGCTAATCAGAATTGCCTTGCCACCTCTCTATGCACGTCGAGTTAAGCTATCAATACCGTTGCCATTGTCGCTTCTGGCTTGCTTTGCCCTACGCACCTTCTCTTTGGGCTCTTCGTCGATAATTGAGTTCGAATATAAGATCTCGTATTATCTTGGAAACACTCTCTTACTGCTGATAGCACTAAAGACACTACGTCGGCGCATTACCAAAGCGAATGTCGAACTGGATGGAAGACATTTACACAAGATTGCCACAGCTTGTCTGTGGCAACAACGCAAGATCTTTGTGGTCCTTATTCTGCTCACAATTATGCGATATCTGCACAGATTAACGAGCATTAAGAGCACTTTAATGCTGTTCGCATTACTGCTATTCTGGGCACGTCTTCGCAAGTTTACAGATACGCCTCAGGCCATCTTCAACGGCATCGCATTCATGCTGGTCTACAGTTTTCGAGGTCTCAACGGCCAGGTGCAGTTCTTTGCGTTGCCTCAATACTTGGCGTAAGTTCTGAAACTGCTTAATATATCGAGCCTTAACCTCATGCGCATGTTAACTTTCTCTTTATTTGCAGTGCCCGCTTTGTGTTGCCTGTCGTGGTGCTCTTCTGGTGTTGTCTAGCGCTTGTTTTTGTCCTGGGCTACCGCACAGCTTTGCCACAACAGCATAGTGGCCAAAATTTGTTGGATGCCCAGCCAAGAAGTAATCTGTTAAAGATTCTGCAAACCAATTTGACATGCTCACTGATGCTAGTTGCTTTGTTGTACAAGGTGCAGAACATTGTTCTGTTGCCTACACTCCTCATCACACTGGACGAGACTTACAAGCTATGCGAAGCTTACGGCACAACTGCTCGCAAATTTTCGGTGCGATTGGTACATGTCTACAAAATATTCATGACCATATTTGTGGCTCGAATGTTTTACTTCTATCAAGGCAACTCGAACAGTTTGTCCACCATTGATTTAACGCCCGGATACATCGGCCAGACCAGCTATAATCCGATCATCGTTAGTTTCTTTGTGACCCTCAACACATACAGCGCCGAAATACATTCCTTCCTCTACCTAATTGTGCACACACTACGTGCGGATTTACGGAGTGTGGGCATCATCCAGATGCTGCCGTCGTATGCAAAGGCTGCAGATTCGATGGTGGCACCTCTTTATGCTGCTCTAGTCATGTTACCAACGGCATTCTATCTTTGTGTCATGGTTGGCATCCGATATCATTTGTTCATCTATTCCGTCTTTTCACCCAAAGCGCTGTACGACTGTTATACTGTATTAGTCTTTTATTTGGTATTTCTATCAACGAGTTTGTACTTTAAATTGTTTAAACGTGACGCTTAAATATTAATTAATTTAAAAGCTTTAAAACTTAATATACATATTTATAATGTTACTAATTTCCTTCCACGCGGAGCGCGTAGTGTATATCATCAGCGCTAACGTTGAGCAGAATCTTTTGAAATATATCATTGCGTGAATGCTCACAGATGATGAGTCTCTCGGCGCCCAGTTTAGAGCAGATGTGCAGAGCACGTCCTGGAGCTGGCAGAGATACGCCCATAAAAGCCACAATTGTTTCAACCTGTGTATAGACGCCCAGGAATGTTGTTTCCTCGACGCCGGTGCGTGTCACCTCGGCTGCGACGGCCTGTAGAAAGATTTGCTCCAGACGCGAGCAATTCTTGATTGCCTGTACTTTGGCACTGGCTATCATCTCGGCAAGCGCTTGTTGCACATGCAGCATGTTAACGCACTTTGCTGCCGCTGCTGCTAGTGGCTGCTCCTCGGCGGTGTCAGCAATTTCAGTGGCACGACGACAGATATCCAGAGCTCTTCGCGCATCACCTGATACGGCGGCCACTTTGCGTGCCACAAGCTGCACAGCCTCTCCCTTAAATGCCTCGGAGCCGGCCAAACGTGCAGTGACGATTTCCTGGAGCTGCTTATGCGTGTACGGCTGAAAAGTAAGACGCGTAAGGCCCAGACGGGATGTTACCTTGCCTAAAAGATCGTCATGATTAGATCTTTAGATTTATAAATCTAAGGAAATTTGCAATCTACACTTACCCATCAGCAAACGCTCGGGCAAATCCATTGTGTTGGCTATTGTGACGACTACAAGACGTGCCGCTGATTTGGTTGGCCAATCGAGCAGATTATAAACGACATCCTGACGCCTGTTACACAATATATCCAGTTCATCCACGAGCAGCACTGTTGTCACACGACGCGGTGCCGGCGTTGTGAAACGCTTCTCCAGCAACGTGTGGGCATGCTCCCAGGACACGGTTTTGCCCGTCAACTGCTTGTAGATTTGCACATAGGCCTGACGAGGTTCTGTCAGTCGCATGCCATTAATCTCAAGAAAGTCAAAGGCTGGCAATTTATCTTCTGTAACTAGACGCTGCAATGTGCGAATGACACCGGTGACGGTGGCAGTTTTCCCAGTGCCTGGCACTCCAGACACATACATGCAACCACCGCACTGATCTTGAATTTTACCCTCCAAGAAGTTGTAAATATTGTCAAACTCCTTTTCGCGACAGGGCAAACTCTTAGGCACAACCGAGACGTGTAGTTGCTCACGCGCCAACTGCAATTGCGACTTTTGTTTTATGTCCAAGGGCTGATGGCGCTGCTCCATGCTTGGGCTCAGTTCGCCAGATCGTATTTTCTTGAGCTTCTGCGAAGGTGTCATTGGAGCGTCCTCCTTTAGTTTAGTCGCCGATGCAACCTTTGTGCCTGTGCTGCTCATGCGACGTGGACGAGTCGGAGTCTTTTGAGTGGACTTCTTTGGTGTGTATTCAGCATCGTCCACTTGGTCTGCCAGTTTGGAGCGATTTCGCTTTGGTGTGGATATAATCTCGTTATTATCGAATATGCGCTGCTCCACAATATTTGACAATTGTATGCTGCGTCTGGGCGTGCCATCAGCTAAAAAAACAAATACAAGATTGATCAAGAATATACAATGTTTATACTTCATGAGATCTGTTACGTCTATTTTAATGCGTTATACATTTTGTAACAAAATTAGAGGGTGTAATGAGAATTACTTACCCAAGCGAGTTGTGGCAGACTTGAGGATACTCTTGCGGCGTGTGGAAGGCGTCAATTCCGTACCCGTCGACTCCAGCAGATCTTTGGATTTCTTTGTGGGCGTCTGATAAATATCGCCATTGCTGACACCGAGTCTCTTGCGGCTGTGTGTGTTGGCTGCCAACACTATTTCAAGGGGATCCCGATCGTCGTCCACCGACACAAGACGAGTAGACTTTCTACGCTCTGAGACGCGCAATTTGATTTTCATGTCATTGGAAGGAGTCTTTGGATCGGGAGTTTGCTGGACAATAGAATAGTTCAAGCAGTCGGAATCGGCAGTCGAATCTGCTCCCTTGTCTAAGCTGAGATTAAGATTGCGACGTGCAGCCGATGCCCGTGACTTTGGTGTTGTTACTTTGTGATTCTTTTCTGTAAGCGGTGAGGCAATAAGATAATTGGCATTGATCTCCGGCTGATCGCCATTATTAGTTGTAGCGCTCAGACTCTTTTTCTTCTCGGATAGCCGCACCACACTGCAGCCACCTACAATTTTGATAGGAGAAACTTTGTTCTCGCAATTAAAATAGTTGACATCAATAAACTCTGGTGCAGGATTGGCTGCTGCAACAGAAACACGTCTGCGTGAGATCGATTTACGGGCCGAGGTTGAGCTACTATCTCGTCCCGTTCGCTTTTTACGTGTCTCTTCCGTTTCATCGAGCTGAATCTCAAGCGGAATGAGGCGATAGCTTTGCTTCACCTTTATAAACTTATATCGGCTGACAAACATTGGACAGTTGGGGATTGCTTTTATCTGCTTTTTGATCAGCTGCTCGGCACTTGACTTGGAATTGCCTTCGATAACGAGACACTTGCGGTAAATGGAGCCCAGGGCTACGTCGTTATCATATGGACGATGTTCCTCAATGATTTCGACGCCAAAGTCAATGGCCAAATCGTCCGCATCAAAGTTTTTATGCGGTATGGCTTGAGGACGTGAGTACCATTGAACTATAGCTCGGCAAGATTCTTTATGGGACATTTCCCGCAATTCGTAGAGATGCAAGATCTTGGCAATATCACAACCCTCCACTGTGTCGGGCTCGGCTGCATCCGCATTTGCCACAAGAATGTAGTCTCCAACTGTTAGTGTCAATGGTCCGTACACACACTTTTTGTAGAAGTAAACGTTTTTATGCTCCAGACTTTTAACAAATGTGTTTGGCTCGTGGCTGCCGATCCAAATGACCTGCTGCTGACCAGAGCAAATTGCATTTTCGTTATTCACCATCACGAAAACGTAGTAAAAACAAATATTCGTCGTCAGCGATTCTAGATATGGGTTGTGTTCTACTTTTTGTCTTTTTTTTACTCAATAAATACAACAAATACACAAATCTGGCAGCTGCTTCTTGCCGCGCTGAGCACTACTTTTGGCGCAAAAATACAATCGAACGATGGTTAAATCTATCGATTATTAATGGGCCCTTCCACGAGCCGTCATTAGCTACAATTTCGTCATTCGGTCTGAGCAATTCGAATGACGTCGAATTACGATATTCGTTCACAATCGGCCTATCGAATTGTAGTATTTTGTCTTATCGAAAGTTCATAACTACAATTTTTTTTGGGTTTTTTCTGTTACTGTTATCTATTATTGTATTTTATAAACACAATTTAGTAAATTAAATTTATACTTAATTTTTCTCTCCACTCTCTTTCAAGTTATCAAGTGGTAGAGGTGACGAGTGGGCAGACAAGAGATCGTAGCTCGAATCCCAGTAATAACGCGTTTAAATTCCTTACTTATTTATTTTTTAAATTTTTGTTATACATTAAAAATTTTTTTTTGTGTTTAGAAGAAAATTTGTGTGGCGTTCTCTACTACCACAGGGTATTCTACTGTTGGGATCTCCCGACTGAATGATGTATTTTGTTAAGTTTTCATCCTCTACCTATTTAAGTTTTTATCATACTTGGCTACGCCCATGATGTATACTTAATTGATGTCAACGCAATTTGACGTTTTAAGCTATAAAATGAACTTTAGGATTATACAATATAATTATGTTCAACTCGGGAGTCAATTTCTGAATAAAATCGTACATTTGAATATAAAATCCGGTACCAGACTTCAAAATATTCACATTGAAAATTGTATCCGCAATCAGCGTTTATCGCACTTATAGCACACATGAGTTTTCGGAATGTTTTTAAAATTACTCGCTGTTTTTGATCGACCTGCAGCAGGTACGTAAATAAATAACAGATCTATTACTTATTATTTACACATATGTGTGATATATTCTTTATAGATCCTGTTGCAAAGAGTTTACCGCTTCTTGGATCTCCGTGGCCCGTCACAATTCTACTTTTAGCCTATCTACTTTTCGTGCTAAAATATGGCAAGAAATTTATGGAGCACCGTCAGCCTTATGATGTTAAGAAGATATTGATATTCTATAATATGTTCCAAGTGATCTATAATGCGATTATGTTTGTCCCAATGTGTAAGTGCAAAAGTACATTTAAATTTGTTGACTTATTTTGAGATCACGTTGTCCTCGACAGTTTATTATTTCTTCATCGACAGACATTACCCAGTAGATTGTATGCCTACACTTCCCTTGGATGATCCCTGGAAAAATGTTGATCGCTTTGGATCCTATGTATATTTTATTAATAAGATAATAGATCTACTGGATACCATTTTCTTTGTGCTGCGCAAGAGTTATAAGCAAATCACATTTCTTCATGTCTTTCATCATACCTTGATGGTTTACAGTATATATTGGGTTGTGCGCTTTTACGGATTTGGGGGACAATTTTACGCAATGGGATTGGCAAACTCATTTGTTCATACTATTATGTACTTTTACTACATGATCTCGGCCATTTATCCGGAGCTGAAGGGCAGCCTGTGGTGGAAGAGGTACATAACGAAAATTCAAATAATTCAGTTTATAAGTCTGCTGTTATATTCAGTCTATATAGTAGTGTTTAATCCAGAATGCGAGTTCCCTGTCGTATTGCATTATATCTTAATCACTTCGAGCGCAATATTTATAATACTTTTCACCAATTTTTATATAAAGTCTTATACTAAGCCTCGGCTCATAAAACAACAATAAAAAATAAGATAATCAAGTCAGCTTTTATTCTAGTCGAATGGCGCGATCTAGTTAACAACTAAGTTATAAAAAATTTTAAATTCAATTACAAATTCAATTAAGAAATAGAAATGTGCAAGGGTGTAAAATTAAAGACAATATGACAATAAAAACACAATTATTAAAATGAAAGATTTTAATTTCAAATATGTTTCAAATAATTTATGACATTCGGTTCTTTATTTTTGTGTATGTTTGAAGTAATTTCTCCATTTGAATACCATGTTTACTTTCTAATAAACCGACACTTTTACGCGACTTGATTATAAGTTGATTGAACTTTTGGCCAAACAGTTTTGAATATTAGTACTCTCTCATTTGTTGGATCTACTCTATTTAGATACTGCAGCAAACAATTATCCCCGATTGGATCTGTCACAATCCTACTTCTAACCTTCCTTGTTATACCCTGTGGGCGTATATAAAGTTGGTAAAAAAAATAAATGTAAATATACATACATATATAACTGGTAGAAATATAGATACTTTCAATCAGGGCGACGAGCTGAGTCTATATAGTCATGTCCGTCAGTATGTCTGTCTGTCTGTATTAACAAATACAGATCTCATAAACAAATTATCATATGAAAATATGTGACCTATAGAATTGGCCAATACTAGATGTATTGAGCAGGTTAATTCTGTTTTCATTCATATTGAATTTAACGTTGTCCTTTACTTCCGCAGGGTATTTTATTGTCGGGCCTTCCCGATCTTACTATTTGGGTAGAACTTCTGCCTTGTGTTTCTATCTCGGCTTCCCGAATTCTATTGGCCTATTACAAACCTTACAATACAATATATAATTAAAAACGTATATATTAAAAATAAAAAGAATACTTACCATTGTTGTTACAAAATGGGTATTTATTAAATACTATTTACCCATGTTATAGCCTCCAACATCAACCATATGTCAAACATTAGTTATTAGCAGGGATTCAAACCGTAACCGATAATAACCGATTGAAATTTTTATATTTTAACATGAGTACCATGCGTATACTTTCCTTTTTATAAATATTTTTTGCACTTTTTGGATTTTTATGCTTTTTTGGAAACCGAAATCATACCGTTATTATGAAGCCGAAATTTAGAAGAAACGGTTAATCATTACGAAACCGATATAAAAAAATTATACGAAACCGTTAACCAAAAACCAAAACCCGGTCTATAACCGTAACCGTAACTGAAACCGTTATTCGCATCGGTTTGAAACCCTGGTTATTAGTTAAAGTATCTTAATATTTTCTATTTAAATTTCCCGGATTCATATTGAGTAACGAGCCGAAAGTATGGACATTTAAAAATGAACAACATAGTAGGCTATTTATGTATCAGATAACAAGGTTTTTGGAAACGATAAAAATGTCAGTTTTGTTGCCTAGTGTAATCAGACTTTTATATCACATTTAAGCTATGCAAAAAACAAAGATTTTGACACAGAATCAATTTTAAAGTGAAACTATGATCAAATTGACAATTTGCTTGAAAATTCCGTAAGTTCTGACAAAGTTGTTACAGTCTCAAATTTTCCAAACCGCAGATATGTAGATTTCTGACATTAGACATTTTTTTCTTTTATTTAGTCCAAGAAACAAAAGTAAGCATCTAGAATGCAGGTTCTCGAAGGAATTAGTCAATTACAGTCATAATACATTCATATGTCTGTGTGACTAAGTATGTATGCGATGATAAGCAGTTCCGACCTTTCCAGAAACTGACCTGCCTCAACCTGCCAAGTGCTGAGGGGGCTACGAAACGACTCGGGCGTCAGAGAGGCTTGAATTGGGTACGAGTACATATACATATGCTTTTATTTATGATTTTCTTAATTCGTAATAGTTTAGTATAATGTGTTTTTGGGTACGTAATGGAGTACAAGTATCAAGCAAATCGAATCAAACATTTGCATTGCATGCATAACAAATTTCATTTTGGTTTTTATATATAATATAATAACATTTATTCTGAACATTTTTCTTCGCTTCTATTTTATGGCCTATTAATTTTGTCCACTCAAAAAATAGGTTAACAAAGAATGTACTATGAATGTGACCAGGGTGATTTCTAAGTACGCAAATCAAGTCACTATATTGTGTGATGCTTAAATTAAAGTTAATCACAATCCGTATAAATACAAGTATATAAAAAATACATACATAATACTAAAAATTCTTAATAATCAAACAAAATTAAGGAAATTAAATCACTGGTCAAAGACCAACTCAAACAGTACATAACGAAAGCCTGCTGCAAATATTAAGCACATAATTATTAAATTTGTTGGTAGCGGAAGGGTATTAACAGTTCGTACTGATCCGTTGTTCCACTTTATCAGGGGGAGGGAGAGCGTAGTGTGCCAAATGTTTTGTGTGGGATCTCTTGAGTAAAACTAACAGATATCTATATAAGATGAGTTAATGCTTTGTGATGCTTTCGCTACTTTTGCGACATATGCATTATTCGATCTATTCAATTTCGTGGAAGCGCAGAATGGCGCGTCCGGGAATCTCAGAGTTGCACAGTTTCTGTATAACTTCCGCGGCCTGTTCGCACGGAAATACCGAATACGGTGGAGGCTCAATCTTTTTATTTGCCACCAATTTCACCAACTCCGCCAACTGCTCTGCAGTACCATTCGATATCGGTATGATTTCCTGTTGATACTCGTTGGAGAGTCGGGAGAATTTTGGCAGCAACTTTTCAGCAACCTCCTCACTAATCAGCACAACGCCTCCCTTGGACAGACAGTGCATGGAACGATGCAGACTTCTCGAAGTTGTGCCAAAATCAATAACAACATCAACTGGACCACCACACACATCCTTAGTGCGCTCAATAAGCTGTGGCTCGTACAGACACTCGTTCCATTGCACAACGCTAACACTGCAAGTGGGAATAGAATAGGAAACAATTTAGATAAATATCTAGGCAATGAGCTAGGTAAGAAACTTACTTCTTGATCTCTGTAGCCAACCGGAATCCCTCATCCCGGAGACTGGCCACTGTAATGTCCACGTTATGAGCACCAGTAGATGCAAAATGATAGGATGCAGTTCGCACTGCCCATAGGGCCAAGCCTCCAGTGCCTACTATCAGGATCTTGCATTTCTTATTGGGATCCGTGGCCGCACGCTGTTTTAGGATCTCAGTGACCACCTCCTGCGCCTTAAAAACGGCATTCATGGCCAGCAATGCGCCAGTTGGCAGCATTGCGGCCTCTTCCATAGGTAGAGAATCTGGTATCGGTACGATATGGCTTAGATCGGGCACCACCAACAGCTCTGCATAACCAGCTGGAGTCTCATCAAACGGATATACAATGACACGCTGTCCAATGCGCAGGCCACAGTTGTTGGCCTCTGTAATCTCCGATCCCAAGGACTCAATTACGCCGGCCACTTCGAAGCCCGGAAAGAATGAACCCTCGCGTATACCTTGATGAGCTGGCGATGACATTGACGTCACCGACGGACAGTAATCACTCAATTCAGATGATACTGAGGAGACACTGGTTATCGAATTAGAGCGACCTCTAGGACGATAGCAGGCGCCAGCACAAACAATCTTGATGCGGGCGCCACGTGCCGGTGTATCCTCAATAGGTACAAAGAAATTGAAAACGCAGTTCTTTACACCCGGTCCGGGTGATTCAATTGACACCTGTCTGCACAACTTATTCATGTCGTGTGTACTGTGTGGATGCTCGGGATTGATCGGAGGCAAATCAGATGCCAAGGAGAGTGTTTTAAGCGACAAAGGGGAGGTATCTGTTGTTGCGCTGCAAGAAAGAAAAATTAACTTACATAAGTTGGTAAAGTATTTACATTATTATCAACTAAAGTTTTAGAAATAACATATCTGGGATAACTCTAGAAAGACCATTAAAACGTTTAAATTGGTAAACCAAACTATAAAATATTAAACAGATGCCAAGAAAAAAAAGGCAAAATTTGCCATATTAAAAAATATTATCTACTATTTGTTTAGCTTCAGGCAATGACTAAGCTATTTATCATTTACATGTCTCGATTTGGACCAAGGTCATATTTTGTTTTGTTTTGCTTTGAAATCTAGTTTGATGTTCATTACAAAACAACAAAAATCCAGAGAGTACATGCGCACTATATGACTTTTAGATTTTTCAACTTCCTATATAACTATCTATTTAGATTTACTTTTGCTTGATTGACAACAAGAATAACAATGAAAATGTAATAAATATTATCGCCTGCTATTTTCAAGTAAATATTAATATACTTGGTTATGAAAGGTAAGATAATGTTGGAGTAACTGAAAGGTCAAGTGGACAGGTGGGTTTTCATATAAATATGCAATAGAGTTGAATTGATTTTACACGATAATTTCGATATGTTTTATTTATTGAGCATTTGTCGTGTCAACTTTTTCTTTAGACGGAGTCAATTAAGTGCCTTCATGGCCATCAGTTTAGCACCTGTTTGAACCTTTAAATGTATTCACTGTATCTAGTATTTCACTTATTATTGAAGATTGATTGTTATTTTCCATTGGCTGCCATAAAAATCGAAAAAGGGTTTACCTTATTGAGCTAATCATATTAAGTGGTTGACTGCATATATCGACCTGCATTTTATAACAATTATTTTTGTTTTGCTTTCACTTGTTGTGTATTCAATTTAGTTACAGATAAAGCACATAAAAGTATTAAGTTAACGTGGACTGTCAAAGTTCTTCAAACACTTTCACTGTTTTCACAGTACGTAACAGATTTTTCTTTTCGGTTTGTTGCGTCTCGTTTATTCCGGCACTAGACTTGTCGGGCGCACTTCCAAAGAACAACTGAAATGTTCCTGGGACGATGCGCACTCTAAAAAGCTGAATTCAACCGGCGTCGAACGTTGTGGAATGAATAAGTTGACAAACAAAGCAGAACTCATACACATACACTTATGGAACATACACAGTCATGGACATGCACAGAATGCATGCACTGAGCGTGCACTTTGAGATACTCAGAGAAAGTATATTTAAGATACATAAGTGCAAGTAATACAAAAATGTTATACTGAAATATACAGTTAATACATTAAAGACTCCTAACGTTAAAATCTATATATTTTTATTTTAAATCTGATTATTTCATGTTAACTCTAAGTTTTTTGTCAGTGTACAGCAAGCAGACTGTTGTTGTTTATCTTTTGTTTTGGCTTGTGTATACATATGTACATAGTTAGATATACATATATATACATATGTATGTATGTACATAAGTATGTAGCTAGTTAGTTTAAAATAAAATAAACAACAACAGCTCGTAAAAAACATTAAATATAAAGAAAAACAAAAGATAATATTTGTTTAGATATTTGCTAGGGTGAATGACAATGTTATTTCTCAATCTGGGATGCGTGGATGCGTTGCCAAGCAGTGCAGAAATTTGTTGTTATTTATAAAATGTTCTAATAAATTTCTGAAAATTTATGAACATTTAAATTTGCCAGAGAATCTCAATGTGAAACGCTAAATTAGTCACGTTCTCAATCTCGGCGTGTGGCATAACTTATAATATTGTACATATATTATTTATAAGATCTTTAGAGGTTCAACACTTTACTTATTGATAAGCTTTATTTACAATTGAAAATTGTTGTTTACTTCAAATAGAATTAAATACACATATACCGAACAAATACATGAACACACTATGTACGTAGTACGTACATATGTACGCATTTTGTTTGCTAACCAGGCGAGAGATGTTTGAATGGAAATGAGGGTCAAATACAACCACAACAATAACAATAACAGCAAGAAACATGTGAGTGCTGCGTGATTATCACGCACTCGTCGCGTGCAAATGCTGTATGTATGTATGGTATGGTATGGTATGGTATGGTATGTATGCCGGCACTGCTCTCTTTCTAGCTCTCTCTCTCTCGCGCACTATGAGAATGTAACTCTCAATAACTTTGGTCTTGTTATGGTTCCCAGACTCACCCTCAATTCCAAAAAGCGCATTGGCCGTTGCTCTCGAAAAGACTTACAAAGTTATTATGGCAAAGAAGCGCTGAAAACAGAATGCGGAGATAGAAACTGAAATGTGCATACATCTCTTCTTTTGTGCGTAAAACTGTCTTTGTTCTTTGTTGGCAAGCTTGCACATCCAAATACGCACATATATGCATACATATATGTATATCTGCATCCTGATAATAAAAATCTCTGAAATCTTTCGACAACTTCAAAGATTTCTGCTATAGTCATTTTTTAAAATTTATAGCGCTATAAATAAGTAGTAACACTTTGTATAATTTAAACATTTTAGTGTATAAGAGTAAGTAAATATATTTAACTTTCTTAATATAAAGCGACCACACTCAACAACGAAAAATTTCACTTCAACTTCAGATATGATATACTCTGTAAGTAGTACATGGTAAACATATGTAAGTACTCTTGAATCTAGAGTCTAGAATAATTCGCACATAATCGATGAATAATGACAGAGCTGCCTAGACCAGGAATGCATACATACGCACATACTATGACTGATTATACCCTATTGTATACATGCTATGGGTACAGGGTATTGAAGCGAAAGTGCCATAAAACTTAGCATTTCGAATTTACTAAAAATATACACTCATATGCATGCACATATTTATATTAATTAAGCTCAATTCATGTTTTCCATTCAGCTCTTATGTTCAATAAAAGAAACAGTTTCAATTGCAAAGAAGATGGATCAATTGTTAGCTCGTGAGATCAGCATATTTAGCTCCAAATTTTAAATGATTTGTTTTTTCGTTATTTTGAGCAACAATTCAATTTAATTTATTTGCCGCTACTCTATTGTGGAATTGTTTCAATCAATTGTGGATTATAATTAATCAAACGATGATTTGCATTTGTCGCGCCGGAAAAATGCTGTCCACTTGATTTAAACGGTGTAGTCGCTTGACTACCGTTGCTTGTAATTCATTTACAAGTCGGCTAAATGTAACAAATTATGCATCAACGAGACATTAAATTTTATTATAATCGTTTGCATTTGCTATTTATAGGCCCTTTGTGCTCTGAACGATCGAGCACAAAAGGCCATCGTCAGCGTTTGCGGGTTGTGATTATGATTTCTGATATTAATATAATTTACAATCATCATATAGTATTCACATACATAAACATGTATTAATTGCGTGTGTTTTTCTATTGTTTTTAATTCAAAGACTGGAGCACTTTTAATGTCGAGTGGAATCTCCAGGGGCTGATAGAAGGCACGAGTAGCCTATTTATTTACTATACACTCAATGGTCATTGGAATACTTGTTTATGCACGAGAACATTAGATGTTAGTTGCCCTCAATTAAAACTCCAATCTGTTTTATTATTGCGTGCAAAAAACTATGCTGACTTGGGTGTGTATATTATGTAGGTTGGTTGGTATATCCAAAACATAGGTATTTATGTATTTGTGTTTGTCGTATGCATTTACGCAGACGCCCAATTTTGGCATGCCTCTTTTAAATTACGCAGTGAATGTGTCACGGAAGCACTACGTGACCACAGAAAAGGAGAGTACAATTCAAAAATCCAAGTCAACTTCTTATATATGTATATGTTTGTAAATTCCAACAAATGCTTGTCTAGTCCACAACGTCTTAAAGAGAATTGTGTAATATGTCCCAATCACACTTAATTATAACTTACCTTATAAAAACTTTATATGTAAATCGATACAAGGCGTTGGTATTGATTTCCCAACTTTTCAATAAGAGTTTTATTTATCAAAATAGTCAATATAGATGTTAACTCTGCACAAATTCTTCTAACCGCTAAAATAGCAATAATTGTTTCTTGCGCTACTTGTTTTCTTTACAAATCCTTGTTCACTCTTTTAAAGCACCGTTGCCGTGCGGCAAGGACACATTTGACTTTGAAATCTCCTTTGCTGGATACAAACGAAACAGCGATGTAAGTGTAAATATAAGAATCGAGCATGCGCACAACATATAACGAATGTTTGATTTTCAAACCTAACGGCTCATGTGTTGGTAAGCCTTTCAGTACCGTGGCGCCCCCTAATGTGTGTTTCGAAAAATATCAATTAAAATCGATTTAAAAACGAATAGTCGATGTATCGAGTGTCGACTGCGCTGAACCAAAGGTCCCACTGTGCGTTGCTGTTAAATTAACATTTTCTATTAAGTCACTGCTAAATTTTATAGACTTTATTACGTTGCTGTTAACTAAAAATATTTTGTTATGCTGCAGTTAACACTTAACATTTAAAAATAAAACTGAGATAAATTGTGACTAAATTAAATAGTTTAGAAATTAGTTAAATTAAAGCGGCTTCTGTTAGTATTTATCTCGTTTATGTCAACTTTCTTTAAACGTGATTTCAAAATAGTGGTGGCGCCATATTTTGTTTGTTAGCGCCGCCACTGGAGGAGTTGTTTACTTTAAAAACTAGAAGTCTTCATGACAACAAAAGTTTTTGGCGGTTTCCGACTATTATTTAGAACGTAATAAATAATAAAATTTCAGTTAAGAGTAAACCTATTTTAATTAATACGTTTAATACTCAGCTTACACATGAAACGGAACAAAATAAGCAGTGCTGGCGGTGCCAAAAAGAAGCCGAAAAGGGAAACGAAGGAAAGTAGTAGCAGTAGTGGTGAGGAGGAAACAGTTACAGCTTCCACATCAAAAACGTTTATACCAAGCTACAAAAATGTGGATCAGTTTATTAGCCACATTCAAGATCAACGCCTTGCTTCCGCATCCGATGTACATGAATTTGCTTTTAAGAAGAAACGTGTGCGAGTGTTGAGTACAGCAAGCGATGTGAAGGAAGGATGCAAAGGCGGCATTGTGTATTGGATGTCTCGGGATGGTCGTGTCCAGGATAATTGGGCTTTTCTATTTGCACAGCGTTTGGCACTGAAACTGGAGCTGCCATTGACTGTGGTATTCTGTTTGGTGCCCAAGTTCCTCAATGCTACTCTCAGACACTACAAGTTTATGCTGGGAGGCCTGCAAGAAGTGGAGCAAGAGTGTCGTAAACTGAACATATCTTTTGATCTTCTGCTGGGACCCGCCGTAGATCGTTTGCCGGAATTTGTAAAAACCGAGGATATAGGAGCAGTCGTTTGTGATTTTGCTCCATTGAGATTGCCGCGTCAGTGGGTTTCAGATGTGACAAAGAAACTACCTGGCAATGTGCCGATTATACAAGTGGATGCACACAACATTGTTCCCATTTGGGTGACATCCGAGAAGCAGGAATACGCAGCGCGTACCATACGCAACAAAATCAATTCAAAGTTGACCGAATTTCTTACCGAGTTTCCCCCTGTTATTAAACATCCTTATGGCAAGACTTCGAGGATGAAACCTGTTGATTGGAGTGCTGCACATAAGATGTTGACCTGCGACACTAGCGTGGATGAGGTGGAATGGGCCAAGCCTGGTTACACGGCTGCTTGTCGGCAACTTTACGATTTCTGCACACGTCGATTACGTTATTTTAATGACAGGCGCAATGATCCAATGGCCGATGCAATATCAGGACTCTCGCCCTGGCTGCATTTTGGACAAATATCTGCTCAGCGTTGCATTCTGGAGGTCAAGCGCTATGGAGCCATGTACAAGGCTTCAGCGGATGCCTTTTGCGAGGAGACCATTGTGCGTCGTGAGCTGGCCGACAACTTTTGTTATTACAACGAGCACTACGATAGCTTAAAGGGATTATACGATTGGGCCTATCAATCGCTGGATGCCCATCGCAAGGATAAGCGAAATCCGTGCTATACACTTGATGAATTGGAGAGGTCGCGCACCTATGACGACCTTTGGAACTCGGCACAACTGCAACTAGTGAAAGAGGGCAAAATGCATGGCTTTTTGCGCATGTATTGGGCTAAGAAGATTCTCGAATGGACGGAAACGCCAGAACAGGCACTGGAGTATTGTATACTGTTAAATGACAAGTACAGCCTGGATGGCCGTGATCCCAATGGTTATGTGGGCTGTATGTGGTCCATTGGAGGTGTCCATGATCAGGGCTGGAAAGAGCGGGCCATATTCGGCAAGATACGTTACATGAACTATCAAGGATGTAAGCGCAAGTTTGATGTGAATGCCTTTGTAATGCGATATGGAGGAAAAGTATACAAAAAAGAGAAAAATTGAATATGTATTTAAGAATTAATTGTTGAAAATAATACAGTTTGTTTATTAGTTATTTTCCACGAGCGTATTTTATTTTTCCAATATATAAAATAGGTGTTTTAACATCTATGGGTGACACGCTTGGCGTTTAATCCTTTTCAGCAATTTTGGTTAGGTGATCCTCGATCTCCTTCTCGTCCAGAATGCGGAACTGAGGATTTGACTTACTCACAACACCGATCTCAATTCCATTGGGCTTAAAATCAACAGCCAAAACGGTGGACAAGCAGGTGATGGCCAATTGAATAGCCTTCTCCTCAGTTAAGTTGTTCTTGTACTTCTTTTCCAAATAGCTGTTTGCCTCGATACTCTTTGCACCCACTGAGCATGCCCGGAATCCGCAGTAATAGCCAGCTGGATCGGTTTTGTAGACACTAGGACCCAATTCATCATCATGCGAGATTAACACCATGCTGCAGCCCAATGGACGCATCTCAGCATTCTGTGTGTACACCTGATTGATGTCTGCAATACGACGGCAAAGTACATCCACAGGCATTTCGTAGCCGTATTTGTAACGGAAGTTGGCGGCCTCATAGCGCGCCTTTTGGACCTGCGAACGGGAGTCCGCTGCAAGTGAAAAATAGAATTACAGTTTCCGGAATAAAACAGAAATGAATAATGCTGGGTTCTCACTGGGTCATAATGTGACACTGAGAAGTTTCACGGAGATCTATGAAACTAGTCAAAAGTGTTTACATTGGCGGCTCTACGCCAGGCCATATAATATCCTTCACTATTAGTCGGTATAACAGAGCGTTAAAATTTGGTCAGTACAACAAAGAATTTCCGTATCAAAGTCTTTGACGTTTGTATTGCTCTATAGCTTATTACCACAGTGATAACCCAGCAAACCTATAGTATTTACCAATGCGGCCAGTCATAACGCAGCCAATTTCCTTGGTTATGCCAAACAAATGGGTCACAGTCTCCGGCACAATATTCTTCTCCGTCACCTTCTTCTGGGTGGCCACAACAGCACAATCGCCGCTCTTCAAAGCCACAGAAGTGATGTTCTCCTGGGTGATGGCCTTAAATGCATACTCTAAGCAAACGAAAGAGTAAACGTGAGTAATATATTTATTGTCAAATTAAAGTCGAAATACTTGCCAACTTGGTAGAGGCGTCCCTCAGGCGAGAAAATTGTAATGTGTCTATCGAAACCGGCTGAACTTCCTCGAGACATGTTGATGCTTTTTTATTTGACTGCACTCAAAAGTAAAGTAACACAGTCAAGCTACTCAATATTATTCACTTTGTATAAGTGCACTTACCTTTACTTTTCTTAAATTTCAAAATCAAAATTTCAAGTTAGTTTCGGTTTTGATCCAACGCGAAATTTTATAAAGTCATTCCTGACCAGGGCTGATTAAAATTATCGATTTGTTACGCGATAGCTCAGTGGAAGCGCATTCTGATTGTGTGAATGTCAAAAATATGGCGATAAATATATACCGAAAAATGTCTATCGATATAACTCGCTTGAAACTGTGCAGTTTAAGTTCATCATTTTTTGTCTCTTAAAAACAGGACAGATTTGTCCGGAAAAAAGCTAAGCTGTTAACTCTAATTTGCGCTTGCGAATGGCACAATACAAAAGAAAAGGTAAATATAAATATACGATTCTTAAAATTCGAAACAGATAAAATTAAGCTTGTGTTAAAGTGTTAATTTAAGTATATAATCGGTTTGGCGGTTCTGCATTACGAACATGCTTGAGGATGACTTGAAAAATCAATTAACAATTGCGCGGAACGAGATTAACAACTTGAGGTACAATAAATAAAAAATCCTTGATTTTTTTGAAGTTCAAGTTCAATGTTATTTATGTTACCTTGAATTCGATTACATGTGCAGACAGCAAGTGCGCAACTTACAGCATGTGCAGCGCAAGGACATTGAAACAATAAACCGGCTGCTGCAGGACTTTCGCTGTGAAGGCTGCGCCAGCAAAAATGCCAAGAGCAAGGACAAACTGGAATCGATGCTGTTGCAGGTGCGTTGCAGGTAAGTAAACAAAGACAAACACCATATTAACTTTTTAATATTTACAGACGTCCAGTAATAATGACAACAATGTGAACGGCTGCGATGATGTGGCTTATTTTAAGCCTATTGGCATAATACACACTGCTTTCCCAGAGAAACGCGCCGTGCCACGCCAATCAAGCGTTGGCAATCGTCTGCGGAGCAGTGTTCAACTCACCGACAGAGTCTTTACTAATCCGGAACACTCACTGGAGGGATTGGCAGACTTCTCGCACATGTGGCTCATCTATCATTTTCATCGAAACAACACTCATCCCAAGGCAAAGGTTGCACCTCCACGCTTAGGCGGTGAACGCGTCGGCGTCTTCTCTACACGTTCGCCACATCGTCCCTGTCCGATTGGATTATCTTTGGTGGAAATTGAGAAAATTGAGGGCGCCACTATAAGCTTCTATGGCACTGATATGGTAGATGGAACGCCTGTGTTG
This sequence comes from Drosophila putrida, assembly GCA_037043535.1. Taxonomy (NCBI): domain Eukaryota; kingdom Metazoa; phylum Arthropoda; class Insecta; order Diptera; family Drosophilidae; genus Drosophila; species Drosophila putrida. The sequence goes on along the minus strand of JBAMBI010000160.1, from coordinate 4,606,993 downwards.
GATATCAAGCCTTATATACCCTATTATGATGCACCAGTTTTAAGCATCGACTCAGGTATGTTGAGCTAATATTACGTGTAAGCAGGGATTGAAATAAATATATTTATTTCTATCTACCATAGGACACACTTCTGTTATTCCAAATGAAAATAGTGCAGACTTTTATGATTCTCGCCAGGAACCTGATGGAGAGGAGTCGGATCTCGAATTATATGGCGCCGCCGGTTACACAGCGAGCAATCTAAACGCAGATGGATTAAGTGGCAATGGGATGCAGGCAGCACCACTGCCACCATTACCCAGCGCTGTGCGTGTGCCCAACTGGGTGGTGGCCAGCCATCGGCTAAGCGTTCATTTTAATGAACATGCTGAGGCTCAGTTGCTAGAGCTGCAGGTGCATAAGCAATGTATTGTTGATATACTGGAGGCTGACCCACGTTCCGTTTATCTGCGCACAAAATACGGTTCACAAATCTTCACTTTTCAACTGAGTGAGGTCACAGTTACATGCAAGTTTGATGACAAGGCTGGCAGTGTGACTGTTGTGCAAGTCCGACGCAATGAAAATATCCAAGTGACCGCATTAGATGGCGAGCCACGCAACACTTAATGGAGGCATTTCTTTTAATAAGTTTTAAATTCTGCATTCTGTTCCCTGAACTGCTTGTAGTAAAGTTAATTATGTGTTAATTTAAGTATACAAGTTGAGGAGCTTTAATATTACAAAAATTTCAATTTGTCAGTTGCATATTAAATATATGAGGCATAAATAAAAAACTTTTTTGTGTTTTATTTTAAGTAAAGTCAACAAGCTGAATTTGTCCCTATATCGCAAACATTGTGCCATTTCATTAATTTCAGTCAATATTCTGTTCTTTTATTGTTTTACAACAGCATGACAACATTAACCTGGCCCGAGTTTCTTAGCCAAGCGAAGCAAATTTTAAAAATATCAAACCAGCTAGAAGATAGTTGGATAATTTATGAAAAGGTGAGTATCATTCCTTTTATTTAGTATGCCAGCTAACAGATATTTTTTTGTATAGGACGACCAAGAGCCCAACAGTTTTCTTAAGTTTACACAAAAGATAAAATGTAAAACCAGCGATGATCTTATAAATGTGGAGTATCACATAGTCTATAGTATATCCTATCAGGTTCCTGTGCTCTACTTTCAAGCCCATAGATCAGGTATATTGTAAATTGCTACAGTGCATATTATCCAAGATACTATAATAAACATATTTTCATAGATGGCAGTCTTTTGGATTTGGAGGCCACATGGAGAACATTTATGCCGGAAACATCGCGCAGTGAACTTTACCAAATGTTGACGCAAATGGAGCACCCGGTCTTGTTTAGACCCTTCATGGCGTTTCATCCTTGTCGCACTTCTGAAATGCTTGCACAATTTGGCAAGCCCAGTAGAAATCTATTAATTACCTTTATAAGTTTATATGGACCTTATGTTCAGTTAAATTTATCAAATGCTTACGGCTTGGACACGCACGAGTTATCTGAATAAATTTGATAAATAGTATTTATTATAGGTTGTTTTAAACACTGATTACAGGCATTGTTTACATATACATAAATATGGTTATGATTCTTAACTGTTTACATAATATGGCTTCACCTATACATGCACAACACATACGCATTTTCTATTCTACATTTACAATTATCCTTGTCCTTGGCACAAGTGAAAACTAAGTTTGGTTTAGATTATAATAGTACGAGTACAGTGCGGCGAATGCGTATTATTTAACAAATATAATAAGCGGAGGCAAGTTTTAAACTGAATAGGAATACTTAAGTTAAGTATATATTTAATTAATTTAGCACTTGAAGCTACATTTAATGGCACATACATGAACTTCCTTTCATAAAACTAAGTATATAGCAATATAACAATGATACTTCTGTAAGTATATAACATATAAGCACTTAATATATACTCATATTTGTAGAATTTAGGTATTATTATTGTATAGTTATTTATATACATTTAACTCTTTAAGTATGCGTTACTTTCGTTTATGAACTAATCAATAATTTTTGTTTGGGCTTTTCCTAATAACATTTTAATTAAGTAGTAACTACTCTCTAAATTGAAGTTGTAAGCTTAAGCTTGTTTTGGTTTTTCCTTTTGTAAATAAATACACTTTAGTCTGTTGTTTTATTCGCTTAGTAACAACTAATTACAATGCATACTACATTTTGTAGTGCTTGCATTTAGTCCTTAATTATATTTTACTTGTTTTTGGTTTATGTTTTTGGTTTTGCATATATGTTCCTAAGAGTTAAGTTCTTCATTTAAATTTAATGTTAACTGGCTACTGTGTGGCATTTGCATCCTGACGCCAGACACAATAAGGATATCCTTTCCGCTTGGAAAGGATCACCATTTTGTGGGCGTGAGGAATTGCATCGAATAATGTTCTTTGCATAAATTAAATTATTTTATGAATATTTTTTGTGTAGTTATATATTTGCTTTGCTTGGTAATTGAACTAATTATGTATATATTTATATGTAATTCATATTTAACATATGTATAGTTTTTAATAGTTGAATACATATTACACATGTATTTTTATTTGAATGAGCAAGCTCTAGAATAGTAATTAAAGTTCAATCCTTGATATTTTTAACAGAAGTTTCATTAACGCAATTTCTAGTACTCAATCATTACACATCTCTATATATAGAGAATCTTCAAAATACAAATAAAAAAGCAAGCACTAATAATACAAAAAAGAATATTTTCATTGATTACATTCTTTTTTTTGGTAAATAAACATTAAATTACGAGTATATTATTTTTACAGATAGTATATCTAAGTATAGGATACTTATATATGCTTGCAAGGAATGCGCCGATAATATCAATTATACTAAATTTACTCTAAACTAATTATCGCTTATAATGTTATAGATCTAGAAACAATCAATGAACCTTTATTATTCATTTTCATAATTATCTGACTAAGTATATACAATCGATCTCTAACTAATGTTTTATTCCGATCTTTATTCGATTCTTATAGCGAGTAGTAATTATTTCTCGGCTGTCGTTTCTTATGTAGATTTTATAATTAAATTGTTAAATTTTAAAGTTTTTGTTGTGGCAAGTAAATACATATTATACATATACATATATGACTATATCAAATATACATGTCTCGGCTTATGTTTATACTCGTAGTTCGCTCCATTTGTATCTCATAATATGTATTTTTATATCAAAATTCAATTAAAGCTGCACCATTTCATTGATATTGTGTATATCAAGTTACATTGTTCAATTTACAATATACATATAATAAATAAATATGTATGCATATATATTTCATATAATAATATTGTGCCGTGCTGTGTATTTAGAAGGAATTCTAAACTATAGTCTTTTCAATTCGAAGTTCTCTGTGTTATTTACGTTCCAATTTAAGCCAAAATCAAATGAAGCCAATGATATGTTTTATTAAATAGGAACCTTAAAATGAAATACAAAATAAATCTAACGATAAATCGATGTTCTATCTGACACTACACAGCACTTGGCACTCAGCACGTACTAGTTACGACGGATTTAATTTGTAAATATGTATGTTATATTATGTATGCATATAAGTATATAGATTAAGTATATATGTTTATTTATTTTGTGTGTACAAATTGTGCACCATTTTTAAAAATCGCACTATAATGTTTGGTCTCATTTTAGTTGCATTATTGGACAAGTTTGGCTTAAGTGTGTGCGTGTGTGTTTGTGGTCTTATGGTATCTAATATACATCTGTAAACACACAGCATGTGTGTTTGTGGTCTTATGGTATCTAATATACAAATAACAAATACATGTGTACTCCACTCTACAGTACATCTAAAGCTTTCATATGGCTAACACTGATGCGCACGTAACTCTGAGATTTCAATTCATAAATTTCATAAATATTTTCTTATCCTATTCAAAAAATTGTTGGGCATATTTACAGCTCGTGGAAAAGTCTGGAATGCCTGCAACTTGGGTTGAACTCGATGTGCATAGTAGTAGTTCTCGTACTCATTGTGTTTTAACTTGAAGGACTAGTTAAAGTCACACTCGTTGAAGTCACACGCTTATTACTCGTAGTTCTATGTACTCGACATACTCCTTGGAGTTCTAATTGCGGTAATCGTTTTAGTCTTACTCGAAGTACACGTAATCCCAACATAATTGGCCGCCTTAAAAGCATTTGACTTAACCGTAAAGCTCTGCAACACACAAACTAATATATTTTGTAAATACAGACATTTTTAACAAAGCGAACCAGATGCCAGCCTGTGTGGGTAAATAAATAATTTAAAGCTATGTTTATTCGTACTTATGCTTGCTAAGGTAAATTATGGACGGTGGTGCTTCTGGTTACAATACGAAATTCATCTTCCAGCTCATCGGCTGACTCAGCGGCTTGTCTCCGGCCGATGAAGTCGCTCGATGCGCTGCGCCTGAATCAGCTGCAGAGCATATTGAAAAATCCGCGTCCTTTCTCTGAGCGCGGTGCCATCAGCATAGGAACTTGGTTCTTGTGCGTTACTTTAATCTGTAATTTAAAGTTTTAATAATGCTAAACATTACTCAAACCAAGAGTCCTACCGTGCAGGGCATTTGCATCCAGGGCTCGCCATCGATTTGCATGGGAAATGTCTTTTTGGTTTTAATGATCACCTCGCTGCATTGGGCTAAACGTCGTCCGGATGCACGGAGTCCAGTGCGTACTTGTCCCATGTGCAAGCAATTCTCCAGACCAATCACCTCAATCAAACGATCGCCAAAATCTGTAAAGTGATCGTTTTTCAATTGGATCTTTAAGCTACTGTCTACAGTAAATTAGTTACCCTGTATGGCCACGGAGAGATCCACAGAATTAAAGCTTGTGGCTGAGAATTCTTTATCACTCGATTTAAGCTTCTTGCTTTTGCCAAATGGTCCGGCACTTTTGCGTATTCGCTTTTGGGACAGGTGCTCGCCCCACAGATTAGAGCCACCATGGGTATAGGGTATATTCAGCAGTGCCACGCCCTGCAGATGCGGACCATTCGCCAAGTCCAAGGCAACGCCATCGCACTGAAAAGAGAGGCGGAAAATCAAATGTAATTCAAGGATATTTTGTTTACTTGATTTTACACTCGATAGGACACTTACCACAATCTCAATGTTTTCGTGCAGATTCTTACAGGATGCGGCAAAAGTCTCGGAAGTTGCATACTCAAAGTACCACAACTTGTTTTTCATGCGGCTGTTAAATTTATGCGGATTTTTCTCTCGTTCCAAATGAAACTTGACACAAATTGCAGCGTCCTGCAGCAATGATAAGAAATAATCAGAAACAATTGTAATCAATCAGTTGTTGTTAAAACTTAAGTAGGTGTGCATTATGTTTTGTCACGTAGTTGTATAGACTGCGGGATTATATTGAAACGGAAGCAGCTCAAGGTAACTATAGATTTGTAAATAATAACTAAATGAGCTACAAATTTCAATATAAGTGTTGTGTCTTATTATCATAGTTGAGTAAGGTAATTATTTATCTGTGAAGCTGTAGTATAGTAAAGATACATATAACTACGGGAATAAGTTTGTTAGTTAAGTTGTATAGATATTTTGCAAAGGAAATTGAATATGTAACCCAAGAACTTAACAAGTGTTTTCGTAAAACTGATTGCTGTCTTTGCCGTCTTTCCTTGCTCTTCAAAATATATTTATAAGTTGCAATTTCCGCTTATTCTGTTTGCCAAAGGAATCTCGACTTTTACTAAGAGACATTTCAGAGAAACACAATCAAGATAGTATATGAAACAATTGTGAATACATTGCATCACAGGCACATCTCTAGGCACATCCTTTTGGGCATGCATGAGGCAGCATTATAATATTTGCATTTTGGGTTCGCGCCTGAATACCTGAGATTGCCTGCTAGTTAAATGGAGATGGAAATGTGGATGGGAGATTGGGAGATTGGGTTAAGGATGTATGGGCCCCGACTTTTCGTTACGCATACGACACGTTGCACATTTGTAGGCGCATTTATTATGCATGTCAGCACACTGAAGAGCAACGTGGGAGGAGCCTGATGGGCATGGCTGTTGTATGTGAGGTATGTGGGTGTGTGGGTGTGTGGGTGTTTGGGTGTGTGGGAGAGGGGATTTTCGGGGTAAAACTTGTGGTTGGACGCTTTTACATCATAAATAAGATTAATTACAGCTCCAGCGCAAATTGAATTGTCAAGCGAGGCAAAGTGGGATTGGGGCGAAAGGTTGACAAAACTTTTTAATTAGCTTGGCGTTCCAAAGAGTCATTCGCATAAAGTTGATGTAGATGCAACCTGACTGAAACTAACTTCATCACAGTGACTATTTGCATGCGAAGGGCCAAGGTGTTGTCGCAAATGGTCAAAAAGATGTACCTTAAAGTCATAAAGTTCGGAGACATAGTAAGAGTGAGAGATAGGTTTAAGAAGCTTTATCAAAGATCGCATAAAACGCACATCGAATGTCATAAAAATGTACGAACAATACTTTAACAATACATAAGACCCTCGATTCTGTCTCTGTCACTGACATTTCGAGTTTGACTCAAAGACAAGTCATGCCAAAAGCGCAACGCACACAATTACACATGTGTATGCCACAATTTGCCACCCGTTGAACTGCCCCGCCCCCACATCGCTCCCTGCTTTTGGCAGTGTCATCAACAACGCACAAGTTCGCGCTTAACGTCAACAATTGACGTTAAACCAAAGCGTCAGCGTGAAATACTTTTCATGCCGTATTACCCGTCCTCCCACACCCGAAAAGTTCCTCACAACGAATTACTCTTCAGCCCGAATTCCCCTCTGCTCCTGTCGAGAGCAAAGCTCCCTTCAACCTTTAACTTAAGGAGCAACTTGAGCCACCATATCAGACACATATACATACACATACATACATATACTTATACATATGACAAGTTTCTTGTGTTACATTCGGGACTCTTCTTCTCGAGACATTCACATGATGTACATGAGTGCTAAATGGATTTCGTGCTGGGGACAGCCTGGAGGCAGTGTGAAATGAAGCCGACAAGTGAAATCCCAGCAGTAACAATACTTACAACAATAACATTGATGTCATGACAATGCCATTATCGACTCAAAGATACCCTGTAGCACAGTTTAAAATCGGCTTAAAACTGAGATGTACGTTAAAATAAATTTATAAAAGAGTTCGAATCATATAATTCGTATTCTTCCTGTTGGAGTAATGGATAAATTTGTGAAATAACCGATTTTGCAGAAAATCAATAGTAAAAGTAAAATCCCAATTTGGTTGCCTAAGACAATCCCGTTTCCAATTTTAGATCGCGGGACACAAAGCCTGAAGAGGCACGTACTCAACTTTAGTTTGAGCTTTGGACCATCTTTAAGATAAAATGTTCAATTCACTTTTTTAAATAATAATTTTATTTTCTCAGTTTTATTATTATTTTTTTAACTCGAAAGCAGAACCGACACGGCTTTGTGAGGTTATGCTTTTGCTAGGTATATCCTTTTGATTGACTGCTATTAAAGGGTATACAAATGTAACAACAACATCACCGACAGTTTGCTGTAGACGCCTACAGTTTAAACAGACGCACATCAGGTCATAAATAAACTAACATCCTGGATCGGAGACACTCACACCCACACCCACACACCCTACTTACACACAAGCAGATATCAAATGGAACAGACGCATTTTATGGCATTTTGTTGTGTGTATTTTTACTCTGGCAAGGATTTTGTGGATCTTAATCGCAAGGTTTGCAATTGTGTGGGCTCATTGCGTATTAGGCTGATATTCAGTTACGTTTCCCGGAGAGCAGGAGGAAGGAGGGGAACGAGGTAGGTAAGTAAGTAACAGTGCAAAATGTTTGCACAAAAAGTATTTTAGCTTTAGCCGCACTTGACAAATGGTGCAACATCACAAAATACACACACACACACACGAACATAGAAACCAAACATACACAAACAGAAAGCGCAAATAAAATCAGAAAACACTAAGGACACTACTATCAGTGGGTCCTGACTGGCAGGCTCCCAGTGCGGGGGCGTGTTTCCATTTTGATTAGACACAGAAAACAGGACTCAAGTAGCGCCTTGCTGATTTGTACAACATATCCGTTTTAGTAGTTGCCATTCTTTTCAGTTTCATTACGTTTTCTTTTTTCATCGGCCTTCACATTTCTTTTTTGTGTTTGTGTGCTTTTTCTGGTTGCCACATCTTGCGGCTGGAGTTGGCCAGTAAATTTCTCACTTAACCTTTGTTTATGGTCGCATTAAATCTTTTTGGCCAGCTACTTAGTCGCACGTAACCAAAAGAAAGTATCTTTGATTTCCACTTTTAGCTCGAGCCTTTCATATCTTTAGGTTCATCTTCAGCTACGTTTCAAGCTAAATTATTCAAAAGCCTTTAGCCTGTGATAGAACTTTGTAAGATTTCAGTTTTACATCCTTTCGCCAACTGATGCCCAATCTTCTTCCCTTACCGCTTTTCTCATTTTCACATTTTCACAGTTTCTCACTCCTTTGCCATTTCAATTTATTGCTTTGCCTGCATCTATTTACGACTAAGTTTTTGTGTGTGTGTGTGTGTGTGTGTGTTGGAGTGTGTGCTGGAGTGTGTGCTGGTAGTGTGTGTTTGTGTGGTTATGTTTTGGGGCGTACTTTGTCAAATTGTCCCAGGGGCGCAATGTGTTTTGTTTGCTTTTGACTGGTTTTCTTTTTTTTTTTTGGTGTTGTTGTTTTTGTTGTTGGGGGCACTTACCAATTCCACACTTGCCCCCAAATTGTAATTAGACAAGATGTCCCCAGCTCCGACTTCATGACAGCCTCTTGACTGTAGCGCATTAAATTAAATGTGCCTAGTTTGCAGTTTACCCAAACGGATTTAGTTTAATGATCTTGTATTAAGAGATAGATTAACCAACTAGGCAACTCGGTGCTTTAAAAAAAATCAGTCAAGACAAGACAAGCTAAATAATGATCTGTTCTGGAATGTGGATCCTCTGATAACAAAGTGATCCTGCTGCAAGGTTTTAGAGCCTTACAGCACTTATTTTTAACAATGCAACATTTCAATTGCACATTCAAGGCATCAGTAACAAAATGGATAAAGGCTGAAATTCGAATCAGTCAAAACTCAACAAAAAATTAACTGTTTTATACTGAGATTCACTGATTACAAAACGGATCCTGCTGCAGAGCTGTTGAGTTTTACAACACTAGATTTTAGCGGTGCGAGCTGCAACATTTCATTTGCACCTCAAAAGCCTGAAAAACACGCAGGCGAATTGCGAAAACTGCTAATTGTTGCCTGGCGCAGGATGCGTGTTGCAAGTCCTGTGAGTCCTGTGCGTCCGCCCGTTGTTGTTGATTGCTGCGTTGGCCCAAAATTCAGCGATGCATCAATAATTCAAATGAGCCTCTGATGACTCGACGAAGCTGTTTGGTCAAGAGGGCGTGTCCGGACTTTGGATGAGGGGGAGGCAGCCATTGTATGCGGTATTCGATGTTGGCCACATTCTCAATTGGCCGAATGTTGAACATACCATATGTGTTTGTGCAACACTTTTAGCAATGCTGCTCTAAATGCTGCCCTCTTGGCCAGACATTGATGGAAAAGGGCGAGAGGAAGATGGAGAAGAAAGCAAATATGCAAAATTGTGTACCGTTGCGAGATTCCGCTTTATGGCTTTTAATATCCTCAATATTAAGGTAGCTACAGGGGTATATGCATGTTAACTGATTGATAGCATCAAACAGCTGGCAGGGTATGTCAAAGTTTTGCAATATTCATTGTTTGCGTCTATTTTGGCTTGCTGTGAAGCCTTCCGGCTTGGGGGTTTTCAATTCAACGGAAATATGGATTATATTAGAAAAGCGCTTCTCTTTTCCAACGCGCAAAACTTTCCTAAACTTTGTATATGAAAATTGTGAGAGAGGATATGCGGCAGCATGCTGAATAAATGATTGAGCAAATGTACATTTATATGAATTATTGAAACGAGCATCGTGTGTTGACTTAAGAAAGAAAGGGCGAAATTAAACCAATAGATAGTGCTCTTAACATTATTGGGTCTAAATCTGTTGCGGAATCCGTTTAGCTTAAGACATTGTGTGTTTTTGGTGCAAATTATGAAATCTTTGTTTGCATAATTGAAACAAAGTTTGCTTTGTATGGAAGAAATTAACATTGCTTAAAGGAATATTTGAATTGCGATATGATTCAAGTTTGTTATAGTTTGCAGAGACTATTGTTGATTTTCTTAACCAAGACATTAATATCCTTAGCATTGATAACGTTATCTTTTGGTCAGATAATCAAAACAGGAAATAAACACTTTAGCTGCATCATCAGTGAGAAAGTTAAGAGAAAAACAACCGCTGTTGTTGCTGTTGCTGTTGCTGCTGCTGTTGTGGCAGCCTAAATGTATTCACTGATTTACACACAATACAAAACAATATAGGAAAAGGAAAAGCGAGAGGAAAAGCTTAAGGAAATTGTACTCACCACGCCAACAGAGAAATAATTGTTGATAATGTTATAGGGTACGGTGCAGTCCTTGTCCGATTGCACTTTGATGGGCTTCTGTGGAATGTTGCTGCTGCTTGTTGCTGTTGTGGGTGTTGTGGCTGTTGCTGCTGGTGTTGTGGGTGTTGTTGCTGTGCCGGCAGCAGTTGTGCTAGTTGGTGTTGGTGGTGTTAGGGGTGTGATGGGTGTCTGTGGTGTGCTGTTGACTTGACGTTGTCTATTCTGTTGCTGTTGCTCGTTGTTATTGTTGGCGTTGTTGCTGCTGTTGCTATAAGTTTCGCACTTGTTGGACAAATCCAAAGACAATATAATTTGCTGTTTAACGATGTTGTACGGCTTATTGCACTGACTATTATTATCGCTTTGATTATTCTCTGCTGTTGCCTCCTCCATTGCTGCAGCAACTGCTGCTTCCGCTGCCAACTTCTGTTGTTGTTGCTGCTGTTGTTTGTGTTGCACGAGCAGCGTCTCGAGTGATTGCTTTTCAGTTACATCTGTTCTTGTTAGCGGAAATAGTACGGCTTTTATGGGTGACACCTCTGGCTGTTGCTGGCATTGTTGTGGCAGGTTGGTGTTGATGCTGCCTGCGGCACTGCCACTTGAGCTGCTTGTGTTGCTGTTGTTGTTGCTGCTGCTGCTGCTGCCGTTGCTGAGCGTGGTTGTCAATGTTTTCCGCATACGTCGCGTTTCAAATGTGGACATTGAAATACTCTTGGTGGTTGTGGTGCGTGTGGCAGAGTCAACTGCCACAGCCGCCGCCATCGTTTCTGCCCCATCGTGACCATCTGTCGTTGTCATATCCTGTGTGTATTCCATTGAACTTTCCATCATAATCGATGTGGCAGTTGCAGTTGCAGCTGTTGGTGTTGTCGGTGATGTTTTTGCTGCTGTTGTTGTTGCTATGCCACTTGCCATATTGTCGATTGTGACGCTGCTGTTGCTGCTTATGAAGTTTTGCCGTTGGATTTCCTCAAACCGTTCAATCATCGATTTGTCGACCACAACACTCTGCGATAACTCAATCACTTTTTGCATGTTTGAGTGCAAAGTTACCTGCAAATGTTGCACACACACTCAGTTAGTCATAAGTGGCAGCAGCCAAATAAGTTTGTGCAATCTGTTTCTGTTTGGTTTGTCCCCAGTCCATGCTGAGTTTTAAGCCTGATTATGAGCATCAATCAGTGTTGCCTTTGGCTTTTTAAAGACCCACCAATTTTGGTAAAAAACCAACTAGAAACCACTAGATTATCACTTTATATTTTTTATTTATGAGTACGAAAAGTTGAGAAAAATTAAAATATAGCAAATGTCTTCCACATATTACTTGATATTGGAATTTTTGCTAATTCAACAAAAACATAAATTGTGTGTCTATTATTACAACAATTTGTTTTTGCGTTTTTATCTATAACAGAGATGTAAACTTTATATCTGTTTTCTATAGATATAAGTAGAAGATTTAATGCAGAAATTTTAAGAATTATTAAAGAATTACTGCTTTCTTTGTTTAAACATGGATGAAAAGAAAATAAACTTTTTAGTCGGGCTATAATATTTTGTTCAAAGTAAGCTATTCCTAGGACCAAGAACTGTCCCAAATGGAGATTTCGTTTAAAGGTAGTTCTATTTCTACATGAAAAGGTTCCATTAAAATATACTTTGTGGGTAGATATTTTTTTACCCCCTAGCAAGCTAAAAAAAACCCTTACTCTATTGGAAAAACCACTAAAACGGCAGCACTGATATTAATTGATATGTTTTTCAAATATTTTCTTCGATTACATACTTATCTAGTAAGTAATTATTCACCTTTGGTCGCAGGTCTTCAACTGGCGGATTATTGGTCACCTCGATGCTCCATCGATCCAGCATTACGGTGGATGCACGTTTAATCTTCTCCATTAATTTGGGTATATTTTCACCCTCATAGCCGCCACCCCAACGCAGGCATCGTGCCAAATCGTTGCCAGTTCCCAGTGGTATCACCCCAATGGCAGGCTGTGTGACCAGCTCAATGGAGTCTGTATAGTCGAGAGAGAGATACACAATGAAGATATTACAATTTAATGCCAGGGAAATAGTGTTTACTTACCCATTGCCTCGAGCACCCAGCCGACTGTGCCGTCTCCGCCGCAACAGATTACTTTGAAATTGGGCATGTCCTTAAAGAGCGTGAGTCCTGTCGAGCGTCGAGAGCACGTGCAAACGGATACGTAACCGAAAAATCAGAATTTAAGTAACTTGCCACGCAATTTGCATTTAAATTGTGTGTGTTTTTTATTCATCACGCATTCGCCGTGTGGTCTCAGTACGCACCTTCCTTGGGTCCGCCTTTGGACAAATCGTACACCTGCCTTGGATTCAGCATATACTGAAACTTGCGCAAGATCCGATCTCCCTGTCGTCCTCCGCTCTTTGGATTGACAAACACCAGCAACGGGCAGCTCAGTTCATCCGGCGGCGTTATTTGAAAATGCGTCGCCTGGCGATGATGATGCATTTGTGATTTCTACTCAAATTTATGTAATGTGATGTGGAATGACACAATTTCGACAATGTGGACAGTAGCAAATATACACAGGAAGCAGGTGAGAATGCATGTGCATTAAGAGTTAATGTATTAGTAGAATTGCCAATTTGAAATGGGGGTAAATATTTATATGTTAGATGAATTTCCACAACGATCAACTCACTTTATGCGCCTGATTAACCGAACGCTGGCGATCCAATACGGCAGGGCAAATTGCGGTGGGTGGCACAATTAGCTCGGCAAATTCGCCCAGTGTGCACTCCTTCTTCACGGACGAGGCGCAACGATTATGCAGCTAGAGAAGAGAGGGGAGAGACAGAAGAGAATTTGAATTAAATTAGCCCTAAAAAATCATTAAAAAGAAAGCCAAAAATCTGGGTAATAAAAAATTTGCAGGCCTTAAATTCAATTTTCACTTCACTTGGCTGGCCAAGGCACTTATGAGAAAGAGCCGCTTCTCCTTGGGCATCCTAGGCGTATACGTATTTATTTGATGAGCACTCTGCACGCTTACTTAAGCGCTCATTTTGCTTTAATGAATCCGATTAAAAGTTTGTTAGCGCTTCCGCCAAATTGTTAATTTGGCGCTCAGATGGGAATTGAGCGTGGATTCTTAATTTAAACTCTACGACCGATAGCTTTTCCTTTCTTACTTCTATTCTTATTCTTACTCTTATTCTTATTCTTAATGTTGCTCCATTTTTTCTTTTTTTTGGTAGCAACAATTTAACCTTCTCGTTGCTTATTGTTGGCAAATAAAATGCCGAGGCACGTGTGGAGGTTTTATAACTGTACGTTGCAAATTAAACGCTGATAAAGTGTAAATATATTCATGTAAAAATATGCAACTACACTACGAGGGAAGTTCAGTGTGTTTTTAAAAGTAAAACTAAGCACCCAAAAAAATTGAACTGTAATTGATGAACTAATTTTTACGATTTCTTGTGTATTAGTAGACAAAGCAACCCCTTGTAATGAGCATTAGTTTAAGAAATGAAAGGACTCACGGTAAAAGAATTAATTAATTAATTTCTGTTAGTAATACCCTTTGAGTAGTACTCGTAATAATTATTTTTTTTAGATTATGGAATTTTAGCGTAATTAAGTTGCCACAAGTCGAAGCTTATATGAATTTCGGTATGCACGCATCATCTTTTTAGATGACTATTTGTAATCATCATTATGAATTGCTGCAAGTCGAAGGCTTTATGAAATTTTTCTAGCAGATATACCATTCGAATAATATGTATGTATACCATCAGAATCAATTTGTAAAATCGATTAATTAAATTTATACATTGTGACTAGTGCACCAATTAATAAAGAATTCATTATAGCGCTAGGATGTAGGATAATATTAACAAATTCAAATTAAAACTGATAACGTTTGGTCATTCAATTCAAATTAACAATATTTCACAACTAATGTAAGTAGATTGAGTAGGCATATGTAGCTTTCGAGCTACCCTCGCAAGGACTAGACCAATATTGACTGCTCCAGTTTCTGGCAACGTTTAGCTTACGAAATGTTTACAGCTGCAACAGCTGAGGAGGAAGTTTCTTGCATTTCTCGTTGTCTGCCGCCATTTTGGTTGCCCTTGCTTCTTCTTCTCCTTCCCCTGTTGTTGTTTTCTTACTTCAAACGAATGCTGTTGTTGTTGTTGGTGTTGTTGTTGTGGTTGAGATAACGAATTCGGCATTATCTCGACTGATGCACTTGTCAAAGTCGCTAGACAAAGTTGTGCTTGCTTTTGGGAGGACGTGGCGTCAGGGCGGCAGATGGAAGAGGAGGTAAAGATGGAATCTGTGACTGCCTCTGGTCGTGTGGCATGCAGCAGCATAATTTCTTTGAGACGTGACAATTTGCCAGCTATAACGAAGCCGACCGAGACCGAGCGAATATGTGTGCAACTTTAAACTACATTTATACTGTGTGTGTATACTGTGTGTACTCAGTGTGAGCACATAAGTTGGCGCTGCAGTTAAAATCAGTTGCTCCTAACAAGTTTTTGAGCCAGAAGACAAAACAAATACGAGTACGAGATATCTAGAAGAAGTGTGAAAGACAGACAGCAAGAGAAATACAGAGAATGACAAGTTTAAAGTTGAACAGACACGCAGAGCTTGCTCAGTTGATCAAAATAATTGAAATTCTTTGTATTGAAAAATTCTCAAGCTTGAGCACATTGCAATCTCCCTCTTCTCTCTCTCTCTCTCTCTCTCTCTCTTTTCTCTCTCTCATTCCTCAATCCATGATATGCATATGCATACCCTCGATATGTCCCCATTTGCTGCATGTGAAATGCAACTTTGATTGAAAGCGATTCCATTTCTTAGACATTTTAAACTTACATACCTCTTGACTATGTCAATTCCCCGAATACTTTCAAAGTATCTTAAAGATACGAGACACTCTACATATACACTTGCATATATTATCAGCTTCACTTACCATCATGTGGCACCATCTACATGTGAGTCCAGTGATGCCGTGGTAAGCCTTGATACGTTTTCGGCACTTTGAGCAGCGTCCATAACAGTTGCCTTCAACCCAATGATGCAACAGATCTCCGCCGGATTTGGGTTTCTTCGATTTCACGTAGGTGGTAATGCATGAGGCAGGCGCATGTTGCACGCATCTTTCATGCACCGTGTATTTGCAGACTGTATACAGAAAAAATACGATTTAAATTACTTAAATATTAAGCAAGCTTATGTTGCATGCAGTAGGAGGTATGCCAGACTCCATAATGCATTGGATTAGCCAGAAAGTCATGTCGATCTTTAACATTCAGGCCTGTTTCGTTTTTCAGTTTCGGTAGGTGAATTCCTTTAACCTCACATCATTATAGCAAAATTTTAAGAAATAAATACAGTTAGACCTTATTAATTAATGCGATAAAATAAATAGCTATCATTTTAATTATTTTAAATAAATAAAAGTTGAAAGAATACACTTTATACTATGAATGAGACAATAAAGTGAGAGTCCGGAACAGGCCTGATTATATTTCCAAGAAATTTTCGAAACTTATCATCATATCGACTAGAAATTACCATCAAAAGGATGGTAAAGTTTGTTTACAATTTTGGGAATATTCTCGACCTTTCAAAAGAAACTTTTGGAACATATTATATAAAAGAAATCCGGACATATCCTGTTAAAATTATTGCATTTGAATTCTATTCTTTGTAACTTTTGTTTATATTTATTTATTTATTATTTTATATGTACTTTAGCGCTAGGATAGATTGCGATCAAATACATAAATACAACACAAAAAACAAATACATAAGTAGGAATTAAAGTATTTGTTCGTATCTCATAATGTGCTTTTATTTACACATGAAGAAGTGCAAAAGTATGTAAGCACCTGGGCTTAGAGTATCTCGTAGTCGGGCAAGCTGACAAATAATTTCATAGTTGATCTCACATTAAATTGATTTTGATTCATTTAAATTGAAATGTATTTGATCAAACGTTCTTTGAACTCCATTTAACGTTTACGTTTAAAAATGACAATAGACAATATTGTGACATCAATACTAAATGGTTTTCATTAAAATAGACAGACAGAAGATATGAAAATGTTCTGCTTTGTATTAAAAGTTGAAAATATGTAATTTCCGTTTGCACAGGCGAAAAAGTCTGCAGTCTGGTTTCAAAGGGAGTAAAGGGACAGGTGGAAGATATTTAAATATACTATACTCTCGATACTTACGGACACAACAGAGGCCCTTCTTGCCAAGGCCGACCAACATATTTAGGCAGAGATTACAGTATGCCGGCTTGCTGAAGTGCTTCAAGCGCCACACGTGTATGCCATCCTCCTTCAATGTGGTGCTGTCGACACCTGTAATTGAGTGCGACAGAGAAAAATACATAGAAAGCGAGAGAGAGAGAGA
Source organism: Drosophila putrida (assembly GCA_037043535.1). Taxonomy (NCBI): domain Eukaryota; kingdom Metazoa; phylum Arthropoda; class Insecta; order Diptera; family Drosophilidae; genus Drosophila; species Drosophila putrida. The sequence goes on along the minus strand of JBAMBI010000160.1, from coordinate 4,589,959 downwards.
GAGAGAGAGAGAGAGAGAGAGAGAGAGAGGAGGAGTCAGAGTGATATACGTTTCATTGGAGATTGCATAAAACACAGAGATGAATCACTTTTTGCATACGTTGCAAAGGTAAAAATCCACACATATATTTTTTGTCTATTTTTTGCATCTAGGGTTTCACTATGAACCTGCTGCAAATGACTTGATTATTGAAGCAGCCAATGCAAGCAGAGATAGTCAGGCAGTCAGACAGGTAGACAAGCGGAACTCGAGGCAGTGAGGCAGTAAACGCATTCAAAGCTTCATAGCTACTTGCCACTTGTCACTTGGCACTTGTGTAGTTCACACTCACTCACCTAGCAGGACTAGAAGCGGTATGGTTGTCATGCCGCCACGTTGCCACTCCTCCAAGGACACGGTGCCATCGGCGTCATAGTCAATTTCAACCATCATCTCTTGCAGTATCTGTAAGTAAGAAAATTGCACAGAGAGTGTAAAAAATGCCTCTGGCTGAGTATCATTTGTGGCACGGTAGTATGTCTATAAGATTCACTGATTGGCGTTCTGTGGCCACCAAAGTGAAATACAGAATACAACAAAAAAAACTTACATTTTCACTTTGATTCACATCGAGAGTGTAATCCTTGGTAAACCTATTACACTTATCCTTCTCCTAAATGTAATTTGAAGAAATTTTCCGTGCCTGAAAATTCTTTATGGCATAACATTTTACTATTACTTTTTTTTTTTTAAGTGAACTCTTAAAAAGCAGCCATTTCAGGTGTTGAACTACACTACAGGTTTACCAAGGATTACACGACGTATACGTAATATGTGATGCTATTAAGCTTACTCATAAGTTGTAAATATTACTAGACATTCGACAAAAAAGTAAAGTAGATTTTCTCAGAAATGTTCAATATCCTGTTCCCTTTGAATTAAACGTTATCAAATTAACGTGTTGCTTTACTCGAAGGGTTAAACATTCAAATAATCGATATTCGTAATGCCTAGTCATATAATTTATGCGGCTTCCTTTTGGTTTGAAAGAAGCTTCTTGCTTCGCATTTAACCGGAAATGAATTTCAGAATTATGCAATTCATTAAGTGTTTTGATTATTATTTCTGTTTCAACTATGCCTCGAATTTCTTTCCCCGTTTGGTTTGGTTTGGTTTGGTTTCGCCACAGCAAAGGGCAGAAGAATTTTGATTAAAATATTTTCTATATCTGCTTTGAATTTAAAATATGTGGCACCCTCGCAACCATCATCATCATAAAGCCATCATAGAAATGGAAATGACAGTGAACCGAAACCCCAATTCCGTAATTCCAGCAACTCCAACTCCAACAGCAACAGCAACCGCAACTCTGCCTCATCCTTCTTAAAGTTATCGGCGAGCTCTTCATCGTTGTGGCATAACCCGAGGGTATTTTGTTAATTGAGTTTTGTGGTGCTTTGACTTTATTTGTGGTCTTCATGTGGCTGCTAACATTTGTTGTGTTTATTTTTCTAGTTTCCTGACAAATTAAGCCATTACTTAAACAGAGTGTGAGAGTGAAATCTAAGTTGAGGTATATTATAGTCGGATAACACTCCATACTGCTATGAGTAGTTGTGGAAACTATTAAGTCTCTGAAGTTGTCAGTGAGTCTTCGCCTTGTGGTCGAGAAATGAATGAAAGGAATGCCAACACTGGGAACTTGAATCTGCTCGAAACAATAAAATGAAATTAATTTCGATAGCTTTTCCAAATGTTCGTAAGTAATTGAAAAACTTTTACTCGGACAACGGAACTTTGGCTTTCATTCCCCCGGACAACCAATCAGAGCGATTGATGATTGGTTGATTGTTTTGGCCATCATTAAGTGTGTACGAGTATAAACACAATTGATTGACACTGATTGCAATAATATGTTTTAAATGTAAATCGCTTAAATGACGCTCTTTGTAATTCTCTTTCCCCTCTTTAAACTCACCGGACGTAGTTCGCTGACATCCCAGCCAAGATATTCGGCCACGGCCATCATTTGGTTAACAATGGCATCCATTTCAGCGGTATCCAGTACGCCATTGCTATCCGTATCATACAGACGAAACATGACTGTAATAATATGAAATGAATAAATGAGTAAACCACTGAATAAATGAATTCATAAATTAATGAATGAGCTTGTGGCGGTGATGGTCAAAGGTCAAGTGTGCACTTGACAGCTGCACAGGTGTTTCACTTACATTCGAGCTTATCCTCTGGACGACCGGCCTCGAGCAGTGATAAATAGCAAACGACATCCTTCAGCGGGACCTTAAGTGTCAAAGGATCAAAGTGTGAGAGTTTACGTGTCAGCAGCTTAATGTCAGCTGTAAGTGAAAGCGAAAGCAAAAGTTTCAACATTAAAGTGCACACAGTGAAAAAAAATTTCAATTTCCTAAAGACTCAATAGCCAAATGCAACTGTTAGTTAAACTTTCAATCAATCTAAAGTCGACGCTTTTAACGCACTTTCTGAGCAGATGGCTGTGTACTCGTAGTTTGTGATTGATTGAGTGCCTCGCTGAATTTAATTCTCGTAAGAAGTAATCCGAAACGAAATCGGAATCGGAATCGCAATCGTAATCGTAATCGTATTGCAGCTGCAATTGACAGCTTCCAGTTTAAAGTTGCCCCTCGTTTGCTTTTCACTTTGACACTCATTAATGCTTAATGTTGATTGCCACGAATTGACCCACGACCCAAGAGCTTTTCAACTTTGCCTTTTCGCTTTTAATAAACTTGCCAGCAAAGGAGAGGAGCGGAGAAAGAGAGAGGGAGAGGGAAGGAGAGAGACAGAAACCGGAAGTGAGAGAATGTTTTGCAATTTTACGCCAGCTTGCAAAGAACGAACCCAATCAAAATTTCCTGCAAAGTCTCATTAATATGAACCTATGACCAAAACTTTAGTCATCATTCTGAACTTTGTATACCGCATAGAGAGAATGCTCTGCTTTTACTTTCGTACGCATTTATTAAGTATTAATTCATTTATATTTGAAATTGTTATCTATACATGGTTGCTAACGACATTTATATCGATTTTCACACAAAGAAAATGTGTTTCCTTAGCTTAAACATTCTCCTTCTTTTTTTTCATATTTTCCTTCATTAACTTTTTTTTGTGATTTCTTCTCATGTTCAGCTGTAATTCAAGTACTTTTATGAGGATGATAGGCAAATTCTCATAAGTTATATAAACACATTTGAGCCTTGGTAATTGGCCTTGTGTGTTGGCTTACAAATTACTTACGAAGAAGGACCTCTCGACAGGATTGTGTACATGAGTGGTATTTCAGCTAATTATGTTTACATTTCTATGAATGGCATTAGAAGTAGTTTGCCAATAAATAATAATATATGCGTAGCAAAGCGGACTAAGCATTGGTTAATATTTACATTTCATATTAATAACTAAATGAGACTTGGACAGTCTTTGTCTTTAGCCGGGGCAAACAATTTTCCGCTTGATGAATGCATCAATTACACATACACACACATATATTTGTATACGGATGTGTGTTCCGATCAATGTCAACGCATTTCAGCCAATAAATTTAATTTGCTGAGCTCACAGCTAAACAAAATATACATGTATATGAGCATGTGTATATAGTATATTTGTATGGAAAAAAAACCAAAGTAAAACTAATCCAATTAGCGCTTATAGCACCCAGAGAGAGGGATAGAGAGAGAGAGAGTGTGAGAGAGAGAGAGGGGGAAGAGGAAAGCCTATGCCATGTTTTACTTACTTAATATATAATGCTAATAGCAATGCCCCGGCAAAAAAGGCAGGCACACTGTTCTCATATTATTTGTTGTTCTTCTTTTTCCTTTTTTCCAAACGCAATTTTTCCCAGCTTTTGCACAAAATGAGGACAAAGGACGTTGTGAGAGCGGGAGAAAAAGGGAGAGAGAGTACAATTGCTGCTAAAATGCGTGAAACGACAGGCCGAACAAAAAGCAATGGGGAAACAAAAGAAAATAAAACACTCACAAAACAAAACAAAAAAACAAGCGATAGAAAAAATGAAATGAAATTTACGTTCATTAATCATTCGTGCACATTTCAAACGAAGCGAAATGAATGAAACCAAATGGCGAATGAGAAGCGAGAAGCGAGAACAACGAAGACAGACAAATAACTTTTCGCAGCATACTTTAAGGCCCCACTATATGTGAGTGTGTTCGTAATTCGGGATGTGTGTGTGTGTGGGTGTGTGTGGGTGTATGTGTGCGAGTCGCAATGAATGTTAATTTTACGCATTGGCGCGGCGCACTTTGTGAAAATGCAAAAATGCTCTAATTGGGCGTTGATTTACGACATGATCTTAGACATTGGCGCCTGCCTTTATATATACCCTGTAAATATATAACTGTCAAATTCTATGGTTACAATATGTTCAATTTCCTTAATGATTTTCCTGACATTGTGACATATTGTATGTTAGTTAAAGAGCTTAAGGACTGAGATCAATTCTTTAAGTTGCCTTTTATTCCCTGTAAAAGTTTTTAATAGAAGGATGAAGTTACGACTATAACTGATCTTACTTTGATTTTTTCTGTTCTCGTCTTTTTTACTATACTATTATTCTGCTCCTGATACTTTTCTCTTGTTGGTATTGTTTGAAAGCGTGTCACATCACTGCTGTAGTTCAATCCACGCGCTCACATACATAGTATACCCTACAAATCATGTTTACTAAATAATCTTACATCTACTTTTAACTTTGATGTTGTTTTTATTCATTTCTCCATAAAAATTGTATATGCTTTATGGGGTCTGTCCCGCCTCCTTTTGTCCTTTATTTTTACAAACTTAATACACTCTTTGTACTTTTTTAGACCCAGTACTTTAAAAAAGTACAAATGGGTCTATTACGTTTGTGCAAAAAAAAATGTGCGTAACAGGCAGAAGGAGGCGTGGCAGACCCCATAAAGTATATATATTCTTGATCAGCATCAAAAGCCGAGTCGATATAGCCATGTCCGTCTGTCCGTCTGTCTGTCTGTCCGTCTGTCCGTCTGTCTGTCTGTCCCTTTTTTGAGTTCCTAGATCTCAGAGACTATAAGAGCTAGAGACACCAAATTTGGCATGTATGTACATCTATATCTTGCATTGAACGAGTTTGTTTTAGATTTTTGCCACGCCCCCTCCGCCCCCGCAAATTAAAATACAAAAGTTCCAAGTCGAATTACAAGAGCACCTTTAACGCTAGCGCCTTGATTTTTAGTACGTATAATACATACTATAGTTCCAACCTATCCAGCAAATTTCGTCCAAATCGGATGATAAACGCGGAAGTTATTCAACTAACAATGTTACGGGCAAAATCAATCTCTGAAGTGGCGCCATCTATGGAAATTTTGTGAAACTGAAACAATCTGTAGTAATCGCATTACACTCAAAAAGTACTGGGTCTCCTACTGTCGAGCTTGCTCCACCGTAGCTTAATGCATTTTTATGTATACTTTAATAGCGTCATGGGAAGAGGGCATTATTTAAAATTAGTTATAACGTTTTCATGACAGGGTATTTTATAGTGCGTTATCCTTATATTAGCTAGCTAACTAGTGCTTCAGTTTGTTTTTCTTATGCAAGGCACTTCCGCTTCCGCCTTCTTTTTGCCATTTGCCTTTTGTCGTAACTTTTATCTTTGCTTTTTGGCCCTTTTCACTTTTTAGCTTTGGCATTTGCCATTTCTGCATAATTTATGAACTCTTGCACTCACGAATTAGAGCTGCGGATTTGTGTTTACCTCTAGTTTGAGATCCATTCACTAATTAGTAAGTAAGGCAAAGTTTTAAGATTGGCATTAAATAAATAAGAATCAAACGACAGAGAGAAAGAGAAAGAAAGAGGAAAACAGACCGGATTTGTTTGTTAGATACTGAGGTCGGGCTTTAGATCCAGAATGTGAAATTACTTGGGTGTAGTGTAAGTTGACCCTGTCTCCGTCTACTTTGTCGTCGAGAGCATCTCATTTATTACGCGCGTGCTGCATGGAAAATGCTATGTAATTTTGCATCTGAATTGGCTGTAAAGCTGTCTGTCTAACTGTCTCTCTCTCTCTCCCTCTCTCTCTGTTTCTCTCTGTCTTTCTGTCGCCAAAGTAATCAGTTTACAAGTGACAGCCGCAACGCTGACAGTTGCAAATGCTTGTGTTGCAGCTGCAATTGAAATTCTCAAGATGCCGCGCACAATTTTCTTTGCCTCCACATAACCGAATCTATAAGTAAGTCTTGTGGCGAGCCAAGCCCTTCTTCCGTTTTCTGACGCCCACATTGTATGGCAAGTTGGCTAATTGAAGTTGATTTGACTATATATGCATGTTCACACAATAGACGCCTAATTGAAACTCAAAATTAAAGTTAAACTGCAGCTTATATGATGAAGTCAGCGTACATTATAATTTTCTCATTTCTCAATTGTAGTTAACCCTGCCCATTCCTCATCACTTCCCCTATGACTTGAATCTAATTAATACTCACTATCAATTTTGCAATTAACGGAATTGTTGCTCTTCTTCGAGGAATTGCGCGACATCTGCGAGTGGTTTGTCTGGGAGTGCGATGGACTCGAGTCAACAGAACGTCGAGCAGAATTGTTGGCCTGAAACATGCTCGGTCCACTGGCCAAGGGGCTGGGCGTCACTGTTAACATGGGATGTACGCTGCCTGAAAAGCGAAAAGAAAATTACAGACAATTAAACAGCAGTTTCACTAAGAAACAATGAAATTTTGTTTTGAAAAAATTTCAACAAATGATTGGATAGAAAGACACACATACACTTACCGGTCTTGCTGGGATCATGCGTCAAGTGTCCACCCAGCGCAAGTGAGTGCTGCAACTTATCCGTAATCCCATGGATTTTGTCCACAAAACTGCTTCGTGCCTGGGCCTGAGCATCGCCAACCATGCTGCATTGTGGCATCAATTCGGCAATGCTGTTGATGTTCGGTATGGAGCCTAATAACAACCAGATGACCAACCCAATGAGAAATGTGATGCAATTATTAAACGAACTCTCCCTCCTTTCTCTCCATTTTCACTTCCATTTCCATTTCCATGTTGGAAATGAATATGGATATGGGATATGGGATATGGTATCTGCATTCGTGGCTTACCCTTCGTATGGGACGTGACTGGTGCACAGGCGGCTGTACTGCTAATGGCCGCCATTTGATTGAGCGCCTTTCCATGCAGCTGTGCCTGGGTGACATTTGGCTTAAGGAACGACACGAACAAATGTTTTGCCAGATCCAGCGGCGTCTCGCAGTCCAGAAACGAGTCCAAAAACCGTCGAAAGCCATCAAAATCAATGTCCTGTAAATAAATGGTAAAATATGATGCATTTGGAGGTTCGTTTAATGTTGGACTTTTAAAGTGACTTTATTGGCTAAATGTTTATAAAAACTTTCTTTAAAATTGATTTAATGTTGAACATTTAAGAAGGGACACTCACAAAAATGTTTAACAAACAAAAATATACAATAAAGTGAGGCCAAAATTTTAAAGTCTTGATGAGTCCGGCAATAAAGTTTCGACCGATGACACATCTATGCTATTCAGGTTAGGTTATATAAAATCAAATCAAACACTTAATCTGCATGTTTGTTTGAGAATTCTGAAGTGAATAGTTGATTTTTGATCAATTATCCGTAAGGATCTTATCTTGTTTCCAAGATTCCCATTTCAGAACCAGCAAATCTGAACTTTTCCTATTCATTCAGATAATTTGTTTTTTTTTTTCAATCATAGCTCAATACTTGCTTTAAAGCTTCCATCGTGTTAAGTTGTATTAAGGAGTTTTAGGCTACGTTATTTCAAATATAGAAATAGTCTATGCTCCTGGAATTTATAATTATTTTAAACTCGTGCGACACACACAGAAAATGGTTATATAATTCTCAGTGATTTCGGTCGCCTTGCCATGTACGTGACTGTAAATGTCCTTTGAGGATCTGCACAAGTTTTTCATTTATTTTTGGTGAATGCGCACTACGGGCTCGACTTCAGGCTGGATAGCAGGCTGGATGTCAGGCTGGCCACAATGGACCGTACAATAGGCCTTGAAGAGTGACACTGGAACCTCTGGCTGAATTACATGTCAACAGCACGTGTAGTCTACGTATTGTCAATACAACAAACCAATGACATTGATAGACTTGCCACACTTGCACAGATACCCACCCACACACATACACACACCCAAACACACGCACACACAGACACACACACACTTAAGCTGCTACAGTGGCAACCGCATTCAAGTGCCTGCCTTGTTATATAAGCATAAATGATGCTGTAATCCTCTTACAATAACCAGTTACCCAGTTTGCATTTTCCAGTTAACAGTTATCAGTTACTCGTTTCTGGTTACTCGTCACTCGCTGCTTCTTATTGGTTACTAGTTATTATGTTTATCAGTTAATTAAGGGCGGGACATTGTGCAACAAACATTACGCGTGCAGACCGCTTGGGAAAAGTCGTTAATTGGAAAATGAGTGAATGAAGCGTACAGAAGATTCATTACAAATTGAAATTATAGAAACGAATAAGAGATACTCTGTAAACAAACTGATTTTTAGATACATTAACAATTCATATTCCAATGCATACATAGGTAATCTGCATCCAAAGATTCTTAAACTTAATACTATTAAATATCAGTACTTAAGATTAATATTCATTGGGGAGGCTAAATTTTCAAGGAATCAATTCTGATCCGATGCTTATTTATTTAATAAATAACTTCAACTATTATTTCAACAATTATTTAAACTACATTTTCCAGAACTAATAGATATCTAATCAATACTGATATACATAAGTTAGATAGGGCAACGAACATGAAATAAAAAAATCAATTCAAATTTACTGCCCATTTATTTCATTTTATATACAGCTCAATATTCATAAGCGCAGTAAAAAAATGCATTAAGCTACGGTGGAGCAAGCTCGACAGTAGGAGACTCTGTACTTATTGTGTAGAAAGCGTCCACTATAGATTTTTTCAATTTCAATAAATAGATGGCGCCACTAGGAAGATGATTCTTATGATAAACACAGAGGGACATGAACATGGCTATATTGACTCGGCTGTTGATGCTGATCAAGAATATATATACTTTATGGGGTCTACCACGCCTCGTTCTACCTGTTACGCACATTTGCACAAACGTAGTAGACGCTTTTATACTTTTTTAAAGAACACGGTCTAATTACGATAATGAAACAATTTTCTTGATTTTTAATAGTAAAAAAGACTTGTCACAACTTATATTCTTGACTTTATTAGTTAGATTAGCACTAATTTTTGTATAATAAATAAATTTTGAAATATAATAACGAGCATAGTGTTTGTTTAAGGCTTATAAACTTATTTTATGAAGAAGATTATTGTTGAAATTTGAAAAAATTAATGGAGTTCCTCTATTGTAACTTCTAAAACATTTTAGAAACACTACATTTCGTTTGGTTGTTTTTAAAAGAAGTACTCATCTAGGTCTCTAGATATTTGTGAAACATATCTCAATGATATTGCCCTCACAGATAGATCTTCAAGATATAAATTTATTTCTGTTATGCTTCCATTTAAAGACTGCCTGAACTGCATCTAAAGTGTGTATTGAAATATTCGAGTTAAGTAACTAGGAATTTAAGATATATATTTTGACTATCTTAAAAGCGTCTATATATAGTTTGGAAGACAACCAACTTTCAAAACAATCAATATATTTTCATGGCCCACTCCATTTGGAAAAAAAACAATATGCTTGATTTCATTACTCACTGACAGAGTATATGCCACAAAACGCTTTACAGAAAGGCAACATTATCATAATTATAATCATTATAATGAGCTTTACAATCTAGTGCATCCCAGGCTGCTTGACTGCTTGGTTACTGTGGCGTTTTAAATTTCGTGCATAAAACAAAATATATGACAGCCCGGGAACATTAAGAATATGCCGAGGTTGGAGTTTACATAGCTCTCGACTTGCCTAGCTGGGGATGGGACTTGAAGCTGGGATCTGAAGCTGGCTGGCACTTTGGTGTTGGGCATGGGCCATAATGAAACTGAATACAGGCAAATGGAAATTTATATTACGACTAAAACAAAAACAGAAGCAGTATCAGAAGCAAGAAGAGCCAAACCGAATGACTTAAAGAGAGAGTGGAGGGAAAGTCAAAGGGCCAACGAAGCGCAAATAGCAACGACACGCTTATGTGAAACAGCAATGGCAACAACAACAACAACACCAACAACACCAATAGTAGACGCACACACACTCACACACTCGCACTATAATAATGGTACGCGAATTGCGTTAACAAAATTTATTTAGCAAGCAACGAGATACGCGTGTGAAAGCAACAGCAACAGCAGCAGTTGTGGCAGCAGCGGCAGCTGTGTTAGCTGTGTCAGCCTCCTTAGACTCCACCCAATTGCCCCTAAAAATCCGTTTCGAGTCTCTAGTTTTTGGTGTCAGTCGAGGTTGCCGTGCCGTTATGCGTGAGCGCCTGGTTTAATGAATAAATATTCAAGCACAGTGCGTATGCGTGATATCCATTACAGTCAAACACACACACACACACTCGCACACATGCGGGCGTTGATAATCACACGAGCGTGTCGCGCTTTTGGGCCATTTGACCAGTTTATCACACACTGCTTACACACACACACACACTCACACTCACACCTACCGTTCCCTTTCCTTCCCCCTAGTCGGCAAGACCATCCATGAGCATAATCTGCGCTTTGCATTCATTATGTACGAGTATAGCATACTTTTGAGGGCCGGCAGGGGTAGGGCATAAATTATGTATACGACGCGTATGCCGCACGCAGCACAAATCACATTTCATATCTGCAAACAAATTTGCACATGCAAACCTCAAATAAATTTCCATTGTCAGCGGAAACTGCATTTGCAGACAGACGAGCATGAAAATATGTAAGTGCAGCTGCTGAGCTGAACAATAAAATGGGAACAATTCGGGATAAGCTACAAGAGTTGAGCTATTGTGTGTAGTGTCTTGCACTTGAGTTAAGCAGCAGCTTGTCAAACTGAAATTACACAATAAGCCAAAGGGCTCAACATGGACTCAATGTTCCTTATATAATGCTGTTAATTTTAGTTTCCGCTTTTAGCAATTTGACAAGCAGCTCAGCTCAACATGCCCAACAAAGCTCTGCTCAATACGTTTCAATATTCATTAAGAAAACATAAGCTAAACTCGATACTCGTTGCTAAATAAATTTACAACATTTCGTCAGTGTCAGCTTCAGATGACTAAACATGTTTCAATGGCAAAGGCAATCGCTTCGAGCTTAACAACAAGTCACTTCAACAGTTCCCCAGCAGCCAAAAGCAGTTGCCTTTTAATTAACTTAATTGAAGCTTTCGAGCTGAAGCTGGAGTTGTAGATGAAACTGTAACAGAAACAGAACCTAAAGCGTTTTGCAAAGTGAACAAGCGACATGTAAGCTGCTTTTCATAAAAAATGTAGCACGCCTGCAATCTCTGTTAGCATTCCGAAATATCTTGGATAAACTTAACTACAAAATAAAGTTAATGCCGAGGGTGCTTAACCAGAACTGATTTCGTATTTTAAAGGCAATCAACTTCATTTACTTGGGCACAAAGTGAGCTTGACAACCGTATATACTCTACATAGCCCAATTCAATTGCGGAGTATAAAGTAAAGTGTGATTCAAGTCTGATTTTATACATCTGGCAACAGCACGTATGGTAAGATGGTGGCTTGTTGGCCTTGGAACCGCTTAGACATAACATGGCACTTTAGTTTCTTTAGATTTGATAAAATATTTACAGGAATCACATTTCGAGTATCAAATGCTACACCAAACCAAAAATATTTCATTTTCCAGAGCCCCGAGAGGGGCAGAGTTTTGAGATAGGGTCGGGGACATGTTCTATTAAAAACCAAATGAAAACGCGATATTCTCGTACTCGCAGTGTCAAACGTGTTCAATATCAAAGTGAATCGAGTAAAAGCGTAAAAAATATACACTTCCCATCAAATTTCTACATATGTATATATGTATGTGTGTGTATGTGGGTGCGTGTGAAATTGTTTGTCCAGGTGTGTGTGTGTGTGTGCTTGTTTCAATGTACATAGAGCAAACTTAATTATACTTTTTTTTCCATTTTGTTACACTGGCAAAAGATACACAGACCAAAAGCAACAAAACGGAGTATCTATGCTCTATCTCTCTCTCTTCTCTCTCGCACACTTATTCTGTATCTCTCTCTTTCAGTTTTTGCGTCTGTGTGTGGTCCTGTTTGCATTCGTATTGAGGTTAAATGAGCATGGCTGAGTAGATTTGACAACAAATTGCAAACCCAACGCTTGTACTTCAACTTAAACATGGATCATACCCAACATGCTGAGTGTTCTGTATATTTGTTCAGTTTGATTACACATGTACATTGTACATGTATGTTCGTGTGTGTGTGTGTGTGTTGTTCATGAATGAAATTACATCATATTACTAGTACGAATTAATTATTAAAGCTTTACGAAACCGCCAAGTATTTCAGCAAACTTACATGTTTCAGACACTTGAAATTACTTTTGACTTAAATGCTGCCAGCAGAGAAGACTGTGTATGTGTGTGTGTGTGTATTTGTATCTAAGTAAATGTATCTACTTCTTGTCCCTTTGGTTATTATTTTGATGCGGTCTGGGTTATGGCATCTTTGTTGATAACCAAAAAGGGAACTCGAGTTTGCTTAAATTATGGTTACCAGGTAATCTGACGTCCTCTCTCTCTCTCTCTCTGTCTGCTCGTCTATCTCTGTCTCTTTTGCTTTTTGGCACAAATTGATAATATTGTGTGTGTTTTCAATTTAATATACTACCAAGCAGTCCGTCCACCTGTATATTTGTTGGCTTGACAGCCTAGCAGAAGTTAGTTTTGCCCCTATCTCAATTTCAATTGGCCATTCAGGCGTAAACTTGAAAAATGTCTGTGATTTATCGTATGTATAAGAAGATTTACTTTCAATCTTTCACTCTTTTGGTCATACAAAATACATAATACAGAAAGCAAAGCTGCTATAGACACAGGCGATAGACATACAGATAGATAGAGAGGAGTTTTGCCCGTATCCTTGTCAGTTTGTAAGTGCGATTTGAGTTTTGGCTTCGACTCGCCTTTCATCAGCTTACAATAAAGCCCTAAGCTCACTTTAAGTGTGCAGGCAAATGTCCTGTCCAAGGTTTTGTTGTAAATATAAATGTGTTTGAAACCTTAAGCCCTAATCGTTGTAATCGCAGTGGTAGCCTTGACTTGTCTTCTGTCTTCTGTCCAGCTACCTTGAAGCGGGTTTCGGGTCTTGGGTCTCAACTCTTGACTCTGGACTCTGGACTCTTGGCTCTATTCTATTCGAATTAATTGGAAAATTGAAGCTTCCTGGCACATTAAATTGAACAGAATATACAAGTGTATGTTTTGCTATTAAAGATAAATGTAATTTTCTGTTCACTTACCCCATCCGGTATGCATTTGGGCATGGCCGCCGAACTTGGCGCACAAAACTCCTGTAGCACATCCTGCAGCTTACGGGTCGAGTCTACAATAAAATGAACAAGAAAAGAAGGTTTAATATTGAATAGATGACCTTTAATTTGATTTAGATGCCTTATTTCTTCGATCGATTAAGTCTCTGTATAGAATTAATTTAAATTGTCATAACTTTTTGAAAATGTGATATGGATCTAGAGTTTGTTTGTTTGAATATATTCAATAATATCCATTACTCTTAATTAAGCGTTTAGACTTTAATAAACTTGTTAAGAGTTTAAATTAAAATTTTATCAACTCTGTAAAAATAAATTCTTTAACGATTAAATACATATTTCATACATCTTTGACAAAACTTAAAGCATGAAGTTCAATTTTTGATATAACAAATTTATTGAAAATTTTATAATGTACAACATCATATCATAAATATAAATCATAAAAAAAACATATTGTTTGGTTAAATTCAGAAGTTGGAATTTTTCTAATTCATTTTTATCTTTAAATTTGCAGTTACAAAATATTTGATATTATAGAGCTTCTTATTTCAGTTACATGTGTTGCACGAAACCATAATACCCCAAATTGACAACAGGGTAGAACAAGAATTGGCTCCATTATTCCACATGGACACGAGTGTCAATTGCTCCAGTGGCGCCAATTTAATCGAGGACTTAAGTGGGGCATACAAATGTGTCAGAGTGAGACAGCTGAAGCAGGTAAGGCTTGGTTGACAAACAAGTGAGAATAAAGGGGTATGTAAAGTTGCAACAATAATTAACTAATGGAAACAAAGTTGGTTTTAGTGAGTGGAGGGACTGTCGCAAGCCGGAAACAAATGTTTTGCATACATACATTATGGGAACTAAGTTGCTTCAAATTGTTGTTCGACTGTTGTTGCTGCAACAGTTGCAGTTGCAGTTGGAGTTAGAGTTGCAGAGTTTTATTAACTTAATGAATGTACGATGTACTATACACAGTGGGCAGCTGCAACCGCAATGTAGTGAGTATTTGAGTGTTGTTTGTGTTTGGAGTTGAATACTTCATGACTCGCACAGCTGTCATTGTAGTTGAAATTGTCGTTGACACTCCGCAGTCGAAAGCACTTGAGGACCACTTTAATATGAAAGTGCCACACCCCAAGGCGTTTCATAGTAGTATCTGCTGTGCTTGACAGTCTCGATTGTTATTACTATCTACAGAGAAGAGAGTGCACACAATTTTTAATCACACTCAGCAGACAGCAGTGCAATGCAATTGCAGCATTACTTTGACACATCAGGTGAGACAGGCAAAAGGAGGACTGAGAGGAAGGTGGGAAGCCTTTAAGTCCTATACATACAAGTGGACTTAGTTCTAAGGAAGTTATTCCTGAAAGCAACCTCTCTAGCCAGTGCAATATCCGGTTCAGTTTGAAGGCAAAAGCTGAATACATAGAGGTAACTACTTTAGAACGTCAAGCTGATTTGGCCAGAGCTCAGCTTTAAGCCTCACCTGGCTTACCAAACAGACAGTCTAAAGTATCTTAAAAGCACACATTTCAACTTGCAACACACGCATTGCCAGACGTCATCATCATATTCATCATCATCATCAGCTCCAGCATCTACATCATCGTTTAAGTTTCCGAATGCTTTGAAATTCTTGAGCGTAACTTGCATGTTGTTGCAAGAGTTGCAAGTTGAAATTTGCAGAGTTGCACATTATCGAAAATAAATAATTAAATGAGTTTTCTTGCAGTTTTAAAATGATACTTTAAAAAATTGCAATTTGAATAAAATATACCTAAAATTAAACATTTAACTCAATAAATCAACATTAAAATCATACTAAATAAAAGCAACAAATTGCATTCAATTGCTGGCAAATAAGAAGTCAAATCAATTTGAACTTTTCGCCACGTTATTGGGTAAATAAATGCTCGTAACAATATGACCGTAATGGCAAATATATTTACATTATATATGTATGTATCTACTTATTGTTGTTGCACTTACATGAGGCCAATTCCTGCAGCTGCAAAAACTCGCGAGGCGATAATTTATCCCATTTGTGTGCAATGCCAATATTCATGTTTGCCTGAAAAATATGCAATAAAAATGAAGACAAATTGTAATGCGCTATTGGCCAAATAAATACGTATAGTATGTGCGTGTGTGTGTGTGTGTTGAAAATATATGGTATAATTTATTGCCTTTTGCAATATGTAAATGTAAAATAATTCATTTCAACGCAAATACAAATTCCAACACTAATGCAGAGAGAACATTGTGGTACGTGCCCCCTTGTGATAGCCAATCAAAACTAAATTGCTAAAAACTGTTGGCAGACCTCAACACACATACACCCCACAAACACACACACACACACACACGCACACACACTCACATGCATAAACAGACAGCGAGCTCGACAACATAAATTCGTTTGTATTTTTAGACAATGTCAAATTAGATAACAACGAACATTGGTAGGGACATAATGTGGGAGAGTCCCAGCTCCTGAGCTATGTGAGCTTTATCATCACCAGCTTTATAATCATTATGTTTGGCTTTGATAATCGATGATGACGTTGTCCACCTTGTCCGTCCGCCCGTGTGCTTCGTCATATTCGTGGCGTCATCTGATGCTCATCTTTGGCGCATGTCTTTTGTCTTGTGCTATTTGATGGCAACTGGGAATAGACACACATACACACACATACACACACTCATATATACAAATAATAAATATAAAACCACCCACACCCACTCAAAGCGACACACGCCCCGTGGGCAGGTGCCCAAGTGATAGACTGATAATTGGACTCCCGCCGAAATGTTTATATATTGTATTATTCTATATTCGTTATTTGTTTGTTTGTTTGTTGCTATTATTTGTTGCTATTGTTGTATCTGTATTTTGCGCGTTCTCAATTTGCCAAGCGTTTATTTTTACTCTTCGGCCTTTTGGCATTTATTCATTTCACAAATATTTTTATAGAGCTTTTGTCTCTACATTCGCTTCGACTTGTTCGCCGGCCGGCTATATTTAGAATACTATTCCAAATCCAAAATGTATCAACTGATTGACTGAATTATCATTTGTTGTGCAAGTGTGTGCATATGTGTGTTGGCCAAGAATGTTGTCCATTTCGATCCGTCGTCCCATTTCGATGGACATCAATAAAAAGTGTGAGCTCTGTTCAACAGACACTTCAATACAATCGTTGTGATATTTCCTCCCTTAATCCTCCCTTAATGCAGTGTCTACTAACATAGTTCTACACTCAATACTGACAATAGTCATTATTTACAGCTCAGTTGGCTTCCCTTACGCTCATGGAGTCTTCTATGGTGTATTAAAAGTTTTTACTGTGTTCCCAACTAATGAAAATGCTAACAATAAAAGGAAATAGAACGTTGCATTGAGGGCAATAAATAAAACAGTGGCAAACGGCAAACGGCAAACGTGGCGTATGCGTAACAATAAAGATTGTTAATTGCGCCATTTACGTCCATTGAGGAAGCTCGGGTCGAGGAGAATTCCAAAGATTATGTTCAAGTCAAGCAAATTGATGACGCTGCGAGAGTGAAAAGCTGGAAAACTCATACGAACTGTGATTTCCATTTCCCATATTTATTTATTGATCGTCCTGTGAGTTCAACGGACTTTCAAGTGCCAGTTTCGACTACGGCTGTCAGCTTTTGGTCTGTTGGCCATTACAGGCCCATTGGCCATAAAATATTATTAGATTATGCGTTGTATGCGCCATTCTGAGCATGTAATTCGCATACAATAAGCGTCAAAGACAGCAGCATGAAAAACGAAATGAAAATGGCTTTCACTGTGTTTGTCCTTTTTACGAGCTACCTCCTCTTCCTCGTCGCCCACCTCGTCCCATGGTTCGCCTTTGTTTGATAAAATGTATTGCGTGTGCTAAAAAATAAAACTGAGATAAATGAAAAGACAACTTGGTCGTCTTATTGTTTTAGCCCAAACGAAATAGCCATTAAATCTAACATATAAATGCCCAACACACAGAAGCGTTTTTTATACGCCCGAATATTCAAACATCAGATCATAATACACAGACTTTTTCCAATGATTGTTGAGGTTTTATAGCCAAACCATATGGACAGACGGAGAGGTTTGGTCTTAAACTCTTTTTTATAATAATCCAATTCTTTCAAAACTTTCCGTAACTAAGTACATATATCTCTAATACCATTGAAAATCTTTATTTTTTTTATAAATATATTGTTATTGTTGTCTTCTGTATACTAGAAGCAATGCAAGTTTATTTAAGAGATGGTTATAGGGTATTTGCTAGTCGAGATTCTTCGACATAGTTGCTTTTTAGAAACAGCAATAAAAGTATATCAAATAAAGCAGCAGCATATTGCTGTGGTTCTTTGTGGCTTTCAACTTTGCGGTTCCTTTAATGGTTTGCGGTGATTGGATAAATGTGATTGAGCTCTGAGTTAATTTACCAATAACAACAAAATCATCAACAACAATAAGAATTTATTTAAAGTTAAAGTCTCCCCAGTGTGTAGTGAAACATGTAGTATTGTAGTTTGAGTAATTAAACAAGAATTAAATTAAATTATTCTATGCTAATAAACAACAATTTGTCAACCTCAAAAACTAGAATAATTATGGAAATTGTACTCAAGGCTTATCTGCAGGGTACTTTTCAACCGTGAACTCATAAATATTGCACTGATATTTGCTCAGCTTTGTTTTATTTGATTTACAATTTATTCGGATTTATTCGAATAAATCTGCCTGCTGTTGACAGTTGTCGATGCAGTTGGAATGCAAATTGAATGCAAGCATGAAAAAATAGAAACTTTAACAAATTCCCAGTAAATGGTTGCAAAATATTAAATTAAATTGGATAAACCAAAAGTATTCATTTGAAAACAGTCAACGTTTACATTTCGATTTAAGCTGGACGAAAATAGTGCAAAATGGATAAATAAATGAAAAAAAAGTGAACAACATCTGCAAATACTTTGAAGTGCTATAAAATTGTATAAAATGTTTTCTGTTTTATTTCTTTTTTTTCAAATATAAATGAGCATTATTAAATATTGAATTATTTAATCCGAAAATATTTGCAAATTTCTATTAAATAATTGATCGCAAATCAATTGATGTCAAGCGCAACAAACAACTTAATAAATATTTTAGTTGCACAATTGCAAAACAACAACAACATTCGAATGTCATTCAGTACTGACTATAGGATATCCATGAAAAAGATGTTCATAAAGGTAAAAGGATGAAAAGGTTAGGGTATAAGGTGTTTGTCAGCAGCAAATGCTGGGTATCATCTAGTCTGTCTGCTTTGCTTACATTTTAATTAATTAATACATTAATTTAATTAACTAAAACACAGAAAAATTATATCGTATCTAATATTTTCACAAGCTACAGGGTATTTATTGCTTTCAGTTTACACTGCGAGAAAAAGCATATAATATATATGCATTTGAAATAATTCGTAGAAACAAAAAATATAAATGT
The DNA here is from genome assembly GCA_037043535.1 of Drosophila putrida. Taxonomy (NCBI): domain Eukaryota; kingdom Metazoa; phylum Arthropoda; class Insecta; order Diptera; family Drosophilidae; genus Drosophila; species Drosophila putrida. The sequence continues at coordinate 4,570,875 of JBAMBI010000160.1, read as the reverse complement.
AAATAAACCGTCTACTTAGTAAGAGTTTTCGTCCAGTGTAAAGATCAAGCAGACAATGTGGAATGTATATAAATATGCACATACGTTTACAGAAGTAATCTTAAATTATTTTGTATTGAATAATTTTGGATTCATAGGAAAAATAACTGTTTAAAGGAAATATGAAATTGACTTTAGATAAGTGTTTACTAAATACTATTTACCCAAGGAAACATCCTTCTACCTAGAACAACTTTTCGGTCAGTGTAAACATTTGGCATTCGGAGAGCATTCGGATGTGAATTGTATACAAATGTGCACATACGTATACATATGTAATCATACCTTTTTTGCAATGGGAATATGTTGGCTATTTGTTCTTTTTCCGTTTTGTTTTACATCTGAGTATGTATTTGCTTACATGAAATTGACATTATTGTTTATCAGTTGTGTGCAATGCCATTGTCTATTTGCACACACATACGCTTACGCATACACATACGCTTACGCATACGCATACGAATACGCATACATATGCAAATGTCTGTAATGTAACGTATTGCTAACAGCAAAGAAGAACAAATGGAAGCACATACATGTTCGCATGTATTTCATTTCCTTTTTAGATGAGTGCACAGGAGCCAAAGTGTATTTGGGGTTTTGTCGCTTGGGGCAAGACCCAAGTAAAGGCAAGGACCTACGAGACGCGGCATATTCTTCCAGCTGGCTGCATGGTTAAGCAAATGACAATATATCATGGATTTATGCGACGTATTTTTCCCACACTCACAGCCACACACAAATTCAGACAACTACACAACTTTTTGGCCAGCAGCTTATGGCCTTGTACATGTGCTGTTGTTGTTGTTGCACTTTTGGTTTTTTGCATGTGGCAGCACGCAGTTAAACGGCTTAAACTCAGCCATAAACTGTGAGTTAAGCTGAACTGGTGTCGGTTCTGCTCTGTGGCACACATACAAAGAGTAAATGAGAGAGAGAGAGAGAGAGGAAGAGAGAGAGAAAGAGAGAGAGTGAGAATGGGAATGTGGCAAGAGCGGAGTAAGTTAAATGAAAAGTCTGTCACAATTAAAAGTGCAACTAAACTGGCGACAGTCTAAAAATGTATGTGCACAGGAAGCGCATATCTTATGCTCTTTGTGCTGCTCACTTCCGGTCTGTCAAAAGCGCAGCCGATGAAGCGAATAAAGCAGTGTAAGGAACACGAAAAGAAACAGCAACGAAAGGCAGCATAAAAAAAACTCATAGTCATTGTTATTGCGCTTCAGCTCAGCTGGTCTATCGAATGCTGGTCATGAACAATCAGTTGGCGACACAACGCCAGGACAAGCCGACAAAAAGACAGACAGTCGTGACACAGCTGACAGACGTGGTCAGTCATAGACTGTCATGCAGGCGTCAGACAAAAGAAAGGGGAGAGACAGTAAAGAAAGGGCGTACTCCTGGTTTGAAAGGCTCATCCAATACCGACTGCTCAAGAGCAATTGAATCAAATTTATTGTTCACATCCGATGCCCGTGCACTTTTCATCCCTTACCATTTCCCTTTCCATCGTCATCGTCATCGCCGTCGCGTTCGCCATCGTCAGCTTTGTCTGTCGTTTGTCTCCACTGTCTTTGTCATTGTCATTGTCAGTCTTGGCATGTAATGTCACGTCCTGTCTTTACGAGGATCAAGTGCACAAAGTATGACGGCAAACGTTTCAAAATGAAAAATTAAATATAAATGGGATTTGCGCGTAGATTTTTCCCCTAAGTGCCGTTTGACGCTCAACCAATGAAAATGTCAACAATGCCAAAAGCAGCTGCTGCAATATCTTTAAAAAAAAAAATGATAAAAAGAAACTAGTTTTGGGTGTGAAAGCTAAAAAGTAGTTGACTTGAATATACCCAAAGTATTTAATGAATACTCATAATCGTTAGTTCAGTTATTTGTTTATAATAGCTCAGCAATAAACTTAACTGCCTTACATATTTGCAATAGTTTTCGGCTTAAGAATATTCGTTTAGTATTTTGCTAAAGCAGAATTTCTTTTCTGTTTCAAACCAAATACAAGTTTTCAATTGAATTACTATAAAAATTTTCCATTTGTTTGTTCAGTATTATAATATCTTGCGTTCTTCTTATTATTTTACCTCCTATTTTCACTTTTACCAACAATTTCATATTAAGTATACGCAAGGTGTGCAAGCTTGCCCAGGTTTATAATTATAAATAGTAATAATATGGTTGTCAATATCTTTACATTCCTAATATTTGTAACATTTCGCATTCTTTGCTTTGCTTTTAACTAAAAGCTTCATTTTAAGTTTACCTAAAGTGTTTCTTAGTGATATTGGTTGTTGTTTTTTACTTCAATTCTATTTTACATCTATCTACACAAAAGAACTGTGATATTTCGGTTATAATATTTAAGTACGGACTTTTATTTTGTTTTTGGCAACTATATATTTTTTTTATCAGGGCTCCTTAAGAAATGTTTCACTTGAGCCAAATATTTTAGACCTGTTTGCCAATTTTAGTGATTAGTTATATACTAATTAGTTAGTTACATACATAATTAATAATAATTGTCACTTATTGTTTTGCTGCCTCATTTTTTTGGTATATTATAAAGTATATTCTATATAATATTCACATTTAATAATACCACTAGCTATTTATTTTGCCTATGCTCTTTTTAGCTACTCATTAAGATGTAAACAAAAAAACTGTGATCAAGCTTTGCTACTACAATTTAACACTTAAATGGCTCTTTCAGCATACCCTATTATATGCCTTAAGCCATGGCTAAAAACAAACAGTAAAACAATGGGTAAAAAATTGCAGCTAAAGACGCGAAAAGCGTCGCTCAATTGCCTTTTGTTTGCTTTTGAACTTGAGTTCACTTTTTATATAATTTTAATGGAAAAATGAAATTAGTTCTATTTATATTTTATTCAGAAAACGCCAGTACTCGACGACAGCTGGAAGTGCACTTTGAATTGTAAGCGATATATTTTTTATTTTATTTTTCTTGTAATGAACTTTACTAATGGCAGTTAATTAGGCAGCTAAACTGTGTAATTATAAGGCGAGAAATTAATTATTTTTTAGAGCAAGTATTACAGTATAGCAAGGAACCGTCCAGTACGTGCTTTGAATGCGTAATTAATGCTTGGCCAAAAATAGCGTCAGGGTCCAAAAACAGAAACACAAATTCGTCTTAAAGCGGAAACAAGATGTGAGAACTGCGACCAAGTCTTGGCCTATCTTCGACTGGGGAAATGGGCCAAAAGGCAGACGATGTGCTAAAATACATTTCCGCCTTGGATCGAAATTTGCATGAAGCCTTTCGCCTTTTGACTTTTCACTTTGATCGATGCCGGACAGCTTTCCATGAAACTTTGAATAAAAATCTCTGCATGTACGTGTGTGTGTGTGTGTGTGTGTGTGTGCTACTGAAAAATAATTTTTGAACAATAAAAACTGTTTTGTCTTCGATAAACAGAAAGCGTGGCGGGCATCCAAAACTGGAGAGAAGACTTTTCGATGGCCCCACTGCGCGATATAAAAATAGACAAACAAACAAATAGACAAACCGATAGACAGACAGACAGACGGTCAGGAGGCAAGAGAGATGAACAGACCGGCAGACAGATGGACATATGGACGGACTGGCTGGACAGACAGACAGACAGACAGACAGACAGACAGACAGACAGACAGACAGACAAAAACGAATCGAGAATCGAGAGGCAGCCGCATCAGTTGGCGCATATAAAAATACAAAATGATCTTATGGCTAACCTTAGACATTTGCGAAAACACCTGCCAGCAACAAGAGCAACAAGAGCAACAAGAGCAACAACTACTATAGATAATAATAACAACAATAATGGCAAATAATAGCTTTGGCAATGGCAATATTTTCCCTAGATGCGGTCAGAATTGATTGAATTGCAACAATTAGACAGATTGAAAGATTTCTGTTGACTTGGCTCATTGATTTGCAATAAGTTAACGCACTTGGGTTAAATTAAGCAATTTGAATTGCGTATATGTACTTACAAATACGAAAGCTTAATGTAAACACCAAACCCGGAAGCTACAAATAGTGCACTCAAAGATCATTTGGCTATGGGAAATGGCAACGGGTCATTTCCTCTGCCACATGCAACGTGCAACAACGTGTAACTTGTTCGAGTTTGTGCACTGAAAAAAAATACCATCATCTAAATTCGAGAACATTCGTCATAAATATTTTGTACTTAAAAAGTGTCTCATCTTTCATTTTACAAATTGGCATAAATCTTCTGACAATATTAATCTGAAAAAAGCTTAAATTCCTAATACAAGACTAGAAATCTAAAATTTGTAGGAAAATAATAAGCTTAATTTTTATTTGAATCTAATTAAAATATTTCTCCTTAGCCTAATATAATTTTTAGACTGACGTTCTATTTTGGTAGTTTTGTTGTTCCCTAGAAACTGACATCACTTTTTGTCGACATTTTAAAAATAAAATTTTAACTACTTTTGTTATTTAGTAACTTTTGGTAATTATAAATAAAAATTTTCTCTCTTAAAGAATTTAATAAGCTTAATTTTTTATGTTGGTAGTCTTGAAAATAAACGAATGGTGTTATTTGAGGTATCTTTACACTTTAATAATTTTTTTAAGTTGTTTTAAATCATTTTGAAGTCTCAACGCATATCTATAATTAAATTCGTTGTTCTGAAATCTTAGTTGGAAAACCTTTTTTTATCAGTGTATGGGTTTGAGTTTGTCAAATTGTAATCGGAATCGAAATCGATTCAGCTTGCAGCAAGAAACGCAAGCAACAACAACAAACTGAACACTGAAATAGCACTCGACTGCCATAAAAATACACACGCAACGCTGACAACTACACACTCTCTCTTTCACACACACACATACATACATACAGATATAGATATGTATATTCGATATATATGGTATATCGTAAGCATTCTGCTCACCACTCATCACCACAACAACAGCAGCTTCTGACGTCAGAACTTTTTTCACCGCAACACGAAAATGGCCTTTAAATGTTACAACGATGCGACGTCAGAGGATGCCAACAACGGGATTTGTTTCTGCCACCAATTGTTACAGTTTGCAATTGGTTTGTTGTTGTTATTGTTGTTATTGTTGTTATTATTTTGAGCAATATGTATTGTTAGTGTTTTCTCTATTTTCGAGTGTGTTTTGATTGTGTGTGCGTGTGTTAGTTTATTGACATTTCAATGAGTCTACATTGGGCGATTAGTTTGGCATTTACGAGCACTTTTGTATTCAGTGGTTCTGGACAGCTTGCAGCTGAACTGAACTGCATTGCGACCTAAAAGTAGGCAATTAGTTGTTGGCAAGAGCCTTGCTCTAGCACCCACTGCGTATACGTGATACGTGTGTGGGGGGCTGTGACAACGCATAAAATCGAATAAATCAAACAGACCATGACACATTGTTCATAGAGCAGCATTTTTCTCGCCTAATTGGAGTGTGCAACACACACTCACGCACACACTCACACACACGCACACGCACAAAGACTGTCACGCTCACGCATACAACAAATAAAAGTTTGACTTTGACTTTGACTGGCATATTTGACATACGTGTGCGGTGGTGCGATGCGGTGGTTCTGTCTGCTGCGGTGGTGCCTGGCAAAGCAAATACCACAACAAATGCCATTTGCCAAAAGGCGCTGAACTCCTTGGCACACATATCCTGTTCTGACAGGCAAAATATTCAAACGCACTCACAGAAAGAGATGGAGAAAGAGGGAGAGGGATTGAAAAGCGTCAACGTCACTTTCGTCGTAAAGCGTAAATACGCCAAATGGAAAAGTGGGGCATGTGGCATGAGGCATGGGGCATGAGGCATGGGGCATGAGGCATGGGTATGGCCATATGCAAATCGTAAATGGAGCGTGGGCTAGCCTTATTTGCATCTCATTAACATGGACACTCGAATCGTAAAACCGGACAATGACAATGGACAGTAGACAATAGACAGTGGATAGTGGACAGTGGACAGTGGACACTCTGCGGCCACGATGGCGTCATCAATGCTTGTCCAATACCACAACAACACACAGAAAAGAAAATAGAGAAAAAGCAGTTAACTGTTTGCAACAAATGGCACAGCTCTTTCATTTGTCTATTTGCCACTATTTGCGTCTTTGTTGTCCTTGGTGTTGCTTGTCACGTTCGATGCCCATTATTATATTCGTTAGGGTATGTCAAAGGGTGTACAAAGCCTTAACTCAATTAAAACAAATTGAAATGAATGAATGTCGAAAAATAATACTAAGATTAACAAAATTTGGAATAAGGAAATTCATACAGTTTCGAAATACAAATTAGGATCAACAGTTATACAAGATAAAACTATTTGGATTAGAGAAAAGTTGCAACCAAAAGCATTTTCTTAAAACCAGAAAAAATAACAATTTATAGTTACCCTAATAATGTTCAATATAATGGTTAAGTTTCAAAATTACTCTTTTAAAGTATTCAGGAAAAAAATGTAATTTGAATATACCATTTATTAAAAATTACAAATATTGAGTGTCTCCATATTATTAAATGCAATATTGCGATTCTCTTCATAAAAATGTAAGTAAATTCAAAATATAGTTGTCACTCCTTTCGTGTTTCTATTTTATAAAAGCGAATATCGGATCCGATGCAGGATAGTTCAAATATTTAAGAAGATTTTGTTTCCCATTCTAAAAGTTACCATTACACAAAATTGTGTCAAAGTTTCTTCTCTTAATATAACTGAATTAGTTTTTTTTGATTCTAATTTATGTTTTCTTTTTGTATATTTTGGTTTGATTTCCTTTACTTTTATTCGATTTAGTTTCTTAGTATTTGTAATTCTTACAAAAGTTACTGTCTGTTTTAAAAACAATTAAATGAGGCATTGTTTATTTTCAAAATCCCATAAATAATTCAATCTATTTTTAAAATATGTTTGCATACGTGATATCAAAAGGAAATGTTTGTTTTCACGTTAAACCAGCAACTAACAATGTAAATAATATAAAATTAATAAATAAACATTTTTGATAATACCATCTTCAACTAATTAACATGGAGTAATTTAACTTGATTAACATTTTTATACAGGCCTATTTTGATTTGATGTTTGTACTTTGCGAATTTCGAACTAAAAGTTTCGACTGATTATCCCCTTAAATTTCCTTTGGATTTCCCACCGAAAATGCCAAATCCCTTTTAAGGATAGGAGTACTGAGTGTCCCGTTCATTTTCTCACCGTATTCAATTCGAAAAATTTGATCGAAAGTAAGAGCCGGAATAGGTCTAACTTAAAGCATGCACTATAGTTATGATAATTCGATGTTTAAACAATATTATTAACTAATTTAATAAATTAATTTTGATGGTTTTATTATATTAACAGCGTATTCTTCAGTCGATTAACCAAAATATAATACTTGTAATACTTTGTTAACAATAAACATTAAATTTATTTCTGATTCGGTAATTACAGGGTATTTGGCAATAAGTCATTGCCTCAATAGCATGCAGTTACGCTTCAATAAGTGAGATAATTATGACACTAAAATGTATATTCCATCTAAGTATTTGTACGAGTATATGTCCCTCTGTCTATGTGTGTGTGTGTGTAAATGCATATGTGTCTGTGGTCATGACATTTTTACGCTTAATGAGCATGTTCAGCCTTACAAACACAAATGTATGTGTGTATGTGTGTGTGTGTGGGCATCCTGTTGCGGAATCCTCGTTTGTTGGATCCATGACTGATGTATGTTGGGTAGTTAATGTCACAAATTTTGATAAATTGTTTTATGGCCATAATTTGTGTGGCGGCTTTAATGGTGCCTTTTTTATGCCCCAACCTCACCTAATATACTCGTAATATTATAGAGTATACGAGTCGTAAAAGCGTCAAACACACAAACACACACACACACACACACCCAGGGGCATGCAGATAGAATCACACATGATTATGCTAATAGTTATAGAAGTGGCAACAAAAGTGAGTTTAATCATTTACGAGCTATAATCATACAACATTCTGCGTTCAACGTTCACATTTTTATAGCAGCACAAACATGCCACTTTTATTTATACAACATTTTGTTCAACACGCGCGCAAATAATTTACGAGTTGTTACGCTCCTGGCTACAAATAAAGCAACAACAAACATAGATATATATGTATATATATTGATATAGATATATATGCATGTATATATGCATAGAGAGCGGCTTAGTACGTGCTCGCCCTGGGGTTAAGGTTGGGCCACAACGGACCAAACTCAATGGGATGTACTAGAAATTCTTGTATTCTCACATTGCCCCGTCGACCCGGCGGCTATTTACAATTTATGAACATGATGATTTTGCTATTTATATTAACTGTTTACCCACCTTTTTTTGGTTATTGGTTGTTGGTGACAGGAAAACAAGGTATAGAATGGTCCAACTAAGGGTTCTCACTTCTCTTTCTCCAGCTTCGACTCGGCTAATGCATTCTGCGAAAGAAGGAATTAATCATATCAAAATCTATGAATAATTTACAAAACAAATATTAATTATTTAAACAGAAAAGTGAGTGAAATACGCATGAGGTATTCTGTAGACAAGGCTTAAGTGAAAATTGTGATCCATAAATAATGAAATAAGCTCTTGGTAAACATTTTAATACTTGTGATACAAGTTAAGTAGTTTAAGTTATTTTATCATGTGAATCTCTTCCACAATGCATTTTCTATAACCCATTTAGTTTGGCTTATCAAACAGATAAGACATAATGATAATTTACTGTGCAGATTGTAGAAAAATGTCTGATAAATAAATTATATATTCAAATAAAAAAAGATTTTGTTCTATTTATTTTCTTTACCATATAAAACAAAGCTTTTACTGTTGTACTAAATTTATTTAAGACAAGAAACGAAAGTCTGTTACATGTAAAAGTTAAAATTATAGTGTTATGTTCCAAAAATGTTTAGCTTTTTTGATAGCTATTGCCCTTAAATACAGCCGAGCTAAATGTTAGTGTTAGATAATAATTTTTGGACATATTTTCCAACTAATAAAACTAACTAATTAAAATTGAATATATTGCTTAAACGCTTAACATATATTTTGAGGTGTGATGAAGACAAACAATTGCTTTCGGGTTGTTAGAGATTTGTAGAACATGTGTGATAGTTCATGTTCTACACTGGTTGCCACAGAAATGCATATTAGCCACAAAACTATGGGCGGCATTTCTGTGGAACTTTATACTAATTGTTGTTCCTATTTTGTTTAGTCTTTCCATTAAAATGTATTTCTACAACCCGTACTCAATATTGCCATCATTAGCTGTTACAAAGTTGTTAATTTAATAAAGTTACTGAACGAACAAAAATCCAAATAAAGTTAAGTGCGAGTGCGAGTGCAAAGAATGTCAACGGCTATAGAACCATGTCTATATACACCTGCAACATGCAACAACATACATTTAGTTTTAGAATTGGGAGTTGAGGTAGCAACAACTTTATTTCATGTTTCAGGCACTCCAAACATGCGCTTGCCATACAAAAAACTGTCCAAACAGGAGCTGCAAAGTGGCCAACAAGGTAAAGTTTTACACAATACACATGTGTGTATTCCTGCGTGTGTGCGAATTTGTGTGGAAGTGTGTATTGTTGGCAAAGTGTGCTCTTAAAATAATTTGCCTCTTGTTTAATGTGTGAAATTGAAATTGTTGTCCCCAGAGTGCTTTTTTGGCCAGCAAACATGAATATGGCAATTTAATCAAGTTGCCTTCCAGTTTATGATATCCTATCATGCCCACAATTTATATTCTGTGCTAATATAAATAAATTATGAGAGGGATGGAGAATGAGAGATTTTGCAGTAATATTTGAAGCTAATACGAACAACTTGCGTATACTTGATAAAAAGAGCATTTTAAAGCGAAATTCGTGTAAAGACTGTATACAAAAGAACACCGTCTAAGAATTTACACAGACCTAGGCCGCATTGAGGCAACATTGCGTATACTTGATGTAGTCTGAACACAAGCTGCAGTCAGCAGGATCAACATTTCATTCACGTGAAAAGCGAAACATAAAGAAAAACAGGCACACGTGACATAGATTGATTTCCATTTCCATTCACTTTCTCAATTCTATTTACTGATCGATGGGCGTTGTGTGTGGTTGTGGGCGTGGCGCGAAAGTGTGTGCACGGTGCTCGATAAGCTCGAATGGACGCATTAAATGCTCATTAGTTGGCACTTCGACGTGTTTCGTGCTTTTTACCCTCTTTTCACTCTCTCTTCTTCTCTATTATAGAAAGGCAAATTATCAGCTGTAATCAGAGAGCGGCAAACAAAGCCACAAAACGTGAAGGAGAAGAGGTGGGGGAAAGCAGACTGAAAGGAAATTTAGAGGCTGTCGGGAGAATGTCAATGCGAGTTAGAGCTGAAAAAAGGAAAACTTTTCAGAGATGAAGAAACCAAGGCAATCATTGCCACGCCCCATGTTTAGTTGGGTTTCGTGTCACAATTTTGTTTTGTTTTGTTTTGCTGTTTTTTTTATATTTCATGTTTTCTTTCATCACAGTGTGTGTTGGGTGTGTGTGTGTGTGTAAATATTTTGTTGTATTTTCATTTTGTTTGCTTTACGGGGCACTGCGCTGCGCGACGTTGCGGCTTATCACATAATTTGAATAAAGTAGCTGCAATCTTGTGTCAGTTTATCGCAAATTAGACTACAACAACACAACGCACAAAGATAAAAGCAACAACAAGAGGAAGAGCAACATCAACAGTGACAAGCGTCAGCGTCAGAGATGTTGTTGCTGTTTTGCTTTCTGTTACGAATAAGATTGAGACTGAGCTGTATCTAATTTGATTTGCCTTAAATGCCACGGCATCAACTTGAGAATTCTGTAAGCGAAAAGCCCTTGGGCAGCTTTTAGATAGTATTGTAGTAATTTCAACTGAGAAATTGTTTATATAATTTGGTTTACTTAAAGAATGCATGAATCATATTCCTTTCTCCATCATCAAACGTCAATCAGCAAATACAACATGACACTCGATTTTGTAACAGAAAAATACCTGATTTACATTTACGATGAAATAACCAAATAAATGCGATATATTGCGATATTTTGAAAACAATTCTATAGATTTGATGTGTTTATCTTGTTAAAAATACATACTCGTATATCTATCAACAGATCAGCATCTTGCGAAACTATTAGCTGACGTCTCTGTAGCTTTGAATACCTGTGCACCACAGGGCGTATACATTATTCAGTTGTAATGCGTCGCTTGGGCGGCATAAAAGGCTTAACTTCAGCCGTAAATTATGATTTTATGAGGCAAGCGAATAATAAAATTGACTTAATTATAGTTACAGTTATTAGCAACAGACAGCTGGATATACATACATACATCCATACATATATAGCTATCTGAGGTGCAAGTTTAATTGGCAATAATATCCAAAAATAAGCATATATATATGGAAATGTATTCCAAGTATTTGTCGCCAGGCAATTGATATTAATGCGAGTGCATAAACATTTTTCCGAGTTCATAAACATCCATTCGTAATTATTTTTCGGGACTGCTTTCGATGATGCTTTAAAACGAATAAAAATGCCTCACATTTCTGTTGCTGTTGTTATTGTGAATGTTGTTGTTGTTGTAGGAGGCACGTAAATTGTATCCGTGTCGTGTGAGTTGAAGTATCTACAGCAGCATGTTGTACGTACTATTAACGAGCGTGTTTTTATTTATTTACATTTTACTTTTTTCTGTTTTTTTATTTATATTTCTTATATATTTTATTTTTCTTCTGCTTTTCATGGATCTGTGCTCATTTTTTATGTCATCATTGGACCGCTAGTGAGTACAACAGCGTACATTGGCTTTTCTTGCCGCTTTCATGTTGAATGAATGTTTGTTTGTTTATTTGTTAGCATTTCTCGTCTTCGTACTCGCCTTCGCCTTCGTGTTCGTTTCTCTTCTTTTTTTTATTATTTGACTTGCGAAAGACGCTTTGAGGAATCGTTTGAGTATGTGAGTATGAAATGTATAAATATATGCATATGTATGGAGAATATGTGTGTGTTTATTGCATGTTCTCTTTTTATTTACATGTGAAATTAACATATTTCCTTGGAAATTTTCTACTCCTTGCGCTATGCGCTGTTAATAATTTTGAAAGCTGTTGCTGGCTGGCTATCTTACCTTTTTCTTCTCACTGGTGATGTTGATGTTGGTGTTGTTTTGTTTCTTGCTGGTACTTTTTAAATATTAATTGCTGTTTTTTTCCTAGCAAATAAAAGTTTAATTGCATGTCTTGATTCTTAGCATATTTTGCTGCGCAGTTCGGTTTTTGCAGACGATAAATGTTGCACAAGTCGTTTAGAAGTTGCATATAGTGTTTGGATTTCTTACAATTAGTATACGTAACAAACTTTTGTTTTTGTTGAAACATTAAACTTTAACATATTTACACACATACACAAACACACACACGCACCTTAAGCAACATTATTTTTTTATGGTTTTCTTTTATTACAAAAATATAATATGTCGCAATATTTTCCTTTGTGGTGTTTTATATTAACAATATTATTAAATTTTTTGTGCACATATTGGTAGACAGTTGTTGTTGCTGCTGTTTCTGTTGCTCCCTGCTTCTAAAGCTTTGCAAGCTCTTTTTCGCTTGCTAACACCGGCACTTCCACTGAAGAACTGAGGCGCTTTTGCAGTGTGCGCTCCTTTTTATACGCTTCCGCCACGCTCTCTCATCACGAAGCGAATTCGCTCTCGTCCGCGCTCTCTTTATTTCTATTTTGTTTGTGTGATTGGCATTTTAAGAGCGAGAGATTGTGTGAGAGACGCTGCACTGTTATCAGTGGTTTTTAGTCTTATGACGTCACTGCAATGCTCATTTGCCAAATTGCACGTGCTAAACAGTTTTCTTTTGTAGTATCCGTGTGTCTATATATGGGTATGGGTGTGTGCGTGTGTGTGTGTGTGTGTAAGCTGTAACCATAAATTAGCAGGCAACCTTTTGCGCCTCTGGCTCTGACTTGTAGTGCCTTGTTTATTTACAATATTTCTCTGCTTCCATCATGCTAACTCAGTCTCTCTTTTCTGCCTCTATCTCTGATATTTAACATTGCACGCTAAGCCGCAAGTCAAGTTGAGCTCATCCTATTGTTGTTGCTTGCCCTATTTTATGCTTTCTTTTCATACTTTCTGTATTTCTTTCATTCTGTAGCTCTATTGTTTCTGTGCTTTCTCTGCGCTTCGTTAACTTGTGCTTTTGCTGTTGATTTATCTTAAACGGCGCATTACTTGAACTTTGGCATTGTGCCTATGGAATGAGATATGAACAAATATTTGCATAAAACTTGTGCATCAAATATTTATTTAGATTGCATTTAAGATATTTTAAATAAATGAAACGTGTTACATATTTTTCAAAGGTAGCAGAAGGAAAACTAGTTTATCAGGCATCCTTGGATTAAATTTTTAAATACAGCTTTCTGTACATTTTTCTAAAATCTTCTTAGTGTCTCTTAAGTGAGAAACATTTTGAGTATAGAAAAAAATGTCAAATTCAAAAATATCCCTAAGCGTTTTTTTTTTTAATATGTTTAAGTGATAGCTAGAGGAGATTATCAAAATCTTAGCACACAGTTTAAACCGATTCCTTAGTTCCCTTTAAAGTTTAAATAAGATGAGCTTAAGGTCTTCACTTTTCTAATAAGTGCGAGTCAAATTTAAAACTCTAAATTCAATTCTAACTGGTATCTTCATAGTTTCTTTTGAATTGTGTTCAAAGTAATTAAATTGTATCAATATTAGGCAGTTATTTAATTAATGTACATATAATTCAATAATATTTACAAAAGTCAACTAAAAGGCAGAACAAAACTAATCGAATAATTTGCATTTAATAGCTGCTCAATTTGTGACAAATAAACCAGCTTACACTTATAACACAATAAAAGTTAGGTTTTGTTAAGCTAAAGAATATAAAAAGAGGAAGTGAAGAGGTACAAAGATGAGTGCTCAAGAGAAGCATATTACTGAAACCGAAAAATAAAATTAATGCCAAATTATATCAAATCTGAGACTCTTAAATTATATAAACACAAGAATTCTGAAAAAGAAAAAAAAAGTAAGCTAATAGGGACGGGAACAATGACAGCAGACAACGACGACGAGGTTACATTTCCTTACTCTAATCTCTAGAGAGCAAACAAATTCGCGTCATAAATTTGTGGGCCTTTTTTTTCTCGAACGCTTTACAACAGATTGTTACTTTACTTCAGTTGTGGCTGCTTCAGCTTCATCAACCTCACACATACACACACACACACGCACACAAAGCCTTACGCACACTCTTAGCCTTGGTTAACAAGAGGGTGAAGAAAGGGGATTTTATCATTGCCTACTTTTTAGGGAGTCGCCATGCTGTGCCAAAAATTCAGCAAGCCAGGATCGGAACGCAGTTCGCAGTGTTTCCGTTCTGTGTGCTGCTTTTTTGGCTTTATTTTTAGCAGCAGCATAATTTTTTATTGATTGGATTTCAGTGAAAATCACTTCCGGCAATAAATTTGTCATGTTGCTGGGCTAAATGGGAAATGCTACGCACTCGACAGACGCATTTCGATTCACATTTTGCCACAGAAAATAAAAATGAAGAAAAAACGGAACGGAACAAAACAAACTTTGTGTTTGATTTATTTTACATTTGTGTCAACGTCAATCGAGTTACATGTCCTGTAAGCCCCTTGGATTTGTTTACGTTGACTTGACTTTCGTTATGCTTTCAGACTAATAGCCAAGAGGCAGTGGAAATGGCTAAGAACGGTTTGAAACAATGTTTGCATAATACGATATTTGTCTACCCTTTATTTTGCGGTTGCCTTTAGGCCCAAACCAGAAGCAAATACAAATACAAATATAATGCACAATAAATTACAGAAAATTTGTCGAAAATGTGTTTGTTATTTTGTGTTGGCATTGTTATGGCGTGGCGGGGATGTAATTCAATACTTCAATCAAAAGAGCGCACTCGCATGAGGTTAATGTCCTGTCAGACAGTTACAACAGCTTCCAAGGCGACAATAAAAGCAAAATCAACAAGAGTCAAGAGCCAAAAGCCAACGCAAATGAAGAGCTTACTGAGGACGACCCACTCGAGGATACTACGAAACATTCAGCGCACTTTAAGATAAATATTTATTTACCCATGTGCCCAGCGGCAGCCCAAGAATCATGCCCAATGAAGCAGTAAAGGCCCATCATAACAAATGAGCAAGCGAACAAGTCAAATGATGAACACAGAAATACCCTGTGGGCGTTAAATATGAAATCGCTTCTTTTTTTATACACAGGAAAAACGACCAACCCAAATGGTGTCTACAGTTGAGTGATCTCCGACTATCCTAAATATATTTCACACTTAACTCACAACATATTTATTGATTATCGAGGTTCCTGAAAGAATATTGTAATTGAATCAAAAACCTGTGTTTTATTTTCCTTTTTGTTCTAAGTCATTGCTATTTGAATGACATATTGTCTTAATTTAACAAATATATACTGAGTAAAAACTTAGAAAATAAAACCTAGCTATGTGTATTCTGTTGCTAGTGTTATTAAATGAAAGTTGACTTTCATTCCCACACTATCCCGCAAGAGCGGTGTAATTTACAGGGTATTTCAACAGCTGCTCTTGGGCACACAGGAAGAAGGCATGTAACTCAACATATAGAGTATGAGACTTTAAGAGAGCAATGACGTCACAGTCAAAGAGAGTTAACTGCTTTACTGGCAGCCATTTTGTAATTGCGCTTGCGTTAACTTGGTCCACAAGGACTTGTGACTTCCGGCTAAGTGCGACCATATGACATCATTGAAAACAAACGTCGAGCTTTGGTAATGAAATTATGCGTTTGCTTCTATGGGCGCTGCACACTCATACACACACACACATATATACATACACACACACATACACCAGTTAAAAATATAAAGGGCAGGAGCTGTCGGTGTGAATAGTTTTTGGCTTCTGGCTTGGCGCCTTGACTCGCTGACGTCACTCCCATTTGTTCGATGGCTGTGCACTCGATTGTAAAATTGGCAAATAAATAGGATTTTATATTTAACGTTTCTGTTGCAGGCTCAGGAAGCCATAATATACACACGCCAATGATCATGATAATGACAATCATAATGATAATGCTTGCGATGATAATGATGGTACGTTGGGAGCTTAGGCAAAATGTCTATTAGAGGGCGAAGGTCACACCGACTGACACTTGACAGTCACCGAGTGGCTAATTGAATTGTCGGCACGTGCAAAAATTCAAATTCGTTGCCACCGAGTTGGCTAACAGCTGCATGGGCTTTTAATCATTTTATGAGCCGGGACTAAAATGGAAAAAATCACTTAGCCAAACACTCATAATTTTGCCCATTTATTTATATATTTTCATTTTCATTTATAGTCTTTTTTTTGTTTTGTTTTACGCGCTATTACGTGCATTTTATGCAGTTGCCTGCAGGATACTTATTGCATTTACCGCTCCCTTTAACCGTAATCATAATTAAATGACGTCAATGCTGCCACAAACACTTTGATGGTCGCGTCTGCTGGTCGTATTCCTTCTCCATCTTCATCAGTGTCTGTGTATACAGAGAGAAAATATATTCTTGATTTAAGTACGAATTACTTAAAATGAAAAACTTAAATCAATTATAAATAGTCTTATTATAAAAGAAAGTAATCTTGAATCAAGTAAAACTCCAGATTTACTAAAAAAAGGGCGATCATTCTATAAATAAGTTCGGAGCCAGGGCTCTAACCACACCAACGGCTAAATATTAAGCTATGAATGTTTCGTTCTTGAAATATATCCAAGATACTGCAGTGATTTCTGTCACATTGTCTGTCTTTGTCTGCTCGTTGAAATATAGGTATTTCAGAATACGAGACTCAGACTCAGCTCGTCGACCTTATCAAGAATATACATAGTACTTTATGGGGTCTGGGAGGTCTTGAAGGCGATCCACATTTCGTGGTAAAATTATAACAACCTCTGCAAGTGTATAATGTGAAACATTGTGCTCAAACTTAATTAAACGGCATTCTTGATTTTTTTCTCTGTGTATTGAGCGCATTTTACAGCATCCATTTTTTATGGCCGCGACTGTTTTGGTGGGGTAATTTGGCGAGACGGCTTGCCATTATTTTAAAGCATACTTTCAGGCGCCCTTTAAGATTGCAACCAGAGCACTATGGGGAACTTTTCCGATTTTTATCGCACTTTATTTATTTTTCAGAACATAAGATTGATGCATTTTTATTAAGATTACATCAATCTGTAATGCTCCATAACAGAATGTTATATTAAACAGTCGAATGCTAATGTTTCAACTGTTTAAGTTGCAAACGAATAGAACGTGCTGGCATTTTGTTACATTTTTCAACAAGTCTTAAACATTCGTACAAATTTTAATATGAATATAAATTGTGGTTGGTTTTATAACTTAAAAAAATAACAAGTCAATACTCCTTTATTTTGGTAGTAGAAGACAAATACAAAAAACTACCTGAAAAATCCAGAAAGCTCCCATAGTAGATTGCAACTAGACAGCAGCGAACTGCAGTAAATGTTTATTCCATTGACGCTTTTACGATTGTTAAACATACATACAAAAGTCGTAGAATCTCAAAGATACATAATCTTAAAAAAATGTATGTCAAAAAATTGATCTTTCTATAAGATAAGATTGCTAAACCAGTAAATTCCAATGGTATTCCCTCTTAGCACTACAAAGTAAATGTACGCACTGCGTGTATATACAAAAGAGTGCCTCAGAGACTAGAGTTTTTTCTTAAATGAAATGATATTATTTATTGAAAATCAGAAAATCGGATGGCGTTAATTAATTTCGAGTTTGTATAACATTTTATACTATTTACATATTAAAAAATGTGGACATCAAAAATTACTTATCCACAGGTAGAGCCTTGTAAAACGCATTAATACTAATAGTAATTAATTCTCTTAATTTGAATTAATATATCTAAAAACTGTAAGTATACATACCTGCGATCTTTTAATCATCAAAATCACGGTGCATTTTCTTATAAAAGTACGTACTTCTATGTGGTGAGAGGTCAACGGAAGAGTGCAGGTGAGGTAAAAGAAGTCACCTTTCCAGTTTATTCACCTTCAACTGACTGATTTTTTAAAGCACATTACTCTTATTTGTGATCTCTGGATGTGAACTGATAAAATGTATATAGAGGGTATTAATCCTTAGAGCAATATGTGCGCTAGTTTCGAATGGAAAATCAAAGGCTGACAAAAATCCTATTGGGAATTTCTGGATATGGACAATAAAAATTTAGAAAGTTTTAACCTGCATAGCGATATGAAAGCTAGTTTTAAACTCAAAACAATTCCTTTACAATCTTTGGTAAGAAACGAGAAAATGTATTTATGTAAAGAGGGTCATGGTAATTCACAGAGCGATATGTGAGCTAGTTTTAAGACGGCTAAATTTGACTGGAAAATAGCTGGCTGTCAGCACTGTTGTGGCGCCAGAGTCGGCAGCTTTTTCAGTGAGTTAACGGCTCGCATAGCGTGAGTCCCAATGGCTCTTGTCTTGCTCTTGTCTTTTGGTTTTATTCAGTTTCTTTCTGCCAGTCGTTCGCGTCGGTCGATCGGTTGCTGCGCGATCACGATCACGAACCCGAAGAAGACGAAGACGAAGACGCAGACGCAAGCGCATTCGCATTTCAAACGGGGCGAAATAAACGCAGTCGCATCAAAATCAAATTCAGCATCACCATCTTCGTGCTGCGGGAGCATTTAATCCAACAGTCCACGTTAATAAGGTGCATAACGACAGCAATGATATCAATAATTTAGTAATAATAGTATTGACTGTTTTGTCAACCAACCAAATATTTGTCAACGATAGAGAAAAATGCTAAAGAATAAGCAAAATATAAACACAATATTTAATATTCCCACTGACACAATTTCGTGAGCTCGGTGCAAAACTGTGGAAAACGTGTGTGGAAAAATGTGGAAAATATAAATGTGCATAAAATTGTTGGCGTGTCTTGCAGTTTTGCGGGCGAAAAAAGAAAAGCAACAGCAGCAAAAAGAAAACAAAGCCAAAGAGCAGCAGCAGAAATTGAAAACAAACAGAAAAGAAATTGCATAAGTTGATTTTGGCGCTGCTCTTTGCGCATCTTCATTTTTCCTTTTTTTTCTTCTTTAAGTTTCTGTTTCGGCTTGGGACTATGCAATATTTAGTTGGGCTTTTGTTGTGTTTCCAAATACATCAAAAACCAAATAACCAAAAAAAAAAACAAAAAACCAGTGAAACAACTGACAAACAAACAGAGAAAAAAGTATTTAAACATTTTTAATCAATTTCTTGTTTGATCATTTGACTTTTTAACAAGTTTTTTTTCATTTCTGTTTGCTGTTTTTTCTGATCTCAAAAAAAAATGTTTTTAATTATTATACTTTAGTTGATTAACAATTAACAGTTGAAATTAAAATTAAAGCTTGTGTGCTTGCTTTTTAGTTTGTTTTTTGTATTTGTATTTGTGTGCATTGCTGCAACCAGTGAGCTTTGTGCAACACCAAATTACCATTAACCGAATACCATATCAACGCATTTAATTTAATTGTAAAGGCTTGTTTTGTCTTTACAACAACAAAAAATGCAATTAAAATAATCTAATTACAGCACAAATAGGCAAATTAAACGTCACAATAAATAGATCCGATAAGACGAGGAATACCATTACTATTACTATTACTACTACTATTTAAACAGAACAATTGTCCTGTTCTGGACTTTAATGTGCTAAATTAAACAATTTGTCAGCTGTCCGCTAATTACACACATTCCGCAAATGCCAATATCGAGTGTAATATGGGCAGAAAAATAACTGAATATGATTAATGATCAGATTAATTTTAAAATTGTCAAATTGAGTGAGAGAGTTCATTAAACATTTCAGAAACATAGTTAGTCATTCCTATCGATGACATAATAACTATCCCCACATACGATTGATTATATTTCAAAAATTATTAACTAATTGCATTATGCATATAATTTGCCATAATACAACTAACAATACATAAATTCTAAGAAATTACCAAATAGAGTTATACTATCCCCTTTCCTCTTCCGTTCTTTGATTCCCTCCCATATGTGTGTATATGCAAATTGGATGTCAAAGAGAGTCCATAAATATTGAGTGCTATCTATCAGGTATTGGCCATATATGTTTTCGGTTTGACATTCTCTTCTTCGTACTCCTCGTTTTATTGCCAGAACACGAGCATTATAAATTTTTGGGTATAAAGATAAACACACAAAACTGTTATTTTATAACCTGTGCACTCACCCGTTATTCTCACTACTTGAGAGTATCATCAGAAACACATAACATTTATACTTTAGTTGTGCCAAATTAAGTGTGATGAGCGGCGTGGGTGTGGGTGTGGGCGTAGGGGCGTGGCACAATGAATACGACACGAGTTAATACCCAAAGCCAGAGCCAAAATGAAGCACACACATACATACAAATGTATGTTTAATTTAGACAATTTATCATTTTTATTTTTTTCTCACTTACATTTTTAAAGCATTTGTTTTACATGTGTTTAGCCATCGATAAACAATGTGAGTTTTCAGTGCTGTCAACATCTGTTGTGGGCGTTGACCTATAAAAATAAGCAGAGGATGCACTCAAGCATAATGAACAGACGGAGCAGCCCTCGCTATTTAGCTATGAATATTATTAATTTCAATGAAAATTTATATGTGACTAGTGTCTTTCAGTTTGCTACTTAATATACAGATATACTTTTGAAGCAACCCTCGCAAATGCATATGCATAAACAAAGCTAGATTCCAGAGAAAAGATACCACATCTGTGATCTATGTGCTGTCAACATGTGCTATAGACATTGACCGATAAAACAGGCCAAAATTAATCACAGATGGCATCAGGTTAACATGTAGAGCAGCCCTCGTATTTACATACATACATATGTATGTATACATAATAAAGTATGTCGGTATATATATTTTGAGAAATAGCATGATATAAGATGACAATAAAAAACAGACATTTCCAATGAAGACACTTAGCAAGGAGCCCTCGTTAATACAAACAATAATGTTTAATTTGTTGTGGGAGTTACCTGGTGAATCAATCATAAGATGAACTTATAAAGTTACCCTCTTGCATATTTACAATCATTCATTCATTCATTCATTCAGTGAGTGACAAACAATGTGAGATGTCAGACATGAGATTAAATACAAAATAAACAATAGTTGAACTTACGAAACCACCCTCGTTATATAATTTATTATATTTGGTCGAAATGCAATGCACATTTAACATTTACCACAATTGCTAATTGTGGTTGCAGTGGTTTTCTCTTCACCATTTGCAATCCTGAGTACGATGATTGCAATTTACATATGTATTTGTTAACGTGTTTCAATAAAATGTGTTAGCTTCAATGAACTGTTTGAAAACCGCATAATAAATTAATAATTAAATTAGAATTTTTATTTGGCATTTGTTGTAAGTATATTATTAATTGCATAATTCGGAAAGTTTCATTCGCAAATATTAAATGCAATATTTAAAGTTGACACTGTTGCTTGCTTGCTGGCATTGCCAATCATTGTATTCATTCATTAATTACTATTTTGAGTATTTTGAGTGTTTGTTTATTCGAACTGGTTGCCTCATTAATTTCACATTGGCACCCAAAGCCACAAAAGCCACAAAAGCAACACCCACAATTATTTGATTTCGATTCCACTTTAGCTTTAAATTATAGCATCTTACTATTTTTAGTCAATTGCTAGAGACGCGCCATATGGCGTAATCAGTTTTTATTTATTTTTTATTGTAGTTTTTAATCCGATTAATTTGCTCATTCAATGAGTTTTTTATATTGGAATTTTTGCAAACATCTTTAACAAATTATTCAAGAAATGCTTACGAATTCTTCAATATTTGTTGATATTTAAATAGTCTTTTTAGTTATGATTAATTTCTTTAATTCAGATATACAGTTTATATTGATATTCTACAGATTTCCACCTCTAATATTCGACAAGTTAAATTATTTATATAATTAGCTTAGACCTTTAATTTGCTTATTAAATTTGGGACAGTTTAAATTCTTCGCTAAACTTATTGTTGTTACTCTTCAAACAGACACATAGAAGAAGAATCAATTACTTTGTGGAATCGGAAGCGCCAAGTCATATAAATTTCCCACAGCGAGGCTATAAAAAAACAATTAATTAAACTAATATTCAACACTCGCAACATGAATATGAAAATTGTGAGATGGTCAAAATCAAATATAGGAAAGTCACGAGCAATTTTAAACCATTGTTCAGTGTATTGTGACGATATTCGATATTGAATGTTGGATTTTAGTGTTTGGCTGTTGGATTGTTCGATTTGTTTTTGCATTTGTTGCATGCTTTATTTGCATTTAAATAATATTATTTTTGTTTTTCATTTCACGGCGCATGGCTTTTGAATGGCACGCTGATTGGCACAGGGACCACATATGAATTTAACAATTTGTCAGCACGTGATAGGATCATAGATATTTGGTATAAAGAGTACGAGCGAATACGAGTAGACAGAGTTAAATTCAATTAATAATGAGTTTTATAGAGCTTTAGGCTCCGCTCTAATAAGTGAAAGGGTCGTCGAACCGGAATTGCCAAAAAATAAACCAAATAAATACAAAAATCATATAAATAAATGCTTAAAAAAAACACACACAAAAACGAAACAAACTCGGCAAAAGACTCTAGCAACAAAATAAAGCCAACAAGCTGATAAGCACAAAGAATCCAAACACGTTCCAAGACAAACCAAACAAAGTATTATAAATAAATATAAATATATACTGGTATATTTAATAGGTAGGTAGATAGATATGTATAAGTATGGAGACAATCACAAGTTAGAGCTTTGCTTAAGTGGCATTCAAATGCAATACAAAATGTAGATTTTAAAATTTAATTTCAAAACGAGGGCTGCCACAAAAGTGCATCAAAGAATTGTAGGAAAGATTTCTCAATCCCTAAAATTTTTCGCATACATCTTATTGGATTTTGTTAATGAATTGAATGACCAAACAAGTTATTCGTTTTACCTCTAATGACGTTGGATGATATATGTGCATATATGTATATATATATCGTCAGTTTCTTCTGTTTATTTTTGCTTCAGAGATCTTTCTAACTTGGCTAAGATTTTCGAGAACTTTGAGTAACTGGTTGATAAATGGTAGCTTTTATAGCATGTTCTGCGTCTTAAGCTATTTTTTAATTTTACGATCAGATCGTGGCACTTCTAAACGTGCTTTAAATTAAGACATTTATGCAATGGGGAGTTAAAAATTCTTGGTACTCATCCAAAACAAGAACCAAACATACGATAATAAATTAAGAATCGTGTCAAGTGATTAACTAAAAATTGCTAAATTTAATTTCAATACCTAAAACAAGTTTGTAGCGTTAAATGATAGTCATTAGGCATTTAAAAGCGTGTCGAAGTGCGGAGATCGAAGATCGCAGATCGCAGATCAATAGAGTTAAGTTCAATGCGAGAGCAGACAATTAAAATTAACATAAGTCAAGTTCAGAGGACCCCGATGACATCAATAAATATAGACTTTCAATTGATTTAAATAGGTTTTAATTGTTTGTCGCCGTTTAATCAATTGACAATCGGACAATGGGACTTATAGACTTGAACCAGAAACCCACTAATATGTGGTGTGCAGCTAATTTTCATCATAAAAAAAGCGAGGCAAACACTCAAATTGGCATGAAAAGCTTTAATAATAGCGCTAAATAGATAACAACGGCAATAAACCAGTTTCCAGTTTCAAGACATTAGCATGTTGACAACCAGAGACAAAAGATCATGTATGTGTTATTGTATGTGTGTGTGCAGTATCAACACACATCACATAATAAGAGACCACTCCATTCCCAAAAACAAAGGCACCAAAGTGTTGCATACAAATGTTGCAGACTTACTCACATTCATTTTTGGTATTGCATTGTTGCAGTAAATAAAGCTGGAAGATAAGGAAGCTCGACTAGCATAATACCTGTACCCTAAACAGCCCAGTAGCTAAAAGGTCAATCCATTTAGCTAACCACTTTGGATTGACACTGTTTTATATATCTGCCGGATATATACTTTCTTTTTCTGTCTCTTTCGGGTACCCGATATATATGATATACCCTATTTAAACAAATATATAACAGTAGTTGTTATTTCTCTCTCTCTCGCTCTGTTGCAATTTTCTGTTGTTTTTCACACACACACACACACACAAAATGTAAATTCAAAAACAATAGAAAATTTACACTAATTGGTAGCCGAATTTGATTGACTTTATCCGATATTTTGATTAGATGCATTGACTCGGAATTGGACTCCAATTTGGAGTGGCGCAAGTGCACAGATACAATTCACAAATACAGATACAGATATGCATATTATAATTAACATAGTATCGTATAAGTGTGTATGTTTAAGCATTTTCTTTGACCCAAAAACGCGGATGTCCGGCCGGCTTGGAGCTTGTTGCTGTCTACTGGCAATTACACAATTTCAATTCAAGTTCAGGCCCAACACAAAGGCACAACAAACGAAAAACAAAAAACAATAACAATAACAAGAAACAAGGCAATAAATTACACCTGTTGCTACTGAATCGCAACACTTGTTGCGACTACATTCAACACATAACTACAACTACAACAATCTGAGGTCTTTAATCTTGCGGCTACTGCTGGGGGTCTCTTTTGGGGTCTTTGGCTCCAGCTGGGTCTTTGAGTCATGAAATGAAATGAACCGAAAATCAAAATGAAATGTCAAATGTGATGTTGATGTGTTGATGTATGTAGTATGTGCTTAAATGTGAATGTTGATATGAATGTGCATATGAATGTGTATATTTGAATGTTTCTGATGCGTGAACTTCACATTTGGATCGGTTGTGACGTCGCGTTGTTGACTTTGCTACTGATATTGACCTTGGCTGTGAACGATATGAATACACAGTATGGACAGTATGGAGTATTTACTCAGACACATACACACACAGTATAAGTATATCTCTTCTTTTAATGAAGCTGCCTTCATTGTTTCTTATTTCTATCGCATCTTCTTCTTCTCTTCTGTTGCTTACACAATGATTCTAAGCTTTATTATTATTATTTTTAATCCACAATGTCAAGTGACTGCTCTACAAAAAGGGCGCCTCAATTGCCAAACGTTTCAAGTTCAAATTTCTCAATTTGTGTCTATAAATTATTTTTTCTTTTTTGTGGTAAGGTTATAAATAGATTTCTAGCCCATCTATACTTGAGTACATCTGCTCCAAATATAGATGGTCTAAACGAATAGCGAAACATTTGGAAAATTCAAATCAAAAGCAAAGACAAATGCCAACTGATTAATATCTCGTTCAATATAGCAAAGTTTAAGAAATTATTGCTAATTTTATTGGCCCTTATGGCATATTACAAGCTCGGTCATTAAATTATGATTTGTTTAGATGCTTGCTATTAAATTTGTAAATATGCATAAATTAGTTAGTCAACAGATTTGTGCTTAAAGTGAGCATTATAAAAAATAGCCGTAGTCAATTTGTGGCTGCCCACAACGGCAGCGTGTAAATAAGTTATAAAATTAAACGAGCTTTATTAAGTGCAGGTTATAAATATGGCCAACAGCCAGATAGACAGAGGCTGGGCCAGCGGGCTAACTGGCCAATATGCCAGCGGGCAATACCCAAACTGGTAGTCAATAAATCGCCCAAGCTGACGCCATGTTCGAAGTCAAAGATTATGTAAATGGCTTCGGGGGCAACATGGAAATTATCATAGAAGCTCATTCTGTATCTTCAATCTTCAATGTGCAGTTTTAAAAAGGGCTTCACATCGATTAGAACCGTTTTCTATTAGAGCCGGAAAATTATGCAAATCCAAAAGACAAAGTGGAACCTACCTTGCCCTTGACGAGGCAAACAAAACCCTCAGATTCTCTTATATAATTCTTTTATGTCTGTTTTGTATTTTCTGTAATGCCTTCGAGTTCATCGAGAGATTGTTATGTTCGAAGAATGGATGCTACCAATTCCAAATGCCAATTAACCTTGTGGTCATTGCTGCTGTCCATCAATAACACTCTGAAAGGCAGAAGCATTCGCCTAAAAATAAACATATAACATACATATTCATATGAATTCATATGCTTTGCAGCTGTGTATGATTTTAATTGCAAGTAAACTAATTAGTTAATCCTCCTATCAACAACATTAACATGGAAAATACCATTCGACTTTCAAATTATTCTGAAAACATGTTGATAATCTTATTTTGCAAATATTTCCCTGAAAAATATCTCATTTCAAAGTGCAATGCGATTAAATGAAAACATGCAAAGAATTTCTAAAGAAATTTTTGCATTTGAATAACAATTTTATTCCTTTTTTTATGCTGTGTTATAAAATAAGTGTACTATAAAAAACTGGACATAGTATGAACGAAAATGAGTTTCGTATTCATAAAAAAATTTCTGTTCTTCTTTAGCCAAATGGAAAAAAAGTGCCGCTTAGCGACATATGTCGAGATGCAGATATATATTTAAATGTAGATATGGATATTTATATTTTTAACTAAATATTCATACACAAAAAGGCAATCTAGATTTGTTTACCTACTTCAAAAATTATGACAACCATAATGTTAATAAATATTTATAGATACATTTAAATTTTTCTCATTACTTGAAGTAAAATCTAAATAGATAATGCACATTTGAAATTTTAACAAATTCTGTTATTTATTTAATCCAAATTCTATCCTATTGCTACAATAATGTAAAGGTTGACAAATTATTATGTTAGTCACTAACTTATACATTATCTTATGTTTATCATATCCCTTGGGCACATTCAAATTCTACAGGGTATATAAATGGTCAGGAAATTCGAGATTTTACACTATATGATATAGCTGCTGTCCAAGTGGCACTGAAGTGCATGGAGGATATGAATGTTTTTCCTTCTTCCTCACTTGCTACTGTTTGTATCTTGTTTTTAGCTTATACGAGAGTACTTGCCACATGCTCGTAGTTGTGCTGCAAGCCTGCCGACAAGTGCCACTTGCCCCTAGTTGCTTTGCTTATGCTTTTAAGTGTTTGTTGTCTGGCCAGTGGCCACAAATTGTCTACTGCTCGAAATTGTCTATGCTTGCACCGAGCACAGACTGTCAAAATCTGTGCCATGCAGCACAAAAAATCTGAGTAGTTGTTGCACATGTACGTGCCACAGTACAAGTTGTGTTCGAGCTCACTGCAAAGAGATTAAAAGTTTATTATGGACAACATCTACAGAATGGAAAAGGGAAAATCTTTTGCAGTTGGAAAATGCTCGCAATGAAATGGAAAAACGCTTTTCACGTTCAACTCAAAGCCAAAGCTGCAATTAGTTGGGAGGGAGGAAAAAAGAGAAAAAGAGTATATAGTACAGTAAACGCAGCAAATCACATTAACCCACTGAGTTTTTATCATACACAACCACACACACACGCACACTCAGAGCAGCTAAAATAATATGGCATTAGCTAAGTTCAGTCGCATTAATTGCAAAATTCAAACGTCGCTGTTGCCGCTGCTGACTTTGTCGCAATAATCGTTGCAAAATGAGTCTCTTTGAGTCTTGGCTTAGGCCAACTACTAATTAAAGGTTTTGTGCGCACTAATTGCGGCCACTGGGCCCAACCAACGTTGTGAACACCTCAATGACAGACAGATTCCGCCACATGTGGTTGCCACCATTTGCTGCCGCCACATGCTGCTGTTGTGGGCGCAACGAGCCGTAAACTTGCCACCAATTCTCACTTCATCACCCCAAAATGCTCACTCCAGGCTCACAAAAACAAAAAAAAAAGAAAAATAGTTAAAACATAACAAATGAAGGCGTTTGGACATTTAACAGCTGCACTTTGGGTTAAATTAAAAATAAGTACTTATAATATATAATCTGGTCATAAACCAATCCGTGATTCATTTCAAACACAAATGCCCAAAAGATACTTGCATAATCGGCTGGCTTTTTTCAATTTTTAAATTTTTCTTCTCTCTTTTTTTACGATATTTTTGACCTTTTCTGTTGACCGTTGGGCTTGCGGTTGCCGGCAATATTGCATCTTCAGAAATTGCAGCAACAACGGCAACAACATCTTGCCACTTAGTTAAATGGCTTATTGTCTTTAAGTTTGCCGCCTTTTGCGGCGGCTTGTCTAACAGTGACATGTGGCTAAGACACAGTGGTACAATTACATAATCAAATTTATTAACTATTGCACTTAGCTTAGAAATATAGCTCGATTATTTTGAAGAGATATGATCTTCTGTTGAATAAGGCAAACTTTAAAAACGTTTCTTTACATTCAAGCGCTACTTTGCACCACTGTGCGTTCCAGGGGAAGGCGTTGCTTTTTTAGTTTTTTTGCGGTAAAACTTAAGCATTGGTTTTGTTCGCGACAGGCTTTTCGCAATATGCACAGTGTTACATGAATATATGTATATAAATATACTTATATGTATATCTATTGTGGTGCTTGTTGTTGCTGTATTTTATGTAGATTGCGTTTTGCTTGCCTTTGTTGTTGTTGTAGTTGCCCCGTTGCTGATGTGAATGTTATGTTGATCGACAGCAAAGTTTGTCGCCCAAGTCTTTTGTTTTAGGCCGACGCCTGCTGCCTACCTGTCGCATTAATGCCGACAAAATCGATAAATTCAATGCATGTCAAATAAAAGTCAAGGTAGTTAAAAGAAACAGAAGAGATAGACGAAGAGGTAAACAAAGAGGTAGACAAAGAGGCAGACTCATTGAGAGACGCCACATGGCAACCGCATTCGATGAATTGATCATTTTGCACGCTTCTTACTTATTTATTATAGGGGCAGAGCACAGTGTGACGTCTACCTCAACAGCTCAACAGTTGACTGATGTCTCTGTTTGTCCAGCAATTGACTCATCAAACTAAATATCAAAAGCACCCGCAGGCGAGCTGGCAACAAAAGTCTGAACTACGATATAAATAAATACCTCACGTCTCGATAGACCCCATAGTTCTGTATATTTGAAGTGGCTGCCAGAGCAATTTGAGTGTTTGCTCATCATAATGAAGATCATGATGATTATGATGATGGAAATAAAACCAAAATTTATTTTCATATTTCAGTACTAAAGATATAACTCAAACGCATGACACTACAATTTCATCACATTTGTTTGCCAGCCATTAATAACAATTTATATATGCATATAATACACACATATTTTGTATGAACATATATGTTTTTTATTTAATATTGTTGAATATTTTGCTTGGTTTTGCAAATTTCTGCAATATTGGCATATTTTTTAGCTGCTTTTGTAGGGCCAAAACGATGATTTAAAGAACTATGCCAACTAAGTTCCACAACTAAGACAGAAATGCGTAACACTGTTAGTGTTACCAAAATAGCTTTTATCCCGTCAAATCCGGACTTATTTTACAGTGTAACTGTAGTAATAAATCTAAGATAGCCGGCTGAGGAAATTCTGGCATTTATAAACAGTTTTTGACTTTTTTTTAAGTTTTAAA
This sequence comes from Drosophila putrida, assembly GCA_037043535.1. Lineage (NCBI taxonomy): Eukaryota > Metazoa > Arthropoda > Insecta > Diptera > Drosophilidae > Drosophila > Drosophila putrida. Next base: position 4,541,063 of record JBAMBI010000160.1, on the reverse strand, counting down.
AACTATATGAAAAATTTTCAGGTAGAACGTGAATTTGTATACTTAGATTTGACCGTAGATTTTTGTGACGAATTTTAAGAGGAGATTGAATGAAAGCATTTTAGTAAACGAAAAAAAGAACGTATGCTTTTTTAACAATTTTTTATTAAGCTGTTTTCATTACTTTTATCCACCAAAAAGAGCTTTTTATGCTTCTTTTAAAATGGCCCACTAAGCATTGGACAAAGAGTGTGCCATCATTAAGGGCCAAATGAAGATTGATGGGACAGTTCAAGTCCAAGTTGATGTCCAACAACGAGTACAGTTCACATTGAACCATTGACTCAATGCTCCAATTTGTTGCAGCTTTTCACGCTGTCTTGCGACGCCAACGGAAACCAGCAAAGCGTCTGAAGTTGTTCAAGTGCCGGCAACTGTTTTTGCATGTTCTTCATATACCCTGTAAACGTTGAGGGCGTTGAGAGAGTCTTTAAAAAAATGCATTAAGCTACGGTGGAGCAAGCTCGACAGTCGGAGACCCTGTACTTTTTGAGTGCAAAGCGGTCCCTACAGATTGTTTCAGTTTCCAAAATTCCCTAAGATGGCACCACTAAGGAGATATCAGTTGATTTTTCCCGTAACATTGTTAGTTGAATAACTTCCGCGTTTATCTTCCGATTTGAATGAAATTTGCAGGATAGGTTCGGACCATAGTCTGTATAATACATACTAAAAATCAAGGCAACAAAGGTGCTCTTGTATTTTTATGGAGTCTGCCCGCTTCCTTCTGCCTGTTACGCACATTTGCACAAACGTAATAGACCAATTTGTACTTTTTTAAAGTACAGGGTCTAAAAATGGACCAGAATAAAAGGCAACTTTTACACTTACAATCAGTTGATTAGATTTAGATTTAGATTAGTTTATTTATTGTGGAACAGGTTTATTTTAAAGTAGCCGAACTTTCTACAGGATACCTTGCTGTCGAGCACGTTTTTCCAGTTGTTTTGTTTATTTCTTATGTAGTTGCTTTTCTTGTTTTTGCCAAAAGCTGTCAACACATTCGAAGAGACAACAACGAGCTGTAACTTTGAGTTGTCACAACTTGGAAAGAGAACTAGAAAAACTTTACGAGTTTCCATCATTTGTTGACCATGGCATAAATGTGCATCGTTCGATGATTAATTTACACTCATTATTATTAATATTATTTAGCATTCTCAACAGCTGACACAGAAAGCAACCAAATGAGGCACGTTTCGATGACTGGCCACTAATTATAAAGGTACAAGAATTCCGCTTAACTAAAGAAGCTTGAGGTTCAATTTTGGTAATGCAAGACATTTGTTGTTGTACTTTTAACTTGGCGTAACAAGAAACAGGTTTCCACCTACAAGACTGTGTGAAGTATGCACGTCTCATCAATGGCAACATTTTCTTGCACTGTCTCCCCTTTTCTCCCCCCCCCCCCCCCCCAACACCTTCAGGCTGCTGACAAATGATGAAGCTGTCAGCATACTGTCTGTATTACGTAGCCCCAACCCCTTTCCCTACCCCATCTCTATACTTAACTGTCTATCAGATAAATACATATACAGCCGTTGGCCCAGAGAGTGATTGAGAGGAAGAGCGAGAGGGGGCAGGGAGTTGTCAGGTAGGCTTTTACATAAATCGCTAGCCACTTGTTTAGTGAATTTTCAATTTTCGAATTATGTACCGAAATGACTATGGAAGATGGACTATGAAGAGATGTTTGAAATGTGCATGCTCATCATGGGTCAGTTATCAGTTAAACAATTTTGCAAAACCGCGGAACATTTTGGCCATAAATTATGGTTAGGAGGACGCGGACATGGACGTGGATGTGGACGTGGCTTGCATTATGCAATCTGAACCTTTTTCGGGGCCATTTGCATTGCGTTGCCAACAGACTAATTAATGCAACAGCATGCACAAACACTTTTGACTTACGATTATACTCCATGCTATAATACGTACAGTTTGTAACAAAAGCTGGCTGCTGCACCGCTAACAATATTTAACGACTTAAATATTATTTTGGAAAACCAACAGCTATTTATTATTTGGTAGAATTCTGTTTTAGTTCCGAACTGCATCAGTGAGCTTGTTGACTTGATCCTAAACGAAACTGAAGAGAACAGAACTTCAATGTTGCCAATTTAGCTATTTCATAGCTAGTTCTGGCTATTTTAAACTTTAATTGATATACAAATTTGAATACTGCTACTAATCGAAAAATTGGACTAATTAAATATACATATACTTATATAATATACTTCCAGACCAAATCTTTACCACACTTAAAACTTGCAGACTTTGGCAAAACTAAATTAATTTTCATGCGGAATGTCATTTGTATCAAAATATGATTTATTGTTTAATTCTGCATAAAAATTTTTCAATAATCTATTTATCTCAACACTATTTGAAATACATTTAAGAGTCCCAATTTAAATAAAAAATAAATATTTATTTGTTTAAATCCGTTTTTTTCTTTCATAAATTTTCAAAGGGGACTCTTTGATTGAGTGTTAAACAGAACAACAGCTATTTTTTCTCCAAAAATGTGTCGTCAGTAAACTGAACCAAGCTTAAACGAGCTGCTAAACTAAACTAAACAGTTCCATTCACCAATCACTTAACTAAAATTGATGTGAATTATATGTTTGCAGTCACAATTGCATTCAAATAAACACAGAATATAAAACGCAGTCACATTTTTATTTTAATGAAAAGGATAAAAGAAAATGGGACTCGTTCAATTGAACTAAAACTTATAAGAATTAAAATGTCTTCAGCTACAAGTGCTTTTGCGATTGCAGTTAAATAAATGCAGTAAATAAAATGCAGTCACATTCCGATTTCAACATAAAATAAAATTCAAGTCCTTGTATTGATCTAAAACTGCGCTTGCTGTTAAATAAATGCAGTCAAAAATGTATCAAAATAAAAAGAATACTTCGTTATGCAAATATCCTGTATCTTCAATAAATTTTAGAAAATAGAATGGATAGTTCTCTATTCATTTGTTTTAAATGTGCAATAAATATGTCGCTCATTTACTTCTAGTAAATGTAACTATATTCTTTAGTAAAGTAACTATATTCTTTTTAGTATTAATAATTTGCATATTACCTATTTTAATTGCAGTTAGCAATCAAGACTGAGCCTGAGCAGCCGTTACTAAATTGTGAGCTGGATGAGGTTGCGTGGGCGTTGAACCATGCCCATTTGCAAAAGTTCGCCTTCAACGGCAACGAGCAAGAAAACAGCAACGGATATATCCGCGGATCATGTGACGGAGGCAGCACAGGTGAAGCGCACACGGGAACAGGCCTACTTCAATTCCTATGACTTTGATGCAATCGAAGTGTTGCCCTACGACGAGGATGACGATGAGGCAGTGCCTCACAGTCGCGGCAGCAGCGGACGCTATTCGGTGGCCAATGGCAGCAACAGTAGCAACAGCAATGCGGCAGCAGTCACAAAGTTTGCCTATCTGCAACGACTAGGGGCATTCTTTGGTCATAAATCAGTGACGGATGGAGCAACTGTATTGACAACAGCTGAGGGACATGAAAAGGTCGGAGGTTCAGCTGCTGCTGCTGCTGCTGGTGCGGTAGCTGATGCTGTTGTTTCTGTGGGGCAGAATAATGACAACTTTTTGTTGCCTCGCGCCATACTGAAGTATCAATATCAGAGGTGAGTGTTGCACATTCGCTGAACATTGTTTTACCTTCGAATTGACGACAGGCGGGTTGGACAATTAGCGTCAAATGTGCTGCATAATGCTGCAACATGAAGCAGCAATCCAGCAACAAGCACGCGGCAATCATCAACCAGTTGCGATGACCTTCGTCGATGGCATTGAATAGGGAACAGTATAAAAAGAAAAACCAACAAACGAACAGCAACAACAGCCGTTTGCTATGATCATAACTGCAATTTAATTTCGACCGTGTCTTTACTCAACCTAACTCGATCCCTATTCAGATTTAAGTTCATGCAACGCCGCTCTTCGCTTGTTTTTCCATGGCAATTAGTAGGGCATTAGACTGATTGATATCTGGACCGAAATGCTTTTAAAAAGATCTATAATCTTTTGGCTATAATTATAATTGGTCAACAAAAATTGCGTGTCTGTGCCACATGTGTGTCTGTGTGTGTGTGTGTGTGCCTCATTGTGCTGTCAATCGGGCACATCAAATGAATGCAACTGCCACATGCCACTTGACTGCAGCTGCAACAGCAACTGCAGCTTAAGTTTTGTCTTGTTGCAGCTATGTAAATTATGGCACTGCTGCAATCGCGAGTCGAGTCGCAACGCGAAGTTCAAGTTGCAAGAGGCAAGTGGCAAGTTGCCGAAGCAATGCGGTTTTTGGCGCCTGTCGTCAGCCTTCACCTCTTTTCAGCATCAGCAGCAGCAGAAGCCACTTGACTTGCCAAACACTTGATGCCGGTCAACAACAACAGCAACAACAGCAACATCAGCAACAACAACAACAACAATAAAAGCAACTGCAACTGCAACTACAGCCAGCTGCAACAATTACGTTTATTAATTGAAATTAAAGAAGCCACATATGCGCTTGCTCCTCCGCTGGAGGTCACAGCCAGTTTTGGTTTGAAATTATTGATACTCACTCAAATACATGCACATATACACATACATACATACATACGTGTGCATATGCAATGCATACATGAAGAGTGTAGAAGTGAAAACGAGACGACGGCAGCTTAAACATTTACATGTGTGCCACCATCAAATCGTGCAATTTATTTCAAATGATTATTTTGTATTAATCGACAAATATTTACCGGCATTTCATTTGAGGCTCTTTACCAATTTTAGTCACATTCATTCACTGCTATTCAGACAATTCACAGATAAGCCCAATTTAAGTTAAGTGGCAATATGCTGTCAGGGCAATGCCAAATTCCAGATACGATAACTGATTTTGAATGCATTCCACAGGCTTGTGGATCACGAATCGTATTCGCATTCAATTTCGCATACACAAATCCTTCCATTTAATGCCAACGCAAGGTCAAAGCCACCACTACTACTACTAAAATTTCTACAACGGCAACTATAACTACTACTGATATTTCTCCTACCACAACTGCTACTGATTTTACTACCACCAATACCGATACTTATAATACTTTCTAGTACTATTTAAATATGCAAGTAATACCTTTCTTTGGGCTTGAAGAGTGGCATTACCTTTAAAAACTACTACTTTACATTTTCTACGACTATTACTACTTTTCCTACTCCTAGTACTACTATTTATACAACACTACTTTTCTACTATGTCTTCGATACGAACTGAATCTTCGAGTTATTTCCGTTATTACTACTATTTTTAGCACCAATCTCATTGCGACATGTTTAATTGCTTCATTTACAGTTTTTATTAATAATTTTAATAAAAAGTAAGAACCTCTTAACGAGGTAAGAGAATATTGCCGAACGCTTGACAAACTCCACACTTACTATCAAAAATAAATGAGTTGTTTGGATTTCCGCACAAAGGAAAAAAGCGCCTAGTGAAAGTGTACTCTTTTTCATTTAAGAATTTCTACTACTAGTATAAATTGTATTAATACTAATACTACTATTCTTATTACTACTACTTCTGCTATTGCACTTTTGTAGAGACTTGTTTATTTTTATATCCATCACTTCCCTTTTGCAAACAAGACATTGAGCGACCACGCATGTTAAACACTGAATTGTATTAAGGAAAAGGTATTCGGCTTAATGTTAAAGAAAACTTGTATGAGAACACGTATGTGCTACTAATGTGTGTATTCAGGTGTCGGATCGTATCAACGAATCTACCGAGAAGGTCGATCAAGCAATGCAAATTTTTTTATTATATGTTACTTGTACTCATATTGTAGTTGTTAGAAGTACAAGTAGCAAATATTAAGCTGATGGATGCAGTTTAATCGACGGTCAATTTGGCTATTATTACCGCTATTAAGTAGTTTGGGTCGATCGTCAAAATTTGTATTCAATATTGTAGCCAAGTTTATGCCAGCTATGCCAGGGCCAATGTCTTGACTTAGCCATCTATCTGCCAATAACAACTTATTAAGTATTTCTGGCTAAGCGTGTGCGAATAATCGCAACAATGTAAATGTGATTAGTTTGATTGATTTGCTGCCTATTACTTATGCTTATAACTACTATCTTTATTTACTTTTGCTTGGTTAGTTTTAGTTAGCTAGTTAGAGAGAAGGACGTTGGGTAATTTTAAATTTTTAGTTGTTAGTTAGCTGAAAAACTGAACCAATGCTGTTGGACCAAACTCTAATTTGTTGTGGCAGTCGAAGTCAACAATAATTAGCGGACACACACAGTTTAAGCATTTTTTTTTTATATTTTTCATTATTTAGTATCTAGTAACTGAGCTAACGGCCCATGTTCCGACATGCAAACGAGGCTGAACATTTTAATTAACACAGCTCACAAATAAATACGCAAATCTATTGCAAAATATTTCATGCCTCAAGCCGCGATGGAACGTTAACCTTGTCGATTACATATTGAGCCCAAAAAAAAAACTAAAACTAAATGAATAAAAAAAATAAGAAAAGCAACTGAAAAACATTCAACAAACCAAACTAAACGCATCGATAAACAAGCTGGTCTTAATAACCATAGCATACGAGAATAGCCTCCATACTTCACACCCCACTCCAATAAAAAAACAAAACCAAAACCAAACCCGAGCCCAAACCCAAGTCCAAGTCCATACTCCAAAAAAACAGAAAAAGAAAAAAACTGGTGGCAACTTATCAATTTTGTTGCATTACGCACAAAGCTACAATATATGTACAAGTAAAAATGGCAACGCACCACCAAAACCGTTATTACGCAATTTTCCAATTTGAATTTATAACGTGCCGCCGCTCAAATGTTGCATCTGACCCAATGCCCCAAGTTAGAGAGCGAGGCGGACTCTTTAAGTAATGTTAAAATAGCAGTGCCTTTGGTTCTAAATTTATAGCAACTTTTTCAACTACACAGTATATACATATGCAGGAAAATATAATAGTATCATTGGAAAACCTAAAGATAGAAAGACTAGCTTATTTTGAGATGAATTTTTCTTTAACACTTTGTTAACCAAGTTGACAACTTTTTAAGTTGGTAGAATATGGTGTTTTCAATTGCAATGTTCTGATCTGCATAGCTTAAAAGTTGATAAAAATTTAAACAAATTATTTATTTTGAAAAGAAATTAACTTAACAAACTCTTGAGAAAAAATAACCCAAAACTAAGATTACTATAATCTAGATAAAAGTTAATTTTAATCAAGTATTTTCTTAAAAGAGAAGTATTTCCACCAAAAAGAAAAAAGAACTAAAAGAATTTAAATAAAATTGTATTCTTTTACTTAAGATAATAAACTTGACATGATAAATATTATGGGATTCTTCAACTCTTAACTCAAAGGTTAATCAATAACTTAATCATTAATAATCAACCAAATACCAACAGCTTTCATTGCACTTCGACTTTACCAACGGTTCAATCAGTATAAACTGCAAACTGAAAATATTGCCAAAAAAAAGAGAAATAAATTTAAAAAAATATACAGAAAAAAAACAAATTGCAACAGTTACTCAAGCTGAAATCCTGTTTAGAACGAGTTTCTTTTTGGTTCGGAATTGAATTTTGATGTTGCATGGCAAATGTTTTTAGTTTTTATTTTCGGTTGCAGTTTCGGTTTCAGCACTTAAAAGTCCGTTAAAAAGTAAATATTTCATACAATGTAAATTCGAGCAACCTCTTTTCAGCGAGAATTCCAGATTAATGAGCTATTAAATAAGTTGAGCTGAGCTGTGCGGAAAATTTATTGAATTGACAGCTTGCAACCGTTGGAGGCATACTTATTTTTGCAGTGTGGATTGTGGAGCTAAAAATAAGCGTTGTCATGAAAAACTACTAACCCACATCACGAAGTCATAGAGATGGCTATCCAGTTTTGTTTTCGGTTTTCGGTGGCCAGAAACCACTTTCATTGCAATGCGGCTAGCTTTAAGTTTCCCTTTCAGCAGATACGCTTTTCCATGATTTTTCATACTCTTTGTTAATTTACTTGTTTTGTTTCTCTCTTGTGCAGTGTTGGCGGCCATGTGGCGACTTCAATGCCATTGACAGCGTCGCTCTCGAATGGTCTTGAGTGCCAGACGAGCACATCTATGGTCAGAGCGAATGAAATCAAACCTGCGGCAGTTGCAAGTGTCGTCAGTGCAACAACAGCACGAAACAAGAAACGCTCCATTGCATCCAATGCCAGCAGCACACATACCACAGACTCTGGCCTGGGCAATATTAACATCAACACTACTACAGCAACAGCAACATCAATAGGAGCAACATCAACAGCAGCAATTGCTGCTGCAGCAGCAGCAACAACATCAACTCGTGCTGGCAGCGGCTCACACTATTCCACCGATAAAAGCGGCTCGTCCGGTTACTACAGCTCACACGTATGCTCCACATACTCACTGGACGAGCACATCTATTGCGAACCGGTCATAGATATCCTAGAAAAGGTGAGCGACAAAGAAAAGAGCAACAAAATACTGGCCAAACAGCGGCCACAATTGCAGTTGCCATCGAAAGTGACTGGCAATGGAGAAGCTCATTCGATTAGTCAGCATTTGGACATGCAAGATGCGGCTACTGATGCTGTCCAGGCATTGGCCACAGCTGACAGCACAACAGTCAATGGGGCAACAGTCACAAAAAACAATAGTCAGGAGCAGAAGTTGCCGCACTACAGCGACAAGTTGCGCATTCTGGAAACCAGCATTGAAAATTTGGATCGTCATTTAAAGACATTTCCCTGTCTGTATACCCAGCAGCACATAGTGTCTTTTATGCAACAGGATAATAACACAAAAGTGACACAGGATCGTTCAATGCCAACAGCAACATCACATTTGGATATTGGCGAAAAGCTGCGCGCCTACAATCAGTTGCCGACCATCATTGAGGGTTTTGATACACAACGACAGCAGCGGCAGCAGCAGCAGCAGCAGCAAATCGAGCAAATTGATGACTCATTGCTTGACATTGACTTGGATGCATTTCTGTTGCAGCCTAAGCAGCAGCAGCAGCAACGAATGCAGCAGCAACAACAGAAACAGCAACAACGACAACAAATGTTTGCAGGCATTGACAATCCGAGTTTCCTGAGCGATGAGCAGCTCGAGGAGAATAATTACAAGTGTGCCAAATACATTAACTCCTGCCCCGAGAATGCCTATCGTGTGGACAATGAATCCTCAGCCAACGTAGCTTCAAACTCATCCTACGCCAAACGCTATGAGGACCAGCTTCATTTCCAGAACACACGCGAGCTGCTCGAGGATGTGAGGGATAAGATACGCTTACTACAGCCCACGCCCACCACTGACATACCACAGGAACTGGAGGGAATGATTCAAACGCTTAAGGATGAGCTGGAATCCTATTTGCAGCGAATGAATCAACACAGCGAACTGGAGCTGAGACAACTGTGTAGCGGCCTAGGACGCCAACAACATGTGGTCCGACTCCAAAATGCCTTTGAGCGGCGACGTAGCTATGCCGGAGATGTTCAACTAAATGCCTATGAGTCTGTGCGGGATGGAGTTCTCATTTCCGCCAATGGACAACCCCTCAGTGTACGTGAACAGATCATGACCATACGTTGTGCTAGCGATCCCAACTTTAAAATGAAGCGCAAATCCATCACCGAGGTATTTCCTGTCGCCGAGTGCTATATTGAATCTGCCGAGCCATCTTGCAGTGCCACGCCCACGCTGACACTGACAACAACGCCCACTCCCACTCCAACGCCCACACCCCCATCATCGCTGGAATTGAAGACAACCACCACAATGGTGACCCAAATGCAACGCAATCTCAACTTTCACCGGCCCGTCTTGGGTCCGGAGAACTCAGGATCACGGCTGAGCAATGGCGCCGTTGACGATAAAGTGGACAGCATTGCGGAGTGGCATAGGAAAAAGCCGAGCATCTGGGAGATGTACTATGGCACCAATCGACTGCATCAATCATTGCTGGGCAAGCAGCGACATGGAAGCGAATTGGTCATCAGCAGCGCCCACCCGACGCTATCATATGTGAGTACAGGGGAGGCCAATGGCTAAGAAAGGGATGGGAATAGATTGAATAAGAGAGAGTCGTTTGAAAGGATTGTGCTGAATAGAAAACTGACTGGGTGACTAATTGAATGCTAAGTTGAATGCTAAAATTACAAATGAAGAATAAATTCTGTACATATTTTTGTCAAGCAACATCCGTGCAAGTGCATAACGAGGCGTATGAGTAATAAATAGAATGACTGCAGATGCTATATATTCTTATTTATTGAACTATATATATGGGTAAAAGAAATCCATTACCAACTGAGATTTTGATTTGTATTTAATAAATACAAAACAATTTATTTATCACGAGTTACAATCAGGGAAGATAAAAAAATGTGAAAATTATATACTATTGTATTAATGCTGTGCATTCTTTTATATTAGAAAGTCAATTGACAATTCTGCTATAACTGCCATTGGATTGTATGCCTTGACTACTTAATGTATAGAAAACTCGAGAGCATAAATTCTTGGACCACTGAGTGCATTTTTAGCAAGGTATATTCATACGTTATATAGGGAAAGGAATAATGTCTTTTAAACATTATGATAAAAGAAAATTCTAAAACTGCAATCTAAATTATCTTAACTGCCCATTCCTCTAGGCGTATGATTAATATCTGCAGCTAATTGCAAGACTCTAAGCAATTGCTCGAGGTAAAAACAATTAATTAATCGTTTTCCATGGGTCACACACTAAATACAGTGGCAATTTAAGCTTATCAATAGTTGCTGCATTTTTCAGAGGCGTTATTCGTGAATCAACGATCGAGTCTGCATGGTTGACTCATTAATTTGCCAATGTAAATGGCATCGATTTTCTGTTCGAGTCGCGTTCTGTTCGTTCGTGCAACCTTTTATTAATTTTATCCTTGGCCGCAATGTGACCAATTTTGGTAGTAGCTATGTTGCAGCTACTTGTTGGCTGCAACCGTGTCGTCGTGAGTGCCGTTGACACCCGCACAACATCAGCAATAATATCAGAAACAGCAGCAACATCAGCGGATGCGTCGACATCGCCATCACCGGACGTCATCAGCATTGACGCCATCATTATTATTATTATTGTTAAGCATTGCACACACACACAGTATACTATATGCTGATGGTTGTTTTATTATGCAGCAGACGACTCGCGATATTATCGCTGTCATGGCCGATGTTCGATTTGGTAACAGACTCGAGTCATATATAATATTATTGGCATTATGATAAATGATGTGCGTGCCACAGAGGCGGCTACTGTTCAGATAGACAGATAATATGAGAACTGAATTCTAAGGAATCATACTTATTGTTAGTTACATCTAATGATTGTCAATCTACCACAATCATACAGAAACAACTTAAAGAGCATCTAACGTCTGAAAGCCTAGTTTCGAGATAAAGATCTGTCTTTTAAGTTAACTTTTGTGAGTGCCAAAAGTAAATACACGAAATGGGTAGGTCCACTTAATGTTTATGCCATGTTTGTTGCAGCTGTAAAATTTGAGACACTTATTAAGTACGAGTACAAGCATACTTGTATTTGCTTTAAGCCAGATTCAATGGTGGCTTGTAAGCCACAAAACGTTTAATTAAAACTCAACCACGTTTGTTAAGTGTTTGGCAAACAGAATTTTGTTCTTCGGACCATGTTTGACTTCCTTTCCGTTCTGGATTGTGCAATATCCGCTGTACATACACAAAGCCACACACACACACACACTCACACACACATAACGAGTAATCAAGCCAACTTCGTGTGAGCCTTGTTTGGTCTCTTGGCCAATGCTTGGAGAATCTCAATGAGTTTTCACTTTCAATGCCAATATACAGTAGCCATTGTTTTTTCCTCTATTTGATGTTGACTCGGCTCAAAAACAGAAATTGGCAAGCAGCTCGCGACGTCAGTTTGTTCACCTTATCTGTACCTCTACATATACCCTGTAACCAAGCAATTAATAAGCTGGGGTATAATATAGTTCTAAATTTGTTTTAAAAAGTCTTAGGAGCAGTTGTAGAGACATTAGGCTAGAGCGAGAGAGAGAAGTAGAAAGTAGAAATAAACAATTTGTTGTTTCTATATTACACAATTTGATAAGCTTAAGAAATGTTGATAAGAACTGCAAAAGTCAATCTCTTTCAGCCCATAAGATACGCTCCAGAAAAAAACAACCCGTGCTTCCTAAAGTCAACAAAACTGTTGAAAGATTAATCAAAATTAAAGGAATTAAAACAAATATTTTTCAATCAAATAATTACTATAACAGGCAGAAGGAGGCATTGCAGACCCCATAAAGTATATATATTCTTGATCAGCATCAACAGCCAAGTCGATATAGCCATGTTCGTCTGTCTGTCTGTCCCTTCTTTGAGTTCTTAGATCTCAGAGACTATAAGAGCTATAGACACCAAATTTGGCATGTATGTTCATCTATATCTTACATTGAACGAGTTTGTTTTGGATTTTTGCCCCGCCCCCCTCCGCCCTCAAAACTGAAATACAAAATTTGGAAGTCGAATTACAAGAGCCCCTTTGAGCTCTTTGGTTTTTGGTATGTATTATACACACTATCGTCCGAACCTATCTTGCAAAATTCAACCAAATCGGTTGATAAACGCAGAAGTTCATCCATATCTATAAAATTTTTTTAAACTGAAGCAATCTATAGTGATCGCTTTGCACTCAAAAAGTAAAGGGCTTTCTTACTTTCGAGCTTGTTTCACCGTAGCTTAATGTACTTTTTTTAAATATGTTTAAAAAAAGAAAGCACTGTTATTTCAAACGGTTGTTTTTAAAGCAAATATATTTTAAATCACTAGAGATTATTTGAACATACCCGTATTTTTTAAACCAAACCAAATCGTTGGGTTTCAGAAACATACAAACCAAAATTTGGTTTACTGTAAATCTAGAAATATGTTATAAAGTTAGGATTCTTTTGGGCAAACTGTTCTTTAAGTGTACATACAGGGTACCTTTTAGTTAGGATACCTTCTCTATACACCTTCACTTTTACTTTTTACTCTGTGTACTAATATTCGTGATATACATATACTTATCAATATGCACGTTCCACTGTGGGTTGTGAACTTGAGGCTTCCGCGCATTACAACTGCTTTGTAAGCTTATTATCTGGCTATAATTTCAATCAAACAGTTAGTGTATTACAAAAAGGCAGCAACAACCACTACAACAACAACAACGAAGAGTCAGAAACTGTACCGGTTAACCTTAAAATTCCGTTAAAAATGCAGGCCTGCAGCATCTTGCATCTTGCCGAACAGGTAGCTGTGCTACCTGCTTATCTGGCTGACCAACTGACCGCCATCAATTGAGACCCAGATACAAATAAGTAGAAAAGGTAAAGCAATGAAAAAATGCACGAACTTACAGCATGCAACAAGTGGCAAGTGGCAGATACCAAAACCGGTGTGGTCCGCATTGTTGCCCTACAACTTGAATGACCTTTAAGGACGTTGCCACAATTAAGGAGGCCCAAACTTAGAAGAAGAAAAACAGGCTACTCTAAACAGTTGGCAGCAGCAACCTCCTCTTCGACTAGCCTTTTCTCTTCTTCTCCACCCCTGGTGGTGTCCCCTTTTAACCCAAGTTCTCAGTTGGCAGGCCGCGAAAACCGAAACTCGTCCCACGGCAAATTGGCCGGCATATAACTCGTTTGCTGTCATGAATGCCAAAATGAAAACGAAAACAGAAAACGAAAATAAAAATAAAAACGTAAAACGAAAAACGAAAATACGCGTAAAGACGAAAATGTAAGGCGATCTGGTCGCAAAAATTGCTGCCACTGCAGTTTTTACTATTTAGAAGTTGCTGCCGCAAAGTGTTGCAATCGCCATCGCCATCGTCGTCAACTGCAGCAACAGCAGCAGAAACCACAGTTTTACAGTGGGCAATGAGGCACCCATCAAAAACAGAAACTGAAACTTAAACCGAAACAGATACAGATACAGAAACAGAAACTGGGTATTATGGCAATTTCCATTTGGCCAAGAGCAAACCAAAAACAACCAGCCACTGGACGTGGATGTCGACGTGGACATGGAATTGTCGCCAGTTCCAAAATGCAAAAGTCTAGTTCCTCCGCTGTAGCCCAACGGCAGTGCGAGGGTTGCTTGAAACGTTTATTAAATAACTGCAAATTCGTTTGCTTAGCCAATTTATTAACTCTTGTAGCTACCCCCGCTGGCACTTGGCCAAGGCAAAGGTGCAATTGGCTTAGACCAACAATTTGCAAATTTTCATGTGCAGCTCGCCTTGGGGCACGCTTAGGTTAAAAGTTTGATGATTTTCCCCCAGGCTATAGTCTTATATAAGCCTTCACAAGCGGTGGATAGAAGAGGAGAAGGCGTTGCACATCAGGAAACAGTTTCTTTAAGGCTTTGTGTCTCCCATTTATGCTAGCTCAAATTTCAGTTGATTACTCATACGCCACGTGCAACAGAGCAATTTAAAGCGTGCACGCTAAATGCCCCACTAATTATGTGGTAAATGAAAATGAAATGTTGCAATATACCACGCCCACACAGACGCCTATCCTTTATCTCTTGAGCTCACCAGCTGTTCACCAGCTCTCCTGCTCTCAAGTTGATTGACTCACTGACACACTGACGCATTTTGTGTAGCTGTCGCTACCGTTTTAACTGCTGCCAACTGCCAACAGTCAACCTCCCCTCTAATCAGCTGACTGGCCTCCCCTCTGTTCACTTATAGCCCCTCTTTGGAGCGTGTTCAAATGGTAGCTTTTTTTGCCAGACATTTTTCCGACGGCCCGTTGTCTTTTCTTTGTTGTTATTGTTATTGTTTTGCGGCTTTTCTTTTGTGCAACATTTCGTTAGTTACTGTTCAACGCGCATTCAATGCTGCAAGGAAAATTGATGGAAAATGTCTTCAAATGCCAGTAAAAAAAAAGGTGAAGAAAAATCCCATTTACTGTCAGTCTATTGTTCATTTCTTTTGCTTAAAATTGCATAATTATTTAGTATAAATAATTATTAAATCAATCAATGGGTATCTTTAAGTGCTTGTTTTAACTAAACTCAAGTCTCATAGAGGCGGCACTATTGATCAGCCAATTACCATATCATCTTTACGATAATACAATTTAATAAAATCGAATAAGAATGGCATGACAATATCTTTTAATATGCTAACCATAAACCGTGTCGAATATTGCCACACTTCAGTTCAATTTACATCGAATCGCTAATTTGTTATTGCAGAAGATTTTTAGCTGTCAGATGTTTAAACAAAGTTATCGCACAATAGGTTAGTTTACTTTTTACCCTCTTGCCGTGCACATTGGCTATTAAAAATACGCTTCGAATATGGGAAATATCACTTCTGTAAGTTTGTCCTGATCCTGATTCTTAAATTTGGGCATTAATAATTGAAATAAAAGTCCATTGTAATTTAAACATTTAACAAAAGTGAAACATATAGAATTAATATAGAATTAAATATAAAGAATATTATTTAATATATGTATTTCTTGATAAAAATATTTTTAAAAAAATTGTGAGCGGCAATAGTGGATTAAGATTAACTGTGGGAACCCTGTACCTAAGCCCAACGCTGTATAAAATAGTTTGTTAAATAACTTCTGAGATTATTTTCAGATCGAAATGAAATTTTAATGTAGATCCGGACAACAGTCTACATAAGTATGTATACCGTTTGAGTTAGATTTCTTTTTGATTGATCTGTAGACAGACAACAAATTCAAAGTATGTTTATATATAGAGATATACATATATAAAGAATAACTTACAATAAGGTGTTATGTAAGGACTAATAAAGATGTAACAAGGCCGAACTTATGGAAGTGTTTCAGGAACAGTTGCTTAAGAGAATGTTGAACTTATCATTACCGTTTGTCAAAGCAGTGAAGCCGAGTTTAATACGCATTCTTCTATCTCCCTATAGAATTGGCACAACTCTCAGATACCCTTTCTTCGGTATGTGTATTTTCGGTGGGTACTTTTTTCAAGATGCTGCATTGGCCAAATCAAATAAGACCGGGACTTAACCATATACATATATACATTCATAAGTATGTGTTTATGTCGGTGTGAACATGTTGAAACGTGCTTTGTTCACATGGATTTCCCACAACAGCGTCATACCATAAACATACTCTTATTATGCGAGTATAAACACACTCATACATTCGTACTCATATGCATAAAAGTACTTACCATGAGTACGTGTTAAAATTTGTTTTCACCTCAAGCGATTTTTCAACTTTATGCACTCTCGTATGTGGTAATAACAACATTTAAACTTGGCCAACTTCCAGCCAAATAACATAAAAAAGACAAAAACAAAAAGTGTATGTACAGTATTGGTTTCAATGTCAGTGAAAAACGTGTGTTGCAAATTAAAAGTAACCACAACTATAGTAATAATAATAATAACAATATTAATGTGAGTTTACACCTTACTCGTATTAACTATGGATTTTCTTTTGGGCTTGCTGCCTAATGCAAAGTCTTGGCAAATCAAATAAAGCCCGGCACTCTCAAACTTATTTCAAGGCTGGATTTAGGGGAATTTACAGCAACCAGCTTCAGTTCATACTTAATGTGTTTGTATGTTTAGCGAATCAATATATGTATTTACATATGTATATTGTCATATCCATATATGTACATACATACATATATGTGTGTTTATTATTTATTGATAATTTATTGCCGCATGCGTGTGGCATCATTTGCAAATTAGCTACGTCACATGTTTGACTTTAGGGCGGGGTTCAACAAGTGGCTATTAATATCCGAGGGTGGCTCGAGCAGTATTCATAAAGTATGCTAGGTTCCCTTTTGTAAAACAATTGCAATTCGTGCAGATTTAATGCTTTATTTTACCATTAATAAAGTTTAGCTTTATCTTTTAAGCAGTTCCATATCATGTACCTAAACTCTTATACAATACGCGTGTATGTGCGTGTGTGTAGACATATAATTCATGTCTACGCCTCTTGACAGCTCTCAATCATCAATAGCTCTCCAATTCAAATTCCAATTCCAAGTTAATTTATTTGAATGAGTGTATGTACGTTTGTATGTACACTAATACACATGCACCTGATTTGCTTGCCCGGCCAACAAAACCGTTATACACGAATACACATACAGAGAGGCAATGCGGTAATTTTCCCGTCAACGTCGACGCTTCGATTACGTCGTCTTTTCAAAGTACTTTGACTGATAAACAGCAGCAATAATAACCACAACAACAACAACACACAATAAAAATGGCATCACTAACCTCAGACAAGAGCAAAAGCAAACGCAAAAACAAATGCAAAAACACACACGTAAAAGCAAACGCAATTTCAAAAACAAATCGCATCAGAAGGAGGGAGGATGGGCAAAAGAAGAAGTAAAAAAGAAGCCGGAAGGCATAATAGATACCGCAAAGTTATTTTCATTTTAATTTCTCATTTCATATCTTACACATTCACGTGTATTTAAACTGAGCATATGTATGAATGGGCTTGAAAGTTTGTTTGTATATATGTATGTACATATGTATGTTTGTAACCCATTGACAACAAACCGAAACTGAAATTCAAACTCAAAAAAATAATCGGACACGGCCACAAAAATGATCACCCAAAACGAACCGAAGTCAAAATAACGTAAAGCCACAAAAAATTCAAAACGAAAAAGTGTTATAGTAAAGAGTGCAAAGCTATAAGATATCCTGTAACATAAATGGCAACAACTTTTCTTCAATTCAAAATATTCTTTATTTTATTTACTTCTTTACATGTTTTGAAACCTGAAATCTCTGAAATCCGAGAATCTATAAATTTTTAAGAATTGGCAATTTAATTGTGATTTGAAAAATGTATATTATTTGAAAATTCAAAATTTAAATTGCCGTTTAAATTTGTAGGAAGCCTTAAATCTCAAAACCTGACAGAATTTAAATAAGTCATTTTCTTGAGTAGTGTCAATTAGTTTGGTCTCCAAAATGGTTAAGTTAAGAATTTTCAAAAATAATCACTGATCTGCTTGCTCTTTGTAGTATCACAATATTGTACTTGCACAAAAGATCATACCCTTTTAAAATTGCATTGGTTACAGGGTACAAATATAAATAAATAAATACCCTCTTACAATGAAGTGCAAAATATGCGAATTGTTTGACTGATGTACACACACCTTAAAATGGTTTGGTATATGTGAATGTGAGTGCGAGTGCTGAAAACACTTAAACACGAACAGAAAAATTACACTTGAATGTCCTTTTAATGACTATTGCATATGCGTTACTTTCACTTGCTGATATTTTGGGATAATTGGATATATGCGGATCTTGAAAGACAATAAATGGATATGATACATATCATTAAGCTATTATAGAATTTGAATTCAGCATCCGGCTAAACAGTGAGTAATAGGTTTTGATGGAACTAGGAAGTCGCCTGCACTTTATTCTCCAGTGTTTAGATGCCTCTTTTCTTGAACTAAATTGAAAATACTGTAAGCTGAATCACTTAGTCCATTGTTCAGTGAATCAATAAATTAATAAAGCATTAAACGATAAATAGTTCTTGGCAAGTTTTTTTAGATAATTCAATAAGGAATTGCTTTTTTACTTGTAATGGATCAGTAATAGGGACCAGCCTAAGGATATAATACTAGTCACCTAGTCAATCTTAGGTGTTCTTAAGTCAGTATCGGATATCACACATTTGCCAATTTGGATTTTAAAAGATTGACCTGCTGTTTGCTGATCAAAAGTATCTGCTGAATGACCCCATTATAACCATTCAACACTATATTCTAGTTGAAGATTGTTTATTTCATAATTGTGATCTTATTAATTATTATGCAATGTAAAATGTTACCCAAATTGCATAATATTTAACATGTTTTGCGAGAATCAACAAAAGGCAACAACTTACCTGTTAACACATACATATACACACGGCGATAATGTTACATACATACATGTATATATTTATTGTTTTATTTTTTGTCGAACAGATTTCAAGGTTGTGTCGCTAAAATTTAAAAAAGATGATGCGAAAAAGAAAACGACAGCAAAACGGCCGCTTAGTGGGTCAAATTGTTGTGCGTTGCGCCCTTTTTTGCATGTGTTTGTATTCCGTAGGTGTTTGTCTGTGTGTGTTTAAGTGTGAGAGATAATGCATGTGAATGTGGGCTCAAAGCCCCGCCTCACAGTTATTGCAAAAAATGTACGATAATGTGCAATACTTATGCTGTGATTTATTGCAAACAATTTGTGAGTGAGGCTCACATTTTAAACAAATAAATCAAAACTTTTCAGTGAATGGGAAGGGGGGTGTAAAAGGGAGCTAAGCGCAGCACATAAACAACAAAACCTTAGCCTTAAATGTATGCAAACGTTTTTTAATAAGATCAATAGATCATCTTAGACACTTAGACAACAAGAACAACAAAAACAACGAAGACATCAATGTCAAAGCAATCGTCAGTCACTCACTGATGGTCCACTGACGGTCAACTTGAGATATAGTATGTATGCTTTGAATGTGGTTCGTTCATCTCCATCTTTCGCATCTTTATCTCTAGCTTTGTCTTCGTTTTTTCTAAACCCAACAATATAATTAGCATGTGCATAATCGATTTACATAAAAAACGTCAAGCTAAGCTCTGAGCTTTCAACGCCAAATAATTAATTAACTTGATTGCAAAACTTATATAAGAAGCATCCAAGATTTCTAATTACATATTACATAAACAAGTATACTTTATGGATCATAAGACAGCACTTGTGTGGAATCCATTTTCTGCTTTGTGGGAGTCAGATTCCATTACAAACATAAAGTGTTATTTACTTACAACACTATCAAAAATAACTATCTGCAAATTGAATAAAATACAATTGAATTTAATTAGATGTATTTAACTTTTTTATCTTTGTTGATTTGTTTATAATACGTTTTCTTTCATTTAGCCATCGTCTCGACCCGAATCGGATTTTACACTCGACTTGCCGCGCGCCGAGCAGTTGCGTCTCAAAATGGAAAAGGAGAAAAAGTTCCGCCAAAGATGTCGCTTCATCACCACATTTCTAAGTCTGGTATTCTTTCTGTTAACCGTAATGGTTGTCAGTTTGGTTTTAACGCGCGGCAAGCGCATGTTTGGCAGCATGATTTAGCCAATAAACTGAACAAAAACTCAAAACTTAACTGAACTACATATTAACGAACTACTTTGCTAGCTGATTAAATATCACGTAAGAAAAAGATTGTAAGCAAAATTTAAGTGCCGTAGTAATTCATAGATCAGCAACAACAAATTACCATAACAATAACAAAACAAAAGGCGTATAGTAAAAGAACTAATTTGTAATCTTAGTCTTAGGCTTAACCCTCATTAAGTAACTATTAACTATTTGAGGAAGAACAAGATGTTTGTTGTGTTTGGTTTGGCAGCCGAAGCCGCAGTATTGTTAATAAATTATTTTTGTGATCTTAGCTGTTAAGTTGTCAGTGCATTTTTCTGTAAGTCGAAGAGAAGGATAATTATCATTTATGTCTAATGCTTATTGTATTAATTGTTAAGGCAATCCATGTTGTGTGTCTATATGTATATGTATCTGTGTGAGTCGATAAATAAAGCAATATTAATGAATTCAAAGTCGAATATAAATGTGAATACATCATCGTTTGGTTTTTCTTTTAACATTTATTCACGTTATACATGTCACAAGCGATATTCAATATACTTGTGTACAATTGTATATGCATATAGTTAGGGTAAGTATACAAAATTAGTTAAAAGCATTGCAACTTCTTACATACATATTATTGTTATCACAAATTTGTTTTGTTTTTAATTCTTTTTTTTTGATTTCTTTAAAGATGAACTTCAAGTGTTATTGTGAGAGAAATGCGTACGTTAATGTAAATCCTAAGGTTACCACGTAAGGCAATTATACAGTTTAGCTTGGTTAGTACTACTACATCGATAAACTACAAGAAATTACAATTACATTTGTTACAGTGAGCAACTGAGAAGGCAACTTTTTTAACTGAGAATCGTGTAGTGTGTGTTTCTGTGCTTGTGTTTTTGTGTGGTACAAACAGGCTATTGGTCTATCCAATTCTGCAAGCTGTGATTTCATAATATGCGTATACTCTGACGATTGACTTCGAACAGGGTATGATCCTCGTCCTCATCGCTATTAACATCCTCAATAGCCATGGGCAGCGGTGTCAGCTCCTGATTGGCTCGATCCCCCTGCACTCCATACTTGCGTTCAGCACGTGACAGCCGTAGACTGCATTAAAATTAAAAGAAAATTAATAAAAGCGACAAGAGTATGTGTATATGTGCATATACTATATGCATGGAATTGATTGATCTTACTGATTAATGTGGAACTCTAAACACACACTCTCGCACAACTTACCGATAAACACGCGCAATAAGCAGCAGAATTGCTGAGCTTGTGATTGCCAGAAGTATATAGTACACGGGAGTGAAAGAGTCCGGAAAGTCCATGTCGCTATTGGGATTAGAGTGCTCAATGTGCACATTATCTACGGGCATAATTACATCCTCTGCTGTTGGATGAGGTTTTGTTTCGGCCCCCGGTTGTGGATTTTGTGACTTTTCACTTATCTCTACTGGTTGCGCTGTAGCTGAACTCTTCGACTGCAATGTTGGCAAAGTAGTTTCTTGTGCTGGATGAGATGGTGGAGATAACGGCCTTTCTTTCTTTACGGAATTTCCTGTACCCGTATTAGATACTGTGTCATTGTTTGTTGTTGCAGCCGCTGTGTCGATTTGTTTTGGATGCAATAACACCAGCAACAGTACCGCCACCAATAAGTGCCAACCAAGTGAGGCTTGCTCCATTAATATGCAATTCATTCGTGGCACCAAAAATGGAATCAAAGTCCCCTCAGACGAGAAAAACCGTATATAAATCCTTTTAACAACAAATTATAAATTAAGCAAAGCACACACGTTAGTTGTAAAAGTACACAGATTTTTAAGTGGCGGCGCTAGCAACAACTAGACTTATCAAATCCCCTTAGTTCTAAAAGTAAACATATGTTTAAGTGGCGGCGCTAGCATCAACAATATTCATCAAATCTTGTTAGTTCTAAAAATAGGCAACGTATGGTTTAGTGTGGGCGCTATAAGAGCAAAAATAAACTAATTTATAACGACTATGGTTTGTTTATAAAAAAATTATTTTGTTAAAACACTTTTCGTTTTAATTGTTATTATATTTAAGCGGCGCGCCAGCCTCGTGTTCTGCGATAACTTTATCGTCATATCGCCCCCGCATCGCAATCGACAATTTTTTTATCGATATCTGAAATCGATAGAAAGTAATTATTGATATCGTTTTGGCGCACTACCAACTTAGTGAAAACAACAGAGCTGAGATTTTCCGTTCAATTTGCTGAATAAGTTCATTCGATAATTTTTGAATCGTGAACTAAATCAGTCATTTAGTTCACTTTGCTAACTCGAAATAAAAGAAATCCGCTAAAAATTCTTAAATTTATAAATAATTTGGTTTGCTTTAATTTAATCTTCTGCCTTTAATAAAACAATTTTATTTATTTGATTTGAAGAAGTTTAAATGAGAATCTATCGATATCGATATATCAATATAGCCTTAACACCTTTTTGTAATAGGTTGCGCTTCTATTTTAAAAATTGAGCGACCGAAAAAAATTAATTTATCCTTATTCCTACGAGCTCAAAGGTCTGCACCGGACGGCAACTAAATTGCTTGTGAACGGTCCACACAACGCAAGCCGGCCAACTAGTCTCAGCAGCGGCGCAGCAGTTGAGAGAGAGAAAGCGTCAAGTACAAGGAGACAGTTGGCAACAGCGAACATACACACGCACACACTCTGAACCGTTTAACCGCGAACAAACACACGCACACTCTCGATCGTTCAACAGCGAACATACACACGCACACACTCTCAATCGGGCGCTCTGAGCAGCACACTCTGAGCAGCGCGCTCTGAGCAGCGCGCTCTGAGCAGCGCGCTATAAGCAGCGCTCTCTGTGGATCACCGTCCACTGCTTAGAGAGCTGTTGGTGTGGTAGGCGCCGTACACTGGTATGCGTGCGTGCTACATTTATTTATGTACGCTTGCTACTCCAAGTTGAGGGCATTCAGAATACAGACGTCGGTGCGTACACATACCAGGTAGTGACCGCCTCGGTGCGTACTGCGCCCTTCATTATCGACAACTCCACACAATATATTATAAATAATTAATTCTTGAATGGTATAGGTATATAAACATTCAATTTAAAGTTTAAACAACTCGTATTTCAATTTGTGCATATTTTAAACTTGGTGAAAAATAACAGCAATAATCGAAACTAACGAAAATATTTCGTTGACGAACAATCGACCAACTAAACAAAATATTCGATATAGTTAATAAAATACTGAATAAGTTCATTTGTTCATTTCGATGACCCGTTCATTTGAACTTATTCAGAACGAAACGACCCAACTCTAGAAAACAATGCTGCCAATTAATCTAGAGAGTGACTGGCTGATCTGGCAGCATTGTACTTCCTTTTAGATAAAAAGAGTGATTTGTGCAAGCGCTAATAAAAAACATTTATATAGTTAAGTTTAAGTTGAAAATGTCTTGAAATTGCATAAATTCTATGCGTAATATAAAATAATATATCTCATCAGGTAAATTGATGTTTTAACCATTTGCAATAAGCTGTTTAATAAGCTGTTTGTCAGTGTCAGTGCTGTGAAAATGGCGAACAAAAGAAAAAATACGTGTGCTCCAAAAGCGAAATCACGTCGTCACAGATTAAATGCCAATGAAAATGAAGACAATTTTTTTACTAAATATACGTATGTATGTTGTTAAACTTATTTGGTAACAAAATCGGTGTTTAGTTAATGAAAGCGCATATTCACTTGTAATTTATTTGTAAATTTTGCTGGTTCGTCATCAATCTCAAGAGTGTGTGTGTATGTTTATTTAATCAGGAAGTTAAATTATGCTTGTGCATACATACAGACATGCACAAGCTGCCACTTTTTCTTGTGAGCGAACTTGCACACATGTACACACTCAGGTGATTGTGTATTAGTGGGTATATATATATATACTGCAAGGCTATATAGTATATACATACATATGTAAACGCAAGTTTTAACTGTTATTACATATACATACACAGTTATGAGTTGTGGTAATATGATAATAACAGATTTTTATATTGCATTAAAGTGACATTGAAAGTTAATTTGGCAATTGAAGTATGAGGCAAGGTCTTTTATAAATATTTGTTCGATTTCTTATATTTCCAGATTGAAATATAAAATTTGATAAATTCCTCCGAAAAATTGTAACATTTCATTTGCCAAAATTCCGACCAAAACACCCAAAACAAGGTCAGCCGCAGCTAAACGACGACATCAGGAGAGCCAAACCACGTCTCAGTCGCCCCCTGCTCCAGTCGTCGATCTATCAACAACAACAACAAAACAGCCGCAGCAACAACAACAACAAGAGGAACGGGTAGAAGGCAAACGAGATTTGCCATTGGCTACCAAGATGAACCGTTCGAATAATGCACAAACAACACAGCGACCCGTCATTTTGGATGACATCTGGAAGGAGTTGGAGGATGGTATAAAGCAAATATACGATCATGAAAAGTCGCTAACGCGTAAACAATACATGAGATTCTATACTCATGTGTATGACTATTGCACGAGTGTGAGTGCAGCACCAAGTGGAAGGAGCACTGGGAAGGCAGGAGGTGCACAGTTGGTGGGGAAGAAGCTTTATGATCGATTGGATCAATTTTTGGAGACTTATCTGAGGGGCTTGTTGACCAAGTTCCAGTCAATAAGTGGCGAGGAGGTGCTTTTATCGCGATACACCAAACAATGGAAATTGTATCAGTTCTCGAGCAAAGTACTCAATGGCATTTGCAATTATCTTAATCGCAATTGGGTAAAGCGGGAGTGTGAGGAGGGCCAGAAGGGCATCTACAAGATTTATCGTCTTGCCCTCGTCGCCTGGAAGGGTCATCTATTTCAGGTGCTCAACGAGCCCGTGACCAAAGCGATTTTAAAGTCCATCGAGGACGAACGTCATGGCAAACTCATAAATCGGGCTTTGGTCCGTGATGTTATTGAATGCTACGTTGAGTTAAGCTTCAACGAAGAGGACGCTGACGCCACCGAACAGAAGTTATCGGTGTATAAAGACAATTTCGAGGTTAAATTCATCGCCGACACATACGCTTTCTACGAGAAAGAGTCCGATGCGTTCCTATCGACCAACACGGTGACTGAATACCTGAAGCATGTTGAGAACCGTTTGGAAGAGGAGAAACAACGCGTGCGTGGTCGTAACTCAAAGAATGCATTGTCCTATTTACACGAGACAACGGCAGATGTTTTGAAACTAACATGCGAACAGGTTAGTACTATATCTGTTATAATTGGTATCAAGTTGGAATGTATATACAGGCCTGTTCCGATTCGAATTCGAATTTCCCTTACCTCTTTCTGTTCTCACTTTCGAAACACTTTCACTTGACATTCAAATGGTAAATTTAAGTCTCCAAACGATTGAATTGAAATTCGCCAAATAAACATATGTGGAAACCGGAACAGGGCTAATAAATAGTACATTTAACCTTGGCTTAGTGTGTTAATTAATTATAAACCCTTTCCATGCACAGGTATTGATTGAGAAGCATCTGAGGATATTCCATACCGAGTTCCAAAATCTGTTGAATGCTGACAGAAATGACGATTTGAAGCGCATGTATTCCCTGGTTGCTCTCTCGCCTAAAAATCTTGATCAATTGAAGAAAATACTCGAGGATCACATTCTGCAACAGGGCACGGAAGCCATTGAAAAATGCTGCACCAGCGATGCGGCCAATGATCCAAAAACCTATGTACAAACCATACTCGATACCCACAAGAAGTATAATGCACTTGTATTGACCGCATTCGATAATGACAATGGATTTGTGGCCTCATTGGATAAGGCGTGTGGTAAATTTATAAATTCAAATGTGGTTACCAAACCGAACAATGCCAGCAAATCACCGGAGTTGTTGGCCAAATACTGCGATCTGTTGCTCAAAAAATCATCGAAGAATCCCGAAGATAAAGAGCTTGAGGATAACCTCAATCAGGTGATGGTCGTCTTCAAATACATTGAGGACAAGGATGTCTTCCAGAAATACTACTCTAATATGCTGGCAAAGCGTTTAGTCAGTCATACATCGGCATCTGATGATGCTGAGGCAATGATGATCTCCAAGCTGAAGCAAACTTGCGGTTATGAATACACTGTTAAGCTACAGCGAATGTTCCAAGACATTGGGCTGTCCAAGGACTTGAATTCCAACTTCAAGGAGTACCTGAAGACTCAAAACATAACGTCCGAAATAGATTTTGGCATTGAGGTGCTTTCCACAAACGCCTGGCCCTTTACGCAAAATAATAACTTTCTGCTACCCTCTGAATTGGAGCGTTCAGTGCAACAGTTTACAATTTTCTACTCCGCACGCCATTCGGGTCGCAAACTAAACTGGCTGTATCATAAATGCAAGGGCGAGCTTATAATGAACGTTAATCGCAGCAATGTTGTCTACACGTTGCAAGTGAGCACGTTCCAAATGTCAGTGCTGTTGCAATTCAACGATCAGCTTAGCTTTACCGTGCAACAACTGCGAGACAATACACAATCACAGTTGGAGAACTTGATACAGGTAAACAAAACAAATAAAATATAACTGCACTAATTTACATAGAAGATGTTGATTGACCTTTGTCCTTTTTTCCCCTTCAGGTATTGCAAATATTGCTCAAAGCCAAAGTGCTGACCTCAAGCGACAGCGAGAGTGCATTGACGCCAGACTCAACAGTGGAATTGTTTTTGGATTATAAGAGCAAGAAACGTCGCATTAACATCAATCATCCGTTGAAGACTGAGCTTAAGGTGGAACAGGAGACTGTCACCAAACACATCGAGGAGGATCGAAAGCTATTGATACAGGCAGCGATTGTACGCATCATGAAAATGCGAAAGCGCCTTAATCATACGAATCTCATATCTGAGGTGCTCAATCAGCTATCGACTCGCTTTAAGCCCAATGTACCGGTCATTAAGAAGTGCATCGATATTTTGATTGAGAAGGAGTATCTTGAGCGTATGGAAGGACATAAGGACACCTATAGCTATCTCGCCTAATTTCGTGTATAATATATATATATATATCGTTCCAAAAATTATATTTTGCCAGCCACTAGAGATATCCTTGAATATCAATTAGAGCCTGCCACTTACCCCCCCTCCCCAAATCATATAAGTAAACCAATTACGAAATCATCAACCGATTACGGTTTAGCTACGTACATACACATTATACATCCTTCGCACGCATTAAGAATGCGTGTACATCCTGCCGTGCATTTGACACCCACTCAAAAACATTTCACACCCACTCTTTGAAGCAACAAGCCACTTTTTGTGCAATCTGAGCGAGAATTCATAATACTGCAGCAGGAATAAAAGATGAAAGGAATGAAGCAACATAAAAAAAAATACAAAAAATCCACAAAAACATGGAAATGTGCAAGCACAGAAACGTATCTTGTGTAGCTTTTTTATGTTTCGTTCAAATTTTACTTAGTTTATTTCTGTTCATATTTTTTATTCATATATTATATAATGCATACATACCCTACGGAGAAGACAAGTGTTAAGATCATAAACGAAACAAATATATAAGTTTGAAGCAGTTATTATATCGTATGTTTAAGCCGGCTTTTCTAAGCCACTGTCTGTATTCAATCATTTCACAGTGATATCGAAACGTTTGGGATACCTACTGCTACTGTTTATGTAAAACTGGCATATGCGAACTTGACGAGCTGCGTTTCAAGTTAAATAAACATCGTACTTAAATGTGTACATCATATTCTATAATCATTTGATGGGATATATTACATTACACGCTTATTGAAATAAGTTCATTGAGATGCACCTGGAAGTTACAAGGATTGAAGTCTAGGAAGCAAACCAACATTTATAGGTGAAATGTCATCATTTTATTTGCGCTACTGAGTTTCGTTTTTTTTACAAGTTTGTTATGTGTGTCTTGTGTACAAACATATTAAAATAGTGCAAATTTCGCATTTGCTTTTGTCTATCTAGGTGTTTACAGACTTATTTATAAACTTATATTTATAAGTAAGATTATCTTTGATTGGTTTACTTATAGAACTATTAACAACGGAGATCGTATAGTCTTTTAAATTGTGTAGCCAGAGAAAGGCATCACTCAGTCCTCGTCGTCCAGTGTAAGAATCTTTGTTTGAAATCGCATGCGTTTTGTATTCTTGATCACTCCGTTGGTGAGCAAATTTGTGCCCTGCTCTGAACATGGCAGCGCATTCCAAAGACGTTTAATACGTACAACTGCAGTTGAGTTAAAGTCATATTTTTCTTTGATTGCTGCGTACGACGATGATGAGGCTGCTGAGATTGGATCTTCATCTTGTTGGGTAGGTGGCAAAGTGGGCAGTTTACGCAACTTAACCATTACTTGCTTAAGATTTGCGCTGCCGTAGCTAGCAATGCTATCCTTATCATCATCAGCATTTAACTGTACATTCATGTCAGCCAGCGAGCAGCCTCGTTTCTGAGAAGAGCTATCTTTCGACTTGGACAATGGAGAGCTAGTTAGAAGAGGTAGATGAGATGAAGAAATTATACCTTTAGTCATTTGAGCTTACCTCTCTTTCAATACTTGGTACTTATTAATGGTGGGCGGCGCTGCGGCGCATATTTTACCAGGCTCCTCTGGATGACAACCGAAATCCTTACCCTTAAGCCAGTTTTCATAGCGCTCGGGCTGAAAGCGGCGTACAAAAGTCTCCATTGATATTTTAACCATATCGCTACGGCATCGACAAATGCTAGCCCGTTTTCCATACTCAATCCAACGCTTTGATGCAAAATTAGTAGACTCGGCGCCATTAAAGCCATGATTGAATCCGGCATGATAGCCAAAGGGAAATGTAATCATTATTTCGCCAGCCTCTTGAGTAATTTTGTTACATGGTATGTTATGTTGCCGTAATACTTTTGGATTTATCATAGTCATTTTGTGGCGCAAATAGGCATTGCAGTCCTGATAGTTCGCTTGAAATGCGCTATTCGCCAGCTTTTCCAAACGTCTGCCGTGGGCCGGAGGTATGGCGTACCAAGTTTTTGGCGCCCCAAAATGTAAATAATTAATAGAATATAAATCCATGTCCTCGGTGTGCCAGGCAAATGAGCTTTTCCACATGCCGAAATACAAGTAAGCCGTGTTCACACCATCTATTTCAATACCATAATCAGTATTTACCAGATTTAGGATGGTGTCCAGGCGTCCTATGTTCCACACATCCAAATCCTCATCACTGAGAGTGCCCTTAATGTCGGCAGCGTAAAGCGGTGATACATATGTTACATTCTTCCAATATTTCCGCTCCAGATCATCGTAGTCAATATGGCGCGGAGTCTGATGTGGCTCCGAATTTGCTTTCTCCATAAATTGGCGCAATGTCATTTGGCGTCGTTTTTGTATGTTAATTTGCTGATAAATGCCATGGGACCTGTTGACAGAATACTTTCGTTAAATACACATATATAAAAATGACCTAAACTCACTTACCCTGTTACCACCTGGCTAATCGGTGCGGGAATCGTCATATTTATGTTTTCAATGTCGTAGCCCGATTTGCGCGGTGTCCATTCTACGGGAGGTATAATTTTAACTAATCCTGCCTTATGAGCCCCACGTGATTCCATGTACTCAACGTATCCAGCGAAGTCTTTAAACTCCTCATAGCTTGGACGAAAAGTCATGATCCTGGGCATACTGTTTGGATCGCCGTCGTCAAAATTTGAGCAAGATAACATTTTTAAACAAATTGAACATAAAAATGAAAACAAAAGTGTTGAGTACTGTTTGTCAGAGTTGTCTTTTCGTTCTTAGAGTAAACGCTGTTGTCCACTTCAGCCTTTTCCAGACAAATCTGTCCGGATTTTAAGTGATAAAAAGACTTTGACACACAAAATCAGTCCTTTTTTTAACTGTCAACACTGAAAAAGAGAGAGCTGCGAGAGAGATACAGACTAAATTGGCGCCAAAAGCCGCTGAAAAAATTGGATTATTTGCGAGTACTTTTACCGTTTGAGACGCTAAAAGTTTTTTACTCACCGATTTGGTTTAAAATTTACTCTGGAATTTTCTCCCTACATTACCCGGACTTTTTCAACAGCTATTAATTGGTGCTAGAAAAACGAGACATCGTTTAAAATATGCGGCTTTAATTTATCTAATGTATAATTACAATGGTTCATCTAAATTTATCCTACTTTTTAATTGATTTAACTTACCTTGTTTATTTTAATGGTTTAAATTGTGTAAAAAACACCAAAAAAGTCGGATCCAGTGACCAAGGTGAATTGCGCCAGACTTTAATAAAAATCTAGTTCTGAAACTAAACAATATGACACCTGCGGCGCTAGTAAAAAGAGATATCGCCACCATCAAATAGAAATCTGCCAAATTTTACAAAAAAATTTCCCGGAACGGCATCTCTTATGAAATTGTACTGCATAAAAATACTAAGAAAAACATGCGCTCAACCCGACAGAACTTGATTTTTGAATTAAAGAAATCCCGCTCAAAATTATTTGAATAACAATTACTGCTTTTTTAAAATAAAAATTAATGGTACATTTACTATCTCACAATTATGTATTTATGCCAATAACTTTGCAACTTTCATGAACCATTTCTACCGAAATTCAATTTACAGCCACACAGTAGCTTGCAGAATTAGCTTTAAAGGCAGCCAACTCAAATCTTAGATAATAATTAAGCTTACCTGGAAAGTCTAATTATCCATAGATAAGACTAGATGTTACAATTGATAAATTAGTTAGCGTACAATGTGTTGATTATTATTCACTAGTATAATAGGTATTACACACAAATCTAACAAACCAATGCCATAAATTAAATGCGTATTAGTAAAAAGATAAATCGCAAACATTTTGCCGGAGATTTTATTAATATACGACTAGTGCTGGTCCTGATAGTGACTAACTGGGCCCCACTCAACAAATCGTGTATATCTCAAATCGAGCGAGTCAGAGATAATCACGTCATATGAATTCTTGGAGGAAGTATAAAAGCAACAGGTGAAGGCATTTCGAGTTTCAGTCGTACATAAACTCTGCGGACAAGAGATTGTTAAATCCGAGCAAGAGTTGGAACAAGGGAAATACAAGAAAGTGTAGAGCATTTTGCACTAAACACAAAGATAATAGTTAATCTTTGATATGGTTTTCGACAGCTTAACGGAAAAGCCAAAAAAGCGTATGTAGACAAGTGAAGTGCATTTGTACTTGAATGTAACTAACGAAGGCTGTTTTTATTGATAAAGGAAACAGTCATAAATTTTAAACAGAGATTTAATAATTTAAACAGTTGAGAATATAAATGTAATAAATCAAAGCATTGATAATAGCTGAAATTAAATTCAATTTATTGACTTAGAATAAAAAAAAATTACAAGTAAAACTTCTCCTTGTTATGCATCCATTCGACACTTGAAGTTTTTTGATGTAAACTGACTTATAATCAGCTCTAAGAGGTTATTGATACCCGACAATGTCTATAGCTAAAGTACAAACGAGGCACTCATAGATTACAAAAGCCGCAAAATGCAAGAACGTTTACTGGGACATACATATTTTCCTGTTTCTTTTAATCAGTTTGTTCAATATTTAAAAACCCTCGTAACGCCACTTAAACATACATTCGCAATAAGATTATAAGACTTTTATTCGGCCCGACCCGCACAGTATGAGTGACAATTGCGATCTTTAGATGATATCGTAAAAACTTAATAGAATGCATTGTAAGTTCATGGTAATGTTATCAAACTTTTACAAATGCCATAAATCTACGATGACGCTGCCATGACAGAGGATGATAACAAAATAGTTTTCGAATGCGAATTTATTTATCCAAATTACGTGGCCAAGTGATAAATAGATTCAATATTTATTTAATGATAGCTAAGAAGAAACATGTTTGGTCTGATGACCGATGCCTGTTTCGAGATTTACCCCTTTTTCTGTACTCCACTGCAAGCCGACGAAACTTTTCCATTGTTTTCGACATTGGCATGTGTTAATGATAATGACACAATACAAAACAATACAGTACCATATAAAGCTTACTATCAGAGCATTCATTAACAATTGTCGTAAAGTAATCCTAGAAGATAATCGAGCACTTCTCAAACATCGACAGACCTGAAAGCATTAAGTTCGAACAGAAATCATCCTAAAATGGTCTACTTAACGAGCAGCGAAAGAACTCCTCTTTTGCTAGGGGCTCGCATAAAAAATGTAGCTGGTAAATTCTATTCTAATAGCTTCTTCCCAATACAAAAACTATGTGGCTTTAAGCTCTGTTCTTAAACATTTTTATTTATTTTTAATAAAAATTAATTTATTTCAATTCGAGTTTTCGGTTAGTATAAAGAGGTTTAAGAACGGCGAAAAACTACAAAATTGTTGTATTGGAAAGAGACTACTTTTAAAACTCTTACTTATTTGAGTCCTCTCTTTTCCTATCATCCTCAATCTCCTAGCAAGCAGCTTTGGAGCTCGTCATTGGCAGGCGATTCTCCTCTTTGTGGGAATGATGATCAACTATTTCCAGAGGGTCAACATCTCGGCTGGTATTGTGCCAATGACTACAGCAACTTCTGGTGCTCCACACTATGAATGGTCTTTGTCTGAGAAATCATTGATACTGAGCAGCTTCTTTTGGGGATATGTTGTCTCCCAAGTTCCCTCAGGTGCGTCTTGATGACTTATCGAGCTTTAATTAAATTCCACATAAAAACAAAATATACACAAAAATTCCATAGGCTTGTTGGCCAAACGTTTCGGTGCCAAATATGTGATAAGTTTGGCAACAGCTGCTGGAGGCATCATGTGCTTTTTTCATCCTATGGCGGCCAAAGGTGGCTGGGTTAACATTATTGTACTACGTGTCCTGACGGGTTTGGTTCAAGGCAGTGTATATCCCTGTTTCCACACACTATTGTCCAAATGGGTGCCACGCACGGAACGAGGATTTCTTACAACTGGAGTCTATTCTGGCGCACAGTTCGGCACTGCGATCATATTGATTAGCAGTGGCAATATTTTTGAATCAAGTATGGGATGGCCGGGACTATTCTACATTTCTGGTGGACTTGGCCTTGCTTGGGCACTGCTCTTCTTCTGGCAAGGTGCCGATGAGCCAGCAACATCCCGCTGCATTAGCAAATCCGAAAAGGAGTACATCGAAAGCCTTACTGGTAGCAACAACAGCAGTCAGGTGAGTTGAGATTTAGTCCCAATTTCAACAAAAAATAAATACTTATTCCTGATTTCCAAATGTAGTCCTTGGCCGTACCTTGGAAGTCAATCTTTACTTCGGGCGCATTCTATGGGCTGTTGGCTGCTCATTGTGGCTTCACCTGGGGATTCTATACGCTGCTCACTGAGATGCCCACTTATATGAGCAGCGTACTAAAACTGAATGTTAAGTCAAATGCTTTGCTTTCCTCGTTGCCCTACTTTGCCATGGGCGTGCTCTGCTTTGTAGTCAGTCCCATCTCTGATCTGCTCATCAATCGAGGTACCATCTCCATAACAGCAGCAAGGAAGCTCTTCAACTCAATTGGTCAGTGGGTGCCCATGGGCTGCCTCATTGGACTGGGATACATGACCGCAGACGAGAAGACAGAAGCGATTGTTCTACTGACCTTGGCTGTAGGAATTAATGCAGCCTGTTTCTGTGGATATTTGGTTAATCACATGGACTTATCGCCCAATTTTGCTGGTCCCATGATGGGTGTTACAAATGGTCTGGCAGGTATCACGTCAATTGTAGCTCCATTGATTGTCGGGGTCATAGTCTCTGAAGAAGAAGATCCCACTCAGTGGCGTCTGGTGTTCTTTATCACCGGTGCCATTTACTTGTTGTGCAATGCGCTCTTTGTGATCTTCGGCAAGGCCACGGTGCAACCTTGGAATGATGCACCCAACATGTCCAGTACCATGACATTACGTAACAATATCCAGATTGACTCAAGAACCTCAGCACCCACTGAAGGCAAAGAAAATCAGTTCTGATTGTGAGTGGCTTAGCATTAAAGCTAATAATAATCTCGTTTATATTATATCAAGGCCTTTCATTTGGTGTTAATTCTATAAGCTTTAGTTAATTCAATTATAATTTTATTGTGTGATAATTTTAAGGAAATAAAAAGAACGAAAATAGACCAAGTCATAAAAAAACTGGAAGTCATCTATACATATACAAAAATGTTTTAAAAAGTAGGACAATCACCCTTTGATAACATGGTTAATCATTTCTTATATGGTACATTGACTTTAACTGGAAGATAAACATCAAGTCTGAGAAGTGACAGATATCTAATAAACTTTGTGTGCCTACCACATTAAGCGGGTGTTTCGAACGAAAAAAATGCAATCTCGTTTGATGCCATAAACATTAAATTTTTTATAACATTATTTTGACCTCTTCTCCAAAAATAAGACGCATTTCATACACACCACAGCCACCTTATTAGCCGTTTTACCCGAGGACAGCGTTGTGAAATGATTTTGGATAGGATCACAGGTGGACTTTCTTAAAGGCGATAAAATTTTGTTTTCAAAATATAGGTTGTAAAAGTTTTAACCAAAATCAGAATTCATATTTGTTCAGCTGTAGATATAACCCTGAATCTAAATCTATATCCACGTCTTTATCTTTGTATGTATAAAATATAGTTATACATAAATATCTTTATCTTCACTTTTTTTTATCTAATTGCCAAAGTCTTTCTCTTACTAGAAGATAAGAAGATAAGATTTTGGCCACATCTTTATTGTTATGAAGATATTGCTATCACGGTAATAAGGAGAGTTTCGTAACGTGCTTCTCGCGAAATTTTGAAAAGTAGACAGATTTAGTCATCGCGTTCTGTCGCACTGACATTCATGGAATTGATAAACCAAATAACATAAGTACTACCATATTTAAACAGTCAATAAAACCCTCACAATTAACCTAAATAATGTGTTCTGATAAGCCAATAAAACGTAAGTAAAGGTATTAAGAACGTTCGCCTTTATTGCAATAGAAGATTGAATAGCTGTAAAATAGTTTTGGTGTCTATTATACAATTGTTGTGAAATTTTCAAAACATAGAATTAATATCTAAGGTCAGTTCAACAAGCAGAAATTAGGGCATTACCTTCTTTTTAAATCAAAATGTTATCAGATAAGTAAATAAAGTACTTTTTCAAATCATGCCAATGACTCAAGCTACAGCCAATGCTTCGCACTATGATTAGGAAGTATCTGATAAAGGAATATTTCTGAGCAACTATCTGGTTGTTTAACAGTAATTAATTTGCTAGGTTTGTTAGCCAAACGCTTAAGCCCTAAGCTGCTTTACATATTGGCCACTGGATTAGGTGGAATTCCAAAGGCGGATGGTTAAATGTTTGTATACTACGGGTTAAAACGGGAATAGTGCAGGGTTCAGTTTATCCATGTCTCCACACACTAGTGGCCAAGTGGGTGACACGCCGAGAGAGCGGATTTCTTACTTGTTGGTGGGAGCTATCTTAACGGATGAGGAAGATACGAGTCAATGGCGTATTGTCTTCTTTGTTAACGTATACCTGATTTTCAATACGATTTTCATTCTTGTAGGGAAAGTTCAAGTGCCGTCTTGGAATGATTTGCCTAAGTGGTCAAGGGCGAATACGAATGTAGAATCAACAAACTTATAGATAATCCTTTAACTCTATTCTAATTTAAGCTTAACCGATAAAAGGCAACTTTTATGAATTCACTATGTTTTTTATGACAGTTTTATATCATTATTTTATGCCTAATGCTTTTATAGTGTCTAGAGTGTTAAGTGATTTATGTCATATTCAATTAACTTTATAAGCTCGCTGTACAATCTTAAAGATCACAAAACACTATCATTTCACATCAAATGATTACGACATGGTCCTTGGAATCACTAAATTTGAGGCATTTATTGGTGGTGTCATCTAATGAAATATTTGCTGGGTTTATCAGCTGCACGAGTTAAGATAATGTTTGTATAAGCGGTATTTACAAAGATAAAATCCAGTCTGACTCAAATTTTATGATGAGAGATCTTATTTCAACATGGAATTTCTTTAGTTAGCCTTAACCTTTCCCTGAAGCTCATGCAATTCCCTGTTGATGCGGCGTGGTACAGATTGTGTGTGCAACACAGTCCAAATTGACACGGCCCAACTCAGCACAATTGTTGCATACAGAACGGGCGTATATGCTTTTGCATTGCCCACGGGAATCTCTGCCACAAGCGGCTCCTTTAGCTGATAATCCATGCTCACTTCCCTCCAGTTGCAGTCCAAGCCCTCCTCTAGCTCATTATTGTGGTGCTCTTCAATATTATTTTTGTGTTTGTTCAGGCAATGAAGCTTATCTGATCCGATTGGTCTCTCAGTGCCAATGCCTATTGGGCAGTTTAGATAAAGCTTGGGTGTGTTTATTTCCACAATGGCTGTGGTACTACAAGACTCTTGTCAGTGTATATGGAGAAACTACATTAATATACAATACTCACTCCTTATCGCTGGCTGCATGATAACGAAAATGTATGGGCAACGTTAAGGTTTCCTCCGTCTTTGGTGTGCCTCGTAAAAGTACTGTAAAAGGACTTGACTTCTCTGAGATTTTTTCAATGTCTACGAATTTCGGATAAATTGCTTTAAGCTGCAATACAAGAAGTTCGATTATATTCTGTTTTTATGACAAATAAATATTTACAATTCTCACCATCTTCAAGCGTTGCAAGTCATCCAATTCATCTGTGCTTATGAAAACTGCCGACGGCAGCGGTTGCAAGAGTATATACTCACAACTCATGCTAACAATTAAGTTTGGAAACTGCACGTTGTACTTTAGTTTTCTGTTTGAAAAACAATCATACGTCAACTGAAATTATAAATAGCCTAATACAAACCTATGCATGCCGGCTTCCCCCATTTCAATGCCCACGATGGGCTGCTCCAGCACATTACAGCACACTGCACTCAACAGCAGCGTGGTAATAAAACTAAGTATTAATATAAAATTATGTTTATATTTCATTGCATCAAAACCAAAATAAATAATATCGTCCTACTGTGATTGTAAACAAATACTTGGTCAAGTTGCCAACTTGCTAAAACACAATTTTATTGGGCTGCCAACTTACGGCAAAAAAATTGCGTGGGCAATTTTAAATAATTACGTGTATTCATTTATATTATAAGTCAAATTATTTTCTGGAATTCATTTCTCTATATATTTGTGATCCCTGTCGGGCCAATTTATCGGCCATTTCGTTCCCCTCAATGCCTTTATGGGCCTCCACATAGTTCTTTAAAGAAAAAATAGGTTATTTTTGGGATATAAACAATAAATGCTAATTATACGCACCCATTTCACTTTAATGTCATCGTTTTGCAGCAGCTCGTCCAATTCCTTAAAATCATCTACATTTTTCACGGGATCATTGTTTTTTAAACGCCATCCTCGTTTTTTCCAGCCTGGAACCCACAATGTTATGGAGTTGATTAAAAATTGTGAGTCGGTGTTTATACTGAGCTTTCTCATGCCCAAGTCTAAAGCAGTTTTAATGGCATAAATGGAAGCCTGTATTTCGCCTACATTATTGGTAACACGTCCTAGCACAGGTTTTCCTGCATTACTAGTACAAGTAGAGATTAAATTTAAGTCCGAAGCACAGATACAAACAGAAATACTTACAGAGGGTGATCATTGCCAAAATATACTCCAAAGCCTGCACAAGCATCAGATCGACCATTTCCTAGACAGGAACCATCCGTATATACAATAACGTAGCCTTCGGAGTCGATGGCAAACTCAAATGCTCCAAAACGCTGTAGTGCAACAGGTTCCTGCACATTAGAAGCGTGTCGAGGTACTTTAGATTTTGAGTTTATCGATGATTCTGCTTCAGTTTTTCGTTTTCGACTGGTGGATGGCTCAGGTAACCCTTCCACCTCATACATGACTGCCATCTAAATAAATTATAGATAGAAGTTATAAGAATAAAACAAGGTTCACAGTGCGCCACAGAGCCTTAGCCTTAGAAGTGGACCTGGGCTCAAAATCGGCAAGTTAATATCCAGATGCACCCCTGAGACTTTTTCCGAGCTCTGGTATGCAATGTGAGCCTGTCAAAATATCCTGTTGAAATTTCCTGCTCACCAGATCATCTTCTGTAACTGTATCTTCTTCTGCCACATCTTCTGGCCAAAAGTCTGTAGGTTTACTCTTCTGTGGTTGCCTATGGGCCCAGCTGACTGGCGGTGATTGCTTTTGTCCAAGTGGTACAGCAAATTCGTCTGGTGTGTATTCTCTATGATTTGCTTTTGTGGGATTTATGAATTGCTCAGCCTCAAAGCGATTGTTGAACTTCTTATAAACAGCTCCCTTAAAGCCCTTCACCTGCTCCTCACATTGCGTCCAGTTTGCATATATTCCGACCTTTCGTCCTTTTGCTACAGCATAGTATGGCATGTTGCGCTTAAGCATCTTCAAAACATCACATCGAAGCTGGGAACGCAGCAGACCAAACATTGTGTGTTTATCAGTGCTGTTGAAAAATTATTGATATATCGATTTATCGATAGATATTTCAGTGAGTGTAAAATCGAAAGGCTTTTTTAACAGATTTATTTTTTAATTCTTGTTCTATACAAACGTTAAAATTTAAATAAATAATAACAGTTTTTCTAATGAGGTCAGTTTTCTGGCACTGGTTGATCATTTACGTTATCCGCCTGTTCTTTTTGTTCCAGCTCCTTGAAGCTACCTGTATGCTCCTTTATTTTATCCGAATCTTTACTTTCCTTGGCCTTGGCACCTTTACGCTGAGGAATGGTTTCGAGAATTGCTTGTGTCCAGTCCTGGCCAGATGCCACGCGTGTTAGCAACTCAAACACATGAAAGGTGCTTAATACAGAACGTGTCTTCATATCCACGTGCTCGCTGAGTGGAAGACGTGCTGTTTTTAGTTCATCGGCTGTTGCCCGCTGATGACACAGGCCTTTGAAGTGGTTGTGATCAACTAGTCCGCCAATGACGTAGGTGTGGCCGGGAAGTGGCTTCTCCAGTATTGTATCCGATTCGCAGGTTAGGTATGTCAACTTTTCTTTTTCAAATAGCTCAGTGTGAGTCCGATCGAAGTGATACTCGACATTCCAGTTCTCCCAACCATCATTTTTTTTAAAACTTTCGTGGATATTGCCATCGCGTTTAATTCCTGTAAAGTGTAGACGCAGTGGTTGCTCGGATCGTCGATTAATTGTGTAGATACGGAGACATTGCTTTACACATTTGGAAATATCTCGTTCCTGCATCAAATCATCATAGTTCAAATCAATAGCCACGTGAATTGCCTCAGCAGCATTCTGACTGCTGACTGTCACCTGGCGACGTTTTAACTCCTTACGCGAGGGTCCCACAGTTGACGGTAATCCTAAGGACTTGGCCTGTGCTTTCTTCTCTTTTCGTCGTTCACGTTCCTTTTGCCGGCGCAACTTGCGCAGTTCCACCATTTCAGCGAGCTTCCGTTGCTTTTTTAATTGGTTTTTGCTCAACGGTGTGCATGGCGTAGTTCCTGGGCAGGTACTGAGGGTAATCTCTGCGGGCTGTTCTTGTCCTTCTGTATCCATATTAATATTTCTTTAATTTACAAAAATGTAATTACCTATAAATTTTAAGTATAATTTAGATTTTGTTTGTTGACGTTTTTTCTGATTGCAATTCGCTCGATAAATGCTTAATATCGATATTATACTCACCAACAAGTTGCCGATGGCCAGTGCTGCCAGCTTTGTAGAAGAAAAAGTAGCTGTTTCACACCTGCATACTTAGAAGAAAAAGCTTTTTTATTAAAATTTTTAATATCAGTGACCTGTCAGAAAACCTTTCGACCATAATGAGGACAACATACTGATCACGAAAGATTTAAATTATAGGGCTTCAGGCCGAAACATCATTGTTCTCCCAGTTTACTAAATGAATGAATTAGTTTTTTTTATATTTTAACGGCCAAACTTTTTAATAGCTAGAACTAGCTACAAATTAGCCAAATTGGCAACAGTCTTGCCTATGGTTTCGTATCGCGATTTATGAAAATCGATTTAAACTCGAATCTAGTCGCGACTTTTCTTCTTTCAAGAGTTCCTGTTTAATATAAAATGTATCAGCCACCTTTGCCGCCGCCACAGGAATTTCTAGCTCAGCCTCCTCCACCACCGCCACCACCTGAAAGTGAAGAAATTTCACCACCCGGCGTCGCAGATACTCTAAATCCAATTGCAACCGATGCGGCTACAGCTGCATCTTTCAATTATACACAGCCTCCTCCAAGTGCTAATATCTCTTACAGCCCTCAAAGTTCAACCGCAAGTTATTTTAAATATGCTGGGGCATCCTATGCACCATTCGATGAAGCAGGTGCGTCGCAGTCGTACACGGGAAATTCCAGCTCATATTCGTATGAAAGTTATCCATACCAGGAGGGATACGCTGCCCAACCCAACTATGGACATCAGTCAGCGAATGCATATAATTATGAGTCATATGTGCAGAACTCTTATCCGTATAAATATCAGGAAAGGGAACGGTACGAGTACACGCCCAATTATCGACCACCCAATCAGAGATATATGAATTATAATCAGAATCATAATTACCAAAACAATTATGGTGGATACGGGTATAACAATCGATACGAACAACGCTATAACCAAACCCGGCAGCCACGAGCCCAATCCTATTATTCGCCCAACAGTAGCAGGAGCATCTCCAGGGGAACGTCCACTGAGGACTCACGTAATTATCGGGAACGCAGCGAATCATCTTCTAATATGCCAAAGACGGAGACGGAACGCGATCGTCTATTACGTCAATGGTGCGCCAACTATTGTGAGAAGCCCGAAGATTATATAAAGAAAATGAATGCGTTAAATGAAGCTGAGGCACCTGTGGAATCATGGGTACGATCCTCACCCGCAGAGCTGTATTATGAACGCACCAAGAACGAGCACGAGGTGAAAGCCAAGACACGGCTTCACAAATTATGCGCCTTGTTTGACGATGAGCTTATCCAACGTGCTGCCCGTGTGCGTCAGACCTTGCCAGCGTATGTGCCACCTCCTCGCAAGGCACGACGACGTGTGTGCAAGCACAAGCACAAGTCGGAGGCATGTTCCTCCAGCTCTGACTCGGATTCCGATGAAGATGCCTTTAAGATAGAGCAGGACTGCTGCATGGAAGAGTTGTCTCGCAAGGTGCAGCATCCACAACGCGTTCACGCCGATTTGTGGCACAACGATGCAGGCGAGATGAACGATGGTCCCCTTTGCCGATGCTCAGCTAAATCCCGAAGAATTGGTATACGTCACGGGATCTATCCCGGAGAGAAGGGCTACGAGATTTGCGACAAGGAAACAAACAATGCGGCTAACTTGTATCATTATCGCATTACGATTTCACCACCAACTAACTTTTTGACGAAAACTCCGACAATTATCAAACACGACGAGCATGAGTTTATCTTTGAAGGATTCTCCCTGTTGTCCCATGTACGCCTTACAGATCTGCCCGTGTGCAAGGTGATTCGCTTCAACATTGAGTACACCATAGAGTACGATGAGGAAAAGATGCCCGAGAATTTTACCATACGAGAACTGGACTTGTTCTGTAAGTATGTGGTACCCCAAACACAATATGTATCTCTTATTATGTTGCCTTTCAGTTGAATATCTGTTCCATGAGCTGCTAGAGTTGGTGGATTTCAACTTGATGCCAAATGGCGCCACAAATGAGGATGAATCCTGCCCGGCCTTTCATTTTTTGCCCCGTTTTGTGCGCGACCTGCCCGATAATGGCAAAGAAGTTCTCGCGATGTGTGAGGTGCTCAAGTATCTGCTGGACAATTCGGCAAAGTTGGTGGAGCGTCAACAGCTGCTG
Organism: Drosophila putrida; assembly: GCA_037043535.1. Classification (NCBI taxonomy): domain Eukaryota; kingdom Metazoa; phylum Arthropoda; class Insecta; order Diptera; family Drosophilidae; genus Drosophila; species Drosophila putrida. The sequence continues at coordinate 4,498,684 of JBAMBI010000160.1, read as the reverse complement.
CACTTGAACCAGATAAGTCAGCACGAGTGGCAGAAATATGTGGACTTTATCAAGGGCATGCTGGTAACGAAGCCCGGTCATAAACCATGTTCCCTGAGAGTCGATCAACTTGATCGCAACAACTCCGATTTGCCAGAGTGCTTGGACCGCGAGTCGGGCATCTCCCATCCAGCAATTGTACACTTTGGAATACGGCCACCACAACTGAGCTATGCTGGAAACCCGGAGTACCAGAAAGCCTGGCGTGAATATGTCAAGTTTCGTCATTTAATGGCCAACATGTCAAAGCCATCGTTCAAGGACAAACGTAAATTGGAGGACAAGGAGCAGCGGCTGCAAGAGATGCGGACACAGGGACGCATGAAGCGTAATATAACCGTAGCCATCAGCTCGGAAGGCTTCTATCGAACAGGAATAATGTGTGATATTGTGCAGCATGCGATGCTCATACCAGTGCTCACAGGACATTTACGTTTCCACAAATCTCTGGATCTGCTGGAGGAGAGTATTGGCTATAAATTTAAGAATCGTTACTTGCTGCAACTGGCATTAACGCATCCATCGTACAAGGAGAACTACGGCACTAATCCTGATCATGCACGAAATTCACTTACAAACTGCGGCATCCGGCAACCGGAGTATGGCGATCGTAAGATTCACTATATGAACACACGGAAGAGGGGTATCAATACCCTGGTGAGCATTATGTCTCGATTTGGCAAGGATCATGAGACGGTATCGAATATAACCCACAACGAACGTCTTGAGTTTCTGGGCGATGCTGTTGTCGAGTTCTTAAGTTCAATACATTTGTTCTTTATGTTTCCTGAACTGGAGGAGGGTGGTCTGGCCACCTACAGAGCTGCCATTGTCCAGAATCAGCATTTGGCTTTGCTAGCCAAAAAACTCCAGCTTGAAGAATTTATGCTGTATGCCCACGGATCCGATTTGTGCCACGAACTTGAGCTGCGTCATGCCATGGCCAATTGCTTTGAGGCTTTAATGGGAGCATTGCTTCTAGACGGCGGCATCAAAGTGGCCGATGAAGTCTTCACCGATGCATTGTTTCGTCAGGACGATAAGCTGCTTAACATTTGGAAAAACTTGCCAGAGCATCCGTTGCAGGAGCAAGAACCGTTGGGAGATCGTAGCTGCATTGATTCATATCGCGTGCTAAAGGATCTCACCAGGTTCGAGGACTCTATTGGCATTAAGTTTAAGCATATACGTCTGCTAGCACGTGCATTTACTGATCGATCGATTGGCTTCACCCATTTGACTCTTGGTTCCAATCAGAGGCTGGAATTCTTAGGCGATACCGTGCTGCAATTGATATGCTCGGAGTATTTGTATCGTCACTTTCCCGAGCATCATGAGGGGCATTTGTCCTTGCTGCGCTCCTCACTGGTCAACAATCGCACACAGGCTGTGGTCTGTGATGATCTGGGAATGCCCAAGTATGCGGTCTATGCCAATCCCAAAGCTGACCTTAAAACTAAAGACCGAGCAGATTTGCTCGAAGCATTCTTAGGAGCTTTGTATGTAGACAAGGGTCTGTTATATTGTGAACAGTTCTGTCATGTCTGCCTCTTTCCACGCCTCCAGTTGTTCATTATGAATCAGGATTGGAATGACCCGAAATCAAAACTTCAACAGTGCTGTCTTACACTACGCACCATGGATGGCGGCGAGCCTGATATACCCTATTATAAGGTGGTCGAGGCCAGTGGACCTACAAATACTCGCGTCTACAAGGTGGCTGTATATTTCCGCTCCAAGCGTTTGGCCACCGCTAGTGGCTCGTCCATACAGCAGGCGGAGATGAATGCGGCCAAGCAGGCGCTAGAAAATTCCCGAGATCTCTTTCCACAACTTGATCATCAAAAGCGTGTCATTGCAAAGAGCATCAAAAAGCAAACAGGCAGCGAAATGGATACCGATCTGGATAAACAGCTTCAAGATGACAAGGCCAAAAGACCAAAATATGCAGCACCCCTTGAGGATGAGTCCCATCTGCCCAAGCAATATCGCATGCATGAAAATATATCCAGTGACGAGTTGCCCGATGACGATGATGATGACAATGAAAATTCCAATGCCAAAAGACATACTTGTAAGTTATCAAATACTCTCACTGTCTGAGTTAATTATTTCAATTAACCTTGATATATCTAGCACCTGTACACATGCCAAGAAGTCGTAGCAGCAGCAGCAGCAGCAGTGATAGCGACAGCTCTATAGAACCTCCAAATCGACGACGTCGTCTACAAAAGGGATCAACTTCTCCCGTTTCCCCGTCATCATCGTCATCTTAAATTAATCAGGCTTCTGGTTCGTAAAAATAATAACAAATTTATAAAGCTTAGCTTACAAACTTCCAATGATGCTATTCACATAAATAAATCTTAATATTTCATTAATAAACCAAATGTCGCTTTGAATGCCCACTCAAATGTTTAAAAAAAATTAACTATTTAGAAACTGTAGAATACCTACAAATATATCTATTAGGAAAAATGTAAGTAAGTCACTGGTGTAGAGAGATTTGGAACGTTGAAGATATTTCTTTTTAATTATTTTGGTACTGGCAGATAACAGCTCTAGGTTTTAATATGCCCTCAATATACTATTTGCTATAGGAATTTCAAAAACTAAAGAACTTAATTAAAACTGGAACAAGAAGGCACATACACTACATCGATTGATTGCACTTATTTAAATTATTTTTTTTTGTCGTTCAATTTTATTGAACACCGTTTGCATTCCAAAAATAAAAACGGCTTTAACCAAAAGTATCTGACCAAATAACAAATCCGACAGGAACGAAAATAAAGGGCGCAATTTAAATTTTGAAGAATTGCAAATTTAAGCAAATTTCAATCGATTTGAATGCCCATGGTACAAAATGCAACACGAATTGAACAACGCCTAAATTATGGATAATTTATCGCTACTTAAAGAGTGACAAGCGACGTCCAAGGGAGCGACTACTGTTGCTGAGTGCGCTTGTGATGTGAGACATTTCGGGAAGGTTCTGGATGTCACCACGGGCAGCCACAGATGGCACACAGCTAAGCAGTCTTTGTGCCACACGTTGAATGTCGGAGGCAGTTACCTTATCTGCAATGTATTTATATAAATATCATAATATATAGCTTTTGGATTGGATCATTTCCTTACCAATCTCATTGATGAAATGTTCAGGGCGTTTGCGGTTCCCTGTGACCAGGACTTGGCGACCCACATCCTCAAACACAACTGGCCGGGACTCCAGGTTCATTAACAGCATCGATTGGAGTTGTATTTTGGAACGCATAAGCTCCTCACGGCCCGGTTCGGTGGCCATATTCATAAGCTCACGGGTCAGCACCTCTACCATGTCGCGTAAGTGCTGAGGTGGAGCACTGCCGTGTATACAGAAGAGGCCGGTGTCTACGTAGGCGTGGTTGTATGCCGTGGCACTGTACATCCAATGGTAGCGATTCAACACTTTGGTATAAAGACGGGAGTACATGCCCTTGCCAGGGCCACCCGCTGAAAAGGAGCCACCTCCTCCCATCATTATGTTTAGCACACACAATGGCACAAAGTCGGGATCTTGATGGGAGCAACCTTCAAAGCCGACCACAACATGCGCCAATTCTGGCAGCCCAGCTGCCGCATAAATGGGAATTTCGCAATGTTCCTAGTTAAACAGATATATGCTGCATTATAAATATCAATATGTATTCTGAGAGTCTTGACTCACTTTGACTAATCCGCCTGTGTACTGCGCTACCGACGTGTCCACTTGTTTGGGACCTAGGTTACCCATATCTTCGCTCATCCAGATGGCTTCATGTTCCACAAAGTATTTTCGTACGTGTTCCACCAGTTCATCGTGATCCACCTGGTGATAGATCATATATTATGATGATATGACAATATAAAATGGCTGAAGAACAACTTACGCCAACACCAGCAATCACCATGCGTTCCGGCGAGTGATGATACTTTAAGTAATTCATCAGCACCTTGCGATCAATGTTATCCAGATTCTCTGGCGGACATAGCTTTGGTAATCCCAGTGTATTGTCTCTATATGCGGCGGCGTGTATCATATCCATAAGAATTGGTTCCTGCTCGGGTCGCATTCCAAGCGTCTCTAATTCAAAACTGACAGCGCGACGCGCTAAGTTAACTTCCGAATCGCTGAGAATCGGCCGCAAAGTCACATCAGCCAACAATCGCGTTACAGACTCAAGGGCTCGGCTGTCAATGCTGGCTGCATATATAAGCGTATCACGCGAGCTCTGGCAATCACATATTCCTCCATTCTTCTCCAGCTCTTTGAGAATGGCATCTTTATTGGGAAAGTTAACGGTACTCTGCGAATGTAAATATAAATTTGGTAAGCATGATGCTACACTTCTACCATATTTAACTTTTAATTTAATTATGATTAACTCTTATACTCTAAGGGAACCCAAAGGTTTGTTTACTAAGTGTGTAGTGCGTGGCAGATCCATAAAATATACATAATCCTTATCAGGACGAGCTGAGAAGATATAGCCAAGTCCTTCCGTCCGTCTATTTCTAGGCAAACAAGTTATCTTGATGAAACTTGGTTTAAATCGGTCTTATTCATGTACGCAGTACATTCTTATGTCGAAACCGGACGGATCGGATTACTACATCATATAGCTGTCGTATCGGTTAAAAATCAAAATTAGGTTTGAGTCTTTTAAACCAAACTGATCGATTCTGTGTTGAAAATAGAGAAATCTGTCATATGTTAAAAGTTGAATGCTGGTATCTGAAAAGGTATGCAGTTTTCATATCGAGTAGAATAACTTACATTAAACGCAAGCTTTTCAAGAAAGTGTGATACTCCACTGGGATATGCCACTTCATAGCGTGGTCCAGAGTCCAGCACCAGGCCAACAGTGCAGAATTGTCCATAACGCGGTTCCGAAGCAATGCGTAATCCGTTCATCAGTGTTGTAACCTTTGTGGTCGCACTCTCGGCCAACGGCTGGGCGTAGATTGCTTCTGGCAAATTGGGCAGTGGATCGGTTAGTGGTGGCAAATGCGTAACAACTTCTTTGGACGGCGTGTTTAAATTGTGTGGTCCATCTTCTTTGCTGCGCACGCGACCGGTGATTTGTCCAATGCCCGTGCCACTGCCAATTTCATCGCCTCCAACAGCTGTTACTTTAGTTGCGAATCGTCTTGGAAATCTAGTTAAATAACAATGAAATACATTACTTTTACCGGCCGCTTATTTGTCGTTGCCCACACCACACACGAACACGATTCTTACGTGCGCCAAGAGTTTTTTAGCATTTTCATCATGCTGAAGCTGCGTGCATTCATGATTTGCAGGTGATTTTGATCTGGCCTTGAGCGTTTTCAACGATATTTACAATTTTAAATGTTCAATTTTGTTGCGTTCAAGAAATTTGTTTCAAAGACATATTTTTGAAGAAAAGAAAATGTTCTTCTTCTTGTCAACTGTCAATTCCAAGTGTCAGGCACGCAACCCAATGCTGCATTACAAAATTATCGATAGGCCAAAATGCGTGGCGGGGAAAGTTTAAAAAGAAAGATGGAAATCATTCCGTTTTCATTATTTATTCTTTGATTAATTGTTAGCGTGTCGTCGTACATGTGCATTTATTAATTAAATCTTTATAAACTAATCAAAATTAAATCGTCGCTTTCCATCAAAACGATATCCATAAGCAGCAGCATTTTTGGTGTCCACCAGGGCAGGATTTCGATGCTTGAAGAAGCTGCCATGTCCGTGCGCTGGCCGAGATGCGCTGTTTGGTATGCCCTCCACCTCGCGAGGATAGAATGCCTCAAACATTCCCTCAGGCGGAAGACAACACTCTACTATCTTGGTATCATTTGGATCGTATGCGTTCACTTTAACCAGATGATATTGTGCGCACAGAAATATCATCAAAAGATTAAAATGTTTCGTAATTGAAAACATCTCAACTCACTTTTACTTTTCGTTTACAATAGTTCGTTGCTTGAAAGGTAAAACTCGTTTTCTGTGACTATGCGAATTTAAGCTTGCTCCAGTTGCTGTGGCTCAAATTATACTAACTGCGCTAGCTGCTATACTGCTGCACTTGGTTTAAGTGTGGTCAATTTGACAGCGACAAAAGCTTTTATATATTCAAGTTTCGCGGGTCTCTTTTTCAAACAAGTGGGCAGCGCCGCTCGAAAACTTCTTGTGAGTGGCAGCACCTGAATAAATTGTCGTCGAAAATTGGTCCATTTATAAAAGCAATACGTAGGGAGATAAGAGCAGTTTTGCTCTTATAGCGTAAACGGCTCATCCACTTAAGTCAAAGGTTATCAATATCGCAAGGATCCAAAATGTCCTATAACCGGATGACAAATCCTGAAGATTTCAGCATCCATTCAAGTAAGTTGCCGAGAAGTATAAGAACATTCTTACTTTCGAATGCTGGTCGTGCAAAGATATATATCCATACATATATGTATATACAGAACAGAGTACAATATGTATGTACATACATATGTTCCAGTGTCTTTTCAATAACCGGTACTGACATTTCGATATAAAAATAATAAAATATTTTTAGCGAAATTGCTAAAAGGTCGCTTGTCGATGTGTGTATGTACATATTCCCGGCGTCTATGACGCATTGTTTATTCGAGATACAGATACATGTCTAGACATAAACAATGGGTTTTTCAACTTCGAAAATCCAAACAAAGTGGTAATAACGATTGATTTCTAGAACCACTTAACAATGGGGACCGTTTTCCACCGATTCCGTTGCCTGCAGCACAAAGCCAAACGGAAACAAAGTCTCCGGAAAGTATGAATATGAATACATCAAACTCATCTGGCATGGACGCTAGAAATATTGCACCAGTTTTGGAGACAGGAGAAATTATAATGCATAATTCAACTGGATTTATCGTTGCCGGCTCTGGAATGCAGGACGAAGCTAGTCTAAATCCAAAAAATATAATTTTTACTGACCAAAGTATACGCAAGGGTTTTATTCGCAAAGTATATATGATTCTTTTGGTAAGTTCGGTGTGCCAATCAGCAGAATTATTTACAACTAATCTATATTTGTTTATCACTCTTGCAGGCCCAGTTACTTTTTACCTGTGGCATTATAGCCATCTTTTTGTTCCACGAACCAACCAAGATTTTTGTCCAGCAGAATCAAGCGGTGGTGGGCGTGGCTGTAATTGTCAATCTTGTCGTGCTTCTGTCGATGGCTTGTTGTGAAACAGCCCGTCGAACCTTCCCTGTGAATTTCGTGTGCCTGGGCTTATTTACAATTACCATGTCACTACTTCTAGGCGCCATTACCAGTACACTTGATGCATATCTGGTGCTCATGGCTGTGGGAATAACCGCAGTACTGGTCATCGCTTTGTCCATATACGCCATTCAAACGAAGTATGATTTTACAGCTATGCGTGGCGTTGTAATTGCTATTGTCATCTGTTTAATAATCCTTGCATTCGCTGGTGCTTTCCTACGTGCAACGTTCGGTGAGACGGCTGTGTCAGTGTTTGGTGCCTTGATTGCCAGTTTCCTGCTAATCTACGATACCCAATTGATAATTGGTGGCAACCACAAGTATCAGTTTAGCCCGGAGGACTATATATTCGCGGCATTAACGTTATACGTTGATTGTGTGCGCATATTTATCTATGTATTACGTCTTGCCAGAAGGTAAACATTTGTATACCAGAGTCCTTCAGCGGTTTCCATTTTTTGCACTTTGAATATGCTCACAAAAGAACCCCACTTATATGCAATTAACTACGGAATCTCGGAAAATGCTACTGTCTTGATATTCTTGATACTGAATACTCAATATTCGGTAATTTTTTATGGTATCACTCACATGTATAAGTACTATAAAAATGATTTTGTTCCAGTCTTTAAAAAAATCATGACTGGAATTACATTGTGTGTATGAGGTGTACCAATAGTTGTGGTAAACCGCTGCAGGTATCTGCTATAAACTTAAAACTTCATGAATCGAATTATATAAATGATAAAATAACTATATATTGACAACCACTTATTTCAAGTCAATAATAAGACTCCATTTATTGTGAACAAAAAACAATTTAATTTGAGCACAAATTAAATAAACTGCTGCCATAAAATGGTAATTCAAAATTTTAATTTCAATGAAAACAAACGAGGAATTCGTATTAAATGGTGTGGAACTAATGCTTGATCAGACTTATAAGAACATTCTGCTTACACTTATACATATACTATTCGTTTTTATGTATGTATGACACTGTTTATTAATTGTATACTCTTTTGTGGTAAATTAAGAATAAATCGAAAATTTTAATTGTACTATTTGAGTTGTTTTTTTAGTCACTAAGCTAAAATTTGGACGCTTGAGACACTTGAAGATAAATTACATTTTTCTAAAGCAATCGATAGAACTCCAAATAGAGATTGAGTAGATGTTATCACACAGTTTGTCAATCACTGTCAAGTATAGATAGCACGTTAACTGTTTTATCAAATAGATATAATTCTAGCTAACTTTTTACGATAAATTAATTTAGCCACGGTTAAACCCTTTCGATGATGCCTAAATTAGTTATCAATCAGCCGAATCGTAAATAACAATGGACGCTGAAATTTGTCAGAGTAAATCAGGTTTGAACGCTTGTGATAGTGCCACTCAGGTTCCAAATTATTATAAGCTATTATTTATAAACATTAAAAATATTCTCCTATAGCAGCGCAGGACACAGCCATACAATGTGAACTGTTGCTGGATAATCTTCATAGACGTTCTCGAGAATTTGATATACTTGATATCAAAGTAAGACGGCAATTTGTACGTCGTTTTTATTGTTTGATAATGGTAAGGATGTAGAACACATATAATATATCTATATTTATATATATTGAAAATAATTATATGAATGGCGATACAGCTGCAGTCTGCACTGGTCGTACCCTATTTGGAGATATGCCTTCTATATCCAAAGCCTCTATTAGAGCTTTCTATACAACCGATATATTTTGCATGTCTACTTATAATGAATGCCTCGATGTATATCTACCGCACCTGGAGACGAACTGCGCCTTTCAATTACTTGGTTTACTTATTGACATCAATCACGGGGCCAATTAGTACAACTTTAAATATAATACCCATGGAGCCAACACGATGGGTGAGAAAATCTTTATTCTATATTGTAATCGATATCAAAAATGTATCTATTTTACAGTTACATCTATATCCATTAATGTTGATAACAGAGCTGGTCGTTCTCTCTTTGTACACTAAACAGCAGAGATTCAAATTTACCCATGCTATAGGCGTCATCATAATCTATTTGGTCTTTGGATTATTCCTCCTGTTAGCCTACTTCATGGGTATATTTTTCAAAGTACTTTGCTTTTATATTTGTACCTTTGAGGCGTGGTACATCATCTACGACACACATCTTATGTTATGCGGTGTCCATGGCTACAATCTTCGATCCGACGAATATATATATGCAGTTGGCAATCTTCACGCCGATTTTCCAAAACTTCTGTGGTCAATTATAAAACACTTCGTTTTTGGCCCAATTAAAGGAATAATAAGGATTGTACGGAACTCTCGTACGAATCAGATTTGCTAAATAATCTGCAACTGAGATTAATTGTCAATAAAGTTAAATTAATAGAAAAAATAATGTTGATAAAAATTACGATTCAAGGGGTGATAATTAGGTTGAAACCAAGGGTGCAAACCGGTCCAGAACGCGTTCGGCTTAAGATTCAGTTTAACTGAACGTTTAGAACCCAAATGATACATCTAAAGATACGAAATTTCGTACTATATACATAATTATAGAGATGCACCTGTTTTGTATTAGAGTAGAAATAAATTGAACAGTTTTTTTTATTTAAGTTGTACTTTTTATTTTATTAAGCTAACATATTTGGCTCGTTACCTATTTAGTACATTTAGTTTATGTTATTATATTTAGTTATTTGTATCGATTATTTATGAATACGGTAGTTACTATCAAAATACAATCACAAAATATATGCATTTATTTTATGTTCCTCTTGTTTATTTACACACTAATACAAAATAATCATATTTAAGAATAGAAAATCATGAATTTTAAATTTATATTTAATCAATACACAGAGAAATAAGTAACCAAGGAGTGTTTTTGTTTCTGGATTAAAGCTGCTGCTTATCTGGCCTGGCCGTGAGCGTCGTAGCGAACGCCCTTTAATAAATAATAGCACATTTTTCAATAAATTTGATCTAAGTACTTGGTAACTCTCCAAACAGAAGACACTGTAAATACTATAAATCGAGTTTTTGTCGATATGATCCGTATGTTAATGAATGTGCGATGAAATCAAATCGTATGCTTGTATGTACGAAGTGTTATCTTGCCTAAATAATAAAGACTATGTTTATGAAGTTCAGTGTAAGCAATTCGCTTGCTTTGATCCAGCGGCTCCTGAGTGTGTATTTACCGATGTAGAAAATGTAACTTATATTATTATCAAATGCATCGGATGATGCATTTTCTCAGTCCTCCGTAAATGGATGATCCGATGTGTCGCTGGTGTTCCTACGTCGATTCTCCAATATTTTTGTCGCCTGCTCCAATGTTTCCTTGTAGAACATGTTCTCTGCGCTATCACTGGGCAGTGAATACTTGGAGTCGTCCAATCGCAACGTTAACCCAAGCACAATATTAAAAGCTGATGCATCATAGCCATGACAGCCAGAGTAGCGATAAAGCGGTTTTTTGTTAAACTTGCAGCCATTTGATTGGGCACCTAATGGAAGAATAAAAGCTAAAGTTAGTTATTACCAAAATGCATGAGGGACGCTCGGGTCATGGGTATATAAATTAAAATACTCTAAAGCGATCGATGGGAATCCAAATAGAGATTGAGTAAATATTATCACACAGTTTGTCAATCACTGTCAAGTATAGATAGCACATTAACTGTATTATCAAATAGATATAATTCTAGCTAACTTTTCACATACTCTCCCGATAAATTAAATTAACCATGGTTAAACCTTTCCAATGAGGCCTAAATTAGTTATCACCCGAATCGTAAACAACAATGGACGCTGAAATATGTCAAAATAAATCAGGTGTGAAGAACTGTGCCAATGCCAACAAATCAGGTTCCAAAATTTTATACCCAATTAATTATAACATTATAAATATTTCCCCTTCAGCAGCGCAGGACACAGCCACACAGTGTGAACTGTTGTTGGATAATCTTCATGGACCTATTAGAGAATTTGATATACTCGATGTCAGAACAAGACGCCAATTTGTACGACGTTTTTATTGTTCTTTAATGGTTAGTAGAATAGTTGAAAGCATTTATATAACAAATAATAATAACAATAACAAATAATATAAAACAAATAAGGTTTGTGTTGATTGAAATTGTTTAGTGATTTTTACTAATCGCTCGCGTTTTTAAGTTGAAGGTAATACTCGTATTAGTAACTTTTTGCCATCATTAAAAGTTCAAAAACTAATTACTTTACTTCTCGATTGCAATATTAGTTGTGATATTTGTAAAAATTGTGATGTTATTAATAATGTGAATAAAGACAATAATGAAACTATTAAACTTAAAATGCAAATTATAATCGTTGTAACATTATTAACGCTAATAACACTGATAACGTCAAGGCTAATTTCAATCATAATTATAGTGTAAATGTTATTCATAATGATAATGCTCATGATAATCATGACTATAATATGAATGATAATAAAAAGTGTTTTTTTCCTCTATTCAGATTCAGTTTGCACTAACCGTTCCCTGCTTGGAGGTATGCTTTTTGTTTTCGAAGCCCCTAATAGAACTACCTATATATCCGATATATTATGCGTGTCTTCTGGTACTTCATACATGGTTGTATATCTTCCGTGCTTGGCGACGAACTGCGCCTTTCAATTACTTGGTTTACCTATTGACTTCAATTACAACGGCAACTAGCACTAGTTTATATTTAATACCCATGGAACAGACACGATGGGTGCGTAAATCTTCAAACTTTATATGCTAATCGATATCATACATGGATCTATTTTACAGCTACATCTATATCCATTAATGTTAATAACAGAGCTGGTGGTTCTCGCTTTGTACACTAAACAGCAGAGATTTAAATTTAGCCATGCTATAGGCGTCATCATAATCTGTTTGGTCTATGGACTGTTCCTCCTGTTGGCCTACTTCCTGGATATATTTTTTAAAATACTTGGCTTTTATGCTTGTACTTTTGGGGCGTGGTACGTAATGTACGATACACATCTTATGTTATGTGGTGTCCATGGCTACAATCTTCGATCCGACGAGTATATATTTGCAGTAGGCAATCTTCATGCCGATGTGCCTAAATTTTTGTGGTCAATTATTAATCATTTTGTTTTTAGCCCAATTAGGGGACTTATAAGGTTCTTACGGAACACTTGTACGAGTCAGATTTGCTAAAAAGTGTTCACCTAGTATTAATTGTGAACAAGGTAAAGTAAGTATAATAAAAGCCAATCTAAAAAACAAAGATTTTAGGGGGGTTCGGTTCAGAACTTAGGATTATCCGAATTCTGTCATAAACCAATACTTTAAGGTTGTCTACGCCTTGTACCACTTAATGAATGCAAAATTTAAGGTTGAGAAAATAAAAACAATATTTATCTTGAGTAAAAGTTCCAAATAAGTTAAGGAATATTTTATTACAATTATTTTATGTAAAATCAACATAAAATAAAGCAATTAAGAAATATAGAATAATTTTGTTTGTATATACATAACAGAATCAGATCTCGAGATTCTAAGCCTTCTACAACTTTGCAGTCTTAGTAGAAACCTTTGCAAAAACGGTTAACGACGAGTTAAACTATTTCACTAACTAGCTAATGCATATGCATACTATATGCTTTAAAAGCTATGACATGTCAGATTGGTGTTATGGATTGCCCACAAAAGTCCCCCAATTAACTGACATGTTTTTTATCGTCAGGTACATGCGCTGCAAATGGTGGTCATTAGGTCTAGTTGGCCTGTTGGGGCCACTTGGTTATGCAGAGGGGAAGTTATGGATGTGATTTTCATTTGATAGATCCGTAGGGTGAGTGACACATTCTGAAATTGACGACCTGGGAGGGACAGTACTATTTGACTAACGTTCAGAAAGGACTCCTTTCAAAGGAGTGAGTCACTAATGACATACATCCTATGTACGCGCATAATTGAACACGGGCTGAAATCACTTACCAATTGGATCGATGCATTCCAATGTTAGGGCGCATTTAAGCCATGGCAACATGATCTTCTCTGTGACAAAACTGCTGTCCATAAAGAAGACCGTATCGAGATCAACCATACGCAGGAATATAAAGTCCTCCGCATCCGATTCAAAGTAATCAAACATCTTTGGATGTGTGCGCGAAGAGACAGCTGTGGGCGTATTCCAGCCGAGTACACCGGAGGTATTAACCCGTCGCTGTAGCGTCTGTAACTCCCGATAGCCGCCACGTATTCGCATATAGTTCTCGGTAAACAACACCGATTTGGCCCGTCTCAGGGCATCCTTTATCACAATCGGGCGATATGCATGCGTCCGCTGATCGTTGACGAACGAGGGAAACTCGGATAGATCAAAGGTGATCACAGAACAGCGACTACTGTTGCAGTAGGCATTCAGAGTACGCATCTGCTCCTCAGATACTCCCAGATCGTAGATCAGTAAATACTCCCCAGGCAACTTGGCCGCAATGTTTTGGGCCAACAAAATGGCCGATGCTACCTGACCCTCCTGGACGTATGTGACTATGGTGAAACTGGACTTGGTGCCATTGTATGGCGTCGTTATACGTTTACGTTGATTCTTCTGCTCCAACTCCAACTCCTGGTGACCAGCTGCCAACTGCAAGCCATCCTTCTGTCCATGCAGCTGTCGCAAATCGCTGACCTCCTGTCCATTTCTCTCGTCCTGAACTGGTTTGTCTGTTTGCTTTTGTTGTGTGTTGTGCTGGTTGTCATAATTGTTTGTGCTTAGCCGTGATGTGTATCCCAACAACAGCAAGTATTTTGGCTCTAACTCGAGCTTCTTGCGTTCCAATCCAACACGCAAATTCTCCTAAAAAGCGAAAGAAAAAAATGTTAATTTAATTTCCAAAGAAAAAATTTAAGCTAAAGTAGTTTAAGTTAACGTCTAAAGTGGAGGTGAAAAATATCGAATCTCCCAAACAAATGTTGAGTTAAATACTTGGGAAGTCAGTTAATCAATATTTTACTTTCTTGACTAAACAAATTTGTAGGCCAACAATACAAAAATGCTTTATTTGGCACGCCAATGAATTCATACCCTACATTTAACTTACGACTGATGAAAGCTATATTATATAGAAGTCTGATACAAGCAAAATTTAATTAGATGTCAGTTTGGCTCAGATATCTTAAGAAAGAATAAAGATTTTTATACTAGCTGAAAGTTCTTTTAGCAGCTTATACTGATCAAGAACTTATATACTTTATAAGGTTTGCGACGCTTTCTTTAATGTGTTACATTACAAGTAGACATCTTTTGTAAGGTATAAAAATGTTGACAGTCTTTTGATGGTTTTGTCAGCATATGTGAGAAATCTGGCTAAAAAGGTTTTCATTCCATTACTTTATCGCTCCACAAACCAAGCCTGACAATAAATATTTGTTTTCATTGCAGCTCCTTGGAGAGAACAACAAAATTAGTCCCAATGGCCATCATAAACTTTTGTTTACAATGGAATGTTTTCCGTGTGCTTGTCAAATTTCCAGTTGCAACGAGGCATGCCACATATCGATAAAAGAGTTTGGCCTACTAAACAATATGTGTTTGTGGCTTAAAAAAAAATAAAATAATAATGCTTCTGGGTCTGGCTAACAGAATCTCACATTCAATGAATGTCGTCGCCGCAAATCGCATGACAGCTTGGCATCCAACCCCCTTCCCCATAGCCGCCACCACTTCCCATCTACTTATAGCCCATCAGTGTGTCAGGGTCTATGTTTGTGCCCAACCACATGAAACATTACCAAATTCAATCCACAATGCGAATTGAAAGTTAATTGAATTTTGTAACTAACAATACATGAACCAAGAATACAAATGGCACTATAAAAATAGTATAATTAAACTATACATTTTTGAAAAAATTTATAAAAAATAAAACATTTTTTTACGATAGAATATATTCTAAATTAAATAAGTGGGATATGTTTCAAAATTCATGTAAACTTAAATTCCAATCGATATTTAATTCATTGTTACACAAACAAGAACTCATAAAACACACAAAAAAATAAAAATTAAAAAACACAAAAAAATACATTATTATTTAAAGCTAAAAACAACAAAAAAAAACGTTAACACCTCCAGTTATAGGAATGAATCAACTAACAAATGGTGAATTAGACATTTTTAAGGAGCTGTACAACGCTATCAATAAGGATTGCGATAATAACATTACCCATAAGGAACTGGGCATTGTTATGAATGCTTTGGGTAGTAAACCAACCGAAACCCAAGTACAGGACATGATCAATGAGGTCGACACTGATGGTAATGGGACCCTTGAGTTTCATGAATTTGTCAATGTTGTCTTGCGAAAGATGAATCAAATTGATAACGAAGATGAGATACGCGAGGCATTTCACATTTTCGACAAGGATAAGAATGGGTTCATATCCGCAGCCGAATTGCGTACAATTTACATAGCCTTGGGATTGAAAATTAGCGAGGACGATATCGATGATATGATTCGCGAGGCGGATCTTAATCAGGATGGGGTCATTACATTAGACGAGTTCCTTATCATGATGACAGGCGAATAGTACAAGCATTTCATCAAAATTATTGCCGTAGAAGAGTTGATCTTATATATGAAGCATAGTGTTTAGGGCCAATTTCTCAATATAAAATTGTTTGGTGGTATTCCAATTGAATACTGAGGGATTAGCTCTAAATGCATATGTTTCAATAAACTAAATTAACAGTTATAAAAACTAAACAAAGACCGATTTGATAAATACTAATATAACTTCTGTTTGTGTTTGTGTTTTTTATACAATCAAGTCTTCCTTGAGGAAACTTTAAGTTTGACCCAACAGATAAGTTATCAACTCGCATTACTAGAAAAATCAGTGTAACAACAAACATATACTTTTCGTTTCCATTCAATATATTCAAAATAAAAAAGTAGTTGTAAGCTTAGCGATTCAAGATGGAGGGCTTGAACGAGGATACAGCGCAAGAGATTCGTCATGCCTTTCAGCAATTCGATCCCCTTGGCACCGGAAAGATCACAAGCAAGCAAATGGGTATTGCAATGCGGAATCTTGGACACTATCCTACAGAAGCAGAGCTGTACGATATGATTGACGAAATTGATTTGGATGGCGATGGGGAAGTAGACTTTCTCGAGTTTCTACAGATGATAGTCAAGCGCGTGGAGAGCCTTACCAAGGAGGAGAATCTTATGGTGGCATTCAAGCTCTTTGATCGCGATGAGGATGGTTTTATATCGCCCATGGAGCTGCGAACTGTTATGTATAATCTAGGAGAAAGATGTACCGAGGAGGAGTTCAACGATATGTTAAGGGAAATCGATACCGATAACGACGGGAGAATTAGCTATCAAGAGTTTGTTCATGGCGTGCTGAATTAAATGCCACTTCTAACGTGCTTCAATATCATAAAAATTAAATAAAAGGAAAGCTACATAGAGCCCTTTACTCCTATTCTAATTGGCCATATGCTGACCCCTTTTGTCCAGCTTTCCTATTAGCCACATGACACGCAGCGCCTAAAAGTCAGCACTATAATTTCTTCATTTTACCATATTCTCTTTTCCTTTACCAACCCAAAACTCGACACGTGAGTAACAAACAATTTGAATGCGACAATTTAAGTTTATGTTAGACGCGTGACTCAAAATGTTGGCATGCTCCTAATGGCGGCCAAAGAGGGACAGCGAGGAGCGGAGGGTCACACATGGAAAGCATGCAAAGCAACTCGGTCAGCAATTGTAAAAAACACAAGAAAGAAGAGACGAAAACAAAAACAAAAACAACGCTACCATTCTGATTGCGATAATTTAAATATTTAAACAACAAGCTATCGTTTGCCTTGTACTCAAGCTTTGATCGAATCACATTTACATTATAAGCAATTACACTACAGTGGTCCCTCGCTAACCGCAATTCGTTGTTTTCTTTGACAATTCTGATTCTAGAATATTTCTAAAATTGCAATTATTTGGTTTCAGAAATCAAGACTTAAGATCATGCAATTTATTGGAAGTTTTACTTTTGAAGCGATGATCAATTTGAACAGCTACAGTGGTCTTTAGCTAATTGTAATTCGTTCTATTCGTAGTCAATTGTGGTTATCTTAATGCCTCAAAGTGAAGAAGAGAATTTTCTTAAAATATATTTCCTGGAAAGTATTATTTAGCTAGCGATGAGTGTTTTGTAAAGGAGCCTTTGCTCCTAGTTTATTGTAAACAAAGAAGAGTTCGGCGAATGTAATTAAATTGCAGTGTAGCAAGTTGACAATGCCCTTCAATACAGCTGCCAGACACTGCAATTCCCTCACTTTGACTGCATAAATAATCCTTGTTGGTGGTCACTGTCATGATGGGCATTGTGTCTTGTCATCTAGGATGTAGGCCAGTGTGTGCTTTCTTCGGGTCATCAGAATCTCATTTGTGTTATATGGTATTATGTATATTCAATTATTAAACAATATCGAGCGAGCTATATTTATCTGCCTTGACACAGGGTCAACTTCAGGTTCAGGCAAACGAAGAGAAACACAACGGACTAAGCAATTAATTGATGTCACTTACTGCCAGTTGAGGTCAGTTAATGGGCGACTTGCTTATGAGATGAGGAGACACTTTAAGTGGATGGACTGCAGCTCGGATGGATATCAATTCAACTAGATTATGGCCCAGAAATTTCCATAGACATACAATGACGCCACTTTACAATTACCCTACATTCTTTACTTTACAATTGAGATAATAGAATTTTTATTTGTCAGTAACTCGTAAGCTTTAATAATTAACCAAAAATTATGCCTGACAACGGCCAAAATTCACACAATAACCCTTAATAGCGGTACACTAAAACTGACCTTACATACAATGGAAAAATCAATCTATCAATTCGGTAATTATCGAATCTTGATTATATTTAAGACTATAAAACCTCATATATGATAATATAAGTATTATACATGAGTCATGCATGACTCATAGCTATGATCATATATTATATATGAGTTATGAATGAGTCATATAAATGATCATATATTATACATATATGAATCATGCAATCACTTTTGGACCTGGGTATCAAACCGTAACCGTTAATCGGTAACCGATTCAAATAGGTATCCGTGCGAAGAAAAAAATATGTAAATAAATATGTATAAAAAAACAGACTTTTACGATATTTAAAGTCTTTTATTTTACCATAAACATGCTTGTAATTAAAATCTTAAGCTTAAGAACAAAAACTGTACCGTTACGAAATCAAGAAACCAAAACCGAAACCGTAACTCCATGTTCCATAGTATTCCAATTAAAGTTTTAAAGAGAAATATGTATATAGTAAAAATATAATATAATAATATAATATAATACTATCAGTAAAATACGGTTTTAACATATGTATGAGCCAAATTTATATAGAACTTTTTAAAGAATAATTTTACGAGGGACAGAAAATAACAGTTTTTGACCAAATTTTTAACAAAATTTTGTTTTATTTGTTTAATTAAATAAACGGACAGGGTTGGGGATAATTTACGTCAATGCATAGTTTAAAAATTTGTAGGTATATATATATATGAAGTTTGATGCCTCTATCTTTTGAGGTCTTTGAGGTATGACACAAAGACTTTTACTTTCAAAACAGAAATAAAAATCATAGACTAAGTTTTATAATATAATTGTGTTTATTTAAATAAAGTCAGTGATTGATTTTTATTTGTTAAATTTTTTCATCAAAGTTTTACTTGGATCTTTTATTTCTGAGGGGAAAATAAAAAATAAAATAGAACAGTTATGTTTTGATTTTAAATTTATAAGGCAAGGAATAACTTTTACTTTGCGATTTTTGTTGTAAGAGCTACAACAGTTGCGATCCCTGGTTTACTGGTTTGATATATAGGATGTAGATATATACTTTAAACATACACATATTTTCTCAGATACTCTTATTGAGATTGTAAGCAACGCCTCGTATAATAATTGCTGACATTCTGAGAATTACAATATAGAGAATAAACAATTGGTGCGCTGTGAAAAAAGTTCTCGAAAAGGGGCAACCCGCGGTTTTAAACACTTGACGTCACTTTTGATGCAGTTTACAACGACGATGACTACAATGATGGTAATGATAATAATGATGATTGAAATGCATTATTTGTCATGATGATGGATAGAGTGTGAGTAGCTTACGATACAGACATAACACTTGACAATATTATAAACACCTTTAGTTGAAGGTTTGTCAATATTGAAGTGCAATAGAGCAGATCGAAAGGGGGACAACAAGGGACCATAAGAAGAGAACTAAATGTGTGCCGAGCTACAGAAAACTCGCTTCAATTGGCAGCGTTCAATAGTGTTGAATATTGAATTGAATTTTTAACAGCTCTTCAATCGGACACCTATACCTGCAATCACCTGCAACTAGCTCGACTATTACAATTGTAATACGAACCATTCATGTACCTTGGCCAAACCAGTTATGAATTCATCGAGTCGTAGTAGATACAACTACGTTGTACAACACACACATATATCTATTAAATAGAAACCTATTAAATACAATGAGCTCTTTCATTCCATCTGTCATTCGTAACATTTGGCTTAAAACAGTAGAAGCTAGTTTATCAACTAATATCAGAAGTTTAAAGCAATCGGCATATGATAATTGAAACTAGAGTAGTCTGACAGATACCCTATACTTCGTAATCTGGCTTGGTTTAGAAATTCTACACAATTCTCAAATCTTTATTTGCCTTAACACTCCTCTATTCAAAAGACACCGAGTATCCGAGAATTAAACTGGACAAAAATAGTTTTACAATTAGTCAGTACTTTGGGACTTTAAGCAAGTCTAAAGAGTGTATATACTCACTCTATAAACAAAACAGCAGGTCATTTACTTACAATGACAACGAGTATTGTTTCGTTTAGTTTTGTTTATAGTACTTGCGGCATTTCCCACAGCTTGGTCTGTGACTTATTCACGTGATACGAGTACATTATCAGCCAGAACTTTTGATAAGATGTAGATAATAGAAACAAACATTTAAGCCGCTTTTATTCAGGTTAGACAGACAATATTGTTAATAATCCCACTTATCATTTCATTTCAAAGGTTTGAAATTTGATACATAAATGTGCATTTTATATGCTTAATTTAGAATTATTATTCAACTTATTTGCAAATTCAATTGCGTGTTTAATTGTGAGTAATCTTAAACCAAGTTGAGCCGCAAAGTCGCCGCATGTGAAAATACTGAAAACCATGTAATTTAATATGTGAACCTGGCCGGAAAGCACCTGCCACAATCTAATTAAAGCAAACAGTAAACGTTTTGTCCCACACCAAATTAAAGCAAACAGTAAACGTGGAGTGGACCTAATTGTAATTTATCCACATGTATGTATATACATACAATATATAAAGTATCGAATGTATGGACATATGTTTTCTGTATTTAACGCGCAAGTGAAAGAAAATTTGATTTGGAATTTTTATGTAAACAGTTAAAGTTAAAGGGGTCGCCTCACTGGCTGAATTTGCTTGTTTTGGCCAGAGTCAACTCAATGTCCGGAACTTAAGGACGTGGGCGCACATGCAAATGATGATGGACAGGAGGAGCAAACGGGACAGGACGGAAGGAAACAGTGGGATAAACAAATAGGCATTGGCATGCTAGCCAAATGGTGATGTTTTTTTTTTAGGTCATTTACTTGTTTGCCTTGGCAATGGGCTCTGCCCAGTTAACCTCAGTCCCATTCCCAAAACAAAGCTAAAGCTCTTCAACTAGAAACGGAGACGTGTTTCAATTTAGCTAAAAGCCTTCGGGAAATGAGTGGAAAATAAGCATAAATGCTTTCACCAAAGATATGTGGTCAAAGTTTAATTGCCTTAGAGGCGTGACGAGCAGAGGTCAATGTTAGTATTATGATGAGGTGAGGATGATGAGTTCTTAAATCAAATACCAGAAACTACAAAAGTTTAAATAAAATAAATCATTATGCTTTCTTTTCATCATATTTGACAATCACTTTTGCTGGTTGTTTAACGATAAAAACCACTTGAGTGTGAATTGTAAAGATTAAGCCTCTGAATACTCTTGAATGAACATCAAATTAATTTCTATATATTGCAAATGTTTGCCGGCAAGGCCCAATGAAATCGTCAAAAAAACTGACACGTATTTGCGCTGATAAGAAGAATGTTATCACAAAAATTGAAAACGCTTTATTAGTGAGCGAATAGCCCCCCCACAATGGGTTGAGTACGTGTAAATAAGTTTTAAAGCGCTAGCGTCTTGGCTTAACGATAACATAGATTCAGATAAACATACTTAAACATAACATAACTAAAGAGGTGACTCACCTGGAACTCTTTCAACTGTTGATGCGTTTGTACCACGATGTGCTTGAAAGAATCGTTCGGTTCGCCGGCGGGACCAAATGCGATGAATATGATCGTTGCGATTATCACCCCGATCAATATAAGTATCAAGTGTTTAGTTCGCATGGCCGCTAAAATAGACTTTGATTTCTTCTTATAGGCAATTTTGCGGGCAAAAATGCGCTTTAATGTGAGTGACGCCTCCAGTCTGATGGCTGGTTATTTCTTCTCCCTTCAAACCAGAACCAGTAATCAACATAAGTAATTGAAGTCTCGTTGAATTGAAGCGCTTTTGGAAACCATTTTAATTAAATTGTTTAGTTTTGTTCATGTCTCTGGTAATTGTTGTTTATTGCTCTTAATTATTATTGAATTCGATTTTTTGATCGTTCGCTCTGTTCACATTGTTGCGAATTTAAATTGATTCTCCTGAAAATCAGAAAAATTATGAATACACTAAACATTTTTATTTCAGCTATATATGTTGTATAAATATTTAAGTAAAAATCATTGAACAATAATAAAACAGAAATTCGAATTCTTTGAATACGGATAAGCAAATGACTTTAGTGCTTGTAAATATTTGATACAGATTTGTATAATATACTTTTACCTACATAAATAGTACAAGAACTTGAACATTCTCGTATAATAATGTGAGCAAACAGTCAGTGTCAGCAGTATGTCTACACGTTATGAGTAACCAAAATTACCGTAATGATAACTGTTAAGGAGTGGCATACAATAGCCTAATATATATTAGAAATCTTTAAAATTTTCGCATGTATGATGTTCGCCGACTTTTACACTGCAGTGTAAACATGTGCACGATATTCACCTTTACGTATGTATATATTTTATGGCGGACAGCCAAAAGCAGCCGCGAGTAATAATAAACAAGGCGGACATTTAATGAATAGACAATCCCCGGCAAAGGTCTATGGCGAATATTATTGTATGCAAATGATAGCGGTTTATTGTTCAGTGGTACTTAACCTTGATGTTTGGCGCCACAGTTTTGAAACGTGTGCCAGCCTTTGTTTTTTGGAAAAGAGTAGAATTCAAAAGAGTAACAAACCGAAAGAGTTCTTGTTCTAGAAATTGATGGTAAGAAACCCGAAAAGAGCTGAAGTTTCGATGAACAAGCTGAGAAGAGCCTTATAATCTATAAGCAACTTTTAGCATAACTTTAGTCCTTGTCATTCCATTGTTTCATTTAGTTTAAATATTATTTTGGCAGTTGACCGTTTATTTATTGAATCTATGCAGCCAGCATGTAAATAGAATACATTTATGAAAGGTGATCGGTAGGTGCTTTCGTCAAATGTTGCCTCTAAACGGTTTTGTGCATATTGCGCCAAAACGTTATTGGTTTTTTGCATGAACACGCAGATCACTGTTTTTCAGTAAAACTGCTAAATCCTTACGTCCCATAAATTCCGGTTGTATGTATCAACTAATGAATATGGCAATCCTTGGACAATTTGTATAACTAATACATCTATATTTCATTATATAAAAAAACAATTTTGAAAAAACTATAAAATAGAAATGGTGCATGCATTTTTGCAAGAGAATTTGTAAAACTTCAACTTTTTAATTGCAATTAATTTATAGCTAGTTTTGCTCCGTAATGTGTAACAACCATCGATCATTCATTTAAGTTATCCACTTTATTTTACCTAATTTATAGTTTGATCGGTTTATTCAAATTTAAATTTATTGTTTAATTAAACAATTCTTTTTTGACGCAGCATTTTCGCATGTTGGTCGTTGTTATCTCTTTTTAACTAGATCTGTCACTCAAAAGAGCCGAGAGAGTTACAAATTATGGCGGCTCACCATAACGGAATACGTCACCTTATATGTATGAAAGTAAATTCACCTTGGCCTGGCAATGCAAGCCGGCGCAGCCTCCGCAAAGCGAAAACTTTGATAAGCCGGGTGGTGCTGATTTCGCAAAGCACATATAATTAATACACTCACACTCCCTCATATACATAAATATATTTTTTTGTGCACACTTTAGTCGCATGCATTTACATAATACGGTAATGTTTTCAATTAACTTTCACTTTCATAGAGCGGTCAATAGGCTGTAGGAGCCAATGCCTTTGTTTTCTTTCACCGACCTCGGACTTTTAAATAGTGAAATAAGAACTTCTTTCCGCACCGCAAACGAGCGACTAACATTTATTTACATCTTTACTAGTGTTGGTTTGCTCGCGTTTTACCCAAGTGAGCAATGCTTACCCAACACTTGTCTACGCTTCACTATCGATAGCGAACCATGGCACATCGATAAGTAAGCGAAAAGCTTATCGAGCGGCACCGTTTAAAAGGGCAGAGTCTGATATCTTGGATAAAGATCTGAAAATTGCTTACGGTAGAACACAACCAAGTAAGACGAAAAGGTTAAATACAAATTTTTGATTTTCGGCTCTTTTCTCGAGATATTGGGGCTTAAAGCTGACTGATTCCCATAAATACCGTTCAGCGTGCATGGCGCTCCGAAAAACCGTAGTATTGCCAATTCTAAGTTAGATCAAATCAAGCAGATTATTCTAAAATATGTATCGTTTTTGTAGCCTTGCTGGGGTCTTAGCTCCTTCAATAGATGTTTAAAAATTAGAAAAATTAGACATTATTTTAAGAAAAACTATGCTAAGTTTCTATTCAATCGATTTTGTTACCCATATTCGAATAAGAAAACATATGCTGAAAAGAAGTAAAAAATTTGAGCAAAGTTCATGAGCGAGCTGAACTGGAATCGGGTATTCAGTTCGTTCGTTCACTTTGGTGAATCGATCAATCGATCCTAGTCCGAACGGAACGATACAATTCTATTTTCAACAACCCTAAATTCCAAACAACAATCCAGCTGCGTCGCTAGCGGAAAATATGTGTTAAGTGCGCGCAATAGTAAAAAAACAGCTTTTTACCAAATAAAATAGTAAAAGTCGCGTCTGGAAGGAGAGGTTTAAAGCCTGTAGTATTAATAATGAATATATACAACAAATTACGTTACAGGGAGCATGGACTTGGTACGTTATACGCGTTGCGCGGGAGTTTCACGAATTTTGGCGCTCGAAATGCCCAAGAGCGCGCTCCCGTTCCTTTCGCGGGTAATTCGAGCGCCAAAATTATTAATGCAGACTACGTGTGATTTACCATTGACACTATGAATTTAAAGTTGGAGTAGTTCATCCACAGCAGGGTACAACGACATTAAATTTATTAAAGTAGACAATTCGCTGAGTTTGCGAAAAGTGGGAAGAAGAGAAACTAGAACGTAAACAAAAGCCAAGCATTTGACACTAATTTGTTTGTATGTTTTTCCATTTCACCTATAGCCAATGATCGGACGTATGACTTTGCACTGCGCCGCCTTTGCGTGTCCAAGGAGGACAGCTGGCGTGGCATTTCACCCGCCAATTACAGTCCGGATTTCAATCCAGAGCCACCAATTTTCTCAGCGAAATTTGCCAACTGTGATGGCTATAGACACATACTGGCCATAGCCAATGAGGATGGAAAGATCGCATTGCAGGATACCACACAGCGCAATCATGAGCCAGAGGAGCAGTCGTTAAGTGCACCACAGTGTCATTTTAATGCTGTTTTCGATCTGGAATGGGCGCCAGGGCAGATGCGATTTGTTTCGGCTTCAGGTGATCATACTGCCCGACTGTGGGAGGTCGCTGGCTCTGGAATACGCGGCCTTAATTCTTATGTGGGCCACACACGTTCTGTCAAGACAGCCGCGTTTAAAAGATCAGATCCTGCAGTATTTGCGACTGGTGGCCGAGATGGTGCTATACTCATCTGGGATATACGTGCTAATCTTAATATGGATTTAACGTCACGCGTTGACAATTGTATCTACAGTGGCCACACGGGTGGACCTGGCACACCTCAATCCCAGCGCAAACAACGCACACGTACTCCCAAAATGTCCAGTAGTAGCAACACATCCAGCAGCATTACAGGCTTGGCTTTCCAAGACAATGATACACTTATATCTTGTGGCGCTGGCGATGGCGTTATTAAAGTCTGGGATTTGCGGCGAAACTATAGTGCCTATAAGAAGGAGCCGCTTCCACGTCATAGTTTACCTTATGCCGGGCATTCCACATTCAGAGGCTTTACCAATCTCATTGTTAATGCAGCTGGAACGCGTTTGTATGCGAATTGCATGGATAACACCATTTATTGTTACAATTTAGTTTCGTATTCGCCAAAGCCCATAGCATGTTACAAGGGATTGCTCAACTCGACTTTCTATATCAAAAGTTGCCTTAGTCCGGATGGAAAGTATCTGCTAAGTGGCAGCAGCGATGAACGGGCTTATATTTGGAATCTGGAGCATGCGGCAGAGCCGCTGGTGGCACTCTACGGACATACTGTGGAGGTGACATGTGTGGCTTGGGGCGCCACACACGATCGTCCCATTGTCACATGTAGCGACGATGCCAGGCACAAGATCTGGCGCATCGGACCCACTCCGGAATCACTGACATCTACGGAGGTTGCGGAGCAGTATCGAGGCCAGGCGAGCTATGTGCGTCAATTCTACAAGCAGCCAAAGGCCACCACACAACATAAGTACAACCTGAGAGACCTGGAGTCCACGCCAAGGTCACTAAAGCGTCTAATGGATCAAAATGAACGTACGCCGAGTTCCGTGGAAAAAGTGGCCACAAAGCGTTCCTTTCTGGACATGCTGGGTGCGTCCAGCAGTGAAGCAGTCGTTGATCAACCCCAGCAGAAACGTATAAAACCACTAGAGTCTAGGGGTCGTCGCTTGTTTGGTCCCTCATGTACATCTAGTCAGCAGTTGTCGCTGCCCGCAATCGGTGAGGAGGAAAGTCCTATGTCCGCCTGCAATCAGGAGAACAGCGAAGACATCTCTCCACTGCCTTGCAGTGTGCCGAATAAATTCCAGCAGGCATCTCCTCTCAGTGAGCATCATTTGAATCACATTCCCTACACCTCACCACCCACAACATCTGCTCAAGCAGAATCGTCAGCAACAGCAACAGCCAGCTCCGTATCGTCCACAACGCCGCCTGCAATCTCCACTCTGATTTATTCGCCAACCTCAAACTTACCCAACTATGTGCTGGATGGCGACGCTCCACATTTGGGCATCATGTCACCAAAACGTAAAGCCAAAGAAAAGGTTGATTGGCTGACGAAAATACGCAAACAGAAGCTCATGTCCAGCAGTCGAACGCCAGTAACTCTTAGCGAGAAGATGAGCAACGAGGAGTCATCGCCCCTTGTGGGCAATTCGGACGTCTTGGCGTCTCCACGTCTTCAAAGTCTGCGCAACTCGGAATGCAGTCCCAGATTGCAGGCCACGCCAAGGAGACGCATTTCCCACAATGATGCAAATGCTGCACATCTTCGCACGCCCACATCAAGTCGGCGGAACAGTGAAACGACCTTACTGCGTTTCTTTAGCGTGCAACGCAACAATGGCAACAGCAGTAGCAACGACGCTGTCGAGGATTCAACGCCAAATGCTGACAATTTAATTGAACTGGAGCTGTCCTCACTGTCACCACCAACAACTATAGCAACTGCAACATCGTTAACGCATCTT
Source organism: Drosophila putrida (assembly GCA_037043535.1). Classification (NCBI taxonomy): domain Eukaryota; kingdom Metazoa; phylum Arthropoda; class Insecta; order Diptera; family Drosophilidae; genus Drosophila; species Drosophila putrida. Next base: position 4,471,346 of record JBAMBI010000160.1, on the reverse strand, counting down.
ACACCCACAACTGCCGTGGGAAGCGACTGACAAAAAGTGCAGCCGATAAAGTAACTCCTGCGTCCTATCCTCATCCCATAATAAGTTTCTATTCGGACTATCTACTGTAAGTTATTATTTTTTATGTACTTTTTAAGTAAACAATTGGCTAGTTTTTCCTGTTGGAAAATACTGTATCCTATTTTGTCCTCGTCTAGTTTAGTTGTTAAGCTCACACATTTGTACAGTTCTAATACAAAAGACTAGATATTATAATAATCTATAAATATAAACAAAAATATACATATTTTAAGTTCTGACATGCATGTGCTTTTTGGCTGGGTCAACCACACTATCAATGACAATAAAAATGAAATATTTTGAATAACAAAACGATTAGTTGTATAACAAAATCTAAATGCTTTCTTTGCTATTGCTATATCAAAACTAGGAAAGGAATTACATCAGCAATTTTCGGCTTGAGGCAGTGTCATGTGCTTTTCTATAATATATTTATTTCAAATGTTTTTTACAGTCTGCGATCGTTTGTAGTTATTATTATCATTATTGTAGTTTCTTGGGTTGTCCATTCAGCAGGCTCGTCTCCTGGTGCTTTACTGTGGCATTAAGTCGCATTGTCTTGAAGATTTGACGTGCCACGCCCACAAGTAGTACAATATGACAAAGATGCAAGGCAATGCTGGATACATTTGTACTGGGATAGGTGTTCCAACAGTACTCGATAATGCCCAGGATTAGATACCGCACGCCCAGCGAATACGGCGTAGACCAGACCAAATAAGGTAGTGAGTGGAAATACCAGACATAGAACTGATAATGCAGGGATCGGGCACAGGCGACACCAATGAAGTTGCAGACGAAGAAGGGCAACAATGCCAGCTGGGTGCACTGATCAAAATGGATGCCATACCGTTCCGGTTGTGATTCCTGGACTGCTGGAGCTGTCGGCTTGCGACCCGTTGAATTTTGCAGGCCTTTCTCGAATGCCTTGAGAAAGGACTTCTGTTCGCCCGTCAACTGTTCATCCTTATCCGCTTCCTTTGGCTTGGGTTTTTTTTGACTCTCCTTTTCCATCTCACGATTCTTGCGAGCGATTTGTGGCATCAGCTGCTCCTGCACCCTACGCAGTCGCACGTAGCTCTTGAAGAACGTCCAGGTGGGTTTGGCGAAACATAGAAGCAACACCAGATGCAATCCCAGCAGAAACAAGTGAAACTCGCGCTGCTCAAAGATCTCCCTCGTCAGGAATCTATAGTTGACAGTCCATTTGTGCTCAAAGATGCGACCCAAGTCAAAGCTTCCTCGAAGATACTCTAATGGATGCGTCAGCAAAAAGGGTGCTCCCAACAATACTTGTATTCCAGCGCAAATAATAAGTTGCAGCACTGTCTTAACCAGTCCCAAATTGGTCAAGTAAAACAATAGCAACGCAGGTGCAAATAACAAAATATTCATCTTAACGCCAACAGCCAAACTAAAGCAGATGCTGCCCAGAGTCCAACGGCGATCCACGAAGAGATTTAAGGCCGCATAAAGCAGAAGAATAGCCACGGGATCATTGAAGAGTCTCAGAACGTAGATCGAATGTATGCGGTACGAGGTGAAGGCACTTAATACGAGGACATAAGGGGGAACTTTGCGACTCTTGGCATAAAGACGCAACACGAGGCACATTTGCAACAAATAAATGCAAGCAAATATGTACTGGGCCAGACGTACATTGCTGCCATGGGATGTTATGTAGTAGAGGGCCGAATAGATATAAACAAAGGCAGCCGGATACACAAGAGGTCCTGTGTCACCTGCAAAAGAGAAACAAATTCATTATAAAATGGTGAAATTTCTCTAAAATTCAATTCAAATGTAACTGATTTTGTTAGAGATGACATTATAATGAGAGTTTTAACAGCATTCTGTTGTCTGCAGTTTTATTAATTAGCGGGACTCCTGAAACTGTTATGTCTTTTATAATATATTTAAGGTCAATTTAATATTTTTTTCTAAATGTATAATTTGCTGTTGTTTAAACTTATTTATTATGTTGTAACTGCGAGTCCAACATTTTTAATATTGCCATTTTCATGCGTAACTTTTATTGGTCCCATGTTAATTTACTTGCACTTGCAGTATTTATGAATGCTTCGCGACATGGTAATAATCAAAACGAAAGTAAGTTTTTTATTGAATATTTAAGTTTGGCCAGATTTTCCATATTTGTTTTAAGCACACTACACAATATTGGTATGGAGCAGCTGTTTTGAGTCCCCCTATTATACCACAAATATATCATCACAAAAAATATCTATCGACTTATCGATATATGAGTATTTTTTCGACAGCCCTGTTAAAATGTCAAAGTGAAAAAAAAAACGAGAGAGAGAATACTTTGTACGAAAGCAGCATGGAGGTTATTACGGCATGTTGTTAGATCTTTCTGCCAAAATAGAGAGCGGAGATTCTAGAGTTACAACAGTTAATGGACAAAATGATTTCGTGTAAAAATTTATGTGTGTTGCGCAAACTGCCGTTTAAAGGGTGCTGCCGGCAGTACAACGCAATTCAGTTAAACAATGCTCTGCTGTCAGCGAGGCCGATGAAATGGAAGCCAAAGTCTTCATCTCCGGTAGCTGTTTCAGTTACAGTTAGAGCTGCATGGCAACAGAATGGGACGCAACAACAACAACAACGAAGTATCTATACGTCAAGTTGCCTGCAGGCCAAGGATTACTATACGACGCTGGGAGTTCCTAAGAATGCCAATGGCAAGGACATTAAGAAGGCATACTATCAGTTGGCAAAGAAATATCATCCGGATACCAACAAGGATGATCCGGACGCAAGTAAAAAGTTTCAAGACGTCAGCGAGGCTTATGAGGTGCTGAGTGACGAACAAAAGCGACGGGAATATGACACTTATGGCCAGACGGCGGAAAATATGAATCGACAGGGTGCGGGTGGCGCTGGATTTGGTGGTGGACCGTTTGGCCCTGAGGGTTTCTCACAGAATTGGCAGTTCCGGTCCACCATTGATCCCGAGGAGCTCTTTCGCAAGATATTTGGTGAGGGTAATTTCCGCACCAATAGCTTCGATGACTTCGCAGATTCCAAGTTCGGTTTTGGTCAGGCCCAGGAGCTGGTCATGGACTTAACCTTCGCACAGGCAGCACGGGGCGTTAACAAGGATGTCAATGTGAACGTCGTCGATGAATGTCCCAAATGCGCCGGCTCCAAGTGTGAGCCGGGCACAAAACCAGGTCGCTGTCAGTACTGCAATGGCACAGGATTCGAGACCATTTCAACAGGACCCTTTGTAATGCGCTCTACGTGTCGCTACTGCCAAGGCACACGGCAATATATTAAGTATCCGTGTGCCGAGTGTGAGGGCAAGGGAAAGACGGTGCAGCGACGCAAGGTGACGGTTCCAGTGCCCGCGGGAATCGAGAACGGACAGACGGTGCGAATGCAAGTCGGGAGCAAGGAGCTATTTGTTACTTTCCGGGTCGAGCAGAGTGACTATTTCCGGCGTGATGGAGCCGATGTGCACACAGATGCGCCAATATCGCTCTCGCAGGCGGTGTTGGGCGGAACTGTGCGTGTCCAAGGCGTCTACGAGGATCAGTGGCTCAACATTGAGCCAGGCACGTCGTCCCATCGGAAGATTGCCCTGCGAGGCAAGGGATTGAAGCGTGTCAATGCCCACGGACACGGGGATCATTTTATACACATTAAAATTGACATCCCAAAGAAGCTAAGCAAGGAGCAACGTGCCCTGCTGGAGGCCTATGCTGAACTGGAGGAGGATACGCCTGGTCAGATCCACGGCATGGCGCAACGAAAAGATGGCAGTAAGAAAGCAACGTAAATAGAATTTTAACTAATGTGATGGGTCTGCAAATACAAGTGTAGATGTGTATTTGGAGTTGTCTTTAAAGAAAAATGTTTATTAAATTTATAATTATTTAGTTAAACAATTTGTTGAAGTACTCAATTAAGAACAGCATAGTTATATAATTGCTTATGTAATTGTCATGGTAATTAGAAATCGAATTTCTTAATAATTTTCATTGTTATCATCATTGAAACTAACTAAACCTTGTCTTCTTTTTGTACACTGTTGCAGCGCAGGTGCGAGTAAAGGAGCTGAAGACACCAAAAAAACAGCAGGAACAGCTGACAGCGGAAGTCAAGACACGAGTAGGTCAAAAGCAGAAGAAGAGGAGTCGAAAGCACGTAGAACCGGACACCAAAGTGAAGGCGGAAGCGAAAGTGGAAGCGGAGGCTTCTTGAACAAAATTAAATCCATGTTCAACTAAGTTGAAATGTGTTTGTTAATCAATGTTTTGTAACGATCATTGGTCGAAACGTTACAAATTTGTTAATTTGCCTTTTAAGTTTATGTATAGTAATCTTGGGGGCTTTTCCAAAATGTGTGGAAACAAAAATGGAAAAAATATAACAAAATTCAAAGTAAGAACTTTGTGTGTGAACTTATTACAATAACAAATACTTCAGGTATGTATCTACTCAATCTGGTCTCTCTGTTTGCCTGGTGTCCAAAAATAAACCAAAACCAGACGGCGGCGACAACTTACCTCGCAGAAGAGCATAATTTGTGGTGCCATTGAGAAAGCCCTCGCATTCCTGCAATATCAATTGTTTGGTTAAATCTGTACAGATATGTATAAATAATATTATTTTTGTATTAAAGTCTCTTACCTGCATGTAGGCCACCCAGTCGATCTCCGTATAAGGCACACGGTTAATCACAAACACGTTGACAACGGCCTCAGCCAAAACGATCAGTACGGCAACTATGGGCAAGGCGGCCGGCTCAAACACCAGGTACTTTACATAGTTCCAGCTAACATATTTGTCCATAAGCAATTGAAACAGGTTGCTGGACTTTTTACGTCGAGCCACAGGACGATTATTGGCTCTTGGCGGTGCCATTTGAGTGATAAATTAAATTAAATATTTTGGTGGCTAAAATAATACGTACACACACACACTCACACAGAAGCAACAAAAATGACAAGTTGAACAGCTGTTTAAAGCGAAATTGTGATGACAGTTCTTTATGGGAATTTCTTGTCGCCAATCGATAACAACTTTTTGAATTACGCAAAATACAAAAGAAAAATTGTATTTTTTAAATAGCAGCGCTAGCAAACAATAGATGGCGCCAAACTTTTGAATTTTTTCTTAATTGGAACGCTACAAAGCTTGAATTTATCTAATTTATAATTTCATTGATTTGTTAAGATCTTAAGAGCATTTGTAGATTTCTAATTTGAAAGTAATTAATTGTAATAAATACAGAAAGTGATTATTTATGCTGTTTATTTTCTTTATAAATTTTATTAAAACGTTAATTTTATATGTTGAGGCATCTGGTTGGACCATTTTTTAATTAATTAATTAAATAATTTTTAATTTAATTTTTATTGTTATATTTCTGGTTTTTATTGTCCATGGTAATGTCAGCTTCAAGCGGGATTTGCACTTCTACAATGTAATTGTTTTATCTTTAATGTGCCCTGCAACGCCCACTCCTGACACGCTTAAATTGTCCATAAAATTAATACTTATAATCTTTCAATTAAATTTGAAAATTATTGATGTACATACAAGTACGTTTATAAAAAGAAATGTGTATCTGGAAAAGGGTCTTTAAGAACAACTGAACGGAAATCCTACTGGTATTTCTAAACTGAAACCGAAAGGTTTGGCTTAACCGTTAATCGAAGCCCAAAACCTGAGAGTACTCAAAGCCCATTAGTAAAACCTTTATGAAAATTTTGAAAATTTAATCATTAAATTTATTTTTAAGACATTGAATCATTTGCAGATTTTTTAATAAGTTCACGATTTGCATAAGCTTTATTTAGTAAACTAAAGTTTACTGGTGGGATAGAAGAGACTTGTCATGGATTGAATTATATAAATATAACACAATCTGTGAAAATTAAAAAACATAGACGATTTCGTTTCGTTAAAAGATAGAAAAGATAAACGTTAACTCAAAATTTGTTTTCTCATTTGACATTTGACATCATTTGGCATAAAAGTCGATTTAGTTTTACCAAATATAAGCAACTTTGATGTCAGGTTATGCGAGTTTTGTGTTTTGAGTTTTAACAAATACACAAATTGTATAAGTAACGGCTGTTAAACATATACTTTAAAATTGGATGGAAATTTCTTAGCGTTTTATTAAACATACATACATATGTATAACATACCTGCTCTCAGGTCCCTAGATATCCCAACACTCATTTAATTTAAACATATTAAAACTCATACATCTTTATGTATACTTGTCTTCCAAGTTAATTATACGATTGTGACTAAAGGTGGCATATCTACACAAAATTACCTACCATGTGTGCCAAAATTCAAGTCCATTGTAATTTTAAACCAAATTTTGAAAATTTCCAAAAGTATTTCATCGGATATAATTTCTAGACACGGCGAAATAAGTACGTGCTCGATTTAAACGATTAATTTTCCAGTTTGGAGTTTTTATCTTGAAATTTAAAATATGTACAATTAAAAACTTGCAAATACTGTAATTTAAATATGTAATTATTATTTAATGCTTACTATACCAATCAAATTTGCATAAGTTAAATGTATACTTACAATAGTAGAGGATATTTGGTTTGTATCGCAGAAAATTAAACATAATCTACTTGTGGCCAATTTGTTCAGCAGATTAATGTCACCGTTACCTCCTCGTCAATTGGGCGTGCAAAAGGCAAAAAAGATTCGCTAATTCACATCCACATCCACACCCATATCCAGATCCACATCCATATCCACATCCTAGGTATCAATCAATCCGGTGTTGCGTAGGGGCGGTGGTGATTGTGGTTAAACGCATCAGTGAAAAATATTCGCTAACGGCAAACGAATGTAAGGACAGCACGGAGAAAGGATGTTGCTGTCCGAGCGGGGTTGTGCTCTTGTACTTCGTCCACATCAGTCAGGCATGTAAATGTTGGCCGTTTTAAAAGTTACAAGCATCCTCCGACTCATTTTTACTCTGTGCGCCCTACAGCTAAAGGTTTTTAAGCGCAATTAATTGACAACCTGCGGATGTGGATGTTTTTCAGATTTTCACTGTGTTCCCTTATCCATCATAGTAGTACTATCCACCTACATGTACATGTATTTTTTATTTTTGTTGTTGTTGCCGTACACATGCACTAATTGTGCCCAGTGCGCCGTGTGCTCGCAAAAAGTTGACAAATGGCATGCAAACTGTTTCAATGTCCATGTCCAGGTGAACTGCTCAAATGGCTGCAATTATGTGATGCCTGAGGCCAGATGGTCAGTTGAGTTGGTGGGTGGGTGGATTGATATTTCCATTTCAGAAATTTTTGATAGTCCACACAGCGTATGTCAGGAATGCAGTAAAAGTTTTTAAAAATATTTCAATATAAAGAGTCATGAATTCATTTGGAATTTTATTTCATTCTTGTCTCATGAAGCATAATTGAATTCTTTTAACTATCCTGCAAAAGTTCTAGGAATAATCAACAATAACATCGCTAAAGATTAATTAGCTATATATAATTCAAAGGTATCCCAAATTCAATTAAAAAAAAAATAAAATATTGAAATGTTTCCAATTTAATTTTTATCATAAAATTTAAGTTGAAGTTTGTCAAACTATATTAAGCATAATGTTTGGAAAAGCTATAACCATATATTAAATCTGTGTATATCTAAATATCTACTATAGAGCTGTTGTATTAAAGTTATAGCAGAGTATTTACGTTTCCGGTACATCGAAGATAACGATTCCTTTTTTTTTAATGTGAATTTTTGTAAACTTCACAATCAACTTTCACTTCATTCGGTCCATTTGTGCCTTCCTCAACATTGGCATACAGATACTAAAGCCTGCTTCATAATCAATTCAATATTTACACACACACAGACCTATATCTGTATATATGTATATAGATATGTATGGGCATATCAGCTTAAATTCTATTTATATGTACATATGTTGGCTTCTCAGCATCGTGGGTCGCTAGTTATCATTAATAGTCGGCATTTAGTATGTACCAATATACTTATATTTGTATTGGTAAATTTGTACTTACTATAGAACTAAATCGGTCAACTCTTATCATGCGTCGCGACGCCTTAGCACCAATGCACAAACACAACGACCCCAACACAGAATAACTATAGGGTGTGTGTATTTATTTATGTTTGTGTGTGGGGGGCTGCTGCAGAGATAACTAAAATAAGTACATAGAACTAAACAGTGCGAAAATTGTTTATTAATCAATATTGCTCTATGTACATGTGTATGTACATTAAGTTGTACCCATTTGTGTATGAGTGAGTTGTTGTTCTGCCTGCGTGAGTGTTGTTATCAAATGAACTGATAATAAAATCTAGCAACTGACAAAACAATGTAGAAATTAGTGTGCAGATATGTACATATACATACATATGTACATATGTAGTATGTACATTTGTACTGCATAGTAAGTGTCTAGCTCCAGCTGACAGTCACTTTAATAGTCTCCATACAGAACTTTGTACTTGATTGTTATACTTATTGTTTGCAACTTATTTTATGCACTATTAATTTATTACACATTTCAAGGTTCCTGTAATCAATAAGGCTGGGACAGAAAATTGAAAATTGTTTTTAACTGTTTACATACTAGGAAAGCATTATTATTCTCATAATGTGATCCGGGATAAGATCCAGGTCCATCCAAAGCGATTGTCTCTATTATGCCCTTTTGCTGCTTTGAAATTTTTTTGCTTTGATAGGCAACAGAAATTGTTGCTCTTGCTTTGCTTCTGGCTTTGCTTTGGCACTTTGCTTTATGTACACACAACGTAGGAGACAAAGCGGCGAAACAAACAAACTGTTGATAATTGAGCAGAGGTGGAGAACGCGAACGTTGCAAAGCACTCACTAACGCATTTATTCACACACATATATTTGTGTATACATATGCACATGTAAGTGCGTATATGTATGTGTATTGAGTTAGGCATATATGCATGTATGTAGGCCTAGTCAAGTACATATATGTATGTATGTATGTATGATGGGAGGTGGTAAATTGATGGGGAGGAGTGGGAGCACTGAAGAGTTCAATCATATCAAGCGTCGTTTTTGTCGCGCCGTGTCAATGTTGTGCTCTTATGGTCGTACCACCTTTTTGGTATTTGTTGTTACCGTTTATACATGTGCACTGCACATACATACATACATACATAGACACATGCAAACAAAAGTAAAACAAAAGCACTAACAAAATATGTAATAAGAAATAGCAAAGACTAGCAAATTTAGCATAGGCTTAAGCGATCTCTAAACACTCTACAAATGATTCTCTAAGCCTCTTTCAAATGTCAACAGGCCACAGTAAACAAAAATTGCTACTATGCACATTCCGCTTTTGAAAATGTTAATTGCTAGTTTTAAAGTGTAGAGTGCACTTTGATGCAGAGTAACTAATGGCAACAGCAACAAATATCAGAGCTGAACTCTTTTCATATGCGCTTGGTTCTCTGCTCTGTGTTGTTGTTCTTATTGCTTATTGTTGTTGCTGCTACTGTTGACGACTGCCTGTTGCTGCTCTTCTCTCATTTGCCTACACTCTGCTATCTCGCTCGTTCGGCTGCACGTAATAAGCTTACTGCAAGTGTGTGGGTGTATTCGAACACACAGACTCACACACACACATGCATACACTTACACATTTCGTTTAGCTTTCGTGCAATTGTTGTTGCTTGTTTACGAACAGAGCAGCCAGCCAGCCAGCCAGTCAGCTAGTCAGGCAGGCAGCAGCAGCTGTGAACGATTTCAGTTTGATTTTGACAGTGGCCGCGTTCGGTTGTCGGCGATTAAACGGGGCGCCAACAAGCTAGAGCCGATCAAAAGGCCACAAAGCCCAGCTTTTACTTAAGTCGCGAGCGAACAACAAGCACATACAACAAGAGCAAAAGCAGCGATAAAAGTGTTCAATTTGTTTCGTTCGAGTTTTTAAGTTGTTTGTTTTATGCTTTGTTCTGGTAAATTATACATTTTTAAATAAATACTCGAATATAAATGTCGAAAGAAAAACAACGCTAAGAAAACCCAACACAAACAAATCGAAAAATTAAGAAGAAAAATAACAAAACAAACGCACAAGATAGCGCCCAAAAAATTTAAAGCTAAATTTCATTGTTATTGCATGGAAAATTACTACAGAAATTTCTTGTTCGACGCAGCTCCAAAAAGCAAAAAAGGCAAAGAAAACCAACAGAAATAACAACAAAATTTTATAAATTGGTTTGGCCATACAAGCAAATTAAATGACCGGCAGTATTGTATTTTTATGTAGATATATGTGTATACAAATGTATATAAAATGTTGTTGTTGTTGTGGAATAATTTAAAAATACGTTTATTATTGAGCTCTTTTCGCGCCAAATGCATTCAAGTTCGAGTTTGATTTGTATGCCTTTATGTATGTGGTTATGTGTGTTTGTGTCTGTGTACTTGTCCGTTATAAACTAAAGAATCGGACGGACTACGAATTCAAAAATATTAAAAGTATCAAAAAGGTGCCAGGCACCTTCACGAACTTAAAAACGAAAACAAAAATCAAGTGATAAATTTATAATCTTAGGCAACATAAACACAAACACGCGTGTCATTTCACACACTTACACACATACACACGTTCAGACACATGGAGAGCTTTTCTAAAAACAAAAAATTGAGAAAATAATAAAAAACAAAAGGTTGAAAACACATGCATGCGCATATTTATATGTACACTCTAGAATGTGTTCGGAACAAAAATATCGAAAGTTTTAAATAAATAAATAAAAAATAAATGAAATTTAATATTTTGAATGTTTAACATATTACAGTCCAACTTAGTCGATTGAGCGTTATTTAAATCAATTAAGTTTGACTGTATGAAGCACTTTACTTGTATGTATTAAAATTTAACAAAATCCCTTCCCCACAGTACCTTTGTTTTGTACCCATTATTTTGATTTCACGTTATCAACGCTCTCTTGTAAATGACACGACAAACAAGCGCGAAAGTTTATGTTTGAAAAGAGAATAAATAATAAAAAAAGAAAAAAAGCTGCATTGGTTATCAGACTCTGACGATTATAGACCTGCATATAAGCAAGAGAAGTAACGTGTGTCCGCGTTATCAGACAGCGAACAAAAAAAATAAAAAAACACAAAAAAAAACAGAAAGCTAAAAGCGATCTCAAAAGAAAAATAAAGGTGGAACGTTGTTGTTATGCCGATAACTTCCAGTGTAGTTGTCACCAACAACAACAACAACAACAGCAACCGAAACAACAACGACAACAATCTGGAATTGACAGACAGAGCCATTGGTTCTGTGGGTAAGTTTATAATTATTTTTACCTGTTATGGATATTGGTTCAATTTGAGATGGCAAGAACACAGCTCCATCTATTAAGTTTGTATTAAGTTTATTGTACTCGAAAAGTAAAATATCTTTGTATATCCTGTAAGCATAAAATATGCTACCTAAGGTATATTAAATTTGTATAGAGCGGATCAAGTTAATACACATATTCAAGATCTGAATCATAACTACACTTGTTGTAACATTAACTAATAGTTTATAAACTTTTGAAATTCCAAAATTGATTGATATTGCAAGTTGTAGCTGATTCAAAAATAAGATGTTTGGATCAATGTGAAGATCAATTAATCAGTTGAAAGTTTTCTCATTTCTATTTAAAATTTGTTTAAATAATTATAAAATTAACTAGGATTGGTAACATTTATTAAATGTATATATGTAGTTATATCTGGCATCTGCTAATCGATAACTATTAACACTTTTTGCCTGCTTGCTGTGATACCCTGTTAATGACCATAAGCTTGTGAAATCTGCCCTTGACTGATTTATACCCAAAATGTGGCTGAAATCAAATCAAAAGCCAAAAGCTACCTAGTCAGCATTTCATTTGATTGACAACTTCAGGATGTAAAATTGAATTTTAGCAAAAGGACTGTGACTGTGATATCTGCACGTGGTTTGTCTGTGCGTGTGTTTGTCATTTACCTTTTGCCATTTGCATCGACAATGCAATAAGACCCGAGTGCGTAATTCAAATCCTTTTGCAACGTTCAGGAAAAGTCGAAATGTGATTTCCTAATAAACTGATTGCCTTTAGGCCACATGTCAACTGCAGTTGCAACGTTCTCAACAGTTAAAACAGTTGAAACAATTAGAGGCTAGTAAATTGTAAATGAATTTGAGCATAATCACATACTCACACACACACACACACACACTCGAAAGCTTGTGAAATTTGTTAAGAAAATTGCCACTTGACCTACCACACGGAAATTTCAATAAACCCACAACTTTTTATGTGTGGATTTCTCTCTTTTTTGTTGCTCGTGTTAACTATACACAAATTTATACAAACACATACATATACCTATGTACAGAAACGTATATGTACATACTTGTGAGTAGAATTTCACATATATACATATGTAGATATATGTATGTATGTTTGCCATGTGTACTCACTTGTGCACAATTATTTTCTGAGCGAAATTCTTGAGACTTTTCTTTAGCTTTTCTTTTTGTTGGTTGCTTTTACGTTTTCATGTAATTTATTTTAATCAAGTGAGCAAGTGAATGTAACAAGCATTTCTTATACCCTGTACAAGGTGATCCAAGAAACGGTGTATTTGCTAAATAGACTACAAATGAGATGCGCTTATTTAAAGCGTGATTGCCTTTGGTTTTTATTAGGGTATCAAACAGCATTGACTTTTTCGTGAATCACTTGTTTTTCTATTCTATTGTTTATGTTTTCTTGACCTCTAATTTGATTTGTGCTTTTTCTACATTCCACAAGTCACTTTTGTGACCCAAATTCTTGTGTCATGCCTTCTATAACACTATCCGATAGATAAAAGTTACATATGTCAAAGTGGCAATGTATTATTAATGGCAGGAAAAATATAGCTTAAATATGTATATTTGTATTAAAAATGTGTAATCCGTTGATTTAGTAGATTAGCGATAGTTTAATGCATCTTTTGCAATTGCGATAAAAGTGCTGGCTAATGTTGCGTATACGTAACGAGAGTGTCAACCAATAAAAAATTAAACCAAAAACAAAAAGAAATTTAACTGTAGCAGTTTATGCCAATTAGCAATGATATCAATTCTTGCCATGACAACAACAACAACAGCAACAACAACAACAACGAGTCTTGCGCTCATACAGAAATATTGCAGTTAAATAACTGTTTTGACGCGGCCTCTCTTCCAGTTGCCAAGCGAGCTTAGAACTCTGATTGACCATGTGTGTGTGCGCGTGCAAGTGCGTGTTTGTGTGTGTGTGTGAGCTGCTAAAGTGTCAAACGTGTGTGTATTTTATTGAATGTTGTAATCAATTTTAACCGATTATTAAGTGGAGCTAATATCTTATTTATTAGAGTGATCGTGGAGCAGACATTAAATTGATTTACCTACAAGGAGAATATGCATTAACATTTAACACTGGAGGTCCTAATTATCCTTTCTGTGATAATGAAAACTGTTACTTGCCTCTAACTTTGTGCAGCAGAATGTTGCACGCACAAAAACAATGCTCTTAAAAACGACAGGTCTTTACTTACATTACCGTCACTTCTCTGGTCGCAAATTGAGGTGAGTGAACTTGCAACAACAAGCAACATCAACAACATGCAACAGACACTGGCAACTGGCAACTGGCAGCAGCGTGGCAGTTCTGAGTGGGTCTCCCAGTTGGCAGGAGCCAGTTCCAAGTTCTAAGTTCTCAGTTCCCAGTTCCCAGTTGGCAGTTGCCAGTTATTTGGACCACAAGTTTTCCCTGTTTTGTTGTTGCCTTTTGTACACTTAAGACCAAAAAGCTGTTCAAGGTGGTCGTTTGATAGACCAAAATGTGTATAATAACAATGTCAGTAAAGTTTGAAATGACTCCCTTTCTCTTCCACTTCCACTTCCTTCTATTAATAACAAAGTGACCGTATAGTTTGCTATTAGTTGAAAAAGTTTACAGGTAGCAGAATTTAAATGAAAAGTTGACAAAAATAAGATTATTTAAATTATCTATAATTTTAATATACATATCTGGCAACGCATTGATTGCCCGTCTGTCTGGCAACTACGATGACTATCCTTATCACCTGCTTTTATCATCCCATGGTAACTGCGATGTCTATCGTTATCGCATGTTCTTATCATCTTATCGAAAGCCATCATTGCTACCTTGATTTAAGCGCAATTTAAGCTGTTAACAAAAAACTATGATTAGTAATCAAATTGAAGAGTTTAGTGTACGGATGGATGGAATTTTTGTGTTTCTAAGTGAAAAAAGTTCCACAGTTGTAGAAATTTTTCCTTAATATTTCGTAAAAGTAAACGAAAATGTTCGTTTTACATTTTCCTGTTTTCCATTGTTCTTGTTTTGTGGTATTGTTATTTTGCTCAGCAAGTGCAACGTGGGACTCTTAATCTACATTTCCATTTCCATTTTGCATTTTTGTTTTTCTTATTTCAGTTGTTGTTGTTGTTGTTGCTTTTCAGGGTTTTCAGCTTGAAAAAGTTTGCTTTTAATTACTCCATTTTCAGCTTACGAACTCGAACTCGAACTCGTATTACAATTTTCGTTGATTTTTCTGACCATTTGCTGCATTTGTGGCTTCAGCTTGATTTAACAAACTATATTGTATTTAATTATAAAGTCAAAAGATTATTATTGGAAGTTTTTCACTATTGCTATTAACACTAAAACAAGGTGTGAATTTCTGAGTGATTAAGATCAGTTATGTGTGACTAATAAGTTCGATTTGGCTAACAAACTTGATACGGCTAATCAAGATTGATTGAGAAACCAGTAACTGTCATAAAGTTTCTGTTAATCTAATCAATTTATTATTAACGCCTGGCAACAGGGGCAAAGTGCTGAAATTAACAAATTAAATAAATATTAAATATATTAATAATGCCGAAAGTTAAGCTCAAATTAAGCCATCCATAACTTTCATTTTCCTTTTTTGCTCTACATAGTAACGAGCAACAGATACAATTTTGTGGATTGTTTGCGTTACAACTTTAGCTGTTTATCATAGGTGGACAAATGACGTCAAACAGTTTGTTTGACTGATAATCGGCAAGTCAACTATATAAACTGTAAGTCTAGAGAATATTTATAACAAAATATTGTTGGCTTCTCTATTGCTATTAATTAATACATTGTCATTGTAAGTACTTTGAAATTGAGAGCTAAGCTAAACAGAAAGTATCTCGTAACCATTAAAAACCTGCAGCTTTTGCTGTTAGTTCCGGAAGCGCCTTTAACTATTAGATGTCAGCATATAAATAAAAAAATTTAACAAAAAAATATTTATTAATTGACAATGCCTCATATTTAATTAATTTCGAGTCGAACACATAATTATCGGCTTACGATTCAGATACAAATGAGTTGATTGCGCAACTAATTGAAACATTAATGCTGCAGACAAATAAAATGGGACTTCAACTAGCCCACTTTGGTGGCATTTGTGGCAGGTGGCATGCAGTGTATGTGGCATGTGGCAGGTGGCAGGTGGCGGATGGCAACTCAATCAGAACAAAATCAGAATAAAAAAAATAGTAGGAATAAAAATAAAACTCTTGGCATACGTGAGTGCTTTCTAAACGAGACTATTTGGCAACTTTTGCTTTGTTTTTGTGATACAGATAGAGATACAATTGTTGATGTTGATGTTTTGGCTGTGGTTCTATTTCGGATCTGTGTGACTAACTAGTTGTTTATGCCTTACGAGTATTTATCTGCAACAGGCAAGCACTTTTGTGATGTGCTGCCCAAATGCTCACATAAATTATTTTAATTCAATTAAATTTTCCACTCCGTTGGCCAAATGAGTACAACATTCCATTCTCAAACTACATAATATCTCACAAGCTCAAAAAGTAATATGAATTGTTGCCCCATTGTCACAAACTGAAATGTATCAACTTTGTAGCAAAACTATCTAAAGTTGACAGGCTGAAGAAGCAGGAGAAACAGAAGCAAACCAAATTCGGAAAATTTCATGAATTCATTTTCAGATTTCTAATGACATTTGTTGCATTCGAGTAAACCGGGAATAAATTATAAGAAGAGATCGGGAAAGAATAAGTAGTATTAAAGTATTTTAAAATGTAAATAATTTAATCAGCTTAATGGACACTTTAGCCAGTCTCATTCTACTCTATATAATATATATATATAGGTGTATTCAAACGTAAATACAATTGACATTTTATGTTCCTTTTGTCAGTTGATTAGCTATCGAAACATTTAGCTTGCATTTGAATCACGCATTCTATTTTAATTCGAATTGCTATTTAGAGTGCGCAGCTGTGCTGCCATTTAAAATGCAAAAAGAACCCTCCCCCACTCCCCCACGCCTAGTATCACCCCTACCTATTAAACCTCTCCCCCTCCCAACACTAGCCCCTTCTCGTTGCACTGTCAATAAATCAATTTACAAAGCATCGACAGATGTGCACGTAAAGCAATTGAAATGCCAACACTATTTGGTGCATGTGCTTAGCATATATATATATATATATATATATATATATTCAAATATATATAGATAAATATATAGTATATAGGTAAATATAGTCAGATACGTATTACGTATATGCACATCCTGAATATCTGCTGATGCTGCATGGGCATTGCAATTGTTTGGCACGTTGAAACGTTGCACGCACAAATGCCACAAATGCTTTGATTTTATTTATATACACTAACGCAGGGTAATTTAATTTTATCATACCATGTGTTACGGCATCACGAGACAGACTGTCGTCTATCGATTGCAGTGCCATTGTCTCTCAGTCGGAGGATGATCTGCAAAGGAATTGCATTATCAAAGTTGAACTCAAATAAAATAGTAGAGAACAACAACATAGGCTATTATGTTGAATTGGAAATTTCTAATTCGATTAGTTTAATGTGTTTTTAAATATGAACTTATTGGGAAACTCGCAGTGGGCGGATATTATAGTGTCAATGAACTTAGCACAAGGTAAATGCAATCAACACAAGCTAATATGCAATTAAAGTGAACCGCAGTAGCCGCAACAGAAATCAACTGCATACAACAATAATGCAAAGCATTAATAAGTAACAAATAAAACAACAAATTTAAAATGTAGAAAATGTATTCAGCGCGTGTTTTTTCATTGTATTTGTATATTTCATTAGTGTGTCGCGTTTGTGTCTAAATATTATGAGTCTGTGTGTGCGGATTCACGGCAACGAGCTAAATTGCCTACAATAGGTGCGATCTTGCATCGCGTGCACATTGCGTATACGCGATGTCAGTCAGGCGGGCAAGTGAAAATCAAAAATCGAAATCGAAAATCGCCAGCAAATGATTGTTTAATAATCTTACATTATCAATTTCAATTGCACTCTTGAATTTTGATTACAAATTAATCAATCGATCGTTCGAAATGCTTCCTCTGGGTATCCCGTTTGACCAACGGTCAATTTATTCGTGTCCGCAGATGTTTCAACCAGATTATTCTCAACATAGTAAATCATTCGAGAGACCAGCTCAATGCAGACCTGTTGTCCATGCTCGACACTCTTGTTGGCCAACTTGGCATTCTCCACACAGGGCAAGGTGATCAGAGCAATGGCAAACACTTTCATGCCACAATGACGAGCAACAATCACCTAAACTCAAAGATATTTAGATGTAGATAATTGAAGACATAGTTTTTCTTATACAATTACCTCATGAACGAGCGACATGCCCACCCCATCGACTCCTAATTTTTGGAGTATCTTCTGCTCGATGGCCGTCTCATAAACTGGGCCTCCGATACAAGCGTAAATTCCTGTGTGCATGTGATTCTCATATCCAAGCTCTTGGCCAATCTCAAGACCCTTCCGTATTAGTTTTCGGTCGTAGGCATTCACCATTGCTGTGTGACGATTGCCAAAGCGCATATCATTTGGTCCATTCAACGGGGAATTGCCCAAAAGACTAACCATATTAATATGATCTTTAATTAGCAATATATCGCCCACTTCATATTTGAGATTAGTCCCGGCAGCTGAACACGAGGTAAACAGATACTGGACACCACAAAGCTTCATTATACGCACAGGCATTGAACAACTGCCCAGTTGATTGCCCTCATAGTAATAGAAGCGTTCCTGCATGGCAATTACAGTGGCTCCCATTATTGTGCCCACATACAGTTTGCCCTTGTGGTTACGCATTTTGCATAATGGAAACTTTGGTATATCCGCATAATCAAATATTTGCGGATTCTCTATCGAATTTACCAGCATATCCAAGCTCGAAGCACAAATTATCCCAAACTTTGGTTTTATACCCGTTTTTTGAATTATGAAATTGGCCACAAATTCAACATCCTCATACGTGTAGAGAAGGGTTTGAGGTGTAGGTACTATCTTTCTCG
Organism: Drosophila putrida; assembly: GCA_037043535.1. NCBI lineage: Eukaryota > Metazoa > Arthropoda > Insecta > Diptera > Drosophilidae > Drosophila > Drosophila putrida. Next base: position 4,452,828 of record JBAMBI010000160.1, on the reverse strand, counting down.
GATTGTCAATCTCTTCCTGTATCTGCTTCTCGAGCAGCTTCTTTAGCTGACGTATCTGGAGGGCCGTCTTCACGGCACAACAATCTCGATTGCACATTTTTATCAAGGTTAGGCGGGACCCTGTTTAATTCTCGATTTTTGATCTTTTTATGCTGACATGCTGTTAACAATACAATTTAATTTACAACAATATTTATCAATGCTAGATCTTGACAATTTTAGTATGTTTTGAAAGGCCTTCAAAAAAGCCTTATTCTAAGTTAAGCATACTTATTTGTATTGCTACCTTTAATAAACTTGCGAAGAGTAGTATAATTATGTCACAAAATATGTAACGATTAATGAAGACAAAGCCCTTAAAGTATATTTGTATAAGTACTATACTTCCATCTGTCTGTTCGACTGTTTCTATACAGAAAAGTCACTCAGTTTTGATGATATCTTGATTTATATTTTGCTGGCCTCTCAAATTTTATCCATTTCTTTTTATTTTCACTCATTCGAAATTCAAACAGCATTGTACCCTAGAGAAAGGCACAGTTTTCTGAAGTTCTCCCAATTTTCACCTCCCAGCGGGAGGTGATTGAATTCGGCTTTCCGGACTGTCTGCGCACCATGTCGCAATGCTTTAAATTCAACTGAACAGAGATTACTTCAACGAAAAATAAAATCCAAAAATCTTTCGAGATATTTGAGCATCAAGCTGTGCTTTTCTTTACCCTGTATTCTAAGGGGTAGATGAAGCAACACACACTTCTTGCACAGGGAAATATTACAACTTTAATAAGGATTCTCATTGACCAAATAGTTTAGTTTTTTTAGCAACGATTAAAATGCGTTGTTGTTTTCAAATTTGTCTTATAACTACATCATAATAATACAATTTATTTTGGACTGTTATGTTTCGATCAAAAACAGAGACAGGAACAGAGATGGCAGCAATGTCAACAAAATCAAAAACATGGACAACGAACGTGACTTTGTAGGCGGCATCATAACAGCAACAACAAATAAAACAACAACAACAAGGGCTAATAAGAAAAACAACATCAACATCAACAACAACAACAACAATATTTCAGGCCTGTAACTTAAGCAACTTGGCGCGCACTCAAATGACAATAACAAAGCTAAAGCTCAGAAAAGTTTTCTATTTCATTTCGTTCGCTGCTGTTCGCTGTTGTTATTTTTGTTGCTGCTGTTATTGTTGTTGACTTTGTTATATTGTTATTGTAATATTAATAAATTTATGGTCTTTTTATAGCTACACATTGTGCATGCTAAACGCTTCAGCGATTTACTCAGCAGCCGCGTCTCAGATCAGTTAATGAAGCTATAGCCCAACCCCATACTCAGGCCTTGCTTTGCCCCTCTCTTGCCACTCTCCCCTCACCACTGACTCCCACCCAGACACAGTCGCAGCTGCGGCTCTAACAGTTGCGGCTGTTGACAGATGAGCGCCCAAAACCACATGAAAACAATATTAAATTTTTGACTTGCGGCGACTGTTGACTGATTGTTGTTGTTGTTGTTGCGGCGACTGTTGTGTTGTTTATTGGTTTACCCTATTAATTAGCAAAGAAATGAATTATAATGGCATCCACAGGCCAGCAGGCAACAGGCTAACAGCCAAACATCAGCAACAGCTGCTTCAAGCAGAGACAACTTCTCGTATTGTTTATCAAACAAGCACATGCATCATGTTTATAAACACACACACACACACACGTACATGCACACGCACACGCATACAATGCAAATGAGGCTTGCTTTAAACATCAACATTTTGTGTAAAATATATAGCAACAAGTATAAAGTATGTTGGCATTGAACAATGAAAAAGCTGGCGTACAACATTCAACAGTCCGACAACAACTTCTCGTGGCGTATGCGCATTTTATGGAAATCAAGTATACGCATGGTAAGCATCTGCCTGCGTTGCAGCAGGGCGAGGAATAAGCTACTTACAAGTATTTCATTTAATTAATGTTTACATGTTCGTTTTGTGTTTGGTTTTTAGCTTTGAATCCATATTTGGTTGTAACACAAATTCTCTTTTGTTTTCCTCATTGAAATTCATATAAAAATAAATGTTTATAATGGTTATCAAACATATAGTTACTTGTATAAGTAATACACAATATATAGACAAAATCAATGACTTGGAAAGTGACTCCGTTTTTTAAAAAAAACTTACAATTTATATAAATGAAAAGCCCAGCAACATCTGTTTGACTCTGTTTGATTGTAGAACTTTGGAGAATATTTATATGACTTTTGGTCGTTATGTTATTATTTAAATTTTGTTTTATTTTTCTTGTTCATTTAACTCATTTGCAAAATTCTCTTGTAATTTTTCGGTTGTTTATTGTTCTCATTCACTTCTTCCCTTCTTTTTTCTCTTTGTGTAAAAGTCAATTTTTTCCATGATCTTTTTGATTATTTATCAATCAGTATTTGTTTTTATAATGTACTCATACGTGTGTGCAAATACGCTTGCATCCGAATATTTTGTGGTTACTTCTTCTATTTTGACTGTGAAGCGAGATTTTCAGTTTTATTTGTGGGCTTTGCAAATATTTATTAAATATTTTGACTGAAGAGGATTTGCTAATTGAATTTGTTGTATTTTTTTCGTTCTCATTTTTTATTTATTATTTTTTGGCCACACTTTTGCTTTGTGGGTTATACGCTCGGGTGAAGAATATAATATGTTAATAATTGAAAACATAAATATTGAAACTGTTTGTCAATTGTTAATTGAAATGAGGCAAAACGCCAAAAAAAGGTTGGTCTAGGTTTTAGGTTTGAGTTCGGTTCATGGCACATATTTTAGAGTATTTATAAGTGTATAGGATGTTTACAATTCACACCAATTAGCTGCGACATGCAATACTTTTGAATCAATATTATTTAAAATCAGCAAGCTTAAATTTTAAAGTTAACAATATTTGTTGTCTCTTGTTTTTCAGTACATGCTGAGACAATAACGGAATTGTGAGTTGTGAATTCGGTCAGGAGTCGAGTGAACTTATTGAAAATACCAATGAAAACCAAGAAAAACAACACTAACAAGAACAAGAACAGGAGCAACTGCAATCGAACAACTGAGCAACTAAAGTCAAGCACAAAGACAACAACAGTTGCCGAAGAACATACATACAAGTGCCTCAATCACAATCCGTTTATAACTAATCCGAATTTGAATCTGAATTCGTGACACATTTATGTGCCAACGACGAGGATTAAACAAAACTTTACCAGCTACCAGTCATCAGTCGTCAGACCAGAGTCTGAACCAGGCCTGAATCAGAGTAACAATTGCTGACTGCTGACTGCTGACTGCTCACTGCTGACCAGAGGCAAGTGCAATTCAAGCACAAGTTCAAGTTGTTGTTGACGTGTTTTCTTTTTTGGGTTTCTCTCCTTCCTTTAGCTTTTGCTTTGGCTTTCTTGTTGTTGTTATTTGTTTATTTTTTGGCAACGAAAGCGACGCACACCCACCGAGCAACAACTACTGTTAACAACTGCATCATCATTGTTGTTGTTGTTGTTGGTTTTTTTGAACGTTAACTTTAACGTTAACGTTTCGAGCACACTGCCAAAGCGGCTACCTTAATTGCCCTGACAGCGGCAGCAACAGCAGCAACAGCGGCAACAGCAACAGCAACAGCAGCAGTTGCAACTGCAACCATCAAGTGACGACGCTATAAACCAACCGAAAACAAAAATCCACCAAGTGAAAACTTACCTGAAAGCAAGCTGAATCAGCGCCCGAAAGAGAGAAAGAGACAAAAGCATTGAGCCAAATCTAGATTGTGAATGACAAAGAGCCAACTCCTCCAGTTGTTGTTCAGCTACAAAAAAAAAAACAATAACAAAAAACACAAAAAAAGGCAACTTGGCTCATACGTTTCCTTTGAGCTGAAAGCAGTTGCTGTAACTGGAACTGGAATTTTTCTTCATTATATTATCAGCATCAACGTTTGTGAATTTAACATACACACTCACACACACACACGCGCACACACACAAATGTACTCGGCTGTTGATTATTACACGGAAATGGGACAAATCTCTCAAGATGTAAGTACAATTTGATGACAATCCAATATGTGTACTAAGTGTAAATTGTATTAAATGAAATGTGTGCATATAATGGAAATTTATTTAAATCGCCTTCAAGTGGCGTACTTTAGTTTTAATCCTGATTAAACAATGGGTGTTTCGAGTACTCGTTTAATTAAGTGCTACAGCACGTTGCACAATGGTTCGCATGTGGCACGTGTAAATCGATTAAATGGCTTTAAAGTAAATCCAATATCCTTAACGAACATTTTTCGCACATTGTGTTTGTTGTTAACATTGTCGTTGTTGTTGTTGTTGTAGTTGTTGTTGCTGCTGCTGTTGCTCTTTCAATGAAATTCATTTGCTAATTGAATATTTTGCAGATAGCTGCAGGACATTCCGTGAAATCCTTTTCCCGTTAGTCTGTAAACTATTTGAAATCCTAAACCATTTAATAATAATAGAAACTATCTAGGCTATCATTTTGTGAATTCATTTCGTTTGAATTGTATAAACTTATTCCATTACTTTATTCTACAATATATGTATATGTAGTTACTTTCCTCTGGCCTTTAGAGAATTAATCTACTCCTTTTCTCTTTTCGTCCCTTACCTAGGTTCTTATTTAAATTTTTAATAACTATTTATAAATATTTGTGCAAACTCTAAGCTCTTGCACACAATAGAAACCATTAGCATAGAATCACATTTTAGGATTTGTTATTTATTCAGGAAATAATTGTGTTTAATTACTAATTTTCCTCGACAAACACACAATTTTTGACTATCTCCCTTTAGAAAATATTTTAAGCATTTGAAGTTTACCTATTTGAATAAAACACGCTTCTATTTGAATGACTGGAGCTGTACAAGTGCTGGAAACTTTTCTCAATCTTTTGTCAAGAATGCAAACAGAAGGCTGTAGAATAATAAAGGATGCTGTGTCTTCGAAAACTATTAGCACTTAAAGCGAATTAAAACTATTAGTGATAATAACGAGAGAATTTAGAATAAAAGTGACTTGGTAACCAGATTAATAAATAATGCGCAATTTCTGTGTTGTTTGCTCATTTATGTTGGACATACACTTTAACTTTTGGGAGGCTTGATAAGCACTTGATAAGCCAACAAAAACTACATAATCATTCTACAGCTACAACTATAATTATAATTATTTATTTATTAAACAATAAACCCGATAAAAGCACATTTTTAAATTAGCGCTTGGGGAGTTGACATTAGAATAAAGAATTCTTATTTATTTATGTGTTTGCTTAAAAATAGCTGACAAAGTGGGTCATCTAATCAGTGGAATATAATGAATATGCACAATATACACATATGTATATATATATTCTGAATAAACAATTTATAATATACTATATTTAAGATAGGAATATTGACAGCAGATGTCATAAACATTGGCAAATTCAATTAGTGCAGTTTCTAATTTTAATTGCAAATGACAATTTAAATAAAATGTTGTTTTTGATTTAACTTAGAATTTCAGTCGAATTCAACGAACATGTTTCAAATTTTTCTATTATTTATTTATACAATATAACTAGTGTCGAAATTGTTGATGCAATCATTTTACATTTTAATAGAAAAAGAAAAAACTGTATAAAAATACACAAAGATGAGCAACAATATCAAATAAACAGATGTGCGCGATTCTACTTCTGGCAAGAGTCCAAGAGGCATTCGCCTTTTTGATTGAGTGACAGAATCACGACATAACAAACTGACTGACTGACTGACTGACTAACTGATTGACTGACTGACTGATTGACTGACTGACTGACTGAGTGACTGAGTGAGTGAATAAGTTTGCTCTTAAGATATGCAACATCAATTGCATTAGACATTTTACTCTATTGGGGAAATTTAATTGACAGCACTTAACAGATGCGGAAGTCATGGCAATTAATTATTTATTACTAATATTTTTTATTCAAATTTTAATTTATACTTTATTTAATTGGCAGTAAATGTCCGAAAAACAAACAAAAATAATTAATGTAATTGTAACTAGTAATTTTCAACACGAGTGCATTCAACTTGTGTGCAATATATTTTTAAATGAACTGCAACAATTTGTCACAGCGAGAGAGAAAGATAGAGAAACAGAGAAATAGAGAGAGGGAGACGGAGGCCCGTGTTGCCATGGCCAAAAGGAAATGACAATTATGGGCATAAACTGTTTTCAACTGCTTATCGATAAGTGTTATCAGGCCAAGGAACAAAAAAGCTTGTCTGTCTGTCTGTTTATAGTTAGGTTGTTGTTCCTATTACATGCGATAATGTGCACCTAATAATTTGCCACACTTGCCAGTTGCTTGGGTGAAGAGGAGGAGGGTACACGAGGGACGAGGGGACTCTGAGCTGTCATGTCTTTGTGTTTGCATTTTGCCTTTGTTTTACCTTCAATTGTTTGCATTATATCAGTAGACAAAGTGTCGCACTGAGTGTCGAGACAGTCAGAGCACAATAGTCCAGGCAAAGAGTCACGCCAGCACCAACACAAACACACACACACCCCCCACATCCCCCTCCCCACACACACACACATACACACAACACACTTTGAGGTTAGTCAGTATTGCCACTTGATTGGCATTTGCAAATATGTGCAAGTTGCACACTCACTCAAATAGAGTCCGTGAAAAAGACAAATTTAACTCAAGCAAAACTAAAGTTAAATAAATTAAACTTAAAGATCAAAAAACCAAAAAACTTAAAAGTGCATCAGTAAAAATTGTGTTTATTTTGTTGACTAAAAATGCTTCTTATTTAATTTGATATAAGGAAACTGATACAACAGACTGAATCAACAAAATAACAAAAATAATACAATGAATCAACAACAACAAAAAAAGAAACAACAATGATAACATCATTAGAGTTGATTAAAATGATATGTTGAAAGTGATGATAATATTATAATTGGAAGACAAACAAAATGTGTGTCATATTGCAGCTGCAATTGTTTTATATTTTCTCATTGTTTGCATTCGCATTTTTGATGAATAGAATGCGTATACGTAATATATAAACTTGTACCATGAAAATAACTAAGTAAGCATAAACTAATGTGAGATACTGCAAATGCATACTTACAAATTCACTCATTAGTGTATGAATATAATCATACACTACACTTTTCATTTTATACTTTATCATGTCTAGACTCTAGACGAGCGTCTTTATTAGCTACGCTCATATACACATATATTTATATATATATATACATATGTGTGTGTATGCACACATACTTGCACCCGTAAGTCTATAACAAATAGTTTACAATGCAAGCTCTGCCGTTGCTAAACGGGAATACACCTACACACACATATATAGACTCACTTAAAGATACGAGTGTGCAACCCAATATGTGGGTATTTTATAAAAATGCTTTCAAGTCATTTCTTTATATTTGTCTTACAATGCAAGAGCAAAAGGCACGAATACGTCTTCACTTTTGCTAATGTACATATGTTTATTATTTGTATTAATTTCTTATTCTCATTAGAGTGTAAGAGTGATAAAATATCTGTGTGTGTAAAATTTATTTAGTTCTTATTCTAGAAACATAATAAAAACATGAAATATTTACTATATCAATTTGACCAGCTTGATCTGGACAGGATATAGAAGAATCTTCCCACCAAGTTTGGTCTCTCTAGCTCTTATAGTCTCTCAGATCTGGGTGTTCATCGATCATCGATCGACTCGGCTGTTGATGCTGATAAAGAATATATATACTTATATATATGGGGACCGCCACGCCTTCTTCTGCCTGTTACACACAATTTTGAACGTACACAGTCTAATAATGTATATGTAATGTATAATTCGATAGTTCAGATACCAGAAAGAATAAGACCATTAACGATGTGTGAAATTGATAATAATATCCAAGTAAATGTTATTTATCGATTTCAGAAACTTTGTATATTATGAACACCAAAAGTTTAGTCAGAATAACTATTGTCATGTGCTTAAATCGTATCTACGAGCACTTTTACTTGTACAATTTTTATTTATATCATCGTTCTTGTTATTGTAATTGTTATTATTTGGTTTTCATATACTGTGGTTATTTATTTAGTTTGCATTTCTAACACCTGCCGTTTTTTCCACTTTAGTTGTTTACCTCTGTCTATCCTCTAGCTCTATCTAGTATTTACGAGTAGTATCTACCTACATTCCTACTTACTTACTTACTTATTGTTTGCTATTTCTCTTTTTGCCGTCTACCATTTATGCTAATTTATTTGCTTGTTTACCAGCTTTTGTTTTAATTTGTTGAGGCCACTTCTGTTGACATTTGAAGCGAAACCGACGAGAACTGCGGATTTTTTATACTACATATATTATAACTACGCGCCCACTCAAAAAAAAGTAATAACAAAACAAAACAATAACATTAACAAAAAAAACACTAACAATAACAAAAACAACAACAACAATCGCACAATACATCAAAAATAACAATGTAAGTTAAACAGGAAAACCACATGTAACTCAACAGAGGCCGAGAGATTTACAGTGAGAGAAATAGAGAGCGATAGAGAGAGAGAGAGAGGGAGAGAGAGGAGAGTTACTCATATTCAGTCAGACAAAAGAGAATATGTCTGTATAACTGACGACGTCATGTGCTAATTATGCTAATTTATATTTAATTTGCTTTATTTTCGTACTTCATCCGCCCATTAAATGCGCTTTAAGGAGGAAATCAAAATTAGCTTACAATAATTAATTACACACATTACCATAAGCCCGAATAACGCGTAACTTTAATACGCACTGTAAGCACAACATTTAAAATACGAGTAAGTGCAACTGTCAGCTACAGTTGGTAGACACTGTAGACAAATGAAGTAGACACCCTCCCAAAAACTGACACTATCTGAATTTTTTAATCGTTACACTTCATGATTTTGCACGTCAACATCTTCGCAACACTGCTCGCTAAAAGTTAACAGACAGTAATAAAAAGACTTTTGTTTATTTGTATTTAATGAACTGAAGGCAAAAGCTTAACAATTTTTAAGTGGCTTACAAAGAATTAATCCAACTTTTAAGAAACTCTTTTGCGTTATTGGCAAGTTTTAAATTTGTAGTTTCTGTCTGTTCAGTTTGGTTGGATTTGTTGAAAGAAGATTTTAGTAAAAATAAGTTTGACTTCTTTTAAAATTTAAATAGATTTGATTTCATATCTCGCGAGTAGCATCAATTATTATTATTCTACTTCGTTGATTTAACTAAATAACGATTTATTCAAATTGAACTTTTAAGAATTTCGGATGCAGAAGTGGTAACTTTCAGAAAATGTTATTGGGCCATAACTGTTGTAGTTGTAAGTTCGAGTCGAGTACTCGCTGGTGTTCATCTAAGTTTGTACTCGACTAAGTATTTGCTTTGTAATTAAAATGCAAGTAAGTCTATCATCAAGGCAAGTCGAAAATTGGCCCCAAACCCTGGCTTTAACTTGTTGTCTGTCCTTGTCCAAAAGTATCAGTTGTTTTGCCTTTAAGCTGCCATTACTTTAAGTCTACTCAATTATGCTCAAATTTATGCGTGAATGCATGGGCATGGGCTTGAGCATGGGTTTGGGTATGGGTTTGAGTTTAGGTTTTTGGTTGGAGTTGGGGTTGGGATTGGGGTTGGGGCTTGATGGCGATAAATTATGCTCACTCACGATTCACACAAACACTCACACACACACACACACACACGAATGAATAGGGCCAGAATTGTGCTTCCTATAACGTCTGACCTCCATTTAAATATTTTGAATATTACACACATTCTGGTGGTATTGTGTGTACTCATTTGATTTTGAGTGTATTGAGGGTTATGGAAACAAAACCAAGTCTAATTATTTGATTAACCTTTGAAATTGATTTTGGAAATTGCATTTAAGTACTAGCTTAAGTACTTAATTATCAAGTTGAGGGTGCAGTTAAGTAAACTCGATTAATGTTCATTACGTACAATGTACACGTGTATGCAATTAGTTGTAGAGATGCTAAATGCCTCGCCCACATCATTTATAGGGTATTAAGGCATTGTCCGACAGTGAATACAGCGTGTCATCCGCGGTCCGCTTGCAATTGAAAATATAAACAGAAATCTCATCATATCACGTATACGTTGCGTTGACAAACAAGTTTTCACGACGAACAATGTAAAGCAGCAACAAATATCAACAATAGCGTAGAGTCAACGTACAGCAGATACCCTGTATGTGTTCTTGATAGATCAAGACTACAGCTTAGCGAGTGAAATAATCTAAAAAGACTTGAAAACTGTATATATCCAGTAGTGAGTGGCCTTTTGTAAATGAAAAAGCAAAACAGAACAAAACAACAACTTGGTATTGAAACCAGTACACATGATCGGTTCGTGCTCAATGCTCGAACGGATCCATTAAACTTGGCCTAAGCACTGTCGAACGTATCCCCATCTCCTTTTAGCCAACTTTATGGAACTAACTGGTTCGATTGCCGTGTAAGTTGTATGCCAAAGTCAAAGTAGTTTTACTTTACAAAACGGGTTTGTCTTGGCTCTGTGTGTATTTTCTGTTTCTGAGAGAGGTGTGTGTTTGAGTGTGTAAGCTTATTTTCCATATTTCTCAGCCAAGTTTCTTATACTTACTTACAAAGTCTATAAATAGTTTTTGTCAATTTGATAGCAACTGTATAAAGTTTCTAATTAAAGCGCTTGTTAATAATTAATAAAAAAAAATTGTGCACGTTACACAATTTGTCGCTGTCTTTTGTCTTAATTCAAATTAAGCGCGAAAAAGTCTGTCAAGTTTTTTCGACACGCTCATTTGCCCAGGCGCCACCTAACGAAGTGCTGCCAATTAAAATGCTGAACAACAGCAACAACAATAAGTAATCAAAAAAAAGTCTAAAATAACAAATAAAATAAAAGAAACACAACGAATAGCAAACAACAATAACACGAGCTGACTATCAACTGGTAGCTGTGGTAATTACTTATATTTTCTGATACACTCTCTACGGGAATGTTTCCTTTGCTGTGAAATGTGTTACACTAGTTCTCATAATATATAACATATAAATATCTACCATCTCAAAATAGATCAACTGGATATTAAAAAAACCTCTCATTGCCATTATTCTGGATATGGAAAGTTAAGAGTTGAGAGTATGATATTATGAATACATATATAGTTGTCATTGCTGTCCAGCAAACTTGTTTAGAGTATTTGGACTTCAGCAACCAGTGTCAAATGATTCTACTGTTTTTTTGCCCTGCGATTAAAAACTGTTTTGGCTCTGCCGTTTAGGCCCCCGAAAAAATACTTGATTTTGCAAATTAGGAAAGCCAAGTTAAGCAAATAATTTACATATTAATTTATGGCAACGTTTTGTGCAGCTTCAGAGAATTCCATTTGCATGTGAATAGTTGGCCATAAATCAGATTGATTAATGGAATATCTTGTAGATGTTTTGTTCAGCCTCTTGTTATTTCAGTTTGCCGGCTACCAAAATCTATTTCGACATTTAACTTAATTAATTACAAACGTGAAAGTGATGGCATTTTACAGCTAGTAGTTGATCATATTGTAGTTCTGACAATGAGACTAAAAATAAGAATTATTACTGTGCAGGGTAAACACGGATTGTTAATGATGTTAAATATGATTTATCTGATTAAACGTACAATGTACTTTTTCTCGTTTTTAGTTGTTGTTTAGCAAATAAATATATTGATGTACATATAAATATATACTACAATATATTCTAGAATGCTGGCAATCATCTCATCATGTGGGTGCCTCAATGTCAGAACAACAAAGTCTAAGTTTCTATTTGATTGAACCGCTTGCCCAAAAAGGCAAAAAAGTCTCACTGTATTTGTGATTGTGTGTGTGTGTGGGAGTGGGAGTGTGTCTTAAGGTCGCCAAGTGTATATTAACTATTTTAATGAGCTGTGCTAATATTGACAGCATTCGATTCGATGCTTCTTTAACATTTCAATATATTTATCCATTTGTAGACATTCTATTATCATGCCTCGCTCTGTGTCTTTGGCTGTGGCTGTGTCTGTTTCTGATTATGGCTACATGCTCTAGAAGAGCTATTGCGCTATCAAGAATTAAACTAAGGCAACTAAGTCCGACTACAAAGAAACAACAGAAGAAGAAAAAAAAACACAAACAAACACACACACACACACACATATAAAAAGTCATTGAACGTTTAATAACATCGCCCCAGTTTAGTAGGCAGCCGTTCAAGCAACAACATCAGCAGCAGCAGCAACAGGAAAAAAAGAAACAAATAAAATAATAAAACGCCAACAACAAAACAACTTTGATTAAAATTTTACAGTCACTTAGGCAGTTAGACAGTCAGTCAGTCCGACAGTCAGTCAGTCAGTCAGTGGAGCTGCAGACACAGATAAAAATATAGAAAATGTTGTTCTGGAAACGCGTAAACATATGTTGTGCGTGTGTGTGTGTGTGTGTGTGCGAGTGTGTGTATCAGAGTGTGTTTAATGATCAAGTTTATAGTACATATACTCACATATGCATGTGTATTTAGTATATAAAGAAGGCAACAACAATAGTCGCTTTGTATTATTTGTTTACGAGACAACTTTAAAGTGCTCCGGCCGGTGAATCTGTCTGTCTCTCTGTCTGTCTGTGTCTATCTGTCTGTCGGTCTGTCTGACTATCTGTTTGTTTTCTAATAGTCTGAAATTCATATCATTCAATTGACAATCAGATTTAGTGGCTTAAGCTAAAACTCTCTCTCTCTCCCAATCAGACATCATTTCAATAACTGCACCTGTAGATGTAATGAAAAACGCATTTTCCATCCACGCAAATAGTTGGAAATTCTGTTGAGTTCTGCACAAAATTTTCCATGGAAACGCTTCTGTTCATAAAGGACATTCCACATTTAATATGGAAAAGGACAAAAGCAAGCAAAAGCATATCAAATGGTCAAAAGTGAAATTTAATTATAAATGTTGGAAAATTATTAAAGAGACAGAAAAATAAAAATCATTTTCATATTCTTTCATTTATGATTTCTGTTTGTCAAACACAAATAAAGTTTAACATTATAATGAAATATTGCCGGACATTTAATATTAATAAACATTTCTGATTGTTGCATGCATAAAAAAATTGTCAATGCGTCGTATGCTCAATATTCATATTAAGTATTCGTTTTTCATCCTCTTTTTCTGTTTTTCTGTTTTGCAGAGCTCCTCAACAGATCTTGATATGGATGATCTCGATGAATGTGATCAAGTTACACAAGTGATTGGCTATCATCCTCGCTATCGTGATCATTTTCTGCGCACACAGAATTTTATTATGAAAGGCGATGGACCGCTGCCTTATTCGTATAGATACTATTTGGCCATAATTGTGAGTACCCATTTAAATAAAATTTGAATTGAAATTTAAACTTAAACTTAAATACTATATTACAATAATCGGATATTATAAATACTCGAAATTGACAGCTGTTGGAGGTGATTTTCCCGTGAGGCTTAAGCAAGAATCGATAGAGAGTGTGAGAGAGAGAGAGAGATTCAAGCTTTTGTCTTTCAAACAGAAGTAATCTGTCCTCCAGAGTTTCCATCATCTCTGTGTGGTATATGTGTGACTGTCGAGAGTATATGTGATTATTAAGGTGTATGTGTGGTGTGTGCTGTGTGTTGTGTGTTGTGTGTGCATTGTTGCCAGTGGCAAATTTAAGCACATTAGCTCTCGCCGACTGACGCTGTCGGCTCACATTTGCTGCCAGTTTGGTTTGTTGTCTGTTGATGCCCTATCAATGACAGCAGCCTCCACATTCCCAGAAAGCAACCACACACTCACACAAACATACAAACACACAAACACACACACAGACACACTGCACTACCCGATTATACATTGGGGAATCAACAACAGCAAATTATTTCCACTATTCTGAGTTCTCTGCAATACAGAATAAAAGACTTTTCGCCCTCAGCAACAACAAAACTGCAGCAACGCACACACATGTGTGTGCAAGTAGGTTTAGAGTTTAGAAATTGTTTAGACAGGGATGAGGGGGTGTGTGAGTGTGGTTGGTGTATACATAACCAGGGGCATCCATCCACAAGTTAAGAACAATAGAAGTGTTGCAGCTAAACAAGTTTCCTAATTACAACTGACAGCATTTCATATTTTCAACATTTCCATGCAAAACAACAAGAAATCTCTTTCCTTTAAATACTCGGATTTTAATGCTGTCAAGATGTCAGACAATTTATGTTGACATTTCTACATCTGAAGTTCACTCTTTCTACTTACTACTCCCTGCAAAAATATGCAAATTTATTATAGTCAGTCAGGTTAAGAAATTACAAGTATTTAAAGCAAAAAGAGTATCTCAGATCAGTTTAAACACATGTGATGTTTATGTTGACATTTCTACAACTGAAGTTCACTCTTTCTACTCACTTCTTGCTATAAAAATATGGAAATTAAAACTTCCATTTTAAACTCGTTGCTATTTTGATTTCACCTAATCGTGGAAAATTCACATAAATATTACTCATCCTTCAAGTCAGTCAGGTTATGAAATTACAAGTATTTAAAGCAGGAAGAGTATCTCAGATCTGTTTATAAATAGTTATTAGTATCTTCAAGTCCATCAACTTGAACTAATATGTTTTCTATGCTGCAATCTTGCATTTACATACTATATATTTGAGTTGCCCTCTTGTTTATCTATATGCTATACACTTTGGAATAAGCTTCTTTTAAATTTACAACTACATAAGTATATATATATGTACTATGTACAGTTTATGCATCTGCTAGTAAGCATCTTAACATTTTAACTGCAAAAGCCGATTTGCTCTTTCTTCTTTTCCACATTATCATTGGAAAGTCAGAAATAGTAAAACTTTTTCTAAGTAGATAAGCTGCTGGCAAATATTGTTGGCAAGAATTCAGATTACACGCCCGAAACTTGTTGAAATAATTATTTTGTTTTGTTTAATGCACAAGATACATGAAAATAGCCAGAAAATTCAAAAATAGGCTAAATTTATTGAACAACATCGTAATTAAATTTTATTTATGGCGCAGTTAATTTCATCTTTCCACCGACTGCAATAACAATGTGAATACGAAGGAAAAGGGGGGAGGCGAGTGTGAATTTTATGCCCATCAATGGACACACACCCACGCACACCCATTCACACACAGACACACATACACATTCACATGCATTCTCAGATATATAAAGGGTAATTGCAATATTTCTTATTTGTTGTTGATTTTCTGTTTCTTAATCTCTTGTTATTGCATTGGCGCAAAAGTAATAATGGCTGAAAATGGGTAAAATTAGTGGGAATGCTCGAATCGAATATACCCTGTTCTGATGAACAACATATTTAAGATTTATCTGCTAGCGTCTGCTAGTCAGACCCACTGTCTACAGGGTATGAGTGGGTGTAATCATTAGAAATTAATCAGTCATTAGCTGTTCAACCAACAAACACTCGTCTGTCGTCTGTCGCCTGGCAAATAGCACGCATTTTGCAGGGTCTCTTCAGTGTCGTTTCATTTAAATAAATTATTGTTACGATTCTCACACACACACTCTTAATAAGTTTAATATGTGTGTTTGTGTAGATATTTATGTGCAATAATCATAAACTAGATAAGATATGTGTATTTTGGTTTTGGGTCTTTGACTTTGTATATTCGTGAATACAATAAACACATTCATTTAACTCATGCTCGCAAATTGGCGACGATTTTCGCCTCGCCTACGTTTTGCCAGAAGTTATTCATAGCAACCATATGAGTACCAGGTCTCTCTTAATGCCCTACAATGCGGCATATGGGTTCTAAACTTGAAGTTGACAATGATTGTAGGTGGATAACTTTACTTAAAAACAGTTTTTTAATTTTCATGTGTTCATGGTACATTTGATTGTAGGTTTCAAGGCAGTGTACTCTCAAGTCGACTTAGCCGCTCGGGCTCTTGTTATAAAGCAGGTCATCGTGTAAGATTCAAATGTAAAATTTAATAAATTATCAGCATTGCCTAGAAGCCCAGCAAAATAACAAAACAACGCAATGACAGAAATCAAAACAATGGCCTACGCTTTTGAATATTCGTGTATTTTGGGTCACACACTCACACTCACACGTACACTCGCACACTCGTGGGCACACACACATACACACTCGAAGAAACCAAAAAAAAAAAAATCATATTTTTAGCGCATTTTCAGGTGTGGATGATGCTCTCCCAGGGGCTATTATTAATGGGGACCGCATTCATCTATTTGAATATGTAGAACTCGGCATGGGATCGTTTCATTGTCATTTTCATTTCTGATGTTCGCTTTTGATTTTGATTGTGGCTCCAAATGTTGTTGAGCTGCCTGAACTAAATTGCTTTTATTAAGCGCCCTCCGATATGTCAAGTATCAAAAGTTCAAGGCTAATGCCAAATAACAGATTGCGTAATGCTTTATAACTGCTTCTACGCCTATGGTTTGTCCTAAGCTCTTGACGTCTTGTTCTAAACTTATTTTTGAGCTATCTTCTTAACTCAAACTAAGATTTGCTGACGCAATTTGTCAAAAAGGATTTTTAAATTATTAATTTACTAAAAGTGTTCGCAAAAGGTAGTGATAAATTTTACCTTAATGTGTAATTTTCTTTTTAAACGAATTTGGTTTTTGGTTTAGCCAACAGTATGTTTAATGCCAAGTAAATTGCAGGTATTTAATGTTTAAAGCTGTGCGAATTAATTCACTTTAAATAGAAAGAAACATTATGTACTTATAGTACAAACCCAGTCATATAATATAATATCATGTAGAAGAATGAATTCTGTGAATTAACCTTTCAAAGAACCAAGTATTTAGGTAAACCTATGAATAGAGTGGGCTTTAAAAGTTCTAGTTAAAGGGATACTTAGTCATTCTTTTGGATATTACTAATTCAAAACTGAACCAATTTGCATGCGAAATATCTTATTCAGACTTCATAGACTAAGTTTAGACTTGTGTAGAAGATACATAGTTGCAAATTTAATGCAACGGAGAATTATAAATAGTTAATAATATATCGTAGTTATAATAATTATTATAATTGGTTGATGCCATTCATTACAGGCTGCCGCACGCCATCAATGCCCCTATCTGGTAAAGCGCTACGAGAAGGAGTTTCTCAATCAGGGCGGGAACAGCGAATGGTTGAACGGAGTGGACTATATACCCGCCAAATTACGTGCCATATATGATATAAATAAAATATTAGCACACCGACCATGGCTGTTGCGGAAGGAGCATATCGAGGTAAGACTGTTACTGTTACTGTTGTTGCTGCTGCAGATGGTGGTGCACTTACAAGTTGAATGAATGTTTAATGATTCGGACTTCCATTTTGCATTTGCAGCGTCTGACCAAAGGTAAAAATAGCTGGTCAATGTCGGAGGTGGTACATGCGATGGTCTTAATATCGCATTTCCACTCGCTATCCTCATTTGTGTTCTCCTGCGGTCTTACACAGAAACTCGACGGTTTGTCTAGTCCCAAATTGAAGGGTCCGCCCGTGTTGCTCGACGAGGCACGCCAGACGACAACCAGTCCCATACACCAGCAGCAACATCAGCAACAGCAGCAGCAACATCAACAGCAGCAACAAAAAAATGTTCTTGGAGAGATATCACTGAACAATGGCAGCACTACAGCAGCAGCAGACAATAATAATGGCAAAGGGAACGGAGCTACCAACAGTTTTGGACAGCATTACTTGGGTAAATAAGAAAGCACACTTGGTGACTTGCATATACTCTTACTTCCAGCATTAATAGTAAACATTTATGATGATTTATGATTATGCATTTTACAGCCACCGCACAGCAACAGCCGCAGCAGTATGGCATCTCTGTGGAGGCCTTGATGGAGCGTATGAAGGTCCTTTCCCAGAACCAGGACGAGTGCAGCGAGGCTGAGCTGAGCAATCGTTTCAAGAGCGTGGAACTTCAGACCGCAGAGCTAGCAGCAGTTACACCTGAGGCAACTGTCACATTGCCGCCAATAATCTCACATTATGTGGAGGATGCTAATTTCACGTATGAGGATTTTGCACGTCGAGGTGCCGAGAATATAAACACATTTCGCATCCAGGACTATTCGTGGGAGGATCACGGCTATTCTCTCGTAGAAAGGTGCGTCTCATTTAAATTTTAATATCTATCTAAACTTTTTTGTTTTCTTTCAGTTTGTATAATGATGTGGGCACCTTTTTGGATGCCAAGTTTAAGGCAGCCTACAATCT
This sequence comes from Drosophila putrida, assembly GCA_037043535.1. Taxonomy (NCBI): domain Eukaryota; kingdom Metazoa; phylum Arthropoda; class Insecta; order Diptera; family Drosophilidae; genus Drosophila; species Drosophila putrida. The sequence goes on along the minus strand of JBAMBI010000160.1, from coordinate 4,434,425 downwards.
AACATATTTCACAATGGGCGGCATTAAAAATGTGGATACTTCCAAGTTCCGTCGCGCCATTTGGAACTATATACAGTGCATTTTTGGTATACGACACGATGATTATGACTACGGTGAAGTGAATCAGGTACTTTGAATTGCTTTAATCATAAATAAGACTTATTCATTAATTATTCTCTCTCTCACACAGTTGCTTGTGCGTCCGTTGAAAATGTTTATAAAGACAGTCTGCTGTTTCCCGGAGCGCATTACCACCAAGGACTATGATAGTGTGCTCGTCGAGCTGCAGGACAGTGAAAAGGTGAGTTAATTAACAAATCAATTCATAATTAAAAACATAAATAATAAATACATACCTATTTGTTATCTTTTTGCAGGTTCATGTTAATCTAATGATAATGGAGGCCCGTAATCAGGCCGAACTACTCTATGCTTTGCGCGAGATAATGCGCTATATGACTTGATCTCATTAAGTGATTAATATCTATATATATATACATACAACATACAACATATAATACATATATATATATATATATATATAAATACTTAGACGAGCTGACGAAAACATTTGTAATTTTTCAGAGAGCATTGAAAGAACAGAGCATGTATAGGAAAAACAATTTATAGAAATTACAATATTTAGAAGCTTATTAATTTGTGCAATGCCTTTTTATTGATCAATCATAGTCCAATCTAGAGAATAATCCAAACAATTTGTCAATGTCCTTTCTTAATAAAATACAATAGTCTGTGTCTATGATATTAGATTTGTTACACTTTACACTTGCAACATAACCAAGTAGATATCCTATGAAAAATATATTCTATCTAATATAATTTCAAGACTTTATTCAATTTTATTCTGTTTCTTTTCAAATGCTTGCAACAATCACTGTACATATGTATTATGTTTTGTTATAATATTTTAGTAAAATAAACACATTTTTATTTGAATTGCTGTTTTGTTTCTATTTATTTTATTTGGATGTCAATTTTTATCAATTGGAACAATCGAAATCAAAATGGTGAACTATATATCTCGGAGCTTTTCTTCTGAAGACATAAGTAAATATTGTATTTTAATAATATTTAAAAAGCAAAACAAAAATATAAATATAATATATATTTTCTGGACTGTAATGTGAAAATGAGCATCTAAAAATCATTAAGTAATGGCATTCAATGTCGAAGATTTGGGATAACAATTTATTTTTAATTATCCCAAGAGGTACGTATACAAAAATCTTGTGGATTCATTTAAATATATATAGAATATATATAGATAATACTTAAGGGAGGTTATAATCACATTACTATTATTATGGCTAGGAAAATAAGTTACTCTATTAAAATTATCCAAAAATATATAGTATTAGGGTTTCCTAAATTTATCTTACGTATCATTTGCTGGTTGTATTAACTATAAGCTTGCCTAAACCTGAGTTATCATATAAACTTGTTGTAGATTAATATACATATAATATACCTTTGTACATATTAAATAAATAATGCATTTTAATAAGTATGTATAAAATACATGAAGAAAGAACTACACGTATTGACATAAATTAGATGTATACTTAAGATTGTTCATATACAAATATATTTCTTATAATACATTTAAAATATATGATGCCGTATACATATAAAGCGATAGTTAATCAGTGTTGGGGACAACGTTCTTTAATGTTGTATTATATTAATTTATCAAAGAAGAGTTCTGATTAAATGTTTAATTGGGAAGTCATCATACATGACTTATGCAAAGAATATCAGAGTTTGCTGAAAAGAATATTAATATATATGAATATGATATGTAAGCATCTATGTGAATTCATTCTTGCCATACAATAACATGATTTGATTTAAACTTACGATCAATATAACCTTTATTGAACTTGAACTTTACTATAAAAAGAAAGCTTACTTAAACTGTCTAACGAAATAGAATAACTAATGTTTAAGTGTATAAAGACAAAGAAAACAAATGTTTTAAACAGGTTTCTAGATAACGAATAAAAACGTATGTGTAATTTACAATATGAATATAAGAAATTAAATATAACGTTATAAGAGGCGAGTTAGAACCACTTGTACATACTGCTAACGAGCTATATAGCATTCAAAGATGTGATTTTATCAAATATACATACCTAAAGTATACCTTTGCACATAAAAATAGTTATACAAAAAGGGTGTATATACATGCATGTGTGTTTCACATAGACATAAGTATTGTATTGTATCTAGGCTTAATCAATTCAGTATTTATTTATGTTTTTTGCATAAATGGAACGAAGAGTGCAACTTATGGGTGAAATATGCTCGTATATCTATCTAAATGTATACTATTGTATCTAAAACAAATGCTCAAAATATGCGAGAAGGCTGTTAAAAATTAGTTATTAGCTGGAAGGACACAATCTGTGCCGAATCTAATAATTTTTCGAATATGCATCAATTAGATAATAAACAGAAACGAAAATTACGAATTTCAATTGTTCCATAAATATAGTTAAACAAACGGACATAACGATATTATAATAATTAACATTAAAACAATATTAAAACAAAGGAGTCTCGTTACATAATCATTTTGGAGACTGAATTTGAATTCAGAGTTAATATATTTATGATAATTAGAAAATGTAATTTTACAATATTCAACTTGATGTCTAACATAACCGCCATATAAATTTTTTGAACTCTTAAGCTTATGAAGTTGAAAACAAATTTTAAATTTGATCATCAATGGACTATAAAATATAATGCAACTGAACACGCCTACATAGTAAACTTTTTCAGCATAAGTTAAAAAAAAATATAAATGTATCTTTATCTTAGAAACTATCAAATTCACACGACTGATTTTGTCAAAAATTTCTAAAATTCTTGACGATTTCATTGATGCATCACCACCAGAAGACAGTACTAATGATATACAAATTTGATATTAACTATAACCGCAGCATATATCTTTATAAATGTTTACAAGAATTTTAATCTAATATTACTAACCTCAAGCTTATTAATGTTTTAAGCCTCTTGACGTTTGGTGTTAAATAAAAAAACAAAAACCGAAAAAGTTCTGAGCAATTTAATTGTTTTAATATACTTTAAATTGTCTTTTACCTCATTGAATTAAGCAAATTCTTTATCGGCAATTACTTCCAGGATAACCTGTTGTCAGAAGGATATCAGTATTCATGAAAAGGACAGTTTACTAATATCTATTTACCATTTAATTCCGTGAATGCAGCTTTTCGTTACATATTCATGTATGTACAAATTACTTTATTTAATTTAGCATATTTTTTATAATCATACAATTTCATTAAGTTCCACTTTACAGTTAAATATTTACTTAGATTGACTATTCAATTTGTTAATATTTAAGAAAATTTGATTATATAAATTGGGTTAAACTAAAATAATGGATAAACGTGTTCGATTGATTTTAAATATTATGGTTAAAATACAAAGTTCTGTTTTGATATGGCGACAAGGAAGCTGGAAACCTTTACAAAATTGTTGAATCTATGTATACATGTATATTTGTTATATGTTAGTATAATTAAAAGAAAACAGTTCCCGATTCTTCACAGATTGGTCCAACGCTTCTTATTTTAAGTTTCACATTCTCTTTTCTACATCTCAAATAAATAGCAAAGCTTGTTTTAAGGTCAATTTTAATACAAACATTGAATCTATGGTTTCGCTAAGTTATTGAATAGTTAATGTAAAGCTTTAACAAAATTTGATATATATATGTATAAATCAGAATACAACACAGATTGTCAATCACAACTTGATGAGAAGTGCGATTCGGCCTAATAAAATGTTTAATTCGTTAAATGAGTGAGCAAAACGATAATAATATTTGTAAATGTTAACGTAGGAAATAATTATAGCGTTGTATTGTTATTGCAATGTTCAACATTTAGGCACAAAATATATTGCTTTTCAATTAGATAGAATAATTATTGCATATTTAATAGAGTTTGAGCACTCCGTCTTTTACATCGAATTCTTTTCCATTCATTTCCCTTATCAGTGGAGTCTCATTATGATAATAAAAAAATAATACATTTAATGTTGGCGCTTGGCTTGTTAGGAATCATTTATCATGTTTATCAAAAAATTAAAGTTTAAGTCGAAGCCACACGCTTTGGTGAACTGGTTGTGCTGTTGCTGTTGCTGTTGGTCAACAACGCATCCTTGACACGCTCGTGTTCATCTTGAAAGAAGATTTTCGTAATAACAACATCACCGGTGCTCAAAGTTTGCGATTCGGCATCGACTAATTTCACTACTCGCTTGTCATTCGCCGATCTTAAAATGGGCGTAATACTGCGCTCCCCATGGCAATTACAGTTCTTCATGCTAAAATCGCAGGGTCATATTATTAGTTTCCTGCCATGCTATTAATGTTTTCATACGTGTACAACTTACTTTCTTGTCTTTTCGCGAATGATTTGCAAGTTCTCTGTGGTCGCAATACTGGAACCCAGTTGTTCTTGCATTGCATTGGAAGTAATAATCTGGCAAGAGAGTGAATTAATCATTGAACGTGAGAATGGCTATGCAAAAATGAAACTCACTTGATCGCATGGCAATGTCGTTGCAGTCGTCAATATGGCCTCAAGCTTATCAATGCGCGCTATTCGATCCATTGATTTGTTCTGCAGTATCTCCTCCAGCATTTGCATAGACTCCGTCAAACTGGGCGGTTCGGAGCTGAAACGCGGTGAGAAAGTCCCCGACAGCGAATTATCCGATGGCACAGAATCCAAGCTGGGGAAGAAGTCATTTTCATTCGGCTCCGCATCGTCTTCCGAGTCACTTTGATCTCTGCAAAAAAATATACCAAAGGTTATTTAATTTGTTATGAACTGAGCAATTGATAATGCTACGAACTTGTTTGGATTGCCGGCAGACTCCATTTTCTCCAGCTTCTTTGCCACTTTGTAATAGCCCTTAAGGCGCTCTTTCTCGTCTTCCGTCAAGTCCATATAACTGCAATCAAGTTGATGCGATTAGCATTTATACTCACAGTTATAATATACATTAACTACAACTTACCGCAACAATCGAATCTCACGATTGGAAAGCACAATACTCTTGCTGGTCTGGGCTAGTTTCTGCTTGAGATCAGATACCTCGGTGCTAACTTTACGCTGCTTCTTGCGAATTTTAACTTCATTAGGCTTGATCTGCATGAGTATTTGTTCAGTGCACAGCTCGGAAAATAGCTGACGATTCTCGGGCTTAATCTGTTGAGCCAAATTGCTAAAGAGCTGATCATGTATCAGTACAAGGACATCTCCGGCTGCATATAACATCATCTCACGGGTTAGCGGTCTTTTGGCCCAGAACTTTTGATCTCTACGATAAATTTGCTTTAGCTGATCCTTGATGGGATTACAGGGTGCATTGTATTGCTCGCACAGCGAGTTTAGCGATATGTATTTGGCCTTGTACACCTGTTTACCATTCTCCTGATATTGCAAGATGGCATGCGCTGCCTGCGTGTCAAACACATTGCGCAACAGAATTCCAAATTGTAGATACAAATTGACCGCATCGTTGCGGCAATCGTGTATGACTTTGATGACCTGATCATGCTCCAACAGAGTCTTCAGACCGCCATCACTGACCATGGCCGGGCAAGATTGCACATCGAATAGAAATGCCTCGCCCCGAGCTGTACCAATCTCAATGAGCGTTATTTCGCCCTTAATACCCAGATTGATGCCCTCACAGTCGAGTGAGACGGCAATGTTGTTCTCATCTTTGGCCAGGTCTAGAAGAGCATCGGTAACAAACGTTGAATGCTTAACATTGGCAATGACTGTCGTATTTTGCAGCACTTTGATTTTCCACGTATCGCCAACAAAATAACTATGACTAGGTGAGGGATTGGCATTGTTCTGTGTTGTTGTTCCTGCTGCTGCCGTTGTTGCCGTGGTTGCAACTGTCGTTCCAGCTGCTGTTGCCGCCACGTTGCCAGTTGTTTTCGTGTTGCTTCCATGCACTGGACTTGAGTGTGAGTTTTGATTGGCCAATGATTGCTTATCCTTTTCCAGATTCTCAGCCAACGTTCGTATGACCAGCGTATTGATGCGTTGCTTAAGTGTTTGATTAATGCTATTCAAGCGCTCCGTTGGCGCCATAGCCGTTGGTTGTTGCTGCTGCGGCTGTTGTTGTTGTTGCTGTGATGCTGCACCTATGGGACCATAGTTAATCGTCGCGCTGGGATAGTTATTCTCACAGAGATTCTCCAGCTTCAGCTCCGACATTGGCACATAGCTGTCAAAGCCTGAATTTGGCTCTGATTTATTTTGGCCCTGTCCAAAGCCATTGCCTCCCGTCATATTCGAGACAGGGGCATTTAGCTTAAAGTTTGGCGATGCTATGTTATTATTATTTATGTTATTCACATTGTTATTCACATTGTTGCTTAACCCATTGCTACGCATTGCCGGAGACTGCAAACGCTGTTGCACTGAGCTCACATTTTGATCCACTCGCCGGGGGTTCTGATTGTTGTTCAGTGCATTGAACTGCTCTCGGGATCGAGCTTGGGCCTGTTGAATGTGCGAGTCATTCAGCTTGGGCTTCTGAAGTAGCGTGACTAGATTCGCTTGGATGTGAAAACAGTCGCCAAACAGTTTCAAAAACGAACTTAGATCCCCCGGCGTCTTGAACATGCGTAGCCATTGATCCTGGGGAAAGTTAAGCGTTAGCAGATGAAATAATTGATCCACTAACAGCGGTCCTTTCATCTCAATGCACTGTGCAAAAAAATCAAGCATTTGTTGGGTGCCACGCGTATCGATGTTGGATTGCGGCAAATGCAAACGATCTCTTGCCGGCAAATCCGTCATATTCTCACCGCCCACCAGGACCACATAATCATCTACCACTTTGAACGTATCTGTGTGTTTCATAAGAAACTCGGTGAACTCTTTGATATGTTGACCTGATAAATAGAAAAGAAAACCAATTAGATAAACCGGAAATTTAGATAGGTTATTTAGTCAGTTGCTCACCTGATATGTGTCGCACTTGGGGAGATGCCTGGGATCGATGTCCTAGCAGACTACGGACCGGAACTTCCGCAGCGGCGCCATATTGGAGCATCTTGTTCTTGAAATAGTCTTTAGCCTCTTGGATATAGTCGCGTTTGCCGCCGCTGTTGCCATCGTCGGAGTTGCTGTGCTGATAGGCATTCACCTGCACATAATCACCATCGACAAGGAATATTGACGGGTATTGGGCGAGAAATTTCTTCAGACCTGCCAAAGATGTCAATTATAATTAGTATAAGCCATTAGAGCGTCGCCCTCTCTCTCAAACTCTAACTCTCAATCACACTCTTTCAGTCTTTCAGTCTCTCAATTTCTATCTTCCTATCGCTTAGTCTTTTTGTGCAGTTAATGCAGTAAAAGTGTTAACTTAATTAATTCCCCTCCCTTCGTTGCTATGCGACGTAAGACATTACTTTGTGGGAAACTGGAAAAGTACTTAATGCATAGTAGTACATTGTACTCTATACTTATAATAGTTGATTAATCTCGAGACGAGCAGAGACAAGTTGAGCTCTAATAAAAAGCGCATTGTATAACTTTGCTATCAGGTTGCCACATATGCCTGGTTTCCCATAATTAACGTTATTGTAAACACTAACTGAGATACATACATATATGCACATATTTACGATACGTTTCTCCTTCTCCTTCGGCTGCAAAGTTGTTTAAAGTTTCGTTGAAACAGGCTAAAGGAATGGGGAAGAGGATGTAGAAGGGTAATCGGGCTTACCCTAATGGAAGTTCCAATTGTGCGAATTAAAAAGTCAGGACTACGAGTAGATGTATTTATACACAGCACAAGATAAAGGGTTACTTCTAGGAGCAAATAATAAGTATGCAGACTGATTATAGTGAAAAGATCAACGACTGGTTAAAAGTTAAACTTTTAATTGGTAATTTATTGTTTAGTAATTGGTTGCCATTTTAATTCATTTAAATTGATTGACAGTGCAGTCATATCCATTACTAATAGGAATTGCTAACTTACTATTAATGAATCCTTAAGAATTGCTTATTTTGGAGTCAACTATTTGAAGTTACACCAAAAATTGATAATTTTTTCTTAGTAATTGTTTTAATTTTCACAAATCCTTGCAGATTGTTTGCAGTGCAGCCAACTCCAGTCAAATGAAAAGTGAATGCACTCAAGCCAAGCATCGCGAGCTATTTATTTGATAAATCAGGTCATAGTTTGCTGACTGAATGCCGTCAACGGCCGAGGGAAACGGCAACGGCAACGGCAACACAAACTCAACTGTCAACATTTGCTAGCAATGGATAGAGGTTGGGGGCAAGTTGCGAGTTGCGAGGGGCAACTCATCCGTCTCGTCGTGTATCTATTGTGTGTGTAATATGACGTGACATGACAAACGCGCATCACATCAACATCCACATAACATGAGGAGGGGTTATTGTTGTTTTTGTTGCGTGTCGAGGGAAGCAACAACAGCAACAACAACAACAACAGCTTCTACCTCGAGTTGTCATTGTTGTCAAAATAAATTTGTAGCATGCTTGGCTCAAAATCGCTGCCTAAATTAATCCAATTGCATTTTTAACTCAAGCTCTAAAATGTAAATGAACTCTTGATTAATCGAGTTTGTAAATATATTGTCAAGCATTATGTAATGATTATCTAACTTGTGCACAGACTTCTTCTGAATGGCAATTTAATCTTGAGGATTTCAGCTACAAATCCACATCCATATGCTCAATGGCCCACAAAACTGACAAATGGAAACCGACCCCCAGGAAAAGTGTGTGTGGATTCAGATTCTCCTCACCCTCTATTACAACATGGAACAAGAAAAAGAAAAATTGTTCTACATTATAGTAAAGTATGTGCCTGGCCAACACTAAATGGGCCAAGCAACTGGTGCATAATTCAATTTTTATGCTCCCTTATGCATTACACAAATTGAAATTGAAATTTACAGGTGACGCAAAATAAACTTCATGAAAATTGTAATCCAAACAGAAACAAAAAATACCAAACGGACGATATGCATTAATATTTATCGAGTCGCCACAACCAGGAGGAGGACCACTCAGCAAGTCCATGGATTCTCAGCCACATAAATGTAAATACTTATACTAGCTGTCATAAAGGTAGAAGCGAGGGTTGCTCTATCAGTAAGTGAAGAATAAAAAAAGTTCATAGTCCGAACGAATTCATGAATATTTTTCTAATTTTATTTCAAATATGTTCTTATCTCTTTTTAACTATTATTTAGTTGTGATATTTCCCTTCACTAACAATAAAATGTAAGTCAATTCCAGCACACATTTAATTGTATTTTTTTTATTTTCAGCAAATATTCAGTATATTCCCAACAAAATGTTTTTCATTGTTCCAAAACGAGAGTTCCAGACGCACTCTTGTAATTCTTGTATTCAAATGTATCCTTTCAGATCACATCACACATCACATCAGCCAAATGTGAAATAAGTCCTTAAAATTAACCCGAAATGAAACTAAAACAGGTAAACGAATTTCCTTTCCGAAAGTGAAAGTGAAACCCGAAACAGGCTCCAGGCTCATATCATGCAAATTATTCTCTTCTGATAGAATATCATCTAAAATCCACAAAGTTCATTCGCAATTGTCCAATTCTCTTCAACCTTGAAGGGACCCTTTACAGCGCATAGATCGAATGTACAAATACCCACCGTATACTGGGCAATACTTTGCGTACTGCGATAATAGAGAACTTTCATGCATTTACGTATTAGCTTCGATGCCTCAGATAATGTGAAATCGCGATTTGGAGGTTTCTTTTCACGTACCAGGGGCTGAACCAATTCATGTCCAAAGCCAGTGGCTACCACATAGTTCTCAAAGGTAAGTCCATTCATATCCATGAAACCCAAATGAGGTAAACCAGTATCACTGAAGCCTCCAATGATAAGTTGAATATAAAGCGGATTTTTCATCGTCCGTCGGCCATAAAGAATATTTCGTATATAACTAGAGACATTTTTCGTATTCATCATGATGCCATCGTTATGACAAAAATCCTCAATCACCTTCGCATCCAGGGTGCTCTTTATTGACTGTAAGTCAGGGAAATCTCCACTTCCGCCCAGTAAAATATTATCATTAATTCGAAAAACGCGATCAACGTTCTGAAAACGAGCTATATTACCGTGTGATACCAACGTATCAGCAGCCAACAAAACGCCATTATCAAATCTAATACCAACTACTGAGGAACCCACACAAACGCCAATGTTCCGTATTCCCGGAGGATCTGAAGTATTTCTGAGGGATAATCGCGCTTGTCCATTAAAAAAACTGTTGTTCATGTCAATAAATTTAAATAAATTAAAGCACTGATGTTGATTTCACAATGATTCGAAATATGTAAACAAACAAATTATTAGTCCATATCTACTAGATTTGAAAATTAGTACAATACATATATAGAAAACTTTTCAATAAGCCCTCGCCTAGATTCTTTTCTTTTTTATAACATAGTGTCAAGCAAAATATTGTACCAATATAAGTACGTATATTTGCGGAACACAGACAATATTTGCCTGCATGCAGAGCGGAATTTCTTGGCTGACAAACAAGAACACAGTGCGGAGACGGGCGGGAGGGATGGGGGAATCCCCCGCTCGAGGTAGGAGCAGGTGTCGGCGGCAGTGGCACATTTTACGGTCAGTCGCCGTTTCACATATTGGACACAATTTTGTGGGCAATTTTCAAATGCACCGAAAACATATATAGCTATAAATATATGTATATTTATGTTTGCTTATTGAAATATAACCCCAGACAGTGGCATGCCACAGGCCACAGGCTACAGGGGCAGTGGGGCAAAAACCCGCAGGTAAGTAAAAAGGGTTATGTGGCAATAAATTCAAGATTTTATGTCTTACGAGTCTAACGAAAGTGAAACCTCCTTTAAAAACACATGTGTCTTTTAACTTTGAAGCTCATTTCGTTGATGTGGCTATATATAGTAATACACGTATATTTTGGAAGGGGGCCTAGAAGCATGACTTCATTATAGGCCTATTAATTGACGCATTTGCCTCCTGGCACAATTAATAAACAACAAATTCGTTTCTAGTTAAAGTTTTTGCTGTTAATGCGACGACTGCTACAACACAAGGGAAAATCAATGTCCAATGAAATCCACGCCATTTCCATTTCCATCTCCACTTGGATTTCCATTTTCACAGACCCAGGCACAAGTTAACAACAATAACATAAACCTTGGCAGCTGGCAGGAAAACACAACACAACTCGACTCGACTCGACTCGACTTAACTCCAGTCAGACGCACAATTCCGACACGCAATTCAAAGCCCCGTAGACACAAGGGATGGAGGGCAGAGGGAGAAGCAGAGGGCTGTGATAGAGTCTGAGGGTGCCAAAGGATTTCAAATGGGCCAACCGACTGTTGTCGGCATAAAATCGTTAAATTTATGTCCTTTGCCTGGCTCCAAATCAAAAGGGCGCAAGTCAAAATTGAAATGTGTAACGGATAAGCAAAATGCCAAATGAACGAGGATTACTTAAAGCTGTTGAACATCTACATTTCTGACTGACTGTAGAACTCAATCAATCATCTGGAACTAGACTGAAGTCTAGAACAGCAAAAACAACGTGAGGCGAAGAATTCTTCACATAGCATCAGACAATAAGAAAAGAATTTAAATGTGCAACTGTAAGTCAGTAAGTATTGTGACAAAGCAACAGATAGAAGAAAATATCGACGATATTAACTCTTAAATACAGTTAAGTGGGTTCAAGTGTCTAGAAGAACGGGAAAATTACCCTAAAGGGGTACTTTATTTAAATATTTAAATTTATTTAGAATTTCCTACTTTTTCTACAAAAAAAAAATTGCATATAAAAGGGATCTTGTTAAAATTTTATTCACGTTTCACAACTATGTACAAATAATAAATACATATAACATTAATAATGCACAAATATTTGTTATATGCTATCCTGTATGGTGGTAAATATTCAATTCTTCAATTCTTTTATAAGAGCCAAAAAACTTGTACTTTTCTTTTACTGCATGGAACTTAACCAAAAATGTTCAACCATTTTTAAGGAAAGACTGACACATACAGGGTATCTTTGGACAAAGCAATCTTGGCTATAACATTTAAATAAGTTAAGAAGTTAAAAGATTGCAATCGAAAGCAACAACTTGCAATTTTCTTGCTTCTTACGAATCGCATAACTTATTAGGCAACCCTCTCACAAGCCATTTGAGTGCAAGTTGACAAATGCGTTCCACCTTCGCATTGTCAATCGATTACGCAAAAACAAAAATGCTTTGAATGCCATTCAAGGGGAGGGGGGGAGGAGGGGTGACCTGCTAATATGGAATACGTTTGTTATGTGTTGAAGTGTGCAATTATTGGACTCTGTCATCGACATGGGCAGCAGTCAAAGCTATAGATATTGCTAAAGATACAGATACAGATACAAATAGAAATACAGATAGTTTTATGGTTAATGTTTGCATGCAAAACTTGTTTTTTGCGGCGATTGCTTGTCAAATTAGCAGTGAAATGGGCACGCTACGATTTGGTAACTGTTTGCTTAAGCCATTAGCACATTTTGGTTAATAACTTAAAATGTTTAGAAATGCTGATGGCTGAGGAAGAGAGCGTCAGTTCTAAACACGCTTTCAATACTTTCGACGTTTTTTAAGCTGACACAAAATTGCTAGTGACATTAATTTTGTAAATGTTTTCTTGTTTGCCAGTAAAACCCTCATCAATCGCCAGGGAATTGAGAACTATATACACACACACACACACACTCGCATACCCATGCATTATTGAAGCAACAAATGGGCAGCTCTTTCTCTTCCTCTCACTCTCACTCTTTCTTTCTGATTGTTTGTATCTATCTCACTCTGTAGAATAGTAAGCTATATTATTTGAAATTCAATTGAACATTTTTGTCACGTAATCGACACTTTTCTATTACAAACCAAACAAGAAAAGCAAATTTACCCACATCATCATTTGGATTCGGTTTTGTGGCTTGAGGTTTTGGGCTTTGGGCTTTGGGTGTTAACCGGGCATTATGAAAATATCAAAGGTATTGCAACAACAAGTTTGGCAACAGTCGCCCTTAACGGTTTATAAGTGGGTATAAGCAAAATGTTGACAAGAAAAAGGTAACGCATAAAATATGTTTATTGGATAGCTCTGTGACTATCTTGGGGACCTCTCGGACTTGGCTCAGCAAAAGTTCTTGAGCTCATAGATAGCTTGCCTTAGATAGAAAGCCTTAGTTCCTTGAGCACATTAAAGCCTAGTTTCGATAGCAGCTATACTAAACCCTACCCTCGATTTAGGGCATCTATTTTTAATCAATTTCGCAGCATTTTCTGTTTTCCTAACAACAAAGTTAATTCAGTTTTATTTATAAACTGAACCTTGACATTGCGTATTATAATATGGATATTATTATGTTGGCTTTATGTCTTTCGAGACACGACTGCTTTGCGTGTTTGTTACAAATATTCTGAAAGCAAATATTTTAGCTCTGCCTTGGCTCCTTAAAGCTGTCATAATTATTATGATTATTGTTATTAAAGTTGCAGCACACGTCACGAATTGAAGTTTAAAAAGACATATGTATTTTGAAGTGCAATAAACATTTGTTAAACGCATTGCACATTTGATGAATGCAATTAATGCAAGCACAAGGTGTGAATAATGCATGTAATAAAAATGTGTTATTTGTTAAATGGAAAATAATTAGCAAGGCATGCCAAATTAAACAACAACTCAACTATGAAAATAAGATAAGAATTCTTCGTCAAAAGAGCGTGGAAAATGATAGTTTCTAACAAAAGAGCTGGAAGAACTTTTAACCAGGTGAAAACTGCATGCAAGAAATAAGCGAAATTTTAGAATTATTTTACCATTAAAGGAATTGTGAAAATCATACTTTCTTCTGCGCTTTCTCCACTCTTTTAGCTATGGTTTCTGGGTATAATACAAATTTAATGGCTGATATTAATCTCGGAAGAAAAAACTGTCAACATTTCTCGTACAAAACGCCTTATGCATAACTTCTAATTATACGCTAATGGATTTCCGAGCTGATCCCATCGCATTTTCCAATAAGTATAGTGAAAAGTGCATTGCTCTGCCCCGAGAAGAAGTTTATTTTTAAAATATTTGAAGAGTTGGGAATTGCTATTTTTGAAACGCATGTATCTTGGATGATGAACTTGTTTATGTGACTTGAATTGTTTTTTGTTGAGCTGTTGAATTGTTGAGCTGTTTGTTTTTTGTTAAAGAGCGGACGTACAAATCGAGTATTTCATGTTATTTCATGTGGGGGAAATCAATGTTTTTTTATGACGCAGATGTAAACAAAAACGCACGCGGCTTTTGAGTGGCAACAATGACAGCGATTGCCCTGAAAAGCTTTTGATTCGAATATAATACCCAGTAAAATTGCAAGTAGAAAGACCATTTGTATCTCTGATCGTATATTTTTGACCAGCGACAATAGGCAAACTGATGTGCATGCTGTCCAATTGCTAGAGGATATCTGCTAGTCGGTACAATCTCAACTGGTGTCTATTTCTTTTGCGGTTGAAACCACAGCTTCAATTGGCGACTGGTAATGGCAATGGCAATGACATGTTCACTTGGACAAGTCAAGCACTTAACCAACAACCACAACAACAACAACCAGAAAAATAACCCCGCAGGTGCACAAATATGTATCTAGTATACTTGTGTGTGTGTTTGTTCAGTATTAGTTTTCACTGTACCAGTTTCATATTTCATACAGAGATACCTACAGTATCTATCCCTCTATTATTTAAAAAAAGTGAAATGATTTTTTTAGTTTCGATTTCATGTCAAGAGCTCTTACCGGACTGACTACCGCCGGCAATTTGTCGCATTTCCTTGGTGAACTCCTTGTTGCCAAATTGACAGGACAGATCGTGAACGGTGCGAGGTTCTCCCTTGTCCAGAAGTCGCTCGAGGAAGAACAGCAACGTCATGTTGCGTGCCATTTCATATTCCATGGATTCCATATTTCGTTTAGTTTAGTTAATCTATTCAAATCTATTAATGCCAACTGTACGTCACGTCCTCTTTTTGCTATCTGCAATTAGAATTAAAGTTTAAAAAGTTTTTAGTAGCTGATAATGTCAATAGACCACTAAGAATAATAACAACAAACAACCTTATGTAATGCACAAAAAGAAAAAGTTAAATAACCGCAGTCACTCACACATTTATCTATGGTATGTACATACTATATTAGTATATGTATTATGTACATACGTTAGTCACTTTATTTCATTCTGCTCTGTCTGCCTTTACTTATTTAATACACATCCACTTTTCTACTTGAGCCGCAGTCGCTTTTATGTTATTGCATTCTTGGCTTTCCTCCTTCATTTCTATCTCTATCTGTATCTCTATCTGTATCTGTATCTCTGTCTCATCATTGAGGCTTGCACTAAGCGTGCAAAGTCATAAACTCGACTTGCACGTCGGCTTTGCGGCTTGAATAATGGAAAAGCCGCCACGTAAATTCTGGACTGTTAACTGCAACGTGTTTGTTTTCGACACTCTCGAGAGATATCCTTCCGCAAATATCCTTGCGTCGCGCACGAATGTTCAAAAGCAACTGATGCTAACAGCTAGGATTCTTGTTGTTGTCGCGATGCACGATATTTTTATCTGACGGTAAAATCGTTATCGATATTTTTGGGCGATGTAATTGCGGTAGAACATTTTGAAAAAATCAAGGTGGAAGAAAACCTTTAAGTAAACGTGTGAAAAACCCAAGAAGTTAAAAGAGCCTCTTTAATGATTTATCACAAACAATTTCGGAATGTAGAAAATTATACGGTAAAAGAAAATGAGCAAAACCAATAGTAAATATAATCATTTCCAGGAGCTACAAAGTCCAGATGTTGCTTGAAATACTGCTGTCATCTTTTAGGATTTTATAATTTCTTAGAATTTTTAGAATTTTATCTAACAACTGTTCCCCTTGATAATTTACTAAAATAATCCTCTTTATTTTATCAAATTTAGAATCAAATTGAAGAATACACATTTGATATTACTTATAATTATTTGTATTTGAAAAAGCAGCTGTTAAGTAACAGAGACTGGACAGAAACTGGAGTCCTTGGCTTAACATTTCTCTTTAAGACTGTTACAGACATAAACAAAGGCGACACAGCTGTTTTGAGGCGAAAAGGGTAACGGTAGAAAATCACGGCGAATTCTTTGCGTACTCTATTTGTGTGTTGTTGTTATTGGTCTGAACGCTTTGATTGGTTGGCGTGTGAAAAACAGGTGAGTGACATAGATAAAAAGATGGACAAGCAACGGATATTACTTAGCTACACAACCTGCAGTTTATTTATCGAAATTCGTTTACTAAGCTCGAATATGTGTGTGTGTGTGTTCGTTCTTGTGGCTTGGTGTTGATAACCAAAACCGTTGACAACGGCCGCATACACCTAATACAAAATGTATTGAGAACAGGAACAACAACGGCGAACCCCCACCAACAACAATAACAACAATAACAACAAGAACGTACATTCCGAAGCAAAGGCATTTATTGGCTAGTTTATATGCATGTGTGTGTTGGTGTGAGTGCTGAGCGGGCGCTTTTGCAAATGTGTTAGTATCCAAACAAGAAACTTCAGCCAACACCGATAAAAATTTCTTATTAGACCCGCTGTTAGCACTGTTGCTATTTCTTTAACTAAAAAGAGATGGCAACATTTGGAAACAAGTGCAAACTGTTGTTGGTGACTGTTCAAAATGTAGAAAGGTAAAAACAATAAAAAAAAGAGCGGAGGGCAATGCGAAATGATAAAAAGAAAATAGCATACAAAATATTTTGCAATACGAGGCAGAGAAAACGCGCAAAAACTCACACATACCCAAAGCAAAAGCAAAAGCAAAAACAATGTCAATGAAAGAAATGAGCGTTATATAGTGAATACATTTGCTTATATGTATGTGTATGTTCAAGACAAGTACATATGTAAAAGCAAAAGTGAAAAATGCAAGTAATATGTAATTACCTGCGTGGTTGTAGTGGACTTTATAATCTATATTTAAAATACACTTGTTTCAATTTGTATATTGCTTTCGTTATTAAGGAGATCTCTCACACGGACACAGTGACTTTTAATAAGTGCTCTCTCTCTCTCTCTCTCCTTCTTTCTCTTACTCTTTACATTCACACACACGCACACACGATACTGATCCTCGCGTTGGGGATTTTGGTAGGTTTTTTGTTAGCACTTTCTCACTCTCAATTGATTTTGTTTGCATTCACCGAGAGACTGAGCTCTTTAATTAAATTATGTGCATGCGCTTAGCATTTTTTTGGCGTAATTATCTTATTGGACTCAAAGACGAAAGCAGACAGCTCACAACTAACTTGTTGTTGCTTACGTATGCGCGCGTATGTGTGCAGGCTAGCAGGTAAGAATCAAGACTGTGTGCGCGCGTCGGTGTGTGTAAGGCACTTTGGATGGCAAGTTAAAAGCGAGTTGAAAACCACTTGTTGCACAAATTTTTATCAACCCCAACACCTGCGCGCAGCTGACACAAGAATTTTTCAGCAATTTTTATATGTATTTAAGGCAATAAAACACAGTTTGCGTGTATAAAAACGGCACAAATTGGTCTACGGAGGTTTTGGAAGCGATGATGACAACGCGAACGCGACTTCAGGTGTGCCTTCGATACCGATTTCGATGATGTCAAAACAGTGTGCCCACACAGAAAAACATAAAAAAACTACCCGCCAAACTACCATCATTTCTTTTTCATATGAAATTATACCAAAAAGTAGCCATAATCTTAATCACATAGAACATTTGTAGCACAAATTTACCGTAATCCCGATCGCATAGGATATTTATCGCCCCTAAATATCTGAAAAGAAGTTGGAACCAACTGGAACAAGTGAATGTTCACCTAAATAACCAGTGTTTACCCAACATAAGCGATTTTTAAACTGAGAAAATTGGCAGACTCCAATAAGAATCTAGTTCTAGTAAACAACATGACTGCTGGCAGCGCTAGCAAACTAGAGATGGCGCCACCACTAATTTGAAAAGGGGCAACTGACGGGTTTCACTCTTGGTTGAAATCCGCTCAGATAGCGCACTCGAAAATATGACATCGTTTAATGCAATAGGGGCCCAGTGCGGCTACAAAACACAACAAGAATCAGCTTAAATTTATCTAATTTAGAACTTAATTAGTTGATCAAAAAAACTTTCGTCTTTAATAAAAATTTATTTTATTTATAAGTGGCGCGCCATCTTAGTGCACAGCGATAAATGGATCGACAGTCGACGCTTCACTATCGGTACCGATGTCGATTATTTTGAGCTGTGAATGGCAACGCAACCATTTTAAGTTAACATACTATATTTTGTTGGTCTGGCAACATTACACTTACAGAATGTAAATTCATTGGCGCGCGTTTAATGTTTGCAGAGAAACATCTAAAAATTTAATAAAGCCATTTGAATTGTAATTTTTTCCTTAATACCTATATATTTTTCAACAAGCGCAGGGGAATTAGGCAATTTGGAATTTGGAGTGGCAAAATAAACACCGAAACTTTATTTTGTATTTAATTCTGAACTTTGTCCCATTAAACTTATTTGTTAATGGTTTGTTATAGAGGTACAATTGTATGTAATTAAAATAAGTGTCATCAAGTAAAATATATGAAAAACTAGAAAAGCCTTTTTGTTGTAAATTCTTGGACAGTGTAATATATGAACATTTTCATATCATTAAATTTTGATTTAAATTTCTGTGTATTGCATTGTTTGAACGTATGATGAATTGATACCACACCTCAGATTTTTGTAATTTAATTGTATGTGACTGATATAAATCACTCTGTGCAGCGATAAGGAAAACAGGGAATCACACACGCACCTGAGTTGCATTAAATTTATGCATATGCGACACGCGTCGCCAGAGTTGCAATCGTCGCTTTGTGTCGATGATTGACAAGTGGGCAGCTTCAGCTTCAACCTGGCTAACGGAGCGACCTGGGCAAATTGGCCATATGCAAATTGGTAATTCATATAGCGAAAAGGTGTTGCCCGCAGGCCAGTGACAATTTTTCCGACACCATCGCATGCTCCAGCTTGGAATCAAGATCGCAATCGAAAAGGGGTAACCTGAAGAGGGGTTGGGAAGTGGGGAGGGAAAAGGGGATCCGAGTGTTGCTTAGACATGGCGCCGACACGCTGCCTCCTGCCACATGTTGGCCGTAATTGAACGCATCCGTTGTTCATTTAGTTGCCTTGTCTCGACTTGTTGCAGCTAATTAAAGCTCTTAAAGTGGAAGGGGATTGAAGTCAGGGGAGGGGGCAGTAGTAGGGGGAAAGTCGACGCATACTTAATGTAAACATTTATAACTGCAGCGTTTATTCAATTAAAGCGCACTGATTTTGATTTGATTCATCTGAGCTACTACAAATTGCAGTCACGTTGTAATTCCATCAAGGAATTCTCTTGTGATTAACCAACTAGCCAACAAGAACAACAACAACAAGAAATGGATAAATGTATGTATATCTTGACTATTTTCTGCTGTTGTACTTTGTTATTGTTGATGGGCAATTTTAGCCGGGATTACGTTATTGCTTAATCTGCCACGCCCACATACTTAACAGCTCATCAAAAAAGACAACAACAATCAACTGCTTGCTGAGTAAGACCTGTCCGGTCATGTTAATGCAAGTTTTTTCATGTTTGTAAATGAGCTCCACAGGGAAACTACAACAAGTTGTACATTAACTAGGCTTGTATTTGAGTTTCAGCTTTTGTTGCAATCTGTAAATGCGACAGATCATCGAGGGCAGCTTGACAAGTTGACAACAGAGACATACATACATACATACAAATTTGAAATTTTAAGTTTTTCCATTTTGCCATTTAGTAAGCAGTTATTACTAAATTAACCAAAGATATATTTGTTGCGTGGTTCGTATTTTAAGAATCGAAATTGTAACAATCCCTAGTTTAAATATGCATTAATTATTATATTTTCATTTTGCCATTTAGTAAGCAGTTATTACTAAATAACCCAAAGATATATTTGTTGTGTGGTTCGTATTTTAAGAATCGAAATTGTAACAATCCCTAGTTTGAAAAGTTTATGATTTCTGATTTTCATTCATATGGGGACAACTTTAAGGTCACCCCAGGTGAGAGTCGACGAAGGAGTTCTCAATGTTGTTGACTGTCAAAAATAAAAACGTTAACAGTTTGTTTGGCAAAAGTTGAAAGCAACTTAAGCCGCTGTTTGAGATGAAGGTAGACTTGGTAAACGGGTATTCATAGATCATTCACTTACTTCACTCATTTGGTTATTCAACTATTCACAAGGCACACTAAGAGGTGTCAAAAGAGGCGCCCGCTGCCGCAGACACATCCCGCTGTGCGGCAAGGGGTGCAACAGTGTTGCAAGATAGACAAAAAGGGGTGGCAATTGCAAGTTATTTATATGTATGTCACTTCTAAGCACGACAACAATTTAAGCAGAATTCAAAATGCATTCAAATGGAAAATAGCCCAACATTGTGTAAGAAAAGGAAGCGAAAGCGAGTTTAAAGAGGGGAAACAAGTCAGGAGGGGGTTAACAAGGCGTTACCTGAAATTTTCTTTAATGTGCGCATAAATTCGCTCTAGAAGACTACGCCTCGTTCCGCCGTGTCTAGATTTATGCGGCTGTAATCTTAATTCGCTGCCAGCTTCAATCTTAGTTCTGGCCATGGTCTTATCTCTTAAAGCCTGGTCAAGATTTATAGATTTTACTTACGGCCAATGTCCAGGCGCCATTAATAATGCGCATATCTGAAAATTGACTTGAGCTCATTAATAAACGTTTAGGGCCAACACAAATTGCAGAGGGACAACTAATTGCTGCCACACAACGGCCCACATAGGTGCCACAGGACCTGGGATATGTTGCCCCAAGTTTCAGCCACGTTGTGTGCGGTGCCACAGACACCACACTCTGTCCGTAGACAAAAGGCTGCGGGTTTAAAAATAAAATGTTACCCACGCAATAGTCTTGGTCCACGTTCACCATAACGACCTATGACTGTGCCTCCTCCTAGCTCCTATCTCCTTATTCCTGCCCCTGCAACCTTCACGTACTTCGCTGCTGCATGTGGAAAATTTAACGCTGGACAGTGCAGCATAAAATGTGGGCATGACTGGCGGCAACACGAAACTGCAACGAAGTAAGCTTGAACAAATAACAGTGGCTATAAAATACCCTGTAGTTTTCTTGACTAAGTCGCAGGGACCGTAACTGTTTTAACTTTTAAAATAAAAATCAGAATATAACAATTATTTCTTAATTTTAATTTAAAAGTTACAAAATAACAGTTATTTCTGATATTTATTGAAAAAGTTAGAGTTATTCAGAAACTTTTATTTCAAATAGAAAAAATTAATGTTTCTTTTGATTTTTATTGAAAAAGTTAAGGTTATTCAGTAAATCCTTTTTCAAATATTAAAAAATAAAAGTTAAACTCAAATATCTTTTGAACTAGAAAGCCCATTTGCAAAATTTAAAACTATTCTTAAGGTATGATTCAATACCTATTATATAATATATCATTAGTAAATCGAAGTTAAGCAAATCACAGATGAATATTGCTAAGAAAGCTAAAATGCGGCATTTACTAAAGTAAAAAGTTAAATGGCACGACTCCTGCTACCCTGTACTTCTTTTTGATCTGTTGAACTTATAGCCATATTCTAATTGTTTCTTCCGAAATTTTGATTAAATTTCTCAATTTCTTTGAAAAGTTTAAAAAAATTGATTTGTACGTTACTTATAAGGTTTAAGTCGAAATTTGAGATAAAAAATAAAATGTATACATATAAATAAGGAAAGAAATATTAATACTAATCATAATAACACACAGTTCTAAATAACACTTAAGTGTATTTATTCTATATAACTTTTGATTTTTAATTAAAAATTTAAAAATTAAAAAGTTTCAAAATCTCTCTTGTAGCACTAGTATTTATATCTTAATAAATGTCAAGTATTAAAATTAAACAGAATATACAGATAACTAACTATATATTTATCTCTTAAGAATTCGTTACTCAAATTTGCTCAACTAAATTATACCCTCCCTTTCAGACATTTAAAAATATACAGGGTATACGCAGAATCACAAAACAATAACTTCTATCACGAGCTGCCGATGCGAATCGAGTTTTATCCGCTGTCCATTGTAAGAGTTTTTATTTTAATGGTGCGAACATGAATGATCCGCTCCCTCCCCTAAAATGCAATTTTCCACACTTTTCGTCATAAATAAAAATCGGAGTGTGTATCGATGTTACCTCGAAATTTTCATGGTGTTAGCTTCAGTTGTAGCGCCTGACTTGAAATTGGCAATTTGATGGGATGGAATGGGATGGGATGAAATTGGAAATGGTGGAACAACTTAACTCCCTCCGGCAATTGTCATAGTCGTAAAAAAGAAGTTCTCCATTTTTTCCAATGGAAGAAACACGATTTTGTCTATCAACAGCTGGCGATAGCTTGGGACATAAACTTGAAGCTATTGACAGACACGAATCCGGCCAATTGACAAGACCAGATGCAGACACAGACACAGATGCAGGCAATTGAAAAGCCAACAAAATTAAAAAAGAAATGTGGGGGAATGAAAGAAATGGTGGAAATTTAGTGTGGAGGGGGGGGGGAAGAAACAGAAATGTAATTGTTGTGATAAAAGCGAAATAAAAAATTGTGTTAATTGTCAAAAGACTTGGCATGAAAATTTAGAACAGGCATCAATGGAATTGTGGAATCTCGAGTGGCATCTGTGGCGGCTCTTAGCGGCATGCGTCTTGTGGTAACCAAAAACATTTAACAAACTCATCAATCTCTGAGCAAAAGACTTTGCCAGAGTGCTGATAGTTGACTTAACCACATAAAAATTACGTGTCCAGACTATGCATCAATTTTGTATTGAGTGATGGACTTCCTCTCCTTCAGCTTGCCAAGCGTTGCATGCAACAGCTCCACTTGTGGCATAAGCAATAAGTTCAATTAATATGCAAATTGCATGCAAATGACAAGAGAGAGTGAGAGAATGAGGGGAGGAGGCAACTAATTAAAAGGCCCAAACAAATTGGCACCCCTTAAACTGCAACAGTTGCTAATTGTTAATTAGCCATTAGTTTCAGCCATGTCCAAACCAACCAAATAGACAAGTAAAGAACTGGCTAAATACTCGTAGCCAACTGGTTGGCCATAAGTCATGTGCTTATCTGGCGCCAATCTGTCAGCTAACGGCAACTGGCAAACGTATTTTGGCCACTTTAGAGTAGCCAACATCAAGAACAGATATTTTAGCCTGTTTGAGCTATTCAGTAAGCCAAGCTACCAGTTTTAGTTAACAGCTTTAGTCAATGCAGGTCAAAGTTTCATTCGGATTAAATCAGAGTCAAGGATATTTCAACACTTGAGTTAACAACTGAGTTCACTAACAATAAGAGTAAACTTGTCCAGTAAATGCCCTGTAAAAGCGTGTAAATGAAGGCATTTAGCAGGTCTATCAATCATTGAGCCACCATTTTGTGATGGATCAGTAATCAGAACCTGCTGAAAGAACTTTTACTGGTCAAATTAACCTTTGGCCCTGCAACTTGACAAATGTCACATTTGGCATGAAAAAAAAATAGCTTTTCAGCATCGAGTTTAAAGTGTGGTTTTTTACTAACTTGCCCACCAGGAGCTGATTAATAGTTAAAACTCAAGTTTTAAAAATTTGACATATTTTCAAACGTTTTAAAGAAATTTGTTTTTTTTTTAAACAAACTATTTGGCTTCTGCATTGAAGTTTGTACTGAGTCAGTTTTTTATAAGTACATAAAAAATCAATGCTTGTCGTTCGAAATAGCAACTAGTATTAAGTATCACACTAACTATGTGTGACATTATTCGATAGCTGAAAATTTCTTTCTGAATGTAAATCATGTATCATTATTTCCAAATGTCCATAAATGTTCTGGTAGGGATGCGATTAAGGCAATTAAATGGCCAACTTAATTTTACCCTGTCAAAAAACACAAATCTGTATTGTCTTTACATAGGAAAGTCATGTGGATAAGTCATATAACTAATCAAGACTATGTCAATTGATGACCGCTATTAATACATACTCATAATTAGTAAGTATTCCTTACATACATACATATGTATATCCAAAAAATAACAATTAGATATATATTTTAAATTTAGATAGGTTTTGTTAAATTAAACGATCTACTTACCCATTTAAATCAATTAATACAGAGCACATTTCAGTAAAAGGAAATACTAATACAACATAAAATAAGCACTATTAAAAGTTTATTAAGAATAACTAAAGTAAAGTCACAAAACATAGAACGTAACGTATATATAGTGTTTGTAGATATAAAGATAAAAATGTATAGATACATTCATTGGTAAGTATACAGTCGTACAGGTAGAAACTAATAATAAATTAAAAACTGAAACTTCATACACATGAAATTTAAAGCGGTGACCGAAGCGGTGGGGATTGATGCGTTTTTTGCTCGAGTTGGGCTCCCAAAGAAACCTCTTGGGTCAAGCTACCAAATTGTCGATGTCTGCAAGGAGAGAAGGGGAGAGAGAAGATTAGAAGATAAATTAGTATGTAGTAAAAAAATATGAATGAGGTAAAATCATTAATATGGTACAGTTGTGTTCCATAAATGTGTTGCAAGTTAAAATGAAAAACTTTTCGAAAAATTCAACTTATATATGTGAAATCGGCGTAAACTGATCAAAGTACAGGACTGAGAACTAAATAGTTTTAGACCTGTTCCGGTTTTAACTTTATATTTTCACCAAATTAATTAAATAAATACTTTCACTGAATAAAAATATTCTTGACTTATGTTAAGTTGATAAAAATGTTAGATTTATTCCTAAATCTGGTTTATATTTATCAACTCAAAGTAATTTCCATGGTCAATATTTTGCTGATATAAAATTAGGACACAAAATAAATTCACTTCCGAAAATCTTACCAAAATAGAAAATGAACACATGGGTTTATATTAATTCAGGGGTCAAACAATGATCAAATTATTACTTAGACAAAGTAGAGATTGTTTACAAATTTTGAAAAAATTAATTTTTAAGAAATTGAGTTTTAATTGTTCTATCAATTCAAAGGTCAAAGGTGAAGATAAACAGAACTTACCACCACAACCGCGTAGGTGAATCCAATTGCCGATCCAGCCAACACATCCGACCAATGATGCTTATAGTCCGAGATGCGGGTCAAGGCCGTGTACCAGGCGAACATGAGCAGGAGGAACTGCAACAGATGGCGAAACATTTTGAGGCGTGGCCAGTGCATGCGACGCTGCAAATAGATCTAAGGAAATAAAAGCATATAAGTTGATACAACCTTCAGTATACTAAATGTAGTTGACTCTACGCACCACCAGATAGATCATCGAGTAGCAAGCGAAGCTGGCATGTCCACTTGGAAAGGATAATCGCATGTCCTTTAACATTTTCGAACTGACATTGACCGCCGAGCAGGTAAAGTCCTCGATATAGCGCCCCAGATTGACGGCATCCCGGCAAGTTGTACCATCCAGAAGCACAGGTTCACAGAGCTACAATTAAGGGAGTTGGAACTGAAATTGGAACTGGAACTCAAACTAGAGTCAGTACTGGAACTTACAGTAATAAAGTGCGGTCGTAGTCGGCCAACAGCGTATTTGGCTATATCCGTAGTTAACTGTTCGATGCCCAAGCCGAACACAAAGGAGCCAATCTTACGATAACATTCCAAAAGCCAATGGGGCAGCTCCATGTGGCACAGATAGTATCCGCTTCCCTCCTGTTGACCGTGATAGTGACCTTGGGAGTGCTTATGTTTCTGTTTATCCTGCGATCTGAAGAATTCCACCAGCAAGATCTGTACAAAAAAGTATGCTTAGATATAGAAGGATAGAGTTTTTATTCTCTTACCAGGGAAATCGGCAGCGCTGCACAGATCAGATACAACATCCAGCTGCGTATGGTCGAGTCCTTATAGGGATGCTTAAGGGAGAGATCACTACAGAAGAATCCCAGTTTGTTGGGTTGACCCCAGAGAGAGAAGCCAAGCATGGTCAGACCAACTGTCAAAGGGGAAACATTAATTTCATTTATTTATTTATTTAGAGTCAACTAAAAACAGTGTTGAACTTTAAAAAAGGATTAAGTTAACAACTAAACAAAGTCATATGAATAGTCCAACACTTATGGCAAGGATTTGGGCAAACCCAGCCAAACCCAATCAAATCAATAAGTATGGATATTAAATGATATGGGCTGATGAGTTAAGAATAAGATCCTTAACATTAGGAAGAGAGGATTCTGATAACGACTATTATAAGCAGCACAAAATACTCGAAAGGGTTCATGAAAAAAGTAGATCATGCGCTTAGAATTGGTGGATTAAAAGTTCAAGAAAGTCTCGAGGGAACATACAAGCTAAGTTGTCTTAATGGATTGGAGAAGAATAGCTAAAGATAAAAGGTTAATTAGTTATAGTCTGCTGTGGTAAAAGGGCAAGTTAATTTCAGAAATCCAGTTACAGCTACGAAGTGCAAAAAGTAAAAACTTCCTTTGCATAGACTCAATTCTGTTATGGTCTACAGAAATAAGGTTAAAGATTTAAGTCTAGACTGTAAAATGTGTGAAGTAAAACTAGTTTAATAACTTGTTGCTTATCTAGGAAAATCCTAGAACATAATTCGAATCTTTATTTTAACATTAAAAAGAAAGAAAAATTGTAAATCGATCTTCTGAGAAATTTCCTATCCGATAAAAAGTTGACTACACTGTTTATAAAAGAATTAGAGTCAAAGCCAAGTGGGTCAGTTGCAATATGAAGCTAGCCAAGGGTGGCCCACCATATAATAATAAAAAAGATGACAATGATGATGATGATAATGATGATGATCTGCAACATTGCTGTGTGGCGATTCGAGTGTCAGGTTCTAGCTGACGCACAGCCTCATCGGAACAAGGTCTGCTGATGATGCCTAAATTAAATGTGGGTAAACAAACAGCGCCAGTTCCAGTTCCAGTTTAAAACTCAAGCTGTTGGAATGATGATTGTTGTTGTTGATTTTGTTGCTTTTTTGTTAAACGAGCGACAATAAATAAATTCACCCCACAAACATTTGTGTAAATTAAGTCAAATACCGTGTATAAATCAGACAACACTCGATTGCGCGAATATTTGGGCGCTGATTGAGGCAACAAGTGAACACTGACCACTAATTTACCATCGGCAGCCCCTCTAGCAGAAAAATGCTTATTCATTATTTAGAAAAAAATATTCTACTTGCAACAATTCAGAATGTTTTCATTAATTTAATGAAAAAAACGATGATACAATGGCGTGAACAAGAGGCGCCCAACTGTGAGCCCAGATAATACTTCATATGTAACTTATAGTACATACCTTCTGACTAGGGAAAACTCTGATATGGCACATTCTACCCCAATTGCACTTGGGCCATAAAAGAACGCAAAGCTACTTGACAATGGATTCCAAGAGCAGTTTTTGAGTTGAAGTGCTAGAGTTCAATTGGTACAAAGTGATAACAGATCGTAAAGAAATCGAAGAGAAGTGTGAAAGTTCTTTAAAAAAAGCTCTTGGAACACATTTAACAATGAGTCGAATCAATTATTCATCTCTAACTAGATTCGATTCGTTTTGATTAGTTTCTTTTGAAACTCGATCAATTTATTCTTTAAGCTTTTCATGCCAAAAGGAAAGGAGAATAATTTTATTCTGTTTTGCACTCGTACTCCAATTTACATCCACTTCAATTTGAAAGTATACTTTAGCTAAGAGATCAAAACTCACCGCAGCTTAGCAGACCCAGATCCACAAAGATGCGTCCAAAGATGTGAGCTGTGCCCCGAGTTGGCGGCTTGGAGACAAGTGCTCCATTCCCAGCAAATGGTGGTAGCTGCAAGTCCACTTTAACATTATTGTTAAGATTGTTGTTGTTGTAATGCTGATGCTGATGCTGTTGTTGTTGTGGGTGTTGTTGCGTCGAATTCGCCGCAGCGGCTGCTGCTATTATGCTTGCTGCCGTCGGCGAAGAAGGTTCCTCGCTGGAACTACTTTGACTACTCTCAAAGCGTTGCAACGGCGTCGTATCGCAGACACTCGCAGGTCGCAGACTACTCATTTTTGGGCGTTGGGGGCGTGGCGTGGTTCTATTGCACCTTGCAAACAAAGTGTGTGGGCATTTTTATCAGCTCAAGTCCAAGACCAAATATTTGAGAAGCGCGACTTGGCAATAAATAGCGCAATGCTAGTTTTTGGGCATGTGCTAATGGACTAATGGAATTGGGATTATGTGCTGAGCACTGGTATTTCGATTTCCTTTGGCTTTGATGGATATTTCTTTTCCAGGTTAGTGATAAGCGTCGGCGTTGGTGGCCGAATTGCGTAAATAAATGCCGAGCATCGATAATTTAAAATGTAAAATAAACAAAATGAAATGGTTATTTGCCCCGGGGCGGGAATGGTAATGGGAAATTGCGCAAGTGAGGAGTCAAAATTTTTGGACAAATATTGCTGGCGACGCACAAAAAATTTTCTTTAACTTGTCTTTTATATTTGCACTTGCTTTGCTTTCATTTACGTTTCAGCTCGAGGCTGCTTAGTTGGCCATAATTCTTGTTTATTTTGTTTAATGTTTCAATTCTTTCTTTTGCCGCACTTTTATACTTGCACTTTCTGTTCGTTACTCATTACGCGCCCTTCTTTCGCATGCGCAGCGCTGTTTACAACGAACAATAACAACGATGATACGAACGAAACGAAAGCGACGACCGCTGTACTCAACAGACCCCGAAGAACTAAACCAGTGAGCGTATGAGACACTACCTTTGAAGCACCGTTAGACAACAAGAGAGCGACTTTCTCTCTGCTGTGTACGATCTCTTTCGCTCTCTCTCTCTGTATCCATCTCTTTGGATCAGAACTGAAACTGCAATGTTACATTGTTGTGGACCCCTCACTCGACTGGCACACACAAGCTTATTGCCAACTCTATTGAGTGACATCTTGCATGAGGAGCCTATTCAAAGCTCTAGTTAATGTTGGTTGTTGGACTTGAAAGCCAATGTAGAAAGAAGATTTATTCATGAAATTTCACATAGATTCCTAACATTTTCCTTTGGCACTTATGTTTATCTTTTTATATACAAAAAATTACTTAAATTCTTTTACTATTTCTTATCTTAGCTTAAAGCATGTGTGTTTTTACTTGTGTAAGTGTACCTGAGCGAAGTGAGTGCGCAACTTCTTTGTTGTTCTCAGAACATTTGACAAGCGCACCAAAACCCACTGCCCACATTCTCTCATTATCTCACACTCTCTCTCTCTCTCTCTCTCTCTCTCTTTCCCACTGTGTTTGTCAAAAGACTTATCTGTCTCTGCCTTTACATTTAGTACGATTTATACTGTGAATGCGTTCGGTTGTCTTGTCCGTCTATTTCGAAAAGAGTTCGTGGCGAAAATGTTTTGTATTTTCGTATTTGTTTATGCACAAATTAAATAAATATAGTATTATTTTGTGCTGTGACGTTATAAACAAAGTTGCAAAGTGGCCGAGAAAAATTTCACATCTGCTAACAAACACAACAACGGATAAATATCCGCAAGTTATAAAATTACCACTCACACATTTAAATTCAATTGATTTTTGGCAAAGGTAAATTATTCGTACCAAAATATACTATTTATAAGTGTGAGAGTGTTTCTATACATGTGCAGATAGTAAATATATTACCTATCTATCTATTCCTTTCCTATATCAAAGTCCAAAACTCGTAGACAGGAAAGTGAGATTCCGAAATACCTGTGGAAACATTGAATTTATTGCAATGTAAACAAACAAAGTTAACACATATAATTGTAAAATTAGCAATGATTCTCAATTGGCATAGCGTGAAAAATAACCAAAACGGATGGCAGCTGTTTTTGTTTTCATAAATATAGTATTTGGCCATATCGGAAAATCGATTTTCGCTAAACGAAGGATGTTTGCATTGTATTCGTTGCTGACACTTGGCCAGGTTCAAGGTCATATTGGCCCGGGATATTGTTTTGGGCCGGTAAACGAAAAATTGCCGATTAATTGTGGCGCAGCTTAATTAATTTCATTTGGCTTATCAGAAAAAGTGGCTAGGCTGGGTGTGGAATGAAAAGAACTTATCTTTTGCCCCATTTTTATTAGCAATTTTCCACGCAAATTTGTAGTTAAACAATTGCGTTTCATCATGATTTTACTTTGGTTTATTGCTGCACAGTTTATCACATGCTTCACGTTGCCTGAGTTGGCATTGTGTGGCAAAAGTGGCAATTACAAAGTGCAATAAATTACTTTATGGCCTATGAAAATCTGAGCATTTCGCTGTAAATTGAAACAATTCTATTTCCAAATCCTAAACAAAAAATCGGCATATTCTACTTATATTTATTGTTTCTTTGCTTCAGTTTCGGCCTGGCCAATTTGTCTGAGCCATTACTGATCGTATTGGATTTCAATGTCAGGCGCGTGTGACTAAAATCAAATTGCTGATTTCAGCCCAAACAATCCATTTAATAATAATCATTTATAACTACATACAAATAAACAATCATTTTACACAAGTACAACGACCGCACATGGACATTCGATTACTTTGGGGTGTCATTTCGCCTTCCGTTGCCAACTCCGATGTCGACGTCTTCGGTGTCGTCGTCAACATGTCTGGAGTTGGCTCTTAGTTTTGCCATTTTTCACCAGCCCCATTCATAGTATCAGGGCCTTGAAATTGAATACCTCTATCGAAGGGGGAGACGTAATAATAAAAGGGTGTATAAATGCAACAGGAGGAGGCATGTCCCATTAAATGTTTACATATGTCTTGATGTTAATACAAATACGTGCTGTGAAACTTCACATATAAATATCGGGTTTGCAGAGTCGAGCACGCTCAACTGGAGCACTCTTCTTGGATATTTTAAGTTACTTTCGCTTGGCGCCGCGACCGTCAATTCATGCTGTTTATGTAAAATTTATTTACATTCCATTTATCGTTATTTATGCACAATTATATTTTTGTTAATTTGAATATGCATTTTCCCCCTGCTAAATGGGAAACAGTCGCGGCGTGTTGACCTTATTTCGCAGCATGTGCATTCTGAAACAAATCGAAAACAACAAAAAATCAAGACAAAACTCCAGAATGACACTTGATTGCTATCAAGGAAAAGGGCCAAGGGGAGAGACTGAAAAGAGTGAGGTTAACGCAGCTTGTGGTCGTTGCCCCGCCCATCAAGTTAATCAATTAAATGCCGCCAAGTTCAAAGTGATCAAGAAATTGTATTTAATTGAAGTGAGAGTCCTTCCAAACTAAAGGAATCGTCAAGTTATTAACAATAAATATTATTAATAATATAATCCTTTAATGAAAGCTAAGTCCAAATTAGGCATACTAAATTTGGACTTAGCTTTCATTAAAGGATTATATTATTACCATTTGTATAGCATGTTCTTACATTTTGATATGACAAGATACATTCAAAGATATTTACATCAAAATAATCAAACTTGATTCAGCTTTAATAAACACTTGAATTCTAGAAGACAAAAAACAACAAAGTTAATAACAATCATCCCATTCGAAAATTTGTCACTTTTAATATGTCGAATTAGTTAAATATATTAGCTACAGCATTACTTAACTTGTAAATCACTTTCAAGCTTAGTATTTATCATGACAGTGATCGCTCGTAAACACGAAAAGATTTCAGTCGCAAGCCATTCTAATCCACAAAGGAATTTAGTTTATGGCACTTCTTATTTTTTTTATTATAGTGCAAATACGAAAAGAATTAAGTACTCGACATATTTTACTTAAAAAAAGCAGTTTTAAATATCCGAACTCGCAATACTTTTGGTTTTTGGTTCCTAAAGTTTTAGGCGATTCTGATTTCTGGAAAATGGTGATTAGTCCAATTTATAGTATATTTCCGACTACTCACTGTTATTTAAACAATATGTACGATAAGATAGGTAGACAAAATTGATCGATAATTTTAAACAAAGTAAACAAACGTCTAGTATACAGTTATGATGAATCAAGGCGATTTGATAGGTTATTTGTGGCTTTATAACTTTCCCTTTTAAAATAACCGCCTGCTCAGTAATTAAAAACACTCTTGGGCTAATTCAATATGGTAGTAAGTCCCTTCAGGTACAATCGCCAATGCTTCAGCTCTTAAGTAAGTCAATGTTGTGACATTACAACATCTTTACACTCTACTCTTTCTAAGGGGCATTGAACATTGGAATTAAAGCAGACAAACGAACTGGTTGATCCAGGAGATAACTTCGTCAAAGACCTAAGGAAAAACTGTTGACACTGTTGCCAATGGCTAATAATTGTTAGCAATGTTTTTAACTATTGACTATTGTATGACAATAAGCTTATAATACTCTTTCTACATTTATAAATTTAAAAAAAAGAAAAGCTATAGCAAATTTATTTTAATTAAAGTTAAGTTGAATTAATTAAATCACTATTGCTTTAGCTATAAGTAGAATAGATATTTCGCTACATTTAACAACTCAGAATGTTGAGAAAACTCTCAATTGGCAACACTGACTGTTAAGGAATCTTGTTTTGCTATCTATAAATAGGACTTGTCAGATGGAATGAGCAGTGCCGAGGTTATTGCAATTCTCCCTAGCTGCCAAGTTGGATTCAACGATCTGATCCCTACGCAATGGAAGCAATGACACCAAACTTGGGCAGATCGTCAACTCTGTCCCTGTCAACCAGACCAATTAGTCATTTCAATTTAATGTTCCAGCAGCAGTTTGAAATAAGTAGAGAACGTCATCCATCCCGATTATTTAAGTTTAGAAAAATCAATTTCATTGTATTTCTTTTTGTATTTATGTGTGTATCTTCCTAGATCTAAGGTAGTTGAATTTACTCCATGGAATAAAATGACGAATTCTTGGCAACTTCGATCATTGGCTTTTGTCTTCAACAAGGCTGCTTATTACAACGCCCCTTTATGGTCAAACAAGTTAACAAAATTGCATAAAATTATAGCAGAGCCCTGACCAAGAACGTAGCTTAACAACAGTCTAGGAATTATAGGTTGTGATCAACCATGCGACTCACTGAATACGTTGATGATTATGAGCCATTACAATCAAACTAGCCTTGAAGTTGAAGGGATACTTAACAGGCAAACGAATAGAACCAGTCTTCTATTGTATAAACAAATTTCTTATAGAAGTCTGGGAAACACCATTAATTGACTCGCAATGATACAGAATGAATGATATACGCTGTGGAGAAGCACCAATGAATCACAGTATGAGAAAGCGTCATGGTTGTCTTTTAATCATTAGGGAATCTATCACATTACTCACACTTCGCATTGTTCAACATTTCTTTTATACATTTTAATATTTTTGAACATTTATTTTAAATCTTTATAGCAATGACGTAAAAAACGTAAGGAATTTCAAATATTTAACTGAACATCAAAAGTGGGAGAAAAGGTGAACAGAGCAATCTAAGTTGCTTGGACGCTCCCAAAGCTTAAGCCCAAGTTCATTGTCAAGTGGGCAACCGACAAAGTGAGAGTCAGATATAGAGAGAGGGAGAGAGCTTTTCGTAAGCTTTGGCATCGCTTGAATTCACGTAAAAGCACGAAAACAAATTGGAAATGAGTAACGAATCGTCAGCGAGCGAGACAACACCGCTTCGTCGGCCAGAAAGTCAGTTAAGTGCAAATTCAGGCACTAACGTGGCTACAAACAATAACCACGTAGACAGAAGCAGTTTAAACACAGGACAGACAGCGTTGGATATACCCAGTAGCAACGATACTAATAGCAACTTGAACAATTCCCGCTTTGAAGAGCGTCTGCACAACGACAACAACAATCGTACTCAACAACCACCGCAACAGCAACAAACACAACAGCTACGTAAAGATATGGAGACAAACAAGCGAATTTTATGCCGTGTGGGCATCGATATTGTGATTTTGTTATGCGGTAAGTGTTGCACTTTTCAATTGGCAGTTGTAGTTCTGATTTCTTTATACATTTAAAGCTTAATTCATTTATTTATATTTATGTATTCATGTACGTCTGCCGCGTGTTAGTTGCAATGTTTGTTTTGTATTGTGCTTTTTATGTAGTTTTCGGCATCTGTGTGTGTGCCTGCGTCTGTTTTGTCGGCCTTGCTCTCAGCAAAGCTTTGCGCTCTCGCTTCTGCACTCTCGCAGTACGTTTCTCTCAAACAGCTGAGCATACGGAAAAGACGAGTTAGATTTTGATAATCAGAACTTAAAAATTGAATAAATTATCAGTTTGTTCATAGAAATCCGCACTGTTTTTAATCATAAATAGAATAACCAAATTATTATCTGAATAGAAATAATTCGCATTAGATTAAATAACTTTAAATAATATTAAAATGCTATTACTTTATAAATAGGCCTCCAGTCACCTAATAATCTTTATTTAAATTTTTATAATGCTGGTAGTTAAATATACCCGACACCCCCATAAGCAATTTCCTGCTAACCAAACCTTAAAGCTGACGAAGCCTTAAATTTCCTTTATGTTGTCATTTATTTTACCTGCGCTTTATGTCAATAATTGCTTGTGCCTTATTTATTTTAGAGTTTCAACAGTGGCTAAACTGTGTCACCCAAAAGTACACAAACACACCTTGTTCGGGGGGTTGGGGAGAGGTTTTCTTTTTATATGCAACTGAGAGAATCGAATTTCAGGCATGATCAGAAAAATACCTTTCTGATATTTATGTAACAAGTGTTGCTTGCTTTGACTGGTTTGCTTATTAACATAATAACTTATACAATTGAAAGCATCGATAATTAAGTAGCTTATTGTTTAGAAGAAATATAATTTAATAAATATTTTCGTTTGTTGTTGAGTATATATGCCTTAACTTGTTTCATCCAAGCGAATTGCTATTCAATAGCATTGTTAACTCCCAATATTGTCTCCCCAAAATGTGACTCACCCGACTTACCTGTTTCTATATTTGTATGTATGTATGTTTTTCAATTATCAACTTAAAAAAGTGACAAGAGCAGTTTTTTCTAAGGCAAACGCGAACAACGCCATAATTATAGCTTTCGACCTGAAGCTTTATTTACAGCTTTATGTCAGTCGTTTACTTTTTAAACAGTTACTATTTATAATCATATATTGTAAAATACATACAATGCGTATATGAGTGTCACGCTAGCCAATTGACTTGAGTTTAATCTGACCCTCTCACTCTCACACTCACGGACATAAGTATGTACATATATAAATAACTGTAGATTTGGATCAGGTAAGTCAACTTAAAGGTTGACTCATTTGATTGTTAGGTGAACCTCAAGTTTTCGCTGTGCGTAATCGCTGTGGATTCTGGAGAAAATAAAAGTTATAAACTTAAATCCTTGATGAATCAGACTGAGTCTGCTGAAGTTTCGAATGCTGGTGCTAATCTCGTTGGCCATAAATAAAACAGACCTTAGAAATTGCCGCATTTAAAAAAGTCCCCATTTGTTTTTTATCAGTACCTGTATTTTTCCTCTCAAGTAGAAAGATTGCATAATTGCCAGATCTCATTGCCAGATAAGCAATCGATACAAAAATTAATAAAAATGTTTACAACTTTCATTACTTTTCGTTTTTATAGCAGCTATATAAACAAAATGTTATTGTTATATGATTTCTGCATAGTATAAAGATAGACATGGTCCAGTTTAGTCCTATACTCTTTGTACCTTTTAAGTACAGGGTCTAAACATCGCACATTATATATTAAAATGATAAGGGTCTTACACTCTGTATTATTGGGTTATCAAAAAGCTATATCGATTTGTTAGCCTAAGGGAAAGTGAAATAGTCCCAACCAGAATTGTTCTCTGAATAATTTAAAAGCCCCAACAACAAATACAAAACTTCTATCAGCTGCACACTTAATTAAATATGTAAAAACACAAAAAAAGATTTTCCAAATAAATTCCAATTAGTTTAAATTTGTAGGAAAATGGGGAATCCGACAGATACAGATACAGATTCTGTGAGGCCTTTTAAGACTTGAACACCTATTAAAATTGTTGTGGTTTTGTTGTTTCTTCAATCTGTTGGACGGACTTCTGTGTCTGTTGCCGACTAATTTGTGTGGAAATTAGTTCTGACACAAGTTGCTGATAGAGTGATATACTGAGATATTGATGCACTCACTCGTGTTTGTGTCTTCAAAGTATTTCAACAATACGTGAGGGGTGTGCCAGTGGCACCTACCTAACGATAGAACCCTGTTCGACTGAACCGAACCGATCTCAACTTGAATCGTCTGTGCCTGATGTTAATTGAATGCGAACGAGCTGAAAACAAATCTAACTTCAAGTTTTTGGTGGGCCTTGGTGGAGTCATTAAACTCATAAAAGATAGAAAAAGTGCTCGCACTTCAATAATTTATTGTGCATAAGTGTGGGTGGAGTTTTCTTCTTGACTTCTTGATACAACTAAGAACTAACAATAAGTAGAAAAAGAAATATTTATGCAATGCATTTGCTTTCTTGTCATTTTCCAATTGTTTCCTTCATTATTTTTGTTTATTTTCTACCCAAAAGGCCACAATAACAAACACGTAGCAGAGAGGAGACATGCAAGGAGCACACAGACAACTATACCCTACAATTGATGACTCTCGTCTCTATACCCTAAGATGTTTTATTAGAAAGGGTGTATTGTTACACAGAAATGCTTAATTACTTAACTTAAAAGTTAAGTTTAAGAGATAATAGCTGAACAACTAGACGTTTATAGTATCACTTGAACCTCTTCGCATTCTACAAATTTCATTACGATTGAATTATAAATACAGAAACTATGAGTTGGTAACTTAGGGTATCTTCTTGTCGAGCTCTATTCGAAATGCATAGGAAATATGTAATTACCTAGCAAGTTCAGACTGTGTCTGATTGTGAGTTATCGATTATGCCTCGTACTTCTTCCCTGATCTGGCCCTGTCATGACTTATGGGGTAGTATACACAAAAGGCGTTGCAAGAGGGCTCTACCTGTGTGACACCAACAGAGTCTGGGCAGACACCTTTGCGGCGTCTCTGTCGCTGGGATTTCCTAGGAATGCTGCACATGTGCAATTAATGTGTCGCCTCCCAAAGAGACTGGTCTATTGTTGCAAGTAGTAGATTTCAAAACCTGCCTCATGATGTGGAAGGAATGTGTCTTTGCTCCAGTTTGCTGTATCCTTTGTTTTCATGAATCAATTTAAAGGCTGTCAGTCATACTCAAAACTGAAGATTGAAGACTGTAGATGGAGACAGACTTCTTTCTGTCTGTAGCTGCAACTGGAACTGGAACTTGAAGTCTAAAGTCTGCTGTCACTTAGGCAGAGGTTGAGAGTGCAAATCTTTGGCATTAATTGTCTTTAATTTAACTTCCGTCTCTTTTAATTAATTCTGTTAGAATTTTACTGCCAGACGGTCATCGCTTTTAATTAGCCGCTGCACTTCTTAGTTGACTTTCAGAACAAACTATGAGATCAGATTTTGGATTCTTTGATTTGTGCTTAGTTGCTTATTGTTGCACGATAGGGTAAGGTAAAGAGATAAAGACACTCGCATGTTTCTAACAAGCCGCTTACAATGTTTGTGTGGCCCACAAAGTGTTTGTAAATATAAACAAATAACTTAAAAGTGTGCGCCACAAAGAGGAAGGTATTCAACAACAGCATCCAACAGATACAGATTGCAGCTGAAGTTGCAGTTCCAGATACAAATACAGATACAGATAAGAGAGTGAAGTTTAGAGTGTGGCGTAGGCCGGTGGCAACAGCGGCTCCCTTTTGTGTCTCATCTGGAAAGTGTGCAGTGGAAAGGGGGAGGTAAACTTACCTCTGCTTCCAGACAGAGCATTTACCTCTTTGTTTATCAAACAAATTTGTTTATTTGGAAATGGGCATCTTTCATTTCCATCGCCGTCGGCGTCGCTTTAAGTATTATTGAAATGAACTTGACACCAAATGGACGCAAACCCATTTCAATGATATGAAAATGCGACATTTTTTGGTTACTCTCGTTGCCTTTAAATGAAGCACTTCCGCCCCAGGTTGTGTAGCCCCAGTTCCATTCCAAGTCCCTCTAAAACTCGCTCTATAACACAAGTCCCATCGTTTTAATGGCACCCTAAAAAAAAACTAAGCAACACACGCAATTTATAATCTAGCCCATGGCTCTGGTTTTCATTCCAGTTCCAGCTTGTTAATATCGGCTTATGTGCTCCAATTGTGTCTCTTATTTTTATTACCAGTCTAGTTTCAATCTCTCTGTTTTTTAATAACCGATAGATACTTTCGTTTTCGAGACAGAAAGTCATAAAACCAACCACCACAGTGGGAACCCATTGATATAGGGAGATGCCATAGATAGGAGCTACCGTTTTGTGCAGGATTAGCCGCCCGCATACAAAGACCACTTGCTGTTGTAATATGACGCTAATCTTGGCAACAATGGGCATTTCTTTCCCAGCTCAGATACGTCTGGTTAAAACTGTCTTCTAGGGAGATCGAACCTGTTTCCCAATGCTATTGCTATTGCCATTGCCATTGCAGCTGCCTGTCGAAGAGAATAGACACATTTGCTTTTCCCATGTCGCCCCTGGGATTCTCTCTTTTGCCCAACCCAGTTTATGTCCCTTTTCATTATTGTGAAAGTTATCAACCAACAGTTTGAACCAATTCTCAAAGATCTCAAGTCCGTCTGCCTCAAGTGTTGCAGCAACTTCGTCGCGTCGTTGAGACACTTCACATATTTAACTATTTGCAACTGATTCCGGCTCGTCGTCGACAACCAACTAATGAGCACTTACACTCAGGTCATAAGCCTACTTATAACTAGGTCCATGAAAAAAAATGTATATAAATAATTACAGGAGTCGGAAGTAAAGACCTCCTAGAACACAACTCTTAAATATATCAATATCCGTTTTACATTACAAAAGATACTTCTTAAACTACTTTCGTAAATGAAATGGAATAAGCAATTTCTTTAAAACTAAATCTTTGTAACTTCAATCTAGTGATAAAAGATACTAGATACTACTTCTTGAGTAACTCTGGAAAAACAAACGCAATTTCTTTGTTTCTTCGTTTCCTGAAATGCGTGTGATTATAAAAAGATGCTATCCATTTCACAACTTAGAAGTTATGTAGACATTTAGTACTCCTCACTCCCTTCTAGAGCTGACCTCGGAGTGAGTGTTTCATGCTAATGCTTCAAGGGCTCCGACTCTCTAATTTTGAACGCATCGTTGATCCTCAAATCGCTGGGTATCTTTCTCGCAGGTACTACGCGCAATTGCAATGGCAATTAGGCAAACTGTAACTGTAACTGAGGCTATGCTGTACTGTAATGGCATTTGCTGGCATTGTATCTTAATGTACTTTTAATTAGATACTTGCTTTTATAATCATAATCGTGGTGCAAGCCATGGACTGTTTTGAAAACAAACATATTTCAAGTGTCACTGACACTTTCAATGGCCATTGCAGTTGCAACTGCTTGATTGATGAGGCGGTGGCAGCATTTGATCAATCAATCAATCAAAATGTTAACTTCACATGCCCATTTGTCTAGCGTCTGCACAATTTGTATGCCTCGAAGTTTATTATTAATGGCATTGCATTTTTAATTAGACAATGTTAAAAGAAGACACTCTCAAGCATTTACTTGGTGAAAGGTTCATGACATTAGTTGCCCCCCCTCCCCTCCATCCCTCCCTCCTCTCTACCCCTATCTACGCTCTGCTGTGTGCAGCTGTTGTGCCCAAAATAGTTGGAGGCATATTTAATGTGACTCCCTCCTTCTCCAGCTCCATCTATTCCCAACGCCGCACACGTCCAACTAGTAATCTTATCAATAGCTTAGACATATCGTAAGTCAATAGTGTCATTTATACCAAATTTTGTTTGTTATTAAAGGGGAGAGTTTGAAGATAATGCAACATAATACTCCACACAAGTCCCAATGACCTACTAATAAAATATTGATAAATCGTTGCTGTTACAGCTATGGAATTTGAAAAACTAACAATTATTATTTTAGTTTTCATAAAGTTTTTAAAGGTAGCTTTTACTTTTTTCAAAACAATACAATATTTAAGTTGGGCTAAGTTTATTTTTCTATTAAAACGATGTTATTAAAAACTTCTTTAATTTACTCTTACAGCCGGTTTCCCTATACTTTTATTCTATCTACTTGGCTCTGCCTATGAGCGTGGCTTTTTCTGTGATGATGAATCGTTGAAGCATCCTTTTAAGGACTCCACCGTGAGGAACTGGATGCTGTATTTTATTGGCCTGGTTATACCAATAGGCGTGGTGAGTAAAGATCTCTATGGTACATAAATCAAATGATATTTTGGGCAACACAATTGTGTTGAATTGAATTGAATGCAATTGAATTGAATTGTTTTCAATGTATATGCGGGTTTTAGAGTGGGCGGAGTTGATGGAGAAGCTGTTGGCAGTGCTCCCAAGTGGCCACCCAAGCAAAAAAACAAAGCATGTCAAGCATCTGTCAGATGGAATCTCCCACATTACAACTCCCAGAGCGAGTATGTTGCACAATCATTTCAAGTTCACAAATTGTTGATAAACATTTAAATGCTGGAAGAATGTGCTCTGCTCTTAATGTGCTCCAGTTGGAATATGACGCAATGACACGAGTCATCTGGTTGACCAGATGTAGGAAATAAAATCCAGAGTAACATGTGGGTCATAAAATAATGCGCCTAATTCTTAAGAACTGCAGGGTCTGCTGGGCCCAGAGCAACTCTAAATATTTGCATACCTTTTCCAGTTATACGAGCTGCTTTTGTTGTTGTTCTTCTCGAGAAAAACAAACTTGCCTCGAGGTGTGAAATGGAAATGTCCACATCTAGACCTAATAACCATCCATAACTCTTGAACTTATTTACAGATGATCATCGTGGAGTTGCTGCGATCACGAGATGCGAATGTCAATGGAAATGGCACACCTCGTCGATTTGTTTTTATGGGATATGAGATTCCAGATTGGCTCTTCGAGTGTTATAAGAAGATTGGCATCTTTGCCTTTGGTGCCGCCGTCAGTCAAATGACCACGGATATTGCCAAGTATTCGATTGGTCGACTACGTCCACATTTCATGTCGGTAAGTTGCAGCTGTTATGTAATGGAATATCACTTAAAGAAAAAAAAAACAAGAACCAGAACAAGAACAAGAAAAAGCAAAGTAAATGTCGAGCTTACCGTTAGACATGACATTGCCAATTAATTTTAATATGCAACATGTGTGTATGCAACATATGCAACTGGATACAAATGTGACAGCGACACACACGAAGTGGCAAGCAAGCCAAAGCCAAGGCCTATTAATAAATGCATCCGATTCCAACTTTGACATGTGCAGTCGGGCGGGCTTTATGGCCATTTTGAGTTTGTTTTCGCTACAAATGACAATTTTTTGCGTTATTTTCATTTATATATGGTTATTTTAATCGTTCTGACTGCTTGTCAGACTGTTGCAAATGCGAGGGA
Organism: Drosophila putrida; assembly: GCA_037043535.1. Taxonomy (NCBI): domain Eukaryota; kingdom Metazoa; phylum Arthropoda; class Insecta; order Diptera; family Drosophilidae; genus Drosophila; species Drosophila putrida. Next base: position 4,392,576 of record JBAMBI010000160.1, on the reverse strand, counting down.
CGTTTTAGTAGCGGAGAAACATTTAATAATAATGATTTAAAACTTTACATTTATGTACTTATTTAACGTCAACTAAAGACAGCAGAGAAAGAATTAAAAAATCTTAAATAAAATTAAGAAAATATTACTTAAATTCCAAATTAAATAAAGTAATGTAAAAAGAATCTAATTGATTGAAATTTACAGCTTTTAGGTCCAACATTTGCGTCACGGAAAACCCATAAAAACACAATCAGATCAATTAGCTACTACGTGCTTAAATGTTAAGAACAATAATTGTATTTTTGACAAATGAAAATTATCTTTTTATTAGATAATGAAAAAATTAAAGTTATTTAGAAATTGTGAATAGGTAAACTGAATTAGTTTTAAAGAAACCCTCGCATATGCGCTTGCTGGGCCCCTTGTTGCCAACAATTACAAAAGAAAACGGGGCCTGCTTGTTGTTTTTGTTAGTACTCCCCATAGGGTACAACACAACACAGAGCCGCCCTATTGTTTAATGAAGTGCGGCAACAGCGCGACAAAATGGAGCATAAAATGTATAGCATTCGCAGGCAGTTGCAAATTTGTAGCACATGTTGCACATATCAAAAAGGGGAGAAACATTTGACTAGGCCAAATAGTTAAACAGCTTATGTTGAACATATTAATGCTGAAGTTTCAATAAGTCAATAACTGTGTGTGTTTCACATTTACAGGTGTGCCAACCAATTATGCCAGATGGAACAAACTGCGATAATCCAGCCAACTTTGGCAAATACATAACGGATTTTAAGTGTTTGGGTGTTGGCTCATCGGCTCGTATGCTCAAAGAGATGCGTCTGTCTTTCCCCAGTGGGCACTCCAGTTTTACCTTCTACACAATGGTCTATGTGGCGGTAAGTTGACCTTTTAATAGGTTGCAGTTTCTGTTGTTGTTTATTTCTTATTCACATACAATTTTGCAACTTGCAGCTTTATTTGCAATCTCGCATGACTTGGCACACGTGGAAGCTGTTGCGTCATTTTCTACAGTTCCTATTCATTATGATCGCCTGGTACACGGCCCTGAGTCGAGTCTCGGACTACAAGCATCATTGGTCGGATGTTCTGGCCGGTTCAGCAATTGGTGCAACTTGTGCGTTAGTTGTGGTAAGTTCACTAAACATAATCTCAATCCATATTGAAATCACACTTCCTCTTGCCTATTGCATAGTCATATTTACATCAATTGATCATCTTTTTAGAGCTACTTTTTACCCAAAAATTGGTTTAACTTTCAAACCGTTTGGCCCACCAAAGAAGACAAGAGACAGTGACACACACAAAGACTCGCTACTTTATCTATGAGATTGTAAAGTCAACTCTACTTTAGCTATTAAATGAACATATTTGCACTAATTGACACATACAACATGGCGTTTCTCTTTAAGTTTCTGCAGTCTAAAGACAGATTTTGAAAGTCGTGCATCTAATTGGTTAGCTTTCAACACCTTCCTGCAACTTGGTTGCATGTTCTGACAATGTCAAGTTGCAGCTGACACGCAATGCCAACTTTAAAATCGTTACATTATTTGTCAGCTGTAGGCTGATTTCTTGGTTTCATTAGGGTTATTGGACACAGTAAGACAGTTGACAATAATATACATATATACACTTACATTTGTGATAGTATATTTATTTACTATGAAATTGAGGTTATGTGTGTTATTGATCACTACTTAGAGATCAGGTTTAGTAAAATAGAAGCAACAAAGCTTGTAGATGAACTGGCTTTGTTGGAGTTAGTTCAAAACTATTAAAAGACAGACAATTTTCCTCATTTTCTTTCTAAGATTTTTACAATAAAATAACGAGAGAAAACTATACCATACTTTTAGGGGCTTTCTTTATTTTAATTTCGAATTTAACTAATAATCTTATATTTTGAATTTTCAGGCTAATTATGTGTCCGATTTATTCCCCAAAGAGACGCGAACGAAGCCTTATTTGCCTCGGAGCTCACAGGATATAAGCCAAACACATTCGTCGGTTGTTGTTACAACGAATTAACCCATTGTTAATGCAAATACCCGTTTTAGTAATCGTTTAGGCCACAAATTCCATAATTTATAAGCAAAACAGGGATCTTTTGATACATCCGATTGGAACGAGGCAAAGCTTTCGATTTCATTGTTGATTAACTTATTATTTACAATTAGTAAAATTATATGATAAGCCTTTTATCTATCTACTACTACAATTGTAATTTATAATTAATTTATATGTAATATTGCAGAATGCAATCGCTTAATAATGATGACTATAAAATCACTAAAGTGACCTTCAGACCATACAATATTCGATTAGCATTTCAGCAGATCGACAAAAAAGTATTATGTTAAATGAGCCTTTTAGTTACATTTTAAGGATATTTTTTTCAATATTCGATTAATATTCAATTACTTTTTAAAGCAACATAATGAATAAGTCGGCAAGAATAAAAGCTTTTTTATAAAAATTGTATATACATATAACAAAAAGATCTTTCAATTACTACCTAAGACAACAAAATAGTGCAATTAATTAGTGTTAACAACATATTTAGTATTCTGTTCTTTTACTCAATATTATTTTTACTAAGCTGACTTTCTTTGGCTAAAAATTAACATTTTTACACCCTTGCAGAGGGTATTATAATAATGTCACAAAGTTTGTAACGCATTGAAGGAGGCCTCACAGACCCCATAAAGTATATATATTCTTGATCAGGGCGACGAGCTGAGTCGTTATAGACATGTCCGTCTGTCTGTTTCTATGCAAACTAGTCTCTCAGTTTTAAGCTATCTTGGGACCGGCCGGATCGGATCACTATATCATATAGCTGCCATAGGAACGATCGGTTCGGAATCAACATTTACTATGAAAAACTTTTTTGTAGTTTAAGATATCTTAACTAAACTCACAGATTGTGTGTTTGATACAGTTTAATGCTTCTTGACCAAATTTGGTTAATAGCGGACAACTATATCATATAGTTGCCATAGGAACGAACGGTTCGGAATCAACATTTAGTATGAAAAACTTTTTTGTTTCTTAAGATATCTTAACTAAACTCACAGATTGTCTCTTTGGCATAGTTTCAAACAGTCTGACCATATTTGGTTCAAATCGGGCAACTATATCATATAGCTGCCATAGGAACGAACGGTTCGGAATCAACATTTAGTATGAAAAACTTTTTTGTTTCTTAAGATATCTTAACCAAACTCACAGATTGTCTTTTTAGTATAGTTTTAAACAGTCTGACCATATTTGGTTCAAATCGGGCAACTATATCATATAGCTGCCATAGGAACGAACGGTTCGGAATCAACATTTAGTATGAAAAACTTTTTTGTTTCTTAAGATATCTTAACCAAACTCACAGATTGTCTTTTTGGTATAGTTTTAACAGCCTGACAGCTGTCATATGAACAATCGGATCGAAATCAACATCTAACAAATTTTGTAAAAAATCGGACGGCTTATGCAGAACTCGCAAGGGTATCCAAACTTTGGCGCGCCAAAGTTAGCTTGCGCTATATTTCTTTAATACTTTTACAAAATAATATTGTACTGCACTTACTTTGAGGATTCCGTCCTCTTTATAAATTAAATTAGTGAAATTACGTTGCATTTAAATTTGGAATTTGTTGCAAATTTTACACACAAAACAAAAAATTTTACACACACAACTAGGGTTTCGAAATTTATTTTTTGGTAGAAAACTTGGCAGCTCTTGTGTCCCGAATTAACCTACTCACTCGCCGGATCCACGCTAATTTGAGAAAGCTTAAGAAAATTTGAAATTTTGAAAGATTTTTTTTTAGAATTTTTTTAATGTTTCCAGAAATTTCCCCAGAAAGGCTAAAAAGACGAAACATGTTTTTAAAAAATTTGCTTGGATTTATCTAATTTCGATTTCATTGAATTGTTGAAAAAACATCGTTTTGTTATTTAAAAAATTTACAATAAATATTGTCAAAACATGAGTTAATAAGTACATTATTAGAGCATTCGGTTATGCGGACCTCTAAAAGACTATTCGTCACATTACAAGCTTCAAACCCGAATTTGTACCTTTCTTGATTGATCTATTGGAGGTGTTTCAGATAAGCGACGTCTATCGACGTCTAATTATAAGGTGGCCCTTATGAGAAGTAAGTATTTATAGTGATATAATAATATCGCCAATATTTATGAAAGTCTGTGAATCCCAGAAGCTTGGGGCTTCAAAATAATTCTAATAGTTTAGTACTGTTGATACATAAAAAAATATATTAATATGTTTATTAGGTAAACAAAGAGTATAAGTAGAGGTATCCCTTGAAGGAAATGGGAATGGGCCCCAATGACTTACTTTGTGAACAATATAATAAAAAAATCCTCTTAAACTTATCGGGGAGATTCCGATATCGTGGGGGAATATCCGCGCCAAGCGACGAACTTTAAACAGACACTTTACAGCATTACACTAGGCACTATACAGCACTAATGTAGGCAGCCGATATTGCTTTCTCGCTCAAACACAGTGCGACATCGCCTTTCCACTAGAGTTGGGTCTTTCCGTTCTGAATAAGTTCAGATGAACGGGTCATCGAAATGAACAAATGAACTTATTCAGTATTTTATTAACTATATCGAATATTTTGCTTAGTTGGTCGATTGTTCGTTAACGAATTATTTTCGTTAGTTTCGATTATTGCAGTTATTTTTCACCAAGTTTAAAATATGCACAAATTGAAATATGAGTTGTTTAAACTTTAAATTGAATGTTTATATACCTATACCATTCAAGAATTAATTATGTATAATATATTGTGTGGAGTTGTCGATAATGAAGGGCGCAGTACGCACCGAGGCGGTCACTACCTGGCATGTGTACGCACCGGCGTCTGTATTCTGAATGCCCTCAACTTGCAGTAGCAAGCGTACATAAATAAATGTAGCACGCACGCATTCCAGTGTACGGCGCCTACCACACCAACAGCTCTCTGAGCAGTGGACGGTGATCCACAGAGAGCGCTGCTCAGAGCGCGCTGCTGTTCGCTCTTGAACGATTGAGAGTGTGTGCGTGTGCATGTTCGCTGTTAAACGGTTCAGAGTGTGTGCGTGTGTATGTTCGCTGTTGAACGATTGAGAGTGTGTGCGTGTGTATGTTCGCTGTTGATCGATTGAGAGTGTGCGTGTGTATGTTCGCTCTTGAACGATTGAGAGTGTGCGTGTGTATGTTCGCTGTTGAACGATTGAGAGTGTGCGTGTGTTTGTTCGCGGTTAAACGGTTCAGAGTGTGTGCGGGTGTATGTTCGCTGTTGCCAACTGTCTCCTTGTACTTGACGCTTTCTCTCTCTCAACTGTTGCGCCGCTGCTGAGGCTAGTTGGCCGCTTGCGTTGTGTGGACCGTTCACAAGCAATTTAGTTGCAGTCCGGTGCAGACCCTTGAGCTCGCAAGGAATAAGGATAAATTAATTTTTTTTTCGGTGCTGTGACGTATTTTCTCAACAATTATTGCAATTAAATCGTGCACAAATTGAAATCAAAGAATCAACATTTAATAACAAGCATTGGTGAATTATTTTGTTTTTTTTATAATTTGTCTTCATTATCTGGAATTATTCCAAGCAACAAATATTTTACAAGTTCAAACGCACAACACACACACATGCACCCACCCAAAATAAACGGCATAGCACAAATTTAAATTGAACAATCAAGTCAATATTTTTAAGTTTAACGGGCGCTCAATTTTTAAAATAAAGCGCCACCTATTATAAAAAGGTGTTAAAGCTATATTGATATATCGATATCGATAGATTCTCATTTAAATTTTCTTCAAATCAAATAAATAAAATTGTTTTATTAAAAGCAGAAGATTAAAGTAAAGCAAACCAAATTAATTATAAATTTAAAAATTTTAAAGCGGATTTCTTTTATTTCGAGTTAGCAAACTGAACTAAATGACTGATTTAGTTCACGATTCAAAAATTATCGATTGAACTTATTCAGCAAATTGAACGGAAAATCTCAGCTCTGCTTTCCACACACTGGTGTTCAAGTTGTTGTTGTTGTCCCGTCGCTTACGCTAAAAACACACCAATACCACGACAAAATTGTAGTTCTAAAAATGAGGCGCTAGCAAATAATAGATGGCGCCAAAGTTATTTTCTGCTATTTTTAAAATCTGGCAGCACTGGCAGAACGATTCGATACAACTCTATTAAATCAAGCCGGCTTGTTTTTTATTAATATAAATAAAGGTAAATATTTTGATAATATTAATGTTTTGCGTGCCAGATTGTTGATGCACAATGCAAGCTAAGTGTAGTGTACCTGATACAAATATGAATTTGTGTTAAATTACATGAAAAAGACAGATTCTTAACGCATGACGTGTCATGAACGCCCCAGAGAAATACCTAATGAGTTCTTATGTTTTATTGAAGCGCAGGCATTACAATGATTACCGACGTGCAATTGGCCATTTTCTCTAACGTGCTGGGTGTGTTTTTATTTCTGCTTGTTGTCGCCTATCATTACATCAACGCCAACACCGGGAAGTAAGTAAATAAAATAAAACTCTCCATATCAAACTTAACTTATTTATTTCATTTTTTAGGTCGAGCATCAAAACCAAATGATCTTCAAGATTTCCACAAGTTAATTAATACAACTATGATATAGAGTAACATTCGAAAAAAGTAATAAAATGGTAACATAAAACTACTAATTCATCTCATTAAGAGCTTCTTGCATTTCCTTCACATCGAGCAACGCTTTGCCTGGACCACGTTCCTTTCGTGTGTTAAATGTTCGCTGTGTCGGGTGTCCAAAACTAAAAGCTTTGATGTAAGGTAGCTGAGCTTCCTTGGACTCCGATGCGTTGTCCACATCCATTGAGTTGTCGGTTTCCTTCTTGTGATTCTTGATTTTTGTAATGTTTTCTTGATCAAAGCGATAATTTGCTGGAAACTTGTGCACGGCAATGCAATGATCTTTGCGTTCACTGGGACCCTGGAACTTGATAACACATTCTTCAATATAACATGCATACATGGGCTTGTCGCCGCGCTCTACGCTCGCTGCAAAATACAAATCATGTTGCTCTGTAATATGCAGATCCAACAGGTGGGCAGTGGGCAATTGACGCCGACATTGAATGCAGTTGTAGGACTGTAAATGTGTTGTATGTGCATTCACTGTCGGTTGCTTGGCTTTTGATTCTTCAGCTTCTGTAATTTCATCCAAATCCACCAGCACGCCAAGTTTCTTAAACACGGGTAGGCCTGTTGTGCAAATATGTGGATCTGTGGGCTTCATATATGTTACGGGAAACCCATTGAGTATTCGTTTCAATTCTTCCTTCGTTAGTAGCACTCCAGTTGTTGTTTCTAATTGCATTTTGCGCTTTTTAAAACTTTATTCCTGCTTGGTTTGCTGCCTAGCGATTTTAGTATTAAATTAATTATCGATAGAATTATCGTTATGCTAGGTTCACAATGGCAAAGGGCACAGTACAAAGTGAACACGAAATGCTATGCTACAGAAAGTAGCTGGCACAAAAATGAGTCACAGCAATGTGAACGCCAGTGTCACTTGGCGGCACATCAAAACAGTTGTTTTGGTTGAAGCACTAACCAATGAATACATAGATCGAAGGTAATCCATGAAATTGGTGTTTGAAGTAAATGTAAATTCATTTGGTTTTTTTTATGTTTGTGATTTTATCAGAATAAAATAGGTAAATATGTCCATATGACATAATGACACACTGGAGGCAGTGAGAACGTGGCATAAGATTTGCACTTGCATGCCTGTCGATTAATCGATAGCCAAGATGAGCTAACCGATAATACTATCTGTGATGACTGTCATTGGACAACAATAGACATTCGCTGCTAATAATAATAGAACCACCCCCAGCCTAAAAGAGGTCACAGTTTAGAAATAAACAAAAAATAAAATAAGAATAATGTCAACTCCCACAGAATCCAGTCCCCAAGATTGTTTTAATATTGAAAAAGTAGCAACTATATTTGAGAGAAGTCTGCTCGATGAAGACGATGTTATTATGGACGACTATCTGGAAGCATATGAGGAAATAATGAAGTGAGTGACCCCAAATCCCTTTATTCGAAAATGTGACAATCAATAACACATGTGACTTCTCAGATTTTTCCTGCTGATGGGTAGCGTGTTCACCTTTGTGAGCACCGATGTACGCAACAAATTGGATATTCTTCATGAGTTTCGAAAGCAAGACGTTGAAGAGTTAAAACGCTTTGATACGATTAAAACAATGTTGCTTTATGAAAAGGATGAAAACCTTCTGCAACAGAAGGGTTACGTGTCTGGGAGTCGTACCTTGTTGCGACTACATCGCGGTTTGGGTTGGTTGCACCGTGTCTTAGATAAGATTGTCATTGTTATCTCAAACTTTCTTTTGTTGCAGAGTTCGTCTATGAGTTTCTCAATCGTCTTCTAAACGTGGCTGACAATGAAAAAGCACACACTGTTTGCAAGTCCGCTTACAACGATACCCTGGCCAAGCATCATACATTTCTCATACGTAAAGGAGCCCAAGTGGCAATGTATACGATTCCCACGCGTGGGGATCTCCTGAGGCGTGTCTGCCACAATGTGGATGTGGCACGTGCTGTTGAGATGCTGCCGGATATGTTAAGGCACATGCACATGGTCTACGATCGAACGGATAAGCTTTATACGCTTCACGATCTGCACAACTTGCCTTAGAATCGATAATCTGTGGTTCATTGTAATATCACTAGTGTCTTTGTTTATTTATTGTACCATTTAATGCATTCCAATGTTTGATTTTGTTAACTGCCTTGTTCACTGGCTGTGCCTGTATTACGATGTTTATATTTTAAATGTTTTTAAAATACGCTTTACGCTAAACTAAAAAATGTGTTGTCATTGATTGTACTAGCAATAGTTTTTCGCAAATTATCAGTGACGACATCCCCAACGTAATGGATCCCACAAATTGCGCGATAAGATTCTGCAACCTCGAACAGTTTCGGACGTTGCTCTTGAACCAAAATACGCTATCTAAGTAAGTGAAAGCCTAAGCAGTTTAGACAAAGCCACATAATTCCCTGTATCCAAGAAAATCTTAAAGATTTACTGAACATGCTTAGGCACCTACGACAAACTCACGAATGCGATCTTCAATAATTAATGGCCGCAACAAATGGCCGACAATTGCTATTTAGCTATTGATTACGTGTTAGCCAACAACTTGACCAACTGATCACCACTTTAATCAGTCACTTGTGTGTTGTGCCTAGTGCAAAACCTTAAGATTGTGTTGTATTGTATGACGGTCTAGTTAAGACGAGTACTTCAAGCAACGACAAACATTTAAAAGCGTCCAACTTGGCGCTACGCGATTCATTTTAAAATTATCAGCCAAAGAAGGCAGTGAAACTTTGTGAATGGAGCTATGAATACGCAGTCGAATATTAAACGCGAAACGAATCCCTTTCTAAAGGCAAACCTTCTATCAAAGTGGTTTTTCGTGTGAGTTTCAAAATAGTTTTGTGCTTCAGTGGGAAAAGTTTATTATATTTACAAGTCTGTGCTCTGTGAAAACTACAAAGAAACTATGGATAAGCTATAGCTAAGCTATATAAAGCTATATTTTTTTTAAAAGAAACAGAAAATGTTTATGTGCATTTACATATCATTGATTAAATCTAGTTCTTCGGGATAAATATGGTTATTGTAATGATTATGGGCATGTTTATTTATTATCTTACCAGTGGGAAAAGTGTTGGTAATGGTTTTGACCATATCGATTGATTATTAAAGCTCATTTAAGTTCCGTGTCTGCGGTCTGTCTAGATAAAGTGATGAAGCATATCTATTGAGGATTATTTTAAATTATTAGTGAACTTGTTGTGATAAGTGTCTTTGGCCTGTGCATTGGCACGTTGCACGTCCAGGCTCCAGTCTGATGGATATGTTCTATCTAAAGCTCCGGCGATAAGATATGACAACTCAAATCACAGTTGTTACCATAAACATATTCTCTTTCTTCAGTTGGATGCGTCATGTGTTTCGCAAAGGACGCCGCGAAGAGCTCTCCGACAATGAACTCTATGATCACCTGCCGGGTTTTGACAGTGAGCAGCTGACCGAGGATCTACAGGAACCTTGGATACGAGAATCTCAACGCAAGCATCCCAGCTTGTTACATTTAATATTCACCTTCTATGGCTGCCAGTTTGTGCCCATTTGTGTGCTCTACTCCGCACTGGAAATTGCCATACAGTGAGTATCACTTGATCTACACAAGATCCTCAACCACAATGATTCCCTCTTGCAGCGCCTTTCAGCCATTGTTTTTGGGTGGATTGATCTCATTCTTTGCGGACGGACAGACAACTATAACAAAGGAGAGCGCCTATTTGTATGCCATGGGGATTGTGCTGTGCTCCCTGATCAATTCCTTAGTGTTTCATCCTTTCATGTTTTACGTATTTGCCGTGGGCACAAGAATACGTCTGGCCTGCGCCGGTCTGATCTACCGGAAGTGTCTGCGAGCAGCAGTGAATGCCGGAGAAGGATTAGGTGCTTTGGCAATCTCAGTAATGTCCATAGATTTGCCACAATTCGATCTGACATTTTATTTCTTTCACGATCTGTGGAAGGGTCCTGTGGAGGCTTGCATCTTTGGATACATTATGTACAGTCAGATTGGCTGGACGGCAATCATAGGAATCGCCTTTATTGTGCTCCTGATTCCACTGCAGGCATGGGCTGCCAAGGCGGCGACTCAGTTTCGCACAAGATCTGCCGAGCATCGGGATGAGCGTGTTAAGCTGATGAACGAGATTATAAGTGCAATCCAAGTGATCAAAATGTATGCCTGGGAACAATCCTTTGCCAAGTTAATAGCCTCGGTGAGGAAGAGTGAAGTGAAGGCGATACGCGGCTCCATGAGCATCTATGCTGCATTGCAGTGCACCAATATGATATCGAAGGTGTCCCTCTTCCTCAGCCTCATCGCTTATGTCTACACGGGGGATGTGGTCACTGCCAAGAAGGTGTTTATTCTCTCTTCATACTATAGTCTGTTGAATGATTCCCTGCTCCACTTTTGGCCAATGGCTATTATCACCTGGGCTCAAACGGTGGTCAGTGCCAGACGGGTTGTGAATTTCCTTCAGCAGACTGAAACTCCGACAGGAAAAGAGTGCCTAAGTTGTCGGGATAATCCCACATTGGAATTGGACGTTGGGAAGACAGCAAAGCCTTTTAATGTGGGACGCGTGCACTGCATGGAAAGTGCCAAAAAAGGAGTAAGCTTTAGTAATGTCACTGCTAGTTGGGATAAGCCCAGCACACTTCATCAACGTCGTCCTCATGTTGAAGGCATTAGCTTTGAGCTGCAATCCACGCAAATGGTGGGGATAGTGGGAAACGTTGGATCCGGCAAAAGTACGCTGCTGAACGTGATTCTCGGTGAAGTGGAGCTGATGCAAGGACGTGTAGAGTTGCATGGCAAGCTGAGCTATGCACCACAGGAGCCTTGGATCTTTCAAGCCAGTATAAGGGATAATATCCTGTTTGTGGAACCATACGATGAGCAGCGTTATCGTGCTGTGGTCCATGCTTGTCAGCTGGACTGTGATCTCTCGTTGTTGCCACAAGGCGATGCAACTGTGGTTGGTGAGCGTGGCATCAGTTTAAGTGGCGGACAGAAAGCCAGGATAAGTCTTGCCCGTGCCGTATACCGCAAGGCAGATATTTACTTGTTTGATGATCCCTTGGCTGCGGTAGATTCCCGAGTGGGAAAACTTTTAATGGACAAATGCTTTAATCGATTTCTGGGTGATAAACTCAGAATATTGGTTACCCACCACGTCCAGCTCCTGCAACACGTGGATCATTTGCTGCTATTTGAATCCGGCCGTATAACCCAACAAGGCACGTATGTTCAACTGCGGGATGTGATCGAGAAGCATGCAGCTCCAGATTTGGAAGCCATCGAGGCAGACAAGCAACAGGTGAAGCGGGTGCTCAGTCAAGTTGATAGAAACTCCAAACAGTTCCAGGACACGAAAACATCAGCAGACGAGGAGCAATCCAGTGAGAATGCCTTTGCCGAAGGACAGGGTCAAGGAGCTGTCAGTTATGAGGCTTATAAGGCATATTTCCAGGCTCTGGGAGCACCTGTCCTGGTGTGCCTAGTGCTCGTGCTCTTTGTGTTAGCCAGAGCTTGCCAAGCGCTCATGGATATCTTCATATCACGTTGGGCAACCTGGGAAGAGAATCGTGACTATGATACGATCGAACAATTCGAGGAGACGCGTACTCAAATGGTTATCTGGTACTCGGTGCTGTTGGTATGCACCCTGGCCCTGTATCTGCTGCGCACCTTTGGCTTCTTCCTTTTGTGCCTCCGCATCTCGTTGCAGCTCCATAATCTTCTGTTTGCCGGCATCATTCGTGCTCGCATGTTCTTCTTCAATACGAATCCTTCGGGTCGTGTGCTGAATCGTTTCTCCAGCGACATTGAGAATGTGGATGTCGCTCTACCACAAGCTATGATGGATTCGCTGCAGGTTAGTCGAGACTTTGAACCAAAGAATCATTGTATCCTTTTGGAGGGAATTATAATTTCAGTAATTAAGATTGAGAGTTGACTTGATAAATCCATGTTTGTCTGTTTACCCGTCTCTTTCTAAGCGTTCTTTTGTTCCACTTTAAAATCAATTTTTATGAATCAATCTTGAAATTCGTCTTAAGTAATAAAAACATTGCAGTTCTGAGGTAACCCATCTCATAAATATAGTACGCATGTATCTCAGCTCTTAATCTTATTTAGTGTGTACTTGGTATTATTCAAATCATTGGCGAGCCAAGGATACTCTTCTTTCATTGTTGTTAATTTACTCTTGATTCCTTACAGTTCTTTGTGGATGTCGTAGCTGTCCTAATAATTGTGGCCATTGCCAACTATTGGCTTCTTATTCCAGCAGCTATAATGGCTCTTCTAATGTATCTCTGCCGTGCATTCTACATAGGCGCCAGTCGAAGTCTGAAACGCATTGAAAGCTTAAGTAAGTCGGAAAAGATTTCTTAACAATCTCTTTCTAAATTTACCTCTTTTTAATTTAATTCAGCTCGCAGTCCAGTTTACTCGCATGCCAATCAGACATTCCAGGGATTGACCACAATACGTGCTTTGGATGCCATGCCACAGCTGGAGCAAACATTTCATGGTCATCAAAATCTCAACTCATCGGCATTATTCCTCTATACAAGCGCCAATCGTGCGTTTTCCTTTTGGACAGACTTGATTTGTGTGGTTTACATATTGGCAGTTACTTTTAGCTTTCTGGTTATCAACCAGAGTTTTTACAGCGGAGATGTGGGTTTGGCCATCACACAGTCTATGACACTGGTCCTCATGTGTCAGTGGGGCATGCGACAAACTGCTGAGTTGGAGAATAAAATGACAAGCGTTGAGCGCATCTTGGAGTATGCAGAGACACCTTCGGAGCCTTCGCTGGAGACAGCAAAGAACGTGAATCTACCCGAGGAATGGCCACAAGCGGGTCATCTGCGTCTAAGTGAGCTGCGCATGCGCTACTCTCCAGGTGGCACTGAGATATTGAAGGGATTAAACTTTGAGACACGGCCAATGGAGAAGATTGGCATTGTGGGAAGAACGGGAGCTGGCAAGTCATCCATTATACAAGCTCTGTTCCGTCTGGCTCTCAACGAGGGTCTCATTGAGATTGATGGCCAGGACATTGCCAAACTTGGCCTGCATGATCTGCGTAGTCGTATTTCAATTATACCACAAGAATCCGTGCTGTTCTCTGGAACATTGCGATTTAATCTCGATCCGCTTAGCGAAAAGAGTGACGAGGCACTTTGGGGTGTCCTGCAGGATGTTAAACTGAAGAATTATGTGGCTAGTTTGGAGGGTGGACTTTCCTGTCACATGCAAGAAGGCGGTTCCAACTTCAGCATGGGTCAAAGGCAATTGGTTTGCTTGGCACGGGCGATTCTCCGCAACAATCGAATACTCATCATGGACGAGGCTACGGCCAATGTAGATGCCGAGTAAGTAATTGCAACCATTAAAAATTACATTTCTCTTTAACGTGTTTGTTACAGCACCGACAAACTCATACAAGAAACTATTCAAACCAAGTTTGTTCAGTGCACGGTGATTACAATTGCACATCGTCTTCATACGGTCATGGACAATGACAGTGTCCTCGTAATGGATGCGGGACAAATTATCGAATTTGGACCGCCCCATCAACTGCTGCAGCTGAAGGAAGGCGCTCTACTCAAATTAGTTAACCAAAATGATCCAGTCACAGTCAAGTATCTCAGGAAAATTGCCGCAGATAGTTACGCGCGCAAGAACAATTAAAATTAATAATAAATTCAAAACAAACTGACTTTAGTTGAAAAGCCATCTGTTGGAATTCTGTTAAACTGCACAACGTGCTATCGATAATCGTGCTTGCACACCCAAGCTGACTGCTATGACTATGTTGTGTGCCATTTCTGTTAGAATTTGAAAAATGATTTTCGTTTATTCTTCATTACATTTTGAATGATTCAATGGTTTCTTTGTTTGCGTTTGCGTTTTTTATGACTGTGTTGGCTGCTGTCCAGCGTCAGGCCGTCGGTGGCACTTAACAACGTTACGTGGCAATGATTACCGCAAAATTTGATCGCCCGCTGTGCGGTGGGCGTTGCCAAACAATTCAGTTGTGGCACAAACTACGTCATCACTTTTTTACTGCCCAAGGGGGTCAGTGGTGGTGGCGCTCGGTGGGTGGTTTTGTAATTATGGACATGCGCCACCCATTCCGTCACATTTTAGTACATTTAGCGGTTGGCAGCCAGCGACGACAACTTGGAAATTATAACAACAAAAAATCGAAGACTTCCAGAGAGTTGGCACTTATGTGACCGGAAGCCGGTGGGCGGAACTAGAGCGCGTCCAGACAGACACAGACAAGGGCTAACTGTGTGTGTGTGTGTGCTTGTGTATTGGTCGGTGGGCGTTACAATAAAGGTTGCTCCCAAAATACGAGTCAGAAGATGACAATGATGCGCTTTTTGTGCTGCAAACAACCTTTTTTTATTATACTGAAATTTTTGCTATTTTATTTTTTGCCAATTCACCATATAATATCAGTCTGTTGGTAAGTATTGCTCTCTTCCTTACTCTCACTATCTCTTCCTGTTGGGGGGTGTTGCCAATTCCGCATGCTGTGGCATAAATTGTCCGTCGGATTTTTTTAGTCGCCACATCCTCGTACTTCTTAGTTCTTACTGACTGCTGATTGCTTTTGCGCCCAGTGCACAGCGGGTAGCCTGTATAACTTGACTATCGACAGGAATATCAATTACTTAGCAACAACTCTCATCTTATCTAAGCTGTTTTATCAATTATCTGACATCTGCACGTGTCCTTTAGGCCACAACATCACACAGTCTATAACAATTTCAGCGGACACGTAAATTTAACATTTTAACCTCGTAACTCATCCTAAACGATCTCTCACTGGGCAGGGAAGGGGCCACACACAGCGCTCAAGGCAACCTAACGATTTTGATCTGGACCGGGAATACGTGCACACGACCAAATTTACTTTATTATGCGGTCATGATCATGACCTATGTATGTGGTAGGCCACTGGCGGAAGTGATTTCAGATACCTCTACCCAGTGATAAATTATAGTCATGCCAAATTATGCGAAAAGACAGTTTGTGGAAGATTAGATCAAAGATTACGGCAGCTGATCGTTGTTGAAGTTATATTCATAATAAAAGAAGTGAACTAACAGCAGTCTACAAAAGAGGTATTCAAAATTTAGAAACTATTGAAAAAATATTTCAAATCCACAATTAAAAATGATTTATCAATATAAATGTAAGTTTAATGGTTAAGTATTGGTATTAGCATTAGTTAAAGTATGGGCAAGTATCACAATGTATTAGATTTAGGATCAGTATTTGTGAATTTTTGGAAATATATAGGAAATAGGGAGTATTTTATGAAAGTGAGAGAGCGTGCTCATAGTCTACTTATTAAAATACTGTAAGGGAGGAATGATTTCTAAAACTCTTTAACTAATAGCTTAGTATCAAGCCTTCAAAGATGATTTAATCTATTGTTAAATTGAACATTGTAACTTGGACGCCAAATTTGAGAGCTCGAATTTTAAAAAAGGTCTGAAGAGGAGGATTACTTGCGATCCCTTCAGTCGGTATTCAAAATAAATTCAAAGAGAAATTATAAATTCTTCGGCTATGAATTGTAATAAGTGAAGAATTTAATTGCCCAAGCCCAGAAAATAAATATATTTATATTTAATTAGCTTGCACGAAATAGCTGACAAATTTTGATAAATGTCTTCCTTCATGACCGATAAACGGACGGTTTCAAAAGTGCAGCCGTCCAGCTGTGAAGTGCGAGTTATTTCAATATTTTCTCAAGTTAAAAAATGTTGTTTCTAATAATTTTTTGTTGTCATTATTAAACTGGGCACATGCAGTCGGCACTTTGTTGCACCCATTGTTAATAATTATATTCAAATTGTTTGTGGAACTGTCAGCCGTCCATTCGGTCACTTGAAGTGGGCGTTCAGTGGGCGTAGGCGTGGCACAGTATAAGTGCAACGGCGGTAAATGCATTGTAAATAATGTATTAAGACATTAAATCGTTCATTGAGGCAATTTACATTCATTATTATTACGAGCTCATCGTACGTGCCCATAAGCCATGGGAATTGGAATATGGATGGCTGGGCGAAAAGGGAGAGAATGGCGGAGAAGACGAGACCGGAGCCAGACCGGAGTCAGAGTATTGGAGTCGGAGCCACATCAGACATATGAGCATACTCATATTTGTTTGGAAATTAATAAAATCATAAAATTGTAATTAATTAATTCACAAGACAGAAGCACACAAAAAATAAAAAAGATAAAAAATGCATTGCCGCCTGTCTGTTGTTCTGAGACTGAGAATCGTGGACTGGACTGGGCCTGGACATGGATTGTCGTCTGATTACGGATTCAGGTGCGTGAGTGCATTTTTCGGTTTTCAACAGAATTTCAACGGCGACCGTGACAGACCCAGGCAACAACGAGTCTTGGGTGCTTCGATCTACCAATTTGTTAGGTAGGGAAATGAGGAAGAGGGGAATCGCTACCGTCTGTCAATTGACAGATCGCATGCCACAATATGAACAAAAGTGGAGAGAGAGCCGATTATGCGATTGCCAGGGCGGCCCCTTCATTTACAAGCCGATTTACATAGGTTTGCGATTGCTGCCGATTGTCTGTCCATTGTTTCTGACCAATGGTCATCGTTCCAACTCCTCCCTCTTCAATTGGCATGCCACAGTGCAGTGATTTCTGTGACAAGTGCATCGGATAATGAGTCGGTCTCGGACTCTTTGATATGATGGTAAGAGTATAAGAAATAAACTTGCAAGCAACTGCTTCGGTTTTAAGAACTTGCCACATGTGTCGTGTTTGAGGCTGGGTTCAACCCATTGCCCTATCCACATATGCATAACACTAAACACTAAAAAGTACCCACTGGCAAATGGAGGGCGTGGCCACGCCTCATGACAAATTATGACAGCAGGCATTACCCATTTGATTTATGATTCTCTGCATTCAGCTATGACCCCCTTTTCGACGACTTGCCTGGACTATGGATAACAGATTTCCTGTTTGCCACGAAATGAAACTTTTGCTGTCCCTGATATTTTGTATATTTATTGTAAAAGGACACACTGAGGTAGTTTACAGTGATGATAATAGAAAATATGCTAAACTTTTCGAGAAACCTGACCTTAACATCTGTAATCTGGAAGGATCTATACCATCCGGTCTATTTTTCCTTCAAATTTTTAATGATTTTAAAGTGATTTTTAACGTTCTCCATTATGGTTGTTTAACTGCTTAACGCGACATAAATCCGCACATAATTAATGGCAATATAATTTACAACAAAAGCAAAGCAAAGCAAAGCAGGGCCACACCTATGCCAATGAGACCACGCTCTCCATGTTGCACTCACATTGGTTGTAGCAGCAACGAAGTGTGAATGAGCTACACTCAAATAAAAGGTCGACAATTCATCATATGTTTTCTTTTTTTAAATACAGAATTTTATTTTTTATTTCTAACCATACCTTATTATTTTAACGGGCCAATCTATGGTCCAAGACAACAGCCTGGACCTGGACAACAGCCAACCTAACCTGTTTATCCTATATTACCCTATATATTAAGTAAAATATGAACAGTAATAATTATAATGTTTTATATTTATACGCAAGAATATCATCAATAAAAAGTATCAAACTATTAAATGTTTTAATTTCGCCCTCTCTTCATCGATTTAAATAAATTATACAATTTATTTTTAAATTAGACTAGAATTTAAAAGTTCAAAATTCTTATATTTGGAAGGTAAAAAAATTAAAATTTCTGTTAATATAAATATATTCATTGGCTTTCAGAGACGTATAGATTTTTTAATGCTGACATTTTTAAGTAAAGATGAAATATGCAAAGTCACCTCATAACAAAAACAAACAATAAGGATTAATTTAAAAATATTTGGTAAAGTTAACATAAGTAAAGTTCAGCTATAGAACAGTTTAAAAAACCAATTTTTCTCATCCAAGGCTCAATATGAACACAAAAAGGGCTTTTCTAAGGTTTATGTAATTCGCCTTGCCTAGTTCAATCTTATCAAAAAGTGAAATTTTAAAATTTCTTTTGAATTTGATTGATAGTGCACTCTGCAGCTAACATAGCCGAACAAAAATCTCACTTTTAGGAACAGGCAGCATCAGTAGCAACATCATCAGCATCCAGTGTGGCACTTTGTTCATTTGCCGCAATTCAGATTCAGATACAAAGGAGTCAGGAAAAGAGCAACGGCATCAGCAGCCGGCAGCAAATTGCCTGCAAAGTGTTACAATAATAAAAACTCATGCTTGGAGGCGTGTCCCAACATAAAACTGCAAACGAAACGAGCTGAGGATAGCAGGATACTAGGGTGAGAGGGATACTCAATCGTCGTGCCAAGTTGCCCCTTCTGACAAAAGCCGCATTCACAGGGTGGTTTTGTGCCCAAGCACACACACACAATTAGAGAGTTGTTTTTCTTTTCAACAAACAAAAGTCAATTGTCGTAGCCAATAAGCCGCTAATGCAATTAACAATTCACACACATACAGTGTGTATTCAGAAACTGGTAGGAGGTAGGAGTGAAAGAGGATGGCAGAGGGGAAGAAGGGAAGAGGAGAAGAGAGTCCCTTAATAACTTACCATGTGTGCGCCCTGTCTCCGCGGCGAAAGGCGTGACACGTGAGACACCTGGAGTGATTGCTGTTGATGTGGCCAGAGAGCATTCAGACTCTCTCACGCGCCCTTTCCAATATATTTGATACAATTTGGTGCGTTAAATTACAAAAATTGGTCACACTGCTCGAACAGAGGTCCTGGTACGACATTTGCCTTCAGGGCTTCCGTGTTAAATTGCACAAATTGGCAGTTTAATTGTTCCAATTGACACCGAAATTTGTTTGCCCCTTGAGTGGCCCAAAATAAATGGGAAATGCGAGCTGATTTTGGCACTTTGGAGGCGTGCTCAGTTATCCTGGAATTTATTATTGTGGTTAGCAGTAATTTATTGACAGCATTTAGGCTGTTAAGTAGTTGTTGTTTGCACTGTGGATTAAAACTGATTCTTTAACGCATTTAAATTCAATTTTGTTTTATTTACAAAACTTTGTTTCTACACTTAAGCCAAATTGTGTGTGTGTGTGGGTGTGTGTGAGTGTAAGGGTGTGTGTATGTGTGTGAAGTTAAGGGACATGTTTATATACAAAGATAACTAAGCAAAAACATTTCAATTCCTGCTCGAGCTTAATAAATACTACGGGCCAGACCTAATGAGGTGGCGGGACTGGGTGCCAGTGCACCAATTGGTGGCATACCAACTCCCATTGCCACGCCCACACCCACACCCACACCCACACCGACGCCCACTGAGCCGCTGCCAGCACCAGCATTGAATTTCTCAAAGCCGCTAATCGCTTCCGTTGATAGCTTCTTGCGCAGATCCGGTTTGGGACCGCTGAGGCACATTTTCTCTAGCTGCTGGTGTTGTGAGCGAACCGCAAACCGATTCACATGAACCGGTATGGGCACCACAATTTTAGTGCCGCTTGCACTGCCATTCCGGCCCAAACCATGAGACGTGAGTCCGGCCTTAACGCGTTTCCATTTGGCGCGACGATTTTGAAACCAGATTTTGACCTAAAAGAGAAGGAGAAGTAGAAGAGAGAGCTCAGTTTATTTCTTCGGATCGCGTTTGAGCTTGTGGATTTACCTGTACTTCACTCAGTTTTAGACTTGTGGCTATTTGACTGCGCTCCGTTAGGCTAAGATATTTTTTGGCATGAAACTCGCGCTCCAGCTCCAGCAGCTGCTCCGATGTAAATGCCGTGCGGCGCCGACGGGATTTGGAGCTGTTGCTGCCGCCTTGAGACTCCTTGCCTCCTGCCTTCCCACCTTCATCGTCGCTGCAGTCCTCACTGTCCGAGTTGGTATAAGCTAAAAGAAATAAAAAAATTTAAGGATTTGAGTATTAAATATTAAAGAAACGACGTCTCCCTATAGAGAAGTACAGGCACTGCGACTTATTGGGAGCTTTTCAACCATATACACTTCCTTAATGAGGGAGAGAATATTTCTTGGAAAGGTAATACGAGCTGTGCTATCCTAGACTAGCGCAACCAAAGACAAGATAGAGAGATAAGCTCTTTAGCTTGTCTCAACACCGTTCTAGAGAGCAAGTAGCTAGTCGATTCTCTACACGCCTATTAACCGATTTCCGAAGGCCCTTCTTATGTCACAAAATGACGCGAGGGCTTAGAGAGTTAAAGGATGATCAGTAAAGAATACCACCGACTTGGAATGTTTACTTTTTTTTAAATTATACCATAATTAAGTCGCCGAACATCCTGTGCCCAACATCGTTGCCCCTAACGAGTTCCAACTCACAACTTGTGCTTCTGGCGTAAATGGCCTGTGTCATAAGTTGTGGCAAACATATTTATTTATAACTGGATACATGTGTCCAAATGGCCGTCACACTTGACTTGGCTCTGTGACGCCCCATTCCCCTTAAGGCCAACAACAAGACATCACTTGAAATTTAATACGCGTCTGTGGCTCATGATGACCCAAGTTGAGTGTGAATGTTAAACGTTCCATTCCCTAAAGAGAATGAGGGTGAGAATGTGGATGTGGATGTGGATGACGGTGAGGATGAGGATGAGGGCGACATTCATCCCCCTCCTCGGGGTACGTATGATTATTTTGGGAAACGGTTAAGCGCTTTTTTAACACTTACACGCTTCAGATATGCCTATTGCCACTGCTGTCACTGATTTATTTCAGACCTTATCATCGTCTGGCTTCAGTTTATTGCCACCCCTGCCCTTTCATCCCCCTTAAACGCCCTGGCTACGGGGGTAGGACGTATAATTTTGCACCCCCCCAACAAACAACAACATGAATTTCAGTTATGAATACATTAGTTGAAAATTTGTTTCGCCTTTTCAGTTGTCGAATTGATTTCAAAAGGAGTTGGAGACCCAGACCAGGATCCATGGATGTCATGAGGACATGCTGAGGACTCATTAAAATGCGGTTTGTTAAGAGTTCTCCTTTTTGCTTTTCAATCCAACAACTAAATCGTTACGATTGTCAAAACGTCAGTTTATATTTTGTTGTCCATCTCCATCTTCCTCTCTCATTCTTTCTCTTTCTCTCATTATGCTTTTCTATTGAGCAAGAGTTGAGAACTTTGTTGCTTTGATTGACATCAAACATTGGGTCTTAATGCGTTTTATGCTAATTTTCGACTATAACTTGGCAGCGTCATTTTAATTACCATGACAACAGCACTTTAACATGGAGTCCAAAGGATCCGTAACTGGAAAAGGACAGGTTAAGTAGCCGTTAGAGCAAGAACTTCTGTCAAACTCAGTCTCAGATCTCAGAGAATGTTGTAGAGCTTTCTAGTCACTGATATTTGGTACTTAGATAGGTAATTTTAACAAAATGGATTCAAATTTAATTCGCGAAAGCAGACAGTCGAAACGAAATGAATATCGGTTTCCGTTTAGGTTTCTATTCCGATTGGCTTTTGGTCTCTCGGCTACAAATTAACAAAATGTTTTTTTTAAATATTAATATATTTTATACATTGTATTCCTATAAGTAGTCGTTTATTTCGCTTTCAAATTTTTCGTTTTCTGGTAGACAGACTGGATATTCGCTGCTCAAACAAAATCAAATTTCGAAATATAAAAAAACAAACTTACAGATCAAAAATCAGTGATCCTCTTTAAACATCCAAGTATCATTTGGATAAAACTCTTTAAAATCAATAAATACACTTTAAAAGAAGAGCTTTGTCAATCGTGAGTACTACTTCATGTCCATATATTTGTTTATCTTTTCTATAGTTTAGTATTCGTTTGGTTAGTGCATGGTTTAATGGTTTAAACTAAATTTATATTATAATTTCTAAGTTGCAAGTTAAGAGTTTCTATTGCACTCATAACCTTTGTACTTTCTAACAATCTTTGTTACTTGCGCTTGATTCAAATTATCTGGGAATATCCAGAATATCTGGGAAAAGTTTGTGTATCCTTTGTGTGTGTGTCTACCTACCTCCATTGCGACTTTTGTCCAGATCTGCCGTGTAGTTTCGCGGGGACATGGTGAGACTGATGTCGCTGCATGAATCACCACTGCACTCGTAATCCTCATCCATGCCGACATCCACCGCAGGCTCAATGGGACTGTGTGACTTGGAGGGTGACGACTCTTGGGGCGATGGCTGTTGAGGCGGAACCAGAGCCTGATGCTGGCTCTCGTCCTGTGGACGCGTAGCTGACATGTGTTGAAGACGCGAATGCATGCTTAGATTGTGTACATAATCCTGGTTCATGAGTTCCGCAAGGCGGCGATAACTCAGATCCGATGGCGTTGTAGCCGCAGCAGCAGCAGCAGCAACATTAAAGGGCAGGAATCGGGCGTCCATCGGATGCGGCAATGGCAGGCGATGTGCCAACTCGGCATCGTTGGGCTTTGATGGACTTAGGCTTAAGTTATCCAAGGCATGTGACGGTTGTGGAGGTGGCTGTGGAACCTGTACTTGTGGCTCCTTACCGGCAAATGGCGTACCCATGTAACATCCGCCGGCAATTAAATGCGACAGCCGTTCATGGTTCTGGGCGAAGTAGCCATGTAGCCAAGGATTGTATAGAGGAAACTGTGTCAGACCCAGCGCCGAACTGGCCACAATGGCACGTGCATTAAACTCCTGATCACTGTCACGTTCCCGATCACGTTCTCGTTCTCGTTCTCGATCCCGCTCGCGGTCCCGTTCCTGCTCCAGTTCCGGCTGTTCGGAAACAACGGCTGGTGTTTGATTGGCAATAAGACTTTCGATGGAGAAGGGCTTGGGAAATGGTTTGCTGACCAATTTGGTGCTGTTATCCACCGGCGGCAACAGCGCCATGTGCTCGTTTTGCATTATTAGACAGCAATTTAGCTAATCGCAACGGATTTAAAAAGCGCGACACGTGTACGCGCAACGTTGACGCAGTGAACCGTTCAAAGATCTGCGCGCAAATGAAACCCAAAGCAGCCTAAGACACAGCACAAAACACGTACTCCGACAGCCAACGACGAATTGCACCCAAAGGCTGCCAGCTAAGAAACAACCACCACAGCTCATACACACAGGCAAGAGCGAGAGCAGAATGAAAGCGAGTGAGAGCGAGAGCAAGCTCCGCCTCGTTAATGGCCAATATGGCGTGCTAGTGTTGGTCTGTTGAGCGTCTCTGATTGGCTGAATCTTAATTGCTGTCAAACCGGTTGCACTTGTCTGTCTTCTGTTTGTATTGGGGATGTTCTTGGAGCCACTGACACACACACACACACACACACACTCTGAAATGCAAGTGTTTGTATATGTTTCTTTCTTTGTATGCACATAGAGTAGCTCCCTAATTGCTTTCTCCTCGAGTAGTGCGGTAATCAGACTCAGACTAACCACAGCGCAACCATTAATGTCCCACCGTTCTCCGCAGTTCCCTTGGATTGTGGTTGTTGGGGGTTGGGGCTGCATTAGTTGGTCTCGCGTGCCATATTACAGACCAATTTAAATTCAAACATTAGTGCAAAGGGGCTTTACACTTCCATCAAGGCTTCAGTTTTTGCATCATTAGTAAGCTTACATTTATACGACAGCACCAAACGTAAATTAATCTCTGATGCATGGTGAAGACTCCAACAGCAACATTTTACTATAAACACAGGCATGGCAGGTACACACAAAAAGTTTTCCGGCGGCAGAAACTAGATCCCAAGTTTCATTAGAGGTTTTTTTTACTAAACTCTTGTATAACTTGTGTCTGCTTGATGAAATTTGTAAATCAAACTTTGCACTTTCGAAAAATCTAAGGTTCTTAGAAATATTCAACGTTTAGTTTTTACTTAATTTATATTAAATTCACAAATATATCTCAGATAAAATTAAGCTGAACTGCAAGAAAAGGAACCTCACTTTATTAGAATTTATTTTCAGTGTTTGACTGGATATTTTTGGTAGTATAATTACAACTGTCGCCCTATAAGATTGATATAAATGAGAACTAGAGCGTTTTAAGTTATTTTTTATTTTAAGCGTTAATAATTGATTTGTTTTTCTTTTTTCCTTTATTAATATATTCAGAAAATGTCGTTCGACTAACTATATTAAAGTTTTTAAAACAAAAAACCAGAAAAAATTCATTTCAAATGGTATTTTTCTAAAATACTTGTAATCTTTATTTTAAAATATGTGTTAAACAAAAAAAACTTTTTTCCTATAACAATAAAGCTTAGTTTTACTAAAGACTTTTTAGGTTCTGAGGAAGAACACCTCCCATTAATATTTTATTTGATCATAAACCTTCACTTTGAACCAAATGCAAATTATTATGCCGTTCACTCTTCACACTTTTGCCAATTTGCATAGATGGATGGTATGTATGGCTTAATTTGGCCATAATTGACCACATTTTTGGCAATCAATAATATTGTTTGTATTCGTTTTATTCAAACGCAAACACTTTTAAGCAATTAAATACCATTTGGTCACGTCTGGGTGTTTGAAATATTTTACGACCATTTTAAATTGCAATACGAGTAATTTTAAGTTTTCTTTTCTTCTCTTTTTATTATTGTATTATTCGCCTTGGGCATAAATTACAATATAATTATGCGCCTTGTCGGCGATTATTGTTATGATGATAAAAGCATGTCAGTTTTTGGCGCTGTGTCAATTATACTTGGCAATAAGTTGTACAAAGAAATTTTCATTTATTTCTTTTACATATATTTCTATAGACATGTATACATTTTGTTTTCGCCAGTCTCCCTAGCGGAAAACGGACAAATTAACGAAAGCCAACGAAGCGTTTCATGCGCCCAAATAAATCAGAGCGCTGTTGACACCCGGGATGTGGCCCCAACCAACGTCTTTAGAGGGTCCCAGATACAAATACAACGACAACTACAGCGACAGCTACAGATACTTTTGTAGCTAAAGATAAAGAACAGAACGACGCGCACACAAATCGAAATTATTTACTGACAAATTGTTGCAAATGCTTCGCATAGTTTGCGACTCGTTTGCAGCACTTAAAAATGCGCACAAAATAAAATAAAATAATTAAAATTGCAGCGAGACATGAGAGTACATGGATATCAATATGATGACAACCAAATAGTTTGTCAGACATTTTTTACATTGTCTCTGCTCACCAGCCCCTAAATTATATCGTTCAGCTAATAAAAATTTAATAATCATTACATTGCGACAGAATGAAATGCGAAGTCGAACACATGTTCGCTGTTGACCGCAACACACAACGAAAACTGTCCAATGTTTACCCAACAATTGACACGCCCACTTTGCAATTTGCGGGCAGGACTGTGCGTAGCCACAGCTCCTTCCTTCCATAATTGTGTCATTTTAACCCTTTCTACCTGGCCAACATGCCCTGACTCGATTACCTTGTTAGTAAAACTGTAATTAAGCCTAGTTCACCAATTGTTTGTACAATTTAAATAGAAAATTGGAAACTAATTATAGTTGTCAGTTACAAGGCTGTTCGTTATGTGCAAGCATGACTTATTTACTAATTCATTAATTGGGTTTGCTTATTGTTGGATATGTAAAATTCATTGACAATATTTACGCATTTAAAGCAGGCGCGCAGAGTGTTGTAGCTATTAGCGTACAACTGCCGTCGGAATCAGGGAAACACGACTTTGTAATCGATATTTCTTAGGATTTACCAACTAAATTACTGCCGGTCGGCACAGCAAGGCCCATACCTAGTTTTCACCAGATGGCAACCCTTTCTTTTTACAGAAAACGTTTTTCGACTCCGTGCTACAGCCGCTTTTCTTAGGTAAATATAATTTGTAAATTAAACAGACATCACGTTTTAAAGGTAGAATTTGAACATTGTATAGCTGAGACCGAATTTTGAATTTGAATATTTTGAATATATTGCAATCGAAATCTCAATTAATTACCGAAAATTTGAGTTGAAAAAATCGATTGTTAAATGACCCCCATCAGCGGCATTTATTTTCTAGATCATTCTCTAATGTTGCGTTTTGTTGACATTTATTTTTGACAGGTAAACATGCCAGAGCTGACTGAAATCAAAAGCGAGGCGCCTTCGACCTCCGCTGAGGCGAAGCAGACCGAGGATGACGTTCGTGTTGAGGATGATGGCAGTGAGAGCGATTCGGAGCAGATTCCTGATCTGGAGGAAGCCGACACAGGCACCACACAGCTGGGAGGTGGCGCAACCGGTCTACCCATCGATGTGGTCTCCAAGGCCAAGCAATCTCGCGGTGAGAAGAAGGCGCGTAAAATCATGCTAAAGCTTGGCCTGAAGCAAATCCAGGGCGTTAACCGCGTCACAATCCGCAAGTCCAAGAACATCTTGTTCGTCATCAACAACCCTGATGTGTACAAGAACCCTCACAGCGATACATATATTGTTTTTGGTGAGGCCAAGATCGAGGATCTCTCGCAGCAAGCTCAGGTGGCTGCTGCCGAGAAGTTCAAGGCTCCTGAAGCTGCTGGCGGTGCTGACAGCGTGGGCGCCACCACATCTGTGGCACCAATTGCCGAGGAAGATGAGGAAGAGGTCGATGGCACCGGCGTAGATGAAAAGGACATTGAGCTGGTTGTAGCACAGGCGAATACGACGCGTGCCAAGGCCATAAAGGCGCTCAAGAACAACAGCAACGACATTGTAAATGCCATCATGGAGCTAACAATGCTCTAAAGTAGTGATGTATATCAAAATCAGTGCACAACATAGATTCGTTTGATCATCACTACTTTAAGCATGACCCAAGAACATGGTTGCTTTCGTTGATTACCCGCCTTTCGATACAATTACAAACAAAGATACCCCTTAAATCCCAAATGTTATGCGCATGCATCATGTCTGCGTGCTTGTACACCAGTCGAACATTTAACAATTTATCAGGAGAAGAATAAAGTGACATACTTTATAAACTAAATATTTTGTACATTTATTAGAAATTTGGCTAATGAATTTTGCACAATTTCAACACAAATATTCGGGGTTTATCGAGTTGACTGCTCCAATATCTTCTATATGGTCGTTTTCTCATGCCGATAACCTTACATGGCAGATAAACGCCAAGATGTTGCGCTATTATCCTTATCCCTGTGAAGTTACAAAGATGAGAAAACCGTTGGTGGGTTTCTAGATTGCAGTGACTTTTTTTTGGCTCTTGTTATCTACAAACTAAAAAGCCTTTCAACCTTAAAAATAAATTCGTATGGAACAGACGGACAACGGAGAAGTAATTATCCTAGTGAGATTTAAGTACACGGTTTCATTATTGCCAGGAATATTGGCAGTTTCTGTAAATTTGGACTAGATTAGCTGCTTCTGCTGCTGGGTGGTTAGAGTAGGATCGATCTTTAGTACATGAGCTTGGCTCCGTGACTGTAGACGTATATCTGCGGGCGTTTGCATCCAGGGTTCTCCATCTGCCTGCATGGGCACCGTGCCATTTACCTGCAACTGTAATATTAATTACATTAATGTGGAACTTGGAAATTCTGATGTACTATAAACATACCCTTATCTGTTTGGCTTGTCCAATGCGCACGGGTTTGCTTATATTGCACTGCAACTGGGCAATGTGAAAGGAAGATACAATTCCAAATACCTCCATCATGCCATCGGAAATGGAATTTATAATGCGGCTTTCTCCGTTGGAGTTGCTTAGCTCGCAAAGTTTGCAGCCAGCACCCCACGAATCAATGTTCAGAAAGACCAAGGCTTGCAATTCCGGCAACTCAACTAGTTGATTATCTAAGTGGAGTATCAATTTCTGTTCAATGCGTTCGCAGTCCGGCTGCATGACCTGTTGTGTTCCAAACGTAAAGTACAACAACTGCAAGGAATCCGAAATTAGAGATTAGAATGAATACTCTTAAAAATGGGCTTTAATCTTACCTTGTTAAATATTCGACTGCTGAGCAGATAGAATCGAGATTCTCGCGTCTTGTGAAAGTTGTAGGTAATATAGGCATCCACGCCTACGCTAAAATAGTTGTAGACGTGTATGGTCTTTGTAGGATGTCTTTGTATAGGCAGGCGATAGTGCAGCTTCTCAATTTGTAGATCATATCGATCGAGATTCACGGATCGCGCACGTCGAATGCTTCGCAGAATCTGCAGAGGATCAAGCGTAGACGGAGGTTCAGCGCCCCAACCGAGAACCCGCGACAAATCATTGCCTGTGCCCAGTGGCATTATTGCCACCGATGGTTGGGGTTTGATGTTCAGCGTGTAGATGGTGTTGAGCACCCAACCTATCGTGCCATCGCCACCAGCCACCAATATGCGACAAGGACGTGGACTTGTTTTGGCCGCCCATTGCAGGGCATCTTGTGGACCACGTGAACCAAGTTCCATAACCTGCATCGGATGAAGATAGCCACGCAGCAGGGAGAGGACAGTCGATCCCGTACTGCTTCCAGATTTTGTATTGGCAATTACAATCAATGGCTCCCAATTTTCAATATTTGGTGGCTTAATGCCCGCCAGGTGCAAACGTACGGATTCACGTGTCCTGGCAGCCACAATACAGTAAGGTGGATATATCATGTCACGAAACTCGCCAAAATCACACGTTGCTTTAGTGTCCACGTTCTTATAACAGTTGTCGTGATAGCAGCGCTGACACCAAGCACATCGCCAACCATATAGACCTGGTCCGGTGCTGCTGGAATCTTGCTGATGATCCGGTTCTGTTTCCTGGCCGCATTCTGCACATGTGTAGCTCATTGGCAAATTGCCACGCACCCACAAGTGACGCACTTCGTCCACGTTCCGTAACCATTTATCCTTGCAATGATAACTAGCGTCTGCCTGTCTCTGACACGCTAGTGCCGAATGTGTGCAAAGTCCGCAGCAGTCGCAGAAGAGGCCCGCGGAGGGTGTCAACAATATTTCACACACATTACAGAAACAGGCCTATACAGAAAAGAAAAGCAAAGGAGTGAGTAACAGGTGATGCCATCTCAGTGAGTCCTAATTTGACACTTGTCTATAACGATAAACGACACTTGTGTGACATTTGTTTTTCATTGTTCCATAAGAGCATACATAATACTTTGTGACGTTTCATGATTCAGTGATAACCCAGCATAAACATACCTGTTCGAGAATTTTTATTGATTTCCAGCTATGACGTGTTTTACCCGATATGCAAATTACAATATCTTCGGTCAGAATGCTACGACAAAGGAAGAAGAACACGCCCAGCGCAACAAGGAGCCTATGAGCGCCTCCACGCTTAGCTCGATACGGGCAACATCCATTTCTGTGCACAGGTGTTATCCTTAATTACGTTGATAGCCCGGGTGCATTACATTTTTCGTGTTATTGTTTGATATTAATAATAATAGACCGTCTGGGCAATTAGGGCCACCAGACGTTTACCAACACTAACGTGTCGTATTTTGAGTACTTTTCTGAAACGAGTCGCCCAAAAGTTTTCTTATCAGAAGTTGGGACTCAAAACCGATTAAGCTGAGATTTTTCATGGATTTTTCTTAGAATTATCTGTTGTTCTGAATTTTTAGACCTCGTTTAAAGGACTAATACCCCCAGGACTAGTAATACGAAACTTGTACTAAAAATACACAATTTATTTTATCTAATCTATAATTACATTGCATTGTTTCAATTTGATCTCATGTTTTAATAAAACAATTTATGTTTTATTTATTTGAAAAATTAGAATTAACAGAGGCTGTTAAGTATTAACAGCAACGTAACCGATAACAGTTAGTTAACAGATTGACCCTTCACTATCGATAGATTTACCATGTGATATCGATTGTTAGCTGGTCAGTGCTGTACAACACCGCCAGAGTCACCGCACGTGGAGGCACAAATTTTTTGAAAACAAATTTTTGCCAGCAAAACGTGTGTTAATCTAAGTGAAACATGGGACGCAAAGCGGAATACAGTGAAAAGGAAAAGAAGGGTCCCGGCCGCAAAGCACGAAAACAAGGGCCGCCCACATTTCCAAAGAAATCGTTTGGTAAGTTAGTGCTCTTAATATCAAAGCATATTTTTAAATGTTCATCTTTGCAGCCCCGCTCGAGGATGAGGACAAAAAGTTAACACATCGGCAGAAGCAACGTATGGTGAAGCGGGAGCAGAAGAAGGTTGTACAAAAGGCTAAGCTAAAGGAAAAGCGCGCACAACAGCCGCGTAAGCAAAAGAAATACAATAGCGACAGCGAACCTGAGGAGGAGTTGGAGAAGCAACAGGCGGAATCATCAGATGAAGAAGTGCCACAGCTTGTGCCAATCAAGAAACAAAAGTCAAATGGTTTTACCGACGAGAATAAGGATTGGCTAAAGCTAAAACCGAAAAAGCAACAGAAAAAGATTAAGCCAGATTCGGATGAGGAGCTAGAAGAAGAGGAGGAGTCGGAAAATGAATTAGAGGCAAGCTCAGATGGCGAAGAAGATGAGGGAGAGGAAGAGGAGATGGAAGTAGAAGATGAGGAAGAAGCCAGCGATGATGATGAAGATGATGCACAAGTTGGTAAATTGGATGATCTATTTGACGATGATGATGGTAGCTCTGAAAACGATAATGACGACGATGAAGATGATGACGATGACAATGACGATGATGACAGTGAAAGTGATGACGAGAACGATGAGAAGCTGCCCATTGAGCTCGCCAACAAGAAACTTAAAAAACGACTGGCCAAGAATGCCAAATTGGCCGATGAAGAGATGCAAATGACCGTGGATCAGTCGGAAATCTTTCAATTGCCAGAACCCGGCGAGGAAATTGCTGAGGAAATGTCACTACAAGATGTGCAGCAGCGTATTAAGGATATCACACAAGTGCTCACTGACTTTGGCAAGTATCGTCAGGAGGGTCGTTCACGTAGTGAATATGTGGATCAACTGCGTCGAGATCTGTGCTTGTACTATAGCTACAACGAGTTCCTGATGTCCAAATTGATGGACATATTCAAAATAAGCGATCTAATGGAATACCTGGAGGCATCAGAGGTAGGTTAACAGATGTATAAATATTGATTTCTTCTAAATTCTTTGAAATTTTACTTTCAGGTTGCTCGTCCTCTGACCATACGCACAAATTCGCTAAAGACACGCCGTCGTGATTTGGCTGGAGCCTTGATTAATCGTGGTGTCAATCTGGATCCATTGGGCAAGTGGACAAATGTGGGACTAGTCATCTTCAACTCTACGGTGCCACTGGGTGCCACACCCGAGTATCTGGCTGGACATTACATGATACAGGGTGCATCCTCTATGCTGCCAGTTGTTGCACTGGCTCCGCAGGAGAACGAAAGAATTTTGGACATGTGCTCTGCTCCTGGTGGAAAGGGCTCACATATTGCTGCCGTAATGAAGAACACGGGTGTGCTGTTTGCCAACGATGCGAATCGTGATCGTATCAAAGCTGTTGTGGCCAACTTTCATCGATTGGGAATTGTGAATGCTGTGGTCAGTTGCGAGGATGCCACCAAGTTCCGTAACATAATGACTGGCTTTGACCGCGTACTCCTCGATGCGCCCTGTACGGGCACTGGTGTCGTGTCCAAGGATCCTAGTGTCAAGACCACCAAATCAGAGATCGATGTACAGCGTTGCTATAATTTACAGCGAAAGCTTTTGCTAACTGCAATTGATTGTGTGGATGCCAAATCATCAACTGGTGGATACATTGTCTATTCCACCTGCTCTGTGCTGCCCGAAGAGAACGAGTGGGTTATTGATTATGCGCTGAAGAAACGAAATGTAAAACTGGTGCCTCTGGGCATTGATTTTGGTGAGCCCGGTTTTACCAAGTTCCGCCAGCATCGCTACCATCCCAGCTTGAATTTGAGCAAACGGTTTTATCCGCATACAAACAACATGGATGGCTTTTATGTGGCCAAACTGAAAAAGTTCTCCAACACCATACCCATAACCAAGGAGGAGCAGGAAGCCGATGAGAAGCAGCTGGATGAAGCAATTGCAGCTGATCAGACCGAGCCTAGCAAAACGGCAGGCAAAGAAGAGGAGGACAAGGAGGAGGTAGAAGCGTCAGGCGAACCACGTAAAGCACTGGGCAAACGAGCGGGAAAGCCTAATCTTACCGATGTGGAAAAGGATCTGAAAAAGAAGAAGCTCGAACAAAGCAAAACAAAATACGTGGCTAAGGTGTTCGAGAAGCCCATCAAGGTGCCCAAAAAACCCAAGGCAGACAAACCGAACCCCGATTCCCAAGAAGCAACAACAAATGGCAACAAGGCCGAAAAGCAAACCAAGAAAGAGGACGGAAAAATTGAAAAACAGCAGAAGAAAGCGCAACCAACTGAGAAGCAGTCGAAGAAAGCACAACAAACTGAATCCAAAAAGAACGGACGTAGTGCTAGCAAAAGTCCGCAGTCGCAACCAAAACCGAAATCGAAACCCGCAACAAAACTAACTGACAAACTGGCCAAGGCGAAGCGTGTGGATGTGGATGAAGTACCGTTGCTGGAGGGCAAACCCATTAAAAAACAAAATAATCTTAAAAACAAATCCAAACAAATTGGACAATTAAAAAAGTCCAAACCGCATGCGGATAAAAAGCAAAAGTTCAAAAAATGAACACAATCAACCCCCAATTAGTATATAGAATTTTACTAAAATAGATTGTTGGACATTTTTCGAAGCTGAAATTAATAAGCTAAGTTCATCTGTGCTCAAAAAATTGCAACCAATTATTTAGTTTATTTTATAATAACTGAGAGCTTGGTTTATAAATATAGTTGTATTGAACCAATAAAACAATGTTTTACCTTATTCTAAACTGTTCTATGGACTGTTTAAATATGCTTAATCGTTGAATATAACATCAAGTCGACTTGGTGGGTCTTTGAATCTTGTAGTTGAAATAATGAAACTTTTATGATAAATGATATATAGTACATATTTTTGCTCGCATGTGATTATAAATATTATTTTTTTATAATTGCTTGTCAAAATAATAGAGTACGAACTCGCTATAAAAAGCACAAAATAAAAGTTTGCTGTGGGAGAGATTGTAAAAAGAAATCTTTTAGAGCTCATTATGGAGATGATTTTCCAGATCATTTCTTAATACATTCCTTTAGAAAAATTTGATTTAGCTCATTATAGAAAGCTTATAAATATATAGAGTCGAAAATCGGTTTTCAGATTATTGTAACGGACAGTGTTTTATATAGAAGTTTGACTGTAAAGTATTATCATTAAGTGCGAGCTTAACCAGTTTTTAAAGCTCATTCGGGCGTAAAGATAAGACTCTGAGTTCGGATAGAATAAATGTCGTGTTTAATTTTTCAGTTGTGTAATTGGAGCTGAAATGTATGGATTCTTTTTGGTTACGCTGAGCGTAATGCTCTCTATGGGGCAATCTGAAATGGATGTTGATCAGGAAACGATGACTAACATTCGTTCAAATCTTGATCGTAGGGTGTTGCCCTGTACAAATTTCTGGGCCTACGCTTGTGGCAATTGGTCATCCTACTATGTGGATAACTTTGAATTGGCGGAGGAGCGCTATGCCAATGCAATGGCTGCATTGCTGGGCGGTGGGTCTCCTTCGAAACGGATAAAAGCGCCACGATTGATGCAACAAATGTCTGACTATTTCAAGGCTTGTATGGAAGTGGATGAAACCAGGAAGTTTGAACTGCCAGAAGAGCTGCGTTTCGCAAACTCTGATTGGACAGTGGCTTCAGCAAAACTCCGCAAGTACGGATTGAATGGAGTATTCTTTGATGAGACGGTGGATGTGGCCTACAACGATTCCTTGCGCTATGTTGTGCAGCTGAAAATGCCAGCGAATCAGAGCGGCTCCAGGACACAATTTGAAAGGGAACTGAAAGTTTTAAGCGATAAATATCGTACAGACGAATCGTTACTACAATCCTGGACACTATCTGAGTTGAAACAGCAAATCCCTCAAATCAACTGGCAAAACTACTTTAATGAACTGCTAGAGACCAGATTGAATGTTACCGATCTTCGCGTGGAGGTCAGCAATGTTGATTACTTACGTGCTGTGGGCGAGTTGCTGCAGCGGAGCAACAAGACCACAGTAGAAGAGTATCTATGTGCCCAGCTTGCTATTTTGGCGAGGGAAGCAATTCCTAGGAGGAATCCTGCAAGAAGAGCTGGTCCTTGCGTACATCATATGCGCGCCTTGTTGCCACTGGGCATGAACTACATCTACGATCATTTTATCTACAAGACCAGGTCACAGGATACGCTACAGCTTGGAGAGATCTTTAGTGCCTTGCGTGGAATGTTTGGCAAGTACTTGGATGCGAATCGCTTGCAATTGAGTTTGGAACAGTTGGAGTACGTGCGTGCCAAGCTAAGAGGAATGAAACTGAAGATTGGCAATTTGCCCGATCTTTCAACGGCGTCTGAGTTCTATGACGGACACTATGAGAGTGCTAACTTTTCTAGAACGGATTTCCAGGGTAACTTGTGGCAAGCACTGCGGCTGCGGTCGTATCTGCAACATGCTCCATTGTTGCAACGTGGTGCAGTCTTGGAATTAAATCAATACTATGTGAATGATGATATATTTACTGCGAGAAATGCGCCATATTTCGAGCCGGAGCGGAACACCCTAAATGTGCCGATGATCTTTATGCAGTTTCCCCTCTACGATTATCGTCAGCATATAATCTTTAGACATAGCCTAATGGGATTTATACTAGGACATGAGCTTAATCACGCTTTCGAGCAGGATGGCATACTCTTCGATGCGGCAGGAAATGAATCTCCAATCGGTTTAAGCATACGCAAGCTGACAACTTTTCAAACTGTCCTACAGTGCGTTCAGCGAACAAGAACGGCATCACTTAAGGAGCGACTAGCGGATGTGAATGGCCTGCAGTTGGCTTATGATTCATTTTTTGGCATGTCTCATGATTCGCAAAGGTTTGAGTATCGGCCATATGGCTTTGAGCGTGAATTTCTGGCGCCACAGCTGTTTCATTTGAACTTTGCCCAATTCTTTTGTGGCCGTTTGCCACCGGCTATCGGCCATGACATGGACGATGTGAGAGTCAATGAGGCTGAGAAGAATTTGCATCAATTTTCCATCGATTTCAAGTGCCGGCAACAATTGCAGTCGATCGACTGTGAAATGTGGCGCCCAGGCAGGCAATAAGAAGTAAAAGTGTGAATGCTCGACGTTAATATACCCTTTAAAATATGCCAAGCATCTATGCATACAAATTCATAGCGCAACGTAATGCTTTCTGAAAGGTACATAGTATTTTAAATAGTAGTAGCAATAATCCATACTATTTGATTTGTTGTATGTATTTGAATTTAAATACATACTACTAAATCCTTTTTCAAATGTAATTTTTCATGTTTATGTATACGAATGTTTCTCTTTATAAAACAAAGCGTGCTAAGAATGCATGCATTCTCGGAAAACGAACAGTGTCAAGAAAGCTTTTCAGAAGGTAGTAGTTAAAATAGTAGTAGCTAAATAGATTACTTTTATATTTGTTAACTTTTATTTAAATGCTACTTACATAAATGCAATTTCTCATCAAATTTAATGTATGAAATAATACTGCCGATGATACCTTTAAATTTCAGGGTATTTATACGTTTTCATAGCAATAAGTAATAGACAAAAAGTATTTAACGGCCCATTCACTTTGATTGTCAATTGCAGTTGACAGGTAAAGGCGCTTTCAACGACGTCTTCCTAAGTGCCCAATTGAATGCAAATGCAAATGCAAACAACAACAAGAATGCCGGTCTCACCTAAGCGAAAGCTTTAATTTCTGTTCTCTTGCTCTCTTTACTAGTATTCCACTCTCACGAACTCACCCGCATACATTCACATATATGTAATCAAGTGGCCATAGCTACAAGTTGCCGCGAGCGTCGTCCAACGTATCCTGTGTTGTTTGTGGGCGTCGTCGGTGTGTGGGACTTTGTTCTCTGTCTCTCTTCCTCGCGCTCTCTTTCACTCACCAAAGGCAACTCAACGCTGGGTAAAAGCTTTCCTCCCGGTCGTAGTTTAACGCTGTCATTTGCCGTTATTAGACGTGAATTTAGCACGGCTCCGTCGGGTTTTGATTCATTATCTCTCGTCGTTCTTGTCGCAGCCTCCACAATCTTGGAAAGTTTATAGATTCAAAAACATAATCAGAATAACAACCAGAAAATCATAAAAACAAATTGAGACATTGGTGTTGTCTATTTGAATATTTTCATTTAGAAAATTCCGTGAGGTACATATTTTTTTAAATATATTTTATAATTCTGCTTTTACTATCTATGTATAATAAAGAATTAAATATACTTAGCTTGCGTGTGATCAAAAGTTAAATGTGTTCAGTTGTGTGTGTGCGTGTCTGTGTGAGTTAAGTAATAAAAATGATAAAGGCGATAAACATTCAAAAGCTGCAAACGCTGACATTCGACTACGGCCAGGGCCATGTGTATAAGTCGGTTTGGTAGGTCGGTCGGTCGGATGGGTGAGACGATAATTTAAACATTTGTTGCACCCACGACACGCTTCTGACTTCTGACTCTTCAAGTGGAACTATGTATGTATGTGACTGGTTTCACACTTAAATTATTGTATAAAAAAAAAATGACAGAAAACATATAAATAAATTGCCCCAATGATGGATATAGTCTGCATAACACATTCCGCAAATAAGCAGACCGATAAAAATGATCTTTTCTTCGAGAGTCCATGTGAGATCCGAGGCTAGGCAGGGGGCTGATCACTTAGCAGCTCGCTCCATTGGCACACAATGAGAATTTTAAATTAAAGAATAAGCATTTGATTGAGACTAAATGGGTGTGAACTGTGATTTGGCAAAATGAAAACACAACAAAATGTGTAAACAAATTCAAGATCTTTACATTGGCATGCTGATCATGTTATTTTTATTCTCATTTACTTCATCCTGTTCAATCCTGTACTCGTTTATAAGCATTGAGCATCTTAATAAAAACCATACTCAACCAAGTAAATTATATACATATGCATATAGATTTATCTACACATCTATTGTATTGGACCGCCTACCCGTTTTGTTGCAGTTTTCTTGTTTTCTTGTTTTCTTGTTTGTTGCTTTTGTTGTTGGCCAAAGATAAACATTGTTATATTATGCATTGCGTTCGTTCGCCTCTAGAGTTGAAAATAAACATTAAATAAAAAATAGACAAGAGTCCAAATACTAGCACATTCACAAACAACAAAATAACAATAATAGAATAAAGAATAAACAATTTTTAAATAATTAAAAAGGTGAGGACAGTTCAAATCGACTGTAACTTACCCTACGGAATACATACATACATTGTGGATATGCTCGTAAATTTGCAATTAAACACTTTCTGTACGTCCTCAAGAGTTTTAACCACATAACAATACTTCTGAGTCAATTAGAGTAATGTTATATCTATGAAAAAGTTACAGTTACAGTTTCTCTAAAATGTTAAAAAGATATTGATTACACAAGTACCTCAAGTCTATTGTTTTATTTTGCAAAACATTTATTTTATAGATACCATCTACGTTAATTACAGGAAAGCACCTGAGAGTTCTCTCTCGAGTCTTAATCCTAAATATCAATCTGGATTTGTTCAACTTAAGATTCATATAAAAATGAGATTTATCAGATTTCGTATTTCTATTGCTTGTGTGTTCCTTGACTCATGCCCTAGCTGACTACACTTTGCTTTGAAGTGAAGTGCAATCAGCACAAACACTTTGCAGGAAGAAAAGCCGTAGTTGAAGTGCAGTTGCTACGTTTATGCCCCGAACCTTAGTTAACTAATTGATACTCCATTAGCTGCGTCACTGTTAATAGCTCGGATAAGAGTCGTTGCTTGGTTACGAAGGGTTCCAGGCAACCCACACAGGCCCGAACAAATCACACAAGTATTATGACTCGAAACAAAACAAACTTTGCTCAAGAAATTTCAGTTTGTTTATGGATTCCTTCCTTGCTTTATTTTTTTCGGGTTTGACTTTGACTTTGTTATTGAAATGCGGGTGTGTGTGTGTGTGTGTGTATGTGCAGCCAGGAGGCAATAAAATGTCTGCCGCTTCTTAAATATATTCTTCTGAAATTTGTATAATAATTGCAAATGAAATTTTTTTTTGCTTTGCCCGCACATTTTTTTCTTTTAGCTTCATATAAAACAACTTTACACGCAGTGATGCTTCAAGCAGAGTCCTTTCAGGTCGGTAGGTCGTCAGGCTCTGGAAGTTCAAAGCATATTTTAAAGATTTGTTTTGCTGTCGTATATGAAATTAATTTGTTTCACAAACTTACGACAGCTCCGTATGCTGTTGTTGATGATATTGCACATACGACGTGTGGGCCAATCACAAAACAAAAAGCAGGAGCAACAGTTGTTGGAGTCACAGCATACTTGTATATTTTGCTCATTTAATTTGTAAACTTGTGGCCACACAGCATGTGTTTGTGTGTTTGTTTGGTTTGGCTTTACATTCTTGATTGCTGTTTCGACCTCAGCGAGCCAATCGGCAATGGGCAATTGGCAATTGGAAATGGACAATGGACAATGGCGTTGTGGCAGGAAGAGAGACAGGCAGGCAGACAGTCGCCTGTCCAGCGAGCAAACAAGCTATTTATTTGCTTTCCGGCATCCATAAATATCGATCATCATAGCGCCTGACTGCATCTGCTTCGGCTTTTGATTTGCTCCCTTTCCACTCGAACAATTCATTCATAAAATTGTGTGACTTTTAACGTGGTTTTTATCACGCCTGTTGACATACTCGGACATATGGCAGCTCATTGGTCGCTAATGGCCACAAAAAAAAAACATATAATTGATAGGGTCTTATTTGATAGCAACGAGTTGGCGACTTTCTTTATCGTAATCTCCCCACATTATACAGCTGTCCCAATATAACTTCTAGTTATTATACAAAATGTGTATTGGTTTTTATTACATATATATTCTGTTGATTTTCAATTTGTTTTGATACTTAATAATTCATTTATAGATCGAGAGCAGCCAGCAGCCAGAAGCAGTCTGGCAAATATAAATATAACGTATACGCAGCCAGTTGCAGCCAGCAGAAGAATATACATTTGCAGTATTTACATTGAAAGCCAGCACCAGCTGATTCTGTCTGTTTATTTGCCATTAGCTTTAGTCGTTAATTGTGCGCATTAGCACGCAAATTAGCTGCTTCTTTAATGGAATTGGAAGCACACACAGAGGGCTAAGCAACTCAAGCCAAAATACGAGTATAAAAGTCATAATCTAACGCACCCGGTGCAAATATTGCGTTTGTTTGCCACCATCATAAATAAATCGCAGATAGCCAAATATTTAAGCAAGGCATGCGCCACTTGGTGGCACTTGTCCGACTGGACTTGGACGTCTACTTGTTGCCCCTATTGCCTGCTATATGCCTCTCGCTTTCACTTCATCCCTTTCTCTTCTCTCTTTTTATCTCTCTCTCATTCTTTGTGTGGACTATTGGATAGCCGGATGTGCATGACCCCTAAGACATTAACTTAAATAATTTATGGTTATTTTTGGCCTATGCCTATCAAGTTGGCCAAGATCAAAGTCAGTTGGCAACTGCCTCGCCTTTCCCACCAACCCCATCAATTGCTAGCATTACGAGTATATTTGCCATTTGCTTATTCTCCGTGATGCACATTTTATTTGCATTTCATTCTTTCATCATTATATATTCATTCTTAATTCAGTATAATTATTTAAATGCATTTATTTGATTTACATCAAATAAAGATCATGACTTGATTATCGCAGACTTTAACATCTTTAACATCGAGTAACATCATCATGAACGGATTTTTGGTTGTGTGTGTGTGTTTTTGTGTGTTGTTGTTGCTGTTGTGGCATCATTACCTTGTTAACAAGCATGTTGTTGGAAGAGCACAAGCAACAGCTTTGATATTCGACATGCGCCCTTTTGACATGTACTCCGCCCAGGACATCAGCATAAACATAATACAGACAGTCAAGTACATACGAATGTATATATACAAATACCTTCAGTTTGACAATGACAAACACAAGCGGTACATGTGTGTGTGGGTGTGTATTTCGCTGGTATTTATTCATTAATAAATAACTCGACACTCTTTGTTTTAATCACCGTATACAGAGAACCTCGCACAAAAGTGAAACTCTTATTTGTTCTACCCTCGTTGTTGTTTTGGCAACTGCTTCAGTCAGCATCAGCATCAGATGCTGTTGTCCTCACGTTTGAGTCAATGTCGTAGCCAACTGTAAATAAGAATAAGTACATCCTCACACATATAAATTGAGTACTCACACACACAGACATATAAAGACAACACACACATCCAAATGTGCATATATAATTACCAACCTGAAGCATCATTTTATCTCAATCAAGTGAATGTTGGCAATAGTTTCGGCCATTCGCTCTGTTGTACGTCAAGTCACTTGCATATAGATAAATGTATATATGTATAAAGATAATGATCGGCTGTATGAAATTAAAAACTGAAAATGTTGACGGTGACGAATCATTTCCAGCGATAACTTGATAGTTATATCAGAAAGTTAAACATTATAAATAAATGAGCAAATATAACTGCGTATACGTTATGTTAAGCAATTAAAACTGAAAGTGATGAATAGTGTTCAGTAGACGGTTATCTAACAATAATTAAGATATGTATTAAGAAGTAACTGCTGAAATACACTGCGTATGATTTCTAACACAAAGTCGTACATTGCGTATACCTATAAAGTTTTCCTGAAGTGTAGCTTGCTTTTAGCTGTATATTGAATTTACAGCTAGTCAAGTAATGTTTATAAACAAAAAAAGGATTTTTATTATTGTTTACCCAATGGATCTCAACATCTTATCATATTTTGAAAACTATATTACGACTTTAATAAAATAGGAGGAAATATATATTTTTTTTCTAAAATATGAAAATTTATTAGTTTGTCAAAAACTGTGCATATTTTAAAGTTGCAGAAAGCATACAGTGCGTATGTGTAATATAATGGGTAATAAAAGATAGCCACAGCTTTATCTAGTTACTCGTATATAGTTTAATGAAAAGTTAAAGTGGAAGTACGATTAGCTTAAGCATTTGATTGTAAACAGTGCGAATGCGTAATCTCAATGCTTGCTAATCTATGAGTATCAATTAGCTGTGAAATAGAAAGTAAATTAGTTGATTTGATATTTTCTTAGAACTCACACAAACCAATCTTAGACATAAATTAAGCAATGCAGAAATAAATATTAATTTTATTAACTTGTGAAAAAACAGTTGCTGTGAGCTTGTTTCTTTTTATTAATAGTAAAATACAAACAAATGAAGCAAAAATTCACATTTCCGCGTTGTCTTTCAACACCAATTAATTATACAATTTCAATTGTTATACAATCCCATGTAAATAGCATTATTTGATTTGATGTAAATCATGTAATTTATTGATAGATTAGATGCATAGTGCAGAGGAAACAACCAGTTTTTACTAATAATTGGTTCAATGTGCAAGACCAATCGTCATTCATACGTAATACTGGTAGGGAGTTCTATGGTTTATAATGGGCAATTACAGATATTCGCAATGTAATTGGAGTGCATAAGGCTTTATTGCCAGATTCACGACAGCCAGGTAACACAGTAACCCCGCCCAAAGTGTAGAGGCCATAAAGATTGTTGTTTATTATTTATCTGCATATTATCTACATCTAGACATAGATGGGGAGAGAAGAAGAGTGAGATTGGGAGGGAAAGCCACGTGATTTAAGCATGTATTATTTGTAGAGATTTTTTTATAAGTTCTATATACGAGTATCTGGCACAATTCAGCGGCATATCTAAATATATATAGCGTATATAGCCAAGTACCAACTGCCAACTGGGGGCCTCGTGACCTTGCAAGATATTCGGGTGCGGGATTGTGAGTTTTCTGGGACTTGGACAGTGCGTGAACAAGTTCATAGCTCGCATATAACAACAGATAACACAACTCAAAAAAGAGATCTCAACGAAGCGTATCTTTCACATGTTCAGCTCGTCAACATATTTGCGCAATTTGTGTCTGAGGTGATCCGTTTAATTGCGCACCGCATCACAATCGCAGAGGGGAATGCGAAAGTGTGTCTCGGGTTCAGCGCCAGCCATACCCTGTCCACACTCAGATGACGTCCCGTTGACATGTGTTCCGTCGAAGATTCCCAGAGACACTGTGACAGAAAGCTTGTCATAAAAGGTGCGTCGTATACTTGGAACTATCAAATGTGCAGCACAGCAACAGTGCAACAGTGTGGCACTCAACATTTTATGATAAGAGGCTGAAAGAGAACAATTAACACAACATAGAGGCAAGAAACTAATTACCCAGAAGTTACCCACATCCATAGCTGCAACACTTCTCAAGCTATTGTAATGGAGGACGACGATTTGCGGTCGTTGGTGGAAAGTCTAGGTGACGCCTCGTCGGAGAACATTGAAAATGCTATTGCAAACTTCTCGTTGGACATATTGCAGCGGGCTAGTGCACTAATTGGCTCCCAACAGCCTCACAGCGGTATTCTACCCATCAATCGCACCATGGAAGAACAATGCAAGCAACAAGCCGACCTGGATGAGATACTCTACCCAACACACACAGTCTCAGATAAGACATCATCAGCTGGCAAGGCGGTAAGTCGTTTAAGCTGCTTACAATATTCATAGTTTAGCATGAAAACCTTGAGAGGATTCTTAAGTTAAGTAAGTTAAGTTAACTAGTCATGGCTTCCTATCTAACTCTGCTTATCTATTACTCAACTGAAGTGATAGTCAAATTCGAATCAAATTTGAGTCATTCAACTGCAAAAGTTGCATTCAATAAGTTAACAAACAATTGTTAATATCAATGCCTAATTATTTATGACTATCAATGGCAAGTGAATAGAAATAGAGGGAAAATCCCCGTCCTCGCATGTGTTTGCTTTTTACAGAAATCAGTGTATGTGCAGCTATGAAAATTATAAATTAAATTGATAATACTAATAAACATTCTATACACTTCATTTGACTAGACATGAGATATGTGTATTATATAATGTAAGGCATTAAGATTGAAATTAAATAGAAAATATTAAAATAGATAACAATCGAATCATAATTTTAAATAATTATATAAAATAATTATTTAAAAATAATAATTGTTTATATATGCACATTTTTAATAGCATATTGTTAATAATTTGAAGAGATTTGCATAGGTTTATAGAAAATTTATACGCCTTAACCATTATATTTTAGTTATAAAGGATACTTAAGTTTTTCTCGTTAGTTAGCAAAAGTTTTAAAAAAAGTGTTTAGATTAAGCTTAGATAAAATAAATAAATTTAATAAGAACTCATAATTTTCAATATAATTTCCGTCTTCTCTTGGCCATAATTATATAGATAAATTTGAATTTTTCTTAAGACTCAGAAGTGTATACAAAAAAATATTTAATTTTGATTTTTAAACGATTGGCATATTTATACTTAGATATATATATTTTTTTGTGTTTATAAATATTTTTTCTATATTTACAAATATTGCCTCTATATAATATATATTATTTGATATTTATAATTATTACTTATATGATCATCAGAGCTTACACTGTCCTACCTCATTTGATTCGGTTCTCTGCTGGCCACGTACCAATGCTGGCAGTTGGGCCATTTTGCGTTGTTTCGAGGAGTTCAAGGGCGTTAAGTATGACCAAACAGGTGTGTATTGGATTGAAGGAGTACACAAATCTGTACCACTATAGACCTTGATTGTTAACAGAGAATGCGACGCGATTTTGTCATGTTAATGGCACTTGGAATCATTACTCCAACTATACTAGTTGTCATCAACAATCGGGATCGGTGCCAGTTATACCAGACTTCTCACCCAACGTCGATTTGCCGGCAATTATCTATGCTTGCGGTTATTTCATAAGT
Organism: Drosophila putrida; assembly: GCA_037043535.1. NCBI lineage: Eukaryota > Metazoa > Arthropoda > Insecta > Diptera > Drosophilidae > Drosophila > Drosophila putrida. Next base: position 4,347,837 of record JBAMBI010000160.1, on the reverse strand, counting down.
TTTGCTACTTTAGTAGTGGCTCTCATCATATTTCTAAGCTTCAAGTGAGTGACAATTGGTAATAGTAAACGATGTGGATTTATTTTGGACTTTACAGAGATTTGCGCTGCCTGCGAAACACAATTCATGCGAATCTATTCCTAACCTACATCACCTCTGCACTACTGTGGATTCTTACACTCTTTCTGCAGGTGGTAAGTATATAATAATAAACATATACGGACGTGGTGATAATATTATAATCCCTTTTCATCTTATCTGTTTAGATAACAACTGAATCTAGTCAGGCTGGCTGCATAACGCTGGTCATTATGTTTCAATACTTTTACCTGACCAACTTCTTCTGGATGTTCGTTGAGGGTAAGCAAATATATGTGAATCGAATAATGATATGTGAATGAATAATAAAATAAATAATTTATAAATGAGCCACTTAAGATCATAAACAATCTTCTATCCTACTTATCTTTCTGCACAATCAGAAGTACAGAAGTGCTAATTTGATTACAAAATAAATATAGATTTTGGAATTTAATTATTTGCAGGTCTCTATCTCTATACGTTGGTGGTGCAAACATTCTCTAGTGAGAATATAAGCTTTGTTATCTATGCGTTGATTGGTTGGGGCTGTCCGGCTGTCTGTATATTGGCCTGGTCCATAGCCAAGGCATTTGACCCTCCTCCGGAGAATGAGCGTTCCAATGGCGTAAGTGCGTCATCGGTTTGGCCTTTTTGGCAATTGTTGATAACTTATTTATGAATGTAGCGGGAACTTGATTGCGGTTGGATGAATGAATCTCCCATTGATTGGATATTCAAGGGGCCTGCCTCATTTGCTATTCTAATTAATTTAGTTTTCTTGATACGCATCATGTGGGTGAGTCAAACTGAGAGATAGTATTTGATTATTGCTCTCTTTACATTGTAAATAACTTCTCTTGCAGGTACTCATTACTAAGTTGCGTTCGGCGCATACACTGGAGACGCGGCAGTATTATAAGGCTTCCAAGGCTCTGCTAGTGTTAATACCACTCTTTGGCATAACGTATCTTTTGGTTTTAACTGGACCCGAACAGGGCATCAGTCGAAGTTTCTTTGAGGCCATTCGGGCCTTCCTGCTCAGCACACAGGTAAGCTAAAGGTATTCTTTCTTTTTATAAAATTGACTTAGATTCTTGTCATATATAAGGGCTTCTTTGTGGCATTATTCTATTGCTTTTTGAACTCGGAAGTGCGACAAACGCTGCGACATCGCTTCATCAGATGGCGAGAGAGTCGAAATATACATCGCAGCAGCTCACTGAAAAATCGCAGGTACGTCCCCGTCTGGAGTATCATATTAATTATTGGGCTTACTTAACCTACTAACATATTTGGGCTTGTAGTTGTTATTATTGTTTTCACCTGGCTTAAGCACTGCATTTTTATTTATTGTTGTAATTGTTGCTGCGGCTCGCTGTTGTCATTCAACCAAATTAATTTCCATTTCAGACATCGAGCATCAAAAGACTACTCGCATCGATCGCGTACTGAAAGTCTACGGTGCGTATACGCAATGCTACACTTCTTCTAGTTGAAGTTCCTGACCCTTTAACACACCCCTTCACACCTCGTTCGAACTAATTAAGCGACGTACTACTTACTGCATGATCTGGTTACTTATAACTTTTCTTGATTTGATTTATTTATTTACCATTTATTTTTTTTACATTTCTTATCCCAATTGTAGACTGACTTCGACAAGTCCCGTGCCCGCTGGACACTATGAATGACTATTTTAGATTTAAAAACACCGAGATTTGCTTTTTTATACTATATGTCAAACATACCGTTTTGTATATAAGTATTGCATACATGATTAAAGTATTATTTTCTTAAAAGTAATGGAATATTTCGTCCCTATGTTGTCAATGCTTTAAATTCCATCTCGATCTTTTGCAGCACCGAAGAATGTGTCATCTGCTTGCGTCCATCGCCGCATACTCGTTTGGGATCATTGAAACGCTATCACAGCATTGATCTAACCGACTTTGTTTGAATAAACGCTTCATATATAATGAAATAAATACAGATTAAATAGTCAATTTAAAGGCCAAATGAAATCGGTTCACTGCATAGACTCGACTTTAAAATTTATTTTTGTTGAAAGTGACTTGAAGTTACAGGAAAAATGTTTAAAACTAACGTATTTGTATTATACTCGTATTTTTTAATTGTAAAATCTCTCACTTAAGTTAAGTACACAACGAAAATGTAAACATAATTCATAATTTATTTGGATAAATTAACATTAGGATTGTGCAGAGCGCAACTAAACTGAGAAGATCAAAGAATCATAACTGTTCAATCAGTTGCACTGTGCACACTATGACTATAAATATTATTAAAAATTAGCTATAGATTTGCTAGGTTTTCCATTTGTTTGTCGATTATGTGCCAATGCGTGCAAAAATGTTTATTACAATTAAGTTTTTATGTATATTATTTACCCTAGGTATTATATCATTTGTCATTTATAATTTTTTGTTTTCTTTTCTTTTTGCTTGCTATCAATTTATTTTCTCATAAGGTCACATTGTTTGTATCACTGATAAATGTAATTCAATTAAAATAAAAACTAAACAGAACAGAATGAAATGAGAAGAAAAAAACATAAAAAAAAATTTACTCTCACACAAATATGCATATGAATGTTTAATAAACAATATCATATATGTACTTTGCGAATAAAGCTTTCAAATTATCAAAATTGTCATCAGATACAATAGATTATTTAATAATATGCCTTACAAATAATATACCTGTCATGTGCATGAGTATGAAATCTGCAAATACATTATTTATCTATTAACTAATGCTATCACTGTCAACGCCAACATCGTCGACATTGGCATCGTCACTGTCACTGAATTCTCCCTAAAAGTTACTTTATGTTTTCGGCAATTATGTTTGTTGTCGGAGTTGGTATTAGTGTGCGTGAGTGTGTGTGTGTGTGTTGAGAGAATTATTTTCAATAACTATAATTTTGTATGTAGTATATGTAAAAAAAAAACAAACAAAATTAAATTCAAATTCACAAATTCACACGGGGCTGGTCGGCCGGAAACCATTTGGTCTGCAAAAAATGTCTCGAGTTTCGCATTGGTTTAGTGGACGCTTAACGCTTAATATGTATTGCTAATACATAATAATAATTAAAAAAAATAACAATTACACTATGAACTAATTAACGCACAGAGTGGGGGCGGGGTCTGGCTGAGATTGGATGGAACTTAGCTCCTCCATCGTCAACATCGCTTAAAAATAATATCAAATGCACTCTCCGGGATTCTGTGCACAGTACTTGGGAAATAGAGCTTCGGCCTTAACTCCCAGCTCGACCAGACGATTGCGAAACAATGAGATTCGTCTAAATACTTCCGGCGGCACTATATCAAAATCGTGTTCATCATTCGGATCCGACCACAAGCGTTCGGCTAATGCCGCTACTCGTGGCCATAATCTATTGTCCAATTGGTTCTCATCCACCTGCTCCGTCCACATGCACGCCTCCCCGCCCAGCACCTGTAACAGTAAAGATTTCTTAATAAGTTTTCTGTATATGATGATCAATTTAATTTACCTGTCTGCGTCGCTTCTTGTCCAGACGCATGCGTTCCCAGGGACGATGCTTATAGACATTTTGCCAGGTGCGATAAGGTGAACAAGCCGCTTCGCCTGTTGCCCGCCAGCTGCCAAAGCCGCAGTCTAAATACCAAGCATCCACATGTGAGAAAATAACATTGTAGCCATTGTCCAAGAGATCATAGTTCTCCTGCCACGTGCTGCCACCCCAAACCTGCACCACGAATTGACTATTCGGAAGACACTTGGTGTTCGTCAGCGCACTGGACCAGACAACGACATGCTTGGGCCCGACATTGCCATTGGCCAGCTTTAGTCTTTGGAAGAGAACGAGAATTAGAATAAGATCGATGCTAACAAAAATTGATTTGTGTTCTCACCTAGCATTGGACTGTAGCATAAAGTCGCACCACAAACCGCGCAAATCCGTATCATTAAAGTACTGCGCCCAGCAGTCCAGATTCACTTCATCGCCGCCCAAGTGGAAAATGTCTGTGGGCCCCGTTAGCTGGAGAAATTCCTCGTAAAGGCGCTGCAGTATGAGGTAGGTATGGTTATTTTTCGGATTCAGCTGACCGCATGGCGGTTCGCCACAGTAAAAACTCCATGGCTGCTGATTGATGCACAGCGACAATTCGCCAAGGCCACGTTTGGGTCCCCAATCCCAGCCATTGCCCGCATGAGCCGGAGCATCAAGCTCCAAGAGCACTTGTACGCCATAAATTTTTGCAAATTCGACAATCTCTCTCACATCCTGTTCACTGTACGTCTCGCTCTCCGAATAGGCACCGTGTTCAGCCAGCTCTGGATAATGTCGGGATATATACGGAAAACTTTGCGCATCGGTTATATGCCAATGGAAACGATTCAATTTGGCCAATCCCATCGCTGCAATAGTCCGTTTGATGGCCTCCACCGAAAAGAAATGCCGAGAGGTATCCAACATGAGACCACGATAGCGAAACTTAGGCACATCGTTAATCAATGAGCTGGCATAAGTGTGCAACAGTCGATCCTCATCATCGTACCATATGAGCTGCTGCAGCGTTGACAAACCATGACGGGCGCCAAAGAATGAGTTTGCTGTGATGTGCACCACCAGACGTCGATGCTCAACTACAAAGGGGAAAGGACTTTAAATTACTGGAGACCCTAAGAAAGTATTATTTACTTACAAGTTGTGCTTAAATGATAGCTCTCATTGTTATCCAGATTGAAGTTAAGCTCACCGGATTCGTGAACCGACAGCTTCACCTGAAGACTGTCCAAGTCTCCTGTACGATGTAAACCAAATGTGGAGCTAAACAGAGAAGCTGCTGGTGGCGATTCAGCGGCTTCACCATCGCCGTTGCGGTGTCTCAGCCTGGACGTGGGTTCGCTAACAGAATCTGACGCCGCCGCAGTTTCAGCAGTGTGTGTGGCAAAATCCAATCTCTGTATTTGCCTTAAGTCCTTTACAAACCAATCAAAGGCCACTTTAAGTTGCTTGGACACCTCGCGATGTGGCGTATCCAAACGAAGTTGAACATCTTCTACTGAGAAGCGCAACGTGTGGGCACTAATCAACGATTTAGTTGTGGGATGTGGCCAAATGTTGATGTCCCCACATGTCATGGAACAACTTATGAAGGACACACGCTTCGCGTTACCTACATTCCTTCGGTAACTGGACCTCACACATCTATCGTTCTCGCATTTATATGTCCACGACGTTTCCACAGGTCTAAAACAAGGGTTTAAGTAAGCCAATGATTAACTATTCGAATGTCATACTTTACTTACATGGTATAGTGATTTCGATCCTTGTGATTGTGTGGTCGCAGCTGTGCTTCGCTATATGCCTGTGTCTTGATTACGCCCTGGTTCCAATAGAGCACTGTCAGTATAAATATAGCTCCTGAGAGCAGAACCAACAAGGCACGACGCAGCGAGACAGCCAGCGACATCTTATAGAGGTATCGTAGGCTGGAAATAGAAAAAACAATTTGTAATTCGAAACCAGAGACTTTTCTTATCACTTAACACTTATCAGTTGACATCATCAACCTGCACGCTTATTGTTAGACAGAAATTAAACAGTTAACCAAACAATAACGTCAACAAGAACAAACAACAAGACAGGGCTGAACAAAGGGCTGGCGATGCGGGTGACCCGCAAAAGAAACACACAAAAAACAACAACAACAACAAGGAGAACGAGAGCACACGCATCGAACTTTAATCAATGTCCGCGATGTGGAAGACTTGAGCTTTAGGCTTAACAAGCGATAAAAATCTTAAGAAAACCCATTTCCCCCATTTCAAGAAATAACAGAGGAACTTTGGACTAGCCTTTTTTGGGTTGGCATTTATGACACATAAAGCGCATAGGAAAATTGTTTGTCTTTCATATATAAATCCTGACACGCAATCATTTGGAAATTGAAGCTAGCTTCGGGTTTCCCTTTGTTTGCCCGCCTTGACAGCGCATAATGTCGAAATAAAGCATATAAAGCGTCTCTTTACTACCAATATACATATTGCACGAATCCCACGTATGACCCATTTAACAAGTTACAGTACTTGGTTATAGTTACCCAAGATGCGCTTGACCAAATTGGCGGATATTGTAATGCAGTTTATATTGCATGTCGGCTAAACAATATTGCAATTGAATTCAATGTAACAAACGATACGTGCATCGGGAGTGCCACAAAACAGATATTTTAATACTAATTCTCTGTTGAAAGCTATTTGCTGAAAAATGATTTTTAGATTGCTTTGATAGGAATACAAATTAATAGATTTAAGCTTATTGCGGAAATGCTTTAAGTGGAAATAAATAGAGGAATTACAGACGTTTTCGAAATAATAAAAACAGCATAAGTTAAAAATTGGTTCATTAAAAGAAATTGTTATTATTGTATTTTAATAATTTTAATTTTCAAAGTACGCATATTTGGAATGTTTTTTGGGCATTCATGTCTTATAACTATCTATTGATTTATACAAAAGAAAATTTTAGACTTCATTTATTCACTCTTTGAATTAAAGGTATAACAAGTTGGTAAAAAAAATGCCAGTCAGAAACTAGTGCTGCACCAAAAGTCTATATTTATTCAGGGATGACCATTGTAAGTGATAAGCTTTAAAATAAGTACAATCATAATGCCCAAATTATTTTCATGAAATGCTGTTTATAATGAAATACTATGATGAGTTTCATCATCACAAAATGAGTTTCATCATCAGAAGCATCAACAAGTTTTTGGTAGGTAATAGTTAATAGAAGATTTTTGTGAAGAACCTTGAATCCGAACCGAATCTCCTCTGTTTATTATCTGATCGAGATGCAATTTGTAGAAAAAGTCCTGACTCGCTCCTTACATCAAGTACTTTCGAAGTTTAAACTCTTTTTTTCAGCCATGCTATATAAATCTCGAATAAAAATAATATAAAAAACCAACTGTCGATGTTCTTGATCAAATTTACAATTTATTCAATGAAGTGCATTGTAAACGAATTTATTAATTGTATAAAATATACCAGTGAATTTAGTTATTATTCCCTTGCAGAGGGTATTATAATTTTGTTACGAAGAAATGCATTGAACGAGGCCCTACAGAAGTATATTCGAGTACGAGAATAACGATCGGTTCGAAATCAACGTGTAACAAATTTTTTAATAAATCTTATGCAGGGCTCTGGAAGGGTTAGCTTGCGCTATATTTATTAAATATTGTTAATTTTAAATAATTTTAAAAAATCCAATTTAATTAATATTTGAGAAAGGAAAGTAAAGGTCGCTAGACTAACAAAAATACCATTTTAAATGATTAATACATTTCTGTTATTTTGCATTTCCCTTTTAAAAAAAAAATGTATTTATAGTTTACTATTTTTAGTATACGTTAAACAACCAAATAAATAATTTTCAAGAGATTTGTAAAACATCTGTGTATATGTATACTATAAGTTGACCAATGCCAAGTTTACAAAGCTATTATATGGTTAGCTAAACCACAAACTAAAAAAAAAGAAGCTAGCAAGTTTGTCAGCGTAAAGTCAATGTTTGTTTATTGATTTCTTGCCTAAATTAAGTTAAAATTTATGGGTATATTGGACTTTAAAGTGTGTCAATTACCACAGAGAAACCCACCCACAAATGAGCACATTCAGGGACAGGTCTGCAAACTGGTGACTAATGCACAATACATAAGTGTAGGAATAACTGTAGGTGTAGTTATAGGTGGTTACTGTATCCGTAAAGCCTGAAGTACATAGACACACCCTGTGGTGTTGGGAGCATTGCGTGTTACAGTTTGAAAATATGAAAAATACGTGGCAGATGCCGTACGTAACACGTGCCACAAAGTCGACAATTTGTTGCGCCCTGTCAATACCAATTGGTCAAAAACAACAAGACGTGTTATTACAAAAAGGGGGGCAAGTGCACCTTTTCAACTGTCACTGTACTGTTGATGGACTCTGTATGTGCATAATAAATCAAGAGCGTATGCATAATTAATGCTAAAAACAAAACAAACAAAAAAAAAAAAACGTAGAGTATTGGCAACTCTGTCGGTCATTAGTTTACTTTACTTTACTCGTACCAAAACTAATTGAGACTCAGACTCTAGAAAATCATAGCATACTTTCTAGGGCTTAACTCTTACCCGCAGCGCGTGCGCAGAGATGCGCTCAGTGGACAAAAGCGCCAAAAACTATCCATCATCGAAGGGTACGAGCCTCATCTGTCTAAGTAATGACACAAGGAGTTCCCCCTTCAACAGTTGAAAGCCAGCTGTCACTGCTCCCGCCACAGTCTTGTCTTCAACTACAGCTATAGTCGTTGTTGTTTTTTTTTTTTGCTTTAGAGCCGCACAAATTTTAAATTAACCCACACTCCAATACACACTTACACACATCTGGCGAATGGAGAGAACTCAAAAATAATAAACTAAAATTGTGACAAGTTTGTGGACGTGGTGAACACGTTCAGCGGGAGCGCGCGACTCTCGAGGTGTAAGTAACTACTACTATCAGACCAACTACTGAGCCAAGCGAGTTGTACGGATTTTCTTTCTTTCGGTTTCTATTTTTTTGTTATTGTTTTTTTTGTAAGATTTCCCTAGTTGGCAAGTCGACTGGTTGGCTGGCTGAGTTGACATAGAGCACACAAATGCTGGTCCCAAAAATGGCGTGCAGGCATTTACATATGTTCTTGAAACAGCTGCCATTGTTGCTGAGCTGCTGGACGCGTTTACAGTGCGTGTCCAAAATATTGAGCACGCCACTCACACTATAACTTTAGCTATTCATCATGCATATGAATTAGTTCTTCAACAATTATACACATTTGCATTCAATTAAAATAATTGACTGTGAAAATTATTACGAGTTGAGTATTTTAGTTTACAGTTCATTTGTGAGCGATATCAGTATCGATTAAGAGCAGAAGTGTAACTAGTTTCGTTCAAGTGTCACTGAGCATTCAAATAATCTGATTTGAAATGATATTTATAAAATTTTATGAGAAAATTTTGCTTTGAAAACTTTTTAAATTTATGTCAGAGCTTATTTATAAATTTGAAAATTCGCTACTCTATTTTTGATTCATTTTCATTTTCCATTTTTATTTTCATTGCTCAATATAAAGCGCAACTACTGTTGCTTTGAGTCGCATTATTATTTATGGTCGCATGCCGTGAAAAACGACAGTTGGCGACAAGTGTTGTTCAAATGGCATGCACGGTTGCCACAACAACAACAACCATGTACGCAAAACAAATAAGAGTGACATGCTAGAAAGGGATCGACTAGGAGACATCCTTTTTTCTACTTGTACTGTTTGATGATCAACTTTTATGCTTGTTATGCGATTCTTATAAAATTTACATTAAAGATATGTTGGCAATTTCTTAATTTGAATATTTCATCAAAAATAGTATACAGCCTTGGACACATAAATAGCACAAATCAAAACACAATTTTGTGATAGCTCATTTTGTAAATAAATCATAATAAACACGACAAGTGCATTTCCCAGTTGATCTTCTGCCCTTAACGCTTACAATTTATATATTTGTATTAGTAGATTAGTAGAAAGGAAATATAAAATAACTATGCATTGACTTTAAATGATTGTCCTCTGGGCTGTCTCATAAGTATACAAAAGCTTATTGTACCTATTTTAGCTAGTTTATAGTTACAGGGTATGTAAAGCAGTTGGCGCTCAATTTAATGTGAAACGCGCAGGAACCGCACACATATGAGCATACAACATGCACACACACACACACCCATTAGAAGAATACACAAAGACATGCAGAGAGCAAAAAAAAGGAAGCTCACTACAAATAGCTGTGCTTGTCCCTTATTATTGTCGTTGAAAAGGGAAAGCAGCGTGGAAAAGCAACAGCAAAATGGCGGCAAAAATTGTATCAGGCGCACAGCAAATGGCAACAGCAGCAGGAGCAGGAGCAGCAGCAGCTGCAAAAAACAGGCAACAAACGAAGCAATTGGTTGGTTGCTTTGTTGAACTGATGGATGAGCCGAATGAGCAACGAAGCAACGATACGCAATCGGGTTGCCTAACAACTTCGTCGTGCCGCATGGCACACAACATACAACAAAAGGATAAGCCAAGTCAGCCAGACCGAGCCAGGCCAAAACAGACTGCCAGCTAGTCAACAAGCCAAGCCGGGACTCAGTTGCAGCAGCACTACGCATTTGCCAAGACGTATACGACGCGTTGCGACGCGAGTCAAACCAAGTCACTAAATAGGCAACAAAAATAGAAATAGTAACACTTGTAGTTGTTCTTGTTCTTGTTGGCAGTTGCTAGCTAGTAGCTGGTAGCTAGTTTACCTTGGCCATCGATCGCGGCTCTCGGTGTTCGCGTGTCAGGCTGACGTACATTACGTATACGACACACACTAAGCACTAAGGACTATAGAGGCAGGGCCGTTGTCCTTGGTTTAGTCTAGCGCTTGCAGCGTGTGGCAACGTACCGTGAATCCTGTAAGAGTGAGTGTAATTGTGTCTCTGTGCGGGAAATTACCTGCACAGGTGTGTGTGTGTGTGTGTTTGTTTGTGTGTGTTACGTTTGGTGTTATTGGCATTCGAATACGCGTCGGCTGGCTAATCGTTATGCAATCGTCTAACTTTAAGCCATAAGTGGAAATGTCTTTGAAACGTTATGCAATCCTTGCGGCGGTCAGTCAACAGCAGCGACAGCAACAGCAACAGCAGCAGCTGCACCATCAGCAATACAATGCAACAGTCATGTCAACAGCAACGACAACGACAACAGCAACAGCAACGACAACGGCAACAGCAGCAATAGCAACAACAATGGGCTCAGTATCTTTGCCCGCCAGCAGCGAGGATGAGGAAGCTGAGGATGAGGATGATGAGGAAGAGCCGCCGTTGCATTCCACCTTCTATCAAGGCGGCATGGGACTCTATAATCAGCAACGTGGCAACTTAGGAGGAGGCGGCGGAGGAATATCACTTCTTAATGGCGCCGCTGGCTCTAGCTCTGGCAGTGGCAGCGGCATCAACCATGGAGCAGCTGGTGGCAGCGGTTCACAGAGTTACGCTCATGTTGTCAATGGCAGCGTGAATCTCTTGCTTGGCGGGTGAGTGACGTTCTGGCAGCTGCTTTATTAATTTGCCATGATTAATTTATAAACTGTGCAGTTATCCAAGTTTTCCTATGCGTTCCTATTGCAATAGCCAGAGACTGACTCGTAATTGGGAATACAAGTCAAGTCAAGTCAAGCCACAGGCAAAGTGCAAGCTGCAAACTTATAAGCTTTGAAATATAAATGAACATTCTCCAATACAGATACAGGTATTTTATGTTAAAACCCATGAGGTCTGCCTATAATATTTGATGCGATTGAAATAAAGCTACAAATTTATTTGAAATCCTTTTCAACTTCCAGTTTATACGCTATTTCATTAAGATACGAACTACAAGCTTAAAGTGGTTTTCTGAAAATTTTAATAATCGGATTATTTGATGCAAGAAGTTAATTTCATATTAAAGGTGATCAAATATTACAAAGAATATATTGAATATTGAAAGTTAATAGTTAAGTAGTTAAGCTGTTTGAGATTTGTAACTGTTTAAATATACTCATTTTCCATTAACTAACATTAGAGGGCAGAGTTATATTCAGGCAGAGAGACATTCAAATAATTCAACAAGAAAGTTGCAGGTTCAATTAACAGATTTCCATGAACATAATATATCTTCATTTCTCTATACTTTTATAGTATACTCTAAGTCTTCAACAAAGTTCACATTCAATTTGAAAATAGCCCTAACTTGAACTTTATCGACTTGTACTTTAACAGAAGTCAACCTACTTGGACTTTATTCGACTATGAACATAAATTAAAAGAAATGGCTTTAAGTAATTTTCTAAATTGTGCATAATTCAAGACATTTCCGGATGTTATAATACGATGTTATTCCATCATCATTGTTGGAGCTCAGCTTCTCCATAGATCATGCACAATTTGGTGCTGTTTCGGATGATTTATTAGCCAGCTGCAAATAAATAACATCAAAAATTCATACAAGTCTTCTGGGGAAGTTATTAGGATGTCTTCTATTTCCCTTTCAACTCGAAGGACGAGAGAGCGTGTAATAAAGTAAACATATTTATAATTGCGCGTCTTTTTCTTACATTTCGCTTTCTGTTCGCCTTGTGACAAAATGTGCCATGAGTCGCTTATTATAATTTATTTTTATGCAACACGAGCTGAAGAAAAGCGGGACTAAAAAATGGGTTAACTGAAATAAAAGCCAAATTTGACAACAAAAATGTTTATGTCTGTAAACAGCATGCTCTTCGAATCCCGCAACTTTATTTTAACTACATTTTTATCGATCGTCTATAGCATGTCAATGAATTTCCCCCACCAGTCATTCGCTGATAGTTTTAGACACGGCCCTTAGCCCCTCTTACCCCCCCCCCTTTACCGCTACTCTTTTACTGTACGTTTTGTTTTTTTGGCCTTTAATGAACAGTTGACATGCAAGAAATTGCGTGAGGCCCCATGGAAAATGAGCAAAGCGAGCACGGGGAAATGGGAGGCCGAAAGGCGTTGAAAGGAAATCAAAAAAGTAGACAAAGCGACAGGGTAGACAGAGAACACACAGGAGGGAGACGACAAGTGTTCCGCGTTATGTTGCATTTAAAGCGGATTAAGTGACATCATTGATTTGTGTAACGTGTAACAGATTTGAGGAGCTCGATAAAACGAGGTTACGACGCTTCAAAGTTAATATTATCGTTGTTATTACTTTGTGGGCGGGATTGAACTTTAGTCAATTTGATAATAGAGGGTTACCTAAAAATAATTTGATTCAAATTAATTAATTTTAAATATACATATATAGCTTAATTCTTTTTCTTTGTCAGAAATGAATTAATGAAAATTGAGATAAATTATGCATTTAGTTATTTATATTAATAATCGAAAACTAGTTGAGTTTGATATTCGTAACAGGTTCAATAGACAATGAGTTAAATAACATTAAATTTTGTTGTTGTTGTCTATATAATTAACTGAAACTGCAAAAACATTGTGTGAGAGGAAGGACAATTAAGTATTTGTGAGCTGAACCATAAATTTATAACTAAACCATTATAGTTTAAAATGGATGTTGATTTCGCATTCCATTACATTCTTTAATTCAAATTTGAGATGTGCACCAACCCACTTTTTAATGGGTCATTAAATTTGTCATTATGGAACCAGAAACTACTACTTATCACGGTACGAAACTAATTTATGGCAATATAAAACTCAAGAACATCATGTTTTTTGTTCAAAGCAAATATCATTGTTAATAGAAAATAACAATCAATACACAATCAAATACTTATATTTGTATAGATTGTTCTTGCAAATTTTTGACAAAAATCCTAATTGAAAACTTTTGTAGTCAATATAAATTGGACAACTATAAGTTATCTATGTAGCGATTGTCAAAGTTGTGTTTAATTTCAAGGAAATGCTTAAAATAGTACCTAAAGCGTATTTATTTGTATCTTGTTATCACAAAAAAAAAATACTATTCAACATTTTGTGTTATGAATTTCATTTATCTACATATTTGTGGGCCAATATTGTCGAGTTGCCTTCGAGGCAAACAAACACAATAGAATAATACGTATACATTCGTATTCACTTAGGCATTCACATACGTATTCACACTCACACTCACATTCACATACACATTCTCATTGTGTGTGAACAACATTGTGAGTTGTTAAACAAAAATTAATAAGACAAATCGGAATTATATTTCGTAATCAATTTGATTGCTACATTCGAGTAAGTAAATATGTGCACAATTCATATACCCTGCAAATCAAAAGGATACGTATAATTCCCCATTACTTAATTTATGTCTTTAATAAATACGATCAAAGTTGAAGATGTCCTCCAATTAAAGACTTCTTACCATAATAATAATATTATTGTGACTAATTTTAATCAGTCTAAAAAGCATTTTAATTTCATACAGGGTATTTTATAGTTCATTCACACACCGCATTTGTCGCTTTGTGCATTTCAGGTCGATGCTTTGTCTAGTGACAACAATTTTATGTGTAGTATGCTATTGTTGTCATCGCAATATCAAAAAGCGTACTGAGGCTGCCTACAGGCAACAACAACATCAATGGCTGGAAAACGATCCAAACATGGAAATTTACAGCGTCGAACAGGTATGTAAGCCTTTTAACTCAACGTATTGATAGATTGTTTTTCTTCCCCTTGTATTAGAAGTTTTGTAATTAGTTTACCGAGAGTCTTTATCTACTGTCATATGTAACGTAGATTGAAGCAAAAATTATTACAGCTTGAGTATGTATTAAATTTATAGTTTTCTATAGGTTTTGTTTTTAGACCCTGTACTTTAATAAAGTACAAAACGGTGTGTTAAGTTTGTCGAAAATAAAATGTGCTTAACAGTCAGTAGAAGGTGTGACAGACCACATGCTGTATATAGCATATATTCCTAATTAGCATCAACAGTCGAGTCTATATGGCCATGTCTGTATGGCTCAGATCTCAGAGAGATAATATCTAGAGACACCAAACTTGGTATGGGCCAGAATTTAGAAACTTTGAACTTTTATAAAAAAAAAAGTCTAAGTCTTTTCACAATAATATACACTATAGTCCAATTCTGGCCTTAAACAGTTTGATCGCTTAATAAAGCGGAAGTTATTCAACTAACAACTTTACACAGCTTGGTGGAAAACTTACAAAGCGTGTGAAGTGTTTGATTTTTACCACTATGGGATTCTACCACTATTTACCAAGGCTACAAACCGGTTCCGAACCGAACCTCGTGGAAGTGGTTCGGTTCTTTGGGATACCCGAACCGGACCCCAAGCGAAGCACTTTTATAAAAATAAAGGTTCGGTTCAGACTTTAAAATTTGACAAAAGTATTGATAGAAATATCTTATTTTTATTGGGCTTTGGCGGACGTTTTCTAAACGATGCTTTCACAGAATTCGATAAATTTTTATCAAATCTTCAAGAACGAGTTGTCGTTGTATTCAAATTCCTTGTTTTCGAATGTTTTTGATTTTACACTTTAAATTTTAGAATTCGATAAAAGAAGATAATAATAAATGCAACAAGTAAAAAGGTAAGCAATAATAAAAACAAGAAAAATTTATAACATTGAAACAAGGTTCAAACCCGAACCTTGCTCCTTACAGAATTTCTTGCTTTGTTTTTATTTGTTGTATTTATTTATGTTTAAATACAAGCTTTATGTAATGGGGCTCCTTAAAGCGGTTATGGTTCGACCCACCGAACCGAACCTCCCAAAAAATTTATTAAGGTTTGCAGCCTTGCTATTTATCAACTCTTAAACAATTTTGAATACTTCTAATAAGTACAGGGTCAACTAGTGTCGAGCTTGCTCCTGTGTAGCTTAATGTATTTTTCTTATTCAAAACGAAAGAGATAGAACTTTTACCACAAATTGTGTTCAACAATGTTGAGTTCAGTTTTAAGCCAAATTTATTTTTATCAATGTAGGCAATTAATAATATCTAAAATTACACATTTATAAAAAGGTAAACAATTTGATGAGTTGCCTTAGTTCTTCTAATGAATATTTATGCATTAAACAGGTGCGATAAAAAAGAAGTAAATAAATAAATAAATAAGACGGAGCAAAGCAAAGGCTAAGGACACAAAAGGCCGCAATTGTTGCTGATGGTGCTTCAGTTAGAAATGGACATTGGAGGGCATCACTTGGCATCGTTGGCTCTCGCCTCGCCTCGCACTAAGTTGTTGGCCCTCGGTCTTGCCGCACTTACACATTTATACAGTGCTTATTGTTGTTTGTTGGCCCATTGGGAAATGGCAACCGGCTGGAGCGTAAATCAACGTTAGCCTGGCCCATGTCAGCCAATGTTGTCAACGGGAGTAAGCGGTTGGGTGGATTAGAATTTCCACATCCACAACCACAACCACAACCACAACCAAAACCTCAGCCATGACTGTATTGTTCTTTCACACAAATAAATAAATTTATTATGTGTGCAATTTAAACTTTTTTATTTGTGCAGCGTTAATTTTACTTCTCAGACTAAATAAGCACAATATATTGCCTTGCTTTCTTATTTACCTGGTTGATTTTTTTGTGTGTGTTGTTGGTATGCCGAGCTTCTAAGTGATTCTTCTAGTTTGTCCCTATTATCTATACTCCATTGATAGCTAAAAATACATGCAACCAATTGCAACGCAACTAAAACAAAGTTACTTTTCTGTTATTAAGTTGGAAATTAGCACAATTCTGATCTTAACCATTATTATCAATTTTATTTCTTTAAATGTAGTAAAAAACTGTTGAAAAATCCAGCATTAAAGTATTGGATTTACTACTACTTTATTTGGAATTTTCACTAGCTCTACCACCAAAAGCCATTTCCAATTCGAAAAACTTCAAATAATAAATGAACAATAAAACTATCTATGAAATAATAGTCTTCGAATATCATCCGTGTTTATTATACGATTTTGATCAAATCTTGACAATGGTGTTATATCACCATAGTTATCATTCATTCTGAATCTGAAATATTCTTAAAGTCCAGCTAGATAATTGACAGTTATGGTTTTTACGATTTGTGGTTGGAGTCGGGGATGACTCATCAAAAATTTGAAATTACCGAACAGTCCGAACACTTCCAATAATCCCATGTGCCAAATATCAAGTTAGTAGCTGAAACATTGAGATAAACTTGATCTGCGTGCAAATATTAGAAGTCTTCTTAACAAATTTTGAGTGCCTTTCTCTTACCATCTCTAAGATCCTTTCAATACTTTTTTTGTAACAAACTTAATATACCCAAAGGGTATTAAAAAAATTGTAAATGGTAAAGGTTGATCTTTGCACAATCGTTCCCATGACAGCTATATAGGATATAGGGATCTGATCTGGATGACTGCGATAACATTAATGCACCAAACAGCTTAAAAACTGAAAGCCCGATTTTATAATTGAAATTATAATACACTTTTGAAGGGTATAAAACTAATGTTTGATTTTTTATTTGACTTTTTCTATTACAGTGCTATGAGACTTCTGGTCTATTTCTGGGTGACTCAACGGACGGATTGGCTGCTTTGCCGGCGCTGCATCATCAGCCGCCGCCTTCATACGATGCTGTTGTGTTGCATGAACAGCAGTTGCTGCAGCAGCAACAACTCGAGGAGCAGCAGTTGCAGCTGCATCAACAACAACTGCTGTTGCAACGGGTATCGCCACCACCTGGGTACCGATCCACACTCGACATAAACTGCGTACAGCAAGTAACGGGTAATGTGGCAAGTGCCGGTGGCAGCTTTGATGCAATCGCAGGCAGTAGCAGTTGCAGTAATAGTGGAGCAATTGCTGGAGGAGATGCCTTGGCGCACAAGCAATTGCATCGCACTCTAAATGCCCAATCCTGTTGCTCGCTGCAACGTGCCGAGGTGGAGAACATGTGGAATGCGGCTGCTGCGGCTGTTGTGGCACGCAACGGCAATGGCAACGGCAATGGCAACGGCCACGGAAACTGTCAGGAATTGGAGATGTATATGACATCGCCATCGCCCCCATTACCGTTGCAGGCATTGCAGGCGCGCAAGAATGCACAGGCGGCGATGCGACTAAACAGCTTTGGGCGACGCTATTTGCAGCAAAGTCAACATCACATGCAACAGCACAGCCATTACAGACGTGGCTGTCCGCTGTGTGGCAAGTTTCGTTACACGGCCGAGGACGATATGTTGGCGGCATCCGTCGAGAGCGGCCTGGAACTGTGTGATGACAATGACAATGTGGCAAGTGGGGCAACTGTTGAAGAGCACCCGCAACAACAGCAGCCCCAACAGCAACACCAACAGCAACACCAACAGCAACACCAACAGCAACTGCAGCAGCAGCAAATAACTTTAGCGGCGTCTTGCCTGAATGGCAATCATTTTGATGCTAAAGGTGCTGATACAGCAAATGGAAATGTGGTGGACAGTACATCTATTGAAGATGAAGCTGTCGCTATCAAAGCTATTCCAGATCCCAATGCTGACATAGACGAAAATGACAACGCAACAGAAATGTCTTCTGCCACATTATCAGCTGGAGCAGCTGAGGCAGTCGAGGTAGCAGCCAACCTAGATATTAACAACATTAATGAGAATGGCATCATCACTCTGGACATGAGCAAAATCATTGACATATCGGGACTGCCCACATATGAGGGAGCGCTAAAACTCGAGTCCAGTGGATATGTCTGAAAATCATAAAGGAAGTGTCATAAAAACACAATATGATGAAGGAATGATGAATTCTAAAATGTTACCTAATGATAAATCTATCACGAATGTGCTTTATCTTATAGGTCTTAAAAAGTAAAAAACAAAAAATATCAGTTGTTGTTGATGCAATCTTACATGTATTGATGTATTTCCCCTCTGTTAAGTTAAGTCCCAACTGCCTTAACAAATTGATTCAATAGCAACAACAACGATGATCTCAAAATTATGATGAACCCATAGAAGCAAATATATTTTTAATTTTAGCTGCTAGTTGTAAGCGTACATATCCGAATTATAAGTAAATGTTTGTCCCGAAAAACAAATATGTATATCAATAAATGAATTATACTCAAACATGTCCCACTGAGCCACTGAACCACTAACCGAGCCGAACCTTCACCTTAATGCCCATGCTTTTCTTCATTTCTTACATGCTTTTCACGCGTCATCAAAGTCAATCCGATTGATTTTGTATTAAATATAACGAATCGAAAGTGACATTGCAACTGACAAAGCGACAAGTACTTAGAAAAGAATTCTCCTATTCCTGGAATTATCTAAGTATACTCACACACACACACGGATATGTGTTTTGTGTCTGCCTCGTTTACCGTGACGTCTGTCCCACGAGGGCGACAAACAGAATGGAAGAAGACCACAAACAAATCGCTTGTATGTAATATGAAGCCAGGCGGGCTTGGTCAATGGAAATGTCACAGAACCAACATGCCACTTAAAAAAAAAGTGTTAACAACAACTTGTTAGTAGCTCTCATCATTTGTGAATACCCTGTAGCCACTGTAGCCAGTGACTTTAATCAGTGTACGTTTTACTATAAAAAGTTCCAAGTAATGAAAATTTTTTAATTTTTATTGATTTGCCTCACTGTGCAAGTCAACTTATACATTTTATTATAATCAATATTCAAAATATAACTTAAAAATAATCATCATTGTATGAGTAAATCCATAAAGATCATAAACTGATTAATATGGAGAAATTTTACAGATCATTCTTAAAATATATTTTTGTTAGTTCTCTCAAAGTTACTATAAGTGAAAGAAACTTTCGATAAAAAAACCAAAATAATCATTAGTTAAAATTTTGAAGTAGATATGCAAGAGGCAAAGAGGTTGCTGAATTGCAGACCTGGCAGCACGGTATTAACAAGTCGAGTACGCTCGCTCATAACATATAGCATACACTTCACATTTATGAGCTGGCCAAAAAAGGGTTCGCTTAGAACGTAACCTTGAATTATCAGCACACTTGCTACCGACGACAAACGAGGAATGAATAAGAGGAGCAAGGGTCAGGGGGAGGGGGAGGGGGATGGTAATATGCCATGAATGTAATTATGCATGCATTGCATGGTACACTGTCTACACTGTGTTTTGGAATTTAAATCCACTTGTGTGTTTCCTTGATCATCAACAGGAATTTTTATAATAAGAATTTTGTTTGTCTACTCTCAAATATGTGTTTTATCAACGTAGAATGACTTATATGTATATATGATCCCCTGTTTCGTTTCGAGATGAGAGCATTTATTCGGTAAAAACATTTTGTATTCGTAATTTTCAGTTTTCATATTTCTTCTCTTACGATGTGCTAAAAATAGGGTTAACCAAATGCCGACAACCCCAATGAATATTTGCCTGTCGCTCAGTCTGTCTGTCTGTCAGTCTGGTTTGGCTTGCGGCTCATGATCTCATGACTAAAGAGCTGACAATGCGTCCCGCTTTAGATGGATTATCCATTGCTAACAGGGCGTATGCTTAACCTAAATGGCAACGTGTGCACAATTTCATTTGCAGTTGTTCAATAACAGCTCCGCTGACAGCTTAAAGATATTTCTAAATAAATAACAAAATTCAAGCAAAAGGGAAATTAGTTTTGAACTGATTGCGTTGGTTTTTGAACACGTTTTACACATACCGTCGCAGCCGCAGCATTTCAATCATTCAAATTACACAATCGAACACCAAAAAACACACAAAAAAGCACAAAAGCAAATTGGCTTTGAACACATTTTATTTATTATCTATTATTAAATCTCTTAGCTTTTCGTTTTTCCGCTGAAGAACGTTTTCGAGAAAATGCACATAATATTCAGTTGGGAACGCGCGTAGCTTATAATTGCAACTGAAAATGTAGCGCTGCGCTGGTGGCACAACAAGTGAGGCATCCACACAGCCAGTGAGTGTAGACAGAGGCAACATCGCCCATCACATAAATGGGTATGTAAGGGTTTTTATATGTGTGAGTGTGTGTGTCTCTGTTTCTCATCATACATAGCATGAAATAGGTCTGAGAGTGACGACGGGACGTGTTTAAAAATAGCCGTTGGGGTTTGTGTTGTTGTTGTTGTTTTTGTTGTTGTCAATGCGGGCCCCACAAGGGGAGCATAAAACAAAGCGACAAATTATGTGACCCGAAAAATTGAGAGAAAACAAAAGGGAAGATTACTTTAAAAAGTAAGAGGAAATTGAGAAACATCCTTACTAAGCATAGGTACATATAGCTTTTTATTTACATTTCTGCAACAAAAAAAAGGTTTTAGAATAATGTGTTTATACTAAAAATATTAACAGCCTATTTTTCAATGTCTACAAAGGTTTCAAATAAAGACTTACATTTTTATAATAATTTGACAAACATGAAAATTGGAAAACGGATTAAAGTCTCTATTTTCATAGTCATAGTATTTAATTTTGACATTCATTCGCATACATTTTACGACAAAATATCAATTACGTAGTTATAGACATTAAAAAATGGCCCTTAGTTCAAATGGGGCATTTTGAAATTTGAATTTGTGCAAGTTTGCAAGTGTGTACATATTTGTACAAATTTATCTGCAATAACAAGTCGGAAAACCGTTAGGGGGCTTTCGATAAAGTAACTGTAACTACGGCAACTAAAGCGACGGCAGCTTAAACAAAAACAACAACAGCTGAGTGAAATGACATACAGACATACATACACTTGGTCACATTCAATATATACATATGAACATAAGTTCCCGTATGTATGTGAGTGTGTAGAATATAATAACAAGTACAGCTTACTTGTGACGCAAGCACGAGTACAACAGAAAAAACAAAAATGGAAAATAGGCAAGCAAATAGCCCAAAAATCAAAGAGATAGTCAAACACAATCACTTTTTAGACATTAAGCTGAACGAAGAGGAGAAAAAAGCAAGAAACTTAAGACACAAACATATACATACATACATGTGTATGTGCATATAAGTGTAGTTAACAATTCAAGATACTTACCCACACCGCAATTTGTAATGCTCTTTGCATGTCCTGATTTTGTCTGTGACACCGATGCCGATGCTTTCTCGGCTGAGCCGCAATCCCAAAAGCGTAAGTTTTGTTTTTGTGGCAGCAGGCAGTGGAGGTGGAGGTAGCGCGACAGGTTAAGAGTGCGGCGACGGCGGGGTGGAAAGCAATTAGATGCAAAAGGTGCGTTTGTTGACGTTTAGCGGCTTTGTGCGTTTGTGTTAGGCTGTATAACTAATTAAAGCATTACATTTTCATTGGCTTGCTTCATTATTTACACTAAAACAACACATTTTGACTGCCCGTAACTATTTTTTTAGCGACTTTACATGCGATTTGCTTCGGCTGTTTACCGAATTTCATACCCATAGACGCAATGTCAAAGGGAAATTTTGCCAAGTTTTTAACAGTGGACGGCATGTCACAGGAAATATCAAATTTAACCAGAGGTACGGCACATCACAGAAACTATACTGCATAAAAATACCGAAATTTTAACAAAATACTAAACACCGATTCCCACAGTCAGTACATTTTGCAAATGATCAAGTTATCGAAAGCTTTCCGTTAAAACTCGATTGTAACGTCCATTTAAATAAAAATCAGTTTTTAATTTCACGCACAATTTATTTCCAAAATAAGCCCATGATTTATCTAGGTGGTTATACAGTTTTTATTACAGTTCTTAGCTTAGGTGTAGTTGCGGTTTATAAATATTACTGGCAATTGAATTGTCCGTAGAACACAAAGCTACTTATTGTATAGAAATTCTCATAATCAAATTCATCTAAATATTTCAAATGGTCTTCCTTGCAGTTTCCCCGATATGTAATTGACTGTTATTTAGACTGTTTCTCAAAGCAAACAATATTTGCCAGGAGAAAGATATGTCCAAAGATAAGTCTGCCATTAAATCAAGTACTAAGCTAATATCAGTATATACAGCAATCAATATTATGTTGATTAATTGTTTAAAAAATTGCCCATATGAGCCAGACCTCCATCTTGGTCACAGTCATTCTGGCGTACAGCCATCGCTGTTTCTACAAGATAATAAATACATTTATATTTATCCCGTTCCTCACGACTCATAGCTGCAAAAAATGTAATTGGAACATCATTACATTATCATTAGATATCTTTATTTACGTACATGGACGTGGAGGAGTCGGCGGCTGCTGTGGTATATTATCATTTTCAGTCGTTGTAAAGCTTTCCTCATGCTGTGTTGCACTTGTTATATTATCTGCGTTGGCACTGGTCACAACGGTTGCCTCGGCTCCCAGAATTTGATCCAGTAAATGCTGATTGGCTGTTTATGAAGAGTTATCGGTAACACTGTAGAATATGTAAAACTAATTATTAACTTACTTGCAGCCTTTAGAACCTGCGTTGGCACTGTTTCAAAATTGGATGCACATGTGCTTGCATTTGCTTTTGTAGTGGTCACTTCCTCAGTGGTGAAAACGGTCCTAGAGAGCATTAAGCTAAGAGGTAAAAACAGGCTAAGATTGGTATCCATATAAGCTACTTACTTGATGATACTCTGCCAATCATCTGAGGTCTCAAAGCGCACTTCTTCCTCGCTGCCCTGTTCACAGGATTCGTAATCATGACCACTTTCTTCGCCCTCGGATCTGTCGAAGAGAATAAGAGCCGTCAAAAATTAAAACTCAAAAGTTAAAGCTACAGCGTAAAGTTAATGAAAGCAATAGTCATAGCACAACGTTGAGCTACCTAAGCGCTGTCACAAAACTGTTGCAATCGTTCTGCTGGAAATATCCTGCTGCTTGACATTTTTTTTCTTCGTCAACTTCCTGCTTTTTTACTTTGATTTGCAACGGCACTATGTTGTTCTGTTCGATTTGGCGTTTGCGTCCTCGTTTCGTAGGTTTTTTCTCGTCTAGTTCATGTGACAGTTTCCCAATGGAGTTGGATCGTAATGTAGAATTATTACTGCTGCTGCTACTGCTTATACTCCCCTCTTCGACGACTGACTTGCGTATTTGATAGCTTTGTATCTTATCAACAATGGTGGCTTGCAAAGAGGGGTGCAACCTCTGGAAACCCATCGGATTACTTGCAATTGCTTGTTGCCAACTAGAGAAGGATTTGAGCTACAAGCTAACATTAACTTAAACAAGCTCGGCATTACCTGTAAATGACACTGTCATCGAACTCGGGCTCCATTTTCAGCATTTGTCCGTTGGGTGTCCGCACATATTGATCAAAGTTGGTCAGTACATTGGCGATACCCTCGTGCATTTCAGTGGCACTGTGAACTTCCTCCGTAGCGCCAACAACCTAAAAAGTTAAGAAAACGCGTTCCTTAAATGGGCTATAAAAGTACAATCTGAATATCATACCACTTCCGAAGCAGGACTGCATGTAATTGGATTTGGAGCACCGCCAGTATTTATACTGATTGATGTCGAGGAGTTTGGACTAATCTTTTTACCCCGTCGCGAGATGGTGAAATGTAATGGATCGTTTCCTTCGCGACGAATCATCTCGGGTAGTATGCGTCGACGGGCATTTATGAACCAGTTGCAAACTTGAAGCACCGTCAGATTCGCTTCCTGTGACAGTGCAAACTTTTCAGCATCACTCGGATAGGCGTTGTAGCGATGCTCGTAGAGCCAACGCTTCAGGATCTTCACCGAGTGTTTTGGCAAATTGCCTCGACGCTTGCGCAGCGAGCCATTTATGTCAATGTGCGAATCCACGAGCATGTCATGATAGTTTTGGATCTCCTGCACAGCCTGCTCAGAGTCCTGATCCTCTTCGACAATCTCATCTGCAGATAAAGTACCAAGTCCTCCCATGCCCTCCTGCTGCATATGATCCTGCTCAATGCTAGACTCTGAGTTGTAACGCTCTCGTGCAGACACGCCTGAACAAAAGCAATCACTTAATAAGTCCCTTTTTCAATTTGTATTCACTTAATCTTACCTTCACTTTCCAAAAGATTAGCCTGCACATCGGCCTCGTGCATCATGTCTTGTATATTCTGTCGCACTTGGCGGTCCAGCACCAAATCAACTTCATGCTGCTCCGGCGAAATCATGATTGCACGGTTATATTAACAATTCAAAAAAAAAAAAAGTGAGAGCAAACACAAAATGACTTGCACCTCCAGGAAGTTTTTTCTTTCACAAAAAAAAAAACGGATAGAAAATAAAATTTCTTGACAATTTTTCTATATTTCAAAATCCGATTTCGTGTTCACAGCACAAGCTTTGAGATTAGACTAACTTTCAGCAAACGACATTTTCCAGCTGCCATAAATTTAGCAAGGCCTCCTTATTGCACATTCATGTATTTGAAATTTACAAATGGCTCGTTATCAAAAAAAAAAAATAGTTAGCGTTATCGTCTATCGAGAATTGCTGGTATAAGACTTTGCCAAGACGTGACAGTATAACATGTCAAATTGACATTGCGAAGAAGAATTTTTGACAAATAGCTTTATTCGCGCGCGGAATTCACATAAGGTAAACACTTTTGTTCCTCAATTGTTTTAATATTAAACGCTTTAATTTAAATGGAATATTTAGCAGAGTTCTAACCTCTGCGAGGTTAGCTGTACTTGTGTTGTTCTCTGCGCAAAGTTTTAAGCGATACGGCGTGTATTGCTGATTCCGATATGCCAAGCTACGCACTTGGCGTGGTCGCAAAAACGGTTTCACTTCATTTGTTAATTAATTTACACTGCTATTACAGTTTCGCCACTATTCTAATTAAGCAATGTTTTGTTTTGCTGCGATTTTATTTATGCATTTGTTTTTAACACATGATGTACACACTGAAATGAGCCGAAATTTGCGCTTGCAGCCAACTTCACGCAAGTTGAAAAGGCGCTGTATTTTTTTTAAATAAAAGTAAATTTTTAATAAAAGTTAGATAATTTAAGAAAAAAACGATGCCAATATAAATTTGACGATTAAAAGCGAATGTCATTAGTCCATTTTGAGGGCCTGCAACCTTTTAACGGGAGCTCCAGAAATAAATTCTAAAATATAAAAGTTTTTTAAAAAAACTGTCAAGCGGATGGTAAAATCGTTTTTTTGTGGGTCTTATTTTAGAAATTGTGAAAAATAAATAATCGACCTTTTGTCAACTTTGCGAAACATAAAGCGCCACCTATATTTCTGGCCACCAAGTCCCTGGCCTTTTGTGTGACAGACCAGGGATGCTTCGCGGCTTCACCTGTTTTATTGTTGTTTGTATAAATGTAAAAAGGTTTGGTTTGAACAATTCTAAATGGAAGAAAAAGAAAAATATTATTGGAATAGATCTCAATTCTGAATGGAAGAGGAAGACATAGATCTCAAAGCCCCAGTCGATGAGGAGGCTGAGGCGTATACCGATCCGCTGCAAGAAACTGCTTTAGTGTCCTCAAACTTCGAGTGGCTATTTAAAGATGATGAGATTCTGGAGGAGGCTGAGGTGGTGCTAAAGCCTGTAAAAAGCAAGCGCGGACGACCTTCAAGCAGTAGTGGCACCTTTATTTCCAATAATGGTCATATCTGGACCCTGGAGCGTGATTCCCATACCGCTGCACAGGAGGAGGGTGTACTTCCCAAGCATCAAGCCTGCGGAAAAGGACCAACAAGATCTGTTTCCAATGCTGTTGAGACTTGGATGCTATTATTCGACGATGAAATGTTGCGCATGCTACAGCGAATTGTTAATGACGAAATTCGCAAAAGACGCTCTAGGAATACTGCAGAGCGTCCTATAGATCTGCCAGAGCTTCGCTCCTGGCTGGGTTTAAACTATCTGTGTGGCGTATTTCGCAATGCACAACACAATGGTCCTCTGGGTACTTGCAAATAGCTAGTACTTTGAGTTTTGGTTCAATTTATTATTTCAATTTATTTTGCAGAAGAGCTTTGGACGCTGGAATTGGGAAATGCCATCTTTCGAGCAACCATGTCGCTAGCACGCTTTGTATTCATTACAGATTGCTTTGCTGAGAAGCTCGATAGCTGTTGGAATGAAACACAGCGGCTATGGCAAAAGTTGCTCATCAACTGCCGCTCATATTACGGTCCCAGCGGTTGGCTTTGCGTGGATGAAGTGCCTGCCTTGGACAATCTGCAATTGGTGATATGCTGCGACGCCAAGACACGATATATGACCAACGCTTTGCTCAATAAGCAACCAATGGCTTCCAATAAAGAGCTGATGCAGCTCATTTGTGATTACAAGACCACAGGACGAAATATTACGCTAGGATCGCGATTTGCTTGCATAAAGCACTGCGAACAACTACAGCACTGTAATTTAAGCAGCATGTGCCGGCTGCTTTCCTCATCACCGGATTACCCTATGAAGTGGTCAGGAGGAACACTTGTGAGTCACGCTAAGAGACTGACACAGCAATCTGACGTTGCATTATTTACCTGTAGCCTGAGCAAACGGGTGAATGCCTTCCAAGTACAACTGCACACCTCAGACACCTGTGCCCAATTCCAAGAACTCTCTGCTAGATATAGCACCGCGTTTTCTGTTTCCAAAGGCGTACCAGAATCATTTCTGTCACTGCTTCATCTAATGCTCAATATTGCGGCTTATAATGCATGGGTGTTGCTTCGTCTGTCACCAAAATGTGATGCAAGCATTGAACAACGCGACTTCCAGCGTCAATTGGGTCTTTTTCTCACCCAGCAACGTTTACAACGCCGTCTACATCGTCGGTCGACAACGACTACGCTAGTGATGCGATTGCAGATTTGTGAAATTCTGGGTCTATCTAATCAGCGACTGTTAAGTGAAGCTTCCAGCGATGCCCAGCAAACACAAGGAATCGGTGTGATTAGCTTGAATCGTGCCATGCTTCCTGAAGATGTCTCTCTGGTCAGTCGCTATGGTGAGAAACATAGACGATGCAAGCCTTGTGCCCGCAACAAACGCGAGACTAAAGCCCGCTCTCGGTGCCAACAGTGTCAGGAACATCGATGTGGGAATCATTTAATCTCGCGCTGCTACGAGTGCACGGGAGTAACGACATCTCAGCTTCCCGAGGGGAACATACAGGACAACTGAAGCCTTAATTGTGAAATCAAAACAAAAGGGTATTTATGGGATCTGGACGTCCAACTGTGTCTACTACCTAAAGATACATATACATACATAACATTTATTGAAATGGTAATGAGTTTTGCGTGCAAAGTGCTATAACGAAACCAGCAACAATCTTGATGGCTCGCCTTTGTGCCATAAAAAGTACAACAGCTACAACTTGGAAACAAATCTCCATTAAAATTTGTACTGAAAAGATTTTGGCTTGTATTTAGTAGCCGAACTCGCCGCATTGCTGTTGCCAGTCTCAAAAGGATCGCTTCGATCAAGGAACAGACTAAGGAACTGTTCATTTTGCATCTCGTTCAAGGGCATTTCAAGTTCGCTGCAGGATTTGACGATCTCAGCGCAGGCGCGCAGATCCTTTCGCATGTCTGTAAAGATATTAAAATTTATTAAAATAAAATAATATAAAAAAAATTATAAATTCAATTACGTACATTGATAGTTGAAGAGCAAGCTGAGGCAACTGGAGCATGCGGAACGCTGATTGTGTTGCAAAAATACTTCAATTAAACGATGCACTGCATCCACATTATGCCGGCTTAGAAATGAAGAGCAGAGCGAATTCGCTCTGCGCTCCACCAATTGCTGAAGCTCCTCGTAGTGCTCAAATAGTTCGCCGGCAGACTTCTGATCGCTGAACCAGCTGCTGGCAAAGCATTGTTTCCACACGCACGCCACCACAAAGATGTCCTTGTGCTCCTTGTGTATGGCACGAGCAACCTCCATTAGGGAGATAAGCACAGCCTCGGATTTCTGGGCCAGAGTCTCCTCAGCAATTGTGCGAAAAGCGGTGCGTATCATCCGACGACCCTCCTCTGAATTAAGACTCCCGCCGTACCCTCGATGTAGTGTCATCATGGCCACATCTGCGTTGCCATTGTGCCACAAGGCAATAGCCTTAAAGGGTGCCAAGTCCGAGTAAGTGCTTGCGAATGGATGTTTGGTTTGACGGCAAGTCTCCGCCAGGGATTCCAGCTGCTGCATGCGGCCCAAGCCGCTCAAATACTTTAAGCAGGATATTAAGACCTCGTTGCATGGCAACTGCTGCCAGCGGACACATTGACGTATCAAATAGAGAAAGTCCACTTTGTTTTTAATCTCCAACGTGGCCAGCAAGAGATTGTCCAACTGCGGTTGCGACAGAGATCGTATGTCCAGGCCCAGCTGTGGAGAGCGCAGCTGCTTCAAATCATTCACCATTCCTTTGGACATGAGGCCCACATTCTGTCCAAAGTTGCTCCCTTTTTTGTTGACGGCATCCTCGGCAACGGGTTTCATCAGATTGTCACGTAGCTCTTCCCATTTTTGTGTCTTGCGGTTAACCAGCTCATTGGTGAAGCAATCAATGGCATCCAATTGAGTGGAAGATTTCCGTCGCTGTCGTTGAGATGTGCTTGGCCAAAGAAACGCAGTGAGGTAGTTTTGAAAACGTTGTAATCCCTTTGGCGAGCCTGGTGCCACTGTGGTTGTCCCGTTACTCGTTAGGCGCGTCAGCATGGCCATCTCAGCACCTACGCCTCACGACCTACGGCCTATTTAGAGGCCAGGAATGTAGGAGAATTATTCACTTTTCTACTGGTCGTACAAACAGAACATCTAAACTCGATAGTGTCGATAAATGTTAAAAAAAAACATATACAACACTTACATAATCAAATGGTGTGTGTGTGTACTGCCAAAGTATCGACATTTTATTTGTTCGATACTTTAGTAACAGATA
The DNA here is from genome assembly GCA_037043535.1 of Drosophila putrida. NCBI lineage: Eukaryota > Metazoa > Arthropoda > Insecta > Diptera > Drosophilidae > Drosophila > Drosophila putrida. The sequence goes on along the minus strand of JBAMBI010000160.1, from coordinate 4,318,275 downwards.
CTCGTTACTATCGATTCTGCTTCGATACTTTCGCCAGTACTATGAAGAACACAGGGTAGGACGACTCTTTTAAGCGTGAGCAAATAAAGTTAATAACTCATTAAATGTTTACAGAAAGTTGAAAGGAAAAACTCTTTTTATTACGGGTGCATCTCGTGGTATTGGAAAAGCGATTGCTTTAAAAGCAGCTCGTGATGGCGCAAATATCGTAATAGCTGCCAAAACAGCTGAGCCTCATCCAAAACTAAGAGGTACAATCTACACGGCCGCAGAGGAGAGTAGGTATTTAAGATTTGGAATTTGATCTTTGAATGATTATCTTTATTTTTACTTAGTTGAAAAGGCTGGGGGTAAGGCTCTTCCTTGCATTGTTGATGTACGCGATGAGAAGCAAGTTCGAAAAGCGGTTGAGGCTGCCGTTTCCAAATTTGGAGGCATCGATATTTTGGTAAACAATGCGAGCGCCATTTCAAAATCTGTCACTTTGCAGACCGAAATGAAGAGTTATGATCTAATGCACAATATCAACTCAAGGGGCACTTTCTTGGTGTAGGTGTATGCTTTTAATCTTAACTCTTATCTATATAATTTAAATTATATCTGAAAATCTACAGATCGAAAACTTGCTTACCTTATCTGCTAAAAAGCAACAATCCTCACATCTTGAATATATCGCCACCACTGAACATGAAGTCCCATTGGTTTTCCAAGCATACTGCCTATACTATAGCTAAGTGTGGCATGTCCATGTGTGTATTGGGAATGGCCGACGAGTTCCGAGATCAGGGAGTAGCGGTTAATGCTTTATGGCCCAGAAAAACTGTTCACACTGCTGCCGTTGATATGCTGTATGGCCCCGAAGGCGCTTTATATTCTCGTAAGCCAGAGATGATGGCGGATGCAGCATACTCCATAATGTGTCGTAACGCTAAGGACTGCACTGGAAATTTTTTCATTGATGATGAGGTTTTATTAGAGGATGGTTTAAAAGATCTTAGCAAATACGCTTGTCATCCAGAGAATAAAGAAAAGCTGAAATGGGCTATATTTATAGACGATGGGAGCCAATTTGCAAAGCTATAAGCCACATTTAACGATTGTTTTGTTGAACAATTACTTAAATATTAAATTAAATAGAAATGTTACTTGTGTGCAATTGTTATTTCACTGGTACCACAAATTACAAATGCAAAAGTTTTATAGGTAAAAATGTTGCTCATTAAACTTTTGAATATCACGATTTAATAGCAGTTACATTCACGCAAATCATAAATACTGCTACTTATTCATTATTTGAATGTTTTTACCGATAGATTGTGAGTACTTGCACCGCGAGTTCTAATGTTCAGTTGTTTATGAGAAGAAGACGGACTGGCAACAGGTAGTTATCAGCAATGAAGAACACAGGGTAGGATGGCATTTTAAATGTAAGCGGATAAAGTTAATAATAACTAATAAAATGTTTATAGAAAGTTGCAAGGAAAAACTCTTTTCATTACGGGTGCATCCCGTGGCATTGGAAAAGCGATTGCTTTAAAAGCGGCTCGCGATGGTGCAAATATCGTTATAGCTGCTAAAACAGCTGAGCCTCATCCAAAACTGCCAGGCACAATCTACACGGCCGCAGAAGAGAGTAAGTATTGCACTTTGTATTTTGACCTTTGATAGCATAATAGCATTGATTACATTGTTTATCTTCTATATTACTTTCAGTCGAAAAGGCAGGGGGCAAAGCTCTTCCCTGTATTGTTGATGTTCGCGATGAGAAGCAAGTTCAACAAGCTGTTGAAGCCGCAGTTGCCAAATTTGGAGGCATCGACATTTTGGTAAACAATGCGAGCGCCATTTCTTTAACTCCGACATTATCAACGGATATGAAGCGTTATGATCTAATGCAGAATATTAACACAAGGGGCACGTTTTTGGTGTAAGCTTGTAATAACTGTTAACTGTAGATAACTGTTATCTATTTAATCTTAATGATTACTGAAATTTTACAGATCAAAAACTTGCTTACCTTATCTTCTGAAAAGCGATAATCCTCACATCTTGAATTTATCGCCACCGCTTAACATGAAGCCCCATTGGTTTTCTAATCATACCGCCTATACCATAGCTAAATATGGCATGTCAATGTGTGTATTGGGAATGGCTGAGGAGTTCCGCGATCACGGCGTAGCCGTTAATGCCCTTTGGCCCCGGACAACTGTTCACACTGCTGCAGTTGATATGCTGTCAGGTCCGGAAGGTGCTTTATTTTCCCGTAAGCCGGAGGTAATGGCGGATGCAGCGTACGCTATCCTTTGTCGTGATGCTAGGGGATATACCGGAAACTTTTTTGTTGATGATGAGGTTTTGTTGGACGTTGGTGTTAAAGATTTTAGCAAGTATGCTTGCCACCCAGAGAATATGCACAATTTGCAGCTGGATATTTTCTTGGATGATGGAGGACCATTTGCAAAGTTGTGATTGTTCTTCGATAAGTATTTTTTAATTTTTGTATTCATTATATTTGTTGGTATTGATTGTAAATGTGTAAATATAAAACTGTTAAATTGATTGTTTGGGAAATTACGGTTTCCGGTGCGACAAGATTTGATGATGGATTCCGGTAGAACACGTCGAAATAAGACGAAAAAATTAACTAAATTTGTTTGATTTTCGGCTCGGTTCTCGAGATACTGGGTCCGATAAGTCTCCAATTCCCATACAAAATGGTCATCGCGACAGCTGTTCTTTGGTTTCCAAGCATACTGTCTATAATATAGCTAAATTTGGCATGTCCCTGTGCGTATTAAGAATGGCCGACGAGTTCCGAGATCAGGGAGTAGCGGTTAATGCTTTATGGCCCCGAAAAACTGTTCATATTTAAGATTATGTGTTTGTTAAACCCTTGCAGAAAGTATTATAATTTTGTCACGAAGCTTGTAACGCATTGAAGGAGGCATCACAGACTCCATAAAGTATATATATTCTTGATCAGGGCGACGGGCTGAGTGGATATAGCCATGTCCGTCTGTCTGTCTGTTTCTATGCAAACTAGTCTCTCAGTTTTGAAGCTATCCTTATGAAAATTGGTACAGGTCCTTCTTTTTGCTGCACGCAGTACATATGTCGGAACCGACCGGAGCGGATAACTATATTATATAGCTGCCATAAGAACGATCGGTTCAAAATCAACATTTAGTATGAAAAACTTTTTGTTTCTCAAGATATCTTAACCAAACTCACAGATTGTGTATTTGAAATAGTTTCAAATAGCTTAACGATTTGATACAAATCGGATTACTGTATCATATAGTTGTCATATGAACGACCGGTTCGAAATCAACATTTAACCAATTTTGTAAAAATCGGACGGCTTATGCTCTGCAAGTGTATCCAAACTTTGGCACGCCAAAGTTAGCTTGCGCTATATTTTTTAAATACTTTTTTTAAACTCATAAAAGTACATTATTAACAAAGATTTGTTTTTTTAGATGTGTAACGTAAGTGGCTACTGTGGGTAGAAATGTTATTTGTGTGCAGTTGTTATTTCACTGGTACCACAAATTACAAATCCAAAATTTTTATAGGTAAAAATGTTGCTCATTAAACTTTTGAATATCACGATTTAATAGCAGTTACATTCACGCAAATCATAAATACTGCTACTTATTCATTATTTGAATGTTTTTACCGATAGATTGTGAGTACTTTCACCGCGAGTTCTAATGTTCAGTTGTTTATGAGAAGAAGACGGACTGGCAACAGGTAGTTATCAGCAATGAAGAACACAGGGTAGGATGGCATTTTAAATGTAAGCGGATAAAGTTAATAATAACTAATAAAATGTTTATAGAAAGTTGCAAGGAAAAACTCTTTTCATTACGGGTGCATCCCGTGGCATTGGAAAAGCGATTGCTTTAAAAGCGGCTCGCGATGGTGCAAATATCGTTATAGCTGCTAAAACAGCTGAGCCTCATCCAAAACTGCCAGGCACAATCTACTCGGCCGCAGAAGAGAGTAAGTATTGCACTTTGTATTTTGACCTTTGATAGCATAATAGCATTGATTACATTGATTATCTTCTATATTACTTTCAGTCGAAAAGGCAGGGGGCAAAGCTCTTCCCTGTATTGTTGATGTTCGCGATGAGAAGCAAGTTCAACAAGCTGTTGAAGCCGCAGTTGCCAAATTTGGAGGCATCGACATTTTGGTAAACAATGCGAGCGCCATTTCTTTAACTCCGACATTATCAACGGATATGAAGCGTTATGATCTAATGCAGAATATTAACACAAGGGGCACGTTTTTGGTGTAAGCTTGTAATCGTAACTGTTATCTATTTAATCTTAATGATTACTGAAATTTTACAGATCAAAAACTTGCTTACCTTATCTTCTGAAAAGCGATAATCCTCATATTTTGAATATATCGCCACCGCTTAACATGAAGCCCCATTGGTTTTCTAATCATACCGCCTATACCATAGCTAAATATGGCATGTCGATGTGTGTATTGGGAATGGCTGAGGAGTTCCGCGATCACGGCGTAGCCGTTAATGCCCTTTGGCCCCGGACAAGTGTTCACACTGCTGCAGTTGATATGCTGTCCGGTCCGGAAGGTGCTTTATATTCTCGTAAACCGGAGATAATGGCGGACGCAGCGTACGCTATACTTTGTCGTGATGCTAGGGGATATACCGGAAACTTTTTTGTTGATGATGAGGTTTTGTTGGACGTTGGTGTTAAAGATTTTAGCAAATATGCTTGCTACCCAGAGAATATGCATAATTTGCAATTGGATTTCTTTTTAGATGGTGCAAGACCATTTGCAAAGTTGTGATTGTTCTTCGATTTGTATTTTTTGATTTTTGTATTCTTTATATTTGTTGGTATTGATTGTAAATGTGTAAATATAAAACTGTTAAATTGATTTTGTAATTATTTTGAAATGAAGCATATTAGCGGCAAAATTGTAATATATCGATATCGAAGGGACTTATTTGGTTGCTCATAGGACTTTTATTTTGGTACTTTTTGGGTGGCCTCGTCGCTCAATATGTTATCGATAAATCGAACAAATAATTCGCGACTATTTCACGCGGTGCACATGTCAAAATGAAGCGCGAATTTTATTTGTTTTTACTGATTTTTGTGTTAAGAAATGTCGTTGAATCGGCCAAATTGAACCATCCACGCGTTCTACTACCTATATTCCAAGACAGATCAATTAACTTCACGCTGGAAGTTGTTGATCCCAATTGCTACAAATGGTGCGTCTACCGGCTGCGACAGACGCCGGTGGCTTTATAACCTAAAATTGCCATAATTCTTAATTAATTTGTTTTCAGGACTTCATCTCGTCAGGATTTGATAACTGTTACCCCAATATACCATGGATTTAGTGAATGCGCCAGCCATGCAGTTGTCACAGTACAGACACGCGAGAGACGCCGCAACACGGCGATTGTATTTGCAGAGGAAGTGGCTACAGGTGCTACTCTGCGATGCGACGTCATTGTCGATACGATTGATCGACTAAATGTGCGCACTGCTACTCGGCAGTTGTATTTAGAAGAGGCCCCTGCTATATTCGAGCTGCACGCGTTTGACTCCCAGGGCAATGAGTTCTTTACGCTGGAGGGCATTGAGTTTAATTGGGATCTATCAGCATCCACAAGCAATATGCCGCCAGCTCTGCGTTTTCTCACCTTCTCCGACAGTCCGTATCACGCGGTGCCGCCGACACTTGAGAAATTTGAGGCAGCCGGTATCAAGGGTTATATGATACTGCTAGAGGGCATTAATACGGGTACTTCCAAGGTGGCAATCAGTATGCCGCAGTCCGAATACCGTGAAGTACCCACGGTTGAAGTGTATATTAGTGTGTTGGCCAACGTCATTATTGAACCATCCGAGGTCACTGTTCTCGCTGGAGATACCATCAACTTTCGCATACTTCAGCTAAAAATGGACAAGCTGTATGAGATAACATCGAATAATCAATACTACCTGGAGGTAGAAGACACCGAAGTTGCGTACATGAAGGGTAACAGCGCGACAGGCTCTCGTTTGGGACGCACTCAAGTTTTTCTTAGGGATCGCAATTTGCCACAAGATAGCGAGAATATGCAGGATAAGCCCAAAGGTCCTAGCGCCCTACTAACTGTGGCGGAACCTCTGAAGTTGGGCATCAGTCTCCTGCCGCACAATAACTGGGTTACAATACAAGGCGAGAAGCACGAAGTGGCCTTAGATCTATACGCTGGCGATGGCCAAAAGATTACACTTGGTACGCGCTATGCAATTGGCTCCGAGCTGGACGAATCCTTGTTCAATATCATTAAGAAAACTAAAAATGGCAGTCGTCTTTACGGTGAAACAGTCAGGAGAGGCGTCACTCAAGTTTATGGTCAATACAAGGACGTAAGTTAAAGTTATTTATCATCTAGAGCTTGATTAATTTTCCACTTCTTACAGTTGTCGGTGCAGGCCGAGATGCAGATTTTTGAAGAACTGCTATTAAAGCCTAGTAAAGTGATTCTGCCCTTTGATCCGAACACCATAAAGCCCCAAAAGTTTCAATTTTATGCAGCTGGTGGCGATAACAACTATGTATGGTTCTCGGGTAACCCACAAGTGCTGCAGATCGATGGACAAGGTCTTGCTACAACAGAGATTCGTGATGTCCGGATGTCCGTTGGATCGCAGCAGTTGCTTGACGAAGGCGTTAACCTGGCAGCACATACGACCGTTCGAGTAGCCTTGGCCAAAAACCAAAAGGTGTCTCGACAGGCTCAAATCTACTTTTTACCTCCGCAGAAGCTTCAGATTAAACAATATAATTTTGAGACGGCTTTGAAGGACTACGTGCATCTCCATGTCGCTGTCTATGCTCATGTCAACGGCAGCTATGTACCCTACACCAAATGTGATAACTTACACTTTCAATTGGACTTTTCACATCAGATTCTTCAGTTGGACAACGGAGTTGTCGTCGAGGGAAACGATGCATTAGCCCCTGAGGCGTGTCATATCCTGAGATTACGTAGTACTGCGGTCGGAAGCACCTTGCTGCGCATCTCGTATAGCTTTCAGGATAAGGTATTGCAGGATTCAGTTGATCTGCATGTCTTTGAACCGCTGAGTGTGCTGAACCCTTTGGAGAACGAGTTGGTATTGCCAATTGGAGCATCTCGTAATGTTATCTATGCACATGGACCACAACGTATATTCACGTCAGAAGCAGAGCTTACCAAATCCACAAATTTTAATGGCAAGGTTGTCAAAGTGTCAGAAATTGAATTTGACACCCAGAACGCGATCACTGCATTTACTGTGCTCTGTCTTGGTTTGGGCGAGACGGAGTTTACCTATCAGGTGTACAACACATTGAACACACCCAACTTTTCTGCCTACAAATCCAAGGTGACTACCAAGGTGCATTGTGTACGTCCACGCTTCCTTAAGCTTTATGCACGTCAACAATTTCGTCAATCTTGTCCAGTTGAGCTGCGTTCGTCTCTGCTTTATCTCGAGGACAAAGAGAACAAGTTTGATATTGAAATCGAGGTGCAGGATGTAAAGAATCGCAAGCTGATGAACATTAGCTCACTCTATCTTGATTGGGAGTTTGCTGCTGGAGATGAGCGTTATCAGACGGACAGCATTCCTCATCAGCAATTGGCCGAGGTGGAGCTCTATCATGCCGTTCAGCTTCCGGCACGGGATGTACTTGAGCTGACTTTAACTGAAGTTGCTCCAGACTTCCGAATCAAAGGCACAGTTTCTCACTACAACGACAAGTTGTTGGCCCAGTTGAGCATCTACCCGGAACTCCCTCCATTTGGTGTTAAGAACGTGAGTAATTCAGATTATTGGTTATATTGTAAACTAATAGCATTATTCTTATGTTACAGCAAAAGACTGGCGAAGTAACCAAACCCATTATTGAGAATGAGATTCGGTTCCATACGGTGAACAGCACATTGCTGACACAGGATCATGTTAGCATTTTTCTGGCTCCCTCGCACAGTAAACGCTTGCCAATTGCTCAGGGCAGTGGCTTCTTCCAGCTGGAGCTCAGTGAACAGGGCATTGTCCAAGTATCCCATGATGAGAAGCATCAGCAATTGGTGTTAACACCATTGCGTTTAGGCCATGTGCGTTTGGAGCTAACAGATAGCTGTCTAACTAACGAACCGGCATACTTATCCATCTCAGTGGTTAGAATAGGTGCTATTACTGTGCAGGCATTGGATCACGTTGAGCGTACCAATTCCATAGAGGCTATTGTTCGTCTCTACGATAATAATAATGAGCTGTTGCACATAGATTCCAATATGCTCAGCGTCTATCAGCTGACTGAGTTGGCTTTTGATGCAACTATACTTAGCATCAAGCTGGATGAGCAACACAATTTGGGCTTTGGCGAAATAAGATATCGCATTACAGGCAATAATATTGGTGAGACTAAGATACTATTCCAAAGTGGCAAGGGAGATAAACAAGTGTCCAGTGAGCCGCACAACGTTCAGGTCTTTTCCCCTCTGCGTCTGTATCCACGTAACTCAACACTCGTCGTGGGTTCCAGTATACAAATATACTATCAAGGCGGACCACAGCCCAATACAAACATTGTTTATTTAGTGCAGCAGCAACAAGTGGCCAGTAAGTTCGATATTTTTAGCTTAACTATGCAGTATACTTAATCTTATTCAATATATTCCCTACAGCCATGAGTTCAGCCATTGTTACCGCACATAAGTTGGGCACAACGAAAATAACTGGCAGATGTTTGCTCAAGAACCCAATTACTGGCAAGGATGAAGTTGTCTCTGAGGATTCCGTCGAAGTTCGCGTCGTTGCCCTAACTGCAATGCAAATACGCACTCCCCTTATGCGAATACGAAGCGGAGCTGTTATGCCTGCCACACTCTGGGGACAGCCTGATCTTTCGCCAATGGTGCTGGGAACTCTGCAAAATATGCGCACCACCTGGACAGTCAATCAACCGGATGTTGTCGAAATTTTCAATATATTTACAGCAGCAGGTGAGTTGTCCAATGTCCTTACCATGGAATGTTACATTAAGTGTGCACAGATACCGCATTGTTGCGCAGAGAACCTAGCTCAATGCCCACCAAGTGCACGCACAGAAATTGTTCTACGATGAGCCTGTACGGTTGAGTTTCAGTGCGGGAACAGATACGGAACAAACAACACCATGACTGGACAATGCTAGGGGGGATTTCATGAATATATAAATTACATGGTTTTGTAGCTTCTTATATGAACAACAATTTTAATCTTCATCATACTAATTTTCTCCTATTTATCATATGTTTCGTAGCGCTATAATTAGAAGATGGTACATACATTAATGTATCTTTAGCCCCTTTTACAGCAGAAACCTTTCTAGCATTAATAATATTATTCGCTGATATACGTCTGTTTGGCCTCTTGTAGTTTTGTTGGATTTTTATATAGTTAGCTATCGTAAGTTTAGTAGCTTCATATAAGATAGACCCCATTTCAATGAAGTAAAATGATTTCTTTCTCGTAAAAACCTTTCATAGTGATCATAATGTATAATGATCTATAATGTTTGAAATGTAACCATTCGAACATTCTTTAAACTATATAGAAACAGATTCGAATACGGAGAAGTGCGAAGTCTATGTAATGCTAAAACTATACACATCGCACTTCTCCGTATTGAAGTCTATTTCATTTGCCTGCGACTAGAATATTATTGAATATTTTACAAACTTTAAACTATACAGATATAGACGCAAATACGGTGAAGTGCGATGTGTATAGTTTTAGCGGAGTGTATGTAATGCCGAAACTATACACATCGCACTTCCCCTTATTTCGTCCACCTGCGATTAGAAAAACATTCTTCACTTTAAATATTATATTACAAACATCTGGTGTTACATATATTATATACGGAGCGTTGTTAACTCTCATTCTTAACATTTAATATTGACTGAAAATCAATATACACCTAAGTCTGTTTTTACACGGTAGATTGGTTCCAGAAGAAGCCGTGTAAAAAAAAACCGTGTAAAAAAATACTTTTTTGTGATATAAACATACTTCGCAAAAATTAAATTTGACAAAAAAATTTTAAGTACATAAAATTTCAAATCGTGCTAAATGGAATAAAATCGTGTAAAAAAATTAAAAATATTCAATTTTCAAACCGTGTTATATCAAAACCGTGTAAAAAAAGACCGTGTAAAAACAGACTTAGGTGTATATTTTAAATTTAAATTTCTCGACTTTGATTTGAATTCTTAAAGTCTCATTCAGGATATATTCAGGAACGAGTGTCAATAAAGATAATATGGCATGATTCGAATACAAAAAGCTTACAGAAATTCCGATATTCAAATTATTAGCTGACAGTGAAATATAAATTCCGATATACCGAAGTTTTATTTTGTGGAGTGAATATATTTATTCACATGTAAAATTTAATACAAGTCCGTGCAAACCCTAACTTTGCTTTGCTGACAAATCGGCTTTTTTGGTAAAACATCTTAGTGGGATCCTCCGTCTCAATGAGCTTTTTATTTTATTTTATTTTATTTATTTTATTTAATGTCGACTAAGAGTAATCGACATACGATTATAAAAGATACATTAAAATTATATATAAGCAATTAAGAATGTCTTATAAGCAAGAGAAAAAAAAAGAAAAAGTTATTATGAATAATTATATATATATTTATATTTTGGGCAAGTTAAAATGAAGATCAATTACTCGGACCCAACATTTGTTGCAAGGATTGGGGAAAACCCAAGAAATACCCAATCAGGTCGGATATAATGTTAGTGTTAGTGTTAGTGTTGTTTAACCAACTTTATTTGTGACTTTTTTTCTGAAATCTTTTTCACATATCTCTGGCAATGGTTTGACTTGGGTTGTCAATTTTTCATTATCACCAAACGAGTCGGGATCCATGCCGAGAGTAAAAGCCAATCCTTTCATTGTGGGCCGCTTCTCTGGATCATGATCCCAGCAATGACTAATTATTGATTTTATGTGAGATAGGATAGAATTCCGTTCGGGTTTTTTTATATCATCCAGAGATGGACGAAGAGGTGGAGAATCTGCAAAGTCAAAAATTATAATTAATTGTTGGATTTCAGGGGACTTTCTTACCATCAGCGACTTTCCTTACTATGGCGATTCCAGCGATGTTTAAGTCGTGGTAAGGCTTCTTCCGTGACATCACTTCATAAAAAACTATGGCAAAACTAAAAACATCGCACTTTGTGTTGTATTTACCAGTCTTTGAGACCTACGTAAATAAAAAAAATTGCTGCGTTTGAAATGCACTTCTATGTACCAATGTGTATTAAGAAATGCAAACCTCAGGTGCCATATATATGTAGGTTCCAACATCTTCAGTGTTCGTTGTTGTAATTTCTTTAACGCAACCAAAATCACATAATTTTAATATACAAAAATTGTTGAACAGCAAAAGATTTTGTGTTTTCAAATCCCGATGTGCTATATCTTTCTCGTGCAAGTACGCCAATGCCTATAACAAATGAATATTGGAAACGAATTTATTTCTGTGTATATAATGAGTACACAACATACCTCGGCACATTGACGCATCCAATTAATTTTACCTATATATGAAATTTCATTATCCAATTTGTGCAAGAAATTGTAGACGGATCCGCATTCGGCGTACTCTAACAGTATGTGAATATCGACTGTGTCTATATAAATACCATAAACCGTAACAATATTTTTGTGCTTAAGTTTTGATAAAGATTCAAACTCTCTCTCCACCTCTCTTGGGTCTGAACCTTTAAGCTTTTTAATCGCAATTTCCATCTCTACACCATTAGTTTTCCATGTAAATAGAAAGTTTTTGTTGTAATGTTTAGATGGTAAAGGTCACATACTGCAAAAATATTAGCGACAAAAGAAGAAAATGCCTCATTTAAAATTTCTTCTTCGTTGCATATTCACATTTAAGCTGTAGGCTATTGTACCGGGGTATAAATACAAATTTTACCTTAACTCCACATGTTAACTTCATGTTTACGACAGGCATGTTTGATCGAAAATCCATATTCGTTTTCTTTGTTCTATTAGTCTTTGTCGAGTCTAAAAGCTGAAAGAATAATCAGACTGATAAGAAATAGCCATCAAAATTAGTGGGACAAAAAATTTGTTATCGATATTTCAATTTATTAGAGGAAAGACACATATTACGTTTATACGGAGCTTTCGTTAATTCCTATGCTCCGTTCTCACTGACGTGCATTTTAAAAGAAAATTTATTTTCGTGCACTCCATTTGCATTCTGAATTTTTACAATACTACTAAAATAAAACGTATGATGTTTTCATTTCCGACTATACATATGTTAAGATGAAGACTTTCACTAATTTTAATATTTAGCAAAACAACTATAAAACTACCTATTTATGTATTTTGATGATAAGGATTGAGAAGGTTAATTAATTAAGGTTAAATAATTTACTATTAAATATAATTTGTAAATAGTTTTTTTAACTATTTCGTTAATGCTCGGCAATCAATTCTTAACTAACATTTACTTTGAAAATGTTTGGATACAATTGCATTCGATAATACCATAAGTTAACATCTTTAAGTGATGGAAAGCACAATTGATTTGGTTTATAAAACTTTCATTACGAATATATGTGTGTGTTTTTAAATCTATTGCAGGCATTGAGTACCAAAGCAGTGACTTAATTTCTGTACGGATACGTGCTCTAAATCCTGGCAAGGTCACTATTACCGCCTCCGTGCAATTGGCAGATGGCGTAAAGCTGCCATCAACAAGCGTGGAGCTAATTGGTAAGTATCGAGATAGACAGTAAGAAAGAGAGAGAGGCTCGTGGGGGTGTCATCAGAAACCACAAATTGAAATTGTTATCGCAGTTTTCAAAACACTGGAACTACTCGCACCAAAGCCCATAACAATGGACTGGATTTTGGCGGCACCGCGCAGTACGCTTCAGTTGAAATGTAATATGGATGATGCTGTCTATAAGTCCGATGCACAGAGCAGCGGTATTGTCAGTGTGTCGCCAGATGGTGTCGTCCACACAAAGGATACCCTCGGCCGTGATCTGATAATTGTAAGTGTGTGTGTGCTTGTGTATGTATATACTATATTGTTTGTGTGCGAGAGAGTGTGAGTTTGTTTTTGATTGTGGTCAAAAGCGGCTTACCTTCATCGGCCACTCCCCTCTTCTTATTTGATCCAGGCCTTGCATTTGATTTGAAATTATTTTGTGTTATCCAGGCCAAAACTGTCGACCAGACACTGCCCATTGGCATCGAAGTGAAGAATGTGCAATACATTTTGGTGACTTTGCAGCCGGATATAAAATTGAAACAGCTGGAGCATAAAATACCACGCGGCATGAATTTCGTATTTAAAGTGTCGTTGCATGACAATCTCGGCAACGAGTTCTCCCACAACATTGAGGATGTGAATGGACTGCGCTACGATTTGGCCACCAAGGATGTGGTCGATGCACAGATTGGCAATAATCTGACAATTGCGGTGAGTTTCCATTTAGATCGAGTCTAGTTACAATTTTCTGCAATATTTATGTTCCACTCAACGTCATCGTCATTTTCATCATTATCATCATCGTTGAAAACTTTAAACTTTTTGCCTGTCATATTTAGCCTTGGGAAAAGATTAAACTCGGTCACTCTTATATGTAGTCCTGTAGTAGTTTTGTAGTCCACCTTCTGATACATAATGCTACGGCTCGTTTATATGTAAATGTGAACTTTAAACTTTGAGCAAGTTATTTCAATTTCATTTTTGCGCGCCTTCTAACAACAAAACCGCTGCATTTTAATGCACTCGTAAAGAGCACTGCTTTCCCACCTGAGCTCAGCTCAGTTTTCTCTCCACTCTGACTTTTTCAAAAAACAAGTAGAAAAGAAATAATAAAAAATGAGAACAAAAAATCTCAGCGTCCGGCTGCATGGCACGTCGCTTGGCTTGGCCAGCACTATTTTCGTTTTACAATACCCTGTATTGCAAATGTCAGGACTCCAATCTACGAGTTGTCTGTTTGTTTGTTATTATATCTTTAGTTAGAAATCTTGTAAATTTCATATTGATTTGTTAGAAAAATCAAATGATATCCAACTGAAAATGATTGGTAGATGAAGAGGTATCTTCAAGTCGAATATTCTTGACTGTGAAGCTCTTGTCTTTTTGTTCTTCATTTTTGCTGGGCTGTGGCACGTTGATGTCACCACATAAAAATGCAACGATGCGTTGTCGCACATGCTGCAAGCTTTGGCTCTTAAAAATTGCGGCTGTCGAGTGACCGCAGACCACAAACACACAAAACTCTTGAAGTAGCAACTGCAACAAAAGCAACAACAGCAACAACAGCAACAACAGCAAAGGCAAAAACATGCATTAAATTTAAATGCGTCGACTAAAAACTCGTAACTAGAATAGAAAATTTCGTGAAACTCAAATGGAATTTCATTTCGCACACAGTTGAATTTGCAACGCGAAACGAGCAACATGATTGCCATCAGCTTAAAGGATACAACTGGAGTGAAGCATGCCGAGGATTATATCAAACTGTCTGTGGCCGACTCTCAACTCATTTATCCCACCAAGGTGAGTTGGTTAGAAGTAACTGTATAATGCATTTAACTGTCAGACAGCTTATTGTTCTTATTATTACTTAATTATTATGTTACTGTATCATATGCTGAAGATGCAATTGAATGTTTAACGCACACAGCAAACAGCATTAAGGTATTATAATATCATGAATTTTGAACATTAAATGAAAATTGTAAAAGGGTATTTTTGTAATATTTATTACGAAATTATGAGTATGGTATTATACTGCTTACATTCTTTATAAGTTATAAAAACAATTTTAGATTTTGTAACTCACTGATTAATCAATATTTTATCTTTTTGCATATGTCAACAATCAAAACTAACTTTTGGCTCAACCAACTTGGCCAATAAATCCATCCATCTACAGACAATTTTCTCAGTTGGTGACATCATTTGCTTTGAATCACCGTTAACAATGTCATCGGTTTGGAGCAGCTCGAATGAACAGATGGTAACGATTAATAAAAATACAGGTAAGTAATTAACCTCCGAGATGGTTACAAATATATAAATTACTATAGTATTTGATTTCCTAACGGGCTAACTAATCTTTGTCAGTGTTCATGTGTATAAGCAAGTTTGCTGGGAATTTCTTAGTGTTGCATTTTCACTGTTTAATTTGTAATTGAAATTTATCGATTAATTGTTGTTAATTATAGTACAATCCTCGATAGTTGGCTGTGCTAATTTAATGATCAAACACTTCTCAGCTATAGCATTTTAATGCTAATTTATGCGCTGCATTTCGAAAATTCACCAACAGACGCTTTGTTTGATAGTTGTCGCTTGTTTACACCCACTTTAATTACACACACACACATACACAAATGATTGGTGTGTGTGTGTGTGTGTGTTGAAGTACAAATCCTGTAAATTGGCCTATATTTCACGTACGATTTATTGATAACCCAATTAGGCTTATTTTTGACTGCTTTGTAAACAAGCCCACAATGAGAACAGAATAACAAATACAACAGACAACAGTAAACAAAACAATAAACAATGTAACAACAAAATGGTACAAAATAGCAAAATAGCAACTATTCGGTGTATAATTTTTGCATTTATTAACTTTTGCTATCGCTTTGAGTATTCATTAGATGTGCATTCCGTTACGGAATTTCAAAATACAGCGTTTGAATTTATTTTTCCTTTACTAAGTACACTCGCAAAAATGTTTAAGCGGGTTATGTTAAAGTGGTATAGGTTCTCTTTAAATGTTGTAAATGGGAAATTTCTTTAACTCTGCGTAAATTTAATTTGTAGACATTAAAATGTTATCAATATGCAGAACATTTTTCTAAGATCGGCTAAAAATACACAAAAGCCATTTAATGAAACATGGTACAGGGTAACTCTCAGTCGACCACTCCCTGCTTGCTTACGCTTGTTTTCCTTTCTGTTGGGCTCAACAGGAAAACGAGTGCTGAAGTGTGTGCGTGCCTTGAGCCTTGGAGTGCCGTGTAAAGTGTTAAGCACACAGTGCCACGCTTAAAGTACAGTAGGCATTGACTATGCTCGACATGGAATAAACATAGACAGTTAAAAAAAAAATCACACTCTATCACACACACTATCTTTTGTTGGCTGTTCAAGTTGAGCAATTGCAAAATAAACTTCTAACGCAATTCACAACACAACACAACACAACACAGCGCAGCTAAGCGTAATACATTATTCATAAAGTGGCGCCTCTGCCGTCTTCAGTTGCCTGCCACAATCTTTAGTCAAACAAAAAATACAAAAAAAGTACAAAAAAGTAAAGGAGAAAAACAATTTTTCACACTTTGCACGTCGCAAGGCGTCGTTGGCAAAAGGATAAAGCAAATAGAGGCAGGACACAAGCGGCAAACAGGCTTCGCGATTATGCAACTTTTGTGCTTCTATTTGTTGCCGTTAACAGCGAGTTGCGAGTTACGAGTTGCGAGTTGCGAGTTGCGAGTTGCGTGCCTCATGCTGCGAGCTGCAATCAAGCATAAAGATAAAGTGCGAGTATCTATATATTTGCCAAATATCAATACGAATATGCGTCGTCTGTTTACAAAAAAGATGTCATAACTGAGTCTGCCTTTCTTTCTTCTTTTTTTTTTTGGAAGCTTAAGCAGATACATGTACACATCTATGTATCTCTGATGATGACGATGATGGCAACCGAAAATACTGTGGCAAGCACAATTGAAAATAGATTGACAGAGAATAGGAACATCAACATCAACACGCAGCAGGCAACATCAGAAGCTCAATAAGCTTCTTGCATTTGCTATTTTCCTTAAGTATCTCGGAAAATTGCAAAAAGTTTTGCTTCGACTCGAAATAGCATTTCAATTATGATGACTCTCTCACTGCTTTCTCTCTGCCTTCAGAAATTTCGAGCTTATGCCGAGAAAGTCACGCATATTTCCATGGAAAAGTAAAAGGCTGTTCAAACTGAAATTTCAATTACCAAAACTATGTTCATTTTGTAGTAACATAGTGAGGTATGCCATTTGTCATAAACGGACACATCCTTACAACTCTTATGTTCTGTTCAGTTTGAATGTGTTCAAGAAAATATCAATCTTAGATTATGTATCATCAGTTACGTATCACAGTTGGTTTTATTATTAGTTTTCGCACACATTCGAAATTCTTAAGCAAAAATGACTTATTGTTTTTTCCCCTCTCAAGATACCGTTTATATATACGCTGAGACTTAATATACCCTGTAAGTAGAAAATATGTACTATATAAAGAAAAAGCTGCTATAAAAAACTATTTGTGCCTATAAAATAGATGTTTCACAATTGCTGCCCCTTCCTTACACAATTGATACATCAAATATGTTTTAAAAGCAATTAACAATAGTAGTTAGTCCCTCTCAATCGATACCTAATCGATACTATGTATTGTTTCAAGTCGAGTACACCCGACTAGTGAATTATTACGTGCTTTTCAATTGGCATTGTCTTCATTGTGTGACCGACAATAAATCCCAAAGCAATTTATACAGCCAATATTCCTCGAAGCTGTAGATTAGTTTTACTTGTTGTTCCTTTTTGCTGTTGCTGTTGCTGTTGCGAATACAAAAGAAAAGTGAAAAATCAAAGCTGTTTTGAGTCATGGCAAACCAAAAAGAAAACTCCCAAAACAATTAGTCGGATGTCGCCTGCAGTGTTTCAAAATTAATTTAACTAACTCTTGAAATAGTTAACAAAAGATGCCCTTCCTTTCAAGATATTCTTTGTTGAGCTAAAGCTTGCAATCGAACTTAATGCTAAATTTATCAAAATACCATCCTAAAGTGACGCTTATCATTTATGCTACATTTGAGTAACCCAAGCAGTTGACCCATTTTGCGACATTTTCCTCGATAAGAGTTTACTTTAAACAAGTCTCAGTCTCAGTCTCGGTCCCAGTCTCAACTCGTAAGTATTTGAGTAACATTTATGCTTCGCTGGGCGATGTTATTTACTATTCAATGCGGCGCACCATTTGCATTGACATGCCGAAGGAGGAGTAGCTCCAAATAGCTGGAGCTGTGGGATCTAATAGATAGAGGGTGGGGTGTCGGGTGTGGGGTGTGGGGCTAAGGTAAAGGTAAAAAATCATTGAAGCATATTTAATGCCATCAAATATTAATATCGTTGTTTGTTTGGCAACGTCGCGAAGAGTCGACGACATTGCTTGCATATTTTAGGCCTCTTTGTAGACATTTTGGGTACCTTTCCTCATATTTCAAGAATTTTCGAATATTTGCCAGCAAGGCAGAAAATTATTGCCCTTTTGTGTGTGTGTGTGTGTGTGTGTGTGTGTGTGGGTGAGTGAGTGCAAGCGAAGAGGAGAAGGAATCGATGTAAATCGTATTTATAATTTTACTTTAAACAAAATTAACGTTTCGCTTCTTCGAGTTATAAACTTTTGTTAAGTCTTCGATTTGTGTTTAATAATAATTATGTAAACACACTTTGTAAGTTCAACTGACTAGACTGCAGTCTGTCACTAACTAGAAAGGACAGATGTCGAATCAGATCAAAGAAAAGTTAAGTATTAATGTAGCAAACTTTTCCAAGCAGTTGGCAGACATGAAAACCTTTGAAGACTTTCTGAAATGAAAGTCCTTGTCCTGTTTGAATGTCTTCAACTCAGAAATCAAAAGAGTGAGTTGACATTCTTCTTCGGTTTAAGTTTACCTTGCCAACAAATGATTTGCTGCAAGCGACAGTATATTGATAATATTATGCCTGTGGGAAACACCGTAATGTAGACTTCATTAGTGGAAGTCTATTTAGAACTCAGACAACTAAACTAAGCGCTGTCTTCGATAGTTTTTTGTTTGGCGTAATTATTATTTCTGTTCAAAGCTTGTTAAATAGTTTTCCTTACTTCGTTTGAAATAGCTTGTAATTCGATAGTTTTCATTTAGGAAAACGATAGTAACATCGTATTAATTCTCTTTACTTTGCAAGACTTGAGTTTTCTTACATTTAAGGGTTTATAAACGCTCAAGTGTAGTTTGTGAATTATGCCTGACTTTGTCAAGTTGTTCTTGAACTCTTTTGAACCTCTCTCGTAATCACTTGGGGTTTTGGTCGGTAATTGAATGTTGCTTTAACTAAAGTAATTAGTTTTCGATTACAATGTTATTGAAGTTGACTTTCATATAAATTTCAGGAGTTGCACGAGTGCTAAATCATCAGCGCAAGCTGGGCGAAAAGGTTGTGGTGACATGTGGGGATAAAATGCGGCCTAGTGGTCACCTGAAGTACGATCTGGAGTTGCGTGAATCGGATGCGGTATGTAACTGACCCAAATTAAAGTGGCAATAACTCATATTCTCATGTTCCATATTTGTTGTTTGGTAGATTGTGTTTGCTAAATCCATGGACATATTCAGCGGATCGGCGTATCAGGCACACTTGGTGTTGCGCAATCACATGCAAACGGACAAGTACAGCAATCTGGTGAGTTGTGTTTATGCAAACAATGCAAACTATGCAATATGAACTAACACCCCCACACACACACACACACACACGCGAAATAATTGCAGATTGCACAGAACGTATCTAAATGCATAAATCAGCTGAATAAGGTCGCTGTGGACGCGTTCAACTGTCGCCTGGTGGCCAAAGATGAATTGGGACGCAAAGTTCTTAAACTTTATCAGGTTGAAGCCAGATTTGACACAGCAAGCAGTCAGTATGCGTGCAGTCTGGAGTTGACATCGAGTTTTAATGAGCTGCTGTCCACATTAAAGACAAACAATGCATTCCTCGAGCTGGAGGTGAGTCAGAGGCTGAAAACCCTTTTTAAAAATACAATTCTTTAATGTTTGCATCTGTAGGCCTCAATGCCGAATGGCATCCTGGATACCATGTCGCTGCAACTGGTGCCCGGCATTAAAGTATCGGTGGAGTCCTTACATGTGCGCGATTTAAAGTCGCAGGAACTGCAGATAAGTGGCTTGGACAAGGCACTTCACAAGCTTCAGGTGAGTTGGCAAATTTCTAAAAAGAAGAAAAACTATTACACTATCAGTCTATCTGAAGATTGATGACTATCGAACATTTCTTTTTGCTTGATCACGCTTCATGTGCTTGAGGGATATCCGTTTTTAAAGTCATCTTTTCAGCTGCACTTTAGACTTGTATCTATTTATTCGCTAGCCTTAAGAGACAATCATAAGAAGGAAAAGTAGTAGCTGAAGAAGAAGCAGAAGAAGGAGAAGTAGCAAGAAACAAGAACAGAAGGACTTCACATTTTATGTGGTAATAAAATACAGGAAATTGCTTTACAATGTACGCTCCTGTTTGAAGCCAGTGGCAGTAGCAGTGCCACTGGCGGCTTCTTCCAAAGTACAATATTATGTACGACAAGTGTTGAGAGTGCGCTGTGTGCTCGACCGACGGACTGAGAGTATTTCATGAATTCGAAAGTTCTTACTTATGGACTGTCTGTCTTTCGCCAGTCAGCCAGCCACCATACCGTCGTCCATCCACCCAGTTGGCCAGTCAGACAGATAGACAGGCGGACGGACGGACGGACGGACGGATGGACGGATGGACAGATAGACAGTCAGCCATCCATTGTTGCCAATGCTGTTGTTGTGCCGCAAGGGACGCCGCAAGTAGTTGTGGCTTCTACTTGCCACAGTAGCAGCTGCTGCTTCTTTTACAGCCTTGCAATGTCAATGTCCACCCTCAGGAGTCTCCTTGGGTAAGATGGTAAGATGTTGGCCCAATGCTGCGTCTCAAAAATGCAAAATGACAGCATTTTGCTTGACTTCCGTTTCCGGCTAGCCTGAAGCATTATTTGCTTTTGCTTCTCCACCCCCTCACTGACTGCCTTTCTGTCTGTCTGTCTTTTCATTTTAGTGAAATATTAGCTGCATTTCAGCAACTCTAATTACACTTAAGTGCCCATTTGAAATATGCCGCATAATTTGCATTAGCTGAAAATTTGCTGTTTGGCCAACATGATGACACTGTATTAAGTAGTGCAGTCTCGACTCATTCACTGACTAGCTGTATTGGCCCTTTTAGGCAATGACATCAAGTCGGCTTTTCAGACTATGAATATGACACTTGATTGCTCAACTCAATAGATTCATGTGGCACACTCGTGTC
The DNA here is from genome assembly GCA_037043535.1 of Drosophila putrida. Classification (NCBI taxonomy): domain Eukaryota; kingdom Metazoa; phylum Arthropoda; class Insecta; order Diptera; family Drosophilidae; genus Drosophila; species Drosophila putrida. The sequence goes on along the minus strand of JBAMBI010000160.1, from coordinate 4,297,008 downwards.
AATGCTGCAACTTCAGAGTGTCAATTCAAGAGCAGTGTCCATGGAATTTATTTATATAAATATACTATTTATTGTTTTTGTGAAACCTAAGGCTAGGCTTTAAACTGGTAAGGATTAAAGGCAATACATTTACATTATTATGCTGCTTTTTAATTCTTATTAACAATTAATCATTTAAAGTTACTGCAGCCACTCACACGAGACCACAAAAAGGCAAATTATGCTACTGTCAATTTCAGTGCACTCGGCAATTTTATTAAAATTCACAATAATTTCATGCAGACAACAACTGCAACCGCATGCCAGATATCAAACTATATATCTGTCTGTCTGTAGTATATTGGGTATACAGTTTACAGCTCTGTATGTAATTTTAATGTGCAAACTTTTTGGGATTGGTAAAAAGCGCATTGGTCTGCATAATTTTCAATTAATAATTAAATATTCTTCGTGTATTATCAACGGACTAATAAGAAATGTTGTTGTTGTTGTTTTTGCTGTCGTTGATATGCTTGTACTTCCGTTTATGGACATTGTTCATATACATTTCATTTTTTTCCAAGTATTTATTATTACATATTAATATTATGTTAAAATGCAGAGTTAAATGCCCTGTAAAATAGGCCTGTCGCTCCAGCCGTAGATGCAGGTTTCAATTGTACTGCTAGGTATCTGCTAGTCGCGCTTGCTTATTTGAGATGTGTTCGGATGTGTCAGCAGTTGCTCTTTCTGTGCATATCCGTTGAAATAATAACTTATTTTTTTCATTTAGTCACATTAATTTTTCAAACAATAAATGATAAAACGTGGAAGACGAAGAGTATGCTCGACTTTCAATATTTGTAAACAAAACTACATATACAGTGTATGAGTATAAATCTCGAATTTAAATGAAACAGAAATCCAATTGGAATTTTAAATGAAAAGTAAATTTTACTTATTTAGTGGCAAATCATGCTGGGTGTCTCGCAGTCCTAAACACCTTGTAAACAAATTTGTTAAATGCTTTGCATTGTTTAGTTTTAGTTTCTGTATTGTTTCCTTTTGTTTATAAACAATACCCCACCGCGTCAATTATTTTAATTTATTGCAATTAGTTATGGAAATTGTTGTGGCAATATTCCAACTAAAATAAAATTAAAATTTTCATCTAACAAGCTAATCAATTCGAGTTGAATTTAACTTTCCAATCAAATATGTTATGTATGTATCAAGTGTTTGTTGAATAAATAGGATAAATAAATAGGTTTAGTAAATCTGAGAAAAACGCAATAAACTTTGCCAAAAATGGCAGCTGCCGCAAGGCAACAATGAGAGAATTGTCAAAAATCGTAACAAATATTTTCGGTTGCAATAAAACTCAATAACATTCACAGCATACACGTATTTGAAGTACACTGTGACATGTTTTTTAGACCCTGTACTTTAAAAAAGTACAAATGGGTCTATTACGCTTGTGCAAATGTGCGTAACAGGCAGAAGGAGGCGTGGCAGACCCCATAAAGTATATATATTCTTGATCAGCATCAACAGCCGAGTTGATATAACCATGTCCGTCTGTCCGTCTGTCTGTCTGTCCCTTTTTTGTGTTCCTATATCTCAGAGAGTATAAGAGCTAGAGACACCAAATTTGGCATATATGTTTATCTATATCTTGCATTTATCGAGTTTGTTTTACATTTTTACCACGCCCCCTCCGCCCCCGCGGAAATTTTCAAGTCGAATTACAAGAGCTCCTTTGAAGCTAGCGCCTTGATTTTTAGTATGTATAATACAGACTATTGTCTGAGCCTATCCTGCAAATTTCATCCAAATCGGTTGATAAACACTAACAATGTTACGGGTAAAATCAACTGATATCTCCGTAGTGGCCCCATCTATCGGAATTTTTCAAAACTGAAACAATCTGTAGTGATCGCTTTGCACTCAAAAAGTACAGGGTCTCCTACTGTCAAGCTTGCTCCACCGTAGCTTAATGCATTTTTGTGTACGTCACACAAATGCATTTTAATTAAATGATTTTGCAAGAGGCACGATGAGACTTTGCCACACAAATATCAACATTCATTTAATTGTATGGTGCTTTGTGCATTCCGTTTGAGAAAATTGTAGCCAGCAGTTGCACATTGCTTGTTGCACATTGCACACTGACGTTGCTGCAACGAAATATGGGCACAAAGCAATACCAATCTCTTACCTTTCATCGCCCTCTCTCCCGCTCTGTTAATAATCGCCTATAGAGTGTCCGACAGGTCTTTCAATTCTCTGAAAGTTTCAAATTGTCGAAAATAATTATAAAATTCTGTTTATTAGTTGTATTCCCAATTACATGAGCATTTAATTGATTTTAATTTGCATTTTATTTGATTTCAGGTCAAACCATCCGATTCCAAGTACATTTCCATCGAATTAATCGAGCAGGCACACGGCCAGAGCAAATATCGAGTGCGTTTCCTTAACGACTTACCAGTGGATAAGCAATTCTCCGTGCTGATTTACTCTCCGGAAACGAATCAAAGCATTGAGGTGAGTGCAAAAACATAAAGAATAAAATTAATATTAATTCGAGAAAGTTAAAATTATGACAACACTAACTGGAGAGTCTCTAGTAGAGACAGAGCAAACTACAATAATCAAGTAATTAAATTGTAAAGTGTAAGCAATATTAAAACCTTAAGTTAAAGGCATGAAAAATGTACCGAATGCAAGTGAAATCTTAAATTATTACCTTGTCAAACAACATGTTATAATTAATATTGATTTATGTTGTTTAATAAAATTATAACAAGGTGACAATTCGTTGGAATTAGCAAAAAAATTCAACTGAATTCTAAGAATTCGTTATTTGCATCAACAAATCGGATATTTAAGAATAGTAGTATATAAAGTATACGACACGTAATTCTGGGAAATTAAATTAAATTCGTGTTGCTTAACAAACTTATTACAATGAAATTAGCTAAAATTAGCTATTTTGGTTAACGAATTCGAAATATGAGAATCCTAGAAATATCAAGTATACGCTACGTAATTCGGAGAATTTTCGGTTCTCTGGAAATTGTTATTGTGTTTAGCTGCCACACGTTTTTCTGTAATATTTCAGCTAAAATTTCGAGTGCAACATTTTGTGTACATTTTCGGTTGCGTTTTCAATTTCGCCAAATTTTGTTTATTTTCACTCTGCAGCTGCAACAAGAACAAAAACAACAACAAGAACAGCAACAAATACAAACAGAAACGCAAGTGCAATAAGCGCAAATGTAAATACGCTTCCATTGGCATTTTTCATTGGTTACCTGATGCCATTAGATAGTGCAAACAGACTGATAGCCAACCAGAAGCCGAGCCGCGTATCAATTTGTTGCTAAAGTTTCATGTTACCTCCTTCCCTTGCACCTTAACATTCTCAGAGTCCTGGCATTTAACATCCTGTGCACGTTGCCATCAGAGTTGCTGTTACTGTTACCGTTGCCGTTGCCGTTAAAGTTGTTGCGTTTAAGACAGCCAAAAAAGAGCAGCAAACCAGCCAAAAAGAAAACAAAATAAAAATTGCTGCACATATAAAGCCAACGGAATTGCATAAATAAGTTTCGTTTATGTAACCTTCCCCCTGTCATTCCTTCCACCTTCTACCGAATGGTCAGCTGTCCAGTGTAGTGGCAACAGCAAAATGGCGTATAACTTGCCCCTTTTTCCGAGGCAATTTCATACCCTCTACATTGCCCAATCCATTGGCCCACTTGCCGTTTGCCGTTGCCATTGCCAAATTGCATAAATTTCTGTAGTGAGTGAGTGAAGTGAAGTGAAGTAAAGTGAAGGGGGACTAAAAGTAGAGGGAATGTTCTTCTCTCCTGGCTTGGGTTCATCTATAAACGCTATCTGGCATACAGCTGCACATAAACAAAAGCAAAGTCGTTAAGTATGTGCTCGTTGTGGTACCCTCCTCTCCCCTGTTCGAGTTGCTTCTCCCCCTCAGTCCTACCGACAATGGCCACATGGCTATTGTTTCATCTGTGGTGTGTTCATCCAACGCTTGGGGACACACACATCATGTCTATAAATTCAGTTCCATAAGTCGATCGCTTGTTCGGCGTCTCGCAAGCTCAGAATGCTCATTTATTAGCCAAAAGCGACACAGTTGCGTGTGTGTTTCTTTGGCCAACGTTTAAATTAATGCTTTAACGCGTCCAATACAACAACAGACATATCAACTGACCAGATATAATGCATCGAAAAAAGAGTACTTAAAACAAATCATTTCTTGACCGATCGTTCCTTGAGATACGAGATTACTGCAAAACGTACTTAGTTGATCCAAGTCTCAATTTCAGCTGTAGAACTCTGCAAATTTAAGGCAATGTCATTTTTTTTTATACATTTTCAAATCGAAATCCACTTTTGTATTTAAAATCGTTTGTAAATTAAAAGAATACATATTTATACCCTGTTGGATATTTTAAGTTTGTTTTTTTTTTGGTTGTAACAATAATTAGCCCAAATTGCTTCAAATGTAAAATATAAAACAGTTGATTAAAAGTTTGTTTTTGTCACTCGTTTTTGGTTCGTTTAAACTTCATTTGCATTAGTTTTGGCCTAGTGACTGTTGGCTTAAGCATGTAACTTGGATTACGAAAATATTCAATACACTCGTCTTCCAACTGAGAGTGTCGATTGCATGGCCAGTTTCAGTTTCAGTTTCAGTTTCAGTCGCCAGTTGCTCAAAATGGCCAAAAACTTTTGCCTATTTGTTGTAATTGATTTCTGTGCGTTTTGTTGCGTTTATTTGGCTTAGGTTTTGGCATTGGCCAAAGAAGTCTTTCAAATTTTGTGCGAACTTTTATTTATTCATTTTATGTGTGTGCGTTGCATGCCACAGCCGTAGCAAAGTAAAACAGAAAGAGAGCGAGTGCGAGAGAGTGAGAGAGAAAGAATACTTCAAGGATATTTGTTATTTAATTTAAGCAAGGCGAAAGACTTAAGTCAGAATATACTGTTAAGTTTCTAAAGCTTTTTCTTTAATTCTTTTGCTTTCTTATGTCCATTGCAGATACCCATCATTGGCGACACGGCCTTGCTGCAGAAATGTTCGAAACAACCCGTTGGGCCGCTACTGCAACTATTTATCGACAATCTGAGCTTTATCGTGAGCATGATGATCATTATAATCATATCGATATGGGGTGAGTACTTACAATGTTTCGATTCAAAATTTCAAAAATCTAATATTAACACTATTCAATTGACGCATAAATCATGCAGAAGGTAAAAAAAGGGCACGAAATGTTGTCAGTGCCAAAGGCAATAAATCATAAGTGCTATGAGACTTGCCACCAGTTGTTGTTGATGTTGCTGTTGTTGTTTCCAGTTAATCGCAAATTCCATGAATTTTTAATCAACTCGAGCGCGAAAGAAGAGCTGTGAGAAACTCTACCTGAAGAGGTGCAGCCAAAGTCCGGGCGGGTATCCTTAGCCTTATCCTTTGACGCAGACCTTTTTAGTGACGCTTCATGCGACCTGCGCTTTAGGACAACGCTTCGTTAACTTTGCCATTTTCTTGCATTTTTACACGCAGCCCAAGCGCCAAAGCTGTTCAAAGACAGAGAGAGAGAGAGAGAGAGAGAGAGAGTGAGCGAGAAAGAGTCAGAGTCAGAGTCAGAGTCGAGGCTATTCGAGTTGTGTGCTCCTCTCTTTCAATGCCATAGTTGGTGGCAAAAGTTTTTGCGTCGCCTCTGTGTGTTTGCCATTTTTCAATGTTGTCTATTTGGTTCGGTTTCGGTTGTTCGGTGTTATCGGTTCGAAAACACTTTACACCCAATAAAAAAAAATAAGAGAACAAAAAATGTAGCTGAGGTAAACTTAACATGGGGGTTTACCTTGTTCGCCTGCCAACCGCAAACTGATAAGAAGTTTGTCTGTTTTCTGTTTTCTGTTTGTCTGTTTTCTGTATTCTCTACTCTGTACTCTCTGTTTGTTGTGTTGTGCTACGTGCAACACATACACAAACACACTCACAGAACGAACTGACCCTGCTGACACGCTGCGTAGACATAAACAACAACATACAACAAACAACGAGAATGTTGCAAGTGCAACTTGATTAATTGCAACAACTACAACTGTGTATATGTGTGTGCGCCATGTGTTTGTATTGCCTGTAGCATTTTTTCCTATAAGATGTTTATATTTGTGTTTTTTTTTTCTTTTTGTATCCTTGCAGTTTACGTATCCTTCTTCCAGTCACAGGGCGTCGTGCAAGTCAACTCCGAGGGTAAGTTTAATTAATAATTTTGAGTGCACAGCAGCAGCAGCAGCATCAGCCCCTGAGGCATCAGAAGGAGCATCTATTCTACGCACAACTTTTGCTACACTTCTCTCTATTAGTTTTAAGTTTTTAGTCATTTCGTGCATGAATACCAAAAACTTTTCGGAACGATAACAGGCCGCACTCTTTGCACTATCATCATCAGTTTGAGGCAGAGCTAGCAAAATTTCTTATTTATGACTTAAACTTTGATTTTCCACGCTCCCTTTCCTTTCATTTGCCTTGACTTTTCTTTCGTTTTTCTATGTATATTGCTTTCTTTTGGTCGCAGTGGTCGACATTTGGCTTTAGTTTTTAGCTCTGGGGACTCTCAAAGCGTGATGTGATTGCAAAACTAAAGCTTCAACTGACCACTTGGCTATAAATACACTTTTTCCCATTGCCAAAGCCTGCATGCTAATCAGTCGGTAGAAGGAGGTGAAGAAGTAAAAGGATCAAGCATAAATAACAGAATGGAATTGCAAATCAATTTGATTTGATTTCAAATGCAATTCCAGACATTAAGCACCCGCATTTACCGGCCAATAAATAACCGATATTTGAGGTTATCAGCCCAAGTGTCATTGGACTGACTTCAAAGGAATGTGAAAACCTTTATATTGTTGCACAACAAACTTTAAGTCTTCCAACAGTTTTTGTTTTTATTAAGTTTTCACGATAAGCGCACGTGACTCTAGTGAGAGTATTTAGCATTTTATCAGCAATGGGCCACAAACTTGGCAACAGTCAAGTTACCTTAATTACAAAATTAGTCAAATTACTTAAGATTTGTGAGCACCCTCCCCCTTCCTAATGAGCTCCTCTTTCCTCTCTCTCTCTCTGTATATATCTCTGTCTCACTCTTCTGACGAGGTCAGCAAGTTTGTTCGCCCATCCGCACGTAATTTTTACACTAATTTTAATAGCTAAATTATTTGCTGTGTTGTGTTGTATTTTACCAAAAATGTGTGCCTTGTTTTTGTTTAGCCCTCTCATTTTTCATGCCCTGAGAACGCTTTACTAATTACTTACAACAAGGTCTACTTGGAAGGGAAATGGAAGTGGCAGGGGCAGGGGCAGGGGCAGGGGCAGGGGCATGTTAGGTTAGGTATACGCCTCCTCGGCGCAAATTCAAAATCCAACCTGAATTCTGTTTAAAGGTGAAAATCTTTGGCAAGTTCTTTAAGCATGTCGGAAACTAGGTAAACTTATTAAAAATGTATTAAGCGGGTAAGAGGTTAGAGATGAAAGTACAAGGCAGAAATGTGAGATATACTTTATAAACAAATGTGAAAATCTACTGATTTTATGCATATAAATTTATTTCAAATTTTAACATATAATAAATTCTTTTAATGCGATTTTACTTTACTGTAAACTTGAATCTAATTTTATTCAACAAATATTTTGACCGATACAAGAGTTTGTGTAGGTTTTGAAATTGTAGACAGATGTCTTAATATGTTTGTAATCAGACGATGTAGTGTTATTAATCCTTTTATTTTTATTTCAGCATTTGAACCAAAATCTTCCCGGTGCCAAACATTTTCTCCCAATTCTTCGCCATACAATATATCGCCCAACAATTCATTTGGTAATATTCCTTTCTTATCTTCTTTTTTTTCTTTGATAAACCGTAGCTAATGTGTTTGAATCTGTTTTACAGACTTATCCAATCGTTCGCAAAGTCGACGTTTGAATCACTCGCAAACAGAGGACGAATCCTTTGTTTACGGCCATCCCCAGATGAGTTCGCCCAACAGATCCAGCAATTTGCGTCGTTTCAATTAGTTTAGATGAATGTGGGGAATGCTGCAGAACTGACTTCTCCAAATAGGGAAAGATATCCCAAAGCAGCCACTTAAATAGTAAGGTAAATTTAAAAAGGCTAAAAGATGAACTCAGGCTAAAAGATAAGTAGATTAACTCGTTGTCAGATAAAAACTGTTTCTATTACCAAAGTGTAAATTGATTGAAGCAAGTTGTGTATTGATGTTAATTTAAGACACTTCTATAACAATTATGTAATTGGTCGAAAAGTAAATATATGTAAAATCTACTATGTAAATAGAATATTTAAGGTCTGCTACTGTAAGATAGTTAGATAAGTTACTCTACTGGCACAATTTGATGATTGAAAGGATTGCTAAAATTAAATAATTTATTTATAAAATAATAAATAATTAACTAACAAAATATCACATGTAAATCTTGTTGAACATTAGAACTGTTTTGTAATAAAGAGAAAAAGGAAACATTTGAGCTTTGTCTTGTGGGGATGAAATTGAGATTTGGATTGGGTCAAAGAGGGAGGATTGGCGATGTCAGTGTCCACGGTTGCAAGTGGCAAGTGGCAAGTGGATGCGGCGCACGTGCAAAGCCACTTCAATTACTCTGCCTTCTGATGCAGCTTCTACTTGGACTGTGTCTGCCAATGTGTTAAGTGCAATCTGAGTTGAGTTGAGTCGAGTCGAGTACTCAATTTTTAAGCGCTTTTTAGCTGAGCTGCTGCAGCTGGAATGTATGCTACGATTTTTGTTATATGCATTTCTAATTAGAAAAGCATCAAGTCAAGTATGCCATTAATTTTACATTTGCGCATTTCAAGTGTGCCACGCCCACGCCCGCGCTAACGCTCGCGCCCACTTGAAAAATGGGCAAGTACTTTGGGGCTGCACTTTAAGCGCCTGCAATAAAAAAAGAATTTTTCACTTTTTTTTCCAGAGTAAAGTATTCTCTTTTACGCTCTGCCCATTCTCCACGATTTGATTCATTTTTCTGCACTTCTTGTTGTTTTATGTTATTAATTAGTTTTAAAACGGCTTCAGCAGCAGGCAACTAGGTCAGCAATAAAATTAGTTGAGTCTGCATTCGATACATTTGCATATTTAATGAGTGTAGACCATTGCACGGCGGGCCGATCTACTTGATTTATTAACTTTAATGGGCATACGGACTGAGAGCGTTCGGTTGGTGGTAATTTAACATGTAGGATAAGGATTCCTTTATGCATGTGTGTAGGTATGTGTTTTTCAGCCTGCTGCACAACATACAGCTTCATCATTTTAACGCAATTTCCTTGGCAGTGAAATGGAAATTTCCATTTCGGTTTGACTTTTATATTTTATATATATTATTTCTTCTCTTTTCTCTTCTTTTCTTTTTGTTGTCGTTGGTGCACAGCTTCATAAATTATAAATAACTTAATCGTGTCCGAGCGTATTGAGCTGTGCGACCCCGAAAAAATTAAAGAGGGCAGAGCATAGAAGAACTTTGAGTTTGTCAAAGTTTGAAATACCCTTGTCGACTTTCAATTAATTAGTTCAGGAAATTATCAATAAGTTAACTTTTCTTTGATGATAAGATAGGATTATTCTATAAGAGGATGAAAATATTTTTATGTAAAATATTGTAGTCCTTTTTGGGTTTGTATAAATAATAAAAAGTAATGATATACTTCGTTTACTCATCTGATCCGAACAGAAAAGTGTAACAGATAAACTAACTTGTTTTTTTTAACAAGACGGCTAAAACACTGAGACAATCATTTGAATATTGTCAACAAGGATATATTTGGTTTTTAGTGCGTTACATATTTCAAGATCAAGTTATAATAACCTTTTGCAAGTGTATAAAAAATAGGCTCAAGAATCGGGAAGTTTGTTCAAGTTGATGCGGCTTAAGGGCTGACAAATGCTTGGGCATCATTCAACTAAATATGGATGTGTGTGTGTGTGTGTTACGTGAGTGTGAGTGTGCAGCTATTGATTAAGATGCTTAGACTTGACTTCATTCATGTGTTAACATTATACAGCGAACGTTATGTGCTGGTTATTTGTATGTGAGTGTGTGCCAGTGTGTGTGTGTGTGTGCCATGCTTGATTTGCTCATTTCCGGTTCATTGAAATCCGGGCAACGTGTGAGTGTCCGAATGTGTTGGCCTGCGATATTCTAATCGGATTTGTGTGTTTGTCCAATATATGAATTATGTGCGACAAATGTTGTGAGCCACTGTAACTCTGACTGTGTGTGTGTACGTCTGAGTACATATCTGTGCTAGAAAATGAATTATTAAAACAACAATTATCTGGGCCAAAAATAATTATTTATAATCATAATATACTCGACTATGCATAAATGTAAGTAAATTGCAAATATTCGTTGATCGAATTGCATAAATAAATATTCATTGCGCGATTAGTGCCGTAACAATTTCAAATAATTAGTTTAATAATTCGACTATAGCATCCAGATTAGCTGGATATTAAATATTAAGTATACGCAATGGCGAGTTGTAAGCAAAATTTAAATTCATTCTGTTAATGGCTTTTGTGTAGCTGCTGCACCTGTTAATGAATGTGCAAAAGATACACTCGTGAGATACTTTCTAATTAAAATAAGAAGCAAAAGATAAAGACATCAATTACACTCTACTAAAATTTTTTGTATTCAGCTGTCAGCTTATTCGGTACTCGCAGATTCTCTCTCTTTCATTCGCTGATGCTGCAGATTCTAATTAATTACACAGTCATATGACTCGCGCACACACACACACACACTCATACAGAAGTACACACTCACACAGATACAAATTTGGGTTTCGTTTCAATTTTCTGCACAATTTTTACAACTAAAATGTTTACATTGTCTTCAGCTAATTGAAATTCTAATTATTATCATAAATTTATCAGAGGGCTGAGGCGTGGCTGATAAGTAATTAAGATTGTGGTAATTTATCATAGCATATTTAATAATAAAAGATATAGTACTTAGCAATTTATTTTATATTTTCTATTAATTTCTTCTTTTTTACGCTCACTTGTCAGAGACTGTTGTTGAGGTAACTGGGTAGGTCGAAGCGAGGGAATATATCATAAAAATAACGTTTATCTTAAATGTCATAAAATAAATTTACAAATATATACATATACACGGATACAATAAGAAATACACTTATAATCACATGAAGGTGCTCTTGATAACTGTAGCACACAGACTTTGGTTGATCAGAATATGTTGTTGTTGTTGATGTTTTTTGATGTCGCTGTTGTTATTACTAATGTCTAGAGGTATAAAACTTAATTAAGCTATTTGCTAATTTCATAATTGAATTACTCAGTCAAACGTTCGATTTGTATAGTCGCATGTTTGATGTTGTATTTACTGCCGCTGGCTAATTGCGTTGCCAACTCCAGTACCGCATCCGAGTCGCTCAGCAGGTCTAGATATACATATATAAATACGCAAGAGTGAGTATCGGTGTGTGTGTGTGTGCTTAGATACAATTTGTAGGCTTACCAACAACTAAGTGTGCCATAAGTACACTATGCTCACTCGTATGCTGCCAGACATTCAGATGATGCACCGATCTGTTTGAGAGTGAATTATAAATATACATATATTCAAGTACTGTAGATTGAATAAGTCTTTGTCTTGGGTCATTGACTCACTTGACACCCCTTATGCTGGCCAGCTCGTGTTGCAGCGTCGTGAGGCAGACATGACGTGGCACCGCGTCCAGCAAGATGGAAATGGACTCTCGAAACAGCTGCACCGTGGTCATAATCACAATTACCGAGAACAGCAGCGTACATAGTGGATCCGCGTACTTGGCACTTGGCTAAAAGAGAGGAAAGTGGGAGCGGGAATGGGAATGGGAGGTCAGTTAATTGAATTATGAATTGACTTGTCTAGACTCACATAGAATTTGATTAAGACGGACGCCAGAAAGACGCCAATGCTCTGAACCAGATCGCCAATGACATGAATCATTGCTGCTCGTAGGTTCAAATTTCGTTCCGTTGCACTGTGAAAAGGGGTGAGAGAGGAGTTAAATAATGGAGAAAGGTTACTCATAAATCAATATTAACTTTTCCCAACAAAGCTATAACTGCAAATCAGGTATTACTAAATGCAACTAAATTAAATTTCAATTACAAGTAATCAAACAAACAATTGCCTCAAGTCGACAACAGCTGCCAATTGTTATTGTTACTGATTGTTGTTGCTCTCGATTTTGTAACTGATTGTTGTTGTGGCTGATGTTATGTTATTTGTTTTTATTTGTTAAATTCCTGAGAGTTTTAACCGCAGGCCATAAAATTGCAACAGGCCGTTTGAATCAATTTATTCGACATGTAGACCTCCATACAAACTCGTAAAACACCCCTCGCACCAATCGTACCTACCCGTTGTGATGGCTCGGCTTTAAGCCATTTGTTATAACAACATTATGGCCTTCCTCGCTGCCACTTCCCGCAGTCGACTGGGCGTGGTCATGCACGTGTCCATATCCATGACTGTGACTATGACTGTGACTATGACTGTGACTGTGATTGTGACTGTGTCCATGACCATTGCTGTCCATAAACCAGGAGCCGTGCAATACGAACATCATGCTGCGGGCCAACATAAAATATTTTATATTTTTATTTAATTATAAGTGGGTTAAAACAATACAAGCACTCGTACCATTCGAAAATTTATGAATGCCATTCGTTTGTAAATTGCTAAACTGCAAATTAGATTTATACAAAACAACAGATTTGGCCATTGAAGCGATATAATAAAGACTATCGACTATATCACATAATTATACTAATAAAAAGTAGTGACTCTTTTAATATAAAATTATGGTCATCATATATTTTATTAAAATCAGTCTATTTTCTGATTGATCAATTGCTTAATTATCTAATAATCCGTTTTCCATTAGGAAAAAACAATCCATCCTAACATTTAACAAATACCTTGAGTGGTATTGAAATTTCTCAACAGGTACGTTTCACTAAAGCTACGTTAGTTTCAGATATGGTAAATACATTTACCAATATTTGTGAATAGAACAGTAAAATCTAAAAAAGAAAGAGTTTAAACTATTTTTGTAGTTTTTAAACTGATTGCCTTATGAATCTGTTACTTTAATATACATTTTATTTGATACTTGTTCTACCTACGATCTAAAGTGGCTGTACTCTTGCAATAAAATCTATAATCGATAGTATTTACAAAATAAAATATAATTTTACTATCGAAAATACAAATGTTTTCAGATAATTTCCAGAAGGAGATTAGTAGTACTAATCGTGAAATCTATGTTATTGATCTACTTACATAATATTAATGCCAATGCCAATGGCCGATATGCACATCATAACATTTACATCCAGTTGAAAGTCCTGTGAATAGATTCGTTGGATGGCAACAACAACTAGCATTGCGGTGAGCAGCCAAATGCCCAGAATCGAGGCCAAGGCACCCAGGACCTCTGCGGAAGAGAAGAAAGAAGTGTTTCCGACTCAAATGGCAAGTTAAACGCACGTATAAAGCAAGTGCATGGAGATGGTCTAATAATAGACTGGATGATAACTAACGTGTCCTTTCTCCGGCTTGGCACAAATGCAATTACAGTTTGTAAGTGTGTGTGAGTGTGTGTAAGAGAGTGAGAGTGAGAGAGAGAGAGAGTGGTTGGACTGTCAACTGGGCGTGCACTCATTAGCATAGTGTTGGCCATAATTGGGTACTTACCAAAGCGTTTGTAACCAAAGGACATGCGTGAGTCCGGTGGTCGAGTACCCAACCATATTGCAACCAGACCGATGACGAAGCTAATGCAATCAGATGCTAAATGTGCGGCATCTGTCATTATGGCGAGGCTTCCGGCCATATAGCCGCCAAGGAATTCAATGATCTGCGGTTACCACAAAGTGAACTTCATGTTATTGTTGTTGAAATTTATCATAATTAAATGAAGTATGCAAATTTGTGTTTGTGTTTGTGCTGTCTGCTTATGTGTGTGTACACTGTACACACTCTACTTACCATGAATATGCAACAGAGCGAAATTGCGAGCAGAATTTTAAATTTCGCCTCCTGCGCCGATTTGCTTTTAAGGTTCGCTCCAAAACCCGGTTGCAAGCTGCGACAACCCATTCTCAACTCTTCCCCATCTCCATCCTCGTCTGCTGCTGCTGCTGTTGCCCCATGTTCCAAGTGCTGCAAGTATCGTAATAATTGCCTTATAAATATGACTGTCTATGTGTGTATGGAAGGGTGTGCATATGTGTAAATGACTGTTGGGGATGTGTGCATTGCCATTTTCATAGCATATTCTATTGCAGAGATGCTCTTTAATTGAACAATTACACATACACACATACAAATAAATATACAAATATAAATACAGCCATGTTCCGGATACATTAAACTTAAACATTTTGGATTTTCAAATATCTCTCAAAATATGAAATATTTTTAGACTATCTTGTTGTTGATATAGTTTTTCCAAAGTTTCGATGGCATGGCAACCTTTTATAATCAATTTTGGCTTGATTTTTTGTGAAAGAAATTGAAAATTTAAAAGCAAATACGATATTACGAAAATATGCTATCAGAGCGTTCACCAGCAGACTATGATAAATTTGTTTGATAGAAACAAAAATTATAAATACTGCACAAAGCATGCTGAAATACTTTTCAAAATTGTTGTCCGATCGAGATAAAAATAACTTAAAGCCCTAGCTTTACGCATGAGAGCTTTGCGAGCTTGGACGGAATCCGGAACATGACTGATATCAATATATTTTTATTTATATTGTAGAATAAAACGAAAACTTGCCAAATTGCTGCTGCTGCGTAAGAGGGGAACTTCCCACGTATGTTCATCCAATTCCAAGGGGTCAGATGTCGTTCCTCTTGTTATTCCAGTTGAATTAATGTCAATGTTGTTGTTGCTAAAATTATTGTATTTATGATGACCATTTGGCATGTGTGCGTTGCGATTTGAACCCACAATATTCAGTCTTATGTGATCGTTGTTGTTGACTTGCTGTTGTTGCTCTTCTTGTTGTTGTTGCTGCTGCTTATTATCATCCAAGTAAAGTGAAAAACTCTCATCATAATCATCATCATGCATTGTGGGTGCTAAAGCGCTGTCAAGCTTCTGATACTTTGACATTGTTTTGCTATTTCGCTTTTCGCTTTTGTTTAGATTCCTTCTACGAGGGTTCTATCTGTGGGTGTGGTGAGTGTGTGACTGTCTGTATCTGTATCTTTGTATTTGATTTGAGTTTTTCTTTGTGCCCTTCTGACGCTCATTTACATTGCATTTATCATAATTAGTGTACGCATTCACTGTCAAGTGTCATACTCATCATAATTTTCATCATCATCAACGTCATCATCGTTATTAGCATTATGGTTACGTCTTAGTGTGAGGCATTAGGGTTACGAGCTGTGTATTCAAGTTAACTACAAATTCTTGCTTAATCAAATCGAGTCTCGTGTTTCGCTGTGTGATATTCGAAAATGGTTTCAAATTAATTTTTGAATTGTTCATTCATTTCTATGTTAATTTATGTATGTGTATTTCGGGTTTGATGGCATACTTTGATTATGCTAGTAATATTACTTTACATTTCTAAACATTCTTTGTACAAAACAAAAATGAAAATGATTGTCTGAAAATCAGCGCTTTGTTTGCTTAATATATAAGTAAATTTTTTTTACTAAACGCGATTCATTTATGATTTTCACTTAAATCCCTTGGGATAATGCCATTTATCATTGGATTAGCATTAAATGTTAAATCATTTTAATAAGTTATCAATTCCATTTTCCATAAATATTTAATAGTATTTAAGTAATTTTGATTAAAGGTAAGATTATAATTAATTAAATTAAATAAAGAGAATTAGCTGACTCGAGGTCTATTTATAAAGAACACACAAAAATACTTGTCGAAAATAAAAGAGCAATTTTCTGACTTAATTCCACTAAAGGAACACCTTGTGGATACTATGGTACTAAAATAAAAAAGAACTCTTAAAAGCAAAGTTTGTCATTTTCAAAATTTTCTACAAATAATAAAAAGTTCGATATTTATAATAAAATATTCCATATATCTTGTTATTTTGATAAAATTAATTTAAATAAACTAATGGAAGTCAATTTGGATGACTGAAGCGGAACTAAGGGTAATACTTGGAGGGTATTAAATCATTGGCATCCTTGACAAACCTTTCACTATCTTTTTTTGCTGCTCGAAATTATCATTTTTATTTACGCATACAATGTGTGACAGTCTCTTTTGACCAAACATTTATTTCTTTAGGCTTTCTTATCAACAACAAAAACCACAAGAACAGCAACAATAATATTTATGTCGTTTGCAAGTAAAAGTATTTGGATTTCTCTTTCTTCTGTTTATTTCTCTATCTTTTCATTTGCTTTGCGTTTCTGTGTCGTTGCCTTGGGGACCTGAAATTGTGATAAGCGTCGCTGTTCCCATATCACTGACTTAGTTGTTGTAGGCAATGATAAACTTATCCAACACACACACACACACATAATGCTTAGACACGGATACATACGATTCACACACTTGACAGAACAATCTATTTATTTGTAGTAGGCACTTGAAATGCCACAACTGATTCAATTCGCAGTTTGGCAACGACTGAAAAACAATTAGCACTTTATTCATAAACATTTTTTGACATGTTTTGACCACTTCCACTTCTATAATCTTTTGAGGGACTTTGATGAAATTGTATAATTTGAGTTGATAAACAAAAATTGAACTTATTGTTAGATAAGATAAAACTTTGATTGCATCGCATAAACTGAGTTTTATCATGTGAAACATAAGAACAATTTCAATTTACAGAGGGTTCAACTTTATCGGGCATGTTTCATATAAAAAGTTTATTACAAGTATAAAAAGTGTGTGTGTACCTTGTGCTCATTGTAAATTAATAAGTTCAAGCTTAACAATTTATTGGAAATGTAAGCAACAAGGCTAAGCGAAAGTATACAATAATATATTGACTAGGGCTGTAAATATAAGCTAACCTTGTAGGCAAATAAGTAGTTTAATAGTCTAAGGGATTCTAAAAACTAAAGACAATTTTGGAATCGAGGTTTCAAATTAATTAAATTAATATTTAATAATTATTAATATGTACTTAATAATTTAGATTTTTATTTATTTAAAACACAAAACGATCATATAATAAAAACCATGAAGATTCAGAAGTCTTTCAAATTCTTAGCTTTCAATTAATTTGAACTATTTAGTCTTTGGTCTGTGGAGATTGCGGTAAAAACACAATTGACGCTATAAAATTGTTGTCACCAGCGTCTTAAGTGAGCTGTCTCTAATAAATATTTATATGTATCACACAACTTTATATACATATACATATGTATAGATATGTAGAATGTAGCAGTCAATATAAACTTAGATGAGTAGCTAATACCCGCTGAGTATTGATAAAGTGTACGTGCGCCAGGCGCATTTTCACGTAACGGAACAGAGCAGAGCTATTCCCAAAGAACACACTCGGACTTTGGGAGAGATCTAGGAATTTGATTTGAATGAATTTATTGTTGACAACACGGCGCAAATTTAGCGCTTTATTTGTTGTGTGTGTCTGTGAATGTTCGTTTGTGGCTGTGTGTATTTCACTTAGTTGTTATTGTTATTTCATTTAATTTCAATTTCTTTCCAATGATTTCCATTTATAAAAGTTTATTTATGGACGCCTGCATAGCGTATGCGGCTTCGTTTGACGTCTTTGGTTTTTTCTTTTTGAATTTGAGCTATATTTAGGAAAATTTCAATGCTAGGTGAAGGTAAAGAACATGCAGAGAAAAATATTAAATTGATTTCAAATTATATTTGTTCTTTTGTTTGCAGTTGCCTTCCTATTGATTAATATTATTTATTGAATGAAATGATAAGTCTACAAAAACAACAATGCGTCGCAATGCACTTAGCATATTATGTCTGTACGTTGACCTTATCAACAGGTTTTTGTTTTTGCTCTTTAATATATCGAACTAGTTTGTTGTTGTCGTTTTTATTTGAGAAGCTGCGCTTTAACAACAGTTGCATAGCACGTGAAGCCGGTCAAACGAGAGAGAACAAGATCGCGAGAGAGCTTATTACTCATCTTTTGCAAGCGCAGAGAGATACAATGAGAGAGCGAGAGAGCGCAATGTAGACGTTATCAGCGATAATGAAATTGTAAAATAAATTGAGTTGTTTAAGTCAGTGGAGATCGTCTCTTTCACGTGATTTCTGTTTTTATTTCACACAATTCTTTATGCTTATTTTTCATTTTTATGTAGTTCTCACAGTTTCATTGTTGTTGTTACTTTATTGCTTGTGTTTGTTGTTTATTAATATAATTTTTTTTGTTTGTTTGTCAGAAAGTGCAATTTTCCAGGCGTTTAATTTGTCATGGTACATAGGCACATTTCGTGATTGTGTGAGCATACATAAACATTTATTATTTTATTACATACTTGTACACGTATTTGTATTGTATCAACACCTTTTGTTTTAAACACTAATTTTTCTTCGTATGGCGTTTTGCATTGTTGTTCTTGAAAAAACAATTATACATTTTCGATATATTTTATCTTTTATATACTACGCACATACATATTTGTGTATTGTCTCGATCATTAGCACACCGTTTTAATGCTTTTGTTACCGTTGCAAACGCGCTCGTCGCCAGCGACGCTTCAAGTTCAACTGACGGCGACAGCAGCAGCGCAAACGGCAGAGCCACATTATCGTCGCGTACAGAGAGAGAAGAGCGAGTAAAAGACAGAGGGAGAGCAATGAGCGAGAACTGGGTGCTGATATTCGTCTGCACTTAAGTAAGCGTATACGTCATCGTGTATACTTGTAGTTGGGTGTTGATTAAGTTTACACATTCCCTCGAGCGTTAATCAGTGAGAGCCCAAAGCTCAGAAGCGCTTTGAGTGCTTTTTCCAAATGCACTCAAATTGAGATCGCCTGCGTTGCTCAAGATAACTTTGAGCTGCGAAATCCGTTAGTTTGCATTCAACGTTTGTAAACAGAAGTGTTTCTATTTTGTTGTAAATAAAGTGCATTCGGATAAAAGATCGGTAATTATGATAATGCTAATGATGAGTGTTCCTTATCTCTGTTCTGGTCTTTGTTCAATTAAATTACATTTAATGTACAAGTGTTTTAACTAATTTATTTTTGATGAATACACTGTTATCAGTACGTTCTGTATACTAATTACAGCATTTAAAAGTTTTCTTTTATACTATAAATTGTTTATAGTCTAAACAATACGTCTAAAATACGTTTTTCTAAACAATTGGACTGCTTCGTGAAGAATTCTGATGATACGGTGAATATTATATAAACGCTAGTTAAAATCATGACCAATCTGTCTTTTTTATTGACTGGCAAGTACCCTACAAACTGAGCTTTCACATCGAGCTTCCTCTGACATATTATATTTTTATATGTACATACTATACATACATATATACATATGTAAGTATTTTTGTGTATTGAATTCAATGGTATACAAATTTTGCTTTGTTATGTATATTTATATATTTTTAACGATTGAAGCGTATGTACATCTGCAATAAATATGGGTTAATTGGGGGTCAATTAGTTATTCGACGGGTTAAATTGATAGCATGATATCGTTTCCATGTTTAGGTTAATATATAATATTCTAAATAACAAATATTCCTCGCAGAAACCCAAACAAGTAGTACATGTAATGCAAAAGCGCTTATTTTCTACAAAATAACAATAAGAGATCTATTTATAGAATCTCTATGAGCTGAACATTTAAGCTCTTGGTAAAATTCTACTAAATTTGAAGTCTGTTCAATTTGCAAATAAAATTTTAAATTTTTAGACATTTTTTTTTCAGTTTGAGTTTCCTTTTAAGGACTCAAGGAAACTGCGTAACCTAAGTAAAGGATTTGAATTTAGCCGAGAGCTGAGTTTATTCAGGTTTTTTGGCTGTTGAAACTGATATTTTTATTGCCAATTTCGATATTTTTTTCAGACAGTTTACGTTATCCATAAATGGATCTATTTACGGCAAACGTTTACGCTTCTTCTTTTAAAATACCCTAAACGATAAGATTTCAATTAATGTAAGAGAGCAGCTTAAACGCAGATGCCAGACATAGATACGAGTACAAATATATAAAAAGACGAGAAATCGGTATTAAATTACAGGCAGCCAATCACAATACTTGAAACTGGCTACTCATTGCCAAGGTTGGTATGTTCTGAAACTGTTGCCAGCTTGAAAAGTATATCTCAAGTGGAGCTTCTGTCCCTCTTAACACTGCGGCTAGGGCATGCCACAGATTACGTATACGTAATGCGTATACATGTGAGTGCTTTCTACCTGTTTGCCAGCGTGTGTCTTGGTTACACATTGGTAGAAGTTGGACCGCAAGTAAAATATTTAAGAAAATTAAATAGAAAATACAAATTAAATTTCTCGGAATACTTGTTGTGCAAGTTTTTAAATCGCCCAACGTTGGTAAACAAGCGCCTACTCTTTTTAACGTTGCGTATACGCCCTGTGAACGAAATTTGATGCTCGACAAAGTGAAACAGTCGCCATACCCCTCTAGTTGTATGCTTGTTGGCGTTGCCACCCATTTTAAATAATCGTTAGCATGTTGGTTGGTTTTTGGCTCTCTATCCGTCAGTCGGTCTCTCTGTCTGTCTGTTTTTCTTTCTTTATCTTTCCCTAAACTATTGACGCCGCAGTTACCATTGATGATGTTGTTGATTGCGTTTGTTTGGGGGCTGTCTTGACTTTTTGTTGCTATCTCTGTCATCTTCCTGTGTCTGTAAGAATATGTGTGTGTGTGGGCGTCTTTTTACTGATTGCCAAGCAACAATTTGTATTTTTTTTTAGCAGGTTAACGATAACTGACAAACATGGAGCACAGATTAAACATTAAACATTTTACTTCTGAACCTAATCGCATGGGTAAATGACAGGTGCTATCAAAAGCAGTGGCACACCTTAACATACACCTCCTCGCATTTACACACACACACATGTGCGTAACATAGATTCGCGTAATTAGAAAAGCAAACAAATTACGTCGACGGGCATGACTGCCACTTAAACCACATTTTGCAACCCTAGTCAGCCAAGTCAGTACCAGTTATTCAGCTTCACATCCTGCATAGATCCTGCAGCTCCCAAGTTCATCAGGTTCAGACCCATACACACATACAGCAAGTGAAATACAAACGGAAGCATCATCGAGCCGCATAACGAAGGAAATCAAGAAGCTACTTCACACTGAAAGCAAAAGAAAACTGGTAAAAATGGTAAAAATATCGTGCGGCTCTTTGTATTTATCTCTGTATGTGAGTGTGTGTTTCTGTATGCGAGTGTCATGTGTTGGCCATACCCGACACTAAAGGTAACACTGGCTAGGACTCTAGACAGGTTTACAGGAGGATGGTGTAGGGATGGCAGGTGACAGCCAAAGTGAATTTAATACAAAGTGCCTTGAGCATTTCAATGACTGTGAGTTGGTGAGGCTGGGTTTTTTTCTGACGCTGTTGTGTGTGTGGAAGTATGTGTATATGCCTCTATTATTTGTGTGTTTTTTCTTGCTTTATAGGAAACACGGAAACCCATTCTGGGAATCAAGCACCAATCTGAAAACTGTTTGCTCTTTGGATTTTAAATTATTGAAATAGTAAAAATTGCAGATTAATAGTAATTAAAATAACACTTAATATACTAAGTCAAGTAACTATAAAAGTATTTAAGAAAGTAAAGTAAAAATAGCCAAAGAGTTGATTTATTTGAATTTTGGAGAATATTAAAGAAAGTTTAAGAATAAGTAATGTTCAAAAGAAAAGCCTTTCCATGGGGGTATTTTAATACGTCTCACTATATTTAAAAAATGTTCTGTGTTTATTAATTCCATATTTTACTTTTATGTATTTGTTTATCCATATTTAATATTTATGTATTTGTTTCATTTAAATTGTAGAAAATATTGGAGATTTTGCAAAGCTTTTCAGTCGATTATATTATAGTTTTCTTTAGTATTATGCTGTGGGAAAAAGTGTTACTAGTATACTTCATCATACTCTTATGACATCAAAAACTTGATATATCCCTGCTTGATAGGGCAAGCCTAAGGGAGCATTGTGTGGTGCTGGTGGAGAGTGGTGGTGGTGGTGCTCCGAGTACGTGAGTGTTTCATTGACACCAAGCTATTTTATTTTCACTTTTTCTCTTTTCGCCTGCTCAACGATGGGTGAATGAGGACGTTAGACCTTAGCTTTGTGTGTGAATGCGTGGGTGTGGGGTGTGAGGGCATGTGTGTATGAGTGGTTGAGTGGTACGAGTACGTTCGTGTGCATTTTGTGAGCTTAATTGAAAATTGAGTGCTTAACTTTGATTTTGTTTTCGGCGGAAGCGACACTCGAACTCCACAACGTCGCTGACTCTTCCATGCCTGACTGATTTTCTCTGCTTCTGCCTCTGCCTCTGCCTCTACCTTTGCCCCCTCAGCTGAATGATTGTTTGTGTGCGGCTTTTTGGTACGTTGAATTTTGCACATTGTGACACAAGCACACACATCCATACATATGTACATACATATGCGTGTTCAGAGGGGACGCACTATTGTACAAGTGAGCTTTTTTCTACGTACATATATATTTTAACAGCTCACTTTTTATACCCCGTAGCCACTGACCACCTCAGGGGTATAACAAAGTTTAACAGCAGTAGTTAAAAGATAAAGGGACTCAAACCGTGGCAAGTTGGTAAAAATAATAGTTTTTCCCTTTATTGGGCTAATAATAATTAACTCAAAGTAATGCGAAAGTAAAGTAAACAATCATTCAAAATATTTTGCAGAAAATAAAATTCAAATAAGGTAACTTTCTCAATTAATTAATTAATGCGTGTAAAAATTGATTAACAGATGAAATAATTGGCTTTTTGAAAGAGTAAATCATTTGAAAACAAGCTAAAAAGTAGAGTATTTGTTTTTGTCTTTCGATATTAGGAACATGTGCTATTTAATTCCCTTAAAGGCAAATCCGTTTTAAAAAAGCAGGAAAATAAACTTTATTTTATATATTTCAGTAAATAGGAACTTGTATCAGAGCAGGATATCTGCTGGTCGAGCAGTCTCAGATAAACCATTTGCACTGTCTTTTATTTTTTATTTTTTATTTGGCTTTGTAGTCAACAGCTCTCACAGCAGGTCGCTCTCGATTTTTCCTGTAGTTTGTTTTAAAATTGACAAATTGACTTGTTGGCTGTGGCACGCACGCCCCGTTGCTATTTTTGGCTTCTCGTCGAGAGTCCCCTTCCTTCCCTCCACGTGTCACCTCTTCAGCAACCCCTATCGACGCTGCTCAAAGTGAATTCATTAAACACTTTAAAACACAGCACGCCCTTTATCAGTGGACAGTCGAATGCATGAGTTGCTTTAATGTGCCCAAAATGCCAATCTACATAATTGTTTTAACCGGATTTGAGGGTCAGCAAATTTACAACTCGCGGTTTCATCTCTAATAGTTGAATTTAATTGAACTATTACAATGCACTGTCAAATTGTTTGTGGATTATGCAATTAAATTCAATTATCATTATAGTAAAACGGGGTTCAATAATATATTATTTAATGGTTCCCCAATGAGAGTTTCCTTTTTCCTTTGGGGCACAGTTGGATAATTGTTGACATATGCAAGTGCAGCTTTACTTAACTCTCTTTATTTTTTTTTTGCTCGTTTTTCCGTTTGCTTCGAGCATTCTCTACATATGTATGTTGTACCTTCTGGCCGAGTGATAGAGCGAGCTTGTTTGTATTTACTCAAATGTCAGGTTGTTGTTTAATTATGTAACTCAATCTAAACATAATGTGTTTACATTTGCTTTGCTCCTCACTCTTATTTTCTGTTGACTGAAGCATATTAAAGTGTCCGTTGAATCTGAAGCAGCCGAGGTAAATAAATGGCGCATGGCAAAAAATAAATAAACTGCACACACACACACAGTTACAGATATACACATACATAGATATATGTATGCAGCTAATGTTATTATCTAAACATTTGCCTGCACTAATTATAAACAGAACAAACTGCAAGTTGGGCATTAATCATGGGAATTATCGGTGCTATTATAAATAATGTTAAGCCCAAGCAACAGCCATGACTTCGAAAACAGCAACTAAAACAACAAATGACAAACAACACCACAAACAACAACAACAACAGCAACAACAATTTTATGTAGGCATCGTTAAGCGTTGACCACAAAATGCATTTTACTTATGTGCTTTCTCTGTGGTTGCTTGTCTTTTTGTGGTTTCATCCAACTGCAAAGCAGGTCAGCAAATGAGTAGTAAATAATATATAAACTCGTGTACTAAATGTAGCTATAATATTCATAACTGCTGTACACTTAAATAACTGTTGTGTTTTGGTTAGATAAAAGTACAACTGCAATGCCACTTTCAACATATCCTACAAACAACTCAGTTCACTGAACAATTCCAAGTGGAAGCGGGGAAATCTTTTAATTAAAGAGCTTGAAAATTGTAAATCTGAAATGCAAGGCTTACAAAGAACACCTTAATGTCTGTTTATTTATTTATAACATCAACTAAAAGCTAAAGGGTATTAGAATTTTAAATTAATTTAGAAACAATGATTTAATATATAAAGTTTGAAATAAATATATCTTATTTTAATATTTTTAATGAGACAAGTGTTTTTATAACGTTGGAGTATATTTTTTCGAATCTAACTATGATACTACACTTAAATAAATCCAATGAGATTATATTATTTTAAACTTTTTTTATACATTTTATTATGTTTGCTGATGTTGTTTCGCTATATTTCTTTATATGTTATGCTTCTCTTTTATTTTACTTCATTCAATCATACTTTACTGTTTATTGTGTAATTGTTCATTAGAAGATATTATTTGTTTTGGTTATCATAGTACTGTTTAAAATATAATACTTAATATTAAATACCTGAGCTAAAATCTTTAAATTACTTGTGCCATGGCTTGTATGTTTTGAAGAGATCCTAAGCAGTTTTATTTAGATCTCTAACCCTATTTCATGCTCCATCTAAATTAATAGACAAGCTTATACACTAACAATTTCATATACACACATTCACACAAATACACATACGCAGACATGTATAAATGAATACACATAAAAATCACAATGCTCACTTTGAAATGTGCTGGAGAAATGTGAGAACTTGACATGGTTGATAGGGTCGCCAGCTAGCTGCTTGGCAAAGAAAACATCAACACAAGCCACACACATTCAGTAAATGTTGTTTTTGTTGTTGCTGTCTCATCTCTTTCAACATGCCCCTCCTTGTGGCCAGGAGGCAAGGCATCATCGTCATCAACATTAGCAACATCATTGAGAATAAATGCCACAGCAACTGGCTGCGCATTCAAGTGACTTAATTAAACGTTTTCCTGGCACAGATAAATGCCGAGGTGTGTGCAAAGGTGTGCCTGTATGTGTGTTTGTGTTTGTGTTTGTGCGGGGTGATGTCGTGCGTGTGTGTAGGGAAATTGGCAGAAGTCTGGTGAGGACTAGTTGAAAGGTGGCTAAAACAGCACTCAAATCGTTAGAATGAATGATACCTGCCGAATAAGTGTGAGTGTGTGAGAGTTTGTGTGTCTGTGTGGGTGTGTGTGTGTGTGAAGCACGTTCTTATAAATTGCACACGAACACAGTTAGGCGGTGCTTCAATCTTCAATCTATTTGAAATTAATGCATGACAACAGCCTCAAGGTCGTCTGCAGGTCGTTGTACTCAACTCAACTCAACTCGACTCGCCTCTAAGTAGGCTTATAAAACTAAAACTGTGCGTGTCACTTGAGGCTGATTCCGGTTTTGTGAAAATGTGCCACGGCTTTCATCTTTCTCGGGCAAAAGTGCATTATTAACACTTCAGCGCAGTAGAAGATTTTTGTGTGTTCACCCAAATCCAAACACAAATCCCAAAGCAAAAGCCATCGAGAACCAAAAGTGAGGCTCACCGTCATCATCGGCTTTTAAGAACTACGAGTATTGGCCACTCACGTAAGGGAGAAGAGAAGAAGCTAAATCTAGACGGAGACGGAGACAAAGTGTATTGCGCAAATCCCGATACAACTTTCATATTTCTGGTTTTATTTTTAGCACAACTTTTTAACGATAAACTATAACGGCGCATGAAAAGACTGTGGAAAGTTGGTTTCGAACTTTTTAGCAGAAATTTCCTGCTAACGATCAACTTTTTTAGCACAAAATGCAGCACGCGGCAAGTTGAAGCGAGACTGGAATACAGCCAGAAAGAGATAAAAACTGCAAGGAAGCGAGGCAGAGAGAGAGAGAGAGCGAGAGAGACTCGACTTGAGACTTGAAAATTGGCCGTATTTGTGTATTTGCGGAGCTGCATCGCCTAGGAACCACACGGCGTATGAGTGTTCAGGCATTTCACTTAAAACTGTTTGCAAAGTTGCCACAATAAAAAAAAAAACAATATAAAGCTCGTGCTGCTGCTGCTGTCGATTGTCCATTTATTTTTTAATTTGTGTTCAAATTTCATAAAATGCTCAAGTCAAATGCAATTCATGCTGCTGCCACTTGCTGCATGTTGCAAGCGGATAAGCAGAGCAACCAAGCATCAGTTTCTTATGCCAAAATTTGTTTTTGCCCCTTTGTGTGCACTCTGTTTACTTTGTACTTGCCAGCTGCAGTGTGGCTGAGCTGATAAGCAGATGCTCCCCTACAGCCGCCACCTCTTGCTCTTCACCAGCCCCCAGCAGCTGCTTAAAATTCAACTTTCCCTCGTTGTCTGAAATAAGAAGTTAGATATACGATATATTAGTTTATGTACATATAATTTCAATGCTGTTGCAGTCATGCGTGCAATTGTTTGATAGCTGCAACATACTCGTACTTGCAACTTGCAGCTTGCACGCAGCTGTGGTATGTGGCACTGCAACTCGATATTTAAGCTTTAGTGGCAACTGTTTAAGATGCCCAGATACTCTTTGCCAGTTATTCCATGCCTGGCCATTAGCTTCTGTGTGTGCGTGTGTGTGCTTGTATGTGCCGGCATACACGACGTATGCGCAACGGGCCGCAAATACCTTTGAAATAATTAAGACTTTTAGTACAGCTGGCTGCAAGCTGCAACTGCAACTCTGCCGTAGCCATTACGTGCCAAAACCGCCATCAGTGCAAAATATGCTAAGCACTTTCGAGTGCCAACCAACAGAAGGGCATGATCGGGATACGAGGGAAGGCAGCAGACAGGCAGGCAGGCAACCGGATTCAGGGTCTATGTGCAAACCGAAACTCTGAATTTTGTCTGTCGTAGGCTCAGGCGACGTTGCAAGGTTGTGGATGTAGATGCGGATACGAATGCAGCTGCCAACAGCACTGAGCTCCTCCCGCTCCTGTTGCTCCTGTTGCTCCTGTTGCTCCGGTTGCTCCGGTTGCTCCTTCTCGTCCTGATACTTCTTCTGCATCTGTTGTTGTTTTTGCTAACTGGTGTTGACGCTCATGGTTTATTCATGAAGCGTTGCCTGGCTGCCTGCCCCGACTACCCCAACTGTCACGTCGGGCTGCCTGGTGTGTGTTGACCAATTGCGTTTAAAAATGAGTCGGCGGTTTGTGATTGCCAGTTAGCATACGAGTCTATAGCTTTTCTATCTCTCTCTCTCTCTCTCTCTCTCTCTCTCTCTCTCTCCCTCTCTCTTTAGTCCATCTCATCTTCTACCTTCTGTAAAGGGGATTTCATTCATAGTCTCCGAGAACAGCTTTGATAATTCGTTTTGCAGAGTTTTTGGCTATTTTCGGTGATTTGCATGCAGCCGTCTCTTGGCCGGGCTGCCAATGCATAAATCAGACTTTATTGACAAATGTTTGGACAGCATTTCAGGCATTGCATTATAATCAAGTTAATGTTACATGTGCTGTGACACTGATAGCCATCCAAAAAAGGTTATAAAAACCTCGGCGAGATTATTCGATTTCCCATAAAAAAGAAGTACTAGCGTGACCTAAATCATTTTGAACCTCTGTAAAAACTTATTGATGAATGCTCGTCATCTGTCAGCACTGTTACAGGACATGCAGTCTTCAGTCTGTTGTCTGGCTTTTTTTTTAAATATTCTATGAACTAAAATTGTTTTTTTATATGATGCATTTGCTTGACAAGAATAAGTAGTGTTTAAATCTTGCAAATCGCTTACAGTTGAAAGATAAATAAATGAAGAATTTGACAATAATTTGATAGTAGGCAAGATACATCAAAGTTGAATTGAAAAATCAGTTCATATTTTCAAATTTTAAAAGCTTTTTTGTGTTTGGTTTGGTTAATTTAAGAAGCTGCTAAGAATATAAACTGAGATTCATTGTTGTTAAATGGATTTAGCTTAGAGCTTTAAGAAGCTCTTACATACAAATTGTTAGACTAGTTTTATGTTATTACTGATTTTCGTCATATCTCGTGACTGCCTAGTGCAAATTAGCCCATGCAATTTCAATGAGCTTTTAAAGTATCCTTTTGTAAGTAATTGACTTATTGACGCTACAATTTTTTATGGTTTAAGGAAGAATAAATTTATAAAATATAGATATATTCTTTAAAATGGTTTGCAACTTCTAAATTATTATTAAACCCCAGGATTACCACTTGTAATCTTGTCTATTATTTATGGAAGATTAATCAAATATTTGCTGATACTTCATTCGGATTTCATTTGATTTATTGAGCAACTGTGTCAATGACCGGAAATGATTTATATTTATGCGAAACTTGAGAAAACACCTTGAGAGCTTAGTATACATATTAGACTTGTAGTTAAATTTGATTTCTTTTCGCATTTTGTTTAGGCTGCATTAAGAGCTTTTACAGGCACTTGCAGGAAATTACATTTATGTTTCTTATTTTTAGTGACAATTTCCTGTGCACACAAATCAAATTCATTTGATTTGATTCGATTTATTTACCGAACTGCATGCCTGACCGTTGTGCCCTCTTTCCTGATCATGACAGGGAGCCAAACGAAGCAAATCCATGTCCAAATAGTGTGTCATAAATTGAAAATGGCATCCACGTGTCAACCCAAAAGCTGACGAAACACGGCAGGAAAATCTGATGATGACCGAGTAAAGAGAGAAACGGAGAAAGGGAGAAAGGGGGAAGGTAACGAGTACAAGTACTATCAATTAATGTCACAAAAGAGACAGACAGAGCTAGAGCCGCACTATCGTCGTAACTATACTATACTATATATAAAGTTGATGTGACTGTGACCCATAAACCTAAATCGGCCAACGAGCGTGGCTTTATGTTTATTTGATGGTCATAACGCTATTGGGTCGCGTTCTCGTTGTTGTTGTTGTTTTTGTTGTTGCGTTTGGCTTTGGCCATAAAATTGATTGTCCTGCTGCGACAGAAGCCAACATCAAGCGCTCAATTCCTGATTTGCTATTGTCTTTTATACTTTCTGTTTCCACCAATGATTTTTGCTTGTGTTCATCTATAGCCTTCAGTTTCCTTATTCTTTTTTTCGTTGTGATTTTTTGGCACTAAAATTGCTGGTCGTTGCCACAATTGAACTTATGACATGCAATTTGCTTTGATATTAAGACAAATTGAATGCTTACGGTCCTGTTATCATTGCCAATAAAATCAGGCTCTGTGAATTACCACAGAGCATGCACATTAAAGTGTTGTGATGTTTGCATCCTGCTCCAAGGATGCCACAACAACTCGTAACAACAACTGAGTTTTCAATTACACGCACTTCACTCAAAATCGTAACCAAAAATGAGTTCATTCTTTTACCCCTACATTTTCACCTCAATTTTCAATTTTCCCTTGTGCGTGAATACAATTTTTCGCAGTTATTTCCACATTTGGGGTCTGAGTGCTTTTGTTGGCGCAAAGTGTTGCCATGTTTTATGGTCATCATCATTGCACCGTTGATGGGATCTTCCGTCATCCTCTCCTACTGTCATAGCCCTAGCCAGGGCTGCACTCTCATGCGTGTGTGGCTAACCACGTTTCATGGCTGCGGTCACAGGTTGGACTCTTTATTCGCTCTGCGTTTCGTCCTAAACTGCACTTTCAATTCGCAGGTATTGCAATTTTTGGTTACACTTTGTGGTTCAGCAATTAGTTCAAACACTTTCAGTCAGGTTAGTATTTTACAATTGATGTGTGCTTATCATATTTGTTAAGCCATTTAAGGCATTAGTAATGTAGAATTTATTATCGTTCAATATAGCTCTAAAGATAAATGGTTTAAAATTAACAGTTTTTAATATTGGCATTCCATAAATGTCACAGATTTTCTTCTTTCGAATAGTTTTTCAAAGACAAAAACTGGACTTTTCTTAATTTTCAAGTAGCTTCAAGTAAATTAATTTGTATTAATATTATAATAATTTAATATTAATATTATAACAAATAATGTATAAACTCATTTAAAATGCATTCCATACCTTTTTATTTAATTTTATAAAATAATTTTTTTACAGATCATTCAATTTAATTTGTATTTAATCTCTCAAAAATATTGTTTGAAATTTGAAAGTATTTTATTTACTTGGAATTGTTTTTGCGCTGATGAAAACTGCGTACCATACACCTGCTAATCTAATCTAAATGAATTAATCTGTTATCCACTTACCTTCATATGTGACAATCTTACAAAAATATTGTGTTTATTTAATACAAAAATGCTATGGTCCACTTGTCATTTCAATTTAATTTCTAGCGTAAATTCATTATCTAAATAAATCTAAACAAATATTGATAAATTGACTTAAATATTTACTAATTCTCTACATTTTGTTATGGGGCTCTTGTTAATTTTTATAAAAATAATGTTTAGATTTTTACAAAATTTCGCCAATCATATTAAAGTAAAGAGCAGAAAAGATAAGTAGAGATAAAAATATAATATAGAGAGCAAAAAAGTGTATTCTTTGTTTGCTATAGAAGTTTACAATTTAACAGCACTATGTTTTATATTTTTTATGTCAGTCTTTTGCGTTTGTTTTGCGGTCCTTTTTACATTTTAATGCTATATAAACAAAATACCTTTATTTTTTTTTTGTAAATTTATTTGAATAAAATTGTACAGACAATGTGAGAAAAATTGTTCAAAAGTGGACAACAGTAGCAACTACAACAACGATCAAAAAGAAAGGAATGTGAAATGCGGAAAATCATCTGTCAAATGGTTTCGCATATATGCATAAATTGCAACATTGTAATGTGCTTGTGGTGGTAATATCTGATGTTGCCACACGCACAAACACACGGCAGACCACGGTGTGGATGATTTTTCCTCAGGGCCGGACAACTATTCATATCATCGGTTGTATACACACATTTAAGCGAGTTAATAATCACGTTACGTCCGTGAATTGTGAATTTACTTTAATTTCACATTGTAAAGACAATCGGCTTAAAGAGGCCAGAACCAGATTGAATAGCTCTGCAAGTAGCTTGGCTCTGTCTTTGGCTCTTTGTTTTTAATGACTGGACGCTATTGTTTGGCTTTTACTCGTACTCGTTTACAGTTCTCTCAGCATCGCTGTCATTGTCGTTGCCTTGGCTTTGGCGTGGCATGCGTCCAAGTAATTTTAATTCTATTACCCATTACAAGAGAGAAAATGGTGCAAAGGAGCCACGTTCTAAAGTACTGGCTGCTGCAACTGGAACTGCACTTAATTTCTATTATAATGATGACATGCCGTCTGTAAGGCAGTCAGTCGTCGAGGCTGCCCCGCCAGCGGACACGCCCCCATACGCCCACACACCCATACACCCATACGCCCAAATGCCCACACGTAGCATACGAATGACTTTACTGCAGTTTGCAATTTTATTTTTACACCGCGTCGTAGGATTCTCTCGGTAATTTTTTTCTTTCCTTTTCTCTTTTTTTTATTTGCCATTTGGCGACGCGACGCTTCCGCTTTTATGGACATTTAGATGCAAAGTTTCTGGCATAAAAATGGCGTGGCAGATAATTTTCATAATTTTCAACTACATTTCATTGTGCAACTGTGCGAGGGCGTTGGCGTTTGGCGACGGGGGCGTGGCCCGGACCCGGACATGGACACGGACACGGACATGGACCTGCTCTTGGTTGTGCTTCTGGCTTGGCCTGGGCAGTCGCTTTCAACTGGCTCGTTATTCTCAGTTTTATTTTCGTGTGACACTAAAAAGGAAGCGAAAAGTCAAAGTCGCTGATGCTGTTGCTGCTGCTGCTTCTGATGCTGCAGTGGCAAAGTTGGTTTTTATTAGCTCGCTCCTTGCCTTGCATTCCATTTGGTCACTTTGCTCACATTTTGCTGCCAGCAAAAGCAAAGGCAACAACAATAACTTCAACTCCAACTCCAGCAACAACAGCTAAAAGCAGCAGTAGCTTTCTTGACGCCAGACTGTAGTTGGCAGTGTATTATATTTTATTAGCTCTGCTGGCAAATTTATGTTATTAAACGACTTAAAGCCCTTGTTGCCTCTTCAATGACAAATTTTTAAAGTCACCGCCTTAAAGTATGCTATAATATTTTGTGCAATGCATTAAACGGCAGACAAACGACAAAAGTGTGTGAGTGTATAAGTGGGTGTGTGTGTGAGCTTTAGAAATGCTTAGCATATTCCAATCAAAATGGAAAATGTAACAAAGTTACGTTAAACGCATTACGTGGCTGACAGGCAACACAACACACACACACACACACGCACGCACACACATTCGCACAGTCACACGTACATATACACGTTAGAGCACATGTTGTATCAATCGATGAGGATGCAGTTAAGTGCTGCAAGTAAAAGGGTTTATGGCATACACATACTCACACACTTTCTAGTAATTCGTTTGACACCTGCGAATAATGAAAAAATGTGTTGCAAAGGGCGCATTAAGTTTGCTTTGACTTCTAATGGATCTGGTCATGATAATAAACTCGTATACCGACAACAGTAGCAAATTTCATGACTCTTGACGCCAGCGCCAGCCAGAGTTAAAAAGAGAACGAGAATGTGAGAGTGAGAGCGAAAGGATGTTATTCCATTTATGATTTATAATTTCCAACTGACTGCAGGCTGTTGATGCTCGTATGGGAAATGCCACTAGGTTTTTCAATTTCATTGCAATAATAAGTATGTAATAATAATAAAAATAAGTTAGTTTTGCAAATGTTTTGCCATCTGTCGCAGCTGTCTATGAAAATCAACAACTTTTCCCAATGACATACATTTAATTTAAATGTAAATTAATTTTTCCCAAATGCAACTGTGAACTGTAAGCTCTGAACAGGACTATGGAGGAACGAGACTGGGGAGGTCGGTAAATTGTAAAGTTTTAAGCTTACTTATCCAACTATATATGAGAAGTCTGTCTATGTGGTTGCAAGTATAGATTGCCGGCTGAGTTTAGCTGAGTTAGCCATGGGGCCATGGTTTCTAGTCTGAGCACCTTTTGAGCCTGTTTGGAAAAAGTTAGTGCTGTCAGTTAGTTGGCAACGCAACGCAACGAAACGTTTTTTTGTTGGCTTTTTGTGGCATTGAAAGTGCAGCAAACGTTTCCGATTTGAACTTTGCCATATCCGGCATTTGCTTACCATTCAAATTGGCTTCTCACTGCGTCCAGAGAGTGTGTGGCAAGATGGCAGCTTTCTTGGCCCCTGACTTTTGGGATTGTAGAAAAGTTTACGAACTTCAGGTGTAATGTGCGGAAATGCTCACATTCAGTTTTCGGGCTACGTTTACGTACTTTAAAGTAAATATTTGTACATTGACTTGAGTTTTCGACAGCTTGTCTGTCTCTGTCTCTGTCTCACTCCATCCCTATCTCTGCCTCTGTCTATATGTAAATGTAAATTTGTTTGGCATGCAAATCAATGTGGCTCAGCACAAGTGTCACTTTTTGCACCGTCTTAACACTGGTTTATATTATTTGATTGTGTGTCGCTGACAAAGAGATAGGAGAAGTTGTACAAAAGGTCTATTTGATTTTTCAATGGAAATGTGCGTAACAGCTAGAAGGAAACGTGGCAGACCTCATAAAGTCTATATATACTTGATCAAAATCAATTGCCGATTCGATACAGTAAGATTTCGGCGACTGTTAAAGCCAGAGATACTACGCTTGGTGGCTAGTTTCCTCACACAAAACATTAATGTTTATATAACTGTTGCACTTCAACATAAAGAAAATGCTTTAATTCTGATCAGCGAGCTTCACTACTATATATAACAACATTTTTTAATATTTTAACTCTATGAAATTTCATCTAGATCAGACAATCAACTCAGAAGTTATTCGATAAATAATAAAGAAAAATAGCGATACAATGTACAAAGCTTGTAGAGTGTTTGCAATTCACCTCTATTTGCTTTTGCCTCTATTTGTATTTCACCACTATTTACATTTTATCACTATTTGCTTGTCAGTAGTGTTTGTTTTTTTTTGTTTTGTGTTAGAAATGTGTCCAGCTGAAAATGCATAGGTCAAATTGAATTCATTGTTCTAACCTGACAATGTAAAATTTGTCAGGAACTGTTGCCAAACGAGTCCATATGAGATAACATACATGCTCTTACCTAACATTGCAAATTTCTTATCTATTTTGCACTCAGAATAGACTTCTGTTTTGACTTTGTAAATAAAAACAATTGCATTTTTAGTGTTTTGTGAAATTTTAATTGAAAACTTATCAAACATTTTCCACTCCGATTGCGACTGGCAACTGCAACACAAAACAAGGCATTTTACTTGAGAATTTGCTGATAGAAGGTGTAATTAATACTAGTATTTGTTGTATTAGTTCATACAAATTGCAAACTTTTACAAGTGCAAGCCATGTGTTCAGCTGAAATACCCTTTATTGTCTACAAATGAGGTAAATTTTGTTCCCATTTTCGATGTCAAAATATCGGCTGTCATTAATTTATTTCTGGCTTCTACAACAATTATTTACTACCGCTATATATTTTCAAAACTAATCAATTTTGTTACCTGTTTTTTATAATTATTAAATTGAATATAATTAATTAAATGAATTGAAAGTTCTATTAAATCTTACTTGTGTCGACGTTGCTGTTGAGCTAGATCACGATTAAAAAAATTGAAATGCAACATTTTTTCAGAGATTGCCAAAATTTAATTTCTATTATCTACTTATAGTACATTTTCAGTTTTTCTTCTAAACCCTAGAAAAAAAAATAATAATTAAATAATATATTATTCTTTTTTTGGTTTATTGTTGTTAATATTATATCATTTGATAGACAGGGTATCTACTAGTAGAGCACTGCCAACTATAACAGAGTAATCTGTTTTTCTGTTACAATTTCTCTTTCTTTTGTTTACTAAAAGGCAATAAATGTTGATAGCACGTGCCTTAATTGATTTTAACTGCATAACCTGGCCTATTGGCATCCAATTTATGATACACTGGTTAAGTAAATTAATAAAAATTGGATTCTTATCTTAAGAGAAGCCTACATACTTCTTAAAGTTCACGAGTCGAGCGAGTGATTGCAGTAATTATTAAGTTTATTACATTTAATTAATAATGCTATAAAAAATCGGAAATCACACAAATTCAAACTTATATGAAAATGGTGTAAGTAATAAGAAAAAAGTCCAAGTTATTGAGAAGCAAGTGTTTTCTGATAAGCGGCAAAGTTTTGTTATTCTATGATACAAATATATGGCATACTTGCAAAAATACTATATTTATAAATACATATATTTGTCTGTCTAAATAGCCATACGAAATCAAGTGGAAGGTATCGCGAGTTGTAAACAAGCTCTGACATTTCTGCTGATTTGTATGCTATGATTTGCGACTCACTAGACCACCCAGAGTAACTGCACCGATGACGAGCTGGCCATTATCTGCTTTGGCATTTATTGACCACTTGTGATAATCGAAAGTGTCAACGAGTTGTGAGAGGGAGAGAGCCAAAACCGAAAATAAAAGTACGGGGAGCACACGACACACGACGGAATTCTTATCTAATCTACTCACAGTCCACTTCGTTAGACCCCACAGTATGGAGGGAGCTTCTCCCAATTCCCCTTTCCCTTTTCCCCTATTGATATGGTGATAAGCAAAGTATTTGCATCACAAATCATTCAGACAGTAGTTTCCTCTCTTTACCAGTTGCTGTTTGGTTATAAAAAGCCGAGTCGGTTTTTGATTGGATTCAGTGTGAAACTGTCGTTTCATCAACAACAACATGTTTCTGACCAAAGGCCTCATCTGTATTGCCTTTTTGGCCCTGGCCAATGCGCAGTTTTCTCCAAACTATGTAAATGGACGCAATGGCATGGTCCATTTGTTCGAGTGGAAATGGGATGACATTGCTGCCGAGTGCGAGAATTTCCTGGGTCCTTACGGCTATGCTGGAGTCCAGGTAAGCTAAACAAATCATGTAGTTTAATTTATTGGTGCTACAGGGATAACCTCATAAATAAATTAGGCAATTATTTTAAATTTATTACACCATTTAATGTATTGCATTGGATTAAAATTATCAAATCATTACCTTGCTCTATCTATTAACCAATATTGCAAATATTTAAATGTTATAAAATATTATAAAAGCTTTACAATTGCAAATTTAATTTAATTTATACTTTAATATTTTGTTATTTATTAGAGCTTATTTGTTAAATAACCATCGGTAACACTTTAATTATCTTAAGTAAATTATTTAAAGCGAGCTCTCAAGAAACAGTATCATATTTTAAATTCAAAGCTAATTTTTAATAAAATAAGGAAAACGTTATCAATGGACTATTTTGATTTACTTTCATTGCATAATACTCACTTGTTTCTTCTCTCACTGTTTTAAGGTCTCCCCCGTCAATGAGAATGCCGTGATTAACAACCGTCCTTGGTGGGAGCGTTACCAGCCCATCTCCTACAAGCTGTCAACCCGCTCGGGCAATGAGCAACAGTTTGCAAGTATGGTGAGACGTTGTAATAATGTTGGAGTTCGCACCTATGTGGATGTTGTGTTCAATCATATGGCCGCTAATGGTGGCAACCGTGGCACTGGCGGCAGCTCTGCTGATCCCGGCTCCAAGAGTTTCCCGGCTGTTCCCTTCTCCTCGTTGGACTTTAATCCTACCTGTGCCATTACCAACTACAATGATCCCGCCAATGTGCGTAACTGCGAGCTGGTTGGTCTTCGTGATCTTAACCAGGGCAACTCTTGGGTGCGTGACAAGATTGTTGATTTCCTCAATCATTTGACGGATCTGGGTGTTGCCGGCTTCCGTGTGGATGCTGCCAAGCACATGTGGCCTGGAGATCTGGGTGCAATCTATGGACGTCTGAAGAATCTGAACACTGGTCATGGTTTTAGCTCTGGCGCCAAGCCCTACATCTTCCAGGAGGTTATTGATTTGGGTGGCGAGTCTATTAAGAAGTCTGAGTACACAGGCATGGGTGCCGTCACGGAGTTCCGTCACTCCGACTCTATTGGCAAGGTCTTCCGCGGCAAGGATCAGCTCCGTTATTTGAACAACTGGGGCACCTCCTGGGGATTCGCTGCCTCCGATCGTTCTCTGGTCTTCGTTGACAACCACGATAACCAGCGCGGACATGGTGCCGGTGGCGCTGATGTGCTCACCTACAAGGTGCCCAAGCAATACAAGATGGCCTCCGCCTTCATGTTGGCCCATCCCTTCGGCACACCCCGCGTGATGTCCTCCTTTGCCTTCACCAACACCGACCAGGGACCACCGACAACCGATGGCAACAACATTGCCTCTCCCAAATTCAACAGCGACAAGTCCTGTAGCGGTGGATGGGTTTGTGAGCACCGTTGGCGCCAGATCTACAACATGGTTGGCTTCAGGAATGCCGTCGGAGATGCTCAGATTCAGAACTGGTGGGACAATGGTAGCAATCAGATTTCCTTCAGCCGTGGAAACCGTGGCTTTATCGCCTTTAACAATGATAACTACGATATGAACAGTTCTGTTCAGACTGGTCTTCCCTCCGGCACCTACTGTGATGTCATCTCAGGCCAGAAGAACGGCTCCAGCTGCACTGGCAAGACCATCAATGTTGGCTCTGATGGACGCGCCAACATCTCCATTCGCAAGTCCGAGGAAGATGGTGTCGTTGCCATTCATATCAATGCCAAGTTGTAAGATGTTACGAAAAGTACCAGGGACCGATAATAAAAGTTATGGAAACAAATCTTAAATAAATGTAAAAATAAACAGCAGTTTTCCATTTGTACACCTAATGAAGTCCATTTGAGAACGTAAGGTATAAATCATATTGATGAAGGTTTTTAAATTATGATTTATAAATCAAAAAC
The DNA here is from genome assembly GCA_037043535.1 of Drosophila putrida. Classification (NCBI taxonomy): domain Eukaryota; kingdom Metazoa; phylum Arthropoda; class Insecta; order Diptera; family Drosophilidae; genus Drosophila; species Drosophila putrida. Next base: position 4,258,492 of record JBAMBI010000160.1, on the reverse strand, counting down.
TACCGGATAATTTATAACTTGTGGCTAAATATCAATTATGGCGTTTATTTCGTAACTGAGGCGCTTCTTGCCAATATTTATTGGGCTAAAAACTATTTGAATGATATTGTTTCAGATAAATTTTAATTCCACTTAAAACTTACGATGGATTTTATTCTTAATTGTGAAAAAATAACGGTTATTTAGTAACTTATTTTTAAAAATAAAATAAGCGATTTTATTCTAAAATTTTATTGTTATTTAAAAATCAAAGATAAATGCTATAAGCATTTGCCATTACATTTAGTTAATTTGTTATATTTATTTAAAAACTTATAACATTTACGGTCGCTGGAAAAATCCTAATAAGATTGAGATTAAAATTGAGATTATATTGTACGAACATAAAAGAAGTTGAGTTTTATTTCCGTTGAAGTGGTTTTGCTGGTCAGTCCCACAGGTCTTAAGTGTTATCGAGTGCGTGTCTTGTCCAGACATCCTTTCACAATTAACAGCACAATAACCCGGCGAATTTATGTGACTTTTCTATCAAATTAATTAAATTTCACAATACAAAATACGCTCGTAGATGGGTCAATGCCGATAAAAGTCCATTACGCTGCTGACAGAACCAGGTGGAATGTCGCAGTGAGAATAAGCATTGAAAAGTGGATTGTGGATTGGATTAAGGATAAGGATAAGAATACAGCTGCTCCAAGTGGGAAACCAAGGCAAAGGATTGCAGTTGATGACACTTCTAATGCTGATTTACGCAATGACTGCTCATAAAAACATACATAAATAGAAGACATTATCCGGCAACTAACATGCCAAACATATCGTACAGCATTATCATTTATCAGCTGTCTCTCTCACTCACTGTCTCTTTCACTCTCCCTCTCGCTAGACACAATGCCAAGCTGAGTTTGCCTTGGCTTGTATTTAAATCTTGGGAACAAATAAGAGTCCTTCTCTTGTAATGCAGCTGCATTTTCAGTTCGCATAGAGGTACATCTGCAGGGGTTTCTATTCCTTTGCTTCCTCTCCTCTCTTTTCTCTCCTCATCTCCTACTAAATGTGCAATTCTGTTGCATAAAAATATGCAGTCATAACTTGTGTCCAGAGCTTGGCTTGATATGAATGAATGTGTGCAACTCTATCAAAGGATTTTCATATCATTTACTAGAGGTCAAGTGACTCTACTAAGCACAAACATACACCATCACACACACATGAACCGTCCCACACACACACACTTAGAATAGTTGTTGTGTGTGTAATACACAAACTTGACTTGCATTTGGCTTATGTGCGTACAAAGTTGAGTTTCCTGCTACTTTAACTTCCTGCTGACTCTAATGTAGGAGTTTGTGTGTATTGTGTGTATGTGTGTGTGCGTGTGTGTCTGTATTGTAAATATATACAAAACAGCGCATAATTCTTAATAAAGTCATAAAATTGCAAAGTAAATCAGTTTTCTGAACGAACGCAGCGCAGATAAACTCAACTTTTTATTACGCAAAACGCAATTTTCATATGCTTCATGCAAGAAGATTGTGATTTAGAACGTGTATGTATATGTTTATGTGCATATGTGTATATGTGTATCTTATTTTTTCCTGATTCAAATTTTCCCTTGTGTGTGTGTGTGTATGTATTGTGCCAAGGCAAATCCATCTGCATAAAGAGCAAAAAATCACAAGTCACATCAAACATTGTGTATATAAAAGCCCAAGCATGTCTAGATTGCGGTTTTCCCTCATCTCCTTGTTTCCTTACGTTTATTTGGCAAGAGGCAAAGGAAAGGGAGAAGGGGTCTCAGTTGATGTCTAACTGACGGGACCCCAGGCCCCAGTAAAAGCTGAGCTTGGCGGCTGTGTTTGTGGTATGCTCGTAGACGTTGGCATATAAAAAAATAAAATTAATTTAAAATTGCTGACAAAGGAGAGATACGTATTTCGTATTTATGCAAAATATCCAAATATCAAAATATGAAACGATTTTGTTGTTGTTCACTTTGCAAGGATATTGGCGCCACACACGTGAGCCAAAAAAGAAGCCTAAGGAGCCAAAGAGGACCCTAAGGGACTCCGACGTGTCGCCTAGACTAGCCTTTTGAAATGTGCGCTTCATTTGACATTGTCTGCGGTCTCGCAAATAGCCGAAACATGTTCCATATTGTATATTGAATATGTCCTTCTGTCCCTCGGTTCTTCTTTAAGGGCTTTAAAGTTATCAACTTTAATATGGCAGTAGCTTAATGTATTTTTTCCCATATCACATCGCGTTTTTTTTCGTTATTTATTTGATTCCTAATTTCAAGAACTGTCTGCTCGGAAAGAAGTATGAACACTGCTAGCACATGCTTTCAATTTGACGTCAGTTGGATAACATTGCAACCCTTTGCTGGTAAACATGTCCTGACAGCCTGTCAAACAAGTTTCAAAGCTGACTTTTAAATATTAATGCCATGTTGGACGTTTGTAAGGCGGTCTGCCAACTCAAATGACTTGTATATGTGTAAATACATTTACGAATGAGTTTCCCCTTAGTAAGTTTATTATTAGTGAAGAGAGGAGAGAGATAAGTATGGGTACTTTTAAGAAATTGATTCCTCTTTCCTATTGTAGAACTAAGATAAACGATTATATTTAATTGCCAGCTGGTTGAAAATATTGTTTTTTTTGACGACCGCATCTGCACCGCAACCAATCAAAACTCTAAGGCCACAGCAGATATAACCAGTGTGGCGTGCAAATGGACGCTGGATATTAGAGCTTTTAAAAATTACATTTACGGACATTTATCTTCAATTTTTTATGCGACCCCACATGCAGTGGGGAAAACTGAAAACTAGAAACTGTAAAAACAGCAACAAACAGAAACACAAACAGAAACAGAAACAGAGAAAAAATGAAGCAGAAAAACAATTTGATTTAGCTGCAGGCAAATATTAAATGCATGTGCAGAGAGATCTCTACCAGCCATGAAACGGTTGTAGGGGTCACAGTTCACAGTTGCGAGAGGGACAACATCAAAATCAACGAGAAGCAGCAGTAAACTGGCAATTGGCAACTAGCAACTTGCAACTGGCAACTGGCAACTGCAACCAGGATGCGGCCGCGAATTGTTGCCATGCTGACAGGCAGCGGAAAGCACATTTGTAACGATAACGTTCATTTCTATTTCAAACTACCAACTACAATGTGTGTGTGTGTGTGTGTGTGTTTGTATCTATGTGTGACCATTAATTTTGAGCGCGTTTAACATGAAAACTACATGGCACAACTGATTTCGTGCACCCTGTACAAACATTGGACACACATAGCGACACAGAGACACACACTAGGCAGATAGTTCATGCCCCCGAGGCAACAATGAAACAGTTATACTATAAATAAGTAAGTAAGCGGGTGAAAAAAGAAAGAAATATACATAGGAGGGAAGCGGAGAAAGCAAAGGAAACAAAAACGAAGACAAACAAAATAAAATGAAATTGCAAACCAAATGTAATGGGAAAAAGCGCAAAAAGCGGGTCAGTGCGCACAAAATGGCAGCAATGATGACGGCGGATGCCGCCGCCGACGACGACGACGACGACGATGAGCGGAAACTGACGAAAGAGTAAAAAGAAGAATCACCAGCAACAGTACCAGCAGCAGCAGCAGCACCATCATCACCACCACCATCATCAGTAAGTATAAAATGCAGATATTGCACGGCTACTCACTCCATTTACCCCTCTCGCTCTATTCGTACATCGTACATCAAGGCGTGGCGCGTATTTTACGCAAAATAAAACAAATAGGAAGAAAGGAAAAAACAACAAACATCGAAAGGAAGAAACCAAAGCAAATGTGTGCAGACACAAATAATATACAACATGGCCACAGCACGCGTTGTTTTCATTTTGCACACATACAGGCGAGAATCATCAGCTCTAACTCACACTCACTCACATACGCGTCGTATGCGTAACTTACAAATAAATAAGTGCGCTCAGAAGTATGCTACAAAAAAGCGCAACAAAAAAGCAAGCGTCAACTCAGCGCGTTTCGTGAAAAATTGTTGAAAAAATACTTAAAAATAGTTAAATGCCATGCCCTATTATTTAGCCTTACAAATAAATTATAGTTTGTTAATTGTTTAATTTGTATAAACGGGCTTGAGCTTCTTAAATGCCGGAAGGCCAATTACAAATGCAATTCTGTTTTGTTGTGTGTGTGTGTGTTTTTGTGTGTGATTATTGCTCTGTGCATGGGAAATGACAAGCTGCTTGTGATTATGCCTTTTGTAAGCTGGCTAATATCGAAACCGCTAATTACTCCGACTCGCGCCTCAAGGCGACATCAGCCTCAACCCAACACTCATTATCATTATCATCTTAGTGCAATACACAAAGCGCATCATAAGCTCTTGACACTTGCTGAACCTGCAGTTGAGCTGCTGAGCCAGGATTGTATTTGTGAGAATTACAACAGTTGCTGCAGCACGATAAATTTAAAGAGAAATGCATTGTCAGACTGGCATTGAAATGAGTTGTAAAACTTTAGGTTGATTTACAACCAGACGACATTTCACTGTTTCAGTATTGTTGTTAAAGTTAATTAGTTGTTGTCACAGCTGTTAAATTACGGTATAAGGTTACAGCCTAAGGGCATGCAATGCAGCATAGACAAATTACGCATACGTCAGGTGTGCGCTGATGCTGCTGATGATGCTGGTATGTCCCTTGGGCAATTAGGTCACTGATGCTGCTGGTGCTCAACAGTTGAGGTGGCGCAACCAATGAGTGGAGATATATGGGTCCTGAGTCTGCTTCTGCCACGTTGACAAACAGTCTGTCGGATCTGACTAACACTTTGGCTGCCAAATGTCATTGTCACAAACATACACACACACACACTCACACACACACATCTTGGCTACTTTTTCAGCATCTCTTGCTGCTGTTTCTGCGTTGACATGCACGTTATTAGGGCGTCCTTAGGCAAAGCCATTTCACATGCTGCATTGCTGATGACGAGACTGACGACGGACGACGAACGATGGACGACGGACGACGGACGACGAAACAACGACAACTATTTGCTGATAAACAGCATTGCTCTGGCCTGTCGACCAACAATGTCAATTACCAGCGTCTGTACACGAGCCTCTCATGTCGAATTATCACTCAGCATCTGCCTGTGCAGCAGATTTGCACATCCCTTTACCTTCGAATTCGCTTTTTTTCTGTTGCGTCTCCTCCTTCTTTTCTTCGTTGCTTTGAATGTGTCTTTCTATTTTAAGTGCTATGCAAATAGCTTGGTTGGCCCAGAGCTGCTGTTGCCGCTTGCTCTCGACTGATTTCGCCTTTTATTCCTTTGTCGACCCGCTTTTAGCAGAAGCCATTGCCATTCATTCGGGCCATTTCTATTGCCACTGATGTGTGTATCTACTTGTATGTGTATATGTGTTTGCCTGTGCTTAACTTGCGGCCAGCTTGCGGTGTAAGTTTGTGTGAGTGCTTGTGTATGCATGTTAGCCATTTACTTTTTATTGGTCAAGTTAAGCATTTTGTGTTTAGCATTTGAACACTTGAAATTGTTTGTCGATTTGTTTGCTATTTGTTGACAGCCAAGTTGCCTGACAAAAGAATAGCACGACAACAGGTCCAACACTAAAGCAATGTGTTTCTCCCTCCCTGACATAATCAGAATCTATTCAGATGTAGCAGACAAATTTCTTTTACTTACATTGACAGATTATTAAAAGTCTTTATGTTCATTTATATAAATAAACATATCAGCAAACTTAATTTTTCGGATGCTTTTTGCAAAGGTTTCGTTAGAAGCTTGAAATTGTGCAAAATTGTATTTTATTCTAAAAATGTAAAAGATGAAAGGCCAAATATTGCAGATTAAATAATAAAAAACATTTTATTATTATTATTATTTACATGGAAGATAAACATACTATGTAAATCAAATTATGAGAGTTCAACGTAGAGAGAAGGGATTTTCTTTTATGTCAAAGGTAAAAAGACTTGGACGGACACACTCATACTGATTGCAAAGATATGTTCTGTTTATACACTTATACAAATATCCAATTGAATTCAATTGATATCCCAGCTATTTAGAAGAAGCCAGTTTGAATAGTTGCCAATGTGGATTTCAAAATTACTTTTGCCATTCTATATAGTACTAAAAATTGTGAAATACTTGGCCAAGCAATGAAAAACATTTGTTATGCACACATAGATACACAGATTTCTATCTATCTCGTTTGGCTGGTGACAGTTGATTTTCAGTTTTTTGGCCCAGAGAAGCCCAACTCTCTCTCTCTCTCTCTATCTCTATCTCTCTCCATTTCTATCTCTCAGTCTATATGGAATGCAGATGGAAATTGTAAATTCCCAGTGGACTGTTATCATTTATTGCATTTCACGGTGCAGCAGATATTTTGCTTTATTATTATGCTCGTTATGCTCGTTTTTGGTTGCGTTGTCAACACAACCAGCGGGCAGGCAATATTCTCCTAGTCCCTCTGGTCCACCTTCCTCCTTTCAACTCAACTCTTACCTGACAATGTAAATGTTTGCTATGCCGAAACCGTACCTGGACCTAAAGCTGGAGTCGGGCAAAAATAATATATGTTTGTATTATAAATAAGCGCATTTTTGCATGCGATTTTGGCCATTCGAAGGAATTTTACTTTGTTTTTGGGGTAAAAGTAAAAAAGGCCAAGTTAAGGGTGCTGTTTAGTTGCTGCCACCTTCAGTTAGTCGGTCAATCAATCAATCAACCAATTCAAAGTGGCGTGTGGATAATTAATGCCAGGCGCACTCATATAACGATCTGACGCCATTTAAGTCCAATGGTCGGCATTTAATCAAGTGCTCAATTTGTGATTTGGGTGAGATTTGTGCACAAATCCGCAGCTGACAAACTTGATGCGTTTGCTTTGGTCACAACAGGGCAAGGCAGGGCATAAATTAACGCAAAAACCACAAACAATTTGAGTGGTTGAGTGGATGAGTGAAATGAAATTGATTTGCACCTAATAGCTTACAGTTGTGACGGGCTTAGCTCACAGCCCAGACAAGTTAAGTGGATTAGAAGTTTGCCAAATGCTGCTCAAATTAAAAACTAGTTAGCAGCAAAATAAGAAAAAAAAAATGAAAGAGAAGAAATAGAGCTAAACTAGCACGTCTGTTGATAAATTACTGAGCCAGACACAGACTCAGCCAAGAAAAACTCTGAACTCGTCTGAAAACTAAATTAACCAGTATATGAACCCAAGCCGAAAACGAAGCAAAGCAAATGCAAAAGTTTGCACAAAAGTCGCAACAAGAGGTGGAAAAAAAGAAAAGAAAATAAACCCATGAAAAGAATAAAGTAATACCCCATTTAAATGCCAGCCACGTTTCAAACGATGTGAAAAGTGGGCCTATTCTTTCAAATGCGTCCTATACGGCGAATTTTATGGGGAAAACAACAGCAACAACAATTGCAGAGAAAAGACCAAAAGCCGCAACACATCATGCTAAATACCAAAACGAAATATTTCCAGCATGTGGCAAGAATCCCAGTAGCAAGCAGTCAGCAGACAAAGTGTTGCTTAATAAAATTATAAAACACTCCACCAAAAGTTGATGATTTTGATAAAAAATAAAAAAAATAAAACAGAAACAATATCAACAACAGCTAAACACTTAAAGTTTAAGTGTAATTGAAAACGACAAAAAACTCAGCCAAGAAAATGCTTCCTCAGCATGTGTGTGTGTGTGTGTGTGCCTCAGACCAGGCATTAATTTAACTTTATGTGGTCTCGGTTCAAATAAACTTCGAGTTAAACTTTGTAAATTATATACATAAAAGCTGCCATAACCCGAGCAAACGTCGAAGATTGCAAAAAGAGCAGCGAATACACTTAAACGTTTGCGTATGCAAATGTTGCGCATACGCCACGTTTGACGCCCCAGGTGGAAGTCAGTCAAACGTTACGACATGTAAGAGTTTCAACATTTACTTTATAAATTTACTGTCAAATCGCCATTGGAGGCTTTATTATAATAAAGATTCGCAGAATTCAAATGAATTCACTGCGAGTCATAAGGAAATCATTATGATCGAAAGAAATCATTTCAAAGTTGTTAAAGTGCAGCTCAAAAGAAAAGTATACATAGTTTGAAATAACTATAAATATATACAAAAAACATTATTGATAATAATTATCAATTATTTATAATAATGTTATAAAAAAAATCCAAGAATTCAAATTAATTAACTGCGGCATTTTATGGAAACGGAAATCATTTTTAAAATCGCAGAGAAACATTTTAAAGTTGTTTAGGTTTTAATTTAAAATGAATAGTTAAGTTTAATATAAAAATAAAGAGTATATAAATATATAGAAATCGCCATTGGAGACATTATTATAAAAAAAATTCCAAGTATTCAAGTGAATTGACTGCGGCAGTTTATGGAAACGGAAATAATTTTTAAAATCGCAGAGAAACATTTTAAAGTTGTTTAAGTTTTAATTTAAAATTAATAGTTCAGTTTAATATAACTATAAAGAGTATATAAATATATTGAAATCGCCATTGGAGACATTATTATAAAAAAAATTCCAAGTATTCAAGTGAATTGACTGCGGCATTTTATGGAAACGGAAATCATTTTTAAAATCGCAGAGAAACATTTTAAAGTTGTTAAAGTTTTAATTTAAATTGAATAGTATAGTTTAATATAACTATAAAGAGTATATAAATATATAGAAATCGCCATTGGAGATATTATTGCTAAAAATATTCCAAATACGATTTAACTGGGAGGCATTTTATTGAAACGAAAGCTGCTTTGAAATCGAAGAAAAACATTTTAAAGTTAAAAACTAAACTTTAAATGTAAGGTATAGTTAACAAATATATTGGATGTTTCTCTTTAGCGCAGTCTCTATTTGTATTACATTACGCCATTTTTAAGCTGTCAATACACTTGAATGTCAGCTCAATTCTTGCCACATATAACACCTTATACATTTAGTTGTGTGTGTAACTGTGTATATGTGTGTGTGTCGCGCGTGCATGTCTCTGTTCAGCTGCTAATACGTTTGACATGCCACAGAAGCAAATCTTATCATCTAATCGACTTTCGCCTCAAACTTCCTCATGTCAAACAACAAGAATTCTTCGCTCAACTTTGCTTTTACGCGTTTTGGCCTGTGATTCAGTTTCCGTTTTGGGCCAAAACGAATTTCAAAAGTGCTTCTATCTCTGTCAGGCTTTGGGTGACGAAATTGCAAATGAATTTGTTGAATGTATGAGTATATGACGGCTTCCTAAATACTCCCAAGTAAGTATCTTAATATGACATGAGAATTTAAGAAGATAAAAATTAGAACTAAACTCATAATATTTAAACAAAACAATTTTTAAGAAATTAGATTGCCATAATGGATAGAGTGCTTAGAGTTCGTTGTATTGCAAGACTATTTTATAACTGTTTTATGTGTTGTTCTAAACTTGAAGACATTTGCTTTGTCCTTGTTGTGTTAAAATAATATAAGTACGCATAATTGTGAAACCGGTGAGGTAAAAGACCTACGCGATGCGCCGACGATGTCAGACTTAAGGAAAAGTTGTTTTCCGATGACCTTTTTCTGTCCTCCTCGCACCACACCACATTGTTAGCCTTTTTATTTATACACAAAGCTGTACAATGAAGTTGTATTTTACAGTAAAATGAAAATAATTATTTCAAGTTGTTGGGGGGCATTGCAATAATTTTAGCTCTGTGCGGTAAATAATTCAACTAGAGCAGAGAAAACAAATGGAAAAAGCTGAAATGCAAATGCAAAAGGTTGCGAAACTTTGTCGGCTGTTGTCGTTGTTGTGTGTTTCATGGTTTATGCTGTCCAATTGTCGTGACAAAACTTAAGGAATGGCATAAAAGGAGAGGACAACAATCGCTTGGTGGTTGTCAAGGACAACATTTGCCTTTGACTGACCAAGGTCAGTATTTTAGCTAATTAGAGTTCATTGCATTTTCCTTCTCTATATTACATTAATATTCCTTTGACAGCTTTCATAATGACTAATATGTAATTAAATCTGTAAATTGTAATATTGGTTAAATGCCTGTTTGTTGTGTGTTCATTTAAAATTTAGTCAAAGCCTCTAGCAAAACAAATATTAAGATAAACTTGACTACGATTGCGACACATGTTTACACGAATTTTAATAAATGTCATACTCTGTATGCTGTTTGCTGGCAAAGTGATTGATTTATGTCACAATATTCGCTTGTAAAACGCAATGTAATAAATGTGCTTTCTCTCTCTGTCTCTGAGGCAAACTAACAGGTAACAATTCATTCTTGCTATGTGTGTGATTTACAGACTGTACGAAATTAATTTCGTTACACTGTAGATGTTGGATGAAATATGTCTAAATCTTTTTTTTTTACCAATTGGTTACTCATTGGACGCAGTTATTAAAGTTTGAGCTTGTCAATTGTCAGACACAGAAAGTAATTTGATTTGCGGTGCATTTTGTGACTGCATTTACAGCATTTTCAGTTACCAAAAGGCCAAGCCAGCTGCCAAAGCATTGCAAAATCTTCAAGCCAACTGTCATAAAAGTCGACATCATTAAAATGTCATAAAGTTGTGAAGGCGGCGCACAACCACACCGAAAAAGAGAGACAACAAGGGAGTGAGAAAAAAGCGTAAGAGAGATATAAAGACAGAAAGAGAGAGAAGGAATCGCAGTTTGCTAAAATGTGCAAAAATTTCGCGCACTTCCGTTACATTTCGCATCCTTTTTGGCTGTTTATTTTTTGGCGGCGCTTCCTTTAGACAAACCGCTCCGGATGCAACCGCCTCAACAGGCCACGATCCAGCAACCTACCACAACTGAGGCAACAAAATGACAAAGCAAGTTGCAAAAAACTATTTCCCTTAAAGACACACACACACACAAACACACACACGTACACAGGCGAAGTGAAAGAGAAAGATGGAAGATGGAGGAAGGGAGAGAGAATATTGTTCATGAAAATTTCATTTGATGAAAATACTCGTACTTCAACTTGTATTTTTATAGCCAGTGGCTGCAGACGTGGCTCAGATGTGATGGCATTTAAAAGTTTCGAGTGTTTATGGCATAACAAGTCTATTAAACTTTTCTCCTAATGGTTGTGTCAAATGAAGCGTTTACTGTTTTTGTTGGCCTGCAGTTTGAGTGCACATTAATCATACGCACTCTATAGCCGTAGAGCTGGAAATTAAAAAGGATAACATTTAGCAGATAAATCTAGCTACAATCCAAGAAAACCATAATCGTTTGTTTAGACCTGGCTCAATCGACTCACAGTCAATAAACACGCTCAAATCGAAGCCATTAAAATATATTTTGAGGGCATTTTATTTTGAAAGCTAATTAAGTGCGGCCATTAGGCGTGGCAGACTTGCCTCTGCCGTTGTCGTGCCAACTGACTTGATTCCCTCCCTAAGTTCGATTAATGAAGCGCAACAAGCAAGCACATACATACACACCCACACCCACACCCACACCCACACCCATTCCCACACACACAGGTCAGAGGCGTGGTATCAACATTGAATTAAAGTTCAATTGGCCAAAGCACGCCAAGGGTCGTTAATAAAGCTACTAATAGTCGCCATGTCAAGAATCAGTACTGAATGCTGAGTACTGACTACTGAGTACTAACGAAACCGGCAACAGGACACAGAGTCCAGCAGGATAAGAAGTACAAACAAGCGCTTTTTTTATTTAGTGGCGGATCAGAGTTTATTATGCGTATCATGACTTCTGCATCAATGAAGATTGCTTGTGGGTGACTCCACATTCATTTCGATTTCATCCTCATCCTCAGATATATAAGGATCTACATCCAGCACCAAGTTGTTAAAGTGCACAATCATGAGGAGCATTGCGATAAGGAGGAATACAAACAAAATGATATTATCACGTGCAATTTCCCTCTCAAAGGAGTTCAAAAAGTCATAAAACATATCCTCACAGCCTCCACAATCGGGTAACTCACAGCAGGATGCCTTTGACCATGTCCGGTTGGCAATCTTATAATCAATTCCGCCATGCTTGCCACAACAATCGAAGAGTGCCTCCAGGGGCTCAATGCGGTTCTTCATCCACAGATCGTGCAACATAAGGTTCGAGAAGTATTTTCCATCCGTTTTGTATACATACGGCGACATTCCGATGGCAAATGTGTAGATCAATGTCATGGACGTTAGTAGAATGTAGGAGACAAACCTGAAGATAGTCGCAGTCATAGCTATAACTATGCCCAGTATTCCACTCGCTAGATATCCCAATATTGCAAGTAGGCGATTTATAAAGAGTCGAGCACCCAGCCACATGTATAGAGATGTGTTAACGTCGCTCAATGTATCTCGTTTCAATTTGAAATGATTGTAAAGATCCACCATAAAGACACAACCCAATGCCAATACGATTACATTTGCCTCCAGCAGAAAGCTGGAAGATATGTTGAAGCAGCGAAATAGATTGCCCATTCCTTAGACCTGTTTGACTCTTTCTGGAAGTAAATACGCAGCCGAGCAAAGCGAACACTGAAATGCGATTCAATGTTTATTTACTTTGAAGTCAAATGCTCGACAGAGAGACAGCAGCTGCTGCTTTTGAAGTTGACCCCAAAGCCAACTGTTGATTTCAGCCAACTCGGGTTGGCTAATATCAACATTTGGTTAGATGCTGGTGTCGGTCTGGTCTGGTCTGGTTTGGTCTGGTGTCAGTCTAGTATCGTCCTGACTTCGTTAGCTCCCGACTCCTACTAAATTTGCTGCTGAGGTTTCAAGTGTAAATGAGTTTGCTTTTGGCAACAAAATGCGCCACCTGTTGTCCCTAGGGCCCGAATGACCCTACGAGGGAGCTGCGGCAAAAAAACAGCCACAGCTAGAATAACAGTCAACTGAAATTAAATATTTGCGCGTCTGACATCACAACTTGATGTTGATTGCTCATGCTCAACCTTCAAAAATAAAAATGAAAAGCGAAAACAAGTGCGAGCAGTCGTGTTTGTTTGTCAACACGATACCCTGTTTCCAGTTGCAAAGGGTTTGCACGTTTTTTAATATATTCATATTATTTTATGTCTTTTACATACATATGTACACAAAGACACACAAACTCATACACAAACAAGTCAATTATCGCTAATGATTAAGCTGAAGAGATGTATTTAATTTTATTGTTGGATTTTTATTGCCGCTACTTGAACCCTAATCAAAGGATGCCAACTGATAGTACAGAACATTTATTTGTGTTTGTTGTTTCAAGTGTTGTTTACTCCAAGAAACATAATTCCATCCATCACTTGAGTTTCGAGAAAATCATTTATGTTGTTTAGATATGTTTGCCAATGCATACTGCTAATAAACTAAGAGGGTGCCTCTGATTTCTTTTGTAAATTATTTCTACAAATTACGTTTCTGATGCTTGGGTATCTACTTCAAAGTACCAAATAAATTAATTCGTTAAGGGATTGTTTATTACCTAGGGATTGTTTATTATTAGGAAATATTCATCTCTAATACTTGATATCGGACACAATTCCATTCTATTAACTTTTAATAGAATAAATCTTTAATCTTATCGTCTTTTGTCGCATGCGTGAACTGCTATCCTCATTAATGCCTATACTACTGAGATAATTTTAATTGATAATTTCAATTAGTAAAATGATCTAGTCTTGGTGTTATATGATTTTCTGACGTCCTGTTAAAGTTATGTTTGACTTGAATGCGAGGGACTAACATTTAAAGTGTCTCATTGAAAAGTTTTACGTTTTATTTGGACATCTTTTTAAACTCGACAAATTTTAGGTCTACCCCTGCTCAATCATTAAAGGAGATACAAACTACAGCTGAGCCCAATCATGAAATGACAAAACATATTGCCGTCGACTATGGATAAAATTAAGTATCTGATAAGGTGGTCACACCTGTTACATTTCAAAATACCAGGTAACAAACTGTGAGCGATTGATTGTCCTTTTACAATTAGAGAGTCGACAGGTACTTTTAAGCGGAGAGGTTGACAACAATATTAAATTTCTTTCTAACATTTAAATAGAAACTAATTAAATTTAATTATTTATGATCTAAGCAGCGTCTCAAAAGCCTATTCAATAGAAATATTAACGTAAAATGTATAGAATTATAAATTATAGACTTGAATTATAAATTTATCTATATGAACTATATGAAACTATATGAACAATATGAAATGCAAAAGAAATTAATGTCAAAAATTTAATAGTAGTTAATATTTCAACACTATAATAGAAGCCAATCGGCAATGACAAATAAAAGCTACAGTTATTGAAAGCAGTTAAATTGAATTAAAGTTATTTTAATAAATATACAGTCTGTGTGCCCCAAGCAATAAGTTAATTAATCTGCATACGACAGTTAAATAATTTACTAAAATGTTTAAAGAAACATTCTTTAATTAACAACTGTCAAAGGCATACTGCCGCCGAAACTGTTATTTCCTGTTTAAACTTCCGTTCAATTCCGTACAATTTGGTGTATTTAAATGGTGGCTAAGTGAAAGTGATGCCAAGCGAATAATAAATTACAGAGAATTTCTTAGGACAATAAAACTTTTTAAAACATCAGATTTTAATGATAGCCATTTAAGTTGACAGCAATAATGCGAGGTGTGGTTAATGCGCATTAATCGTATTTTTGTCATTTTAACTGTAAACAAATTTTTGTTTTTTTATTACTTTTTTTCAATTTATCGGCTTTCATTATTTAACATTTCACTTTGCATTGAGGTGTTGCACATTTTAATCAATGCTTTAACACATTGTAGTTAGCATTGTTATTTAAGCTGATGTTTATTTGCAATTTGAGCTTTTGAATGAAGGCCATGTAATACGGCGCGTATACGCAATTAATTGAAAACTTCATTTTGATGGTTCAGATAATAAATGAGTAGTAAGACGGGGAAAAAAGCTTTGAGAACAGACACCGCTTGTAAAAGTATCAATTATTTGAAGGCAAGTGTAAGCTTATGCACTTTTCCGAACGTTACATGAATCAGGGTCCTTGTAGCTGACTGTGCTGTAATATAAGCTTTAATTGATTTCTAAATGGTTTTAATGAATTTTACACACAGGGGACATTGATGAGTTTATAATCATAGTTTTGGGCCATTTTTAGTAGCATATAAAGGACTGGTTGGTCAAAAAGAGTTCCAATGTTTAACTGACAGCTGCTGAAGAAGAATGTCTCTCCGTAAATTTTTTCCAAGTATGTATCCGTCCGAGGATAGTGAGCCGGCCAAATCCCGGAATGCAGCATTGTATCTGCTACGGTGCATCTTCTTGATGGGCATAAGGACGCCACCTCAAAGATACTTTGCGGTCTACTGCTTGTGGTCCTTTGCATTGAATCTGAGCTCTACATTCTATCAACCGATTGGCTTTATGACGGGATACATTAGCCACTTGTCTGAGTTTACGCCGGGTGAGTTTCTCACTTCCTTACAGGTGGCCTTCAATGCCTGGTCCTGCTCCATCAAAGTGGTCATCGTTTGGATACTCGTCAAGCGCTTCGACAAGGCCACCGAGATACTAGATGAAATGGACAAAGTACTGACCCGGAACAGCGAGCGTAGAGCTGTTCATCGAGCAGTCGCTCTCAGCAATCGCATCTTTTTCTTCTTTATGATGGTCTATATAGGATATGCAACGAGTACGTTCCTTAGTGCAATTGCTATTGGCAAACCACCATATCAGAATTATTATCCTGTTTTGGATTGGCGGGCCAGCAAATGGCAGTTTTGGCTACAGGCGGGCCTCGAATATTTTGCAATGTTGGGTGCTTGCTTTCAAGACGTATGTGTCGATTGTTATCCCATTAATTTTGTGATGCCGCTTCGAGCTCATATGGGCATCTTTGCGAATCGATTGCGTCAATTGGGCAACAATCCAGACGAGACTCCCGAGCAGCGCTATGAAAAGCTTGTCGATTGCATAAAGGATCACAAAGTCATATTGCGGTAGAAATACTCAGGGGATTACCTAAACCTTTGACTTTATATTTTATTAAATTTTCAGCTTTTGCGATACTTTGCGTCCGATGATTGGAGGCACTATCTTTGTTCAGTTTTTGGTTGTAGGTCTCGTTATGGGCTTTACTCTCATTAATATTGTCAAGTTTGCCAATTTCGGCTCTCGAGTTGCGGCTTTTTCATTCATGGGTGCAGTGCTCTTGGAGACAACGCCTTTCTGTACACTCTGTAATTATCTCATGGATGACAGCTACAAGCTAGCGGATGCTTTATTTGAATCGAATTGGATTGACCAAAATAAGCGTTACACAAAAACGTTTACACACTTCTTGCATAATCTACAAAAGCCAATTGTTTTCATGGCCGGTAATGTGTTTACCATTTCCGTGGCAACAAACCTTACTGTAAGTTAAAGAGCTAGGAAACCTATAGATTGGTATTTAAGAACTACTTAAAATTCATTATTGGTTATTCTAATATAGATGTTTTTCTTATTTTAATTACTTTCAGGCCAGCAAATTTTCCTTTTCTGTGTTTACTCTGGTACAAAATATGAATATAGCGGAAAAACTGGCAAAGTTATCAAAACCACATGAAACAAATTAGTTCAAAAATAGAATAAGTAACTAAAACTATAGTAGGCAGCAATAGACTAGAAACTCGCACCTACAAATTTATTAACAGTGAATGTTTGCTTTACAACAAATTATATCAATTATTGTTTAGTGAGTAGAACAATAATTCGGTTTAATCTTTTAGACATGCACGTTAATATTATTAATAAAAGCACAGCATACATTTTGTGTTTGTGTAAAGACAAGTTAAATTTCAATTTATCACTGAACATTTTTTTGAATTTAAAATGTAAATTTATCTTTAAGATTCTAATTGTACAATTGGTAAATTTAATTTTATCTCAGCAACGCTTTATAATAAGTAATACTTATTAATAAATAATTCAATCGGTTTTAAATTTATCAGCAATGTTCATTTGCTTGGTTATGGTGATGACCGAGAAGGCGAATTTAGCAACCTAAATTAATATTCAGATAATACTCTTAATTTTAGGGCTAAATTTGTGGGGGACTTACGCTTATGTTGCTGCTCATTGAGATCGGAAAGATGCCACCAGCAATGAAAGTGATGGGCTGCTGCACATTGTGTAGGAAATACAATAGAGTCGACTGGTATCGAGAGTCTGAATCTATCCAATTACTTTGAAAAATGGCGTTCGCTAGGTCGGCACAATCATCCATAATGAGGTTGCAGGTGTAGCAGAAGGGAAATGTTTGCAGCAGAATTGTGATGACAAACAAGAAAGACGCAATGCCAGTCCACAGATCAGAGAAGAAGAACACATTAATTAATGTAAGACCCAGTACAACGCCAATCAGCAGAAACTGTGTGAAAATTGTGCCTGAGATGACGGGTCTAATCAAATCGCAGTACCTAAGGGACGAAAAACAAATTAGTTTTGTTTTGTTTCTATAAATTATTGACAGATTAATATTGTTTGCTTCACTTTAAGATTAATTTATGATCGAGGACACAGTTGACCAGAGCCTCATAATTCTTGTCTTCGGTCATGTTGTCATCGGTTCGCAGCTTGCGTAATCTTTCCTTGAGTATATCCAGGTGAGTACGGAGGATGAGAGTGTATACGAGGGGATAAACGTCTGCGAGCTGATCTTGCAGCACAGCGCCAGACATGACCATATACTCCAGTGTCGACGCTATCCACAGTTTCAGTTTGCCATCGTGCCAGTCTATAAAAGGATTGTATAACTGCCATGGAGGATGACCGCTTAGCACAGAGCTCAGATATGTGGAGCCCGCAAAGCCGCAATAGACAAAGGTGAAAATGAGGAATGCGTGATTGCATCTTGCAACAATTTGATGAATCTTCTCTCGTTCCTCATTGCCAGTGCAGCGAAGATCAAGCTTGTCGAGCAGTTTCCTGGCCTTGAACAGACGCCAGAGCTGGGAGTAAGTAATGATCACTTTTACAGTGGATCCATATGCATTGATGCACACCTGGAGTGAGGTGAGAAATTCCCCGGGCGAGAAGAGTTGGATCTGCGTCATGTAGCTGCCAAGAAATCCCAGTGGCAGGTACGTGGTGCACCAGACAAAGGTCGTCAGTGTCCAGCTGAGATAGACATAACGCCATATTCCCTCTTTTGGCGGTATCCATCCAATGAGCTTCATGGCTCGATAAAGGTAAATGCAGCCATCCTGGGAACGCACCTGTTCCGTCAACGGTGCCGGCTTAATGAGCTTGAACACCATCTTAAACAGGATTCAATCCGTTTGTGACGCATCTGTTCAACTGTCAGCAATTTATATAGACGTAGAGCGTCCGGCTAAATCACACTTTTGGATAAGTTAAGTTTTGATTCGAAAGGAAAAGTTTGTCCTATCAAGTTTTGAAGCAATTGTCAGTTGTTGAATTATTCACTTGAGAAATTTTTCGCTTGGCTCCTTTATGTTTAATTAACAGAGGAAGTAGGGACCAGGCTTGATTAATGTTGCACTGCGACTAATTTGAGTAATTTCTAAGGCTCATATTTCCACATGTTGGCTTTCCGGCCTGCATTAATGATGTGCCGCGACAAAGTTCAAAACTTAGACGCAAATAAATGCTCATACGCAGCGTGTGACGCCTGAGTGATATGCATCTTAGTTGCGGCAAATACGTTTACGTCTGGCGTTTGACACATGTTTTGTTGTCCTTGTCGTTGTCGCTGTAGCTTTTGTTATTGTTGTTGTACCTCCTTCTACCTCTAGTGCTGCCACTGTACCGGCTGCTGTTGATCCTGCTGCTGCTGCTGCTGTTGCTGTTGCTCCTGTTTCTACTCCTGCTGTCTTCGTATATAAGTTGACATTTTTTTTCATTACTTCAACGTTTCAATAGAAGCAACAGCAGTCAGCTGCCTGTATGTACTTACATGTGTGTGTGTGTGTGTTTGTTGTTTGTACAATGAAATTGTGTTGTGACCAAAGCAACGCATGAAGCAAGGGCAAGGATAATCTTTTGTTTGCCGTTGTACAGCTCACACTTCAGTTCCTTCGCATTCTACTTCAGGTAAGCATATGCTGAAGTTCAAACTGAAGCTGAAGCTGAAGCTGAAGCTGCTGCCATTTCGGGTATAATACATATTTCTGTTTTGCTTCACTTATTTGCTCACACATACACACAAGCACACTCGCATACACATGGGGTTCAGTACACATTATGTGTGACAACGCAGCTTACGTGCTGACGTGTTATAGAATTTGAACAGAATATATGCAGTGTAATAAACCAAGTGGGGTTTTGTTCAATGGTCAGCCCTGTTGGTCGCATCTGTCTGAGCCAGAAATTAATTTTGGACTCTACACAAGTCGAGGCAAATCAATTAAGCCATTTAATGTAGCACAAATGGCATATGGCTTTGTTGACCCCAAAGCAAAATCATTTTAAATGTATAACCAGCTCTCGGCTTTTGGGCTCAACATTTTCCGTTCTTAGTTCTCAGGTCACAGTTCTCTGCCTAATTGCAGTTAGCGTATGTCTTTTTATACCTTTCATGCAGGGATGTGAGCGTTCTGCGTGCATTTAATATCATCAGCGAGTCATTTATTATCGCTTGACGTATTTATTTTAATTAACGGAAATTAATGCCACACTGCGCAGCTGTGCGAACATGTTTGCACACATTTCGGGATGCGGAGGGGTCGGTTGGAGGCAAGGACAGGCTCCTACTCTCATCTCGCAGCTCGGCAAACACCTGACGACTGGCAGACAGACAGAACCAGTAGACACACACATGAATGCACAACGCTCTGGCTCTAAAAGGATACCCAGTTCGTGTCTCCCACACAGAAAAGGGAGAAGTGTCAATCTGTTTTTGATATGTTGCAAATTAATGGAGTTAACATCGAGTGGTCTATGCTTTGGGAATGGAATTGTACTTCTCTAGGCTGGGGAATTCGTTTTTATCATCTGACTGAACAAACGAGCAATTTATTTATTATTTAGCTAATGATTATATAATATTTGTCTGTTGTTAGCTTGAAAAAGAATTTGCTAATGATTGTCTAAAAAGTACTTTAATACTTTTTGTAGCCAGAAAAGTTGTAAGCTTCATAACAAGTTGCATACAAGTCTAAAGAGCTTATCCATGTGACTGTGGCAAGGCTCGGTTGCTACATCTGCTGCTCCTGATGCAAATTATTCAAAACCATGAGCGTGCATCTAAAAAAAATATGCCAAGAGAGTCTAAAAAAATAGAAATAAAAAACAAATGGAAACTTAAAATAAAATGTTATATAATACATGGCGTAAGTATAAAATGCTTAGAATAATTTCGCAGCCAAGCATTAAATTAATTTTTGTATAATTTTTTTTTCAACTAAACGTCAGAAAATAATGTACAAAAAAATGAAATGAAATAAAATAAAATAAAAACATAAATGCACTTTGGTGGGCTGGTGCTCTTGGCAAGTGTGTATGCGAATAAAATGATGATGAACAAAATTCCCCAAAGCAGCAAGCGACCCCGAAGTACACAAACACACTTACACCCGCATACCAGCACACCAGCACACCCGCACACCCGCACACACACACACGCAGTGCTGAGCATATGTAGATGGAGATGTGTGACTGCGAGTGTAGACCAGGGTCATAAATGCCATTATTATTTGTAAACATTGCGACAGCGAGTGCCCCAAATTGTTAACTTGCTACAAGGTCGCGTACAATAAGAAACAACAACAACAAACCAACTGAGAAACAACACACAAAAAAATAACAACAGTGGCGCATAAAAAATCCACTACAACATCTACACACACGCAATCGTACATATGTGAAACATTATGGTAGACAACACACAAACTTTTAATTATTTTTGCGTCTGTGTGACCCGCGAGTGTACGTACGAGTGTATGTACATACATATATGGGCGTGTATGTGTGAGCATATGTCTCCCCTTTGACATACATAAACAAATAACAACATGAACGAACATTTAGTGTCGCTTTGGTGCCAAAAATTGCTTGACCCAAATGTAATCAGGTAATTTGTTCGGCACTGTCAATATTTACACAGCAGACTCGCTCTCGCATATTTGAAGTTCATAACCATTTTGTAAGTTATTAAATACACACATACGCACACACATATGTATATGTGTGGACATGGAGTGAGAGGACACCTCAGTCTGACACTGATTTGCCTTGGGCGAGCATTGACTGCTTTGCAAATATTGCATGCTTAGACAGAGCCTTAGTTCTGGCTGCCAATCAGCCTGCCAGGCTTGCACCCTTCTGACTCACTCACTTACTCACTTACTCACTTACTCACTTGTTCAATATGTAAGTCAGTCTGTCCATCCGTCAGTCAGATAGTCAGTCAGTCAGCAGCCTTTAGACAGCAGTGAAAGTAGTACAAAAGAGCAACAAACAAAATTGATTTAATAGACCTACATTATGCGGGCAACATTTGTACATACCCCATGCATTGACATGCCACATGCCACATGCCTTTTTCCACATGCACATTACAAACACATGATGATACTGAAGAAAAGCCTTTCAAATCCATTGTTCAACTTGTCAATATGTTTCTGCTTGTTAAACTACATCAAATACAAAGCGCCAATTCACAGTGATAAATCTACAATTATAAATTTTATTTAAATCGCATTAATTGACTCTTTTATACATCGATATATATTTGTATAGACCTATTACAAACGTGTATTTCTACATTCGTGCACTTGTTTAATCCGTTTCTCCATTTCCATATCAATGATTTTGATACTATGAATGTTTTCTAGTTTGTGAAATAAAATAAATTTATGGATTGAATTTGATTGAATTTAATTGCCTACTGGCCTTTGTTCTCTATAATCAATTAAGTATAAGCATTATAGATATATGTTGTAACTTAAATTGATTATAAAACACTTACTTGAAATTGAATAGTTACTTCTCAGAACAAGGATAAAAAATATATTGCGCGCATAAAAGTATACTAATTTTTATCTCGTTAAGTTTAGATTAGTTTTATAGTTATGTGTTCGATTTAGTTGGTTTGTAAAATAATGATTTTTAAAGAGTCAAGAGAACTTAGATAAGTGGGGAACCTACTACTTCAAAAGGTATAAACTTAAGGTAACATCTTTAACTTAATGTTATAATGCCGAACACACAAACATGTAAAAGTAGAAATGAATTCAATTATACTTGATGCTACCATGTTATATTTAAATGAAAAAGTTTTCAAATTAAATATAAACCACTCTTACTTAACTGGAAATATATCTAAATGGTAAAGCTTGCTTAAATTGATATGATTAAAGAGAAAAAATGCGTAAAAATTACATATTTTCTTCAAAGTTAAACTATATTTTATTTTTTAATGGAAAATGTTAATTGAATAGTCTTTAAGCGAAATAGGTTTAATATTTATGTACTCAACATAAAATCAAAGATTTTACTTGCTTAAATAAATAGCTAAAGAAAATATTTAGTGAAATTATTTCATATTTTATTTAAGTTTAACACTATATATACTTTTTTGTGCTTTCTTCAAAATAAGACTTTATTTTATTGAAATGGATTATTCCTGTTAATCATATGTAACTTAAACTCAACCATTTCAAGAACTTTTAAATCTATTAAGTTTTTATACCCTGTACTTTAAAAAAGTACAGAAGGGCTCATTACGTTTGCGTACAAAAAAAAGTGCTTAACCGGCAGAAGGAGGCGTGGCAGACTCCATAGAGTGTATATTTTCTTGATCAGCATCAACAGCCGAGTCGATATAGCCATGTCCGTCTGTCTGTCTGTCCCTTTTTTAAGTTCATGAATCTCAAAGGCTATAAGAGCGAGAGACACCAAATTTGTTTTAGATTTTTGTTTTGATTTATATATAATACAGATTATGGTCCGAACCTATCCTGCAAATTTCATTCAAATCGGATGATAAACGCGGAAGCTATTCAACTAACAATGTTACAGGCAAAATCAACTGATATCTTCGTAGTGGCGCCATCTATGGAAATTTTTTGAAATTGAAACAATCTGTAGTGATCGCTTTGCACTCAAAAAGTACAGGGTCTCCTACTGTCGAGCTTGCAGCACCGTAGTTTAACGCATTTTTATATTTACAATTTAAGTTTACAATATGTTATTAAGCTCTTTTAAAGCTTTCTAACTTTATATTTGAGTCGTAAACAACTACCCACGAAATATTTATAGAAAGAAACAACTATGGCTTAAGTTAAATTTATATTGTGTTTTTTTTTTAATTAAACCTATTTACACTCCGTGATATGTGCACGTTAAATAAATATGTATTCAAAATATTTTGACTTATACATGACTTTTAGACTTAGAGCAAAATAGTTAAATCGGAGTGTAAATATTTAATATTCCGTAAGGGAAGTCAACCATTAAACACGGCTTTAACATTTTTACTAGTAATCAGAACTTTTTAATTAACATTTTCAACTAAACAATTGCGTTAAAATCAGATCGAAATATTTGTTGAGTATCAAAGGCTTTTAAAATGTTACTAACAATTAATAGCTTACATATTAGGAGCAACATTTGGCTAATGCCTACAACTTAATTCCATTATTAAAATTTTCATTGAATTGAACTTCTCAATTTACCTAAGGGTAGTCCGGCAGGCAGCTAGTTGTGTTTGTAACTAGTAATCAAACTATTTGAAATTACATACTTTACTAATGTTTTGCATTTAAATCAAAGTCAAATAAAACCATTGGCTTATACTAACAATAAAGTGTATCTACAAATGGAGCAACCATTAGTACACAAAATTTAAATCCATTATTGAAGCTGAAGGATACAACAGAGTAATCCAACTATTTTGATTACCATAGTTATCTAAAGATTTGCATTAAGTTGAAATGGAATTGAAAATATTTATTGAGCATTAAAGGCTTTTAGAATTTTACAAACAATTAATAGATTACATTTTAAGAGCAACATTTAGTTAATGTATTCGACTTAATTCCGTTATTGGAATATGAATATTGAATTGAACTTTTCAGTTAATCTATAGGCATCCTGACAAGCAGCAGGATACATCATATTATTCATTTGTTTATTTCAATTATGCCACAACACACACCCACACTCACTTATATACATAGATATGTTTCGGTTAGGCTTGCTTAAAGCTCGACAGTTTGTTTCCTGTCCACTAACACGTTTGTACACAATTGCTTTTGGTCTTGGTATTGGTATTTGAGTTGTATATGCTGTAGCTGAAGCCAGGCTGCTAAAAAACTAGGCAACATTTTTCAATTGAAAAGAAAAACTTCATTCAGTTACAACAAAACATTACACTGATAGTGTTGAATGGGGTCCTCTGGCACACTGGGATAGCAATGGGATGGGGGATGGGGATACAGATAGGAAAGAGTGGAGAGGGGATGTCAGACACGAAATCATTTCGAACGTGGCTGACGACAAAAGTTAAACGAGGTCAAAGTGTATGAATCCGATTCTAGCATATTGACCGTTGACTCAATGGCTGGCAAACATGCTAGCCAACAATCGCCAAAAACAACAAGAACAACAAAAACAACAACAACAACAACATGGAAAAAACCCAAAAGCAGTGCCAACTCCCTTTGTGTGTTTGTGTGTGTGTGGGATTTGTATCTCTGAATTCGTTTGTGTTTGATTGTATGTTGGGATTATTTATTGAGCATAAGCAATGATCAAATTTCAATAAAACGAAACGAAAATACAATTTGAGTGACTGGCAAATTGCAGGCCCATTATAATTCTCCCTCATTTTCAGTCATGACACTCTCTATCTGTCTGTCCCCTGTCCTGTGCAACTATCAATGTTGCAAGTTTTTAATACATTTTACGTCTTTGCCCAATTCTTTTGCAATCGCCGCATCTTCCTTTTTACGACTACTTTGTTGCATGCCGCCTTCGCTGTGGTCTCCCTGCCCGCCAAAGCGCTCATGCAAAAGCAATTTCCTGAAGTTTTTACTCACCATATACACATACATACACCCACGTACACCCACAGACAGACAGACAGCCAGACAGACAGACAGACAGACCGAGAAAAGTACGTACGCAGGACGCGACCTCACTTGAAACGCATTGGCCAACTTGGTTGGCGTTGACTGCACGACACTCGACAGCATTCGAAAACCAATACGACTGCGATTATGCGGCTCTACGAGTGTACGAGAGTGTGTGTGTGTGCGAATGTGTAAGGGTGTTGTGGGTGTGTGTGAGTGTGGATGATGTGGCGCGTCCTGCGCGCATACTCAAACTTACAAATTGCGCGCTGTAAGTAAGAAATCATTGAGGTTGGTCGCCACACTAATGGAAAACGACAAGCGGCATGTGGGCAAACGTTTTGCTGTCCTTCTTGGCCCCTTCCCTTCACTATCCGTGGTTGCAATCTCCTTAGTTTCCATACCTCGCACGTAGCCGGATGTTGCCAAGCGATAGTTGTCGTTGTCAGCTCTGTGGGCTGTGTGGACTGCGGTTCAAGTTTACTTCACGTTTGGGTTTGGTCACCGCAAAAGTTTAGCTCCTAGTTGCGGCATTGCCCGTCATACCATCGTCCTGCCTTCTGCCTGCCTTGTTCTACTCAGCCTGTGCGTGCCTCTGCTTGTCCTGCCTGCAGCATTACAGGATCAATTTCTTTTGAGCACTGATTTGCTGTCCATGCCATAGATTCTGACCTCACCAGTCCTGCCTCCATTTCATGCTGTGGTTTGGATCGAAATCTGTCATTAATGTGCACAACTATTGGGCCTTTGATGCCACTGCATATTTTACTGTCTCTATATTGCAGTCGTCAGGCTGTCTGGGCTTGTTGGCTTAATTAAATGGGTAACGCAATAAGCACGTGACATTAGCAAAGTAAACGCAATTTAGAATTGTGACACAGTTTGAGCATCTTCAACGTGTGGTTTAAATTTCAACTCAAAGCAAAAGAGAGCGACCTAAGAGAAAGCGAAGAGAACTGGAATTCAGTGCGCACTGGAAAATGTAGCCTACTTTATGGCGCGCATCAGCTGTCAAATGAAAACGAAAACGAAAACGAAACTGACCTGCAAAGCTTGCAAGCAAAGCTTTCACTACACTTCCTCTCTGTCTCTCTTTTGCTAACTCGCGAGAGAGACAGAGAGAGAGAGAGAGAGAGAGAGGGAGAGAGTGCGCATGCTCGGCTCTCACACTTCCAGCTGTCAGACAGACACGAAGCTTGACTTGCCACACGGGCGTGCACCGTTAGTCGTTGCCCTCATCGTTGTCATCATCTTCGTTATCCTTAGAGCCATCGTTACACTGTGGCCACAACGCCAGTGTCCTTTTCAGTTCACTTCGTATACTCGTTGAAAGCTGTACACGTTACGGAATCCACGGCCCTTTTTCCTCCAAGCCAGAAAAACGGTTGCCATTAAAACAACAGCAACAGCAACAACAACAATAATAATAATAACAACAGCAACAATTGAAACAACAATAAGCACTTGCCACAACACAATAACAAGCGCCTTTGCCGGCGGCAAATACTTATTTCTTTGTGGCGCGTTTAAAATTATTTTGAGAGAGCAACAAAGCAAATGAAAAAAATGAAAATGAAATAAAGAAGGAAAAAGAGAAAAGCTGAAAATAAATTTCAATAGAGCCGCTAAAAGTTCATGCCCCAAGTTCAAAACAAAAGGCGGCGAACGTGTGTGCGAGTGCGAGTGTGTGTGTGTGTTCGTGTATCCGTGTATATCCTTGTTTATCCTTGAGAACGCATTTGTGCGCGTTGAAAAATTACTGTGCAAGTGAAAGGCAGCAACAAGGCGGAAAATTCGTCAACGCGTCGTGCGTCTTATGTATGTCTATGTGTTGGCCTCCTTCTCCTTCTGATCCTGCCTCATACAGTAACTGCAACAGCGTCAGAGGCAGCTTTAAATGAAATTGTCTGAGCAACTGTGAGTGCAACTAAAAAGTTGGCAGCAGCGGAACGATAAAGTGAAAGCGAAAGCAAAACGCATTGCCGGAAACGGAAGGAAGCCAAAAGGGACCAGCAGGCAGCGGCATTAGGCACCAGTCACGAGGCACGAGGCACATCACAAGCGGCAACTGCCACTGCAACAGCAACAGCACCAGCACCAGCAACAGCAGCAACAACGGTAATGGCAACAGCAATGTGCTGCTGCATTGTTGTTTTGTTAGCACTTTGACCCAAATCGCATGCAACGCGCGTGTCTCTCAGTTAGTGTTAGTTTTGCGTTTGTGTGCATCTCGGTGTCTATCTGTGTGTGTGTGTGTGGATGTGTGAAATGCATGACCGATAAGCGCAGGTGTCATTGCCGTGACAAAGTTCCGTGTGAACACCAGATAAAAGTCGCTCCAAGCGCGTAAACAACAAACGGAAGAGCAGAAAAAAAAACAAAAAGCAAAAGGAAGAAAATGAAATAAAGAGAAGAGGAAGAAGGATTAAAGGATACTACGTAGATAAACTGAAATCTGTTATATCTACTTCAGTCAGTACGGTCACAGCGTGTGCTTAAAGTTGTTTCTGCTGACGAGACTTAGGTGCATCTCTAGCAGGAAGAACGAAGCAGCTGCCACATTTCAGCCCAAGGAATCCACCTCTCACATGTGAGTTTTTGTCACCTGCAAAACGTATGACTTTTATTTTGCAGCCATATCCTCAGAGCTCTCATCCGTTAGCATGTTTATGAGAGATTTGAAAGTTTGACATTCGTTAGTTTATGGCCAGCGGCAGAATGTTAACTTGGCTTTACCTGTCTGAGTCACAAACATTTCACATGTTACATGTTACATTTTACATTTTACATTTATGGCAACATAAATAAGTGTGACAGACGTCATCCCCCATGTATCTTATCATTTACTTTCATTGCCACGTAAATTGTATATATGTTTGTCTGTATGTTTGACTGCTGAGGGCCATAAAAATGGGGTAACATCTGCTAGATAAATTGTTTGTAATTGTGTTTTATATCAAAATCAAATATCAATCTTTGGGTATTAAATTAAAAGCTATAAATAATTTACTTTAAACAAATGCTGCATCCTTTTTTCATTGTGTTTTATTGACCTTTTTCATTTGTCTATGCTGGATTCTAAATCCTTTTTAGGGTCAATGGGATTCTTAGTTATTTTTGTACTTTTAAGCCTCTTTCAGTTCGTTCTTCTGTCATTTAATGTGTTTTCACAGTGTTAAGCTTACAAAACTACCAAAAATTATTTTATCGTAAGAAATTTTCTTAGAGAATTTAATTTAAATTATTTTATTGCATTTCAAACAAATTTAATTATTTATATGTAGTATTTTTAAACAATAATTGATACTAGATAATTGATAACCAATGCCTTTTAAATATTTAAAACCTTATTTATGTCAAGCACGCGATTTCATGAAACTCTTAGAAATAAACTGAAAAAGAAAAGCTGTATATTGAGTTTCCAATTATTTACAAATTATCTGTAATAATGTATAAGCCATTTATTATCAATATTTTTATCTTGAATCTCCATGGCTACCAGACAATCTCATCCTCATATAATTCGCAATAATTTGTAAGACATTAAACATGTTCTTGAAAGCAACAATAATATTGATATTTTGTACTTCAGTTTTGAGTGCATTTTGATAATATAAATGAGAATTATTGAAGTCTCCTCTTGAGTTAATCAAAATCAGCAATGTTTGCTTTGGCGTTTAATTATTTTGGTCCAAAACGTGACATAAACAAGGCAAATGCGATTATGGAAACTTAACGTTGAAACAGCCGCACGACTAAGCGCTATTTAGGGACAAAGCTTGGTGGAAATGGGGAGAACAAGAGGGGAGGCAAGAATATGCAGATGGCATTCACATCTACTATAGCGACGGCTTCTTAATGAAATGACAAAATGAAAACACGGGAAAATCTGTGGGAAAACCGAAATATTTGCGTATGCCCAGGAGTCACTGAGCGGAGCGCTGATGGCAAAAGTCGTCAGGACGGCGACTACGTGAGACATTGAGACAGTCGCTGGCAAAGCGACAGTTGCGATGATCAAATCATCCAAGTGTGAGCAGAATGTAGAATGTAGATGAGAGTGTGTATATGAGAGTGTGAGTGTGTGGCAACGCAACGTTCTGTGGCAAGAAAGCAATTAAATATATTTCCGCTTCGATGTCAAAATTAATGTGAATTTGATATTTGAAAGCGTGCACGCACAGGGACACGCACACACCGAAGAGAAGGGAGAGGAGGGGAGGGGAAGAAAGACAGGACATGAGGAGGTTGGATTGGGACATGTCTGGGCGTGGCTGGCTGACAAGATGCCTGGCTATGTCAACGCTGAGCTGTCAGCCATTTAACGAGGCCATGGTAACCTTTCATTGAAAATGGCTTCCCGACTCACGGCTCATCGTTCAAAGCGATTCAGCACCTTGAGGGTTCACCACGTTAACATGGTAAATATGGCGACGCCTTTGGGCCATGTCGGATACCTTTGTCAGTTGTTTTTGTGAATGGCTTGGGGTTCTGTTTCTGTCTGGACGTTGACACAAATTTCTAGTGGCATTTCCAAAGGGGATGGAACTCTGCGTGTGTCGTAATTGCTAATGAGTGGGGCCACTAGGCGAATGCGCAATATGCGTTCTATTGCTCTAAACGACGTCATAGATAATACGAAAAAGTCAACTTTGCTGACTAAACATCTTTGGGTGACTATTTAAATTTGACTACTGACTGCTGTTAAAAAAGAAAACAAACATGAAGCACTTTTTGCTCAACTTATGCACAGATTGCTGTCTTGATTTGATTCTGTGACCGTTTGTGTACGTGTGTGTTTGTGTGTGTGTGTGTGTGTGTTTGGGACAGTTGACAGTTTTTGCCTTGTCTAGTTATTTATGCAAAATATCTACAAGCATAATAACAATAGCAAATAAAAAGCAAACAATATTTAAATAAAGGATTATCAAGACAGGCCAACTAACTTTGCCTGCAGCAAAAGCATTCAGCACACAGCACACAGCAACAGCAATAGCAACAACTCAAGGAAAACATGGAAATAGAAAAGCGGTTGGGACATTGCTTATGACTGTGTATCGCTTATTCTTGCCCTGACTTGGCATGGCTAGCTGCCTGTCAGGACTGACTCTGTCTCTGTTGTATCATAGTCTGTGCGTAGACTGGCTGGCAGCCTGCTGTGTCCTGTCTATGTCTATGTCGCCGCATATTTTATTTTCTCTCTCTCTCTCTCTTTCTCTCTTTGTGAGTCCTACTCAGCCAGCTTTTGTTTCTGTTTTGCTGTTTTTAAATTCATTTTTATTCATTAGACTATGCTTATTGCACGAGATGATGTCATGTTAACAACGCGTCTCGTGGTGCACGTACAACCAGTTATTATGCTAAGCATATGGGTCTCAATTCTGTTAGACACTTTGGCCTGCTAAGCGTAAGATCACACATGAATCTCATCATATCAAAATCGTATCATATTTTATTCAATCGCAGAATTTGATTTGCTTAGCATACTTTAGGCGCGGTCATCCTCTCAATTTCCACTCCCATTTCCATTTCCATTGCGAAGCTCGTTTTCATTTCCATTTCAATTTCAATTCTATATGCATGGCTTGGCTACTGTTGCAGCTTTTCATTCGGATTGCCAACTTTTAATTTCCATTTATTTTTGGCGACTTTTGGCAAGCTGATGCCGGGCTTATCTGCCGGGCTGCATCCAGTTTCCCAGTGTGGCATTGTGTGCTGCAGCTGACGCTAACGCTGGGTGCCCGCATTGTGCTAGGCTCTTTGCAGATATATATCGGAGCCTTTAATGCTTTCCATTTGATTGGTTGCAGTTATTCCCCCATTTTATTTATATCTATTTCTTCTCCTTTTTGGCTGAGTTATCGAGCATGAAATGCTAAATTTGCCATAGAAATTTGCACGCTTTAAATGTCCATACAACAATTTATTTTATATTGTATTTAAGGCATAATCATGTAGTCTACAGTTTAAGCTGGGAGTATACTTAATATCCTCTTAGCACCAGCCGAGGCAGTCAATTAAAAGTGCGGCAGCTTACAAAATGTAAGAAGGCTGTCAAAGTTTTATGACTCGCCGTATTTCCACTTGAAACTGAAACTCATTTCAGCATTTCAACTATGCCATAAACATTTATAGAATAATGAAGCAATTAAATTTACATCGCGCTTAACAAATTAAGCTCCTAATGAGGACTTTGCATAATCAAGCCGTGTATCCATCTAACCCAGAGCTTGGTACAGATGTACATCAGAAGGAAAGTAAGGCCAAATGACATCTAATCGATGGTCTTGTCCTGTTCTGTCCTGTTCTATTTGCCATGGCTTCAATATCGAATGTCTTGGCCCTGAACGCAGGTAATCAATCAAGATCAGCTTGAATGGGTCGTCGAGGCTACAGCTGATGTTGTTGTAATTCATTTAACATTTACCATTTATGGAAGGCCTGTTTGACAGTCGAGTTTTGTTTCGATTCAGCTTAATTATTGAATATCAGCTAATTATGCTAAGAGCGTGTAGCAGTCTCCATGTGATTTATTTGTATCTGAATCCGTATCTGTGTATCTGAGAGTGAGTGTGTATGTATTGTACCTTGAAATCCGAACATTCTATTAGCACAAAATGAATTATTAATAAGTGTGTCAGTGCGGTCTGGGCTAACAAGGTGTATGTTTGTGCATGTCAAACGACTAGGCACATAAAGGGGCGTATACGTAATATACAAGCTTGTGTACAGACTGTGCAAAGTCATTAAAACCTGTGACAGACATGAAAATAGAAACAACAGGACAACTTGGGACTTACCTTTAGCACACACACACACACACACACTCGCACACACTCGCACATATATACATGCAGAAGTGAGGCACTAAAACTTTAGGTTTGTTTATTTAGGCGTTAGAGTTGTAGGAGGGGAAAGAGAATGTTGGTGTTGAGCTCTGCGCTTAAGCAGAAAATCATTAGTTAAAATACGCAAATATCTCTAACGTTTTTATTAGCCGAGCAAAAAGTAATTGCCCACAATTAGGGCTTAAATTGTATGGTCATAGAGAGACAGCTAACTGCATTGCCGTTGTCCTAAGCACACAGCAACAAAGTCATAGAAGACGAAGGACCAGGCGGTGTAGGAGAAGGATGCCGGTCTCAGGAGAATTAAGCAAAGCGTGAATACGTTGTGCTTGCTCGTTAACTAAGAATTACCCCATGTAGCATACATACACATACATATTCTCATCTATATGCATACTCGTTGTGTTCTTTTATTTTTTTTTTGGCTTTTTTTTTATTTTGGACCTGACTCCTGGCCAAAACACTTTGCCTTCAGTGTGTCTTTGCATTTCGTTTACTTTGTGTTTTTATTGAAGCCATTGCCATTTTAGGAGAAAAGCAGAACAAACGACAGCACAACAACTGAAACTGTCTCTTTTTTCACATCCTCGTATCTTTTACTTCTTTCCTCTTTTCCATCTTTTGTTGTCTAACAACGTTTTACATACAAATGCGTCTTGGATTTTGTTTTCAGCGTCCAGTTCAGTGAAGCAAACACTTATAAAGATGGATATGCTTATATATACATATTCTGATTGACACTGATTTTGTTTCTATATTATTTTCAATTTTTTCTTCTTATAATTTTGTCCTGTCAAGCGGACACACATAATGGCAATATACATGGACAACGGCATCGAGCTGATCATGACTCGTGTAATATGGCTTATAGTTTTTCCTGTTCGCTCGTGCATATTCAAGTTTTTGTGTTAGTTTTTGCCTCTCTGCTTTGCATAAAATACAACTACGAATTTGAATTTTCAATTGAAATTTACGACACAACGAGCTGACCGAATGGACACTCAACAATTATTGTTGAGAGCGTTTAAATGGACTCTCTCCGTATCGAATGGTAGTAATTTTTGGCATTTAAAGTTTTCCTAAATTCAATTAAAACTTACAAAGTAAATCAGGCGTAAAGTAATATACATATATACAGATACACACAAATAGAAAGACAGTCAGTCGTAATGTTCACATATTTTTATGAACACTCAAAAAAGTACGTAAAATAAATATGAAATATTTGCAGCCCACACGGTTTTATGGCTCTTCACATTGTTTTTGTTAAACATGTTGTTGTTATTATTGTTGTTGATATTGTTGTTGTAACTCGTTAGCGCCGGAGCGAGTTCAAGGTCCTGTGCCGCAAGGATTAAGTTGAGTAAGAGCAGCACAAATAAAACATGTAAGTGCCAACAATAATAAAAACAATGCCGAGCCAAAATGGGCACAACATCAAGATTTTAAATTCCTCGCTTCTCTCCAGCCCCTATCCTTTCAAAATGGCGACATAACGCGACACAAAAAAAAAATAAAATACATAGCGAAAGTTGCCACATGAAGTGGTTCAAATGAAATGCATAGAAGTGAAACTAGAAACTGTAGCACAAAAAAAGTATAAGCGAGTACTCGTGCCTGAAGTACTTGACAATCAGGCAGGTGTGACTGGGCGTGGGCGTAAGGGGCGTGTCTGTTTGCCAACTCAGGGACAAGGCAGACACAGACATAGACAAAGGGCCAGCCGCTTTGAAGCTGAGGATGTGTTTTCAGTCGCTTCATTTTTCCATTTAACAGTTTAACAACGAGTGCAGAGAGTGAGGAGTGCAAAGAGGGGGAAAAGAAGGGAGACATGCTTAAGTTAAATTACGGAAATAAACATTTTACACGCTGCAGCGTCTTTAATATGGATGATTCCTGCCTTAGCTCAAAGTGCGATTCATTTGCTGTTATGCGATAAGGCTAAAAGCAGAGCGCGTGAGAGAAACTTTTCCGACATGCCAAAAAGGCCGCGAGGGTTGCTTATAAGTATTGAAGTTTATTTGTGTAATATCGGTTTAATTAAAATATGTAAACACAATACTAATTATCTAGTACCTATCTGAGACACAAATTCATACTAGCTTGGTATTATTGGTCTGATTGTCTCTGTTGTATCCAGTTTTAATAGTAAATATTGGAGATTTCATTTATACTATAGAATTAATTCGGGGTTCAATTTAAAGAAATAAATTAATAAATTATCTTAAGTAATAATCGACATTTTATTTAAAACATGAAGTTGTAAAGTTACAGTTATTCTTTTCATCTGTTTATGTCATAGCTCATCTCTTTTGAAATTAGTTATCTTTGAACATATCAAACGACTCTCGATGACACTTTTTGCGTCTATCAAAAAGGCGTCATGTCAAAATGTTTCTTCGCTCTTTGCCATTTCTGGGGCTGCTGCTGCTGTTGCCGCTTGTAATGTGAGCTCATTACCATAAAAGCGTTGCTGAGAGCGACAGCACGCACATATGAACGGCCAAAGTAGCTAACAGAAGAGTGGGAATAAAAAGAAAGGCAAAAAGGGAACACAAAAAGAAAACAAAAAATGAAAAGGAAGAATGAAATGAGAGCTGGCTGGAAACTTATAGATGTCTTCAATTTCAGTAATAGCACTTTGGGGCATGTGGGATTTGTATGGGGAGCTTGAAAGAGACCCCTTTGGCCCAAAGTTTTTAACTGCTGCCTGGTGGATTTTAAAGTGTGTTACAGCCTCTGGCTCTGGGTGACTGTCTGAATGACTAAACTGAACGGAACTGAATGGAAGGTAAAGGAAAGGAACGGAAAGGAACGGAACTGAACGGAACTCAACTCAACTCAACTGACTGAGTGTCTGATCAACTATGGTGCTGATAGACAGACATTCAAAAGCAAAAGGCTTAAGAAATATGGCAAATGCCTGCCCGCTGGGGCTTTGGCTATTAAGCTGAAGCAATAGAAAACATTACGGCTACTGTTGGCAATACATTTGAGTGCCTTTGGCATGTGTATACACACATAGCAGAGGAAGCCGAAAAGTGGGAAATATCAACACATCAACACAGAAGCAAAGGCTACGTTATGCAGCGAAATAAACTGTAGGTGAAGACATACAGGATTCAGAGTAAGAGAACATTTCATGCAATCGGCATAAAGTTTTCAAAATTCAACAAAACAAGCAGGCGACTTGTCGAGTTGAGTCGAGTCGAGTCGAGTCAAGTTATCCAGATACCAAATGCTGATGATGCTCATGTTGATGTCTTTTGCCGGATTTGCCATTTCCCTCCAACTTCAATCTTGCTGCTGTTTTTCCACTCTCTCCCATTTTCACTGCCGCATGAAAGTATTCTATGGAACTTTGCAAATATGCGAACTGTGCCTGAGAAGCGTTGAAGGCAATGGCGTTGGCATAAAGATGCTATTGAGTGTATGCGAGGCATGCCAAAGCTTTTTGGCATAAATACGCTTTCATATAATGCACAGAGTATGTGAAACACACCCACGCACACATTCATACACACACGTTTGCACTTAAACAAAAGCTTAGCCACATGAGTTTACTTTCCAAGCTGAGAGTCAGCCACTAGGCCAAGAAAATTGAATTTGTGTGCGACTCCTACGCCAAGTGAAAAGTGAGAAGTATGAAGTGGTAGATATATTTGTATATATGTATGTATTTGTATATATATATTCATGTTTGTATGTTGCAGCTGCTCCCTAGTCGAGGCACCATATTCCGCATTGTTTTGGTCTAGCACCAGACCACAAGATGACAACGTATTTGTGTGCGTATCGCTAGGCAATCGGTATTATCTGATCTGGCGGTCTGTTTGTTAGCTGCCAGTCGGAGGGGTGTTAGGGCAGAAGGGGAAAGTGGGAGCAGAGGAAGATGTGGGGCATTCGGTCTGCTTTCTGCTGTCTGCTTCCACATTCTCAGAGCCGTCGTCATATTTGCCAAGAAATATCTTCATTGAAGATAAAAGCGTATATCATGTGCTTATACCGTTATCCTTTTATGCTGCATTCTTTATGTTGCTTTCATTTTATTATCTCTCCTTCGCTTTCAACGTAAACTGATTGCCATTAGAGTGGACCCTAGGCCTGATTTTATGTACTGGAAAAAAGGCACGCAGATAAATTCTGACTACCACACGCTCTACACTAAATAGTTGAATGTCCAGTCTTCTGGCCTATAAACAATAACAACAACTACAACAACAGTAAAAACAACAACCACAACAACACGTAGTGTATTGTAGTGTGCATAGCATAAATCATTTGGGGCGTAGCATATTTTTCAACTGGCACTGTTGGCTCACATTTTGTTGTTTAGCGGCCCGCAGTGCGGAAATTAATTTTGTGCTTTATTGCAACTAATTCGATTATGAGCCACCGCCCACAGTTCATGCTAAACATGCATATAAACAACAAACACAACACAAATTAAAACAACAACAACAACAGCACGTGTCCTTTGTGCATTGTTTAATTGCACGAGTGTAAGCTTTGTTCTGCAGCCTGGTATTTATTGTGCATTATTCATTCGACCCAGCACAAAAAATATAAAAAAAATAAAAATTGAATAGTTCTGGCGCATTATTTGTTATTAAACACTGAGCGCCAATTTGATTTACGCTTTTATTGTTATATATAACTTTGCGGACCATCAATTTTTAGCGTTGCCCACTTTTAATGACTGGACGGGGCATTGAAATAAAATTCAAATTGAATTTCAACAAACGTCGAAAAAGTGACGTCACGTGCGTCTAATTAATTAACCACAATCGTAGCAGGAAGCCAAAAGATTTGGGGGCAATTGAAGGCGGGCAGTTGCTCCCCATAGAACGTCCGAAATGTATAGAAAGGATCGTAAATGAATTTTACATTTAGAGAAATTCTGCCAAATGAGTCGGAAATCACATTGCGGACCTACAAAAGACTCCGTTTTGCTGTTTTGGGGATTCGCGTTCTCACTGTGAGTTTTACTCTCAAGCGATTTGTGTGTCTGCTAAAATTATATTTTTATTTTCGGCTTTCATTTCGTTTCATCGATTTGCCCCGCTGCTGACGACTTTATCAAGAAATGTTCGTCCTGGTCACTTGTTAAGCACACAAATTTCCTTACACACATACATACTCACGTCTGTGTCTTGTGGCTATGGTTCTATTCTGTCCTGTCCTGTCCTCATCGTCCTGATCCTTGGCAACTGCCTGCAGCGCATGTTTTTGGGCTGCGCATTTAATGTGCGCTCTGTTTTGGGGGCGTTTGTGGCATTTGCACGCTTCATTTGACATAAAGAGCAAAAATAACCGACAGCGCTTTTGTGCGGCAGCTGGGAGATTTTTTGAGCTGGACAACACCAGAACCGTGGCCGTTGCGCAGATTAAGTATACGCCCTGTATTTGTTTTGTATATACATATTAATGTTTCCCCCTCTTGTGCAACGCTCGCATTTTATTTGTGCGTTGAATTGTGGTCAGTGCTCATAATGTGCGAAATGCGTAAGTAAGGCTCAAATTATACCCGAGCATATACATATATGTAACTTCATATTTCTGTTATATTATGTAAAGTCCAATTAAAGCAATTAGTATATTTAATAAGCTTGTCGGCAATTGTATATGATTGGAATTAAACACGTTTATTTTAAGCACACTTAACACAAATTTTAACTCGTTTCAACGAATGGTGTTAATCACTTAGTTAAAAACGCTAAAATGTTTGTCAACATACAAATTTTATTGAGCCAGTTTAACAAAATTTAAAGACAGCATATCAATATTGATTTTCCATTTGCATAAATAGTAATTATTGCTTTGATGCTGCAATTAAATTTAACAAAATTCATAAATATTTTTCCAAGTGCCATATACAAAAATTTTACAATATCAAACTGCATTGAAAGCTGGCTGACAGAACCACGTGGCGTATACGCTATGTCAGGATCAAATTATACTATGACATATAAAACATAATTTTGCTTTTATATTATGTAAAGTCCAATTACAGCCATTAGAATTTATAATAACTTGTTGAAGGGCGAATTGGCAATTGCATGTAAATGAAACACTTCTAGTTTAAGTCTAATGAACACAAATTGTAGCTCGTTTCATCAAATGGTGTTAAAACGTTAAAATATTAGTAAAAATATGGGTTTTATTGAGTACGTTCAACAACATCAAAAGAAATAATTACAATATTAATTTTCAATTAATATAAATAGTATTTATTGCCTTGACGCCGCAATTTAATTAAACAATATAATAAACTTACAATTTAATATTCAAAAATACTTTTACAAATGCCATACATAGTGTGTTACAACAAGTTGTACAATTTATAGTGCATTGAGAGCTAGCTGACAGAACCACGTGGCGTATACGTTATGTCAGGATCAAATTATACTATGACATATAAAGCATAATATTGCTTATATATTTTGTAAGGTCCAATTACAGTCATTAGTATTTATAATAACTAGCATGTTGATGAGCGAATTGGCAATTGTATATGAATTAAACACGTTTAGTTTAAGAATTATTATCACAAATTTCAACTCTTTTCAACTGATGGTGTTAATCACTTAGCTGCAAACGTTAAAATATTAGTACAAATAAAATTTTATTGAGTACGTTCAACAACTTTAAAAGAAATAATTACAATATTGATTTTCAATTAATATAAATAGTAATTATTGCGTTGATATCGCAATTCAATTTACCAAAATCCATTACATTTTATTCAAGTTCCACATTCATAAATTGTACAATATTATACTGCATTGAGAGCTGGCTGAAAGATCCACATGGCGTATACGCGATGACAGGTTCGTTTAATAAGCCCGTTCGCAATAAAGCTAGTTCAATATCATATTAAACATTTATTTATGTGTGTGTGTGTGTGTGTGTTCATGTCAGATACGTGGAAAATTTATTAAATTCAGCCATCAGTTACAGTTGTTGTTGCTACTGTATCAACGTGTCTCATTTTAAATTGTTGTACGTGTTGAGGAAAGCAATAGCGTTCAGCAAATTAAATTGACTTTTTAGCTTTGAAAGTGTTTGCCTCCAGTAATGTATGTATGTTTTTGCTATGTAAATTTAACTTCTAATTAAAATTTTTGACAATAGCTTAACTAATATCAGATGCTTAATTTATAATTATATGGTTAAATATAAATTTTTGCACAAAAGTTGACTTCCTTAATTAGTTAATTTGCTGTGAAACTGCAGTGACAAGCCAAAACTTAAGTAAAGTATAGAAATTTAATTATATTAATCAACTCAAAGTATGACTAAATTCAATTTTAATTTGAAGTATAAGCTAAGTTTTTTTGCTGCTCAAAATATAAAAGTTTTACTGTCTTTTTTTATTTAAAGTCCTTATTTTCATAGTTGTCATTTTTTGTTGTTGCGCCCAAAACATGTGCAAAATTTATGTTTGTAGTCTAAGTAGAGAAAAACTCAGAAACAGAGTGAGGGAAGAGGTCGGTGGAGGGAGGAACAGGGAATATACACAAAAGAAAATCCAAAGATTAAATTAAATTGTACACGTCCCAGTTTTAAACTAAACAGGCGGCATCAGAGACGAGCTCAAGCCAGCAGCTGCTTCGAGTCGTACATCATAAGGACAAGCACACACATACACTCATTTTGTCACATATATACACACACACACACATTCACTCAGATACACATATGTGCAGTTGCTGGCCAGGAGAGTTACTTGCAAACGCTTTAGAGCAATAAATCACAACATTTTCAGATGCTTACACAAATGCCTTTTTGATCCTTAATTTTCTGATCAAATACGTGACATTAAACACGGACAGATGAAAAGGGAAGTTGGCTGGGAGGTGGTTTTGAGGGCGGTGACTGGCAACTAACAAATCGTAAGCATGTTGAAAATTGAATGAAAAGTACTCCGAATACGAGAGCATTGTGACATTGTTTGAGCTTCTGAGTACGACGGGTTACGAGTCTGTAAAATATATAAAAATGAAACCAAACCAAACGAAATGAAACGAAACGAAACGAAACAAAGCGAGTGAATTTTTCAATCGCAGCTGCCCACATAAAGAAAGCCGGGCCAAATGTGCGACAAGGATTTGCCATTGCCAATGCCATTGGCATTGCCATTGTAGTACGAGTTTTTGTTGTATTTCACAAGATGGCATTGTAAACTTACCCATTTACGACTGTCTGCAACTGATAGTCGCCTTGGCATTGCCTACAATGTTGTGCTCTTGTACTACTAACTATAAGTCTCTCTCTCCATTGTATTGTATTGTTGTTTGGTTGTGTTTTACGCTTGCTTACTTTTCAATTTATTGCTCAACATTAAAACAATAACAATTCCAACAACACATTGTAGCTTGTTCGCAATACTTATGTTACACATATGATACCAAAGACAAAAATCCCTCATTGTCCCCTGCCCTTTGACAATACGTCAATTGCAGTGGTAAAGCATTAAAAGCTACATTTGTGATTTGCCAGATGGAAGACGAGTGATTTACAAAACCATAATGGCAAATGCATGGCACTTGAAACAATTGCTTGTGCAATGATTCAAATATGGATTCACTGTAAATCATTTGATGAAACTTGGCTATTGATTCAATAAAGTAAAACAGAAATTACATTTTCCAAAAGTCTACTGCAACTACTTTCAAAAGCTTAAAACTGTTATACCTAATGCAAACTTTAAGCCAGAGCCAAGAGCTGCGATTAATTTTTATCTGAAGCACACGCTTGCCTGCCCAAATGTGTATGTTGCAAAAGTAACTTTCTCCAACAGATTTTACAACAATAAATCCATGTTTTTGCATAAATTTTAAGGTATTTTATAACATAATTTATGCAGATTTATCTAGATGGTTTTAATGTTACTAAGCTACTGCTACACAGACATGTATGTGTGTGAGTGCATGTTGCATTTAATCTGGCATTAGGTCAAAGTAACACACTTACATACACAGGAAAACTCTAGATTAATTGGGAAAATGCTTTTGGTGATTAAGCGAGCATGAATATGAAATGAATATGCTTGTGAAAGTCGATATCCAATGGATGGCTGTTTTCTTGTAATTTTAATTATATCAACTGCCAACCTCAATATAAATAATGTACATCACAAGTGTGTTGGTATGAAGATACTTGTGTGTGGGTGTGTACAATTATTGAGCTTGTCAAGCAGAAAGTGCACACCACACGCACTTAAAATTGTTATAATTTTCATTAAAATTGTTGAACATGTAGCTTAATGATGTTACCCAAAAGAAACGCACAGAAAATGATCAGGAGACAGAAAGAGTTAGAAGGAAGAAGAAGAGGGTGTACTAGCGGTAAACGGTACCTGCCACGCATCCTGCCACAAATATTTCATAAAGCTCGCTCGCACAACTTTTTGCCTGACAAAACTTTGCACAGCTGCCACAGCCGCACAGTCAACCCGCAACCAGAGACTCCTTTCCTTCTCTGTCTATTTCTCTCTCCTTGTCTCTCTCTCTCTCTGTCTCTGGTCTCAGCTATCAGCTAAACATGCAAATATACACACAAAATTATAATTATAATGAAATTTTGGAAAATGCTTGGGCCACATAGAACGTGGCTGGCTGTCATCGGCAGCGGCAGGTCTTCAACACTTTTACCACAAAGCCAAATGCCAAACGGCAACATTGAGAGCAAACTCGCTTCGAGCCATCAAAACCCCAACCCCAATCCAACCCCAACCCCAACCCCAACCCTGAGAGCCACTGTCAGCAGCCAGCAAACACTTGCCACATTCTCACTTTGAGTGTCGAAGGTACTGGCAAATGGAAAGAGGTTTGACTTTCGGTTTTGGGTTTGGCATTGCCTCATTTGCACGTGCTTCAACGTCAACCAAACCAATAAATGGAAAATACGAAAAAAAAATGTGAAGAAAAACTCATTTAATAACGTTTCGAATTGTGCGGCCAATTTGACTTAATTAGGCAGCTTGCAAAGTCAGCTAAAAATAAAAAAAAAAACATCAGCGAATGGCGATTAATAAACTTGTCGTTAATTACGTGACCAACATCAACATTTAGTCAATATCAAATCAAGCTGAACACTGACTCACTCAATGACAGACCGTCTGCCAAAATGGTTGACCGAGTGAAAGAGAATTGCGAAAAGCAATCAACAGAAAATTAAACAAGAATCTCAACTCATTTG
Source organism: Drosophila putrida (assembly GCA_037043535.1). Classification (NCBI taxonomy): domain Eukaryota; kingdom Metazoa; phylum Arthropoda; class Insecta; order Diptera; family Drosophilidae; genus Drosophila; species Drosophila putrida. The sequence goes on along the minus strand of JBAMBI010000160.1, from coordinate 4,216,315 downwards.
GGTGCAAAATTAAAAATACCTCAGCAGCCAATTTGTTGGTATTCACGAAGTAAACTTGAGAATGAATTGCGTTAAGCGTTTGTCAATTGTGGGCCAAGAAGCCCAAATACCATTAACAATTTACCCACCCACTGGACTCTCGTTCCTACTCTTGATTTGCCAGCACAATAATTTGTCTATTTAAACTTTTCCGCTAGCGTTTTGCGTTCCCTTTTGTTGAGTTTTTTTGTTATTTGCATGTCATTTATTTTGTTAATGTTCGTAAATAAACAACCAAGCTGAAACTGAGGAGGAAGCGTTAGGAGGTTGCCCATTTAGCGACAAGTCAAAAGCAATCGAAGCAACAGCAACAGCAGCAACATCAGCAGCAACATCAGCAGCAGCAGCAGCAGCACCAACAACATCAATTTCAATTTTCACACTTGTGAGTAAGGAAGTGGGAGGTATATATTTCTGTCTATAGTAAATAACTTGCGTCATTCCAGAAATATGGCAACAATTTATAAGTGATTCGTCATTGTTTATTGGCTTCATCGAAGCGCGAATGAGCCATGGCCAAAGAATTATGGCTGACAATTTGGCTCGCCCCATTCGAAAATCAACAATAACAAAACCCGAATAGCCATTTCGCCGGGGTATCATTCCACCTCCAGTTATTGTTGTTGTTGTCGTTGTTGTTGTTGCCCCTTCATTAGCTGAGTGGCAAGTCCGATTTTTTGTTGCCTACTTTGAAGCGTAGCAACAAATTGAGAAAGGTGTTGTAAGAGGTGTGAAATCTGGCGCCTCTGAGGGTTTGCGATGTAATTCGAAACTCACACACATAAAAGGAGAGGAATGCAGAAACAGGGGATAGATATACAGAACAATGTGAGGCACACAATGTGAGTTGTCTCTGGTGGCAATAGAAATCAATTTGAAAGCAGTCTGGCAACGCTTTGGCACTTCGCTGAAGTTCTATAAAGTGACTGCACAGGGATCTGCAAAAAGCATTGCCTTCAATCACGTTTAAGCGCCTAAAAGCAGACACTGTGACACTCAAGCGCGACATAAGCTCCGCAACACAATTGTTGTCATTGTCGTTGTCGTTGTTGGTCTAGCTATTGTTGTTGTTGTTGCTGTTGTTGTTGTTGTCGTTGTCTTTTGTCCTGCTTTAAGGCATTTGGCAAGGGCCAAAAGTTTGTGCACAAAATGCAAATACGAAACTTAAATGAAATGCAGTTTCACATGCCAGAAAATGTAAACTTTTTGATTATCAACTCATGTGTGTGAGTGTGTAGCAAATGAATTTCTTGCACAATATTAAGTGCAAATTGTTTTGCCGCAATTGGTGTCCTTCTCTCCACTCTTATTCTTTCTTTCTCTCTCCCTCTCTCTCTCTCTCTCTCTCTCTCTCTCTCTTTCTCTTTCTTTCCATCTCTATCTTTGCATTGGTGTTTGAGTACATGAGGTTGCGTCTTTTATATATTTTACACACGCTATCGCATTGGAGACGACAACAGCTTAGGACACAAGACGTGGCGCACGAGAGCGTGCAACGTCGACGATGGCCACAATTTTTGGCAGCCAAAGCGCTTTTCTATTAAAATTTTCATTAAATTGAAAGCAATTAGTATGAGACCCAGGAAACGGCATCAGCATCAAGCTGACATTGCTTCAGTTACGTACTCCAAGCCTCAAAAACCAGTAATAGCTGTTGCTGTCGTCGCATAGTACACCCTCTTGTTGCTGTTACTGTTGTTGTTGTTGTTGTTGTTGTTGGTGTTGCTGGCAATGCTGTTTGTGTTTTGATTATTGTCAAAAACCCGAGGCAGCAGCAGCTGCAATTTGCGGACACATAAACGAGCAAGTCGACGATGGAAGGAGGAGCGTGTGTTGTTGTTCTTGTTCTTGTTGTTGTTGCTACTGGTCGTGTTGCGTGTCGTGGCGGTTGCCATTCAATTTCCATGAGGCGCAAATTGCGTTGGTGGTAATACAAAAGTCCGTTGCCATCAAGATCTTGGCTAAGAGCTGCCTAGGGCAGCATTTTGGAGGCAGCTCAGAATTAATTTGCTGCCTGCCTGCAGCTGAAATGAAATGAATTCGTTTTACCTTGGTTTTTGGTGGTCATTTTAAGTGGTGCTCTCTTACAGCTCAGCTGCGCTTTATTTTTCGGCCATTTTTATTGTTTATAGCATCGCCATTTGGTAAGCACTTTCGGCTGCTTAGATCACTCAACTAGAAATTGATAGCGCTGCATGTTGGCCATTACTTTTGATGGCCACCCAGCCATTTTTGGTGGCTGTCAATGTGCTGACAGCTGCGATGCTTATTAAGCAATTTCCGCATTTTTTCATTCCTTGCGTTTTTCATTCTTTTTTTTTTTTTTTGCTTTTTACAGGTTGCATAAAGTGTTATTTATTGATATTCCGCAGCACGATTTTTATGCGTTTCGAGCATAAAAAGAACGCCGAAACGGCCTTTGATTTAACAGCAATTGTTGTACATTTGAGTGGTTCCATTAAATCGTATCAGATATTAATTCACAATGCAACCAAACACAGATACACGCGAATACTCTTACTCTTACTCTTTCTCACTCTCTCTCTTTCTTTCTCTGTCTCTGTCGTTGATATTGTACATTGTCCTGAAGCTAGAACGAAGCTTTCACAATTTGTTTATTTTTTTTTGCATGACTCTGACAGCTTAAATATTGAAAATGTGCCAGGACACAAGAGCACGAAGATTTCTAAAAATATTGAACAGCCAAAATTAAATTCCTGGCAGCAGCAGAATACCCTGTGGTCTTTGGTTATTTAAATGGGTATAATATGAAGTGAAATAGGTGAAATACAGATCATTAATCAAGGAGAAAGTATCTTTCTCTATATTCTCTCTATATTCTTTCTAGTTTCTACTCATTTTATCTTTAACTGAAAGTGAATACAATTAAATCACTTAATTAACAAAGAAGTTTCTTAGGAAATTGGTATTCTATTAAAACTTAAAATAAGCTAAGAAATGTACGCTTTAAGTTTCCCCAAAGAAAGCTAGAGAATCTATTAGTCTATCTTTTCATCAACAAGTATTTGGAGTTTTTTATAAAATATTTGTCCGCATCTAGAGTCCAACATTTTTCAATAAAAATAGCCACAGGCCCACAAAACACAAAACACAACCACAACAACAACAAAATGAAGAAAAGCCACGCTGTGGCTTCGTCTCAAGCATTTTCCTTTAGAGTTGAAGGTACGTGTTTGTTGTGATTTGGAAAATTTTACTGCCGCCTTGCGTTTGAACTGGGGCGGAAATTATTTGTGTGCCATTGATTATACCGAGCAGAATGAAAGTCGTGTGCAATGCCCATGGGGATTTTAGAATAGGTTTATTGGTATATTGAACCAGATGCGGCACGTGTGAGACGAGTTTTAAAGTTGACTTTAAGTTCTTTGTCCTCTTCGAGTATGTCTAATTTAAGAGAGGCCACAGGCACAGGCAGAGCCACAGTGCCACAGTGCCACACAGGCCACATGAAAGCTGAGAGTATGCTGCATATTTGAGGAAAGCAGCCACGTTCCATACGCATTCCTTTGATCAATTTGGGATTGGGGAAACTCAGGCCCTAACCGACGGCAATTATGTGAGAAAGGTGTGTGGTAGAAATTGTTGACGGTATCGTCGTTGTTGTTGTTGTTGTTGTTGCTGCTGCTGCTGTAGCTTGCGTTGTGGCACGCACCTTGTCGCACAGAATGTCCGTTAGATGGCGTGCAACTACCTCAGCCTTCCTGTCGCATGTCAACTTTTTCTTTTAATTTTACGCGTTCCTATCTTCCCATTCCACTATTGCCTTCATTTCGTTGTGTTGTTTTTATGATGCTTAATTTCTGTCACCGACTTCTCCTGAATTTCATTCGCAGCAAATGTGCCATTTGCATATTTGATAAAGTTTTTTTTCCCTGCCATAAATAAGTAAATTGTGCGTTTAGCGGAGAAAATTCAAAGTTTTGTTTCCTCAAATGTTAACAAATATTTGCGCTGGCCGTGACTGCTGTTTGGGCTCTCATGATTGTTGTCATTATTTTTATTGTTTTAATGTACCAGGGCCAGGACATCAAGGACATGCCAACTGCCATACATACTCATAGCATGTGGTTTGACATTTGTCTTTAGTCTTCAGTCCTCACGTGATGACTTTCGCCCCGAGAAAAGTAGGCAGGCAATTATTTTTGCTGTTAGTTGGCAAGTTTATTTTTGGCCAAAGCCAAAAAAATAAATAACTCAAATGTAGACGGACACACAGACACTCTCATGTAACCAGCAGGTGTCGCTGACAAGGCAAAGAAAAAAGAAGGCAAAAAAAAGAGAAAAGTTATCATCATTGCGATGAAGGCAGCGGAAAAGGCCTTCGGATTTGCTAATGGGTTTCATTGCACCGCACTTAATTTATCAACATCTTTGCGGTTGACACTGACATGTACCAGCAACAACAATCAGCAGCACAACAACAACAACAACCAGCAACAACAACAGTTGCTGTCGCAGAGCTTTAATTGAATTTTGCGTTTCGCCATTTTCCAGTTAGCGGGTTAAACAGAGACAAACACTTTCCGTAAATTATGCGATTAATGCGTACGCGAGGCCATGCAAATGGAAATGAGATACTTCCGCTGGGGAATGACAGGCACCACCCAACTTTGCAAACCCCAGAAAATAGTAATGAGAAGGTGGTCTCGTCTCTCAATTACGTTGCTAGGACGCATATATCAACTGCAAAGCAGGCCAGACTTTGATAGGGACTGGTGTTTGTCTCTGGTACTCGTATTAGGGGTATGGGATTGGCATTGGCATCAATTATGCTGTTGCCTGGCATCGTCAGCATTTTGTCGGTACTAAAAATGATGGCAAATGACACTCAGGGCCAACGTGAAGACGTGCAGCAATAAATTAAAGCGCTCTGGCCGTTAAAGTGCCACCAAAGATGGCATAAAGTGGCAGCCCAGCGCATAAAATATGACAAATAAAATGCTAAAGAACAAGCGAGACTACAGTACAGAGAGAACATTTATTTATGCATATTATTGAAATTTATTCATGACTTTTGCACTTGCGGTTGGTCAAGATCTAAGACTCTCGAACGTCTTTAAAAGCCTGCTTTAATAGAGGTCCATTAGCAAATAGATACCGCAAAACTTCTTGTGATTGCAAGGGAAAGGAGAAAGGAGAAGTTAAGCAAAAAGCTTAACAATAAGCTAAGCTATAAACTAAGCGAAAGCTTTAGATTTCCATAGAGATTGTTATTCGTTTATGGTTTCATTTGTATTTTATAAATTTACAAACAACTCTCAAGGCAAATTAATATAAACGTTACTGACCTTGGTTTTCACTCAAAGAACGCACATAGTATGAGTATTTTTGTAATCACTTCCTGTTTCATTTAACAATGAAAAGACACATACTTGCACACATATTCACATTGTAGTTTCTGTCATTTTGTTGCAGAGTTAAGTGCAAATTAATGAACCAATCTTTGGTATAAACAATTTGCAATAATTTCGGAGTTCGCTGGTGAGCCATAAAATTGCATTAGCGCTGTTTGGGCCATCATAACAATAATGCATAAGATTGCGAGTACCCAACAAAGTGCAGCACAAATTGTAGCAATGGCAGCTTGGAAACGTGGCTTGGAAACGGGGCCAAAACGAAAGTTCAAAATGTCGACAAACGAACAAACAAAATTTCATTTGCAGCGCATCGTAAATTGAATGCACATGTGAGCAAAAGTGTGCGAGTGTGTATAAGTGTTGTTTGTATGTATTTGTATGTATATGTAGTATGTGTGTGAGTGTGTGTGAGTAACACAAATGTTGGCATTTGTGTGTTTGTTTGTATGTGTGTCAATGCCGTTGACGTCGAGTGAGCGTGAAACAAACGCAAGCTATAAAATCTCAACAGCTACAAAGCGTAATGCCAACGGGCCAAAGGAATGTCGAGGAGTGGAGTGGAGTGGAGTGGCATAAGCACGTCGACTGCCAGGGCTGCTTATTTGTATTTGTAGCATAAGCAGAGCAATGGCTGCCAATGGAAAATGGTGCAAACACACACTCTCACCCTCACACACACATACACACACATACAAAGTGAAGCTGAGCAAACAATTTCATAGCGCAGGACGGGAGCATTCTAAAAGCAAATTCGATGCCTCGCAAATTACTAAGTTGTAATGCGAAATTAATAAATGCAACTTGGGGAAAGCGAAATTCAAAAAATTATACCTAATAATAATTAAAAGATGTGTCGCCAGAAGTTCGCCTGACGCTTCTATTGTAGCGTTAGTCATCGATAAAATTTAACTAAAGAGTAACTAGTAAAATTAAGAATGCAATGACTATTTAAGAATAGAAAATGTAACTGTTCCCTTGCAAATATTTGTTTATATAAGGATAGAGCCTTTACTGGAACTAGTTAAATATTTATACTATCCTTATTTCATCTTTTACTGGACTTAATTTACTATATATTTTATTAGTATATTTAAAATTAAGAAAAATTTACCAAAGTATAAGTTAAGGGATTTGTAAGCAGAAGTGAAAGCTTAGATTGTAGCACTACTCATCAACTAAAAATTACAAACAGAGAAGGTATATTAAGAAGCCAATGACCATTTAAGAATAGAAAAATTAACTTTCTATGTATATCGAATTGTTTAAATAGGCACAGTTCATGATTCATTGATTAAAGCACACATCTATTTAGAGAGTATTTGGACTGAGAAGGTAATCGCAATTGAAGAAAAGAAAATATATCTAGGGGTTCCACTTAATTCATTATAATCATTTTATGCATTCATTTTAACATTCATTTATATTTTAACTAAATCTTTCTTTAATAAACCACTAGCTTATGCCATAAATTCATTAATTTTTATTTAAGAACACAAGGTTGCCAAGCGTATTTGAAACAACTTTTCCATAGTCGTTGACTCGTTTTCAAATTATCCATGTTGTCGTAGCTACTTCAAATACTTATCTTGACATCTGATGTCAGGCAGCAGATTCAGCGAAAAGAACAGTTTCTGACCAAGGATGTAGAGTAACTTGGCCAAGGAGCTGAACGGCAATCGTGTAATCACTTGTCATCTAGCTAAGCTCTAACCAGCCTCGACACCCGCATTCTTCCTCCGACTGTGGAACAAAGTCATCGAGATTTTGCTTATTTGTAAACACTCGGCAGTTATAGCCGAATAGTCGCACAAGGAAATACATTGAAAGGAAATGCTTCCCTCTGCTGAACCTGACAGTTTTTCGAAAATATTTTGAATCACAAGTTGCGCAATTTATTGAGTAGATAAATTTCTTTGTCTTCTTGACTGTCGCTCAAAATGTGAAATTTATATGAAAAGTTAGTTGCCTGCTGGTTCCTTTTTACTTGCCAGCCTGCCTGCTGTGGTCCCCTTAGTCAGGATCAAAGTAGCAAAATAAATTAACGACCGATAAGCGACGCTTCATGGCAACTTTCGTGGTTGTTATCGGGCAAAGCTTTAAACAACGAACACTGAACAACAGCTGCGGCAGCTGAAATGCGTATCGCAGTTGCTCTCCGTGGCGTGTCCTTGGCGTGTCTCCTAATTTGAGACCAGTGAATGCATAATCCTCGTACTTGTACAAAAGTTAAGCTAAAGCGCAGTTCCTGTCAGTCCTGTGAGTCCCTGCTTGGCTGCAGTTGAGTTATTGCATGTCTTTGCCAACTGGCAACCCGTCCGCAATTAGCGACGCACTCATTAATTGAAGTGACTATAGCTGCACACATACATTAAACACACGACGGCTACTTAATATTTATATCAAATCGAGCAACTTGTGGAAATATGTAAATTAACGATAAAAGCAATTGACTTGAATCGGTTATTTTGCATAGCATTTATGGCATTAAGGCAGCTTGTTGGAAAAACTTTCTTTTCATTTCGATTTTCCCTTGGCAAACGCGTTCTTAATTGCGATAATGAGTAATGCCGACTTGCCAACAATAACTCAACTATTAAGCCAAGATAATAGTTTATTTCTTAATCGTTTTGTACTTGGGAACACAAAGTTGACCCAGAAAGTGCTGCCAAGATCCAATTAGTTTGACATCGAATTTTGTATTAATTCATTTATTATTCTAACAATACTAAGAAATAGAAAAGAACAGTTTAGAATTCCAAGAAGTCGTTAAGTTAAATACAATGAACTCATAAATAAATTGATGGAAAAATTAGAGGGAGTATAAATCAAAAAAGAAGGAGGAATAAAATGTAATATGCATTTTAAGAATTTAGCTATAACTTATTTATTATGTGATCAATACCACATGCAGTTTTGTTCAAAGTGAATGCTTTTGGTTCCTGTTTTCATAATGTTAAATTGTAAGTTAATTGTAAGACGATTCACCGGATTTCTGGTCTGTTAATTGAAAGGATGTCTCCATCTAGTCAAAGGGTTAATTAGAAGGGCAGGAAGGAGTCAATGTGAATGCTTGGTCATGTAGCGGAAATTGTTAGCTGATAACCCCGGATTTGTTGACCATTAATTAACCTGGGGTAACATAATACATAAATAAACCAACTCCTTTAGCCGGTTTGCGCTTTTGCCACTGCGTTGTTGCGTTGTTGCATTACAATCTGACATCATGACAGTCTGACGGCCTGACAGGCTGCGTAATAAGCGCAAATATTTGCACCTAATCATAATCATAATCATCCTTTTTTTCTGGAACGGGTCTGGGCCTACACACTCGTGCACATACATTTTTGCCGTTTGCTGAAATGCGGCCCATGAAAAGGTTTAAATATTTATGAAATTATGCCAAAGTTTCAACAAGTCATAAATCTCTGTTGATGTTTGACTTTTTATGCAAAATTTATTTCATTTGCATAAAAATGGCTGACAAAATATTTTGACAGGCACGGCCAGTTACAACAGCACCACGACCACCACTACCAAAAGCTCCATCAGGTGGTGCGGCATGCGGGGCATTCTGCCCAACAATAGCCAAAGAGCCAGAACAAGCGCAAAAAAAGATACACGAAATTCAAACAATAAACCTTAACAGAATTCCTCATCCCACAGAACCTCTTCCTTCCGCCTCGTCTAACCTCTTCCCCCAACCCATCGCACACCTGGAAGTTTGACTGTCAGTTGGATCGCTTCCAGTGCTTTGGCATGGATGTTAGGCTGTTGTTTTTGTCGCTTCGACTGGCTTGTCATAAACATGGAATGGAATTTGCCCAAAAACTTTACCACGTAATCAATCACGCTTCATTTATTGACATGCACAAAGGATGAAGGGCCTAGAAAAATCACATAGATACAGGCTGCGCATTTGGTTGTCTCCTGGTCAAATGGTGGCAAAAGTTTTGCATGCATAAATCCGACAGAGACAGTAACAGAGGCAGAGATAGATACAGACTGTTAGCTCTAACAGCTCATTTGCGGTTCTGCGGTGCTTCTTTCTCTAACTCTGGGTGTTTATTCCCGCCCCCAGCCCACGTGGCCAACTGCCCACTTCTCTCACCTGCTGAGAGGCAATTCAAAAAGTGTGAAGGATTTATGACAAAAATTTATGAGCGTCAGCGGCAACGCCGACACTCATACGCCACGAGGGCTATATAGCTGCCAGCCGCGAATGAGCTTGACAAATATTTACGAGCTCAAGGACACACCTTATCAAATGGCAACCACACACAAACGCACATATATACACACACACATCATCTCACCTTCCCTTTCCTTATACTTCGCTTTGAAATTAATAGAGCTGAGGCTCAAACTTTGGCAATTTACCAATAAATAGAGCATAAAATCCATTCGCCATGGCTGGCCAATTTGTGATGTGGTAAGTGGCAAGCGGTAATCGGTGGTCGCAAAAATCTGACAGCTTAGAGGCTGCTTAAAATCAACCAAAATCCTCCTCGTGATATGCTCACTGTAAACTTCAGTTTGCGGTTTTAATAACTCTACATCTGCGACCTACAGACGCTCTGAAATGTCCTTCAAAGTGTTTAAGATTGGGGAAAAATACTCATAGTTTTATTGATGTAGAATAATCTACAGCACTTTGGTTCTAAATGATGATAAATGAATGGGTAAGAGGGTGGTAAAAGTGGTGCCTTTAGGCGCTGCTGTGCTGTCAGTTGCCTGGAAACGGTCCATGAACATGGAAGGCTTTCATTTTTCTAAAGTGCGATTACAAAGCCACATTTAAAATGACATAATATAAAAGCCGCTGTCATAATGTCGGGCAACAGGCGAGGCCTGTCCAACATTGGAATGTGGTACAAAGGACATGCACTTAATTGCATATGCCGACTGCAGGATCAACAAGCAAATTCATCATATACAAGTGGTTAAGGGGGCAAAGGTCACCTCTTTTCACCGTAGGGCAAATAATAATGTTATGGCCACGTTAACGGAGCGAAGCAGCAGCATAACACCCAGTGGTTGGCGGTGGTACAAGAGTTTATTGGGCCTATTGGCATTCCAATGAATTCGGGCTTGTGCCTGTCAATTCCATTACGAATTGTTGTTTAAACGGATTATGCAAACAGGGTGTAGGGTGTAGGGTGTAGGATGTATTCAGGTGTCACACACACAGCGACACACACACTCACACGCATTTGACAGTTTCGTGCGTGACAATTGACAGGTGGATGGAAGCACGCTTCAGTTTTCAGCTTGAGGTTCAGTCGTCTGCTGCCAGTGGGAATTCGATTAATTTTTGATGAATCAATGTCAACTACTGCTGCAAATCTGTGAACTGTCAGCACGCTTGACAGTGCCGAGCGAGGGCTAGATGCAGGTGGGTCAAGTTGCCTCTTGTTGGCCAAACAAAAGCCACTGTCGCTGCCAACGCACATTGACGTCTGCTCTGCATTGGGAAAGAGTCAGCAGAAGGAGAAAGGGGAGTTACCCCTTTAGAAACACGTAGTTTCATACACGCACAGACGCACACACGCTCACATATCAATGATATTGGTTAATGCAAGCACAAAAGGTGTATTCTGAAATATGAAAACGAAAAACACACACTCAGGACTCGGGCATTACGTGACTGGGCGCATCCCTTGGCTTCTTTCTTATTTGACAGAAATTGGCATATCGTGCAACGCATTTTTTACGCATCAAATGAAAATGTTATTCCTCGACAAAAAGAAAAGCTTGGAGAGAAAGTGCCGAAAAGTATGTTCGATATTTTTCAATCAAATTTCCGTAAATGTCACGTATACGCAACGTCGCTTCGCTGTACTTATTAATAATGCCTCCAGTGAACCGCCCCAAAAGCACTGAGCAGCGAACTACAAGAGTATCTGGTATCAAACAATGAAGCCCAAGTGAAAGCATCCAAGAAGACAAGCAACAGCAGCTAACAATGATACACTCGGAAAAATCTCAGAAAAAGTGAGAGTGAGAGAATTTTTTAGTTATTTTTAATTTAATTATCATTGATAGACAATCAAATTAAATTAAATATGATTATTTACGATGGATCAGCTTTGGATTTTTGACTTTGACTTTAACTTAATAAATGATTTGTCTTTCTATTTAATTTAAAATTCGTAAGATTTTTATTTTATTTGTTTCAATTAAATTCTGTTACCTTGCGATTACTTTGCTTTAGCATTCTACATTTCAGTAAAGAACCTGATTTTTTAAATGGCTAAAATGTCTATCTATATTTTAATCAAAATCATTAGTGTTTTCTTTTTTCCTGAGTGCATTGAGTTTCAGGAAATACGCACATGTCCTTGTTCTTCGTATACATATATAAGTATGTGGAATAGAAAGGACCTTCACTGTGCTGGTTGCCCATTAAACTTCATTCTTCTGTCGTTGTCAGCGTCTGTTGCCACATTTATGCCCATTAACGGAGTTTTACGCCCCGGAATTTTTGGCTTATTTTGGCATCGTTGGCAATGTGTCTGCCGCGTACATTTTTGATAAACTCAAAACTGTCGATGACATTGAACTGTGAGAATTTCATAACAGAAAGAGGAGGAGTTCCATTGCTTTCTCAAGTCTCCTTGCCTTAGATTTTTGTATTAATGTTAATGAAAATTAAGGAGACTGCTCGACACTCGCACATATTTTGAACATGTTTATGTTGGTAGCAGAAGCTAAATATTTAACAGCTTCGAGCAATTTCATTAATAAATATTTCAGTCGCTTGATTCATAATTTATGTAAGAAAATACTTATGTGTATGTAGGGTTGGGTTAACCCGCACTGCATAATTCAAACAGTTTATTTGGCCCACAAATTTCTGTATTTTCAACTCATAGGGACAGAAATGGAGACAGCGCGCAAATATCTGGCAAATTAGTCTATATATTATGCCTGTGCTTTATTATGCATGCGCCTCGAAGTATGCAACATATTTCAATTGCTGCTTTAGGGCATTAAAAGAATCCCCAAATAAATTGTGTGCGTATGTGAAGGTGTGTGTGTGTGTGTGAGTGAAGAGGGTGCTACAAAAAATGCTTGTCCCCACTTTAAGAAGAAAGCGGGAGTGTTGGTAGCTATCAGCACCTTTGTCAATTATTTATAGTTGTAGGCGTGTCACTTTCTCTCTTCATTCTCCAACTGAGAGTGTGCGTGGCATTTGTTTTTCTGCGTGTGTTGGTTTCTCGTAAATAACCACTGTGTAGACACATGCCACTTTATGTCAATTATTTTGACAGCTAACAAGCGCAAATACTCGTATATGCATGCAGCCAAGTCGCAGTTATAATATCACACTCAGTGCGTCCATTAAAGGCAGGTCAGACTGAAGGTCCAATTAAATTGGCTTTTGATAAATGTAAAAGGCAAAGTTGAGCATCCAGAAGTAAGGCTGTCCAAGTTATTACGAAATATAAATAATTGTAAATATGAAACAAGAAACTCTGTAAATAGCATTAATTAGGATTTACCATTAATTATTTAAACAAAACAACAAAATTTAAAAAAAAATAACTAAATAAATGTGCTTGTTGTTAAGCTGTAAAGCTAAAGTATCCTTTAATACTTTATTCTTAGTTTCTGTGTTGAAACAATTAAGCTGTTTCATTAATAAGGATTTAAAGAGAGCTCAATTAAGGCGCATGCAATGCGAATTAATAATGACCACAGGCAGAAGAACAAGCACAAGTGGTTTTAAACCCAAAGTGTCCGCATCACTCGTATATCTCAAATATACACACACTTACACATACTTACATGCATTCACATACAGCAACAAAAGGCCGAAATCGTAACGAAATTATGTCATGGCCTGAACCGACGATCTCGACCGTGGTCAACAGTAGCAGCAGCAACAACAGCAGCAGGAGCAGGAGCAGCAGCAGCAGAAGCAGAAGCAAACTGGCAGTCAAGTTGCTGTTTGAGGCATATCAAAAGGCGATTTAATGAAATTACAGTCAATATTAATCACTGTCAAGACTAATTGAGTATGAAAACAAGCAGAAGAGCAAGTGCAGAAAGAAGAAATGAGGCAACTTCATGTGGAGTGCTCTCTCGCTCTCTCTCTATCTCTATCTCTCTCTGTCTCTGTCTTTATACTCTTCTTCCTCTGAATCAGTGTCACCGTTCATTAGACGGGGCCGAAAACAAAAACTCCACTTGACAGCTTAAAAGGGGTCCCTTGCCTCTCTCTGGGTACACGTGTGTCAACGCAACTTACGCGTAACCAAACGTACGAGCTGATGAATTGATGCATAAGTGTCTCCCAGTGTTGCCCAGTCTCTCATTGTGTCTCTGTCCGTTTGCTGTCCCTCTCTGTCTAACAGTTACCAAGCATCAAAGCCTCGGCCTCCTCTTCAAAAGCCACAAGGCGACCCCTGTTGCTATGACACGCGCATAATTTGTATTATTTTTGATGCCAGCCGACTGTTGCTGCTGCAGCCCTCATTTGTTATATGCCAACTGGCATTGAATTACTACGAATACGAGTATGAGTACCAGTAAAAGTATGAGTACGAGAATGAGTACTAGAATTGCTTCAGTCGAGAGGAGTGAAACTGCCGCACATCGTTTGTCAATCGTAAATTGTGTGCTGACAAGGACAAATGGCATAAGAAGCCGATTTTATTTGCTGCCGATTGTAGCAAATGAAGTGGAACCTGTTTTTTACGACAGTTCTATTGAAATTATAACCACAACATGGAGTCAGAAAAACTAAATGAAAACTGTGCACATTTTAATGGTTAATGTAATCAATGCTGATGGAAGATGCAAAATCAAATTAAGTGCAATTGACAGCGGGGTCAAGTCTCAGTCCAGCTTGCAGCTGTCAATCAGACACTGACCAGGCAATAACTTATTGAATTTTAGCCAATTTACCATTTACCATTTACCAGCAAGAGCACACTTAGCTGATCAAACAACGAGACAGAGACAGACAGGAAGAGTAAAACAGTTCAGGCGCAATTACCCGTGAGCTATGAATGTGTTGCATGTCCAAGAGCAGGTTGAAACTGAAGCTGGACTCCATTCAAGTCGACTCGGCTCGGTGGCACGTCAAGTGGCGCCGACGTTTGTTGCGCTCCAATTTAATGTGGCAGCTTTGGCTGGCCAGTTTCAACTGAACCCAACTAAATCAAGTTCTTTCTTCTAGCTGCTGGCCACCTGTCAAGTGCATGTAGATAAATTTCCAAGCTAATGGTGCCGAGCTCTCGGCTAACCGCAAAGCAACGTGGCTCTGGCTACTGGCTACTGGCTACTGACTATGGCTGTGATTGGGATTGGGGTTTGGTTAAAGGGTAAGGGTATGGGTACGACTTGGGCATAGTGCATGTTGCACATTTCAATTGCAGCCGGCAGCTGTTTAAACTGTTACAAAAATACAGTACGCCTGACAGGAGGCGTCTGCCTCTGGACCCACTCAGCCCACTTGTTCAGTTAACTTAATTGAAAATCACAAAAATTGGTCATTCCGGCAGAATGAGCAAAGCAACTTGGCAGCCGGCAACGATAAATGTTACCAAAGTGCATGGCAGGAAGCACAAAAAAACAAAAACATACCCCGACAAATTCAATTCCCCCGCCCGCTTTAAGGCCTTAGCCGTTGAAAGCCTTTCACTTTGCCACAGACAGAGAGAACGAGAGTGAAGGACACAGAGAGAGAACGAGAGGGGGATGAGTGAAGTAAATTGAAGTTAAGTTAAGTAAAGTTGGCTAAGCAAAACATACTCGCACTTTTTACTTAACTCCGCCTGTTTTTTCCGGCTGTCTGCAAATTTATACAAAAATGAAAAAAAGGAAACTTTTCTAAAAACAACTCAGAGAGAGAAAGTGAGAGATAAAGAGAAAGGTAGAGAGAGAGAGAGAGAGAGAGAGATGCTGCTGCTATTCCTGGCGCGGCCATTTCGCCACGTTCCGGTGTTGATTCCGGCTGCGACTAGAGCTGGCATGTTGTGTACACACACTCACACTCTTGAGCGGGGTAGGAGAGAGCCACACATTAATTCATTTAATGGCTGTAACGTAAAGTAAACAAAAGACCAAAAAATTGCTCAAAAATAAATAAAAATTAAAGCAAGGAATGAAGGAGCAAGAAACTGAAGCTAGAACGGGAACGGGATCAACATTAACACATACCTAGTGTTACGTATACGTAACATAGAAAATCGATGTTGTGTATACGCCAAGTGGTTCAGCTGGCTTTGCCACTGGCTTTAACGTTGGCTTTGGCTAACACAACAACACACAACAAGCAGCCAAGTGTTCATAATGCCATTACAAACAATTTTCAAAGAGACAGAGCAAAAACGAGCATTAAATGTGAACTTAACTCGACGCTGATTACATATAAATAGCACAAAGTGGGCGTTGCGGTTGCCCTATACAGGGAAAGGGGAAGGAGCAGGAGTATGTTTTTAATTTGCCTCGCAATTCAATGGATCGACATCCTTTATGCTTAATAACTCTGCACAGAAAAAGGCTGCAGAGCTGCCTAGCTTATCACAGAGTGAATGTCTAATAAGAGCCCGAAAAAAGGCAACCACAAAGCGTTCGAAATATCTGAAAAGTCTTAAAGTCCGGTCACGTAAAATTTACAACCCAGTTCAGTGGTATTCAGTTTGAAATCTGCAAGTATTGGCGAATTTATGAGGTCAAAAAATGAAAACATAAACTTGTCAGTCACACGTAGTACAATAAATTAGCTTTGCCCCAAGCTTGAGCTTGTCATTCTTCAGCTTGGGTCTCTGGTAATCCGAGCTCATAAAGTTCAATAAACTCCAGAGTAGGCCTGGTGGTTAGGCTACAATAATTCTGAGTTGCCTCCCCCTACCAAATATGAAATTCATGCAGGAAGTGTACTAATTTATGGCTAAACCTTCGTACTTGGACCGCTATCTATTCTGGCTAACCTTTCGCAAAGGGCGTGGTCGACATAAATAAGATAATCACACGCATATCGCATATATCCCGACTGGCTGATTGATGCCAGGTGCTGTCAGAGAAGGCAAGGAGACAGGAGAAAGAGGGTGGGAAGAACAATTCAAATTAAATTGAGCATGCTGCTGATATAAATGGTCAAGGATCTGGTCTGCTCTGTTATGGGATGCCCCTTTTTTAAATAACATTATACTCGAAAGTGCGCTCATGCGTAAAAATTAGAAGCCGGCCATAGGGATTACACTCATATTCACAATCCCATTTACAACGACTTGAATAGAGGACACATTTTCTGGGGCATGTATGTGTCTGGGTGTGTGGTCAAAGTTTGGCAAGGACACGATGCCGCACAATGTGTGTTATTTTGAATAAATTAAATTTCTCTGCAGTTTGGCATAATAAGCACTTCTGAGTATGGTGTGTATCTGTATGTGTGTGTGTGGGATGTGCGACAGTCTCACGCACCAATAATTTTATTAGAATGACAACGAGCTCACCCCTAAAACAAGCATTGGCATTTAGGGTCAACGAAGCCCGCAGCTAATTAGGCGTTTTAAATGTCAGCCTGACTAAAAAATCTTGTAGCCAACATATGCTGCATCCTACCAATGCCCAAAAAGCCCCAAAAAGAATTGCTGTGAACGACTCTGGTTACAATATGGTCGCAATGCTCAATATGCTCATAATCAACAGAAAGACACAAAAGCTGGCCATTAATTATGCACATGTATTGTCGGGAGTCTCTAAGTGTGTGTGAGTGTCCTGTATCCCGGCTACTTATAGACGGAAAGAGAAACAGAGAATCAGAGAGAAAGGAAGGAATATCGAATGCTTTGGTCATCTAATGAGCTTAATTAAATAAACAAATGGCAGCGCGTTTTTCCAAAAGTCGCATTAAAAGTTCATGAGAAATAAACTAATACATATGTATTCCACGTTTACACACTATTCACACACATATACATAGGGATCACCCAGAGGATTATCAGGATGCCAATTAGAACACTGTGTACACTTTGTACTGTGATTGTTACTAAACGTCGAATATGAATACACTTGAAGATATGATTGAAGCTAAATATTTACAGTTCTCATTAACAGTTTTAATATATTTTTATAGAATAGAATCCAAAACATTAAATTCCCATGAACAAACATTTATTTATTTCTCTATTTCTTTATTCAGCATTCTAGCACTACAATTTTTAATTTGTTACACATTCCTTGAAAGAATTTAAGTATTCCTTGTAAGCGTATAGAAAAACTGTGTTGACCCTTTTTTGTGGCTTCTGCATAATGACAAAGAAATAAAAGAATACATATAATATTAATGGATTTGAATTTACCAGTAGGTTTAAGTGCGATTTGCACTTTTGTCTTTGCTTTTTGCCATTTGCTAATCGAATATTTAATTAGTTTAATTCGATTGCAAATGAACTTGAAGATTAACATCAAAATTGTTTACAAAGCCATTGACCGAGATTTCTGATCGGCAGAACAAACAAAGCGAAAAGGCAACAGCAACAGTAGTGGTTATTGGAATAGGATGACCTGCCCTCCGCTGTTGGGTTTGACCCTAGTCCCACAATCAAAATGACCTCAAATACAAGATTGAGAACAAGAACTAAATTTCTTAAGTGCTTTCATGTGCCAAGCCAGTTCAACAGACATACCTCCGTCTTGGCCTGGGCCTCAATTGGCAATGCCTGCAAATGCTGTTGAGAATGACGAGCTGAGGACGACCCTTCGTCCTTTGCTTTGCTTTATTACACTCGAATCATTTTAAAGAGTCAACTCCAGCCCTTTCTATTCACAAAAAAGGGGTAGGAAAAACAATTTTGAAAATTTATTTTCATTAATTTTAATTCGCTGCAAAAGTTTTGCGTTCCCCGTTCGCCATTTGTATACATCGGACGTGGACACAGCTGAAGAGGCTGTACAGAGATGGAGGGGCTTCAAAGGGTTAAGAGAGGAGGAAAGGGGCATGGTCCAGGCATGGTCCAAATAATTACTTTTTCAGATTTGGCCAGCTCTTGTCCCTTTTTAATTATTTGCAAAGGCTTGTCGCTAAACTTCACTTCTATTTCGTCCAGCCAGGCGAGCATAATTAATTTATTTCATTTTTTCTTCACCCTGCTCCATCTTAATTGCTGATGTTGTTGTTGTTGTTGTTGTGGGTAGGCCTAGAACATTTCCAATAATTAATTGAAACACTCGCTAAAAAGAAACAATCGCTAATATTTAATTAAAATTGCGAACGTTGCTAAATTCGAAAGATTCGTTCATCTAGGCAGAAGCTGAGGTTGAGTTAAAGGATTAATCCTTCAATCTCATGCCCAAACCCGATGACAACGCAAACTCCATTCAACTTCCCGGATGGATGATGATGGGAATGATGTGAATGATGGGGATGATGTGAGTGATGAGGGAGGGCATGACGTTGATTTAGTCTCGTGTTCGCGTGACTTTACCAGCGTTGATTGCTCTTAAGCCTCGGCAAAGGCACAAAACAGATTTAGATTCAGATTCTGATTCTGATTCAGAGATTCTCGTCTCTTATGTCAATAACATGCGATCTGCTGTTGTTCATGCTGTTGCTGCTGCTGCTGTTGTTAACTTGGCTGACTCAGCAGGCGGCAATCAACGAGCTGTTCTCTGTTCAATGTCAATTGATGCGTATACGATGAATGTGTGTGTGTCTGTCTCTTTGTAGGCACAGCTGGAGCCAGAAGCCAGCAGACAAATCGACAGACTCACAACATACATACGAGTAGACAAACAGATAAATACGGGACGCAGCTTTTATTTACGTTTTAAAGTCCTTTGAACTGTTTGTAAATTAAACAGAATACCGTTTAGCTGTATTGAACACACGTATCTTTGATTATATGCTAATAAAATCTTAAATAAATTTTCCATCTTTCCAGACATCATCAGCATTGAGAACCTTAACAACTACAGGGTGAGTACTTAATAAATCGACTATTTTGTCTTCATTTGGCTTTATTAGCCATCAGCCGCTAACCATTATCCATTAGTCCACATTCAAGCTAATCGAAGTTGAAATTAGAGCCGAGTTGAGCGATGAAAACGTCCGTTGAATGATCTAAATCATGATTGACAGTGTCAGATAAACCTGATAATTGTATTTGGCTGCGGTTTAATACAAATTGTTTGTCACATTGCGCATACGCCAGGTGTTCGCACATCTGAATTGTCGTCGCGCGTGTTACTAGGTCATTTGCATGCAGCGACTATCTATCTCTCTCTCTCTCCCTCTCGTTTTGTCTGCCATTAGGTCTGGCATTTTGAAATTAATTGCAATACCATTGTTAATGAACTAGTTGAGCAAAAAGAATAATAAAATAAGTAAATAAAAAATAGAAAACACAATTCACGAAGAGGGTGAGGTCATGACATGGCCATGGCGTAGATAAACACAGCAAAAACAAAAAAAAAGGACAATTTGCAAAGTGACGTCAAAACAATTACGTGCAGAAATACGCTTGATAATAAAATGAAGTGAAGCTCTCTGGCGGCGCTAGTTCTCTCTCTCTCAAATGCTGAAACGTGCTTAAGTGTTGACTTTTATAAATTGTGCTGTCGTTTTTCTTACCTGGCCATCAGCTCGAGCTCTCTTCCTCCTTGGCAGGTGAGCTGATGTACTGATGGTGTCTGTGTGCATGAGAATGTGTTTGGCTGTTGGCATGTGCTCAACTTGGTCAGCAATTAATTACACACAACGACTGACAGTCTGAGAGGGACCATTGATAGACAGAACAAGAGGGAGAGAGCGAGAGCGAGAGCGAGAGAACAAGGAGTACAACAGTTCATCAGTCAGTTTAAAGGCGCATTTAAGGCAAATTTAGTTGGGCCAATCAGCCGCCGCTGAGCCGAGCTCTCAATAAGAGCAGACCGTTGTCCTTGCCACAGATTTATATTTGCCGCTGCCACGCTTCACTGACTACGAATGACAGTTAAGTGCGAGCTTTACAGCCAAACAGCCAAACAGCCAAACAGCCAAACAGCAGCAAAACAGCAAAAGGAGGGTATGGTAACCAGGGACACAAAGAAGAATAGTATGGATCAGGGGCAGGGGCTGGGGCTGGGGCTGGGGAAGAAACTGGGACTGGGTGCAGTCAGTTGAGCTCTCTCTCGCTCGGTCGGTTAGTTTATCTCGCTGGCTGAGCGTTAAAATAATTTCAGGCTTTCTTTTCATTTGGCGCCCTCTTCTCCTTTTTATCACTTCTATCCTCGCCAATTTTGCGTGCTGGCGTTGCGGTTTTGCAGCCTTTGCCGCAATTAATGCTAACAGATTAATTATACGCATCGCTGCATAATTTGCTGTCTGTTTTTCAAATTTATTTTATTTTCATTTTTCTTTTTACGAGCTATTTCGTGAAGCTATGCAACAACAAAGAAAAACAAAAAAGAAAAGCATTGACAACGAAAAAGGGACAATAGCCTAGGACTGTCTCTAATGAGTGCACATTAGCTTGATTTTGGCATTAAGAAAGGGCCCCCAATTTGTAGGGATAATCAAGCTGACAACAGACCTATGGCTATATAGTATACATTTAAGTAAATACTTTTTTTCAGCTTTTGACCGAGGCATATTTTAAGTGAGCGCAATTTGGTATTGATAGGTCGGCTGATAAAGCAATTTGCTCAGACTCTGGCAACAGCTGTCACTGACCTATTATTTATATGACTTTGTTTAGTTTGGGCAGCAACTTTTTTGTACTCTTTTGAGTCATAAATCTTACTGCCTTGCTTGTATTAATGTGTCAACTACACGAAAGTAACGCACACACACTTCAAAGACCTTCAATCAGCATTCGAGGAAAGGAGGAAGGACAGTTAAGCACTCCGGACACATACTATATACATATGTGCTTAGTATGGTGAGAAAAGCATTGGCCCGTGATAATTATAACTCAAATAAGGTTTAAGGTTTAAGGGCTAAGGGATAAGGGATAAGGGATAAGGATTGGCCGTCAGAAAAGAGTGGAAGGTGTGGACCCAGTGACATTCATGTTGATTTATATGTCTTTTGGGGAACACGGGGTGTATGATTTATACCGCAACTGTCGTTCTATATTTATGAAAGCAAATACATATATGCCGAGCTGTCATTAAAGTGTACAAAGCACATTAATTGCATATTAAAACGTATTAAGGATACATTAGTCGACCCGACACTATCAGTGTCCCCAAAAAGTGCCATAAACAGTTTCCTCTATTAAAAGTGCCCCCGGAACACATTGAAAACAGCTGGCAACAAACGGAGGCCAACTGGCAAGGCAAGGCGACAATTTGCGCCAAGAGTATTTGCTTTGCCATATTAAGTAATAAAAGCGTTGTAAAAATCATAAAATGAAAGTACAAAACTGTGCACAGACTCAACCGCCTGCCTGCCTGGCGTACTCGTATTAAATATTATAAAAGGCAATTTGCAAATCTCATATAAAAGCCACACGGCATAGACTGTGGCATCTACATGTTAACTGCCATACACACACATACCCTGTCAAAGAAGAGGGGAGAACGGGAAAGAGAAAGTGAGCAGACGACTGACGGCAATCATTAGCAACAAAAGGCCGTAAACAAACAAAACAAGAGCCGTAACAAGTAAACAGTATGCCTGCCGTGTTGTTGGGGGCAACCGCAACCTTAGGGCCCAAAAATGACTTGGCTACAAGCTGTTGCCACGCCCCAAAACGACCGAAGTCAAGGCAATGGCAAAGACTAAGGCAAAGACATTCAAATGCATATGCTAGAAGCGTTGATAATTGTGCTAGAATTAAAAAGATTTACTAGTTAAGCTTCTGTTCTAGCTTTTACATCTCCAACTAGGGCTTCGTCCTGTCTTCTTAAACAGGATTTGTTATTTCTGGGCATTTCTTTGGTGCTCTCGCTCCTTTAATTAAAGCAGCTCTTTGTGCCATTGCCATTGCCGTTGCCGTTGTCTCGACGTTTGTTTACCACTCATTTTGATGAGCACAACAACTCTACGAGCTCCTCCGTCTGCCTGCAGGTAATTAACATTTTTATGTACTTTTTCTCAGCTGAGCACCTCATCTGACTGGGCCTGCCTTGGCTGTCACATAATTAAAACGTTGATTTATGCAACTGATAATAAATTCAACAATGCCACAGTTACCGAGAGTTTCTCTTCCTACTTCTTTTTTAATATTGTTATTTTTTTCCATTTCACTTTTATTTACGCAGTCATGGTGCACTTAATGTAGTATTTATTTTATAGTCGTTTCGATAACGATGCTTAAAAGCTTTTTTTAATAATCCAATTTCTTGTCACACATTTTATAAATTTGTCGCTCTCTGTGAAAGAGAAAACATCCATTGATATAATGGACGACTTCCATAGTGAACCTTGCTCCGATTCGAATATTACTCAGTGTTTATCAGTTCTTCATTCATTATTTAGATTTTATCACTTACTTAAGGATTTAAAATTAAAACGAAGGTTCTGAAATAATTATTATCTATTCATTTTATTATAACCCATTAAGTTCATACTTTTTTTATTATTCCATTTACTTCTATTTGTATTCATTATTGTCAATTCTTTAAATTACATATTTGCTTTGGTTGGGGCAGGTACACATCGGTAGGTATATACATATCAGTTATTGATTAAATTCACTTGAAGCTGGGTCATTCATTTTTAAACATTCCCAAATTGCGCCTTTTTGGCATATGCATTTTTGATTTATGAGTATGGCAAGTTGACGTCAATCAGGTTCCACGGTTGTCGAATTTCCTTTCATATTAAACACAGAGGAAAAAGTGAAATGAAGTAATCAGAGTGAAGGCAGGAGTTGGAGGAGAAGCCGCTGCGGGAATGAGAATGGAAGCTGGAGCATCAGCTCCCAATCAAACTTTTCCAATAAAGTCTTTAGCCTAAAGACAGCTGATAAATCAAGCAATCAGAGCGAAAAGGGCTACGCCGACAGCTTCAAACACATAATTTATGGCAAGTGCTTTAAAGTTGCCGGTCCAAATTACTCTCTGGCGCTCAAACAAAACAAAACAGCAAAAAAAAAAAAATAAAATAAAAGATGATAATATGCGGCTGGGCAAAATCAAAATCAAGACCAAAGTAAAGGTTGGGATGGAGGCTGACTCTGAGAGACAGCCACAAAAGTTGGAGTTTGGTTGTAAAAGTGCGAAATTTAACTTTACCGATTACACCATCGAGACCAGAACAGACCATGTTGCGTATACGTAACGTAACGTATACATAATAATGGGCAGAGCCCACAGAACAGACGTGCATAGTTTGATGCGCAGCTTTTGGATAGTCAACGAGTTGGTTAATAAAAAGGCCAGTCAGCCAAATGAAAAATACTCTTCGTGGGTTGGGCAAATTGACTTAATCTAAAATAAAAGTTTAGTGCGTTGGGCCACAAGCACACACACACACACACACACACACACACACACACTGTGAAAAGGAAAAGAGAAGAGGGAGAGGTCTAAGTTCACAAGCGATATTTTTATAGGAGCCTGTGTGTGTGTGTTTGTGTGTGTTTATGTGTGTCGATGAGGTAAACGAACCAGCAACGATTTACACACACACAAGTAGGGTATGAGGAAGGGAGGGATATGGCAGCATGTTAATTTCCCAGGAAACGCACGATAAAGTTGAATGCTTTTTCGAAAAACTATTTGACTTTGAGCAAAGGGTAGATGCCAACACCGACGACTCCCAAACACAAGCTAATACACTCGTTACATATATCACAATTCACATGTATGTATGTGTGTGTGTGTGTGTGTGTGTGTGTGTGTGTGTGTGAGCATTTACCTAGCATATATGCATTGGCTTTGCCAGAAGTCGAAATTGGGATTGGGATCAGGATCTGAGGCTGGCCTAGCTGTGCACATGCGCCTGAATTAAATCAAATAAAAAAGTTTTAATAAGGAAATAAATTTTGTGAAAATGCTGAAAAGGCAGCAAGATTTACGATGCACAAAAGATAAATTTACAAATTCGAATACACAGACAGCATGAGAAAGAGAGAGCGAGAGAGAGAGAGAGAGACAGCGGGATAAGAAGAGATAGGGAGAGAGTTGAAACACATATGCTAAATGGGCATTAGAAGAACGAGCAAACTTCAACTGCAAATGAAATGGCAATTCATTTATTGCCCTTTCACAGTATTTATGGCAAGCAAATAACTATATATAAATGTGTGCGTATGTGTGTATGTGTGTGTCTGAGCACACACATCTGCATAATGTGACGCAATTACATTTAAAAGCTCATAAAACGAGAGCAGCATTTCAATTGGAAAATAAGCCACAGATAAAATAAAAAAGCAATTCCCAAACAAATGAGAGCACAATCAGCGCTCGAATTTAAGAAATAAAACAAACACTAATATTAAAAAATATCACAATTGTAAATACTACAAGAAACCCATGAGTAGGAGAGGCTGATGTAAAACAAAACAAAACATATTTAATTTCCGCTATGTAAGCACAACTGACTTGTGATTATTTCCGTTTATGATAGTTGAGCAATTTTGGCATTTGGCTGCATCATCGTGCGTATGCTTGCCAGCAGGATACCCATATACCATAAACACACTCACTCAGATACAAACATGAAGCAGTTGAAGGCTTGTGCCAATTTTGCCGCTCATGCAAGTTCTGTATATGTTATGGTTACCATGACAGCAACATTTTTGAGTGTTTGCATTTGGGTTTGCCAGTCGTTCGTTCCCTCATTTTATTCACATAAATTATTTCATATTTTTATTTATTAGAGATTGCAGTGGCTTGACATTGTCAAGGCAACGTTTACGAAAGCAAGTTGGATTGTGTCTCTTTGAGTTTCGGGCTCGGATTTAGATTCGGATTCGAAATCGGTTGCAATTGAAGTACTTCTCGAAATAATTGTTTGCTTTCAGGACTAAAATACTTTTGCATTTATTTTCTTTGCGTTCACTTGCATTTGAATAATTACAGAGTTGAGCTTTTATATTTCTGTTTGTTTAGACATTTGCATTGCGATTGCGGGACGGACTTCATAATTAATTAAAATATTCAAAGGTCAGCGGGGCGTACGGGTAACGTGACCTTCTCGGTGAGCTCTGGCCCTGATGGTTGCCAGTTACCAGTTACCAGTTACCAGTTTTCAGTAGAAGTTGCTTTCCCGGGGGCACTTAGGACGCTTTATTGCTGACCCTTGGAGTTTATCATGATTTGCGCGCCATGAGAACGACTTCTTCAAAATATTTGGCTCTGCTGTAAAAGAGTTTTTTTTTGGCAAGAGACCGCTGTCAGTCTTAGTCCCAGTCGGCCCTTTAGATACTCAGCACACTCTCTATCTCTCTTTCCTCTTTTTGTCTTCTCGCCTCCTTGGTAAGGACTCTATCTGTGAGGGTGTTGTGTGTGTGTGTGAGTGTGAGTGTGTTTTCTGACAAGTGACTTTTGGGCTCTCCCCTTTAGAGCACTCGCAATTTTCATGCGCTGCTCCCGAGCGTTTTGTCAGCTTTATAATTAAAGCAAAAGTTAATTTTTTTCAACTGTGTCATAGTGTGACCCTCCCTTTCCCCTCTTCATTCTGCTCCTGCTACTAACTTGAGCTGAGCGTTGTTTTGCATGCGCCCTTGCAGGAAAACTCATTATTTTTTAAATGAAACTCTTGCTTTGTGCCATTGCCTGCTGCTTGTCCCTCCCCGTACCCCGCTCGACTTGTGTGTTTTGTCTCTGCCATTGTGCTCATCATGATCCCAGTCGCAATTAACTCAAGAAAATAATGTTGCGGCAATGACTAGCGAGAAATGTAATATTTTTGCTCCCATTTCCCTCCATTTCCCATCCGCAACCCCCTTTCGACAACCAATATCACCATGTTGCATTTGTAATAAGCATGTAAATGAAAATGGAAAATGAAGTTAAAGTTTCCATCTGAAGTTGCAGATGAAAGTGGAAGTTGAAGCTTGTTTTCCCGGGTTAGGCATCTCATTTGTATGCCAATTACATTTTCCGCTAATGTGAGATGACGTTGTTCGTAACTGGGCCAACTATTTGTAAAGCCATGGCTAAATGCTTCTCGCTGTTTTATTGTCATACAATAATTATAAATTTTGAAAATGGGAATCCTCAATCGACGCATTGATAGCGCATTCCAATGTAGAGTAAAAGCAATTTCAAAGTTTGCATTGCCATGAGAGTTTGTAGATGAGTATGTGTATGTGTGTGTGTGTGTGTGGCTCGTTTACAAATACTTGGGGTGAAGCTGCTGTTGGGAAATGCTTGAGAAAATGGTTTGGCTCCGCCAGACAGAGAGAAGGGTGTAGAGGAGCAGGTGAGGGTAATTGAAATGTATGTGAGAGCATCCCCGACAGAAGGAGTTTAATGAACTTTAGCATGCATGCACATGGAATACGAGTACTCGTATTACAAGCATTACGACTATTGCAAAGTATACTCACACACTCACAGTTGCCAGTTACCAGTTGCCAGTTTCCATTGCCACTTACAGTTCCCTTCTTGGCTCATAAATGCTTGCATGCTTGTAGGAATTGCTTAGCTGGGATTTCCTTAATTTTAGCACCACGTCCTCCTCCATTCCCATTTCCAGTTCCATTTCCATAACACTCCCCACTCCCAGCTATAAGTCCGCTTATGGCCACCCAGGGAATAGCGTCACACGCGTCGTATGCGCGACATTTTGGGCCCATTGTTTAAGCAATTTCATTTCGATTTTCCGTATTCATTTTCAGTTCGCTTAAACTTCTCTCTCGTAGCACATGCAAATTGAGAATGTGGCCACTTGTCAGTCAATCAATAAAATGCAAATATTTGCCAGTTCCTTAGCATTGTTTTGCGCATTTGTGCCACATTTGAAACCGATGGGCAGACGATAGCTGAAAGCAGCCGACGCGACGCTTTGAACTTCAAAGTTCTGCATAAACACTTCACAAAATTCAATGACAACTCCAATAAACTGACACTCAAATGACAGAGCAACAGCTGCGCCCAAGTGGGTGTGTGACCCACATAGAGAAACAGTAGAGAAAGATACTCAGAGAGAGAAAGAGAGGGGCAGATAGTCACATATGACATGAATACTTATGTGACAGTTGTGTTTGATGTGTGCAACACAAATTGCTTTGACATCTACTACGCCAACGACATCTACTTTGTGTGTTTGCATTTCATCTGAGTCTAAAAATCTTTTTCAGATACCTACGAAACTCTGAACATTAATCCGATAAAATCCAAAAGCAGGCAACACTTTGAATCTTCCCCTTTTTGCCAACTGTCTGCATCTACAATTAAGCCTAGTCCCCAAAACTTACTTGTTGTGTTGCCCGAATAAAAAAAAAGAAATATGACAGGCCTACAGACCAAAGCCTTGTCATAAAATGCTCAAATTTGTGTCGCTTGGGGAACACTTTACATGGTCAGCCAGCAGCCAAAACCAAGTCCAAGTCCAAATACGAATCCCAATTCGATTCCGATACCAAATCCTCAAGCTCACTTGTGCCTCAATATTAGTTCAATATCCCGACTGCCAAATCCTTTGAGGTCAGCCAAAATGTTGGCCAAACTTCCTGCAGCCACAATATACATAAATATATATAAACTCACATGTGTAGCCCACTTCGATTTCTATTATTTGAAGCGCACTTCAGTTTAAGCTTCAGTTCAGTTCGGTTCGGTTCGGTTCAGCCGCATTGCATATGGAGGCCACTTTATAGCCTTCCACTGATTTGGCCAGCAATGGGACGATCGCTTTTCGCTCTTTTAAGCGTTTCCCCTTTTCAGTCTTTTTACATTTTGCGTATAGAAAAATGTATAAAAATCGTTGAATGTTTTGCGGTTATTTGCCTGCTTCTGAGGCTTGCACGAAAATCGCCTTAGGAAAAATATTGATGCCGCCAGTTTTTGGTCGAACTTCGCACTCAAATTCAAAACCTAATGCCCAGTGCCCCAAACCAATAACCAAACCCATGCCCATATCCAGACCAAACTCAACCAAAGCAAAGTAGAACAGAGCAAACATGCTGGCCCATGTTTTACTGCAGTTTTTGTTTGGGAGTTTTATGTACAAGGCACATCTATGGCCTGTTTGCTGTTGTCTGTGTAAGCTGCCAACAACAACAACAACAGCAACAACAACAGCAACAACAACAACAACTGCTACAACAAACTCAGCAATAACAATAACAACAATAACAATAGCTTGAAAGAGACGGAGGGAGAAACATTCGCGCCGAGTGCTGTAAAAATCATTTTATGAGTTTGCATAAAATTTTGTGGTTTTCACGCCCATGTTTATTGCAGGCGGCATGGCACATATGTTGCCATTGTTGGCATCATCCTAGTCTATTGATTTTATATTTTTTTAGCCGTATTTCGCTAAGCAAAAAACCAAACCAACATTTTTAACCACATTTTTTTTTTGCTGTTTGTGCAGTTTTCTTTGGTTTTCTTTTTATCGGAAAATGCGACGCTTGTCTGATTTAATTAAATTTGTCACTGGACGCTGCATCAACTGAAGTTGACGCTCCTTGAGTTTCTTCAGTTTATGTCCGGGTGCTTTTATTGATTTCACACCAAAGTCAAATGGGCCGAGCACATAATGCGGCTCATTAAATGATTTTCTCATGTCAAATGGCCATCAAATTTAATTTGACAAAAGCCAAGGACAAGTCGAGCGTGCAATTAAATAGCCAATCTTCAATGGTAGACTTCGGATCGACTTGGGTTTGTTTTGGTTCAACACCTGCACGCAACAAGCTTCTGGACAGACCCAATTTCCGTTCATTTTATTGTAATGACAGCCAAAATTTTAATAAGCATGCATTAGGATAAAGCCAACTTTCGACCCAAAAAGTTGGTCTTATATGTATTTTGTAATTATCCAAAAAACAGCGACAGGAAGCCGCCTTAAGTTTATCTAAACGAGCGAGATTTTAGGGTTCGCCTTTGCTGCCAAGCCCTGTCACTTTCCAAACCCTGGCACGTACTTGGCGGCTCTGTGGCTGCCTATAAAATGCCACTTAAATCCAGTCAAATCCGCCAGACAACATTGATGGTGAAGGAGAAGGAGACGCCAATGGTGGCGTAGTCGGAGGAGGTGCCGCTGTTCAGCTGTCCGACGGGCAAAGAAAAACAATTAATATTGCCGTATTCAACAATAACCTTTTGTTTTTAGTGGCAACCGCAGAGGCAACACTGTCGTCCGCGAGGCACTACAAATCCGCCTGCCTCTTGCATGCAAGCGTTGAGGCAGGCAAAACGGATTCTTGCCCTGCAGGTGAAATAAATTATTATTTATTACGGTCATTAGGGCTTAATGGCGGCAATGATGTCCACCACGCACAGGCAGCGTTCCTGCCACGGCATCAACTTCCACTTCAACTCCGACTCCGACTCCGACTCTGAGTGGCAGACCGAGTTCAGGTTCGAGTCCAGCGACTGCCACAGACTTCCGCCGCTTAATCGAAAACGAAAGAAAAACATTTGCGGCCGGACAACCTTTGTGGCATCATCGTGGTTCAAGCAATGGACCCTTTTTAATGGCGACCGGTTCACATTATGCCACCAGAGCGTATTGTCCTTGAAAATATTACGCATAAACAAAAAGAAATCCGGCAGGCAAAGCGTTTATCGTAAATTCCGAGGCATTATTATCTGACCGGGCGTGTGAAAATATATTTATGCATTGCCAAACTTCTGGCCTTGTCCCGGTCCGTCATAAATATACGGCAAAAGGCCAAAAATCGTAGCATAATTTAGGCTCATCGCACACACTCACAGAAGCCTCATACTCACACGCACACGCACACACACACACACACATGTTTGCAGACGCATATTAATGGTCTTTCGAGCTGGCACATTGAAAATTCAAATGCATTTCTATGGCAGCTGTGACTCAGCTGAGCGCCGGAGAGAACTAAGGCCCAAAAACTTGGCCCAAAGCTTTTACCGCAAAGTGAAAACAATCAATCAAAATATGCATATGTGGAGCTGTGAGTTGTGGGCCTGTGGCGAAAAGGAAATGGAAACGTAAAATGTGAAAAGCCAGGCTCGAGTGAAATTAATTTCATGCATTTATGACACATACAACAAAAAAAGGCGACAATTTCCATAAAGATTATTCCGTGCTAAGAAAAATGCAAGAAATCATGAAAAATATGAAGTATACGCCGCGGTGACTTGCAACAATTGTGCACTGTGCAACACTGATTTATTTACCACGCGAGAATTATTTGTTGTGTTATTATTATGCAACAGCAATGGCAACGACAATCGCAACTGCAACTCCAACTGCAATAGCAACTGCTGCAGCAGCAACAACTCCAATTCTGAGACCAAAGCTTCTACTTTAGTGCCTTTTCGCCACTCTCTTTCTCGCTCTCTCTCTCTCTCTCTCTTTGTGAAGTTTGACACAAAATTACATGCACTCCACATGTGTGTGTGTGTGTGTCTGTGCATGTAATTGCTGTTGTAGTTGTGTGTAAAGTCTTTGTTGCAGTCGCATTGCTTCGTCCCCCGCCTCTTTTGCACCTTCTGTTGCTTTGATAAATGCGCATAATTTCAGTAGTTTTTCTTGAAGTAGTGTAGTGTGTGCTGTATGTGTGAGGGTGTGTGTACCCACAGGTATGTAATATTCTCTTGCTGCTGTGCTTTATTGTTCACAGCGCCGCGTTAAACATTATGCCAGCTGGGTGGTTTGTCTTGGCGGAATTATGAAGACGATTACATGACTTTATAGGTGACTATAAGTTAGTGTGCGTGTGTGTCTGTGTGTGGCATGTGTGTGGCAAGGAGTGTGGGGATGGGCGTGTCAGTGGCATGTGTATATTTATGAGCAGCGATGCGCTGCGACAGTGCCTGACGCAAGTTTAATGAAATACCTGCCAGGATTTATGAGCTAGTTGAGTAGGGCAAAAAAAAAAGAAAGAAGAAGGTGGAAATTAATTTTGTATGAAGACAGTACTGTCTCGAACTATTAGTCATGCTGTGCAGCAAGTTCTCACCTTAAATCGAATAGTTGAAGACTCTGTGAACGCTATACAAACATCAACATCAGCTGCAAATGTTGTTCTATTTTATTTGGTGTCGTTGTAATCCAAGTAACACAACGGTGACCATTTAGAAAACATTTTTCATGATTCAGTTGCAAGTTTGCATTGCTTTGGCTTTTCAATTCACCTGCCGTCCTCGTTGCACACTTTTATCCTGCGTTTTTCCTGTAAATAATTCAACTGAAAAATTCATAAAGCTGTGCTCCGTACTCTCTCTATCTCTCTCTCTCGCTCTTACTCTCTTTTCTATATCTCCTCACATGAATATCCTGCACGTTTGTTGGTGTTGTTGTTTTTCTTTAATTGTTTAGAAAATAAATCAGCGAATCCCCAAAATAAGTTGACAACACCACATGAAATAAAAACGAAAAGGCGAGCTGGCTAAATGGAACATTGAGGTGGGCTGGTTAGTGTATTGGTGCCGTGTACCGAACGGAAACGGAACTAACAAAGCACAAAACGCGCAGGGCAAAAACAAAACCAAACTCGGCTAGAAAAAACTATAAAAGTTTGAAAAGAAAAAAAGGAAACGAACGGAAAAGCAAAATTGCCAAACTAAAACTGCAGTCACGAAAAAAGAAAAAAAAACAACAGAACAGAACAGCTCCGCAGTGGGTGTAAACATACACAGACCCCCACAATACACACTCATACAGACTAGTGTGTGGGAAGGTTTTGTTGGCGTAACAAGCATGGCAGAGCACAAAACAATTTACGAAAATTTGTACAATTTCTAAACTTAAATAAACACCGAGAATGGTTTTATTTTTATTATAACTGCCACCATTTCACTTTACTCACACACACACCCACACACTTACACACACACAGACACTCGCAGAGGAAGGCAATAAAGGGAGCTGAGCTAAACCGAATGGCGTCTTAAATATTTTGGAAAACTGTTTGAATCGCCTGCAAAGTAAACTGCAAACTTAATGAGCTGTTGACGGTTTAGCCATTCTGTCCGTAATTAAAGCCCTCCGTCGACTATAACTGAATTAAGACCGGGCACGCCACACTTTTTGGCCAAAACTCAACTCAAGTTCAACAAACCGTCGCTGGCATGCAATGACATCAAATAATTCAAATGCCATTGTACTTTTTAGTAGTAAATTAACAAGCGTCGCCTGGTGACGAGCACCCAAAAACACACGCACACATACTCACCCACACGAACACACGCAGCATGCAACCCGAGCAGAGCAAGTAAAAGAGACAAACACAGAAAGGAAGAAAGAGAGAGTGAGTGGTCTGGCTTAAATTGAAAAACTTTTTCAACTTGCAAGTTCTTTTTCTAACAACTTGGCAGGGATTCATTGCAGTCCACCAGGCACACATTGCAAAACAATATACAAAACAAGTCCCGCACACACACATACATACCTACATATTAGTTGCATATGCGTGGCAGCAGGCGATTGTAAGCAGCTTAAAACCCCTTTAAAATGTGTCCACTCTGCGTATACTTAACGTGACAAGCACCAGCAACGGCAACTAATTGCACACTGCAAAGCGGCTTCAAATGGAGCAGAAGCTACCAGTGCTTTAATGCGGTGAAATCTCCCTACAACTTACTGCAAACCTAATGTTGAATTTGGTATAGAAACATGAAAACTATTGATAAAAGTATCTATGCAATTTTTTTAAAGACAAGGCTTTAAAAAAACAATTAAAATATCTTGTAAGGATTTACCTTTGAAGGCAGCAAAGCTGCCATAAATTCACTGCAAGGCACTTATTGGTTTTTCTATATTTATTTTAGACAATTCTTAAATTAGGTAATAATGGAAACAAAGTGTCTTGTGCATAAGGAGAATTTATAAGAAAGTGTAAATAAATACCAAAAAGTCCATTAGCCATTGACTGTGGGACATAAATTTATTCGGATTTCTTTAATCCGCTTGAAATCTCTAAAATGTTCATGTTATTTCAATGCCGAATATATATAAAAAAGGCTTGCACAAATATGATAGAAATTATGAAACAATAAACTATAGTTCCATTTAAATTATTTATTTGCTTAAAAATATGGACAACCTGGCTTTGATTTAAGGTCTATTTGATTCGTTTTTGGTTAATGCCAAATGTACGGCAATTTTATACGCACACCACATAATTGCTCAATTATTCAAAAAAGGAATAAAAAGTGTGCCAAAAGACTGTAAATAAAAATGGCGCAAATTAAAGTCATTCAAGTGCAGTGCACCGGAAACGGAAATGTGCGCAAAACAATTACGTGCGAGTGAGCAGGCGACTGATCGGGGGAGAGAGAATTAAATGGAAATATGCACTTTAGAGAGAAAGAGAAAGGGAGAGAGATGCAAGCTGACCCTGTACACGCACACACACACACACATACATATGTTTATATGTATAAATATGTAGAGACAAGCGCATTACAACAGCGAGAACAACAACAAGTAAAAGAACTGGTCTGCACTTTAAGTGAATTTATATAATGCGCATTTTTATACTGGCACTCAAGTGCAATCAAAGTGCGTAACGCGCAATTTCCCATTTGCAATCTGCAGGAAGGGGGGAGGAAAGGGCATCCACAATATAGGCCACAAAATGGACGTTGTTATGCCCACTGCTTATTTATGGCCAAATGGCAATATAGTTGCTTTGGGTGGGCCATCGAATGGGAATCGAATTGCAATTCACATAAAGCTTATGGCTAATGACAGGGCCAACATGCAAATCTCACTATGTTTGTGTTTGTGCGAGTGTGCGTGTGCGTATGTGTGTGTAATGCAGCGTGATTATCTAATTTGACCGACAGTTGTAATTGCATGTATTTGCATGGCTAATTAAAAAGCCAGCCAACACCTGCGGGTCTCAAATTGATAACAGCAAAAGTTTTCCAACAGCGTTTAACAATAAAAACTTTTGGCAGCAGCAGCAGCAGCAGCTCACTCACATGTGCGGGCAGCACATGCCACACATTCTCTTGCCACACACAGTGTGCCACAAAATGCCGTTAGCAATTTGCTGCAACAAATACTTTTAATCAACGAGCATTTGTTGCGTAAGCCGGCGAAATAAATATAAATAAGACAAAGCTATTTGTTTGGCTTTAGCTAACGACTCCCCAATGCAATTGGGGCATCCATCATACGCACTGTGGTCCAGTTTCGGTTTCGGCTTCGGCTTCGTTGTTTTTGTGTTTCGGGATTCAGCTACAATTGAGTTCCTTATGTGTACGCCAAATGTATCTGCAAATCCCCAAATAAACATTTAAATAATTTACTACGGCCTCTCAATTACTGTCAACAATAATATGCCGCACAGTTGCATATGAAATATTTATGACTGTCTTAGTGTGTGTCGTTCTCTCTTTTCCTGCGAATGTGTGTGCTTGTGTGTGTGCGTGTGTGCCATGTGGCATGCCGTTACATTTCCGACAGCGACAACGACAACGACAACGACTACGACTACGACAACTACAACGACAAAGGCCCAGGCTCAGTGCATTATGCAACAACAACAACAACAGTCGCATGCCATGATAAACAAAAGCTACAAAATGAAGTATGAGGTCAGCATACAACAATGCAACAACAATAAATGAAATGCGAAAAACAACAACAACAACAACAACAACAATAACAATAAAAACAACAAAAGAAAAGCACATGATTGTCGCTTGAAACTTGAGCCACAGCAACTAACCTCATGACATCAGCTTTTTGGTTTTCAACTTATTACAATTTCCATATAACCTCCAACGCGCCCGAGGAGCCTGCAGCAGGACACCCTCCCTCTCCCATCCACCGTTCCCCATACCCCTTATATGTTCCAGCAAATTGCAAACAAATGTGCATATGCACTGTGAGTGCTATGAAAAGAAAGCACAATAAGCACAAGAACAGCAAAAGAACCAAAAGCAGAGACACAGAGAAAGAGAGCGAGAGAGGGACGGAGACGGAGAGTAGAAGGCAGTGCCAAATGCCATGTCCTTCATAGAGAGGAGAGCATTTGCCCTTGTCGCCCAGTTTGTAACGACGACAGAGGCGTGGCAAGGGCGGAAGGAGAAAGGGGCCAACTGCTATGGGGGTCTTTAAGTTTTATGGCACCATTGTGTCAAGATAATAATATGTACGACTACGAGTACGTCTCTGTATTTGTGTGTGTGTGTGTGTGTGTGTGTGTGTGAACGTGACTGCATTTAAGTGCATAGTTGTGTTGTACACAAGCTGAAAGAGCGAGTGAGAATGAAAGAGAGACGCAGATATTGGTAGACATTAAATAGCATTTCTCTTGCATGACATTTGCCAGCGAATTACTCTAAACTACAGCATTTTATACGAAAGAAGCAAAGTAGCAAACAACTGCTGGATACCAAATGAACCACTTCACCACCTAAAACCACCCACCATCAGCTGGTTTTATCAATTTAAATGAATTGCACACGAGCGTGTCATAAATTCATGCCGCATGACATTTACTAATGTTGCCTTTTGGACGCGCAGCTTAATTAAATTTTATGGAATACTTTTAGTCAACACTAACACACACAGACATACATAATTTTATTATGTATTATAATTAAAATGAGAAGTGTCCGCAAATTTGCAATTTTAATGCTGTATAGTATTATCTGTCTAGTCGCCCGTCAGAGGCATGAATTATAACACCAAACACCTTCCACATGGCAACAATTTGCGGGTCATTGACGTCAGCTGCGAGTGTCACTTGAATCTAGCTCTCTCTCTTTCTCTCTCTCTCTCTAAATATAAAATATAAAACGAAATATATAAAACAGACAAGAGAACGCAGATAAAAATTACGAGTTTTCTTAAAACTTTTGACCAAAATTGGTAGTTGTAGTTGTTATGCGCTCACTGGTTCAAGCATAAAAAAGAATCCAAATACTATCTGAGTTTAGTTCGAATGGGCAAATAAATAAAAATTTATGAAAAACAACTGAGCCCGCGGCTCACATCAGCAAATCTCCCCAAGCAAGTGGAGCAATTGTTGGGTCATTCATTAGACGTAGGTCAACATCGAGAAAGAGAGCAATAACTGGAGACTGCGACTCCGACTGCGATGCCGACTACTATTTTGCATAAACTGTGGCAAGTTGTTCTCTCTTGTTGACCTATAAATAATGTGGAAATTTTGCTGGTACAATAAATAAATTCCATTTTATATGCAAATGAAAGCTTACAGTTTGTATACACAATTAGGTCGACGTTGATGTCGACGTCGACGTCGATGTCGATGTTTTGAGCCAGTGTCCAAGATGCCCAATTACTATAGAAATGCTGTTTAGACCAGCTGGCAATTCAATTAATTTCAGCTGAAACAAATCCGCTCAACTGACTCATAAAAGCCAACAACATTTTCACGACATTTTCACAGTCGCAATCGTAGTCCTGTTTTCGCATTCGAATTGGGTTAATTGGCAGCTTACAATCAATGTCAAATAGCTGGAAATTTTAAATTCAATTTATTTTCATATCAAAAACAAAATAACAATTTCTAGACAATAGAATCAACCCGATAACAGCTACAAATTTAAATAGCAGTAAACGGTATTAAAGAAACAATCGTAGATTATCGAATTAAGGAACCGAAGGGAAAGTTAAAGTGTAAAAGACTCATAAAATATTTTGACTTGCAATTGAAATTTGTGCATTAATTGTAATTAATTTAGTCAGCGACTATATTCTTAAACTTAAACTTTAATGAATGAGTGAAAAAGTGAGTGAAGAAGCAAGTAATAACATACATAATATCATATTTAATATACTTATGTGCAACTTGATTTATTTTCATTTCCTTACAGAGAACATTAAGAGAGCAAGGAGCAGATCTCCCAGGGCAACAGTCGGAAAAAGTTGCTGCTTGAAAAGACATTACACATTAAAAGCGATTCATCATCGACGTGACGCAAATGTTGTTGTAGTTCTTGTAGGTCTTGGAAACAAGGAAACAAAAACAAAGGAAGCAAAAGCAAAAAGACCCACTACAGCAAATTGAATGTAATTTCATAAAAAGCGAGTGTTAATTTTTTGCTGTGCGACACAATAGCAACGGCAGCAGCAGCAGCAGCCACGTTGCCACAATAGCAACAATACATACTCGTGGCTTAATGTGCTAATGCGCAGTGACATGAAAAATGATGGAGAACATGCAAGTTTTGCCCTGTCGCCCAACAGTGGTAGCAGAAGGAACCAACTAGCCAAGTTATAGCAAAAGAAAGCGGAAAAATATATATAGAAAGAGGAGAAAGAGGCGAACAACAAGCTGCAAATTTGATACATATAGAAAAGTAGTGTGTATCGTTGCCACGGGGCCATAGAAAACGAGCACAAAAACTGGCAACTTGCAACTGGCAACTGGCAACAACACATTGACAAGCGACAACAAAGCGACACAAAAATAAAGAAAAGGCTGCGCTGCACATCGAAGTAGAAGTAGCGACGGCACCAGCGACATCAACAGCAACAGCAACAGCATCATTTATCAGCGCATCAGCCAGACAACAGTAATAATAGCAACAACAGCAACATGAGGCACAACATATGTGTGTGTTGTGCATTGTAAGCGCCATTGCTGAAAGGAAACAGCGCGTTCATTCAAAAAGCCATTAACCCTAATAAGCAGGCAACACAACAACAGCAGCCAAAACAGTAGCAACACTAAGAGAGCAACAGCACCAGCAATATCATCATAAGACATCGCATTGCAACGCATCGATGTGCCATTGTCTGCTCTAGTTGTAGTTGTTGTAGTCGAAGACGCAACCAGAAGAAGAAGAGGCAGAGGAAGAGGAAGAAGACATAAAGGAAGTCGTTGCTTCAATACGCAAACAGAGGGCTGCCACAAATGTTGCTGCCACGGCTGCTGCGACAGCGGCTGCTGCGTGTGCCGCTGCATTTAATGGAACTGCGCATATTGCTCCTCTGCCTGCCAACATTGCTCTTGGCCACAACATTAGAGCCAGGTGAGTCTTAACAACTACAATAAAAAAAAACTGCCAACAATTGTTTAATTAATCCAAACAATTGTTGAGTACTGGGTTTCGGTTTTAGTGGCCTGGCAATTGAGTTTGAAGTGGTAAATGAAATTTTCACGCGCCCCTTAAAGTATGCAGCAGTTTATTTTATTATTTGCATTCAACAATCTCTTTACTGATGATACGAACTGAATGCCTCAAGGGCCACCACCAACAATTAAAAGCATTTTACCAGACAGGGAGACGGCAACTTTACCAATTTACGGATTTATTATTCCAGAGCATTTTATTATGCTGGCAGCGCGTTAAATTCCACTCTACTTCAGTGCTAAGTATCCACCTGCGGCTGAAACTTTCTCTCAAAATCTACGTATTTATATTAATAGGAAAGCGCGTTGCGCGTTGCGAAGACTTAGAAACATAATAGAATACTTTAATGTTTGCCATTCATTTTGTAAATGGAATGCAAAGGCAAGGCAGCTAGACAGACTGACAGTCGAGTTTCTCAAGTGGCTCCGTTTCAGTTTTGTCGAGTTTACATTTACGTTTACGTTTTGGTTTTCGAGCATATTTTATATTTGGCGAAAAGTACTTTTTTCATCATTTTATACGGCCGTAGCCGGCGCCAAACAATGCAGGTAAACATTTTAAAGCCTCAACGGCAATTGCTTGGCAAACAATTATTAATTTTTCATCAGAGTTCGCAGC
Organism: Drosophila putrida; assembly: GCA_037043535.1. Lineage (NCBI taxonomy): Eukaryota > Metazoa > Arthropoda > Insecta > Diptera > Drosophilidae > Drosophila > Drosophila putrida. Next base: position 4,177,178 of record JBAMBI010000160.1, on the reverse strand, counting down.
TTTCAGAGCTCGCGGCATCGCACAGTTTTTGACCTTTTGCTAATTTGCTTTAAATGGACGAAGGCGGCTAAAAGCATGGCACACCCAAACGCTTTTGTTTGTTGTGCGTGTATGTGTGTGTGTGTGTGCGTGAGTGCTATACGGCGTCACGTATACGCATCGTTAGCCCCTCTAAGTTATGGCCAACACGTAACATTCACAAATAATAAGGATAATGAAAAATACACAGGGGAGAGATTAGCGTTAAGGGCGACCCGCCATTTGTTGTTGTTCCAGCTCCTGCTACCGTTGCCCTTGTGGCTTTGGTTTTGACCTAAAAGCCCCACGCGGAGCTGGAGTGTGCTGCCACTTCTTCATTCTTTTTTTTTTCGCTTTGTTGCTTTTTTGTTGCAGTTGCTGTTGTTGTTGTTGTTGACTGGCCAAACGCGTTACGCATAAATTATCAGCGTAGCAACGGCGACACCTTATCAGGTCGCGAGCCGCTCATTACGCAGCCTCCGGGAACGGAGAACTGTGAACTGCGATCAGGGAACTGAGAACTAAGAACTGAGCACTGGCAAGTGAGTGCAGCTTGCGTGACAGCGCAGAAATTGAAAATTTATTGCCACGCCTTGTGGCCGGAAAAATCTGTACAAAAACCGTGACAGCAACAGAAAAATGAAAAAGGAAAAAGACAACAGAAAAACAATGAGAAACTTTTTTAAATTGACTTTCAAAGTGCGTTGCGAGTTATGCAAATAATTTTCAGAATAAGATAAAAGCCATGGCAAATGTAAACTAAGTGTGTAACTTTCATTTGCGAAAAGGAGAAAATGTTGAACTTCATTTGGCAAATACTTGTATTGTTGGTGGCAACAATTTCTCAGAAATATTCGAGTTTTCCCTATGCGTTGACTTATGGCAAGAGCCCAAAAAAAATGAAATACTAAAAAGAGTGAAGTCAACTAAGCACTTTTCAACTGACAGGCATCAAGAGCAGCTAAAACACACGTGTCAACTTCTCTGTTCTTCCCTTTGTCCGTCTCTCTGTCTGTCAGACGGTCTCAGTCAAGGTCGCCAGGACACACACAACAGACACTCACATGTATAGATAAAGAACTCACATTTGCAATATTTTGTTTTGCTTTCCTTATTTTTTTTACTTTGCTGTGCTCTTTGGCCCTTTGCCTTTTACTCGTATTTACACTCGCGCTCAAGTTTCAAGTGCAAATGAGTTTGTCTTTCCTGTTGCCGAGATGCTCTTCTAATGCGTCGTAAAATTTCAGCTATTTTGCAAATTTTCTTAGTGGTTTTAATAATAAGCTCATGGCATTTGTAACGCTAGACGCGCGATCTTTAGCTTACCGGGTTGAGCTCAGGTTATTGCCGAAAGACTGAAACAGAGACTGAGACAGAGACTGAGACAGAAACTCCAACTGAGACAGGCAGCTTAAAAACTGCTAAGCACTTTGGCCACGCTGCCAAAGGAGCATCGACTTAAGCAGCTTTCGGGCTTAGCTAGCGGCAGACAACACCAACATATTGGCAGCGCATTAAAATATTACGCATACGCCATGGGGTGTCAATGGGTTGCAGGATAGACAAAGTGAAAGGCAGACTAAGCGTGTGGGATGATGGAAGCGCGTAAAGTGAAAAAGTGTTTTGCGGGCAAGTAAAAGACAGATAAATTAACATGACAAGTACGCAGCAGGATTAAAACAACAACAACAACAACAACAACAACAACAAGAGCATAGACAATAACAACAATGAAAGCGACAACGCTATCAGCAGTTCATGTGTCGTGTCAAGGGGCCATACAACTTAAACGCTCGCAAGATTGACAAGAAATATTTATTATTAATAATAAACATGCAAGCCATGCCACTCGCACTTGCTGACTTCATTATTTATCGTTTTTTAGTAGCACAGTCAAGACGGACGCACGGAACGACAGAGGGTAAGGAAATTGAATGAAAAACGAAAAGCGAACAGCGACTTCAACATTATATTTATTTTCTTCTTCTTTTGCTATTTTTGCAACACATCCGGTTGCGGGTGGCCGTCAGGAGTCGGGAGTCGGGTGTCGTTGGTCGCCATTTTCTATTGCTTTTTGCACAAGTTTTATTACTGTTGCCTACTTTCGGCATAATATAATTCACACGCCTAAGCCGCTGGCAACTGACATGCGCACGTAGAAACAGACCAAAAGCAGCCAAAAGGAGGCGAAAGCAAAGAAAGCTGAGAAAAAGCGACGCGTTGAAATACGCGACTTTAGCCATTTTATTAGTTGTGCGTGTTTTTTTACTATTATCGCATTTAGCCACACACACACACACATACACACACACACACACAGAATAACGCACATACACTTATAGTGGGGCAGGCACTTGACCTTAGACGCTGCTTGACGATGGGCGGGACAAACGTTGGCTTTTGTGTTTGTGTTTGTGTTTGTGTTTTTGTCTGAGCATTTACATTCCTCTTAACATGCGCAATATATTTTGACTTGTCAGTTGTCCATGTGTGTGTGTGTGTGTGTGTGTGTGTGTGTGTCTCTGTTGCTGTCATGCATACAAATGCAAAAAGATAAAGAATTTATATTTTTGGCTCTTCGCATCAGAGTTATATGTTTATGCAATATATATTTATTTATACATATTTTTCTTTCATTTTTTTCTGCTGTGTGCTTGTTTGTTGACCACAAAAAATCGACCTGACCCTTCATAAAGTGACCAAGTGGTTGAGTGGCCGCCTTTGTTGTGCTGTTGGCATATTTTGTATGTTATTAATGGCGCGTTGTTATTGTCTGCATGCTTTTAATATCCTGGCACAGATAAATACTCGCATGCATGAATTTAAACTCAATGCAGCGTGACCGAAAACTTTTGACGTCAGAGGGCAAAACAGGCGCATAAATTACACGGCGCTAACAAAGGACAATGCGCATGTACTCAACAAATACAAATACAAATACAAATACAGATTCAGATTCAATAACAAACACAAGTGCAGGGCAAAGTAAAGACGTAAAGACGTTCACACAGACAGCGCTCACACATACGACTACACACGATTTTGGTTTGGGTGTATGGATTCAGATTGCATACACATGCCTAAAGTATGAACTATAAAAATTTACGAGGCAATAAAAGTGCGAGGCGAACTCGCTTCGCTGTGTTTTATGGCTTACAGGAAGGTAGAAGGGGAAGGCAGACAGTGGAGCGGATAAAGAGCAAGTAGTTGCCGTAGACACTGCGCATTTTCTGTTTCTACTTACTTCGATGTTTCACACAACAAATTGCCCTGGGGTAGGGGGCAAAAGAAGATTGGGAACAAGAGAGAAGCTTACGCTCAAGGCCAAGCTCATGTGCTTGCTGCTTGAAAGTTTCCTGCATTACGCACCGCTGATTGATTGATTGATTAAATTCCATTTTACAGCTCACAGCTGCACAGCTCCCTCTACAACATCAGCGAGTTAATAATACGCCCTGTGGTGAAGAGCAGTTCTTCCGGTTAGTCATATTCCAGCTCCTTGAGCACGCAGCGCATTAAAAAATATATATAAGTATACTTGTATTTAAAGTTGAAGACGGCGCAAATTTAATTTAAGCTTCAGGTCTGACCACTCAGCAGGGTTGCCAGGCAATCAAAGTTTGCTTATTAGCCTATACATCGACTTGAGAATTTTAGTTGCCTGATTAAAATTAGCATGGACCGTATACTTAATAAATTGCCTTATTGGCCTTGTGCTTTGAAACTGTAAACTAATTGCTCAGCACAGCGGCCGTTCACTAAATGCTTTATTAGTTGGCAACTACTTGACGAACAGATACCCTTCCATAAAATTGTAATCTTTTTCTTGAACTTTCCATTGCTAATATTTGTTTCCCAACCACCTTTTCCCAAATTGTCTTTGATTTTAGCTGGGCGTGTCATTCCTGGGTTAATTCTGTTGACCCACACAAATTGTGCGTTTCCTTTTTTTATTGATTTTAATTAACAAGCCGTGCCCAAGTATTACCTACCCAAAGCAATTCTTTTCTTTTTTCACAGCTTAAGTACGTCACTCCATTTTTTATTTCCTCAAAGGATTCCTTGTTTATGACCACAAATTCATTGAAATAACGATTTATTTTGACGAAACAAACGTAAAAAGTCCTACAGCAACAATTCACCAGGGAATATTTTCAAAGTTTTTATTTTAATGTATTTTAAAACGTAATAGAATTATTAATTAAAAGCTGAAGTTTCCTCGAACTTCACTGATGTAATTATAGGAGCTCAGATACGAGTACAAGAGAATTGCGTGATGAACAAAATATAAAAGGACAATGAAAGGCATTTTGTCCTTACATTCTTGAATTGCTGAGCATGTGTGCGTGGGTATAAGAGTGTGTGTGTATTTGTGTGTGTGACAAGCGACAAGTGAAATCAATAAAAGCCATGTCGGGGCAATAATCGTAAATAACACGCTGAGTTTGGGATGTCAATCAAATGCTTTATTATTTCAACAGTATCAGGTTTTTCTAGGAACAAGAGCAGATAAAAAGAAGAAAGAGCACGGGTATTTGAAAATTGCAGTCTTAACAAACGGTTACCTACGATTATTTGGGAGGGAGAGATGCCTGCATTTGCTGATTGTATTGACCAATCCTGAACTCAAACACAGTTGAGTGGCCGGAGTGACCTTTAACGCAATTTGTGCTTGCAGTTTATTTTTCAGTCCTTTGTCTCACATTCCCCTTGTCATCTTCTCTCTGATTACAGACCAAAAGTCAATACTCACAGATAACGATTGGAAGAAGCTATGGATGCGCGGCGGTATAAATGCCGACTCAAAATTGGATAATAATCTCGACTCCAGTGACAGCCCCATGTTCGAGGACAGTGAGGTAAGTCGACCCAAATTCAGATGACAGATTGCTTAAACACACTGCCCCAATAGCTAAAAACTGCACAAATGAAGTGCAATGAAGTGTATTTCAAATGTATATTGGATTGACTTGAAAGCAGCCGTTTCCGTTCCAATTACGTGTTGCAAATGTACTTGTGTCCATGCCCAGTGTCGGCAGAAGGACAATTGGCAAACGATGGCGTTAGTCAGAGCGGAATTGAAGAATAAACTTTTAGTTTATCAATATGTTAATTTGATGGCACGAGAAACGCACGAAGGACATGCAAATAGTGGGCCAGGATAATGCTAATTACCATACAACATGAAGACGAGCCAAGTCTAATTAATCTTTAGTGCTTATTTATATTTCATTCGCACTGGCTGAAGGCAGTTCGGTTTTCGCTTCGGCCTCTGCTTCGCTTCGAATCTAATTATCCAAATAGCAGAGGCACGCCACAACCGCAATTGCCTCCCCCTGGAGGGCCCCCTACGAGGAGCTATTGCCTTAGATCGAGCATATCCTAATATATTTTACATGGCGTCCTCCTGTTCCGCTGACTAATTGTGCGACGTGGCTTAAATATTCTCTTTCTATTACAACACATTCTATTTTTTTGCAGGCAGCACATAAAAAATGAACTTTTAACTTTTTGTCTTGTCTTTTTCTCTCTCTCTCTCTCTCTCTTTCTCTTTTTATCTTCTTTCTGTCTGTGTTTTATTCCAACAGCTGATGGCGCACAATACGACCGTCCAGCTGGGTGGCACCGCCTTTCTGGTCTGCAAGGTCTCCGGCGTGGATAGAGTGGGTGTAAATTGGGTTTGTTTTTGCCTCTCTCTAATTGTACCGGATAGTGAACGCGGCTTTCCCCATTCCTTGGCACTTGTACTAACCATAGTTATCGTATACGTATTCCTTTTAGTAGATTTCATGCATGCAACATGGCTGACAAATGCAAAAGCATTTTGCTTATTGTTAGACGCTGAAAATTAACCCTCTAAGGCTACTTTCCAAAATAATAGAAAAAAAGTATTCAAATAATTTTTTTTATAGTGATTGGATGCTTCTAAGCTCAAATATGTACTTAGAAATAACGTAGAATCTTCGGTTTACCTGTAAGGTGAGAAAAAAGGAAAGCGTGCCTGAAGGCACGCTTGGGGCTTTAAGTGAAAAAAAAAACATTTTCAAGTAGTGAAGATTTATTTTATTTTTTCTTATGGTATTCTAAAAAACAGTTTTTAGTTGCTGTGTAGAATAAATGCAGATTGCATTTCGTGCATATGCATTGCGTTTGTGAAGATTTACAGTGCTTGCAACATCTTTTTCCACTGTTTCGATCCAACCAATGTGGGAAATGGTTAAGCTGGTCAAACCGCAAGTCCGATATTGGATGTTTTGATTTTTGACCATGTTTGAGCTCATGCTGAAAAAGGTCGATGAGAGAGTGGAGACTGCTTCACGAGGGTTTGTCCTTTCAAATTGCTTAACACCCACATAGGTGGACAAAAAGCGAACAGGCTTGCTGTCTTTCCAGACAACAATGGTTATGTCGACTCCATATAAGGACCCAACGTACTCAGTCGAAAAACCCCTTGGCAATTTGCTGATGGCAATATCGTAGCTTGCAATTGGGGATACGGTTTACACGACCGTGCCAAGGCTATAAATACCTTTCGCTCTTAGATAAACCATCAAAGGCAGAGATGTATAAAAATTATCGAAGTAAATGATGTGATTCTTAAATCTTTCTACGGTTTGTGTTAAGCGCACTACAATGTTGGCCGAAGCACCAAGATCTGGTTGACCAGGTAAGACCAAAGCAGCTAGGTAGCAACTAAATTTGGCTTACCAGCTCCATTGAACCCACCAGAAGTTGGCGGAGATGCGCATGCCGAATCTTCACTGATTGGTAATGGTGATCGCGGCCTTTTTGCAGTTTTTTGGGAAGTCTCAGCTTTCTGTGCATTGTTTTGGACATTTTCAACATTACTCTCAATAAATGACACAGTCTCAGCATCCTCTCATGCAGTATTAGGAGCCTCCACTATATCAATGTCGTCGTCCTCTTCGTCACTTGAGCTTAACATTTCTTCATCCGACGGAACTGAGTCAAATATCTTGAGCAACTGCTCATCTGTCAAGTCGAACAGCTTATACCGAACCCGTTTTGCCATTTCTAGTAATATTTAAAATTCTATTAAGTAAAGTCACTCCATCAACAGAAACAAACACATAAATTGCAATCAATTGTGAAATATCAGCTGGCAACAAAAGTTGTCTTAAAGCCCCAAACGTGCCTCAAGGCACGGATCGCTTTTTCGCTGTTACAACGCATGCCTTTAATGTATTTGCAAATCTGTAACTTAATTTTAATAGTAAATGAACTTACCTTTCAAGAAAAAAATTATGAGCTCGACAGGTTTTCTATATTTACTATTATTTGCACAGCAAAACACAACATACAACAGCCAAAATTTTACGCGCGAAAAAACACATGGCTTGGGCTTAGCGAAATATAAGTCCCGTTCAAAGCTTCGGAGAGCTTTTAAAGCTGAGACTCATAGTTCTGTGCGTTTATTATCAACCGCCAAAAATTATTTAATCGATTGAAAAGCTGTTAGTTTATTTGTTAAGGCCAAAAACATAATACGTGCCTTCAGGCAGGCTTACGTGTTAGAGGGTTAAGTAAATTCCACTTTACAATTGTTGCAGTTTTAATTGCATTTTCATTTTCATTCTCATTTTATAATTATATGGTATATTAGTTAAATCATTTTGCTTTTCAGTCGTTTGCTTATTTGTAGTTAAGCTTATTTCTCGGGCAAAATGATCGGGTAAAGCACGCAAAAGTCCAATTTGTTTGGCAGAGTTGAGCACGAAATACAAATACGAGCTTAATTTGCAGCTGAAAGCCAGAAAACGTTTCGGCATGACATTGTGTACACTTTGTTTGACATTCAGCGTTTGCTAACAAGCAATTAAATGCTATAATGTGACACGCAGCACAACACAACACAACACAACACCCACCCAACACAACGGATGAGGCCATAATTGGGCCAGGCATGTGCCAAAATATCAATTAATCAAAGCAGAGTTCATGGCATAGAACTGCAGCAAAACTCTTCATTAGTTCATTTCAAAAGTATTAACAGACACGGAACAAAATGCATAATTTGAGAAATAGAGATATGATTGAACAACACCAACTGCATGTGCATAAAAGAAGGCAGTCAAAGGGTAAAGGTCACTTTGAATGCTATTAAAATGCAATTAAATAACAACCCATTCTGACCTTAACATGCCGCGAGCAACCAGTTATGTTATGCGACATTTTAATTTATTTCTTTAATAGTTGTGGCATGATTTACACACACACTCACACACATATACATATATACATATATATAATCAGATATATAAACAGCCTGTTGAAGTGCTTTTTATCATCACTTTTGTTATAAAATGGCGGTCATTGGATGACAATATGTTTCAGTAATTGCACGAGCTTGTCATGTTTTAAACTCTTTTTTTTTTTCTGTGCGCTTTCCCAATTAACATTTCATTCGTTGTTGTTTTGCATGTTAAAAAGTGTGTATTCTCTTCAGGCACTGCGAAATCGATAATGTATGTGTGTACGTACATATGTATGTGTGCGAGTTTGTATGTCTATTTTTGTATTTCATTATTTTATACCTTGCAACAGAATCAAATTTCTTGGATACGCCGACGGGACTGGCATATATTATCCTCCGGGGCCCAGCTCTATACAAACGATGAGCGTTTCGCGATACTGCACACGCCCGGCTCCAACATGTGGACGCTGCAGATAAAGTTTGTGCAACGCCGGGATCACGGCATGTACGAGTGCCAGGTGAGTGAAGTGGAGTGGAGCGGAACAGAACAGAGCGGAGAGGAGAGGAGGGGGTTGGCAATTCCATATTTTATGCATGCAATGCAGTTGAAATGAACTAAAGTGTATTTGCATATGCTCGGTTTGGGGCGTTTGTACTTTCTGTGTGTACTGTGTGAATGCGTCGTATACGCAATATTGAGGTTTTTGGGGCTTTTCGGTTTCGCTGATTTCACATCACTGTCGATTTTTACACGGCACATGATTTAATTGTAATATGCAAATGCATTTATACTATAGTATATGCAGAATTTTCGATTTAAGGCAAATGCTGGAAGTCTGGAAGTCTGTGTGTCTGTTTATCTCTTCAACTGCATCCATATTCACAATCGAGTCCATGTCCATGTCCATGTGTTCTGTCCCGTGTCACATGTTCGCTGACGTTGACAGGCTCGCCGGCCAGCCGAAACCATGTGGCTGTCAAGCGCAGACGCCAAGGCTGCCAGATAAACTGGACATTGACAAATTTAGCCAGTGACTTGCACACACGCCCCAATCACTGAGGTTGTGTGTCTGTGTGTATGTGTGTGTGTGTGTGTCTCTGTGTGTGCTGACATGCATCTAAAGTAATGTAAAAGTAGCTCAGCAGACAAAGCCGAAAGTCATGCAGATATTCCTATTGGTAAGGGGTGTGTTTCCCACACACAAAAAAAATAGAGAAGGAATGGAAAGAAAACAATCAAACTACGACAGCAAGAAGACGGAAGATGCGGCAGGAAGACAACTAACCGAGAAGCAACAAAGTTGGAGAAACGTCTGAAATGGACACTTGACAGTCACTCTGCTAGTGCAGCAGCAGCAGCAGCAGCACAGAAGCATAAGTGCTACTCCGGGCAGTCCTGATTCTTTGAGACAACTGCAGCTGGATGGGATTCATACTTACAAGCTGAACTACGGATAACAACTAAGGCAGCTTCAAAAACGTAGCTTCAATTTCAAAATTGTTTGCATGCAATTTCAATATGGAGAGTCCACATGCCAGAGACATAGAGTCAGTCAGTGTCTGTCGGACAGACGGACAGACGGCTGGTCGGACTACGAGCACTGCATGCAAATGTGCCAAAATGATTATTTTTTTCTTTTGGATTGCACTTGCTGTTGGAATTGCTGTTCCTGGCCGTTGGAGCGGTTGCTGCCCGCCGGATATTTTGGGATGAAACGTGTAGGAAGCGTCGAGCACTTTTCCACTTATATAGAAAATACTCGTTTTTGTTTCATTTTGCGTGCCAAATTGAAATTGTTTGATTTGCATTTCAATGAATGCAACATTTCTGGCAGTCAAAACGTTTCAGCACAACGGAAAAGGGGGCAAGGACAGTAGAGAGGGGAAAAGAAGTAAAGCTCAGTGCCCAAAAGTGACTCTGGCGCCTGCTTGCTCAGAGTTTACTGATGCATTAACATTCGAGTTGATTACGAAGAATGTTAAAGCGAATACGATTTCGAATCCAATTCGTATTCGTATTCGTATTTGTATTCGCACTACTTCGATTTGTACTCGACTCGCACTCAATTGCTGAATTCGCTCGTTTCGTCAAAAACAGGTCTCGACACCAACTGGCATCATTTCTCACTTTGTGAATCTTCAAGTGGTTGTGCCCGAGGCATTCATACTTGGATCCGGTGAACTGCATGTCGACATGGGCTCAACAATCAATTTGGTTTGCATTATTGAAAAGGTGAGTAAAAAGAGAAAATAAACTTCAGCCTGCTTCATGCCACAATTCAATCAGAGCTACCGAAGAACTGCTTCTGCTGTGTTGCAGTTATAAAATCATTTTGCATTTCAAGCCATACACCGCGTATGCGTGACATTTTCATCATTCATTCGTCATCTCTTTCTAACAGAGTCCAACACCACCGCAGTACGTGTACTGGCAGAAAAATGATCGTCTCATCAACTACTATGACTCCAGGCGGGACATTTCCATTGAGACCACACCAGGGCCACGAACGCAGAGTCGTCTTATCATACGCGAGCCCCAAATCACCGACTCTGGCAACTACACCTGCTCCGCCAGCAACACCGAGCCAGCTAGCATTTATGTCTTTGTATCAAAAGGTGAGAATCTCGCAGCAGGTTGAACAGGGACTAAACAGCTGCCGCAATTTTTGCATTAGTGGCGAAAAAGGGCCAAGAAAATGTAACATTGCAGTTGCATTTGATGAAGGGAAGAAAAGGAAATGAAGGAAGGAAGGCGGTGATGCAGGCGGCATAACAGAGGTGGGGCTGGCACGTTACAGTTGCATGCAATTTGCATGGCTACCTCGCGGCCAAATTGAATTTCTTGTGATTTTAGCATTTAAATAGCTATCCCGCGCATTTGATGCCAACGATAAGAAGTGTAAATGAAAATATGCAAATTGTGTAAGCGGCGCAACGCCTGCAGCTTATTAAAATGATAATGAAAATCCGCGCTGCAGTCTGTCCTCCAGTAATGCTATACAAATTCTAATTCTAATTCAAATTTATATCTATATCTATATCTATATTTGTATATATATTTTCGCTGTCACTTGCAGGCGACAATATGGCGGCAATTTCGCGTCGCAAAACCTCCTCGGCCGATCGCATTACGCATATATTTAGGTCAATGCTGGCGCCCTGTCTCCTTTTGAACACGGTGATGGTGAGGTAAGTACTTCCCCTACAACTCCTTTTCCTCATTTTGGGATCATTACTAACCCGGAATGCAAATGGTCTTTTTGGATTCTTTTAATTTCCTGCAACAGACGCATTTTCTTGACCTAAGAACCTTAAATCCGATAGAAAATCACGGAGCAAGCGAAACAAAAATGGAAATTTAGTAAAGTACTCGTATGATGATAACACGAAATCCTATTTAAGCTATTTCAATGTTAGAAATTAAAAACAAAAACAACAAAGATTATATAAATACTTATACATACAAATTTATTAAATAACAAAAAATACAAATAAACTGAAACAGAAGAAAAACTAGCGTATATCTTAAGCTAAGTCCAAAATAAACCATGTAAAAATCATACTTAATAGAATCACAATCTAGTCACAATCTGATTGAAATATATATGTGTGTATGCAAGGCATTTAGAACAACAACCAAAGCATAAAATGAACAAATATAGATACAAGTAAGTTAAAGTTTAGATTCACATCATTCTACATAATTGTGTACAGTTTTTTTACACTTTAAAGTATGTATTTAAATTATAAATAAATTAGTTGAAATTTATTTTGTTTATATTGTTACTTCATGCGATTTATTTTAGTTAGCTTTTATATAGATACAGAGTTAATGCTTCGCCTTGATAAAAGAAACAACAAAATTAGAAAAAACAATCATTGGCCAATCTCTGCAACTGTTTGATTTATTTTTAATATTGCTTTTGGTCTTCAGCAAATGTTTGTTTCATTGCCAGATAAAATCTCAATGGATCAAACTTACGACCACTTACAAACTCGTATGCATGCAATCGTATAAGTACATTTTGCATAAGTAGCCAATTTCAGTCCATACCAATCGTTACTGTAACTGTTACCAATTAAAAATTGAACAAACCCAAAGTACACACAAAAAATGGAGAGCCAACAAAAAACCGAGAAACCTATGATAATTAATTTCGTCATTAAGTTTGTAAATAAATTGTACTGCAACTGGCATGGCACACACTACAAACACAGGAAAGAAAGAAATTATTCATTTAAAGTGTAAATACATTTAAAAGCATAAAAGCAGAATAACAACCAAAATAAACACAATCGACTGAAAGGAAAAAAAGATGCATCAGCTATCTATAAGTAAGAGTATTAGGAGAGTTGTGCAGCAGTCACTTACAAGCTGTAATTAATTGCCACAGTTGAAACATTATAAGAAAAACAACAGGAGTCGAGACAGAGAGAAAAAATAGAGCTATAGCCATGACTCTAGAATAAGTTTTGGCAATCAGCCAAATCAGAGAGACATGCGAAGAGGCTTACTTTAGATGTTGCTGCTTAAACTCAACTAGAAATAGAAATAGTAAAAAGATATAATTTAGAAAACATTAAACTTTAGAGACATACAAGTTCAATAAATTCAATTCAATTCTAGAAACATTTCCTAACTTCTTGATTCGTTTCTTTCAACAACAAACACCTGAAGATTTGAATAACATCTACGTAATCCAAAATGTACAACTTCTCGACTATTTTTCATACTCATAGACATCCATTTAAACTTTAAACAAAATCCCAAAAACATATTTGTGCGTTAAAGAGTTTACAAAATAAAATAATATAAAGAAACTCACCGTAAATAAATATTTAAAGAAAGAAAAACCAAATACATTCATCTATTCTCATATAATAAAGGATAACAAAAAATATCAAAACACATAAAAAACAACTGTTGAAAATTTCATGATATTTGAATAGATTCATTAGTGTGAAAAGCAGAATACAAAAATTAATAGTAAGAATAATAAATATAATTATATCAATAATACAAAAACCAATCCGAAGTCATTGCGATTAAAACCAAAAAAACAAATCCAATAATACCAAATGTCAGATTCCTTGATGTTAATGTGTATGTGTACTATGCCTAAAGCCCATTTAAAACCAGCACTTTTGATTTTATTTTATATACAAATAATTACAATTTAACAGAAAACAGAAAACAAAAAGAGAAATAAAATGAAATGAAATGAAATGAACAAATATTCGTTTGGTTTCCACTGTTAAGCATTTCCACTGTAAATATTTTAATTAAAGCATATTGAAACGGCCGATAATGGCCATTAACTAATTAATGGAAAACATGCAGAATAATAATGCCAGAAATTAATATAAGTACGTACTTTATTCGAAATAAATAAAGCAACAACAAGGAAGAGATCGATGGTTTAAATTATTTAAGAAGTTTTCAATGTAAATGCTCTTGTGCATAACTGTAAAATTTTACTTTAACAACCATTTCAAATGAATATGAATTTAACAAAATTAAAGAAAACTTTGTTCTCGCTAAGAAAAAATGATGAGCAAAATAATAAAATCAATAACGGAATAGCCATACAATGATTAATTGAGATTGCATTGAAACCAAACTAATTTGGAATGCGTTGAAATAAACCAAGTGATTATCATGAGAAAATAAATGTAATTTAAATAATAACTAAAAATAGCTCAAGTCTTTCATTTATAGTGTTATGGGTTATGGGAAAGAGGGAACATAAAAGTAGGCTACAATTTCATGTCTATAATGTCAATCAGCCAGCTGCCGGCGAAATTGAGGCTCACAAAATGACGTCAAATCGACGGCCATTGTGCCACACTCGCGCTATAATTGGAAGCTATTGTTGGAACAACGCAGACACACACCAACACACACACTCACACACACACACACACTTTTATAAGGAGCATTTTTCAACTGCGCGCCAATTATATTTCGACATTCTTGGAAAGCTTTGGCAGTTTGCTTTCTGTCAACTTTTTATTCAACGGGCCGCCGTTCATTTCATCAGCAAACATGTTGCACTTAAGCACACACAAACCCCCTCCCCCCTCGAACACACTTACACACACACACCCTCACACACACACACTCGTATACACAAACAAACTCGCATACATTCAATTCACTTTTCTTAAAGGAAAAACTTTGGATCGCGTACAAAATCAAATGCATTGAACGCTGCTCCTGCTGCCAGGGCCAAGAAGCAAACTTTTGTGGCCACCAAAGTTTCGGGCAAATCAAATGAACCTCGAGTAAATTTCTCATGCACAAGTGCCAAGCAGAACCAGCAACAGAAGCAGCAGCAGCAGCCAGCAAAGAGCGTAAAAGTAAAACATTCAACTGCAAAAGTAATGGAGGAATTTCAACAAGAAATTATACTGAACACACATTCCCACACACACAAAGACACATAGAGCGATGGGTTTGGGACTTGGCAACTTGGACATGAAGCGGCCTCTTCTTAGGCAAGAAACTTTATTTTTATACCCTACAAATGAATCAAATGAGTTTGCTATCGAAAAGGTAATGTATTAACGAAATGTTTCAGATTTCATAGTGTGAAATAATTTACAGCTTCCTATGCTAGATATCTTATTTTAAAATTGAAAAAATAACTTTTCTGATACAAACATTTTTTTAAACTTATTTCTACTTGGTTTCTTCTATTTTTAAGTAATATTAAAAATAGAAATACTTTAAACGGATTAGGAGTAACAAAATATCTTTTAGGAAAATATTTTTACTAGAATTTTTATTTTTTAAGTGTTATTAATTTTGAATAGAGCAAAGAAAGTACGAAATTTTTCTTTATACTCAAAAAAGGGCAGCCATCTAAAAAAAAAACTGTAAGAGCATTAAGTTTTCGACCTGAAAATAAAGCTTTAACTTTGGACTTCTCTATTTTTGCCCAAGCCGCCGAAATAGCGAAATTGGCTGTTGACAGCTCCAAGTTGAGTGTGTCGAAATACTTCGACATTTGAGAGATTGAAAACTTTGCGATTTCTATTTTCGATTTGCTGTTTTGATTAAAAAGTTTGGAACGTTAACTACAGTACGAACACGCAAATAACAGACTAATTTTAACCGTGTCCTGTGCTCTGAAAATAGGACTAATAAACAAGTAACAAGCTGCATATTAAAGTCAAGTCTTAGGCAGTTAACTTGTACGTATACGTTAATTCATTTCATTTGCTACAATTTGTGCGACGTTATGAAAATTTAAGTAATCGAATTTTCCAATGCATTAACTTTAATGATGTTATATTATGTGTGCAGCCAACTCACCGCGCCCATTAAAAATTATTATAAAAATTATTATAAAAATGATTTAGGTTAAAGAACAACATATTCAATGTATGTGCATTTTAGGATCGACTACTGCATAACCAGCAAGAGATATTGCATGTTAACATTTTATAATTTTATAAAATGCTTTTCGATAGATTATGTCAAATACTTAATTTTATCACATGGGCCGAAATTGGGTGAAAGTACCTCTAATCAAAAAGCTGCCTCTATGTCTAATTTTACAAAAATTGAGCGAAGGTTATTTCCTTGTCCAGAGGTTTCTACCAAATTATAATAAATAATGTGGTAATGTCTACTTTAATTTCCAAATATTCTTCTTCTAATAATTTGAATACAATGTAATGGCTTACACAATTGGAGTTTAAGCACAGATTGAAAGTGCATTCCAATCGGAAAATCTTTTATGCAGATTGCATAAGCAACTGCCAAGTTCAATCAAACTTATGCAAAACTTATGGATGAGGCTTCACAAGAAACGAGGCAACATCTCGCTTCCATGTGGCACTGTGGCACTGTAGCAAGCGAAACATTTGAATACAATTGCAATTGCTTGGGCACATCAATCAAAGTTGTAACGCCAAAAGTGTACACAATAAATTGCAAATAACTTGAAATAACTGTAATCAACACACTTGCACAAAAACAGACATACACAAATGCATATAGATACACGGTAAGTGGAAGCGAGGGCCGTGCACTGCAAACAAACAGAACGCAAAACAATCATTCAAATGGCGCTCACATTGCGCATACGCTTCGTGGACACACTCGCAGCGTGGAAGAACGACAGGAGTCACAGAAGCGAGTTGAAGGTGGCATTAAGCTGTCGCTGTCATGTTCTTTGCTGCCAGAAATTATTGTGCATTTGTGGAAATCTATGCCACGTGGGCGTGTCATTTCATAGGGCTGTACATTTGTGGTAATTGATTGGAAAACATTGCAACCCCGTTATACCAATCCACACCCCTCACATCAAACCAAACAGAGCAATTGTTTAAAAGCTTTTTCAATATGCTGTTACAATGTTTCATTGTGGTGTGGAGAGGTTGGAAGAGGGGCAATACTTTTGCGGCAAAAAAATACGCGTATCTCGTGTTTAGCACTTCATATTTATTACCTGTCGAGTGCACTCAAATCAGTTGCACTCTCTGTCCGTTGGCTGTTCGACAAGAAGGGCGGTGCAGAGCGGAGGCTAAAGGGCAGCTCCGTTAGTGTTGGTCAGCGGCCAAAGTTTACCCCATTTCTGTGCTTTGATAAGCATAATTGATGATGCAACCGTGCACAGCATTGGCAAAGGCACAACAAGAACAACATGAACAACAACCACAACTGCACGCCATAAAATAAAGCCAAAAGCCATTTACGTGCTGCTCCTGCTGCTGCTGCTGCCACAACATTTCCCATTGAAGAAATATTTTTGCTCATATTTTATTGCACATTTGTGTATTGAGCGCAAGTGCTGAAAAAAAGTTATCATCAATGTTGGCAACGCAAGTGCATCATCACGTCCCAAACGCCGTAATGCACTCAAAGCGTAAGGCATCCTTCACCTTTACACGCACATACAAATACAAACACACTCATTCGGACACAAGTAGCACTCGTGGACATGGGCTGAAGGTCAAAAAAAAGTGCAAGTATGAGTTGCATTTTCATTTTCAGTTTACCTCGCATAATTAAAAAAGTTAGCCACATGTTCAGCAGGCTTTGGCTTTAACTTTGACTTAACTACGGTAATGCAGAAGTACTTTTTAATTTAAAGCACACACAACGTAAAAAGCATTCCTTAATTTCATCAAGTTTCCACACAAACAGTTACGGTATAAATTTGATCATTTTATTGAGTAACTTTTTCATTGAATTATAAATACTTGAAAAATGAGAGAGTTTGCATGCTTTATAGTGGACAAAATCTTATATCTGTCTAAAGGGGTCTAAAATCTGCTCTAAAAATTATGAGAACTTTACCAAAATATCCAAGACGTTTTCATTCGTCAAAACCAATACATTTTGTATTCAGAATAATGTTATTTACAAAATTTTTGCTTTTGCTTCTTCTAAATTCAATAATCAAATTATGTTTTTCTAGCTTTAATAGAGAGTGTCACACTTATGATGTTTAATTTTTGTGCTATAGGCTTTTAATTATTTATTAATTATTTATTTACTTTACCATACTTCCACTGAACTATTCTACTCTACACCTTTAATTATTTTAACAACATATTTAAAAGTC
This sequence comes from Drosophila putrida, assembly GCA_037043535.1. Classification (NCBI taxonomy): domain Eukaryota; kingdom Metazoa; phylum Arthropoda; class Insecta; order Diptera; family Drosophilidae; genus Drosophila; species Drosophila putrida. The sequence goes on along the minus strand of JBAMBI010000160.1, from coordinate 4,159,367 downwards.
TGAGTATTAATAAACTGGTAAAAACTATTGTGGGTATTCAAACTCCTTGCTGGTGTTGTATTAACTTAAGCTTTTTAGATACTTCCAAAATCGAGAACTTTGTATCTTTTTAGTTCAAATCTTTAATTTAAATCACATATTATTTAATCATTTATTTATAATCCTAATTAACAATTTCAGCTACAATACTATAATATGCAATATTCGATTGACTCTTTTTAGTCTACGCTTAGTACAAAATTATTCATTTAAAAAAACGTTTGAGAAAGTAATTATCTCGTTTTAGACTTAAAATCAATGAAAGTAAATTCATTTAAGTATTAGTTAAATCAATTAGTAGAATTGGAAGTATATGCCATGTCAAAGTAAGCATTTAGTATTGCATACATTGCGGCGCACCCAGAAGTTGCCTAGTTCTTGATTGTACCGGATGCATTTATGCATATATCTATTCACATTTGTTAGATAATATCCAATTCTCATTAGAGTAAAGTTGAGTACGTCAACCTTGGAAGTGCAGATGTGTGTATAGTGTAAATCGAAATCATTAATTTTAATGAACAGGATATTGTAGGTACATCATCACATTGGGAATTCTTGTATGCTGCACATAGACTCGGCTACGTTACCAACTAATGAGCGTCTCCAGGGTGCATCTATGTGAATATGGATATATGCGAATGTATGTGTGTGTGTGTGTGTGGCACACATTTGCAGATTACATGTCGCAATGCAACATAATTGACACGCTCGGCATCAATTCAACATCAATGTCAGAGCACAGCTCAGAGGTCGGGGCTTGGCATTTGACATTTGTAATGACCTTGCCTAGACTCTAAGCTAGTTGTAAATGCAAAATGGTCAATAAAGGCTTCAACTAGCATGGCTCTAAAGCTAAGCACGCTTCCCGTCTGGTTGCGCAATTAAAAGTCATTGAACCTGACGCAGTTGAAGCAACTCTGCCTTTTCTCACTCCCTTTTTCAGCTCTCAGTTACTTCATGCCAGGTTATGCTCATTATAAAACAACAAACAGGCCAGTTTTTACCTGCTTTTCTTTAGACTCTCCGCACATGTTTGTTATGCAAACAAGCTGCAAAGGGAAGGCACAGGAAGCCTTCGACATGCGGCACTTATAATTTGTTACAGTCGCTGCAAATAAACAACAATAACAGTGATTCTTTTGTGTGTGTGAGAGTGTGTTTTATGTGTAGTGGTGGACGCAGTCCAAGTAGCCAGCGGCGGTTGCATGCAACTTTTATCAAATTCTTTGTGACATGCAAGGGGAACTGAATTACAGAATCAAATATGCAAAAACACACAGAGGAACACAGAAAGATGGTTTGAGACTGCGAGTTTGCAAGCTTGAGAGAGAGAGAGAGAAAGAAAGAGGGAGGGAGGGAGCAAGAAATATTTATACAAGTTCAACACACATGCAATGGCGTTTCGAATTTCCGCTTCCGGCTATTTTAATATTATAAGCAAAGGCATTTTATGCTGAACTCAGCAAAAGCAACAGCAGCTGACGACATTTGGAGTCACGGGCGGAGTCGGAGTCCAAAAAATCTGTCATTTGGCAAGACATCGCATGTGTTTAAGCTTAGGTTTGAGTACACATATATTCAAACATATATAGTATATGTACATTGTACAACAAATGCTTATGCAAGCAGAAAGCGTTCAAGAATTATGGATAAAATAAAGAAAACAGCAAATTCTGCTTCAAGCTGATTTTTTTTTTTTTTTTTTGCTGCTTGCAAATATTACTTGTGTTGTTTTTTGTGCATTTTTCTTTTTCACATTTAAATTAATAGGCCGTTGGGCATTTGTGTTTCATTTTCGCATAATATACTGCAGTTTGAGTACGAGTTTACACCATATTCTCAGCATTATACACATAGCTTGCCCTTGCCCTTCCCCTTAATTGCGAGTGCGAACTTTGCTTTTATGTTTGACGGAAAAATCCACTTTGCCGTGATATCCGGACTCTGAGCGCTGTAAAATTAAACAACGGTCGGCGGCAGACGGTCATAGGTCGTCGGTCGACTGTCGACGGTCGACGGGCGGTACTTAAAAATTCGCGAGCTTCAAAGTAGTTTAAATTCATTGCAGTGGCTTTTGGTTTGCCATCGTTGCAACTCGCTTGGCCACGATTTATGGCCAGCAAGCAAGGAGTCAACGAGGCTGCTGCTCGGCGTTCTCACACTCGTATGTGTGGCGCGTTGCCGAGGTGTTAAATTTGCCATTTGCATAATTGATAAACTTGATGGCCGAAGGGACAAGGCGAGTCAAGCCTTAAACTGTCCAAATGCTGGTCAGAAGGAGGCTCAGCCACAGCTCCGGCTCCAGCTCCAGCTCCTGAAGTTGGCGCCAAAGTGCTTAGCATGCTGATTTTTGACCTGATGTCGGATGTCCGCATGTCATTTCCATTCACTTGCAAGTCTCCCATTCGCTTTCCCCTGCCTTTTGCCGCATAATTCAGATTTGAGCCATTATGGGCCACGAGCTTCCGGTCTACCTGTGTCTGTGTCTGTGTTTGTGTATGTGTGCGTTTGTATTTTCATTCCTTGGCATGCGGCGAGTGCATAAATTCTTAGTTCTACTTTCTCACGTTCTTACTGCAGGCAGGAGTCGAAGTGCTTCGCCCTGGACATTGAGCTGCTTTCTTTAACTTTTGATTTAGTGTCGAGTTGGAGTTGAAGTTGCAGTTAAACTACGTTTTACGACTACTTCTTATTTTTTAGTTGTACTCACTGTGTGTGTGTTGAGTGTGTCGCTGCAAATAAAGTTTTATTAGTTTCTGCATTGTTCAGCAAACGGATAGGCAAGTTTGACTCGAACTCTCTTTCTCAAGTGCACACTAAAGTGCTGCGCAACTATTTTAAAAGAAATCAAGCCTTTTCGTTTATATTACTTGACCCCATCCCAGCGACCCTACCTCACTTCTACTATAGTCATAAGGATCAGTGCTCAGTTCAAGCACCTAAGTCACTTTTGATTTAGCTTAAATGAAGGAAAGGAAAAGGGACATCCCATAATACGTTACAGAGAAAATGTTTGGGGTTTCAATTCAACAGCTTTGGGAATCATCGAGTAATGGATTAAAACGATGTATAAACGTAAAGTTAAGCAATATCGACAATGGAAGACCGTGTACTTGCGGAAGAGATCTCGATCTTAACCGATCGTAATCAATTTTAGATATACACAGATGAACATACCAAGTTTGGTGTCTCTATCTCAAGATGTTGATAAAGAATAGTTATATTTACTCTATGAGGTCTACCACGCCTCCTTCTGCCTGATACGCATAATGCTTTTTTAACAAACTTTGCACGTTTTTAAAGTGCAGGGTCTAATAAAGAGCACTGATACCAACATTTAATTAGAAGAGTATGTAACAAGAGTCAGTTTCACTTGAAGCCATTGAAAGCTGTGCGTTAATTAGACTAATTACCCAATAAACTGTGTGTATCAACAGGCAGCAAAAAACGCGAAGCAAAGCGCAAAACGGACAATGGAATACAAACAAGTAAGCGAAACAAAAATGGATAAGAATAACACAAACAATATTGATAAACAAAAGAAAAAACATATCAGAAGGCTCCCAAATGAATCATCGGCTCAATTCATCATCTCAGTGGAGATTCAAAGACTTTGTAGACAACACATAATTTATGGCCTCAGTATGAGCGCGAGAATATTAAATTTGTTAAAATAATGTCGAAATATTATTCAATGTCCATAACTTTGGGAAACACAGCCAAAATTCCTTTTGATAACTTTTTATAACTTAATTATTGATTTTAATTTTAAACATATATCGATGCATGGGCAATGGTATTTCAGTTTTCATCAACTTATCAGAAGAAGTCCTTTTAAAAGAATAACAATATTTAAGCTCAACAGACATAAAAAACGTTTTCGAAAACTAGTTAATTTTTTAAGATAAATGCAAAAAGGAACTCTTAGTCTGACAAAGTAACAATTTAAAATCCTTCGAAATCCTTTCTTAACGAAAAAATCTCGTATTTCGTTAGTATTCTATGAAAATAATTAAGACATTTTGTAATTCAATCTCAATATCTTAAGATTATTTTAGTTACTTTCTATGAGCCTAGAAATCTATGCGATATTTATGTAAAAGTGTGTTACATGAAATATGTCAAATATTGGCCACAAACTGACTGAGGATTATGAGGAGGGGTGAAGAGGAGTGGAGTTGAGTTGACTGACGACATTTGTGGTGCGTGCCGGCGCCTAATAAACTTCACACACAGCCCAACTCAGCTCAGTTCAGTTCAGATGAGCTCGACTCGTGGCAGAAGTGAGAAATTATGCTGACTGCTGAAATGTATGCAATAAAAATTTTTCAGCTCACGCACACACTTGAGCGCCTCAGTGCTCCCAATGATGGCCGCCATGGTGACGTCTATGGGAGCTTGTGAGAAATGGCTGTCAGCTGACGCAGCTGAGCAGCAGCAGAGAGCAGCATGTTAGCTAAAGTTATTAATTTTCAAGTTGAATTTAGATGCGCTAAATGAGGCGAACTGCTCTTCGGCATTTAGATGTTTTACCACTAGATAAAAACAACAACAAAATCACACACACACACACATACACACACAAGAATAGAGAGAGATTGCTGCATTAAGAGTCTCCCCATGCGACTGCAATGCGGCGTACAATTTCATACTTAATCTGCGCTGCCGCCGCTTGGAAATTTAATTTGCTGCTGATTGATTACAAGCGATTTTGTGTAATGTCTCCAATGGCCCAAAGGACTAACGGATCTGGGTACGGAAACGGGTATGGGTATGGCTTTGAGAATGAAAATGGGAATAGCGTTGCCGGACCATCGTCATGGTCACGACAGCTGCTGTTGTTGTTGCTGCTGGCAGTGTTCATTGTTATTGCTCTTGTGCGCGCCATTTGACTTTTAACTACTCACTCTCTTGTCCCACTCCATGTTCCTGTCCAAATCCACACACCTTCCCCGTTTCCACATCAAGCTTAGCGACATTTGAGTGTCCCTACAGTGGGCTGATTGAATGCTTTTTTGGTAGCAACATCAAATTTATTTGCTTGCTCAACTCCATTGAATATGCGAGTGCAGCAGCAACACAAAGTTCAGTTTGCTCATGAATGCGCTTTTGTTAGCAATTTGTGAAATGCTCTTTAGCATTTTCTTTAATGACAACGCTCCAAATTAAATTCCTTGGCTGCGCTTTTGCTCTGCACTTTCTTTCTTTGTTCCGGCTCACAGCCTCCCTCTTTTCTTGTTAATTTATTGTCTTGAAATCGAAGGGCATTTATATATCTTTAAGTTTGCCAACTTCTTGTCATTCACGCAATGACTTTTATTGAGATATTTCTTGGCATTTCAATAGATTTATCTGCGTTTGAACAGCTTGCAGTGGGATTATTTACGCCTTTTCTATCCCTTTCTTTCTCATTGCATTTTATAAATTAGCCAGATATTCAAAAGTTTATGCAGTGCAATAAAAGCACGAGCTTAAACTATTCCAAAAATTAAACTAATTCATAAAAAGTTTCGGAACAGACAAACGATAACAATTTTCATGGCAGTTTTATTTTTTTCTGCGGAGTTTTCCCCTTGATGCTCAGATTAATCGTAATCGTGAGCGTAAGCTTATTTTAATAACAAGCCAAGACATAAAAATCTAAATTATAATACATAAAAGCAGATGCTTAATGGCCACAACCATCAAACAAGACAAGTTCATTTTCATGCGAAGTTATCCGTTGAAATTCCCATGCTAACAATTCTCGCTCAATGTCATATATTTTACGATTCTTTTTGGTTGAAGATAACAATCGGAAATAATTTGACTTTTGCAAACGTTTTATCCATTTCATTTTTAATTGTCTTTGAGGTGTATTCCCTATATGAAAAACACTCAATATCCTTTGTCAAAACTACATTTAAAATGAATTTTATTGCTCCCTTATGGTTCTCGTGCTGCTGCGGCTTCTGCTCTTCTTCTTTTTGTGCAGGTCGGCTGCCACAGCAAAGGAAGCGTTTTTCCTTTTATCAGAAGGAAATGGGAAAATGTAATGCGTAATTCCGGCATCAATATTCCTTGGCTTCCATAATTGAAAGTAAAATCCAGCAGGCAGTCTGCATTTAAATCCTCTTTCTCTCTACGATGAAATTGCGTATTGCAATGAGGCCTTTGACCACTCAACAGCATCAGAGTCTACAAGAACTCATACCAAACCATATATATACCAATTGAAGTATGTTTTAAGACAAACAAATAAGTAAGCTTTTCACCTTCTCAATGTTAATTAAACTAATAGTACCCCTTTATTCTGATATTTAATTCTGATGCCAATTGTTACTTCTTATAATGAGTATCAATGTCAGTATGAAATACGTATATGCTTTTTTCGCATTATCTCTGAGATCTAGCTATAAAATGGCTACATTGTCAGCTCAGATATACATCTCAACTGCATTTAAAACAAAGTTCTGTAGTTTATGCAAAATATATGTGCTATTCAAAAAAGATATGATTGTGAACTTTTAGAGTTGAACGAATGCTAAATAAATTCACTGACAGCACACACAAAAGGCGTCTTATTATCGTGCTCACAAGTGTATGCGAGTGAATAAGGCAAACTGTGCGAGAAATGTTCGCTTTGTGAATCATTTTGTCTCTGGGGATGGCCTGGAAGTGTGCATTCGATGCAGCTAAAGAAATACGACAACGAGCATCATGATGATCATAATAATGATGATGAGCCAAAGAAAAGTAAACTGGATTTAGGGGGAGATAGCAGAATGTAACTCAGCGACGATACACGCAAATAGGTTGCTTGTAACTGAGCAAATTGCTTACTGGAGATAAAGGGAAAGGAACAGGAATACAAATCGATTGCCTGTAAGCTGCATTAGACAGTTGCCAGTTGCCAATTGCCAGTTGGCACAAGCGGGATTAATTGACAGGCACATTGCGTATACGCACCATAGTAACCAGTCATTTCCCATTTACCTTTCTCTGACAATTGCTGATGCAGATATTTAGATATTTAGATTTGAATGTGGTCTGGTCACAGTATTAAAGCACATAACCGTGTACAGTATATAAAAAAGCTCAAGTGACCCTTCGTTAAACTCATCAAGGTACAAGCATTAATCTCAGCAAACAAAAGTGTGCTTTCTGGGCACATATGTATATGGAAGGATCCCGCCCTCATATATAAAAGCGACTACTCGTATTCACATTGAATGGCATATAGCATGCACTAATTACGAGCACTATAGATGGATGGATGCTATTGCTGCTGGAGCGTTGAGGTCACCTACAGTATTCCCTTCCGCTGCACGTCCAGCAGCCAATCAAGTCTGTTTGCCCAAGCAAAGGTAAATTTCAAGGCACTGCAACTGCGGTTTTGTGGTCAGTTAACTCTTTGGGGGACTGGCAAATAGCAAAAAGTATAATAAAAAAAAGGTAGGAGAAGAAAAAATCAAAAAATTAAGCAAACGCTTTTGAATATCGCCGAGTGAGCATTGAGACTAGAGATTCTCTGCTACGTTATTTTTTAACATTTTTGTTTTTCTTTTTTTTGTAGTTGTATTTGTATTTGCAGTTTATACAATCAAAGGGTCGTCGTTTATTTGCCAGCATGCAAAATGCAATAAACATGAATTTCAGCCCCGTTGCCATTAAACGAAGCATGCATTTTTGTGCAGCGACAACGGCCAATGGACGGACAGAACCAGTTATAACACGACGAGCCAAGGCAATAGCAAAAGGAAAAGGGATGCTATTGGAAGGCCAAAGAAAAATGCAACTGAGTGCCGGGCTTTGTTGTCCATTTACGTCAACAATTTCATTGAAGCAGCACACACAATCACAGACACAGTTCTAGATACAGAGGCAGACACATTTACAGACACAGATGTAAGAGATGAAAGAGGAAACTAGTCAAAGCCATAGCCAAGCCAAAGCTAGGAACTGCTCCTCATGCCGCTGATACTGATGCTGCTGCTATTTGCCAAGTAGTTTCAGATGGATACATAGATAAAATTGAACTGGGATTTGGGGATTGCACAAAAGTAACTGAGCAAATTTCCGCAGCTAGTTGAGCTTTGTGAGCTCCAGCTTTTGCTTTTGCTTTTGCTCATGCTCTATTCTGTTACTATTGCTGATGCAGAGAAACATCAACATCAACATCACGAGGACGAGGCCACTAAAAGTTGGCCAAAACTGGCGCTGAGTGTGTGTTAAGTGCTCGCAACGCGTTCAATTTAAAGCATCGACCATAAAACAGCGCCATGTTCGGCAATTAAAGGCAGCACAAGAATTGCAGCTACTCTGACTACAACTGCTGCTGATGTTGTTGCTGTTGCTGGTGCTGCTGCTGCTGCTGCTGCGCTGCTACGCTGTTGCTGCAATTTACAACAACAGGAAATTGCATGTGGCACTCGACGCTAATTCACACCGGAAAAGCAACGACGCACAAGCTGATGTCCGCGCTCAGGACATCTTATTGTCCATGAACTGCGCCATGCCACTGGGGTAAACACAGACACACATACACATACAGCAAAACACAGATACACACACACTCACATAGACTTGAATAAATTGCAATCTACACGCGCAGCGTTTTCATTTATTAATAATGCATTTGCCACTGGAAACGGAAGCTGAAAGCTGGAGCCTTCGTGCTCCTTGGGTTTCGTTTCGTTTCGTGTGCGTTTTGTTTTCATTTGAGATTTGCAGTTGAGCCGCAAAAACCCAACAACAACTGAAACTATACAAAAATACAGTGGCAGCCACAGACACAGACACATTCATTTGCCACAGATGCAGCTGCTTAAATCTTCATTAGTCCTGATTTCAACTTTCAAATTAGCACAGATTTTTCTCATTTTGTTCTTGCGTTAATTTCTCGCACGGCACACGTTTCTCTGCGGTTTCTCAATGTTGACTAACGCTAATTAGCCGAGAAAGAAAAATAGAGAAAGGAGCAGCTGGAACAAACTTCAACGAGAAATAACTTAAAAAGATTTTTTTTTCCTTTTTCTTTCAAAAAAATCGAACTTTGAAATACAAATTTTAAATATATTTTGTGTTTCAAATGAATGCGAATACAATTTGCAACTGATGAAATAAAATATTTATACTACAACTATATTCTAATATTAAGTTTGTTAAGTATTAATGCATTGCTCTTCATGTAAAATGCATAACCTATGCATTCAAATATGCCTGATTAAATATTAAACGCTTGGACAAAATATGCAAATGAATTGCTTAAAAATCTGCTAATTAATAATTGCACAAGAGAATATTACACAAATCAAACACAGACCGTTTTGCAGTATAATGAATTATTGTGCAACTTGCAGTTGACATTTATGTGCTTTGAGGTAAGACTGAATTCACTGTTGTCTGCCCTCTGACCTCTGTTTCTGCGAGACACGCCCACAAAAGTGTGGTCAGTGAGGGACATTAAATATGTGGGCGTAAGAGCTTACAGAGACACCCAAACATACACAAACAAAATATGATATACTTACTCGTAAAAGGAAAGAAGACTTAATACCCTGGCCATTGAATTGAGATTAGTTCAAATATTATGTACAATCTAATATATCTAATATATCTACTATATATGTATGTTATATTTATATCTACTCGTTCACCTGTTAAGCATTTGGCAACCAAATCAAAATACCTGCTGTATCAACATCCACTGTAAGGTGATTCAGCTGTTTGCCAAAAGATTTATGCGAGTCGTGGCATATCAATTTAAACAATCTGCCAACCATTTTTGGCAGCTTTCTAAATGACGATAGTTATCTTTTTTTATGTTTTGCCTCAATTTATTGCACTATTTCCATTTGATTTTTAGAATATTTGGCCTTGCTTTAACTTGAATTTCTATTTGATTAGAATAAATTCAATTTTTTTTTTGCGGAATTTTTCTGCAGATTTTCACTTCTCGCTCAACTGAACAATTAGAGCTTATTCTCCTATTTACCACAATCGCTACCAATTTAATTCCTATTTAGCTATATATATACATTCAAATGAATGTATTCTTATGCCCGATTCGGTTTAATTTCCCATAAAATTGTGGACTTGCGTGTATTTTTATTTCCAGTTTCAATTATTTTTCTTTTTACTAAAAGCATGACAAATTGTTTATTTTGATATTTAAGTTTCTGATTGCCTATGTGCGTTTATGTATGTATGTGTGTGTTTTAATACTTTGCATTTCACTTTTATTTTGGTTGTGCCAATCGATGGCATTAGTGGAAAATCAATTGAGCGATGGCAGCAATCAAAACCGTAAGCCATGAAACCAAAACCGCACATCAGTTGTTGTAGCTATAGTTGTTGTTGTTGTTGTTGTTGTTATTTGGTCTACAACCTGCCACAATGTGTGTGGGTGTGTGTTTATGTGGGAGTGTGTGTGTGTGTGTGCGTGTGTGTGCGTGCGTGTCTGTATGCGTTTCAGCTTAAATTGCCTTTGACAGCTTGAAATATACGATTTTTATTCAATCTAGCACTTGTCCATATTATTTTTAGACAAAATACACACACATACATAAATATCACGCATACGCAACATTGCCCTGTGGCCTAATCGGCCCATCAGCTGGTCAGTTAGCACTTTGGCTAAGTGTTTCTCATATTTGCTAAAACTTTAATGACACTTGAAAACGCAACGTGCTAATGAAATAATGAAAGGGGACAACGCGTGTCTAGCATTTCTCATTCTCTTTCTCATTTCTCATTTCTCATTGGGCCTTGGTCGATGAAAAGCGAAATTAATTATGCACTTTCGGTTTCAATGTCCACTTGGAAGACTCTAATTTTGGTTTTTGTACATTTCTCATGCACTTGGCCCACGACAATAACAAACTGAACGCATTTGCATTAAGTTTTTCACTTTTTTTTACTGTCTACCTTTCAGGTAGCTGTTGTCATTGCCGTTGTTGTGTTTGTTGTTGTTTTGTACTAAATTACGTGCAACTATTTTTTATGCGCATTTAGCTGGCTTTGTTTCATTTTGTGTGTGGTTTCTGGTGAAAATTCTCACTGCGTATCACAACAAAATTTATCACTTTCATTTGAATGGGTTCCAAACCAAACCAAACAAATGGAAAAAGACCAAAAATAAACTATGGCAATAAATTGAACAAGTCCACATATAGAAATGGAAAGCTTCATGACAAAAGGGTTACTGAACTCTGACTGGGATAATTTTCCAGATATACATATGTATACAAAGTTATGTTCTGGGCATATTTTGTGAGCACTGACTGAAAGTTGATAAAGAAATACTTTGAGGCATTTAACAAGCTAATAACTGGCTAATTTTATATGACCAGTTTCACAGCAGATTGTTAATTTATTTTAATGAAAATACAAACACGTTCCAAACGGCATTTGGTAGAACCAAAACACGGCAGAAATGCTTGCAAAACTGAAATACAAACATGTTTATATGAGCACTTAACATTAATTTCACTTTCTTTCACACACTAAGAAACAAACACATACAGCTTTAATAGCATAAAGACAGAAGGGAAAAAAATAAACCATGTTTGATATCAACATAATTAGTCACGTAGTTGTTATGTTTGTTTTAATGTGACGACGAACGCGTTCATAATGTGGTATTATCATAATGTGAGTCGCAGTAGCATCAACTCAATGAAAACAGCAACAACAGGAACAGCAACAGCAACAGCAACAGCAACAGCAACAACAGCATCTATAGATGCGTGAAGGTAGCGCTTTAATCCAAAAATGTTATAAAATAAACAAATTACCCATAAAGATGTGTAGCAGCTATAAATAGACAATAAACCACAGATACATACGAGAGAGTTTATGTGCCTCTCAATTTTACTTTCAAATATTCGGTAAGTGGCTAAAAGAATGCTGTCCCTTGCCAGTAAGTAATTGCGGCAATAATAAATAATTCCGAATTCATTTTATAACTGAACTATAATTAAACGGTTGAAAGTGTGGAAAACGAAGTCGACTGAAACACTGAACAAATGGTATTCGGCAGTTGGTCAGAGTGTTTATAATCGTAGAGAACTTTGCGTACTATTAAAATGTGTTTCACACTTTTATTGTTATTCAAATTATTGTAATTGTGTGGCAAAGTTTCAGAACAATGCTCAGCGTGTGGGAAAATTACTGCAGAAGCCGCTAAGTAGTTAGAAAAAATATCAGATACAAGATTGTATCTAACAGATACAGATACAATGCAAAGAAAAATGTATATTTGGCTCGTTTGAAGATTTATGCAGTCACCAGAGCCACAGAACTTTCACAGAAAGTTTACAGACCAGCAGCAGTAACCACAATTCAAAGACAGGCTAAAAGACAGAGCAACAGACTGACAGACAAACAAACAGACTGACTGACTAGCTACGTGAGACGCATACGCATGCGTCTGGGTGTTTTTAAGAAGTCTTGGGTTGCCGAAAGTAAAATTAGCTGCATCAGAAAGAGGCGTGAAAATTGTGCAGAGTCGGGCTCTTTGGGGCGTACAGCATTTTGTAGTAAGTATAATGAACGCTGAATGACTAACAACATCAGCTTTTGCATGTGGCAAGTTAAAACGCGCATGACAAACGCGTCGGGCACGTAATTTGTGTCGCTGGAGCAGAGCGACTTGCCACAACGGAACTAAGCTCCAAAAAGCGAACGTTACTTATGAATATGAGTTTGTGTGTTAGCAACACAAGAACTATGAGCTGACCTTGCGCTAAAAAATGAAAAGAAAAAAAAACTATTTTTGTAGCCTAAAGCAAGGTACTCCGTCTGCGGCTCAGACTGAAGTTGTCTTTGGTTTGTTATTGTGTGGGGATTTTTGACTCAAATGGGCGAAAGCTGTATGCCATTTTTAGGTATTTTCACCCACGGTCGTCAAATGTAGTGCTCGTCTGGCTTAAGCGATGAAAGCGCTCAGCACGGCAACAACAACAACAACAGCAACAACAATGGTGACAACAACAAATGCTGACACTCAGTTTGCTGGCCATTTATCAAAAGCTGCAATTGAAATGCCCAGCGCATTTGATTTAGAAAACAGCGCATTCTAAATAAAGCCAAATAAAATGAAGTACTTTAACAAGTGCTTACCTTAGAGATACCCTAAAATAGCTGCCGAATTATTAAAATGTCTTTGTAATCCATATCTAACAACTATCTCTTACTTGCTAAGCAAACAGCCTTAAACTAAAACTAAAAGTAAAACGGGTCTAAAAAATCAAGAAGATAAAAAATTAGCTTCATTGGGAAAAAACACAACTTAAAATTCAAGAACTGGCTGCTAATCTTAAGAATACATGAGAGATATTGTCATATTTATCCCACAAAACGTAAATCTCTTTCGTCTACAAATTTTGACAAGAATATTGTGCTCTCGTAAATTGTAATTTCGATTTGCGGTACAGGGCTTCAAAATGTTTTGATAGTTGTTCTATGTCTGCTTTGATGCAGGCACTGCTTAGTTTACTACTTTACTTTGTATTTTCCAACTGCAGTCGTGTAAATACTGAAAGCAATTCCTTTTTATACTATTTCCAGGTACAGTCTACATTCACTGTATACAAATGATACAAGTGCTGGGAGCATATAAAAAAAACTAGATAACTTGGCCAATTCGGCAGATGTCCATATAAGACGCCTGTCATAAAAAGGAAAATATATCTCAATAAAAACGAAATCCCAAATTTTTTGTTGCTTTTTTTTGCAGTTATTTTGTTTTTTTTTTTTTTTGTTTTTTTTGGTTCTTCTCCGGTGTGTTGCTGTGTGCGTTGTTGTCTCTGGGCACACACATTGAAACACTAATGTAGTGAAATAATTTTCGTTAATCGAAAGTAGCGACGCACGTTTAACAACTCCGTGTGGAGGGCCAACGACACGCTGCGATCATAAAAAGACAATAAAAAAGTGACATTTTGGCCGAAATATACAGTTGGCCATAAAGTGAGACAAAACGGAAAAGTCAGTGGTCAGCCAGACAAACGGACAACGGTCAGACAAAAATCAAATCAGAGCCAAAGTGGAAAACAACAACAACAATAATAGCAAACAGCGGCAAACAGCCAAATGGCAATATTGACAATTTATTTGGCAGCCAACTCGAGTTTGGAATCTTTATTTGGTGCCTGTGCCCACACACGCAACGTGTGTGAGTGTGAGTGTGTGTGTGTGTGTATGTGAATTAAGAAAAGTGCTTTATAAGTGCTGCTCCATCAAAATCAAACTCCAGAGGCTCAACAAAACGAAAGTAGTTCTATGCTCGCCTATTAACTTTGAGTTTTGCTGCTGAAATGAAAACATAATTACATGGCCAAGAGACCGTCGCACATTCACTCTCCACACCACAATAACAACAGCAACACGAACAACATTTTCATAATGCCAAATCGAAAAAAAGCAAAAAAAAAATGTGCGCCATGTCAACAGCCTGCGGCTAAAGACGTTGTCGTCCCGTCGCCTGTCTCTTCGTCCGTCCATCCGTCGGAGAACGGCAGCAACAACTGCCTCTATGCGACACGACGTGAAGCGTCGGGCTTGGCTTCATTAAAGCCGCATGAAGACATAAAACTCAACTGAAGAAGATTTATTTAACCGTAACAAAATTCGCAGGCTGGCGACAAACTTGGCTAGAACGCCAAGCAGCAACAACAACAACAACAACAACAACAGGTACAGTAAACTAGTCTGCAGCTTTCATGCGGTTTAGATTCTTTCCGTTATTGTTTTTGCTTGTGTCTTTCATTTAGGCAGCACATTTTGTAGCTATTTCTATTTTCAACATTTCTTTGACTTTTTTTACTTTTTAATTTTCGTGTAGAGAAAGAAAGAAAAGGGTATTAACTTATTAGAGAACTCGTCGTCATACTAACCTATTTAATTTTAGATTTAATTTAAAGTTTTAATAATTAATATAAAATATTATAAAATACAATTTTACTAACAATGGTCATTTAATATAGTTAATTAATAATAGCAAGTATTTTAGGTAAGTAACATATAATAAATATTTGTTTACTCCTTACATGTTTTAATTAATTGATATAGAACAATACAAAAAAGGTGGAAATGCAATTTAGTTTACTAATAATAGTAGGTATGTTACTGAATTAAGTAAATATAGAAAGAGAGAGCATTTCAAGTTCGCTGTTAGCCTTTGGCGCTTCTTTTTTTGCTTCTCGTTCGTCTCTTTCCTTTTGATTACTTTGTTATTACTCGATGACACTTTAAGCTTCAACGTTGTCGCCTGTGTTTTCGGGTTCGGTTTATTTGTTGCTCCATGCGATTTTTTATTAATTTCGCGTTTTCTAGGTCAATTCCGCAAACGGAAGCAGTTTGACCAGAATTAACTTTTTCCCACTTTTAGCTTTTTTCTTCGTTTTGTGAGACCGCGAGATTTGCAGGGCAGAGACACAAACAAACAAAGTTATAGATTGTCGTCATAGAGCGCATTTGGCTGGGCGCCTTTGTTAGCGGCTTTTCTTAGCACATTATTTATTATGTGTTTTTTTCTTATTCGCCAACTTTCTTTGTCAAATGATTTTTTGGTGGCAAAATGAATGGGTTGGGCAAAAAAACTAAATAATAATAATAATAAAAAGAAAACTATGCATAAAGAAAGAAATGAGTTATAAGACTTTTGCAATAATTAACTTAGTATGGTCGAGTCATTGTGAGATTTTATTGAATAGAATTTACAAAAAGAAAAATAATAATAGATAGAAGCTGGTGAAGAAGGGAGTTGGCTTTACAAAAAGTGACAGATTTGACAGCGATTAATGCCAAGTAACTTAAATTTGGCAAACAGAAAATGAAATAAGCTGATCAGAGAGCAGAACGGAGCAGACCAAATCGAATCGAATCGAATCGAATGGCAACGAAATCAATCAATAGGAAATTAAGATGAACAAGAGGAAAAGACAGTACAAAATACAAGCAAATGGCATGCTGTATAAGCCAAGACCGAGGCTGGCCAATAAAGAGCTTCTCTTTTTGAGGTCGAGCAAACTGAGCAAAAAAATAAATAAAAAAAGAACACATTGACAAAATAATTAAATAATAGCCCTGCGGCGCACTCAGGCGTTGCAGTCACAGTCGGAATCGTACTGCACAGAGAGAAAAACTAATACAAACATATTTTTCTCCACTTTAAAAATAAAGCTACACAACAACAACAACAACAAGAAGCAGAGAAAAGAATATAAACGAAAACGGAAAATGTCCAAGCCAAGCAGCGACAGCAAAGCTGCTTGGCTTTTAAGAGCGACAGAAAAAATAAGATATAAAAAAAAGATACTATCTATACATATATAAGAGAAACATGAATAAATAAAATTAAATGCAGCATGCCCACTTAAGAGATGAGCATGCAATTTTAAATAAGAATTAAAAGCACAAAACTGTTAAATGAAGATGCAGTACCAAGAGAAGTGAAACGAAGCGCAGAGAAGCAAAATGGGAAGCGAGGAAAAATCGAAGGAAAAATCTAAGGGAAAGCAGCAAGCAGCTCAAAGCGACAACAATCTGGGACTAACAGAATTTCAGTTCACTTTTCTGAGTATTTACTTTTTTCCAGAATTCACTATTCAGTATTCAGTGTTCAGTGTTCAGTGTTCAGCACACTCGGTAATCGGAATTCCATTTGTCCATTCAACGAGCTTCTGATGCGACAACTCGAGGGACAATACGAGGTACTCGTAAACTGACAGCCTCTAGCGGCAGCAGCAGCAGTAAATGAAAATCTCTAGCCGAATGTTCAATTACAAAATTGATTACCATTGAAAATTGAAAATTAAGTACAGTTTTGAGTTTTCAGCATAATTGCAGTTGATTTGTGTGCTTGGCATAGAACGGGAACGACAACAACAAAGACAACAACAACCACAACAACAACGACAACGAGGCGGGGACTTTGCCAGAACTTGCAGTGTCATTAGAAGCAGCTTGATTAGGAGGGGGTCTCGCTATTCTCCCTCCTTACGGTTGTGTTTGTGTGTGTGTTTGATTTCAGATGGTACTATGAATGATTAAGTGAAAAAGACAAAGTCAATTGTGAACCGACATTGCTTGGCCTCTAGAGAGCCAATCAAGCCGAACGTCAGCTTAATTTCATTTAACGTTCAAGTAGCATTATACACAAGAACCAACAACAACAAAAACAACAACCATGACCACTGTGTCCCTGTCCGAGCATTATGTTTAACTAAATGCAGCTAGAACTTATAATACCCTTTCATTGACCACACAATATGCCTCAAAACGCATAAAATGTATGCTTAAGAGTTTGGGATAAATCGATTAGGCAAATAACTAAAGTAAACACTGTGTAATCAGATATTACAGGGTATTAACAACAAACTGCTTAGTAGAATTACAGCCTAAAAGACGACAAGGCGAACGCAAATTCGTTTTGCATTATTTCGTTTCATTTCATTTTGCTTCTCAATTGCTTTTGCCTTTTGCTTTGATTTTGTGTTCTTTTTTTCTGTTTTTGGCTCTGTTGATTTGGTTTATCATCAATTTTATTGTCACTAGGCATTTACGAGCGATTATTTTAGTTGTTGGTTTTTATGACCGCTGTCGTTGTCGTTGTCGTTGGGTTGTGTTGTCGTTCATGTTTATCGTTGCCAGTTGCCCATTGCCAGTTGCCAGTTGTCAGTTGCCTGTGATTATGTTCAAAAGCTTGGCCGAGAGCAGCACTCGCTGTGTATTTAATTTATAGTTAAACCGAACGCCAAAATTTGATTTATTGGTCAAAAGGTTATTGACCATTATGTTTCCCATTTAACTTGGCTGTAATATTTGCTATTACTGTTGTTATTCCAGTTGTTGTCGTTGATCAACACAATTGCCAGTATGGGCGTAACGTTGACAATTGCATCGCTGCAATCACTTATTGAATTTGTTATCCTTTCTTCTTGTTGTTGTAATCGTTGTTGCTGATGCTGTAGTTGTTGTTGTTGCCAATGATAATAAATTTTCAGCGCTAAATGCATAAAATGTTTACAAAGCCATTGCCAAGCGATAAATCAAATTATTGGCCAGCCAATTGCAGGCACAATTAGCAAAACCAGATGACTTAACTGACCTTCAGATGCCCTGAAATTTAATCTAAAATTACAACATTTACGTTACTCGATAAATACAATAATAATCGTCCGGTGTATTAAGTAAATAAATAAGACACAATAATAATATTACATTTTTCGTTATAAGGTTTTAAAAAGGCCTTGAAAAATTTGTTTTCCTCAACAATTTCTTTTGATTTAAATAAAAATATTACTAACTAGAATGTTTAATTGGTAAATAATATACACTAGGGTTTTTTCTAAACATTTCGTTATCGTTATTCTCGTTAATGTAAGAACACCTTATTTAAGTATAAGTTACAGTCATATGTTACTAATTCCTATTACTACTCCTAGTAAAAAATATGAAGAAACGATTTCTATGTTCTGAGTAGTTATAAAACAAATTATGTGGGGTAATTCTCGCTTCGAAAGAGATCCTTTTTTATAAAAATATATTTAACTTTTCTTTTAAGTATAGGTCAAAGCTATTACAGCACTGTTAAATCTAATCTCTGCAGAGAAAAAACTTAAAATAATAACAGTATTTATTTAATCCAAATTTTCTGAATATTTTGAATTATGGTAACAAAAATCTGAACTGTTTCTTGGCAGGACTGCCAGAAAATTTTTATCACCTCATGAGGCGTCAAATGTTTCCTTCTCATGACACACTTTGTGGCAAGCCAACTCTCTGAAAGTGTTGTACAATAACAACGACAACAACAACAAAAAAGTTGAATGCAATTGTTGCGCATTTATACTTATGATACGTTGGCATATTTCTTTCTGTTATGTTCTGTTCTGTTCTGTTCTGTTGCATTCAGAGATTGCGGTTAAACATGCGGCAACAAAAGCAGCAACAGCAAAAGCAACAACAAATAAAAGAAGAAGTGCCTGAAGAGGCATGGTGAGAATACTTATTTAAGGCCCGGCCCAAACACGCATCACAGTTGCATGAACGATTCTCAAACGGTAAAATGCGTGCTCACATGGGACGACCTCCAATTGCCAGTTGGAGTTGCCAGTTGGATTCGAAGTTGATGATGGAGCCGGGGGTTGGGAGTCTGCATCCCATTTGTGTTGCCGAAGAAATCGAGTCACACAAGCGGGATAACTTGGCTGGAAACTTTTGCTTATTTAACTGTTTCTGTTTCTTTATGCTATTGAGTTGTGGTTGTTGCTACTTAGAACGGGGCAAGCAATGCGCAAGCGCAACAGCAACAGCAACATGCAACTTCTTTTCATTAGTTTGAACTGTCAATGGCAAGTGGCGAGTGAGAGACGAAGAGACTGTCTCAATCTCGCAGTAGTTTACTGTAACAACAGCGTTGCAACAACAACAGCAACAACCATATCAAAAACAACAACCACATCCACAACAACAACGAGAAGAACGTTGCTCGTTTTAACTGTTGCCGCAGGCAGAGTTAGAGATTGTTAACCAGCTGGCTAACTGACTTTGACTTCAACTACTTCAACAGCCATTTGAGTGGTCTGTCTCTCTCTTTCTCTCTTTCTCTATCTCTTTATCTCTTTCTCTGTCTGTCTGTCCGTTAGTCTGCTATTTCTTATAGTGATTGAAGTGTAGCATCGATACAAGTGCATTTCACTTCTACTTCAACGCTTATTCTTGCAGCAAATTAAATGGCTTTAACTCTGTCCCCTGGCATTGATAATATTGATGTTGACGTTGATGTTGATGGTTGCCGCTGACGTTGTTGTTGTTGTTGTCGTTTTCGTTGTTGTTATCATTGTTTAACCAGCATTTAACTTAAGCCGATTTACGATTTATATGAGAGAGTCAGAAAAGTCTCATTCTCTCTTATTTTTTTCCCCCGTTTACCTGATGATTACGAAAACGATGCCGTGTGTCCCTCCGGCTTATTTTCTCTGTTCATCTCTTTTCAGTTTGAACGTCTCATTAGCATGTGGGTGCCTCATGTGTATGTATGTGTGTGTGTGTGTGTGTGCCTTAGAGTGAATGTGCTAGCCATAAAATGTGAATGCTTTGGCCATTCATAATGATGACCAAGCTGTTTATGTCAGAGTCTTGTGTTGTTTCCTTAGAACTTGCCGTTCTTGGATTATTATAGTACACACAACAGAAGCTGCAACGTCAGCAGAGTCAGTTCGTATTTAGCAGTTGCAACCATTGTCTAGCCATAACGGTGCATGCAACGGTGCGTAATTGAAATGTCTCTGCTTCTAGGGCTGGAACATGTGTGCGTGGCTTCAATTCAACAATCGATAATGAATTATCTGTAAGCGCAAAATACAGTTGTTAGATGGGAAAACAACAACTGCATATTAAATGCACATCCATTAAGTTCAAATGCCCTTCGGTCAGAAATCCAATTACCAGCCACAAGGGGCGACCATCATAGACATCGTCAACAGAGTATTGGGCAAGTGTTGGTCAGGTCAACATGTTATTATTGACAAATGGAAATGTCAGAATGAAAAATTAACCAAAAATCAACAGCCCCACACAACAGCAATAATGACAATTGAAAATGTCAAAATTCGCGCGTCCATCGGCGGCAGCAATAACTCCAACAACAACAGCTCTAGGTAATGGCCAAAACAAGCATCACATTGCTGCACAATTGCCAGAAATATGGGCTGACCCACCTCATCTACACCCTGCCACAGCCCCTTTTAATGTAGACTCCAAAATGTGCATGGTAACAAAAGTTGCGCGAATGAAACATGCAACCAAATTGACACTGGCCAACGGCAAAGGCGCAACAGCAACAACAAAAACAGCTACGACGCCAACAACAGCAACATTGGTGGCACTGCCTGTCGTCAGTGCGACGTTGTGGACACTCGACCCGACATTTGAATGCAACTTGCCGCCTGCCACTGTTAACGTTCTCTCTGTGAGTCTCTGCCATCGTTGCAGCCAAGTTTCCGTTGTGGCAATAACCACTTGATAAATGATAAATTAATTGAGTACCATTTTCTATGCCCTATGCAAATCAGTACGTCTTACCAACCCCATAGACTTGATTATCAAATCATAATATTCTCAATTGAAAATTTTGCATATGCTGTTAATTTAAATTGAGACTCGGATGAGAGATTATTTGATAAAAATATTTTACGTTTAAATATAATTATTATTATAATATATAAATCTTGTTAATCTCATCGTGAGCAGATCTAAAATTATTACTATTATCAAACTTAAACGAATAAATCAAGTAATTGTTAATAGACAATCTTCTATTACAATTTTTTGACTTATTAAAAACTAATCCATTTAATAAATAAATCTAGAGTTTTAGAGATAATTTTCCAAGTAGCGTTTTCAATTATGAAACATTCACATAATAACTAAATTATTAAAATTTCAACACATTTCAAAGCAAGATCTTTAAATAAATAAATTTTGGGAAAGTTTTACTTTGAATCATATAAATACTATACTGTATTGTATTTATTTCTTATAATAGTTATGTCTTAGAAGAGAAATAATATTAAAATAATATACTTATAAATAAATAAAGTACATACTCAATTATTGAATACCCTATATATGTATTTTTGGTTGATTTGATTCTTTGTGAGACTTCTGTTATTTATAAATGCAATTTACATTATTCATTACTTCTCATCAGACTTTAGTTAGCTACTATACAAATCTATAGAGTATTTGAAGTTTGTAATCAAAGACAGATTTTGCAATTAATTATATTTCGTGTTTTAGGTGTACAACATTTTGTTGTTTGTAAGCTGGAGAATTTCGCAAGTTTTATCTTGAAAACTCATACGTGTTGGTTGTGGGTCACAAGGACGGGAAAATACAATCTAAATCCAACTGCAGGTGAATGCGAGCCGCGCTTTGAGTTAATGTTGTTTGTCACCTGTAATTAGTAAACTTGCAACTTGCTTTATCACATGTGAAATAGTTTCATTTGTATTTTAGAGCATTTAACAGTTTTCTATAATATTAAAAGGGTTTGTACACAGCAGAATCATCTGTTAACCAAGAGCTTTGCAAATAAGCCACGAAAGATTGCCATTAGGTAAGCTGTAAAATATCTATACATATGGATATATATATGTGTAAGCTAAAAATAAAATGAGATCTTAGTTTCAAGCTGACAAAATGTGGAATTGATGTGAAAATTTTCATCCAGATGCAAAAGCAAATTGAAACAAAGCTAAATAAAAAAGTTGATACACAAATATTTGCATAACACTTCATGTTTAGCAAATGCCAAAGAAGCACACACACAAACACACACACACCCAACTATATCAACACATAGATACATATTTTGAACCACACAGATGTGCTCTCACTTAATGTGGCTAAAAGTTGCAACAGCAGCAGCAATCTGCTAAATGTTGCTTATTTCCATCAGTTGGCAAGAAGAGAGAGAATCAAAAGAGTGGTGAGGAGGCTGGGAACAAGGGGGCAAGGGAAAGAGGGGGAAAGTGGGTGTGCATATGGGTAACAAAATCAACAGCCATGCTAAATTGTTTAATTGAATTTACCGCAGATGCGCTTAAGTTGGCAGTAATTTAGCAAAGCCATGTAGTATTTCTAACAGTATCTCACAGCATTTCTATCTGTATCTGTATTTATATGTGTAAGTGTATCTGCTGCATCCTTGTAGCTACGAGTATGTACATTGCCAGCTAGGGACGTGCCAGACGCTTAAGCACATGGGCTCGATTGTCGTCGCAATACAAATACGATGACTACAGAGTACGGACAACAGGCAACAACACGACACACACACTTCTTGTTGAGCAGAGAACAACAAGAAGCATTTGCCAGATGCAATGAAATGAAATGTATCTATAAGATACACATACTTATACCACATGCTGCCTGGTTGTCTGCTTGTCAGGTTGTCTGTGCCCCAGCAAAGTGTCGTCTTCCTGTAACTATGCATTAAATTGAAAACAGGCAAAGAAAGTGCTCCACAGAGCTGGCTTCGATTGGTTAAACTCGGTTCAGTTCGATTCGGTTCTAGATTTCTCCCGGGCACAATTATTCGGACCTGGCCAAGTGTGCTTTCATTTCTCAATTGGCCGCCAGTTGGCCATGTCTTGGCCTCATGTGTTTATTGCTCAAGACACAGATAATGCTGTTGATATTTAAGCTATCGATGCAATGGATGTCAAAGTTCGTTTGAAATTTGCATATACTATAATGTGTGGGTTTATTGCGTAATCTTTTTTAACTCACTGTTAATTAATTGGTTCTTGTTCATTCAGGCAATGTCTTGCCTCATTACAGGTTCATTCTATGGCCTTTATGATTATATGCAAATCATTAGTAAACATTGACAACACTATTGGCCAAGTCGATGCGCTGTTCAACACTATCAATCGATCACGTTTTGGCTCTCTTAGCAAAGAGAGCGAGAGAGAGAGAGCACGGACAAAAAAGCTGTGCGACTGCGCAGCCGGCATAAACGTTGGCTTAAGCTTGCTCTCTTCTCTCTCAGTTGACTCTCTGTTTGTTTGGTTACGCTCTTGTGGCTGCCGGTTACACATCATCATCATCATCATTATCATCATCATGACAACAATAATGATGATCATCTTGACCATTTATGAGTGTGTGTCTGTGTCTGCGAGTGAGTGTGAGTTTGAATGTTCGCTTCGGTTTGGAAGCTTCAACTTTTCTTTCTTGGTTAACTTCTTGGACTTTCTTGCCAACATATTTTAAAGTCTTTTGGAAGCGCCAAGTCAACAGCAGTCAGTACGCTCTGTGCGCTGCAAGCGTTTGGTACATTGTAACGGAAGTGTTTAAAAAATAAACAATACGTTAAGACCGAAAAGGATACGAATAACTGCGATTTGTGCCATGCAAGAAGTGCGTGCTGAATGTAACAAGATTTTTTAATTAAATGCCCCAAACAGTAAATGAATAAAATTAAAAAATCATAACAAATTAAAAAACATACAAGCGCAAACAACAAACAAACGAACAAATAAAAATAATTCAATAAGTAAATAGAATAAAATACACGAAACATTTTAATCGAATTGCATTGTACGGAAAAAGGAAATATTCAGTCCGTTTTCTGATTCGAGATTGTGGCTCGCGAGTTGTTGCAATTTTGTTGCAACTGTTGTTGTTGTCATCAGTTATTGTTTATGGATTTGCTGGTATTTTTATTTTATGCATTTCCACTCTAACACGTAGCACGTTGCACGTTGCATGAGCGGCAGCTCACTTGATGCCACAACGAACCGCGGCGCGTCAACAGGTAAGCTTCGCATTCAGCAAGGATTAACTTTGCTTAAACTGTTGAAACAGCAAAAGCGACAGCCAGACAGTCAGATAACACTATGCTAGACCAGACCATAACCCAAACCAAAAAACCAAAGTCCGGCAATCACACACAGCAGCAGCAACAGCAACAACAGAGGCAATGCCATGGCCACGAAACTGCAACAGTGGACGGAGGAGTGTCGACAAAGCGGATTACTATAAAAATATTTACAAGCCTTACATTATGATTGTGTGAGTGTGCGAGTGTGCGAGTGTGAATGTGAATGTGTGGTGTGTGCATATGATGTCCTTTTTTTGCATTTGTTTGCTGTTGTTGATGCCATATTTATATCCAACATCAAATGCTGCAACAGTGGCAGCTGCTGTGCTGCAAGTGGCAACAATATACGTTTTGTGGCTCAATACTAAATAGTTAAAGACCAGCAGCTGTAACACACACTCTCAGGTGGAAAGAATGAAATGAAAACTTGTATTTAATTAAAGAAAAGAAGCAAAGGCAAAGGCAAAGGTAAACGCCGCCAAAGTGCAGAAAAGCATAAAAAATACTACAACAACAAGTGCTGCAACAGCAAAAACAAGTACCACACACACAGTCGTTCTCACACGTGTGTGTAACTGGAAACAAGTTAAAATGCCTCAGCTACATTTGGTCAAGTTTACATGACTTACCAAAGCCTCAAGTCAGAACCAAACAGAACACAAGAGTTGCAGGTTCCCCAACAGCTTTAGAGTGTGTGCCACTGTATGGGTCTGAATGTGTGTGTTGTGTGTTGTGTGTGTGTGCTGTTTGTGGCAGCAATGTGATTTTAATGAACCTACTAAGAACTTGGCCAACCAGTCGAAACATAAACTAGCTTGACTCTGCCATAATATTCTATTCAGCTCGTTTTTTTTGTTCTCTTTTCTCTGTGTTGTTTTTTTGTGTCTCCCAAAAATTTATAATAAAAGGCAGAAAACAATGCGCAATATTTATGCAAGTATTAACAGGCAAAGCCTGGACTAACTGTCTGTCCCAGTGTTGGACATAGTTCCCTCGAGGGGAGATGGTATTATGGCTAGTTTGGTAACAAACTTAAGCTGACAGCGACAGAGTTTCAGTTTGAGCTTTAGCTTGAGTTTGAGATACTTTCTAAATGCTACTCAGATTAGTGCAGTTTTGTGTTGCAGTTGAATATGCTGTTGCTGTTGTTGTTGCTGTTGTGGCCCGTTGTTCTTATTGCGGTTGATGTTGCGGTTAAATAAATAAGGCAACGACGTGCTCATAGTTAGTGCCACAGCTCAGCAAATAAGAAATTGCAACTGCAACTACGACTACACTACTGTGACTTGCACAAATGAAATGAAATTATAGATGCGTTCGTTCTATTCTATTCGCTTTCCAGCCCACTTCCTTTTCAGCTTGGCACACTAACTAAATAATAATGCTACCATTTTCATACTCTTCTACAGTTAATAATTGCCAGACAGACCGACTGACAGTCAATTTGTTTTGCTTGAATCAAGTCAAACATGTAATGACCGCAAGATAGCGGCGCATCTGTAATTTGAGATACTCGCACGAGTATCTATCCAGCTGCACCCTGTAGATGCTGTTGCTGTTCCTATATTATTGGCAAAACGTGCAACGTGCAACATTTCACAGTTGTATGTAAGTGTTTTGTGGCTTCGGTATTTCTACTTAGCCCAAAATGCCAACCACTTTAACCAAAAAAAAGAAAAAAAATAAATAAAAACTGACCACGCAACTAACAATGACTTTCCAGCTCTCATGACATAATAACCAGTTACATTACCCTCAGCTCAGATAGGTTAAAGTTAGACTAACTGTAGAAGACAGTTTACAGCCGTCTCTTTGGCAAATTCAACAATCACCAAGTTAATCGTGAATTTCTGAATTACGCAACCCTCATTTAATATATTCTGCTTTGAACATATAATTTTGTATTTAAACAGATCTTCTATAAAATCATTCCAAATGTAAAGAATGTTGGCTAGTCTCAGATTTTCTTAAAAAGAGTAAGAACTACTCAATAATATTACTAATTTTCTTCTTAGTCCCAGCAAACATTTTGACTATCGTGGGTCCCATAATTTGTAATTTTAATCTTAATCTTATTTGCCTACTTTAGTTTTGAGGGAGTATAAATTTATTCGCATTTAATATAAAGTTAACAAAGTTATCAGATTAGCTAGAATTAAGAATTTAAACTTGAAATTAGAAGGACTTTTGAACTTACTTTCATTCATAGGAAATTGTTGACATTGTTGTTATAGTTGAAATCTTTGTGGATCAAAGTTGTATGGGAATTTTCTACATCATGTTACTATATACAACTAATTTGTGACAATTAGAAAACTTATTTTCGACTAGGATTGTTTGTACAGTATTCGTCTAAGCTATAATTTCAAAGTTGATATGTTGGATAAAGACAATATGAACAACCAAATCGTTTGACTATTGCTTATATCTCAGTCTTCATAACTAGAATTTGAATGACAGTTAACAAAAGATATATACTTCATCAATCTATGATTCAATACTTATTTTCTCTCATCCCCATCACCCACTTTCCCGCTCTCTCTTACCATAAATTGATGCGACTGTTTATGTTTTCCACTCTTGACTTAACTTTCAAAATGTTACGAGTATACTATAATTTGTAATAAAGTCAAATGAATATAGATTGCAATTGGTGCAATGCTAACAAAGTAAAGGTTCTATGAGAGTGGCTTTGCATATGAGTACTTTAAATATGGGTGTTGGTTCTGTTGTAGACTTCCTTTGGCTCTGGGAACTTTTATTATTCGAGCCAACTAAAATATTGTTTTGCAGCCTCGTTTGAGTTTTCATTGTCGTTGTCGTTGTTGTAATCTGAGAGGAAGGCAAATGGAGCAACTCCAACGGTTGCAACAATTTTCTTTTTGTTAATTAAACGCAATTCTATTTATTAGTGTTATGTATATGTGTGTGTGTATGGGACACACAGAGATTGAGATAAAAACCGAGTCTGTCGAAGAAGGAGACAACGAGAGATAGATTCAGAAAGACACAGAGAGAGAGAGAGAGAGAAAGAGAAAGAAAGAGAACGCAGTCCGTTTAGATAGCTATGTGCTGGTTCTATAATTGGCGAAAATTATTTAATTATTATAAAGTGCAGCTTCCCCCAGAGCTGCAGAGTAAGAGAAGAAGGCACTCAGGCACTCAAGTCTCAGTTTGCAACAACTTTGGGCCATGGCTTGGCTTGGCTTAACTTGGCTTGAGTTGTTTTCTTGCCTCGAGTTTTGTTTTTATTTCATTCATTTGTTTGCTGTCGTCTCTGTTGGGGCCCAAAAAGTTTTACTGTCAGTTTATAGCCTCGGCTGTTTATTTGGCAGCAATTTCTGGCATTATTGTTGCATTTCCAATGCCATAATTAGACTAAATCTAATTTGCCAATCGCACGCCCTGCATATGCAAACAAATCCCTAGCATTGAACAATGATGCACAGCTTCTGCTTCTGCTTCTGCATCTGCATCTGCATCTGCAGTTTACATTTTGGATTTTTGAATTTCTGGTTTGCTTTCGGAGGGGGAGGATTACCATTCTCCTCTCTTTGCACCCCTCGTTATGGAGTGTCGTGTAATTAATTTGTGGCGCGCATTGTTGTTGACAGATGAGTATGGCAGTTGCCGTTGCCGTTGTTGCTATCGTGCTGCTGCTGCTGCTGTTTGTTAACTTGATTAATTAAAATGCAGCAGCTTTTAATGGCAACAGCTTCTTCGTCGCCTCCATGGCGTGCAGCACATTTGCCATAAGTTTGTTATGTGCTAGTTTATCAGCTGCTTATGCAATGAAACAATGTCTTAATTCATCACAGACCAGAGTTTCGAACGTCTTCAGGAAGTATTACTGTGCTAGCTTATTATGTTCAATTATTAATAATATAAAAATATATGTATTACAAGTATTATGGTCGTTAACTGACAAGGTGGGTCAATTTAAATTATCTTCAAAATCGATTAAACTTCTCTTAGCTGCACATAAAAAGCCAATTTCATTGCAAATGTGTCAGAGACAGAAGAAACTCTACTGTTGCAAGTTTGGACTTGGCTTTGCTTTATTAAATGTTGTTGCTTTGTTCTCAGTGAGGGACATCAAAGTGGCTGCTACTCATACTATTATTGCAGCACATTTTCATTGCCCGTCAGTGGCAGCAACGGCAACGGCAACGGCGACAGCGATGACTACAGCAATGAAAGTTTGTTGTTGCACCCCGAGTAGAGCAGTTGGTTGCACACAGAGTTTTTTGGGCACAGGTTAATTTGAAAGCATCTAAGTTTTTGATGTGCTAAGAGCACAGAGTTGGGTGTTTGGTGTTCAGTTTGAGCCAAAATCCGTTCACTGCTCGACTGCAGCACGAACATCTCTGCCTGATGTTGACTTGTGGCCAAGTTGCTGGCAGCAGGCAAACATTACACGAATACACACACACACACACACACACACACACACAGAGGCACACATGCATAACGTAAAGTAGAAGTCAGTCAACGTGCCACATGTCATGGGAACTTTTAGACAACGCGAAACGCCGCTCAAGCAGTTTGCAAGCTATAAAGTTGTGAAATCATGGGAGTGAAATATTTTACTTTGTTCATTGCACATTTATTAATAAAGATTTTTTGTTCCTTTTTTTTATTTGTTCAACTAAATTTTTGCATGCAGCAGCAGCAGCAACAACAACATTGCACTTGCTACTGAAGAATTTTTAATTTAATTTATATACAATACATATATTGCATTGGCTCCAAACCCCACGACTTGTTTGCCCTTTGGGCTGCAATTTTGTTTGGCTTACTCGAATTCGCGTGTTTTAGCCAAACATGGCTATTCTTTTGGCCAGACAGACAGACAAGCGTGTCGCACTCGACTTTGACTGACTTAGTTTGGTTGTTGTCTGCAT
The DNA here is from genome assembly GCA_037043535.1 of Drosophila putrida. Taxonomy (NCBI): domain Eukaryota; kingdom Metazoa; phylum Arthropoda; class Insecta; order Diptera; family Drosophilidae; genus Drosophila; species Drosophila putrida. The sequence goes on along the minus strand of JBAMBI010000160.1, from coordinate 4,130,042 downwards.
GGCGTATACGCAATGCAAATAATATATTCCATTTCAAACATGAAAATGTATACATGTATTTATTCAAAATAATTCATGCGCATCTCTCGTGTTAATGTCATATGCTGTCAGCTGTCTTAACCCTTTTCTTTAACTCATACTTTGACACTAAAGGAGCTGGGTCAGTGGTCTGAATGTTCACAAAATGTAGGCGCGTGACTTTGAACTTTTGACACATTTGGCACATTTGGGTTGTCATAGTTTTTCAATGAAGTCGAGTTGAGAATTTGAGAGAAACTAGAGGTTTTCAGTCGAATATTAACTTGATATGCCTTAAAATATTGTCTCCTTGATAGTGGTTATTGTCTTGCATTTCATTTTGTAATTTCTTTAGTTATGGCCCGACCTTCAACAATTGTTGCTATGATGATGATGCTGATGCTGATGGTGTTAATTATGATGTTGTTAAGCTCATTTGAGCATATTTTCAGCTTACATATGAACTTGTCAGCAGTTGTATCTGACGTATTGCCACATTGATATTTTATCGACTGTGGCAATGACGCATCAGTTAAGCTGTCCATGTGGCACGCATCGCATCGCATGTCCATCGACAATTGATTTTTAATTTTTAATTTACGACTGAAATGAAGCTCGCGTAATATACACTCGATATATTTATATTGTATCACATCAAAAAAAAAAAAAAAACGTTGCGTATTTTCATTTTCCTTAAAATAATAATAATTTCAACAATATGGTGTCGATGTATGTTCGTTTACTCGCATTATTTATGTTTCTTTTGCATTCTTCTCTTTCCCTATAATTTTTTGCAGTTTTATTTAATTTTTACAATCACTTTCACAATCCATCAAAGGGTCAGAAACACAATATACAAATTGAATTTCCATCGCTAAAAAATAATTAATCATTGTAATTGATTTGGCTATTGTTGTTGTCAATTGTTAAATATTTACTGCGTATGTTTAATAATAATAACAATAATAATAATTATAATACCATCGTTTAATACAGCTTTTTGGTATTAATTATCAACTTCATTTGACATTTTTTAAAGAAGCTTGCATGAACTGCAATTCAGAGATAAAATATGGGTGAGTAAAAGCTGAACGAAATGATTAATTTGTTGACCTCCAACATTTTGTGAGTTTTAATCCGAGTACTTATCGGACAGGGTACTGACCACACCATTCATGGCAGCAGCTCAATCAACACTTGAGAGCTCTTTTCAGACCATGTCCGGCAGCAGCAATATGCCGGGCTAAACGGAGAGTGCTGTCCATAATCCATTAGAAAAAGTAGCAAATTATGATTTATTGCACTTTCGGTCAAGGGAAAAATTCATAAGAGCCGCTAAGAGTTCGCAGCAAAGTATGCAGCGTACACTGAGTGCAAAAGTCTTGACCCACACCCCAAAGAAAAGCACATTTTCTATGCGAGCATAGCTCAAAAATTAGTAGAGTAACAACAATAACAGCCAAAAGTTTACATCATAAAACGGGCAAAGAAAAAGGCGTAGAGTATTTGCTAAGTGCCATGGGGAAAATGTAAAACTCTTGTAATGGTCCAACGGGTCGGCTACTTATTTATGGATTTTGAAACTTCTTAAATGCGTTGCGGCACATTGGCTTTTAAATAAAGTATCCGTTGCGTTGTATTGATGTCCGCCTGTCTTAGTTTCCCAACGCATTGCACTTGGCCCAATTAATGCTCTATTTATGACAGACCACCACCAAAAAATAAATAAACCTTTGAGGTCAACTCAAACGACTCAATTATACGCATGAGTAATGTGCGTGTGTTTCTTATGACTTTGACTTTAGTCTTAGTTTTGGTTTTGGTTTCATTTGCCAGTTTAGTTTTACGCCTAATGAGCACAAAATTGGGCCAAGTTTTTCGGGGCAATAAGAAGTTTGACATGCAGCAAGCAACAAGAGAGCTGCAATGAAGCTCATTCAACATCAGCTCATCGACTTATTTACAGTTCCAGGGCAAGCAAACAAAATGCCACTTTAGTTAATAACTTTGACCGCAATCCAAGAATTCACTCGAAGCAGAGCAAGTGTCATTAGCATATGCTTAGCACCAGAACCAAATACGAAATACCAAAATCAAAAGCCAAAACGAACCCAAAAACCAGTTTAGACCGATTGACAAAAGAAAATACGAGGCATCATATATAACAGCATTCGTTAAATGGGTCAACAAAAAAGTTTCCCATTGATTGAGATTATGATTTGTTTCATTAACACATTTTTCGACGAACTATCAGAAATTTGCAAGTACTTAAACTTAAAAAAATTAAAAAAAAATTTATCGAATAGCATACATTTCACTCTATGAGTGTATGTGTGAGTGTATTTTCACACGGCTTGTCTACGAATTTATGTGTTCCTCTCAACAACAAGAACAAACTAATTAAAACCAACAAAGGTGTGAGGAATGCAGCTGGAAATGAGCACGCATTGCTCTATCTGTATCTGTGTGAGAGTGCGCCAGTGTGTGCTTATGTATGTATCTGTGTATCTGTTAAATTGAATGACTCGACTGGAGTGAAGTGGAGTTTTGTGGCGAAAGGCGCTATAATAAACCATAATGACAAAATTACTATATTTAGTATGCTAAAAATCGGTCAAAGTGTCAGTAGGTTGTCGTCAGTTGCCTTCATTAGCACCAGACAAACACACACTAACACACACTAACACAGAGACACATTCACACACTCTCACTTGTGACAATAACATGATATTGCAATTTTTGGCATTAACTTCTTTTCACCAAGTTGGGAATGGATGATGAGCAGATGACCAACTTGCCTCCGGCTAGTGTCTGTGGCGACGAAGACATGTGCGTGACCAAAGTATGAAAATGTGAACAGCACGATTTATGAGTATACTCAGTAATACTTGTATTTATTCATTCTTGTATTCATTTTCTAGCCTAGCAACTTTCATTTTTGCTGCTGTTAAAGAATATCAATAAACAAATGCTTGACCATAATAAAAAGCGTATCGAACACTTCCAATTGCTTATTGCCATCTCTCTGTGAATGTGAGCATGTGAGTCTGTATGCGAGTGTGTGTGTGTCTGTGTGCCACACTTGATTTAGTCCGCTTTGGGTACTCGACGCTCCACTCTCCGCCAAGTCAAGTGAATAGTCATGTTTGTTGTTCTTGTGTTCTCTCTAGTGGATTTTGACGCGCTTAGAGATGAGAAGAGCATGCTCAAAGAGTGCCTCGAGTGTGGCAATTACGAGTGTGCCACAATGATGCAAGCAACCAGTTGCAAGCTCCAGATTGGGCTGATCTGCTTCTGTATCAGAGCAACAGTCGCTCGTTAGTTTGACAGTCGACAGTCTCAAGAACATCTAAAATTTACGGGTCCTCAGCAAGATCTTCAGCTGAAAGTAGTGTGGTCAGAAAAAGAAGAAGAGAAACAACAAGCCGAAACACACACGATGATTATGTTTGGTAGTTTATTTTTTATTTTGTTTTTTTGGTAACGTTATAAAAATTGAAAGCTACGCATTCAGATGACCTACATTTGGTCAGAAGCAGCAGCTGCTTGTCTGGCTTGTTTGGTGTTTGCCATCGGCATGTTCTGTTCCCGTCAGTTATTTGGCTTGGACATTTGGCTCAAACTGTCGATGTTCGATGTTCGTTCCGTCTTCAAGAAACGGCAAGCCAAAGCAACAAGCAACAACAACAACAACAAGCTGAGATCAAACTGGCATCCAGTTTTTTTCTCTCTTTTTTGGCCCATTCACATTCCCGTTCAGGTTCGTTCTTGTTTGTCAGCTCTTCGTTGACTGCCCAATTTGAGTATACTTTTTTTGCTTTTCATGTATTTCGTGCTTTTCTTACATATACCCTGTACGCAATTCAATTCGAAAAAGGGTTATTAAATTCCAAATTCATTTGCAAGTTAATTTAATGCATCTGATGAGAGTTGCTAAGCCTTCGAAAGGTCTTCTTTACTTTTGGCCATTTACAGAGTATCTATTAGTTAGACACTTTCGATTGGGGCATTCTTTTCTGTTTTACTTTTTTGCTCGTCTTTTGCACGCGTACCCGGCTGGAATTTTAAATAATACATTTGACGCTTTCATTTTAGCTAAAATGCTGAAGGCACAGCAGCAATTTTATTAACGCCTACCTTTTGTGTTTTGCCTTCCTATTTTTTATTTCTTATTTCTTGAGTACGATGATTTGTGTTGATTTGTTGGTTGTTGGTTGTTGGTTGTTTGTTGCTGCTTGTATCTTTCAGCCAGTCTTAATGTCATCATTAACTTTTGGCCATTTTTCCATTGAACTTCAATTAGTTACACCCGACAGTCGCATTTCCGCAAGCAGTTTAGATGAAACTTTTTCTCTTTTTTCTATTTTATTGATTGGAAAGTGTCGCAATTAAAAATTAATTGCCATGATAAAGAGCAGCGGTCATCTTTGATTGACACGTGCTGCGGCTAATTCATTTACTTGTGTATCAAATTAATTTTACAAGTAAATTTACACTTTGATTTAATGGAAATTGCAATTTTCTTTATTTCTAGCTTAATAAGACGACCACCTGAAATGTTTGACCGGCCGATCAATTAACTGTTAACTATAAACCATATTTGGTAAGTGTAAATATTGAAAATTAATTTGCAGTTGACATCAACTCACAAGTTTCGGTAAACATTAAATTCATACTTTATGTGCATATTTCAACTAGTCCACATTTATGACAATAATGTTGGCCAAATTTGAATGTTTGCCAAACTCGAACATTTACCACAGCCTATTTGCCAATATTGAATATGAATTGACGTTTATATTGAACACTAAAGTAAACTAATATAATATACGTAACGTATGTACATAATTATGTATTTGACGATTTTCAATTGTTAAATTGTGACAGATATGTTCCGAAACTATTGTGAATGATAATTATTGTTTTTCACAAAGATGGAATGTTCACTGTCAATGTCTCACTGTTATGCCATTTAGTCTATCTTCGCTATGTTTGTTCAAGTAAAGACGATTATAATTTTGATAATAAACAGTCAACCACATTTGGCATAATTTTACCATGAGTGGTCATCGTGATATTAGCTCGTTATCAAGTTTCTTATATGTATAAACATTCACAGATCATTTATCGTTTACCGGTTAACAGGTATAGATATTCGCTGTCAATAATCGATTAGTTAAAATATACGAATGGATAAAGTGTTTTTAGACAGCAGCAAACCATTTCAATTAATTAAACTTCAGCTACTAGCAGCCGTAATAAAGATTAAAATAAAATAACTTAGCTCAAAGATTAATTTAATATTGATTAAGCCCGACAAGTTCCTCATTTGCAATGTTTAGATTTTCAAAGAAAATACACCTATTTTAAAGTTATATTAAGTTTTATTTTGATATTTGTGTATTTCTTTTATGCTATTCTAGCATTGCGGCACAGAGCTTGTCACTAAACCTCACGGGTGCATTAAGGCTTGAAATCGGCCAATCAAATTCAGCAATTACAGATGCTCAGATGCAATAGCATAAATATGCATTTGATGTGTAAAGATTCCCTGTTATGTTACCATCTTAATTTTTTATCAGACTGTATTCACTAGTATTGAACTTGGCTAATTGTCTGTCTTAGCTATCTACATAAATTTGGAAAATTGGAAACTTTAAGGCTCCAATTTAAGGAAAAGTTTGTTAAATACTATACAAAGTGATTTAAAATTTATAAATAAATAAGAGATTTGTTGCTGGAACAAGCTGACTACACTTTCTAAATATCAGCTATTTTCTGCATGTTTTCCCCCAAAAGCAAATTTCTTTTGTTTAGCAAAGTTGGCAGCACTGACCTACATGTACAATGTTCATGTACATGTCATCTAGAATATGTGTATTTAGATATGTACATTTGTAATTCTGCACATACGATAGAGGTTTAGCCTGCAGCTTTGATTTGGCAAATGCCAAAATTTTATTTTTATCGATAGTTCTGGGAGTCCTTTATTGAAAAGCAACGAGCAAAAATGGTGCCAACAAAAATTATTTGAAACTGCCCGTGAAGCAACAAAATCAACAACCATCCATTTCATCCAAATAAAATCAAACAATATTCGTTCATTGAGCTTTTAAGCCGCTAAGAGCTAAGTACCGTGTACCGACTGAATGCAGAGTGCCGAATATGAAATACAGAGGCAGAGAACAGACATTCACAGCGAGCACATGTCATTTCTCAGTTGATTTTACTTTGATGTGCCTGAATCGCTGTCAAAATAAATACAAAACTTTGCCCATCCATGGTCGTGATTTTAATTTCGATATATGTACATATGTTTGTACATGAAAGTGTATGAAATGTATGTATAAAGGAAATTTTAATATTGGACAAAAAATAAACGGCATTAACTGCATGACAAAACGACTACGTAGTCGACTCATGGATATCGATATCGACCAGAGAATATTTCATGAAAAACATTATAAAAACACGTAGAAAATGATATGCTACAAATATGTTTGTCATATTAAATGTCCATCAAAATGGAATGTAATTAGGAGGTACATTCAACTACGAATAAATACAGTCAGCCATATAATTCATTTTACAACATGAAAGATGCACATACTGGTTTTACATATATTTTGAAAATAACTAAGTCCAACAAACCTCTGAATTTGTTTTTTACTTTCAAAGGATATATTTTTCGTATAGCATAATTAAATATTTGAGTTCTTTATTTTGTCAAAACATTTAATTGACAAACTTGACATACATAAATATTATTTAATAATTACTCAATTCTGATATAAAAAAGGCAAGCAAGGAAACAAACTACTCTATACTGTCCAGATGATCCAAAGGCTTAGTTTTTTTCTTTTCCACTGATTGACCAGTAAAATATCAACAGCTTTGTAGATATTGATGGACTACTAGAGTACAGCCAATAACTAGTCTCTAATCACTTGGATCACAATTTACGCTAGTCAATAACTAACCAATATAAAAAACTATGCCTGGTTGATTTGATGAGTTGCCTCTGTAGTTTATTACGGTGCTCGATTTTAATTAAATTTCTTGCCTGGCGAGCAAATATCATACTTTTGTATCCACATATTTGAGGGTAAAATTCATCATATTGCGGTTGTTTGGTTATTCGGCTGTTCGGTTGCTTGAATGCTCGCTTTTATCCAAAAGCTAATACAATAAATCAATGGAATTTTGCATGCATATTTAAGCACTTTTGGTGCATCCTCGATATTGACAGAGTGCAAATAAATAGAGAAAAAAAGGTGTTCGCATAAATGGGAAGTGTACTAACGAACTGTTAGATTTACATACAAAACTGAACTACTATGCATATTAAGCAGTAAAATTAAATCGATGGGATACATACATAACTATTGATGCTTAATGTGAGTTTCGTTGTTATAGTGGCTAATGAAGCTATTAGTGTTGGCCTTGTTATTGACCAGTCAACGTTCAGGCTATAAGTTTTCTTTTCTTTTTTGGCCATTTTATCCATTCGACTGACTACCACGGGAAATGCCCATTTTCCGCAGTCCACAACAACAAATCAGAACATTTTTTTACTTGATTTGCTCCCAAACAGCTCACAGCCTGTGTGAGAGACCCTATAACAAAATTCGGAAAGTTTCGGAGGGGGTTGGGGGAATTTGGAGGAGTTTTTTTGGGGGCAAGAGTTGATGCCAGTTGGCTGATTTCTGAAGCATTTCCGTTGTGTTTCATTTTAATTTTCGTACTCAAAATACTTTGACCATTGTGCCCGGCGCGCCGAGAATGTAAAACGAAATCAAATGGAATGAAATAAAATAAAATGTTTGACTATTGGCGGAAGTGTGCCATAAGTTTATTTCTTGTGCGCCATTTTGTTTGCACATATTTTCGGCTCCATTCTTTCCATGGAGAGCGGGTGAGATAGAAGGCGAGGGAGTGCGAGAAAGGGAGGGGAGTTAGCTTCGCATTTAGTTTTGCGTTCGACAGTTGGCACTGAGTTTGTATTTGCGGCACTTATTGCCTTTTATATGTCATAATGTAACGGAAATTGTTCAACTTTTTAAAGATATAAATATTTAATTCAAATGTCGCTTTTAACAGTCCCAACTCTAAGTTGCAGCCAATTTTCTATTTAGGTCCAAGTTCGAAATACCAGTCCCTGACCCAAGCATAAAGCGAAACTGTTGCTGTTGCCGTTCCTGTTCAATTTACTGTTTGAACTTTCACAACTGCCACGCCCCTGCCTCTTCTGTCCCTTATGTCCTCAACGCCTTAGAGGCAGACTCATACGCCAGCAGCAGCTGCCAGCCAGCCATTAATATTTTTCAACTATTTGCATAAATTAATGTGCGCACAAAATGTTGCCAAAATATGCTCACTTACGAGTAACAAAACCTTCCCTTTGTGTGAGTGAGTTGTTGGAGTGTGTGTATGTGTGTGTGTGTGTGTGTGTATGTTTGTGTGTTGTGGGTGTACGGCATGTGGCATGTGGGTCAGTTGGTTGTGCGCGTTTTAATAGCGATTTAAAGCGACTCTGTTTGAATTTTAGTTAAGCAGAAGCAAACTTTTGCCATATGAATTTGAAATGCAATTGCATATCAGCCTCGGGCCCACATTAGTCGTACTCTTGCTTCAAAAAGTTCATACCAAACACATTTTAATACCACATGCACATATTTTGTGGGCGCAGGACGCATGCAAATGCGGGTGGCGTTAATTCGCAATTAGTTACAGGCAACACACGCTTAAGGTAGAGTGGAATATGCATCAGCTGCGGCAGCTTCCTTTGCCACCATTTTCCACCTACTGCTCTCTTTTTTCCTCTTTATCTGTATGCAACCCAAATTTATAGTACGTGATGAAAAGTTTTTCTCTTGCTAAGAAGCTTTTTGGTTGAAGAAGATATTACAAGAGTAATAGAGAGAGAGAGAGAGAGAGAGAGAGAGAGAGATAAAGAGTGTAGACTGCACGGAATTAATAATTTGGGAAAAGCATTTAAAATGTATTCATTATTAACAAAAAATATTTTTATAGATTTCAAAAAAATTAATCAAAATTCCATAGACAATTAAATAAATTTCAATTAAAATTATTGCCAAAAAGTTAATTGCCGAAATTTTTTGTGAACAATCAAAGGTATGTATAGTGTTAATACACATTTCTAATAAATTCCCGATCTAAATAATTGCTTTATTAGTTTGTTAAAAAATAAAAACAAAAATATATCAATTGAGATAATTTTTGCTAATTAAAAAATTCTAAAATGAAATATTAGTCAACTATTATTACTAATTTATATGTTTTATATTGTTTGCTGAAAAAAATAATTATAAATCAACAAACAGAATATTTTGCATTAAATAAGAGGAAACATTTAAAATTTAATGAATTTTATGTGTCCACTCAATTTAAATTAATTTGAATTAATAATTTAAATGCAGCAGATTTCTTAACCCAAAAATTCAATTTGCAGCACACACCACACCCCACACCCCACACTCGCACACACCCACTGTTGTAAGCTGCAAATGTGTGTGCGGTGGGTGTGTCTGTGTGCTGGAAAATGAGTTGACTGGTAATTGAGTTTTTAGTAGCTGTTAGCGGTGCAACAGCAGCTCTTTGCGCCACTTAGTGGTAAAGATGCGCATACACACTCAGATGCAAAAGCACACATGTACACACACTCCGAGCTGTGTTGTTGCTGTTAGACCAGCATCAGCAACAGTAGCAGCATCAGCAACAGCGGCAACATATGCCAAACAGCAGCAGAAGGTGTATTGTTGCGCAATTAACTACATACATATGCATATATGTATGTATGTATGTGTATGTGAATGTACCTGTGTACATAGAGCATAGAAGCACATACATACACATATGCATACACAGACACCCGATATAACCGAAAATCACGCTTGCAACTGTGCAACGGCAACATGCAAGTTAAAGTTTCTCAGAGGCGCAACCAAATCAAATTTGCACCAAAAACCAAAGGTAAACTTTGAACGCTAGTGGCGGACATTTGTCTGGCACATATACATATAAGCACATTGTCTGTATGTGTGTCTATACATATATATCTTGGCGTTTTCTGTGTGTGTGCGTGTGTGCATTCAAACACTCATACAAATTCTCACGTCGCTTATTTGGTAATTTACGCGAGTGCGAAAATGCGTTGTCTGTTTGCCTAACAAGGCGTATGTGCATATGTCTATGCATGTGTGTGTGTGTGTGTGTGTGAATGTCTGTGTTAGCCAAAAGTTCATAAACGTATACACTCACCTGAGCACACAGAGACACGAGCAAACGCCCACAGAGCTGCCTTAATTAAGTTATCAAGACATTTTGGCTCAAAAGTTGTTGCCAAATCTGCGGCTAGGACAGAACTGCATTTGTTGGCCGCAATAAATTCGCATAATAAATGGGCAGCAGCGTTTAACTGTTTAACTGTGTCAACAGCAGTGGCAGTGGCAACAAAATGTGTGTGTTGCACATCTACAAATTTGGTATGCAGAACCCAAAAAGAGGGACCAAAAATAAAGCCACGACACCTGCAACCAAAATGTTAAACAGCAGGCTAATGTCCAAAAAGATGCACAAAATTGCTCAAAAACATTGCTGGCCAAAAGGACACTTATGTTGTTGTTGCTACTGCAACTGCTACTGCAACTGCTGCTGTCGCTGACGTTGACGTTGCTGCTGTTGCTGCTACTGCTGCGATGGACGTCGACAGCAGCACAGAAAATAACACAAATTATGCTAAATAGGTAAAGCTGCTTTTATGCAACTGAAACCCAACCTCGAGCAGTAAATTATGAGTGAGGGTGTATGCTGGATGGTTGAGTGGATGTTAGTTGCAGTGGTGGCTACCTAAGCGGCAATGTCAATGCGGGTCAGCAACAGCAGCAACAACAGCGATGAGTCAACAGCACAAAACAAAGTAGGGCACAATCTTTCACAGCAGGAGAAGCTGCAGCTTCGTGCAACGACTAAAAACTATGACAGGCAGATGCTAGAGAAGGAAACGTGTCAAGACACGAAGTATTACATACAACTCGCACGAAAAATTAAAGTGGTACTGTAATAAGAATTTATAAAAAGTCAATATGTTCTGCTTATAATTATTTAATTATAGGTTTTCACTATATCGTATTGAAATTCGTAAGCAAACAAAGTGATCCACAAAATGTGTCTGAAATTATTTATAATAATTATAATTTCCTTACGATACTATTTTTTTTAAGCTTGCTATAAGTTTTATTTTTTTTACCCTGGCAAAGGGCAATATACATTTTCTTCTCTCTGATTTCTCGTGTCACGACACATGCTAATCTGAGCAGAACTTTCTCTTCAGGATCTAATAAAAAAAAATTGATCACAAGCAGTAAAGCAAAGAAAATCAGAGAAAAAGCACTATGGCGTAATTAAAAGAAAACATGGAAAAACTTCTGCCAAGTAACCGAGAACCGAATACAAGTTAGAGGCAGCTTTAAGACCACATTAGTGCCATTAAAGCTATCATAAAAGCCAGGTACTCGCACAGAGCAACACAAATCTTTATACCTCTTCACATATTTTTGGCAACGACTCGTATCTGTGTTAAAATGATATTCGGTGCGGGAAAAGTTCCCCTGGGTATTTGTCAACAGTTGCCAACGACTGCTTCGTCGACGGTGACTGCGGCTGCGACAATTGTGGTACAGCAAATAGAATCTTATCTGCGTGGCACGCGTTTAACGGCCATTGCCAGGATACGGGGAGAAGGGGGACAAGGGGGACAAACCAACTGGCTAGCTCCACTGCCAACTTAGCCAAATGCTAAGGCGAAGCTGGCGATAGTCGGAAAACAGATTCCAGATTTCTGCATGAAAAATGTTCGCACATACCTTTTTCGCCTTTGGCTCAAAAGCTGCTGACTGTTCACACGCTCGCTTGGCTAACTGCTCGACTGGCCGACTGACTGGATGGTCGACTGGTTGCATGGTCAGGATGAGGATGCTGGGATGCTGTTATGCTCCTTTGCATTGGTTTTGTTTGCTGTCTTGATAGTGAGTAAAGCGAGGGAGTGCAGAAGCAGGATACAGGCTCTTCAGGCACCCGTATCCTGCACCAGCCTTTTACTTTATCTTCCATTGTCTGCCTCTGTGTGTGTGTTCGTTCATGTTTAATAGACACTCTTCTTCCTCACACCACGTAGTTTCTATATGTAGGAGTATGTACTGTACTAACTGCCGCTGGGCCAAGTGTAGCATATTTTTTACTGCCAAGTGATGATGCCTCTTGTTGTTGCTGACATTTTAAATTTAAAACGCAATTTAATATAGATTTAACACAAGTAGGGTGCTAGTAATGTGCTTAATTTGGCCAACGACTACATGCATTATGATAAGCTTTGGCCATTCGCTTAATTAACATGACTAATGCACTAACCAGCAGCAGCTGAGTCACAGTTAAACGACAACACAAAAAAAAAGCATACTAAACTAACCGCTAACTAATGAGCTAGTGGCTAATCAGGCTGTACCGGGTCGCTACGCCTACGACCACGCCCACACAGCTACCACACACCTACGCCCAACTGAAACCAATTTAGTGAACCACACACACATGCACACCCATAGACACACACGCAGCTGATAAAGCTGAAGAGAAATTGTGCCAGTCATAACTCAAAAGGGAACTCGTCAGGACGAAGCGCGTGTCTACATTATGGCCATCATTCAGAGGCGTCATTGCAGGCTACCACAACGACAGAGATATAAAGATGGACTGAGTGAGAGAGTAAGACAGAGTGTGAGGATAATCATAAAAATGCTGTGGAACCTAATCCTTTTACCCACACACACACACACACACACACACACACACATGCACACACACTCTCACGCATGGCCACTAACTCTAACCAAAGAAAACGCATTTAAGCATGAAAGGATACGACGACTTTTGTTGTTGTTGTTGTTGTTGTTGCTGCTGCTGTTTGCTGAATACGTAAAAGGATTTTGCGCACCTTTCAAAATCCCTTTTTATTTTTTACAGTTTTTTTCCTACAAAGTCCAAGCTGAAGCAACTCCGAGTGAATGCATGAATGCATGATGATTGAATGAATGAATGTGCCATGGCCAAGGCCCACACAAAAACGGAAAAAAGAGAGAAAGAGAAATAAATAGAAAGATAGAAAAGAAGAATAAAAATGGGTGTGGGAAAACTTTGTGTGTTAGGGTCAGAGCACTAATCAGCTGGTCGTAGACATTTTATAGCATTCCCGGTGCCTCACTTGTTTTGATTATAAATTGAAAAATTTGCTGTTGTGCAAATTTCAACAAAATCAAAGTGTTTGCCTGGAATTTTCTAATTTTTTTTCTTTTTCTGCTTCTTTTATGGCATTTCCATATGTCACAACCCGAGCAGGCGGTCAAGCGCAAAGGCCGAGCGTCCAAGTGGAAATGGTGCTTGAAGTGTGTGAGATTGAAGGTTTAGTTGAGACATAAAGGATATGCTTGTTAGTAACCAAATTTGCAACAATGACAACCGACACACCCATGCACACACACAAACACAATAAACACAAAAAGCAAAGAAAAGTTTTTGACACTTTCAAGTTCGCACACCATTTTGAAGGTGTGCAGCCATGGGTAATCGATTTCCCTTGGCTTTTTATTGAAAATAAGCATTTTGTGGAGATGTAAACATAATTCAATACAATAGATAAAAATGCTAATCAAAAGCCTACAAATAAATAAGAATTTTATGTTTTATTTATATATGTAGATTTTTGCCAATAAATATCATCGCAAAACTGGCTGCTATGAAACTCAACGAGTTTGAATTTATCGCACATAAGCTTATAGTTGCAAGGCTGACTGCTATAAAACTCGATGAGTCTGTAATATTAGCTCCCAACAGATGTACTATGTTCATATTCATTTAACTCTTTTTTGGCTCAAATGGTCATTCCAGAAATAAACTTAAATAAAATATAACAAAAAAATAGGACAAATAGTTTTTTATTAAAAATTTTGACTTTTAGTAAATATTATTGTTCGGAAACTATTTATTTTTACTAACGAGTTTGATAAGTTATAGAATGTATACAACAGGATAGATTTTCTGGGCTAACTTTAAAAAAGGTTGATCTATCTTGAATTCTGAATTCACAAAACTTGATAAAACTTTAATTTGTTGGCATTCACTTCAACTTGTTCTTTCCAACACTGGCACAAGCGCAGCCAACTTTGCGCAACTGCCTTAAACTCGCCTCAATTGATTTTGATTGTGCACGCTTTACAAGTCTAACAAAATCCAGAATGTCGATTTCCAACTATAAATTACAATCCAAGGTGCGTCTGCATCCCTTGGCTCTCTTTCAAATTATCGACGGCTACGATCGTCGTCCTAAATCGGCCAAAATGTCGGTAGGAACTCTATTGGGACGCAGGGACAAGTCCAATGATATCATTGAGATCACAAACAGCTTCACAGTGCAGCACAAGGAGCTACAAATTGGCGATGTGGCACAATTCAAGCTGGACACCCACTATGCCAGCGGTATGTTCGAATTGAACCAGGTTACTTACCCGCAGGAGAAGATCATCGGCTGGTATTGCACAGGCAAATCATTGTCGCGTTCAGCAGCCGCAATGCATGCATTTTACTCCAAGGAGTGCGGAGACTTTCAGCCATTGCATTTGCTTGTGGACACAACGCTCAGTGCTGGAAGAATGATTAGCCGTGTCTATTGCGCCGTCACAATTGGTGTGCCCGACGGTACGAATGGGCTGCTGTTTACTCAGTTACCAGTGCTGCAATTAGACACCGAAAGTAATGAATCTGTTGCATTGCGTGTCATGCAGAAATATGCCCTGCATCCAACTAAGCAGCCGGGTCGTATGCTGCCTGAGCTAATGCATGTAGTGGATGCCATACGGGAACTGGAACAGAACCTGGAACTCGTGTTGCGTTACGTCAACGATGTTCTCTGCCGCAAACGTCATCCAGACAACAGAGTGGGGCGGGCTCTGCACGATGTCTTGTCCTCGGTGCCATTGCTAGATGTGGAGAGCTTTCGTGTTATGTTTAATTCAAATATGCGGGACATGCTGTTGAGCATTACACTCTCCACCATGATCAAGACCCAGATGGAGCTCACTGAAAACGTATCCTTCCTGCCAGATTATTAAATGACAATTACAGCAACCTTACGATACGTGCAAATAGCAAATCAATAAAACTATAATCAACAAGATCTCAATTCCCGATCGCATGAGTATTTACAATGTTTTGTATTCATGTAGGGAAAGTTGAGTCTTTATTTGAGTGTTTATTTAATAAAGAATAAATAAAGACTTCTCCCCTCTACATTTTCCAATACATATCGCTCATTTCTTAGAAGATAATAATACTATAAATAATAATTTAATTTGGCGTCCAACTAAGATGCCTTTTTTTAAGTGCTTATTGAAATTGTTTTTGAAGGTGGCTATTTTTAATATTAATTGTTTTTAATGGTAGTTTCACTTGGTCACGTTCGGTTGGACAGGAAAAAAATCGATGTGACATCCGATTGGCAGGATGAAATTTTAAGATGCACATGAACATGTTGTGAACAAAGCCCGAAACATAAGCAATAGCATAACTTGGAAAGCCTTAAAAGCCATCAATGCATACTTAAAACTGTTGTTAAAGTTTATAGTCGGACTTGTTTATAATTTGTTAACATTCTTTGAAGGAAATTAAAACCACTAAGTTCACATATTTATCGGCTTTTGTGTAATCAGTTTTTGCCATCAGCAACTACTTTTACCAGTTTTAGTGTAATTGAGCTCAACGCTTCTTAAAAGCGAACGACGACATTTATTAATGATTCATACCGCTTTACAGACTTGATGCACGAGTAAGTGGTGGTGCTTAAGATTCTCTAACACGAGAAGTGATAAGGAAAAATGATGGGAGCAACAAATTGACGCAGTCTCTTTTTAATTTTAATAATTATTTATTTATAATTGCAACTTTATTGAAATAATTATAATAATTAAACATTTTGACAGGAAATAAAGTAAAGTTTTAAGTAGCATTGCAGTTGTCAAAGTTGCAATTTAAATATTTTTTGTTTTCATATTTTTATGAGCACAATAAATATATTACAGCAGTGATAATGGCGTCGATTGCATAATGGATTAAATGTTGCCCTCTCCTTGGATTCCGATGTCGATGTCGATGGTGCTTTCGTTGGCGTTGACGGTTGCTGTTTGTCGTTTTATTTAAGCTTTTATCAATGCAAATGCGAAACCGCGAATGCCACATGACGCATAAGGCCATTGTTGCAGTTGAATCCGCTGCTGACTCTGACTCTGAATCTGGCTCTGCCATTGCCACTGTCACTACCCCCAAGGACTGTTTGCCTTTTTACTTAATTTGAAGCGATTTATTAATATTTTTTAAAGCGCAGCTGCTGTGGCACTGATTGCAGCTGTTGCTGAACGTAATTAATTAAAATTGCGTTATTATTGAATGGAAATTGTGCTGCGTGGTAAATTCAACACGAATGTGTTTCAAATCAAATCTAAATCCCAAACCTAAAGCCAGAGCAATTTATAGAAAGGATGAAGGGCTTGTGGCAAGCGGCAAAGTGGCAACTGGCAAGTGCAAAATCTAAATGCAAATGAGCAACGCACGCGCCATTTTCACAAATGATGGCAATCAAAAATGTTGCATGCCGCTTTGCACAGCACAATGTGCAAAGTGAACTTGCAACGAAGTTCTATCACAGATCACGTATGCGCCACATTGGCTCTGCTGCTCTTCTAAGACATTGCAACTTTTTTGCTAATTAATGTCAAAAGTGTTATATATTAAAAACGTTGCATCCATGTTCATGCCACGTGTTTAATCCCCTGCACGCTTTCTCCTCATAACTTTCGACAGTTGCCCTAACTCCAACAGTTCCTCCTCCTTCTGGTTGTTCTGACATTGCTTGAACGTGTTTGGACTTTGTGCGCAAATCAATGCGACAATATGAGCTAAAGTTGTGGCTGCTTTCAATGCTTGCCACATTTAGGTTTGAGCTGGCAATTCTACAGCATTTATTGTAGCCAAACAAACTTGAAAGCCCTGGCATCTCATTGAGGATTAACGTTGAAGTGTGTGCGCTTTTGTGGCCACAGTTTAGGTGTCAGTTGCAGGCCGAGCATTGAAGCCAAACCAAACCAAGAACAGATAGAACACTTAGAGCCAAGTTGGCCCCGCTGCCAAGTCAGTTCAGCAGTTGGCAACGCCCACAACATTTGACTCACAATCAGACATCGCAGCCATAAAATACTTGTACTCGCACATATGCCACAACAAAAAGATAGAGCTCGTCTCTTTATAAAATAGACATGCTTCACGTACGTTGTGTTGACGGGCAAAACAATAATAAGGCTTCAATGCCCAACAAAATATCAAAATAAATATAAAAAAATAAAAGCAAATAGGAGAAGGGCGAAGTAATAGATAGACAATGAGACAGAGGGGGAAAAAACGAGCTTAAAAGTTGCAGAAGCAAAATAAAGATTGGCATAGATATGCACGTGATTGGAATGTAACTCCGAAATTAAGTGGCTCCTGCGGCGCCAAGGAAACCAAAAGAAATCTTTTGCAAAACAATATATGTCATACACAACGCACACACATACCACATTCTATTGTTGACTGAGCCAAAAGAAAATGGCCAACGAATTGAGTGGCAGTGGCAAAGCGGAAAATGAAATGCACATTAGTAGAAGGCAGAGCCCAAAAGGCACACAAAATGCCCGTGGCAAAACCGATAGGAAGGAAATTGTTACGTAGGCCATGGCGCAGCAAAAGGAGCAACAGAAACAGAAATAGCAACAGCAACAACAAATCGAAATAAATAAATAAAATCAAATGTTCTGTGGAAAAACTTTGGCTTCCTTGAGCTAACTTAGGTAAAACTGTGCACCACCAGCCCACTCAGCAGTAGCGCATCTACACCCACGCATAAAGCGTTGGAATTACATCTTATGAGCGTCTGGAGGTTACGCTTTAGGGAAGCCAGCACGGCGTATACGTAACGCTAGCGTAACGGAAACGGAAACAAAGCGATAAACTTTTGTTAGTGTAGCGCGGCAATCCACACTTGAGGCCCGCGGGAGCGTAAAAGTGCGAAAGTGCGCCCCAATAGCAGCAATAGTTGAAGCCACTGTGAGTCCAAGTTCTTGTGCCTTTGGCTTCGTCTACTTCTACTTTTCCTTTTTCTTTCCCTTCTACTAAGACAGAAAGAAGCACAAAAACAGCATCAACCGGAAGCAGCGCACCAGCAGCAGCAGAAGTAGAAGAAGCAGCTCAGCAGCAGCGTGTAAATGTCGGCTAACACTTGGCTGCGTTTCCTGAGCAAAAAAAATAGAAACAGAAAGAAAATCACAAGAAACAAGCAACATACTCAAAAGCTTGCTTATGTGTTACTCAGACACAATTGCACCAGGGAGGAGTTGGAACAGAAGGAACTGATGGGTGTCTCGATGTGTGAATTACGAGTGTATTTTAGTTTTCTGTTTTTTTGATTTTTCTCATTCTTCTTTAACTGTGATTTCTGCTATTTAAAGACATGGCGTAAAGCGTTTTTCATTAAAAGTCTTTGACTGAAAAGTATAATACAATTTACTTTAATTTTCAGCCGCAAATGAAGACTGATTGAGTACAAGTTCAAGAAAATCCAATAAAAATACAATCTCACCCACCCACCCCTCCCACCAGCCGCTTTAGCTCACTGAAAAGTCAATGGCTAACAAGCAAAAACAAACCGAAATAAGTTCTGGAGAAAATCTTAATTTTCCACAACAGAAACGTGACACATTTTCGATGGTCAGGCAGACACCGCACGGCAAACTGTTCTACAACTTACAGAGAATACAATCACACACACACACACACAGTTGTGTTGTGATGTGTATCTATGTGTGGCTCAATTGGTTGACGTTTGTTTTTATTTTTTGTTCTTAAGGATGGGTTAGCCCCAAAAACAATTTCTTTTGTATTTTTGTCACACGCAACACTGAAAATGTTTTGGTTGCTTGTTTTCAAGTAACATACGTGGGATTTTGGGCCAAATGTCTTAAGTAACCAATATGAAATTTGTTTTTTTGGTTTAATTTCCAACTAAACCCTCAATTTTAACCAATTAGCATGGACTGGCTAGCATACTTAAAATTGTTGGCAGGGATTCAAAGATCTTTTATAAATTTTATAAAATTGTATAAATTGTTTTTGGTGACTGCCCTCGTTTATCGAGCCCGGCATCTTTCCAATTTTAAATCAAAATTTGAGTTTATTCAAAATATATAAATTTAATTATCTTATAATTAAGACTCATTTAATATTAATTTATATTTAATATTAAATTAATATTTGATTCAACCAAAAAATAAAAAACGAGTATTACATGCAGCTTCAAATGTTTTGGTAACTGTTTTGGCCACCCTCGCTTATCGAACCCTCTTATGCTCAACAAAAACTGTCAACCACATGGCCCAAAATGTCATTTCGACTAAATACACCTTTTTCTTTTGTCATTTGATTTATTGTATGGTCCAAAGTATTTGTGTTGCATGTGTGTAGCATGTGTATGTGTAGGGAGTGCGTATATGTGGGGTGTAAACTATGTAAATGTCTGGCTGATTTGTTTAAACAAACGTCCAAAGTGTGCTTCCTTTGCTTGTCCCTACAGCTGTCAGGTTCAATCTTGTCCTCGTTGTGCCCTTAACCGAAACCTGAACGACCACACTTTCTTCTAGTGTTTGCTCTGGTTTGTAACACTGTGGGTATTGGTTAGTGTGTGTGTGTGTGTGTGTCGTCCACTTGTCATGTCACTCAGCGTCATTGTCTGACAGACAATACCAAGCCAGTCGCTAGTCGGCAGCCAGTCGTCAATCTACCAAATTCTCGCTTTTCCCTCCCTTAGGGGCATCCTTTTGGGATCTTGCATTTCATTTACATTTTCAATGTCAGGTTGAGATGGTGGCAGGTTTCCTTAGGAATGTTGGCATTCGTAATTTACCGTTACAAATCAATTGTCAAGTTATGGTCATGACACGTCCTTCGACGCTTTGGTCTGTCCCCTGTTCCCTGTTCCCTGTTCCCTGTCCACCCAAAACCCTTCCATTGTCAGCGCGTGTCAATGCGTTGATATCCTTGAAACAGCATCCGTTCGTACTTAAATGTTATGTTAGAGAAAAAAAAAGATATTTTTACGCACAATTTATGTTAATTTTGGCCACAGTTTAGCCATAAAAGAATCAGACGAAGCCAGCCAACATATTTTTATAGCTTTTCTCGATATTTATGCGAGATTTTTTTCGCATTGAACTGAAATTGTTTAGCTGCTGATATTGTGGGATACATATCAAATGTACGTGCTGTGGCAAAAGTTTTGGGGTTCATTGCATAAAAATACATACACACACACACACGCATATTACCACAATACACACATACACACCACACACTGGCAGGATGTGTGCCTTTCTGTTAACATTTTGACAGCAAAAGGCTTTAAGTTGTCAGCGCGTTCTTTAGCCATTTTATTGTTGTTATTATTAGTTGTTGTTACTCTTGTCGTTGTTGTTAGCGCTTGTGCTTATTAACATATTGTTGTTTTGCGCCTGTCGCGCCATTGACAATTCATTTTGTTATCAACAAACACGAAGGCTTAGCTAAATAACCTAAAAACAAAACCCTAAAAACTATTCAAAATGCTCGACGATGAGGTGACCTGTAATAAAGGAAAATTAATTTTTATTAAAGAGAGATAGATGGATAGATGTTTTAAACTATGATTAAAAGAATTATTAGTTTTAAAAAATATGATTTAAAAGAAACAACCCTGTATCTTTTATTCATCATTGTAATTAATGCCTAACGAAAATTTTCATTAAAAGATTCTTAGGGTTAATAAATATAAGTGAAAATGCTGGATAAAACAATATTTTATAAATAATTGACAATTTTAATCATATTTTTTAATATTCTAATTGCTAACAAAAATTAAAAATAGGTGATAAAATAAAAACAAATTTTGCGTTTATTGTTAAGCAAATACCCTTTATAGTGACAGATTCTTAGGGTGTAAAAATACTTATGCATAGTATTTAGATTTCGCATGTAAAAACTCGGTTGTCAGCTGAAGATTTGTGTAAATGATAAGCTCTGACAGTTCAACCAAGAATATTCCATCCGAGCCGTGTTAATTAAGGGCAAACTAAGGCTTTAAAGTCCCAAACTAAAGCCACAATACGCTCAAGGATAAGGGAAGATGGTTTAAGCAACAGCTGCAGGGCTCGTATGTGTATACAATAGATGTTGCATATGAGTAGCAGATCCTTGTGTCTTTGTGTCTAAGTTGTGCTGCACTTTAGTTTGGGGCATTGAAAGCATACTTTGGCCACAAGACGATGCGACGATGGCTCCAGCTGCCTCTAAAAGGCAGTTTAAGCCCTCAAACACACAGACAGCCTCATACAGAAAGAGAGAGAGAGAGAGAGAGGGAATGAGCTGCCTCGTTATTATTAGCATAATTACAGGCGCATTAGCGTGCTGCGAGTTGGGCATCAGGTTCCTGGGCAATTTGCGTGGCTGCCTGATTATGACAGCCTAAAAGGACGCCACACTGCCACACAGAGGAATTGCAGGAATCTGTTGCAACTTGTCGACAATTTTAAAGCTAGATTTATGTAAATCTAAATACATACACTTGCTTCCAGATCTGCCTGGCTATCTACTTTATACTTATGTATATGTATTTTCTAGACCATTTTCATTAACATTGCATTAATTAGTTTTTCATTTTACTTTGCAGCTTTATGTTTACGCAAGCGACTTCGTCCGAGCTTCAACATTAAACAGCAACTTAACCGACCCGACCCAAAGGTCACACAGCTAAGAACAATTTTTAGATAAGACTCAAGTCTAAAAAAAAAACAGAAAACAGAAGAAGAAAAAGAAAAACAGAACCGAGAGGGAAAGAAAACAACAGAAAAAATTTAAGAGAAGGACGACAAGGAATCGGCGGGAAACAATGCGTTCCCTGCGCAGTTTACAACTGCTTGGGCTGCTCTGCCTGACGCTGGGCAACATCAGTGTTGTCGCAGCCTATCCCAAGACCAAAAGCAACACCAACACTCCACATCAGCAGCAGCAGCCGCAGCAGCAGCAGTCAAAGCAACCTATCTACACCTATCTGACCACATCAAGTATGTCCAGCCACGGGAATGATGCTGCCATGCAACCAGCTATTGTGTACGAGGCAACTATGCCAAAGCAGGATGAGAAGGAGCATGCCACATCGGAAATATCGTCGACGTCGACGTCGTCCTCGTCGTCGGCAACGTCGCCGGACGAGGCATCAAAGAAAGTCATCGGTTCCAGGTGAGTGCACAGACTCTTTTTGCTGATGTGCGCGACTTTAACTTTCATAGAGGGGTTACATAGAGGGGCAATCCCCTTTCCCTACCCCATCTGCCCTTATCACTCTGCCCCTCCCCTCCCCCTTCATTCGCTTTGGCATTGTTTGCGCTTGTTGTTGTCGCTGTTGTTAGGCTAAGTCTTTTGTTTGTACAGCTTTTTGCAATTTTTCCCACTAATTGAAATAGAATTTCTCTTTTGTTGTTGGCCTTGCACTGTGGGTGAGTTAACCTGGGTTGAGTCAGGGTCTGGTCAGTTGGCAAATGCCTTAGTATTTTAATTAATTTGCTCAACAGGCGCCACTTGACGGGGGCATCAATAAAACACGTGGCATACCTTGCGGCCCTGCGTTTTAAATACAACAAAAAAAAAGAAGGGGAAAATAGAAACAAAAATAAATAAAATGAGAGGCGAGGCACAAATTGAGTGCTCATTAACTTCAAATCAATGCTAATCAGTGTGGCTTTTGGTGGGGCAGCTAAGTGGTGTTGGCCTGCCAAAATAGAGCCGAATGCAGTCAGAATTTTGGTCAAGTTCTGCACATTAAATTTAATGTATTTAAGTGCAAAACTTAAGGCAAAGGCAGACCTTAAATAAAAATTAGTATTTTGCTTTTCCTTCTGAATTTCGTTTACCTTCAGGGAACGTTGTTTTCCTTCTCAAGACCCTTCGTCTGCCCCTTGTCCTTTCATATTAATTTTGCGCGTAAACAAATTCACAGCCTGCGGCATATGGCAGTCTGCCTGTCTGCCCGTCTGTTCGTCTGTGTTGGATGATAATGATTAAGAGCAGCTGCCACATTGATAATACTGATGATGGTTAAGTTAAAATCACAGGAACGGGAATCTGCACAATCTATAACCCTTAGCCTTGCCCATGGTTATACTATACACTTGGATATGCAATGCATAAATTACGTTATTCAACAACAAATGAATTTAATTTATTGGCAATTTAATGCATTTTCTGTCATTGCCGTTAGCCATATTTTTATGTACAAAAATATCCTTTGGTTACCCAAAAAAGAAAAAAATGTAAATGTAAATCTGATATTCAAATTTTACTTGTTGTTTTTTACGCTTCTGCTACTCTTTGGATTTTTAGCTTAATTCAACAGACAATTACACAATATCAAATTACATAAAATGGTTCACATTATATTTTATATTATATTCTCAGAGAAATATTTGTATATTTTTCTGGACTATTTCTTTTACTTTCAACGGGCATAAACTGAAATAAATATGCTATTAAACTTTACAACTTTAGACAAACCAGAAAAAACAGAAAAGATTGATTTACAAAATTAAATATGTATATATGCACCATCGATAACTTATAGTCCTGTCAGTGTTAAAAGTTAGAGCATACAATATGCGATCCCTAAATTGAAAATGCTAAATTCCTTTAAAATTGCTGATGCCGCAAACAATTTTATTTTTTTGTATATTTATTATTAGCTTGCGTTTTTATAGACTTTCACAATTTCTTCTTTCTTCCTAAGGATAATAAGTGGAATTTTGATTATTTTAACATTAAATATTAAATTTAAAAAATTGGACTGACATGTTTATAGAATTAGATTATTTCTGAAACGCTGAACAAAAATAGTTTATTGCTTGGAAATATTTAATATGTATATGTTTCTAATGTTTAACAAATGTATATATTCAGCACCTATATAAATATTTAAAAAATGCAAAACTCTTTTATAATTACTGCTGCCACAAACAATGTATGTTTAAGACCCTGTTCTTTAAAAAAGTGCAAAAGGGTCTATTAAGTTTGTCCAAAAAAAATGTGCTTCACAGGCAGAAGGAGGCGTGGCAGACCACATAAAGTATGTTCTGTCTGACTACCTGTCTGTTTGTCTTGAGACACCCAACTTGGCATTTATGCTCATCTATATTTTGCATAGATCAAGAAGATTTTAGGATTTTGCCCCTACCGGTCTCGTAAACCTAAAATAAAATTTTAAAATGAAATTACAAGAGCGACTTTAATGAAAATTTCATTTAGATCGACTAATAAACACGAAAATTATTCATCAGCCAATTTTTCACAGCGTCAGCCAAATGAATAAAGAAAAGACTATCGCAAGGATATACAAAGCTTGAGGTTTGAATGCTTGTCACCACTATTCGCTGGGTCTCCAGCTGTCGAGCTTAGTCCATTGTAGGTCAATGTATTTTTATTTTGTATATTTAATAACTTAAAAAGAAACTATGATAATATTTATTGCGCAATTAATGTGCGTTTTTACAGACTTCCAAATTGCCTCTCCACATAAATAAGGATAATGAACGAAATTGTGTTTTCTAATAATGAATAATAAATACATACAATTTAATTTTTATATTTGCAAATGTAGATAAATTCTTTAACGCTAAATAGATATTATTAAATGCTTTAAAATATTTGCCTTTTTAATTGCTGCTTCCACAAAAGATTTTTCTAAATGAAATAACTATATTTATAATGATCATTTTAATGATAATCCTTTTAAAATTGGTTTGGGGAGACTTTTGGAATGTTATCTGGACAAAATTAAGAATAATGAATATAATTATGCTTTTTTAATAATAAATAATAAGAACATAAAGTTTTAAATTATTAATATATTCATAAAAGTAGAAAAATTCAAAAGCACTAAATATAAATTCCTGTGTTTCCTGTTAATGATTATAAATTATTCACATATTTGCAACTCGTGTGACAGCTGTGATTTTAGCTTGATAATGAAAAGAGGCAAGCGGATAGACATAACTCCGACATGTACTTAGTTATTCAGATAGATACCAGATACAACAAAAGCAACAGCAGCTGCATATGACGAGACACGCCTCGAATCACGTGCATAAATGTTAATGATGTGCTCGCTGTCATTCACTGTAAGAGATTGTAGGAGTACGTATGTGCTCTGTAGCTGCATGTAAATATGTTAACTAACTGCCACGCGAAGCAGTTGCAAATGCAACTGGATTGTGGGTGGGGAAGGGAGAAGGGGTTGCTGTGGTAGCATCATCAGAGCGTGACTCTGTGACTTTTTGCAACGATTGCATACCATTCAATTTCCATTAAAATGCCAGGCAAATGCGCCGCAAAGTATGCAGCATGACTTGCTTTCAACATTTCATTCTTTTTTCTCCTCTCTTGATATTTTTGCTTCATTGCAAGTCCAACTTAATCGCATTTATTTTTCATTAATCATTGTCTGACACTCGATAACATATGCTCCGTGTTTTTCTTCCTTTTCTCGATCATCTTCTGTGTCATTTAGCGTGGCTTCCTCGGTGTCCGTGGTGCTTGATGGGAATGAGCCGCAATTTACAGATGCATTGGGACACAAGGTTCCAAAGCCACAGCCCTCGTTGCAGGTTGCGAGCCCCATAGATCTCCTCAATCCAGATCGTTATGAGTTCTACACATTCGATGAACATGGCGAGCTGGTCAAGCGTCTAATGACTATGCAGGAGATTCAAAGTATTGTGGCGAATGGTGATGGCGAAGGACCCTCAATAATTCACACGGCACAACAGACGGAGCATGAGCCGGAGAAGAATGTACAGGATATTGTGAACAGGGTGCAGAACGTCCTCAACAAGGAGGTGGCCAGCAGCTCTTCAAAGAACAACTCGGCAGAGCTGTTGCTGCCTGTGTTGGATACTCCTGACGTGTCCTCCTCCTGGTCACTCATTCTTCCTGCAATCTTTGGAAACACAGGAGGCGACATCTTCCCACAGCAGAAACCTCAACAGATAGTGATGACACCAGAGTCCGAGCTCTTGGACACATCGACAAGGGCAGCACCGACAGCTCAGCGGGTTACCAAGAAACCAAAGCCATCGAAGCGCAAGCCGGGCAACAAACGGAAGCCCAGTACCACAAAGAGCACCACTGAAATGACACCGCAGGTGGTGCAGGAGGAGTTGGATCCCATGGAGTCTGTCTACGCAGGTATTGAGCAATATCAACAGGCTGCTGCCAACATGCATGATTTTGATGTGGTGCATATGCAACCCATTTATCAGAAGCGACCCAGCACCACAATCAAGCCCGAGACAACCACCCGACGTGTGTTCTACAACAACCAGGAAATTATTCACACACCCACATCATCGACCAGTCCGAGTAGCCATTCAAGCACGACTGAGAGGGTTGTTTTCAATCATCAGCTGGCCAAGAAACCCGCCAATGTACAGCGCAAGCCCACTCAACCGCATCGCGTAAAGAAACCCAACGGTGGTACCAACAGCACCACAGCCAGTACGACCCACCATCCCACAGGCAGCAAGCAAAAGCTAAAGAAGAAGACAACAACCACTACAACTACAACTACAACTACCCCAGCACCCACTACCCAAACACCAGCAACAACTTCTGCTCCGGAGGAAGCACCACCAGTTCCAGAGATAACAACAACCACACAAGCAGCTTTTGTGTCAACCACACCAAAGAAGAAGAAGCGCAAACCCACACGTACGCCTGGACACTCGACCAGCACCACCAGCGGTGGCAACAAGCCCGGAAAACCAAAGCGCAAGCCAACTAATAAACCTAAACCACTTACAGAAGCCACTGATCCCACAGCGGCAGCTTCTGTACCACATTATCAAGAAGTAAGCACAGAGAAACCACCACGTCCAAAACGGCCACATAAGAAACCCAAGCCCACAACAACCACCACCACTACTTCAACAACAACTCCAGAGCCAACGACAACCACGACATCTACAACCACTGTAGCTCCTGAGACTGAAGGTGAATCTTCACCACAGCATGAGTCATCAGAAGAGCCACCAGTTGATCCTCCAGCTGATCCACAGCCTGCTTCTGAGCCAACCACAGCGACAACAACAACCACAGCTGCGCCAACAACACCTGCAGCTACAACAACAACCGCCGAGACAACAACAACCAGACGTCCTCCTGCTTTGCATCATCAGAAATTGCATAATAAGCCCGCACATTCGAGCTCGACTAGCACCACCAAACGACCCACCACTACACACCACCATAAGATCCATCAGAAGCCTTTGCACAGTTCCGTAACTAGCGAATCCACCAAGTCTCCAAGCCTTCAACATCCTACACACTCATATGGTTATGTGAATAGCGTGCCATCGAAAACCTCAACAACAACCACAACAACCACTACAACCACAACCAGCACCACTCACGCACCGGTCTATCCGGTGCCCACCTACGATGCGGAAGCCACTGAAAATCTTCCGACAATTGTGGCTGAAGTGGATGCTACACAGTTGAAGAAAACGCCGTTGCCATCGTTGGCATTTATGCAACAGCAGTTACACCACAGTTCTCCATCACCTGCACCACAATTGTCGCCTGCTCAGATACTCTCGATGGATCAGATTGTGCTGAGTCTAACACAAGATCTGCTGGCGAATGATAAAAAGGATGAACGACCCGTTCAAGGCCCTGTTAAATACGATAGTGCGGAGAACAAGGAACAAATGGAGACATTGGCCAATAAGAAGAAGACACCGCTCATCAGCACCACATCAACAACAACCACAACGACATCAAGTACTCCAAAGACAACCACAACTATAATAAATACACCGAGACCCTTGACTGCCAACTACGGCGGCAGCACTTTGGCCACAATGCTCGATGAGGAGAATACAAGCACTAGTCTAGAGCAGGATGATTCTACGGAGAAGAAGCTACAGTCGGAGACGACACATAGCAGTCTCGAGGTAGAACCGGAACAAGAAACCACTGTGGTGTTGATAACCGCTCGACCACAATACTTTGCTTCGACCAGTGCACCACCAGAAATGATGTTGCCACCACAGCCTGTGAGGACTGACAAGCCTATTGAAGAGGAGCCGGAGACTACAGAGTTGCCGTATCATACGCAATTCCTGCTGACCACTCCAATGGCACCTCTTGACGACGCCGAAACGGAAGCCGAAGTCACCACAAGCAAACCCACTGAAGAAGCTAATCATGTGGTCAAGTTTGAGCCACTTTATGCGGAAGTACCCGAAGCTGTTGTTGAGGAGCTTACAGAGCAGCCAGAGGATTCAACCACCAGTGGGTATAATCAGCAGCAAGAGGCTAGCGCTGAGGCAACCACTGAGCTTGTAGCTCGTCTCCCCGTTTCGGAAAGCACCACACAAGCTGATGATGATGATGATAGCACAGAGGTAACGCCCATGATTGCTAATCTAGTACAACAACTGAATATGGAGGTGCTAAAGCCAACTGATCAAATCTCAATGGCAAATTTCCAAACACAGGCGGCAACAGTTGCCTCCACTCTGGTCGATGGCAGCAACACCCTCGTCTCCGACATCCATATGAACTCCAATGAAACAAAGGATGAACTGGAGTTCCTTATGTCCGATGTGATTCAACAAATCACCCAAGATGAGAAATACAATCCACCAAATCCAGCAGCCAATGATGATGATGATGATGATTCACATCGCTTGACTAACTATGCCCATTTGAACACTTCATTTCTGCTGCATCCACCAAAGCTACCACAGGAACTGAAGAAGAAGAAGGTACCAACACCAATGACAACAACAACGACTACGGTATATTTGCCTGCACAGGAAATCACAACCATAATACCTAGCAATGAGGAACTTATCAAACAGGAAACCGCATACCTCAGTCAAGTGGAGAGCACCACATACAGGGTGCCTGTGTTATCGTTATCGGACATCTATGCTCAGCAACAGCAGGACGAAGACGATGAGCAGCAGAAGTTTGAGCTGCAGAGACTTGAACTATTGCCAGCAATAAAACCAACTGAATCTGCAGTCAAACAGGAAGTCAATAAGGAGCAGGACCAGGAGCATCAACAGGAGAAGCAGCAGGAAAACGAACAGGAGCACGGAGAAACAACTTACATAACTGAGAGTGCAGTCATTGCGGAGGCAACAACCGAGCAACAGCAGCTGTCGGAGGAGAGCAAAGAGACGACAGCCAACAACGAGGAGACAACCTCAACGAGCGTTGAGCAGCTCGGCAACGAAAAGCCGGACAGCAACAACGACAACTACAATAATAACAACAACAACAACGCTAACAGCGAGGAGCAAATGCCCGAAATGTTGACAAATGGTTACAACGAACAAATCCTCGCGGAAGCTAGCGAAACGTCCACCTCCCCGTCAGACAAGTCTGACGTGGCACAAACGCAGGTGACGCCAGCGGCTGAAGAAGAAGAAGAAGAAGAAGACCCGACAACAACAGCAAGAACAACAACAACTGGGGCAGCTACATCGACGATTGTTTACCAGGACGCACAAGAACAAACATCAACGGAGCAGAAACAGCAGGAGGAGGAGGAGGAGGAAAAGAGCAAAGAAACACAAACTGACGAGAAGCCGATGCAAAGTGTCGAGGATAATGCAACGAATGCTGCACATTTGCAGCCGCAGTATGCAGCACAGCCGGAGGCAGACCCTGTGACAGAGACTGTGGCATATGAGGAGAAGACGGAGACCCAGGATAAAATGACAACAGCTAGTGAGGAGAGTGTAACAGAAATTCCCGGCGATATGTCCGTGGTATCATCCGAATCGGACATGTCGCTCAGTTCGGAACAGATAACGGAAAAGCTAGAGCTGAGCACGGTGAAGAGTTTGGAATTGAACGAGGAGTCGGTGGAGGACATTTCCGATGAGCTGACCGCCACTCTGACTGAAGAGGATACTACAAGCGCTCAGAAATATCAGCTGGACGATGAAGATCCCTATGTAAAGCTGGGTGAGACTACAGCCAGTGTGGTAAAGCCACAGACGATTGAAATGATTGACGAGGATGATAGGAGCACAGTCAAGTCCACGGAGCAGGTGGAAGCGGAGAACTACAAGGTGAGCCTGCCCTTGGCTAGCTATGGCAATCAGGCAATAGATCAGGCGGATGAGGAGGATGAGGAAGATCAAAACAACTATCAGTTGCCCAGTAGTACAACAACAGCAACCAGTACATCAACAACAACAACCACTACTGAGAAACCAATTATCAGCACAACAACTACATCCACAACAATAACAACAAAACGTCTGCACACCCTGAAGCCAGTTTCCTATTATGTACAGCCTTCTCTGCTCGGTGGTTACAATCAGTTGGAACCACAACCACCCAAGGTACTTCCTTACAACGCCAACAGTCTATCCCAGCAGCAACAAAGACCCATGCAACGTCCAGCCTCCTTGACCAACTTAATGGCCGCCTCGACGCAGGCAACGCGTCCTCCAGTCAAATTGGAACCAAGTCCACAGAGCTCTCAGGGATTGGAGGCATCCACAGTACGACTGGATGATGATGTGGTGTCTTTTGCCCGACTGTGCAATGAACTCGCATTTAGTTATTGGAAGGCCATCACCTCGGAGAAGATAAGCTCAGCCAGAAGTCTGATTATCTCACCATTTGCCTTGACTTCCATGTTGTCCATGGTTTTCCTAGGAGCTCGAGGCAGCACCTCAGGAGAAATGAACGAGATACTCAAACTGGACGATATGGTAACCTTCAATCCCCATTTAATCTTCAGGAACATTACAAACTCTGTGGAACAGTCGATGGAGGGTGATATTGCCACTGCGGCATTTGTGCGTGAAATCTTCAGTGACCGGGCGAATGGAAAAATCTTACCCTTCTTCAAGGAGAAGACCCAACAGCTATATGCCGGTCACGTGGAGGAGGTGAACTTCCATGTGGTCAATGATATTGTTCGAAGGCGTACCAATCTTTTGGTCAAACGTCATACCATGGGAAAGGTCTTGGAATATCTGCGCACGAATAGCGTTTGGGTTAATGGTCCATTGGCCACTGTGTCGGCCAATCTCTTCCAGACAGACTGCTCTCGAGGCTCGACAGCGGATCGCGATGGTGAAATGTTCTTCCAGGTTCATCCTACGGTGCGTCAGCGACGACTAGTTCCCATTCCGGCTGTTCTCTACCGCTCCGGCTTCACAGCTGGCTACGAGCCTAAGCTGGATGCTACAATTGTGGCATTCGGACGCATTCAGGACACGGTTAGCACTATTTATGTGATGCCAGGACATCAGAGTTCTGTATCACCCACTGACAATCTAGATCGACTTGAGAGGAATCTGGTAGAACAGGCATTTAGCAAGGAGAACGCTTGGAGCAACCTGCTCACCTCGCTGATGGATCGTCCTGGCATGGAGGTACAGTTGCCTCGATTCTCACATCGCTCCTTTGTCAATGCTTCGTTGGGTCTGCAGAAGATGGGACTGAAGGGTCTCTTTAAGTCGGACTTTGCCGACTTGCGTGGCTTGACAGGCGCCGGAAATCGCGATATCTTCTTGTCGGACATGACACAGATCAATACCTTTAGCACTTGTGGCGAAGAGAAGATCTCCGATCATCATCATGTGGAAATGTATCCGGCACCGCCCCTTCGCAAACGCAACAAGGATGTGGATGCCACCGATGATGATGCCTACGATTCATCCGAGGCGATTGTTGACTTTGGTTCGCTTGTGCAGGAGTCGGCATTGGGCCGTGGCTTCTACGATGATTTGCTAGATCCGAAGTATCTGGAGCTCCCTCTGCCATTGCGCCCACGTCAGGCACGTGTTCCGGATGCTCCTCGGCTGCGTTTCGACAAGCCCTTCCTCTATTTTGTGCGCCACAATCCAACGGGCATGATACTCTTCATGGGTCGCTTCAATCCCCGCCTGCTGCCATGAAAACTTATCCGTCTCGTTCCCCCCAACATAAGTAAGCCAAACATTTTTAAATTTTGTTAAAACTTCAATTAATAGTGAATTTATTTTGCCAATCCGCAAAATGCCTGCAATTAAGTTAATTCTACTTTTAATGTCCTTATTGCTGTGCCTTAATCCCGCGTCCTATCTTTGTCTCCGGCACACTGATACGAGATTGATGTGCAGCAAGCTGAAAATATAATTCAACAAATTCAAATATATATGTTTAATGTATAATACATATATATATATTATGTATATACGTATGTATGTGCATTTTTTCTATGCCCAATTTTATTAAATAAATACGCGCACACAATACCCAAATATTTTAAATGCAGTTTGCAGTTTACAGTTTGCTATTTGAGGAGCAAAAAATGATATTCAATTGTTTTGGCTTGCATTTTTTTGTGCTGCAAACAATAAATGAAATAAGAATTAAAATCAAAACAGAAAAAACAAACGTAAATGCATATAGAAATGTGCATGTATGTATAAATAAAGTTAAACAAATTGGCTGGCAGTGCAAATGCAAATGCAATCAAAAAGTGCGTCATGTTTTCGGCATCAACAACAGCATCAACAATACAAATGTAATTTAGTAAAATAAACTTTAACACTACGCAAACTAACAGTTATGTATGCTAATATGTAAGTTTAAAAATCTAAATAAATAAATAAAAAAAAAATAAATAAAACAAACAAAAAACGCACAATTGTCTTTCAAATTGATTGGCAAATACAATTCCAGCCTAAAAGTATCCAGCACAATTTATATTTGCGGTTAAGATCGCAAATTCTTGCACAACTGGGAGTTATAAGCCGGAAGTATTCATGTTTTTGCCTCAGCTGTCCAATAAAAGAAAAGTAACAAAGTATCTTACACTTTCTAAGCAAACAAATATCCTTTCGCAAGAGAAATATTATTAAGTGTAAGTGGAAGCTCAAGTAAGTATGTAATTTTACATAGTATTTTAAGTTTTATTTAGGCCAATGGCAAGCAAGGCCTGACACGCACAGACATGTCGAAAAACAACAACAAATGCACATATTTTAATTAATATTTAACAAGAACTCACATAAGCGATGCTTATAATGAAATCTGTATATGGCTGTGTGTTTGTGTTTGTGCATGTGCATGTGTGTGTGTGTGTGTGTGTGTGTGTGGGAGCTGTTGTGGGCTTGAACGTTGGCATAAAACAACTGGCTGCAACTTTGTCAAACTTTTGTGAACACGACTTGGCTGCGTCTTGTTGTTGTTCATTTTGTTTTTGCTCATGTTGCTGCTGCTCCTGTTGTTGTTGCTGATAGGTTGTTGTTGTTGTTGTTGCTGCTGTTGTTGTTGTTGTTGTTAAGGGAACCCTGCGGTTGCGTTGGAAACTTCGACGTCGACAACTGCGGACGCTTGCTCACTTGCATGTCAGACTTGTTGTTGCTGTTTTTTGAGCTTTATGCGGTTTTTGCAGCTATCACGTATATGTATGTGTGCGTGAGTACGAAATCACTGAAACAAGTAGCATACTTTTAGGCCAAACAATTGCCAGGCAGCCAACTGTGGCAAACTCAAAAAACGCAGAAAAACATAACAAGAGGAGCAACAACAACGAGAACAATATCAAGAGCAGCAGCAACAACAGAGTCAGAAAAAAAGACATAACGACTCACGACTAACGACTGCGGGCAGCCGCAAGCTGAAAATATAGCATACACACAGGCGCCGCTTTACAAGTATAGACACACTCGCACTCACGCACACTCACACACACACACACACACACACACACATGTGTCAATTTGCGAGTGAGAGTCGGTGTCTGGCATGCAGTACAAAAATAGAAACAGCACTAAAATGTAGCGCACTCTCTAAATCTGAGCAAATGCTAGACAGTTGTTGGTATATACAATAGAGTATATAGATACGTATTTATACCCTAACAATAAGTATTATATGATTGTCACAAACTGTGTATCAAATTGAAGAAGAACAATTTGATCAGTTCCATCTGAGCAAATATATCTGTTAAAAATAATAATTCCCAAGCTTATTAAATAAAAGGTCCTGCAGTCAGCTATCTTTATTAAACTCTGTAAACAAATATTTGTATTTAATATATATAGATGCCAAGCAAATATTTGTTATTAAAGTGTTCTATAACATTTTCAAGTAAACTTACGCGAATGCGAAAAACCTTAATTCAATTTATTTAGGTATTGAAAAGTAAGAGTATTTAATGGTCTGCAACCATATATCCTTTGCTTTCTGCAATTTTTTTTGCAATTTTTTTTCCTATTTTGAATATAAAGCATGAAATTCTGCGTATTATCCTTACAATACTTATGTACAGCAGAGTGGACCACTTTATTATGCTGCTAATTTGTCATGCAGTTGCGAATCGCAAGCTGCGAGTCCCGTCGCTTTATGCACTAAATAACACTAAAGTGCAACTAATTTGCAAAAATTTGTATTGCTGTCAGTTGTTTGGAAGCTGCTCCGTTACCATCGTTGTTTACAACAAATGCTTCCGCTGGTTATTTTCCTCTTATTTTTATTTTTCTTGTAGTTGTTATGGCAAAGTCGCAATTTATTTCCGCACGTGTTGCGTCAACAATACCTAAATAAAAAAATGAATAAAGAAAAAGGGCAGAAGACAAATCTGTCATTGTGCGCCACGCTTGTAACTATTATCATTATTATTATTTTTTTAGTATTATTTTTATTGTATTGTGTAATAAGGAAAGTATTTTTTGTTGCTGCAGAACAATGCGACAGCTGCACAATGTCCGTTTCTCCCAATTCCCGGTCAGGGCAAGCCAAGCAACCATCCTCTCTGTTGGCTCCATCGTCCGCCCATCATCCGTTCATTGTAATTGTTGTTCAACGAACTTTTCCTTTTTTCCGTTTTTCGCCAAGGTTTCGTTTTCGGCTTTGGCTTCGGCTTGCGCTTTGGCTGAGCATTTTCCATGCCGTTTCCCTTTTGTTTTCCTTAACGCTTTTGTGTGTGAAGTTGTCGTCTTTCGCTTTCTTAGCACCTGTCGAAATTACGCAAGTGTCACTTAAAACGGGAAACGGCAACAATAACAACAAGTGTAGCAACAACGCCAAAAAGAATAACAACATTGTTCATGTCTTTAACCCTTTCAAGTACAATGGGACTTAATGTTGTCTGTGTTCCTGTGGTCGCTCTTGTTATTGCTGTCCCCCGGTGCTAATGTTATTTGCATTTCATTGTTTTCTCCTTTGTTTACCTGTCTCCACTCGTATTTATTTTCACCCACGTGTCGTATACTTAATGCGATTTTCGGATTTCTGATTTCAACCTTCCGACTAACGCTAATGAATTGTTGTTGCTGTCGCTGTTGTTTATTATGTATATTAGATGGTCGTAATGCAAAATACCAACCTCAATACCACCTCAATATGGACACTGAACTTTCTACACTGTGCAACTTTTAGTTTGGTTCACAAAAAACGAAAAAAACAAACCGACAGGAAAAAAGGAAAAAACTTTGACGCTTAATGAACTGGTGACCACAGAAACCAACTCTGGGGTTACAACTGCTAATTAATTTACATTAGCAAATTGCAAGCATGTAATTGACTTTTATTGGCGTTTACACTGCAACAACAGCAGCAGCAGCAGCAACAACATCAGCAACGTGTACAAATACAAGTTTTCTCTGCTCTGTATGTACTTTATGCTATGTACTATAGTTTATATATAGTTATGCGCTAATCACACAATAGAGACGCATTTGGTGGCTACTTTTGTCAACGTGGCTTAATTAGAAAGCCACCACCAGCAGCTGCACCACCCACCCCAATAACCACCAGCAGAGCCATGGGGCAGAATACGTAAATAAGTTATTCGCTTGTAAATATCCTTATTGAAGCAGCAAATATCGAAACACTGGTAATTAGGTCAATTGAGACATAGAACAAGGAATGTCTGAAAACTAATTAAAATGCCAAATGACAAACACTGACTAAAAGTGTACATTAAGCAAAGAAAATGCTAAGCATATTTCACTCTATACTACACTTTCGTCAATAAGTGCATAAGTTAAAGAATCTCAGTTAATAAAAAGTGGAGAAACCTATTTAACTTAAAGCTCAATTTATAGCGATACAGAACCAAGAAGCTTCATCTTTAAAACACATCAAGCAGTTTATTGTTTTATCTGTTGCTGTGCCTCTTTAATTATAGAATATTCATATTGCAACTGATAAATCAATTGACTGTGGCTTTTCGGACTTAAGGCAGAATTATGCAATACAATGTTTTATTGCTATTTTTCAATTGAATTGTTACCTCAATCAAAATTATTTGATTTTAATGACTGCAAATGAATTTTGCTAATATGCATTTTGTGACTATCGAGACGAGGTAATTAAGTGTGAGCGATGCCGAGTAAAATAATTCAAGATAATAATACTTCATTTGCAATGCTACAAATCCAAAGAAATTCGCTTTGTTAAGAATATCTGTGGGTTATCCAATTTATTGCTGCCATGGTAAATGCAAGTTCTCTAATCAGTCGAGACAAGTTGAACAACAAGACGAGACAAGAGACAAGAGACAAAAGATGAAAGTGTGGTACACAATTTTCATGGCAAGTAGTTTAGAGACCTGGCACATTTGTCTACACAACTTGGGAACGATAATTTGAAAATACAGAAGCAAAAGCAAAAGCCAAGCATCACTCCAAGGATTAATTTAAACGCGAAAAGTGAAAGCGCAGTTACACTGTTTTTCCCATTTCCCCATTTCCCTAGCAACCCAGGAGCAACAGCAACTCAGCAACACAGCAGCAAAGCATAGTTAAAGGCAACTTGTGAAAATTTATGTTATATATTTTGAGAATTATGTATTTGGCTTTGTGGTTTGGGACCATTGAAATGAGAACAGTTGGAATAGCAACAACAACAACAACAACAGCATCTAGCACAGTCAACAATGCTGTGAACTAAATCCGAGAATCAACCTGAAATTGAAATCATTTGCAACACGCAGCGTCCAGTTGACGTGCGATAAATATTGCCACTAGCCGTTGGTCAAATGGCGACAAAAGCTGGCCACAAGAAAGCGCCAGACATGACTCTGCATGCATGCCCCATGGGGTAGCCTACACACATACACACACACACTCATACACCAGCACACGCACCAGTTCTCACATACATATACTTATGTATATGTAAACAGTTTTAGACAGAAGCTCCGCATGGCGCCGGCACAACATCGAGAGCAAGAAGGAGAGACAGGTACACTGGGAAAAAACTTAACAGTTTCTAAAATTAATACGATTCGTCTCCCATATTTTGTTCTTACAATAAAACTATTTTTGAAACAAACTACTAGAACTAAGAATATTCATCTATAAATCCTTACTAATTATTACATATTACCTTATTATTATTACATATAACAAAAAAATGTATTTTAAGTACGTTGAAAAGTTTATGTTTTCATTTATTAAGATATTAGGAAGAATTTTAGAATTGTGTTCTTGAATATTTTTAACCGTGCTTTTTGTTGTTTACAAGATTATATGATAACTTCTTTTGGTATTTTGTAACTTAGTAATGTATAAGTATGAACATTTATACTAAATAAATGAATAAGTTTTAATATTATACTTATCTTCGTGGTCCTTATTAATATGAACATGGTCTTATATGCAGTGTGTTTACAGTCAATCTGCGTTTTCCAACTTTATGTTTTTTGAGTTTCGACACTTCGTTTTGAGATGAAATTTTTAGTTTTAGAGTCATTTTTTATGAGTGTATGGCTTCAATTTCTGGGTCTGGAACAGAGTCTGGGCGAGTCCATGTCCATGTGGATGTCGGCAGGCTGCCGCCTCTGTGTGTGGACAGCCGGCAGCGTTGCCAAACGATAAAGCAGCACACGAAACAAGTACAACAACAGCATCAACAACAACAATTACAACAACAACACACAACAATAACAACAAGAACATGACAAAAGTACCAAATAACCAAAAATGGTTGCTAAACAAGTTTTTGTTATCTACACGAGGTTCGTTTTTGTATCGAGTGTTTATAAATGTTTATACCATCTACTGAAAGCACTTGACGGGTATATTTCATGCGAGTTCATTTGAAAATGGAAGCTCTTAAAAAGCGACTAGACTTGTAAAAGTTGTTTAATCACATAAATCTACTTTAATTTACTTTTTTATGCTTTACGAGCAGAGTTTTGAAAATACCTACTTAAGCTTTTGAAGTGTGAGGCTTTTAAAAACTGTGGTTTGTTGAAATAATAAAACTTAAATTCAAATGACTTTAATTGTGATTAAGCGTTAATGGCAAGCTTTCAAAAGCTCCTCCTGTTTTTTTTATCGATAACCATTATATAGGGCAGATTAGTTTTCGACTTCATCCGTTGTTGCATTCAAATATGTCTTCTATGTTGTTATCTGCTGCTATGTGCAGCATATGTGCATAAGTGTGGGTGAGCCTTACATGTTTTACACTGGACCGCAAAATGTGATTTACATTTTTTTTTTGTTTTTTGTTTTTTTTTGGAAATTGTAAGCTGCTTCCCTTTTTGTGTTGGGTGTTCCAACGCTTGCATTTAAAATTAGTCGCTTGTAGTCGCTGCGGTTGTCAAATTGTAATTGTTGTTGTTGTTGTTGCTGTCACAGCACCCAACTGTTTTCATTTGCAACTCTTTTGCAACTTGTTCATGCAACACATATTCAGTAATTAAATTTAACGTATACGACGACAGCAGGCAATTTAAAAGTCATGTGAGTATACAAATTTAATTAGACGAATAAACTCGAACTTCACTCTGGTGATACTCTTGTTTTGGACAAAGTATCTGTCTCTCAAAGACGTATGAATTCTAAACTGCTTAACCATTCATCAACTGTTTACTTACTGACTGAATTACTAAGCAAAAACAGAATTTAAAATAAATTATCTACATGTATTAGCTTTAAACTAAACCTTGTTTAAGAGAAATGGTGACAACTTAGTGGTTAGTGACAACTTGAGCCAATTGGACAGTCTTTTAATAATTAAGGTTCAGAAGACGACTTTAACTATGAAATTGAGAGAATTTTTGTGGATGTAAAACGTATAAGCAACTCTTAAGTAAGAAAGTAGAAGAAAAAATAATTGATGTGAGTATTGAGATTTTACCAAAAGCAAACGACAAACAGATTTTAAATTTATTATTATTATTATTATGATTATTATTATTATTATTATTATTATTATTATTATTATTATTATTATTATTATTATTATTATTATTATTACACCAAGATTGGAGATATAAACTAAGAACCTAACTTAAGTGGCCTTCAGCCTATATTATTTATTGTTGGATATTTTTTACGATTCCCTATTGAATATTCTTTCTATTCCTGTATCGATTTTGATAATTAATTAAATATACTGCTTATTATAACGTCAATTGTTACGTTTTTACTATATTTTTGATCGACTGCTTTTACTAACGCGATGCAACGTATAAAAAACAAAAAAGAAAACAAATGCTAAAATACCTCCTCAGTGATTTTCAACAAGTAATAAGGATCTGCTGATAGTTGTAATATCAATTTAGCTTGAAATGGGAATTATCAAAATAAATTTGTAAACTAACTGCGTTTTATTTGACGTATAATGCATTGCGTCCAATTACAGCCTATAAAGCAAACGTGTATTTAATCAAACACACTCATGGAGTCGGGAAGAGAGACAGGGATAGTGTACGTAATCAGTGGCAGACTACATAAATACATGCATACATGGGTATAAACTAACCTGCCAGATAAATACATATATGTGAAAATCTATGTGTGTGTGTGTGTGTGTGTGTGTGTGTGTGGCAGCTGTAGCATTCTGTGGCAACTCAAACTGTTAAAACGCACGCTGCTTTCATGCCAAATAAGCTTTCATAAATAATGAAAAGTGGTACTGCGGGCGGACGATAAAACTCTGAACGTTTGTAATAAGCAACAACAGCAACTACACTCACAGCAACAACAACAATAACAATAACAAAAACAACAACAATAACACCAGCAACGAAGCGTGCACAAATTAGTAGCCAAGGATTACCGGCAATTATTTTCATTGTATGCATTTGCCGCCATTATTTTGATTGCTTCGTTTGCTTTTGATGCCTGATATCCTCTTACACGTCCCAACTATATCCAGCCTGTCGCTCCTCTTGATCACGAAACCCCTCTTGGATGGATAGTGAAGTTTAGTTTTCGCCTGTTTCCAGTAGTGGATATGATTCTGTTGCCTGCTGACGGCTCCTGGCTCAACTACATGCCATTTTCCTACCCTACAAATAAAACAAAGATAGTGAATATAGATTTGATGCTTTAGAGTAATTGTTTCAAAAAAATCAAACCTAAAGAATATGCGGTGTATCATATGAAAGGCATTAAATCATGGATTACGAATATTTTTGTTGTAAAACTTCACTTGGTTCAAAATATATTTGAATTTAATTTTTATTTTCAATTTTTATAATAATTTTTGTAAAAAAAATTGATTTTCAATTCTTATAAAAAAATATAAAAAAAAATATATAAACTATTATTTTCAATTTAAATTATAAAAATTTAAAAAAAAACTTTTTTAATGCAGAATAGAATACTCCAAAAAATAACTTTATTTATATTAATTAAAAAAAATTATATTTTATATAATTAAAAAAATTAAAAATTAGAAGCAATAAAGTCTGTGGTTATCATTAACTAGCCATAATTTTTAAATATTTAAGCCAATTAACTACAGCACAAGGAAAAAAATAAATAAAACTAATTTATTTTCCATGAATTACACAAGGAAATAAGATTTTGTTGACTATGAGTTTACAATGTAATTTCGGCTGCTGAATCCAAATCTGCACTTAGTTTTTTTCAATCAGCTCAAGCCTTCGCGATAAATCATTTTTTACAAAATTAAGGCACTTCTCCTACATGTATTGGAATAACATGAAAACGGTTCACCATATATCCATAAAATCTATTTTTAGGAAAAATAATACAATTTTTGTATTTAAAAAATCCATAAAAAATAAATGAGGAAAAAATTTCACAGTTTTGGTCTAAAAACATTTAGTTAAACATGTTTCGCATAAAATGAGCTATATTTCCTTGTAGTCGGTGCGAAAATGTAAGAGTTATGAATATTATAATGTAATTAAGACTCTCCGAAAACGTTTCTTATTTAAGATTGTTTTGAATTATCTAGAGGGTTCACTTTTCACTACAGCTACTATAACATGATTATTATACTAATTGTATTTTTAGCATTTTATCATCAATAAAATGTTTAAAAAATATAATTGTGCTTCTCATTGGGCAATGTTTAAAATTGTTTTTTTTCACAAAAGATGCAACTGCTACTATCTTTGCAAGACAATCAAATTTTTGGAAATCGCTTTATGAGTATTTCATTTACCATCCAGTTTACCATTTTAGTCCGGGCTTTTAATTTTTTATAAATGTTGTGAGAGTTGAGTTAGAAACACAGCTTAAATTTGGTTAATTCTCGACTTTTATTTACTTTTATCATATCATTAATCGATTCTGTTCATTTCACAACTACCTAGGGTATTTGAGATTCGACTATCTGAAGCCTTCGACAATTGTAGCTTGTACACAATGGCCATTGGTTTGCGTATAACAGGAACAATGTACGCATCATTGCATATGGAATGAAAGGTTTATTTATATTTATGAATTCATCATGTTCATATGATTGTTATGCGCTCTCCGAGCAAATTTAAGCATCGGCGTTATTCTGGACTTTTACTGTGGCCACTCTCCGGTTAACATATGTATGTACAATACATACATTTCAAATCACACTCGTTTGACAAGCGGTAACTGGCAATTTTAAGTTTGCATGTCTGCAAACCCTTTAAAATATGAGCATACGATATTTAAATCAATATTTTATACCTATTAATGTGTATAAAAATCTTACGATTATTCAAATAGGAGTATACAAGAGTAAGAGTATTTAAGACAAGAAAAAAGAGTGTGGAATACTAATTAATTATATTTGGCAACATTTCTACCATAAAGTTTCAATCTCATTTTAGTTGGAACTTGACCAATTATAAAATGTATACTGTTGTCGAATAATTTTATTATATATGTCTATTTTTATATTATATATGTTATATCTATTATAACAAGCTTAATATTTAATATTCAATTAAGAGTATAAGTCAGAGTCGTAGAAATCGAAACAAGAGAAAAGGATACATAGCAATTATTAACTTTATTCTACAGTTTAATTCTTGATATAAATTAATAAAAATTGGCCTCTGGAACTTGGTCAATTATAACATTTCTGACATGTCGGAATAACTTAAATGCGTTTGTCGTTGATTTAGAGCTCTCATTAGTTGTACTTTTGATGGGGCTTATCAGACTCGGAATACCTAAAAATAAAAGGGCGAAAGTAAAACTAATTTGTAACTACTGGAAAACTTTGTTAACCGGAGCCTTTGACATGTGCCTTAAATACGTTAACTAAGTCCTTTGGCCTCAAGCCCAAAGTCAGTCGGCTGTTATCTGGCGGCACCAAAAAGACACCCTTACACACACACACACACACACATACACGCTCGCACATACTTGCATACACGTGCATGTGGACAGAGCAAGCAGATTAAAAAAGTTTGAAATTTAAACCAGACGGCGTATTAATTTATTTAAGACCCTTAAATTATATCCTTTGATGTAAAGCATACAATTCTTCACTTGGCTTGTTTTTTTGCCAACTTTTTTGTTGTATTCTATGATTGTTGTTGTAGTTGTTGTGCCTAGAGCTTTTTCCCCACTGAAGTCGCGCAACTACTTTTGGCGTATGTAATTACATTTTTGCACATAAGAAAATCAAAAAAAAAATAAATAAAGCTAAATACAAAAAACTAGATGGCGTCTAGGACATACATGAAAAAGCGTAAAAATTACACATGCAGCACTTTTCTGTCCTTTTTATAGACAAACCCAAGTAAGAAGAAGGCAGTCACAGAAACAACACGAAGTTTTTATGCCCTCTCTAATAGGCAAGAAATCGGTTTTAACTGAGACTAATTGTAAGTTCTGAGAATATCAACATCAAAGGGAAACCTCTAAAAATGTTAAATGATTACTTACTCGAATCAGTTTGATTCCTTAATTTTCAATAATTGATTAAGCCTTGGCACGACATTTTATTGACATTTTAATGGCCTGTTGACCCGGACAACGTCTCAAATTTGCGATAATCCTCTGTGAGGGTATTGAAACTGAACCGGGCAATGTCCGAAGTCAGAAGAGCAAAGCCTGCAAGCCACACATATGTGAGTTTCTCTGTGGAGGGTGAGTGTGTGTGAGTGTGTGTGGGTGTGTATGTGGGGTGCAGCGTAGCGGAAATAATGAAATTATTAACACTTGAGCAACTTCCGGCTAAAAAACAAAAGCGCTGCAACGAGCTACGTCGCCCTCAGCGTCGCTGTCGACGGTCGCTGCCAAACAAAAAAACGGCA
The DNA here is from genome assembly GCA_037043535.1 of Drosophila putrida. Lineage (NCBI taxonomy): Eukaryota > Metazoa > Arthropoda > Insecta > Diptera > Drosophilidae > Drosophila > Drosophila putrida. Next base: position 4,086,313 of record JBAMBI010000160.1, on the reverse strand, counting down.
GCTGCAAGACAAAAAGCAAAAAACTTGCGAAATACATTAAATGAGCGAAGAAGGCATGTAAACGGCCGCAAAGAGAAGTGCTGCATGATAGGAGATGGTAGGATGGAAAGGAGAGTTTTGTGGCATTGGGGGCGTGTAGCAATCATAATTGCAGTGCAAACTTGGCTACGGTTTGCCACAAAACAGAGAAACGAACGAAAAACTAGAGAAAGGCGAAAGAGAAAAATTCTCTGTATGCGAGTGTATGTATGTGTGTGTGTGTGCAATATAAAAACGCTTTTTCCATTTTGCACCAAGCAACAGACTGTAAATTTTGAAGAAGTCATAATAGAGCCGTTGGCATATTTTGCTATAAACGAATTGTGCACTCTTCTCCATACTCGTTAAGTATACGTCGAGTTGTACAGACAATAAACGTAGAACAAACAAAAAGTGATGGGCACACTGGCATCTCCGGGTGTCAAGGGGACACATGTAAATATGAATACAACAACTCAACTTTATATGCGCTTACATGAATTTCAAGTTACAAGTACGAGAATCTCTTAACTCGTAACTCGTATAATTAAAAGACAGTTGACTGGTTGACTGCCCAACTGGCTAACTGACAAGCTGACAGAAGACAGAGACGGGCCTATTCCACGGCCAGGCTAAAGTGAACTAACTGTTACTCACAGTCTTAACATGAAGTTGGCCATCTTCATAGATCCCAAACAAGTAGCGCAATCAAAAGTTGTTCACACCGACCAAGCCTTAAGCCCAAAAGGTCGTGTTGAGTACTTAGATAAATTTAGTCAGCAGCTCTAAAAAAAAGAAATGGAAAGAGAGCCGACAGCAGCTGAGAGTCCCTTTCTGTGTTTTTGCTTAATATATGTGATTATATTTGAAGCGTATGCGAATTTTTTGCTTCCTTTGTCTTTGCTGTGCAACCTAACGCAGCCAAAGAGTTGCGTATTTATTCTTTTTCCTATTACTTCGTTTTTTACACTCCCCCTCCTTTCCTTTCCTTTTGTTCCCCCTTCACTCACCACTTCTTTCTTTCTCTTTTGCTGAACAGCTTAAAACACAGCGCAGGGAATGGCGAAAAGATGGTAAATGTGGCTTAAAAGGTCTCCTAAAATGTTAAGCCATACGTGTACTGTTCATGCTGGTTTAGTCAAAGACAAATTCAGCAATAGAAGAAGAATTTCTACAAATTGTTCTCGGTTAAACTTCGCCAAGTACTTTGAACAAATATTCTTGCTAAATTGTGAATTATTTTAAATAAAATGAATTGATAGCAAATTATATAAATACATAAATTTAACATGAAACATACAATTGTTACTTTATTTAATATTTGGATGACAGTAATAATATTAATAAGTGCTATAATTACGAAATATGTAACAAACAAAAACCAGTACAAGATCTAACGTCTTTGTTGATTAAAAAAATCATAAAATTTTTTAAAATTTAAATTCGCAGCTGCTCTTTAAAATTGGTAAAAGGTAAAGTCAAGAACCGAATTTAGTTGTTCTTTCTCTAATCTCAGTCTCGTTTCATATTGAACGGAGGGACAGGTATTAATTCCAATAAATCGGTGTTATTTTTCTGCACGAAGCGAGTATTAAATACCGCGAATATCCCATAAATTACTCATATGTAGTCTATGAAATGAAAATGGTTCATAAATAACATTAACTCCATAGCAAATTGTACGCTGACGCGGCAATACAAATAGCATAACTTTTTAAATTATTTCTGCACACTCATTTTGTGCACATTTTCAGAAAATTTTCAGAGTTTTCTTCTCACTCGTTGTAGATGTTGTTGTTGTTGTTGTTGTTGCATTTTTGAGTGCATTTTCCCGTTGCGCCAAAGTTTTGACTTTCCGTTAGCAAGCGAATAAAAATGTTTTTCAGTCAACATTTCCACTCCCGTCACTAGCCACCACGCCCCACCCCCTGCTTTAGCATTTGTTTATCTTTTTATAGAGCGACAATTTTGTAATGAATTTATTACTGTGCCATGCAGCAAGGGTTATGCATAAAGCAAGGCACGAGCACAAGGGTCCAACCAAAAAACAACAACAAACATAAAAATAAAAAAAAAAAAAGCAAAATTTGTTGAAAATAAACTTAAATTAACTTGCAATGCATTGGCAAAGGACGCGCGGCTGGCATAAAGAAGCAGCTAAAAAGGGCAAATGGGGCCAATGGGCTACACATACGACTCCAAGGGAAAGCACAGGATAGTATATTTCCCCAGAAATTTGTCAAGTAACCAACTACGCATAACTTTTCGAGTGCACTTTTTGCATTACACTGAGCGTATCAAATTTGTTATTGCATTCGCAATGCCCTAAGGATGATCAAACAGCAACTCTTCTCGAGCTTTAAATATTTATAAAAACAAATGCTAAGAAAGAAAGAAGGAAAAAAGTTTGACTTAAAAAACAAAATTATTTACTTTAAAAAGTATTCCAAAATTGTAAGGGTATCCTAGCTGTCGAAAAGTAAATTAAAATTACATTAATTATTCATTTAAACTCCCTTAAACATAATATTCCTAATACAACTTTTCTTATTCTGTGTCTTTGATCTCAGCCCATTTATATGCTGGTAATTACATGCGTATACTTAATATTTAAATGGATATGTAAAACAACAGACCATTCTACTTTAATGGGTCTCGCTAAAGCTTACAAAACATCGAACAATTTGTACACGCCCCATTTGCTACAAGTTCCAGTTGCCGATAGGGAGCGGGTCATAGGGTCATTATTGTCATTGTCCCTACTGAATGATGTGTGTGTGTGTGTGTTGGTGTGTGTGTGTGTTGGTGTGTCAACGCATTTACACTTAATTAATTAAACGTAATTGAAAACCAAATAAAATAAAAGACATCTGAGACAATAGAAATGCAAGACAATGGGCGTAAAATAGCAATTGATATTGTCATTAAGAGGAAATGAGCAAAGAAATGAACTGCAACGTTACACGTACACACGCACACGTTCACAAATATACACTTATATACACCCACACATGTACATTGAAACACTGTCAATGGGTTCATGTTCACAGCTGCTGCCAAAGGCTTTATGAAGTGCCATACCAAAGACGACTTGTAGGTTGCATGGACAGCAGCAAAGTGCATTTCTCTGGCATACTAAAATTAAGTGCATATTGCTCGACTATGTGATGCCCTGTTATTTACACTTCAAAAATAAATAGACAAGTATAACCATAAACAAACCTAAATGTCTGTTAAATAAATAAATGAGAAGAAAGAAGTAAAGTTTTATTATTAAACATTTTAGTGAACTCTGTCTAAATAAAACATAAGATATGCTATATAGAGGGTATACAAATCCAGTGAAACTAATAATCGAGAACGGACTTTTTTCTGTGTGAGCATACCCCTTTCGACTTTTGACTATATAAATAACAACGAGTGGCAGATCGCGCATGAGGCATGCTGCAACAATTGTCTTGCTGCCGCCATAATAATAAGAAGGCGCGAGTGGTGGTGGGTGGCGGGTGTTGCTTCAAGTTGCAAGACCAAAACAGGGCCCTTCAAGTGCACTTGGCGGCAATCTGGCACTTACTCGGTCAGGAAATGTCTCTCCATCTGGGGTCCGTCTGTCTTTCTGTCTGTCTGTCCGTCTGTGAAAATGTACTAGCATTGTATGCATTGCATTGTATTTAGCGTGCCATTTGCGTTAAACGATGACAATTTCTATGGCTGTGTTTTGCTTGTAAAATGGCAACGCAAACATTCCTCCATGTGGAATGGCTGCAAAGAGTTAACAACGTAAACTCAAGTTAACGGCAAAGTTGTCTAGTTGTTAACAGCCCAAATGTTGAGTAGGAGCTGGAGGGTAATTAATGACACGCAATGACTGCTGATTGATTCTAGGGACTGCAAAAGGTTAACAGGTTACCAGGGGCACTCTCGCATGGAGTTGATTGGCTTTAAGGTTTGTGGGTACAAGGGATTGGCTTTAAGGTTTGTGGGTACAAGGGATTGCCTTTAAAACGCAATCAGCAATTTGCCAAATGACAAGTGAAAAGGAAAAAGGACAAGAGACAAAGAAAGAGCGTGTCTAAAAATGGGTGACTGCAGCAATGCAAAATTAATTACCAGAATGCAAATTAATTGCTGTCCGTTTGCTTGCTTGCAGCTTTGGCAAGGCGCATAAATCTTTTGTCTGGGCACAGCGAACACAGGCGCTGACGATTGCTCTAGGACCCCAGACAGAACGTGGCAGCCAAAAGAAAATGCCAACATATACACATCTATACACACACTTGCACACCCGCACACCCGCACACTCGCACATCAACACACATGCTTGGCAGTGCAATGACAAACAAATTGCCTAGTGCCACACAGCAACCAAGGCGATGGCAACCAAAAATCTAGTTGCGGCTACGAGCTGACTATGCGGACTCGTTATTTGGGGTGGCAATAATGCCAGAGCACGCTCAAATGAATTGCTTGCCAGTCGAGCTGGGAGTGTCAAGGCATTCTCCCTCCTTCCACCACCTTTTTCTGCTGTCATCGTCGCCATTTCTTCTGCTCTCTGCTCCGAATTTTTGCCTTCCATCGACGCTAAAAGCATCAGTTTTAGGAGGTTATTTGCAAAAAACTTGAAACGAATTAGCCAGATAAGTGAAGTGAAGGTAATACCCTACACTCTCAGATAAAAAGGGTATATGAACGTTTTACAAATCTCTTTTACCCCAAAAGCAATGATAATGTCGGTGATCTCAAGCCAAGAAATCAATGTTAACAAATAAAAAAAAAATATGGGATTTGTTAAAATGTGTAATGTGTAATGGAATAAACCGAAAATATCTTTAAGCCCAACATAAATGCTTGAAATAAAATTTTATTGGATTTATTTATTCTATATTTTACGGTTTAATAATTATTAATTATTTTGTAACTTGTAAGTAAAAATTGAGATTAATTATTAATTAATTTTGCAACTTTTTAACACAAATTGAGAAATAACTGTTACATTCTAATTTTTATTACGGTCCCTGGTAATTAATCAATTTGATAAAAGGCGAATTCCATCTATTTTTGTGGCTTCGAAAATATTTAAAAAATATTAAATTTCAGAAAATTAAAGAAATTGAACAATTCTCTACAATTCTATGTAGATTACTCAAAACTGTCAAACAGAGCCACGAAAAGTATACTACAATTTATATACGGTTTAATTATAAAATACAAATAAAATACATTTAAATAGAGTAAGTAACGTGTGTTGCATAGTAGGTGGCTCGGCTATAGCATTATACTACATTATTACATTACATTACATTATTATACTGGAAATAAAGGGAACATAGGTGTAAATCAATTTTTTAATCTAGCTGGAAAGTCATATCAAACTATTGTAATACTTTTATGTGCTCTTGCAATGTATTTCATTATTGAATAATTCACTAAATAATTAAATTCTTAAGCGATTCCAGAATTAATTAAGGTTAATAAATAAATTGTTAAATATTCTGTTTGTAAGGTTATTTTAAGCTCTCATGGCATTTGTTTCTCTTTCGCTCGAGCATCAATCTCTTTCTTAATCGTCTCTGATATTAATAAGACGCTTTGAATTTTAAGCATTTTTATATTCGTTTTTTTTTGTAATTGCTTAAGTTGATTTAAAGGCAGTCTTAAATTAGTCGCGGGACTTATGGGCATTATATGTGCTATACTACAAATATAGCTATAACTGAAGCATGTTGTTGTTGCTGTTACTGTAACGGCAGATCCAAAATAATAACAAAATTTATCCCAATGGGGACAAAAAACATAAGCCGCGCGGCAAATTTAAATACACATGTCGCTGATATTGCAGCTGCTCGTGTTGTTCTTCTTACTAAAGTTGTTGTTACTGCTGTTGGCTATTTATGTGGCTTTATGCGCCATTGTTATTGTTGTTATTATTGTTGTTGTTGTTGTTGTTGTTGTTGTTGCTGCTGCCGCCTGTACTGAGCGGAAATTGTATTGCGGCCAATATGGTAAATTGCCTTGAATCTACCTTAAAACCATATTTCAACACTAGATTACACAAACAGGCAATGCTGTGGTTGTAGCTACAGCAGCAGCTGTTATTGTTGTTGTTGTTGGCGATGGTGATGTTGGTGTACATAGTTGTTGTAGTTGTTGTTGCTGCTACACTGCGGTACGCCATTACACCAAAATACTATCATAAAATTTCGCGCAAGCGTGTGTCTCGGCATTTTAACCAACAGTTTTGGGCCAAAGCAACAACGACAGAAACAGAAACAGCAACAGCAGCAGCAGCAGCACACTCGCGGTGGGCGCTGCGAACAAGCAACACACTCACACACACACACACACACACACACACACACACACACACACACACACACAGAGATGGAGTAAAACATGCATAGCAGTACATAAAATGCACACATGCACGCCACACACGCACACACATTCAGAGAGACAGAAGCACATTCGCTATGTTATTCTGGCCATGCCTCGTTGCTGTTACTAGCTGCGGTTGCGCTTAAATGTGTCATTAAAGTAACAACAGAAAACAACAAAAAATAAGGGAAAACAAAGCGAAATTCTGGTAAGTCCAATGCTTAGATTTGAGCTGAGAAATATCCACTGAAAAAATGCACAGAATGCGGCTTTATAAATCAAACAAAAGCTGACAGAATGCGATTTTGCCATTCTCACCATTTATTTTTTTCTTTTTTTTTTGGCTGTCTGCACTGTGCAAATCATTCATAGGGACAAAAGCTGGAAAAACACGCCCATAAAAAGTTAAGAAAATGGAAAATATTGAGCTGCAAATATGCAGCATAACAAATGTCTCATTAGCATCTCCCAGTCCAGATCTCAAACACATGCAAAACGTTTTTCAACTGCAAAGTCACAAAGCAAAATTGTCTTTTGTTGCTTTTCTCAGTTTGCCTTTCACTTTTCTATTTATTCTTTCTTCTAACGTTTTGTTTTCTCTTGCTTTCAGTCTGTATTTTTTGCATTGTAATTCGTTCGTTCACTTTTTGTCATCAGTGTTGAATTTTTGCATAGAAAATTGAGCTTTTGCCAAACTAACGATGAACTAAAATATGCAAATTTATTTAACATGTTCACACAGACAGTCGACCGGGGTGTACATGGGTTAAGGGCTGTATGGAGTTAGGGAGAGATTCGTCCAAATGTATGCAGCTATATGTAAAATAAACAATCAACTGAGCTCAATGCACACTGAAAGCTGACTAAGAAAAGTCTGTGAGCATATGTATTTAAATTATAATCGAAAATAATTTCGTTTTTCTTTCTTATTTTATCTAGAATATTTGTATAAAAATAAAGCAACAATAGAAAAATGTTATGAATTGTTTTTATTGACTTGTTAATTGTTAGTATTTTATAATTTAATTTTTAATTTTATTTTCTACAGTATATCTATTAAATATTGAAACTAATTTAATTGCTTATATGTATGTCAGGTAATTTTATTATACTCTGAGGGGGTTTTAAGAATAATCTAATTAGTTTATCCCCAATTTAAAAAAATCATAATTTTAGATTCAATATTATTCGATTTGACTATATTATTTGACTAACAAAATGTAAGCAAACAATCGCACTACTATGCGCATACTTTTCGTCCTCACTGTCGCTAGCATTTGGCATACGTTAAGTAAAGCTAGCGATTGCAGTTAGTGAGAAATCTGCTCGAGTTGGGGCCCTATTTCATATTGTCGGCACCTGAAAAGTGTGCGCACCCACACACACACACACAGACAGAATCGGAAAACTCGCATACACAAAGAAACCGCTTAACGACACAACAACATGCACACACATACAGAAACATTTACGTATTGGTGTGCACATGCATATGAAAACCGCTTTCGTTTCCGTTTCAAGAAACAACTCGACATGGCGTCTGTTGGATGTAGACTCTCTGTCGTTGCTGTTGTTGCTGTTGTTGTTGTTGTTGTTGTTGTTTTTTTTTTGGCTTTTCTTGTTGTGTTTGTTGCTGTTGCTATAGCCATCAGATAGATATAGGTGCAAAAAAGTAGCAACTGTGGCGCTCTTGTCCGCACAACAACAAGGCAACGAGATGACAATCAGGCAGACAGTGAGAGCCGGCAATGGCGAGAAGTGAAATACAGAAAAAAAAATAAATAAGGCAACTCAGAGAGTTGCATTCTATGTAGAATACATAGCTTTTGGATACCCTATAAATCATGTCAAATCTCTACCAAACAAAAAGCAACCAAAAGAATTTTTGATGTTTTTTAAATGTCGAAAAAAAGGTTCAGAGGTTCGAAAAACCTTACAAATTATTGAGTTAAATTAATTAATTTTTTAAATTTGATTTAATGGCATGGAATATCTTTTAAATGAACTTACACAATTAAAAAAATAAATGACCGCCTATTTTACAGACTACGGTAAAGTGTTTGAGAAAAGAAAATCTCTGACATTTATGGAAAATCAACTTTTAAACCAGTTGCTATCAAAAACAGTTGTCAATAAAAAAAGTTTTGGGCTTTGGAATACCCCCTAAATGGCATTTATTGAATTGAGAGTTGTGGTCGAAAAAGGAAAAGAACAAAATTTTCAAAATTAAAATCTTGTTAAAATCTCAAGAGATTTGTTTAGCACTCCAGATTGTAATATTGTTATGAGTAAGGCAAGTCTTATCTCCTTCTCCTACGTTGTTTTAGCATACCCTTTATCAATTTTATGGCCGAAGGGTATAATAAATACAAACAACGCCCGTTCGTACATGGCTGAGAAATAAACAGGAGCACAGGATTTCATTTGCTTTGCTTGTTGGCGTTTTCGTTGTCGTCGTCGTTGTCGTTGTAGTTGATGTTGCAGTTGCTGTTGCTGTTGGGTTACTCTGCATTTGTTGTTGCTGGACTTTTTACTGTCATGCAGGTAAAGTAAATTATGCGACGTGCAAAATCAATAAATCAACACGTTTATTGCTGTAAACGTATTTTGGCTCGATATTCTGAGAGAGCGCAACGTTGCCGTCAACAGTTCGATCTTCTGGCTGATAGGGAAGGTTTACTCGGTCAACCCTGGTTGTAGCCGCCAAATGTGGCACGTTGCGTGGTGATTTAAATTTATACAAAATTGAAAGCAGAAGCTGCTCCTGCTGAGAGCTTAATGGCATATGCCAATGAATTGCAAATCCCGGTGCTTCCAGAGATGCTTCTAACTCCACCAACAGCAGCAACAGCTGCGATTCATTACAAATGTGATTTTCCCTTTTAGCAACAGCGCGGAAAACTTTCCTCAATTTTCAGTGCAATTTTCAAGCTCGTTGAGCACAAATACAAGCACACGATACTCGACATACAGCCGAGTATGTATAGTATGTACATATACATATATAGAAGGGGTAAGTACTAGTGTGTGTTTGTCTGCTTGCTTGGTACCTTTGGCTCCATTTGGAACATGGCCGATCTTGAGTGCTTTATTGTTATGTTTTAAAATTCAATGAATTCTAAAAATTCTTTTGCAATTCTGTCGCTGTTTGGCATTGCATTTTGTTGGCTTGCACTTTGGTTCCGAGCTGGGTTGCATTTGCCAAACGACAAGTCGACAGAATTTTGTAGTCATCGCATTAACAATATAATGTGGCGCCACAGTGTGTTGCATGTTGCTATTGCTGTAGCAACCTTTGATCTGCTTTCATTTATTTAAAACGTGAACTTGTATACGAGAGTGTGTGTGAGAGAGAGGAAGGTGCCAGCTCTTGAAACAAGGTCAGTCAGAAAGACGAAAGCAGTAAAAGTGTAAGAAAAATGAATAAAATGAGAAAATGGTAAATGGAAAAATGAAAATGCAAATGCAGCATTGATTAAAAACTAGCTACAAGAATTCTGCAATTTAATATTTTAAAATCTTTTCAAGTTCACAACAAAGATATGAAGCTCTGCATTGTTTGAAAACTTAAAGCAAATATTACAAATATCTCATACAACAATTACAATTTAAAATATTCTTTCTTTTATTATGAACGAGATGAAATTTGTACAGAATATCACAAGTAAATTAATAGCTTGCATATTATTTGAAATTTCAATTAGTTTTATTGTCATTTACAACAAAAAGAAAAGTGAATGCTCTATATTTGCTTTGGTAACAAGTATTTTATATACGGAAATGATATAAATGACTCCTTGATTCTTGTATTTAATACATATGTATCTTTAACTCTGCACATTAAAGTACATTACACATCAGAATATTAATATATAGTTATGAAAGAGTGTGAAGTAAACGTTTTACATAAAAATATATTACAATTATATATTACAATCTTTAATAAACGGCTTAAAGTGTAGTAAATTCACACTATGTGGAGTAGCCATCATAAAGAGTATTTGGTAGTTAACTAAACGAAACTTTATGACTACATACCAAAAATGTTATAAATACTTATTTATTATTTACTATTTAGCTAAAAATAAATATAATTATTCCCTTACCTTATACGTGCTCATGAGAGTCCAGGGTTTTTATTAATTAAGTAGCTGCTCTTGTCTGTAGCTGCAATTACAGTTGTATTTAAGGCTCCAAAAACTTTCGCATATAGTCCAAAGTACAATTATCAGCGACATCGAATCCACATTAATGTACTGAAATGGGACCCACGGACAAGAAGCCATCGAACAATAGGACACAATTGAGCATTGACCAATAAGCAGTCGGCATGGAGTCGGTCATTCCATTGACCATTTGCATAAAAATATGCCGCACGTCCTTTCACGCGGATCTGGAGTGGAAAAAAGACATCACTCATTGCATACCATAAACACGGAAAACACAAAAGAAGCCCAACGCATAAATTTCGATGGTGTGCAAGACACAATAACCTCGACTCGAAGGGGGTCTATGAGGGGATTGGAGATAATTATGAACAGTGCAATGGCAATGGCAATGGCAACAGCAAAGGACAACAGCTGCTGCTGCTGCTTTCCTCTTGCAGTCTGCGCCTGCGCTTATGCAATATTAATTAAGCGAAGAAAAGCAACTGCATTGGACATTGGGCAAGGAACAAGGGACAAGGGACATTGAATATTGGGCAACGCTTGATGGCATTGACTTATTATCCCGCTGCATTGGCGACTAAAGGCCAAGAATGAACAGAGCCAGATGAGTTCAGGCCAGGCCAGAGTAAGCGGCTATAGACTTATCAACATATAGAGCAACAAGAGACCATCTATAGTGCCACATGTCTCTTTTGTGCCTGTTAATTTCCAGCTATTGTTGGCCGTGCCTCCGACCCTGTCCTTTTCCCTCTCCCTGTCCCTGTCCCTGTCCACTGACTGTGCCCTAGCCTCCGAGTCAATTGAAAGCGCCGGGCATAAATTAAATTTTCAAGCAAGTGCTGTGCTTGACGGTACTTGGTCCACTTGATGTGCGTTTTGTGTTGTACATGTGGTTGCTTGGACCATTCCATTCCATTCCATTACAGATCAGACCAGAACATAACATCGTACCATCCACTGATTATTACTATGACCCCAAGCACGTTCACAATGGGATGCTTGATGTCCATTGTTGCCTTCGCATGTTGCTTCAATTATAATTTGCAAATTTACGCCTAGCACAAAATGCAAGTTTCACTTCATAATTGCAACTGAAATGCCAAAGGGAGTGGGAATTTGAATATTCGCAATACTTACAAGTACCATATCGATTTACTTGCATCATTGTATACCAACAACCACATTCTGTAGAGTCAAGAATATATTAATCTATACAATACTTACATATGGTAAATGTGCTTCCTGTTGTTAGCTAACTAACAATTTGCTTGCCACATTTGCTGCATATGCCTTTAGAGCCTAATGAAGTGAACATAATGTGCATTCAAATTGCAACTCATGCGGTCATCTCATTAATATGAAATGTAACTCAACTTTGAACCTCTTAAAACTACATATATAAACTGTATTCAATTATGAGCATTTCGATATTTGTGAAACTTCAAGGCTGTCCAAATGCTTATCCTCATATTATAAGTCAATATGTCTATTTAGTATTGTTTTCAAGAAACTGCAATTCAAATTAATATAATTGATGTACTCACAACGAAAAATTTTACCTCATTTCAGACCAACAATTGCCAATATTTCACCAGTATTGCAATTAATAATGGCCATATTGTTTTCTAAATGAAGAATAAATTGATAACTTAATTTATGCTTCATTTATAAAACGTTGGAAATGTTTTGGTTTTAAAGGGAAATGGCTTTTTAATTATTACTACAATTATGTGTTACAATTTTAATAAAGTTGTTGAATACATCAAAACTACTTTTGATTTGGTTGCTGGAAACTGACGACCTATTTTGACTTCACTTCTATGAGTTTTTGCATCGACACAAAGATAAGAAGACTGCAGTTTGTAGCTAAATAGCATTCGATACAATTTCATTCCTGTGACATTCATGATAAATTCGTGTAGTTCCATTCAGTTCTTGTTATATATCATATCTCCTTTATGGATCGAGTCAAGCCATTTATGACTTGACTTGGCCTGTTGTCCGCAGCGGGCAATTCAAATGAATTTTGTGCACTGCTCAACGTTTTTAATTGAAAAACATGTTCGTTTTGGTTTCATTTCGGTTTCAGTTTTGGTTTCAGTTCGGTTTCGCCTCTGGAAAACCGCCGCCTGCCACTTGGTGGACGTAAGCCGCTGAAACTGGGCCTTCTACTGGAACCGAATATGGGGGCTGTAGCTGGGAATGAGAATGGAACTGGGGCTGGGGCTGGGGCTGGGGCTGGGGCTGGGGCTTTAGGACTGGGACTGAGTTCTGTGGCTTGGGATGGCGTCTCTGCAGCCTGCTGGCCAAACAATTCCCTGGACCAGCATACTGTGCGCACGCGTTCGTGCATAAATTCCGCCAAGTGTCCATTTTTCTGATTTGTGTGCAAAGTTTTTCATTTTTTTTTGTCGGTATTTTTTTTTATTTTTCTGTTACCCCATCGCTTGGCGTTGACTGACTGGAAGGCTGGTTGCCTTGCCGCTTGCTGCTGGCCATGCAAATGCGGGCCAAAAATAGAAAATGAATTCATTCAAAGAAAATAGTAGTAAGAATTTTCTATTACATTTTGCGGCCAGAAAAGAAAGAAATTGCGCGCAAACAAGAAATTAAAATACACGCAAAAACGTTTTAAGAATTTTTAATTAAAATCAACGCTGCGTCCACAGCCAAAAATTTCTACAATTCGTTTAATCCAAGCCCAACAACATTTTGAACAACATTCACTAAGTACAAAGTACAAGAACATTGCGTATACGCCGGATGCTACGCAACGTATTGAGTTCCTCATATTTATTTCCTACTTACAAGTATATCGAGTTCCCTAAGCTAATCTGAGCGGAGATACTTAAGATGTCTTATCTGTTTTTGTTTCAATCGCTTTAAGCGCTTCCCTTTCCTTCAGTGCGGGTTTATCGGTATTCAATTCGACGTCACGTGGCTTTAAATAGTCAGCAGCATCCCAAGGCTGTAGATCGGTCGATCCCCAAATTATATAGATTAGATTTCCCACAAAAAAGACAGCTGCAGTTAATCCAAAGACAATTTGCCACTGCTCTCGAGAACTCTACAACAAGATAAGTTAAATTTATAAATAATACAATTTCTTCAACCATTAGTAAGATAAGATAAACTTACGGAATCGGTTACAATGACACCCGTCACTATTGAAGTAAGCATAGAAAGTATTGTGGCACAGGCATTCGTAATACCCATCATCATGCCCGAGTGATTGGGCGACAAGTCAATGACGTTTATAATGCTGCCAATTCCAGCACCCGCACCTAGGCCCGATTTGATGGTCAACAGCGCAATGGCCCATGTAGTCTGACTCTTGTCCAGGAACCCAATGCCAACCAGGGCTGCAGCCGGTCCCCAGGATGCCATTGTGTTAATTGACTTGCGCATCACGCCTAGCGACATCCACTTTCTAGACATGACCAAATCCGCAAAGGCCATGTATACAAATACCATGCACCAACTGGCCAAGTAAGGCAGAGCCGAATACAAGGCATTGCTTTTGATGTTCATCTCAAGTACTCCGTTTATATACGCAGGCGTTTGCTGATTAATCATAGATCCCGTCCAACCCTGAGAAGAGCTCACAATCAAAAGAGCATAGAATGGTACAGAAGTCAAAATGGCACGCCATGGTACTGGTATCTTCTGTAAATGGAATCCATCCTCCCGCTTCATGGATCGCTCGATGTAATCCCGTTCCACCTGAGTAACCCAACGAGAGCTGGGCGCATTATCCGCCGCCAGTATTATCCAGAGTATACACCAGACTCCACAAATGCCCGCCGTAACATAAAATATTCCTGGCCAGCCCATTGGACTCTCTGCTATCAACCCACTTATACCCATGGCCACTAGTAAACCAAACGAGGTGCCCATATAAACGATACTTCCCAACTTATTGCGATCCTTGGGCGGTGACCACTTGGCCACGTGTCCGAATACAGCGGGCATGATTAGCCCTTGAGATAATCCCAGAATAATACGCAACGCGCAGAATGCCTCCCAGCCGCCCAAGCTGATAAGGAAAGGTGTTAGGACACTACACAAGGTTGTGACCATTGTGGGAAAAAGCAGCATTACTTTACCGCCAAAGCGACGCGCCAAAAGCCCCGCTGGAAACTGAGTAACAACGTAGCCCCAGTAAAAGCTGGAGAGTACGTAAGACTTTTCCGCCTCCGTCCAGTCGTACTCCTGTAATCAAAAGTAGATATAAATTTCCTCAACGACTTCGGGTATTAAAAATGTACCTCAAAGTCTGGATTAGCACTCGCCGCATTTGTCATGGCCACAAGGGCCACGCTGACGTTGTTCCGGGCTAAAAAGTTCACACCTATGGCCAAGAAGAGTAGCAAAGCTTGCAGATGTCGAATACCAATAATAGGTCCTTCGGGAAAATAGATGATTGTTCGATTATTTGAAATAAAAATCCAAATCGCTTAGAGTATTTTAAGATATATTATAATCAAATTGTGATTTTCAGCGGAAGTCAAT
The DNA here is from genome assembly GCA_037043535.1 of Drosophila putrida. Taxonomy (NCBI): domain Eukaryota; kingdom Metazoa; phylum Arthropoda; class Insecta; order Diptera; family Drosophilidae; genus Drosophila; species Drosophila putrida. The sequence continues at coordinate 4,071,239 of JBAMBI010000160.1, read as the reverse complement.
TGTTAGTTATTATTTTCTTCATTATATCAACATAATTATATTTAGTTTAAAATTGAAATTATAAATTTTAAATCATGAATGGTTAATCATTTTTGTTTTTGGAGATAAACTATTTTTTTAATTATTATCACATGCATATCATTGATAATCACAATAACAGAATATTTTTACTTCAAGTAAACTTTTCCCAGCAAGGTTACAATAAAACCGAATAATTCATTAAAAAATGTTTTAACCTTTATTTTCAGACTCAACACTCATTGTTTTAACACTTTAAAAGGCTTTTTAAATGTAAAAATCTCAACTCGTAATAGGAGACATGAACGTTCTCATTTCTTAAAGGCAGAAATACTTCTGAGCGTTTTTGGCATTTATATCAAGAAATCATACCATTTATATCAAGAAATCATACCAGAATTATAATTATTATTTTACGACTCTAATTAGAATTTAATTATGCGACATTGAGGTTTAGTTTCACAATTAATTTTATAAGAAACATGATAAGAAAATTATTTTATGACAACAAGATAGAATGCTGCTATATAGGCAATGATCGACGACTAGTTACCCTTTATTCAATATACATATAATTATTTAAGTAAACCTGATTTAGGTATTTATGTCATAGAGGAAACTCTTCTCTTAATACATACAAAAAGTTATATCCTTACTCCTGAGTCTGTTAAGTTATTAATATTTTCTTTTTTAACAATTCCAATAAAACCCATTTCCAACAGGATTAATTTATACATAACTAATTTATATACCAAATAAATACCAGAAGAATATTCTGAATACCAAAAGAATGTCTTAAAGTCTGGAAACAGGTTTTTAGTGCGTTTTTAAAGAGTATACGTATGTATATATTTACCAACTTCTACAATAAAAAAATTTTATTTTAGTCGTTTTGAAAGTAAATTAATATTCTCTATCTCAAGAGCAAGTGATTTTTTTTTAAAGCTTTGTCCCAGTTGACTTTTTTGACAAGACGCTGATAAAATTTATTATACAATATAAGTCTTCCGTGGACAGATTTCTTACTGATTTACAGTTTTAATCAGTACCGATTTATTCAAAATTTTATTATTAAATTCAAGATATCAGATTAGATATGAAACAGATTAGAATGGCACGAGCGGACTTATTCAGATAAGGAAAACAAATCACATATTTCAAATTAATGTACAGAAAAAAATATTAAATACATAAATAGTAAAAGCTGATGCAGTATGCCAGTATGAGAAGTTACCCTGTATAAGTTAATAACTTCTGTATGAATAAAAAATATTAAATATAAATTAATTTATTATAAATATCCATCTAAAAATCAACATTTCAGCCTTTTTAATGAAAAAGTCAGTCAGACTTCTAGCTAATAAACGTTAAGTACCAGACCAAGCAAGATATTTATTGTCTTATTATAAGTTAGTTTTTTATTATTTTAAGTCGGAAGTATATTCCGTCATCATATAGTTTTCTCCCTTTGTGTTTCTGTTGCTTTAATTGCAGGTCTTTCTTGCTTAACTGAGGCAGCATCTTGATTCAGTTCGGCATCGCGAGGCTTTAGGAAATCAACAGCATCCCAAGCCTGCTGGTCAGTTGTGCCCCAAATAATGTACACCAGATTGCCCACGAAGAAGACAATGGCAGTCATTGCAAACACAATTTGCCACTGACTTCGGGAGCTCTGTAATAAGAGGAGGAAGCCGTCAACAATTGCCGCATTTCAATAGCCTTTGAGATAAGCGATAGATACTTACGGTATCAGTGACAATGACGCCGACCAGGAGCGGGGTCAGCAGCGGAAAGATATTGCCCACTCCATTTGTTATGGCCATAATCATGGCCGAGTGGTTGGGGGACATATCGATGATGGTTAGAATGCTGCCAATGCCAGAGCCCGCATTTAAACCTGCATTAATGGTCATCAGCGCAATGGCCAAAGCAGTCTGGTTCTTGTCCAAAAAACCAATGCCAATCAGTGCCGCAGCTGGGCCCCAATAGGCAACCGTGTTGATGGACTTTCGCAACGTGGTCAATGACATCCACTTACGGGACATGGCCACATCCGCAAATACCAGATATACATAGGACATACACCACATGGCCAGGAATGGTAGCGCCGAGTACAAGGCATTGCTCTTGATGTCCATCTCCAGCACGCCGTGCATATACGCGGGTGTCTGTAGCTGCATTGTAGAGTTGGCCCAGCCCTGAGCCATACGCACAATCAGGAGAGCATAGAAGGGCGCCGAGGTCCAAATGGCACGCCAGGGTATAGGTATTTTCTGAACATGAAATCCATCTTCTCGCTTCATTGACCGCTCAATGTAAGCACGCTCATTCTGGCCCACCAGTCGAGAACTGGGTGCATTGTTGGCACTCAGAAGCAGCCAGAGTAGACACCAGATGCCACATAGTCCCGCCGACACATACGATATTCCCGGCCAGCCCATGGAACTATTTGCTATTAGTCCACTAATCCCCATTGCCATCACAGAGCCACAATCGGCGCCCGAGTAGGCGAAAACTCCCAAGCGATTGCGGTCTTTGGGAGGTGACCATTTCGCCAAATGTTCGTGTATGCAGGGAAAAATTAACCCCTGGAATAATCCCAAAACTATACGTAGCACGCTGAATGCCACCCAGCCGCCCCAGCTGATGAAGTAAGGTGTCAGAGCACTCAAGACGGCAGTAGCAAATGTGGGAATAAAAAGCACAATTTTCGCTCCAAAGCGACGCACCAAAAATCCAGCCGGAAACTGGGTAATGATATAGCCCCAGTAAAAGCTGGAGAGGATGTAGGATCGTTGAGCCTCTGTCCATTTGTACTCCTGAAATAAAACATTATTAGTTCGTAAGTGATGCAGATAAATTGTATTCTAGTTATACCGGAAAGTCAGGATTGGCAGTCGATGCATCTGTAATGGCGACAACGGCAACACCAACATTAAGCCGGGCTATGTAATTGACGCAGATGGCTAAAAAGAGGAGCGCAGCCTGCACATGTCGAATTCCGATAATGGGGCCTTAAAATTATTCGAAAATCAGTGTAGAAGTCAAAACTTACATCAAACTTATAATAATCATTTGTAAGCAATTTAATATTTTCAGTTATCCAATGTTAATTCAAACTCAAACAGTTTAACAACCTTGAAGATTATTATTAATTCACAAATCATTTTCAAATAAATGGTGGTAAATGGTACTCTAATTAAGGAATCATTTATTGAGTCAATAACATATGATATGCGTTCTCGAAACAATAAATACTCGCTCTATCTTATCACGAGAGAAATTCTTTAGCTTAGCTCAACGACGTTCAATAAGTTCTCTGGCCAACAAACCAAATGTGTACTGACGTTCCAAACAGAGCCATAAGATTTTAAGGCAATGCACGTAGTAGAAAGTTGTAGTATTTTTACATTATTTGGAATTTTATTTGACTTCAACTAAAACTCGTTAAACAAGCTTGACAAACTTATCTGCTTTCTAACGCATTATATTATTGATTTTATTTACTTGTTTATTTTAATTATTAAAGAAGTAAAAAAAAGTAAGTATGACATAAGATGTTCATTTCCATTATAATACCGATTTGTCAATAATTTTGTATTTGTAGGTACATTATTTAAATCAATTATAACCAATTGAACATGCCGATATCTCTTAGTTTTATCGAAGAATTGTATCTGTTTTTATTGGATTGTAAAAACCGCTTTATATATTCATGATAGGGTAAGTTTACATTTTTCAATATTCTTGCGGGTCACTTGATTTTCATCGCTTTATTATTTTTATCATTTTATTTAAGGTTAATTTCGAATAATATATAGCGCACATTTACAATCAGGTATGTGAATATTTTGAACATATATTTAAATGTATTCCGATTAAGCTTTTATCACACAAAACCAACACTAAAAGTTATAAATGCTTTGCAAGTAAAATTTAGTAATGCACAACAATTCAAATGTTTTATAAACAGCAATTAAAAATGCATTTGGCAAAGCAAAATTTTATATTACACCTTCCAATTGACAAACAGTGCACAACACAGAGGTCAGAATACCTTGCAATTAAATATTCATTCCGATATTCACCTGTATTTTCAACGGAGACACTCATTATTTTGGCAATGAGATAAAGTTTTTATTAACTAATTAGCCGCGACACCACATATATTGCTTTTATTATTATAACTCGTTTATTAAATTGTTTAACAGGCATTTAAAACGGCTTCTCTTTATCAAGCTTATTCACCAGACAGCCAGACAAACACAACACCGAGCCAAATTGAGAGCCGTCCACGCTTCTCAATATCTGAAATACGTCTGAGCATTTTTTCGAAAGCTGTCTGTGCCATATAGCATTACGAGTCGTATGAGTACTACGAGTAGTACGAGTAATAAATTATTATTGCTGCAATTAGACAGACGTTATGGTTTTGTTCCTTCGTATGTTGATTTAAGCTGGCGATAAGAGTTGTTGGTTTTTAACGTGTTCTGTAGACTCACTAGCCGGTGATCCGACTATGATATGCTATATTATATGATATAAATGATTATACAACAGCTTCCAGTAAAAGTTCTGCATGACTGGCGTTTCTATATACCCCTGACAAATCCATTGTAACTTTCGACTAAACGAATTTAAAGATTAACTATGTAATTGCACATTAATTAAAACTATGCACGTCTATTCGATTCTTATCAAATTACATCATTAAATGGAAAAAATGTCATCTAAAAAATAATTACATGAATAAGTTAGACAACAAACACCTACATTTCCAGCTGATAATCAGGAAAACCCGCAACCGAACTTAAACTTTTCATAAATGAGAATTGACTCAATAAAAATTGTTCTCTGTTCTTTTTGCAAATTAAATCAGTCACTAAAAGAAAAGAAAAACAAACCAAGCATTTATAAATTTGTGTATTTTTAGATAGATTTCTAATTGGGAGTTTTATTAGAATTAAGGGCAATATACCAAGACAAATAATTATTTAAAATTATTTACGCATGCTCTTAACAAGATAAGGATTGCTCTACTTACATTTTCTGTATTTTAAAAGTATATTTTTAGAAAATATCCTCAAAAGTACAATATTTCTTAAAACTTAAGGGCTCCCAGGGAAAAGGATGAGAATGAGAAAACTGAGATATTGAAATCAATATTCAAATAACAATTTCATATCAATTCATACAATATTTAATAAGTGGATTTTATCTATGGCTAAGCTTACAATCATTAATTACCAATTCAATTATCATATGAAGATGCTGTTAAGGCTTCGATTACGCTCTGGGTGGAAACATAACATATATTACATAAACAAATATATTTATTTATAGATATACTCGTACAATTATACAATAATAATATATGATAGGTAAAATAGATTACATAATTGCAGACTCGAGTTTCTAGCGGAAAAATAATATTTTAGAAACTCTTAGATTGAACAACTGGGAAAGCAAAACGCGTAATTCAATAATAATATCAATAAAGAGATTCTATTAATCTTAAAAGCTGCAAACTTTATCATATTCAAGCCTTCTTTAAAATATGTGTTGCAATATTAAAATCTAATCTGGTTTAATCAAAGTTGATATTCACATGCCAAAAAAGGCAATAGACAAATGCAAATAAAATGCAGAAATTTAAAATATAATTTCACACTACGATACAAACTTAAGAAGGCTTTGTTCAGTTAACTGGGTTTACTTTGAAAACTCATCTCCGAAAATTCTAAAAGCTGACAAACAACTTATTGTATCTTGACCCAAACTAAAGTTGTGTTTGTGTGCAGTTTTCTAATCTGCAGTTCATTTCAGGGAAACTCCTATAACAAAACATAGAACTAACTTACGTACATATGCATAAGCTTATATGTACATATATGTATGTATAGCCAATGAGGCGTTTGGTGTTTAGTAGTGGAGGCAGAAGAAAGGTGAGGAAGGCGCCTGCAACTGTTTTTTGGCCCATGAGCAGCTGCAAAATAAATGTGAATTTCATGAAATAATGGCGCAAAAATACTTTATGATGCAAAATGCATGGCGGCAGCGGCAATAGCCCAAAAAAAGGTTTAAAAGGGGGAAGGGGAACGGGGAAGGGGCAAGGATAAGCCAGGATACTGCTGCAGCAACTGCAAAATGGTTGAGGAAGTAAACCTAGCTGCAGCTAAGCGGCAAGCAGCTGCCACAATCAAGTCAACAGGAGTCGAAAAATGGTTCACATGCATACAAACATACACACACACACGCGCAAACACACACAGACACAGCACATACATACACAACTACAAGCATGACATGGTAAATGGACAGTGTTCGGTGCATGTTCATGTATGTGTCAGGGTCTAAGGTCATTTTCAATTTGCATAAATCATGTATGTCCATGTGAGACCCCGGCTGCTGGGAAGTGTGCTCTTGTGTAGTGTGTGCCCTCAAATAAAGCCACAACAATTGCTTGATAAATAAAATGGCAAACTTATCCAGCAGTTGCTGGATGTATTAAATATATGTCAAATAGTATACATACATAGTACGTTCTGTTATATAAAATATTTTATCTCAAGAATATCATTGTGCTATGGATATATTATGTAGTTATCGTAAGTCTTTTCACATATGATACGGGGCGTATACGCAATGTGCCTCCCCCGTTCGGTTTGCCAATCAAATTTTTTGACAAACTACGAACACTTGTACTCGGCCAAATTTTGTGCAAACTTTGCAGTCAAAAAGTCAACCACATGCAATTGCCATGACTAGTAGCTGTTAGACAGCGGAGAGAGAGAGAGAGAAGGTTTAGGCCCTGTTACCATCATGCAAACATTGCACAAAGTTGATTTATAAGACTTTCATATGGCGTCGCTTGGAGTCGGTTTGTGTTTGGGTTTGGGTTTGGGGTCGTCCGTCTGTTTTGATCATTTGTGAATCATGTCGAGCTGTTTTGACTTTGATTTATATGCTGTGCATATGCCTGACCACAGACTAGGGACAATTGTGACCGAAACGCAACGACATCAGCGACATGACCGGAAACGAATATAGCATCGGTTAGTGTCCGACCAGACCAACTATGTTACTAGGAATGCCTCTAAAATTGCCTCTAAAAATCGTGTAAAATTCAAAAATCCAAATGACGCCAACACCACAGCACAACCCAACCCAACCACCCATCTAACCACCCACTAAAATATCCACGTTGTAGACCAAATTATTTGAATCAACCCAAAATTGCATTGCACTCGAATTGAGTGGGTTATTGGGCAAGACAAATGCCGGGAAACGGATGTCGAGGCGGGTGGATTTCACAGGGTATTTGGTTTTCTGTGTTCAATTCGGTTAATGCTCGGACGCCGCATTGTAAAATTTACGTAAAACCGCTTAATTGGGTTGAAATTATTTTGTTTATACGCGAGTTGCTCGTAAACCGACTGAAAGTTTAAAACGACCACGGCTATTATAACAGCACAAAGTGTGCAATTGTGGTTATTAAAGGATGCATTGCAATGTGTTGTAAATGAAAATAAGTAAATGTAAATACAAGTGGTTATTAGCAGCATATTCATTACATTTTTAATAACAGAGACTTAAAATCTACTGTTCTATTAATGATCCAAGACATTTTTATACAATTTGAACATCTTACTTATAAAAAACAGAATTATAAATGTACGACATGAATTAAAGGGAATTGTGAATTAATTTGTTAAAACATTTCTAACACCTTTTAAGGAAAAGTATTACCGCGATATATTGGTTAGCGTGGCCTTTGTATTACCATGTTAAACTTGGCTATGGCCGCTTCAACATATTTTTCTTTTTCAGCCAAGTCCGATTTGAGCAACGTTTTTAAATCCTGCAAATTAGGCATGCTTTCACAGTCGCGTACATTGAGTAGCCCCCGGAATACTGAGTCCCATGTCTGGCGTCTGAAATAACGTGGAATGGCCTGCTTTGGCATCCAAATGCCTCCCGGTTGACGCTGTGCAACCTCCATGTAACGACCAAAGAGGAGAACATGCATCACTCCAGCTACTCCAAACAAATCCAATTGATATGTCCAACGGCGTTTAGTGCGCATCTCAATGCACTTGAAAGCATCATCATTGTGGACATAGTCAAATGTTTGCTTAGGCGGAAACAGTTTGGTGTCGATGGACACACCAAAGTCAATCAACTGCAAACTGAACTCCTTTGGTTGTGGACTCAAGCTGTAAACAAAGAAGAGAGCACATTTTAAATTGGATACTTTTATCTTTAAAACTGCAGAATTGATGATGATTCCACTTTTACCCCAATCAATCATTGTAAAAACACTTTACAGCTTGCCGAACTAACCAATAAAAGCAATAAAATCTTAATTGACTTGCTAGACTAATCTCATATACGTTCATATTCTTAAAATGACATCATAGCAAACTCATACAGACGACAATTTAAATGATACTTGAATTAAGAAGGGAGTTAAGTTTAAGGAGAGATTACTTACGGTTTCATTAACAAAAAATTATCCGGCTTGATGTCGGCATGAATGATCTCCATTGCATGCAAATTATCGATAATGTCGAGCATCTGACAGCTCAGATGCATCACGACATATTCGTCCAAATTCTTGTTATCGTGCTTTTTGAGCTTATTGCAAACGTTAATAAGAGAACCGTACTCTGAGAACTCCGAGATATAAATATTACTGTTGTTACCCACAAGAGCATAGTCGATGCTCATGAAGGCGGGAATCTGTGAAGAGCAATTGGTAATATTCAATATAAGTCAGTTCGAAAAGGTTTCTAAATATTTTACCATTTCGTCATTGGCAAGTCGAGAATGCACCTCCAAGCATATGTAATACTCCCAGTAGTTGGTGGGCTTCTCCTGTTTAAGGGCAACCTTTTTACCCGAGTTTTTGTGCACGCCGCTAAATACTGAACCATAGGCGCCTTGGCCAATTATTTTGAGCACATCAAACTTCTCGCCTCGAATCTCCAGCGTTGACTGAGGAACCAAACGCTTTACGTGACCCTGAAGCTGGCAATTGGGTAGCTCTTCAATGTACTGCGAGAACTTAATTGAGTCTAGCAACGAGGTGATGATGTCCACATTAAAGGGATTTACATCATTTTGTGCCAGTGTGTGATTTAACATGGACTCATCGATGTTGGCCTTGCGATGCTCATAATTTTCCTTGGGAGGCGTGCTAGTACTCGAATCTTTCCAGGAACTATGCGATTGCTTAGGTGTCAAAGGTGTGGACTTGTAGTAAATGCTCCTATCATCGTCATTTGTGTTGTCAATAACAATTTGCGGTAACTTTAAAGTTGCTGCTGGCTTCACCTCCATAGGTGACTTGCTTCTATTGAGTCCGCAAGCTTTTGGCAACAAGGTTGAATTCTTGATCATACTCAAGTCGCTGGCAAACATTTCTGTAGCTGCATTAAGTTCGAAGTAATCATTGCCAGTTGAAGGCTCTGACGATCTGGTTGGCTTTTCCAATTTGTTCTCTGACTCATCCAGGAATTTAAGCTTCATTGATGGCGATGGATTGCCCAATTTTGTGCAATCCTTCATGAATGAAGCGGTTAAATGTGCTGGTCCAATTGTTTCTTGCTTATCGGCAACTGCATCGGCTACAGATGCGGATGGCGGACGTGGTGGCATCGATTCATCCAGAAAGATTTCAAACTTCGGCTGTGGATTCTGAGTTGCCACCGGCAACTGCAACGGACAACTACTCAGTTCTGTGCAATCCTTCATAAAGGAAGCCGTCAAATGGGCTGGTCCAATCACCTGGGGCTGTGTCTCCGGCAGCGTGCAGTCTATCATTGGAGGAACTGTCGGTGGAGGCATAGTCTCATCTAGAATAAGTTGAAAATTCTTTTGAGCTGGCTGTGGCATTGATGGCTGTGTCTCCGGAACAAACGATAGATCTGCCATAAAGGAATTTAATTTACTGATACTGGTCACCGGCTTGCTGCTCGACTTGACCGCATTTAGGGAATAGCCCACATCATCAAACATGTCCAGGGAATCATTCGGTGGCACCACTGATTGTTTTATTGATTTGCTAGACACCTCAGGAGTCTGTTGATTGCATACGCGCTTCGACATTGAGGAAAACATTGGCGACCCAAATGCCTTGGGCTTTGCTGGCGTTTTGGCAAGCAAACTGTTTATCTCATCCTCATCTACCTGCATCGGTGGCAATTGTGGCACCGATGGCTGGAACAGTTTTGATGCATTCATAGTGCGCTGATGCAACGATGTGTCGGGCAGTGCCATCGGCATCTTGGGTAAGGTTTCGGTTTTATCCTCCTGATAGCAGGCCATCAATGGCCTGGGCACCGTTTCGGTTTTATCTTCTTGAAAACGTAATGATTTCAGCAGTGGCACACTGGGAGCATTGGGTTCCCACAGCTCCAATCGCTGAAAATTGCCAGCAGGAGGCTCTTCGCCTAATACGGATAAATCTGCAACCATCTGACGCTGTAATCTCGTCGGACCTGGCGTGCACACGCCCTGCAGCCTCGTCGATGACGGGGTGCAGTTCGAACCCTGTAGGGTCTCCGTTTCGCTGGGCGACGTATGGGGTATGAGTGTAGATTTAGTGGTCGCATTGGTGCCACCCGAACTGCCTTGAGTGCCATGCTCAGATGTTTCCAAAATTGTCGATAGCTGTTTACGTAGCATTGGTGACCCGGGCTGAGCATTGGCCACCTCAATGGTCTCCTCTCCAGATGCTGAAGATAGTGCAAGTGGTGGCAGAGGCGACACAGTTGCCGTATCCTTCAGTAAAGTACCAAACTGACGACCTGTAGCCTGTTTCTGCTGCGCCTTAGGAGTACTTACAGCATCAGATTTAATCCAAATATTGAACGCCTGTGTGTTAAACGTATCATCAGTTTCAAAGCCGCTATGAACTGGTTTTCCACATGCTGGCTTTGAAAAAACATCATCCTCGTGAATCTCAAATTTGGTGCTCATTGGTGGCGCTGGAACTACAAATTTATCGTCAACTGTAGTCAATGCTGCTGATGCACTTGTCGATGAAGTTGCAGTTCCTATTGCTGTTGCTGTTGCTGTTACTGTTGTCGATGGATTTGAAGTTGATGTTAATGGCTGTGGCGTGGGATCAACGTAAATTTTAATTGGATTTGTCTCTGGTGCATCTTCGTCCTTTTCTTCGTCTTCCTCCATTACATTGGACATATTCGGCATGACAGACTTTCTGCTCGAGCCCGGCTGTAACGATGGAAAGAAACTCTTTCGCCGTGGCATCTTTTCAGCCGGCATTAAGACCGTCTCCTCCATGTCCACCTCTCCATGCTTTTGATTGCGCTTCTCACGCCACTTGGCAGCCAGTATCTCCTCCAACTGATACTCTTTTTGCTCTTCATCATTGTAAATCTTTTTCATTAATGTTTTTAAAGACGTCACCTCGTCCAGCTTACGATAACCATCCATTTCATCAATGGGCTGGGATTTAGCGTCCGTGGCAAAATTGGGATAACGACGAACGCCATAGGACACACCACTACCCCACCATTCGTTGTTACGCACCACAAAGGGATGCTTATCATTGCGTTGCTTAAACCAGCGATATGCTAGATACTCCTCCGGAGAGAACTCCATGTTGGGACGGGGATAAGTCATGCATTTGTTGTAGCATGGGAGTGCGTTCTTATTGGGCTCATCCTCAATGGTTACAGGCGTCACCCAAGGCTTCTGCGGCAAGTTTTTTGCCTTATAGTTGGGCGGAAATTTAAAGGGCTTGTCAAAATTACGCTCATAGTCTGTAATTGGCGGCAACGTTTTCTCATCAACATGTATAGGAAAAGCCGGATCATGTGCAACAGTTGCACCAAAGATTTTTCCATGTTTATGTGGCTTGCTCCAGGCAATTGGTTCCTTTAAATTCTCCAGCTGCCTTGCTGAATCAATAATGGAACGCAAACTGGTCTTTCCTTCCGTCGTCGGCTCCGTGTCACCAGGAACAGTTGGAGGTGGTGGTGGTGGCAAATTAACATCCGCATTCTCATCATTAAATACCTCCAGCTGCCGGTTTGCATTACGGCTGGCTCGACTTGTACTCGGTCCGTCGGTCTGTAACAAAATTAGTTATTAATCTGACCTGGAGATCTATTGAAGCGATAAACCCACCTGGACCACTCCGGGCATATTACTCTTCACAGCTGCTCCCGTTCGCACACTACCCACTGTAATGTTATTGTTCCGTTTCTGGCCACGCAGTGAACGCAGGGCGAGACGACGATCATTTAGTTCCTGGGTGACAACTGTGGTCTCTTCTCCCTCAGTATACATCATGCGCTGGGCAACAGTATATCCAAAATGTTGATGTGCCTCCTTTAGCTCATCCAGTGGCTCGGCACGACATTCGATGCCCAATCTAAATATTTCATTAGCCTTGCGCATATTCCCGCCCAGATCGTAGCTATAAGCCCAGGCAATATAGAAATCCGCAAGCATGGTTCCGATGCCACTGTTGTACATCTCCTGATAGCACTCAATTTTATCGCCCTGATTGCCCATCTGCAATAACAAAGAATATTCATAATATTTACCAAAATAAAATGTTTGCACACTTACGAATTTGATAAAGAGCTTTATGAGACGACGATCCTGCTTGTACCGCTCGTCCTGTTCAAAGCGTGCTAAACATTTGTGCATAATCTTTTGCAGACCGGAATTGGTGCCACCTGCCGGATAGCTCTGTTCAATCCAACAAATGTAGGCATACCATGGCTCCAGTGGATCATTCCCACTATAGTTTTTTATGTCCAATTCCAACTGCTTTCGTTGGGCGATCAATTCTTGCGATGCATCTTGACAAAGGGATGCCTGCAGCAGACTGACGTTGCGTCCACTGGCTAGAGGCTGTATGTTTTCCTTGGCATTGTCGAAGTCCATTACTATACTGATTTTAACTATAACAAACTGTGCAATTTAAAGCAATAACACAAATTCAAATAAATTAACAGAGATTAAAAACCAAAAACCGCGCGAACTACAAGTGACGCTGTAATTGAATGGCGGCGCTGAAATTGCAAAGGTATCGATAGATTTTGATAGCAAGTAAAAATAGACGAGTATGCTGCAAAATACATTCAAGCAGTAGAGGTATCACCCAAATATCCAACTATTATTTGTTATTGAATATTATAAACATCAAGTTCAAAGTAGAAAGAGTTTAATAGAAGGGAGGAAATCTCTTAAACGAAATAATAAGTATGCAAATCCTAATAAAAAAATTATCGATGTTTTGTACTATCGATTGTACAGTAGCCCTGGTTTTTGCTAAGAGTATTCGAATAAAACGGTCGCGGTCCATTTTAAATAAAATTCAAAAGTCGCAGTTATATTGCTCTTGGCCAAATTGAAGTGCAGGAGGTGCAAAAGACTTGGCCTTTTAAACAATGCGATGGAAACAGCGCACAGCTTCAACACTTTTAAGATGCACAAAAATTAAATACAATAGTAAAATAAATAGAACTTGCTTTTTGAAATTGTGCAATGCTTAGCCCTCTTTTAACCCTGTTATGACAATTGCTCTGATTTTATTTATGACAATTGCTCTGATTTTGTTGTATTCCTTTTGTTAGATAGAAAAGTGAAAAGAAAGCAATCTTTTGTTGTTTTTGTTTTGTTTCGATTTTTATGGTTGCAGGCCCCATCGGCAGCCCAACTCTACAATTGAAGTTAACCTAACCAAACATTTGTTAAATTCATTTTGTTTTGTTTGTAATTTGGCCAAAAGAAAAGTGTTCTTAACAAACAAAATGTCCATCAAATATTGTAAACGCACTTGTTTTGTCTTTAGAAAACACATGTGACAGTGGTAACAAATTTAAAAATTTCAAAAATGTTTCGCAACCTCTTTGGCAAAATTTAATTCAAACAGTATGTTGCAAATATGCATCGCAGGAATTTAAAGATTTAAGAAAAACGAAATTCTTTTATGAGGAAAATACGACTCGAATCGTAGAATGTTTATTTAAAAATCATTATGTGTGCTTGTAATATTTTTATGATATTATTACTATTACGATTCGATTCGAATGTCGTCTACATCACAACCCGCCCCGTTATTGCTCGTGCAAAAAGCATTTAAAAATGATTTAAAAGTGTCCCCAGCTTCCTCCAGAATTATTGAAGCTGCTATTACCTCCCTCGCTAAAGCTGTTGTTTCCTCCAGCTCCGTAATTTCCTCCAAATCCGCCGCCACTGCCATACCCATTACCTCGTCCATTATTAAATCTACCACGTCCACGATGGCCGAAGCCTCCACCACCACCACCACCTTGATTACCGTAACCGCCACCACCTCCTCGTCCAAAGTTGTTACCATAACCGCTTCCTCTTCCGCCGAAACCGCCATCACCATCGAAGCGAGCCCGCTTTGGTGGTCCACCTCCGTCTCCGCTGTTGCTACCCATGTTGCGAGACATATGTGGCAGTACGCCCACATTACGTTGCAACTGATAATCACCTGCACTCTGCACGCAAAGATCTTTGATAACGCGAACGAGTTTTTCATAGGGCTCTTCTAGTTGCATCACCTTCTCAGGATTGTCACAGGCAATAGTAATAAGATCCTCAAGGGCCGGCTTTAAAGCACCAATTTTCGCAGCGTGCTCAGGGTCCATTTCAAAGTTTAACCAGTTATCCACGCGAACGGTATTATTGGGTCCCAGATCAATTTTGCGGGCGCCAAAGATCATAACCTGGAGTGGAGACACCATCGACATTTGCTTACAGGAAACAGCACGTGTGCGTATCTTCTCGCCAAAAACAAAGAATGGATATTGGAATGATACGCCCAGATTGCTGCAGTTCACTGATGTCTTGTGAATCAGAGCAGCCTTCGATTCGGTGGTCAGGACCTTGCGCTTCTCCTTGTGGACACAGATGTTTGGATAGAGGCCAAGACAGAGCAAGGCCAGTGATATATCAACCATAGGATCATCTACATTGGCATCCACCTTATATGACAGCATGCACTCCTCTGGGAAGCCAGCCTGTTGCAGAAGATCGAGCAGCTGCATCTTGGCATCGTACATGACATTCATTGTGGACATTTGGAGTCCTTTCCAATCACAAAAGCGTGCCTCCTCCGTGGGGCCACGATTCTTGGCGTTCTGCCACATTTGGGCGGCGACAATCATGGCAATATGATCGGAGCACTTGCGTCCGCTGAGTGCCTTCTGATGATTGGCCAAACGACGCTGTCCAATGTCCAAGGCAAACACTTCCGAGAATGTGCTGGAGTAGGAGGCCATAGTAGCCACGAGATCAGCGCATCCAAATACTGCGCCCAATACCATCATCTTGCCCAGACGCGGCTCTATCGGCAAACGTGCCAAAAGACGGCCCAACGGTGTCAGGTTATCATTGCCGTCCAGGCAGCGCATCTCACGCAACAACACCTCAGCTTCGATGACAGCATCCACGGGCGGCGGTTCAAGAGCCTTGGACAAGAAATGATGTATAGCTCCAAGACGCAAAAGTTTCACAGTCAATGCAATTTCATGAAGCGGTGTGCGGAACATTTCCGGAGTCAAGTTCTCTTCCAAATGTTCGAAGCGAGCGCGCGAGCACAACGTGAAGCAGAATCCTGGACGAACACGTCCAGCACGACCCTTGCGCTGCTCCAGATTGGTTTTACTAGCCCAGACGGTGGCGTAGCTGGTCAAATTGTTGTGGGATGTGAAGAGTTTCATGCGTGCCTTGCAAATGTCCACGACAAAGACAATGTCATCGATGGTAATTGAAGTCTCAGCAATGTTTGTGGACAATATGATCTTGGTGACGCCGTCGGGCACTGGTTCAAAAACCTTGCGCTGTTCATCGCGTGGGATCTGCGAATGACACGGCAAGATGAGATTTTGTTGTTGATTGCCAAAAGTGTTGGTGCTTTGCAAGTACTTCATCAAGGCAAAGATTAGATTCCAGCCCGGCAAGAAGACCAATATAGCTCCGGGAATGTTCTTGGATTTAATGTGGATCAACAAGGATTCGAGTAGCTCGAAGCTAACATCGGATTCGGATAGCATGGCCATTGCATTACGTGTCTGTTCCGAATATTTCTCACCGCAAACCTTATTCAAATTTTGTTCACCCGCTTCCCTGTTGTCACTTAGCAGCAATTCCTCCTCATCTTCTGCATCTTTGCGCTTGCGACGTGACTCTGCCGATGGCACAAACTGTGTCATCTGTATAATGTCCTCCAGGAAGAACTGTTGAACTGGAAAGGCTCGACCAGGCACCTCCAGCACGGGACAATTATTAAAGTACTCCGAGAAGAGTGTGGTATCAATGGTAGCCGACATCAAAATGACTAAGGAAAAGAATTACAATCAACCATTAATCATAAAACAAATAAGATAATTCTGATTAAAACGCACTGTGCAAATCCGGATACGTAGCCACCATATCGCGCAAGATGACCAATAGGAAGTCACTGTTGACATCACGCTCGTGAATCTCATCCACGATGATGTGAGAAATCCCACGAAGACCAGCTTCCAGTTTGCGCAAAAGCACGCCCACGGTACAGAACAAGATGGATCCGTATGGACGTGGAAAGACAGATTCAAAGCGCACAGAGTAACCAACAGTTTCTCCCAGCTGCTCGCAACGTTCGCGTGCCACACGTTCAGCCACCGAGATGGCCGAAATGCGACGCGGCTGGGTCACATAAATGTTGGCATAGCCACCTTGTCCGGATGAGATATAATCATCCAAAATGTATTGAGCAATTTGTGTGGTCTTGCCACAGCCAGTATTTCCACGGATTATGACCACGGGATTGTCATTAATCGCAGACATTATTTCAGCGCGCATAGCTGCAATCGGCAACTTATCGCGAAACTCTAAAAAGTGACGATATTCGGCATCGTTCTGGCGACGATTACGGAGGTCACGCTCAAAATCCATGGATAGGTCATCAATTGATGCTGTGGCCAAGTCGCCCTCATCAATGTTACAAGCATGCCAGGCATTCCAGTTGGGCTGTGGTGGTGCCCACGGTATAACAGTTGCCGCCTCCTGGCGTCCATCGCCTTCCACATGGGAAAGTGGATTTTGATTAACCTGCATCAGACGATGATTTTAATAACATAGCAAGCAGCTAGGAATATCATCGGCACACCGAAAATTTGATACCTTTGCAGAGCCCTGTCTATGGAGTAACCCTCTTTTGTTTAGAATGTATAAGATATTAAAAAGATATCACAAAAATCAAAAAAGGTATTACTTTTTACATAGAAGGTGAGACTAGAAACAGACGGAAGACGGAAGTACATCGTCACATCGTGACAAAAGTATAAAACTCTCTGCAAGAGTATAAGTAAGAAGTACAAATAATTATTAATTTAAATCTTCGATAATTACTATCAAGGACATTGGTGGTCCATCCTTTTCGATTTTGATATTACGTGGACAAACCACTGGCAAATCCAATGCCTTGATAACTTCATCCAAACTGTTAACATGACGCTCCTCTATCTTGACAGGATAGGGCTTCAAATCCTCATCCTTTTTCTTTTTGAGGGTTCCGTTGAAAGCCTCAATAACCTTTAGATGGAATAACTGACGCACCAAAGATAGAGCACATGATTTGCTAGCTGATTTCTTATTCGAGCCCGTCTCACGAGCCGTTACCTTGCGCTTCAACGCCGACACATAAATCGACAGCTCAGCCATGAAGCTCCTAAATGGATGTTAGAAGATAGTATTAATTGTGTTAACAAGAGTCTGCTGGAATGATCCAGACTTACCGTGACGATCAAAAGAGTCGGAGGAATTCAACCTGCTGTGCGCAACTGATGGAACTTTCGATGCATCAAATGCCAGACTTTCAGAGCCACAAGGCGCACATATGTACGTGTATATATGTATATCTTATTTCAATCTCAATTGAGCTCAACGAAGAGGTTGTCAAAGCCGTGGGATTCTCCCTCGGTTGGAGATCTGTGACTTTTGCTGAATTTGTGTGCCATGTCGCTCTGAAAGTCAAGCTACTCTAGACTTTTATTTATGTACAGTATACGCTCAATAAACTAAACGCATTCTCAAAAAAAAATAATAATAATAATATGATGAAGTGAAGCCAGTGCAGAGATATCCTTGAATCAAAATATGAGTTACGGATGTCGGTATTATTACTGTATCAACAGATATGAATTCAATCGTGAGAGGCTTTATTTAAATTTAGTTTCGGTTCATGATCAGCTTTGGGTAATCTAAAAGTCTGCGAGCTTCAAATAAATGGATGTTATGGACGAAATGAATATGAATATAAAGAGAGACTTTGCATTTAGTTGGTTTATCTTATCGAACTTGTACTGTACCTTGTGTGATTATGTAAGCATTTCTGCCTTAGTTTTCACGCTTCACACTTCTTCACAAATTGCGCACAGCTGGTCTAAAAATTGTTCAGAACTACGAGCTGCGCTCCAGATTTAGGCCCTATAAACGCTAAATCCAGTGCGCAGCTTACCATAAGAAAAAAAGAACAGCAAATCGAAATAAAGAAGACCAATGTGAGTGGATGCATTCCTGGCGCACACGTACCTGGCATGATCAGGGCCAACGGGAGTGTATTTGTAATCATCACGTATGTTGTTCGATTGCTTGTAGATGTTTAAGCGATCCTTGGCATTCTCAATGGTCCAATTGCCATGAATAGCTGCATTCATATCAATAGACTCTGCCTCATTCATATCCTTTTGCTCTTGGACATGGTCAATAAGGCTGAAGCGTTCCCTATCTCCAGACTGATGGTTTAATGGGCGGTAGGCCTCGCCCAGATCTTGTGGACCCAATGCACCGCCAAACACACGACGGTGTTGGCCACCACCACCACCACCAGTGTTACCAACTGGTCCGGCTGAACCGCCAAAGGTATTTCCTTGCGATGCAGCTGCATCCACAGGCACATCTTTGGCATTTAATTTGCCTGAACGCACTAAATAATTGACATAATCGCGTGCGGCATTCTTTTCGGCGTCCTTTTTGTTGGTGGAATTACCTATAGCCGTATAAGCAGCCGGATCAACGCGTACTTCACACAAAAAACGCTGACGATGTTTTGGCCCTAAAAATCAATAAATTGATTCACAATGCAAAATACAGATATAAAAAGCCGGCAATTAATATTCTTCTCATTTGTTTTTACTTACCAGTTGGGCGAGTCTCAAACCTTGGTTCGGTTTGATTCTTTGCACAATATGAAAATAAAAATGATTTTATATCCATTTTGTGCAAAAAAAAAATACAATTTGATTATTTATAGTAAATTTCTGACTTTAGGAAAAGTGTCTGACCCCAGTGGATGCTCGACTTGAAATGATGAAGGGACAAGGGCAGTGCTGCCAACTTTTTAAAAGAAAAAAAACAGCTGTTTCTGGCTAGAAGAAATATAGCTGAATTTTTAACCGAACTAGCTAACTAGACAGCCAGCCAGTGCTGCAAGCTTTTTCAAAAAAAACGCTTGGCCCCCCGTGGAGCTAGTAAATCGAGATATATTTTATCTAATTTTGAATTATTTTATTTTATTAAAACAAATCATTTTCTTGGTTAAATAAAAAATTTAGTTGAGTTAGAGACTACCAGACTTCAATAAGAATCTAGTTCTTAAAAAAACAACAGATGGCGCCACTTTGTGTCCAAAAATGAGAAATCATCCACAAGTTTTCTGATTGAAAATATCGACCGAAATCAATTAAATTCATATTTTGCATGGATTGTTCTTTTTTTTTAATTTTCTATAATTTTATATATATAATATAATATATATATTATAATATAATATTTTAGAATTAATATTCTCAGAATTTGCTCGAACTCGAACTCCGGGGAGGCTACTAACACGAAGCGTGTATTAACAGAATTCGCTTTGTTTTATCAAATTTATAATTATAATTTATTATGGATTAAATGTATACCGCTATTAGATAGTATAGATCAAGTTTTGTTAATTTAAATTTATTTTCAAGATATGCCAGGGCTGCGGATCCACCATTTGTCTAGTGAAACATTCTTACTGTTGCCCAACACTAGACTGTCTACAAAGTCAGCAAAGAGAGCACTGCCAGGTATCAACAAAAAATGCAGCTCTGCTTGTGATCGGTTTGCAAGCCTGCCGCTTACGTATATATCGGAATATGCTATCGCTTCTTAGTGCTATCGACTGTCGCGCAGGTTTTCATCGGGGAGCCATTTTCGCTGCAGCTGAAAAACGAATATTAAATAACTTAAAAATGTAAAGAAAATGCAATAAATGGTGAAAAAGAATAGAATAATAATGTGTGCATGTGCTTTAATAGTTTACCAGTGTTTTTAAATAGTTTTTTTGGCCTCGTCCGTCTTGTTTGGGCACCAGCATCACATACACATACACCACATTCATATACATATATATCTATATATATGTACACATGCAAAAGAGTCAGAAAAGTACATACATACGCACAGTCACAACATTGGTTGCCGTGTGTGCAAGCATTTAATTTAGTTAGAGTGCTTCAACAATTTATAATCGCTATACCCAGTACAGCAGTTATGCAGTGGCCAATACAATAAGGCATCACAAATTAATAAATTAACTGACGACGAGCGACGTTCAGGCGCAACAAACATTGTAAAAAGAGCGACAGAGGGAGAGAGAGAGAAAGAGATAAGTGCCAACACCCCATGTTGATCGCGAGTGAGCAAATAAGCAAAAACAACAAGAGCACTAACAACAAATAGTGTATTGTGTTTTGTGTATGTGTGATTGTGTGTTTGTGTTTGTGAGTCGTCCTCGTATAAACAAACGAGTGCAATTGAATTGTAATTGGCGTGCATTCGTGTGTGAGTGAAAGTAACAGTAAAACTTCACACACAACAACACAAGCAAAATTTGACTTCCATTCATATTGCATTTAAAATACGTCATAACTGACGTACACTGAGTAGCAGTCTTTGGTCTCCTCCTCCTCGTTCTCCTCCTACTCACCACAATGGGGAACTGTCTACGCACACAGAAAGCGGATGACAAGCCTCATGCAGGCGATGTCCGGAATCCCCTTGAGGATCCCGGCGCTGGCATTAGCGGAGTCGGTGTGGGCGTGGGTGTACCACAAATAGTTATGCCCATGCCCGGACAGCCAGCAGAGCAAATACGTCCGGTGCCACAAATACCCGAAAGTGATGCTGCCAATGCGAATGCAAAAATATTTGTTGCTCTCTACGATTACGATGCGCGCACAGACGAGGACTTAAGCTTCCGCAAAGGGGAACACTTGGAGATATTGAATGACACACAGGTGAGTGAATCATATGTTAAAAGAGCCCAAAGAGTCTAAGAGAGAGAGAGAGCAAAAAGAGTAGCAGAGCATTGATAACAAATGAGTACATTCTCTCTGTCAGCCAAATATCTTATCAAAAATAATACATATACATATACTTATATGTATTTTTTTGTATGAGTGTATGTGAAAGCCGCAAATCCAATTGGATTCGTTGACCATTTTCCGAGCTATACATAAATTATAACTTTAAAAGTTCGTGAAAGCTTTAATTATTCAATTCATTGGAGCTCCAAGGCATCGCATGCAATTCATGTTTAATCATGAAAACTTTTCGTCATGCAAATTCCATGTTAAATATGTATAAATTATTTCAAGTTTTCTGCAAAAGCTTTTTAAGTAAACTGGGAGTGCATAAACTATTAGTGTTTGTTAATGATAATTAACAATAATAGAGTGTACTTTAGAGTGACCAAATTTCTGATTATATTAAATAAATAAATGATAGTTGCTTGTATAAAAATGCAATTATTAATGTACAATTTACTTTTGTGTTGTGTGTGATGCTTTGTTTATTTTTATTTGCCAATCAACGATTTTTGGTTCATGTTAAGTGAACGTGTTTTTTACATTAAATTTCCGCATTTTCTATTGCCACAAATCACACTTTGAGCTTTATGCGTCACAATAGTTAACCATAGCAAATTATTTTTTATTTCTGCTCTCTTTTGAATACTGCTCTTCGTTGTTTGTTTCAATGTCACCGTCTTTTTGATGGGGAATGGAGGAGAATTGAGCTGGCAAAAAACCAGACACCGTAATTGCGGCCAACGCAGTCGACAGTTGCCACTTGAACCAACTGCAACCAACTTCAAACTTAAAACCAGACTGCATTTTCCATGCACAAACTTGGCTTGGCAGTTTTCCTGCTGACTGGTTTTTCTCTCTATCTAGTTTAAATAGGCGTACAAACAGTACCGTTACTATAGAGATAGCTATTGTTAAGTTTATTGTACATCAATTGTAGGAAATAAACGGATGTTTTTACTTATAAATATTCGTAGGGCCTTATCAATCATTTGTTTGTAATAAAAACCTGGGTTTTACAACAAAAGCTAACACTTGATATGTGCATGATAACAGTTTTAGTTCTTACTAACAGTTTGTTTATATAACGTTAATAGTAATGCACCATTTATAACTTTCAAAAGAGATAAACTTCTCAGACTTTCTAGTCTCTATTGTCTCCATAATAATCAGGACTTTATTAGCTAAATAGATCGCATAGCTTAGGTAATATCATTATTATACACTAGCTAATTATAGACACTAAACATAGAAAACGCATAAGGCATTATTGCATAATACCAATTAGTTTTTCAATTTTCAGCTGGAAAAACTTGTTAGAAGTAATAAAAATATATGTATTTAAATTGTTCAATATTTATTTACTTAATATCTTGTTTCTAGTACTAATTAAAGAAACAACTGCAACTCCACTTAAAAAAACAGCACAACCAGCAGCATGGCATTGAGTCAGAGATGTTTGGCATATTTGTTAAAATTCTATGATTAGCCCCATGGAGGTCAAACCCCCTTCCCGCCCCGCCCCGCCCCCTCCAATGTATTGTGACATAAACAACCATAAGGCGCATTCAACTCTTGTAGAGCCCTCAAATTTATTTAATTATTTTTATGCATGCATATTTTAAAAGTTGACGTCAGCATAGCCATGACCACCTTACAGCCAGATAGCCATTTAGATAGATATGTACATGGGAATGGGAATGGGGAATGAGATGATTTGAAGAGAGAGAAGAAGAGAGAAGGAGACCGCCTGGTCGCCTTGTTGACTGCTCAGACAAGTGTCGGCGGCGCCTAAAAGCATGACGTCCACCTTTGGCTTAGGGCCAAGTATTGCACACTCGTTTCGTTTCGGAATGGCCAACGGAATCAGTATCTTTAATGTTGCAGCAATATCGTAGCCCTGTAATAATTGAACCCATAGCAAAGCCATAAAGATGTCCAACTCTCCTCTGCCCTTCTCCCCCTCTATATTCTTACACCCGTTCCTAGTATAGTAAAATAGCATATTGTATTTGTTGCAATACAAGTTTGTGTCCTATTCCACTGAGCTTTCGTCTGTCTGTATATTCATCCCAGTTTCAAAATAGTACAATAATAATGTTTCTTTTGTAATTTCTGTCATTCTTGTTCTCAAATTCTATAAGAGCTAGAGCAACCAAATTTGGCACACAAACTTCTATGAACCTATAATAATGACAAATGCTTTAAACTATATGTCCATTGGTTTTGTAATATTAGAATTCTTAATTTAAATAAATAAGATTATAAAGAAAAAGAAAAGAACCTCTGCAGTTAAATTAAAACGTTTAGCATCTGAGCTTAATAACCTAAAGACTTAAAATTTGTTGCACAGAGATGTAATATACCCAGAGACATCAAAGTATCTACAGAATTTCACCACCCTTGCAATTTTTATGATTGAACGTTTTTTCTGGTGGAGAAAGGCTCTTTTTTATTATCAATCATCCTACTAAATTCAATAAAAATCGGACATGACTTTATGACTCTTTTAATCTTTTAATTAACGCAGGTTCATAAAACTAAGCGATAGTTTTTTTATTTTTGAAAATTCAGAGATGCGTTTAATATGCAAATGTTTAAATTTAGTAGCGGGTATCTTACAAGTCAGGAACCCAAATATGGTGTTCTTACATGTTTTTATCACTTTTTCTCTGTCTCAGCTGTCACTAACAAAGTAGAGTAATCAGCCAGCAGCTTTTGCAGCTCGCGGCTGTTTCCGGTAGCTGTGTGGGGACAGCGTTTAATTAAAGTACAAGTACCACAAACAGCAATAACAACAACTATTGCTACTTCGACACAAGACTTTCAACTTGCCATAGCGGCAACAAACAAAATACAAAAAAAAGCTGCCGTCCCGGCTTCCTTTTATAAACTTTTTCTACAACAACAACATCTTTGTTGAACGCAACGTCATGCATAGAAATCAAAATTGTATGTTAAAATATTTTATGGGTGTGTCTCGTCAGCGATGTCGCGTCGTTTGTCGTCTCTTCTGTTCATTGTCATTTTCCTACAGCCATCGCATAAACACACACACACAAGACACAACATACACACACTTAGTCACTTTTGCAGTTTTGTTTCTTGCACATTGCATTCTTTTCTTTTGTGGAGCTCTAAGAAGAAGAACAAGCAGCTAAA
Organism: Drosophila putrida; assembly: GCA_037043535.1. Lineage (NCBI taxonomy): Eukaryota > Metazoa > Arthropoda > Insecta > Diptera > Drosophilidae > Drosophila > Drosophila putrida. Next base: position 4,046,664 of record JBAMBI010000160.1, on the reverse strand, counting down.
AGGGGGAATCGCTTTCATATATTTTTGCACCAAACAGAAGTCGTTCCATGATGTATATGGGTTTGGCTTCGTTCCTTGTGGCAGCAGCAGCAGGAAGCGAAATGAAACCCTTCAAGGATCGCTTCTCCCTAGAACTGGAGAAAGAATGAGAGATTGCAAGTTGTTTTTGTTTTTGTTCAGCCTCTTAACCAGAGATTATGTAAAAGCTTTTGTCTTACATACGAGTAGAACATGTTTATAAGAAGCCGAGCCCAGATTCATCAGATTTACTCTGATTGAAGATTACTTCTTTGAATATTATGCATTCTTTATACTAATGTTGCTTCTTTACTTCTTTTAAAGTTTAAACTTAGAGTGTTTTTCAAAACAGTTTTATTAACTATTAAAAATACGCCAAGGAGTGATGTAAATCAACGCGAAGCATTTGTAGTTCTAACAATAAGAAATAAAGTTTGGATTATGTGGACATTTGTTCAATTGGGTCAAAATGTGGTTAGCTGTAAAAATCTGAAATTGAGAAAGGCCAAAGTCTAAAAGATCTTGAACAAAAGAAATCATTCGATATGTATTCTCATTTGAAATACAATCTATATTTCACTTTCCACAGCAAAAAGAAATCAATTTAGTTTTCATCGGAATCAAGGCGTTACTTATAAACATATGTACATAGATAATTATATATTGCCAACAGAAGACACAGCGCTTGAGATTATGAAATGCATTTTTAGAAGGAAAATTGTTTATATTAGACAGACAAAGAAAGGGAAACGAAGTGTAGATGAGTGAGAGAAAGAAAAAGCGTGAAAAAATCAAAGCTACAACAACAACTCAAATAAACAATGAACCCTAAAAATGTCTGTTCATTGACCTTCTCCGGCAGACATAATCATGTCCCAGGCTAATGATAGCACAGCACTTGACTTGGGCAGCGGGAATGGGCGGCTCTGCTTCCTCTTTTCCTCCTCTGTTGTTGATTGTTGACCAGATACGAAACCAACTACAATTTTAGTGTTAATATTATAAAAAAAAAAACAAAACTAGTTTACTCTTTGATATTCAGGCAAATAAATAACTGTTTTGCTTTTATTTTGTTGAATCGAAAACCAAAAGCGCTGCACAAATTTGGCAAAAGCAAGTTTCAAATATTGTTGTTGAGGTTGTTGCTATTGCTCTTGTTGTTGTTGTTGTTGTTGTTGTTACTAATGTGGTTGTTGTTAGTTTTGTTAAGCTTTAACAAAAGGCTAACACCGACTGGGAAAGCGCGTAACCAAAGAAACCGAACAAACCAACGAATGAATAAAGTTTTAATTTTACTTTAACTTTAAATTTCCTTTTCTTCTTTATTTTGCAAATTATAACGAAGCAAAACCGATGCGTGAATGGTAAATTACACGAATATAAAGCACAATATGTAATCAAAATTGCAGAGAAAAACCTAGCAGACACATGGCAGGCAGTAATGCTTAGCTGATAGCTGTCAAATACCCTGTGAAAATAATTATAATAAAAGTAGATGTAGATGTGTTCACATTAGACAGCTCTTCTAAGCTAATCCATTAAATTAAGTAACTAAATTAAGAATCTATGGAATTTGTATCTGTAATCTGAATCTGTAAAATGTGTATACCCGTTGAAGACTAACCACTGGTAACCATAGGGTACTGCAATATCTATGGTTTTGCCTGCCTGGCTGTCTACTTGTTGCTAGTTTTCTTGCAGTTGCGATATTTGTTGTTGTTGTTGTTATTGTTTTATGTCTTGTTGTTGATTGTTATTGCTTGCTGGTCACAGGTTGCGTGAGTGCGACTTTTTAACAGCTGTACTGTCGTCGTCGTCGTCGCCCACTGCAAATTGATAGTCAGCAATCAAGAAATTTTATTACCAACCCATACAAATATGAGCTATGTCCAACTACTGGGAATGCCAAGTGCCGTGCTGATAGTCAAATTGTCGAGGAGAGTGGCTTTCAAAACATAATTCTCAAAAGTTGGTGTTGTTGGTGTTGGTGGCTTCGTCAAAAGACTGCGAAACACGTTTCGCATTTGTGGCCAACGGCCATAGTAAATTTATTGTTGTTGTGGTTTTTAAGATGGAAACTTTGAAATGAAATACATACGAACAAACGTTAATTCATTCGGATTTCGCATTCGCATGTTTTATTTCCCTTGACGACAGCCAAATTAATTAATGTTTAAGCTTCGTGAAAAAACTTTTTCAATGCAACGGCAGCAGCAAAAACAACACTAGAAAACGTAATCAAAACAACCCGGCAGCTAGTTGAGTTGTTAGCTAATTAATCACGAAATTGTTAACTTTCAACAAAATACATAAGTAATTTATATATATTTATAAACATCGAAAAAATATCCATTAAATTTGTATGAAATTTGCCAAGTTCAGATTTTGGGGAATTGTTTTCTTCAAGAAAAAAATAGAAGAAATTCTTTTAGGACAAGATGTCATCAAATCACACCTTATAGTATGACCTGATCGAACTCATACAAGGCGAGGTATAGAATACAGAAAGATCTACTCAAAAATAAAGCATTTATATTTTCACACCTAAAATATTTAAAAATATTTTATTGTAAAATACTTCTACTTAAAGCAAAATCTAGTTGGGAAATCCATTTAATTTGTGCTCATTATGAATTAAATAATTTAATGACGCTGATACATTACTATTGTCTTTTTAAAGATTATATTAAACTTAAAATAAATTTGGCTAATCGTCATTAGGAAATTGAACGATGAGTCAGTTAATTTATCGCTCTGAAGTTCAGTTGATTGTTCGTTGTATCTAAAAATATAATCATTTAATTTCCAAGCTGTTATCTCGCAATTAAATGGCAAATAAATTACAACTCCCTCGATAACTAGTCAGTCACTTAGCATTGTTTATCTCATTGTTATTTCCACTTGTCATATTAAATTATCTCCAATCCGTTTTTGATATCATATATTGTTTTAATTTACAGGGTGACTGGTGGCTGGCGCGCAGCAAGAAGACGCGCCAAGAGGGCTATATACCATCCAACTATGTGGCCAAATTGAAATCCATCGAAGCAGAACCGTAAGTTAACAGTTTAATCAATTCGACACTAACAAGCAAAAGTGCGGTGACCACAATGTCAAACACTAATGGTTTCTATATTTCTGGAAAAAATTCCACCAACATTATTAATTTAAAAACATATTCTTCTTACTCAAAATTCCTAATACTTGCCGTTGAAATGGGTCACTTGAGGCTGTATGGTGAAGTATACATATATACATATATATGGAATATACATATATTTCACCCACCAATACTAAGAAAACAGATCGTTGTTTTGCATGTATCTGACACAGATCCCCAATTAAGGCAATCGGATATGGAAGGTGGAACCAAAAAGTCATCAGTGTATCCTTTTAACTCGCAAGGATCAAGAAGGTTCTTAATTCTGCTGATGGCTGTGTTTCTACATTACATTTTTTTATAATGTTGTATGTCCAATTCATAGTCTTAGAGTCTCAGGATCTATTACTAACTTTGCCGCCCGAGTGCTGCCTCAAGCTGTTTTCAATCTAAAGGACTTAATTTATTATACAATTTACAACTTAATAATGTGTCGCTTTCGCTGGAAAAATCCCACCATCTTCAACATGATTATTGTTGTTGATTCTCTTTATTCCTTCAGCTTTTTTTCTCGTTTTAAGTTTCGTTTTTTTCGAGTTCTTTTTCTTGCCCCGCCTAATATGGGAGGGAAGCCAATGCAAATGTGAAATAAAATTAAATTAAATAAATAAAAAAAAACCTTTTTCACACATTATTTACCTTGATGTGCTGTCGAATCTGCGAGTATGAGAGGGGCAAGTCGACATTTGCATAATATTTTGTCATTGATCTGCTTGTGTTGTCATATTTCTAATATTCCACATCTGAAAAATGAATGGAAAATCCTCCTCCTGTTCCCGCTTATCTTTTCGAACTCCATTCTTTTTTTCTTCAAAGTTCACTCTTTTTTCGTCAATCGCACACTCGGAAATGAGAGACATCAATAAAAAATTTTAAACTTTGAAAAGTTTTTTTTTAGAACTTTCTAAATGTTTCCAGAAAGCCCTTAAAGACGAAGAATATTTAGAAATAATCCCCTTGAATTTATCTAATTTACAATTAATTTGGTTTATTTATAAATGTCATTTTATTACCTAAAAAAGTGTTTTATATTTGTTTGCTTCAAAAATTTTATGGCGCGAAATTTCAGTACATTTTAACCAATCCCGAAAAGTATGCAACAAGATCACGACGCGCCCGTGGGACTCAACGGTAAAAATTTAATTCTAAAAAAGCGGCGCTTTAAGGAAATATGGCAAATAGATGGTGTGATCACCGTGAAACACGACAGCTCTGGTTTTGTCTCACTTTAGAATGAAATCCCCATCATGCCCTCAGCTTAGAAATATGCACCACCAACAAATGTGGAAAAGCGCTTTAAATAATTTTTTTAAGTAAAATAAATCTTTTTTTTAACAATTCAATGAATTTCAAGTTAGTTAAATTCAAGCTGAGCTTTTAAAATTAACAGCGACTTCATTCGATTGACTCCCCAAATATCTGGAAATTTCTTAGAAAATTCTCAAAAAATCTTTGCAAAATTTAAATTTAATAAAACAAACAGTGGACGCGTGTTTTAATATTTAAATAAAAAACAATTTCCTTTTTAAACAAAATGAAGTTATTTAACAAACCAAATTAACTATAAATTAGATAAATCCAAATGGATTCCCCTATAAACATGTACCGCCTTTGTAGCCCTTCTGGGCCTAAATTTCTTGAAATTATGCTTAAAAGTCTGAAAACTCAGGAAATGTTGAGAAAATTCAGCAAATACGAAATAAATAAAAATATTTAATTTTTAGCACAATTTTTCAATGTAAGCTCAAATGAAGAGAGTTTTTAAAGCAAACGCCAACTCGGAATTTTATTTGCATAAATCTACGTTATTTGTTTTTGTTATGTTGCTATAACAATAAATGATGTGCGTGTGTCTTGTGCCTGGCGCCACACACAGTTTATATGGTTTTATGACATGCATATTCATATAAAAAAAACAACAACAACAGACATATAAACAGAGTCAGCAGCTGCTGCCTTTGATATTTAGCGAAATATCAATAGTGACATTTCCTTTTGACAAACACAGAAAATAAAGAAGCAAAATCTATGTCAAATTACTCAAAAACAAACTTAAACAAAAGTTTACTGACTGCAATTTCGCAGCATTGATTTATATTTTAGAACCGTTCAGTTTCAGGGTTAGTTACAAAAGGTAAAGACCCAATTTACCAGAAAAAATTAGTAAGTCCAGCAGCACGTTGAGTGTTTTTTTTATCAATGACTTTTAATGTTTTTTGTTTTTACCAATAATAAATTATATTTCGTTTAACTATATTATAACAATTACACTCGTAGATTATGTACTTTTGTAACTTATTTTTTATTAAATTACGAGCGACCCTCGCAAAGGTGACGTTTTTTGTGTGGCATTAATCAAAGCCAAAGCAATTAAGATTTGATGAGCAACCTTATCGGACACACAAGCACATAGAGTCAGTTACATATCAATTGCTTATTGTTAGCTAAAATGTAATCAATGTGTTCAATTTCAACAATATTTAGATTCACAGTCAGTTGAATTGTTAATTTTTTTATTGAAGCAAATGTTCTGCTATGTTCATATTAAGCTGTCAGTGTCAAGAGCAAAGGGCTAATAAAATGCATAGACTTGACCCAATTTCGTGCTGTTAAGCCACACTTAATGGGTATGTAAATGTGTAAGGATTATTTCTAGAGCCTTTGACACACATTCCTTTTGGGCAGAAGGGAAGGAGATGCCCCAGCGACAGATCAGAGAAATGCATTCACAAAACAGAAACCGAGACAAAACGAACAAGAAACAGCTGCATAAATTAGCAGAGATGGAGAGAGAGTGTGTATGTGTGTGAAAGAGAGATAATGACTGGATGAAAAAGAGGGAGTGAGAGAGAGAGGGGGATAGAAGATATTTTAGTTCCCTACCGGGGCGTAGGGAAAAGTTCAAAAACCGGTAAATCGAACGAAAATACAACAAAAATCATCATTAATTAAATTTATCTTGAAGCTGGTAGACCGCCGTCTGCTGTAAATAACTGTAAACTTAGACCCCAATGAGCCACTTCAATTGACATTCAGCAATTGGGGCCAAAACCACAAATATTGACACAAATCAAGGAATATTTGTTCAAGTTCCCAGAGCCAGAGCTCGGTTCCATAGTATTCATTTATCTGAACGTGTTTTATGCATTTCATGAAGCATTTCCTAAGCATTTCAAGGCCAAATTCAATGTATTTTGGCCACAACAATAGCATATAGTATTTGGCCTAATTTGTGGCCAATTGTTGTTGCCGTTGCCGTTGCTGCTGCTGATGCTGGCGACGCTTTTGCCATTTAATTGTATGCATAACTCAGCATTAACTCTCGAGTAATTTCTTTTATTTATTGTATTTGCAATGCAATAAATTACATTTAACTGTAACTGGCCAGAGCTTTCTTCTTCGTTAATGATACTTAACAATTTTTGTATGTCTTTTCATCTTTTTTCTTCTTACTTTTGTTGTTTAACTTACATTAAGAGCTGTGAAACTTCTGAGAAGTGTGCCTCTTATACTTGATTTTTTTTTTTTTTGGTCATTGTCATTGCATAATTTAAGCAGCTTTATTGTTGTTGAGTTTTTAAGCACTTATTGGTTTTAATTCCATTGAAAATTTCTGGGCTTTTTTATGCAAATTCAAAGGTAAAATTCAAATTTAGGCTGAATTTAAATCGGTCATTTCCGCATAGTCACGAGACCTATAATGTCTTTAAGGAAAACTGGGTCTATGCCTAATCAAAATCATTGGGAAATCTCTTGTAAAAGCAGCGGAGAAAGAGAAAATCAAAGCATAGACGATGACCTATTTATAATAAAATAGGAAAATGTTGTAATCAATAAATCTTTTGGAAGAAAGTTATTATTGATATTAAGCACAACAAGCACATAACCAATTGCTAAATACTTTACACATTTAATTTACTGTACACACCTTTAATTATTTTATCTTTTAATTCAATTTACCAATTTTTACTCCATCATTTTAATATCTGCCATAAATCTTAGGTAACTCAGGATTCACAGCAATTTTCACTAACAACATTTATTATATTATAGCAAAATTTATAAGCAACAATTTTAGAAGTAATCGAAAAAACGAAAATATTAATGTGTTTTTTTATGATGATCTAACTTTGCAGTTATTCATCTGATATTTGGTAATTACAATAAATAGTATTATTTATGTCAAAATCACTTTTTAATAGGAACAATTAAAATAATAATATCTTTATTCATTATATATGTAGTCCAACTTAATTTATATTGAGTTTGTTCGTCTCTCTTTCTCTATATCCACCGAGTTATTTTTTATCAATTGGGCAAATCAGCTATATTTCTGGTCTTATGAAATTTATATTTCAATTCATAAACTTTTTATTCTACCATTTTCCAAAGAGCTCTGTCTTTATGCTCCACACATTATCACAAAAATGTAGTTTGGGTCTGTGATTCAAACTTTTTCAGGTCAACAGCCAATTCGTGTGCATTTGATGACGTTAGATAAGATGACCTGATAACTCTCCAGGACATGGCAAGTGAAATGTATGTAGGTCAGACAGAAAGAAAGAGATAGAGAAAGACAGAGTGGTGCATTGCAGGGTTGAGGGACGGTCAATGACGTCATGCGTTGTCATCGATTTCAAAAATGAACAATTCGGAGGTTAAAACTCGACTTTAATTCAAGTGAATTTTGTCCACTTAGTGTGCCGAATTTTTCGGGGGAAATACCTGTTATCTTTCGTTATGCTTATTTACGAGTATTAAATTGTTTAATTTTGCAAAACTTCCGTTGATGGGAAAACAGCGTGAATGCAAACTATTTACTTAGTTGTTCGGCGTTTTAGCCGTAAAAGTGCAAATGGCCATTATCTAGACACATAAATCGCTAATAATATGCCATGCCTTCTGACTGCCAATGAGCCAGTGAGGAGGCGCATCCGAAATCATGTCGGAAGTTCGTTCTATAAGCACATTGAACCCGAGCAATAATGAATTGCAAAATATAAATATAAAACACTATAAACCATAGCACCACCCACAAACCTAAAAATCGTTAAGATATCTACTCGTACAAATTAGATTATTATAAACTCGAACAATCGAACAATCACAGCCTATATAATCATAAGAAATAAGTAACCGCACATGTACAATTATGCATTTGTTTTTCAAATTTTTTTTTTTTGCTGATTTTGTAGTCATTGGGCGTTTCAATTGAAATGCGAAACTTACGCAAGTGCAAGTTTATATATATTCCGATTTATTAGTTTCAGTTTGAATAGAACTAACAATTGCGCGGTTTAGTACTTTTCGATTGTTAGTGTTATTGTCATTTGAACGGCTGATATCGATTTGATAGTCTGCCTAGTTAGACGATGCGATACGATTGAGTGCGTGTGTATTGTTAGTATTATTCTCATACTTTTTTATGTTTGTGTATTTGATGAACCAACCTCATCTTCCGACACGGAAGGCGACGCCAGACGAAGCTGTTGGTTTTTTTGTAGTTGCTTTCAAATAATCGCAGCGAAATGGCTGTATATATGTTTTATTGTTGCCAAATTTCAATGTCAGTGGCACTAAATAATTGTGTGCATATTAATGGCTTTATTTAATTGTTCAAATCCATTTAAACTGAATACTCCAATTCATTTGTCTTTTATGTCAACTGTGTCAAATATTATTATATTTTTATTTTATTATAATTGCAAAGTACAAAAAATATACAATCACTTAAAAGTTATAATTGTTTATATAAATCAACTAATTGGAGATATGAAATTGCCTTAATTATAGCTTATAGCATAATGTAATTATTATTTAAAGATGTTTTTAAAGTGGGTCAAGAACATGCTGGGCTATCTTCGAAATCGGATATTATAGTTTCTTCTTGATTTCATGGAATTAAAAAATTAGGAAATATTTTATATATCTAATATGTACACTGCTAACATTTTGGCTACTCTAGCTTTCATTGATTATAACGTTAAAAAATAGTATTTCGTAAAATTTTAATAAATTTCGTTGTTTATTATGATTTTTTTTACACAATTTTATTGTTATTGAACATGAAACAAAATGTCATTGAACTTGTTTTACAATTGATGTTGCTATTGTTCGCAATTGTTGATTATGCATTGCATGTTTGCCCTTTTTCATATTTGTTATATATGTTGTATATGCTTATAACGATACTATATGTATTTATATGAATACGTTTTAATTCAACTTTGTTTCTTTCTACTCAATTTAATTTGATTTTGTGTCATGTGCTGTTTTGTATTCGACGACGTTGATGTCCGACAGCAAAATATTCAATTATATGTGGCATGTTAACAACATTCAATAGAAGTGTATTTAAATATGTATGTATGTACATATAAATGTATGAAAACAAAAAGTAAAAACAGAACAATTGTTTGTATAATTTTGTCAGCTGTAGTTAAAGATTCGCAAAAGTACGGTTAATGCTCTTTAAGAAGGTCAAATAATGTTTTTACCAGCAAAATTTTAGCGTTTCTACTGAAAAAATTAATTGCAAAGTTTTAACCGTTAATTTGATTTTAAAATTGGCACAGGAAGTTCTGAACTTCCAAAATACAAACTTTGACTTTGAAACTGTAAAATCACTCAACAATTGGATGAGACTAATTAACTAAATCATCTATTTAATGTACCTCGAATTCAATTTCTAAACGGAAGGCGAATTGAGATATCAAATTTTTGTTGTTGCAGTTTCGAGTGCAATTCGTTAATCAATTTAGAGGCTTTATCTGAACATTATTTGCATCAACTTTTGGTATTTGACTCGAATTTTTATTGCTTTCCTGATGGCCTTTGCACGCACTTAGATAATAATCGCGGTAACTGGCGCTTACTGTGTTTTAACGATCATTTTAGATATAGCTTATGAGTCATAAATCTAATGCTTACAAGCTTCCGATTTTACTGTTTCGAATAGGTTCCAGAAAGTTTTTACGTTTTATATCTTGAGTTTGGTTATCTTAAAACAATCTGAAGAACTATAATTGCGGGTCCTCATTTATACACATTTATGGAAAATTATAAAAATGAGTTATTCTAGCTTTATTTTTCTTATTATTTACTTAAAATAAAAAATCATAATAATTGTCGAAGATATAGTAATTATAAATGTCCACTTATTTTATAGATCTAACCATTGTAAAAATTTTATTCTATCCATCCATCAAATCGTCTTCTTACTTTAATATTGGAATTGGATATATAATTAAAATAATTAATAAAAATCGTTAAATCAATCCCCGCAAATATACATATTGTCGATTTATTAAGTCAAAGCCAAATCTATCTATATGTACACCCAACGACATGCGATGAGAGAAGGCGAAAACTCACAACAAAAACAACAACAACAACACATAAAATTAAAGAATTAAATAATTGCGGATATCTTCCGTGTTTATTATCCGATCTTGATCAAATATTCAAAAAGCATCCTTATGAACTCAAGTATTGTTCCTGTCGAAGCTCATGCCTGTAGCTTGATAATTGCCAGTGCTATCCTTTTTTTTACTTTGTGGGCGAAGGGGGCGTGGCATCCAAAATTTGAAATAAACTTGATCTGCGTGTAAGTATAAGAAGTCTTCATACCAAATTTGGTGCTTCTAGGTCTTACCATCTCTGAGATCTTGTTACTTATACAGACAGACGGACATGGCTTTATCGACTCAGCTTCTTGCCCTGATCAAGAATATATATACTTTATGTTAACTTCCTTAACCACAGCAAGTGGTAACAAGAAGCTTAAAACTTCACAGTTACCTCCTTGTGGATTACAACGGAGCTTCGCTTCAATTGTCGATACAACTCTACACAATCAACTACTAATACTAATAGGTATTTTATATGTATGTTACTAACTCTGAAAATTCACAAACAACAAAAAAGTCTTTATTAAGTCATTAATAATTTTGAAATTTTGAATTCCAATTTTAAGCGTTTTAATGAGCACTTCACACATCAATGCTTCAACTAATTGTCATCTTATATTTCCGTATAGCATGTAGAACGTGATTTATCGAACAAGTTACATAATTTTATTTCCACAATATTTAAATTAAAACAAAGTTTATTAAAATTAATAATAATTACAACATTACACCAATTTTTTTCATTGTTAAATATTCCTGTTACCTTCTTATATGTTTATTAAATCCTCTGTAAACATAAAATAGACATTTGAGATAAATTTCGTCTTGTTCTGAGATTGCCAACTCAACGTCAATAAATAATCGCCAGTTGGGATTGGATTTGGTAACCGATTCCAATTAAGATGTAATCCTTTAATGAATACCGTTCCCTGTAACGATTAAATGTGAATCTTTAATGGAACAAACTACATTACTTTAGAACTTACGTCATAGGGACATGTGTGGTTAAGGTTTGAAAAATCTTTAAAAAAATTAAAAACAAGAATTGCAATTGGGTTATAGGCTTTTTTTCTAAATCGACAGGCGTCGATGTGAGCCTTATAAAGCCATGGCTTGTAACCGTTGGCTTTCTTCAAGATTTGACCTGAGACAGCAAGTTCGTTAACAGGTTGATGAAAAGTTCCATTGAAATTTAGAATTGTCTTATTACGATTAACAGCCCGCAGTCGACATTCATTAATAATAAACCACGATTTATCGTAACTTTCGCACACAAAATTTGTGAATTTAAATACAACAGCTTCCTATGAGTGTAGAATTTGATTAGAATTAAAAGTTTCAATTAATAGTGATAACTTACATTATAGCACAGGTTTAATACTAGCAACATAGGTAGGATTCCAATAACGACGAACTTGTTACACATAGCGATATATTTTGAATGACACCGTAGCTATGCCGTCAATTAAATTTTCTTCTAAGTTAATATTCGATTCGGATGAATAAATAAATAATATTCGATAAAAATCGTTTAATTAATCCCCGCAAATTATATACACATTATAATATGTATTTATGGATTCATATTACTCAAAAGAGATAATACAAGCTATATTTTCAAATTTCGCCACATGTACAATTTTAGGAAAGTCTTTTCTGAATGTTACAAGCTTGTTAAATGGTCCGATTATATCCAAATTTTGTTAAATTGAATTAAACACAATCTGTGAGTTTGGTGAAGAAACAGAAAATTTTTTCTTACTAAAAGTTGTATTTTAACCGATTCTTGTGATTGCCAAGTCACCGCCAATAAATAATCGCCAGTTGACATTGGATTTGGCAAAAGGTTCCATTTAAGATAGAATCCCTTAACGACTATCCAACCCTGTAACGATTACATGTGAGTCTTAAGTAAAACAAAGGCTTTTTTCTAAATCGACAGGCGTCGGTGTTTATCATATAAATCCATGACTTATAACCACTTATCAGCCATAGCAATGAACTTTGTATAATACTTCACCAGTGTGTTCCACACTTTAATATTTTTCTTGCATGAAGAAATCAAATTATGTATTATAAAATGTAATTAAAAAACAAAAGTTATTTCCCAATTTTAAAATAAAATTCGAAAAATAACAGTTAAAAAATATTTGTACAATAAAAATTGGCAGAATATAAAGTTTATTGGGTAATTGTAGACCAGAAGTAAATACAAGACTTTTGGTGTTTACAAAAATATCCTAGCAAATATTCGTATCATGATTTCAATGATAAGAGAATATTTTTGAGTACTTTATATTAACTCTAACATGTGCTATAACTACTTAAAAGTCTAAGTCTAACTAAACTTACATATTCTAATAAAATGTATACTCTCTATTTCATTTTAGGTAAGTAAATTGTCTCCTCTACCTACAAAATCAACAAATCTGGAGCACCTTTGACGCGTGTTTATTGGTAAATAATCGATGCAATTTTTTCGATTTTTAGAGTAAAATAGTTAAATATCAAACCCAATTTTCCTAATTTAAAATATTGTTATTATACAGTTGTCTCATGCAATTTTCGAAGAAGTTGTGGGACCATGAATATTCACTTAAACGTGAATCGATTAATATTCCAGAGGAGGCCTAAACACACTTTATGATTTTCAGCATTCTTTAACAATTACGAGTTCAATAGCGTTCACAAGAACTCAACAGTTGGCATTTAAAGCGCATGCTTCGATTTAAGCGATGACAGTGATATGTTATTATTTCGTTGATATTTATAAACAAAACAAATGCTTGAGTAGATGACAAAATGTCAAACAACAAAAGCAATAACAACAATCACAGTTTAATTACTTGTATATTAAAACTCTCTGTGATCTTTATAATCGACTCGACGCACTTTATGACTAATTGCTGTCGTAATTGTCAGGTAAAATAATCTCATTTATCTTCTCAGCACCTCACCTGCTAAGAGCAAAACAAAGTGCAGTTAAGAACGCGACAAAATGAAAAGAGAGCACAAAAGAGATATTTAAAGAGAAGACAATCAACTGTTGGGAGATTATAAAATTCGATCTTATGGAGACAAAGAGTTGACCATAGTTGTTGGCCAACTTCTTACCAATCTGCGCGCGTATAAGAGCTGTCGACCAAAAGAGTTGAAGCTCAAAGTTGTCTCACGCATACACAGGTAAAAGCTTGTCTCAAATGCGCACATAGATACACACACGTACACTAACTGCGTGTGTGTGAGTGTAAGACGGATCGCCGCTTCGTGTGTCGCGCGGTTTTAAAACCTTTCTATAAAAATTTCATAAACGTATCAGTTGTCTGCGAAACGGTGCACAAAACGGACGTCAAACGGAAGGTGGCAAAAACGCATTGTACAATAAATGAAAATAATATAAAAATACAAATAAATGTATAACGTGATTTTTCAACGTCAATGTGCATGTCGATATATAAATTCAATATAGTTTAACGTATATAGGAAATCAAATATCTATCGAATGCACAAATGCAAATATCAATTTGTATATCAAATTACTTCGCGATTTTTACCGTTACCGTTAACGGCGCTATAGCGTTCATATATTTGTGAATTAAATTTGATTCGGTTTGAGCCGAGAGAAGAGGACCCTAGCAACAAACAAGCAACAAGCGACAGCATATAGAAATACAAAAATATCTCGTTATATGTTTATAAACTTGTTGCACTCTTGCGGGGCATGTTGGCTTACTTTTAGCAGCGACTGTTTTCTTTGTTCAACAATTGTGCTGCAGTGCTGTTAAGAGTCGTCTGTTTTTGTGTGTGTATCGCGTGTCTATGTGTGTTACAATGTAATATGGATCGGCATCAAACGCATCAGCAACATTCAATAGCTTAGTTACATGTTGCTGCAACATACGACAAAAGGTACCCAACGAACGAATGTGGCCAAAAGCATATAAAAAATTGTAACGACAACAACAACTACCAGCAAATGTGCAACACTATATATGCTTGTATTTATTGTTGTTGTTTTTGTTGTTGTTATCTTTTTTGCCGCTTTTGTCAAGTTGCGCACTGGCGCAGAACTTTCTATTTTCTTTGCTGTTTCGTGATGTGCTTTTTAGTTGTATATGTATCTGAATTTGAAGTATATGGTATATAGATAGACTTGATTATAGCCATCTGTATATCTGTTTTTTTTTTTGTTTGCTGCTAGAATTTCAATGAATGGAAGTTTCATAAGAAAAGACCTGACATTTACCGTTGAGAATGTCTGTTGAGAATAAATTTGAATTGCTCTAGCCATTATTTGTTGTAACTTTTACATAACGTTTCTTAATAATACTTTGTATGTGTATAGTTGTGTTTGTGCGTGTGTGTGTGTGTGTGTGTATGTGTCTCATTAACATCCTCGTTAAGTGAACCAAAACAGAACTCTTCTTATCGTTGACTATGTGCTAAAATGCGAATTTTACCCACTTTGCACTCAGTAGTCGTTGAGTCTGTCTCTTTTTCTGTTTCTCCATCTCACTCTTTCCCTTTCTCTGTGTGTCTTGGGAAGAGTTAACTGTGTGCCTGCAAAAAAAAAACTAAAACTTGCGATATAAATATTTAGTTAATGGCAGTTACCAGTTGCCACTTGGCACATTGTCTCTCAGTTGTTATAAACTTTACTTTGGTTAACTTTGAATTTAGCAAATTGGTTTAGTTTCGTATTTTTTGCTGCAACCTGCACCATATCAATTTGAACTTACGTGACTTGAACAAATTGCATTATATTGCACATATTGTTCATATGTATATAATTATTAACATTTTTATACATATATATAAACATATTCATAATAGTATAATTCGTAGCGGGTTCCACAAGTTTATTTCCACATGTTGTTGCTTTCATTAATGTCGCTATAATTCTTGGTTATTTAAGCGCGTTTTCTCTTATCGCCATTCAACAGACATGTGTTGATCGTTTTGCTTTTCATTTTATATGCCTTATGACAATTACGTTCAGTAGGAACTTCTCGTTAAGTTAAACATAGGTTAAGATTATTATTAAAATTAAATTAACATTTCTTATTTTGTGTCATTGAATAAAGGTTTTCTAAAGCTTAAACTTGTTAATGTTAAAGCACTACACTAGAAAAAGTCATATTCTAGTTGTACTTTTATCTTAAGTTCAATTCTGATTTTGTTGCTTATTCGCATACTCCTTTTACAGTGCTTTATTGCTGTTTTCTTAGCTACTTTGCGTCACATTTGTGGCGTGTGGCAGCTCTCTTGTTGTCTCTTCTCTTTGGACCGTAAATTTCCTGTCCATGACTCATGCGGTCGTCAGTCAGTCGTCGACGGTCGTCAGCAAAAACGATAAAGATACAGATACATATGCACATACACCCCTTATGTACTTACATACATATATTTTACTTGAAAACTTGAAAACAAATGAAAATTGCTTTTAACTCAAAGGGCGCAGACTAAAGACTTAAAAACAAAACAAAATACAATGGGGGAAAACAGTTCAATTGTTTTGTTGGTTGTTGACATTTTGTAGAAGCTTTATCTGTTAACAGCGTTTAATTTAATGCATATGAGTTTTTCAGTCTTTGTGATATTTACAAAACAAAAGTTGTTGTCATTTTTTTATTCATTTTTCGAGAAGTACAACCAATCGAACAAGAAGTTATTATTACAGTAAAGTTACAATTGATTTATATAGTATACATTTTAAATAAATTCATAAAGATTCTGACTAAGCAGAATCATCTAGTCGTTAAGACATTCTAGGTTAAATTCTATAAGCCCTACAATTTTTTCTACTTTTACAACTGAAGTTTAGAGACAAGGTTTCTGAGACATAGAAAATATGTTTTTGGTGGAAGGTATTTGGCGGGGCTTAATTTGTTTTATGCGTCGTGGAAATTTCCCTCAATGACGCTTATTTCTTGGAATTCAACACCAATAAATATACAATTTTTTTCCTCTTCTGCTTTTTCGATTTTTTTTTTTTTTTTTTTTTTTTTGGGTATTTTATGCTTGAACACCACTCAAACTGGTTGTCGAAGGAGCTTTACTTTTATTCCATACTTTAGGCTTTAGTTTGTGTAGCTTTCGATTTTTTCCTTCGTTTTCTGCTTTTTTTTATATCGTTTTTAAGGCTAGCTGAAACTGTTTCCAAGCCATTTGCAATAATTACATCCGAGTCTGTCCAAAATGGTCGTCAGTGTCTGTGCTTGATGATTTTTTCTCTTTTTTGTGTTCATTGTAAAATTGTGTATATATTTTTGGGTGTGCACAGCACAGATGCCCAGCAGCAGCCGAAATCTCCTGAGGCTGGTGAACTCGTCTCGCGCGGTTGAAGTTATTGGCTGCTACTAAATTTAGTCGACGCTCTCGTTACCATTGTGCAATGACCCAAATCAAAGCTAAGCTTATTTCAGTTTTTGCCTATGTTTTGTGAACCGTTTTTGCCAACGCATTTTGTATTTTATTATTATTATTATTTTTTAGCTCTTAGCTTAGTATTAATTTGCACATAAATGAACTTCAACTTAAAACTGGCACCAAAGTAAAACACAGTATAGTTTTCTGTGGAGAAAGTAGTATATGTGTACCAGTTACTTAAAGTTTAGTTCGAGGGTCTAAAATTTGTTGATTGATATTGATTTGAATAGGGGCGTGTCAGGGGCTTTTGTTTCAACCAATGTTTAAGTGGAAACGATATATATATATGTCTGTAAGTATGTTTTGCAGTTCGTTGCTCGTTGTTTCGTTTTATAATTTGCTTAGCAACAAATGCTGGGCAACAATGTTTCCAACAATACGTTTGCTTTTGACTTGGCTCACACAAGACAATGAGCAAAAAAGCCGAAGAAGAAAAAAAATCAAAACCAAAAAACAAACCGGTTCAAATTGGGTCGTAGTACTTTTGAGTGCAATTGTTACCTTTGAGCAGCAGCAACAAATACTACAACTACAACAACGCCAACACCTACAATAGGCTCCACTCGTTGGCCTGGCTCATTATGATGGCTATTATGTTGGTCTTGTTCAGTTTTCTTGGCACGCGCTATAAGGCCCCCAACACCCACACACTGGATTCAATGGTTTTGTAACGAATTTCGGATTCGGTTAGCATAGGTCAGTCTCAAGACTTCAAAACCTATGTCTTTGCTGACTCTGGGTATCCGATTATTGATTGTGGAGCTTCGATTGTCGCTCTCATTGTGGTGAGGGAGACCCTTAAGGCCTTCCGAATTAACCTTGTTGGTTCTAATGCCAAAGCTTTTGGCATTTCAATAGCCAAAAGCCATTTAGTCATTGTTAATACATACAAAACGAAAATGAACATGAAAACCTAGAAACAAATTGTTTATTAAACATCTATTAACGGGCATTTTGCATACTCACAACTCCAATGATTAACTTGGCTGTGACTGTGTGTACGACTGTGTGTGTGTTTGTGTTAGCCTCCCAAATCGTGCTTTTTGTGTATTAATTTATTTTTTCACTTTTATTTTTCATTGTTGCCGTTTGCTAACGGTATGCACAATTGTTGAGCCCAAAGTACATTCCAACGAGTTCTCGTATAAAAAGAAAATAACAAACCCTGACTAGTTCTTGTCACAAAATCCAGCTAATGAATAATTACATTCTATATGTACATATATATATATAAGTGTGTTCATAAAATGCACACACTTTGTCTTATCGCGACACACAGACTTTCGTCTGGGGTCTGGTTCGACAGGTTTGTGCGTGCCTTATAATAATATAATGTCGTAGTTGTTTTAACCGCAGCTGTTTTGTTTTCTAAATATCTATATACGTATGTATACACACTTCTAAATCAAGTAATTTGTATGTATACTAAACATCATAATTTCATTAGCTTTCAAATATTTCTCACCCTTTGATCTTAAAAAAAAAAACATGATAAAAACTGAACTGTTGACAATGGTTTCGTACTTAACTAGTCCTAAGGCTTTCAATTACCGATATTTTTCACTCGCTTAACATTAAAAGTGTAGATAGAGATATTTCTTCTTATAGCTTAGCAAACGATAATACTCTTTGTGATTAATTTGAAATGTTTTTTATAAAAAATGTATTTTTACCTTAACATGAGACAACTTTCATATTTAAATAAGTGTAATGAAGTGCAGTATTTAGAATGACTGAAACTTGAAGAACTTTGGTAAGGGATCAGAAGTATCAATCATTTTAATGATTATAATCAAGATGTACCGTAATCATGACTAATGAGCTTACAAGAATGATGTATCGTTAATGCTCAGTCATTGTATTGGATAATCTAAACTGAAGTAGAACTTTTAAGATAAATATTATCAAATTTATTTGCAATCATTTTCACTCTGCATTCACGCAATCTTTTGTATGAGTAATCAGAGGGGTCTTCCAGCTTTCTTAAAAGTGTGGAAATAATTCGTTGTTGCTATTCTGTTTAAACTTAAAGTTGGCCTTTACTTTTAGCGATCTTTGTTAAATGCCATATGACTCATAAATTTGTGCTTATCAATGGCTGATAATTCTCAATCTCAAGCAATAATAAAAAAAAACTGTTGCGCCTTGATGCAGTTTTTTCTTTTTTCATTATATTTATTTACTTAATACTGTTTGCTGTTTTCGGTTTCTTTATGGCCTGACATTGACATTTGCTGATGCTGATGCTGATGTTGCCAATATTGTATTGTTTATATTTTGTTTTTTATGACCAGCCTCCGTTCTGTATTGTCTGTGCGGATGTTGGCAATGGCAGCAGATAGTTGAAAAGTCGAAGCCATTTGTCTCCAGGATGTCCACTTCAATGAATGTTTTGCAGGGCTCCCTGTGGGTTCTCTTTCTCTAAATCGTTTTGTCTCAAGTGGTTGACTGTGCTTTCCTCTCTCCCCCCCCCTTATAGTTTGCTTTGTCGGCAAGTTGTCAGTCAGTCAGTTAGTCAGTCACCGTAAACTTGAACTGCTCTGCGACTGCTGCCAAGTCCAAGTTTCCATTTCCATTTGCGGCAATGCAGCCTTGAAGTCACATACACCTATTTACATACGAGTACACGAGTACACCCATATACTCATATATTCATATGTGCGTATTCACTCTTATGCACTTACATGGCATAAAAAGTTCAATGGTCAGCTAATGAAGCCACCTTCAGAGTGCTTGTCGCATTATTATTGCTGTTGGTTTATTTCACTTGACCATAACTATCTGGTTATTGTCCGAATCAACTTTGCGCCTCTGTCATAATTGTTACCAATAATTTCAAGCTCAAACTGCCCACAGCTAAATCAAGAAATTAACAAACAATTTCGAGTATATTCTCATAAATCTCAGACAAGAATAACAATCTCTCTTAAATGCCGACACGATAATAAAACTTGTTTGCTCAGCTGATTGCAGACTTCAAGTTTGTCGAAATCAACAACAATCAGACAGACTCCGACTCTCCAAAAGTCTGTGACATCTTTCAACTGGCACCATTAAACTCCCTTTTGAATCCTCCCCCGTTTTTTTATTCACTTTTGTCTTAACTAATTGCCGAAACTAAAATGAGTTAATTTGCAATATTACTCAGTTAGAATTATTTAAAGTTCAATTTTAATGAAATTGTTTTTATTATACCCTGTGGGTATATTTAGTTTGTTAAAAAAAGTGTGTAACAGGCAGAAGGAGGCGTGACAGACCCCATAAAGTATATATGTTCCTGGTCAGGGCGATAAGCTGAGTCAGACCTAGAAGCACCAAATTTGGTGTAAAGACTTCTTATATTTGCACGCAGATTAAGCCTTTCAAATTTTGGAAAACATACAGAACAAATACAAAACACAAATAGAATTATTAGAAAATTTGAGTGGCGTTCTCTACTACAACAAGGTATCCTACTGTCGGCCTCTCCCGACTGAATGATATATTTTTTAAGGTTCAATTTCTTAGAAACCAATTTGCCAAATCATATTCAAGGTCTTTCACGCTTCATAATCTGCAAATACTCCGAAAGCTTAACTTAAGAACAATTCCCTGAGGCGATCAACACTCATTTGGTTTAGTTTTAAAAATAAAAGACTCTTTTTTGCGCCAGAAATTAATATTGTATTTAATTTATTTTTGAACATATTCCCCTAAGAGAACAAAGAAAATTTACCACAATTTTGATGAATATGTTGGGGATTAACTCTCAGTCAACAGCTTTACAAACAAACTAATATATTATAGAAGTTTAATTGTATTTCAGTGAGCTTTAACAGCTTTTATGCCAATTTGAACATGCTATTTTAATTGACAATTTCAGACTGTGATGTGATTCGATTTATTTGAAATTCTATTAGCATGAATATTGCACTTTTTTATTCGCACTATAAAAACACAAAACAATCTTATTCCATAGCACTCCCAATTCCATCACATACGAATCTCATAAAACATTCAAAATTGGACGAAGTGCCATCATTTTGAATGGCGTACACACGACACAATCTCAATTTGAATATTGTTTTAAATTTATGCCAAATACGCAGAGAAAAAACTGTAAAAAAATACAAACAAGTAAAGCAAAAAAAAACTAAATTTTATCGTAAGCTGTGGAATGTATTTTTGCATTCACTGCAATTGACTTTTTTATTTCATTTTTTTGTAGATTTAACAAATCAAGGTTGGCGCCATATAGGAATTGAATTGTACGAACAGAGGGTGTATAATGAAAATGAGAAACAGAAACTACATTTAAACAGAAATTTAGCAAAACAATTAAAATAAAATCGGGACAGATTTCAGCGTTTTCTACACGTGTAAATGAAATTAACTGCTAGCTTGCTAGACTTATCCGCAGTTTTCTTAGCCATAAATCTGCAGATTAAGCCTGCACTTTTAAAATAAGCACCTTAATACATATATACATATTGAATATGAAAATTCGAATAGTTTGTCGCGAAGCTATTTTTATTTTCTATTGCAATTGTGTGATTCTCTCCTTTATTGTTATGGAAGCTAAATAAAAAAGTTGCATTTTTTTGTACCAAAGCCATTTTCATTATTTACACCTGCTTTATATTTCTAAGGTTAAATATGAAATTCTCAATTTTCTCTCAATTTAATGACGTTATTGACTGCAAGGAAGTAAATTCTAAGATTTATAAAAAAATAAAAGCACACGAAACAGTTAAAGAAAAATGAAGAAAAGTTCAAATCCAGTGCAAGAGTTAAAAAAAAATTATTTCATGTACTGAAATGCTTTTTGTTTTCTTCTAGCAGTTTTTCGCTTATCCATTCGCTTATCGTCTCTCCAGGCAGAGAGACAGTTGGCGATTAATAGAAGAAATCGAAGATAAAGTTGAAGAAGCAGAAGAAGATATATAAAAGAAAAAGAAACACTTATCCAGAGAGAACATTGACCTGCTGTGTTGTGTAATCAAAGATGACCACCATGCCGGTTGTGTGGTGCACCGATCCCAATTCGGTGAACAATAAGCCGACAGCATTCGCCCTGCATGGCATTCAGCTGCAAGGGAATGTAACTGAGAAGCAGGTTAACGCATTGCGTGAACTGGTCAATGCAGCAGCAGAGGGACGTCTTATCCTACCATCTGATGGCACATTTATGCTCCTCGACAGTGGACTGAGCATTGAGAGTTCGATTCTGGCAAATGCTGGAAAGGAGGCGGTCAATTCCGATGGCAACAACGATATGCATTTGGATAACACTAAAAATACCAAGAACACATACATACTGATGCCGGTGAGCAACAACAAGGGCAAAGCGACAGCAGCAGCAACGACAATAACAACAACAAAAGCAGCAACAACAGCAGGAACAACAACAACGACAGCGACAACAAACGCATCCAATGCTCAGTGCACGCCAGCAGCAATTGCAGCAGCGGCAGCACAATTGGAATTTCTTTTAGAGCCCAAATACTCAGCATTCACACCGCCAAGCTCAACGCCCAGTTCTCTGGCTGATGTTGAGGAGGCTGGCGATTCCGTTGATGGGGCGGGAGTTGGTGATGTAGAGGGGGATGGAGATACTGGTGAGATACTTTACGAGTTTTTGTGCTGTGCCAAGTGCATGAATGAACAGCGTGCTGGACATAACGGCACTTGTGCTAGCGCCAACCGACGCCTACAACGGTTTCTGAGGCATTGTAACAGCAATGTCAGTGGCAACACCAGCAGCAACAACAACGAGCTGCTGCAGGTCAGTGAACCAACAACGTGCAGTGTCCAAGTGTTGGATGATCCTGTTAGCAGCATTGCGAGCAAATATGTAAGACGCCAGCAACAACAGCAGCGTCAGCGACACAAGCAAAATGCCACAGTGTCAATGGGGATTGCACGTAATCGGCCCAATAATCGTCATCACAGTAAATTACCCATGCACAGTGTGAAAATCTTTCATAATCGCAGCAGTTACAATCCGCTCACTACAAATGCTGGCGTTGGCGTGGGCGTGCCCCCAACAACATGTTCCCCGACAACAACAGCAGTAACGACGACTACGACGACAGCAACAACAGCAGCAGCGACTACAGCGAGCGTTAGCTTTGAGGCGGCCAGTTTGTCGGTGACAGCGGCTCTGTCAACATCGCTGCCGATCTATGCGATTGTGAGTAAAAAGCGTGACGCGAACGTTGCAAAGACTGAAACAACTACAACGATTAGCAATAACAACAACAACAATATAATGCTAGCTGCGGTGCCCGAGGAGACAACAATGCTAACAACGGCAGCTTCAACTGTTCAGGATCTTATCAGCTTCGATGATGATGATGATGATAATAATAAGCAGAATGCCAGCTTAGCCATAAACACAACTGATAGAAACACCTGTGATAATCATGTGGATTTGCTATGTGCTCCAAATGATCTAAACGAGGATGGTAATTTGTTATCATTGCTGGTAACGCCGCCCCCCACTCCGCCCAAGCCCAATTCACCGGGCAGCAATAATTCAAGTCGCAAGACAAGCTTTGATTCCACCTGCACAATTAGCTCTATGGACTCGGGCTTTATGGAAATGCAGCACAAATTGGATGCTTTAGCAGCCGCTGCAGCAGCCAGCGGGAATGGAGACAAGATCGCTAGACGCAATTATAAAGAATGTTTGACGCAGTCGAGGAATCGTCGCAAATCATATGAGGAGTTTAAGGCCATGTTTACTGATGCAACGCAGCCGGAAGCGGCGGCAATAGCAACGGTTGCTTCTAGATTGACGCGACGACGTTGTGGCACGTTGCAGGAGCCGCACAATGTGGGAGGAGCAGCTGCAGTTGTTGTAGAAATGTCAGCAGCATCAGCAGCGATGCCACTGTCGGCGGCAGATGACGCAACAACAACAACGACTACAAACAACAGCAATAACACTGTGATGACAACGCTCGCCTCAATATCAGAACAAGAAACCACAAGCACAGGCACCAACAACAACAACATTAAACCGGATTGC
This sequence comes from Drosophila putrida, assembly GCA_037043535.1. Lineage (NCBI taxonomy): Eukaryota > Metazoa > Arthropoda > Insecta > Diptera > Drosophilidae > Drosophila > Drosophila putrida. The sequence continues at coordinate 4,022,636 of JBAMBI010000160.1, read as the reverse complement.
GCAAACGAGTTTGCTGCGACAACAACGGATGAAATGGATACCGGCGACGATCTAACAACACTAACAACAAGTTCAGCCACAGCATTTGCCAATGCCGTGAGCTCCATAGCCACCACCAACAGCACCACCACAGAAGCAATGCGAAAGAATTCCGATTTTCTATCGCAAATACTCGATCACCAATTGGCGGCCAAGGAGCAGCGGGAAAAGGCGCATAAGCGACGCACGTCATATGAGGAGTTTAAGCGTTTGGTGCGAGAGATTGATGGAGGCGTACTTGGGGGTGTGGAGCATCCAGTCATGGAATGTCAGCTGGACACACCCACAGCAACAACTCCAGCATCAGCAACAGCAACAACTCCAACATCGCCACTTAAACGTCAGAATTCACGACAACGCAAAAGTTTTGCATCCTACTTTTTGCCGCGTCGTAACTCGACCAAAGAGCAAAAGACTGAGCTTGAACTGGACACGAGAAAGACCGAAATGGAGCAACAACAGCAACAACAACAGTTGCAGGCATATGCCAAAATGGCTGGCAGAAACAACAGTTGCTCTGGTGCCAGCTCGAGCTCAAGTGCCAACTATAAGCGAAACTTTAAGATCTATGATAAGCTGGTCTATGGCACCATCTATGACATTATACAGCGCAAAAATGATATCTATCAGTTGACATACCAGAAGTATGACAAATACATGACCTATGGCACCATCTATGAAATACTGCATCGCAAGACCTCGACGTCGTCGCAAGGCAGCAACTCCTTAACCGGCGGCAGCAACGACAAATGGCAGCGCAAAAGTCTAAGCTCGATTTTAGAACGCGACACAACTGCGACGACAGGAGGGGGAGCAGGAGGATCAACAACGACAACGTCTGTCAAAATGCATAAATCAAACGATGTGATTTATGATATAATACAAAAGCAGCAGCAAATGCGCGAAAAGGAACGTCTAAAGGAACAAGAACGGGCAAGAGAGCAGCAGCAAATTGACCAACAACGACAACAGGATGCAACATCAGACACAGCAGCAAATTTGGGCACACATGTCACGCACAAATATGGCACAATTTATGACATCCTACAAGGAGAGAAATTGGATGCCGGCGAGGAAGCAATCACCGACTGCAAACCAGTTGCAACATCAGCAGCAGTATCAACAACAACAACGCGCTTTGTGGTCAGCCATGTGGATGAGCAACAGATCAACAGTGGAACTGACAACATGGTGAATGCTGGTGTTGCTGTTGCCGTTGCCGTTGCACCTGCAGCAACTGTTGCTACCGTAGAGCAGGCAAGTAAAGGCAGCAAAATGCGACGCTTGTCCAATATTCTTAGCTACAGTAAATCACAGGAGACGGCCAGCAATGATCATGGGCAACAACATCAGCCAAAACGCAGCCAGGCCAAGCGACGTGTTGGCGTTAGCAATCTGTTGTTGCCACTCGACTCAGAGGAGCTGTACACTCGTATCATTGCCCAGCAACGACGAGAGGGCAGTACCAGCAGCAATTCGGGCAGCGATGCCGATTGTCATATGGCGTTGATGAAATCCAATTCATTAGATGCCATCTCAATGTCTGTGGCCATATCGCCACCATCAACGCCATCACCACCGCGTCCACGTCGAAGTCTCAAGCAACACAAATGCCTACAGCAGCAACAGCAATTACAACAACAGCAGCAGCAACAATTGCCGCCACTAATGAAAAAGCATTCGCTGGACAATTGTCCGGCACCAAAGCAACAGCTGCGTCGTTGGTCAAATCAAACTATTCTCAAATGCACCTGCCAAACTCTAGAGGAGCCCCTCGTTAAGTCCAGCCATTGCACTTGCCCAACACCCCCGTTGCCACTGACAACAGTTGCTACTGCATTGTCTGTCATTGAGAAGTGCCGCTCTCTACCCGCTCCCTGTTCACATACGTGCGTTAATTTAATAGCTGCCGCTGCCGGTTGCGATGCGGCGGCCACACCAATAACCAAGTCTAACAGCAAAAATACAATAGCAACAAATGCGAAATCTACAACAACTAATACAGCGACAACATCAACATCAACAACGACGACGACTAGCAAGAAAGGCAAATCGCGTCGACTTTCGGAATTTACGCGTGGTGAATTTTTAAATGAAAAATCGTAAGTTTTAGCTTCACACAAACACATTTTGTATTCATTAATTTATGATTAGAGTTTATGTGTACCTCCGATCCATAATACGACTATACTGTGGTTTTTTTTCGTAGACTTTTGATTTGATTTCGTTTCGATTCATTCAGTAATTTTTCAATATTCAACCAAAGAAATTGCGTTGTGCGAATATTGAATTGAAACTCTGTTGAAAAATAAACAATAGAGGAATGAAACATCATGAATGATATGATACTTTGAAAATATGAAAACAGATTAGTCCTAAAACTAAATTAATTACGGTTACTTATTGCTTAACTTGTTGCCGTTAAAATCTTTAAGAAGAATGGAACACATCTTAAGAATATTCAGAATAATTGCTTAAAATATATGGTGTGGTCTCAGAGCTATTGGACTTAAATAGCTTTTAAATATGAAAATCAATTGCTAGACATTTGTAGTTTATTTAACTGTCTAGAATGCGATTTTCTCACTATTTCATTTAACGTATTCGAAACTTTTTCATTCACTGTGTTGTAACACAGCTGACAAAGTTTTCTCAACTTTTGTCTGGCATTAAAAGTACGTGGTTTTGTCTTTAAATTCTTTAGATATATTTACTGCTAATCTGCCCTGTATTTGGATCTGTCTGTATTGAAGACTTTTCTCATTATTATGCAGAAATTTGCTGTCAAACAAATTGAATTGAGTTTGACGCGAGTCGATCCAACTTCAAGGCCAAAACATTTCAAATTGGTTCAGTTCGAATTTGCATATCAATACGAAAAAAAAGCGTACAAACTCTTGTACTTGAGGCACACGTGCTATCCACTTGAGCAAAACCCAAACTGGAACCCGAACCCGAATCGAATTCAAGAGACAAGCGCCAGACGGGACAAACAAAAAGCAAAAGCTTTTCGATAATTTAAAGAAACGAGTAAAATGCAACACTTAACACAAAACCACAAACAACAAAATCTCAAAAAAGACACAAAAATTAGGCAAAAATTAAAAATGTGTCGAGCAATGTTTGTTTAACGCTTAATTAAAGTCATCGTGTCATAAAAGCTGTCACGACTTTGCATTATATATTTATACTCTTGCAGAATGTGTTATAATTTTGTCCCGAAGTTTGTAACGCGTTGAAGGAGGCCTCACAGACCCCATAAAGTATACATATTCTTGATCAGGGTGACGAGCTCAGTCGATATAGCCATGTCCATCTGTCTGTCCGTCAGTTTCTATGCAAACTAGTCTCGCAGTTTTATAGCTATCTTGATGAAACTTGGTACAGGTCCGTCTTTTTGCTGTACATATGTCGGAACCGGCCGGATCGGATCCCTATATCATAAAGCTCCCATTGGAATGATCAGTTAAAATCAACAATTAGTATGAAACACTTTTTTGTTTCTTAAGATATTCTAACCAAACTCACACATTGTATATTTGGCATAGTTTCAATCAGCCTGATCAAATTCGGCTGCAGTTCGAATTACTATATCATATAGCTGTCATATGACCGATCGGTCCGAAATTAACATCTAACGGCTTACGCAGAGTTCTGCAAGGGTATCCAAACTTTGGCGCGCCAAAGTTAGCTTGCGCTATATTTTTTTTGTTTTTTACCATCATCGCAAGTCTAATTAACATTTGTGGGCATGTTAACAAATAACAGGTATATAAGTAAGAAAAATGTAAAATAAAACGGTATAAATACCCCAAGGTATTATATGGAGAAGGAAGGAGGGAAGTCTCTTTTGAGCCACGTATCAGACGATTTGTGCATTTATTTGATAGTCAAATAATTGGCAGGTTAATAATATAACGACGTGATGTTCAATTCGATTACAACACTGTATAAACCTATCGAAAGATCGGGCAATAGAGTGAGATGGAAAGTCAGACTGATTGTGAGACAGAGATTATATTCACAGAAGCTGTTTTGTGATAAACTACAATATTTATAAAGCAATCTGTTTGAACTCTTATGACGCCTATGTCATTCATTAGCAACCATTTAAAATAGTAATTATTGGTTTTTCTATATATATTTTTTTATATTTCCACTGGTCAAAGTATATACCTTGTTATTGCTATTTGCTATTTCATTAGTCATTCGCCTGTTGATTGTTTTCTATAGAATGAAAGTCATATCATACAAAGTTTTTTGCATACGGTTTTGGCCTCTACATTTGAGGCATGACAACAACAAAGTCACACACAGACAGACACACAATTAGATAGATAGACAGCTGTGTGTCTGGGCTTAAGCACAATTGGAATTGTGGCCTGAATATGTAAGACGATGACGCTTATTGGCAGCTAAACTGTTTTTACCATAAATCCTTCAAGTGCAGTTTTGAAATATACTCGCAAACATATGTAAATACCCGACCTCGTCTTTAGTTTTGGATGCTTTCATAAAGTATTTGATTTAATTGTTGCTTCTAAGCATTTGCATACTTTAAGTTAATGTTTGCCACCCGCCAGTTCATGAAAACATAATAATTTATTTACTTGAAGGGCATCAATTAAAAGTCCATTACAAGTAGTTTGAAATTTGCAATTCCACATGCAATTTGTTGACAACTTTCGGTTACATTCGAAATATACCTTTTTATTGTATTCGTATGTATAGCCAACAAAAGTTTATACCCTATACTTGTAAGCTTCTATTGTCAACCCGTTAATTTGCAGCAATTGAAAATTGCCTGGGTGTGGTTGATGTCATTGTGAGTGTGTGTAAGCCAACCCACAATGGAATAGTAACGCCTTCCCTACCAAATGTTGGTCATTAGTCTATGCGTTTGCTTTTATCGGGTTATATAAGTTCGCGAATTGCAACGTGCAGCACGTGATTAATTCATTTGAACAAACAAATATTAGATATACGAATAGTTTTGCCTATTGACAGCACTCGATAATTAATTTCGAACTGCATTCATGCGATGCGATAATAACAAAAATATATCGCCCTTCGGACCTGACCAAATTTAGTCAAGGGGGCTATCATACTGCTATATAATTTTCAATTCGTTTTATTGCACATTGTACCCACTAGTAGCAATGGAAAAACACGGGGTATATTGATTAATGTAGGGCTATACATTAATACAAGATTTACACGGCATCATTGTCGACATTTGTGAAAACTTTTAGAGTACAAAGTAAAAACTACAGGGTATCTCCCCTTTAACTATTTGTTCAACTCTAACATGAATTGCAGTGCTCCTACATAGCATTGTTTAAGTATTTGTATGATCATTAATAAACTCATGATTTTGCCTTTCTAACGAATCGAATAGAACAATGACTGCAATTGACATTGAACTTCACAGATTTGGATATGATCTCTTATCCAAGTAATAATCATGGTATTTATTTTAATAATAATAATGGAAAATGCAGTGGATAATTGAAAAATAGATACAAAAATTGCATATAAATAACATTAATACTAACATTCTCCAGCCATAATTTCCTAGCCAAATTGTCGTATCAGCCACAGAGATTTGCAGTGACGATTCTCAAATTACATTTGCGTGTTTTGTGTTTAATTCTCTCAATGATAGCGAGGAATGGGCAAGCTATTTTTTCTCGATTTTATCTCGAAAGTGAACTCTGTGTTCACTCAAAAAAGAAGAAAAACGAAATATAAATAAATAAATGAAACGCATGTGAGGAAAATGTTGATGGCAAACGGTGCTTGATGCCGGAACTTGATAATTTCTTGGCTTAGCATTGGCTTTGGCGTTGACTTGGCCTTTTACTTACAAAGCATTTAATGGCCATGTGGCATTTTCTATTTGCACATTTTCACTGCTAGGAATGGTAAGATGGTATGGTGAGATGCCAACTACACTACCAGTTAAATTCTAAAACATTTGCCCGCCGCATTAGCAGCATTAGCCTGGGGAACCGAGAGCATCGCCAGCAGCACCACCATTTGCAGGTGGTGCAAAATCGAAAGCCTGGCATTAACAAATTATTTCTGCATAAAAATGTGCTTGGACTAAGACACGCCTGGCCATATACAAAGCACAGCACAAGTGGTAGGAGCTGCAGGATGGGTTGGTAAATGGTTTATGGCTATTTTTAGATGGGCCCCAACTCCAACTTAGCTTGATAGCAATTTTGCCATTACCATTACCCGAAGAGCCGATGTTGTCTGTTGTGCATTGATTTGAAATTTGTTTCGCACGAAATCCGTATAGACTGACCACCGATGGGGCCTAAAATAAACAAGTGTCGTTTGTTAGCCTAGCCGTGTTAGGCACTCGACTAACTGCCTGTTTGCCAGCTTGCCAGTTTGCCTGCTTGCCTAGCTGGGCATCCTGTCCACTAGCCTGCGGCAAAGAAACACAAAAAACAATTAAATAAACGCCGGCAACGGCAACAGCAGCAACATTGTTCACATTGTTGTTAAGTGGTGCTCTGCTGCACCACCAAACAATAACTAGAAAAACAGCATTGCCCATTGCTAGTTTGTTATTATTCCAATTTTTTTCCCTCTGGTCTTGTGCCTGCGCTTATTTAACCAACGCTCCTCTTTCTCCTCTGGCTCCTTACTGGAATAAAATTGCATTGGCGCCATCAACAATTATCTATGGCATACAGTTTGGTTTGCTTTGGTATGGTTTGGTTTTATAAATAGATACTTGCTCCCATTGTGGTCCACAACTGTCAATTGTGGTGCGTGTCCATGTCTTTTGATTGGCAGTAGCCTATCGTTTAAATGCGCAATTTCAAATGCAGGAAATGAATCTAAAATGATTTAAATCAAATCACCAAATGCTGTCAAGAATACGAGTTTATCGTTATAGGTTTATAAATAAATCAAGAAGCGTTTTTTCCTCCTTTTTATCTTTATTTAGTAACAACTGTTTATGTGAGCAACAATTATATAAGGACAGCAATTGTTTACTATCTCAACATGACCTAATTGTTGTATAATTCAATATAAAGACTGTGCTACTAAATGAAACAAAAATCACGTCTAGTAAACTTCTTTTGATAGGACTGAGTTAATACAATTATTATTAAGTGCACAAAGAATTTACTACAAAAATAAATCATTTTCTTTATATAGTCACAAGTAAAAATCGTCGCACTTTGGATTGCACTCAATTGAAACAAGTTAATAATGATAGATATTCATCTATTATTATTAAATAAAAACTGCTTTCATTTTCTCCTATTTACTATTTGTCAAAGAGAGAATACAAATATCCGACCTTAATGAACTGTCTTCAGCCTCCCTCTAGACATTGCCCTAGTTTAATGTGTATTTTACAACTTTAGTAGCAATGTTTATCTGTCAAGACTTGCTTGTTTTAATTGCTGTATTATATAGTACACGTATTTGCATAGCTGCTGGTTAGCTGTTATTTCTCGTAGATACAAGTATCTAGTTGGAGATACTCAACAAGTTCATTCATGTGTCCAGAGATCAGATCAGCTCCATTAACATATTGCCTTACATGAATCAATATCTCCTGTTCAAAGTGTGTTTGGGGGAAAGGCATACTGTACTTATAAATTATTTATTTATTCATTTTGTTTTATTCACAATTGTCGCGTGTCAAAAGTGCTTCATAGGATTTCCCAGTCACAGAATGTTAATTAATTTAAACAATAATAATGATTATACTAACTAATTATTTTTTAATTCTTTGCAGGTAAGTGTACACTTGACATGAAAAACAGCAGTCGCACTTTGGCTAAGTATTACACATAATATAAAGCTCATTCTTATGGCATTACTCATACTACACGTTGGCAAATTGATTTATTTTTTTTTTTGCATTTTGGATAATGTGTTTCTTGTTTACACAACAACAACTGGACTTTAATGTGTCTAATTAAATATTTAAAAATAAATATATATGCACGTGTCAGTCAGGCTGTGGATGTCGGAACAAGCATGTTTAAAACAACAAAATAAATATCAATAAAATCGAAACATGACCAAGACAACAATTATAGAGAAAGTGACAGCGCCGCCTTGGCTGCAATTTTGTCGTGCGCCGACAATCAACAAATGCAACAAAAAAAGCACAAAAAACAAAACATAAACAAAGAAAAATCAACTGCATACTCCAATTAATATGCATAAAAAAGCCTTGGAAATTGGCGATTGGCAATTGGAAAACGCAAATCAGGAATTAAAGCTCAGTCATGACGTTACATTATAGGAAAATGAAGTGGGAATTTATTCAATGCACTATAATCAAATTGGCCTCGGATTCAGAGAAGCATGTTTCTGAGGAAAAGTTTAAACAAACAATTAACAGATGTGTATTAATGAGATTTTAGTTTTGGCCTGGTCAAAACATCTGAGCAACTCTTACGTGGCTGTCGATCTGTCGGGTTCGTCAGTATTCTTCTGAGGTAATCCACACTTAATTCACAGTCTCTGAATCATGCGTGACGTTTTAACAGAATTGCCTCGAAACCTGTTTGCCGAGAGGAACGCTGGCTGGAAAGCGCAAATTACATGTGCATACATACATACATACATACATCTATGTATATTTGGTTATAATATATGGTTAATTGCACAAACAATACAATAATACCCACAACAACAACATGACCTGCTTCAATAAATCCAAAGCAATTGAGCAGCCTGTTGGTTGGCAATTTGCAATTGGCAATTGGGGCAGCCGCAAACAATTGACAGTGGATCGTCTAAACCGTTGCATGGATTAGTTTTATTTTTATTTTTTATTGCTGCCAAAGTTAGTTAGTGAGCAGCCAGTTAGCCAAGCCAACCTGGCACAATTTAAATCAATTGTATAGAATTGGGCACGGTGAAAACAACAAGCACAATGTGTCAATCAAACGAGACGGGAATGGGGGCCAGATCCGAGACCAGGGACTCAATCAAGTGGGCACGTCAAGTGCCGTAACTATTCAATTTGGAGCAGCCAAATAAATTCTAGTTCAGGCCCAGAACCACTTGAACATTTTGACCAAATTGCAAATGAAGATGTGAACTGCACTTTTCAATAGGTATATGCACATATATTGATGTACATAGTATCTATCGGTAGATCGATGTAGACCGGACATCTACTGGGGCTGGCATGTTGAATCTAATCTAATTTTAACTCAAAAGTGCATGTCGATTTCAGCCTTGTTTGTGCATGAAATGCAACGCCGCAATTAAGTTAACAGCCAAAACAAGCTAAACACGTTAGGCTAAAGATAGTGGCAGCATCTCAAGCAACGATGCAGCATCGATGGTCCTCATCGTTGTTGTTGTTGTTGTTGTTGTCGTTCCACTAACCATGGCCAAAACCCAACACACAAAACTAGCCACTAAACTATGGCTTGACGTAGAAAAATTGTAGAAAAAAAAGAAAAACTTAAGGAAAAACATGTAGCAAGTATCTTTTGCTTGTTGTTGTTTGTTGCAGCAGCAGCAGAAACAGCTTGTGGATATTTTTAGACATTACGTTGCATTTGTTGTGTTGTTTAAAAATAGTTGGGCCAGTCACAGCCACAACCACTACCACAACTACTACTACAGCCACAAGAGGAGGCACAACATTTGAGGCGGCTGAGACTGCGCCTTGCATGGCATTTGATTTTGGCTTGGTGGCATGTGGCATGCGTGTGAGGCCAGCTTCGTCTCCGTCTTCCACTCCACACTCCCTATAGACAGCAGATACTAGTAATGTGCTCTCCGATCAGTGTTCAACCATTTGGCTCTGTCTAAAAATAACACTTTGAATCTTTCTAGAACAATTTTCCATGTTATGCACTGAAATCACAAGTCTCTTTCATATATTAATACAGATAGAGTTAACAATGAACAGTTCAATACTCGAGTTCTGCTAGGGAAAGGTATCGATATTTAAAAGCTTCGTAAATTTTTCTTAATTATATTATCAAATAAATGCAGACGATAAAAAAATGAATTTGTAAATAAATAAAAAAAAATATACTACAATTTAATAAAAGATTTTATAGTGTTTTATTAAATATATCGATACAAAGGCAGAATATTGTTAAAAACCTACAAAATATTTTATTTATTTATTGAAAATCTCATTTTTAAATTTACCTATTTACAAATTTAGTTTTAAATTGTCGACTGCTTCTACTAAACTCTAAGAAAAAAAAATAATATAAAAGAATGTTAAAATGACGATACCCATCCGTAAGTTCTGCGTGTCAAGACACTATTGTTTAGTTAAAGTCTCAGACTATAGCCAAGGAGCAGACTGTATCAGTTAAGTTACTTCTTCTTTTGCCATTAGCCAACTAACAAACATGCAACTTACATCCAAAGGATGCGCATCCTTCTTTCTATCAGTGTGCAATTAAAGTGTTGCATATTTATAAATGTCATGCATGCATAGTGAACCTTAAATGGTCAGTAATCGATGGTTCTATAAATAGGTAAAATGTACAGACATAGTGTGCCTGTTGATGTTGGTTAGCAAACACAAAACTTGAGTTTCAAAGTGGTTTAATGGTGTCTAATAAAGGCTAATTGGCATAATAGACACGTGCTGCAATGAATGCACCATGAATGCTCCTTGAATATACTCATATCAATCAATCAAATTGTAAGCACTTGAAGTCCATTCATGAGCAACCAACTAATGCTAACCATAATGTGGACAGGCATCCTGCTGACTGTTAACTGTTGGACTGCTGACTGGTAAATTAGTGGTCAACAGCACCAGCAGCAACAGTATGTTTGTTGCAAAATCTGATGATGATGGTGATGGAGACAACCTTTTGTTGATGACAACAACAACAACAACGTAGTAGAAACATACAGACAACTCCCCAACGTTGCCGCCCTCCCATTGAAACAAGCAGACAGCCAATTAAAACTGCCAGCCAAGTTAAGAGTCGAGCCACAAGTTCTTTTAATAATAGCTTTAAATGGCTTTGCGCAATCAGATTACTTGCAGCTTTGCCCGTTGAATTCCAGCTAACTAAATGGCTCTAGGCCGGCCAAGCCAGCATCATCACAGAAATAACAAAATAAAATGGAAAAAGAAACAGAAACAGATGAATAAAACTGTCTGTTTGCATTCTAAGCCAAAGTGAAATTCAATAGAACTGGCAAATGCCATTTGCAAGCTGCTAGCCATCAAGCCAGGCCCATCTAGCATTGCGTCCTGTCTGAACAATTGCTGTGTGCATGCTTATATAGTCCACAAACTGCATAGGGTATATCAGTTACGAGACACACAATTCAATCTTTAACTGACAGTAGCGTCATTTCCAATCAAAGATATCTATTTCACAGTTTAACTTTTAAATGTTTGGCAACTTCTAATTTGAACTTAACAACGGTGAGGATTATTCCTTTAGCAAAAGACAATTTCAGGTTGTGGATTATTGAGGTATTCTATTAGTACAGCATGCTTCACTTTAAAATTCTAACTTGTATTCCAACTACCACTGAAACAGGCAGTTGGTGGTTGGACCAAGAGCTATACACTTACCAGGTGCATTGAGGTTGAAATTGGAGCTGCAGCTGCAGTTGCAGTTGAATTTGGTCTTGGGGTTGTTGTTGCTAGCTATATTTTTGTAGCTTATGCAAATGCTGTTGGGGTTTTATCTTTGGTTATTCCTGTGCATGCACAAGAGTCCACCACAAGCTGTCACTTTGTTGTATTTGTGTGAACACTGTATATAGAGAGAGGCATGTCCTTGTTCACAAATTTTTTTGTTTTCACTTTTTTCCCCAACTTCCCACTTGGGCCACGTTTCAAGACTTAACACGCCCCCATCTGTCGTAGTTGTTGTTGTTGTCGACTGCATTGAAATGAAAAGTTTTGCAATCGCCATTTTTTTTTGCCGGAAAATATGATGAGTTTCCTTTATCGCATTGACGCCAGCAAAATCGTAAGGGGTGCATAAAAAACCGCATTGAATGTTGAGACAAAAGCTTCCAAATGGCTTCGTTTCCACATAACCCACATAAAAGTTGACTATACTTACAAATAATGCATGTGTCTACTTATGTATCTATTTCTATGCAAATTTCTATCTGTATGTGTGTGTGAGTGTGTGGGTGTGTGTGTGTGTGCAATGCAACTATTATCTTGTATCTGTGTGTATGAGGTTGTGTATCTTTTCACAATACCTTTTTTTATGCGTTTTTTATGATGTCGTCGCCTCTCACATGACACATTTTGTCCACGCTTTTGACATCTTCTCTGTTGACACGAACTTCAAAAAAAAAAATAATGTGAATTGGACTAAAACTGAGACTGTTATATAAGAAATCTCTTTCACACACCATAATTGTAATTACAGTTGCTCGAAAGAGCAGCGTAAGAGAGAAAGAAGAGGTGGAAATAAATGAATAACCATAGTATCAGTTAGTTTCTTTTTATTAAGGTCAATGTTAATGCCACACCGAGATTTGGTCGACAGCAATTTCATTGATGTTTTCCGCATTTGCTGATGACAGTTGACAAAATGGAGATCTTAGAGCTGTTTTAAATATTAGAAAGAATATATCGCAAGAATTGGGGTCAGATTGAAAGCTCTACATTGGTAACAATATTTATCGCAAAAACAAAAACAAAATTTCTGGCATTTGACTAAAGTGCTTTAAATAATTTAAAATAGATAACCGCACACAGCGCTAAAAAGCTGCACATAAATATTAGATAAATAACAACAACAACGACAATTTCAACCAAGTTCCTCAATTTTCGATTCGGAAGTGCAATTAAAATGGAATTTAAAACGTTTATAAAATTCATAAATAAATTAAATTTGTCGCTAAAACTAATAGAGAAACACAAAATGTGTAAGGCAACCACTAACAACCAAAAAACTGATGCATTAATTACAAAAGTAATTTCAATTTTCAGCACACAAATTACATAATAAATTGTTTACTAATTGCATAATAATAATTTAATTCCGCTGCTCTCGACAGAACAATATTTTTATATTAAGTTTTTATTTTTGTTAGAATTGGCAAACACAGAAGATATAATTCACTTTACTTAGTAATCGAAGCGTTTCAGTCACAAGTATGTGCAGATACTTAATTGAATCTTTCAATCCGTTACATGTTTCAGAATTATAATGCCTCTTTTGCAGGGTATACACATACTGTTAATAAATAAGCAACATACTTAAAAGTTAATCACGCTTTAAAGACTTTATTTAGACTTCATACCTGTGCTCAATTGTTACTCAATTGAGGTGTAGCTAAGCAAGTCTGTTGTTGTCGTTAAGTGGGAGGGGGAAGCGCGGAAAAGAAATGGAAAGTGGATAGGGATGTTTGAGGGACACCCACGTACATGCTTCCTTTTGCCACCTGATCGAAATAAAATTTGATTTGATAGCCAGCCTCGCTGTGGCAGTTTCCTTAATAAAGCCAGCAATTTAATGACTAGAGTTTAGCATTTCAAACATATGTATGTGCATATAGTATATTATACTAACTACGAGTATGATGACTTCCTTTTAACATTTATTAATTGTTGTTGACGTTTTTTGTTGTTTTTTACAGCTGGTACTTCCGCAAAATCAAACGCATTGAGGCTGAGAAAAAATTGTTACTGCCAGAGAACGAGCACGGTGCATTTTTAATTCGCGATTCCGAGAGCCGTCACAATGACTACTCGCTATCAGGTGGGTGTCACACACAACGCATACAAATGCACTTATAATTTATAACAATTTATACATACATATATATTACAATGTGAAAAATGCATAATTACAGTGCGCGATGGCGATACGGTTAAGCATTACCGCATCAGACAATTGGATGAGGGCGGCTTCTTCATTGCCAGACGCACAACATTCAGGTGAGTTCATTAACATACTTCTCCTTCGGCGCATTCATATAATGTACTATATATTCCAAACAGAACCCTACAAGAGCTTGTCGAGCACTATTCCAAGGATTCGGATGGACTGTGTGTCAATCTATGCAAACCCTGTGTACAGGTAAGATAATACTGAACCGATTTGATACCTAAGCTAGTATATAGAACTCATTGTATGCCTTATTGTTTATTCGTACATGCATTTAACATGCACTTAACATGCATTTAACATTACGTATTGCTGTCGATTACATCAACTACATTAACATGGCATTAACATACTATCACATTAATTCATTATTATTGTTATGTATTTATCCATTATTTCATTATTTAAGAAAACTTAACAAAAACGATTTACAATTTTTCTTTATATATTTCTTATATTTGTTTCTTTAATCAATAAACTTACTAACAAAATTATATAAATACCAAAATACTAACAAATAAAAGACAAATTCATTTTCGGGTATTTTTGAGGTAGGATTTTGTATTAAACGTTAACGTTAATCTCTGTTCATGTGTGTATGTGTGTTAACCACTACCAGAAACCACTATCACGCCAAAAATAAATAAAAATAATATCAACTAACAGCAATATCTCATACATTTCATAAATTTTAAAAACAGTTTCATAAAAGCCAAAGTACAAAGTGCAATTAGATGACTAACAAAAAGCAATTACTCGAAATTAGTGCCATCAGCTTTGGACTAGCTAAAATTCCACATATAATTCCTGAATTTTCAGTATTAAAGAAGTAATTAAATTAATAATAAATAATTTCAAATGTTATTAAATACGAGTAGAAAATAAATAAAAACGTTAGACTTTAAATAGAAAATAATTTGTTTTGGTAAATTTGAGTAAAAGTTTTGAAGAATGAAAAATAATTTAATTATTACAAACATATTAATTAATTAATGCATTCTGGTTTCGAATCGCACTGTTTCAAGCCAATCGTGTGTCTTACAAGTTAATTTATGCAAAAGCTTTGTGAAGGGCAAACAAATTGAACAATTATAAAAAAGTTCAAGCATCAAACTTTCAAATTTGAATGGCTCTTGTGACTCAGCGACTGCAAATTCAGAAACACAAGAAAATAACACAATTAATTATCAAATTCAACAGCTTTGTTGCACTTTGACTTTGCCTTAAGACTAACAATTACTATTCAAATTACAACGTTAATTACTGTTAACATCTGCGCTCTATTTACCCACACAATTCAAAATCTTAATGTTCAACCAAAACTTGCAACCGCAACACCAAATTAATTTGTACATAATGCCTAAGTGTATGCCACAACAATCCATTCAGCAATTGGCACAATCATCGAAACGAGCCTAAAAAACACACACATAAAAAATTATTAGTTAAAGCCTTAAAGTTCTGCAATGATTAAATCATTCACTAATCGATCTTATTTTTAATTCTTTTTTTTTTTGTTAATCAACATTAACTGATAGATTGAGAAACCTGTCACTGAGGGCCTATCACATCGAACACGCGATCAATGGGAAATCGACAGAACATCGTTGAAATTCCAACGCAAACTGGGATCTGGACAGTTTGGAGATGTCTGGGAGGGTCTGTGGAACAACACAACGCCCGTGGCGATTAAGACGCTTAAATCAGGCAAGTCAAATGCTAATCAACATAAGTAATCTAGTTTAACTTGCTAACTATTCCGAATTTCATCATTAACAGGCACAATGGATCCCAAGGACTTTTTGGCTGAAGCTCAAATCATGAAGAAACTACGCCACACAAAACTTATTCAGCTGTATGCTGTCTGCACCGTTGAGGAACCCATTTACATCATTACGGAGCTGATGAAGCATGGTTCCCTCTTGGAATATCTGCAAGGTATAAAGCATACAACAGAATATGAATAGATACGTAGTATATTTGTAAATGTTATTAACGCTTGCATTAACCAAATTAAGCAAAACATCAAATGAACACACACCACAACGCCCGCTCTATCCGCCCGTCCATCATGTCATTCTAATTTCTTATGAACATGTGTCTTTAATATCTAGCAATTGCAGGCAAAGGTCGTAGTATCAAAATGCAAACCCTCATCGATATGGCTGCCCAAATAGCCGCTGGCATGGCCTATTTGGAGTCACAGAATTACATCCACAGAGATTTGGCCGCCCGAAATGTTCTCGTTGGTGATGGCAACATTGTGAAGATTGCCGATTTCGGTTTGGCCCGGTAAGTTTGCGTAATGTAAGCTCTTATCTGTGAAAGTTACCTTACAAATATATGTTTGTTTCACAGTCTCATCAAGGAGGATGAATATGAGGCACGTGTCGGTGCTCGTTTCCCCATTAAATGGACTGCGCCAGAGGCGGCCAATTACAGTAAATTCTCAATCAAATCAGATGTGTGGAGCTTTGGCATTTTACTCACCGAATTGGTCACCTATGGACGTATACCCTATCCAGGTACGTTAACAACACACGTGATCACTCGCTTATATATCAGTTTGATATCAACATTTTTGACTTATTTTGCAGGCATGACAAACGCCGAAGTATTAACCCAGGTAGAGCACGGCTATCGCATGCCAATGCCACCCAATTGTGAGCAGCGTCTGTATGAGATTATGCTGGAGTGCTGGCACAAGGATCCCATGCGCAGACCCACATTCGAGACACTGCAATGGAAGCTGGAGGACTTTTACACATCCGACCAGAGTGACTATAAGGAAGCGCAGGCTTACTGATAAATGCTTTATGCGCCCGCTGGCAAACGCAGCAACTGCAATAAGGTGGCGCCAGGAGCTGCAGCTGGTCAAGTGGAGCAAAGCAATTATATCAAAACAGATGCATAAACGACGAAGACGACGACGACGTCGTCAACGGCGCCAATCATCCCAACACGGACAATTCTTATTTAGTTACTTACTTGAGTTTTGCACAGTTTTTCTACCGCATTATAAAAAACAAAAACACAAAAACAGAATCCCATACTTTATGGGCTGAATGTATGTTTAGGTATCAATATAGGAATTACTTACATGTTATTATTGTTTAAGCAGGCAATTTTTAGTGTTAAATGAAGTGTGCTAAGAAGAAGTAATAGGAAGAAGAAGGATTTATGTGTAATAATTCTATTTGTATTCTGATTACAAAACGTTTTCTTTAAATACATGTATGTCGCCAACTAAGTGGAAATGATTTATGTTTAATATATATAAATATAAATATATGATGTATTATCCATTATTTACACAAAGGAAAGCATGTGTAATGATTATTTTTGTATTTTGATTGCAAAACATTTTGTTTTTGTTTAAATACACTTTATCGGTCATTCTGAGGAATGTTTGAAAGCTGATGTAATATATAAAAACATGTATGGCACATACAAATTCATATATGTATATTCATATAAGTATATATGAGAACGCATAAAGTCACAGTTTATATAGGATCTTCAAATATACATATATGCATACATTTCTATTAGTTAATAGCCATTATAATCGATAATTAAATACATATACATATTTATGCTTTTAATTAAAACATTACGTGTCTTACATTATATATTCAACAAAACACACACTCAACATAATCAACGACATATATGCTTTATCTTTCTCATTATCGTGTAATCTTATAAATAAAAGCAACACACAAAAATACCACAATAAAAGTGCTAGCAAAGAGAAGAGAAAATAAAAAAAAGAATAAAAAAACAAAAATTAATACTAATGCAATGCAATAAATTAAACTCCATATTATTAATGTTATACATTTTAATTGTAATTTTTAACCATTAAATTATATATTTAAAAGTATACACAGCAAACACATTTACACACAAACACATACATCCATGTAAATTTAGAACAAAAACATCAAAATAAAAATTTATTATCGTAATTTATAAATCAAAATGAGCGACATTTATTCAACAATATTCATTTGCTAAAAGGTTATCTTATGATTTTTTTGATTTGCTTTTTGGTGAGTATGATTTTGATTCGATTTAAACTTTTCATTTCAGTTCTTAAAACAAGTGCAATAATATTATTAATATTAGAGCCTAACTAATTTATATACCCAATCTACGTACATCTATACCAAGAAAGCATGAGCTGAAGGCTGATTTTATATTGCTAAACTTAGTCATAATTTTGAGTTCTTCCTAACTATAATCCAATCCGTATGCTTCTCTAGTTATTGTTAGAAATGCACAAGTTGATATTAATAAAAAGAACTGTGTAATCATAATAACTAAAATATAATTAATAATTTACCTTTGTCTGGAATTTTGCATTTGTAATTAGATAAAAACTCATATAAAATATGTATGTAAACAAAGTAAATTATTCTTTGACGGAATTTCAAATAAACAAATATACAATGTATAACGATTTCAATAAATAAATAAAAATAATATTAAAGCACACGTACATACAAACACACTCACATTTATGTACTATAAGAAATATAAGAAAGAAACTTAAAATGCAATTTGAAGATAACAATAAAGCAAAGCATATGCATATGTATACTATATGGTATATCGTCACTCACTTAAAGATTGTTATAGCTCAAAAAACGCATTTAAAGCTTTTAATTCGTTATTATTTTGCAGCAAAAAGAAGAATTCTTTCGACTGTCAGAGTTTACAAGAAATTATTATGAAAATTCTACACAATGTAGATTAGAATATTATAAAGAATATATCTGCAAATTTCACTTCAAACACGAGTTTTTTGAGCTATGCACAGTCTTCAAGTAAGTGTATATCGCTCTGTATTTGTATATACATATGTATGTATTTTATATAAGGCGACAGCTTTTGATCTTTGCAGCACAGGTAGCCCCTACACATGTGAGCATACATATGTACATTAATACATATATGGGCGTGTGAAGCCGAAAGTGGTCAAAAGTTGATTGAATTTGGTCAATACGAGTTTTATTTTGTTGTTGTCATTCTTTTCGGATCAAAACAAAAACGCATTTAAAGCCCTGCCTAAAATGTCGTCTGAATGAATATATGAATGTTTTGTTGTCTGACTGATATGCTCCTCTCTTCCCCATGACATTGGGTGTGCCACCCTAAATGGCTGCAAGTGGGCAGCGATACCAAACAAAAACAAAAATGAAAAACAATGCCAATTGATGACGATTCCGTTTTCAAACATTTGTGGGTGATTCAGTCGAGCAGAGCGGTACACAAACAATTGTTTTTCATTTCGTTTTTATATGTGTATATATTTACAGTCAGTCGCTGATTAATTCAGCCATAAACTACAATGCACACTCACAGTTGTGTCTGTGCCTGAGTTTGATATTGACTATAATGTTACCTTATAAGGTAAACGAATGTGGCAACAGCTGTTTTTGGGGTGTTTTGCCTTGCAATCAATCAACTTGAAAATGCCGGCAAGAAGGGGCGTGGTAACGTCCGTTTGTCAGCTGATAAGCCGAATCAAACCCCGCATGTGGAACATCGAAACCAGCAGATACAACAACAATGAAAGTATAAAGATTTGTTTATCAATTAGCTTCCTGAGAAATGGGTGTTACTAAGGATAGACATCTTTGTTTATATTTGTTTGGAAATCAAATCTTCAGAAGCATTAGTAAGCGCTTCATCGACATAAACCCCCTCGTGTGACAACCGTAATGATGACGGCGTCATCTCTATGATTCATTTAAATTCTAATAATAATAATGAAACTAGTTGGATCGTATTTCAGTTCTTCATCGCTTTTTATTGTTCTTAAGCGGTTACAAATACATTTTCATCTTTTCTGGTAATATGTAATACATATGTATGTAGGAATGGAATGCATTGGGGAAAGTTTTATGATTAATGCCGAATATAAATATTAAATTACCAATGTGCGTATGAACTCGTGAATTTCGATAGAACACAAAACTGGCTAATTGCTTATGTGTAATATGGTATGTGGTATGTTTTATCCGTATAAAATTGTTATAAAAAAAATGTAGTTTATCTTTGTTATTGTTGCTGTTGTTAGAGCGTATGAACTGTGTGTGTCGATGTCTCAGACCCCTATTTTTTTTCTTTTGTTCTAATCAACCCTATTCTAATATGAACGGAAATCAATGAAAGTCTGTTTTCGGGCACGAAACGCAACACAGACAGGACCACGCCCAGCGTCAGCCGCAGTTGTTGTTGCTTAGAAACATTTGCGGTGAACAATGGATGGTCCAGACTCGTCGTATTCTTGCTTTGAAATCCACATCTGTTGGAAGGTGGACAGCGAGGCCAGAATAGAGCCACCAATCCAGACGGAGTACTTGCGCTCTGGAGGCGCTACAATTTTGATCTTCATGGTGGACGGAGCCAAGGCTGTGATCTCCTTCTGCATACGGTCGGCAATGCCTGGATACATGGTGGTGCCGCCAGATAGCACAGTGTTGGCATACAAATCCTTACGGATATCGACATCACACTTCATGATCGAGTTGTAGGTAGTCTCATGAATACCACAGGCTTCCATGCCCAGGAAAGAGGGCTGGAAGAGAGCCTCTGGGCAGCGGAAACGCTCGTTGCCAATGGTAATGACCTGTCCGTCGGGTAACTCGTACGATTTTTCCAGCGATGAGCTGGAAGCTGCTGTGGCCATTTCTTGCTCAAAGTCAAGGGCAACATAGCACAATTTCTCCTTGATGTCACGCACAATTTCACGTTCAGCGGTGGTGGTGAATGAATAGCCACGTTCAGTCAAGATCTTCATCAAATAGTCGGTTAAGTCACGACCAGCCAAGTCCAAACGCAAAATGGCATGTGGCAAGGCGTAACCCTCATAGATGGGTACGGTGTGAGTGACACCATCGCCGGAATCCAAAACGATACCAGTCGTACGACCAGAGGCGTACAATGAGAGCACAGCCTGAATGGCGACATACATTGCCGGTGTGTTGAAGGTCTCAAACATAATCTGAGTCATCTTTTCACGGTTAGCCTTGGGATTCAGAGGCGCCTCAGTCAGAAGGACTGGGTGCTCCTCGGGGGCCACACGCAGCTCATTGTAGAAGGTGTGGTGCCAAATTTTCTCCATGTCATCCCAGTTGGTCACGATGCCATGCTCAATTGGGTACTTAAGCGTCAGGATACCACGCTTAGACTGCGCTTCATCACCCACATACGAGTCCTTCTGCCCCATACCGACCATCACACCTTGATGGCGAGGACGACCGACAATTGATGGAAAAACGGCGCGTGGTGCGT
The DNA here is from genome assembly GCA_037043535.1 of Drosophila putrida. NCBI lineage: Eukaryota > Metazoa > Arthropoda > Insecta > Diptera > Drosophilidae > Drosophila > Drosophila putrida. Next base: position 4,001,442 of record JBAMBI010000160.1, on the reverse strand, counting down.
CATCACCGGCAAAGCCGGCTTTGCACATGCCGGAACCGTTATCGACAACCAAGGCGGCAACTTCTTCGTCACACATTATGTTGTAGATTAGTTTCTGAAAGTGAAAAAATACACGACGAATATGTATACTTAAGTCGTAAACTCAGACTGCTGCTGGCCAACTTTGGTTCAGACGACTCAACCAAGCCGCGCACAACGCACACGCACAAAGAAAGACTGAATTATTACCTTTTAAGGAAATATAAGAGACGAATGAAGTTTTTTTCAGGTTCTCTGAATATACACCGCTGCGCAAACTTGGCACAATGACTGACGCTTCACAATTGAACCGACGCCTACTTATTTCAAAAGTGGTTGAATTTCGACCAGTGTTGCAAAATGTTGGATGTGACCGTGGCGCTTTATAGTTCCCAATATGACCAACAGTGACGCCACAAGGCGCCAAGACGTTGCAAAATTTCAATTAATTTTTCAACCAGGAAAACGACTTTATTTTAACAAAATAAGCTAATCTGAAATTACGCATTAAGCCGCTTCTTTTAAAATATGTCTCGATTTTCTAGACTTACTGTGTTCCAAGTTCCGTCCACAGCTTTCTGCTTAAGCTTCGGCTTCCACCGAAAAGTAGAAAAATCTACAGAAAATTTGTGTAAATCTTTAATTAAGTCCGAAAGCACCACCGTTTTCTAATGGCAAGACGCGATTGGAATCGTGCTGTAAGCGAGCGGATTGTCCGGGCGGTTCACATCCGCCAATAAAAACAGCCAAGTGAGCATTACATTTCATAATAAACCTCTTGTATAATGGCAAGAACAACATGCAGGCCTGGGCACTGATTGTGTTGCTTGTGTCCAAGGCTGGAGGACAGACTTTTAGCTCGAGCAAAATGTGGTCTATAGCTTCCACAAAAGCATCCGTCAAAGAGTCAGCATATTTAATTCAGATGAGAGCTAATGTAAAAAATCGAATATTCGGCGCATCGATGTTAGTAAGCTGTGACTTCGTTGAAGGACTAGTAAGGAAATTCAGTTTAATTCATTTTTGAAACAGAAAAAGATAACAAACCTTCATTTTATTTGGACATGAATGGCAATCCATAACAATCAATCATAACATTGGACGCAAGTAGTCTGGCTCATTTAGGAAACTTAAGTCTAAATTTTTGCATTTAATTTATCTAATTTCATTTCGGTAATTTGCCTCGAATATAGCCGTATTCATTTTGTACTGCAGTGCGATTAACACTTCCCTGTTCTTGATGGCACGCATCTCATTGGCAACGTATTCGCCATACGTGGAGAACTCATCACGTAGTTCTGTTACGCCGGAACCGGATTTTGATGTCAGCCCATGGCTGCCATTGCCATTTTGATGCTGCGTGGACTGATCTTTAAAATAGCTGTTTTCTTAATTCGACGTATCACGTCTTTTATTCTTAATAGTGCGATGGTAAAAAAATGTAACTTAATATATTGTACATTGTCTAACTAAACTTACCATAAGGACTTTATAAAGGAACCTCAAGAAGTCAAGGACCTCCCAGCTTAAGTCGTTTCTACGTCTTAGTATTACGACCTATGATAGCATCGCAGCATTCTCCATTTACATTCCTTACAGAGCGATCTAATGCTTTTCCAATTTCTTTAAATAATTGTTTTCGTGGATATAGGTGTTTCCTGTAGTCGGACTTGGTGGTGTCTCACAACAGGTTGCGTTTTCCACCTTAATTGGTGATTACCATCTCTTAGATGCCGTCTGCCATACAATAATTAAGTATTGAATAAACAAAATAACATGAAAAAAACTCATCCGATCGATATCTTAATCATTGTTTGTGGCGTGCTCTTCGTGCCCTCCTTGATCCTCCTCCTCCCAATCTTTTGTCTCAATCTGTTGATTGATATTATCATCTGGCTGTTGTTGTTCATCCTGTTGCCAGTTCCATAACACTCTTGCTAAATGCATATCTTCTTCTAGATCCTGCTGATGTTTTTCATCATCCAAGTTTCCAAAAGAAAGCATCTCTTTCTCACATTCTTTGCCGTTACTCTGATGTGCTTTCGAAAATTGCTTATTATTTTAATGTGTCCATAAAGCCGGTGGTGCGGTGGAGAAACATGCATTCGCATGAAATTTTTCCATTTGGTTGCCTGTGCCGGATTTTTAAAATGCCAGATTTAGATATGTATGATATTTGTTCATCATCTGTTTCCTCGGATGAGGATATGGACAATATGTCGTCATACTCTATTTTTTAATCTCGCAATTTTCACAAAAAACTTGATTTCCAATCGCAAATTGGTTGAAAAAATCAACGTTAAAAAATATGAAATCAAGACTCAAGAAATAGTATTTCGTAACAACGTGAGCAAAGTGACAAGAGGTGACAATCTTTTTGGTCGTTTTGGTACGTGCGCTTGTTTAAAATTAAATAAAAAATTATATTTTAGGTAAGAAAACTATTTTTTTTAAATATAACTTTCGTCTTTGTAGCTGTTCTGGGGTCCTAGATTTTTCAAATTAGTTCCAAAAATCTCGAAAATTCAGGATAGGTAGAGAAAGTTATACAAAAAATCCATGCAAAATTTTAATTGTAATAATATTTTTGATAATATCGAGTATAGTTTTTAAGTCTGTAAACAGGGCTTTCAGGTGTGGGCCCGATTTGGGCGCCATCTCTAGTTTTCTAGCGGCCCTCTTTTAGAAATAACTAACTGTCGTCGTGTGAACTGTGTTTATACGAGGCATGTATACATGTTAATATACAGTATTTGAGAAAATCCACCAGTTTCGAGTGGAAAACAATTTTCGTCATTCATTTCATTTCATTTCGTTTTTGAAATCCACTCGAAAGGTACGTCAAAAAAAACTACCTGATTTGTTACGCTAGCAGACAAGAGATGACGCTATTTATTTAGTGTCGCTAAAAAACAAGAGATGTCGCTAGAGTGACAGAGGTGCGTCCAGCGTCTCCACTACACCATACGCTGTCTACTTTTAGAACTAAGAGGGGATTTGATCAGCTGATAAGCTAGCGCCGCCCAGAAAAAATCTGTCTACTTTTAGAACTAAGGGGTAGTTGCTGCCTCAAGCCGACGAACAAAACTGTTTTGTTTTTTTAGATTGTTTTTATTAATTGTAATTACTTTGTTGATTTACGAATATTAAGTTAAAAAGACACATACATTTGCGATTAATTTGACAAACATCGCTCATCTCTAGATTAACCTAACCACTTCACACAAATTTAACCACCCTCACCTCGCCCAGCTGCGGTTATCTACTTATTTGGATTCAACTTTGCGTATTTAATATGGTTGATATTAATTTAGAATGCGTGGAGCTAATAGAGCCACGATCTACAGCATCCACCGAGCAACAGCAGCAGCAGTATCTCGAAGCGACGCGCATTCTAATTGTCTTGCTGGAGAATGTGCTGAGCCAGCCAAATAACCTCAAGTTTCGAACTATTCGCCTGGAGAACAAAGCGATTAAAGAGAAACTATTGTCTCTGTCGGGAAGTGAGCCACTGTTAGCTGCAATCGGATTCAAACGCACGCCAAGCTCCAATGCGTTCACATTGCCCAATGAGGTGCCCCTGCAACTTATTCAAAAGTATAGGGACGAACTGAGAAAGCGGCGGGAGGCGTGGCTTAGCGGCTCAATGCCAAAGAGTAAATAAAGCTGGAATTTACACTTATATATCTAAATTTATTCGATTTTTTTTGTTTAGGTCCGATTAATACACATGCAAAGCCCGTATCAACATCACAGCCTGAAATGGCGGCTTGTGCAACGCCTTTGTTTATTAAACCTTCAGTGCCCTACAGACAACGCATCAGCTTTCCCCGCGTCCTGGTTAGTACATTAAGGACCGTTATCTCATCTTGCCGATAACCTTACGCCCTAGATAAACTTACTAATAAGAAAACAAAGTCATAAGGTATCGGCAAGACGAGAAAAGGGTCCACAGATTTGCTGAATAATATTACATTCTCAATTACATATTGCACTTGTAGAGCACTCCAAACCGTTTTCTGCAATCCTTGGAACTGTACAGCGACGCTGTTATGCAGTATGAGGATAAGGCACTGCTGGCCAGCGGTCTTAGTTTGATACCCGTCGATGTGTTAACGTCCAACGCCACCGAGAAGCTCGTTGGAATGCAGGAACAGATTGCCTCTGGCGAGATTCAAGAGAAGGAACCTTGTATACGCGATTTGTTGCTTGTTGAGCTGGTCAATTGGTTCAAAACCGAATTCTTTCAGTGGGTCAATAAAATACCGTGCAAGGTATGCGGCAGTGAAGATGGAAAACTGCGTCGCACCCAAACCGAAGGTGATGTGCGCGTCGAGATTACAGTTTGCTGTGGCCAAGAGACAAAATTCTATCGTTACAATGACATTTCGCAGCTGTTGGTAACACGCAAAGGGCGTTGCGGTGAATTTGCCAACTGCTTTACATTCCTCTGCAGATGCTTGGACTACGATGCACGCCTAGTGCACTCGCACTTCGACCATGTGTGGACTGAGGTATTCTCAGAGACTCAAATGCGATGGTTGCATGTGGATCCATCCGACAATGTGGTGGACGCACCGCTCATGTATCAGCATGGCTGGAAGCGTAACATCGACTACATATTTGCCTATTCCCGAGACGACGCACAGGACGTGACCTGGCGCTATACCAATAACCATAGACAAATACTGCAGATACGCAAACTGTGTTCCGAAAAAGAGCTAATTCAAACATTGAATGCCATTAGAATCAAACGCCAACAATTTACCAGTGCCGAACGAAAAAAGTTCCTTAGTCAGCGAAATATGTTTGAGGTCATCTCAATGACCCTGGAACGGTATGCACTCAACAACATTCCTAGATTGCAATTTACTAATTGTTTGTTTAAATGCAATTTATAATTCTTGAAACTACGCAGCAAGCCGACTGACAACGAGCTAAAGGGCAGGAGCTCTGGCAGTTTGTCGTGGCGACAGTCGCGTGGCGAACACACATTCACCAATGTGAGTCATCAAGTGATGCCTGTTAATTGTTATTATACACTCCATGATAAGACGATTTGTTCATTTTTAAATTGCAGATTTTTGTATTTACCCCCAACGCAAGCGAGCTTGAGCGACGTCAATTTAATTTACGCTACAGCTGCGCCAGCGATACGTATGAGCGATATATCAAAGGTTTAATGCGACACAATTAAAAATGTGTCTAATCTAATCAATACTAATGACCGTTTGGTCACTTTCCTTTTATAGATGGCGAACGATTGAATATACTCGAAACCTACAAAACTTGGCAGAGTGCGCAGTTCGCCTCAAAAAACATATTTCGCAAAGTGGAACATGATTGGAAAGTGACATATTTGGCCCGATTAGGTAGTTCCACACACATTTCACACACCCTTTTTTATCTGTAAAAGTACAATGGTTCATATTTGCAGAGGATACCGACAGCGCTGAAATCATTTGGAAGTTTGATTTCAGTAAATCAAATCTTAAAATCAAATCCTACCATCTGACTTTCGAGACAAGAACTTTTGGCGAGGGCAAAGTAAATGTAAGCGTGGAAACCAGTAATGGGAGTAACTGCATCGAAAACGAAAAGGAGTTCCAAATTGTGGCCAGGCTGACCGAGGGTGTGTCCTGGCAGCATACACAGCTCTTTAGACAGGCCCTTAATTCAAGGGAATATCCTTTTGAGCTGCAAGTGGTACTGCATTGAAATGCTTTTATTAAATGCAAAGAATGTATAAGATAAATTCCAATTTTAATTGTAAATAAATCAACTATATATGTACATAATTATATATGTATATTGTAAAAAGGTTTCAATGAAACAATTAAATTAACGACCAAAGTGCGAAAGAACAAAATAAAGTCACAAATTTTAAACAATAAACTATATTCTTATTGCTAAATCTTCAAGTGAATGAAAGGATATAAAAATTAAATTTTCAGCTTAAAATTATTTATACAAGTTGGTCGGAATAGGATAAAGACTCGGTGTCTAATATGCGACTTTTCATGCGCATAAATGATTATATAGAAAATAAACTACAATTCACTATTGACTAATTCGAACCACTGTCTCATGGCTTCACTGAGGACGAGCGGCAGTTGATTTAGATCCCGTACAATCACATAATATGGAAAGGGAAAACTGTCCAAATACGAGTTAATTTTAACGGAACCATCCGCATTCACCTCCACATGCTGTATATCAAGAATTGAATTCTGAAAAAAAGATTACAATTAGAAAATACGCCGTTATTAAGATATATTTTGTATACCTTGTTATCAGGATTGTCGATGATAATATATACGAGGAAAATTCGTTGTAAACGTGCTAATTTGATGGCATTTTTAACCTTTTGATTGCCTTCACTGAAAATATTGCGTCCATCGCTTAAAACAAGCAGTAGATTCTCAAATAGGCCATTATCACCACCAAGTCCGCTCTCCTCGACATTCACGGTGCGTATAAAATCAAGAAGACCGGCAATTTTAGTTTTTTCCTGAGCAAAGTTCAGTGCACTGACCAAACGCGGTCCATCAAATTGTTCCGTATGGTTCAAGATTATTTTAGGTGCTTCTCCAAATGAAACAATGCTCAGACGACCACTTTCAAGGAGAGTCAGAGCCTGTGACACTAATGAAATGGCCTCCAGGGTCAATGTCTTGGAATTGTTATGATGCATCGATTTGGAGTCATCGATGGCAATGGTAATCTTATAGTCACGTTGTGCCGGCTTCGTTCGACGCAACCAGATCTTGTCCTTGCGGAATTGCGAAGCTATATATGGTATGATCTTCTTCATGTTGATGCGGCGTCCAGTTCGATAGTCACCCTTGAGGCGTGTACATTTCGTGGGTTCCAGTATGAGACGCAACTGTTCGCAGAGCTCACGAGCATTTTGTGTCATTCGATTTGATATACTCGACCAACTCTCATAATCCTCATGTTGTGGCAGTGTCTGTAAAAGCATTGATCGGTTAGTGATTAACATTAATAGTTTTTAGATGCAACTTACGGCATTGGAGTTGGTCAACTGCTGTTGATACATTTGACGCAGTTCAATTTGCTCAGCAATGCTTAGATCCTGGACATGTGTGCTCTTATCCAGCAGGAGCTCAGTGCTGCAATTATTCAATTTTTAATTAGTGACTGTAGCTGGTATTAAACTCAAATGGGTGTTATATTGCTTAAAAAACAATAACTATTTATAATTAATAAATATATTTAGGGGTTCAGGAATGACACCTATTTTAGACTTTAATATAATTTTCAGAATAATTGACTTACTTGCTGTGTGCTGTGGTCTCGGCACTTCGAGGCACTGTCATTGTTGGAACCACTTCGCCTTCGATTTCCATTTGCTCCGGCGGAGTTTCAATACGTTCCTTGGACTGTTCTGTTTTTGAGGGTTTATCTGACTTTTGATCCGTCTTTTCAGAGCTTAGTTGCTCGAGCTGTGGGTCCTCTTCTGGATTCACTGTTGGCTCATCGTTTTCCATAAGTTCATCAGCATTTTCGGCTTCTGCATTTTCATTATCCTTTTGTTCCTCATCCTCTTGATGTTTAATTTGCTTGGATTGCTCCTCTGTGGCATTGTCTAAAGTGGTTTTATCGCTGTTCTTTGGCTCCTTCACATGCTGATATTCCTCGGCCTCTGCATCCTGCTCTGCTTGATCCTGTTGCTCAGTTTCATTTTGCTTAGACTCCTTAAGTTGATCAATCGTTTTTAGCTGTTTCAGTTTATTTTTCTCTGCCTCGCCTTTAGGAGAATGAGACAAGGATTAGAGAGCTCTGGTAAACTCATTAAATATACTTTGAATATTTACCAAGCGTGCGTTCCTCATTGGTGCGTCCTTGCTTCCGTTTCTCCTGGGTTTGCTTTTCATTCTTTCGCTCCTCCTGTGAAACGGTTTCCTTGGTCTCCGCAACGCCTTGATGGCCGCCATCATTGGTCTACAAGTTAAAGAATAAAGTATTCAGATCATGGCTGAAATTTGGCATTATTGATTTTAAAACTTACATCATCTTCGGCCTGTCCTACGCCATCCTTCTCTTCACCTGTTTCCTGCTCGTCCATCTTTTGGTTCTGCTTGACATCTTCATCCTCTTGCTGCTGCACCTGATCTGCTGAGCTATTTTGATCAGTATCGGGAACAGATTGCACATTGTCTTCTTTGCTCGACTTATCCTTTGACTGTGTGTGCTGCTCGGGTTTCTCTTCTCGTGCCTCTGGCTCTGCAGGTGTCTGCTCCTGGTCTTCCTCTTTCTCCTCCAGTTCACCACGAGTTTGGGTTTCAGGTTCCGTGTTCTCTTTTTCCTCTTCAGCAGCTGCTTCTTCGTCTTCTGCATCGTCCTTGACATTCTGCATGGTCTCCTTTTCAGTGCCTGTCTCCTCTGCATCGGAATCGCTGTCATCAGGCTCAGGCTGATCCTCTTTGGCCTCTTCGTCCGCGGCATCCTCCTCTAGTTCCTCTGCAGTTTGCATATTTTCCTTCATCGCATCGATGTCAAATGGATTCTCATCATTTTGTTCGTCGGCATCGTTGTCATGACCTTCGTCCACGTTGTTCATATCGCCCAAATCCATTTCCTCAGGCTCTGGAGGCTCTTCCAATTCATTATGCATGGCATTTGTTTGCTCTTCATCGAGTTCTTGTTCTTTCATGTCGTCAATATCCTTGGCCTGCTCTTTACGTTTATCCTCGCCACTTGGCTCATTTGTCGCATCCAATCCATCCTTCTCATGCTCATCTTTGCCATCCTCTTTGGCAGCATCGTTTTTAGTGTCCAGATCGTTATGCTCATCCTTCTCATCTTTGGTGCCTTTACCCTTATCCTCTTCATTCATATCGGGTTCCTCTTCCTCTGGTTGTTTTTCCTCGTCATCGCCCCAAATCTGTTCATCCAGTTTCTCGGCGCCATCTTCAGTTTCGCCCATTTCCTTGTTGAGCTCGTCTTCTTCTTCAGATTCGCCACTGTCATCCTCCTCTGGCTTGTCCACATCCTGCATTTTGGCATCGAAATCATCGCTCATATCAATTCCCTTTTCCTCCTTGCAGTCAGGCTCCTCCTTGTCATCCTCATCCTTGCGATCCTCCGGGCGTTTGGCATCGTCCAGCTGATCCTCGGACTCAATCTTGTCGGATGCATCATTCTCTCCAGTGCCATCTTCTAGTCCAAAGCCTTCGCCATTCTTTGAGTCCTGTTTAGACTGTCCTTCCTCGTCCTGCATCAGATCTGGAGGTACACAGAAGCCCTTGCTGCCAATCTCCACGAATGCAGTCAGCATAATGGACAACATCTTAGCAGAGACTCTGTGGGTGCCAAGTTGCTGCAACAACATATAATCGGCCAGCAATTGATACTGCTCCAGTACAGGCAATAAAGCCACCGCTCTACGGAGGCAGAGCAACTTCTCCTCGCATGGATCAGCATGCTTCAGCACCAGGAGTACGTTGGAGAGCTTGCTCAGAGTGCGTGGCATACTCAACAGTTGCCAATCCGCATCCAGTTGACCAGTCAAATGCTGCTTCAGATGCTGTTCCTTCAGCTCGTTGGCTTCCTCCTCATTTTCCTTAAACGGCACCTTGCCATGTACCTTGTAAATCTTCTGTAGTGCCAAAAGCACGCCATGCGCAATATTGGCCAATTCTGCATCTACATTGGTCAACTCAATGGGCTCCACTTGGGGAGCAGCAGTGGCTGAACTGCCTTCCAAAGTGGCAAGTAGGGTGAGGAGTGGCTGCCCCAGGGGCACGTGCTCCCCATCATGTCCCCCCTCCAGCTGGATCAAAGCCTGATTAATGTTTTCGATAATTTTTTGATAACTCTGCTGATATTGAAGAAGTTTTTTACTGTCCAGGAACTCCACATTTACACGCTCCAGCTCCTGCAGCAACACTTGACTGCTACGTAGAACTTGACCACAGAGTTCCTCAAGTTCCACCTGTCGAAGTGGCTGTCGAGAGAGCAGGACAGAGTTCTCGCTGTTTTCCTGGCCAGGAGCACAGTTGAGAAGCAATTGCCATTGCCGGAGAACGTACTGTATTTGGCAGAGATTATGTTTCATCTGGACACACGCATCCGCATTGCGGGAAAAGCCGAGTTGCTCGACTGTCGCCTCCTCTGCATTGACAATGTCTGCTACCTGACGCAGTTTGTCCAATCCATTTCGCAGCTCATGCAACTCCCTAGTGGCACTTGAAAGCTGATCTCGCTGCTGCTGGACAAGGAGAAACATATCAACAGCGAATCCCTTAATGCGTTCAATATTTGGTGGCCCCAGCTCTGAGAGTGGCGTCAACATGATATTCTGCAACAGTTTCAGCTTGAACACGCTCTTCATGTAGTAGAGATCCAGGTGCTGATTGAGTTGCCTCCAACTGGAATGCAGAGATGGAAGCATGGCTTTGATACTGAATGGAGGCAGTTGAAAGTTCTCGAACTCGCTGCGCAGTGAGAGCTCCATGAGACCAGTCTTGTAGTTGAGGCCAAGCCGTGAGAGAAGCTTAAAGAGATCAGTCAACGCCTTGCGCTTCTGTTGCAATATCTGCTTGGCCTGTAGCTTTTGTTGTGGACGCTCCTTGCTGCGATCTACGTTGAGATTACGCAGATGCTCACATCTCTCCAGCTGCTCATCCACCAGCTCACCCAGGTCAGCAATCAATGGACCGTAGCCCGTATTTGATAGCGTCTCTCGGACAATGTTACGGGCTGTGCAAAAGTGTTTACCCAGACGTTGCAGGATTGAAGCATTCTCGCCCAGATCTTGAGCCTTATACTTGTGACGCAGCTGCTCACTTGCTACAAAGTCCTGACTGTCCAAAGAAACATGCTTGCTTCTCTTGTTCTTATCCATGCTGTAATCCTTGACTGTGGCATCTTTCGGCTGGAAGACCTCACTGATCTTCTGCTCGAGAAGCAGACGATATTCCTTAAGGAACTTGTTCAGATTACGATGCACAGTTGCCACATTGTTACGCATGCTGAAATAACTGAGATCCTTGTTGTAGCTCTGGATCTTGACAAACTCCCGAAGTTTCTTCTCAATGGGCGCACGGCGAGCTTTCACTGTATCTGCCACCTCGTTGGAGAACTGAGCGAAATACAATTGGAGATTGTGCAACGCCGCAATTAGAGGTTGGATTTGAAGATTTGTTGGCTTGCCACCTCGCTCCACGTTGTGCAGATACATCTCGAAGCCATGGAGCAACTGGATTCGCACGTGGAAATCCCCATAGCTGGAGGCCTCCACAAATTGACGCAGTGTTCGGATCAGCTCCGGCAACTCAGCGCCAGCTTTCAGCAAATTGTAAATGAAGAACCAATAGCGATACGCCTGCAATTCCACCTGCTGTGCTGTCTGGTTGAGACAATTGCGCCAATGTTGCAACTCCAGTTTGGTCCAACGTTGCACAAACTCGGCCACCTCGATCTCCTCGTTCACCAGATTGTTGTTCCTATGCGCCACCTCGTTCCACAGTGCCATCTTCTGGCGCAGCAGCTGGAAGCCCGTATTGAAGCGTCCAACACTTGCGTTCGCTGGCAGTTTTCGAATACGTGAAATGACCAGTTTAATGTCCGCCAATCCCGCATGCTCCGGATACAATTCCAGTTGCTCCAGTACGCGTTTCTCAATGCGCTCCAAGACATTCATGCAGCCACTGACCTCCGAGATGTTGGAGTCCTTGTAGTAGTCATATGTGCGACTTGTCTGGCTATCCTCCAGCTCAATGTCCTTCAGCTGACGTTGCTGCAGCGCAAGTGCAAAGGTCAATCCATTGTAAACACTCTCGTCCAGCTGAGGACCGAGTGCTGTTTTATAATGTCCATGCAGCTGCACAAAGACCTGAAGACGTGCCTGATAGGGTGATATCAGTTGAAGTTCTCTCATCCTCTCCAGTTGCTTCTCCTTGTAGCTAACTGGAGTATGACTGCTCATCACCTCAATGAAATTACGTGCCAGGAATACATAATCCTGCTCATTAACAATCTCTGCCAGCTGGGCTTTCGTGTTTGCCTTCTTGTCTAGCTTGAGCACTTGTTCCAAGGTCGGTTGATCGACAAACTCCGCAAAGTCCTCATCCAGATGTGTGGGGAAGTTCTGTTCAATTTCTTTCAGTTCCACAACCTCATCATCTTCAATCCCACCAAGCGTTTTCGTCTTGTAGAGACTTTCCTCCTCGGCACGTTGATCACAACGACGTTTCTCCTCCAACTGCCAGGTTTGATTACAAATGCTCAGAGCATCATCGTAAGCAACAAAGATCGTTTCATCTATGGTCGAGGCGATTGTGATGAAGTTTCGTAGCTCGGAAAGTTTCGCCTTGAGCAGTCGGAAATATTCATGCTCGCAGTGTGGTAACTTGGCCAACAAACCATAAACATGACTACTTCTGATGGCCAACGGACGCTGCGAGGGAAATTGGACAATCTGACTGATGGTTTGCTGCAATCTCTGGGCCTCCATTGCACTACCCGCAGTCAGGAGTCGAGTGAAGAGAACCTTCAACTGCTCTAGCCCGAAACGCATCTGGTTGACAGCACATTTAATAGGCAGGACAAAGTCCTGATAGTAGGCTGCATACCTTGTGAGAGTATGATGGACAAATCGTTGTGCATTTGCCAACCAAAGTTCCAGCTTGTTGAGCAACTCTGCTCCACTCTTTAGCTGCGATCCATTGGCCAGCTGATTACCCACAAAGTGTAACCAATTATCTCTAATTGCTGTGATTATCTTGTTTAAGGATGCACAGTCGCAATTGGACTTGAGGAAGTGTGTCAGATCCTGAACCAGGGAAGCGTATAAACATTGCTCGGGACGCAGTGCCAACTTCTGATTGAGTTGCTCCTGTTGTTGACGAGCCAGCAGCAATTGCTGCTGGAGCTGAGCATAGATTTGCTGACCAAAGTGCTTGTACTTCATGATGATCTTCATAAAGTCATAGGCTGCGCTTAAATGATTGAGACAATCAAGGTCCTCGGCTATGTATACATTCTTCAAGCGGTTCTTCTCCACAGGATCAATTAATGGCGCATGTGTCAACACAGAAAGTTCCAAGGCGCCAATTAACGTAGTTGCTAATGCAGAATCAAAGGCATATTCCATTGGCTGCTGATTGTCAAGTTGCAACTGCTTTAAGACCTGTTCCAAGTCTGCAATGCAACTCTCAAAGCCTGCATCACTTTGTTGTACTTGTGGTTGCATCTGCGACACATACTTCAATTCCCGAAGCAGTTGACTGGCATTCTCTTGTGCCAACTGTCGATTGTTGAACTCAGGACTATGTCTGCGACTCACAAGCTCTGCATTCTGCCACAGCAACTGACGTGTCTGTTGTAACGACTGACGCCAAGGTTGCAGTTCACTTAATGGCACCGACAGCAGTTGTCCATTGGGCTGAAAGATTAGCGTCAAGAGCGCATTGCTCAAAGGTGGTCCTTGATAGCTGTAACGACTCGACAGCTCCAATTCCAACGGAGGCTGGGCACAGTCAATGCGAGTGGACAAATTCTCAAGCTGATAGCACTGCAGGGCATTTTGATATTGACGCTGATAGGTTCGCAATGCCTTGTAGCAACTGCTGCCATTGAGCTGTTTCATCAAATTCTCAATGTCATCTACTTGCTGGAGTTTCTTGTGTGCGGACATGATCTTGGCATGCGTCGAGCTGTTCAGCGTGTTTAAACATCTCCAGAGATGACCATTCAGGGTAATTAGCTGCTCACTGTAATCCTGATTTAGTTGCTCATCGAAATCGTCATTCAGGGATCTGCTGAGCACGCGATCCATGAAATATTCACGAAGTGCTGGTACCAACAAATCATAGATTTTCAATTGGGTTACGCCCACATCAACTAGATGCTCATCGTTCTCCTCCAGCTTGCCACCTGTCAACTGAAGCCTAAGTTGTGCCAGATCTATACTAATATCCAAAGCATTATCTGAATCTTTCTCTTGTCTTTCCTTAAGCTCAGCTTGAAGTCTGTGAAGTGCTGTCTTCAATTCACCTTCGTGCATGGCTGAACTCAGCTCGAACTGTTTTAGATTGAATCTCTCGGTGTGAGCTCGAAGGAACGCTCGCCATTTGTTTGCCTCATCTGATTGAAGGGCCAACCACTTGTGCAACCACAACTTGCTGTCCATGCCCCCATATTGTGGCACCACTTCCAGCAATTGCTGCAATTGCTCAGTCTTCTCGTACATTACGATCTGAAAAGGATTTTCGATTGATGATTATTTTAGAATCTTATTATAAACAAGACTTTTACTGACCTGCTTCTCCAGATAAAAGGGTTGAAATTGTGTAAATTGTTTGCCATAAATCTTGCTGGACGCATTGAAGGGTCGCTTTGTTTCCTGCACGTAGAGGCTGAGTTGCTCCAAGCTGGCTCGTAGACCATTATCAATGTTGAGAAAATCGGGAAAAGCTTCCCGGATGGCAGATAGCAAGTGTTTTTCCAGCCACTTGAAGTGCAGCACCAATTTGTGCATCAACGGTGCATGCAACTCGTTATTCTGCAACAGTTTCTGCTGCGATGTGGCCAAAAAACGATTGAACCAATACATTTTGGTCAGCATTTTGGCAAATTGCGAGTGTTCAAACTTGGCAGAGCTCATATGCTCTTGCAGTGTCTGATGCAGGCCATCGAGGAATGTAGAGAGATTGAGTAGAAAGCCATTGCTATATTTCTCATTAATATTTTTATCCAGCAATGCCTGGGAGTATTGAAGGGCATCCATCTGTTGTAGTTTGGTCACCGATCTCCTGGGAATCTTTTCGAGCAACAGTTGCGCCCACAAGGAAGCACTGAGGGCTAGGGCACTGTCATCAGCAGCATCATCAGGCTGAGGAATCGTTGCATAGTCCCGAAGACGTGGAAACAATCTTCTATGCCAGGGAAGATCAACCAAAGTCATCTGGAATCTCTGTCCTTGGTGACGCAAACAATCAAACAGACTCGATGACAATTGCTGCAGTTCAGGTTGATTAATGAGACATTTCTGTAGATAGAGATGCCTCATTTGTAGGTCTCCAAAGGCACACACCTCATACAACACATAGATGAAATAGCGTCTCAGTTGCTGGACATTAAGTTGTGATAAGTCAAGTGATTCCATGGGCTGAAACAATGATACCAACTGGTCCTTGGGCACCTCCTGATCACTTGTCGTATGCAGCAGCAACTTTAAAGCTGCCGCCTGCAGTTTGATGAGCGACAAGGTATTCAGATCATCTGTGGAGAGTATAACATCACTTAGAAGATCCTCCTGTTCATGTAGTTCATCAGCCTCTTCCACGTAAGCCTCCGTTTGTACCAAGACAACTTCTCGCAGCTTATTCTGATAGTAGGACAATCCAAAGCCCATTAAATCCATGTTGGCTGCGTATACGTAAACCTCCATGCCAGCCACATAGATGGCTCGCTTCAAGTCGTATCCAATGTGCTTGTAGGCTGCACTTAGGAAAGCAAACTGGGTCAGGTGCGATATGGTATACGTATTGAATTCTGTCAGCTGTGTTATATTGCGATGAATAGCCAACATGCAGTTAATTGCTGTGATCTGATGCACGCCCTGTCCATGCACAATAGCCCGCATGTCATCGATACTGTAGGCATCCTTGGATACGGACAACGATAACTCCACACAACGATTACGCATGGCACGTGATAATTCCCCATTCTTGGGATCAGCTGTAAGAAAGACTCTAAAGTTTGGGGATTTGCGCACCACTTCAGCGGTATCCTTAGCACTGATACCCTTCTCCGCAATTAAGAGGCTGCCATTGGGTTCAAAGACGGGATTCAGACGATCCAGCACAGCCGAAGAGCAGAGATTCACATGCTCCAGCAGTATATACTGACCGCATTTGAGGGATGTAACAATGCGGGAATCCACCCACTCAAAGGCACCGCCAGTGTTGAGGGAGTCCGCGGATTTAATGTATGCCTGCAGCAGATTCAGTTGCGACTTGTATTGGGGCAACTGTTGGAACAAAACAATGCGACAATTCTGTGGTGTCTCCCACAACTTGGTGATGATTTCACTTAAGACCGACAGACGCTTCTCGAACAACTGCAGCTCCTCTGTGACACTATGTGAGTCTACCAATAATAATGAAGGCGTTATCAAAGAGAAGATATGAAAATGACAGTATCTACTCACCTGTGGTTAGCCGGACAAAGTGATTATACTTGCTCCAAGTGCCCCAGAGCTGCTGGACAAATTTTGACTCTGTCTGCTGTAGAAAAGCTTGCTGAGCCACTCCAAATACCAGAGCCTGTACATTCTGATATATTTCCTCCAGATGACGATTAAGATCAATCTAAAATGAAAACGACAAGCGATCATTTTAACACTATCCACATTAATTAAACCACAATTCTCTAGCTTACTTGTTGAAAACTGCCTGTGACGGAGTCATCAATGTTGTCCGAGTTACAAACACGATTTGATAGCACGCAAAGGGCATCGATCAGCTTGGTCTTGCCACTGTCTGTGGCGCCACAGAGCAACAGTGGCTTCTCCATATGCACTGTTTCCACAATTTGCTTGAGCAACTGTCGTTGGGTGGACAACATCAGAGGTGCTTGCTCCTGTCGCTGTGCAGCACCAAAAGCTACCTGCTCACGTTGAAGAACCACATCGTTGAGATATATCTTATCAGCAGTCCAATAAAGAGCGACATCCTCCGCAATGTCATTTAACTGTTCGGCATTGCAATTGAAAACACTTGCAAAGGCATTCCTTATGTAGAGCTTGTCCTGGTCGCAACGCATCCTTTGATAGTAGACGAGCTGCATGCGCTCGTAGAGCGTCAGTAAAAAGTTGTGGAAGGCGATTTGGAAACTTGTTGCTCCAGGTAGCATTAGGTAACCGGTTTCAGGATTGTGCAAGAGATCACACCAGCGCATAATATCCCGCAAATTGAACTCATAGGGACCGCCCTTGTAGCCAAATTCCATGGTGGCCACACCCCGATCCAACTGCTCCGAGAAACGTACCAAGCGAGCAGCCAAATCAAAGCTAATTGTGTCTCCATCATCCTTTGAACACTGACCATTGTAGAGCTCAAAGAGATTGCCCTTTGGCAACTGTTCAACTTCCAACAAGGAACTAAAGTGTTTGCAGAGCTGCTCGAAGTAATCCGAGTATTTGACATTCACCACATAGAGCAGATCCTCGGTGCTCAGCTTACGCAGATAAACCTTGTTGAAACGATTAAGGAACGATTGCGGCAATCCTTTGCGTCCACCTCCTTGTTTCAATGGATTTTGACAGGCAAAAATACGCGTGGAGCTTGTCAACTGGAAGCTCTTATTAAGTTCCGGAATGTAAACCTCGCCACGATGATCGAGCACGGCATTTAGACCCTCCAAGACAGATTGTGGTGCTAGATTAAGTTCATCGAGCAGTATCCAAGTGTTTGGCGCCTTAAGGGCAGCCAACAAAGGTCCATCGCGCCAAACAAAGCTTCCAAGTTGACTTTGCGCCTCGACGCGCTCCAAGAGATTATCCTCGGCGGGTAGATCGCTACCAAAGAGATCGGCCAGATCGGTGTGTTCGCACAAATTGATACGCACGATCTGATAGCCAATGGCATGTGCAATGCTCTCAACAATCGATGTCTTTCCCACTCCCGGTGGTCCCTCCAAGAGCACAGGCTTTTGCAGGGACAACGCAGACAGGAGACGGAATAGATTCTGTTTTGTGGTCGGTGCATCGAAGAGGAAGTCTGCATTGGTTGGCGTCAAGCGTTCCGGATTGACAGGTATATAGAATGGGCGAATTCCGAAGCTCTTCTCATTCAGTTCCACCTGCTGTCCTCGTTTCTGGGTTATATCCGATAGTTCAAAGTGTTCGTTGAGTATTTCGCCTGCTTTTTTAATAGAATAGTCGATGATTGTGGATTTGAGGGTCTCTATTTGGGCCAACGATTCGTGTGGCAGCATTTCTAAAGCATCCAAAAAAATGGTTTCCAGTCCAAAGATGGCTTGTTCTGCAAATGTGAGCTTCGCATTGCTGACCATGTAATTGGCCCAGGCTAAAATGTCTCGCACCGAGAACTTGAACTTCTCATTTGAGTCGCGGATGAAAAGCACAATTTCCACCAAGTACTCGGCGATTTTGTGGGTATTGCTCAGGGAACTGTGATCGGTTACACCACGATGCATGCAGTTGTAGGCTATCTCTATGAGATCCGACTTGTTATCCGAGGGTACACACCAAACCTCTGTGAATCGATTCCTTAGAGCTGGCGACAGTTCCTTTTTGCCAAAATCTCCACCTGGATTCATTGTGGCCAAAAACTGGAAGCCTTTCTTAGCCTGTACCACAAAGTCCTTGTTTACATCATCAGATTCTACATCCTCTTCCACAACGCCGCCCTTTTCCGCCAAGAGAACACTACGCTCTGGTTCCAGAATGCAATTAAGACGCTCTAGCACCGAATCTTCAGCCAAGGAGATTTCATCGGCCATGAAATAGGAACCCTCTTGCATGGCATAGATAAGCGGTCCGTCAGCCCATTCAAAAAGTTTCTGCGATTGATTATCCTCGCTACGGCAGGGACGCAATCCTCCCAGAAAATCTGCTCCTTCTGTGTGCATATGACAATTGAGGATGCGGAGTCGAACGTTCGCAATGCTCGCGAGCAGCTGACAAACTGTCGTCTTGCCACAACCAGTTGGACCCACTAGGAGCACTGGTTCATCAAACTGCAACGCCTTGGCGGTTAGCACTGCCATTCGAGTCATGTTGCGTGTCCATACGATGTCTTCTCGCTGTTTAAAGTTGCGTATGGCATCTAGAATCTTTCGACTTACAGGGGAACTTTCCCGCTTTGTATGAATGTCAAAGAGCAGCTCCAGATCGACGCGTTTTCGGAAGTTGCCATACAGCGTCTGCTCAATGAGATGCAGTTCCTCGGTTGTGCGCACTTTGGCTGAGAGAACTAGATAACCTTCCTCTATCAAATGTTGATTCCAATCGTACTTGGAATCCTGCTGAAGTGCCTTGTCCGCTAGTGTATATCGATTGCCCCACCGAAAGAGATCTCGCAAGGTGAAAACTTGCTTGGAGGTATTCTTCCGATGCTGTTGCAGTTGTGTCATGCACTGCACCATCTTTCGGGCATAGGAGGCGGGAATCAGGCAACGCTGCTCCAATATAGTCTCCAACTCCGAGCGTGGTATGTCTGCAAAGTGCAGCTCTATGAAGCGGTTTTTAAAGGCTCGCGACAGCGTCTTCCTTCCACCATAAAGTCCAGGAGGATTTTGTGTGGCAAATAGCATGAAATTAGGATGAGCTTTGACCAGCGTTTGAGTCTCAGCAATGTATAACTCGCGATTGTCGTCCAACACACGATTGAGTGCTTCTAGAATATCCGTTGAGGCCAAATTCAATTCATCCAATATTATCCAGTAGCCATGTCTCATGGCCTGAACCAAGACCCCCTCACGGAAGCTCAACTTGCCCGTCACATCGGCTGCATAGGTGCCAATGTACTCCTGGAGATCCGTGTGCTCATGATTGTTGATGCGTAGACAGCGATTTCCACTTCGCCGGGCCACATAATCAATCAGACTGGTCTTACCGGCACTTGTGGGTCCCTGGAGCAATATGGGCAGCTTGCCAATTGAAATGATGCGAGCCAAGTCCTGTAGATTCTTCTTAACGCTGGTCGTGAGTATATAGTGATCACAAGACTGCTGCTCGAGACTACCTTGCTGTACCCAGTAGCCCTCAAATTGTAGATAATTGTCCCCCAGTCTTGGCAAGGATTGATTCAGAACAGCCTTAGCATTGTGCAGCAAGGCATCCCGAATGAGCAACAGCACCAACTGATGCGATTCCGGATCCAGTTGTGTGAGAAAACTCAAACAAAAACTCTCGTATAGATTGCGCTCTATTGAACCACACAAGTTCCTGGCACAAATTCTCAAACTACGGCAGAGAGTGCGTAGGGAGTACACTGGACGATTGCCAAGGCCATCGTTGAGTTGCAGCTCGGAGAGACGTCGCAGCGATTTATACATCTGGACAATGCTGTGCACGGATTTTCGCTGTATGCCCGTGTTGGCAAGATAGTCGCCTACTAGCAGACTTAAATCCGCATCTGTGGTCAGCTCGTCCACAAAGAACTCGGTGAATCGATTGCGTATGCCAACAGGCAAGTCCTTTTTGCCAATATCCGTATTGGGATTCATACAGGCAAATATGCGAAAATCTGGATGACGTTTTACGGGCATAAAGTCTCCACGTTCCAACAACACGACAGATCCCTCCGGCTCTAATATGGTAGAAAGGCACTCCAAAGTCTCGGCCGAAGCCAAATTGATCTCATCCAGCAGCACCCAATCCCCATTGCTGATGCTGTTGACCAGTGAGCCGGGTATGAAGGCAAAGGAGATATTAATGCTCTTGTCCAGCTGCGTTTGCAATCGTTGCAGCTTCTCCAGTAGAGTCTGCCAGCGTGGCAGTAAAGGGCTCTGCTTGTGCTCCTCTTTATTAAACATTCCACGACACACATTCAGCATAGTGCGTACGATGACACTGTGGCGTCCATTATTGAAATGCGTTACAAAGATTCGCAGAAATTGTTGATTCTTTTCTGCATTGAAAGTTTCACTGAACAAATGCTCAAACTCGTAGCGCAAAGGAGCGAGAACATAGTTGAGTTCCACGGGCTTAAATCCACCAACAAGATCGGAAACGTCTGACTGATTGTTCATGTTGATTGCCACTAATTTATGATCTGTTCTCTCTGCCAGATATTGCACCGATGAGGTTTTTCCCACTCCAGTCTCACCAACAAGAAGCACTGGCTCTGAATGACTCACACAGACGGCGATTCTCTCCAGGATACAACTGGCTAGGCGAGTAAAGGAGAAGGTAGCACGCTTGGCTGATGGCTTGGAAATTGGTTTCGTTCTCTGCATCGTCAGCTTTCGTCTCTTTGTGGCACTTTGGTCTTCAATAATATCCTCTTCTAAAGATTTTGACGGCAGCAATGCACGTCCTATTTTAAAGTGTTCCTTGCCAAACTCCACATCAGGCTTGTAATCATTGGCAAAATGCTCGCACCGCGATCGTATGATTCCCAACTTGGCGCCAATGTTTGTAATCAGTGCCGTCTTTTCTTTGCTCTGCGGCAAATACGAACAGAAAACATCGACGGCATTTTGGAAGACAAAGTAAGCACATTCTGAGCTGGTAACAGAAAACTGAGAGTTGGCACGCTGACACAGCTTGACGAGATCGCGTGTGGATACAAGACGTCCCGAATTTGGCATACAGGATAGTGTGACCTGCTCAAATGGCAATGCCACATAGTTTTCAGTAGTGTCCGCCTTGTCGTTGCTCTCCTGCTGACGTAGATTATCGGCGGATGTGTGGTCACCACTGGAGAAGGTCAGGAAGACATCCACAATGCGATTAGCGACAGTTGCTAGCTTGGAATAGTTGGTGCTCACAACTTTGCAAAGTTCATTACGGGATAGCGGCAAAATGTTGATGGTATACAGATATTTTTCAAGCAAAGAATACAGAGATTTCTGACTGGAATTGCTTGACGATTTGTTGGTGCTGTTGAAAACAATTAATTAGACTTTATTACAAATTTAGTTGATTTGTTTGTGGGTTCACTCACCGCACTGTTACAAACAGCTGAAAGCCTGGTTCTATTTTAACACAATCCCGAAAACCAGGCACGCTCAGATGATTTCGCTCCAACAGACTGCTCAATATCGTATATGTGTCCTGCGTGGCGGCGTCCAGATCCTCCAACAGTAACCAATATCCATGCATGACAGCCTTTTGGAAATATACATATGCATATATAGTAAATGATTGTCTTTAACTTTACATTTACACTTCCTTACCTGTGTCAGCACACCGGGTAACCAAACAAACTCACCAGGCACATCTGTGCAACGATATTGACCCAATAACATTTTACTATCAGTTTGATCTCCCAGCTGTATGCGTAAAAATCCATTTCTCTGAGTAAGGGCATCTCCATCCTCAAGAACCATTACATCTTCCATTGGTAACTCAGCAACTTTACGTTTTTCACCAAGACCCTTAGATGGCTTCGGTTTCTTTTTTGGCTTAAGTAATTCGTCGTCTTCTTGTGCTTGACGCAGCGCTTTGTCCTGTGTTTCAATCTCCTTGGGTTTGGGACAAATGCGTCCAGTCTTACGAGCTAGATACTCAATCAGTGTGGTCTTGCCGCATCCAACGGGACCAGATAGACAAATGGGCTTTGCAGCTGACACGCCCAATGCAATACTTCTAAGATTCACAATTGTTGAGTCAACCTTCACAATGCGATCATAGCATCCATCAGAATCAGCATAAAAATTCTGATTGTCCTTGTTGAAAATAGGCAGGAGTACGCCTTCGATGTTCGTAACTGTTTGATTGGCCTTTTCCAGCTTTATGGTCAATTGTTGTTCCGGCAGATCTGGTACATATTCACACTTTATGTATGTAGGCTGCCTCTGTTGATCTTCAAACTTGAGATGCACATGCGCAGGCAGATGAGCATTCATCTGGTGTAACTGTGTGGCGGTCATATCAGTCAGCATGGCTATTATGTGATTGCAATAAAGGCGCGTCAGCTGACATTCGAAAACTTTTTCGGAATAATTGGATAGAAACTTGGACCAGTCCCACAGTTCCCTGTAATAGCTTGCATCACTCTTTAACAACTGGTAGCAACATTGAATGATATCCAAATCCGATTCCGTTTCTTTCAAGTCAGCAGATCCATTTGTTTGTGCCTTTTTCGCCTTTTTATTGGGTATCTTTATGTGGTTCTTACTCGATTGCTCCTCGAATGGAGCTGGATTGTGGCGAAAGTAGCTCTTTGCAAATCTAGTTAGGAATATACTGTTAGATATATATGGTATTCAGTACATAAGGCAATGACTAACCTTTTGGCATCGACTGATAGATGCATCAACTTGCCCAAAGCAATACACTCTAATCTATACTGTTGGACATGTTCTGAAACATCGCCCCTCAATGTCATTGTAAGCAGCAGCAACAATTGCTCCTCGAAGCTAACGGCCAAAGGGACGGTGTAGTCTGACACCGTCAACTGCTGGCTAAGACAGTCGAATAATCGGTTCACATCTTGTTCAACGTAGCGCTTTAATTTAAAAATGATATTTATGCTTTTCATATTTCAGAAAAAGTGCTCACTTACTTTCTTCTTCAGAAACTTGTGTAAGTTTAAAACGAACACATCTTCTTGTGGCTGACTGGCAGTTAGCTGTAATAATTGCTGCGTACTGCGTCGCAACTTGTTGATATTTACGTCCATAGCTTTAGCTTAGAGTGCATTAAAACAATATTTAAACGCACTGTAATTTGAAAAGACGTATCAACAATTCGCGATTTTAAAACACGTGCAGTTAACATGTATCGATAAGTCGATAGGTATTTTTCCGATAATATATTTATGCGCAATATGTGACGATAATGTCGGTTTCGATATGCGCGATATTATTTATTTTATTTGCAGAAATCAAATCTAATCAACATTATTAGCTTTAACCAAACCAAATTAATTAAAAATAGATTAAACGTTGACGGTGAGAGAGCCCGGTATTAGGTGCGCTAAGATGGCGCCATCTTTCGTTTGTTTTGGCGCTAACGTATTTGAAACCTGTGGCAGCCGTGGTTTTCACGCAGCAGGTTGTTTACATTTTCGGGGTGAATGAGTATCCATTGTAGAAGAAGAGTAGCGCAAATAACTGTTCTTTGCGCGTCGTTCAAAACGTATTTACTTCTGCATGTAAAACGAGCGCGGGTTTTAAAGAAAGATGTTTCATTCCAATTATAAGATATTAGACGTTGCTGTACGCTCACCTCCGACTGAAAACATGTTTTTCCCTAAACTTAGTAAGCCTCAGCTTGTAGGGGAGTACAGCTTGTCTTCTGATGGTCTTTTTGAGAATTCGGATGCGCGAATTCGTTACATGGAAAGAATTTCGCCAATCACGTGTCCAATTTCCTTAAGGAAGACTGTGGACCCGCTTCTGGAAGATGTTGAACAATTCTGTCCAAGCCCAAAAGACCTGGTCAATATGTTTTTATTTTTGTGATCGTCAACGGAGAGATCACACATGTTATTAAGTCACGACATTATATGCAGTAGAGGCGTCTTAGAGTTACTCATGTGCTCTCCGTACGACTATACGAAAAACTGGACTATTGCTGTTAGCAAGTTTCGTAATACGATATACATGTGTGAGGTGCAAAATAAAGAATTCAGTCATTCACATAGTGATATTGAGCGTCTAAACAGACAAATAAAAGACACATGGATGAAGAACTTACGACAGAAATGTCTGGTTCCCATGGGTAAATAAATTCTTAAGCCCTTTTACTTTACATGACATGATCTTATCTTACAGCAAATGTTGTTCAGACCGAAACGGATCGGAAAACAAAGGACAGCGGTCAATATTTTGGTGTATTTTCTTTGGAAATAATTGGCATAAAGCTGTTATTCGATGCTCCTCTCTTAGCAGAATATCCCTTAACTCAATTGTGAGTACCTTAATTTGAATTTAAGTTTTAGTCTTATTTTTAAATGTAACTTTAAAATGCATATAGTGTGGGAGCACCTAAAAAATTTGTTGATCTACAGATGCGATTGGATACAATGAACCGTACAGAATGGGCTGTCCACAATCGCACAGAGGTTCTTGCATGGTGGGTGCAGTGCTTCTTGGTGGGTATCGAGAACATATACATAGCTTATTATAGTAATGATTCTGTTGTCCACCGAATCAAAAACACAGCTGTTCGGGAGCTCTATGAAGAATGCGTAAGTGATAACAGTCTTCTAAAACTGTATAAGAACTAATATAATCTCTAATATTTAGAAAAACCACTGGAGTGCCAATGCGTGTGCCAATTTCTTAGCACGTTTCCTAAGCGCAATTAAGAAGTTATTGGCATCCGTTGATAGTGCCAGCCTAGTTTATTTGTTCGAGTTTGACGCAAGGAACGGAAATATCACGTTTAAAGTATCCAAGGAGCGCAACGAGCAAACGTTTATACCCGACTGGTTTCGAGTTATGTGCGATGAGCCGATGGAACATTTATTTTAGACGTCAGTAATTATTGATGATTATGGATTTATCGAGATTTAAAAAATTAGATAAAATTGAGTGTTTTAACATATAAGTAATATTGATAAGAAGAAAATTATGTTTATGTTTATTGACAGCATTAATTGAAATTTAAGAAATCACACTATTATATAATTTAATACAAGTTTACATTTTTTTCGTGTTTTGAGAATGCATTCGATTTTACAAAAATATGGAAATGCTACTTAGTTACAGGCTAATTTAGATATACGCAGTACCGTGTTGGCTTACAGCTCTGTCTTCTTGGGCTTGGCACTGCGGTCATAACCCTTCAGTTCTGTGGTCGCCTCCTTGGCAATATACTTAATGAAATCATCGAGTTCGCGACCACCGTTGTAGCTAACTGGATTGTTTTTGGAATCCTTGGGAAGCCAAAAGAGCGTTGGGAAGCCGCGGACATTAAACTCTGGTGGCACATCATTGGCAGTGGCATCCATTTTTACAATGGCCACATCTTCGTTCTGCAGCTTCTCAGCGAGCTCCTCGTAGATGGGAGTCAGCTTTTTGCAGTGACCGCACCATGGTGCATAGAACTCGACCAGCGTATCCTTGCCGTTATTAATGACAACCTCGTCAAAGTTCTTGGCAACGGCCACCTTGACTGGTGTATCATTAGATTCTGGCACCGGCTCGCTCTTAATGTATGGCTCCAATTCGTTGGCCAGCAACTTCTCAACAAAGTCATTCAGGCTGTCAACGGAGAACTCCTCCTTGAGCGCATATTTTAGATTCTTGGCATCCCGTGCCAAAATGACAGGCTTGTCACCCACAAAATCATAACCGAACTCGTTCAGTTCATGTTGGAAATCATCCTTGGAGCTGATAGCAAAGGTCAATTGACCAACAAATTCCTTGGCGACCTTCAGGACGCGATTACGCCAGTAGTTTGTGCCCTTAGGGTTCTTCTGGTAATCGACGCTGTAGTAGGCGGTAATCAAAGGATTTTGGAAATCGCGGGATGTGTCCTGTGTGCGATGACCAACCAAACCATGACTACAAAGCGAATCGTTAGCTTACTGATAACCAAATATACATTAAGCCCAAAGTAACTTACTAGTTCTCCTTGATGAAAGTAGTTAGATCTGACTCGGAGCTACCCTCAAATTTAACGGTGGAAGCCTCAAATTTATTGCTCAAATGTGGGGCACGGATGAGCACAATCTTATCTCTGTGTGAAAGATACAAGAACACAGGTTTGGTGTAATAAAAAGTTGGTTAAAAAGATTTTAGACAAGTCTATTATCTTATGACAATGATGAATGGGATATGTAGTTGATAGTGAAATGGGAATAACGAGGAATTACCAACTATTTATTAATTAAAAAAATATATATTCATATAAAACGATAAAGCGTTCAAATGTCTCTATCTTGAAACTTCATTTTATAGTCCTCCCACTCTTCCCTCACTTACGTTTCGCCTTGTTGCTTCAGCACACCCTTGTCATCACTGTGTCCAAAACGATATTTCTCGCGGTTCTTATCAGCGAACTTCACGAAAGTCTTGGCCAATTTCGAGTCAAGATCGCTAAAGTAGCCAAAGATTGTAGTATCCTTGGTGTCCAAGAATTTGGCAAGTTCCTCTACGCTGCGCACTTGCTTGGATGCGGGTCCCACCTGAGCACGCATGTACTTCACAATACCAGCAGCTTCGCGTGGTCCGTTGTAATCCTGCGACACCTCATCCTGTTTGAAGATCTTCAGTGTTGGATATCCGTTAACCGAGAATTTGCCGCATATCTCCTTGCCAGCCTCGGTACAGTCAACCTATGTACATATGTAAGCAAATATGTTTTGAAAGATATCCATGTTATACTAACGGGCTTGACTTTACCTTGGCCAATTTAATTGGTGGATCGTCATCCTTGACAAGTTCAGCTGCCTTGGCATATTCTGGCTTCAAACGCTTGCAATGTCCACACCTGGAAAATAAAGAAAAACTCTTTAAAGACAAATCACGTGCACCCAGGGCCTTAATATGACACAGTAATCTGTGATGCTTTGTGGTGCTCTAAGACACTAATCAAAAGTGTTCAAATTGACGGGTCATAAAATGTACGCCACTCTGGATCAGACCAAGTGACAGCCCTTATGATAAACAATAAGTTACAAAATTATAACAATACAAATTATAACAATAGAGTTACAAAATTTTGACGATGAAATCAAGAAATACATCAAATGCGAAAATGTGCCAGAAAAACAAACTTGCTGGATTTTCATATCGCAGGTAGGTTAATTTAAGCTAGTTCAAGTGAAACAGCAGTTTAAAAAAATGTTACCCAGTTGACACTGGCGTTCATATTGACGTGTCACTTGGTGTGACACAAAATTTCAGTATCATAGCCTCTAAGCCACAGTGTGAACTTAGCACTGTAAGTAATTGTTCATGTTTATCAAAGTGCCTACAACTTCCCAAAAAATGATAGAGAAATTAGATGTAGTTTTTTTTCGGTCCTTATCAGGGCACAGTTAATGTACGCCTTATCGTACAAAGCGAAATGCGACTCAATTAAATAGCTTGTTTTGTGCTTATGCTGCCGCTGATAAGAAGGATCCCTTCTAGTTCTATTAGACAAGAAATAGCTTCAAAATTTAGATTGAAAACTGCCGGCCGGCATTTGAAGCCGAAAAACTGTTAATCACTTTATTTCTTTGTCTGCACACGCACGGAGACATACAATATGCATACATAGTCAATGTACAAGTTCATTGCTGTTGAGTAGACAAGTTTACAGCTTTCTTTACTATCAGCCCTCCTAAACACACACTCATATAAAAGCTTACTTTTGTACATATGTATATAGCTATATAAACGTATGTACATATATGCATACATTCACCCACTAAAATGGCCGACACTGACAAGTTAATCCCGGTTCGTCGTTTTTCTCACACGCTGTCGCTGACGTGTACTTTTGATTCGATTAAATTTGCTTCAAATCATTTAATGTTGCAATGACTGGCAAATGCAATTGGCAAATTCCAATTGGAAGTGCACGTCAACCTATGCCACGCCCACCCAACTCACCATGGCGCATAGAACATAACCAATGTTGTTTCATGCTGCTTCAAAGTAGATACGAAATTATCGTCACCAAGTTCCAATACATCATGTTCGGCGCCGGTTGCAATTGCAATTAAACCAAATATAAGTAGTGCAGCCACTGAGCGCCACATTTTATTGGATTTTATTTAGCAACTTAATTTAAACCTGATATTTTATAAATACTGTCTTAACACCGCCTGCTTAACTTTCTCACACACGCCGGTCAACTGCCTTATTACAACTGAATTCGTTTTAATGTAAGCCACGTCATAAGTTGGAATTTAGTTCTAAAATTAAACAACATGGCGTATTTATCTACAGTGCTGTCATTTAAGCTATTTTATAGCTAAGGCAGATGCCGGATACCGGAGATGACGGAGGTGAAAGTACATTCGGCCCATTAGCACTACACTTTCCTAGAAAAGTAATACATACCCTTACCTTGGTCAAACGCAGAGATGGAACGGGGTTTTAGCCAAGTGCACCTAGTAAAGAATACCTTGAGAAGTAATATGCATATAAAAACTCTTAATACCTTTTTATTCATCAGCTTGATTAAAGTAACAATGACAATTATAATTTACAATTTAATTTATAATTCTAAAATTTTTGTAAATTGACAGATATGTAAATAATAGAAGTGGGATGTGTTGTCTCAATAATACACTGTCAGCCCTCCCCTTCGGAGCCCTAGAATATATATGGATTATGTCGATGACGTCGTTTCGACCAAATATTGTTGGGTTTCCTATAAAATACGTTTAATAAAATACTTTGTTTTATTGACTAGCCCATATTATTATCTATTCACGTATCATACTCTCTATTTAACACTGTTAAAAAAATGAGCTATTTTTTAAGCTATTTTTAGCTTTTTTCTTAATTATTTAGCTATTTAAGCCCATGAAATTCTGGCAGCACTGTTTCTTTGAATACTTTTTGTTTGCATACAATTGTGTTTGCAAACTGCTGCCAAAAGATGGGGTAGTGTTTTTTAAGTTCACAAGGAGTCCAAGAGATGGATTTAAAAAAAATTTCTGCCAAATTTAATAAATAAATTTTTTGTTTGTATCTATTGTATCCGCTTTGAATATTATTTGAATATTAGAATTAAAATTTTCTTAGCTTTTCATTTAGAGTTTCTCAAACTTTCGTGTAACTGTTACATTTTTAGAATTTCTTTGAAGAAACGTGGCCAAAAAACGTGCTTAATATATATAAATAATAATAAATATATTCCTTTCGTTTAATTTAAAATTGTTTTATTTTATAAATAAACAATAACTATATTTTCATCTCAGTTAACATAATTCTGTATGTAAAATAACATTGATACTATAGAATGCGGTCACTCTGAAGTGTTGCAATTTTCGATACATTCGATATTTGTGCAGCAACTCTGATACCGCCACGCTTGCAATAACGAGGCTACAAGTTTCCTGTCCTGCTGAACTCTCGTTCACTTTGTTCAAGTCTGTCGCCGTATACGCATAGACTTCGTGATTTCTCATTCAATTTATTCGAGAGTAAGTTCTAGTTGTCAAGTGAAAAATTAATTTTCTGTGCATAGTAAAATAAGTGCAATGGAAAAGTATAGTGCATTTATGTTTAGTTTATAAACAAATATGCAATTGGACTCTAAATTATGCATATTTGTGAACAAGTGGAATATGGTGTGCGTGTGTGTGCGTCACTTGAAAATAACCTATAAGACGCAAGTGAAAGGTGGTGACGATGCATGAAAGCAAACACGTGGCAAGCAGCTCAATAAAATTGCAATATGAAAAATTGTTTATAGTATCTAAATTATAAAATGAGTCATATTTTCTGCAACATGGTGTAATTGCTGCCACCGCGCCCACATACGCGTGACACCGGGCACTCGACAATTGGTTACACCAATTACGATTCCTAATTGTCCGATTGTAACGGTGTAACACATTTTACATCTTAAACAATTTGTTTGAAAACTGCAAAATTTCACATTCTTTTAAGACTTTGCATTTGCGAAATTTCCGGCCTCTGTATATACATATGGGCATAGAATTTCAAGATGGCGACTCACAAATGGTGTGACTACCCGATGAAAACTTTTTTTTAGCAACAAAAAGATGAATAACCTTTGCGTTGACATTTAGGCAAGATAATTTTATTCAATTTAAATTTCGAACTGTCACGTTTTCGACAAGTTTAATATTCGCTATCTCTTGCATATGAGTTCATTCAAGATGGCCGGCTTGCATTGCACTTTAATTTTTTTCTTGATCGTTGCCTCTATTGCGCTCCCAGCGATTACTTGATCGAATGTCTGCCTTTGTTCGAATCATTGCCCGGTCGCCATTTTAGATTGCCTTCTCGCTTACGCTCATGCGTTTTTCAAGCGGCCGGCAACAGCGTCACACACACACACGCCTAGATTAAATTTGCTGGAATTTTCCTTGTTCATTTGTATTGATGTAGGTGTGTATCACTACACATACACAATTTTATCTGAATTGTCTTATATTAATATGAACTCAATTTTCAATGATGATATATATTCAGTTCTGCTACTGAAGAATTTTGACGAAAGCAAAAATACCAAAATCACTGAAAGAAAATTGAGCAATAATTATTATTTAGGCAAATTTTAAATTCGAATTTTTTTCTCTTTGCACGTTTCTTTTTGTTACCAGTTTCGTTTGTGCCTTTGTTACACACACAAACAGTTCCACCACCAAGACATGCGGCTGCGGTTAAACCTAACCTCAACACTGAAAGCAACGAAGTCAAAATGTGAAACGCGAACGCAAACACGTTTTGCTGTGAGGTTAGGTTGAACTGATTGGCACGCAAATCAAGATACAAACGTTGCAAAAAAAAAAAACACTAGACAATTTTGAGATTTTTCCTTTACTCTGACTACTAATGTTTGTCCAGTTAATTATTTTTTGCTAACAAATATTGTTTACCCTTCTGATTCTCCCCCAAATCGATGATTGTACCTGTGTGATGAACCCATTTACACACATACACCTGATGCACGCTGTGTAACTCCAACACATCCCAAAAACCAACCGTTAAACCTATAGGTATCCTATAAACCAAGATGGGCAAGGAAAAGATTCACATCAACATTGTCGTGATTGGACACGTCGATTCCGGCAAGTCCACCACCACCGGTCACTTGATCTACAAGTGCGGTGGTATCGACAAGCGTACCATTGAGAAGTTCGAGAAGGAAGCTCAGGAAATGGGCAAGGGCTCCTTCAAGTACGCATGGGTTTTGGATAAATTGAAGGCCGAGCGTGAGCGTGGTATCACCATCGATATCGCTCTGTGGAAGTTCGAGACTGCCAAGTACTACGTGACCATCATTGATGCTCCCGGCCACAGAGATTTCATCAAGAACATGATCACTGGTACCTCCCAGGCTGATTGTGCTGTCTTGATTGTTGCTGCTGGTACTGGTGAATTCGAGGCTGGTATCTCCAAGAACGGTCAGACCCGTGAGCACGCTCTGCTTGCCTTCACCCTGGGTGTCAAGCAGTTGATCGTTGGTGTCAACAAGATGGACTCTTCTGAGCCACCATACAGCGAGTCCCGTTATGAGGAAATCAAGAAGGAAGTGTCTTCTTACATCAAGAAGATCGGCTACAACCCAGCTGCCGTTGCCTTCGTGCCCATTTCCGGATGGCACGGCGACAACATGTTGGAACCATCTACCAACATGAACTGGTTCAAGGGATGGAAGGTTGAGCGCAAGGAAGGTAATGCCGATGGCAAGACCCTCATCGAAGCTTTGGACGCTATCGTGCCACCCAGCCGTCCCACCGATAAGGCCCTCCGTCTGCCCCTGCAGGATGTCTACAAAATTGGCGGTATTGGAACAGTACCCGTCGGTCGTGTGGAGACTGGTGTGCTGAAGCCCGGATGCGTTGTTGTGTTCGCCCCAGCCAACATCACCACTGAGGTTAAGTCCGTGGAGATGCATCACGAAGCCCTCACTGAGGCCGTTCCCGGAGACAACGTTGGCTTCAACGTCAAGAACGTTTCCGTCAAGGAATTGCGTCGTGGCTATGTTGCCGGTGACTCAAAGGCCAGTCCACCAAAGGGTGCTGCTGACTTCACCGCTCAGGTCATCGTGCTGAACCACCCTGGCCAGATTGCCAACGGCTACACTCCAGTGTTGGATTGCCACACTGCTCACATTGCTTGCAAGTTCGCTGAGATCAAGGAGAAGGTCGATCGTCGTTCCGGCAAGACCACTGAGGAGAACCCCAAGTTCATCAAGTCTGGTGATGCTGCCATCGTCAACTTGGTGCCATCCAAGCCTCTGTGCGTTGAGTCCTTCCAGGAGTTCCCTCCTCTGGGTCGTTTCGCTGTCCGTGACATGAGACAGACTGTCGCTGTCGGTGTCATCAAGTCTGTTAACTTCAAGGACGCTTCCGGTGGCAAGGTCACCAAGGCCGCTGAGAAGGCCACCAAGGGCAAGAAGTAGCTGGTTTCCTTCGAAATTAAAAACAACAATAACATCAATAATATGAAGCAACAGCCACCACAACTCAACAACAACAGCAATACCAGCAACAACAGTAAGCACAACAGTAGAACAACACAAACATCTGTCCTGGGCAAGATGAACGATAAGATGATGTTCCAGCAAAAACAAAAATTTAATTTTTTTCATCGCAAAGAATTTCGTCGGATACGAATGTTAAACGCCATCGAAGCTGCCTAAGCGGTTGAGTGGAGCAGCAGATATACAGCAGCAAGAGAAGACGGAAGACTTTAACCCTCAATCTTAAGTTTACCTACATATATAATATTATAGTAAATTGATTTTACTATTATATTATATTTAGTTCGTATGATTGCGTAGCAGTAGCGCAGGCGTATAAGCATTTAAAATCGTGTATTCATTCGTATAAATTAAAATTTTGATTTATCTTATCTTATTTTTGCACAACTACTTTGTACACTATATTTGAAACAAAAACACTAGAAGAAAAAAAGATAAATAACTTTATTTACAACAAATAAACCCGCATCATTTTGTATTTATTTATTTACAACATACATTTCAGCTAGTTTTGGGTTGCTATTTTTTAGTTTCAGCGCCAAATTTAATTTGATTTTTTGCACTTTACATCCCACCTGAAACGCCGCCAGCACACGCTCCCAGTTATTTTATCCATTTGACGGTCGATTCATTGTCCAAAATGTGAACTGCAAAGTACAAACACTACAAGGAAAAGCAAACAATACAACTAAACTTTACCTCATTTACTTGCAAAGTAAAATGCAAAAAATAGTTTGAATAAAGCGAATAATTGCAACTTGAAATAAATTGAAGATGTGTTAATTTAATATTCGTTTTGGTTATATTTACAATTGATTCACTTATAAAAAACTAGGAAGGAAATATTTGAACTAAACAACGTAAATTTCTTCACACTACACTAGCTATGTATTCAATTCATTTATTGATCACCAGAGCTGGATCTTTATAACAGATTCTCAAGTTCTTTTGCTGATGCCTGTCTGGTACCCTCTGTGGATCCTCATATCGAATTCCATGCGGCGTAATTATGGCGCTTTTCATTAAATATTTAGCGAATTTCTGGATTTGCATTGCTGTTATGCTGTCCAACACCCAAGCAGGAGTCAAATAGATGCGATCGTCTTCAGCGCGTCGCTTATCGCCCACAATATACTTGGCCTTATAGCGATTCTCAGTTAATTTGGCGCCACCAAGCAACAGTAGCTCCTTAATATTATTGAATGTCATGGGACGGCAAAGAGATGATACATAAAAGGTTTCCATATAGCGAAACAGTTCACAGCGGTAGGATATGCCAAAAGCTTGACGTTCAGTGCGGCAAATCTTTCAAAGGGAAGAGGTGTTAATAGATACATAATAATATAATTAATTATTCACCAAATATTCGACTCACCTCAATGGCTCGTGAGAATGACGTAAGTTCATAATTCTCCTCGCTTACCCATTTGCCGGCACGCATCGAGTCCAGAATCCATTTGTAGCTCACAATCCAAACACCGCGCATTAGGCCACGCAATAAGTTAAGTGTACGACGTGGTTCCAGGCTAACCAGGTGAGTGGTGCGCTTGGTAACTGTAGGATCCAGACGCATTCCACACAGTTTGCGTACTGCCTAAGATTGCGTGTTAAAAGGTGCAGCAGATGTGCAAGCAAGGACAAATTAATAAGACTAAAGTTTTGGATTTTTCGCAAAATTTATGTGTAATTTATTTGTGTGAAAGTAAGTTAAAGGACTTTCATTTAACGACAACTGCGTGTTTAGTATGTTTTATCAATAATTATAGAATTTGTAATATGTATAATTGATATTTGAAAACAAAGCTAAGCTAAAACTACATATATTGCTTTAAGGCTCCTAATCATGAGATTACAAATGTATGAAAAAGGGAATTCTCTTTCAACTGCATTAGTATTCACAATTAAAAACTTTGTATTAATTTTCAGAGCGTAAAGAACTACAGACTAAGGAGTACATAGAGTCATAAACTAAGCAAAATAACAATTATGTCTTAACGCCGAGCTGATGTGTTACCAACCTTGTGGATGATCTGCACCTGTTCCTTATGCATGTTGGTGTGTACTAGAGTATGCATTACAACATGACGCTTCATCGAATTTCTTTTCTTGGCTATTGGGTGCTCAGATGTGCTGTCGTTAATGGAATCACTTGCACAATCTTTTTGCAAATTGGGTCCAACTGCTGCTGTTGGTTTTGGAGTGGCCAATGTTCGTCGACGATTCAAGGTGGCATTGGAAGATGTGCTTCCGCTCATGCTAAGGCGTGATTTTTTGCTGGATTTTGGTGGTGTTACAATAACCTCTTCATTTGGTGTAAAAAGTCGTCGCTTTTTTGGTTCAGTCGATTCCTGTTCTCTGCCAGCAGCATCAATTGCATCTACCGCCACCGCCTGCAGTGGCGTCAAGGGACAAGGCTCCTCAATCTCGATACCAGTGGCCAAGGCTAGCGAGCGTCTTTTCGAAGTGCTATTTATATGATTAATGCGCTCGTTGATCAGATCCATGTCAACACTGAAGAGAGTACGCCGTCGATTGGAGCTTTCGCTGCCTGGCAAGCGAGTTGAGCTGAATATAGGAACTGGCGTTTGTCCTTCGGAGCTTTCCGGCGATGTTTTTGTAGTTGCAAAGCTCTCCCCAGATGATTGAGGGGTAATATTTGTCAGCATGTTACCTGAACTCCTTTGTCCTAGGTAAGGATTAACGTTCTCGTCATTCACTCCAGTTATCTCCATGTGATCACTGGTGTACAATGTACGGCGTCCCTTTGCTTTAGATATTATGTGAGCGTAGGACGGACTCACTTCCATTATTTGTTGAACGTAGTTTGTTTTGTTTCTAATCGTTGTTTCAACCATTGGCTCTTCAGCAATGGATTGAAACGAAGGCTTCTTAAGCACTTTTGGTGTGCTGGGTTCTATTGTCGAAACAAGAGATAAGCTACGACGACGAATTATCCGTTTTTCACTTTGAGCTGGTGATTGAAGCTCATTCTCGGCATTTTGTAATGGTGTGTGTTGCAAAGAAGTGCGACGACATGTCCTGCGCTCATCTGGATCTATTGTTTGTTGTGGCGTATAAGCGACGTCTTCTGCCTTATTTGATGCGGCTATTAAGCTTCGCCGGCGAGTCGTGCGTGGTTCGCATTGCACTTTTTTGTTGGAAAGCTCAACGGCATTTACCGAACTGCTGCGACGAGCTGTGCGCTCCTTTGGCCTGGATACATGTGCTGGCTCCGCACTTATGGAACTGCTCCTAGGCCTCTCAACTGGTTTCTCTTTATCGTTGAAGATTAAACTCTTTTGTGCTATTGGCTTTTCTCTTGGGATATCACCCATTCCATTTAAATCGACTTTATTGGGATTGACACTTGGTGTGCTGTTGTTCGGCTCCTGGGATTTCACTGTTTGCGGTGTAAAGAATCCATTGGTGATTCTGATAAGATAATCAAGATTCATATTAAAGCTAATTTATTGGCCATTGATTGTTAGATATTGGTTATTTACCTATTTAGCAGATTGGTAGCTGGCGATTCTGTGATCTCGTCATCCACAAGATTTTTATTCTGGCTTAAGGGCTTAAAGAAGCGGGTAATCTGATTCTAATATAATAAGATTTGATAATAATAAATATTTCAAGTTATAAAAACTAGAACATGGACTTACCTTTGGGGTAGATGTTGGTGTTCCTGCTGCCGGTCGCTTCTTGGCTTTCTCCTGATCCTTTGTACCTGTAGGCGTGGCTGGCCGCCTGCGTCGTTTGTTCAGCTCGGAATCTGGTTGCATACAACGTACGCGCTGTGAAGCATTTGAAGAATTGATTAGAAAGACGCAGCGTTAACTGATAAATGATATGGCTATTCTGTCAGTCACACTTAGCTAAAACCACTGTTTTATTTGCTTATAAAGTACGTGATATCAGCGCCGTTGGTGTCTAATGTTTATATTATCTCGCTTTTATCTTCTGCACGCTCTCTTTATGCAGTGGTGAAAACCGGTTACGTCTGATCTCTCAGATACAAATTCGAAATATAAAATTCATGTTATTTACGTTTGAGAGAAAAACAATCAAATTTATGATTTAATTGCGCCTTTAAATTGTGTTAAGTTTTGCTTCG
This sequence comes from Drosophila putrida, assembly GCA_037043535.1. Lineage (NCBI taxonomy): Eukaryota > Metazoa > Arthropoda > Insecta > Diptera > Drosophilidae > Drosophila > Drosophila putrida. Next base: position 3,964,516 of record JBAMBI010000160.1, on the reverse strand, counting down.
CAAACAAGTGTGGCAACATTGGCAACGCGCATGTAGCCCTGGTTTGTCTTTCTCTTTCTCTCTGCGCCTGCGCCGTGGGAGAAGAGCAACCCCCGCTTTCATATAAATATTGGCTACAAACATAGCCGTCGCTTCAGTCAGCGGCTCATTTTCATTGCTTGTCGTCGCGCTCAAAAGAAATTAGCTCAGTTAACAATAAGAGAAAAAAGAAGCAACAATTAAACGAACAGTATTACGCGTTCTGATAGTACATAATTTTATTAAACTATAAACAATTCCAAGCTGTAGTGCGACGCATCCGCCAGATAGCGATAAGCAACAAGTTCCCCGTCTAATCGAAATAATCGCTGGAAATTCAGAGAGCCAAACAAATCCAAAAGTTATTGTAAAAGCTTCGTTTGTTTTGCTTTCATTGTCAACTGAAATACAGCAAGAAGAAAGAAGTACGACAAATACGAAGCAGAATCACTGCTCAGAAGAACTTAGAACGTGGCATATTCCAGCGAGTAAACAAACGAGCGTCTGCTGTGTCAGTTTGGAAAATAATTAAGAAAACTTGTTTTTCCCCAGACTTACGATAACATCAACACGCACATAAATTAAAAAGACGCTGCAAAGTGAGCAATTACAAAATAATATCAGAGCCAGCCAGAGACAGGCACGATGATAGCTGGCTATGGACCAGTAACCCAAGCCCTATTGGGCACGCTTCTCACCTGGGGCCTCACGGCAGCAGGTGCAGCGTTGGTCATCTTTGTGCGAGGGAGCCAGAGACGGTCATTAGATGCAGCTCTGGGCTTTGCAGCTGGCGTCATGATCGCTGCCTCGTTCTGGTCACTGCTCAGCCCGGCTATTGAAATGGCAGAATCCTCGAAATTGTATGGAATATATTCATTTCTACCAGTTGCCGGTGGATTTTTGCTAGGATCGATCTTTGTGTATGGCTGTGACAAGTTGATGTCGTATCTGGGTCTTAATAGCACCAACATGATGATACAAATGACACAAAACAACAAGGATAAAGCGGACATTGCCATTGATGAACTGAAACGCAATGGGGCCGATGCACGCCATACTTCCAAGAGCCTAGATAGCTTCTCGGATTGCCTCAGTGTGCAGCACAGCGGAGAGTCGCGGCGCAGAAAGAAGGGCAGCATTAGTGAGGTGGAACAATGTACGTATAGTGCAGAAACGGCATTGGAGCAGCAGCGGGCACAGGAGGCGCTCTCCCAATGGAAACGTATCATGCTACTGGTGGTTGCCATCACAGTTCATAATATACCCGAGGGTCTAGCGGTCGGTGTCAGTTTTGGTGCTGTGGGCACCACAAATTCCTCGACGTTTGAGAGTGCTCGGAATCTAGCCATTGGCATTGGAATTCAAAACTTCCCAGAGGGATTGGCAGTCAGTCTACCATTGCATGCAGCTGGATTTAGTGTTATGCGCGCCTTGTGGTATGGCCAATTGTCTGGCATGGTGGAGCCGATCTTTGGCGTACTTGGAGCCGTTGCAGTGACGTTCGCTAATCTTATATTGCCATATGCGCTGTCTTTTGCAGCTGGCGCTATGATTTATATTGTCGCCGATGATATATTGCCAGAAGCACATGCCAGCGGCAATGGAACGATTGCGACATGGGGAACTGTTTCTGGATTCTTGATAATGATGTGCCTTGAGGTAGCACTATCCTGATGTGACCCCCCTACGCACCCCAACCATGTTCCTGTGCGTGATAGATATACTATGTATAGCACAAAAGACCCACATAAGAGGACTCATAAATCAGTGTGTAATTTTAAAATTTCCAACGTACTTAAAATTCGCATTTCTTGTATGTAAATAGCAAAGAGTACAGTCTTTTTATGATATTCCATAAATTTCTATTGTCTAGTAATATTATTTGTATATGATAGTATGTATATGTACATATGTGTTTGTTAAAAATCTCAGAAAACGTTGCCTGTAGCGCGTTTAACGCCAGCCCAAAACGAAATGCAAACCGTAACTAAGTATTTTTATATAAGTAACTTGAACATTATATTTTTACTGCCTCGTGCATCACCGTGTACTCTTCTATTGAGTTATGTAAATGAATGCGAATAATAATAATATCGTATAAAATGAATTCTTGTGAAGTGGCGGTAAACAGACGTGCATGTAAAATAGGTTTTAAGTTGTCAGCTATGATCAGCTTGTCTTTTAAACTGTCGTAATATTTAAGTAATAAAACATTATGTATATATGTACATGCTATACAAATTGCATTTGTTTCGCTCTGAGCAATGCTGCGCCCTGCTGTTACCAACTTCCTGCGAGCTCTGATAAACAAGCAAAAGACACAAACAACACAGTCCCAACCACGTTACACGCAAATTGAATTAGATAACCCAGAGCGGGCAAACAAGCTGGTAATAGTAACAACAATGCCAACAGAAATAATAAAGTGGTTGACATTTGTTGTCCCGTGATAAGAATCTGTCAGGCGAAAGCCCCAAATGGAATGAAATGAAGTACGTGAACTTGCAGACGGCACTTATAATGGCTCTACTACGATATGTGGATTTGGGTTGCCATTTTTAGCATACCCTGTAATTCTACCCTTGGTAGAAAGGGTATGAAGTAGAAGCATTCGACTGTTTACAGCCTATCTTTACAATATGTGTATATCTATAGAGCATATAAAAACAATAGGTGATGTAAAATTTCAAGTGGTAATTACGTTCTTATTGAAATTCACACAGAATATTTATGTTTACAAGGTACACTCGAGCTTTGTAGAGGTAATATTGCAGTCGACTGAAGAAATCACAACTCTTAATGAACTATGCTCGAATAAAAGTAGCTGAAGAGATTCCAGTTGCTTATCTGAGTCATCAGCGTATTTTTGATAATGCAGCGCTTCTATAATCTTATCAATGCTTTGTTGTCAACTTAACAACTAATCAATTTGTATAGAATTCTAGTGTATATATATTTATAGAGCCATAAACCAATTAAATAGCTACTAACAGTAAGTAGTATGGAGCAATCAAATCGTGAGAATTTACTATGTAAATATTGGAAACTGAAAGAAGTTACACTAAACAACAAAAATTTGAATCCATATCTTAAAACAACAAATGTGCAGTGCTTTTATAAAAGAGGCAATTACAAAAAAGTGTCGAAATCCTTAACGCATGAAATGAAACATGACGACAAGTTGACGCGATATATCCATGCCCATCTATCTGTTTTTATTTCAGTTCAGTACATATGTATGTCCAAGCCGACCTGATGGGATCCCTATATCATATAGATAGGAGCGAACGGTTTTTGTGTTTCTGAAGATATCACAACCGAACTCGTAGATATCCTTTTTGAAAACCTAAACAAATTTGAACGAAATCGGTCTGCTATATAACGAATCTGTCATGTATTGACAACTGAATGCAGGATAAACTTATGTTATATGTAAGACTTATGTTATATTCACTTGCAATGCAACACTCACCGTAATTTTTCCGTAAAGCTCCGGATATTCATACTTATGGATATTGCTGATGGGAAACTGTGTGGGCTCACAGAGGCGTCGCTGTACCTTGCACGCTTCAATCCATAATATCGAGACAATTGGTATATTCCAGCTCTGAGCACGTTTATATGTTGATAACAAGCCGTCTTTGAAGATGACATGTGTGGTATTGCTGTCAGATTGTATTAGTAAGAATATAACTACACATATGTAATACATTTATGTTAAGTTTCTTCAGGCTTACCGCAAAAGGCGATCATTGACTTGCGCGCCCAGCTTCCCAATGATGGACTTTACTCCTTCAGAGCGGTTGTCATTGCCGCTGCGTACTTCCACAAAGATAATCACATCCTTCAGAATTTCAGAGAGCGTTGGCTCATTGACAGGATTGCGTTCTTCTGCTGTGATTATGCTCTGTTCAGCGTGTGGCACATCGAAATTGTTATAGGCTGTGCTGGGACTGCTGCTGACGCAGGTGTAAATTCATTATTTTTAGTCATAATGCCATGTTCACATTGCGCCACAGTTAGAGATGCGTGTGGGGCATCTGAACTTCCGAAATTTGAATTGCCGATATTAAAGTCAAGATACACCCAATGGCACTGTGACGCAATGTGAACTCTGCATAAGTTGATTCAAATTGAACGCTTACTTTAAAGCACGTATTGCACGTGTGCGCAAAAAGGCGCTGGGACTATTGAGATCTTTTTGCAAACGGAAAACATGAGGATCCTGTAGGGCCATCGTTTGTCGTAAATGTTCAGAGGGGCTGACTGGTTTGTTCGTATCCTTGGATTTGGGTGTCATTAGCATGTGGACATTCGCTGGTGCAGTGTTGATTGTAGTTGTGGACATTTCTATTGCAACAACAGACTCGGTAGTTGAAAAGTCCAAAAAATTCTCATCTCCCACTGAAAAATATAAGTAACATAAATTAAACGCCATGCTACAATTTTCTTAAGCACAGTCACGCACTTTTAAACAGTACAAGCCCTGAAGGTATGCTAATAAATTAATTTAATAGTTATTACTAAAAATTTTGATCTCTACAAAAATAAAAAAATGTTTTTCTGTAGCAACATCAGTAAAATAAAAACAAAGGCTAACCTGACGCAGCCCTAAGCGTTGCCTTTGAATGCCAACGGAACTCTTTAATAATTAATTTTTATCACATTTGCTTTAGTTATTAAATAAAAAACTTCTCTTACCAGAGTATTTTTGAAGGTTTGGTTGGTACTACTTTTAATGTATAATTTATAATATATGTTGTTATTTATTAATACAATTTGTAAAATTATTTAGGCGGCCTCTTGGCGTTGGTAGACAAATACAGGGTTGTGAAGGCAGAAGTATCGAGGAGTATCGATTCTATCGTTTATTGTGTTTATTTTTTAGTACCGATATTTTTAACTCGATACTCGATACTAAAAATATTAAGATACTTTTACTAAAATACTTTTTAAAATTTTTAAAAATGCAAAGTCCGCTTGTAAACAGCTGTTTAAAGAAGAGTGTAAATAATATAATGGAAGCTGCCAAATTATTTCATCTGGATCGGCAAAATGATAGCATGATTTGCGTGCAGCGCCGCTGACCGCATTGCTAAGTTAGAAGAGACAATAGCAGCAGAGCTGAGATTTTCCGTTCAATTTGCTGAATAAGTTCAATCGATAATTTTTAAATCGTGAACTAAATCAGTCATTTAGTTCAGTTTACTTACTCGAAATAAAAGAAATCCGTTTTAAATTTTTAAATTTATAATTAATTTGGTTTGCTTTACTTTAATCTTCTGCTTTTAATAAAACAATTTTATTTATTTGATTTGAAGAAGTTTAAATGAGAATCTATCGATATCGATATATCAATATAGCTTTAACACCTTTTTGTATTAGGTGGTGTTTATTTTAAAAATTGAGCGCCCGTTAAACTTAAAAATATTGACTTGATTGTTCAATTTAAATTTCTGCTATGCCGTTTATTTTGGGTGGGTGCATGTGTGTGTGTGTTGTGCGTTTGAACTTGTAAAATATTTGTTGCTTGGAATAATTCCAGATAATGAAGACAAATTATAAAAAAAAAATAATACACCAATGCTTGTTATTAAATGTTGATTCTTTGATTTCAATTTGTGCACAATTTAATTGCAATAATTGTTGAGAAAATACGTACAATTTGTTTGTGTTTTATATCACAGCACCGAAAAAAAATTAACTAATCCTTATTCCTTGCGAGCTCAATGGTCTGCACCGGACGGCGTCTAAATTGCTTGTGAACGTTCCACACAACGCAAGCGGCCAACTAGCCTCAGCAGCGGAGCAACAGTTGAGAGAGAGAAAGCGTCAAGTACAAGGATAGAGTTGGCAACAGCGAACATACACACGCACATACTCTCAATCGGTCAACAGCGAACAAACACACGCACACTCTCAATCGTTTAACAACGAACATACACACGCACACTCTCAATCGTTCAGCAGCGAACATACACACGCACACTCTCAATCGTTCAACAGCGAACATACACACGCACACACTCTGAACCGTTTAACAGCGAACAAACACACGCACACTCTCCATCGTTCAACAGCGAACATACACACGCACACACTCTCAATCGTTTAACAGCGAACAGCAGCGCGCTCTAAGCGGCGCTCTCTGTGGATCACCGTCCACTGCATAGAGAGCTGTTGGTGTGGTTGGCGCCGTACACTGGTATGCGTGCGTGCTACATTTATTTATGTACGCTTGCTACTGCAAGTTGAGGACATTCAGAATACAGACGCCGGTGGGTACACATGCCAGGTAGTGACCGCCTCGGTGCGTACTGCGCCCGTCATTATCGAAAACTCCACACAATATATATACATAATTAATTCTTGAGTGGTATAGGTGTATAAACATTCAATTTAAAGTTTAAAGAACTCATATTTCAGTTTGTGCATATTTTAAACTTGGTGAAAAATAACCGCAATAATCGAAACTAACGAAAATAATTCGTTGACGAACAATCGACCAACTAAGCAAAATATTCGATATAGTTAATAAAATACTGAATAAGTTCATTTGTTCATTTCGATGACCCGTTCATTTGAACTTATTCAGAACGAAACGACCCAACTCTAAATAGCAGTGGCTTTACAGAATACTGTTAACTTTGCAGTGTCTTAACATAAAACTGTTAATTTTGCAGTGTCTTAACATAATACTGTTAATTAAAAGCAACGCAACAGAAAGCTGTTTATTTATGTGCGCCGATACTTTTTAAATAAATTAATGACTCCATGTTGTTTGAAAACCTATTTTTAATTTAAAAATGTTTACATAGTGTTTACATTTGTGTAATATTCGAACTTATTTACATATGAAATGTATTTACAGGAAATAAAACAATAAATGTTACTTGCCTAAAGTAGCAAATAATTTGCTTATGACAATTCTCACACTTTTTTTACTATAAAAATGTGCTTATTATCGCTTATTATTGTGCACAATTCGACTCTAGGACGTTCTCAGTCTTAAACAATTTAAAAACTATGGCAAAATTTTAATTAATTATTACAAATTGCATAATCATTAAATCTCTTTTCAGAGGTCTAATCATAAACTGTTGTAAATTAGTATTATTGTTATGCGTATTCTTATTTATACGCCCAAACGGATGCCGATTTCGTATTTTGCGTATGTTATCACAAAAAGTGAGCGAAATCCACTCCACTGACCAATTTTTATACGTAGACTTTGACTAAATACTTGTAGGATAATGCTATTCGATGAATAAATTAGGGCCAGCTGGTATTACTCATTCTACAAGTAAAGAGAAAATAGATAAACAAAATAATAAATTTTGTAAAACATTTGTTTTAAGTCAGAACCTACCATGGGCGCTGATTAGACTGCGCGCATCCCAGAGTGACAGCTGCGACTGCGAAAGCCGATGCTGAGGCGGATAGAGCTTGTATGGAAAGTATGAGTGATGAAAAGTGGCAATCGGAATAGGCGCCGCAGTCTGATGTTGCTGCTGCTGCTGAGCGGCCAGCAAGAATTGATGATGTTGCGCTGAAATCTTGCGGGAGATCTTGGGCTCCTTTTTGGGTTTGCTGGCAGATTGCTGTTTCGATGACTTAATAAAGTTGGGTATGCGTGCAAGGAGGCCACAATAGTAGGGATCATCCTGTTTTTTGCGCTGTGGTGTATTCTTCTGGCGCTTCTTTTCCGAATACACAGGTGCCATGGGTGTAGTTGCCTCGTAGTCCGGCTGAATGAAAATAAAACATTATTAAAGTAAGTTCTGTTATTTATAAATTAACTTACCTTTGGCACATATGGACTTTCGTTGAGAAAGGCGGCACTGAAGACACTGCGTCGTCCCTTGCTAGAATTACTCGAGTTCTGCGAATCATCAGAGGCAGCCGGGGTGGGATAAATGAGGCCTACTTGGCTCTCAATTGTGGAATACGGATCCTCGCTGGACTGTGTAAGTGGAACACGCATGCCTAACGCATCCATTGACTTGGGCAGCGTTTGCAAGCGGTTCTTAAGCATATCCATTGCAACCACATTGACAACCATTATCCACAGCGGTGTATTGATTAGATTATTATTTGACTTGACCAACGACACAGCTGACAGACATTGTCGTTCCAAACGGCTGCGTTCTGGATAGTTACGTGCACATTCACGGTTAATGTTCGTCTGGAACTTTTTCATGTCGAATAACTTAGAAGAGGCGCCAGCAGTTAGCGACATTTGCGGCATTTGCATGATATCAGCACCAATGACCGTCTCCTCGTTGGCAAACGAGGTATTGTTGACATAGATGCTGCTCTTGCCATATCGTTTGATGAATATGTTGCCAGTGTCGTCCATTTTGATCTTGAAGCCATCCCCGATAGACTTCTTGATGACCTTTGTTTCCGCATCACGCATGGGATTCTCAAAGCCGTTAAGACCAATTCTACAAGTGAAGGTCGCCTATTAGGAAGTTACTTTAAAATAAAGCTTGTTGAAATACTCACCGTACGCCATCGAAGCCATGCTTGGAACCGTTAATGGTTATCACAGAGGAGCGGGCATAGGCTTTGGCCACACGTCGATTTTTCTCAAAAACTATTATCTTGGCCCAAATCTCATCATCAATCTGTTCCCACTTTGTTAGCACTTCATTGATGTGATCCTGAAGAAAAAGTTAGTTAAAGTGTTAATATGGATGCCCCAATACAAACTCAAAGTGATGTCATACTTACGCGGAATAACTTCTCCCGATCGTGCCAAACATCTTCCTCCTGCTCGTCTTGTCCAATAGCGTCCAAGTTATCCAAGGAACGCGATATAATCTTGCGGCGCGAAATCATTTTTGTGTGGGTGTTCGTTCCGTTCTGAAAAGAGCGTTTTCCAAATTATTAAAGAAAGACAGGCACATGGATATAAATTTAATAATTACAACAATTAATTTGTCGTTGTTGCCGCGGTGCGAATGGCTCTTTGAGCGCCATTTGAAATGATTAGATCTGGACTGGGGGCATGTGGCCGACTAAATAGTTGGCGTGTACGACGAGAAAAGGAATCAAATTATGTTTATAGAGAAATCTTAATCCGGTATAAGATTATTAAGCAATCAGCCAATCAATCTTCAAGCCAATGAACTTCATCAACATTTTGTTGCCGGCTGTCAGTTGTCGAATTTTGTCGCTCACTTCATTTCATTTTGAAATTCATTTTTATTTGAATTGATAGAAAAGTTTGTATAGCTGAAATAAAATTATCAATGTCACTGTCTCTAATTGCGTGCGCCTTGGATACAATTTGTTCAACTTTTTATTTTGCATTTTTCGTCAGCAACACTTGCAATGCATTTCAATTGCCTACTTGGTTTTTCTTGGCTTCTTTTTGGGTTTTAATTATATTTTTCTGTTTATGTTGAAAACGGTTTCAAAGTCAAATAGGCAGCCATGCAGACCAACCTGATTTGTTTATGCGGATTGTCAACGTTTTGTGACAAAATTCCAGCTACCAGCTTGGCATATCAGGTGTATTGACGGTCATGCACGTGATTGGCATTTAATTTGCCTAGCCAAATGCGATTTATCAATAAATATGTATATGTGTATAGATTGAGATGTGTGTCACACGGCTTAAGGGGAGATTGAAAGTGAGTCTGAGAACCAAATTAAATTTCCCAGCTCTAACTTCAGTTGCCCACCCATGCAAGGCATTACTATGCATTTAGTATCTTTTCATGTACCTATCAGACGGCTAATGACACACATCAAGGGAAGCAGTGACAAATTAAGGGCACAACATGCACTGCACGCCAAATGAGCTGCAGACCAGCCAATTCGTGATCTATTTGAAGTAAAGTGTTTTTTAATAGAACAGAATTGTTGTCTGGCATTTAATGGCTGACAGGTCGCTCAGCATGTTAAGTATTAGCGGTCAAATCGGGCAGTTCGATTGAAGTCATCGCCTTACTGGCTTTCTATTTGCGCTCTATGCGTTGGCGTTGCTTTTAATTAGCAGTCGGATTGGCCATAAAACTGATTTATGTCACGCACCAACCATAGAACCAAACTCCGTTACCTACCTGACAAATTTCTAATTTTAACTGGTTTTTTGATTTTTACATTTAAGAACTCAGAAGTTGTCGCTAATTTGTTGTTAATGCTGTCGCACCCACAATCTGAATGGCTTCTGGCCTTGTACCACATATGTGAGTACATATTACGTACACCTATTAATCAGTTACTTTGTTTCAGTTAGTTTTAAACTGTATGCTTAATATAGTTCATACTCATTCATGATTCAATCTTCTTAATGACCACAAACTATGACCTCCTCTGTCGAGAAAAATACCCAAAGGGACTATTGCCATTCATCTTTTGACTGTTTCATCTTCTATTTTAGACAACTGTGATTAAGTTCGACAGAATGCCGAAGTTTCTGTTGCTCAGCTGCTTTTGCGTTATTTTGTTGTTGTCTGTTTTATACTGGATTGTATAATGTATACGCATAACATTTCGTTCTTTTCTCCGCTTGACGCTCGTTCCCTGACAGTTCTTCGCATTGTGGTTTGGTGTTGTTGTTCTTGTCATCTTGGTTTTTAACTAATATATAAAATTTTTTTGTATGCCGAACGTGCTGTTGATTTTTTAGCGATGATCACATGGCGCACCAATACATACAAATGAAAATATATGTATATACTACATTCATACATGAAATTTAATTAGGTATCTGGCCTTTTGGCCGTCTTGCTGTTGCCTACTTATGGAACTGCAGTAAAATTAAAGAAATTAAATTACACACACAAAAAAACTTATTTATCTTAACGCCGATTTATTTGCACTTATTATTATTGTTAATCTTCTTCTGTTTATTCTGAAAGACAAAACTACTTATGAAAAAGAAATAATACAGTGAACCAACAATAAATCTAGTAAATATTTAAACGTGTTCGTTTTTTTTTAATTTGTAGATTTTATTAATCAGCGGTCAGTTGAAAGCTTTAAAGTACAAACTTTGAGCTGTTAAAAGTGCATTAAGTGATAATTGAGATGCCGCGATTGATGTGTGTCACAATGCGTTGTAATTCGCACTCAGAGCCAGAGTCATAGTCAAGTTCGTGTCTTAAGTCTTTCGTTTGCACGCGCACATTTTCCGCATGCCAAGACAGCAATCAAGCTTAAATACATTTCAATAGTCTATATAGATTGTATGCGAATGTGTATGTGACCGCCTAGCCTTAACTTGAATGCAATTAATTATGTAAGCTGGGCCATTTTCAAGGCCGTTGTGAAACGTCAACGGGCCAGCTTGGTTTATTTTTAGCCACAACGCATTCTGAAACTGTTCTCTGCGTGTGCGTAAAACTTTATTCATTTTCTTGTTCTACGTCTTCAAGGTCGTTTGGTTCCTGCGCAGAAGGAAGTCTTTTTTGCTGCTAGTTGCCTTTGTCTGTCTTGTGGTTGTGGCTGTTAAGCGGCTTAAGTGAAAACTTGCTGAGTGGCTACAGAATGGTGAACACAGTGGCATTGTTTTATTTATTTAATTGGTTTTTATGAATCATGCCACAAATTGCGCAACTGCTGCCCGCTTGGCATGTGCCACACTCACACACACATATACTTAAGAAAAACTAGTTGCAATTTGGTTATGTGCGCCTTTCAAAATGTTGGCGATGTGTTTGTAAGATGACTTGTCAACCTCAAGTGGACAAAGTGGGGCGTACGACAGACCCACACCCAAATGCACTGAAAATATGTACAAGCTGCCTTTCTGTTTGTTCTGTTTCATTATTTTTGCGCAAGTTCTTGGCGTGTGCTACAACCTTGAAAGTGGAAACCTAAACGACTTGAACTGTGAGCGCATTTATGCCTCATGCGTTATGTGTTTTGTATTTTGTTGCTCTCGATAAAGGAAGGTGGAGATGTAGGGAGGGCAGGCCTTACATGTCCGGCTTGACTGAAACGAGTTTACCATTTATTATATTGCTTTGTTTTGAAAAAATATAACAAAAAATCTATGCAGTGCGCTCACTTTTTTGGGTTTTTGCTTGTTTTAATGGGCCCATCAATTTTATTTACAATATGCAAAAATATTGCAAAGAGACTGGTGTTAACAATCGTGTTTTGATACATTCTAATTGAAAGTTAACGCCTCAAACAATTTACTTAATTAAATATGTGATTTAATTCGAAATTCTAAGCTAACAATTCGGCGACTACTGTCACAAATAATAGCATGGAAATTCTTTAACAGGATTGTGTTAATAATGTTGAAAATAAAAAAAAACCAAAGAATGGATTGGGCATTGTTTGCACAATGACGAGGGCGGTGCAGAGGAGTAGAGGTGACAGTGTGACTTGTGATTGTTTCTGCTGCTTGCAACGCAACTGTAACGAACAGCAATGACAACAACTGCCACAACAACAATAACTGTGGTTAACATTATTTTTATGAGTTGGCATTTTATTTTTCAGCTTTTTTCTTTTGTTGGTCTTTTTGTTTCATGTGAGCAGAGCACATAAATTGAAATAACAAATAGTACGAGTACAAGCTACAAAAAAAGAGGCACGCAACATCATGAAAAGCAAGTACTATGCCATGTACTTAGCCATGGGTGTTTTACGTTTATAGTCAAGTTACAGTTCCACATTTTTTAGGTCGCTCAGCACGTGCAGATGTCAAAATAATGTGGCAGAAGTAACAGAGTGTTGCATGTTTATAAGGCAGTATTTAAATTTTAGTGGTAAAGTTGATTGCTGAGCTCCGAAAGAGACTTGGAGTGAAATGATAAGTTTAAAAAAAGTCTATAGGAAATTACTTGAGAATTGGTAGTTTTATTGTAAAATATGTAGATCTTAAATACTGGCACGTTTTCAAAGATAAATTTGTATATTTCTGGCTTTGAAATGAATAAGAAAATGTTATTCTATCTGCATTTAACTCTTTAGCTATCAATAAGAGACTTTAAAGTTCGTTGGAGGCTTGTTTTAAGCTTCAAAGGTTTTTGGGTCAACTCTCTGAGACAGTGTGTGTTAAGCAGAAGCTGCCATCGAGCTATCTTTATCTCGAGTCTTAAGTCTGCTCTGCATTGCTTGGCTTTTGACTTGTTCGAGTGTTGTGAGTTTTGCACTAGGCGCAAGTACAATGCGGCGTATGCGCAACTTTTGCTCTGTCATTTGATGTGCATGGCGCTCATTACATCATCATCAACAACATCATCATCAACAGCAGCAGCAGCAGCCCCAACATAGGCATCAGCAATGGCAATAGTAGCTTCAGTGACAAGTGCCATGTCTGTCGGCAAATTGCATTCATGGATCAGAAGGCGGATCGCGGGGCTTGGAATTGCGGTTGAAAATCGGTCGCGCTGCATGGCACGAAATTATAAATTCCAATTTTCACTTGCATTTTTTATAGCCCGTGCGACGTTGGCTTTCATAATATTTTCGCTTAGTTATTTCTCTATCCCCTGTCTGGTTGCCTTTTGTAACTGTTGAGAATTCTCACAAAGATATTCATATTCGCATTCGTATTCGTATTCGTTTTCGTATTCGTGCCAGGAAGGCGCGAAAGAGAAAAGACAAAAATTACACAGCGCTTTCGTGCGGCTTCGAAGGCGACTTTAACTTCCGCTTTTGTTATGTTTTTGTTGTTGTTATTGTTATTGTTATTTTTTTAGTTATTTGTTGATGTTATTGTTATTGCTATTGAGTGATTATTTTTTTATACTGCCGTCACAGCATTGTTTCAATGTGTGTGCACAACAAAATTACTTGCAAAATTTGTGAACGTGCACGCTTTGGGCCTTGGCTGTTATTTTTGGGTATTCTGGTTATTCTTAGGCTTTGACAAGTGCCGCAAATAAAAAAAATGAAAACAAGATTGAAGAATCTATGAAAATAGCAAAACAATACAAAAGTGAGCATTTCGATTATGTTTGCTTTATGAATTTCATGTTTAACGTACCTGCTAATTAAATGTGTCTCGTTATGCTCAAAATTAGACAGCATCTCATTTCAATTAGTCATTCATTATCATTCATTCAGTCAGTCAGCTAGTCAATTGTCAATCTGGCTATGTTAATTTTTTTCATTTACTCGTACGATTTATACTTTTTTATGATTCATAAACTCTGTTCAGATTGATGCTGTTGCATTTGCTCAAGTTACAAGTTAAAATTACATCATAAACCGATCTCAGACGCCTTTTAGTTTCCAATCAATGACGGACCAATTGTCGACATCAACAATCATTAAAAAGTTGAAACTACAATATACTATATAAATACAATTTAATATAATTATAATAGTAATACAAAACAAAGTCAAGCTATGGACAACAAAGACCTTTATGATACGAGTATTTCCAATAGTTTTTTTCTCTGTCTGATTTACGCTTAATTGGAGTTCATTAATTTCAGTTTCAATTTGAAATTGAGCTGTGAATCGGGTTCCTAATTAAATATGAAATGGACCGTCATTTATTTAGATATTGTATCATTAAAAACATATAAATTGCGTACTTGTGTCGATAATTTGGTGTAAAATTCTGGCAAGTAATCAAATAATAGAAATAAATTCAAAATTCAGGGGCAAGAGACTCAAGCCACGAGCTGGTTTCGCTTTTGTGAAAAAAGCGTTGAAATAAAGCAAAATTAATGCCGCGCTAGTTTCAAGTTTGATTCATTAGGGACTGTCTATACATAGGATACAAACATACTTGTGAATTTCCAAAGCGAACCATACAAATTGGGTCGCATGCAAATGAGCGTGAGATTAACCGATTCTATATATAACTTCTATATGCAGTTTTTTGTCAAAAGCCCGCGATCTGTGATGGAAAGAACCCAATGTCGGCTGGCTTTCTTCTTATCTGCAATGCTGATGGCGAATTTCATAACAAGCGAGACATAGGCCAAAGACCCCAGAGAAACAGACTGAGGTCCGATAAAAATCTTTCACAGGTAAAAACGACACTATGATTCTGATTCAGAAGTGGACAAGTATTACGCATTTGATTTGTGTGCTCTTCACTTTATTTTTGGCCAATTTTGCGTTTGGCTGCGTTCAACTGCAGATTACATCGGCCGGCTTACCTGGCTAACGTACGCTGAATTCTGTCAAGGCAAACCGAAATACGCTTAACTCTGACATTCTGTTAATAAAAATGTGAAATTATATTAATGTAAATGCTAATCTGGGCGTAAATTAAGCACACGCAGTCCAACTTGATGTCGAACGGGTTTTTTTTCTGTATATTGAAGGTTGCCAAGAAACAGCAGCAGTAACAACAACAACAGTAACAATAAAGATAATCGCTGCACAACAATTTTTATCCACTTTGCATTGTGTATATGTGTAGCATGGGTATGATATGGTAGCATTATTATGATTATTAAATGCGTTAGCTTAGTTTCTATTTCATGCTTAAGAACCTTTTGTGCCTATTGCTAACAAAAGACTCAAGCAACGAACTTGATTTTGTAATTTACATGCCTACAATGCCTTAACAGTTGCTGCCGTTGCCGTTGCTCTTTAGTTTTTATTTCACACTCATGGACAACAGCAAAAACAACAATATGGTATCGCTTGCTGTTGTTGTTCCTATTGTTGTTGTTGTTGTGGCCTTTTGCGTTTAGTACATCCACAACACACTCGCACTCACACTCACACGCACACATGCACATGCACTATAAAACCACAGCCCAGACATGTTTATTTATAAGCCACAGCAAAACGCTAATTAAACGCCAAAGCGTCAAACAAGCCAACAACAACAATGAACAAAAATGTCTTAAACAATTTCAGAAATTATTGCACAATTTAGCTGCCAATCAAAAGCAGTTGGACGTGCTGTGATTTTAATTAGCAAAGAATGACAAATTATGCATGAATTTCCCTAAATGTCAAGGTTGCATCTATAGCAGCATCATCATCATCAAATCATCAAATCATCAACGAATTAATTGATATTCATTTTCAATTGGTTCACTTACCTTTTCTTGCAATGTGCAATTGCTGTTCGAATATCCAAGCACTCGCACACGAAAGATGTTCCTCCTGATGATGATGCGACGCACTGAATATGTTTGATGGCTTATTAAATATTTTACTTGGCTACAACGCCCACAATCAATCAACGTATATATACTTCTATATACTATTAGTTTTTTTTATTTGTTTTTAATTTTCTGTTTTAAATCTATTGTGGGCTTTTTTAGGTTGTCTTTCTTTTTTATTTGTCAATTTGCACAACACTCTCCGAGGTTTTGAACTGTTGACGACGCGACAACTGACGACGGCTGCTGTGTATAATTCTCTCTCTGTGTTCTTTCTGTTAGTAATTTTAGTATCTTTAGCTGTGAGCTTTAAAAGAAGCGCGCGCTAGAACCGTTCGCCCCAAGCTGCGTATTTCAACTGGCCAAGTAACGGTGTGGCAGGCCAGAAGACAGCAACAGCAACAGCTGCCAAACACTAAGGCGGCCAAAAACCACAGTCGCGACCCGAATGCGAACCGAATGCCAAAAATAAGCTACCAGACGAGACTTTGCCGAAGATATTACCCGAAGTGAGAGCCAACGCTTGCAGTTGTCTCTTGGTTAGACCTGGCTTTCAGAAGATTGGCAACAGTTCAGTGACGAGGTTGTACGACGTTCTTCAGCCCAAAATCATATATTTCCCATTGTCATTGAATGACGCACGTAAATTCAGCATTTATGCTAATGTACAGAGCATTAAGAACGTTGCTAACACGCCTCTAAAGACTCCCAAAAACATACCGCCGCTTTCAATTTAGCATAAATAATTCACAGCTCTTTCAATTGGCTCGCAATTTGTATACAGAATTTAACATTTTTTTTCCTGCTATTTAGTTTTTTTTTTAATTTTTTTTTATTTTGGGCGTGTGAATTAGTTTGATTTATATTGAACGGTATTCTGCTGCTCGCTTTGCGGATGTTGAAGCTGATTTCTGTTTTCTGATTCAGTTTCTGTTTCTATTTCAGTTGCTCAGGCTTCTGCTGCGGGTATTTCCCGGCAAAAAAAGTTCTCTCTACGCGAAACCACTTCAAGCTTCTTTATTTGGCATCCGTTTTTTGATTAACTCAACAAGCGACATAATTCAGCGCAGTTTGCTCCGTTTATGGTATTTGGCTTATAAGGTTTATAAAGCTTATACAGCTAAATGCAATTTACTTGTATTTTAGCTCGATTCCATAACCAAAATATGCACTATGCAAACAGTTGTCGTCTATGTGGAATGATTGCGTGATTCATGTTTCATGTAGGTGTGGCAATTTACCATTGATTGTTGAGACAGTTTTCTGAAATTGAGCCACAAAAAGTGACAGCTCTTAAGATAACCAGAAAAAGAGATAGACGGAATCATAGCCTATATAAGCTCTGGAGACAGAGTTAAAGAAATTGTCATATGATAGAATATAAATATGCTAAATAAATCGATCTGAAGTATCTTTTAAGCAAATATTATGAAAGTCGTTTTATTAAATTCAAGCAATCAAAAAACAGTTCTGAATATAAAGAAATAATATTAATAATTCAATAGAAAAAGCATAATAAATATATAATTTTTATAGGCTTTTGAAATTCGATGTGATATTTCCAGTTTATTTTTTAATATATGCAATGCAAATTTTTCATTGTTTTTCTCTAACAGAATTGAAACTTTTGCAAACTTTAACCTTACCAAGCAATTAGAATATTTTTAATTTAATAAAATTTTATTTAGGAACAATTCTTGTTTCTTAAGATCAAAAGTTATATTTCTGTTTAGTTCAAAAAGTTACGACTCGATGGTTGTTTGTATTGATCATCGAGAGTTGAATTCCTTTTGTGATACGGTTCTCTTTCGGTAGAGGAATGTCTAAACCTGTTACTGAAAATATAACTTTTCAAGTGACCGGCTGTCATAAACGTAATCAATGTTCATGGATATTCAATCAGAACGAAAAACACAGAAGAAATATGTGGTAATAATTGCTCAAGAATTATGAGAGCGCAGGGCAACAGTTAATAGAGGTGGAGGGGAAATTAGAGACGAGGGGGAGTGGTATTTGTTGAACTGGTCATGTTGTAATCCAATATAATTTTAGCTGCTGCTTTGTTATTATTATCTGGCTAGCTTTTGTTATTGTATTCAATTAAAATGGTAACAACAACAGTTTAGCGCTTGGTGAATGGTTAGCACTGAAATCCACGTTAATGTACAAATTTGTAACGAAAAAACCAAATAAAATATAGTATGGCTTGTTTAGCATGAGTATCATGGGTCTGTCGGGGCATGCCAAGTGGGCCCGTTGTTTTAATAATCATTACAAATTGCTTTGGCGTCGCACGGCAACAGCAACAGCAACAACAACAACAACAACAACTATAACTATTAAAGTAGCAACAACTGCGGACCAACGAACGACCTTGCTACACAAGAAACTTGATAAACAAAACGAAAGAGAAACGGTCACAAATTTGCGACAGACAACAACAAAAATGTCTGAAAAGGGTTTCGTAAAATTACAGGCCAAAGCGGTGGTAGCTTGGGAAATAGGCGAAAAGAAAAACCAAATGGCAAACAAACAAACAAACAAGCAGAAAACGTCAACGTGACGCGTCAACTTGAGTGATATGGTAGTCTGTCTCTAAAGATAAGAACCTGTATCCAATTTGGGTACACTGAAACAAGTATGCCTCAAAGATTTATTAGTGCAATTAATAACTCAATTAGATGGAAACAATCCATAAATCGAAACATTTGGTCGACGACAGTTTTAGATATATCTGCAAATCTCACTCAAACATATCCAAGTTCCATTCCAATTTTGGGTGTCTCTCCTATTTTATATCAAAGTGCAGAAAATCTTTAGAAATTTATATTTAAAGAAGTACATTAATCAGCACGGATAACTGATTGCAGTTTAAGATATGCATGTGAATCTGTTTTAAATTTAAGGCAAAAAAATGGGTCTTACTTCTTGAATTCAATTTTACACATTTGAAAATTTTAGATTTGGAGCAGATTTAAATCGTTTTCTATGTGCGATGGCAGATTAAGATCTTAAACCATATACCTTAAGTTTTTTACTGTTTAAAGGTTAAACATAAATAATACTATTGAGATACATTCATTCTTCCCTCGATGCGTAACACGAGTCATGACAAATATGTGCTACACTCGCACAATAAATTTGTTTATTTTTTGCAGCGCTCGTATGCAAATTGGAAGAACTCGAAAACTTATAGTTGTCTTTTTGTCAGTGCTCTGTGGCATTTTGTAGCTACAAGTTGAAAACATTTGTAAATTCTGATCATCGTGTCTAATCGGATGGACAGGCAGACGGATAGACGGACAAGGCAATGCATAATTCAATCGAGTACGAGTATGAGTTCGCCTTTGACTTCGACATCGACTTCGATGCGAATCGAAAATCTAACTTCACAAAAGAGAGCTTCGATGGCCGCTGGGCAAAACGAAGCTTAAACGACGATTTAAGTTTAATTATTTGTTGCTGCTGCTGCTCCTCTGGCGCAATAATATTAATAGAAATAATAATGAATTGCTGGCTGGTGTTATTTGCGCGTGTTTGGGCGCTTTGTTTTTTGCATGTTTCACAACAACTACTGCAAGCAATTTCCGCATGGCACTAGAACAGCTTCAACAGTTAAGCGATCGTTTTGTGCGTGTATTGTACTTATTTGCTCGTCTTGTCTTGTGTTTATTGTCTTGTTTGTTCGTCTTGAAATATAAAGCCATAATTCGTGCGGCGCTGACACACAAAAATTCTTGGCACAAACTCAAGTGTAAAGCGTGGGCAGCAGTTATAAAATAAAAGAAATCAAACGTAGACAACTCTGCGTATGATTGATAAGCAAATTACGTTTGCATGGGCGTCTTGAGAAGATATTGCGCATACGTCATGTATGCACAATAGAATTCTATATCTATTTGCGACATGCCAGGCCCTTTTCACGCCTCGCTCAATCAATCGATCAATCACAAGTCCTTCACACAAACGGAAGTAGTCAATGCCTGTTACGCAATAAAATTTAAGAAAGGTAACTTTAATCAAAAGAGTAACAACAAATGATTCACGTCAACTGCAAATGACGTAAGAGAATCGAAGTTGATACAAAATGAACAGACAAGTGTCAACGACACCATCAAAATAAAGAGATACCAAAGTAAAGGTCAAAGCTGTTTCATTCAGCTACAGGTTGTCACCGCAGTCCAAAGACCTTGATACTACCAATTTCACAACATTTTTTTGTGTTTTTGGCATGCAAGACACATTGCAATTTAACTTCTGAGACGGAATGGGTTTGTTTACGCCTAAAAAAGTCAGGTATGTAATTCATGTTCGATTCCCAGCCAGATTACAGACAAATAAACGAGGGATTGATTTCAAAATACCCTGTGAACTAAAAGTAAATTATACAATTACATATGCGAATTTACCCACTTTTCAACAGAGTACAACATATGTATATACAACATATACGCATATTGTGAACAAGTAAAAACTGAGTTCACAAAAATTATTCCTTTTACCGTGTAGATTTCATACTGTCACGTCATATACCCCTCTCGTAAGTCTTTGAATAGGGTAGATGAACAGAAGCATTTGTGATTACCGTGAATTGTTGAAATTTTTGTTTGATGGGAAACTGATTTCTGGGGCGTTAATTGAACAGAGTGGAGCACTTTGGTCGACTGCTTCAAGTTATTTGCAATTTCCGCCTTTGGAAATCAACTTATTAGCTGGGAACTTAACCTTGGCACTTGGGAAACCGCCAAAAGAGTTACTTCGATGTGGTTGGTCAAACTGGTTAGTTCTGGGCGCGTGTAAATTCATCTTGTTATAATTTTAAAACACAATTTGCTTGCACATTAAGCAAATGTGTTAAAAACAATTGTTTTTGAGCCCGAACCAATGGCGATGACGTAGCACAAGTTGAAAGTGTTTAAATGGAGTCTCAGATGTGTGCCGCTGTTTCATACGCTAATTGATGAAATTATGATGTGTGGCACTGCCCGGACCCAAAGTAGGTATTAATTAGCTGACAAGTGTTCTAACAAGACTTGGATTTTAGATAGTGCACACAACCTTGACTTGTGTCTTGTCAAAAGTTAACCAGAGATTATGAAGCTGACTCAGCAACGACTTTTCACATATCACAAACCAGAACGCGATGGAGATG
Organism: Drosophila putrida; assembly: GCA_037043535.1. Classification (NCBI taxonomy): domain Eukaryota; kingdom Metazoa; phylum Arthropoda; class Insecta; order Diptera; family Drosophilidae; genus Drosophila; species Drosophila putrida. The sequence continues at coordinate 3,943,294 of JBAMBI010000160.1, read as the reverse complement.
CCGATGGCTATCGCCACAGTGCAGCAGAGGTTGCACCGGGGCCAACTCGATGTTCGATGATATCAACAACATGCACCAAACGCGATGACAGCCAACATTTATTTCACACGGCGCAGCAGCAGCAGCAACAGCAACAGTAACAGCAACTGCAACGTGCCAGGCAACATGCTGACTTGCAACATGACCAACAAGCTGTAATTAAGTGCCAACGATGCCAACTCTATTCACCAGCCTGCGGCAAAACCAACTACCATCTGCCACAAAACACCATCCACCAACAACAGTAAGGCGCCATTAGAAAGAAGACAGCGTAGACAGGAGAGGCACACGCAACAAGTGGCACACTTCCATAATCGTAACTGGCAACTTGCACTTTTACTTGGCATTAGAACAGCAGCAACAGCCTCTGAAACAGAGCATTGCACACAGACTTGAGCAGCAATCTCGAAGTTGTAGCTGAAGCTGAAGACGAAGCAGGGATGACAACCTTAAGAGTAATTGCACACATAATTCATGTTCAAGGCCATGTTGCAGCCAAATGAATTTCGTTTTCAGCACCTCAGAAACTGGCAACTCTCAACTCGCAGCTCGCCACAACTGGCGGCAGTAGCTGAAGCAACTTGAACAACTTTAGAACTCTTGCGATGCTCTTTTGTCTAGAAGATGAATGGTCTCGAGTTTGTGGCTGCTGTTTTGTGATAGCAACTGATGGCGGCATATTAATCAAGTTGCAAGCAAATTAGCACAGCCATAGAGGCCAGGTCCAAGAGCTGAGAAACTTAATCGAGACAACAGACACTGAATGCAGTCTGTAACTTTAATTATAATAAATGTCAGCTTTAAAAATACAATTAAGCCAAATGCGAACACCAAATGTAATTTTTAAAGTTCTTTTCTGGTTCGTTATGGTTCCAAAAGAAACCAATTGGTTCGAATTTGGGACTTGAATCAGTTCCGTTTGCATATTTTGATTTGCAATTTAATCGAATCTTTAATGAGCATCTATAAAAATGTGAATTATTAATGAATCTCGCTAGTTTATTTTAATACAATATAAAACCTGCATTAAATTAATCCGGTTTGCACCGAATTCTTAAACTTCAGCATTTAGACAAACAGTTATAATTGAATCAGCTGATCTGTTTGTCGTAAAATGTGGCCATAAAGTGTTGATTACTGTTTAATAATAAATATTCATTATTCTGGCCAAGAATACTCGAAAAATCCCAATAACCTAAAATGTTATTTAACGCTAATAAATAAATTAAATACAATATTTATAATTATTAATAAGATGTAATTTATTACATATATTTTAAGTTATACTCAAAGTTATTATCGAAACTAGTTCATGGACTGGATATAATAGAATGCATTCAGCTTTCAGTTCTCGTTTTCCACATTTCGATGTGATTTGAAGTAAGCTAATAAGTAATTAACGCAATTAAGTTGTCTAGTATGCAATAAGCTGAATAGATATCAGCTTCAAGTCACTTTAAGTAAACTTATTAATGTTCTAAGATTAACAATGGTGATTGCGTTAATTGCAGTTTCAACGCTTGCCGATTGTCATCTCATGATATTCCAAAAGATACGGGACTGCAGTAAAACAACAACAGCAACATCATCAGATCATCGTCTAGCTGAAGTAGAAGCATTGGATGATTTACAAGGCAGACCGCAGCAAAAATTCGTATATATTTATAAGTAGTATATCTGCGCCATTAGAGCGCATCCCATTGCAGGCGTGGGCGTTCCCACTTGGTCTTTTAGTGGCAGCTGATTAATGTGTCCACTTGGAGTGCCCCTGCCGGCTGCCAGGCAGACAGAAAGCGAAAACGATAAGGCACCTCAGAATTGTGGCTACTGCACATAAATATAAATTTATTGCTGGTCCAGCAAATACACAAACAGCACGTAAATCAATTATGCACACCAAGCCAGCAAAATGGCATAAAAATGTCATACAATTTGTGGCAATTACAAGTAGCAGGCGATAAATAAGTAGACGATACACTCAGCAAAGTTTTGTAGCTAAAACTAACTATATGTTGAAAGGATTTTCAATTTATTTAATTTAAAGTGTAAAAAATAGGATTATTTTTATTATGTGGGGGTATATTGCTACTGCCATCTATTGGATCTATTGTATTCCCTTATGGGCTTACAGCTCTCCCAGCAAGCCTGTCTTTTCTGGCTAAGGCGGCCAGTTTAAGTAATTATTTTAACATACCAACAATATACAAATTAAGTATGTACATCGTTTATAATATTTTTCAAAACTATGTTATTTTTATCTATGAAGAAATAAGAGAAGAGCCATAAATTGAAAATGAGTTTCATGTAAAAAAAATGTATAGAAATCATAAAAAATTATAAACTTTGAGTTTTTATAAAATTGTTTAAAGCTAATAAAAATTTTAGAAAAAATACTCAAAATTAAAACTTTTACAATCATGGAAAAATTGCAAATATTCTTTTAAACGATCATTATGAAGTAATCGTTTCTCTTGTCTGTGATTTTTGAATTAAAAGTAAATGAAACAATGCTTGAGTCAACCTCAACAAATTGAAGACGGGAAATTGCTAGAATTTTTATTATTGTTCTGCTGAATGTCACTGATATAGAATCAGGATGTCTAAATTTTCTGATTATTATAGATAAAAATCCATTACAGAAAGATATGTTACAAACTATGATCTAGATGACAAAATCTTCTTAATTGTAAAATCAGTATAAAGATACATAACCGTTGTAAAAATGAGATTTCGCATAAAAATTACAGTTTTAAGTCTGGTAGTCCTTTGGTCTGGCGATTTTACAAGTAAAACTTTTATCTAAAAAGTCTCATAAATGTGGTCTAAGCAATTAAAAAAAACTTAAAAAAAATCTAAATTGGTATCAGATGTTAAGTGTTTATAGTGTTTTGGTGAACGCGGGAAGATGGGAATGAATAATATTTTATAAAATCAACGATATAAAGAAAAAAATCATTATTAAGTGTATTATATAATTAGATTTTCGATAAGAAATTTGTGTCAGTGTAGTTATGTGTATGAGTTTATTGGCTGGCGTTAGGCCATTCCAGTCGGAGTGTTGGGCTGCTCTGGAATTATGAACAAGGACATTTTGAACCTGCCAGCAATATTTTAGAGCCGCCTCTATAAATAGTTATGTGAGTGATTATGGCGCGTTATCAACTCGAACTCGGACTTGGCTATGGGCTTAGACCATTAAGTTTGACTTATTTATAGTCGACTGATTTATGAAGTTGCCGTTTGTCGTAGCTGGCCAACATCAGCTCGTAGCATGGATACTAAGCGGGGATCTAAATGCAGTACCACATATACCATATTTCCGAGTTTTTTGTGAGCTTAGATCACGCGAGATGGCGAGCTACTAACACGTTCTAATCTTGTGATTGCTTAATCTGCATACTAGTAGCTAAATCTGATCTATAACATGCTTGTGTATACTTAAATACTATGTAAGTTGCCATAACCCCCTCTGTGTGAGTATGCAAATAATGTTATGCGCCCAAAACAGGCTGGCCTGGTCTGACGTGGACAGGCCTGGCATGGCCTGTATTTGGCCTTGAATAAACATGAAGAAATCTCAAACAATACGATTTGTTATTTTTTTTTATGAAAATCAGCGACAAAACTTTAAATTTTATGACATCCACAGCAGTGGCCAAATTTAAAAATGTCTTACAATTAGAATCTGGCTTCTTTTGTAACCAGTTTTTTGTGTGGTCTCTCTGCTTACGTCAAGGCATAAACAACGGCTACTATACTAGTTAGTTATCCGATCTGGCATCAGGCAATGATATCAATCTTTATAGTTCATATATATTCGTATATTAAGAACGGCCGAGCCAAGAAACCGAAAGGTGTGTATGGTTTTGACTTGAACTCTTGCTTCTCCAGCTGCTGCTGCTGCTGCTGTTAACTTTTGGTTTCACATGAGCACAGAACTTAAAAATAACCAAGTGGAGAACTTGAACCGTCAGCAGTTTCGGCTAAAAAGTTAAATCTGAGGGTATTATTATTCTTTTTAATGCTGTTGTCCAGCTGCCTGGTTGAGGTAGCTGGCGACTGAAAATAAAAGTGATTTGTTTTCGGTTTTAATACGAGTCTGAATATGTATTCAATTTTTGTTGTTTTTACAGATCTGATGGCACCAACATTAACTAGTTTTGACAATTTGATGAATGCGTTAAGCTGAGCTCTTTAATTGTTATTAATTTGTTACTATTTAATGGTATAATTTTATAGTATACTGGAAGTATGTAAAGCCCAGCATGACTTACTTTAATGCTCGTCAAATGCGGCATAACTGGAAGTCTAAGTATGTCTGCCCATTGACCATTTGACTTGATTGAGCATCATTTGGTTAACGTAATCTACATACAATGATCGATCCAATCCGATCCAAGTTGAGCCAAGATTAGGCGTGGGCATATTGAACCGACTTTTAGTTTTCAACAAAAAGCGACGCCAAGCAATTAGCGCGATTTCCTATTTGGTTAATATGCAGAAAATTAAAACGGGTGTGCTTTGGCTTTTTGGCTTTGTTATTTATAAACAAAATATATATATTTAAATATATATAAATGTATTTATATTGTTTGCACCAAATTAAGCAAAAACAACAAACAAGCACAAAACGGAAGATTAATGAATCTCGAGTACATATCTGTACCATCAGAGTCATAGTCCAATGTTAATGGCTTTAACCCACCCAAGCATCAAACATGGACTGTCTGTTTGTCCGTCTATCTGTCTGTCTGTCTGTCTGTCTGTCTGTCTGTTTGACTATGTCTCTTTGTCGACTGCCTCCTGCAGTTTGTCTGTCTGTCGCTTTTACTTCCGCCAGTGAATTCAAATTCGAATATGATTTTAAATTGTTTAATTGATTTGAAGTTGTTGATTATTTTCTGCACACTCGAATGCGACATTAATTGCTCGTAGGCCTGCTCAAGTAGCATTAGTTGTCTCTCACCTCCAAGATATTGCAGAAATATTTGTCTAGTGAAAAATACAATTTATATAAAGCTTAATTGCATATTTGCTTAATGTTAATGCTTAAACTTCACAAGGAACGTATCTACTCAAATTCTATAATTATTATTTCTGTTTCTTGCTTGCCCTGGGGCTAACCGAAGGCTTCATTTATTAATTGAATTAAGCTTCTATCTGAGATTATGCTGCATTTAACAAATTTGCATGAATTTCAAGCGATCAATCATTATTATCTCCTCAATAATGTTGTGCTAAAATTTCACTTTTCTTGAAAACGCACATTGAAGCGGTTTCACTTTTAGCCAACTAGTTTTGCCCGAAGACTAAGACACTTATCCTATGACATAATAGCATATAATACGAGAATCATGCTTTATATCCGGTTCGGACCCACTCCGGAATGAGTGAAACATTTGAAATGTATTCTTAAATACAAATAAATTATCAGCGCACACAAAACAAATTATTTAATTATTAAATCCTATGTTGTTCGCTAAAAAGTGTTTAGTATTTTATTATTTATTTAGTGTCTGCCTAAACCTGTTTGACAAATTTGAAAAATGCCATAATAACACGTAAATATCAGCCGCTTATCCAACACATTTGAGGTGTGTGCTCTACAATTGGTAACTGGAACTGACAAGTACCAAACCAAATATTTTTTTTTTGCCAATCTAAAGTTTACAATTTGACCTGTGGCCAAACACGAATTTTACGCACCAAGTTCAATGCTCGATTTTTCAGTTTTTCTCTCAGCTGAAATACTTTTTATACCCTGTAGGTATATTTGAAGTGCAGAAGTTGGGTATAATGAGTTAAGGATCTGGTTAAACATAGTTGATATAAAATTTTACTATCCTTTAAATTACCAGTATGTTACGAGTTTTAAATCCCTCCCACAATAATAATTTATTTCTCTAGAATAGTAAATTTATATTTATATTTTGGAACAACATAGAAGTTATTTGGTTAGTTAAGTTTTGTATTTATTTTCTTTTTATTTTCGTTTGGGTATAGGGTATGCATTTGTCCAGCACTCTTGTCTAGAGCAGTCAGACATGTTTCTATTTTTAAAACTGCTTAAATAACACATAAAAAATTAATTATGAATTTTAAATGATGAGAGAGAGAGGAAGAGGGAGAGAGAGGGAGAGGAACACTCGCCAAAAAACTGCAGTCAAAATTATAATCCAAAATGTCAATGCAACAATATATTAAAAAGCTTAGCTGCTTTAATTATCTTTAGTATGCAGAATATATTTAATATTTACCGTTATATACGGTCGAAAGTAAAAACAAGTCTAACCAGATCGGACCACAATTAATATACTTATGTCTGTGTATTAAGAATGATATTGCGGCTAGCCAAAAAAATGTTGCTCGAAACTCGAATCAAAGCGGTTCGTTCCCTGGTAACTGTTGACTGTCGACTGTCGACTGTCAAGTGTTATAATAAAAAAAATATACATCTAGATGGAATATTTATTGTTATATATCGTGCTATATAAGCTGTGGTTACTTCACAGGAATTTCCACAATCAATGGCAATGCCATGCGGCGACCTTGTGACGTCACATCATCTAGATATTGTGGCAGATCTCTCTCTTTCTGTGTGAATTACCTGTTCTTCAGCATGCGGGTTGCAGCTGATGATGATATTGATATTGATATTGTTGTTGATGTTGATGAGTCACGAAACAACTGCACCATTTACTAGTGTAGTTTTTTGGTTAAATATGACGCAAATTTCAGAATTTCCAAGCAATCTATATCCAAGGTATTTTTAGTTTGTGGCTTTTGGGTCAGAATTTGTGTGGTGATTGTGACTTTGCTGATTTGCTGAACTGCTGCCCACTCATAGACGATGTCGTTTAAGTTGTTTATTGCAGCTGACTTTAGGCCGTAACTAGTCCCAGTCCCTAGACCCTTGTCCCTATTCCCTATTCCCTATTCCTAGGCCCCATCCCTGCGGGCTCGTTTACATTGTTGATGGGATTACTGAGGGTTTTCAGTGTGTTGAGTTGGCGTTGACTCCAAGTGCTTGTTAACATGATGGGCAGCAAATGGGGCTGCAAACAATGGAGCCTGAAAGTGAAACTGAAATCGAAACTGTTGCAAAGCGCGAAAATAGAGCAATAAGTTGCACGTTGCTTGTGGTGCCTTCAAGGATCTGGTACAAGATGCGTGGACAACGATACCACAAATAAATGAGAAAAAAAGAGAAACTGTCGAGGACAAAGTTATTAAAGCAGGCGTGACAGAGGCTGAAGTTGAGGCTGACGCTGAGGCTAAGGTTAGTGCATTATTTTATTTTCAATTTAATGATGGCTAGAAGAGCTCTTGTCGCCGTCCTGATTGGCTTCATTTGCAGCATGCCCCGAGGGCAACAAATTTCGTTGCAGTTCCCAACGAAAATGAAATTGCAGTCAGCCGCTTCCAGAAGCAGATCCAAGTCCAAGGCTCAGGCTCCAGCTACAGCTCCAGTTTTGTTGTCAGTCAGTTGTGACAGTGTCTAGTTGTCGTGCAATTGTTGTAGCGGGTGTTGTTGTTCTTGTTGCTGTCAGTTGCGTGCCGATGACGTCGGCAGTGTTGGAGGCGTTGTTTTTTTGCCACATATAATCAAAAGAAGTGATCGCGATTGCGCTGAACTCCAAAGAAAAACACGCTGCAAAGAAGAAGTAAAAAGGGAAAACAAGAAACACAGAAACAGCAACCGAAACATATCCAAAACACACAACATACTATACAACTAACTAACAAGGTTGCAAACAAAGTTGAAGGTCGATTTAGCGACAGACCACGTTGTATGCTACGGTATACTAATATACCACATGTGTATGTGTGCGTGTGTGTGTATGTGTGCGTGTGTGTGTGCTTGTGTGTTTGTGTGTGTGAGTGATCGGTATGAGGCAAACAATATCGATATCGGTCGCCCCAGTCGCATGTAATAAGTAACAAACACTGCACGACATTCGACATTTTTATGCAAAAGACATGGGCCAAAGCAGCTCAGTAAAAAATTGGAGGGAGTCAGTTGCTTATCGCCATAATTGAAGTAGTTGCATTGTCTATAAATTCTTGACCAGCTACGTGGGCAGGCGGCAAATGCTTTGACGTTGACTTGCTGTTGTCAATGCGTACGCAAAAATATGTAAAAATTGTAATTAAAAGTCGCAGACAGAAATGCTAGAATGGAGTACTTACTATATGTAGAGTACCCTGATGGAATTCTCAGGAAGTGCTGCACAAATCACGCCATCATCGACAACTACTAATGACCTGCCATGCCAGCTTCTAGTTCAAGTCCAACATTGACATTCTAACTGAAAACAAATGCTGCAGCAACAACTGTTGCTGCTTCTCCGGCTGCTTCCTGCACAGCTGCAACAGTTGGGAAGAGTAGAATGTGAATGCTGTCCATTGATTGTAAAATTTACTTGCACTTAAGTGAAAACATCGATTGCATTGGCCCGCTTAATTAGCCGCCTTGACTGATGGCAATGAAAATGGAAAATGGAAAACAATCAGTGCTTATCAGTGACCAGTCGATGGGGCGGAGCAGAAGCATACACACACGCACTTTCAGTGGGTTAGTTCGTTAGAGTTAGAGGTTACCAAATCGAGAGCCAAGTTCTCGGCAGTAGCTATCGTCTTGCATGCATCGCTAATTTATTTGTCAATCAGGCAAAAGTATGAAGCAGGCGAGCGCATAAACTACACATAATTGCATTTACTTTGGCCTAAGGATTAGTTTGCTCTGATAAGACAGCCAAGACAAGAGCATCTTGGACTCAGTTCAGTTCAGCTCAGCTCAACTTCAACCTTCGAGTTTGAAATGCTCTCGTAATAAATTGAATTCACCTTTTGTGTCCGCTTGTATTTGCTCCAAAGTGCAAGCGGCCATAAGAAACAAAAGCAGTAACAGCAACAGAAACAGCAACAGCTACAACAGCAACCTACAGATGCCCTATGCCTATGCCTATGCCTATGATCATGTGCTATCCCTGGTAACATCTACTGGCACTTCTAAGACCCACACACGCATTCGCATGTAGCTTGCCAGTTTTATAAGCCAGCAATTGGCATAAATATCACTTTGTTGCTCCCTTGAGCGTGTGGCAGGCAGCCGTTCTTCTTGCAACTGCGGTGGCTGCCCTTTGTGTCTGCTGTGGCAAGCTCCAAAGAACTTATCCCTATGGTAGCCTTGATAAATTTCATACAAGTTATTCTAACATTTTTACTATTGCCGACCAACACGTTGCCCTTGCCAGGCCCATGATTGAGTTAACTTCATTTGCTCGTCCGACACGTGCGATCTTTGGCCTGCTCTCTTCTGGTTCGGTCTGATCTGTCTGTCTGGGATGCTGGACAGTGGATGTTGTCCGGTTGGCTTTGTGTTTAGTTTGGGATTTATTTTATTGCCTCTTAGGGAAACATGTCAGTTATGTTTGCGAAAGTACATATCATCAAGCTGGACATGCGTGTAGGTTTTCACATTCAGCAACAAAACAACAACACAACAGCAACAACAGCAGCAGCAAACAATGAGAAGAACAAGAAGTAACAAGCAAGGGCACAGCCTCCATAGACAAGCACCTCAATAAGACTCAAATACATTTAGAGAAATACAAACATAGACCCCCGTTGCGGCACTTATTTATTGCAAATTTTTATAGTAAAATCTTGAAAGTGTCGAAATTGCACAGAGGGATTGAGAGAGAAATAGAGAGAGATATATATATTCAGAGAGAGAGAGAGAGAGAGAGAGAGAGAGAGAGAAAGATTGGTATTTTCGCAGGCGTTAAGGATATCCAACGAGGCGGCAACGTCAACAGTTCCAGCTTGTTGTGAGGTCACGGCAATTGCAACTGCTGCCCATGTACACGCACATCTCCTGGTCGTAGTTAGCCATTGCATCCACATCCACATGGTATCATGTAATTTAGGGCTTCATTGCAGGCGATGTACTTTCTATGTGGAAGTGCTAATGTGTGTGGCAAAGACAATAAACATGTTTTTAAAAATTTTCCTAATAATTTAAGGTAAATAAAGGTTTTATATCCTTGCAGAGACCTGCATTCAAAACTCGACATAGGGCAGGTATATGATATAGTAGTCCGATCTATACTAAGTGTAATCAAGATAGCTTTAAAAATGAGAGACTAGTTTGCATAGAAACAGACAGACAGTCGGACAGTCGGACAGACGGACGGGCGGATAGACGGACGGGCGGACAGACAGGCGGACATGGACTTATTGACTCGCCCTTTCATGCTGATCCAGAATATATATATTTTGTAGGGTCTGCCACCCTCATTCTGCCTGTAGATAATAGACCCTTCTGTACTTTTTTAAAGTACAGGGTCTAAAAGCATAAAGTTACTTTTAAATAATAACAAATAAGACAGATTACTGTATCAATTATAATAAATTATCCATTTTTCGACACCGACTCCCAAAATATATTGTTTATTTTTGTATGGTACGTTGAAAATTTTTTAATTTTTTAAACTGTAATTATTAAGATAGAATATAAAACATTTTTTTAAACTTTAACTGAGTACCCTTAATGTTTTGAACGCAATCAACGTCGAAGTCAAAGAGCTGCTATAACTGCCGTTAGCTTTTTTTAACGCGACATTTTTTCGTTTGAAGAGAATCTTAATTATATCTTGTGAATTTCTAACAAGGTATATACAACAAAGATATGCAATTTACGTATACTTATACCCAATTAACTTTCACTTATGTCCATAAATTATATCACTTTTATTCAAATTCAAGTTCGTGCATAGAAAACTTCACATTTCATTGATTTGGAGATGCTGAAATTACGCAAGAGCAGAAATAAATAATTTCTAATCGTTTTGATATATTGTTTAATAAATTAATTTAATAAAAAGTTTCTTAACTTAAAGTATTTATATATAATCGCTTTAGATTATATCTGAAATTTTTTCTTTGAATGATGTCTTAACGTCAGATAATATTTCAATAATTTTATTATAACTAGTTAACGAAATAACAGGTTTTTTATTTAAAAGTATTTATATATAATGACTTTAAATTAAATCTAAATTTTTCTCTTTAAATTATATTTCAACACCTGATAAATGTTATACTTTAGTAAGTTCCCAATATCATACATTTTTAAAATAAATATTCAATTATGATTATCATAAATCGTTTTAGAGATTTTGCTTTCAAAAGATGATTCAGAAAATATAAAAACATTTTACATTGATGTAGATCTTCTTAGTTATGCTACAGTTAAGATCAGCCTTTATAATAACAATACAATGCAGATGTTAAAAAACCAATCACAACAGAATATGCAAATGGCCTAAACACCTTCAACACCTCAATGCAGCGGGGGGTAAAGGAACTGTTAAGGTTGCTGCTTACTCGATTGTTGTTGTTGTTGTCGCTGTTGTTTTTGCTGATGTTGTTGCTGTTGTTGTTGCTGTTGTTGATGGCATCAAATTGGCGCGTAAAAAACTGTCATAGCATGTCAAATGCATCGATGGATCCAGCTGAGTGCAAAACTCCTCCACAGATTCTTTGGCATGCGGCATTTTGACGGTTTCTGACAGAGTGTTGACCCAGTTTCGCCAGTTACCAAGTTGCCAGTCAGTCAGTCAGTTGGCTGCGATTCTTCGATGACAAAGCAAGAGCAATGCAACTTGAGCTTAAGTATTTTGACCAAGTTTCTTCAAAAGGATTTAGAGCAAGCAGTCGAACCGGCTGCTTGCAGTTGATATTGAACTTTGCATATACTTGTTGCTGCCGGACAAAATGCTAATTGCATAGATGTTGGTCACTTTGTAGTCGACAGTCGTCAGTTGTCGTATGGGCGTGGGCGGGGGCGTGGTTGTAGATGTGGGCGTGGGTTGAGTACATGTACCGCAAGTTGTCATTTTGATTTTGAGCTGCGTTGACAGGTTGCTTGCTTTGCTCCAGGCATTAATTACGTCGCATTTGCTTGGCGGGCATTCTAATTTTCTATGGCTATTAAAATGCGGATGTTATCCAGGGCCAATCCAAAACCTAACCCACACGGCTGCCTCAGCAGCCGAAGCAGCAGCTTGTTCTTATCTCGTGTAATATTTTTATGTACGTGCCAAGATATTTTGCAGTTGGAGTTAAACACGTGTTTGGCTCGATGTACTGCGGGCAGTACAGGTATGTCCTTAACTTGTTGCCAGAATCATCGAATGTACCTGTTGCTGGCCAGGCACACTTCCTGGCTACGTTCCCCCCAAAAAGAAATGTAGATTCGCGGGAAGCGATGTGGCAACTTGAGTAGCAGCTCCAATCCAGACAATGTCTCAATATGTTTAATTGATTTATTAAAATGCTAGTCTCAACATTATTTATGATGTGAAACGTGGCCCAGAGGGCCTAGGCTTCGATTTCCAAACAGCATGTGCACTATGGTTTTACACACACTTGGCCCTGGCCCTGGCTTTGGCATTGGCACTGACATCGGGTCCTTGACCTCACAACAACAACAACAGCAACAGCAACAGTCCAGCAACAACAATTGCAATGAGAGAAGGCAAATGCAATGCACTGATTGGTTTTGAAATGGAAAAATTAGAACAAGTGGCACTTCACAGTTGGCAGAAATGCTCTGCAAAATCAACAATGAAAACATTTCGAGGCCTCACATCCACAAGTATTCGTTGCCGTTGCAAGTTCTTCATGGCACATGCAAATGCTGCCACGTCAGCAATAAATTAAAGGCAATTTTAGTCAAATAAAATGTTAACGGTGTTTTCTAGCCTGGTCAGCAGCCAAACTGAACCGTTGAGGCAACAACGTTGGCGGCGTTGCAACGCGTTTGCCCTTTTTCAACTTGCCTGCCGCCTGCCTTTCCAGATGATGGACACTGTGATGTTGTTGCGGTTACAGCTGCCTATGCAAACATTGTCAGGGGCAGAGCTGGAGGGGGAAAACGATGCTGTAACCTGGTCGGATGCCTGGCTTTTTGGTATTTGTCACGTTCGTCCATTTTCAGAGTTCGCGTACATGTTGGCGCATTGTTAATAACTTTATTCGTCGTCGTCGACGTCCTACTTGTTGGCCGAAACCATTTGACAATGACACTGCACCGTTATTTATGAGCTGTGTGCGCCATGCTCAATTATTGACATTGAACTCCTGGCGCCCGCATCACACACAGATACAGTCATAGTCACTGAGAGACATACACACACACACACACAGTGCACAGTGGAGACACACGATTGTGCTCTAATGTTTACGTTGCCTAATCAGCAATCAGCCCAAATCGTACAATTGTGTCATGGGCCGGCAGCAATTAAGTCACAATTGCCGTTATGCAAATGCTTGTGGCTAGGCAGCAAGGTCAAGCTTTTGGCTCAAACAGGAACCCGGCAATGTCATCATTATCCATAGGAAAAAAACCAAAAAAGGAGGCCACAGACTGAGACTCGAGACATAGAGATGGAGTTGGACATGGAGAGGTTTTATGGATTTTGGAATGCGCTACATCATGCGCGCAAATTATTAAATCGATTTATTGATTCTGGGAGACAATGGGGTGCCAGTCCCGTTGCCCGCTTTATTAGCCAGGTCAATACGCCTGTGCATAAAATTAGAACAAATTGTACATGATCTTCTTGTTATTGCTGTTGCTCTCATTGCTGTTTTGTATATTTTTGTAAATGATTTTATTGGCCAAAAGAGACAAGCGGCGCTTGTTTCTGACTTGACCTGATTTTGGTTTGTTAACAGTTCTGTCTCAGCTGGAAAGCCCATCGGCGCAGTTCTAACCGCAATTGTTTCTGGTCTTTTGAATATATTTATATATGAATATGTAAATAAGTATATGCTGATTATGATGGCGCATTCATTTAATTCTGTTCTGGGGTTTTTTTCTCCTTTATTTTTGGCAGAGAACCACTGAATCATCAGCGAAGCTGTGAGGTTACCCCTGCTCTGGTGAAAGTTCTATAAATACGATGAGACATGTTTGTATTGTGTAGTTTAAACATTGATAAAACTGGAATCAGGTGAAGCTTATGCTGATAATGATAAGCAGAATATAATGAATGCAGCTATGACACATATTCTGACTGTGTGATATGTAAGTATTTCAGCTAGAAGGTCAATTGACTCAATGTGCCTTGGCAAAGACAACAAATCTGCCAAATCAGCCTGCAGCTAAAACCGAAGCTGAGGCTAAAGTTGACGCATGGATGCGTCCTTGACGCAGTCGCGCAGAATTGACAGAATTGGCGGGAAAACAATGGAAATTAAATCATTATTAATGGCAATAACAAAGGAGATACCAGAAAACTGCAACTAAAGCAATTGTCTTGCTGCTGTTGCCAAGTTGACGGCAAGTGTAACAAAAAGACAAAGGCAGCAACGCAATTGTCTGGTGGTTTTGCACCTAACAATTATTATTATTATTATTATACTTTATGTTTTGTGTGCTATTATTTTGCGCATGACTAACCAAATGCAATTTCAGATGCCATTCTTTTTGTTTTCGATTTCAGAGTTTTCAGCTTTGCACTTTTTAGGTCTTGTATTCCTTTTGGTCTTTTGTTCCACTTGGCGGCAAGCGAGTGTTGCAATAAAAATCACATTAAGAACTGGCAAAACGAAACAAAAATCGACAGTAAACGTACTCATATAATCCTATAATCATATATAATCGTAAATTTGTAATCAGTTGCAAGAACATGTGTTTACACAGTTTGCACAGTTAAGTCGTATTTGGGTTCCACTTGGATGCAAAAAGCGCAACAGTTCTCAACATTCTGGCCAAATTGTAAATGGTGGTCAAGTGTTAATTGACTCGTTGGTAAATGCAGGGCTTTTAAGAGAATAAGCTGACACATTTCTTATTTCCACAGTTGGTTCCATTAACGGCTATAAGAAAGCGACAGCAACAATGAAAGCGAAAGAAAAACGCAGGAAAGCCGAAAAAGCTGACAAATTGTTACAAGGTCTGGACAAGATGTTATAAATAAATTTCATTATCTTAAATTCAGACATATTTATTTCAGTATCTTTTTTAGGCATGTATATTGTACATATTTCAACTCGCTTCTGTTGTCTAGGTCATTTGTTCTGGATGTGGAACACTATTATGTGTAGATTGGCAGAATACGCTTTGATTAGTTATAGTTAAATTCCATGAACAGTTGTGGATTAGTCTTAGATTATTTTTAAGCAAATGTAAATTAGTTGATGGAACTAACCTTTTTAACACTGATTACGGATTTAGCCTGACGGAAGAGCTGGTCGACAATTCAAAAGTAAACAAAAAATCGCAAAAGTATAAAATGTCGAAACAAACTGTGGCTTCTAATGTTTTAGGTCCTTTAAATAATAGTTTGCTTTCGTAATATGTGTTTTTGAATTTTTACATTTATTTATATAAATAACTTCTTAAATATTAATTATTTAAAATTAAAGCTTACAAACTTCTTTATATTGAAATTTAAAGTAAACAACTTCACACGGAAAATGAATTTCAAATTAAATGGTAATCTCCCTTAGAACGGTCGGTTCGGAATCAACATTTAGTATGAAAAACTTTTTGTTTCAAAATAAACATCTAACAAACTTTGTAAAAAATCGGACGGATTATGTAGAGCTCTGCAAGGGTCTCCAAACTTTGGCGCGCCAAAGTTAGCTTGCGCTATACTTTTAATTGGAAATCGATTGAACTATTTCAAAGAGGCTATTTCAGTTTGGGAAGTAGATTTTTAAGCTGAAATTTTTATTCCAATCTAATATTTTTCAAAATTTTGTACCGACTAAAATTTATAATAAATTTCAAAATTGGTAAGGCATATTACAGGTGGGTAAGTGATAAGGAAGTATGTTTTTAAAATATACATTCATTTTTTACTACGTTCTTTGGAGAAAATATAAAGATGGTAATTTAATTATAAATTTGTAGTGACTTAAAGTTTTATATATTTCTAAATTTGAAACTATTAATTAAAAAAACACTTCCATAATTTATGCAGCTTTTTATATGCGCTTTAAAAAATGTCCCTGCCTAAAACTATGCAATGGAAATGGGTGGAGAAACAGGCGCGGCGGCGAACTGTTTTTTGAATGCAAACAATTAAAAATTTTAAGCAAATACGATGGCAAAAATGAGTGCAACACAAAGCTTAAGAGCGCATTGAAGAGTACAAAAGCTGCAAAAGCTTTCGAACGAACGCTCTCCGCGTGAGAGGAATCGCTCGCAATTGGTAACTTGCCGAACCACTCTCACTTTTAACTGCAGTTGCATTACAAGGCGAAGACTCTTTTACTTTCAGAGCCTAAGCTGAAGCTCGGGGAGCTTTAGTTCCCGTTGGCCACACCGCTTTGCAAGCGTCGAGAGCGAGCTTGTTTTACCTGTTTGTCGTGTGTCGATTGTTGCTACGTTTCTGTTTCTATTTCGGCCCATGAACACTTTAACATTATCGATTTGATATTAATTTTTTTATTTATATTTTTTTTTTTACCATATATACATTTTTTGCACAATTTTGCAATGCTCTAAGCTCTAATGGGGAATTTTAAAAGCGAACGCGAACTCGGCCAATGCTTAGTTGGAAATGTTATAAGAGTTGCTAAGCTGCGAATGTTAATTAAATATCTAAACAGAAACAGCACGGCGAACAGGCGTTTAATTGTGGCTTAATTATACAGTTAAAATGACCATATGCTGTGCCTTGAACTTCCATTAGCTAAGCGGCCATTTGCCGATTGCAAGTTACAAGTTGCTCGCCCTGCTGACATACCATGACGATAGAAATTGCAACCATAATTTAAATACCACTCTGATAACACAGTCGCTGTCTCCATTTGAATTTTCTAAGCTTGATTTTAACCTGACAGTGGCGTCGACATGCGATTGACAGCGGAACATGGGGAGCTCTTGTTTGGTTTGGTCAGTAGTCTGTAGTCTCTGTAGTCAGTGGCAAGCTGTTGTGACATGTGTGACAAGCTGGCCAGTTTAATTGACAGACATTGATAGCGGCAGGCCCAGACATCGATTGCACATATCTCCACTGATTAGTCACATGGCCCACGCAACAATCAGATTCAGATTGAGATCTGAAACCTTTTGCAGCTGATAAATGGGGTGGAATGCAGAATGTGATTTGGGGGTATGGTCTTTGGTCTCTGACTTGAAAACAAAATTTGACATTAGTCCGTAATTAATCACAGCAACACACAATAAAAAATCAGCTTGAGGCTGATGTGAAATGAAGTGCGGCCAAATTCCAGAGAAACGCTTTTGTCAGGACACACAGCGGCATTTGTTAAGAAGCCAAGAGTAAAAATCAAGCCTGGGCTCTAAAACTGACTTTGAGACGAGCTGGAGCATGTGCGAGGCTTCAAGGCCATTTGGCTGTGGTCGCATAAGATTTATGAGTTAAGTGACACCCGCATTCACTTGGCCAACAAACTGGTTTCAATTTTAGAGCCACAGCGGCGCAACGTTGGCGGCAAGTTCTTCATTAAACTTGTTGTTGCTGTTAATGTTACTGTTGTTGTCTAAGTTTAAGTCGCTTTGCCCGCTTATCTGAATTAATTATCAATAAAAGTATCAAAGTATCAACTTGATTCATTTTAAATAACATGCATAAAAGCAGTCACTAGTTAAATGAATCTGGCCAAAAAACGAGCAAATAAATTTTTCCACTTGCCCCAATTCGTCTTCATTAATGGAGCTGATGGTGGTGCCACTACCAACATCACCACAACTGTGATGAGTTTGCATTGAAAAACAAATGGCAAAGTGTGCTGCAAGTCGGGCTAATTGGTTAATTTGCTTACCTAGTGACAGACTTGAATTTGTTGCATATATTAAACGAAAGACTTAGGCAACGAACTTGGCTTCATGCGCTCACGCGCTGCAAAATCTGAACAAACAATCTAAGTTGGAGCTCACACGCATCCATCAAGCTCTCTGAATGAACACATCAATGCCCATTTAAAGCTAGATTGCCAACTGGGCCTGAAAGTCAAGATTTGATATGCCGACTGACCAAATTAAACCTTGGCGCATAAATTAGTCACAGCAGCCGGCAGAGGCAGAGGCAGAGGCAGCGGCAGTGGCAGAGGGAGGGAAACTGGAGCTGCCACTAATGTCCACGCATAGTACAAAAATGTTTTTTTTTTCTTTCATATTATTTTTTGTGTATTATGGTCAGCGCATTTGTGGCATTTTCACATGAACGCTGGACATAATAAAAAAGTGAGAGAAATAAAATCGCCAGAGATTACGCAATCGTACATAAATTAGATGTCTGTTTAGGATGACGACGACTGAGTTGCCGCCTCTAATCACTGCTTAAATCAAGCGTGGCAAATTGGAGCAATAACAAGTGCGCAAACTGCAAACCGCCAACCAGCAACCAACAACCACCAACCACTAACCAGCAGACAGCAAACCACCAACAACAACGGGTAACCACAGCGGCAACAAGCTGAAAATAAAAGTAATCGTACTCAAATCAACATTTTGAACTAGAAGCGAAAGCAAAAGTAAGCAACTAAACTGGACAACATTTGCACAGCCTGAAAACTGGAACTGTAAACTGTTAACTGAATATTGTAACTGGAACTGAAGCTGAAACTGAAACTGGACTTGTGCACTGTGCTCGTTGGACAAGAATTGCGCAAAGTGAGTTGAAATATCTAAAGAAGGCGAACCAAGACCATATCTGTTTTATACTCGTCGTACTGCCCATAGGTTTGGCCTGTATGTAACTGAGTGAGTGAGTAACTGAATAAGTATTCCTGCCGCTCACTTATGGGCCATAACCGTTCGTGCGGCATGCTTAGACAATGCTTACAGATCTCAAGTCGAAACGAAAAATTAAAGTTGATTAAACAAAATTGTTTAACTTTTTTGGGGGTTGGCTGCTGAACTGTGGTTCAAAGGCGACCGGGGTTAAATTTGATATAAATTGATTGAGGCGCATTTTGCAAATAGCTAAATGGAGCCGGAAAAGTACTTATGAGGCCAAAAAGGCCTTAAGTAATGTACCATGTGACTAAGGTCGTTTTGTCAGTTTTAGTTTACAGTTTCCAGCTTGTTATGTGGATGTGGAGCAAGCGTTCACTTTCCAATTAACTGAATGCGCTGCATTCTGTGGCTAATTTACGGCACGTCCAAGTGGCAAAACAGCTGCCCAAAGTGCCTGCTTAGCCAAAAATCACTCGCTAGCTGCTTGTTGTGGCAAAGGCAACGGCAACGGCAACGGCAGCCACAACGGCAGCCGTTTCAATTTCAAATTAAATTTGTATTCAAATAGTAGACCAGCGTCGTCTTGCCAACTCTCAGAGTTTGTCGAGCCGCCATTCAACTGGGCAATGACAAGCAAATTAACTACAACTGCTGCGAGAGCTCAAATCTTAAGGTTGCACCACAGCACCTCAACACAACAGCACAACCAGCTTTATACCTGGACAATCAGCACCCAACCACAGTACCAGCCCCAACACCCCGCCTCTAACTTCAACTGTCTCTTTGTCTGACAATGAGTGTGAAGCTGCTGTTGCTGCTGGTTAACGTTAACTATGTCCATCTACCTATCCACAGACCAACCCATATTCTGCTTAGACAGCAACTGAAAACAGATGCCTTAAACTCGTTCCATGTATTCGTAGTTTTCCACGTGTTAACCTTGAGCAAAATGAATTTCTCAGCACTTTGCTCGACTTTTGATTTGAATTTGTGTTGTGTTGTGTTGCAGCCACAGTTACACACATAAATCTCTGTAATTGCTCCCCTTAAAGGGGGTTTCTGTAATTAGATTGGCACTCCAAAGGGTCGGGAGCTGTAAAAAGACCCACCTGTTGAGCTGTCGATCAGTTTGTGCGTTGAGCTCTAACATTGGGGCTTGCCAGTCTTCTAATGTATTTAGAGCGGCAAACGATTGGCATTCAATTGGAGTACAATGTGTAATTAAAAGCCCATATTTTGGTCAATTATGGCCTGCCAAATTGGCAAGAAAAATATATATAAAAATATATGCGAAGAAAAATATAAGGCAAATTAATTGGCTTACATTTTGCGGCTGCGGTGATTGAGCAAACGAGGTGCAGAGTCAATGGATATGGACTTAGGAGCGAGTGCTTTGTGCCATATGGTTGCAACTGAACTCAGCTTCCATTCAATTCGCAGCTGCTTGAATTGTTTTTATTATTATTGTTGTTGCTCTGGTTGCCGATGTTGCTGTTGTTGTTGTTGCCTGTGGCGCGGGCGGCCTCACATTGTTGAACGATAATTTTCTATAACAATTTGTTGTAGCCGGCGCCGTAGTTGTTTTTAATTGCACTCTGGGCACATGGGTCACTTGGTTGCTGGTTTGCTCGACTTTTTCCCCATTTGTTGTTGTTGATTGTATAATGACCGCAGGCCTTTCACTTGCAACACAACGACAACAACAACAACAACAACCAAGAGCCAACTCATTTTTGGCTATTATTTTATTTGTTTGCCGTTGAAATTAGTTCAGAAAAAGAAACGGCATTCAAACGCCCACCCCAAAAAAAAAGAAGGAAAAAAATGTTGAGCACTTGACAACGGACTCAAATTGTGCAGTTAGTGTAACACTGTGCAGCAAAAGTGCAGTGCAAGTGAAAGGTGACGCGGCAGTCTACAAAGCAATTTTAACAAATTCCATAAGCCACAAATCCTGTCTGGCCAAAAAAACAAACGCAAAACAATGAAACAGCTCAAATGGCAGCCAGAGCACGCGCTTACCACAAAATCCGCGTAGATATAAGTACGTATGTATTTATATATCTAGATATATCTATTGAATATCGCTTAACAAGCGCAGCTGTCAGCAACCAGTTGGCGGGTTATAATGAATTGCTTGGGCACATTGTTTCAAATTACATGAAATCATTCCGAGACGCATTGCCCCAAAAGCAGCAGCAACAACAACAGCAGCAGCATCCACAGGAACAACAGCAAGAAATATCGTTTAGAAATAATAAAAAAGAAACATGCACGCGACAAAGCGTAGATCAGATAGCAACATTTGGAGTTTGAGTACATTTTTGGTAACGAAAACAAAAGCAAAAAAAGGCAAAACAGTAGCCGGCAGCCAGTAGCCAGTAGCCAGCCAGGAACTGAAAACGAAAGACTTAAGCGACAAACTTGGTCAAATAGTTTTGGCATCGTCATGGCAAGAATTCTGCTAGCGCAGTTACACGGAATGCTACTTAGCCAGTTGACAAACGAATCATTAAGCCAACTTCGTCGCAACCACACACGCACACACTTAAACACAAGTGGCAAGAGATGCTGTGGCGGCACTGCTGTTGCTGTTGCCACAAGCTGTTGCGGCTTGTCAAAGGTCGTGTCTTCTTCTGCAGCGAAAGTGCGTCCAATGCGGCTGTGTAGCAGTTGCTATTGCCTCGCCCTTTTTGCTTTTAGTTTTTGCGTCTTTGCTGCAACTGGCGAAACCCGTTTCTGGGTTTCCTGTTGTGGCATGCCACAAAAAACATGCATAAATCGGCTGCAAGAGGCGTGCTCCACGCTTAACCACATTAGTACCCGAACTGACCTACATCCAAGTATAAGCAAAAGGGTTTTTTATATTGCCCATTGCGTAATAGTTGAGCCGATGCTGATGCTGGTAGAGCTGCTGGTAGAGCTGCTGGCGGTGCTACTCTTGGCCAGGCCCAGAAATCTCTGCTGTTGGTCTATTGATGTTAGCCTTCGCATTGAGCCAATGACATCAAATGCCAAAATAGCGCACAATCATTTCATTAAATGATTTAATTAAGCTAAACAGCCAGAGTTTTGTAGTCCCCTAACCAATAATATGCTCAATATATGTGTGTAGACGTGACAATGTATGTGTTGCCATTAACGCAGATCGGTTCGAGTGCTTTTCGAGTGTGTGACATATTGGCGTCAAGTTCACAACCTGCCCTCAAACAAAAGGCGACCAAGTGGCGCTGATCGAGCGACATTGATTACTTGCTGGCGCTATTTGGCATCAGCTTTGACTTCGGCTTTGGCTTTGGCTAAAGCTTATGGACCACAAGAACGCACTTGAGTTATTAGCGGCTTATAAATCAATGAATAAGCATATATACAGCCAAGTCATAGATCATGTATGTATAGTCTCATTGTTGAACTTTTGCAGAACTCCAAGTGTTTCCGTTTTGTAATTGTATTTGCCAATCGCAGATTGCTTAAGGGAAGTGCGCGTTTGTGTCTCAAGTCTTTTGTTTGCCTGGCCAAGAATAATTTGCCAAAAATTAATAAGAAAACCGTACCCATATACATATGTATATTTATCTATTTATGAGTGCGGATTGATTGACATTGATGTATGTACGGGTCCGAGTATATTGAGCTACAAGATCCGTTGCTTTATGAATGAGTTGCAGTGTCTGACTCTTGGTTAGACGAACGATAACCGTAGCGGGTCAATGTTACCAACGTCTTCTGTGGACTTGAACTTTGTAGCTTTTTTTATTATTTTGGGTTTTTGTCAGTTATTTTATCCAAATTTTATGTTTTTTTTTTGTTGATACAAAGTGGAAACATTAAGTAAAGATGAGTAAAGCCAAGGCTTGACTTGGGTTTAATGACAGCCGTTGACAGCTAACAAACCTAGTAACTGGCCAAATTGCACTTACTAATGTTGCACACTGTAAATAACTTTATTAGATTATTGCATACAAGTTGGCTATATCTGTGTTTGTTATTTTAATCATTTTTGAAGCTTTTAGCAAGTTGACCGCAGGCGCTATTCAGGTTTGGTTACCTTAGTTTTAAAAACTGCCTCTTTCTTGCTCCCTCTTTTCTCTATTTTGGACTGGCTAGCAAATTTTCAACGCTCGCCCAATTTTAATTACAGACATACGAGGCTGTTTGGTGCCTTTGTTGTGCCAAGGCACGAGGTGCGCCTTTTGAACTTGACTTTAATTGGCTTTTAATAAAAACAATTATGTGTTTCTCTATAGCGTTTATATCTAATTAGACTGCCGCTTTGGGCCATTTTAAGCCATTGGGTCGTCGTCTTTCACTTGATAGCGTCGCAAAAATCTTTCACTTTTCGTTTCATTAACGCGTCCAATCGATTTCGGGCCTCAAAGTCGAATTATATAATGCCGCATTCCATTTTTATATTGGGCTGCATATTGTGAATGCCAAACGCACGTATGTAGTGTCTTTGTATTGGGTTTCACAGTTAACGCCCAACCCATTGAATATAGATGAAGAGTGATTCCAAAGTAAAACCAGTGCAAAATGAAGAAACTACACGTTGATGACTACATTTTTTTATCATGCCCTGCATGTTAAAATGATCATAATTTCCAGTTAAGTTGAGGCATTTCGCCAAATGTCCAATTGTCTGGCATTCATATGCTGGACATGCTCTACGCCCACTCAAAGAGAGCTCAAGTTGGAGCGTTTATGATGCGCTGTTCATGAGTGCGCTGTTCATAATTTGATAATAGCGTCCATTAAACTAAACAAAAGTGCGCATAAAACCTCTGCCTAGAAACTGGACAGCTGCTATTTGTTATTGTTGTTGTTTGGCATAATTAGCACCCAACTAAATGATTATAAAGTGGTTGTGCTTCGCTTTTGTGCGCTGGTGTCAAAACACAAACAGTAGAAATTGTACAAACAGTGTCATTAGCTGGGAAATGAAGCTACGTCTCGGACTCGGATTTCGACTTGGGGTCTGTTATTACCTTACGTGGATTAGGTAATACTGGGCCAAAATGAAGTCATTTACTTACTGTGTGTGTTTGATATTTATTTAAACAAATTAAATGTGTGTGAAAAATGTGTGCACATGTTTATTATTGATAGACAAACAAAGGCAGGCAAACACAAACAAAAGACTTAGGCAACGAACTTGGCTGGCTCACAGCAGCAGCATAAGCAGCAGCAACACATGAATTTATTATTATTATTATAATTTAGCTTGCTGCGAGATCTAGACATTCCCAGCATTGTTGCTGTTGTTGGTTCTGCTGCTGTTGTTGTTGTTTTCTTTGGTCGAGCTGATGCTGTTGTTGCTGCGTCAATCATGTCTGCCCAGAACTTCATTTTATTTGCAGTTTCAATTGGATATCTTTGCGCTTGCCCCATGTGGCGGTGGAAGGTGCTGGGTGGGTGCAGCATTGGGTGCAAAACCCGCTATAGCCTGCGATTAAATGTTAACAAGTTAGAATCAAGAGTTCATCGTGCACGACAGCCAGATACTCCCTTTATATTTTATTTTATTTATTTATTTTTAAGCCACAAGAAAGAGGCGTCAACAAAACAACATTTATTTAGAATTTTAGAAAAAATTAAAAATAAAAGTGAAAAAACAACAATATTGTTAAAATGTAGAATTAAAACTAAAACTTAAGAAATAAGATCGATTAAGTTAGCAATATTAGGACTAATTCTTAAATAATGTTAAATTGTTTTTAAATTGTCTTTAATATTTCTAAAAATACAAATACCTTGAAATTTTTTCTAATAACAATTGATTTTATGTTGTTTATATGAAACACTGAAAAATACAATACTATTTGGGAAATATACAAAATAATTATAATATTAATAACTAAATTATTGTATTATTGCGAAATTTATAGTTAGTATAAAAATTATTAGTATAAAAATTAGTAAATATTTGTAAACCAAATAAATCTTAGAACTTTCGTTTTCTTTTATTTGAAGTTATTGAAATTGAATGAGGAGAGAGTAAGAGGCTTTCGATGACACGCTCTGCTTGTTAAAAATTAAGTATACCCTTTCTAGGCAATAGCTGCAGGGTTCAAAATCCATTAATCTCATGAAATGGTGCACTGCATCTGCAGCAGCAGCAACAGCAGCAACGGCGGCAACAACTATGATCAGCAATGGCAAGTTGTTAGTTGCTGGCTTTTGGTCTGGCATTTTTAATTGACGCGCTGCCAGCATATATTTACTTTGATTTTGTAATTATTTTTTGCAGTTGAACAGGTTCATGGGAGAGTGCTAACCAGAGACCAAGTTAGAGCCAAAACCATAGCCAAACTATGTTGCAGTTCTTTGCATTTTTATGCAAATGCACTGAACTTGTTGCAGTCGCTATTGTCAAAATAATTATATTTATTTATTTATTTATTTATTTATTTATTTATACGGTTTATTTATTGCAACAATAGTGTAATTGCTCAGTTCGTTTAATTGGCGTCACATAAATCGTTGGTAAATTGCTGACTGCTCTGATTTATGGCTTTGTCAGGTGTCGCGTTTGTCGCCCAAGTCTTTTGTATGTTCTGCAATATTGTGTTGTGGGCGTAATGTAAGAATGTATTCAATTAAAAGCATTCTGACATTTTACGAGATTTAACGACACTCTGACCTTCACAATGCCATTAGAATAAACAGCGCATCAATATAAAAATACCGTTATAAATGTATATATCTTACTGATGTATATTTATGTGTAAGTATATATTTGGCATCATTTCTTTCTGGTTATTGGTGACTGTTGGCTGGCTGTTGTCGCGATGTCGGCAAGGCTTTTAAGTACCAAAAAAATAAAAGATAAATAAACGTACACGGTCCGAAAAAACCAACTTAATTTGTAAAAAGAAATGCCGATGATAACATCATCATGATGATTATGATGACTTCGACTTGCTGATGATGTAATTATCACGTTGTAGAAATAGTAGAAAGCTGTGCATGAACGCTATTTGAGTTGGATCTTTTTCTCAACTAGATTGATGATAGAAATATGCAAATTAGCCGTTTGTGTTTTGTAAGAATTATTACTTTCTTGGTTAACAGCCTTTTGACCTGTCCCAGAATTTGTCGTAAGTCTTTTTCTTGTCGCAGCCAGGAAAGTTAAGAGAGTGGACAAAGAGCGCACAAAGAGCACCACATTAAGCAGCTATTGGCCAACGATAAAAAAAGAGCTAGTTAGTTAAGCTTGGTTCGGCAAAAAGCTTCAGCTTGGCACTCTGCAAGCTTCGACACGCTAAATGCTATTAAGCCAAGTAAAGCCATGAAGCTAAAGTTTTTCGTTCACACAGCGAGTAAACGAACAAAAAACCCGAACAGCAAATCGAGAAACGGCCAACGTAACCGAACTTACGGTAAGGCCAGCAAGCCAGACCCAGATCCAAAGCCATACCCAAGACCGTCTTGGCCGTCAACGGCCGTCGTCAGTCGAGTCGCGAAAGTCGTCGAGTGCGTTTGTTGCCAGTTGCTTTTGTTGCTGTCGGTGCGACACAGTGAAAACACCAAACACACACCACACACACACACTTCCGTGCGAGTTCGAGTTGAGCTGTGAGTAAGCTGAGAGCCCGTGGTGCCCTAATGCCGTTGAGCAGTGGCTAAAAGCAAAACAAACAAACATCAGAGAAAGAAAAGAAAAATAAAAAACCATCTCATCATTATTATTATCATCGTCATTCATATAAACGTAAATTTTTTGTGCGCGCTGTTGTTATGCAATTGAAGTGCGTCAAAAATAATATTGAAATAGCAAGCGAAAACCAAACAAATAATATGTAAAAAGTTGAACAACAACATACTTTTTGGTATAGTTAATTAATTAAAATTTTTAAATTTGTGAGCCAGAAACTTTATATTAAAAAAATACAGAAAAATTAATTAGCTGCTGACAATTTCTTAGCCAAATTTGGAATGAAATATTAAGAAATTATTAGAAACAAGTTTGCAAATAAGAAAACAGCAAAGTGAAATTAATGCAACAACAAAAAACACGCATAAATTGTCGAGACAACAACAAAGTGGCAAAGTGAAAAGCGCACGACGCTGTTGGCAAAAAGAAATTGAATTGAAAATCAATATAAAAAAGTATATAAATAATAATTATAGAAAATCATTGTTACAGCATTATAAAGTGCATAAAAAGCATAGCAACAGCAACAACAACAACAACAACAACAGCAACAACAACAACAACAACGGTAGCAACCATAACAACAACACGGACCAGGCGTCAGCTACGTAATCATTGGGAAAATATCTGCAATTTTGCAACGATTTCGACATTGCAGCAGCAACAACAATAACAACAACAGCAGCGGCAGCAGCAGCAACTGCAACAAAAGTAATTGAGCAAAGGTGAGTAGCATGTCAGACACGCATGGAACAAACGTAGCCAGTGCTGCATGCAACAGCTGCAGCAACATTCAGCCCTCGCCCTGTAAACGTGGCGTATGCGTAACATTTAGCCAAATACCAAATGCATTCATATTCACACGCCCCACAGCAATGCATGTATCTGTGTGTGTGTGTGTCTGTGTGTAAGTGTGCGTGTTGTTGTGCACTTCCTGCTACGATTTTTTGTTGTTATTATTATTTTTTTTGTTTTGCTACATTTATTTCAAAGCTGAGATTTGGTTTCGTTTTCATTTAAATACAAAATAATATGATGGCAGCAAGTGTACGATACGATTCAAGCCGGAGACGACGAGCTCATCTCAAGGTTGACATCATTGTTGTTGTTCTCTTGTAGTTGTTGTTATTGCTGTGCCAGCAGCAAGTTCGTTGTCTTGATCACAGTTTTAGTTTATGAATATATGTTAAACATCCAAGCTACGACTGTTTGATGTATATTTATGAGTTTAAAAAACAAAACTTGAAATGTTTTTAGGACTAATTAAATCTATTAGTGCAGAATTAACGATACAATGTCAAGTTGTGACTTAGGCTTAAGTCTAGGTAGACACCAGGCACAGGCAAAATCTTTTGGCCCTGAGACCTACAAACGAAAACAAAAACAATATCAAACTGAGTGATGAGTCGTCATCACGCCTCCGAAACAAATGCAGTTAATAAACTAAAGACGTGCCTCAAAAAAATTTAAAAAAAAAGAAGAAAAATACCTGTATAAAAAAAATAAAGTAGAATGCAGTAGGTGTTGCGACAATTGTCGAGGAAGGAAGTCGCCGTGAGTTGCAGTTTGGCTTGGCTGCCTTCAGCATTGGTTCTGGTCTCTTCTTGGTGGGAGTCAATTAGTGTATAAAAATGTAAATACAATAACAAAATACAGCAACAACTGACAACAGTTTTGAGGCAATGTTGCAGTTGCAGACGTAGAGATTGGGGCTTGGGTAGAGGTACCCAATTATGCAGCCATAAATGTAAACAATCGCGTAAAAAACCTTAAAGTGTTCAAGCACAAGAAGAAGCTGCAGACAGACAGTCAGTCAGAGAGGTAGAAAGACAGACAGACAGACAGACAGACAGACAGTCAGAAAGACGTGTTGAAAATGCAGTAACCAAATATGCAAAGTTCAGTTAGTCTTGCCTGCTCCTCAGGTTCCTCTACCCACCGTCATCTAGACTTCAAACTATTGCAAGAACTTCAAATGTACGCTACGACTTTAGACAATAACGTGGCAATTTAATGGGAAATGTCAGTCACAGACGTACAACAACAGCAACAGCAATAGTTGACTTCATTTTCTCAGAAGCAACAAAAGAAAAACTACAGCAACAACAACAACAACAACAACAACAACTTATGCATGAACAAATGAGTTTTCGTGCGCGCAGACACACAAAAAAAGGTCGTGGCAAAGTTACAAACGCAATGACAGCAACCAAAAAACAACAGCAACAACAACAACAACAACAACAACAAAAATAAAAAACAACGACAACGCAGCGTATGCGCAATGTGCCAAAGCAAACTAGAGACAATCGACATATATATCTCTTTCAACTATGCACTATGTCAAAGTGCATGACGACTACGATATTCCATTCCATTCACTTGATAGTTAAGATTTGTCTGATCCATCAATATAAAAATAACATATGTTATTCATTTATTTTTTCTATCGGTTTTCAATGTCTGCAAAATGGTTTCTCGCTTTTGTTTGAAAGTTTTCAATTCTTTTTCTAGCATTTCTTTAGATTCTGTTTACAAATGCGCTGCGCATTCTTATGAGCTGCCAATGTGTTGACCATTTCATTGATTTTAGTGTGTCTGTGAGTGTGTGTGTGGGTAAGTGTGTGTGTGAGCTTCCAAAGTACAATTTATGGCGTTTGTTCATTAGTGAAACTTAAAAATAGGTTAATCATATGCCTGGAACATGCTAATTTCACTTCAAATTCAAAGAATGCGTGTGTGGCCAAAGTTCAATGATATCTTAACTTAACCACTTGGATATGAGCCACATCAGTTGCCACTTTAAAAGTTAATTAAATCGTTGATGCTTACATTACATAGATAGTGTTGTTACTGTATTTCAGCTGTTATTGTTGCTAACGATTAGCCTGATAGTGTCGGTATTAACTGATGGCCTTTAATGTCTTATCGCACAACAACAGCAGCCTTACCCTAACGAGCCTCTGGCTTTGAGCGCGGTGTCTTTATTAAAACATTATTCATTCATTAGGCATTGTCTTCCCAAATATAAATTGCATTTTAAGTGCACGCGTAGGCCACAAAGGTATTTGTTGCTGTTGCTATTACTGTTGCTCTATTCAATCAGGCAGACAAAACGCTTGTTAAACAAAACACAGGCAATATTATGATCTCTCTGTCGTGTTACTTAACATTTCCGCTCTTCATCAACATCATTATCATCATCAACATCATCATCGTAATGAACAACAGCATCAGCGTCAATGTGTAATAAATAAAAGCAACTTTCGTGGCTTTCGAGGGCCGTCATCGCATTTGAAAAGTGAAAAGCAGCTGCTGACCAGATTGCTGTTTATTGATTGCAGGCGTGTGATAAGCACAAATCGCCAACCTAAACTTTAGCTCAACTCAACTCTTAAATTGCTACTGCTTTCATTCAGTTTTACTTCATTTATTTAACCAAACTAATGATGGTCAACGTAATGCGAGCAACTCGCTCTCTCAACACTGAGAGATGCCAAAAAGAAAGAAAATCTGTTTCGTTTTCAGACTCACTCGCTCGTGGAAAATTTACTGTAGAGAGCTCTCACGTTTATTAGTGTGCGAGTGTATGGCATGTGTGTTTGTGTTGTAGGTTCACTTAAAATACTTTGGTTTACATTGCAATGGGTTGGCTGCACGCCACATCTCTTCTCTGCCACAGACAGGCTTTAGCCAGTTGAAGCGTGCAGACCAAATGAAAACTGAAAACTGTTAACTTGAAACTGTAAACTGATATTCAAGCTGAAAACGAAAGCAGCCGCCAAATGTTGTAGTTGTAGTTGTTGTTGTTCCTGATGTTTTTTTGCAAGTAATTTCTGTGTTTTTTTGTGATTCGCTTTGCTTTGCTTTTCACTCCGCAAAACTAATAGTTGCTGTTTGTGTTTTTGGCCAGCCAAAAGCTGCACTGGTCTCTTTTGGCCAGTGCAAGTTTATTTCTTTTTTTTTTTATTTTTGTTGTTGATGGTAAAACGTAACGAATCTAAAATACGCGCCAAAAATGCGGAACACTTTTTGAGCCGTAATGAAAGTGTCAACTGGTTGCTAAAGCGATACACAGACAGCCCTGAACCAGTTTAATATCACCTGCGACACGATGTTGCTTCAGTTGAATGTGAATGCAGCTGCAATCAAGCAACCAGCTT
The DNA here is from genome assembly GCA_037043535.1 of Drosophila putrida. NCBI lineage: Eukaryota > Metazoa > Arthropoda > Insecta > Diptera > Drosophilidae > Drosophila > Drosophila putrida. The sequence goes on along the minus strand of JBAMBI010000160.1, from coordinate 3,912,711 downwards.
TTCATCTATCATATTGATTAATTTTGAGATCGTTCGGCAATCGGCCTAAAAATGTTGATGATGCAACTAAGATATTTAGCTAATGAACAGCAACTACTTAAATTAATAGTTGGATAAGTCGATTACTGTAGCAGAAATTAGGTATAAGTTAAGTATATACTTCATTCGTTAATTATGCTGCAAGTTCGTGGCTTAAGTCATTCGATTTAAACCGATTTTCAAACCTTTTGCATTTTCGAAGCGTGTCAAGTAAATTTGAACATTTACATTTTAAGAGTCAACTCGAAAGAAATCCAAAACCAAAATCAATCAAATCTACAACATCTTCATAAATTGAAATGTTAACTTTTGGTTGGCTCTCGGATTTCTCGCATACTTTGTTAGCTTTTGTCGCTTTTTTGTATTGCTGTTGCTGTTGCTGTTGCTGATTGCGCAAAACGCTGACAGTTACATGACTTTAAAAATATATATATTGTTAAACCTTATGATTTAACAGAAATTCGTTCAATAATTGCGTGAATGATGAATAATGATCGCCAGATGTGCGTGTTGTTTGTGAAGAAGGGAAATATGAATACTCTTGCGAAATGCAGTATGCATATGCTTATGCATATTTATGTGTCTTCTTTAATAATATATATATATATATATATATATATTATTCGGTTGTTGGTGTCGTTGCTGATGGCGATAATGATGCTTTCTTCGCTTGGCGCGCTCAGGTGTTAAATAGCCAAAAAACACACAAAATAGACAAAAACCAGCGGCAAGTTTCAAGTTCCGCAAGACATTGTTTTGGCTGCAGCTTTTTGAATTTTGCACTATTAGCTTCCTATTTGCACACGCGATATATCTATTTACAAACCATCTACTTTTATATATACAATTTGCATAATGGAAACCTTAACCCCAACAATACTCGTAGTCGTAGATGGTGAGTAACTGAACCATGCCAATGCGGAGCACTTTCACGGCGTTGTTATGCAAATTAAAGCATTTGATTAGCCATAGTCACAGTCACAGTCACAGTCAGAGTCAAGTCGAGTATCCCAAAACAATACGCATTAAAGCGATAAATAAGTATTATGAATATTTTTCCATTATGCGTATGTGTACTCATTCACATATTTCCCTCCTCTCTCTACCCTTGTTTACCATAGCTTAGAAGTCAATGACTGCTTAATTTAATTTAGCCACAAATCATTGGCCGAGCTCTTTGGGTGAATCTTTTCGGTTTGAACTTCTTCTCTCTCGGCTTGACCCCAGTGTGAATTTCGAGCAGACTGTGAAAACAATTTCGCTTTAAGTTATTTTCTTTAGCGGCATCACCACAAAAAGGTTTGTTTATTTCTGGCCATGGCCAATCAATCAAGTTCTTTCTAGAGCCGAGAACAACATAAGATCTTCCTCAAGCTTGTCACTAGCCCAAAAAGCAGAAGAAGAAGATGGAGTCGACGAAAGTATCAAATTTATTTTGCAAAGTTAAAGAAGCGCTTCATTAGCGTGACTTTCATGTAGGTTCTGGTTACATAATGAACCCTAAGGTTTAAATGAAATATAATGAAAATACTTTCTAACTTTACCATATGGCATATGCTAAATTAGCTTGACCTTAACAACTTTGGGTTCAGCTACATTTGGCAAATGATTTAGCATATTTACTGGGCATTGTTCCCACTAACCGAACCTGTGCAGTCCAATGCGTAAGTCAATCTTTGTGTGGTTGTTATTTACAAAATGTGAAGGTCTTCAGTGCAACACACACCCACACATACACCCACATCCTGAGTTGTAAGTTAGTCACCTCATAAAGCTGCCCACATCTCGACGATTGTAAACAAATCAGTTACAAGCTATGAGTATTCACAGCAGCTGGCGAAGCTGACGCTTCCAACTTGCAACTAGCTAAACATTGCCAAACACACATTGAGACAAACAGACAAGAGAGAGGAACAAACACGTGCTGTCTGTTTACAGCTAGTACTAGTAAATCTCGTGACGTATTCGCATTGCATTTGAACTCTGGTTAAACAATGACAACGTTAGGTAAACGAACTGAAAACTATTTGCAGTCGACAGTAGACAGTTGGTAGTTGGTAGTTGGCTGGTGGCAGTTCGCAGTTGGCAGCAGCTGGCAAATGGTAAGTGAAAAAGTGGCCATCATAATGTGAGCGACGACAAACACAGCCGCAGCCAATGACCGACGTTGCAGTCAGTCAAAGTCGTTATGAACAACGACAGCGACAACGACAACGTTGTTTGCCAATGCAACTGCAACAGAAACAGCAACAGCGACAGCGACAGCAACAGCAACATTAGCATTAGAATATCCAAGAGGCAGCCCACTTCACACCCATTTAAGTAAATTTACATGGCTGATAATTAATATGCGAGTGTTGTCTGGGCTATGACTACGATTCTATCTGACGGTTTGTCATCATCAAAATTCTTTATTGATTTTCCGTTCGTTTGCTGCGCCTCGTAAAACAACTGAAATACTCATGCTTATTGTTAATGTTGTTGTCGTTGACTTTCATTCATAAAAAGCGGCATGTTATCGTTCTTAGTTGATATGCAGTAAGTGTAATCATAGTTCATAATTAATGCATATTTGCTACGAGCCTCCAAAGTAAAGAAAGTTCTTTTCGAAAGTAATCAGAGAGCCAAACGAAAGACTTGTATAAAACAACAAACTTACTGCGCGCATGCACGTTAATTTCCCATTCGTTCCGTTGATGTTGAAGATTTTTCACAGTTGTTCAAAATCAAATTGCGAACGAAGCACGAAATAATTTACTTTCTATTTCGATTATCATCAATGTCATGATGCTAAAAAGTATTTCAACAACAGCGAAAATATTTTTATTGCTATCAAAATGCTTGACAAAATTTCAGCGGGCAGATGCCCCAGAAAATGTTAATGAACTCGGATAAAATTGCGGAACAATATTTAATAATTGAATAATAGATATCATAAGTCTTTTAATGTGTTTATTATTGTAACATGCGGAATCATAACGTTTACTTCAACTTCAAAGCTCGCACTTAATTGTGAAAGTTCATCGTTCGGCAATTAACATTCAAATTGAATAGTTTTGGTCATAAAGCGCTAGTAGTTATAAATACGAGTATTATATATCTGACTCTGATTAATTGGCATTATTTAAATAATACCAAATTGGCTGAAATATCTCAAAAGACAAAGGTTATTGCTGTTAATGCTTTTTGTGAAAGTTTTTGCAATATTTGTGCGTGCTGCAAAGTAAAATAAAATTAAGAAAACAATTTGAAAGTGAATGCGACGCTTGCGATGACTATGAAAAATGCAAGGCTTACGAGTAATGTTCACGTTTTCAATTCCTGCAGTCAACAGTAAAATATAACAGTAAAAGTGCTTGAAATTTGCAGACAAATCAGTAAAGTCAACACACACACACACACACATGATGCCAGTTGATGACTTCATTTCACGATGCCATCAAGTGCCCATCCTCATCTCAACACTCACTGTTTCTGTTTACAAAAGCCGAAGTAACAACAAAGCCAACGACAAAGAACAGAACACAGAGCCCATTAGTAAAGACAGAGGCAGAGTTAGTTGTTGCTGTTGCAATTTCCCTTTAGCTGTACTTTTCACAGATTCTTTCATCCGCTATGAGTCTGCAGGATCTTATTGAGCACCACTTGATACGACTGCAACATCAGCTTCAGCACAGTTATCGCAACTTTACATCGACCAACCGACACCTGAGCGCATTCTCATTTAGTGTGCCATATACAATTTTTGATATGTCAGCACTGTTGTTCAGAAATCTTCCATGAACAAGCATTTTAATTTCGCATGTCCCATTAAAAATGTATATTTAAATGCACCAAAATTGCCAGAGAACGTAATTGGCACTGCCGCAGGTTGTAATAATCAAATGTTCTCACAAGTCCACTGTTGGTTATACACAGAAAATAAATATTTTGACAAGCCGTTACATTAATGCTCTTTCTACTTATTAGTTTCCATGGTTTAACTAAGAATATAAATAATATTTGTTAAATAATAAAAATATTTTAAATTGTAATAACAATGAAGAAAGTAATTTTTAAGAAGATTCGGCATGCTTACCAGTTACCATGCGCTTGTCAAAGCAATGTTACTCACTATTAGGGTATGGTAATATATGCATCTATGCTATAACCAATTGCTGATATCATTGGCATGCTATTCACGTAATTGCTCGTCGAGTCAAACTAGAACACGTCTGCCTGGAGAGCTTGTACATCGCGTACGTGCCATGTCAGAACAACTGAACGGGAGTAGACATTGTGTTCTATATAGTAGACAGTATGTTCGAGTAGTTAGTAAGTAGGTAGCTCATGTGTCGGATGCATAAATAACAATAGCTGGACAGACATCATCTAGGAGTTCAACATAAAATACGAGTACAACACAACTGAGTACAATGGCAAAAGCAGCCAAAATCGAAAGGTGCAAAAAATGCAGCTCTTAATGCAACTCAATAAACAAGTCGAAAACTGGCGACAAAAGACACAGATACCCACCAAGACTAATAAAGATTAAGATACAGATGCAGATGGAGATGGAGATGGAGACAACGAATAGTGCAAAAAACATTGTCAGACATTCGTACAATTTAACGGCTTTTGTTGCATAAATCCAGCAGGCAACATTTGTTATGCGATTGCAATCTATCGCACAAAATGGCGTCGATTGTTGACAATACGAATCGACTACATACTCGATACCAAATAGAAAATGGAAAACTGAAAATGGCGTCGGCTGAAATTGCGCAAAAGGTGTCAAAGATTTATGGGTAGCATCCCAAAAGTTGGGCCTGTCAATCAGTCAATAATTCACTCAGTCACTCAAACATTTTGGCAAAAGAAAGCTGACAGACAATTATACCCACTAATAATAATGATAATAATAGCATCAGCAACAACAATAGCAACAACAACAACAACAACAATCAAAGCATGTAAATATGACAACAGGTTAGCGAACCTCGCACATTTGCATACTATATAGAGAGATAGGGAGAGAGAGAGCGGTTTAGAGAGTAGAAACAGAAAGGGGAGTGAGAGCAAGAGAGTAAGAGAGCAACAGAGCCTAAAGATTGCCGCTACACGCGTCGTCTGCCAGAGATTCCAAGCCCCAAAGAGGTGTTTATTATGCAATGAACGTTTTTTTCATCAACTTGACAAACTGAGCCATGAAAAAACAAACGACTTGGCGTTTGCTTTGTTTTATCTTTGCTTTGTTTATTTTCCCTTTGTCAGCTCCTTAGGCCTACAGGTGATTTTCAGCATTCAGTTGTCTGCTCTTTCGGTTTCAGTATCAGTATCTCAGTATCTGAATATCTGTATCTTCAGTGCGTAGCCAGCACCAGACAAAACGACAAGTAATTCAATAAAAATTGCATGTTTAACATAAATTCTCTGGCTGGCAATAAATATGCCACAATCACACTATGCACACTGATTCAACATCAGTCAAATTTGCAGAAAATCTTATGTTTTTCAAGATTATATTATACAACAAAATATATTCTTTAATTAACATTTTTGTCATTGGGCATTCCATTTTAAGCTTTTCCAATTTACACTTTTAGTTAGGTTTATTTTTTCATATTGTCATGTTGATGTTATCGCTGACCTTCACAATATCTTTAGTTTTTTCAAATTCTCAGCATATGTTTGAGAATATTAATTTAAAAAGACATGATAAATAACATTTTAATTGGATGCTAATCAATATGCATAAATAAATAAATCTAATATTGATTTTTGTTTATGAAAACTAATTGAATTAAAATTTATAAATATTGCTTTATTATGAGAAATATTTTTGAAATAAATATGAATAAAATATTAGTCCATATACAATAATATTATGCATGCAGTGTAGCAGTTGGGCGGAATGCAATTTGCCGTCTACAAGTCCATCATCGTCTGTGTTTTAGCTTTTTATTGGATAACAGCAAGTTGTAAAAAGTTTACACAGCTGAGGCCGCCTGTGGATGACTTGTAAAAAGGAAGTCAGGTCATAAACAATACTTGTTGTTATTGTGCTTGGGTGCGTTGAACCTTGCCGTTTTTTGGGTTCTGTTTGCTTTGCAATTTGACGCTGCACAGTTTGAGACCTGTCAGCATAAAGGTCTTCAGCCAAAAGAATTTTTGACGTATGTACAATGTACAGTTAGATGGTTAAATATTCGCCAAAAAGTTCTCCCAAACTGGCGGCACACATAAAAGCTAAATACATGAACCATACACAAGTAATATCGTATTCCCAACATTTTATGACATACTCGTATCTTTGCAGACTCTCCCATATACACACTTGGACCGGCGACTCACAAAAATGGTATCGCGAAGAAAAATATTATCACGTTCACGCGATGATCTAAACCTGGATCAGACATTCACCCAGCAGGAGGAGGAGGAAGATGTTTGGTATCAGAAAGACAAACTCTATAAGGTAAGTCATAAAAAGATGAAAATCTGCCATAAGATTAAATGCAATTCATTAGCATACTTATGGTTTGAGGCATTCTCAATGGTGTGTGTCAACGAGTAATTAGTTAGATGTAGAAGCTACCGTAAGATACAAAAAAAAGTCAAAAACAACAAGAATGAAAAAACTAGTCAAATGGAGGCCATAGCACGGCCACGATTCAAACAATCTGACAGCTCGAAGACTTTGACTTCCGCTTTGCCACTTGGATTTCTATGATTTGTGGCCATTTTCCTCTGAGGCATACAAATATTCTCCACACGTGCATTGGCCGCATTGAGGTCAGCGTCAGCATAAAACGCACTAAACCTTAGCCACAGGCGATGATTGTTGCTGCTACTAGTTGTTGTTGTTGTTGTTGTATTGACCAATTGCATTAATTACCGTTAGGCCATCGCATTGCGTTGTGCATTTTTAATTTGCCTTTAGCTATTTGGCAGTTGCTGCAACAACAACAACACCAACAATAACACCTAGTGACGAAAAAATGAAGACGACGCTTCCCAACAACAACAATAACAGCAACAACAACAACACTAACATTCACAAAATTCAAACGAAACCCTAATGTACAAGCCCAGCACGAGCTTGACTTTATATGAGTGAACGTGACTATGTGTATGTGTGTGTGTCTGAGTGTGAGTGTGTGTGGGCATTTTATTGATTTTAGCATTTAGGCAACAAAATAGACAACAAAATCAACGTTAGTTTTGTTTTCATAGCTCAATCGCAGATTAACAAAGTTTATGCATAGGGTATCACGATATCATATATCATATGACAGAATAGCTTATGAACTTTCAGTAATATGAATACACGGTAACTAAAATTAATGAGCTTACTGCAGTAAATCAACAAACTAGTTTAAAATTTTAGAAAATCTATTTGGAAGTTTAAAAACATACGTATTAATATATCACATATTAAAATATAAAATGAATTTAATACATTATAAAATAAAATAATTTCAAACTTTAACAATAGTAAATAAATATATATATCATCGAAATATGTGTATTAATTTATAAGATAATAATAAATTGAAATGCAAATCGAAATTCTAAATATTTTTTTATATATGTAAATACACGTATTGATCTCATACATTGTATAAGTTCAATATAAACATACACATATGTACAAGAATTCTTTATGAAATCCACTGCGTATAAACCTTGTATTTGTCCCCAACTATTCAGCTTTATTTTTGGCAAATGCCGTTGCGACCCACACATTCACACACACACACACAACATAAGTCAACTTGCCATTGTTGTCATAAATAAATATTATGAGCATTATTAAACTGGGTTAACTGCAGCCAATGAACAGCTAAAACCAATCAATTCTGAATATCTTTTAGCTCCCTCTCCCCCTTAGTTAGATAAAATGGATTTGCATAAATTGTGAATACAGTTGCAGAGCGTCAAGAGCCTCACCCAGTTCATCAAAAAATGTGACGCAAAAAAGTGAAAAGCCTGGTGACACTTTTCATTGCATCTGAGATATTTTTAGCTAGGAAAATTGTGACCGCCCACGCGTTTGCGTTTAAAACGCCGCAGTCGTTGTGCAATTGGCGTGAGCGTCTATATAATTCCGTTTAGCATTACAAAAGGCGTCTAGTTTTTCCCATGAAGCAAAAAATAACCAAAGTAGTGAATAGAAAAACAAATTATGGCAGCATTTTCGTATTGTCGTTGCTTAGCTTTGGGGGCCCTTTGAAATGCTCTGACTAACGTTGGCTTTTCTATCTGTGTCTCTTTTTCTTTAGCTGCCAGGCATTTATTGAGCAATCTTTGTTGTTTTCATACTTGATGTTGTTGTTATTGTTGTTGCTGTTATTGGGCCTGTACTATTTTCAATATTGTTTACAAATTTATTAGCTGGGAACAAAGGTAAGCCAAAACAAAGCCCAACAATAGACTTGACTTGCATTTGAACACATGCAGCGACATCAAAACAAAAGACTCAAGCAACGAACTCGATTTGTCAGTCCACACCAAACAGAACATTAAACGCGAAACGGCTGACTGCTTCTGCTTCTTCTTCTTCTAACCACTTTTCCAAACATACGAAAGTGGCATGAAAATGAAAGTTTTACGTATTTTCGGCAAAGCTGACAAGTTTTCGCCTCGCTTCGCCTCGTGTGTTAACCGTTGTTGCTGTTTTCCACTTCCACTTCCATGCGCTTGTTTGGCCACTCGTTCACCTGGTTTCAGTTTCGGTTTCGCTGGCACGTTCGCCAAAGTTGTACAACAGGATTGGCCGCCATGAAAACGCGTTGGCACAAGCAGGAAAAACCACACAACACAATACACACACACACACACATACTTACACACTAACTCTGCGCACATGTCACATGGCGCGTAATTTAGCTCTTAAATGAGGGGGCTCACAAGGGAAAATTTGTTGCCGCTTTTTATGCCACTTTATCAAAGAGTATTTAATATACCTTATAAACTGACTGGCAGTCAGACAGGCAGGCAGGCAGTTTTCCTTATAAAGCTCACGCCTGCCTGGATTGAATTTCCTGCTCGGGTGAAAATTTATTGATTGATTTGCATTTGAAACGTTGACGGAAGACACCGCCAGCTATTATTATAGCTCCTAACCGTCCAAGACGAAACTATGCATGAAATTAACATAAATTTGTGTGCGGATCTCAAAACATGCTGCCCAATTGAATGTGGCTTTAAAAACAATATTTATTTTGCCATTAACGGGGTAGATGTTATCAAAATGGGGTCAGACGACATTTGAAGTTCTGCGCCCGAGGCAGACTTCAAATTGAAAATAAACATATCAATGAACTTTTTGCCATTATTTGGAATTTAAACATTGCAATTTCTTTCCGCTGCTGCAACCTGTCACAAAACAAATTTATCATGTCCATAATAATTTGAAATAATGATTATATCTATTACAACAAAGCCTGCCGCTTGCGCTGGATTACTGGCAAATTCATTTTATTAAATGTCAACTTGCAGCACTGGGCGCATCTGTTGCCATCCTCAGCTCCATCTTCAGCTCCATCTTCAGCTTCAGCTTCAGCTCCGACTTCGACTTTGTTTGGCGCAGTTGCGCCGAAATCGTGACTACAAAAGTTCAACAGCATTTTACACAAAAAGTGCAAACTTAAAAAACAACAACAAACACACAGCAACAACAACAACAACAACAGCAAAAACTGAGAAAAAGATTCTCAAGAGTGTCTGAAACATCGACCTGAGCAAACTTCCGTGCTGTTTGTACTTGTGCACGTGTTTTCTGCCTACTGTTGTTCTTATGATTGTTGTTGCTGCTGGGTGTCAATTATAGGACTTGTTTAAACCCATCGATGTCACAGCTTTAGACAGTTTCTTTAATTACAGATAAATGACATTTGTGCACTTTGTGAAATCAAAACAGAATAATATACAAACCTCAATTAAATTTTGTGCAATTATTACAGACCACTATTTTATACTATAACACCTTTTCAAAATGTTAAGAATCGTTATGAGCCATTGCTTAGCCGTGTTATTGCTTTTCGAAACCTCAAAATTGTCATTTAAAACTCGACTTCAGCTTCCAGAAAGTTACCGAGTAGATATGATCATCTTGTAGAGACTTTGAAACGGTACAAGTCAACATTTTAAAATACTTTCGGCTTCAATTATGACTGTAGAAGCGTTTTCATTGTTTGTTTATTGATTTTTATTTTTGTTAGCAGGTTTCATTATTTATTGTTTACGACATTTAGAGAGTTCTGTATACATCTGTACATGGCAGCTAAGACGCCTTTATAGCATTCTTACTAATTTGCCTTATAATCAATTTACGTCAGAGCACGAAAAAAGAGTATGTATCCAAGTAACTTTTTTGCTTAATTTTATGCTATAGATTCCATAATAATTTGAATAATAAATGTGTGCTTAAAAAACCAGTTCAGTTGCTTTTCAAGAATCGATTGGCATTTTGGTTAACACAAACACACACGAAACATACACAAACTTATGAAACTTATTTCAAAGCTGTGCTAATTTTCATACACAAATAAAATATTACGTATACGTAGCATGCGCCATTGGTTTGCAGCGTGCCCAGCCCCGGACTAGCATGGCTAATTAAAAGTAACAACAACAACAATACTGTATAAATAATTGCATAAAGCACAAGAGTAGCCAATAAACTAACTAACGAACTAACCGCATTAGATTGCCATGATGAACTTTGACATTTTGAGGTCGACTCATAAGACTTTTGGGCTGCTAAGGCAGAAGATGTCGGCCTAGAAATATAAACTACAACAACAGCTTGTAACTTGTTTGGCCACACGACACTTGAGCCTACAAGATTCTTCTTTCTTGTTAGTCAAAAAAAAAATAAAAATAAAAATAAGATAAAGAATGAAAACCTGTACAACAAAAGTGAATCTGCCCGGACCAGACAGACAACTAGAGAAGCAACCGGAGCCAAGCCAAAAAATCTGTGAGACTTTGAAGTGAAATCAAAAGTGCTGAATACTCGCACACACAGCAGCTAAAATTAAAGCTAAAGTGCGCGCACACATATACACAAACATATATAAGTATACAATATAAAATAAAGCCAAAAAGCATACGAAAAGGTTAACAAGTTTTACTACATGATTTATTTGCATTTTTAATGTTCGGCCTGATCATGAAGTGGCAGCAGCTTCAGTCCCAGCCTCAGCATCAGCTTCAGCTCACAACTAGACAAGTTTACCACTCGATTGTCTGTCTGTGGCCCACTGTATGTAGAACTAAGCCAAAAAGTGAGACGTTAGATACATATTTGTTTGCCAGGTTTTCCATTTTTTCCATTATTATTAAGGCAGCGCTTCAATTTGTTCGCTGAACTTTGCCCAAAAGAGAAAAAAACGAACAACTACCAGCTCAAATAAATAACAAATAACAACTGTTTGCATGTTGGTTACTGGGCTAATGGCTTTACTTACGACCCTGTTCTTTGTTCGGGTTAATTGAACTCTTTTTTTTGCCTCTTCTGTTTGTTCTCAACTGAACGAACATATGATAATGTAGCGCCATTAAATTGCCAGCTGTGTGGCATATAAAGGCTTGATTATACGAGAGCAGTACAATAAGTACGAGTACATAAAAATTTAAAGTAAAGTCAAGAACCCGTTCTACACACAATCGTGCCATCGTTTAGAGGTTGCTGCCAAATATGCAGATTTTGAATATGAACAAGTTACATTTATTGTATAGCCTTGAGAAAAAACCCAACCGATTAATTTTTATTACTATTTAACTTATACGTTATAATTTTTAATTCAATTTTAATTTTCTTTATTTATTGTTATTTCTTTCGATTGTGCATAGCATTAAAAGAGGCGTGCTTTAATCAGGCTTGCAATCAAATTTATTTCTTGGTTCTCTAAGCTAGAGATTTTTCCTAATTATTTGTAATTATCTCTTAACTATTCTAGTACTTATTGAACTGCCCATTTAAAAGAAAACTATATCAAAATATAAAATATGCTCTGTGCACTTAAGCATGACGCAAGCGCAAGTTGCATTTTCATTTCTTAGTGCAATCGAAAGCCTTGCAGCACTTTAAGTATCTGTGTACACAGACGCAGACACAGACACAGACACAGGCAAACATAAATAAGTAGAGATATAAAATAGCAACAATAAAGCATTAAACGCCGTTGTCTATAATTTTATATGTCTTACTGCAACACGATTCGCTATCGCGCTTCGTGCCAGCATTTGCTCCGATTTGATTTTAACTTTTATTTAACAACAACAACAACTACATACAGTTGTTTGTAATAGCAGCTAGCAGCAACAAAATACAAAAAGAAGAAAAAATATATATATGTATATAAATAGTAAAAGTAAAGTGAGTGAAAAACAACAAGAAAAATAAAAGCACTAACGCAAGCGCCGAACAAGGCCGTTCACTTTGGCTGGCAAAAAGTACACACACAGACACACACTCCATTTCATACACACTCAGACACACACATCCACTCTGATGGAAAGTGAAAATTGCTGGCATTAGTTGCAATTGCAGCTGAAGTTGTTGGAGTTGCTGCAGTTTTCGGTTTCTTTTGTCTGGCAGCAGCAGCAGCGACGCAGCAAGTTGCTCGCTTAAGTTTTTTGTGTATTGCCAAAGCCAAGCGAAGTCGAGCCAAGTTGTTGCCATTTTCACGCCATTCTCTTACTCTTTCTCCCCTTTGTCACTCACTCTAACAGTCTCACTATTATTTTCACCTTTTGCAGGAACACATACAGGAAGTGCTGGACAAATGGACACAAATCGATGACGAGATCTGGGCCAAAGTAATTGTCTTTGAACGGAATCGCCGTGTAGCCAAGGCATACGCACGTGCTCCGGTGCTGACCATCAATGGATCTGATGATGGCTTTGATGGCATGCGGTAAGTACCAGCAAATGCAAATAATTAAGCCTTGTTGATTTAATTGCTGCCTGCATTGAGCAAAGTAAACAAAATTCAAACAAATAAACAAACACAAACTCAACATGAGGGCAAAAGCAAAAAAACAGGGTCTAAAAAATTATTTATAGAAAAAAATAACGCAAATGATGCCTTTGAACTTTTGCGCAAATCGGTTTGCCGTCAATGCCCTTGACCCACTGGCAACGAAAATTCAGCAAACAGGAGATGCGAGTTGGGTTTTTGTTTTTGCCTCAGTAATAATAAATTACTAAATTACACCTGATGTGCTCCCAAATGGTCAATGAATGAGTGAATGAAACTGAGTGTTGACTCTCTGGCCGACGCCTTGGTCCAATGCCCATTAAATTGATGGTTTTTGGTATTACGATTTAATTGCCAAGCTGAACTTGTAATGCCGAGAGGTTCGTAATAGAAAATAAAAGAACCTTCAGATCAGCCCAGCATACTCGTAATCGTATACGAATGCAAATTACGACATTTGTGACCTCACTGCCGCAATTTGTAGCATGAGAAAAATGCCCAAAAAAAAAACAGCAACAGCAACAGCAACAACAAGTGAAAATGTTTTAATAATTGCGCGTATTTCTATAAAATGAGCGATTTCCGTTGTGGGCCAATTTAAGTTGTTTCCAAGAATTCTAGTTTTCGGATTGTATTTTTTTGGCGGTCCCCTCCGAAGATATCCATGCTAAGCTGGGCTTTGATTGTGGTTGCGGTTGTGTTTGTGGTTGTGGTTGTTGTTGTTGCGGTGGCTTTGGTTGCAGTTTTTGGGGCCAGCGCACTGCAGTTGTGGCTAATTAACATATTCCGTCTCAAAATGATTTCGTAGTTGCGTGCCAGAAATTGCAAATGCCAAACGCTTTTGGCTCAATTGCTGTGGCAATTTTGCTTTTGCAGCCCACACATATTACGAGTACTCATAGAGTCAGCAGCCACTTGGGTTTGAGTGTTTCGGGCTGTGGTACGAGTACTCGTAACAAAATGTCAAGAAGTCTGCATAATATAGAGAAGAGGAGTCTTTTATACTTATGATGAGCACTACAATGACCAGATCGAATGCATAATGTATTATGTATTATTAGTCCATAAATGTGCTGATTAAAACGCACAGCAGAAGCAACAATTTCAACTCAATTCGTAAGCCGGTCAACAACAGTTCAGGCCAAAAAAGGGCATCTCTTGCATTGTTATACGACGACAATGGCGGCATCGTTTGTTTCCTTAACAAAATAAAGATGCTGCCAGTAAAATGTCAACTGACAATGAGCAACCGAACAAGTCTCAATGGGTAATGGTTAGGTTTGCTATTTTTCTGGGGTGATAAAGAAAAAACAGCAATGAAATTAAAAATAATAACGAAAGTCATTCGTTTCATTCGTGACGAGGTCATCGCAGATCGAAATGCAAATTTGCTGTTCAACAAAGACTCTAAGTTCAACTCCTCTTTCCTGTTTTTGGCCAACAACGAGCGTTTGTTGTTAGTTGTCAATGTTTGCTACCTTTTTATGTCAATTGTGGGGATAAATATGCATTTTTTCCAAAGGCGAAACTGATTTCAAGTTGAAAGTGTCAAGTTAATCAATTGGCATGCCGCTGACATCAAACAAAACCAATTGTCTAGCTTGTGTGGGGTCTTCTTGTTGTCTATTTCCCTTCCCCTTGCCAATGCAATTATTGTTAGCTTGTTGTTGTAATTAGCCACAACTGCTGCTGCTGTCAGCTCTTGTTAACTTCTTTTTCCTTTACCATCTTTAAATTAAAAATAGTCATTGCAGCATTTGAATGCCACATGGATGGGGTTATCATATCCATAGACCATTTTATTCCACACGCAATGCTTTTTCCTGAAATCTTGCAAAATGCAAATGAATTCAACAACAGCGACAGCCGAGAGTATCTCCAACTGCTTGTTAGCTTTGACAATGCCTGGAAATATTTTCACGTATCAGATATTAAATTTGAAATTTAAATATCTTTTATTAGAAAGTTAAACTCTTAGTTAATTACAATTTGCAACTTGCTACACTTAATTAAAACCTTTTATACCGGTCTTGGGCTAGAATTTTACTTCAACTTTAGTTTATAGCCAGCCATTAATGCTAAAATAACTATGTTCATGTGTGTCTAAGATTTCACATCACTCACTTACTATGAAGATAAATTGATTTTATCCATCGCTTACCTTTTAGCTACGTCTTAGCACAGCATAATTATTTTATGTTTAACTATTCAGCTCTTTTTAAAATATTCACATAAAACTAAAAGACTAAGGGTAATTCAGCTTCGGTGTCTTCAAGTCAAATTGCTCTTCTCTGATGCATGCCACAGTTTGGCAACTTATATATAGCTTGGAGCTAAAGCTATAGCTGTTGCTGTTGCAGTTGCATGTAAATTAATTAATTAGACTGTGCGGCTGTTGTGTTGGCGTCGCGTTAGTGACACGCAGTAGATGCTAAGGACCACACATTTATCGAAATGGCAGCATCAACACCAACACCAACACTAGCAACTAGCAACTGCAGCAGCAACACAACAAGCGCATTTAATTAATGACAAACCCTTAAACACTCATGGCCAGACCACTTACATGTCTGCCATTATCTTGGGCAACAATTGAAATGGCGCCAATATAAATTTTGCTGCTTATGACAATTTGCCGCTGTCCTGAATTGCTACTGCTGTTGTTGTTGCGTAGGCGTTGCCAATCAAATTTGCATGTCGCTGGCAACTGTTGAAATCAAATCATAATACCCGCCGGCAATATCAGGCGCAGCGTGATATAAACAGAGCACTGCAAACCGTTTGATTGCAACATTTCATTTCATTTCATTTTATTTCGTGCGGATACAAAGTGAGGCCCAACATAAAGGCGCGACCCGAGGCTAGCCAAGGCCACGCTTTAATTTACAGCACACAAAAGACAGTTTTCGATTTACTTACAATAGAAACGAATTGCGGATTGGGTATTGCAAAACAAGCCATTTGCCTGGTTTATGTTTAGCGTGCCACACGTGCCACTTTTATTTGCTTTTTTTCTTGTTTAGCCAAGAACAAAGTTAGACTTGGCCTTGGAAGCATTTTAAGGTGCGACCAGAAGCTGTCTGCAATTAATTTATTTAATTGGAGCATAGAATAATGCTGACTACAGTTCCAACATGGTTAACGAGCGCAATTCAATTTTATAATGCTGACGCGAGTTTGTTGCTTAAGTCTTTCGTTTTGATAACTTTTACTTTGTAGCTTTGTCTCGCAATATACTTTACATTAATTTTAGCTCAACCGGTTGGTGCTGTTGTTTTCGTCAGTTTTTCGTTGTTTTTCTGTTGTTGGTGCCTGTCCATGCAAAACTAACCGCAGGTCAAATTGTTGCCAGTGCCAGTTTTGGACCGCTCGAAACCAGTCGCCGTTAACTGCATTTTTTCTGGCGCTTCCTTGAAGAAGCCACAACTGCAGTAACAACAAAAACACCAACAACATCAGCTCCCCATGCAAGGTTTGACCCACTGCACACGTTTAACTTGAACTCCAAAATGTAGCTTAAAACCCGCTACAACTTGGACTCTCGCTTTCATTGGCAGCAGCAGCAGCAGCAACAGCAACAGCAGCAGCCGCAAAAATGCAACCCAGACGGTGCAGTGCCTTTTGCCTTTCGCATTTTTAGCTCATTTAGGCGTGTCAGGTCCAGTTTTTTTATATGCATTTATCTTTTTTCATGTTTTTTTTTGTTCCACTGGACGACCTTGCAACCGATATGTATATAAGTATTATAGCAACAGCAACAGCAACAGCATACAACGTATGCTAGCCACATCGAAGTGAATGCAACTTTGTGCCAGGCCATGAATTGGTATCTGAATATGTGATTGGCAGTGGGCTAGCCTGTTGGCTGGAGAACTGCAATAGCGATAATACCGGTTCATCTCTTTGCTTTTGCGTTCAATTTTAATAACGCATTTTGATAGCCTGAATTAAACGAATTATTCAGAAACAAAAGAACTGCAAATCCGCTTCACGTAGGGGCAACCTTGAAGCCACATACATCACCTCAGTCAGCAACAAGCAATAGCAGCATAAGCAGCAGTAGCAACAGTCCATGTCGATTTCATTTCATGGAAAACTTTGACACACATTTCAACGGTTTTTACAAGCATTTAGCCAATAAATCAACGCCAAGCAGCCGCGACGTCGACGTCGACATCATCGTTGGCGTCGGCAGATGTTACGCGCAGAACTAAGGCACATGGCCAAATGCCAACAGCAATTGTTGCCGTTCTACTGGCAACAGCAGCAGAAGCAGCAAAGGCAGCGCTTCATTATACAAATTAACATAAAACATAATAGTGACAGAGCGGCGTCAAGTGAGCTTGGCTGCAGAGACAGGAGCAGTGCAGATAACAACAGCAACAAAGATTGTTACAGCAACAACAACATAGAGCATCAAACAACGTCTGTGGCAGCCTCAGTCATGCGGTGGCCTTTTTGCGAACGACAATTACAATTAGCTTCGTTTCATTGTTTGCTGCTGGCGGTTTGCCGTTTGCGGCTTCCTCTGCAGCTTCTTGTTAGCATTTTAGCCGACATTTTGGCGACCTTAAGCGAGAAATCTGAACTAAGCTAAAGCCATGCAAACAACTCTTCCTCGGCATCTTTAACAAATATTTTATTTCCTATGTAAAAAGTAGAAACAACTTGACAGTTCTTGTTGCTTTGCAACGAGGCTATAACAAAAGACTTGGGAAACAAACCTGGCAACTATCTAGTAGTAACATGGCCAAAATGACTCAGCTTAGCCTCGATTCTGCAATTAAACAACTCGATGAAAAATATGAAATGTTTATTATAAATTTTTGGGCTGCAGCTGCCACACTTTACGCCAACCACATAAATCACTGTCAAGTCGAATTTGTGGCAGGCGAATGCACATTTCGGTTGTTGTTGCTGTTGTCGTTGTTGCTGTTGCTGCTGCTGTCTGGGGTGGTGTTGCTTTATACACCGCCTGTTGGCCAAATGTTTTGTCAATCGTTTATTGTAACAAAATGCTGATCCAGCCAGTGACTCATACAACACTCCAATCGAATTTAACTCGAACTCTAGTCCCCTTTACAACAACATAAAACTCTTTTGACTGCGAAAACAAGTCTTTTTTTATGAGTATTTGTAAGTTTTTTTAAAGCGTCAGCTGATTGATTCGCAATTAATAAAGTGTTGTTCACAGTAATAATTGTACAATTATAATTGTTTTATCCTATTGTAGTATTGGACTGTGCGGCTTTGACAATCCCATGCGAGATCAGAAGACGGACGAATTAAAGCGCGTCATCGGCCAGGTAAGCATCAAATGAAGTTTATAGCTCATTAAAATTGTATACGACACAGTTTCAAAGTGGGCCTGCCTAATTTATTTTACATATTGATAACAATAAACAGAATTGATGGCGCTCAGGTACAACAAACAGCCATTAGCCCTGTCACCTGTTTCGACTGAAAAACAGAGACAGAGTCGAAATAAAAGTACAGCTATTTTTTTAAGTACTCGAATTAATTTAGCGATGTTTTTTTTTATTGTTTTAGGGCGTCAAAATCAAAATGGATGATGCTGGCAATATACTCGTACGTCGCTATGCCAAGAGCAACGTTTTTGTTAAGAGCACCGCCAGCAATCCCAACGAGGAGACATCTATTGGTGCCGAAATCTTGAAGCTGCCAAATCAGGCGCTGGAAAGCGAAAAATAGTCAAGGTAAATTGAGGTTGAATCTACGACTATTCAAATGTGATTCAATACAATAAGTACAAATATAATTGTACTCCAACTTATACCCATACTTACTTATTGCAATATGCAAATTGTTTGTATTGTTTACTAATTCCTTGTCGCCTGATTTCTAAATACAAAAAAAAACCTGCAGCTCTTCGACATGAAGAAGTTTCAGTCGAACGTAAATCGTGAACTACGCCGTGCCTATCCAGATCGTCGACGCTTGGAGACGCAATGCCTATCGGCAGTGGCCTTTGTCAAATCGGAGAATGACATTTTGGAGTGCCCCATTTGGGTGCTCATTGTGAATGTGGTAGCCATGGATATGCTAAAGAGCAAACTGCCGCCAGGTGAGTTACAAGTGTGCCTCAATACAAGCGCGTTTGCCATTATTTTGTGTTCTAGAGATGGGCGAGATCTGAGTTAGTTTCGACAGTTATGGAATTGAATTAGTTTAGGGGAAAGATATATATTTTAATAATAGTACAATGTCAAATTTATTTATTCATATAGTAACTCACGAACAAGGAAATAGATATATAAAACATGCCATTTGTGAAACTTATTTCGATGAGAATTTTCTTATTAATATTTCTTGAACTTTTATTTCGTCACGGAGATTTAATTTCTGCTTTCAAAAATATTCGATTATGAATTTCAAACTAACCGATTAAATGATGAGTTCATTGTTTAACCTTTAAAGTTTAACAGTTAATTCTTTTGAATTTATTTAAATTAAAATTGTTTATTGTTTTCAAGAGTGTGGCTGCACTCTATGTCCACTTCCATCATACATATCTTATAGACATAAAGAACTGGTTATTCGCATGTCATCCCTATTTCCATCAGTTGTAGCTTAGAACCCTACAGCAAATTCTATTGTTTTATAGCTTTCTAGATGTACGTGTGTGTGTTTGTGTGTGCATGTTGTAATTGTGCGACTGTTTGTTCGGTTTGCTATTGATTTATTGAGGCAACAACTTGAATTTGTGGTTCATCTCTTGCAGTGCAACGTCCCATTGTGGACATCAAGAATCGCCCGCGCATACCCATTCCCGATGAGGATCCCTACAGTGTTGCCGGTAATGGTAGCAATGGCAGCTCGGGCAGCTCAGGCTTTGGCAGTGGTCACCAGCAACAGCAGCTACAACAGCAGCAGCTTGGCAAGCATTTGAATAATGGCAACAGCGGTCATGTTGCTGCTACACGAGAACAGTTGTTGCTGCAGACGCAACAATTGGCGCACAAGCGCAGTGAGAAGCCACCCAAATTGCCGCCCAGGGATAATGTCTATGCACACGATCTGATTCCAAAGGTGAGTCAATTAGCAGCAAGTTGCAACTTTGTTGCTCAAGTGTTTTGTAGCAAAGTGTTGGAACAATTGTTGAAGTCGGACTCAAGTGGAGTGTGTGTGTGTGTGCGTAATAAAAACAAAAATTTGGAAGCGCTAAAATACATATAATACTTACAACCAAGAAATGTGGCAACTAGTCCACCGACAACTAGCAACAACAACAACCACAACAACAACCAAAATCTAACGGGGGGCTGGCTATGCTTGGCTACGTGCGCAACGCGGGCACTTGCAAAATGGTTTATGACTCTGTGCCCTATCTGCCACTAACTCCACTTGGCACCCCCTCTCCACCTCCTCCTCCGCCTCCCCCATTCAGTTCTGTCTTAAAGACAAGCGGCTAAAAATACCAGGCCACTTGTTGCGACGACGCGTCGATTTCGCTCTGGACATTGTTGTCTTTGTTGCTGTTGCTATTGTTGTTGTGGTTGTTGTTCTTGTTGTTGTCGTTGTCGTTGAGCTTCACCAAGTATTTGGCTTGCATTCAATAATATTCGAATTTCAGCAGCAGGCCAACAAATAACTGCAAACGAATCGCGTGTAATTAATATGCACGGAATGTTGCCAATGGTTTGCCAATGGGCCCAACGACCGAGCTGCGACTTCGGGGCTAATGCTATGGGCTCTGCCTATGCATAACGTATATATCTATCTCTCTCTCTCTCCAATACTGTCTCTGTCTCTGGCCAGGCTGCACAGTTATGGCTAACTGTAAGCCTCGCACACAGATACAGATACAAGAGATATACGTAGATACTGCGACGTGTGCAGCGATTGCTGGCGCACCTTGCGCAAAGACGAGCCGAATACAGCGCGTTTGTTGCCTAAGTCTTTTGATTTTGATGGGCTCGCGGGCATTTGAAAATAAATATTTAAAATATAAAAAAAAATAAATGCCTGTTAATGTTGAACTATTAAGTAAAATACACAAGCATTAAATTGAAATATGTAATAGTTATAATTAAATTATGTTAAAACATTATACTTCACCGAATATTTGACATACATATTTAATAATTTCAACTATTAATAAATATTATTTTTGCTTTGTTTACGTACAATATTCTTCACAGCTAATTTAATGTATTCACTTAATACTAATAATAACTATAATGCTTGCGCTTACGAAAAAACATTATTCTTTCCTTAACTATTTACAATTTTATCATTATTAATATATTATTATTTGCTTTGTAGCCGGACTATGATGACATCGATTTAGAGACGAGAATCAAACTGTCCAGGGGCAAGTCTGACAAGGGAAAGGACAACAAGAAATATGGTAAGACATTTCTCAACTGAATACGAAAAGCAATTACAAAACGTTTTTTCTTATTCGCAGATGATCCTTATTACTGCGGATTGCGTGCACGTGTGCCCAACTTTGTGAAGTCATCCAAGTCGGGGTCGAAGGATCAAAGGGACGGCAATGGCAATAACATCATTATGAATGGCAACAGCGATGGCATGAGCACACTTAGCCAAAAGAAGACATCGATGATACACAATCATTTGACTGGGATGCATTCGCATCCTCATCTTCTTCAGCAACAGCAGCAGCAGCAACTGATGGCGGCGGCAGCGGCAGCAGCACATGCCGTACATCACCAACAGCCGGGACACCATCAGCAACAGATCTGGCAGACGCGCAGCTATGAGAGTGGCATAGGTATTTATAAACAGGGCGGCTATCAACCACATCAACTGCAACAACAACAACTACACAAAACTCATGCTCTGCAATTGCAAATGCAAATGCAACAACCACAATCACTGCCAACGGACCTTACAGCAACAACAATACCAACAGCAACGACAACTAAGACACAAAGCACAGCCAAACACCAGCACCAACAGCACCATCACCTCCACCGACAGAACAACAAAGCACGTAGCAATCAGCAAAAGCAACAGCAACACCATGAACAGCACTTGCACTTGCACCAACCACATGCACATCATCGACATCAGCACCGCCATTGCCATCGATTGCACCACCAGAATCACAAGAGTGCACCCAAAGTGGGCTACTTTCCACCGGCTCAATATTATGATGACCTGGAAGAGGTGGCTATCCGTCAAGGGGCACGGCGTCTATCCACGCGTCGCACACACCTGACGACGGAGAATGCCTGCAACTGTGTCAGCTGCTATGCCCTGGCACCATTATGTGGTGAAGTGCCTGCACCACGGCCCCAGCGCAGTCTCAGCCAGCAGCAACTGCGACGGCATCAGCGTCTGAGCGGTGGGCTTCTCGACAAGCATATGGGTGTGGCCAAGTGGTGTAGTGAGAGTGATATTTCAGTGCTGGAGCAAGTGCAGGAGGACGAACTAACAACAACAGCAACAACAACGAACACTGACGGCCGTTACGACAGCAACGAATATGATGACTTCGACATGGACTTTGACATTGACGACAACATGAACGGAAATACAGAGAACAGCTACATGCATCAATTGCGACAATTACAACGTCCCCGTGCCGTGCAGAGCAACGAGGAGACAGACATGTACGTGGATCGTGCCCAGCTGCGGCAATTGGCAGCTCCTGCGCTGCTGGCGGCTCGCAACAAATCCCAGTCTACAGAGAGTTTCTTCGAGCAACCAAACGAAGAGGGCTCACTGTATATGTACGGCGGACGCAGGCGCATTGTAGCAAAGGCAACGGCAAAGGCGCCCGCCTCGGTCAACATATATGAACGAGTGCCCAACTCGATGGGCTCGGACATTGGTTACAACGGCGGCAAGTTGCTGGCAAACTCGAAGCGAACGCAATACTACAACAAGCCACAGTTGCCAGCGCCGAGTTGGCGGGGCAGGGGACAGCAGGCGACACTATTGCAAAAAGCTGACAAAAAACTGTATGACAATACGACCAACAATAACTGCAACAATAAGCGACAGCTAACGAACAACAACCACATCCACAACCACAACAACAATAGCAATGCCAAGAGAAACAATGATGACGTCTTGAAGAACAAAAATAATTTCAATAGTAAAAACAAAATTATAACAACAGCGACAGCAGCAACAAAGAGTTTAGCAACAGCAATATCAGCTGCAACTTCAGCAACATTGCCAACAACAACAGCAGCAGCCGCAATGACAGCAACAACAACAACTGCTCCAGCAGTAGCCAATGCATCAGCAGCAGTAACATCAACAACATCAGCACCAACAACAAACAATGCACCGCCTCAATTGCAGGCGCAAACACAAAGAACTGGGCGCACTGCCAGCCGCCTTGACATCAGCGACATGGAATCCATTTATGGCTACCTAAAGCCTCGCAAGCCACGCAGTCTTAGTCTCAAGAAAATCCAAATACTTGACTATTAAAAATGTGCTCTTCAAAATGAGGTTATTTTGCCGACAAGTGTTTTGGTTTAGTTTACACATATTTGTTAATGGTTATCTTCGGAATCAAATATCAAATATCAGATATCAAATATAACTGCGCTGTGTATATATATAATGCGAATTTGCCTATGGTTATTAGTAGCACCTTTGTACCTTTGGTATTACCTTAAACTGTACGATTTTTTACTAACTCTACTTTAACTTGGACCCTGGACGGCAACAGTGTACCATACCTTACCTTACCCTACCTTACCATACTTTTACTGTTAACAATGTACATACAAAAAAGTCATTGCCCATGCACATTACTACACTCTTTCCATTTTTATCATTATCACATACAATACTTATATAGTATGTATTTAGCTATATTTATATGGATATTTGCTAATGTCACTCTACTGCGCTTCTTGTAGATTCCGAACATGTCGAATCTCCTTACAATCACATCTATGGACGCCATTTACCGCTGCCCACCCGCGGCTATGTACCCACACCACGCATGTTTATTGGGGAATGGGACTGAGATTGAGAAGAGGTGAAAGTTAAACGAGGTCAATTGCTTCGCTCGCTTCAATCACAACGCACTATATGGGCCTTCCGCCACACCAAGCAGCCAAGGCACAAAACATTTAAATAACTAAACAGAAATTATTATAAAGCCTCCCGCTCTAAGATGGCAAACAATAATTTAAGTCAACCAGCTGAACAAGCAAAAGAGAACTTCAGATGTGAAGTCTAATAATTAATTAATTTAGCAAAATATTATGGTAATATAATATTAGGCTAGACATAATTCAACCACAAAACATATTGTATGTAATATAATAACTATACTTATTTACATTAGCTGCGCATATTCAGATTCAGTAATTTCCGTAGCTATTCTTGAGATTATGACGCAATTATGTATGTACATTTAAGCGCACTTTCAACTTTGTACTTACGTATAAAATATATAAATTTTTATACTTTTCTCCGCAATAACACGCCATTACATTTTATAGCTGTAGGGTTTTTTGTAAATTTATTGACTTTTATCTGTTGTCGCGCTAAAAGCGATTCTAAATAGTATCTATGTTATATCCAAAACTGACCAATTGCAGCCTAATCAGTATGTAACTATTGCATTAAAGCAACACGTTTATAAATGTTTTTAGGCTGATTTGTCAGTTCTTATCGTAAAATTCTGTATCGTCTATGAACAATAAAAATATATTTTAATTACAATCAATTAAAAGAGCATTTCTGATTTACATTTTCATTAATCAATTTCATACTTTTATTTTTAGACAATTTCAAAAAATTCAAAATAACTTTCGATTTAATACGCCCTAATTTCATTTGGGCGGCTGTTTTATTACATGTAGTAATCTGGGTTCCAATCTGGTGGGCGCATGTGATCGGGATTAGGACCTTGGGGTCCTCGTGGTCCGCGTGGCTGCATAGGTCCAAAGGGATCAAAACGCGCCAAGCCCGGATTACCGAGCGGGTTAGGTGAGAATGGGAATAGATTGCCAGAGCCGCGACCCAGAGGATCTAGATCTCCTCGACCAACATCAGGAAAGCCAAATGGTCGTGGCTCAAAGCCATGCGGCATATATGATCTGCAATTTTACAGTTTCAAGAATAACTAATTTAGTCGTCATAGTTTTGTTTCTTACCCTGGCCGTCGAGGCTCTCCAATACGCAAGGGATCTGTAATTTGAGCTGGAGATTGGCTGTTTTGAGTCTGAGTAGTTGCCTCACGTGAGTTTCCAGTAAATACCTGCAATTATAAATATATAAGTAAATATTGAATTCTGATGCGAAAATCTATTTCACTCCGACTCACTGGATCACATAGTTCTTTGCGAAGACGATCAACAATATCCGTTGCTGTTGGTATCATCTTTGTGATGCTGCCTTTTACTTCGTCTACCAAAGAATCTGGAGTGATGCAAATATTGGAAACATTCTTAGTACTGATATCTAAAAGATTGACAACCAGAGCATCCTCAGTAATATGTGCAATCAGCAAATAGAGTGATTTATTATGCACATATCGTAAAGAGTACTTCGTATTATCGCCGTTCCAATTATCTGGCAACAGTTCACTTCCCACTTCATCTTCGGGCATCGTTTTCTGTGTAAAGTATATATAAAATATGATGACGGTAAACAAAATTCTATTATACAAACTACTCACATCATCCCCAATGCCAACGCAGCGAAATTTGTAATGCTTAGTGAGTAAAAAGTGTGCAAGGACTATCAAAATATCCGCCTTTTTATTTATTTCTCCAGATACAGTTTTGAATAGTAAATCCCATCCATAAAAGAAATCAGAGCCCAAGGAATCGGTCCCTGATCTTGAAGTAGAAGGCTCCATTTTGTTGAAATCTATAGTTTTTGGAAAGTAGATTTTATTTTTAGTTAAAACATAATTCACAAGAACACAAAAACAAAATTTGTTGTCAAAGTCAAGGGGCTCTACAGTGCGTCGTTTTAGAGCATTTCATGTAAATAAGCTGGATGATTTATCAGAAATTGATTTGGTTGATCGGATTGACAGGGGTGCTGTAACTTTGGGATTTCACGCCCTATGATACAGTGAGGACTTAGCCTTGCCTTAGTCTGCCACAAAACCGTGGAAACAGCCGAGATAATAAAATATATATTTTAATTTTTGTAATGTAATCCAATCTGTCGAACAGCTGTGCGATAGAGATGTGTTGTATTTTTCTGAATAAGATCAAATGAACAGGTCTTTAAAATGAACAAATGAGCTTGTTCAGTACCGTTCATTTTGTTCGGTTGCTCCATTTGCTCATCAACGAGTGTTTTTGCCATTTCTCAACTCTGAAATCGCTCAAATATTTTAATGCAGAATGCAAGTGCAGTGAGGACAGGGTACTAATCCACTGGTTTTTTAATTCGCATGGAGACATAAACCCATTTTGACATATTGTATGTCAATACATCTCAGTTAATACGATGCAGTAATATAGAAACAACGGCAGAACATAAATATTCAAGACGCACTCAGATATTTTTAATATCGGTAATATCGATATTTTGGCAAAAGTATCATAACAAATATGATATATTTAAATAGAAAGCATAAGCATCTTTCAGGATAGACCCCAAGCTTAAAAATTTTAAACTTTGCTTAGCCATCCATTTTTTAATCATATATGCTAAGTTCAGGAACTCAAACATTTGCAGTGAGCCACTGATTGCAATATCAAAATTTAAATTTGTTTTCAGAATACCCCTACTACTTCAGAGCCAAATATCATTAATAATATAAATTTAATATTAATTTTTTTTAAACTATCGATATATACCTATTAATCGTTCGTTAAAACTAAATAACGATTTTTGAAACTTAGTACGACTTGATAATAGCCAGAGTATCGATGCTTTTTTAGATATCTCCTTTGCAATTATTTTAGGGGTATTCCCTCAAATAAAATATAATTTGAATAAAGTTTGGCTGCATATAATGCATTCATTTGTAAAAATATACTATAATCTGCATACCACATACATACGTTAAACATTTTTTATTACCTGTTTCATTCTACGACTCAGTTATTGAGATCTATCGAAGCAATAAAGATTATTGGTAATAATTAAAATTCGTTTTATAATTCAAAAGTCAATCAAAAACCGTCTAATACCAGAATTACTTTGATTTGTATCTTACAAATAATAATAGATCGAAGAGCGCGATTGGAATTGCTTGTGCCAATCGCAAGTTCTACAGTGCTGGAAATTGAGCAATCGGTGTTGAAAATAAGTGCTGTGTAACCTTAAAAATATAATTTTCTTTATTTTCATAAATTTACAAATAATATATAAATTGAGATTGTATTTCAATTCTTTAATTTGTTCTGTAATATATAATTATCCTATTTCTGCAATACCACTCTTGTTAAAGTGATTAAATATTCGTTGGTGTTCGGGTATTACCGAACTTTATATTGGTGTGAAAGAGACCTCAGGTTATACCAGGGTTGTCGTTTAGGCTTCAGTTTTCTTTTTATCTTGATTTTCTTGAATATTTCTAATGTAATAATGTACATATTAAATATTAAAATTTAATGGAAAATTATTTTAAAATTATTTAATATTTTATGGAATATTGAGAGAATATGAATAAAAATTTTATATGCGATCGGTTATTAAGATTGATATATCTAATGAGATTTCACTTAAAAATAATAGTAGATATATGTTCTAAATCAATTTAAAGAGATAAGTCTTCTTTATGGAAAATATGGATTTACAATATATTCCATTATCGGTTCAAAGTAGAGAGGTAAAACTTGTTATGTATACTTCGTATGCTCGGCTCGGTTCGTCGGCTCGCACGAAGTGGCTGCCATGTTGAAAACCGAGATAGTGCAGAAGCAGAGCGAGTGAAAAAATTATTTGTATTCTGTCACCAAAGACATAAAGTTAAATTCAACAAATTACAAAACATAAACTGCAGAGCAGCCAAAGATCGTTTACCGCGTTGTTGTCATTATATGTATGTGTAGGGCATGCGATAGTATTAGTATCATTAATTGTTGCGAATAAAAAAGCGCGACGCGTTGTTGTTGCTGCCGCTGCACATTTTTGTGTGTGAAAAGAACAAGGTATTCCTTGGTTCCATATCCACGTGGGGAGTTTGCCCAGTTGTTGTTACCGGTAAATAAGGCCAACATGAGTATCACTCCAGACAGCGATGCTGTTGTTAAAGTGGCGACGCCTTCGCCATCACTTAAAGTTTATGACTTTGATTTTTCGGGTAAGTGCCGGAACTCCTCCTCACTGGTCCGGTTTAACTAATTTACGTATATACATACATCTAGGTACACGGTTTGAAATGGATGCTAGCGTTTCAGAAGAGGAACGTCATTTTTATCTCAAGATGTACCCCACCGTGGATATTGTTAACCAGCGCAAGGTACACTGCACCGTCTGCCGTACACACATTGGAACAGCACCGAACTCGGAAAATAATATTAAGATGCATCCTATATTGCGTGTAACACATTGTGTCAAGTGCCATGATTTTTACAACAGTGGAGAGTTCTCCAAGGGAGAAGACGGCTCCGAGTTGTACTGTCGCTGGTGTGGCCAGGGTGGTGAGGTCTATTGCTGCTCCACATGTCCATTTGTCTTTTGTAAATCTTGCATCATCAAGAATTTGTCGCGCGGCGTCATCTTTGATATCGAACAGAATGAAAACTGGAATTGCTTCAAATGCACATCCAAAATACTTTGGCCGCTGCGCGCTCAACACTGGGCCCTCATTAACTACATTGAGACGCAAAAAACGTAAGTTCAGTTTATAGAAATTGTCTACTATGTGGCAATCGATAGTCCGCGAATTATCATAAATTGTCATACTAAAAATTTTCAATCATTGATAATGTTTTTCGTTTTTTTTTTTTTTTTTTTGGTAATTTTTGGTGATGAGACCCACAAAGTAGACAATTAAAAAAAATTTGACTGTCCCCATATAAATATGAACCTTTTCGTATTTCTCAGCGGGCTGCAAACGATTCCATTACCTGAAGGGGAATTACGCAAACTGATGAATAGAGACGGCAGCAATTGTTGTCGCTTGGCCAAGGCAAAGGTCAACAGTCTCTCGGACTCTATGGAGAGCCTTGAGTCGAATGCATCCAAGCGCAGTCATGCCAGCTCTGTCAGCTCCGCCAAAAAGTCGTCCAAGCCGCAGGGTCCCCCCGCCAAGCGTCCCAAATCTTCAAACGATGAAGTTGTTTGCACTCCCGATTTGCTTAGTATGCTAGAGCCAGACTGTCAAATCTCAGTTGCACAAAAACCGAGTTCACGCAATGTTGCGCCTTCGACAAATAATTCCACAACGCCACGCATCATGACCGTACAACAGAATTACACTGGACCCAGTCCCAGCACCAGCGTCAATAGCAATGGCAACTCCTCTGCCGCCCCTCGCAGCAGCTTACCTCCGCCGTTAGTGTTGAGCAGCTCGGGAATGCGATACCGTCAATCAACACCTAGTCCGTCTGGAGTTGTGCGACGCACAGTGGTACCCAATGCAGTACGCAGCGCTGGCCCCGTTTTCCATACAATTAATGGATTCCGTGTCGATCTCAATAGCGCTGCACAGCAGGATTCGTATCGCCTGCCCAATGGTCGGCTAATACAAGTAACTGTCTAGATCCGACCGAGATGTGTGTATACATATTAATTACTTAACTATTATTATTGTAGGTGAAACGTCAGGTTCCACTTGGATCGCAGCCCTCGACAACGCTCTCGCCTGTTCCGCTGTCCGTAAACCCACAGGTTATCATACGTCAAAGGCCAGCACCGCCAGCCCCACGCATGGCACACAATAATCCCGCCTTTGGCTCCAACATGGGCATCTACAATCCGCAAACAAACCAACAACAGCGAGCTCCTCAAGTTGTCCGGGTCAATAATGGTAGTCAAGTACATTCAGTGAATCTGCCGGTACCATCAACGCCATCCAATAGTAATGGGGCTGGAACTGTCATGATGGCTCCAGCAGCGGTGACCAAGGGACCCACCCTTGTCCGCCACGTATTTCCAAACACTCCTATTGGCACAGCGCGCTCCCAACTACAGGAGCAGATCTTTAATGCCATGGAAATATGCACGCATTTGACCGGCAAAGTTCAGACTCTCACCCATTCCAATGCATACAATCAGGCACGCAGCTATATGGATCTCAAGGAGCTGTACATACATCTATCCTACCTAATGACGTATGCCATTGGACGCTTTAAGCAGCTGCAGGATAAATGTCTGGTTGATATGCGTGAAATGGGCTTCAAAAACGATGCCAACAGCTTGGAAAACGGTCAATTAGCTGCAGGTGAGCTCTATCTCAATAACCATTTTAATAATATAACACAACTATATCGAGCCCTATTTATAAAATCCTAACAAATCTGTATTCAAATACACTGCAATTGAAGTTTCGAAAAAATGTTCCCTTAAAATGTTTAAGAAAAGTTTAAGTTAACTCCTTAAGATAGGGCTTTAGATGTGTTAACCATCGATCTTGTAAGAAGTAAAATTTGACACGCTGTAATATTATAATCTTAAAGAAATTAAGAATGGGAGAAATTCTCTAAATTGGTCGTGGTAATTAGCTGGTGCTCCGCAGCACTCGGACGTCTGTGGTCGCTAAGCTAAAGTTACCTTTAAAACTAGTGTACATTGTCTTTTGTGAATATTTTAACACATGGACGGGTGTATTTGTTTAACAAAAAAGAATAGATCAAACTATCCAATATTCTTAAACCATTTAAATGGTAAGTATTTTGTATTGTGTTTATGAAAAACTCTGCTAGTTCCATTTCCTTGGCTTTTGAATTCAGCATTGTGATGATTTGATTTAGATCTTGGTCCATGTGTTTGCAAAATATCCAAAAAGGCAATGGAATCGAATTAAGCAGCAGTTTTTCGATAAACGTTAATGTGCCTTATCTCACTTTCTTCTCGGTATGTAGCGGTGGATTACGTATGCTATGGACAGCTGGACGATGTCGATCTCTTTAATACCGGATGCAACAGCTTTCACAATCAGGTTTACGAGTATCGGAAGAGTTTGCATGCAAATCTCAAGGATGGCGAAACACTTGAGCCACTGCCACCTTTAATGCCACTTGGAGTACGGGCCGAAGGAGATCCCAAAGACGAGGACGACGATCAGGAGACCAATAATGATTTCGAAAATGAGAATGATGAGCCGGATGATTATAATGATGATCTGAACGATGATGCCGACGATATCGATGATGATGACGATGATTTGGATGATGAATACGATGCCCTTGGTACCGAAGAGAGCATGAATCGCAACGAACAGGCACACGCCTATGATCGCAAGCTTACTCGCTTGCTTCGTGAATATCCCTCGATCTGGTGCACACGTCATCCGGACTATGGCAAAACGGAAGTCACCCGAAAGCAGTGGCGTGTCATTGCCAGCCACTTTCCCCGTGGCGATGACATCAAGTTGCGTTGGAAAAATGTACGCAAACGGTACGTTCGCATCGAGCGATTGGTGAAGTTGGGTAGACGCTTCAAGGGATATTTTGACAAGGCTACCAACTATCTGGCCAACAGAGACCTGCCACGCAATGAGTGGCTACCTGTGGATTGTGGAGAAGATGATGGTGATGGCTTTGAACGTAAGCAATTGGATGCCATTGAGAATACCATTCACAAGGAGCCACAGGATACTGCCGATATACGACAGCAACAACAGGCGTCGGCAAGATCAGCTCCACGTTTACCAGTGCGTCCATTGGACGTGCGTCCCATTGACATGCGCATTATCAATTTTGCCAAGAGTCATCCTGTGCTATGGCGCAAGTCCGCTGATCCCGAATTTAATAGCATTGACGAACAGACCCGCAAGTCGTTGTGGCAAAATTTTTGGAAATCTGCACCTAGTGAGTAGATTAACTTACCTTGTAATTAGTAGATCTAAATTAGTGTCCCCAATCATGTTTCAGATTATCGCTGCGAGTATATTGTGGAACGCTGGCAGCAAATGTACGAGATGTACAAGTCCTTCCGCCTCAAAACCATCAAGGACAAGCGCACATTTGCCAATCTTGAGCTGAAATACTCCAAATATCTGGCCAGCTTATATTTTCTCTATAAAATTGACGAACAGGATTTACGTGACGAATTTGAGCCATTGCAGGATTGTGGCCAGCATAGCTCAGATGATGTCTCATCCAACGATGCGGCTTGCAAATTAAAGGATATGCCCGATGACAAACAGTTCGTTCAACAACTGGTGCTAGCAATGCGAGCCTATCCAACACTTTGGAATCCACGACATGTCGATTACAATGATGTAGGAGCACGTGAACGTCTTTGGTCCGAAGTTGCCAGGCGATTACCACGTTTCCGACGTGATGCAAGCGCCTGTAAACTACGTTGGCAAATGGCAAAGTTTGCCTACGAATGCTATTGTCGTGAGATGGAACGTCAACCAAGGCCTAATGAAAGAACCCTGCTAAAGTTACGCACCAATTTTCCGCTGGAGGAAATGCGCTTTCTAAATGTTTAAGCTACCAATTTTAGTAACTAGACTAAGTTAATTTATGCTAGGCTTCTAAACATTCTCCACTTAATAAAGTCATTAAGATTTAATTCTAACTTTGCTAGATCTATAAATATGTTTTATTTTTAATAATTTCTGTTATACGTATATTCTAAATACCAATGTGTCAAATCTATGTTAATATAAATATTATTTTTGTTTGCAGAAAAACAAGCGAGTGATGATGAGGACAACGAAATAGAGATTGTAGAGCCCAAAACCGACACAATTACAATTGATTCGGACAACGAGGAGGAGAGACCTACAACATCAGCTTTAGATTTCCCGAAGGGTTTAAAAATTACATCCGTTAGATCAACAGCTGTTGTAGAAGGAACGAATAAAGTTGATCCAGTGACCGCTACCATGGATCCAAGTTTGGATATTGATGTGGCGGCATTTAGTTCTTCCATATTGGCCAGCCTCCTTGAAGTAGACATATCTGAAGGCAGCGGCGAGGTGAAAACAAATCAATCGGTCTCCCCTGGTGGGACCGTGCAGAAGAAACAGCCTCGTAAGAAAACGACAAATAAACCAAATCCGGCTCTACTTCATCTGGAGCGTCAGCGGATGGAGGAAATCAAAAAGAATGATGCCAAGTTGAAAATGAAAGTGGTTGTCAAATTAAGACGCGCAGAAGAAGAATTTGAGGTGGCGCGCAAATGGATAAAAGAACAAGAAAACTATGCAACGACCACGCTGGAGCATAGTCTGTTGAAACCTGAGGACGATGATAAAGAATTAGAGGCGGAAAACAGCGACAATAACGAGCAGTCAAAGTCAGTTGAAGAAGGGAGTGACACAACCAATCAACAGGCCAGCGAGAGGAGTCATAACAAATCTGATGAAACCGAAGCTATGGACACAACAGATGACTCAAAAAGTTTACTTGCCGAAATCGATGAAGTTGAAGCAAAGACATCAGATGCTAAAGAGCAGCCAAGCATAAATATGAATACATTAGACAGCATAGAAACCACATCTTCCAAAGACACCGAAGACACTAAAACTGCTGATGAAGAAAAAGATACATCAGAAACAGGTCCCAAAAAACATTCAAATTTATCGGAAGATATAGAAGCAATAGAAAATTTTGAGCCTACTCAAAATAAAATACCCGCTCAAGAAACTAAGGAAGTAAGAGAATGCTCTGAACTTCTTACAACTGAACCTATGGAAATACCAGAAAGTTTTGAAATTCTTTCAACTGAAACTCCTGAAAATATTACGTCTGCTGTTGATAGTGCATCTAATGAAGATAAACCAGTTCATAAAGATGATCGCTTGGTTGAAGCTCAACCAGTTGATAAGGGAAATGATCGATTAGTTAAAGTAACTGAAGAAGATTCAGCTAATGATGAGGCCAGTACTAAAAGTGATTGCGAAATACCAGTAACCAAAGCAGTTGATAAAACTGCCGATAAAGACATTACCAAGACTGATTGTGTTATGCCAGCAAAGAAATCAGACGAAGATACTGCATCGACTAAAGTTCCGGACTTAGAAAATACCAGAGCGGAATCTGAAACACGGGATACTCAAGCCATTAGTGAAGCCACCGAAGTGGAATCAGTCACAAGCGAAAAGGATGCTAAATGTGAAAATCAAGTTTTGCCTTCAGAGGAAAATACACAAGGCAGTTCAGATAAGGCGCGGTCCTCATCTTTGACATGCCAGGATAGTGAAGAAGGCATGGCCCCATTGATTAAAACTCAATTGGAAACAAACGTTGATGCAGTTTCACTTTCGTGATTTTGTTATGCTATTGTTGAATTGGCGGCGAAAGTGCTGTCGTCAAATAGCTTATAATGTTAAGCCCAGTCTGAATTGGAAGGAATCTTAACTAAGCGTGGACACTATTAAATAAAATTTGTAAAATCGAATGTAATTTGTTATTATAGTTTTTAGAAATATGCTATTCATAATCACTTATTTATGCTAACTGGAAATTGTATGAAAACTGCTCCACATAGACTTAAGATGAGCTATTCTCATAGCTCAGTGCATTTTCGTTCTCATTATCTTGTTTTTGTTTTTGAACAAAACTAATCGATCCCACGGTTCTTTAAGATACAGTCACTGACTTCATACAGTAAATGTAATGTACTGCTTAGAATATTGATATTATAATTTCATTTATTTTTGAATCATAAAATAAATACTTGGCGCAATGAGATTGATAAATATTTGTATATATACGTATTAATGTATATATTAATGGTAAACAAAATAAACAGAACGCTTAGCGAGCTATGTTTAAAAAATACCGTTGATATGAAGTAACAATTGTTCTTAACGTATTTAACAAAGTAAATATCTTTAGGCTGCCGGTCTTAATTGCAAACTGCGAGTATAATTTTGTTTTGTGCTATATTGCTACAGTGCTATTAAACATACATATAGACCCCGTTTTTTCGAAATTCTCGTATATACCATTTTCACGAAATCAACTTTTTACTGCCAAATTGGTTCAACTTTCCAAAGCACATAATCTGTTAAAATATTATAGTTTAAATCTATAAAGCGCCACAAAAAACTAACTACATGTTGTCAATATATAACAATCTTTTCGCAAACAAGGGGTGGATATGTTAATATACATGCAAAAAAAAAGTGTATGTAATACATAAGAACAATAATGTGCGTTTTACATTAATCATGCGTATAATGATTTATATAATCATTCAAAATCATAGGGGCAAGATAGAGTATTTTCTCTTTGAGGTGTGTTTATGTTGTCTTAAAATTAAGCCGCTTCTTAATAGATTGGGTAGCGCTGAAAAAATCAGTTGTATAATTTTGGAATGAGATTACAGAGGTTGCTAGTCTTAATTTTAATGAGCAATAATTTTGTTTATCAATATTCTTTACTTTTTGGCAAATCTGCATTATTAAGCCATAAATAAGAGGATACTTAAAGTAAACTTAATGAGAAATGAATAAACGGCGAACTTAGATAATATGATTATCAAAAGCTGAATTTTCATGATCTGTATTCGAGAGAACCAAATACTAAATTGAAGTATTAACTCACTAAAATAGATCACTTCTAGTTTATACTAAGGAACAAAACGTGTTTTAAAGTAAAGTGTTAATTTAAAATGTGCATTTAATGTACACACATATGTATAATTTTGCTTAGAAGCCAAATCATTTAAAGAGTATTCAATGCAGCTTAGTAATAGATATGTATAGGTATGTGCTACGTATACATTTTATAAACCTTTGTTAAACAGGGAGGCAGATTCACAGCTCTTTTTTTTCTTTAACAATTAATACGATTACGCAGACGCATATGGTTTAAGTAACTTCCCGGTGGCGGACACTGTACACTATAGTTGGATACGAATCGCCACGCTTCAACCATGCTCTCCTCCTTCACTTGGTGCTGTGTTATGCTACCCTTAAAGGCACACAGATGCCTCGAGTGCGCAAAGCTGAATAGGGAATGATGCTGACGCTTGATATTCGCTCGCACGGCGCAGAGTCCTGTGATATACACATCCTCTAAGTAGACAAGCGATGTATTTAATGCGGCCTCATAGAGACGCTCCACTACATCGATGGACATTAAATATCCAGCTCCAGAGAGATACTGTGGATATGCATCTCCTTGATACATGTAGTAGGGCATATACCATTTGCTGCTCACATCACTCACAGGCACCACGTTGCAGAACTGATGGCCGCGCATTATGCCGGTGGTGGCATTCAGGCGATTATGTGGCATCATGACCAGAAACGATCTGCGATCATGATAATCAAGTGTGTCGTTGTACAGAGGCACTGTGCCACCCAGCAGATAGTGCAACAGATTTGGCACATTAACGAACGTGTCATCGTCGCATTTAAGAAAGTAGGCGCATGTTTTAGCGCAACTTCTGCTAATGTGTTTCAGTGCCATGACGGATTTGATTGTTAGATTGTTATAGGTATCAATAAAATTATCCTGAATGATGTCGTTGTACATTTGTGCTTCGTTGTGTAGACGTGTAAGAGTTTCGTTGCCGAGGTGTGATTCATAATTACTACGTCCCAAAATAAAAATTACGCGTACCGTTGCCGTTAGTGTGTCACCCTTACCGCTGAGGTAATCGGCATATAGACGCAGGCGGTCTGGCCTTGCCGCCAGGTAGCGACCTTTCATATGGGCATGCAGCTTGACAAAGGAAACATAGTTGAAATCTGTTGTATTGCCCCATGTTTCACGTATTGTCTGTCGCTCTACGAAGTTGTTCAAGTCCGTGCAGACTGCAATAATCAGAAATGTCTTGTTGACACAAAAATCCCGCGGCGTAATAAGTGCCGTGTCCTGCTGGGGCACAATGTAGTCCTTTATGTCAAGGGACGTGTTCGAAGACCAGTCTGATAAGGACACTAAAAAAATTAGAATTAAACAGAATTCGTTTTTACAAAATCTGTGTAACAGATGATCATTGAAGCTACATTTACCATGTCGTTTTTGTACATCCATGTAGATATTGGGCAGGTAATAGTATAACAGTAAGAAACTAACAAAGGCAATCAGCGTGTAACATCCACATCGCTTCATGCTTCTGGGCAGATGGTAACGCGTCCTCTGCCTCCGGTGCAGGATTCTTGTTCCACGCTGTTTGTGCTTTGGTTGTGCATCATCTTCAGACCCGGATGCTTGTGTGCTGCTACTTGAATTTAAGAGCAGTGTACACTGCTCCTCCTCCACAGTGTCATGTGATGCGTGGGTCATGTTATTTTGCCGTTACAGCCGCCATGAAATGACCGCGGCAACCGTTTTTTATTTGTATTTACATGCAACACTCGATCCTGTGCAAATTTGCCATTTACTTCATCCAATTCAGTTCTTTCTCTCACATTCTTATATTTAAAACGATTATTGTCTATAATTATATTATAGATTGGCACTTTCCCAAACAATTTAGCACAACGAATATATGTTGATAATGAACGGAAATTTGTTTTTAGATAACATTACATTTCTGCACACACACACCCGAATGTAAATTTTAAAACTAAGCATCAGCTGTTTTTGGTTATCGATATCGATTTCAGTAATCAGGGCTACAAAATACTACAGTAGTCTCCATAGAATACAGTATATTAAAAAAGTATTGAGACACCAATATGATTTTTATATATTTATACATTTCGCTTTTTTAGTTTTTAGTAACTGAACAAGAGAGATAAAAATACAACTAAGTATTGTTCCCTGTTTATCTCCAAAATTGATTTTGTATTTATAGTCGAAATATGCAAAACCAGATGTGTATGAACAATTTTCTTTCAATATTCTTTCAGAGAAAATATAAAAACAAATATAAAAGAAAAGTTCACACATATATAATTAAGATTTATTTAAAATGTTATGTACAATGATCATAGAATAAGTATCATTTAAATGTTTTTATATAAGTCAAGTATACCCTGAAGCGATCAAAACATAAAACGCATTTTCGTGAGAGGAATGATATTAATGATAACTTGTGATTGTGTCAAATAGTAAATTTATAAACTAAAAAAGTTGTT
Organism: Drosophila putrida; assembly: GCA_037043535.1. Taxonomy (NCBI): domain Eukaryota; kingdom Metazoa; phylum Arthropoda; class Insecta; order Diptera; family Drosophilidae; genus Drosophila; species Drosophila putrida. The sequence continues at coordinate 3,874,611 of JBAMBI010000160.1, read as the reverse complement.
AAGGAGAATTAAGAATTGCTTAAATAACACCTGGAACCAGCAGCTGTGAGGATAGCGTACATATATATATATATAAAATCTAAAAATCCGCATCTAGGGTAAACACATTGTCCAATCGATTTGATGTGACTCCCATACGCTGGTATTCCCCCACTTTTTTCTCAAAAAGTTTGTCTTGCCGTCTAAAGATATCATTTCCATGAATGTAAATGGATTCTTTGTATTGTAAATCTTTCCTACGCCCAGTTCGACTAAGAGCCGATCGGCTACAAACTCGATATATTCAGACATAAGGCCGCAATTCATGCCAATCAAGTTGACGGGCAATGCGTCCGTAAGAAACTCCTGCTCAATGGTCACAGCATCGGAAACAATCTCAATGATACGTTCACGGCTTGGACGCTGCACCAAATGCTGGAACATTAGCACTGCAAAGTCACAATGAAGTCCTTCGTCGCGAGAAATTAGTTCATTCGAAAAAGTAAGTCCAGGCATAAGACCACGCTTCTTTAGCCAGAAGATTGAGGCAAAACTTCCGCTAAAGAAGATACCTTCAACTGCGGCAAAAGCAATAATACGCTCGCCAAAGTTAGCTGCCTTAGATGAGATCCAAGAGAGTGCCCAGTCTGCCTTGCGCTTTACTGCCGGCATTGTTTCAATGGCATTGAAAAGATAGTCCCGCTGATGTGGATCTCTAATGTAGGTGTCGATAAGAACACTGTACATCTCCGAATGGACATTCTCCATTGCTATCTGAAAGCCATAAAAACAGCGCGCCTCCGTCACCTGAACTTCCTGACTGAAGCGCTCAACGAGATTTTCGTTAACAATGCCGTCGGAGGCGGCAAAGAATGCTAACACATGCGAAATGAAATGACGCTCATTATCCGTCAATCTTGCCCAGTCAGACATATCCTTGGATAGATCCACTTCCTCCACGGTCCAGAATGATGCTTCGGCCTGTCGAGAGAATTATAAAAACGATTTATAAAATGTATCATAAAAATCACTAATCTAAATAATTTATTACATTATCACTGCAATTTGTTTTCTTAATATTTTTTTTTTAAAAAATGGCACCAAAGTTACTTCTTTTTAGTCGATAGAATTTAGCAACATTTTTATTCAATTCATCTTAAATAACCAACACTATTCTGAATCAGTTCATCATTACTGCAATTTGTTTTCTCAATATTTAATGTTGAAAAACTCATAGACTTCAATTTTATTTCATCATTGCTGTAATTTGTTTTCCCTCCTATTAAACTATGTACATATGTATATATTATTGTAGTTGTCAAATATTGTTAATGCTATCTGACACGTCTGCGACGTGACCGGCTTTGCCGCGCTTTATCACGAAATTTCCCGCCCATTTCACCAAGCCATTGCTTACATAGTATTTACACTCATTCTTGCATACATACATATATACACATATCATATATATGAATGTAAGTATGTATGTACACAATGCATATGTTTCATCTGGCTTACCTTTTTGTACATTTGCCAGATGTCATGATATTGAATAGGGAAAATGACAAAACGACGAGGATTCTCCCGCAACAAAGGCTCCACACTAGGGTCAAAAGAGTCAGCGGTCTTCTCCATAATTGTCTGGTCGGCCTTGGCTGTGCTGCTGATGTCTTTGGCGGTTCCGTTGTCCTCAGTAGTAATGGACATTTTGCGAACGTTGTTTGCGTTCTCCGTCAGAATTTTCTTGCTGGGGCTCTAGGTACAGTTATTGAATGCGATGGTTAATACAACAACTTTATATGCAATTTCAAGTAATTGCGGTTATTCAAATTTCCATTAGGAAATTCGTATGTAAACACACTATTCCAAGGAAGTTAAGGTAACTTCAAGTTACTAACTTGGATAACTGCAGTTTTAATTTAAGTTTATTTGAGATCGGTCTGTATACCGTCACTTAATATAGCACATGTATGGTATAGTATATAAGTGCTGTGTATGTATGTACCTACAGGTATGTGTGCATATTCGAATATAAACGTGTCATACCTTAAGCGAAAACTTTTCCATGTTATCCGTAAGGTTTTCTTTGCCGGCAATTTGAGATTGAGACATATTGCTTCTTTTTTATTTTACACTGATTCTTGAAATAAATGCACGTTAAATAAAGTTTTAAAATCACACTACTGCACGCTTTAGATCTTAGAGGGTCAATGAATCAACAGGGTATGCATTTGTGCCTTTTATGCAAGGCGGGTATTTGTTGCGTATAGATCACTTTTCCCGCCATCAGTTTTTCACAACAGCTGTGTAGGGTTGTCCAAATAAAATTGATATATCGATAAAAATGCTTTTCAGACTATTTAATAATGCAAGTTAAATTATATCGTTATCGATATAAAAAAATAAAATTGTTTTTTTTTAAACAATGCAATGTAATTAAGAAATAAATAAACTGAAACAGATTCTCTAAATTATTTTTTCGAAGAAGAAGAGGGAAAGAGTTATTGAAATATAATTAATAAAAGCTAACGGTTATCGGTGGAATAGCTACCTTTGTGTTGAAATTACTGTAAAAAACCCTACCTAGGCTAGACAAATGACTGCTGCCGCACATTGCGCTTTTGCTCTATTCTGTTCAAACCAACACATACTACTTTGTATTAACTAAAGTTATAAAAACAACAGTGACCCAATGTAACTTTTTGTGGGAGCCACGGGAAAGTAATTATGGAGTCCACGCCCATAGAGCATCACAAACGCTTCGAGTACTGTACGACGAGATTGCAATATAGACAGGGTCGCGAATTGAAAGCTGTAAAAGTATGACTACCTCTATAAATATTTTCTCTTGTAATGAATATAATTGTAAAAGTTTCCAGGTTTACACCACTGCCAGTGAATCCAAGCACATGTTGGTTTTTGGTGTACCTAAAGTTAATCTGCACACAAACATTAAGAACAAATTACAGTGTTTCGGCAAATTACAGTCCTGCACTTGTGTGACCACGGAATTTGCAAAAAGAGTATGTAAGCCAAAGATTTAATGTAAGAGGGAACCATCTGATTGTTGTCTATGTTTACAGTGGAACTAGAAGCCTTTACAGATGTGTTTGCGGTTCAATTTAATCGTCTGGAGCAAGCACGACGAGCTAAACGACAACTGGATGCTAAACAGTTCTTTGGCGGAATCTTACACATATCATATGCACCTGAAAGAGATACGCCCCAGGAGTTAAGGGAAAAATTTGTGCAACGTCAAAAAGAGGTTTTCCAGCGGATACAGCGAAATTTGGCAGAGCAGCCACCTCCTAAGCAGAAGAAGAAAGAGGCGTAGGTAGATTTAATAATTTATAGTTGTGTCGCTTTATTACACCTGATCCATGTTAACACGAGCCTCTGAGGCCCAACAATCTTTGTAGATTCTTTAACGCAAATGTTTAAATTTCAAAAAATATATAATTTTACAAAATTTTGTCCACTTGCATTACTTTTGTTTCGTTCTGCGGAGCTCATGGTAATAATTCAGCAAACTGATGCGTTTAGCCCACAGTTGAGCGCCATAGTGTGCCCAGAAACTGTAAAGAATAGCTTGAAAAAGGCTTCTAAGGAATAATAGATTGTTACTTACATGCCAAACATGGCTCCACCTAAATGCGCCGCATGATCAAAGAACTTCCAGCCCATTACACAGCCAGCAAAGTCAATACCCATGATTACTTTGATAGCAGCCCCAGCAGAGAAAGTAATTGTAGGCAAGAACAATATGCTTAACTGCGTTTCAGGATACTGTGCGCAAACATATGCTAAAACGGTCATGATGGCTCCCGACTGCGAGGAATAACAAACAATAAGTTTAGGACCATTTCTAAACGATTTTTTAACATACCGCACCCAGCGACATGCCCGGTTGTCTTGTGCCCGCTTTATAAAGCACGCTCATCAAACTGGAGAAGACACCGGCACTCAAATACACTGCCATGAATTGTTCTTTGCCCATTGAGAGAACGGCTGCATTGGAAAAGCTGTGGAGCACGTACATATTGGCAAAGATGTGCATGACTGAATAGTGGCTGAATGTAGATAGGAACATTGGCCAGCAAACGATTCCTGCAAAAACAAAGTAAGGTAAAGAGTAATTGAATGGAACTTTATATAAAATAATAAAAACTTACGCGCTGCTGGATTTGAGGTAAAATATTTTAGCATTGTGGTCCTCATGGCAGGCAACCGCCAGAGCGCAAATGCCAACAAGTTACACACTAATATAGGCGCAAAAGTCTTATCACCAGGTGAAAGTGCATCCCAGTAACGTTGTACATCTTGCTTCAACTGCCACCAGCTATCCCGATCTACAAGAGCGCGATTTTGAAACCAACCGAATCGTGCCTGCTTAGCCTTGGAAATAATCATACTGCGTGTGTTCTCGTACTCCATGATTGTGGCTCCAGCAAAACAGCCCACACTGAACTAAACAATTATTGTATAAACAGACATAGCTTCTACAAAACTATTACTTACTGCTCCCGTAAATGCAATCGCTTTGATTACATTGTTTACTGGTACCGTGTTACCCTCTAACGCCGGCTCCCCGAGATTGGGTTTTATGTTGCTGCTCCGTGGTCTATGGCCATGAAAATGACGCACTGGTGGCTGCCAGAATCTCTGTGTAGGCTGATTATGCCGGCATGCTTGAAGACGAGATGCAATATTTGCATTATATCTGTAACTGTGGATTCCTTTTTAATTAGCAGTGGCATAGCTAGACGGCTCTCTGCGAGCTTACTTACGTCACCCGAGTTATCCAGCTGTGACATAGCGCGCGATGAATAAGCATTATAATATGGGAATCAAGAATTTTGCATAAAATAATTAATGTTGTGAGTTTTACAAAAAGCAAAGCAGGTTGACATATGTTTTAGAGATGGGCGCACGTTGATGTTCCTGTTACTTGCAGCAAGTATCTTTAAGTATCAGAGATGGCCGCGAAGTTGTTAAAAGAAATTTTCAATTAAATAAAAAAACAAGAAAATTCAAAATAATTTCTAAAAAAAGAGTTTCAAGCAAATCGAAGGCAAAAAGGGAAATAAGAAGAATTGTTGTTATTTTTGTCTGATTTTTGTTTTTAAATCCATCTTTTGGACACGTAGATGTTTATACGGGGTTTTTGGCGTGAAAACATTTCACATTTAAACACCATTCGATGTATTTGGCATACACACGAAAGTATTACTCATAACATAACAGTTAACCGATATTAGCCAATTTAAATTTTTAACCGTAACTGAAACCGTAACCGAAAAAAAAATTACATTATTTTGAAACCGAAAACAGAAATTCTTCAAACCGAAAGTAACTCTTAGAAACCGATTCAATAAAAACGATTTGTTTCTAACGACTAATGAACTTTTTAATTTGAAAAAGATTTCAAATATTTATTTCAGTGTAATTTAACATGAGAACCATTAAATTCAATGATCACTTAGAAAAATGATACGAAAGCATATGCATACTGCTCATGTTAAAATATATTCAAGTAAATATTTGAGATCCATTGCAAATTTAAAAATTCTTTGAATTTTAGTCGCTAGGAAAAACAGAATCAAACCGTTACTCGGTAATCGGTTTCTAAAAATTTATTTATAAAGCACAGGCAAGCTTCCCAATCAATGGACCTCATATAGATTGAGATAGTTCTATCTTCTAATTACCAGATTTAATATATTTCAGCGCATTTAATTTGTTTATTTAATGTTATCAGGTATTTAAAACGGCTGTTAGACGCTTATCAGGGTATGTTAATAAACTTTTTTTCTTATATAGCAGCGAATGATGCGGAGACTAGCCTATTGACAATTGAGATTAAGACTCAGTTTAGGAAGTTCAGCCAGCGGTGTCGACAACATCGAAGTTTCATAGCTTACATAAGAATTTCAGCGAGATGAGTTTGGTCTGTGTGGAAGACTTTGAACAGAGGGCTGATAGTAAGCTGGAGAAGAGTGCAAAGGATTACTATAAAAGTGGTGCAGGAGATCAATTCACGCTTAGGCTAAATCGCGAGGCATACAAAAGGTTTGTGTCTATTCCAAATATACACAAAATAAGTATTTGCAATTGCTTGTTTCCGTATATTTGTATAGATTACGTCTGCGCCCGCGTTGCCTGCGTGATGTCTCCAAGGTGGACATCAGCTGCAAGATTTTTGGTCAGCAGCTAAAGTGGCCACTGGGAATTGCTCCAACAGCAATGCAAAAGCTGGCGCATCCGGATGGGGAAATTGGAAATGCTCGAGCTGCTGGCAAAGCTGGTTCCATCTTCATATTGAGCACCCTGTCTACCACATCCTTGGAAGACTTGTCCGCTGCTGCACCCGACACTTATAAGTGGTTTCAGCTTTATATCTACAAAGATCGGTGGGCTTAAAACCATATGTTACTCTCTCAAGAAGATTTTTAATTAATTTTGTACTTGTAGATCGCTTACCGAAAAGATTGTTCGTCGAGTGGAGAAGTCAAACTTCAAAGCACTTGTGTTAACCGTAGATGCCCCCATCTTTGGCCACCGACGAGCCGATGTCCGTAACAAGTTCAGTTTGCCATCGCACTTGAGTTTGGCCAACTTTCAAGGCGAACAGGCTAATGGTGTTGTCACTGAAGGTGGATCTGGAATTAACGAATATGTTGCCAGCCAGTTCGATCCCAGCATCACCTGGAAAGACATCAACTGGTTAAAACAGCTTACTCACCTACCAATTGTTCTGAAGGGAATCCTTACCGCAGAAGATGCCGTTTTAGCACGAGAGTTTGGCTGTGCTGGTGTTATTGTCTCTAATCATGGGGCTCGTCAAATTGACACCGTTCCAGCTTCAATTGAAGCACTCCCGGAGGTGGTAAAGGCCGTGGGCAATGATCTGGTTGTTATGCTAGACGGAGGCATTATGCAGGGAAATGATATTTTCAAGGCTTTAGCTTTAGGTGCTAAAACTGTTTTCGTAGGTCGTCCGGCTGTGTATGGTCTTGCCTATAATGGACAACAAGGCGTGGAGGAAATGCTGGCTATATTAAGAAAGGATTTTGAAACTACTATGGCCCTGATCGGATGCCAGAAATTGACTGATATTCAATCTTCAATGGTAGCTCACGAGTCGGTCTATTCAAAATTGTAATTGTATATTAAATATGGTGAACCAAGTTGCCCGAAAATATAATATGTTTACTTCTAACACTACTTAATCTTTATTATGTCGCGTACCTGGCGGTTGTGCTGATTTAAAAGTTTGATAACAACAGAATAAATAAATGTTGGGTAAAAATATCGATAGTAATATCGTCAGCTCAAAATAGCATGCAGAAAATATATCGACATATCGATATTTTCGTCAGCCCTAGATACAACAAATTTTATTTATTGTCAAAACTTGTATTAATTCTAAAGTAGCGAATATACTGCAATTAGTGTATTTATTTGCAACCAACAGAATGCAGCGCGAGGAAAAGCATTTCGAGATGACGCTAGATGCTGTTGTTCAGCGACTGAACGACTTAAAATTGGCAGTTCTGTCCATGATACAGAAGCTGGAAATGGAATACATGGACATCAATTGGCCAACGTTCCTGGATAACTTTGCCATAATTTCAAGTCACTTAACTGGTCTTACAAAGATTCTAGCCAAGGAACAGTGTCCACCGTTGCGAAATCGCACTGTTTTGCCGCTGCTCGTATCCATGGACCGTGATGAAACGCTGGTTAATATAACGGAGGCCCGTGTTCCGGTCTTTTCGCACGACATTGTTCCCGATTATCTGCGCACTCGACCGGATCCCATTACTGAACAAAAAATGCAGCAGAACGAACAAAAGGCGGCCAATCTAACCAACGACGCGGCCATGAAACAAGTTACACAGTACAATAAGGTTGTCTCACACGTCTTGGACATGGTGAGCAAGGCCCGTGAGGAATGGGAGATTGAGTCCAGTTCACGTACAGGATTACAGCAGACAAGCAGCTTGTCGGATACACATCAGCTGGTAGCAGCGGTTGGAATGGGCAAAGGCTTGCAATTCAAGGCCAACTACGGTCCAGGACCTGGCATGATGGTGCCGCCCTCAATACGTGGCCCCACACCGCCAATGGGTGGACCATCCATGAGTCCTGGCAACGTTCAACAGCAGCTGGGCAAAGCACCATCGGCTGTGAAAACCAACATCAAATCGGCCAACCAAGTTCATCCATTTTCTCGATAGCAGAAATAATAATTTATTGTTGCGCTTTGCTTAAATAACACAGTAACATAGTAATATACATATATATATTTCTTAGATGCTATAAGCGGAATGTTGGCTCTGTAATATGTGTGAAATAGCTTTAGGCCACATAATTGTAAACAAATAAACGTACAGAAAACAAATGAGTCGAGTTGGTTATTTCATAATCTCGTTCCAGTTTAAGGAGCTGGCAAAGCGTGCTTCTCGCTAATGAGTGTCTCGTGAACTTTGATGTCCTGTGGCGTTGAGGTGTCAATTAACTCCAGGCTGAGTGCCCGCCGATCATCTTTCAGCTTATCCATGCGCCTCACAATCCCAATGAACTGTTGACCAAGTGTTAGCTTTCGGAAACGCACACAGTTCTCCTGCGTCCAGTCGATCCCAGTCAGTTGAATTCCTGCATATGATTAAGAGTAACATAATATGAAATTAAACGCTAAACTTAATGAATTTGTAACTACCCACCATGGAGTTGTGCTGGTAACGACATCATGGGCAGCTCACGAAACTCTGGTTTTAGCTGCAGCAACTGATTACAGCGAACGACGCCATCGTCGCCCACATCTACATAGCGCACATGTATCATTTCGTCGTAAATCTTGCGAATATTTACGCTGCAAATATAAGACATATAAAATATAAGAATCAGGGACCGAAAATAACAGTCAACAGTAGAAAAAATGGGAAGATATATTTCCGAAACAGGTCCAGGGTCTAGGTAAGTTCCTAAACGGGTAATTCGGTTTAATGTTCTGTTCCAATGCATTTTTAAAGATTATAAATTATTAACGAACAAAAATATGGTATTTTCTGCTTTCCAGGATAAAATTTATAATTGACATTTTCGAGCGCATATAAATAATTATTATAGAATCCGAAAGATATTAAATTCAATATATCGAACCCTTTCCGCGAAAATACCGTAAAATTGTTCTACTTTTGAAAGCGCATCATCTGTTAAAATATTATAGTTTAAGTCCTTATAGATCCGCAGAGAATTAACTTTATACTATGCCAATTTGTATGGAAGCCTATGCACACATAAGCAGCATGTTTTTATCTCGTCCGGCTCGACTTTTTGATTCCCTGTTTTCAACACTTACCGATGATACACTCCATCCTTATCGGCTGCGGCATAGGCCTGGCCAATGACCAGCTCTTTGGGCGATACAGACTGTGCAGATGAGCTCTTGCAATGCGCCTGCAGCTCTTTCATCAGACGCTGCAACTGATTGTAGCACTTATAGGGTTGCACCTGTAAAGGGAATATGCGATTGATCGACAATGTTGTAGTATAGACAGAATGTTGTCTGTGGCACATACCGCAAAGTGACCAGGATTAACGGAGAGTGCTACACGCACCTCAAAGTAGGCACCAAGTGCTGGAATAGCCTCATATTCTTTAAGCAGAGGTAACACTGTGGCTTCCGCTTTGCGAGGCGTGCCTGGAGGCGACGTGATACCCACAGCTGTCGGCTGATCGCTGCTGCTGCTTTGACTGTGGCTTGATAATGTGGAGCTAAAGCTGCAGCGGCGGATTAGTTGACCGCTTGAACTAAAGTGCAGGCCGCCGTCATCAAACGGTTCCAGCCGCGTCGTACTGTAGACATGGGACGAAGGTGGGGATCAGATGGGAAAATAACATGAGGAAGAGGAGGATGGCATGGCACATACATAGTATCAGATGAAAAACTATGTTTTTGTTTTAATTTGATTATACACATACATATTTAATTCTATACATTTCTGTTTCCCTTTTATTTTATTTTATTTTATTTTATTTTTGTTTTGTTTATTGTTATAATAATTATGTATGTACATTGGAATTAATGTATGTGGATTGATGATTTATGATTGATACTTAGAGCTAAGCACTTGGTGAGCAAACGAACAGTTAGCTTACAGGATGCTGTGAGTTGAAGTAGTCGTTAATGTTGAGATAATTTTGTAGCGATAGTTTCATGTCAGTTCCAGTTTATTGAAAGCACTAATTAGAGACTATCATTAAACCACAGAAGAGCAAAAGTTGTTTTTTACAATGTGTATTCGTATGTGTATGTGTGTGCAAGTATATGTGTGTTTATGAGTGAAGTGTGAGTGAGTAAAGAGAACATACAAAAACTTACCTCTGCACCTCGTACTCCATGCGAATTGCACTATTTAAGCACAAATATAAACCATCCTGACCACGAGCATGAATCGTTACCATCGGAAGTTTATCATTGGCGCCCTCCATTACCTTTAGCTTTATTAGAAATTGATATTGATATGTTACAAAACGAAATAAAAATCATCTTCGGTACGCCGAAATTTGATACCCTCACAGAGTCCAGTATTAAATTCTCGACTGTTTCTGAGACAACTAAATGTTAAATAAATGGTAGTCTGATCTTGAATGAAGTTATGGAAGTTATCTTAAGAAACAGCAAAGTTTTTCATATTTACGGTACAGCATCGATGGGTTGTCTAGTTTGCAATCAATCCCTAACCCGATTCTCGCCCTATGAGATGTTGTCAATCTCAATGAATCAATGATGCCGTTATAAACAAAAACAGACAAATTTTCTAATTGTTTTCAACAAATAAAAATCGAATTTAGACATTTGTCTTTATCAATATTTGATTTTGCTTAATTATCTTTAAAGGATGTTAAATTTGGATGTTGTTTGTTTATTCCTAAGAACTAATCAATAACTTCTTTAAATACATGCAATCACACTTCTCAAAAAGCGAAATTTGTGAGCTACGTTGTCTTTTATTCCACTATAGTTTTATCGATTAAGCTTGTTGTCCTGATTAAGAATTTGTATACTTTCTAGGATCTGCCACCCTTTTTTGCAAGGAAATTATTATCACAAATAAATATGCAATTATTATTCTTACCAGCACTGAAGTCTGCGGCGAGAGACGTCCTCGAAGTCGAGCGACCATCTGATTATCAATGGGTGGCACATCGTGAAGGCGAACGCGCAACGCTTGAGCTGGAAATGAGGCAAGTGCAAGATTGTTTGCCTCCAGGCGATAGATATTGGAGATGTGCGTCTTACGAAACCGTCCATCATCTACATAATACACATCAAAGACCTCCTCCTCCGGACTCTTCGGTTTGGTAGTGAGCATGCCGCGAAACCATTGTTTTAATCCATCCCCAGACTCATCGCAGACGCACACTAGCTGATCGTGCATCAGATCCGAATAACGGACACGATGTTGTTCGCTGCTGTCGCTCATGATTTTCTCAATGCTTCGCTGCACAAATCTTAGATCCTCATTGGGAATCTGGACCATTAGGTCACCAACATCGTTAACGTGCGACACGAGCACATGGTTTGATTTCTGATCAAGCTTAAGCATCGGAGCGGGTGTGTTGCGAATGATTTGATTGGCCACCAAATCGTTAAGATGAATATCCTCAGCAGTCGATGTGTCATAAAAGGTGCCAACGATGCAGGCACGTCTCAAGCTTGGTTGCAAGTAACCGCTTTCCTCATCAGTCTCCTCATGCTCCAACAATACACCCTGAGTTCGACCGCCCAACTTAAGGAACTGCGTCTCGCTGGTAATGACACGGGTCACGACACTATGGCCAGCTAGTTCCTTGGCCAGCACAGGGAGTGCATGCGGATGCTCCTCAAATTTATCTAGAGCATACATGCTGAGACAGACAGCTTGAGCGGGAAGCATCAAGAATAGAGATGGACACAAATAGAGCACATCAAAGCCAAAGATCACCTCGTCTCCAAAGTCCACAAAGTGACAGATGCATTGACGCTGTTCCGTATCGACCGACATGACACGAACACGATTATAGTTCTCGCTAACTTCGACCAGGTATATCTGCTGCTCAATGGGATACTGATGCTGTTGAACGGGCTGACGATTCTGTGGCATTGACATATAGGCATTTAACTGCTCCGTAAGCTTCTCAAAGTTGGCACTCTGATCTATGAGGCGCGCCCAGACGTGCATCGTGTTGTCACAGTGTGTTATATACATGCTCCAATCCTGCTGACCGTCCATCCAGGGCAGCATTAGCTCCGGCATTGCTTTTAACTCCACTTTTTGTTGCTGACTCGTAATGACTGTTCCAGATCCAGTCCCAATATCTGTCCCTGTAACCGTGTGTATGTTGGCAAAAACAATACTGGTATTAACACTGCTTTCGATGCGAATCTTGGGCGAATTACTTAGCAACGTCCACCAGTTACTAGGTATCTGACGCTTTACTGTAGCTTCATACCACTCTGGCAACTTGTGGCTAACAATGCCATGTGGATGCTTGATCAGCTCACGACATAGCCCGTCCAGAAATTCGGCATCGCTCAGCATCGCCAAGTGTTTTCGGGACTCAAGATCTTTTAGGCGTTCAATCGCTATCTCGGAGGTACATTGCTTGGCTGTCGCCTCATCTGGATACTCCTTGGGATAGCTGGAACAAATAATTCCGCCGATGCGCAACTTGCAATGCAAAAGATTGCTTTTCATCACTCTGGTATACTCATACTCTGGCGGTGCATATCCCATTGCGACACAGTACTGCTTTAAGGAGGAAATCGCATCGTAGGCCGGATCAAACTTAAAATTGACATTCTGTTGTCGTGGCTAATTAAACAAAGAATAATAGAATTATCTCTGCAATCAAAATATTTGACAAAGCTATAAAAATTGCAATTATTGTTGTCAAAATTCCATTCTACAACTATTAAGTAAACCAGATGATTTTAGTTCTTATTTTTATCATATCTATATAAGAGTCAATGAGCTTAATATTAGACCCACTAATATTTTTTATTAGTTATATAGATATTATAGAAATATATAAATTTCTAAAGAACAGATTGTCCATTTCAACATCATATCATATGTAACATTTTTGATTTCAATCAAATTCTTAGGACAACTATTAAATTTTAATTACAACAATTGCTATTTTTACGACTGTGGCATGGGATAAGAAATTACATACCTGCATCAGAGGCTGCTCCACATTAACTTTTTGCGTCGATTTATTAATGGATGCATTCTCTGGAGAGTCGGGAGGTGTTATTATTGAAGCTGCTGATGATGGTGAGGATATTGCTGACGCTGTTGGCAATGTTGTTGATACCGCTGCAGCTGCTGCAGGTGCTTGTTGTTGTTTCAGTCTATAGTTGACAGAGACACCGCTGGTGGAGCGGGCTCCGGGGTATTGTACACGTGGAAGCTGTTGCCGTTTATTGGCGCTTCCGGCTGACATCGAGTCCGTCGATGGCTGCTTCATACCAGAAGGACGCTGTGGTGCACTGTTACCTAATATGGGACGTAGATTTGGCTTGCGGAACGTGGCAGCACCACCGCCAGGGCTAGCTGTATTTCCGTTCATTTTAGTAGAGTCTGTCCGATCTTGATTACTGGCTTTCCTAAAAGCAGAAACAGTTTCTTCAACTACACTCTGTTGGGTTTTTGGCTGCTCTTGCAATGTTTTCAATCGAAGTGATTCCTGTTCGAAATGTCGCTTATGTTCTATATCCTGATTCTTTAGCAGCTTTTGCAACAACAAGCTCTCTTCTTTCAACTTTTCGATTGTTTGTGCCTGCGCCTTTAGGCCAAGTTCGTGGTGTTTTTGGAGCTGAGCGATCTTTTTATCGGTAATTTCCTGTTGGCGCTGCAGTTCCGACTTTTGCCTCTTTTGATCCTCGGACAATTGTATTAAACGAAGCTTAAGTTCTCGATCTGTTTGTTCATGTTCCTTCTGCTGTTCACATATAGCGATATATTTTTCATAGAATTTTTCCAGATTGTTGGAGAATGCCGACAGCTGTACCACTTCTTGCTGTGACTGTTGATAACGCTGCTGTTGTTGAAACTGTTGCTGCTGTCGAAAATGTTGCTGCTGTTTAAACTGTTGCTGCTGCTTTGGTGGTTCTGCGTACTTGTTGCAAACTGGTCTGATGTTCTGACGCACAGGTGGTACATAGGGCCGTGAAAATGCTTTACTCTTGCTGGATTTTTGAGTACGAACCATAGACGCAATGTGTGCCGTTTTGGGGTTGGGCTTGGCCCTGACTATGACCTGTGAAACGACAAATTATCATTTATTTTAAAAGCTTTACATGTTTAATATTTTTTTGATCTTATATTCAATTTAATTTACAAGTTCGACTTATTAAGTTAATTAACAACTATACCTTTTCTATTAAATCAAACCTATTAACCAAATCACAATAGAATTTAGTTAAATGCAAACTGCTAATAAATTTTTTATTTAATATCCATGTCTACATTTACTTCATTGACCTGGCATCGTAAGAAATATGAACATACTCAAAAAGTTCCAGCGCACAATTTTTTAAATTATAATTTCAATCAATATTTGAATCTATACAATTCGCGTGATTCACAATTCTGCGGGCGTACTTTATTTATACAACAGTGAGACGAGCTCTGGACGTGATAAGCTGGCAACACACAAATGCAATTGATGTGTTAATAAAATAATTCGCTTCTTAGTGAAAGCTGCCATTAAATATACAATTACTCATTATACTTTCCTTATACAATTGTCACATACAATTTAATGAAAGCAATTGCAACCAACTATAACTCGATGCTACATTATAATATGCATAAGCAATTATGTATTAAGCTATTTGGAATTTGCAGTTCGATGTCAGCAACGAAAAAGACTCTTTATAAAATCTGAATCCTTTGCAGTTATTTGAAGCAGCCTTGTTTTCAATTTCAAATCAATGGTACATTAAATTAAAATTTTTTAATTGTTAATAAGAAATAGATAAATTCGTTATTAGTAAATCATTTAATCCAACTTTGATGAGGATTTTAAAAAACAGCTTATTTATTAACTGCTTTTGTTTATATTATTTCTATAATAGAAACATTTGGAACGTATGTTTTGGTTATACGATATATTCCTGTTATGTGTGTCTCATGCATTATTGATTTTTGCATTGCATTACAGATTTCTTTAATAGCATATGAGGAAACTACCTCGCCCAACCCCTTGACCACTCGCTTCGATGCTAGCCAGCCTAACAGAGAGCGTGGGAGCTGCCAGTATTACATGTGTATGCATATGAGAGCGCGATTGACAGAACGGAAATCGGAATCGAAAAGATTCATAAAAGCAAACTTCTCGTAAGAAAGGCAACAACAACAAACTGAATGGGACAGTACTGTTAAGCATGCACTTGTACAATGAATGAACGAGCAACGATTGACATTTAAACCATGAGAAGACAGAGAGCAACAGAAATAACTGCATTTAAAAATAAAGTATAAAAAGAGTGGGACAACAATAACAGGCTGATGGAAAATCAAAGTGCAATGTGACGCTGCGACTTCCCTCTTCTCTGTCTCTTCCCCAATTCGTTTAGTAAAGCGCTACAATAACAAAATTCGTTCACTTTCACCAAGCATGCGAAGCTAAACACATACATACATACACACACACACATACACGTAGAATGAGATCCACATAGCGGGAGCGTAAATGAGATTGAGCGAGAGAGAAGCAGCCAAAAAGTTTAAATTGGCCGTCATTATTCGTATTACACATAAATATATATCTTTGTTATGTGTATATGTGTATGTATTGTTTCTTGCTTTTTTGCCGATGTGTGTGGTGCATTTAAAAAAGCGTTTAATCAGCAAAACAGCAAGACACTGACACCGATACTCAACATACATATATAAGCGCTTATTATAAAAAGGCCGAATTAATAAACAACTAACATTGTTTACACTTTTGATGAGCGACAGAGACGCGCGATGTTGACACGTTGCCCCTTTGTGGCAAGCCAAGCCCCGTACAGCACACACAGATACATACGCTAGCGAAAAGCACTAGCACCGCTCGCGCTGATGCAACGAAACTTACTGAGACCGGGGTAAGCGCTAAGGCGAACAAGCGCTACCAAAAGCTCAAAAAGAGCCCACAAAAGCTGCGTATATTAGTAAGAGAGGGAGAGAGAGACAAAGAGAGTATTGCGATGAGAGTACAAGTGCGCGCGCAGTGGGCGCTGTTTGGGGTGTCGACCTTATACTCACTTCGTTACCGCAATTACTAAAAAGAAATGCATTCGTGTCCTGAAGCAAGTCCAAGGTATCCCGATAGCCCAGACGTCTGTATGGAATAGGTTCGTGCTCCGAACACATGTAATCACGCTCAAGAGAACGCAAGCTGACCGGCGGCTTGACGGAATTTATTAGGGCACGCACCACAGAGATGACGTTCTTAATTTCTTCCTCCTCTTGTTCCCGTAAATTCATGGCTTATTAGGTAATGGCTGAAAAAAAGTGAAAGAGCATGATCGCAATTAATAAAAATTAAAACACATATACTCGGCAATCACGCGATTAAAAGAATATGATTAAGCAATACGAAATTTCCACTAACACCACCCACAAATACAATATGTGCAAAAAATGGAATTTGCAACAACAAATTTGGCCACAATAAACACGACATATACGCATATGTAGATAACGCAACAGCTGAGAGAGCGTCAAAAAGAGAGCATTAGCAAAGCGTCGCGACGGCGCAACGCTTTCATCATGAATGAAAGAGAATGTTTACGGTGATAACAAAAACCTTATTACCTTTTAAATTCGTGTTGTCGAAAAGTAAAACAATACCAGAACATACATATGTCCTGACTTTGGGATGTATTTTTTTCCTTCCTTGGGGATTCTATGGTTTCCGAGGCGCCTAGATCTCATTATTGCTTTTAGTAGAACTCGTCATAATAAGACGAAATGTATTTCGAAACCATTTTCGATTCTGAGCATAGTTCTTGGGATATCGGTGTTTAAATATAGACGATATCCATACAAACTGCTTAGCGTGACGCTTTTTGGCACTCTAGGACACAAGTCAAGTGTGTTTATTTTGGCGGGTCATAAATTGTGAGCCACAGCTCTGTGGCAGATCAAATGATCAAATTGCATAAAGTAGGCCGTACATTGGGCATCACTATTTTACGAAAAAGTGTCTAAACTTATTAGTGCAAGTGTTGCATATATTTTTAACATGTTTTGGGTAATAAATAAATGGTAAACAAAAAAAGGGTGACATGATATGTAAGAAAATCGTCGGATATATAACCATAAGCCGTTTAGTCTGCCTTGCAGAAAAGCCATTGTTATCAAAGTGACTATGTCCAGCATCGTAAACTGACTACAAATATATTTACATATCAAAAATAAACACTTATGATGTATTTATAATATTTTTAATTATTATTAGGCACATACACAGGAACACTACGCATTTTACTTTGCATTTTGCTTATTGCCCGCCATGTTTTTCTAGGAAAAGATCCGTTATGTGAATCGCTCAAAAAAGCAAGCAGACTGAAAATTGGCAATTTACTTACGTTGTAACAAACTTATTAAAATACACTTAATTGAATATGCAACTTTGCATACAAATAAATTCGTAAATTACTCCACAGCTCGAACTGAACTTAACAAAACTTTTTTTTTTTAAATACGTGCGTGTACTGTTGGGCTGCCAGAATTGAATAAGAATATAGTTCTGAAAGTATACAACATCAGTGGTGGCGGCGCCACATTGTTAAAACGTGTGGCAGCCTTGGCTTTTAGAAATGACTGCTTTCGAAAAAGACTTAAATGAATTTTGTCAAATCTTAAGAGACTTTTGACCATTAAAACTTATTCCTCTTAGAGCTTTACAGCCAGAAAGCATGTAGTTTACATTTATAAAATTTATAGTGAAATTTTTTTTTCATAAATTTGTGAAATTAAAAATTTTTGCGAAGTTTAAACGCGCCACCTGTTGTTATGTTTTAAAGTTAACTTGCCATCCAAGTTTTGACAGCCGACGGCAGACGGAGCTTTTTTATACACTTTACGCGCAATTTAATTAGAATTTAATAAATTAGTTAAAGGACTGAATTTAATTAAAAAAACCCTATCATGAAATCAAAACTCAAGAGGTCAGCTGCCAAATTGGAGGTGACAGTCCTGGGTTCATTCAAAAGTCAAATTGACGCCCGATCTGGTACGTAGGAAAGCTTCAGATGGCGCCAGTGTACTACTCGCTTCCCGGCGCTGTTTAAAATGAAATAAAAAATAATTACAAGTTAAAAATAATTCAAATTAAAGTTCGGCAAACAAATAAAGTAGAGTCAAAAACAAGTCATTTTTTAATAATAAATCTAATCTATGATGATCTCTGAATTTGAAGCCCAAAGGATGCCAAATATTATACTACTCTCGCGTCACGTATATAACTCTTGGATTGTTTAATTTGTTAATAAAATATAATTATAATAAGTATATATAGCTCCACTTTAATGTAAGCAGAATGCTATTTTGAAAGAATCAATGTGTTATTCTACCATGCCATCTTTTTAGCTACATGTTCCTTAGACGATGTTGTTAACTGTTGATACAGTATAACATTCAGATTTACGTGGGACTAACATCTTTGGCTATGTAACTTTTTCTTTTATATTTCTTTATAATATTCCAGCTATAAAGTGGCTGACGATCCAGATCTATGTGATTATGGTTGGCATACATTCTGATCTTATTTGCAAGACTATTGACCGAAACTGAAGATAGTTTTCCGTGCGGAATCTTTTTGTAGGACGGCGTTGTCATTAGCTCTAGACGTACTGCAGCAGCCGGAGCAGCTTCATAACGCACTCGCTTCCTTTTGCTTTTTAACATTTGATATTCCTCACGCACCTTCTGCTCCAGCTTTCGTTGCTCTCTCAATGCTGCATCCAGATTCAAATCTGTTTCTCCTCTGCCAGGTGCTTCGACTCCAAAATATGGCTTTGGCGTTGTAGGCTTATCTAGTCTCTCATAAGTTTGGCTTTCAGAATCATCCTTTGGTTCTGCATTATTTGTGGACTCTGAAATACCCATTGGAGTTGCATGTCTTTCATTTGATTGCACACAGTTATCTGGCCATTTGTTAAATAGCTCCGTTTCCAACAAATTAAGGGTCTTGATGATGATCATCGCTTGCTCTTTCATCGACATTGAAACTTTAAGCAGTCGATCTACATCTTCAAATCTAAGTTTCTCCTTTGTCCTATTTGTCGGTTTGGTGGTTGTTGGAGGAGTCGTCGATGACACTGAGCTTGGAAATTTTGTAGTTGCAGTTTGCTTCAACTTTGGTTTCGGCTTGGACTTGCAGAAGGTTAAGAAATTCTGATTATAATCTTTTTTGAAAATATTTTTCTTGGATGATCCATGCTCACGATTCAGGTTCAGCTTTCTCATCATTTGCTCAAACTCTCGATCGGTGTCTTTATTTTGAGCGCGTTCAAAATAACGCTGACGTTGTTCCTCTTGACGGGCGGAGTTGCTAGACACTGAAATTGGGGAATCCTGCTGCTTTAAGAACTCATATTTGCTGTTCTTTTCCCAATTGGTGAGCTGATCATTTTCTTTGGTCTTTGCCAATTGATGTGATGTATCAATTTTAACTGTGTCCAATAGATTATGCCACTTGGGTTGGTCCTTTGTTGGCTTATCGCTCTCCAACTGATCGAACAAAGCGCTGGGATCGTTGCGCATATTAAACGCTTTCCAATCCTTTAATCGCTCACCGCGTCGCCGAGCAATGAGAGGAGTCCCATAATTGTTGGAGTGATAGGCATTGCAGGGCAGAGTTCGAGTCAGTACTACCACAATTACCATTAGTATTACTTTGAATAAGTTGTGTTTCCGTCTTGACATTGTTTTCAAAAGATTTTAATTTTTCAATATCTACATTTGCCCCCAGTTTTATAAAGTCAGATGTGAAGGGAATAGAACAATAAAAACAATTTAGTACTGTTTATTTACTACTGAGATGCATAATTTAATTTAAATTTAACTTTTAGTAGGTTAATTAAGGAACTCATTTGTAATTGAAAAAATGCATTAAGCTACGGTGGAGCCAGCTCGACAGTAAGAGACCCTGTACTTTCTGAGTGCAAAGCGATCACTACAGATTCTTTAAGTTTCAAAAAATTTTCATAGATGGCGCCACTACGAAGATATCAGTTGATTTTGCCTGTAACATTGTTAGATGAATAACTTCTGCGTTTATCATCCGATTTAGATGAAATTTGCAGAATAGGTTTGGACCATAGTTTGTATTATACATACTAAAAATGAAGGCGCATGCATTAAAGTTGCTCTTGTAATTCGACTTGGAAATTTTGTATTTTAATTTGCGGGGGCGGAGGGGGCGTGGCAAAAATCTAAAACAAACTCGTTCAATGCAAGATATAGATGTACATACATTCCAAATTTGGTGTCTCTAACTCTTATAGTCTCTGAAATCTAGTTACCCAAAAAGGGACAGACAGACAGACGGACAGACGGACATGGCAATATCGACTCGGCTGTTGATGCTGATCAAGAATATATATACTTTATGGGGTCTGCCACGCCTCCTTCTGCCTGTTACGCACATTTTTTTTTGCACAAACGTAAAAGACCCTTTTGTACTTTTTTAAAGTACAGGGTCTAAAAATTAAGAATAATGTGTAGGCCCCAAAAACCTCAGAGATTTTGGCTCGAAGCTGATTTTCAACAATTTTATAGATTAAACATTGGTCATAATGGCAATCCCCAAGAAATTCGGTTAGGATTTCCCAAAGTTATGCAAGTTTTAGGTCTGGTAACCCTTTGGTAAGGATCCAGTGCATATTATTAAATAGTCAAGATTTAATACCTTACACAAATTATATTTATTTTATTTACTTGTATCTTATGTTAATTTTAGAATAGGACAAGTATTTAAGATCAAACCTAAAGCTTTCTGAAATGTAAAATGTGGAATTTGAAATTGAAAAAATGAAATTTTTAGAGGTTCCCAGCTTGGCCGTCGATGTGTAGAATTAAATGTCAAATTCAATGGATCTATTAGATACAACTTATTTGAACTATGATAAATTTACCTTCATATGTTTATAAATACTTAAAGCAGAATTTTTATTAACTGTCCCAATTAAAGGACTCTTAGTGACTGACCATGTGCCCCGCATATGGGACCCGGTTTTGATGACGTAAGTATAACCATACTATATTGCATTGTTGTTTTGTTGCAACTCACAAGCCCAAAGGCCAGATGAGGCTAACAGCTAACTGACAATTCACTGGAAATGCACTGGAAGTTTTCTGGAAGGACAAAGACTTTGGTGACTCAGTTGGTGTCGTCGTAGCCAGTTTCAGTCAGTCGAATTTTCCACTCCAAACGCAGCAGAAAGGCAAGGCACCAAGAGCGTGTCCTTACAAAGTGGAAATAATACATACACATTTATATTAAATAGAAATAAACTTTTGAGTGCCTCTGTAAAACCAGACAGAAACAATCAAATAACTTTTCTTTGTGTTTCGTAATCTTCAGCGTGGCGAGTTTCCGAGTTTCGGCAGATTTCATAACTTTTTAAATGCCACACAAACGAAAAAGGCATAAAAACTAAAAAGATAAATAATTCATAAATAATATAATATTAATTTCAAACGTGCAGTGCAATTGTGCCTTATAGGAGGATACTTTCTGCCATGACTGTCCCCAATATGCACACCAAAATGATTATATTGATTTTATTTTTCTATAACGGTTCATACAATTGGAGTAAAAAGTTCTAAACGCTTCGACAACCCCCTCCCCACACCAAAGGCGGCGTTTGTCTCTGTGTGTGCGTGTGTGAGAGCTGTGCGTTTCTGTGTGCGTGATATATAACGGGTAAGTTTCTTAGAATAATTATATACTGTTATATTTTATCATACCCAGCCCCAATGTTTCCATTGCTTCCGTTTTTCCTATGCTATCGATTTTGTAATTTTGCCATGAAACGAACATTGGCAACAATAGCCTATCCCCCAACCCAAACCCCAATCGTTGCCATCCAAATGACAGCAGGACTCACAACAACAAGAAGACAACAAAGAAAGTCCCAATAAGAATGCGCAAAACATCTGTGCAGTTCGGCTTGGGCTACACTGGTGTTCCGCAATAGTGTGTACAGCAAGAATCTTACAGTGAAATACACATTATTTGGTGACGGGATAAAGCACAACTTGAATAGCGGATAGATGTGAAAATATTAGATGTACATATTAACAAATTTGACAATTTTGTATGCTCTTCTTTGTTAGTTTACATGGAAAAGTTTCGCGACCATCCATTGTAAAATAAAACTGAGTGTTTTTATTGTAACATATGTACATTAGAAATTTTTTTTGAAGCCGGCAAGTAAAAACTTTTTGTCATTACAGCCAATTTTTTCGCAAAGTAAATTTCCGTTAACTAGGGCATGTTTTCTTCTTGGGCAGTTGGTTTTATTGCTTAATGTCGATTATCTCAGCATTGTATTATATTCTTTAATAGAATATACACACACAACAGCAATATTAAGATCTATAGCTGTTAAAAATCAACAGCATCGTTCCCACTAAAGCTGGTCAATATTCTTGGACGGCACTGTATTAAAAATCATTGCACTTTCAGTCGTCGTTCCATTTCCTTTGCCTTTGTTACAAGCCAAAAGCAAAATGTTTCCATATTTCCAGCTGAATATTCCACAGAGTTCACGGACTTGCGCACAAATAAAGTTGGCACTCAATGTTTTGATTGTAAAAACGAAAACAGACTGAAGGGAATGAGTATAGTATAGACGCATTATTCTGCATACACATTGTTTACAAATACGCGAGCCGTTTGTGCCACGTGCCACAAGCCATGTGCTACGAGGGGCACGGGGGTTGGGCGGGGCTGACTCACGCACCGGCCGGCTTTAATCTTCAATTTGTTAAGCCTATGGCTCTAACCACTGATGACGTCAGTGGTTGTGTTGACATTG
Source organism: Drosophila putrida (assembly GCA_037043535.1). NCBI lineage: Eukaryota > Metazoa > Arthropoda > Insecta > Diptera > Drosophilidae > Drosophila > Drosophila putrida. The sequence continues at coordinate 3,851,537 of JBAMBI010000160.1, read as the reverse complement.
GACTACTTTCTCAGGAGCCTGACGTACTTCGTGTGCTTCCTTCTAGAAGGCTCATTTTTTTTCCAGTTCATATTTTCTGATGACGTCAACGAACATTTTTTATGGCTTGCATAGCTAATCGAATTGTGAATTGTGACCCAAAACTCAACCTTTAAGAAGCGCCATCAATACATCCGTGTATTCTTTGTAGTTTTTGGTTGACCCGTCGTATACTTAATGTTTGGTTGGTTTTCGATTTGGCCTGCCTCATAAATCGTTTCTCCCAAATGACCCTGGCTTTTAAGCGACGCATTATTTAGCTAATTAATATAATGAATAAATTTGTTTATGCATTCTTTGTCGACTTATGCAAACTGTGGCCCCAAAATTTTGACTTCAATCGAACGATTTCGAACAATATTTTGTAGATGTGAAGGCGTACATACACATGTATTTATATGTACCTATTTATGCATTTCTGTGGCCTTGGCTACGTGAACTGCAATTGAAGCACCAATTGTTGTAAACAATCATTTATGTTTATGCCGCCTGCTAAATTTTTAATTGCACACAAAATGTTTGCCTAAATTTTTACAACCTTTCTAGCACAAAATGAAATTTGCTACGACGCAAAAACCCCTCAACTATATAGCAGCTATTATTATATAGCAGATGATACTGCAGATGAGCGACAGAGCATAAAGAAATGAGGGTATTTAAAGGGGGAACGGTGTACAGAAATGCGATTTATATAAATACAAGCGTTTGGTATTGTTTTCATCTTTCTGCTTGTGCTCTCTGTCATTTGATTAGATAATCGTTTTAAGCACGTTAATAATTTTCCACTCTAGGAATAAATGGTACCATAATACCATAAAGTAAGCCTTATGAAGTATGTTTGCTAATTGTTAAAACAAATTCGCAAACAAATCAAATCGGGTTATGACGCATATATCTTCACATACTATTTTAATAAAATATTTAACAACTCATAAAAGGTAAATAAACAACTGTCGGAAGTTATATACAGACTAAATGGTATGCGTAATTTCACCATAACAATTTTAAATATGTAGTTTTAATGAATTTACAGCTCCTACCTCTAAAAATTAACAAATTGCTTACATTGTAGCTTCAAAATCACTTTAATATATATCAGATCTCTCTTAATTTAACTTTAACATTAATTAATCTGTTCCTTTATTAAAGTTTACAAATCGTACTTTAGCATGTTTTCGAAACTTTGATCCCATAACCTCTGAGAAGACTCAAATGTTTTTGAAATGCATCATCAGATATCCTCCTCCTTATTTGAGTTATTACTTTTAATACTGACTAATCGAGGCTATTCTTTAAAATATTTCTTCTTTCTCTCTTTGCAGTAACGGGAACAAATCCAAATCCTTTTCCCAGTTCTAAACCAAAATAAACATTTTATTGAGTACTTTTTGTTTACACAACAAAACTGAAAACAATATTAACACGATTCTGTGGAGCAAAACAAAAATCGCGTTGACATTCGAGTTATTTCCCCTCGTTCCACATTCGATTTGCGGCTCCGTGTGTGTGTGTGGAATATTTTTCAAGTTTTTTGCGTCATAAATTGAAATATTCGGTCGTGTACCGTGCGAATAAAACAACAAAATAGAAGAAATCAAAACAAGCAAAGGCAAAAGCAAAAGCAGCAAAAACTGTGCCAACGTCGCCGCCTTGTTGCTATCAAAGACAATACAATCTTACGATCCCATACCAAAGCAAAATCAGAAAGAGAAAGAGAAGGTGAGGCAGAGGGAGAAGGAGACCTATATATAAGCACGTTCCTCATATCAGCGAACTGTGTGCATTCAGCATTCGACTTCGACACAATCGTCGCTAGAAGAGCTCAAATTCAAATTTCACATTTCAGTCGTATTTTGCCTCTCGTTGGAAACGGATCGGGCTTCTGAACAAAGCAAGATTGCATCGTTTGTTAACGTATAGAACAAAAGTGCAATTGCATATTATACATATGTAGGCTAATATTGTGACCATCAAAATAAATAGAAAAAACTGTTGAAGAAAATTCACTTCAATGTCGATTAATTCGCCAATATTGTTAAAAAACTCTGACCTGTACTGAACAGGCAAAAGCGATTTTAAAATTACAAACCAAAATAAAAAACGAACAATTGCTACAGGAAAATTGCAAAACACAGCAAAACACAAAACAAATATTGCTAAACAGTGGCAATCAACAAACGAAGTTGTTTGCTTTTTAGTTCACGTTCCATTATTTTTTTAATTTCTTTGTGTTTTGGAACGAAAAACAAAGTGTCAGTTTGAGAACGACTGCTGGCAACAAAACTGTAAATCGAAGAACCTTCAATTTGTGACTTAAGACTTTCTAGAAAACAAGAAAACACAAACTCGCGTGTGTAGTGAGTGTACAACAATCTCAAGACAAACCAGAACGAGCCACTACACTACAACAACAGCAATTCTGTTTATTGGGCTTAGGCCATTGTATGGGTAAGTTCTTAGAAACAAATGTGTGCATAACAATTGCGCAATTGATATATTTCCATTATTCAAAATAAACTAGAATACATCCATAGCTAATACTTGTAGAATAATTGAATTCGGAGCTAACATTTTTTGCCAGTGTAATAGTTTGAGAGTAATGTGCAAACAATTATTGCCCAGCAACAGGTTGAACTGAATAATATTAGATTCGCACGGACTTGCATAAACTGTTGTCTTATTTTTAGACTATTTGTTTGCCTCTGGCGCTCTGACCGTAGAAACTTTAACATAGTTTTCAGACCCACCCCTATTTGTCGAGGGGAAGATGTGAATCACTGCCAGTTGTGAGTAAATTGAAACAAAGTGTGTAAATTCCGAAAATTGTGCAAAACAATAAAAACTTTCAATGAATCATATTACAAATAAACAGCAAACGAATGACGCAAATGCTTCCTCTAATCAACAAAAACAGCCCCTAGAGGCCTTGGAATGATTTAGATAAGTATATATGACGACGCTTCGTTGAACCCGTGCTCTTAATCAGACACAGAGTTTAGGGGAAATAGTTGCCCTTATATATGTAACATGATCATGAGGTTGACACGTTCCATTCACCCCTAACAATCATACTTATATGGCTTTACTACTTGACTCCATCCGGTGCTCACAACTAAACTAAATTACCTTTATCTAATCAGTTGAGGCTAGAGTTTATCAACACTTGAGTGCATGTTTTATAAGAGTGGAAGTTTCTCTTTGGTTTATTAGCCCTGGAACAATAACGAATCAGCAACGAGGTAGCAACGTCAAACAAAGATTATTATAAAGATAAGGAACAGTGTAAAAATTAATACTTGGAAATGCACTCAACGATTTCAACGGATACCTGAGGTCAGAGAGCTAAGATCGTGCAACCCTGATTAAGGAAATATGTTGGGAAATTTTTAAATGACTGTAAAAACCACTGCAAGGAAAAAACTCTAGTTAACAACGATCCAAATCGATCTTAAATGATTAATGATCTTTTAGAGAAAAAGGGTTTTATAAATTTATCATGAAATGTGAAATTCATAAGAGAAAGCGTGACATAGCTTTTAATTTCCTGATTAGGAGTTCGAACAGAGGCGATAACTTATGGCATGTCCATGTGTTCCTATGCAAACTCGTCTTCTAGTTTTAAAACTATGCAGAGGAGTCTGGCTATAATTTGTGCAAGTAGGTTCTTTTTTTTTTAGGTATTTCAAGATAATTCACCAATGTTATATTTGGTATTGTTTTATATTTCTGAATCAGGACTTCATCATAGGAACAATTGGTCAAAAATTAAAATATATTTAAACAGCATTTTTTTTCGATTTTTGCAAGGGGCTAGAAACCGTCTAAAGTGAATTTTCTTTCCTGTTTTCGTGTTTATATTGATCTTTATCTTTATCTCAATCAACAGATCAGTCTAAAAAATCAACGAAATTTGGAGACGAGCCGGACCTCCTGTTCAACCGAGCGCAGGGCCGGATTAGTCTGCATAATCTTGGAGCTTCCACTGCAGCAACATCTGAAGGAGCCGCAGCAGCTGTCCAAGCATCTTTAAATCCAAGCGTTAACGCATCGCGACAATTCGCCAACATTCAACTAGAAGCAACATTCAATGACTGTGAAAGTGGCTACGTGCCCACCGTGGGCCGCTGGGGAGCCGAATGGCCAAGCTGACTCGCCGCACGGAATGGCGATGGCCAGGATGGAGGAGCAGCGGCTGCCAGGTTTGATGACGACATCACTGACGTTGCTGCTAGAGGAGCCGTCAGCTTGGATCAGCAGCTGGCGGATGCGATGTGTGGCATGGGATTGACTACGAAACCTGATCATGCTATTGAGCAAGCTGAGAAGCCAATCAATTGCCATGCCAAACAACGGGTCATGCCTATGCGCACACCCTCAACATCCAGTGAGGATGACGACGAAGATGCTGAGGAGCAGCAGTTGGAGTGGATGCCAACCGACCTGACATCGGTGGCTAACGCATCGGAGCGTTACTCCGATATCATCCAGTTGCTTTCCAAGCAGCGGTCACCATCTTTGGAGCATCAGCAGCAGCTGCGTCCAGGTGCCAATTGGGCAATAGCCGACGGCTACGATCTGAGTGCCTACAATCAGATCAATGGTGTCTGGCCTTTGGGACACCCGTTGCCTTTGCCCGATTGGGGTAGTGCTGAGGATCAGGCCAAGGGCACATTGCTTTTCGAGAACGTCTGGCAGTACGAGGAGCTTAATGGGATTGTGGAGACGGCACTGCAGCGTATGCTGGAGGAGACACACTACAATACGGTTAATCTCTTTGTGGACTTTTATCGCAGCTTCAAGCGAACACGCCGCTCGGATCTGCGTAGCTTCTTTCAATTCTACGATGTGCCCATCAATCGTCGCCATCACATGTGCGTCTCTCTGGCCTTTGAGATTATGGCAAGACTTGTGCAAATGTTTCCACAGCTGGGCCAGTATCTCTATGTGGTGTCCTGCGAGGAGCAAGTGGTCGATTGCAATGACTACGTACAATTGGATGAGGAATATGGCATGAATTCAGCTGATGCGGGTGTCGAGAAGGAGCACGTCATGGTTGCCATGCGTTTTGCTATTGGAGAGCGTCATGGTGTGATGATTCTTGATCCTGGCTATCATGTGGGACGCGCTGTAACTGTCATGAACGATCAGAGCTATCCTCACACAGGTAACAGTTATTACATTCAAGTTTCATATTAACTTGACTAACTTATCATTATTTCCAGGATGGTTTAACCAATCGAAGGAGTCGCATCTACAGCGGGATTACTGCTATATCTACAGTCAGCACAATGACAAGTTTGTAGAGTGGAAAGAGCGTGAAATTCGTGGCGACGAAGCTAGTTTTAAAACATCGCTCATCTACATTGCCCAGGAATACATGACCGCCGTTGATGTGACAGTTCGTCGAAATCTTGTCTACAACTTCCGATCGTTGCTCTCCCGTGATGCCAAGGGACGAGTCTATGCTGGAATCTACTTTCCCCTGGTATCCAATGTGCAGGAGGCGCATCTAACTCTCTTCTATGATGGACCCAATGAGCAGCGTGTGAAAACCAAACTAATGTTTAGCGCCTTTAAAGTGGGCAAGGGCAAGGTGAGCACTCTACCGTAATGCAATCTAAATAGACATCACTATAATTAATGTTTATTCTAGCAATTACCCGATTATGTGTCCCAGCATCTGGTGAAGCTATCGCCCCAGCTAAATATGTCGCAACACGATCTGACGGAGCTTTGTAAATCCCTGTGTGAGGTTGTCTCCGATCAGAATTTTATTGGCCAGGTATTGGCCATTAACGACGATATCGGTGCCATGTCCACGGAGAATTGACAGTTAAAGCAGCCCAAGAGTGCCGCTGCAAGCCCCATTAAAGATCAAAAGATCAAAAAGCACAACGATAATGCAGCTGCTAATTAGACTTGGAGTTTACAATTTTTAAATACTTTTTCAAAATACTTTCCAAAAATATTAATTTTATAGAATTTAGGCGCACTTACAAACAAATATTATTCAATTTAGTAATATATACCCACGTATAAACACTATAAACAATTATTATACTTACATATATACACATACACATCATTAATGGACACTTGAAGACTTTGTAAAACCCTTGTATTGTTTAACAAAATGAAACTATCAAAAACTTAAATACAAGTAAAATATTTAGATTTTTATTTGTACTTACTTTGCTTCAGTTTCATAATATTTAAATTTTGTCTATGATAAACAATTTAAACTATATAAAAATCTAAGGCAATGCATAAATTAGTTGATATAATATTTTTGTTATACGCACTGTAATACTTTTATTTAATAAATAAATGCAAATCAGCTAGCAACAAAAAATTGTCTTTCCTTTAAGCAGCTTATATTTTAAGCATAATATATGTATAACGAATATACGGTACATTTATACGGGATCTCCTTGGTTTGCAATTTCGAAATTGCTAGTTTTTTATTAAATCTTATTTATAAATAATAATAAATTAATCGCTTCGCACAAAGAAAAACAGTATAATCCCGTTAAATTGTTTGTTTTATTTTTAAATGGGCTTTGTAAGAAATGCCATTTTCAGTATTTTTATTTAAATATTGCTTTATTAACATTTTTGAGTAAACGGCGCACGGTCACACTTAATGCCGGCTGCTAATCAGCTGTTGGTGTTAGTACTCACTTCCAAATTAGAAATTTGGTCAACTTATCATTAGTTTGCAGAAGCTTAATTTATCTAATTTTTTTGTACAAAGCTATAGAATTTACGTTTACATATTTAAGTGCTTTTGTAATATATAGATAGTGCTTTTTACAAGTGTGCGAACTGTTTTGATTCATTTGCCGGCGTAGACACCTGTTGGCTAGAGAGACATAGAGACAACAATAAAATAATTGAAAATTAAAATCAGGTTCTAAGCCCAAAACGCGCGCGCGAATCGTTAACGTTTTTAGTTGTCTTTTGAATTTCTAGCAGTGCGGTTGTGTTTTCGAACCGGTTTATTGTGCTATTGAAATTGAAACGTGACGTACTGCTTCGATCGCAGTAAAAAAACTACTTACATTACTAACTGAAAAAAGGTTGTAAAATATTAGCATAAGGTAACGTTTAGAAGTGCATGGAAAACGCATTAACTATGTACATATTTATAAATAAAAGGATTTTTTTAAAATTAAGTATGTATGTTTGTGTATGTGTTTGCTTATGTGCACTTGGGCGCAACAACAATAGAAATAGAAAGTTACCAAATGCAAGCAGTTGAGTTTTGTTGACGGAAGTCGAAGACGATTTTACGTTGACAACGCAAAAACCATTTCACGAGAGCCACATATCTATTACACATACTCAAACTCTCTTATACACACACACACACATATATACGTATGTGTTTAGTGGGTTATGTTGTTAGCCCTCTTCGCACCTCTTTGGATGGCATTAGTAACGTTTTTTGTATGTTTGTCTTTAATTTGAGCTGTATATGTTTAGCTTTTAGCCCATTCTTTTGGTTTCTTTACTTTGGCTTTGGCTCTTCAACTTTCATTCCCTTGCTTGACTCTTTTCTTTTCTTTAATTTGCATTTTATGTGTCGTTTTTGTTGTTTTTGTTTATTAGAAACCAACTGGTATCTGGGCCAGAATTCCACTGTTTTAGTGGATATTTGTAACGCTTTAATTGTTTTAAATTGCGCTTCCCCCATTTCATTACAGACGCTAAAAAGAGTAATTGACTGAAAATCAGTTGCAAGTCAAAGGCCAGTACTTAAATCGCAACTCAAGTATGCATGAAAGCTGGCAATGCCATTGCAAATGCAAACAATAAATGAATGTATGTGTTCATTGTTACTTACAGCCATAAACGCAGTTGGTAGAATACAAAATTATTGCTGACTAAAGCCAAGAGTCGTACTCGTAATGAGTGCACTCGATGCCCAGTTTGACGAGCACTTGGTGCTGTGGGTTTTGTTAAATTTGTATAATTGTCAGTAAATAAATTAGTAGTATTATTATTTACTTAATTGAAACTCTTGAAACCCATATTAAATTTAATAAACTTGATTCCTTATTGCTAAATTACATTTTTAACTTAGCCCTATACTTTTAAAGGTAGTGAAAAAATGGAATAAAAATACAATACAAAGCTTTTAGTAAAATAGCGTAATTGATAGTTCATACAAATCCATCATTAAAAATAAACATTTAACAATACCCCTTGGTGAAATTGTTTCGATTTGAATATTGTATAAAATAACACTCCCTACAAGGTATTAATCTATCAACAAGCAATTAACAATCAGCATCTGTTATCTTAAATATCGTGTAATACTTATAAAGCTCTATACGATGTATAAATTATACACGTTTCCTCGTATATAAATATAGTAAATGTTGTAAGTCAATTTATCAAAACATTCACACATTCACATACAAGCCTACATACTTGCAGCTTATCAGTGTCCAATCGATGATCTTTGCACCCGCGTCACAGTCTCGTCTAATATTTTGACTTTTTCCTTATCTCTTTAATAGTTTCAACATATAAAATGATACTTTTACTGATTATCGTTGTTTTTGGCCTGTTGCTATTCGGGTTTTTGATCACAAAGACAACTAAGGAGGTGCCCAAGACGTGGTTCGAATGGAAGACAGAATTCAAATATCAGTATTTAGGAGCTATCGGTCTTGTGCACGATGCGCAGTACGCGTCGAGGGATCGCGTGAGTAAGTACCTCAATTGCTTTTACAATTACCAACTAATTATTCTCAAATTAATAACTTCATTCATCATTGTGATTATCTTAAAATTTATATAGAGCTCTACAAGCAACCGGATCGCATTGCAGTCATCACGGGCGGTAATCGCGGCATTGGTCTACGGATTGTGGAGAAATTGCTCGCATGTGACATGACTGTCATAATGGGTATGTTTGTTGGAGAGTCGCATTTTACCAAATAAACTTTGTTTTAGGTCGTTAGAGACACTGTGGTCATCTTGTTTCTAAATCAGCGCATTCAATTACTGATTTCACAAACACCTTTTTGTTTTTATTCCTACGGACATACACGACGACAAACGGCAATCGACAAGATAATACCACAAAAAATTTTGAAAATTCACGTGCCCTGCATGAACAATTAACATTATTGAAATCATTTGCATATATGTATGTATACATATAATTGTACATATGTATGTAGATGTGGACATTGAAATAGGTGTAAAATTTGTTTTCTTTTTAAATCAATTTTGTATTACAATTCTTCTTTAAAACATCGAAAAGTTTGCTAACTGGACATAAATTAGAACTTAGGAACTATTTTCTGAGGTATTAAAGCAAGCTCAAATTTGGAAAATCGCCGAAATTCGGTTTAAGATTAATTCATATTGAAAATTCTTTTTAAACGAAACACAGCAAAGACAAAAACAGAACGTTCACAATAACGTACTTAACACAATATCGATTTGCACAGCAGGAAAAACATATACTTTTTGTTGCATAAATATAGATAGTACCTTTATTTATAATATTAATCCCTTCCATTACACAATAACTTTGTTTTAAATGCTTTTTTAATGTTTGTACTCAGAGCTCTACCTGCAAGTTGCTCACGCTGCAATGCCAAAATATTATCATGTTGTATCTTTTGATGCTTTTATTGAAGAGGACAGTTAGAGCAAAACATAAACAAGAATTCAGTTTAATAGTTTTAAAAGAATCCGCTTGGATTTACCTAATTTATAATTTCAGAAAGAATTATTTTGTTACTTAAAAATATATATCATTCAGACGGGAGAGCCCGCAGTAGAATACCCTGTGGTAGTACAGAACGCATCTCAAATTTTCTTTTTATTATATTTGTGTTTTGTATTTGTGTTGTCTGTTTTGTATTTAAAAGAGTTAACAACAATGAGCCCTTTTTTTTAAACGTAGCATCCCACTAAACCATCCCACTTCTTGTATAAAATGAATATGCATGTATGAAGATCCAAACATAGATAACTTAAAAAAGAGAGGGAGATTGGGCGAAAACTCACAACAACAAAAACACATTGAATTAAAGAATTAAATAATTGCGTCGTGTCGAAGTTTAAGTCTCTAACTTGATAATTACCAGTGGTATGCATTTTTTTATTTTGTGGTCGAAGGGGGCAGTATCCAAAAATTGAAATAAACTTTATTTGCGTGCAAATATAAGTAGTCTTCATACCAAATTTGGTGATCCTACCTCTTACCATATCTGTGACAGACGGACAGACAGTCAAACGGACATGGCTATATCGACTCAGCTTGCTTGCCAAGAATATATATACTCTATGGGGTCTCCTTCTGCCTGTTACATACTTTTTTTGTAACAAACTTAATATATACACAAGGTATTAAAATACATTATTTTTTTTATACCCTGTTTTTTTTTAAGGGCGCACGATTTAAGCCGAGAAAATTTTTTGATGTATACTTTTAGGCCGTTTTATTATTTGGCCCAGTTGCACTCAAAAGTGGAACGCTCAGAGCTGTCACGTTTTACGATTTTGGCGCCATCCTTTGTCGCTTTTTTATAACTACTTTTTGACCGTTTTGGCGTCGATTTTGCTTTTGCAAAATCACAAGGAAAAATTCTTAAAGATCTTTTGTGAGCTTTTTGCGAAACCCAATATACAAACGCCCCCATTCTTTAGCAGCCTTGCGAATCGAAAATACGTCATATTTGCTATTTTATTTACTTTTCGCTTTGCATTACCAGCTACTTTTATTACTTCGGTCACGCAAGTGAAAATCGAAAATCGTCAGACATTTTATTCTCTGCTATAACTACATACATAGTACATAAGGTACTAGGAATCCTTTGTATGACACTCTAATATTTTCCTTTTCCAGGGGTTCGGGAACCTGAGAGTGCCAAATCGGCTGTCGCCTCCATTGTGGATCTCAGCCAGACAAAAGGCAAACTTATTTGCGAGCAACTCGATGTGGGTGATCTGAAATCAGTGCGTGCCTTTGCAAAGCGAATCGCTGACAAGTATCCAAAGATCGATGTGCTTCTGAACAATGCGGGAATTATGTTTGCCCCCTTCAAACTCACAGACGATGGTTATGAATCACACTTTGCCATCAACTACTTGGGCCACTTTCTGCTCACACATCTATTGTTGCCACAGTTGCGTGCAGCGGGACGAAAGGGAAGGAACTCTCGTATTGTGAACGTGAGCTCATGTGTGAATCTGATTGGTAGCATTCACTACCAGGACATCAATGGACTGTAAGTGTATGCAGTAATGATATTTACTTCCTCATTAATCACATTTCTCTATTTGAATTGCAGCCAGAACTATTATCCGGGCGCTGCCTACAGTCAGTCGAAACTGGCGCAGATCCTTTTTACACGGCATCTGCAAACACTTTTAAGTGCAGAGCAGTCACATGTGCAGGTCAATGTGGTGCATCCAGGCATAGTGGACACTGACCTTTTCGAGCACTCGGCCACGACATCGGTGCCATTCCTTAAGAAGATATTTTTCAAGACCCCAGAGCGTGGTTCTCGTACTGTTGTCTTTGCGGCCATAGATCCATCCATTGAAGGCAAGGGAAGCATTTATCTTAGCAATTGTGGCAAGGGTCCTGTTCATCCTTCTGCTAAGCAGCCGGCCAAGTGTGAAAAGCTCTTCAAGTTCTCATGCGATCTACTCAAAATCAAGGAATACGGAAATGGCAAATAATGTACTCATATCTCTGCTCACAATGTTATTTTTTAATAGGATTCCCCTCACATTCCTCAACTGGTGAAACGCAAAATTCCGCTATGCTGCACTTAATATACATATACATATAGGTATATGTTTAAATAGTCATATTTTATATTTGATTTGTTTAATCTTGTTTAAATGTCTGCTAAATTACTTGGCAATGTTTTGCTTGCATTCGAGTAAATCCGGATAACACTATTATAACAGCTGTGGATAACAACATAATACTTCAAATATATTTTAATACAATTTTACATATACTAAATCCATTAAAAAGAAACTTTTAATTTAACTTATATCAAGATATATTGTACACACATTCCTGATAAATGTAGTTTCCAATCTACATACTTTCAGAGCTGCATCTTTAAGATGTTAACTCTGCGATTTATTAATTAACTTGTCTGTGTTGATTGCCAATTAAGAGTGCAGCAATAACAGCAAAACCAACACGCAAAATGCACTTCACTCTTAGCTATTTTCTGCGGCAGCTTTAAAGCAACAACATCACATCCACAACATCATCGCAAACAGTTGGTTTATGTCAAATTTAAAACAACAAACAATTTAATTTGTACTCCTCAAACAATGAGCGATTAACATTCAACATTTATGCGGAATTTTAATCGACTTCATCGACTTTAACTTAATGAGGTGGTGGATAGAGGGGAAGATAGGTTTGCAGTTACCCAGCGAAGTGGGCAGATGGGTGGATCAATCCAACAACGTCAACGACGACGATGATGATGACAACAACAGAGACTAAACAAATTCAGTTTGCTGTCACTTGATCACTTGAACTTCAAAGCGGTGCATATCTTCTGAACACAGATACTGATACAAGATACATATCAATGTCTTTGTGTGAAGTCTATTTGTTTTTACTTATTTTTTTTTTATCATATTTCGTGGGCGCAGTCATCAATCAAAACACACATGAATCTGGTCAGATCCATCAACAGGCCAAATGAAGTCATCTGTCTGCCAAGTAAGGCATTAAAATGCTATGTGTTTCACTCTGTGCGTGTTTAGCGGACATTAAACGTGTTGATTGGATTTCTTGGGTCTAAATTGGTCCAAAACAAAGTGATAGATGCGCTGCTAGAATTGAAGCTCAAACATAAGTATCAAGACATTATTTATAAAGTACAAGAATCTACGAGTTTGCGTATCTCGTCACATCAAACTGGTTTACGTGCTATGGAATATTAATTTGCTTTTAAGATCATAATTGATAAACATAATGTAGAAAACTATTACAAAGTTTTGTGTACATATAGATAAAATGAATAATGGAAATAAATGTCCATTTAAGAATTAAGGGAACGAGAGATTAAGATTTGAATTTTTTAATCATAACTCTCTTTGCTACACATACCATTTTTTCCAGTTTTCCTGTCGAAATATTTTGTAAATAAGTTTTTCGGTTCATTATGTACCTACTCAGCTATGTAATATTCCTTTCATAGTACAACAAATATGGTTGTTGTATTTCACGATTGTCGTGTCTAATATAAGATATAAGGTGGAATTTTCAGCCATATTTTACAATCAGTTCTGAAATTAAGATAATCTTTCTGAAAATTCCTCACCACATTCGTAACCGCTGTTGTTATGGTTGTTGTCTTTTTAAACGTGTGGCAATCCCTTGATATTCCTAGGTAATTAATTCTCAAAGAGTTTCTTAATATCTCTGACTGCTCATCTGCTTGACCAGCTTGTTGCAGTTGCATTCACTTGCACCTCCTTTAACACTTCCCTCTGCTCAGACTCCTCTCTCTTTCTAAAGAAGATGTTCAGTTAATGTGCTTTTTATTTAAATGTGGCTCGCGAAACAATTTGTGTTGCACTGCTAACTGGCGGCAAATTCTTTGCAACGATTTGCTGCTCCAATTCAAGTCGCTAGCCAAGTGGGCTAAAAAGCTTTGGCCCCAACATCTTCTTCTAGCCAAGCGCGTCCGCATTAATCATGTGCTGAGATTTATGGCGACGCAGCTCCCACGTAGCCAACGCTACCAACGCACGTGTTCATTTCATTTCATGTGGGCGAATCCAAATCCGAATCTCCCCTCACCACTCTTCTGCCTTCCCCTTAGCACATGCAAAACGCCCACCTGCTTGCCGCCTTTCTCATTGTTGCAAGCTGGCAACTCGTTAACAGTTAGAAGCGTGTAGAAATCAAATTCATGAGGCAAGTAAATGCCTGTTGCAACTGCTCCTAATTGTAGAGGAATTTCAGCTTGAGTGTGCTAAGAATTAGTTAACAATTATCTGAAAATACGGTCGGACTTCGCTAGAGTGAACTTGTATACAATATAGCTCTCTGTACTATTAGTTGTATCTTTAAAATCACGGCATTTAATCAACAAAGTCTTGTTTAAAGACCAACTTTGAGTTTGTAAACAAATGTATTTCCTGGACCGAATAATAAATACAGAAGTTATTCAAGAAACATTTGTACTTAGCTTCGAATCTAAAAACATTTATACATACTTTACCATTCCATTTATATGTATGTTTGTCCCTAAGATCAGATTATCACAAAGTGGTGCATGCTCAACAAAAACACTGAGCACACTAAACATGTAGAAAAAGAGCAACTCTTATAATTAAGTTTATATCTAATGAAGAAGTTTTCTAACAAAAGTACTATCAGGAAATTTGACTACATTGCTCATACGCAGTGTGAGCTTCTGTCGAGCTGTTTCTGCTAAATTCCGTTTTGTTAGTCAAGTGTCAAAGGCACATGGTCAACAAGTCGTCCGAATGTTCATCGGTGTTAACATGTGGCACGTTGCAGTTGTTGCTGTGGTAGTGGCAATTGTTGTTTTCTATACCTAGTACTTAATACAGTTCGAGGGTATATTGAGTTTATTGCAATGTATGCAACAAGAAAAAGGTAAGGCAAATCTCATGATATATATTTATATATTCTTGCTTATGTTTTCAACTATACCTGTTAAATTTCGATTAGAATTACTAATCAATTAAATTATTTTTGGATATAATCGTTGTGACTATATAGTTCACTGGTGAAATATTTATTTATTTATATATATTTATTTATAATCATAATTATAATTATTATTTAGTAAAGGACAAATTCTTGTGAACAAAACAGAGTATTAAAAAAGGTGTCTTCAACTTGAAACTGTAAAGGGTAATAAAGAAATAATAAATATATCAGATTATAAATTACTTTTAGATTCCATGAAATTAATAAGATAAATTACATTAAATTAAAACAATGATGTTTTGAATTTAGGCATTACTATAAGGGCTAAAGATTCTAACATCGGTGCTCAGACATTTATTAAATTGAAGGACAATTAAGTGATTTTTTTTATTGTTATTTCCATACAACTTTAAGCTAGTAACAGGTATCTTAAAGTCAGGAACTTGACAATATTCTTCTTTCCTGTTTTTTTATTTTTTGGCTGATGCGTTTATTTAGATGCAACTGCTGGCGCCCCAAACTTGACAACTTGGCGACCAGTTGCAACGTGTTGACTGCTTTTAAATACAGCCGCGCATCCGCTTAAGAGACATCCGCAACAGAGTCATCTCAGAGTGACCAAGTGGATGTATTCGTATCTGACAGATACTCAGAGTCATACTCATACTCGGATTTATTTGATTTACGCGCTGCCATTAGCCAAAAGTAGTTGCTGTGCATCTGTTGCCTGTCGCAAATGTCGAAAGGTTAATTGGATTGTGGCAGCAACTTGCTTGTTGCAACTGCAACTGCCACGATAAGCTGGCAACCGTTAAGAATGCTTTGGTCAACAAGTAGGAAGACACCACGAATGGAATGTGAATTTGTGTTTAGATTGAATTTGATGGCAGGCATGTATAATTGTTGTAATTGGTAAGATAAGCTACCAAATAATATCAAAGCGTTAATAATTACGAAAACAAATATTCTCACCCTTGTTAAGCAGTTTACGAGTAAATTTGCAAATGCCGTTACGCATACGCCGCATAGTCCCATTAGCGAATCTTCAATAAATTTTGCATAATTTATAATATTTAATTACTTGTACAGTCAATTAATCAAACAATTGACTTTGACTCTGGCTTTAGCTTTAGCTTTAGCTTCAGCTTGGCTTATAGCCTTAACAATTTGCATATTGACGCCTTAACGGCTGAGATCCCTTGGAGTGCTCTTTGGGTCTTTATTTTTGGGTCTACACTCTAGAGGCCCAGCGGCAACTTGTAAAAGAAATCCAAACACCGCCAACAAATTCGCATCAATTTTTTATATTTGCCTCTGGCCATTGTTGTTGTTGTTAGTGGTTGGTGGTGCTGCTGCTTTGATGTGGTGCCTGGCCCATTTTACGCTCGATTATCGGAGACTACCTCAATTTGAATGGGAAACTAAAGCTGCGGCTGTAATGACCATAGAAATTCCTCGGCCAAGTCATTGAGCTTGTCCAAAAAGTGCTCCGATGTAATTAATCGTAAGTATTTACGAATTGTTATTGCTTTGCCATGAATAGAAATGGATTGCCATGGATCCATGGGGTTCAACTTGATGCTTGTGGTTTCATATCAAGTGGTTGGTTGGTTGGTTTTGCAACGAAATTAAAAGTGTTGACTTGAAGGTGATGGCCGAGGCTTGCTGATAGCTTGGCCAGCATCAGAGTTGACAGCTGCCAAGGGGTTTTTGCCACAGATTTGATTGCAACTGCAGTGGCAACTGTCTCGAACACTCTTAAATTACCAATATGTTATAATGTTATTTGTATATTGCATAAGTCACAACAAGCAATCAAACAAGCAAACAAGCAAACAGACAGGCAAACATCCAACTGACAAGCCAAGGAAGCCAAAATATCCAACGACCTTGCGGCTCTGACACACAAAAAAAAACTGTATCAAGTAGCAGGAAATTGGTTGACGACTGCATTGGTATAAATACGGGTAGATTCAGGTACTCACACTCGTTTGTAAAAGTGAATGTTTATGGTACTTCAGTTGCGAGAGTCATTGTGGCAACAAATTCCCCCAAAAAACACACCATCGATCGATCGGCAGATGGCCCCGATTACGCAGCCCAAAAGTACTCGAGACTCCGCAGCCTGGGAGAGTATCTGATGAGGGGAGACAAAATAAGTAAAACCTAAAAACTGAAACTGTGTTAGAAAGTCAACTACTGACGGATGTCATAAACAGTAAAGACAGACAGACTTGGTGACTGAAATCTATCGAGATGGACCCCCTTTCCTTTGGACACCTACTCCCACTTCGATTCCAGTTCCAGCTCCGAATTCAACTTCAACTCCAACTTCTATTGTCGAATAGGGCCTGATTTAAATACAATAATTTAGCGTAATTAAGTTAACTGTATGTTGTGTAACAATTTGAACATTTATATACGCCCAACTATTTGAATTTGTATTTGTTTTGAATTAATTGAACTGTCAGCAGTGCAATTAACAGACAAACCCTTTGCTGCAGGCACTCTTATTTTAATTACATATACTGTTTTGTAATTGAAACAGGTTGTCATAAGCTCACCGTTAAATCAACCAGGCAAGCCATTCACTTGAATTGAATCTTGATAAAATGATATAATTTCTATTACTTACCATTTGAAATCTATTGTATGCCATCAACCCAAAATCCTGTATAAACTTTATAATTTCCATTTTTGACAGAAGAAATCCCTCTGGAGGATCAGCAACGAACACTTATGACATTATTATGTTTAGTCTTTTATATCTACATTTTGCTCATCATATTCTTTAATTTTGGCAAATGCATATATTTTAATTAATTGTTTATTCAACATAGTATTGTTTATTGTATAATATTACATCATATTATTTAAAATTTAAATAAACATAAAGTTTCATACGCCAAATCTTGTCATTTTACACAAAGTTGATCTTTGTACTATATAATATGGATATGGATATAGCAAATGATTGAAAAGATAATTAAATGCGGTATATAAATTTATTCTGGAAGAGATTCGAAAATCTTAATGTCTCATGAAGAGGAAAAGAGGATAGAAAAGAGAATATTATTGAAATGTGTTCATTGATGAAAGATTTAGGTAATCAAGAATTGCCTCGACATTTGCCGTTGTAGCATCTCAGCATGATAAGCAAAGTTAGATAGTACTTGTCTAGGGGAGATTGTAAGGGGAGGAATTTGGAGACAAGTCACACTCGCTTCCCATTGAGAGATGCACTTAGACCTGACTGCACACACCCAGCACTTTTAGGATTTCAGATGTTTTTTTTGGCAGTTACTCAATTTTTGCCACATCATGGCTACAATTATGCTATGTGCCAATGGCTTAGATGGAGTTGAAGCAGCTCCTCCTGCACTGATGTGTCAAAGCTTGGGGGAAAGGAAGATGGTGGAAAGGGTGCTGTGGCATTGTTGCAATCTGTGGTGCCAATTAAAGTGCTATTTAGTGCCGAATATTAACAGAGATCGAAAACGCTCTAATCTTATTTATGCTCATTGAGCTTTGTGGCTTTTATTGTTAGTTTTCGAAGCCAACAGAGGTTGAGGCAGAGGCAGCAGGAGAGACAGAGATGGAGGCAACAGCAGGTGGAAGAAACTTCAACTGGCACTTGTGGCAGAGTTATGAAAGAATTTGCAAAGGCTTTTCGCAATCACACGGGTCTAACTAAGCACCAGTCTGTATGTACATATATATAGGCAAATACGTGCTCATATTCGTAGTAAATAAATATTTTAATGCGCTCATCATTACGAAAATTCTGCAAACTCAAACTGGAAACTCGAAAACAGTTTTCAAGCCAAAAATCATATGTCAAACACTTGAGGAAACTTTGCCAGTTGATGCTGCCGCAACATCCCGCCCCCCAATAAAACAACAACAACAACTAGCACAACAACAACGACAACAAACAAAAATATAAAATAAAAATAAACTCAAGTCAAATCAAAGCCAAGCCAAGTCAACTTAGTCCAAAGCCATCAACACATTCACCCAGTGATGCCTCCTCCTGCAATGTTTCCTCCTCCTCAACCCACTCGAGTCATAATTAATCTGCTTCGGCATTTTTTCTATTTTTTCAGATTTTTTTTGTTTCTTTTTGTTTTTTTGCGTGTTGCAGCAATTTAAAGTGGAGTCCCCGACTTTTGATTACTAGTCGAACTGCAAGACAAAGCCAAAGATGCAGTCAATGCATTACTGATACTCGTAGATACTTTCAAATGGTGGCATGCCACTTCAGCAGCGCCCCAACAACCAAAACCACAGCTACAGCAACAAATTTGGGTTACATTTGGCAACTTAAAGATACACACAACACTTGGACATACATTAATACAAGAGATGGAGGCAGAAGGGAATTTTAACGAGGGGAAAATCTCAGAAGCCAAGAACAAGAACGCTGAAGTTTTTCTGAAAAGCGCCTTTTGTTGTTTTGACAGACAAAGGCAAACATTGTTTATCATTCGCATACAGTAGCTAACAAGTTTAGGGTTTCAAGTTGAGGTTTACGGGGTCAAGAGGTCAACAGGCTCGCTTGATAGAGTGTCAGGCGCAGACTGCAGTGACCTTCAAGCTTAAATCGAACCTGAAACTCATACTTAAATTGCAGCTGAAGGCTGAAGACTAAAAGATCTTTAAAATTTATATGTTTTAGCTTAGCAATTAATCAAAAGTTTATTAAAACAATGAAAGAGTTGAGTTAATTTAAAGTATGGGCTGTTAAAATCAACATAAAGTTCACCCTCTCTCTTCAACTTATTTAATTGAAATTCTTGAACTAGATTTACAGCTATATAATCGCACAAAGCTTGAGGCAACAACAAAGCTTGAGGTAACAAAACTCCACGACTATAAATCATGCTATCCATCGAATACGTGCATATATAATTACTCTGAAAAATAAAAACACAAAAAATACATTCTAAAAACTGTATAACAACAATAAAACACAATTTAGTGTCACATAAAAATAAAACTATAGACTCCAAGCAAATCCCACTAACCCAGCAACCCACCGATCCCACCGACTGGTGATGCCACCTTGCAACTGCTTCATCACGTTGCTGCAACAGCCGAAACGTTGCCATCAAATTGTAACAATTTTTCACCTGTCGCCTAAGCATAAGCTTGAGCACATGATTATTATTACTTCAGAAGAAGAAACATAAATTTTGGCCAACAAATCGTGATGCGAATAGGTACAACAACAACAGTTACAACAACAACCACAGTGCGTTACAGCATATTCCCAACTTGCAACTTGCAACTTCCATCCTTAATCTTTCCCATCTCATCCCACTATCAGCCTCGTCAGCCTGAATCCGAACCATCTTCAAGGAAGCATCAACTATGCGTTTGATTTATGCTACAAAATGTATCACAATTTTGGGTCAAATTATTGCAAGTTATTAGGAGCACACTGGCCAAGCATGCTAGACTTGAATATACTCTGCAAACAACAAACTTCTAATTAAATTATGTTATTTATGGTAGTAAAGTAGATTTGGTTTTAAATATGAAGACATCTGTATTAAGTAAAGTTTGTTTTATAATATTGATAGTAAGAAACCTTTTACACTAATTACTATTCACAGGGTATACCCATCATGAATAAAACAAGTAAAAAAAGGGACAACTAAGAGGAAAATACGTTTGGTGAATGTACAACTAGTGTTTCATAACTACAGGGTACAAAAGATACATTAAAAGAAGAAAAAGAAGCATTGGAAATGCAGATAAAAAATTATATAATTGTATCAAGGTTAGACGCAATAATAACGGGTGCAAACTTTGAACTGTTATCGCAGATTGCAAGCGAAAAAAAAAAGAAAATGAAATTAGACGATCAACTAATCGTTTGAAAGTATCTGACAGATACATTTGGCCGAGTATTGCCGCTTGAGTTTTGAGGCCAAATAATTAATTTTGTGCAACAATTGCCAAAACAATGATGAGGGTGCGAGATCTCCGACGGTGCAAATAATTCAATTTTTACAAGAGGAAGACAATATGTAAGACATAACTCACGGTTTATGCGCAGACAGTATTCAAGAAATAGAAATTTATGAAAGGAACTTGAAAGAAACTAGATGTAAAATACACAGTGGTAAATAATCAATCTAGTTAAAATTGAATTATGTATTTGAAAATGTATATCAGACGTAAAGTATAGGTCATTTTAAAGGACTACAACTTTAAATTGAAATAAACTAGCTGTGCAACATACTTTCAAACTTTAAATTGATCATACTAAATATTGGCCATTGCAATCGAATGTAACGTATTGTGGATTTTCACTTTTCGACGATTTTTAAACAATGAACGACTCATTTCGATTGTCTTCCAAGTTCCAAAGTTGCTGTTATGTTCGCATAAGCCAGTGACTTCACAATTGACCCACTTTGGGAAAAAATGAGTGCTGAAAATGTTTCCTTTAATAAATCAAATATTAGACGCAATGGTTGTTGTAGATCTTATAATTTTGTAGGTGTAAATGCTTACATCTTATAATAATTGTGCACTCAACTTCAACAGCTGTGTTGAGGGTTCTTTCACCATTGAAAAGAAGTCTTAAAATAAACACTCCACATTAAACAGATCTAAAACCTTATTTATAAGTATATTTCGTTTTTGAAAGGGTATAATGAAGACAGAAATGTAGATAAGATTGCCAAACGCAATTCATCAAACAATTAACCCTCACAAGTGTAAGCATATTATCATCATAATAAGCATTGTGTAAACACACATTCACAGCTCACAATAATGCCCAGCAGCATTGTGTGGCATGTCAAATGCAACAAGCAACCTAATGCTAAAGTCATCATGATTGTATGGCATTCTATGGTAAAAGTAACTGCATTGGAAGGATGTGCCTTGACATTTGCCACCATTTGTGGCAGCCGATGATGATAATGATTGATCGACACTTGTCTTCAGACGTAACAGCAAATTGCTTTCGTGATAATGGCAACCTCGCCAACCAGCCAGGCCAATACAATCGAAGCCAGGCCAAGTGATTATACCAGGTTGCTCCACAAGCGATTATCGATGCTCGTATGCAAATAACACGAATCTTCAGGCGTCCCACAATCTTGAGTCGATCCGAGCTTTGTTAATGCGCATAACGAGACGTGTTCTATTAGCCAAAAGCTGGAAGACTATCCTACTGGACCCATTGACTCACTGCTGCCCCATTCGCTGGCACAACTCTTGCACAATCATTGACTCTCTTGAGGAAAAACGAAAGTCTTTTTTTTTAAGATCACAACTATAACAATTGCTTGAACCTGGAGAGGGGCACTTGGCATTTTCAATTTGGGCACATAAAGTTCCAAGCAACAACTTAAATAACTTGCATTTTTCCCAATTTGTTAATTATATTTTGTTACCTGTTTTATAAAACAGTTTACCTATGAAATCGAACCCGCAGCTTTAGCTCAGCTTTTGCACTGTGGGGCTAAACTGGAATGTTTAATTGCCAAACGCAACTTGAAGAGCTAAAAGCCAAAAAATGTGGAAGGGGAAAGAAAATGACAGACAATTAATCAACTTTTAGAAATAATTAAACTTTTCAACACTAAACTATCGATTTATAACTGAGATGCTACTGAGATAGAGTTATAGTTGGATTGCTCGATAAGTCAATTTAGATTGTAAATTAAGTATATAATATGTAAGAAGTAAAATGATTCGTTCTATTATAAAGTATCACTTGTATGCAGGGAATGAAACCAATTCGAATACCGGCTTCGATTTTGATTCCAGTTTTCAAAATCAATTTCCAATTGACCAACTTAATATATTTTGCGCTGATCGTTAAATTAAATCATTTTTAATTAATTAAAAAGTAATTAACTTAAAAAATAATTAAATTAATATTACAAATTTCTTAAAATAAAACTAAATTTTCTTTTTTAATTTAACAAAATATATTTATTATTTCACACGCATTCGAATTTCATCTCAAGTTAATCGATATTCAACCAGTGTGAATGACAAAAGGTTCAATTCAATTGAAGTACAAAATAATGAAATTTGTATGGCCTATGCTGTCGACGTTGGCGTCGACGTCATCGTTGTCTGCGTTGTTGTTTTCAATGTCAATGTGCTAAGGATGAGGCCGTTGTGGTTTATGGTTAGCATCATAACCTTTTTTAAGTACATTGCATAGCTTGAGAGTTGGAATTGAGCGAGTACTCGTAATCGTATTCGTATTCATATTGGTATTCATTGTGGTATTCGATTTGGATGATCTTTTGTCTACGAATACGTCTACGTCTACGTCAAAGGCGGAAGTGGCTTATGTGCGTTAGAGCGCAGACCAAAGTGTTTATCAATATATTAATGACTGACGCAAGTATCGTAATAATTATTTATACATTTGTACTCCAATCTGAGTACATGAGCATCTCTAGCTGATTTACTTTGTGAGCTTTGAAGCGTCTTAGATGTGGGTAGGCCGTAAACTGCCAATCAAAAAATCGACCCCCACGCTGTGTGGCAAATAGGATGTACATTGCTTTTAGTCTGGAGTTCAAGTGGTTCTTCCAAGTGGCGTCAAGTTGCCAGCTAGCAAACACACTCACACAACTAAATGTGTGTGTGTGAGTGTGTGTGTGTGCATGCCAAGCGGATTAACTGTGCAGAACAAACCATCATGGCCAAGACAATGGACCATTCATTGAACTGCAAAAACGAAGAAACGAACAAATTGCTGGCCAAAAGGCGAAATTCAATTAGGTTTCCTTAACGTAACACGCACAAGACGCCAGCTCAAAGTGGCAGCAACAATAGTGGCAACAGCAACAGCAACAACATTGGCAACAGCAACAACAGTAGCAACAGTAGCAACATCGCGCACCTTCTAATGTTGCTCAAGTTTGTTGCGGCTGCCACAGTGCATCTGCCCCTCAAATGTTGTGCAACATCAGCATCAGCATTAGGCTGCAACAAAGGTAGCCCAAAAACATAATCATTTCAATTTAGCTAACTCGACTGCCCAAATGAGTTACCAACTTGAAGGTACTGTTGTGTTGTGTTTTTTTTGTCGTTTTGTTTGCTCAGTGGGAACTATTTTTATGAGTTTTCTGAGCCATAAATAATTCTGAGGCGTTCGTAAATTGCCGTGTAGAGTGTTGGCCATTGAGGTTCCGTTGTCAACAAACCAAACTTTATTTTCTATTCTCTGTACCACATCAATCATCGCCGACGAACTGACAAACTGTCAATAGATGTGCTCCCCGTCGCTAAACCAAATTGTTCTGGCTTTCAACCCAAATTGATGTACACAAATTTTAATTATTGCCATAGTCGATGCCGAGCACTTTAGCAACTAATTTTGCAGTTGCATTTGCCACTCCAAGCCCCCTCACATATAATTACTTTATGGAGCGCAATGCTCTGTGTTTTATGACTTGGCTCCACAGAATGTTGATGCATCAACAGCATTTGGCTGCATCAATCGGTAAACTGAGAATCAGTTTAAAATGCCAGAGGTCCAGGCACTCAAGTCGAGCAGCTTTTACTCTGATTCTGCCAAAAGCCAGCAGCGACCTTCAATCTAAAATTGAAGAATGCTGTCAGAATGCACATGAAAACAACACTACACAACATGGCACAACACTCTCAATAACATCGTTTTTAGTATCGTCGTCGAGTGCATGACTATGATTTAACCGTTCTACGGGTAAGTATATACCAATATACTCCATCAAGTGGAAAGAGAATTTTTGACTTTGCTAACAACTTATTTACACTATTCTCAACATTTTTGGTTACTTGTAAAAGTATGTGGTAAGAATGACAAGCTTAAATATTGTTTTTATAGCAACTTAATATATTTTCTTCTCATTCAATTATTTTAAACTAAAATATATTAAGAAATTATATAAAAAAGAACGACTTTGGGAAGCCGGGAACAAACAAATTGTTAAATAACTGCCGAGCTTAAATTTGCAGGACAAGCCCGGACTTAGTATACTACATTATCCTTAATAATTTGATTTGTAGCTCGTATTTCAGACTTGCTGGCCCGAAAGGGGGCGTGGTAGTATAATAAAATAATCTTTATCTGGGTAAAATACAAGGACCTGCGTACTCGGCTATTAATGCTGTTCAATAAATATATAATTTATGGTTCTGCACGATACGATTATACTTGATAGACACTTTGTACTTTTTCGGTGTATCTCAATTGTTAATAGAACTACCAATTATTGTTAGCAATAATGAAAAACTGTGACCAGTGCATTAATTTATAAGTATTAAATACTTGAAAATTATCTCTTAAAAATAGTGTGAAAAATTTATTTTTGGACCAATCTTACATTTATTTGTTCAACTTTTCAGCATATTTACAAGCTTACATTTTAATGTATTGTTATATAACTAACTATATTTTATAGCCGACCTCTTCTCCGAATTCGAACAATTCTTCCATTGTTCTTCCATTTATCGCTGTATTATATTCGAAATAATATTATTAAATTAGATCAGGATATTAATAACAGCACAGGACGTAACCTACACTTAAGATCTATACCTAGTTTCAATCCATCTCAGTTCATTCAAGATGGATTCTGACACGCCCAGAAAGATAATAGTGGGAATATTGATAGATAAATGAAATGATGAATGATATTGATCTTGTACTTATCGCATTCACATGACTCCACCTTTCAAATAAGAAGAGTTTAATTTGTGTAATATGTGTGCCCTTGTAAACAAATGCTACAGGTATAGAAAATGTTTAGTATTTTTCATTTTCTCCCTGCTGCTGCCCCTAGCATCAAATCATCATTATCATCATCGTCATCTACATTGAAGTGCGCCGCAATTTACATCAAAATGCCTTAATTGATTTAAAGCTCAATGGGTCTTACTGTGCGGGCATTGCATCAAACATTATTGTAGTTTAATTTAAATTATACGTTCCACTCATCAGTTGTTCTAGGTTACAAAATAAACACCACAAGATCTCACACACACACACGCAACAAGTGTGTACTTCAAGGTAACCTCTCTAAACTCAAACAGAAATTACAATTTTAACTGATCTCAACACATCTCGCCTCGTCTTAACTTGGACTTGCGCATCATCATATAGTAAGCTAACTAAAGAGGGGAAGTGGAGAGAGGGGAGCGGGTGAGCTGCCAGTGCCATCAGCATTTGGGGCATGTTCAATGTAAATTAGCCGGTAAAATGCGTTATTTGTTGCTATAAAATATGCAGGAAATTAAATGATATTTTAATGTGCTCAAAAACGATTACACAAATGTTTGCATTTGGTTGCTTTTCAGTGTTATTGAATATGATTTTGTTTGTAGCGTTTTTTTTTTAAATTTTTGAATTCAAGCAAATATGAGTTTTGTTACCCCATCTTTAAAGCCATTTTAATTGCGTAAAATATATTTTATTAAAGAACGATTCACAACCGACAATGGGCCTATGGAGCAATAAAATTTAAATCGTTAATAAGTTAAAAATAGCTTATGCCCATGTTCTTTTAAAGTTCAAGTTTGCATAATATACTTTATTCTAAACATTTTTTATTTGTATAAACTTTTGCATTTAGTATATTTGCAAACTTTAATCGAGTCTTAGCTTTGCAGTTTACGATTTAATATTTTTTAATTTGTTTATTATAGACAACATTTTAGGAACTGGCAAGGTCATGGTATTACTTGCAATTTCTTTAGGTCAACACTGATGAAGTACACAGGTACGAGAAGACTCTACATTTTGATGCTCTATGTCAGTGTCTGGCATTTCCTAAGCTTTTATCATAATAAATGAGCCTTGAATTATTCATTCAACATTTCTGTTATTATTGGCTTACTTCAAATAGATTCGACATGTCTGCATCACAATTGAAATTACATTATAGATTTTAGTTAATTTTAGGAGCATTTGTGGCACAGATTTTTTACTTCCTTCCAATAATGTGGGGCACGTCGGTTTGTGGCTACATAATTATTATCTCATTGCTCAGCAATAAAATGTGAAAGTCAGTAAGCTCGTGCCGATATGAATAGGAAGGAAAAAAAACATGTTGCCAAAATGTCAATAATGAATTTTGTATCAAAAATAAAGAAAAACGAAGAGAGAAAAAACCAAACAATTTGCAACTTAACGGCATTCAAAGTATTTGCAGATCGTGATAAATGCTACGCCCACCCATTGAATAAATAAGGTAATAATAAAACTATACAAGTATGAGTACAATGAGCTTTATTTGAATTTGTTACAATTTCTGAAGTGATCGTTAAGTCTTTCTATTATTTTTATGGCTAATAAATAATAGAAATAATGACCTTCAATATGAATTTCCACACCTCATTTGGTATTTCACATTTTTGAGAATATCTAATACTTATTCAAACTAATTCGTTTCCACATCATTTTTTCAACTCGTATTTCAAAAGTCTTCGTCTTCATATGCAAAAATGCGAGTCTGTCATTAAAAATTAAGCATCTTTTTTACTACCATATTTATTAAGTAGGAATTTATTTAGTAATTTTCGCAGTTTGCCCCGGATTTTCCAACGGCAATGTTCACATTTCAATTGCACATTACAGACCTAATCCATGTCAGCATCTGATTTGTTTGCCACAAATCTCTCAGCCTGCCTCCCCAATGGGATCATTAAATTTCCACCAAGAATAAAGATGAAAAACAAAACGCGAAAAACTCTCACGCCCAAACACACACACAGACACACAAAGCTGTAGCTAATTTGTTGTCAAATTGCGGAGAAAAAACAAGATGGATAAAAAGCAAAAAAAATTATGTAGAATTTTTGTGTTTAATAATTTTTTTTTGTTGTCTTAGGCAATCACATGCGCACACAGTTTGTGCCTTAAGTCTTTCGTTTTGAGTGGGGCTGCTTCTGCTGCTGTTGCTGTGGCGACTGCCACACGACTGCCGTCTGACTGAGCCCAGAGCCGAGGCAATGAAGATGCGTGGAGCACCAGCAACCAGTGGCAGCCCCAATTCCTCTCACCTGCGACCGTCGCTCCAAAGTCGATGCTGTTGCTACCTCTGCTACCACTGCATGACTAATCCCATTACAAATAAGTGTTTTTGCTATTACATGACAACAACAATAGCACACATCAGCAAATGTTTATGGGTAGATGCATCCCAGAAGCGTATTACTCCCGCGCTGCTCATTTATTTGAATGTACGCCGCTCATCTTCGCTCCACGTCGTCGCCGTCGTTGTCGTCGTCGTCGACGTTGCGTCGACATCGTTGTCGACGTCGTTGAGTCGTCAAATGTTTGGCGCTTCAATTTAAAAGTAACTAGTTTACTATAACACTATAGCGACTGCTTCGGATCTGCTCACGAGCTGAGCGGAGAGCACTCGATGTTGCTTGTTGTAGTTATTGTATTTGTAGTTATTGTTGCTGCCTTTGCATTATTTTGTAATGTTTTTTTGTCTGTTGCTTTGCATTGCTACTTACTTTGATGCTCGCGCTCTTTGAAACCCCCCAAAAAAAAAAGATAATACGAAAATTTGGCGCGCTATTTTTGTTGCTTCTGCCGCTGCTGCTGACGTCGCGACGTCGACGAAGACGGAGACGGCGGCGGCGACTGCGGATGGCAAATGCAGCACATTTTTTAAATATAAATACTGGCCTACGAAATTGTTTCAGTATCACAATCAAGTCAACCATCTTCGTAAGAAGAACACCAATCAACCAATTTTAATCCCAGTCAAACCTTCGCTACTGTTGCCGAGTTTGCAGTAAAAGTTTCGTGTGTGTTTTGTACTTAACCCAAGCAAGTGACTACACAAAATGAAGGTATAGAATAACAACAAGAAGAAGAAAATACAAAAACAAATAACGGTTTTCCAAAATATGCTCAGCATATGAACTGTCAGTGCAAAGTGATGACGTGTGTTGTGTCCTACCATGCAATAAAGGATGTATATCAACAAAAGAATAACACAATCAAAAGCTGCAGGAAAGAAAAAATTTAAGAAGGATTCGATTTTTACTGATTAGAAATATCTAAGATTTTGTTTCGTTTAAAGTGGTCTTTTTAATTTAATAAATCCTCAATAGTTTAGTAAATCACCTAAGAATTCAAGAATCCAGCTCAAACCCGTTATTAATCAAAAAACTCACTGCCAACCCGCATATAATTTTCAATTTTACAATTTTGTTTACCAAAAATATGAGGCGGCTTCCGTCTAGATCACAAATTGGCAGCGGGCGACACCCCAAAATAAACTAGTAAACTGTTTTGGAACTAACCTATTACTACTTGGAAGATACTAAGTTTGATAGCTATTGATGCATGTTTGGCTTCTTTCTGACTAGCATCGCAGCTGTTTTGGTCATGTTGCAATGCATAAATTAAGAGACTAGTAATTTCAACTAACGGGTGAATCCATGCCCAAATATGGATGTATACAAGAGATTAACAAGGGACGATAGAAGATATTGTAACTGACTAAGAGCAGAGAGCCAACAAAGTTTGAAAGTCATTGAAGCATAAAAGTCACTGAAGGTCTTGCGCTCGCAATGCAAAATAATTGCGTAATTCGTGGACAGCAGTTGTGAGTGTGCGAAACACTTTGTAACAAAGTTTTAGGTCGCCAAATAAAAAGGAAGCAAACTTTGAATTCCCACAGGCATCGAGTTCGTTGCCTTAGTCATTCGTTTAAGGCACTGCAAAAAGGTGGCATCTATAAACATGCTAACTGCTATAACACGCTTAGTCATTTGGGAGGCCCTTCACTTGGCCCAACGACCCAATTTCCACAGATTTGCATATTACACGCCTAAATGCTACAACCAAAACAAAAGCATAATTATTATAATGTATAAACAATGTGCATTAACAATTGCGAAGTAATGGAGTACAGCATGGTTAATTATGATTGTGATTTTAATGAGATTCTTGGGAACAAGAAAAATGTCAGATTGTGACACACTATATTGTTTTACATATAATTTGGTCATGAGATCAAAAATTTTGAAAGCAGAACAGGACACTATTGACTTTCGGAATGGGGTTGCTGCGGCTCCTTGTACAGAATGCCGCCGATATTGTTGTATGATCGATGAGACATCTGATAGATTTTGAAGCCATACAATCTTGAAAAGAGTTATAGTTGAAGTTATTACAATACTCGGTGGGAATAAGGGACTCTATCGACAATAGTTACACACACCTTGGGACAAACTTCTGCTTGGTCCTTTTGGGACGCGCTTCTGGCTTGACCATAAAGAGCATGTGTGGGAATCCAGTGCCAAAAAAGGCACCATCTATGGCTGAATGTCTGGCCGACTTGGGTAGATAAACATCATTGCACTTTGGGCAAAAGACACGCACCATATCCTCGCCGGGATTGTCGCTTAGTCCGATTGGTAGGACATTTTGACGTTGGCAGAAGACACGTGGGCAAATACCAAAGATGCCCTTCTGATATTTTTCCAACATCAGATCAATGCCCCGATTTGTCAGAATAAAACGAGCGTGTATAAGGCCGTATAACTTCTCGGCGCATTGCTCCAGTTCAGCCAGTTCAGCTGGCGCATCCGTTCCAGAGCCTGTGTCTAGATCGAGAATAACCTCCAAGGCTCGCCGATAATTGCTCACATTCGAGTCAAGAAAGTTTAAATTGAATTTGTCCTGTATGTAGTCTTCTTCCACCTGGCAAAAAAACTCGTGACCACGTTGCTTACAGAACCAAGGTATCCAGGCGCTCTCCTCCGAGTCAGTCATGGTTGACTTATAAAATACGATCTACCTAAAACTAAACAGAAAACACTTTAATACTCAATTTAAATGTCTGTCAAACTATTGCCTGCTTTGTTTTGTTGTTGCTGATGTACATTTTTAGTTTAAATAATATTACTTAGAAAAAAGTGAATTTCTATTATATTTCCCTAACCACCGAAAATAATTCCTATTTGCCAAAAAAAAAATATATCTGAGATTTCATCAATTATTCAAATAATTATGTTTACCTTTGATTGGTCTTTAAGTTAAGAACTCTTATTTTGTACAAATAGTTATAACACATTGTGCCCTTTCTTCTCTTTCCAGTGCTTTACAACGATTGCGCTGCTCGTCTGCCTGGCCGCCTGGACGCAAGCGGAACCACCAGTACCCCAGAACCAATATCTGCCTCCCAATCAGTCGCCCCAGGCACCAACTAACAACTATTTGCCGCCCACACAAAGCTATCAGTCACCGTCCAACAACTACTTGCCTCCACAGCGTGGTGGCAATGGAGGTGGCTCTTCACCCAGTAACAGCTATGGTGCTCCTCTCCCCCAGAGTCAGTATGGTGCACCTGCTTTAACCGGAGCTATCTTCAAGGGACAGAATGGCGGCGGAGCTGGCGGCTATGGAGGCGGCAATAATGGTTATGGACAGCGTGATGAGGAACAATACGGTCCAGCCAAATATGAGTTCAAATACGACGTGCAGGATTACGAGTCCGGCAATGACTTTGGACACATGGAATCTCGCGATGGTGACCTCGCTGTTGGCCGTTACTACGTCCTGCTGCCCGATGGTCGCAAACAGATTGTGGAGTATGAGGCTGATCAGAACGGTTATCGTCCAACCATCCGTTATGAGCAGGTCGGCAATGGCAATGGCAACGGCAATGGACGCAATGGAGGTGGATACGATAGCAATGCGCAGGCGGGCAAGTTCAATGGATACCAGTAAGGAGAGTGCTGAAGGCGTTACCTTCTAGTGTTTTTCCAATTTAAGTCGACCCTGTAACTATACTTGTCTACATCGTTGTTGTATCGCTAACCTAGCTGAGTATTAAATGTAACTGTAACTTGGTGCTGGCGCGGCGATAACAGTTTGACATGCACTGTTTGCTTGTCAGGCAACTCTCTTCTGTCATTCCGTTCCTATTCTCTCTCCCCTTCTTCTCTGTAACTCTCTGACATTTAACGAATCGTCGCCATTTTGCCATAGCCAGGCGCATTCCAGTATCCACTGTTCCTTTTCTCGCGTTCCCGTCTATGACTACGCCACATGTTCCATTTCTCACTTTGTATTTTTGCCGTTTGTTTTGTTAAGCGCCTTCATTTTGTGTCAGTCCACAGAGACAAATACAAACACACACACACATACACCCACACCAACACCAACATGACCATCACACGCATTCATACATACATATACATAAGCATTGTATTTAATTTTAATGAACTTTTATGAAAAATGCATTGGAGCACACTCGAACATGAAAATTATGTAAGCATAATGTGTACGAAAACAAATGAGATTTTTTGTGTATAAATAATGATAATGAATAAAGAAGCATTTTTGTATAAAACAAAGTAAAAAAATTAAGAGACATGTTTTTTATTTTGCAAGTTTATGTTAATTTAAAAAAGGGAAAGTTAGTTTTGTCAATGAGCAAAAAATTCACAAACTCATCAAAATCAAAATCCTCTTCTGTCTTCTACTTCAACACACGCTCCAATTGTCCCTGACTATTATATTTATAAACCGGATCCTGCAGCTCTCCAACTGAGGAGTATCTCAACTGTGCCGTGAACTCATCGCCTTTGGCATCTTCTGTGCGATAAACAACACGCTGTAGCTTATTATCGGGGGTAACTACATAGTAACGACCTTCCTTATAGTTTGCTTGTGGTTGATTTAAGGAAGCCGAGTCTTCTTCTTCCGGATAGACTATCCTGAAGGCACCATCAGCTGGAGTTCCATATTGAGACGAGGGAGTTTGTTGTCGATCTCTGTTCACGGAATCCGCTTGATTTGCACTTGATAATGGCTGCTGCTCTTGTTGTGGCACATCGAATTGTGGTGGTAAATAATTCGAATTTGGCTGTGGTCCATTAAAAGTTCCCGCATGCTCCACCCGCTCCTTGCTGATCTCGACGCTTGAGCCAACTGGAGGCAGATACTCTCCAGGAAGATTAAAGGTACCTGTGGACGCCAACCAGAAGCAGAATACGGAGCTCTTACTGGCGGCTCGGCGTGGATAACCACAACTGCAAGAATCAGTAGACAAACCTTTAAAGAAAAATTTTTTTACATTACTTGTTCGATTGTCTTTAATGCTTTCGCACACACCTTTAGCAGCATTTTGATCCAAGTTGCATATGAAACTGAATTGCAAACATCTGAAACTTACGCATTTTTATATCAAATTTGGCATAATGTCGAATTTTTTTCCAAATGCCAGGCACGTATGTAAACTCCCGCCTGTTTCTGACACACATAGACCGAATCTGTTACATCTCGGACCCAATAGTCACGTAATCCATAATACAAAAACAAAAAACATTTGCACTTTTTTGTGACCTTGACAACGGATGAGCACATTCTTGGCAAGGGATCAATTTTTCTTACTGCTCCTCCCACAGCACAGTTGGCTATGAAACAGTTAAGCCCAATAGTTAATTTAAAATACGTGAGAAGTTCCGATTATCAAGTTCAAGTACGACTATAATTAATTAATGGGTGTCAACAAAATAAGCTATTAAAATACTATTTTAATGGTTTTAGAATTCCAGCAAAGCAGACCTTGATAAGAAAAGAACTTTAACCAACAAATGATCCACGTTTCTGATCAGGGTCTTTAAAAATATTTCAAACAGCAGGTGCCGACAAATTGCTAAATGTTATGCTAGACTACATTTGATTAATTAAATATTAACAAAATATTGTTCAGCCACATTTTGACTTATATTAATTGGAATTACCAATTTAAATATGCTGAGAAGTTAGGTAGTATGTTTATGGTTTGGTATTATAAGTAGTATATTGACTGTTTATATTGTTGTAAGCTTATTTGAAATTCGCGAACGAACAGCTGACAGAACAGGGTGTCCAGCTAACAATGTTTAATCATGCAGCCCTGCGCAAATAGCTTAATACACATACACATACACACTAATACAACAATAGCATTGCCGCGACTTTTTGAAATTTATTGTTAGCATTAGATATTTTTATCAATATTTTAGACTAAGACAAATTTAAACACATTTTAATAATTAGTTTTTATATTATTTTTTATTGTAATATGTTTTTATTTATCTTGTTTTTTATACAATTTGTGTTAATTCATTCAATTTATTAATTTTTAGACTAAGACAAATATAAACATATTTTAATAATTAGTTTTTATGTTATTTTTTATTGTATTATGTGTTTATTTATCTTGTTTTCTATACAATTGGTGTTAATTCATTCAATTTATTAATTTTTAGACTAAGACAAATATAAACACATTTTAATAATTAGTTTTTATGTTATTTTTTATTGTAATATGTTTTTATTTATCTTGTTTTCTATACAAATTAGGTGTTAATTCATTCAATTTATTAATTATTAGACTAAGACAAATATAAACACATTTTAATAATTAGTTTTTATGTTATTTTTTATTGTAATATGTTTTTATTTATCTTGTTTTCTATACAATTTGTGTTAATTCATTCAATTTTCTGTTTGCACTAAATTTAAACCAGTTATTGTAACTTCTTATCTCCTTACTGCGCACCAGTAATTCCCAGCTTCTTCTTCAGGGACTCGGGCATCTCTGGTGGTGGTGGGCGTGGCATGCGCAGGAAGACCTTCACTGCATCGTAAATGAACCATTGGGCAGCAGTCAGTGTGCCAATCATGACAATCCTAGGCATCAGACCACCCCACAGGCCTGCATCAAAGAAAAGGCATCCATGCTTAGCGATAAGAACAAAGGATTGCTTAACGTTTTTTACTCACCAGACCAACCCAATTGTTTGGCAACATCAAGTGCGCTGGCGCCCTTGGCCTGGTTCAGCTTGGATACGACAGTATCAGCAGGATGGGAGACAATGGCACAGAACACACCAGCAATGTAACCAGCGGCAAAGGTGACAATAAGTTGTTCGCCCTTGGTGCAATCGGCACGTGGCTTGGGCACCACATACTTGTACAACAGTTCCAGGGTGCGCTCAAAGCAGGCAAATTTCATCATGGTGTATGGAATCTGTCGCATCCAGAGTGGCACCAGACCCTTGTAGAAGGCTGAAATGCCCTCCTGTGCGGTCATCTTAGGCAGCGCCTCACGCAGTGTTTTAGCAAATCCGGGAGTAGTCTGTATCTTGACCTTGGCCGCCTCCATGGGCGCCAGTGCAATGTCGGCAAAGAACTCGGCCGATGCAGAAGCGGCCAGATAGAGGCCGGTTCTATAAAGGAAGGCATTTTCCTCGCCAATAAAATCGGTGTACATGACTTTGAAGACCTCATAGAGACCGAACTTGCACAGACCCTGCATGGAGTAACCGATGAACGTGGGCGCCCAACCCTTAGCCAGACCCCTGACACCCTCCTCAGCCAAACTGACACGGAAGCCATTTACCACAGTCTTGTACTTGGCGGGATCAACCTGCAAACGACACTTGACCAAATCCAGAGGCACCACCATGGTGTGGGTAGTACCACAGGAGATAATACCTCCCAAGCCACATAGCAAGAAGTAATGATTGGAGCCAAACTCGCAAGAATCTGTATAAAAAGGAAACCAAAGAGTAAGATTTCTGCAGGTATATGTACATATATGTTCCTCCTATTCTCACTTACCACCCTGTGCAGCTGCAGCGGCAGCGATATTGTGATTGGGGGTCAACTGACGGGAAGGTA
Organism: Drosophila putrida; assembly: GCA_037043535.1. Classification (NCBI taxonomy): domain Eukaryota; kingdom Metazoa; phylum Arthropoda; class Insecta; order Diptera; family Drosophilidae; genus Drosophila; species Drosophila putrida. The sequence continues at coordinate 3,816,132 of JBAMBI010000160.1, read as the reverse complement.
CATCAGGAACTGCAGAGGGAAGAAGAGGAGTAGAGGGGGCGGGCGTTGCAGCCTGGCAGTTAGCGCTGGTGAAAGGCGACCTGAACGTTGAGTTCTGCGCTGCCTCGAACAGAGATTTGAACATGTTGTCTAGAGGTGATGCTGTAAAATAGACGATAACAAGGTTGAGGTTGGGTTACCAGGTCATGATGTAATCAAAATGGAAACATCTATTTCAAAAAAAAAAACTGCTAAGAACCACTTCACACACAATCCAAACAAACAGGTTGGAAAAGGATTTCTAAGAAATTGAAAAAAAATTATCCTTTTAACCGTTTAACGTTTCAATACTGTTCGCAAATACAAAATGACATTGATCTTGCCCAGAATTGATTTTTTACATAACTATTGTCTGTTTTTCATTATTCGTATCGTACTCTTTTTATGCATTACGTAATTGATTTGTGTGCTCAAAACATAAGCATTTTCCAAAAGTTTGCGAAAACAAATGGACTCCTTTTTCCGAAAAGAAGCTTATAGTTATAGTAACACTCACTTCACAGTGCGAGGAAGAATGTGCGGGAGACAGTACAGATAGCCGAGAAGTAGCTGAAGTAAAAGATTGCCGTTCTTGGGTTAAAATTGGAACCCAAAACACAACGTTCGTCGTAGGCCAAACCAGAAAGCCAAATGCAACGATAGCAAATACAAGAGGAAAGATAGAGCAAATTGCTCTGAACAGGGTTGTCTATTAGATGAAAAGCGTATCGGTTATAAACGGTAATGGAATCGGTTAAAAAAAACTTAACACAAATTTTAAAATAACATGGAGTCCATTTGAAAATGTAGACTGACTAATACCGAAATCTCTTGCGATTTCATTCGGCACAAGTTGACAACCCTCGACATTTATAAATACGCAACATTTTGGCCCGAGAATTTGTTGAGAATTTTCTAATGAGCGACATCTATTTTTTTGTAATGTATAAATAAATTCATTAACGCGCCGACAGCTGATCGAAGGCGAAGCTGATCATTTGCTCTGAATCAAGGTTGAACATTTTGAATTCGATCAAACATTTTATTGGAAACATATTACAAGTTATGTTTTATTTTACTAAAATCGAAAGTTAGTAACTGTATTGACTTAAAATCTATTACCAAAAATGTATACTCTTGTTTCGTGTCATATTGTTACTTGATAATAAGTACAATTAGTTGATTTCGTGCTTAACAAATAGTAGTAAATGCTAAAAATATTGGAAGTATCTGCATAATAATAATACTTTTGTTTTGCAATAAATTACAGTACACAATAAACTGTGTGTACGTTGAATAAAAAAATGGCAGAGTAATTAACGATATAAACGACTTAAATAGTTAAATTGGCTGGCATTTTGTTGTGTGTACGTGAATCGTTTGAGTGCTAAAAGGTTTGATATTCACCATGCTGCTGATGCAGTGCTGCTCAAACCATTGCATTGAGGCAGTTAAACCGCCCTCATAAATCCTAATACAAAATACACAAATTGGCAAACAAGCGGACGTCTTAAGGTAAGGAAACTTAACAAACTAACTGGGACTACGACTCGGCGGTTTCCATATGCCGATGAACAGTCACTGGCGCTAGGATGTAGTGAGAACGTGGCTCCTCAGCATCCAGAGGCAGCGTAGTCTGACCATAAACTGCACCTGCCCCGCGACATGGTGATGGTGTTGGTTGCTGTTGCAACTGTTGCTGCTGCTGCTTGTATCGCTCCGTTTTCGAAGCAGGTTGATTGCTTAAATATGGATGCGTATTGGATTGTTGGCGATTCGTGGGACTCGATATGGATGTGGATATGGACATGGTGTCCGATTTGCTATGCCGCTTATCGTGCAGCAAAAGTGGTTCGGCCAGCGTAAAACACTGCTGATCGGAGCTATCTTCATGCGGTGTCATTGTGCTGTAACCATGATCCGACTCACCATTCGGTGGCCTTCGATAGTAGCTGCTACCGCTTGACATGTGATATGGCGATATATCCGCAGCATGCATTAGCTGCCGCTGTGCAGCCGTATGATCATATCCTCCCATGGGTGGCTCATCATGCGCTTGACAATCATCAAAATTGAAGCGTGACAATGGCAAACCATAATTCTCCTCCTGCACCGAATCCACATAGAATTGTTCCTGCGCCTGATTGTCCAGATTGTGACGATAGCAATATATGGCAAAGCCAATAACCATGGCAAGCACAATAATGGCCCCACCGAGTGGCCCAAAAGCAGAGTACGCATGTTGCTCCCGCTGTGGATTATGCGCGGCCAGCATCTCCAGTTCGTCCAACTCTCCGTAGGGCGTCAATGAGGCCAACACACCATTGAAACATCCCGCTTGGGTTGAGCAGAAGGCGGCACCAAAGCTATTGCCTTCCACATCCTGTTGACACCACTCGCAACCTATCATGGCCAGGCATTCCCGATGTGTGGCATGCGTCTCACAACTGTCACTGCCACCAGGAACAATGCAACTGGGTAGGACACCCAACAGCTGACTTGTGGGAGGAAGTGCTAAGAAATGTTCGCTAGGTGGAGAGCAGTAAGGAAACTGCTGTGTATAGTTTGCATAATCATCCGCATCGGTGGCAGCAATGTTTGACAACATGGGACACTCGCAGGGACACTCGCAATCCGTTTGATCCATGCGTTTGCAGTTAAGGCAAACACGATCAATGGTGCTACAGGGACAGAAGGCGCCGCCATCGCAGCTGGAATTGAGCACGGCCGCAAACAGATTACTGCCACGTATCAAAGCAATGCCATATTTAGTGCGCTCTCCATGCACCACATTACTGAGAATGCTGGTCAATGAGGTGTTGAATGCATAATAGCGTTGCAAGGTGCGATTCTGGTAACTGGCACATCCAAGTTTCCGGACCAGTTGGCCATGATTTAACATATCGTTAGCCAAATACGATTCCTTATGTGTCAAATGCTCATGGGGGCGACGTTGATTGCGAGTGGGCGTAGACACTTGCATCATGCTGGGATGAGCTAGCAAATAGCCTTCGTGATCAAATAACAGGCACTTCATGTGCGGCAGCTTGCACAACGGAGTGCTGTCCAAGATTAGGCGATAATAAAACGCATAGGGCACATCCAAAGCAACCACAGCCACGGGACGATCCTGTTGTGCCGAGTGCAATGCATGCGCCTTTCCTTCGAATATTGTGTGAGCAATGGTGACAATGTAACCAGCTCCACCAGCGTCAAGATACGGGGCCGTACTAACAATCCTTCCCGGCTGAGCCATCGACTGACGGAACCAGGGACGTCGTGTGGCATCGTAACTGTTGCTCAGCAGACAGCCAGGATACACTTGCAATACTCCACTAACACTGGCTATGTAGCGTCTAATAATATGATCACGCAGCAATCCACTTGTGTCCTGATGGCGTCGACGCAACTCCAGCATTGCCTGATACAATACGCCCACCTCGTGTGGTATTCTAGGACGCAGGCCGGGATTGGCCAGTACCCCACTCGGACCGCGCAAATAACCCATAATGGCATCAGGTTCCGGTCGATTATTGTGCAGATAGGCAAAGGGCGACTCGAAGGCTGCAGCACTAAGGAAAAGAGTCGGAGCATCTGAAAAGGAGTCAATCAATTATTAAAGATCCTTATTCTCAATTCTTCATTTATACAAAGATAATGTCTCAATAAAATCATAGCGAAATTGAAGTAAATAGGTTTTAGAACTTAACAACTTGAAACGTAGTCACCTCTAACTGTTTTCTCAACCTGCTGATAAGCTTACAAGGTAGTTATCTACCTCAGCTCTAAGTATGTAAGGTTATCGGTATGGCTTACTATACGGCCTGACTAAATTTGGGTAAAATCGGAATAATTTTGCTGACAATAATCGAAACCTTTCTGTAAGAACTCACCCATTGTGGCCAACTGCCTGAAATAGCGGCAAGTTGTAGGCGTCCCAATGCCTCCATTCTGCATTAGATCCAGGCGATGATATAATAAATCCATGCTGTCGCTGTAGTAGCCTGGATCATAGTTATTTACGGGATCCATTAGATTATACCGCTGCTGCTGGGCGGAGGCATTGTGGGCGGCACTGCCACTGATGCTCGAGGTGCTCACCAGGCACAGCACATAGATGCCCCGTACGGATTGCCAGTGATAGGTGCGCTGCAGCTGTTGACGCCCAAGATAGATGCCAGTTGTTGCATTTCCTTGCTCCTCATGCAGCAAACGATGACGAATGCTTGCAAAATCCGTGGCGTTTTCCAGGTATGCGATATTAACAGGATATGCAGTTTCGCGCTGAATGAGAGGCCGAGGAAATGCCGGATGAGCCAAAGTATTTCCGCTACTGCGATCTAAGAGAAATGCATAGCTAAATCCCTGCTTGGCAGCAGGCGAAGCATTCGGATAATTCAGCAAATCCTCCAGTAAATCAGCCAAGTACAAGTTGACGCCCACAACACCATAAGGCGGCACAGTGTGTGTAATGGAAACGAGCACGTCTGCCAAAGATAAAAATGAGTAAAAAAGCGTACAGCAAGGCTGTGTCCACCAGCTTACCTCCGCTCTCAGCATCTACAACTGGCTGATGTACTTGTAGGGTGTCCGTGAGAAAACGCTCTGTGAAGAGTTGACCAAAGACACGACTGCTGGCGCGAGGAATTGTTTCAGCATGCATCTTATTAAGTACAAAGAAGCGACCAGCTAATTGCTCCTCCTGTCCAGCGGGTAGCCAAGAGCGCACATCGATATCAAACTTTGTATAGTTCTGTGTAGCTACATCGCTTAGGAATTGTTTTTCATACATAATACGCTTCTCATCAAGCACCACAGCGCATGTGTTTATGATAACCGGAGCTGACAAACGATTTTGACCCTGAGCCAAAGCACGTAACACATACATTGCATCTGATAGATTTGTCAGCAGTCCACGTGTTACATAAACAAACTCAATGGGCTGCTCTGAAGTGTTTATCAGTTGCGATGTCTGCAGACGATGCAACATCTGAAAGGCGTATTCAAAGCCCAGCGTGTGATTTGTCAATGCACGTGCCAAGCTTAGATTATTCACGTAATTAAGTATCTCGTCCTTGTGAGCACGCGTGGCGCTATAGATCCCATGTGCAGCATCTGCGGGAAACGCATCCAAAAACATAAAGTCAGCCTCATTGGAAACTGTCACTAATGATACATAATCGGTGTCCTCCAGTAACATAAGCAGCTCCTGAACTGAAAATGTGAGGACATGTAAATCAGATTAATTAATGAAATTATAATACAACTTAACTAGTAGGAAAGGCAACTGACTGTCGACCACTTAGACTTCATTATACCTACCAAAGTTCTTAGTAATTTCAAAGAGCTCTGCATTCATCGCTGAGCCAATATCGATGAGTAGCATCACGAACTTGCGTTTAATTGCCGAAACATAAAGCTGTCGAAAGTGTGCACTTGTTGGAGCTCCATCGCTGTTGGATAGGAAATATATGTGCTTAAAGTGACTGATGCTGCTGCTTTGTTTCTTATTGGAAATGCTGCTGTTGGGATCAATGTCATTTTGGCTTTTGCTCAAACGCTGTCGCAATAGGTTTAGTTGATCAGCAACATATGCATTAGCATCACGCGATCGACCATTGTTCTCGTTTAGGAATGTCACACGGGATGTCTCATCCGACTTTAAATAGTTTAAGATTTGTATCTGCTGCTTGTTGTAATGTATAGAGCCCGAGGAAGCAGGATCAACATTGCTTTCATACTCTGACTGACAGTTCTCGATTTGTGTATTTAAATAGAGATGCATATGTTCCTTACTAGCAGCTGCTTTACTGCTATCTACATCGTCCGTTTCAAAGTCAAATTCGTTTTCCAGCTCATCGTCAGCTTCGTCGTCGTAGCTGTGCTGCTGAACAAGCACTTTGGTCAGATTAAATCGTAATAAATCTCTTAGTTCATGCACAACATGGGAGGCTCTTTGCAATTTGCGTCCCAAACGTTGACTAAACGCTTGCAGATCCTGCTGCACGCTTTCGTTTGCATTGCCAGATGACAACCGTGTGGCTACTGAACTGGTAAAGTGTATGGAGTCAAAGATTTCCTGCAAAACAATACTTTTGAGATAAAGTAAGACACATTAGGTTCTTTAACTCACCTGTATCTTTGCCACAAGCATCTCATATTTACGTATACTGTGGAGATTACTCTCCACATTACTCCTTAATTGCACTACATTCTGCTGATTGTAGTTGACAAAGAAAATACTAGCTGGTGTCTGCTGGAGTGGCATATAGCTGACAGCAGACCCAGTTGTAATGAACGTAGGCACTTTGTTAATATTGCTAGTTGTGGTTTCATTTTTTGTGGTTGTGTTTGTGTTTCTGCTTATGTTTAGAGGTAGAGGAGGAACATGTTCACTGCTGCCGTTTGGCGATGTTTGTGCAGCCGCCACCAGGAGCAGGAGCAACTTAATGCTGTTCCACATCTTGCTGCTTTCCTGGTAGGCTATAATTAGCAACAATTACCGCGTCATTTAGGATATAAATTTCCTGTTATAGTTTTTTTGTGAAACTTGTGGTGGAGTTTGCCGATTAACCATGTTATCGCACGCTCATCGATAGAACGATAAATTAATTTATCATTTCTGGATTCCACACAGTGGAACCAAAGCGCTGCCACTTTTTAAAGCGCTGCCACTTATCTGTTGTTTATTTTTAGAACTAGATTCATATCAAAGTGTGGCAGTATTCGCCTACTTCTGATTCATAAAAATAAAAGAAAAAGAAAAAAACCATAAAAATACATTAATCAACGAGTATAAAGACTTTTAACATATAATGGCCGCCACTCTTAAGCCATATTTGACTGCCGTTCGCCATTCGCTGACCGCTGCGATGTGTCTGCAGGATTTCCCATCGCAAGTTGTGGAAAGGCACAACAAGCCCGAGGTGGAAATCTGTTCCAGCAAAGAGCTGGTGCTCACGCCCATTGTTGTGTCCCGCAACGAGAGGGAGAAGGTGCTTATTGAGCCATCAATAAATTCGGTTCGAGTTAGTATTGCTGTGAAACAGGCTGATGAAATCGAACGCATTCTGTGCCACAAGTTTACACGCTTCATGATGCGACGCGCCGAATCATTTATTATACTGCGGCGCAAGCCAATTGAGGGATATGACATTAGTTTTCTGATAACAAATTTTCACACGGAGCAAATGTACAAACACAAGCTGGTCGACTTCGTTATCAGTTTCATGGAGGAAATCGACAAAGAAATCAGCGAAATGAAGCTAGCAGTTAATGCACGAGCACGCACCTGTGCTGAGGAATTTCTGAAGCGGTTTTAAAGCTAAGCCTACGCAATGTTTCCAAAATGTATTTCATAATGACTTCAATAAAAAAGAAAAATATGCATGTTTCTATAACTATAATGTTATTTTACCGTTACCGCGGGAAAGTTTCGAAAACAAGTGGCAGTGCGAATTCAGACTTTTTTTGAAAATATTTTTAATTTTTTCGCTAGATAAATTTAAGCCGCCACCTCAACTTGAGACCGAGTTGCGTTAATAACGGTCTGGAAAACCTGCGCTTTTCCTGAATAGCAAAGCTCGTGCAAAGATGCAATCAAATCGATAAACGGCAACGTTTTTTAGTGGCAACAAATTTTACTAATTTTTTGGATTCCATTCGAAAATGGAGACCATTTTCGTACATTTTACATTTTTAGTTATTTTACTCGGAACTGCCGGTATTTTTTCATTTTTTAATGTTGTGCAGCACTATATCACTTTTTTTTGCAACACTGTTCATAACGACCCTGTCAAATAGAATATCAACAAACTCAACACGCGGACGACTTCAGATTTAAGTGAACATTTTAAATTCTATAGAAGAAAATGGGCACGACAAAAGTAAAGAAAACGCCGACTGCGAAGCAAAAACAGCCCAACGGCTCTGGCGATACTCAAGCTGTAAAGTCAAAAAGCTGGCAGAAAGTTAAACTCAAAGGCCACGTGATATCTGATGATTTTAGCGGTTACGAAGGAATGATTGGACTGGAAGTACTAAAGGAATACGATCCGGCACTGGTGAAATCAACACAAAAGCAGAGTGAAACAAGAATAAATACCAAGGACAGGCGTCATAAGCATGTAGAACAAGAAACTGAGTCAGAATCTTCATCTAGCGATGAGGAGGAAAGCGATAGCGACACTGAAGGTTCTTCCTCCATTACCAAGAGGAAGGCCAGCAAGAAAGCACGATTGGCAGAACTTCATGCACAACGACTGATAAAGCAACGTGAAAAACGTGAAATGCGCAAGGAACAGCGTAAGCAAAAGAAAAAACCTAAAACGGATGACAAGGGTAGCAATACGAAATTCACACCCAATGATGAATATGCTCCAGATAGGTTTGCTTTACTGCGACCACCTCCGCAAGAGAGCGATGAGTCTAATGACTCCTCAGAAGACGAAGAAGTACCACAACTGGCATCCACCAGCGAACAGATTGAGCAGGACATGACCCAATGGCATGGTCTGGGCGTACCTGCTCCGATAATGCGCGCTTTGGCTGAGCAAAACTTTCGGGAGCCCACTCAAATTCAATCCATGACGCTGCCAGCTGCTATACACGGCAAAAAAGATATTCTAGGTGCAGCTGAAACCGGCAGCGGGAAAACCCTTGCCTTTGGCATACCCATACTGGCAGGCATAATGGAATTGAAGCAGCGCAATGACGGATCTAGCATTCGCAAGGCTCCAAAAGTCAAAGGAGATAAACAGTCGAAAGAGGTGCCAACGTCTAAGGATAATCACGAGCTAACTCCGCCACCAGAGGAGCTGGATCACGTATCTGGCGCTAGTGATGAGGATAGTGATGTCGAGGAGAACAGTCTGAGCAAAAATCGTCCACTCTACGCTCTAGTGTTGACGCCAACCCGTGAATTGGCGGTGCAGGTCAAAAATCATCTTGTCGCAGCGGCCAAATACACCGACATCCGTGTAGCAGCTATCTTTGGTGGCTTGTCAGTGGCAAAACAAGAGCGTGTGCTACGTCAGTCTCCTGAAATTGTAGTGGCCACACCAGGACGTCTCTGGGAGCTGTTCGTGGTGGGCAACCAGCATCTGAACAAAATGGAAAACGTAAATTTTCTGTGTATTGACGAAACCGATCGCATGGTGGAGAAGGGACACTTTGAAGAGCTTCGCAGTCTGCTCAAGGTGCTCAATGCAGATGAGGATCGCAAAAAGCTGCGGCAAAACTTTGTCTTTTCCGCTACATTGACACTTGTTCATGATCTACCTGAGCATATGCAAAGTAATAGAAAGATTTTCATTCTCAGATAGAAACAACATTCAACATTCATGTCTGATATTTACAGAACGCAACCTGGGCAAGCGGCCAAAGTTTACTAAGCAAACGGTTGATCAGAAGATTGAGAGCCTTATCGAAGAGTTGGGAATATCGCAGCCAAAGGTTGTGGATATAACCAGCAGTCAACGTAAGTATATTTCTATCATTTACATGAAGTTTCTCGTAATGATTGGGTCTTTAATTAGAAACATCGCATACGCTGACTGAAAGTCGTCTACTCTGCGCCATTGACGAGAAGGATTACTATCTGTACTACTTTGTGCAACGGCATCCTGGTCGCACCATTGTCTTCTGTAACTCTATTGATTGTGTAAAACGTCTGGCTACGCTATTTGGTTTGTTGGACTGCAACCCGTTGCCGTTACACGCCAACATGATTCAAAAGCAACGCCTGAAAAATTTAGAGCGCTTTCGAGATAGTCCGATGGGATTTCTGATAGCTACCGATGTGGCCGCCCGTGGTTTAGATATTCCTAATGTTGAGCATGTTATACACTACCAAGTGCCACGAACCAGTGAGAATTATGTACATCGTTCGGGACGCACGGCGCGTGCGAATAAACATGGCATTACAGTCATGTTCATGGAACCTGGCGAGGTCAAAAGCTACATAAAGCTTTACAAAACCCTTGAAAGAAGTAAGTGCCGAAAAATTCGAGTTTTGGAATGTCTAATTAAATTCTGCTGCCTACAGCCGAGGACCTGCCGCTGTTTCCTATATCTGAACGTTTTCTTGGTGCTGTAAAAGAACGCGTAAATCTGGCTCGTGATCTGGACAAAGAGGAGTTAAAACTACGCCGCACACAAAGTGAAGAGGGCTGGATGAAAAAGCATGCCGAAGAAATGGACATGATTATAGATGGATATAACGATGAGTCGTAAGTAATACAAATAGATATTTATTGAGGCAAACAATAACATCAAATTAACCGTAATTATAGTGGTAGCGACCAGGACGAGGATCCTTTTATTATTGAACGAAGACGCAATCGCTTGCATGTGGACACAGTACGCGGAAAGCTAAGCGCACTCCTAGCACAGCCCATTTTCCCCAAAGGCTTTAGCTTTAAGTATCCCACGAGCACAGGTCAACTTCCTGGGGGCTGTGAAATATCCACGAGTAATGGAAAAACTGCCGTCGAGACAATGAAAGCGGCGATAGAGGACATGAAGCTGGCCAAGAAACAGCGCAACAAACGCAAACGGAATGCTTAAACAAATGTTAATCTAGTTTATTGTACAAAAATATATGAAATATTGAATTTTTACCAAATAACGCATTCAATGCTTGGAAACAAAGTATCTTATGCCGCCCTCCGTTAGGGAACGAGCATTTTTGGCTAACAATGTGGATACAGATAATGTTGGTGTGGTAAAGCAGCTGTGGAAGAAAATACGCTATGATTAAAGTTTAACAAAGATTTGGGATAACACTTCTGCTTACTCAATGTATGGCTCCATCTCGTCTATCGTCCATTTGCGTTTGGTTTTGAACAAGGCGCGCATGCGATCGTTAATATTGGGTGGCAGTTGATCCTCGGCTAGAGATCGTATGCATGGCTGAGCTCCTTCCTTGTCCAAAATTCCAAGTCCCCGGAGATATTCCAGCTTACAGGACATACCTTCAGGTAAGGCCTCCTGCCAGGTGTTCATAAACTCCTCGCTACGAAATCGCAGACCTGGCTGCAAGATATTCTGTGCCACAATGCGAGCCACGAGCGATTCCTGATATTTGAACTTGCCAGGGCAACGATCACTTGCCTTTGTGTAAATATCAAATAATCCGGTCACAATCGGTTCTGGAGCAATGCCTTGCAGTGCGTAGATTGTCTCCTCACGTTCCACTTCATCCAGTGCCCAAGAGTTTTCACTTATCAGACCGAGCATCAAGTTAATAATGCGATACTCGTACTCGTAGTCCAGTATGCGTAAGTGGTTATCAAATTCTATGGCCCGATACTGATCTAATCCCTGGACAAACTGTGCCCTGCTGCATTGAACTGTGTCCAACAGCTGCTGGAAACTAAACAACAACTTCCGCTCAATGCAATATTCGTTTTCAGGCCCAGAATAGCGCGTCAGTTGAAGCAATTCACCAAGTTTCCGATAACGTGGTTGAATCTCACGGCATTCAAAGTATTCGTGGAAGATAGTTAGCACCTGTCGTTGTTCCAGCGAGCGGGGCACCTCCAAATCATCATCGGCACTGTCGTTTAGACTACGCTCCAGTGATGTATTGGCATTGCCTGTACGCGGACTCTTCAGAGGTGAAGTGCTCGTAGCCGCAGCAAACTTTAGATCCGGCACCAATAATAGACTATTTGAAATCTCGGCACCCTTGACATCATATGTTCGTTCATCCGTGCAGAGCACAACCTTCTCATGTAGACCGCCTTTAAAATGAAGGCTCTGACCGACTCGGATCTGCTGAAGCATGTGATCGTCCAACTCCAGCAGCCGCAGATTATCACTAACAACATTTGCACTTGGGTAATATATAGCCTGTGTGAGTTGTGTAAGCTGACGCTCGTCCATTTTAGCATGTTTGACAATTGACCTCACATCTTCCGGTGTGCGGACATAGCTGGCAAACGGGTAATCGATTAGAATATAATAATATCTTACATTTATTAATATCTTACTGCTGTGGAGCATTTTCATCCACTTCCATTGCCTCTGACTCCATCTCACGTCTTGCGCGCCAAAAATAAACAAAGGTATTGGCGTTGCCATGTTGTCGTGGTTTTAGAGTTGCCATAATGTTGTTCACCTGCCAGCAGCCAACATTCTTGGCAATAAATTACATTAGATTTTTTTGGAAAAGTGGAAACTTTCATGCATATATACATAAATATATTATGTACATAAATGAAACATGTTATTTAACAAAATCACGAAAATGTATGGGACGGAAATTAGCCGAATTTAGCGGAATAAATGAAAACAATAAACATAACATAATTAATCTAAATTCACTATATTTTAAACATACTTATTAAACTAATTATTTCTATAAGAAATGTTAAAGTTTATCAATAAGCTTTGATTGAAACTCTGCGAAGGATTTTTCAAATCGTTCCAAAAAGTTTGTCACTGCCGTTCCAATGCGTCTAATCTCCTCTGTCCGCTCCCTAGTAGCAGCAAGCATAGCCGACTCATACAGAGTCATCTCTTCGTTTGGGTTCACCTCTTCGTACGAGTCCGTCTCATACTTACGTCTTTTGCATGATGTTGGAACACTTGCCTCCTCACACCTCGAACTCGAACGTAAATTCGTTGAATCATTCGACACAAAGTGATCAAAGTCTGGAAAATCAGGTCTTAATTATCAAACGTGCTTAATTCTTAATACAAATACTATCTTACCAGGTGATTCGACAAAGACCGACGAGAAATTCTCCGACTTAATGGCCAAAATCTTGTGCACTCTATGAAAATGATGCCACTTAGATGGGGCACTGTCAGGGTCTTCCATCTTTTTAAGTTCAGCTCTAAAATTTAATTATAATTTAGAAACTCAATCATTATTTAGTCATATTTATATTTACCTATATTTTCTAGTCAAGTTGTCCACTTTTGAGCGAACTTCCCTCCACGTTACGTTAAATCCTTCCGAACATAGTTTCTCGGCAATGATTTGAAAAATATGGAAGTTTTTCTGAGAAGATCTCATCGCTTCTAAATATTCCTCCCACATTTCAAACAGAATTGCCTCATATTCACCGGTCCATAAAACAGATTCCTTCCTTGGCTTGCTCATCTTAAATATAGTCTATTTTCAAAAACTAAAACATTTGCGCTATCATTTTTTCACATTTTACCTTGTTTATATCAGCTGTTAATAGTGATGGACAGAGCGGTTCATTTTGTTCAATTGAAGGAATTAGTTCAATCGTCGTGAATGAACGAATCAGTCATATTGTTCAGTAGTTCAGCTCGTTCGCTCGAGCTCTAAATTATAATAGTTGGATTCGATGAACGGTTTTCAATTATTTTTAAGCAAATCTGAAACAGCTGATAGGCAATTGGAAAGTAAACAAAATATTGTCTGCTTTCGAAATATGTATTTATAAGTTTAATGATATATTAATTTTAACCTGCAATTCCTCAATTTTTGACCGAGTTCTTGAAGAAACACAAATTAGATCCAAATCATTTTATAATCTGCCTCAAAGCTGATTATTGTAAAACTTTTAGTGTGATCAGATTTCTCTAATTAGTTTTGGCCACACTACAAATTGTGTAAGGAACATCTGTAAATAATTATTGACTAAATACTTTTTATGGACTCCCACTATTATTTTAAAATGTTTACAATAGTCTTGCTAAAAGTCAAAATTAAGCCAGTTCAACTGTCAATATTCTATTTAGATCTGTCGGGAAAATAGCTGAGCTGACAACACTGCTAATAGGTTTCATTAAAGCATGTGCAATTGTTTTGCGAAGCAATTCGAATGGAAAACTTGGCGACAAAAAAGAATTGGACGGACGAAGAACGTCTGGAGCTGGCAGCTAAGCTAGACGCTGAGCTCGACCAATTCATTGATGGCTTGGAAAAGAAACGATATGAGGAGGGATGGCCGGAAGATCGCTGGCAGGAAGAAATGGACAAGCATCCGTTTTTTATGAAACAAGCACCACAGCCAGGCGATGATGTTCATCCTATGTTTGAGGGTCTACAAAAGCTTAAATACGATCCAGAAGAGAATACACTCGAAGAGCTGGCGCTTAATTATAAAGAGGACGGAAACTTCTACATGAAGCACAAAAAGTTCCGCATGGCCGTATACTCATTTACAGAGGGCATCAAAACAAATGCGAAAACCCCGATGTACTGTCCGTGCTCTATAACAATCGATCAGCTGCACATTACTTCATCAAGAATTATCGATCCTCTTTAAGTGATGCACAGCGAGCTTTATTTTACAAACCCGTTTACACCAAGGCCCGTTGGCGTGCTGCACAGTGTGCACATGAGCTGGACAAGTTTGATTTGTGCACCCAACTGTGCGAGGAGCTGCTTGAAGTGGACATCGATCACAAGGAGGCTAAGGCACTGCTGCACAAAAACAAAATGAAAAAGGTGATATTCTTGAAAAGTAATCATTAATATAGATTCTTAATGATCATATATATTTTCACTCATTAGCTGGACACTGAACGTAATCAAAGAAAGGAGATAGCAGAAGCTAAACGACGCTTGACACGCTTTCAAAAACTACGGGATGCCCTTGAACAGCGTGTTGTTAAATTCGATGATCAACCAATTAATAAACGACTAAACATTAGCGAGGATCTGTTACGTCCCAAATTTCTGCCACTTGAAGACTATCCAGTGCACTTGGACGAGGATGGCAGCAGCTTAATTTGGCCTGCCGCATTCTCCTATCCTGAATTTCTACTCAGCGATTTCCAGCAGAATCTACCAGAGTCTGCCACCATGATAGATTGCCTAAATACGCTTTTCGCCGAGCCCTTGCCGTGCGACAAGACGCTGAGCTATCGGCCTGAATCTGTCAATGTTTACTATGAGAATCGCAAGGTTGGATGCGTCCACAAAGTGAGTCCGAATAAGACGCTGCGGGAGATAATGGATGAGAAGGGATTCTTTGTTTCTGGTGGTGCTTTGCTGTTCTATGTTGTGCCCAAGGAATCACGCATCGAACAGGAGTTTATTCATCAGCAACGACGACCCTTGATCTACAGTTGAGTTTAAGCTTAGGTTAAGAACACAATTATGTTTTTTTGTACATTAACAAAGCATTGATTAATTTTTATTATTATTGACTTTCATTTGCGGTGTAATATTTCATCTTAGTCATGGTACAATTGAGCTTGGTTGCGCTATGAAGAAGCTATCCTAGCAAAAGGACTTAAATACAACAAAAGACTTGATTATGGTATAATCATGTCCAAAGTGCAAGTCCTTCAGCAGTACAATTTGTAAAATTTAACTAATTTAATTATACAATTTGTTGATATGTTTAATGCGGCAGCAGTTTGCAAAGCCAAAAAGCGTAGGGCGGACACTCACAGCAGTACCCAAAAGTTGAGCGTTTCTTGAATCTCACATATACATATATAAAATACTATAACTCTTAGTTTAATGATAAGTTATTACATTCATTATGAGATGACGAGATCTTGGCGCGTTAAAGCGGCATTTTGGCTTAAAAAATGATATAGAGTCAAGATAAGCTTAAGCCTTAGTCACGACTATTGAAATTAATTAATAGGTCCAAAATAGTTAATACAGTCAAGATAAGCTTAAGCCTTAGTCACGGCTATTGAAATTAATTAATAGGTCAACAATAGTTAATAGTTGTATAATTTTGTTGTATATAGATAAAAGCGTTTCATAGTTATCCTAAAATTGAGCACACGTATGTGATTATGTACGTATAATTGCATAGACAAACAACCAACAGATATGTGTGTAAATATATCTGTAAATGTTCCTTAATTATCTGATGAAACATACAAATAGTTAAGCTTTAGGTCAAAAATAATATTTCTTGCGAAGCCAAGATCAACATATATAAGTTCTTATTAAAACGTATCAAATACAAACAGCTTTGGTTAAAACTTGAAACATAATTGGGGGAAAATCACATGCGAAACATATAAATTATAGCGAATTAATACAAATTACAAATAACTTAATGCTATTAATTAAAAAGAACAACAACAATGACAATGACAACGACAACAAGAACTGTTGAACTGCTTATTGCTACTGCGGTGATTGTGGTGTTGTTGTCGGATTGCGTTGTAGCACATTGTGAAGCCGCAACTTGAGCGGCGAAAAGTCAATTTTCTTAAAGCGTGGCAACGAGGCAAACTTCTTTAGGCTGTTAACCGGCGGTGCCACTTGTTGTTGCAACTCGTCGGGCGTATTTGCAGCCGATTGTGATTGTGTCATAGCTGCCTTAAGTTGCAACTGTTGATGCTGCAACTGTTGTTGCTGTTTGGATGGAGAGTTGCCAAACTTAGCTAATGTGGCATACTTTTGAAGCATACGTGTGGCACGTTCTGCTGCCTGATAGCAATGCTCATATTCATCCTCCAGTTGACTGGACTTTGACTTGAATTTACTTTTAATGATGTTGTTGCTGCTGCTGCTGGCTTCGGGCGATTGGCCGTCGTCAAATTTGAAATCGATATTTTGCAGCATCGCCAGCTGCAGCAGCTCCTCCTCGCCAACTGGTTGTATATCATTGTTGTTGTTATTGTTGTTGCTGTTATTATTGTTGCTAATACCGTTGCTGGCACGCTTTGTTGAATGGGTGACGGCATAGACACCCTCGGAGATTTTATGGGCGGCAGTCTTTTTGTTTAACGATTTAGTCTTGGCTAACGATGATGAAGTAGTGCATTGTGATGTCTTTTGCCGTTGCTCGATAATCTGCTGAGGCGATGATATGTAGAGATTCTCCTTGCGTTCACCGCGCCGTAATCTGGCGCTGACCAAGCGACGCATTCCTGGTGCTGCATCTGCGCTGCTGGGACTGCGTCGTTTGGACTTGAGAGTGTCACAACTGTTGGGATAATATGATGGTATCTTATCATCCACGCTTATTATGGACTTGCGGGGTGTTTGATAATAATCCTCCTCTTCCTGTTCCCGCTGATCTGTGGTAGGCGTCTGTTGCTTGGGTGGCAGAGCGGGCAACAATGGAGATTCGGTGGGTGTGCTCGTGCTCAGGCCATAGCCAAGTCCAAGGGGTTGCGCCTCCAGCTCTTGTGACGCCTTAATAGCCAATAGATTCTCATATAGATGTTCAGCTAAGATGCTGTTGCTATTTATTGAGTTCACGTGCATCGGCTCATAAATGTCGCTTTCATTTTGGGCAACAACAACAGGAACGACAGCATTTGAAATCTTGGCCATTTGGTCTTGGTCAGTGTTGCAACTACTTGTGGATGAGCAATAAGAACCGGTCGAGTATCCGGACGAGGTGGATGCGGTGCTGGCAGTGGGTTTATTCTCCAGTGGAACCTCGCTGTTCCTGCTCATCTTTTGAATAATAGGTGCCATGACGCAGTAACCATTGAGATCGTCCACTAGGACCTTCTTCTTTCTTTGCACCTGTTGGGGATTATTGAGCGATACAGCGCCATTGGAGCCAATGAGATTGATGGTGGATGTATTACAGGCTGAGAAGTTAAAGTTGTGTGGCAATTGCTCGGACATATTTAAGCTCTCCAGCGAATCTGCCTTGCTTATCTGACGTGTTATTTGAGCAAGCAGAGCATTTCGAGAATTGTCTTCAATTGCCGAATCCTCGAGACTGATGTTCAGCTCCTCACTGGACAAAGCCTCTCCGAATGTGTCCAGAAAGTTGAGTTTGGAAAGATCGGGACTCGAAAAACTGTTTCGTTGTGCATTTTGTATGTTCGATGTGCGTTTCCTTGACGCTGGCACAGGCTCTGGAGTAGGAGCATTTTCATATAGTGCCATCTGTTGCGGTGACTCTTCAAATTCCCGTTCCTCTTCTCGCTCTGGCCGTGGATCGCCGACACTGGCGCTGCCCGAACGTCGTTTCTGACCGAAAATGTTGTCCAACATGTTCTTGTATTTCTTCTTCTTGGCCAGCTCAGATTCGGGATTGGTGCTGGAGCGTGGAATCTCGCCAGGTTGACACTCAAAGGTGTTGATACGCTTACGATGTGTTGGCAATGGCGGCAATGCTGGTGGTATTTCCAAAATAGCTCTAGCAGCACCTACAGACGCTAGGTTCATTTCCTCATAAATGCCTGATGCTATGGAGGCCCGAGATATGCGACTGCCATCAAAGATTTCCTCATAGATTTGAGAGACGCGTGCGGAAAATGAGAAACTGTTGGCGTCCAGGTCAAAGCAAAGCGAATCGGGAAGATTGGGCAATGGACCAAGTGCTTTTTGACTGCTTAAAATTAAACATTGTTATATTTTAAAGAATTAAAGTAATCTGTGTTAATAAATTTTTATATATTAACGTACCTTGTGTCGCGACTGAGTCTGCGCTGCTCCAAGAATACTTGTCTGTACAACTCCAAATTCTTGATAGACTTCTTAATCCACTTCATGTGTCGACGACATGACGTCTCCGTTTCAAGTGCAAAATAAATGAAACATTCACGGCGATTCTGTGTCCAAAAAGTCCATACGAATGTTGTTTGGTGCGCGATGTTGCCAAACTAATGTTTACCCCAGGCACATTAACCGAAACACTTAGGAGTTTTTGTTGCTGTTGCGGCTCTTCTTCGGCCAGACTCTGGAAACTGAGGCGCAGAAAACAAGGAACGCATTTAATGGCTTCGATTTTCACCTGACATCTGGTCCATGTTTTGTAGCGCAGTGCAATGGCGCGCTTATCATGTGTATCCAATTTGACGTCCATGCACATTGAAATCTCGTTATGGTCCATTTTGGTGATTTCTGAGTGCTTTTGGGTTAAGGAGTGAATGAGTGTTGGTGTGTGATAAATGGATAATGATAATGCTAACTGATTTTAAAAGAAACTTTACT
Organism: Drosophila putrida; assembly: GCA_037043535.1. NCBI lineage: Eukaryota > Metazoa > Arthropoda > Insecta > Diptera > Drosophilidae > Drosophila > Drosophila putrida. Next base: position 3,797,252 of record JBAMBI010000160.1, on the reverse strand, counting down.
TTTTTACATGTTTCTTTTAGTTTTTTCTTCTACTACTAAAATAACGGAGAGGGTGGAGCTCAATGCTAGAGTTGGGTCGTTTCGTTCTGAATAAGTTCAAATGAACGGGTCACCGAAATGAACAAATGAACTTGTTCAGTATTTTATTAAGTATATCGAATATTTTGCTTAGTTGGTCGATTGTTCGTCAACGAATTATTTTCGTTACTTTCGATTATTGCGGTTATTTTTCGCCAAGTTTAAAATATGCACAAATTGAAATATGAGTTGTTTAAACTTTAAATTAAATGTTTATATACCTATACTATTCAAGAATTAATTATGTATAATATATTGTGTGGAGTTGTCGATAATGAAGGGCGCAGTACGCACCGAGGCGGTCACTACCTGGCATGTGTACGCACCGGCGTCTGTATTCTGAATGCCCTCAACTTGCAGTAGCAAGCGTATATAAATAAATGTCGCACGCACGCATACCAGTGTACGGCGCCTACCACACCAACAGCTCTCTAAGCAGTGGACGGTGATCCACAGAGAGCGCTGCTCAGAGCGCGATGCTCAGAGCGCGCTGCTGAGAGCGCGCTGCTCAGAGCGCGCTGCTGTTCGCTGTGAAACGATTTAGAGTGTGTGCGTGTGTATGTTCGCTGTTGAACGATTGAGAGTGTGCGTGTGTTTGTTCGCTGTTGAACGATCGAGAGTGTGTGCGTGTGTATGTTCGCGGTTGAAAGATTGAGAGTGTGCGTGTGTTTGTTCGCTGTTAAACGATTCAGAGTGTGTGCGTGTGTATGTTCGCTGTTGCCAACTGTCTCCTTGTACTTGACGCCTTCTCTCTCTCAACTGTTGAGGCTAGTTGGCCGCTTGCGTTGTGTGGACCGTTCACAAGCAATTTAGTTGCCGTCCGGTGCAGACCTTTGAGCTCGCAAGGAATTAGGATAAATTTATTTTTTTTTCGGTGCTGTGATATAAAACACAAACAAATTGCACGTATTTTCTCAACAATTATTGCAATTAAATTGTGCACAAATTGAAATCAAAGAATCAACACTTAATAACAAGCATTGGTGAATTATTTTTTTTTATAATTTGTCTTCATTATCTGGAATTAATCCAAGCAACAAATATTTCACAAGCTCAAACGCACAACACACACACACATGCACCCATCCAAAATAAACGGCAAAGCACAAATTTAAATTGAACAATCAAGTCAATATTTTTAAGCATAACGGGCGCTCAATTTTTAAAATAAAGCGCCACCTATTACAAAAAGGTGTTAAAGCTATATTGATATATCGATATCGATAGATTCTCATTTAAACTTCTTCAAATCAAATAAATAAAATTGTTTAATTAAAAACAGAAGATTAAATTAAAGCAAACCAAATTAATTATAAATTTAAAAATTTAAAGCGGATTTCTTTTATTTCGAGTTAGCAAACTGAACTAAATGACTGATTTAGTTCAGGACTCAAAAATTATCGATTGAACTTATTCAGCAAATTGATCGGAAAATCTCATCTCTGCTCAATGCTGCTAGATTTTCGTAAGAAAGCATTACTGCGTTAGGTAGTACTGGCAAAAGTATCGAACAGTATCAATACTATCGAACACTATTGTTACTTTTAAGTAACGATGCTTTTGGCACAATACTGACTGACAATCCATTCGCAACTTTTGCCTAAAAATTCAAATTGAAAATGTTTAGATACTTCAGTATTCTTTTAACACATTCTGTTAAGTTTAACAGCGAAGTAACAAAGACTGTTGAATTTAAGTTGTCCCATAGCGCATTCGATGCTATTTTATCCGATTAGTATTTTTTGGTATTTCCCTCTTATTGTATTGAGGTGGTATTATTTGGTCTCCTATCTTTGGTCACACTATCAGCAGTTTTGTGGATTTTCTGTAGAACGTTAACGTTTCGTCGTTTTTCCGAATCAATCATAACGTTCGTGTTAGAATTCCAGTTCGCATCGCTCGTATTGACAAAGAAATTTATAAATAAATTAAAGGTCTCTGTTTGTTTATTACCAAGTCAAAGCCCCAAACACTTTCTGTTAGCAATTTTCGGCTTGCATAATTTACGCAACGAAAGCAGAAGGTGCGAAGAAGAAAAGAAGGAGGCGGGGTGTCAGTAAAAGAAGAAGTAGCAGCGCAAAGCGAAATCAAAGTCTGCGCATAAAAACAAAAAATAGAAAGGCAAATTATTCAAGTGTGTGTAATTGTTCTTAATTGATAAAAAAAAGTTTAAAAATAAAGTGTTGAAATTGCTAAAATTAGTACAAAATGGCGCGTTTGAAACATTTCTAATTTATATATAAATTTTATGTACAAAAGTGTGGAAGATAAATAGTAATTTGACATTTTGTGGGTAAGTGAAATCCGATAAATATGTACATATGTGTTTTCCTTTTTTTACGTCACACGCTGTGTGCGTGGGTGTGAATCATGCATTGATATAAATGTGCATATTTTCGCACATTCTTTGATCCACACACACTTGTTTGTGCATTGATTTTCCCTCTCTTGCGCACGTGCCGCATTCTTACTGGTCACGATTGGTATCCAATTAGACTAACTGGTATTACAGCCATCCGAAAAATTTTGTCTTTCATGTTGTCTTTGGTGTCAGCTGTTGGACTGAAAATTTTCCACACACCATTTGTTTTGATATATTTCGATAGTGGAAATTTTCCAACCCCCTTAATTTTGATTCATACTCAGGTAAACAAACGGCCTTTTGGTGTTACCGTGTTTGCCGGCCGTATATGTATGTAGCTGCCACCCACATATACTCATAAAACAGCAATAACAACAACAACTATTGAATGCACACAGCTTTCAGCCCCAAAAGCTTTTGCAGGCAGCATTGAAGTCTGCAGCAGAAAAGCTTTTGCAATTCATTTAAAGTACTTGCATTGAGAGTTTATTGACATTTTAATACAAATTGCAAAAAGAGCATAATATATGCATCTCATAAATAAATTAATTTTAATTGTGAATTAAAAAATCATAAATAAACTGCTTTGTTTCGAGTGAAAAGCTACAGAAATGATGAATGAATCGAGTAGATGACATCATTTAAGATATGAAAATAATTAAAAAAGAAAAAACATGAATTCAAGTATAGATGTGCATTTAATGAATAGAATATTTTTATATATTATATACATATGTTAAAATACATATGTATATTATAAGCAGCTAATAGTTTAAATATGTACATTGTTCCTTGCTAAGGTTATGAAAAGCTTTCATATGACACTGAATAGCTTTTTATATTGCTTCTGTTTTTCAACATATGTATATTGATTTAATGTTTACGATTTTCATTTCATTTTTTACTTGCAGTCGAATCCGGTTGGACGCAATTTCGCTTTCCCAATAGAACGTGAACGTGAACGTGAAAAATTGCAATTAATTGCCAATAAATTCTTAAAAAAAGTGTTGAATACAAATTTGTTATTAAAATGGCGCGTTCAAGTAATTTGTTGTTTAATTTGGCGTCGAATATAGAGACTAAACAGTTTAACTGTTAACTCGAAACCAATAAAAAAAACTATATAAATAAGTTAAATCAGAACTTTTAAAGATTTGTTTTGTTTGTGTGTGCGTGCGTGTGCGTAATTTGAGATTTGGGAAGTGCAATAGAGAAAGTTAAGAAAGATAGCATCCACATACATTCCACATTCCATATAGAAACACTTGAGAAGCTCGTGCTCTCTGACAACACTCAGACTCTCTCGCTCTCTCTCTCTCTTCACTCGATTGCATTTATCCAGTTGATATCGGTTAATTGCCTAATGGCAAGTTCGCTTAACAAGACGAGACACAGGCGCAGATTGGCTGCGATCTCGTTTCTATCGAATATCTCATTAGATGGCACACATCGGGACACAAAATTTGGCGCAACATTTGGCAGCAGCATCTGCACGCAACAGCAGCAGCAGAAGCATCACAACAACAACAATAAAGGCAACGCAACGGCAGCGTTGGGACTCGGCGCCGGCGGTTATCATCAGCATTATCAACGGAATCATCAACAGCGCAACAATCCAACCCAGCAGCAGCAACAACAGCAGCAACAACAACAACAACATAATCATCAACAACAGCAACAAAATGGAAAATATGGTGGCAGCTCTGCAGCGTTGCTGCTCTGCAGCGCAGATGTGCATATGGGAGATGCCGGCGGCGCCGGTGGAATCTGTGGCCTGGAAGAGTGCGGGGCCGGAACAGTGGGCGGTGCCAGCGATGGTGATGGTTTTAGTGAAACTGAAAATATGGGTCAATACCTGATGAATATGAGCAGCCTGTCCACCCACAATGCATCCAGCGTTGTGCCGGTGGAGAGACGCAACATAAAGCGGCCCACCTCCTGTGGCCGTCAGCCTCATCAGCAGCAACAGGCAACGGGAAGTGGCAATAGCAAGCAACTGCACCAACGTGGTGGCAGCGGCGGCTCTGGCGCTGAAAGCGGCAGCGATTCCGACAGCGTCAAGATACCGCTGAAGGTGTCCAATTTGGGCAGCGGCGGCGGTGTTGGCTTGAAGCTACTGCCCCTAAGGGAACGGTAAGTTTACCATAATATTACCAGATCAATTATGGAAACAATATTTTTTTTTATCTTAATCATTGTATATTTATTATTGAATTACCTCTATTCCAAGTTTCTAAATACTCCATCTACTTTATCCATTTGCTAAATTAGTCCAACTAGTAAACATTATGTTTTTTTTTTAAGAATAGATATATTTTTCCTGTCTATTCTATTCTAAAGTCTCTTCTGCCAATTTGATATCTAATATATTCCTCATCCAATTAATCATCTCTAGTAAATGTTAAGCTAGGAATACTATGTATTTCAGAGCCCAGTTAAATTTATTTAAAAGATTTCTTTAAATTTGACACATCAAACTATCAATATAAAAGATAGTTTTATTGGAGGATCTAATCTATGGACATCTTATCCCATATAATCTATAGTTATTCCAACTATTTAAAACAACTACAATTATCTTCTATTAGCTTATACGATAAGAAATCGAAAAAACTCTCAGTTTATTTGCAATTGCAGTTCATATCTATGTTTTCTTAAATTTCTTGGGCTACCCTCATTTCCGAGTTTATCCTGATATTTCTATTTCACGCTAAGTCGCTCCGCTTTGTTTGTCACTTTGGACATATGTTTGTAAAATGACTTCCAATTAAGTACAACTGACACCTGGTGTTTAATTTGTTTACGAAAGCAAACATTCTTTATATAATAGAGAAAAGCAAATGTACGAATCTATGCATTATTTCAAGCAATATTTTGAGCTTGTAGCATTTCGGGAAAAATACAATTTATTTCGATGTCAGGGATTCGAGATACATTTATTATACCCTGGCAGAGGGTATTATAATTTTGTCACGAAATGTGTAACGCATTGAAGGAGGCCACACAGACCCCATGAAGAATATATATTATTGATGAGGGCGACGAGCTGAGTCGTCATAGACATGTCCGTCTGTCTGTCTGTTTCTATGCAAAACTAGTCTTTTTGCTGCACGCACTACGTATGTCGAATCGGATCACCATATCATATAGCTGCCATAGAAACGATAGGTTCGGAATCAACATTTAGTATGAAAAACTGTGTCTCAAGATATCTTAACCAAACTTACAGATTTTGTGTTTGGTAATATTTATATAGTCTGAACAAATTTGGTGCAAGTCGGACAACTATTTCATATAACTCCCATGGAAACGGTCGGTTCGAAAAATCAGAGGGCTTATACAGGACTCTGAAAGGGTATCCAAACTTTGGTGCGTCAATGTTAGCTTGCGCTATATTTTTTTTTATCGTGGCCGGTGACGTGGCATGAATGGGCGGGCAACACAGTTATAGTCGTTTGCGACGCCAATTGAGCAACGGAAGATTTTTTTCACAGCTCGCTAAATATAGTGTGCAGTTTAAATTACGGATTCTCGCTGTTCATTCAATTGGGCGACGTGTGCCCGTCCAATTACCGCTAATGAAAACGCCTCATTGTAAAGCGGCCCGCAAATTACTTAGCGACAGATGCTGTTGTTGTTGTTGCATGTTATGCGGTGTCCCCTTAGTCATGTGTCACTCCCTCCAACACTTTGTCTGTCATTACATTTATTGTTTATGCGATTCGCTTTGTTTGCTTTTGATTGACACGAAATGTCACTTAATGACAGATGGCTTAACCAAATCACACGCAAATTCTATTTAATAGTTGTGTGCGTTACGCACAATTGCGCAATTTGCACAATTACAATTAAGGCTTTTCTTTTAAATCAAAATAGTTTCATATTGAGTTGCTTTAAATTCTCTTTCTATTTTGCATGCGCTTATTCATGGAGCATTCGCGAAAGCACAAAGAAAGCGCAGACAAAAACTGCCTTGAACCCAATTCCGTTAGTTCAAGTACTGTCACATTACATTTTGCTCGCTCTTTCTTCATTTTCATTTTGTTGCTCTCACTCCCCGTTTTCATTGCCACTCCCACTCCCAGTCCCACTCAAAAGCTTTCGCTTCAATGTTAATACATTGCTTAAGTTATTAAACTTGTCTAGACCATCACTACATATGTAAATAGGTGTGTACACACTTCAACATGTGTACACACTTCTTCTTGTTGTTGATGATGTTGTTGTTGTTGCTGTTATTGCACACTGCAACTGACTGTGCTTTGACCTTGTTTCTCATTCGCGCTTCGCTGACGCCCAACGACTTGTCATCATGTTGTTGTTGTTGTTCTTGTTTTGTCTGCAGCTTTTGTGTCAGTCACCTGTCTCACCTAATTGGCTTCTCGAAGTATTCCGAGAGGCCTCTATCTCTCTCTCTCAGTCTTCGTTACAATGTAATTGCCAATGGTCTAAAATTCGCTTATTTGTCTTCTTATATTGCACTTGCATTCCAATAACAACTGATTTGAATCTTTGCCAAATCTGCAAGAATAATGTCTATACATAACATATTGATATACATATGTAAATACAATGATTTGTGATATTGTTATCAAACAACAACATTTGGTGGTAACTGATTAGATCATGTCTTTAGAAGGCTTAAACTGCCTTTATCTGTCCATATTTGTAGAGCTGTAGAAATAAAGTAAAGTTTATTGGAATAAGTATATATCATCAATTTAAAACTTTGCTATAATGACAATATTTTCATTGTGCAATTTCATTATTAAAATAACACTTATATTATGCAAGTACAATAAAAGATTGTTTCTCCTTAGATTTCCTGTTTACCATACTCAATTCTCACAATGTTCATCATTTAATAGTATGTGTAAGCAAATCTTGCAAACTTGATAAATGATAAACAATTTACCCACAAGGCTTCAATTACTTTGTTATTTCCGTTTAAACTATGTCAGCAAAATTCTTTAAAAATTCTTTTAATGCAAATATCTCTCAATGGGGGAACACTTCCAGTGGGAAATTAATGCTGCGCAGGCGTAAAAGATGACTCCATAAACAAATGTACATACATATGGATGTGCAGAAAACTACGACGCAAAAGACAAGACAAAAACAAAATTTGAAAACTTCTTTAAGCCAGTTCTTGGTATTGGTATTTTGTTTGTTTCGTGCTTCATGTTGAAAGTTGTTTTGAAATTGGATATACTTATTTTTTTCTTCAAGTTGATGAATGACCAGCTTAAGAAGCGGATCACAAAATGGAATGGAAAGTTTGCCAAAAAACGTAAACAAATTTTGTCGGCATTCAGTCTAACAGAGCAGAGCAGAACTCCCGTTCTCCCTCTCTCTCTCTCTTTAGAAATTGCGTCATATGTACGCTTAATCGGATTTAACGCCCCTGTTGGCTGGCAGCTTTTCTGTTCTCTCAGTTTCAAGGACAAGAGCAAAAATCAAATTGTCTGGCAACGCTAGGCACGCGCTCACGTCCTGCGCTGCTTCGTTCAATGTCAATGTCAGGGTTGCCCAAAAACCTGTAAACACCGCAGCTTTTGTTCCACTTCCTGTCTTCCTGATTCTCTCGCCCCTTTGTCCTTGGTTGGCATCTCTTGCAAACTGGGTAACCTTGAGGATGTTTTTTTGTTGCTGTTTATTTTCCGCAATACTTTGTTAGCTGAAACGTCATAGGAACCGGTTGGTTAGATTGATGTTTGTTGTGCCTGCAATCCTTTGCATCTTCCTGTTGTTCATTCTCTTCTATGTACATATTTCAAGGTCATGTGGAAAGTTTTTGCGTTATGGTGCAGTTTGAATAGGGTGGCAAATTATGTGTCAGTGGTGCAGTAGGATGCAGTTGTTTATAATAATGCGCAATAGTACTTTTACTTCTTCCTAAGCTAGCTTTATTATTTATGAATGTACATACATACATACATGTGTTTACATACTAAATGTTAATAGAAACAACTCTGTTTCTTTTTCTCTCTCTCTCTCTTTTTCTGTGTTTGTGTCTTGCGATTGCCTCATTTTCTTGTTGCTGTTGTTGTGTTGTATGTATTTGTTGTGTGGTCATTCGTCGATGCTTTTGTGTTGTGTTTCATTGTCATCACATTCGCTTTGGCAAGCTGGCAAATACGCTCTCAAGTTGAAAATAAAATAAAAAAATACAAATACCAAACACGTAAAGAAAGAAAACAGCGAAAACAACAACAACAGCGAAGCCACAAACTCGATCAAACCGCTTTGAACCTCTTTGGTTCGGTCGCTTTGGGGTACACTTCAAATAAAGTCAGAAATAACAAAGCACACTGAAAGCTGAAGCTGCTCTCTGATAAGCGACAACAAAAACAAGGCGACTTGTCATATGTCGATCGATGAAGTGGGTGGAATTGGGGAAGGTGGTCGAAAGGGAGGAGGTGGTCTTTACTTGATAATCAACTTTGTTTTTATTATGTTATGTTATCTTTCAACTTTTTGTTTTAGGAACTCAAACTGATTGTTGGTCAAAACGAGCGAACAACACGCAATTTGTTTTTTATTTATTTTTTATTCGCAAATATTTAACGGGGCTTATCTTGTTTTATGAACTTACCATATCACTTATCATTCAATCTTAACTACACCTGGACAGATTTAAAGATTTTTATAAATGTGTTTACATACCAAAGTGCATGTATATTTTCCAGAATTTATTACTGTCTGGTTGCCTCTTTTTATGGCCAAGATATGTGTAATCGTTCTAACCTTCAATAGGATCTTTCCCCAGACCCATGTAATAAGTAAACGAATGTAGGGGAATCAGTCGTAATTTATCTCCAATCTTTTGTTTTCGTGTTCATTTATTTATAGATGATTAATTGATATACATATGTACATATATACATTGTTGAATCGACTAATTTGATAATGCAATTTAATGTCAAAATAGATTCAAAAAATAGACTTTGCTTACCTGAATCTTAATCAAGTTTGAGACGTGCACGTAAGACAATAGACTCTTACTAATGTGACTCAAAAATAGGTGTGCAATACACGCTGATAAGTGGAATCAATAATACTATCAACAATATTGTTGATATAGCCAAGGGAATTGTTTTTAGTTGATTTGATTGCTTAACAAACGGACAAATGACAAGGCAATTGCAATAACGGTATCATGAAGCATGCAACAACAACAGTAATTTGTTATACATTGTATATGTACACTATCTTTACTAGATTAGTATATATAGATATAGATAGTATAGATTCTATAGGTTTATGTTTTCACTTATAAACGAGATTTTTACTTTCCTTTGCTTATTTATTTATACTAATAAAATTGTACTTGTACTCTTTATTATGGTGCATTAATTTTGTCACACAGAATGTAACGTCCAGAAGAACACATCAAATAACTAATATGTCTAGTCGATTTCCTACATTAACTATACAATCAACAGAGAGATTTATAATATGTAAACCGTGTAAATTATAATAATTAGAGAGCGTATTTAATCGTTGACAACCTCAAGCAAGATACTCCATCTTATTTATTTATGTTTTTAGCAGCACTTTGGTATTATTTGCACACTGATAAGCAGTTTGCTGGCTTTTGAGAATTAAACACGTTTGAGATTGACGTAAATTGAACCAATAAAATTAATTGGAATCATTTAAAGCATGTTTAATTTCATTTAAAGAGAAATTCAAACAGAAATATGGAAATTGAAACGAGAGTTGCGTTAAATCTTATTAAAAATTTTTAATCGATTTGACTTAGAAATTAATGTGAATTTTTTAACAAAAATTGTTTAATTATAAAAATTTGAGCTTGCATCTTTATTTTTTAGCTACTGGGTATGGTATTACATTACAGGAACGATCAGTTTAAAATTCCGTCAGTCTATTTTCAAATATTTTTCTTAAACATTACATAAAATTGAAATTCTGTAAGAACTGCGTCTCCAGATTTCTTCTAATTTTGGATCTTAAAACTTTTTCAAAAATACCGAAATAATTATTTTGAAATTTAAATATTCTTGCTTCTTGAATAGGCGCACAGATATCGATAAACAGACGATCATACTGTTGGCCAAAAGAGCTAAAAAAAAAATAAAGAAAGAAAGAAAGAAAGAAAACTATCAAAAATGTTCACACACACCACCTGCACTCTTTAAATGCCACTGCAGTCGTCGCTCTCTTGCTTTCCTGACTCTTCTAATCAATCTCCTTCTCCCTCGCCCTCTAATCTTGGCATGAATACCGTTTTGTAACACACACGCACTCTGTCACGCACATTTACTCACCCACTCTCTCGCTCGCTCTTTAAGAGTCAATAATGAAGTTACATAACCTACAAATACAGTTGTTGGTGTTGGTTGGTGCGTAGCCCTTTGTGGGCATCTTCTTCTTATTCATCGTTTTGTGCGTTTACTTTATACACACATACATACATACATTTGTAGACATGTAACTAAATTTGTATTTATGTGTGTGTAAAATTTGGTGTTTGCAGTGACCTTCCCTTTGGTCTTTTTCTACTCTGCTGTCAAGTCTGCGCGCCTATTAGAATACTCCAACTAATTAACGGGTTATGACAAGCTTGGCGCCACTTCATCATGTAAAGGGCCCCCCCAAATAAAGTTGCCTAATTAATGCAAATGATATTTTAATGGAAATCCATGTTGATGACTTATTGCTAATACTATATATTTGTATTGGGCAGCAACTGATTGCAGGTCGTGTAACCTCGATCGAGAGACCAATTATCTCAAGGTAATTTGACAGGCGCACAGAAGTCCATAGCAATTTGTTGCCCTTCATCAGCTGCAACTCAGTTTTTCCTGTTTATTTTCAAATGAAATACTAAACAAACAACAACAATAGACATAGAGAGCTGTACGATACGTGAGACTTAATGATCTCGTTGTCGAGACCCTGTGTCAAACATCTTTGTAGTGACTGCATTTTGCTGCGACCCTGTGAAAATGTCGATCACCTCTTTTGGGGTGTGTGTGTGTTTTACTTGTTGCTCTTAAGAAAGAAAGAGAGGGAGCAAGAACATGAGAATAACATTGCACTTCAATATAATCTTAAGTTTGTTGGGTTTTTATAAATAACGTAAAGTTAAAAGTTGGATATTAGATTCACGAACTGCAGTTGTAACCAAAAGTAAAATAAATAAAATAATATTTTATTTTTTGTTTATATCTTTTGTATGTTAAATTTTTAAATTAACATGAAATACTAAATATAAGGAGACAGTATTCTTACAAGGGGTGTACAAATAAAAAAATTAAAATTAACAGTCGAATATGAATTGTCCCAATTTATTTCACGAACTGTAGTTCGTCTTGTTAGATTGCAATTGTGTAAACAAAATAATAAAATCCAAGGATTTATATAGAAACAAATATTGGTTCCGGTTCCGATACGTTGCGAAACAAGTATTCTGGTAAAAAAAAATAGTTTCAGTGCTGAAATCGGTAAAGATTAGTATAATAGTTGGGATTATCGTGATAAGCCTGACATAAATTTTTAAATATGATGTAAACTTATTAAATACAGAAAATAACAGATAACTTTTTAAAGGATGTACCTTCTTGTATTGATTTAAAACCTTGGCATGACGTGATAAGTGTAAACGAAGCATAACTTGATTATTATTTTCACAATCTGACCTTATATGTATTAATGTGTGTATAGACAACACACGTTTTAAAGCACGTTCAAGGTGTTTGTTTTTTTTATTTATCTTCGTTTATTTTCAGTTATTTTTGAGCGCCTGTTGCTTTTAAGATTCGTTTTAAAGCAAATGATTCTAATTGATTCCTTTTTTTCTTTAATTGCAGTACCTTTAGCAATGGCGCTAGCGAGCAGAGTTTGCAACCAGAGAGAAGGGCACGGTTGAACACAGCTCCAGGGATGCCGGGAGCGATGTCTAGCAATGCGAGCATCATTGGATCTGGCGGTCTTAAGCGCAACTATAACATTCGCAGTGGTTCGAGTGCCAGTCACATTACGGATGACAGCAGTACGGAGAGTTTAGCTCCGGTTAGCAACTATGGAGGCAGTTTTCGGAATAGTCTTAGCAAATTCGTGCAGATAAACGATGGGCGTAAGGGAGCTGCTATGGGATTGGGACAACGGGATGAGCGCATGGTGTTGGTATCACGAAAGGTACCATTTTTGATATTCTCAGCGTTGCCCTACTACAAGGGCAAGAACGGACGGTATGTCAATGATAATACCCCTTAGTTTACTATGATAAAACTTTATATTTTTAAAGCAGTGCTGAACTTCGGAAGGAGGATCGTCGACGTCGCAATCCATCCACCTCACGCCCCTTGAGTTCTATTAATGATGCACCCTTTGATCCCTTCGATTTACTCGGCATTCAGAAGGCCGAAAGCGGTCAGGTGAGACTTAATATATAATATATTTTTAAATACAAATGAACTAATATGTATTCTATTCTTGTTCAGGACATTTCCTATGGCCATTTGTTGATACCGTCACGTCAGTATGAAAAGGAGCGAAAGAAGCACGGCAACGCCTCGACTAATCCGTCGATATTCGAGAATCAAATGGAGATAACAAGCACAGCGGCTCTGAGAAACCATGGCATAGCGAGGTTTGTGCCTTTTCGAAGACAGTCATTAGTTTATTTTTGTTTTCATTGAAACATAAACATTTATTAATAATATCCCATTATTACACAAATTAAAAAGAACTCATGCCTCATACATGTATCATTCAATATTACTTCATTTAATTGAAATCAAATCCATGTTTTCTTTAGTATTCAACTTGAGATTCAAAGTGAAAGTTGCCCAAAGAATAATTTAATTTTAGTAAAATATTGAATTAGAAATCATTTTATTACAGATTATTATGCTTGCATTCGATGTGAGTCACAGTTGAGATAGAACATTCAAATGATAGTTTGTTATTATTTAATCAGAAAAGGTTTAAAAAGATACTTAAAGGTGTCATCAAATTCATTCGATAAGCAAAATTTATTTTCGTATAGCTCAGGTATTTTTTATGTTCGTTTCGTCAAATTGTAAACAACAATTCGAGGGTCATTTACGTTTATTATCCAAAATATATATATAAAATATTGTCCAGTTGCTGACTATTCAAAATGCTGTCAATATTGTGAAGTATAGTCTTAGTCATCAGCACTAAAATTTGGGATCGTATGATCGCGTAATGAGTTACCCAACTTAATGTCAGCAAATTTAGAATTTATATAATCAAAATACTTGTTTAATATGTATATAAGGGGGACCTTACTGATACCCATTGAATACCCAAAGTTTATTTTTATTAAACACACAAAGTTTCGATGCATTTTGTACCATTAACTATTGCTAATCATAACGCTTTGCACTACTTCGTTTCAGCACAAAAACCATAACCAAACTTCAAGGCAAATGGTAAATTTTTGAAGCAGCTAATATGTAACTGTTGACCGTCCACAGCGACATAGCTAAGACTATGGGAATTAACTAAATTGTATAACACTTATTTCCATAGCTCAGATATGTTGTTGTGGCTTAAACGAAGCTTTAACGTATCCTACATTCTCTAACAACATTCACACTTCACACTCTGCACACATTCAAAAACTTGCAATGCTTCAACTAACTTTGCTAACTTATGCTATTCTCTTGTTCACAAACTGTGCGATCTATATACTATATATATTTAGTTCTAAACAAGATTTTGGTTGCATTTACAGGTGTTTCACATATGAGAATAACAATCGCAATAATGCAGCGAGTCCGACGCCCGAGTTAAAGCTGGACATGGACATGGAGAGCATTATCCTAACTGGAGATGCAACACGTGTTTTGCCGGTAAGACGAGCCCTACTTTTTAAAGTATAGATCTAGAGGTAACATTTTGTTCTTAATTTACAGTATTCGGCTAGTATATTGGATGATCCCGAGCTTATTGCTGGCAAGCATCGCACTCTGTTGACATTCACCTCGTACATGACCTCGGTCATTGACTATGTGCGTCCATCGGATTTGAAAAAGGAGCTCAACGATAAATTTCGAGAAAAGTTTCCAAGCATACAACTCACGTTGAGCAAACTAAGAAGGTATTTAAATACATCTTACTATTCAAATTGATTATAAACTAACTTTGATTTCATTGACAGCATCAAAAGGGAAATGCGTCGTATTAACAAATTGGATTCACGTATTGATCTGGTCACAATTTCACAGGCCTATGTCTACTTTGAGAAATTAATTTTGGCCAATCTGATCAATAAGAGCAATCGTAAGCTGTGTGCTGGCGCCTGCCTGCTCCTCAGTGCCAAGATGAATGACGTTAAGGGAGATTCATTGAAGAGTTTGATTGAGAAGACCGAGAATGTGTTTCGCTTAAACCGCAAGGAGCTCATTTCATCGGAGTTTGCAGTTCTCGTCGCCTTGGAGTTTAGTTTGCATGTGCCAATGCATGAGGTGTTGCCTCATTACCAGCGATTACTCTACGAATCCTAGAATTGGCCCACGCGCTGCGCCGAAGGACGTTTAACGGCGGCAGCGCAGGCAGCGGTTGCCTTGGCAGCGGCGACAACACGGCAGCATTTGCGGCGCAAAGGCAGTCGCAAATAACGGCAAAGATGTTGGATACTTTGGGGGCTGTCTCTTAAAATAATCGTACTTACATTGCATAGTTTTGGGTGTTGGATTTTGGATATACATATATACATAAATATCCATATAGTAATAAATATGTAACCATAAGTATTGCTACAATGTAAACAAGCAATTTGACAAAAGATTTATTAAAGAAATCAAGAAAACGCAAGGTAAAAAAAAAAAAACAAAATACATAGTTATAATACAATACCCCTTAAATTGCCTCGGGTAGCAGGCGCTTCCACAAATTTTAAAGATGTTAAGTGTTTACCTTTTAGCAAGTTAATTGCTCTTCATTATTTTTTGGATTTTGTTATAGATCAAGTATGAATATAAATTAATAAAATGACAAATCTACATACAATACGTGATTTTGTAATATAATTTACATATGTAAATATGTATGTAAGGGGCGATAACTCGCATACCACTGACGCTTATCAATTTCACTTGACAATGGTGTTGATGTTGTTGTTATTGTCACAGTTGGTGGAGCCAGCCCATGCAACGTGTAAATATTCAAATTCAACCTGCGGCACAACGACACGATCTCTGCCTCTACAAATTGCTGTTGGCCGCATAATCAAAGCTAACTAATCCGCCCCAACAAACGCTTTATTCAGTTTGAAAAATCCAATTTACCCCATCTACTCCCACACACACATTCACACACACAAACTTGCACACAGTCAATTGACTATTTGTCGCTGTAGCTGGTCATCAATCAAAAATCAATAAATTATTAGCGATCGATTATTTGTCAGAGCAACAGGCGCTCAGCATTCAACAGCAACCGGCAACAAAAAACTAAAACAGTTCTTTCTTTTTTCTGAGTCTATAAACAAATGCGGGCCACGATAACCCAAAAATAATACACACACACACACACTCATACGTGTACAGCGGGTCTGGTTCACATCCCGTATGCATTACATTGTTTGTTATTGTTGTTAACATTAAACTCTTTTTTTTTGTATTTTTATGATAAGCTCATTGATGTTGTTGCTGCTTTAACCGACTTGGGCAGCCAGCAAATGGGAAGAGGTTGCTACTGCACACATCAAATGAAACAAGCTAAGTGTTGATTGTGCCGAGTGTGTGTGTGTGTGTGTGTTGGTGTGAGCATATGCTTCTGCTGCATTGTAATCAGTTTTTGTCTTATCAGCAAAGCGGTCTGTCGGTCGGCAGACAAAGAAATCAGAGTGCATATACAGTCAGTCCAAGGAGCTCATAAAGATTTATTTAACTAATTATTATATTCAACAGGTGAGGTCTACAAATCTCTAACAGCGATAAAGCATCGTCCAAGCAATTGTCTGTGTTCCTGAAACCAAGAAACCGACGCCTTCAAAGGTAAAAAAAAATTATTAAGAACTTTAATAAAGTTTAATATTACGTCTCCTTTCTGCGAAACTATCGTATGTGCCAAAAACCCAAATTTACAGAACAACATTTTTTCTGCTTATATAAATTGCGTACATTTAGATTGGCATAACACATAGTTCACTTTTTGCGGCGCTATATAGACTAAAGCTTTAATATTTAAACATATGATTTGTTTTAGAAAGTAGAACAAATTTGAATAAAAGAGTCAACTTCGAGAAAAATTACGTATACGATTAGATGGAGCAAATTAAAATGTTTTGACATTTGAGGACAACCAACACTTATTTTCTCTTGAAGCAATGATTATACAAATTTCCAGAATGACATACGTAGAACCCATTTGACTGACATTGCCAGCTTTTTCCAAACCTACCAGTCTCTTCTTTTAATTGCTCGCTGATCACTGTCATTTAGAGATGGGTATTGATGCTTTATGTCCATTACGAAAGTAACTAGTAAAGCTTTGACCCGTTTAGTGGTGACCTCACATCAAACTGAGGTCTCCCAAATGCCCAGAGTGGGCTTACCAAAAATTACCTACCTGTATGTACATATCTGACCGCCTGGTTAGGGTCATTACTTAAAGTTTAAGTAATTTCAGTCTTCAACCGTGATATTTCGATATAAAGACATTTCAAGTTTTCAATTCAGTTTTACCCTGCAGTAAAAATTAGACTTCTTTTAAGTTTCACATGAAGATTATGAATATGAAAATTGTACACTATATTAACTTAATCATTCACTTATTTGAGATTTACAACTATCTAGCTTCCTTTAAATATGTTCTGTGTTCCGCATGCATTTTCTTAAACATTACTAATCTTTCAAAAAGGAAAATTTAAATTTTTTAAAATATTAAAAGTTTTGAAATCAAAACTGAGTTTAATAACTATGTAGATATTTATATTGAATTATAAACAATTTGTATAGATGGCATGCAAAAGACAGGTGTTTAAATTTAATTAGCGTGACTTTTGGTCACACACATTGGAAGGGAGGCTTATATTACATACATTTACAGCTACAACTTGCTGCCACATGCCGCATGCTGTTGCAGTTGCATAATGGAAGTGCTTTAAACTAATTAACGCAAAAGCAAAGCCGGAACCGAATCAATAAGCGCCCTTCTCCCTTCCATCCTCACTATGTCTCTCCCTTAAGCACTCACACTCTATCTCTCTTCTGCTCTTCATTCTCTCCATTTGCTTGTGGTTGCAAGTGTTGTATTCTGCTCGCCTGATATTTACGTCTGCTGCCTGTCTAGGCTGTAGCAGAACAGCAGCAATGGTTTATTTGTTTTATTTATTACTCATTAGCACGCAAAGGCAAAGACGTCGGGCAGCGCCAACGTTGATGACTTTTCTTTCCCATCTTTGACTCATTTATTAAGAAAAGGCAAAGGCACACACATACACATACACATAGACACACAAGGCACACCCAAACAGACCCAACACACGCACAACACATTTCCGCACAGAAAAAAAGTTTTTCATTAAAATCTCGTATTTATTTCGTTCATTAAGTTGCGCACTTTTTCGGCCTCCCCCATTTTGAGCTGCCAGCAATATAGCAGGAAAGCAGGCAGGTTGGCTGGCTGGCAGGCAGTCATCATCCCCACATGGCCTTATCTTTTGTGGCTTTTGTTGTTCGTTAACAGTTTTAGTTAGTTAGTTGGCCCACTAGTTAACTTTTCTGCCGCTGCCTCCGAAGTTGCCCTCTGCCTTGGCCAAGCGCTCGACGCTGATTGGAAAGTTCTGTCTGCATTTTCAGTACCGCAGCTGATGGCGTTTCTTTTGCTTTCGCTGCTGCTGCTGCTTCTGTCGCTGCTGCTGCTGCCGCATTTGTTGCTGTTGCTGCTGCTACTGCTGTTGCTGCTGCTACTGCTGTTGCCTGTCTGCTAGCTGTGGATTTCTGTGCGCCTGATACTGTGCGCCGAGTTAATTGGTTTGCAAACAAATTAACCAACGTGGGTGTGTACGTTTCCTAATTAGCAGCTTTTGTAATTAAATATGCCCGCAGCCATTCACACACATACACACACCCACAAACACACGTTCTCATGTGTACGGTTTCTCTCTCCCTCTCTTGCTCTCTGTATGTATATACAATGGCATAACGGTTCATGTGATTGTAACGCACAGTGGCAGCTACTGGGGGCGCCTTCTAGCTAATGAACAGGCAATCCCCTTTGTAGCACGTCCCAGTCGTTAACAGATAAGGGGAGCTGAAGGGCATTGCGGTAAGAACGCTGACGTCCCGAATGAAAATGCATTTTAATTAGGGGTTTTTGTTGGCTTTTGTTTTTAGTTCTTTTTTGTACGCTTGCTGCTGGTGCTGCTCGAAATGCTGCGCTGTTTTGGCTTCGTTCATTAGTTGAATGGAGGTACACTGCCTAGGGTTGTCGAGTGTTTTAATGTCGTTATAAAACATTCACATGTATGATTTATAAAGTTATCTAATGTTTCATATGATGATTTATAAAGTTATCTAATGTAATTTTAAATGTTTAATTTTAAAGTATATTAATTAAAATGTAAATTGTTTCGAAATCAAGTTTCCATAACATTAATGGGAAATTAAAAATATTAAGAATTTCTTGTAGATATTTTAAATTCCTAATGTGTCTTTTTTTAAGAAAAGGCAACCCTATCCCAATAGGATATTATGCAGTGGCTGAATGCTTACCTTCAATAGCTGAAGCTGGACCAGTGATGCCTGTGTGGGACTCAGTACCACAGATATACACTATTCTTGTATATGTGCATATGTATGTATGTATACGTGGAAGAGCCTGGCTGTGAGTTGCAGAGGTAGGCATGGTTCGTGCTGGGGACTGCCATTCAATTAATTGTTCTTTTTTGTTTTTTCAATTCAATTGAATACAATTTGAGCAGCACCGAAAAGGGTCCAATTAAAAAACCACAACAATTAACGAGCCAAGTGAGTTAACTTGGCATAAATGGAATTTTAATTGGCAACATGAGAGCGGCAGCAGCAGCAACAACAACTACCAGTTGCCAGTTGCCAGTGAAATGAGCCAAGAGCAGGAGCCAGAGTGACTTGCTGAGTGCCGATAAGTGAGTGCTGCAACGGCAAATGGCAAGAATGGGCAGTGTGAAGAGTGGAACAAGAGGAGAGGAGAGAAGAGCACATGGGCTTTATTGGAGAAAGGGAGAGAAGCAGCTCGTTACGAGCCGGGAGTAGTTAAGTAAATGAGCATTTTGTTTCACTAATGAACACTAATGAATGCCGGAGACAACACTTGGGTTAAGCTGTATGGGTGCGTGTGTGTGTGTGAGCATACATCTACATGAGTGTGTGTATATGTGTTGCCTTTGTTGGTTTGGGGTTTTTGTGTTGTTAATTAATAAACACGAATGCCGGGCCAGGCCTGGCCCATTGTGTGTGTCTCTCTCTTCTCTCTCTTGTTCTCTCCTAGCAAGTGTGTGTGTGTGTGCCCAGTTTTGAAGGGGTTAAAATAAGCAATTAGTTGGATTTTCAACTAGGCGCACAGCAAATGGAGAACCGTCGAAACCGGCAACAGGGAACAGGCAGCAGGCAACTTTGGGAGGCAAGCCGACGACATGAAAAACTTTCAAATTGTTGCCGACGAACGCTGTCGACGTCGACGTAGACGTCGCTTCTTCTAACGTGCAGCGGATAGGAACCGTCGAAGTCGCTGTCGCCGCCTCCGCTGAGGTTCGGGGTCGAGTTCCCAGAGCCCAGCATCAGCGCGAGAGCAATCCGAGCGAGGGACGAACATTGTAGACGTTGTGGCATGTAAGCCGGCCACGCATTGCCCCTGATGCCCTCGCATATGTGTGTTGTCTGTCTGCCTGTGTGAGTAAACGGTTGCAAAAAGTTTTGCGCCTTGTCTGGTCCTTGTGGTTTTTCGTTGTAGCCTTTAATGATGGCTGTGATGGCTTTGTCGTAGTATGTGGATTTATGATTTACCCACAGTGGCCTATTAATGTCTGTAAATTATGTAGTGCAACATTTGGGGCACCGATTTCAGCGTGCTCCTTGCGCGAAAAATGACCAGAGATCTTAAATTCTTGTTCTGAAAGCCTGCCCCTATATCGACTAGACTGTTGATGCTGATCAAGAATATCCATACTTAATGAGGTCTACTCCTCCTTCTTCTGTCTGTTACATACTCTTAACAAACTTAATATACCCGCACAGGGTATTTATCTTTCCTAAAGAAGAATAAGAGATTTGTGTAAACAAAAGTGTTGTCAGAATAGCTTTAGCCCGCTTTAGTCTGAATAGCCAGTCCAACAGCTGCTGGGGAAATTTTGATTAAGTCTTGAATGTAATCTTTGCTTTTTATCTTTACAAACATATATGTAAATTTCTTTATTGATCAATCATGATCCTCATACCTTCAACTATCAAAATTCGAAACACTTCTATGATGAAGAACTTCGAATTTACGGGTTTTCTGGGTTTTCCTCCAATCCTAGCAATAAATGTTGGACACCTGTAATACCCTCAAGCCTCTTATATATTGACTTTATAGCTTTAAAATTCAATCCAGTTTTTATTCACTTTTAAAAAAATTTAAAATTTTTTAGTTAATTATCATATTTGATTATGTGTACTAAACAAAAAAAAATATATTTGAAATTAAAAAGAAAACAAAACTTTTCTGAATTTACTCTTTTCTAAAGACTGTTTTATATGCTTCATTGAGTTTGCAGCATTAGTAAACAAATACTTAAAGATACTTACTACTTACTACAAATACTTAAAGAGTATTTCCCATTCGAGTACCTTTATAAAAACATACTTGTTAATTACTTCCTAACAATATCTATGACACTTGATCTAATAAACAACAAGCCCACAAATAAATCTAGCCAAATGCTAAAAAAAGAAGCAAAACAAACCAAAAGAACAGCTTTATTTATATAAATGTAATCGACCAGTTGAGGCGTATGAATCACATAAATGCTTGCGATAATAATGGCCATATTAAAATGACAGTTTCGACAGCAATCAGACTAGCTTCAGCAGGGAGCTGCTAGACATCGTGTTTGGTTTGTCGTCTTATATGGTAATCGTCAGAGACGCGGAATCGTATTGTACTGTTACTGAGATTGCTAAGAAAATTACCGACCTGTGGAGGAGGCGGCACAACCTCAGAGCTGACACTCACTTCCAACCCGTTTTGAGCGTGTTAACTCACGTCATCGATTTAAATTAACGTGTGGGTCGCTGGCTGGGCCAAGCGAAAACAATAATTTCCATGCCAATGTTAGAGGCAAAAACAGAGTGAAATCATATTTTAGAATAACGCTGGCGATTCGA
This sequence comes from Drosophila putrida, assembly GCA_037043535.1. Taxonomy (NCBI): domain Eukaryota; kingdom Metazoa; phylum Arthropoda; class Insecta; order Diptera; family Drosophilidae; genus Drosophila; species Drosophila putrida. The sequence goes on along the minus strand of JBAMBI010000160.1, from coordinate 3,775,466 downwards.
GAAGTCAATCGATTTTTAAACCGTGTCGAACGCGCATCGTTCACCTCCGAAAAAAATAATAACCATTAAAAAATTAAAAATGCCGCTACGCAAGAAGGACGACTACATACCCATTAAATGCGAAGGATGGAATGGAAAATTTGCTTATACTGATGGTGCTGTAAACAATGTTTCTAAGGTCCGTCGCCAAAATCAGAATGTGACCAATACAAACAACTTTTATGGCTTCAATACCGAACCGATTATCCTGCCCGCTGCATGGGATGGAACTTTTGTTAAAAGCGGTGAGACACGAATCAAGCAGGAACGCAATCGCTCCGATGATCAGGATTACTTTGACTTCGATTCGGACCCCACCATTTTGCCACCCACCTGGAGTGGTGAATTTGTTACCGATCCAAACGATGTACGCATCATACCTGAACGTAACTTCTCCGATCCCAGAGATTACGCTGAAGCAAAACGTTTCAAGGTGGTTCAGCATTAAGTGAGAGTGAAAGTGAAAGTGGCACCTACTAACTGCGTACTTTTCAACTGTTTATATTTCGCGCAATCTAATTAATTGCAATATACTTATTTCATGTTCTCTTTTTGTTTTGCATTGAAATTAACCTAAGCGTTGTATTTGAGTTTAATTTTTATTCATATGTATTTATTTTTACACTTAATAAAAAAAATTGTGAAAACAAAAACCGGAATATATTTATCTAAACCTAATTATCATTTCGTATATAACTTGTATCTTGCTACCGTGTAGGTGTTGCGATCGAATGTCATTTATGTATTATAAGCTGTATCCGAACTTATAATAATATCTCTATAGGAATGTATGTAACAGGCAGACGAATATCTGTATCTTTGAACTGAAAACTGTCGAGTCTATTCTGGAAAGTACGAAATTACAATCGCCACTTGAAGCGCGTAGTTTGTTATGGATATTTCAGTGCTGGGTGCAGGGTATATTTTCTTCGGCAGATTTGACTTTTTCTTGCCTTTTTTGAACCTTTATTATTTATTGGCTTAGGCGAGTGTACCAATTGATCATGCAAATTAAGTAAATTATTCCAACTATATGGAAGCGTGAAATAAAATCTAGGCGATTCTACGAGTATGTTAATAAACCAGACATGGATACAAATTATCCAATCCTTATTTGGACAATACAACAATCAATCATAATAAAACGGGTGTATTGCATTTCACAATTTTGCCAATTTTATCGAGAAACTACTAACAATAATTCTCGATTTAAGTAAAAATACATTGTATCAACGACACTGTATATATACATAGTTATATATGACCGTGTATTGTATTTGCTGACGACATTGCTAAGGTAAACTCAGTTTATTCAGTAATACTAATAGCAAGTGTTGCTACTGACAATCTAATTTATTTCATTGTGACGAATATATAGCTGACATTTGTCAATTTAGTTAGGGAATACTAATTGGAAATCGGACTACTTTACTTTATATTCTCTAAAAATTGCATTTCATATTTCAACTAGGGTATTTAGAATATTTGAAAATAATTTAAAAAAAATTATACCAAATTTTATAATTTTTATTTACATATTTAAAATAAAATTCCAAATTGACCCCGACGTGAATCGAACACGCAACCTTCTGATCTGGAGTCAGACGCGCTACCGTTGCGCCACGGAGTCCTCAAATAAGCACATACAAATCGAGTATTTAAGCATTCGTTGCCACTCTGTGTTCTTTCAAGACTGCTGGCATCTGGGGCCCTTGCCACTATAATATATTTATTTGCTTTAAACTGAAAATATCCAACACATTAAAGTTGATGTAAATATATTGACATCACTAAAATAAATCATATTTTTATAATATGTATTTCAGTAAATTCAATAAGATTGACTCAACACAACCGCTTAAAATCATGTGGCAGCATTGCTTAATCTACTTTCATATCCAAACCATAGGTGGCGATTTATGTTTCACCTACAAACAAGAGATGACGCTACCGATTTGAAACGTGTGCCAGCCTTAGTTCCTTGGAAACAGTACAATTTCGAAAACGATTACTTTTAGAATAATACACTTTTTATCACCTTCCCCAATTTAAAAATGTAGCTTGAATTTTTTATGGAATTTTTCAAATTAAAATTTTGTTTATTATTTAGACAATAAACAAAGTTTATTTTAGTTTAAATTTAATTTGTTTATTAAATTTAATATTATTGTTAATTAACAATTTTGTTATTTTATTTAAGTTAACCGCCATGGTTGAGAGAATATATATCGATATTTTCGCAGCATTTAAACAAATGCTATCGTGCTCTTCGTAGCCAGTCGATAGCATTTGGCATTCCCTTCATTGTTAATCGCAGCCAACTTCACATCAACGCGTTCTCGGTATAGTTTTTAGCCATTATTTATTCGCAATAAATGCGAATGCAATTGCGAAAATTAATTTAATTCGCTATATTTGCGAAAAGGACAAGTTTAAATTGTCTGATACATAAACGCGTTGATTTCGCATATATTTAACTTGCTCTGTTCTGCGTTTTTTTCTATCCGCCTCAGTCGTTGTGCGCGTGAGTGAGTGTGTGTATTTTTGTGCGTGACGCGCTGCTGCCGCCATTCAAGATTGAAGCGAAAAAATGGATTTGGCGAAGCTTGACAAGATGAAGGTGGTGGACCTGCGTAACGAATTACAAACGCGCGGTCTTGATACCAAAGGCGTTAAAGCTGTGCTCATCGAGCGTTTGCGGGCACATGTCGAAGGTTCTGCCGGCGGCGGCGATGGAGGTAAGCTTGTATATGTGCGTATGTGTGCGTTTGTGTGTATTCATCACCCTGTGGTACTAAAATTTATTTTCCTCAAATAAAACGCTAACTATGTTTCATTCCTGCATGTTGTTTAAACAAGTTCCCACTGGAATCCCACATTTTACACTGAGGATGAGTACCAAAGGGTGTGCATTCGTCAGTGCGCTCTTTCACACAAATTTTACACCTACCATATATTAAATGTGTGCGTGAATGTGTGTATATTGTAACGCGGCTTAGTGTGTTTTTTTTTTAATGTAAATGCGCCTTATATAATCAAAAACATAACATTTACGTGAATTAATAATAATTAATTTTTTTCTCACACGTTAGATGGTGCTCCACTTACACCAAGCCGACGCCAGCGACGAACGCGTTCCATGTCGCGATCCCCCTCGCCGGTTGCAGCGGTTCCAATAGCCACTGAGCCAGAGTTGGAGACTCTAGCGGAGGAAGAACAGGTTGCAGCTGATCCTGTGGCCGACACTGATGTGGAACCCGATAAGATGACAGAGGAAGAGGATGCTGAAGAGGAAGCCCAAGATCCAGAAGAAGAGTCGAATAAAATGAAACAGGAGGAGGAAGACGATGAGGCAGAGGAGACAGACGCAGTAGCTGTGACTGCTGCTCCAGAAGAAGAGGTGACTGAAGATGTGGCCATGACTGATGATGCCATTGAAAAGGAGCAAGCAGATCAAGATGAATCAGACGATTCCAATCAACAAACAAAACAGGATCAACCAGAAGATAATGACCAGAATGAAGAACCCGCAGCTGACGTCGATGCAGATGCAGATTCTGACAATCTCGCTCACCAATCCAATGGCGACACTCAGAAAATGGATGTGGATGAAGAAACCGCCGCCACCAAAACGGACGAGCGAGAGGATAAGGAACAGGATAAAGAGAAATCCAATGAACGACGCAAGCGCTCTCACAGTAACTCACGATCCCGCACCAGCTCACGTTCCCCAAAGCGTCGCAGTGGCGAAAAGCGCGACTCAAAGGCGGCAGCTGCTGCCGAAGAGCGAACTGTAGCCGAGGATGAGCCCACCATGGAGGAGAATAAAGTGGGACTCAGTTGGCGTAAGTGGATTTTGATGATATTATATTATAATATGATTTAAAATACATATAAATCTATTTTCTTTATACTCCTACAGTTGATTCGGATTTACATCTGCGCATCGATACCAGCAACTTTACTTCGGCCAAGCCCCTGACTTCGGAAATCTACTCCTTGATCTGGTCAGGAGCACGCGCAAATTACGGCGTACGTGAGGGCAAGGTGTGCTTTGAAGTACGTCTATCAGAAGAATCGGTACCGGAAAACTCTCACCACTTCCGCGATGAGCCAAATGTGCGCGGTTTTCGCGTTGGCTTCTCAACGCCAAAATCCTCAATGCTACTAGGTGAATCGGAACATTCCTATGGCTACTGCGAGAGCGGCCGCAAGGCCAACAATGGTGAGTTTTCTAGTTACGGAAAACCATATCAATTGGACGATGTTATTGGTTGTTACTTGGATTTGGAGAGTACACCGTGCAACATCAAGTACACTCTCAACGGAGAAGATTTGGGTATTGCCCATGAGTTTGAGAAGAGCATTTTAGGCGAGGATGAAGCACTCTTTCCTCACATTCTCACCAAGGGTTACGAGTTCATGGTGAACTTTGCCAATGCCGAGGAATTGCTCGTCAATGCCGAGCGACCGACTAGAAAACGACGTAAGCAACGTGCCGAGTCTCATAAGGATGATGACAACGATGGCGAGAAGTGGAAGGTGCTCGATGAGGCAACTGCAGATGATGATGAGCTTGAGCGGAAGGACGACGAAGCTAAGCCAGCCGCAGCAGAACAATCCGAGGAGGCTGACAAATCTGAGGATAAGCTAGACGCTCCCAGCGGCACTGCTGAGGAGGAGCAAGCGAAAGAAGCGGACGTCGAAGCAGAGGCGCAATCAGAGCACGAGGCACAACCAGCCGAAGCAGCTGAGGTCGCACAGGATCAGGCCGTCGAACCTGGTGAGTTTTCCGCACATATAAAACAAAAATATTTCAACTTTACAACATTAACTCTTATCACAGCAGAAGACGCAGCGGAGGCTCCACTGGAGACAGCTGCTGATGCTGTTGCCAATGGCGATAGCCAAACTGATGCTGAAAAGAACACAGAAGATTCTGAAGTTGCTGCCAAGCCAGAAACTTCAAACAAGGAGGATGAATCAAAGGCGCATGCAGAGCAGGAAGAAGAAGAAGAGGATGGCCCATCACCAAACAAGCGCGCTAAAACTGATTCAGAAACAGAGAAATCAGTAGCTGAAAAATCAAAACCAGCTGAAGATGAGTACGAGGATGTTGTACCCGTACCCCGCGATACTGTCGCCCTACTTCCAGACTATATACTGGTGGCTCTGGTGCCCGTGGAGCAACTAATTGCCGGACCACAACGCGCCGAATCGCGCAAGCAATGCGAAGTCATTCTACTTGTCGGCCTTCCGGGTGCTGGAAAAACACACTGGACACTGAAGCATGTGTCGGAGAACGCAGATAAGCGTTACGAGATCATTGGACCTGATAGTATCATAGCCAAAATGACGGTGTGTGAAAAAGATATATATTCAATTGCCAGTGTATATTTGCAATCTATGTCCAGTTAATAGCCTTTCCATAAACTTTAGTAGCTTTGTCCTGTTTTTAAAATGTTCTCAAAATTGAGAGCAAGCGTTAATTGAATGCAGAAATGGAAAGGTCCTAACCAATACCCACATTCATATATTAGTATAACTTCTGTATTATGCTCTCTTTCCACTAAGAATTTTATGCATATTTTTTTTAACAATTTAAAACACATTTTAATTTTTCATTTAAACAAAAAAACTTAACTTACCTTTTTAGTGGCCTCGTTTTGCTACACAAATAACAACTTTTCTGCGTTTTACCCGGGTTACAATAATGAAAATTAGAGTTATAAGTTTAAAAAATACATAAACTTTTTTATTTTTATAATAAGAATTGAAGAATAACTTAATTTTGATTTTTATTTGAAAAAATCTATAAAAAACATTAATTTTCAATTATAACTAAATAATAATTCATAACTTTTTTGTATATTTTGTAAGAGTCTGAATAGAGTTTTTGTTTATTTAATACACCTCTGTATTTGACAGATGGATTTACCAATGTTAAAAGAGAACAGACTATACCTGTAGAGAACAATCCTTCTTTTTAGTTATACCCCTTACACTAATTTCATAAGCAAAGTTGAATAATATTATATTATTATTATTATTTGCAGATTGACGGAGAATCGCGCAAAACTGTGCACAAGGGTCGCTGGGATAAGGTATACGAGATATGTTTGAATAGCGTGGGCGCACTGGAAGATATTGCCATGAAGCGACGCCGCAATTTCATACTCGATCAGGTAAAACATCAAGCAAATGACCCCTACACTGAAATACCTACCACACATACATACATACTTACTCGAAACACACATACCCACCAACACCACACACATACTTAAACACAACAAGAAGAAAAATACAAAAAAAAAGATAAAAAAAGAACCGAACGAACCACGAAACAATTGAGAATTATGCGTTGATGATGATATACTATATAGTAACTATATACTGAGTATATCACGGCCAGATCCCCATAAGGATCTGATACAATTTAATTTATTTTTTGTATGTTTTTTGTTTTGTACAAATTTTGAATATGCATTTGAATTGCTCATGTGTAAATGAGAGAGAATGTGTGAAAAAAAGAAAGAAAGTAAAAGAATGAAGTTGAGAAAAGCCCAAGCGTTGTAGAACGCCAACCCCTACAAGGTGTCAGGTATGTGTTAGGTCCTAAGTTGATCCGATAATTAGTTTTCTATAAGTGTGTTTGCGCTGTAAGTATTTGTACTTTTGTATCTTGTATTGCTTAAGCTTAAGTTTTAGGTGCAACAGTTGACTGTAGAGGAGAAGTGGGCAGTGTGAGAGAAGAAGAAATGATGGAGATGGAGGAGATGATGAAATTGGAGTTGGAGATGGAGATGAAAACATGTATGTATGTAATTATGAAGGAAGTAAGCGTGCGGCAAGGAAGCCACTGTAAGTAGCAAATCTAAAACAAAACACACAATTCCAAATCCAAAAAATCAATATCAAAAACAACAACGAATTCCGTATCACATTAGTATCTACTATACCTACTCTCTATCTCTCTAAAAAGGCGAGCAGAAACCTCTGCTCTATAGTATATAACTATACCAATATATATTTAATATATAAACCATATCAATATACTCATATATATCAAATTATTAAGTCAACTGTTGTTTCGTTCTGCCATTTCGAAGCAGATGCATATTTGTGTTGTCAACTCCCTGGCGGAGTTGCTGGCGACAATGAGAATAAAGCATATATGTATATGTATATATATAGCATATAGTTCATGCATATGCATATGTGTGTTCAGCTGTAACAGAGTATATATCCAGGTATGTGTTAGTTTATAAGCGAAGGGCTCTCAGCGTGGGGGCGGCGGCAAACGCAGCAGCAACAACTTGCAACTTGCGACAACAATCATCAACGTGTTTCTCAACTGGCTTGCTACCCACCCGACCAATAAAAAACGCAACGCAACATCCCAACAACAATAAAAACAACCCAACAACCAAAGTATCAACAAACAAAACCAACCAACAACAACCTGTAATATTTTTGTAGACGAATGCGTATGCCTCGGTCCAGAGACGTAAAATGAAAGGTTTTAGCGACTTCAAGCGTATTGCGGTTGTTTGCATACCCGGCGAAGATGAATTGAAACGTCGCATCGCCGAAAAAGAGGAAAAGGGAAATGCTTTTACAGTTAAAGAATCAACAATAAATAACTTACGAGGTAAATATTGTCCACCACAACCACGCAACGAAATTATGATAAAAAAAAAAAACAAATATCTTGATAATCTATAATAATAATATGAAACTATTGTTTGTATAATTGTATATCGAAAGCGTCAAAATATCTCTATATATAAATGAACAATATGTATAATGCTTATAATGTAACGTTTATATATTTTAGTTTTAAGCTGCATTCTATCATGTATTTATAACTCTTTTTTTCTGTAATTTTAAGCATATTTTAATTAAAACGTTTTTTTTCTTATTTTTCATTTTGATAAATTATCTCCACAAAGCATTCCCTCCCGCACCAAGCCAACTTTCCTTCAGCTGTGAATAGTGTCTTTACTATCCATCTAACTCATCTGATATTTCATAATAGTCCGATTCCTTAAACTTTTTTTATATAAGACAATAGTTCGATTTCAGACAAGATACTTTGAGTTCTTTATGAATTTTCACAATAATCTTGCAGTCTTGTCTTGCTATAGGCAATACTCTAAATTTCATACAACAATCTTCACATTATATATATTTTTGAGATATTTAATATTGATAATATGATGATATTTCCGATACTGAAGGTTGTTCGCCTACACATTCTTTGATTGTTGTAGCCTTTCACTTTTTAATATTATGACATTCCACAAAAATCAATTTCCGACTACATCATCCGATTTTTACTGAAGGTTGTCCGATTACACATTGTTAGATCCTTGTAATTTTCCTTTTGTTCATGTTCACGTTACCAGCTGGTTACCGCCTTCCTTCTCATCCCACTCCTTACTCTTTGAAAAGTGTAATGTGTAAAATTGATATAAACAAAAAGAAAAAAAAAACTACCAATGTTGAGCAATACAGTCTTTAATTTAAATCGTTTATACAATCTTTTTGCAGCCAATTTTACATTGCCCTCGCTGGAGTTTGGATGGTTCGATGACATTATCTACACGGAGCTGAACGGCGACGAGGCCAAGGCTGAGGTCAAAAAGTACAATGAGAAGGGCAAGAAGGCCATCGATGCGGACAGATCGCGGGACACCAAGAGATCCCGTGCACGCGATAATTATCGCCGTGATGATCGAAATCGCAATCGTTACTTTGAAGATAGGCGCCGTGATCATGGTGGCCAGCGGCATGAGAGTCGCTGGAGCGACTCAAGACGCGGGGGCGGTGGCAGCTACTCCAGTGGCAGTGGAGGAGGTGGCAGCGGTGGTGGCGGTGGCGGCGGTAGTCGCGGTTATGATAATCGCAATCGCAATTATGGCAGTGGCGGTGGCGGTGGTGGTGTCGGCCAACAGAACTGGATGCAAAACAATCGCAGAAGCGGATATGATGATCGCGGCTATGGTGGCGGTGGTGGAGGTGGTGCAGGCGGAGGCAGTCGTGGCTATGATAATCGCAATCGCGGCTATGGCAGCGGTGGTGGAGGAGGCGGCGGCGGTGGCGGTGGCGGTGGCCAACAAAATTGGATGCAAAACAATCGTAGAAGTGGCTATGATGATCGTGGCTATGGAGGTGGTGGTAGCTCTCGAGATTATCGCGATCGAGATCGTGGTGGCAATGATCGAAATCGAATGGGCAGTAACGATCGCAACCGAGGCAACAGCCAGAGCAGCTATCGCTCCAGTGGTGGCAATCATCAACAACGGGATTTTCGGCATGGCCACCGCGACACCAAAGAAGATAGTCGCGGTGGCTATGAGCGGTCAGCTGGACAAGTGCTGCCCAAGTATGGCAATAATACGGCACAACCTGGCTACGATCAGTACAAGCAGCAGTCAAGTGGCGGTCAACAGCATGGTTCCAAGGTGAGAATAATAATAATAGGATATATTTTTCCTAGTTATACTCATATGTATGTTTATATTCTTGACAGTCCGCGCTAAGTGGCAAGTGGAGCACCTATGCACAGCACCAACAACAGCAGCAGACGCAGCAGCATCAACATCCACAGGCTGGCGTCTGGCAACAGCAACAGCCGCAACAACAGCAGCAACAGTACCAGCAACAACAACAGCAGCAGCAGCAACCGACCGCGGGCCAGCAACAATATTGGAGCTATAACCAGATGCAGGGTAGGTAGCGATAGCTCTTCACAACAGTCCACATACAACTGTCCAGCAACATTTAACTTATAAAACAAACTCGCTCTGTTGTGGCGCCGCTAATAAAATACTTGCTTAACATTGAATGTAAATTCTTTTATGATGTGGTGGTTGCAATATGAGTTGAGTTGAGTTTGCTTTGGGGAGCTATGTAGGTGTGTTGTCTAATTGTGTTTGTTGTGTGTATTCTAAGCAGGTTATGGCAACCAGCAGCAGCAACAACAACAGCAACAGGCCTGGCAAGGCACTGATCAACAACAGCAGCAATGGATGTCCTGGTGGCAGGTAAGCTCAAGACCTCAAGAGACAGACGGCCTGGTGTCTAATTGAAATATTCTATCCTATTCTGTGGCGCTACAGCAACAACAGCAAGGCGCCGGGGGAGCAGCGGCCAATAATACCGGTGGTAGTGCGGGTGGCACTACAGGCGCCACTGGCAATAATGATGGCGGTGCCACCAATCATTATTGGTCTCAATATTCATACTCTACACAGTCCAATGCGGGCGTCGACAAGAAATAAGACAGAAGAAGAGCAAAAGCGATCTACAATATATATACTTATTTTTTGTCCCGTTGCGTCGACAGGCCCACGCTTTCATTTTGATGAACATTTAAACCACCATACACAAAAGCAAAACCAAGTTTAAATGATAGTTTTTAAATATATACATAAAAACACAAAATCTACAAAAAAAATCTACAAATCAACTAAATTTAGTTTAGCCAGTTTTTAAGTGTCTGGAATGAAATAAAATTAAACTCCTAAACAGCAAACAGAACAACAAAATCACAAATGAATCGGAAAAAAGAGCTGTTAAATTAGCAAATATATTGTATGTAGATTTCGCAAACAGTTTCACATTTTGTGTGCATTGTAAAATGGTTTATTATTTGCCTTTAACATTTAGTACTATTTTCTCGGTTCTTTACAAAGCAGTAAAAGGAATTATCACGCATTTCTTTTGGCTCATTATGTAACTAGGTCAGTACAATTTGTTTTAATGTTTAATTATCATTATTGTTTTATTTTTATACTTTAACGAAAAACTGGAAGACAAACTACAAAAAAAAAACAAAAATTTAACAAATAAATCTATATACATACAAAAACAAAAAGATCAAATAAATTGGGTTTTAGTTGGGATAATTTAATAATTAAATGTACAAAACACATCAGTTTTTGGTCTACACAAATTGAGCAAAACAAATAAAATAAAATAGATCGTTTTGGTGTCGGAAATCCCAAGTTGATGAAAAAAACCTATTACAATATTTTAAATTAATAAATATGCTTCGAAAATTCCAAACAAATGTAGAGCTCAAAAAGTCTTACTTTATTATATTTATTTTAAAGAAGTCTGCAAATTTCTATAGGTTCAGTTTTGGAATAGGTTCGGTGGTTCACAAACCGGTTTTTGCTGGCTTAAAGCCCAAAGTTTTGACTCAACATAAAAATAATTATATTATAATATTAAATAGAATGGCGAATTTCTTTAGATACCGAACCATTCATTTTAAGAAGGGTGCCCGTGGTTAGCCCAAAGGTCCGAAAAAACCTGTTCTTAACTGATTTATAGCATTGTTATATAGAATTATATACTAAAATGAACTTTGTCTTTCCTGTTGAAATCCAGTAAAAATCGCAGTTCCCTCCGTAGAATTCTAAGGAGTTCATAACTTTGTCATCCATCTACAAGGTATATTGGACAATATATAATTACTTCAAAATCAAGTTCGGTTAATGAGTCGTTTTTGCAATCTTGTTTATATGAAAAAATATATTCCTATCTTAAGAAAACGTTAGTTATTAGTTTCTTAATATTAATCTTAATATATTGTATAATAATTTTCATCCCACAAAATTTTTATTACAACCTCTCAATGAATATTTAAACAAAAAGACGGGAGTGTCGTAAATATATCCATATTGCCTCGATACTTTTGACAACGTCGAACAACGCTGCTGCCGTTTTTTTATTTGTGTTTTTGAATAAAATAATCTTTTAAGTTAACAAAATGATTTTTTTTAATACATTTAACTATTTAGTTATAAATTAGATCCACTACAGTGAATTTTTTATTTTATGTATCGTTTGTGTGTCTCTGTGGGGATCAAGTTCCTTCAAGTAATTTGTAATAAATACAAGAAAGTTGAAGAGCATTCTAACAAAATCCATTCTTAACTTCAATTGAATTGTTCATTTGACCAAGTTGTTTTTGAAAAGTTTAAAAATGGTGGTCACGCCATCTCTTGGTTTTTAGCGCCGCCTGCTCTCTGTTGTTTACTTTTGGAACTAGATTTTTATTGAAGTCTGCCAATCTTCTCAAATTAGAATTGCACACCGTCTGCAGTTGAACACTATTAGAAAAAATACCGAAGAACTCAGTTCGATTTTGATAAGATCTGAAGTGAATTCGGTGCTAATGGTGTCGGCTTTTATCTAAAGACCAACATAATTGAATATACACTGGTAAGGTGTGTTTTAAATACGGGTGTGCAAGTGTGATAAGAAAGCGTTGTTTGAATGACGCATGCAACACCAAAACTAAAAGACGGCGTGACTTTAATTGATTTTACACAATTTCAGCAGGAACAAGAATACAATAAAGAACAATGATTGGCATACAATTGTTTAATGAAATAGGCACAATATTTCGGAATGTGAGTATAAGAGCAACAACTACTTAAAGTATTTGTATAAATGTCATGTGCCCTCACATAACATTAATTGTAGACCCCGACCTTTGCGCTGGTTTTGGAAACTTTGCTTTTAATCACGGTTGTTTGGCTGCTGTTGCACAAGCGGGGCGGACGACGTCTCACAAAAGAGCAGCAAGAGTATTTAATTGAACAGTACGAGCCGGAACCATTGGTGGGCGATACAGATCCGGATCATCCCCTCTTGCGTACACACATTGTCCAGTCGAAGGTGGGCAAGCGTATTGTGGTTGATGGACACGATTGCCTTAACTTGGGATCCCACAACTATTTGGGGTTTCTAGAAGACAATGAGATCTTGGAGGAGGCATGCAAGTGTCTGCGCAAATACGGTGTTGGCTCGTGTGGTCCACGCGGTTTCTACGGTACTATGGATGTGCACTTGGACTTGGAGGATCGTTTAGCCAAATTCATGGGCTTGGAAGAGGCCATTGTATACTCTTATGGCTTCTCAACGGTGGCCAGTGCAATACCCGCTTATGCTAAGCGTGGTGATCTCATCTTTGTGTAAGTTGAAAATATAGTTATAACCGGTACTTAAAAAGGACAAGGCTTCTTACGGGTTGATTCACAATGTGACACTGTTATCTGTCATACTTTTATTTATTTATATATACAAACACATCATATATCTTGCAGAGATGAAGCCGTCAATTTTGCTATTCAGAAGGGCTTGGATGCATCACGGAGCACCATTGTGTTCTTCAAGCATAACGATGCCAAAGATCTGGAGCGCCTGCTGATGGAGCAGGAGAAACGTGATCAAAAGAATCCCAAAAAGGCACAAAAGACACGTCGCTTTCTCGTGGTTGAAGGCATCTACATGAACACTGGAGAGCTTTGCCCGTTACCCGAACTTGTTGCTCTTCGCAAGCAGTACAAGCTGCGCCTTTTCCTTGATGAGACCGTGTCCTTTGGCACGCTGGGAAAAACGGGACGAGGTATCACCGAGCACCTCAATGTGGATGTAAGTTTTGACCACAATGCACGCAAAGAGTTGTTAATATACATTGCATTATTGCAGCGCGATGATATTGATTTGATATCGGCTGGCATGGAGGGTTCAATGGCCACCATTGGAGGTTTCTGTGTGGGCTCACATTTCATAGCGGAGCACCAGCGACTGTCTGGACTGGGCTATATATTCTCAGCCTCTCTGCCGCCGATGTTGACACAGGCGGCTATTTCATCGCTGGATCGCTTTGAGCGAGAGCCGCAGATCTTTGAGCAACTGCAGCAGAAGTCATGTCTGGTCCAAAAGCAGTTTAAACTTTTCAGCAAACTTCAACTGCGTGGTGACGATTTGTCTCCAGTCAAGCATTTGTATGTGACCCAGGAGCGTGAAAGTTTCGAGTCTGAGAGCAAGTTGCTCGCCAAGGTGGTTGATAAGGTAGCTGACAAACCTAATTACTATTCACGTACCTTTTCACCGACACATCCTTTGTTTTTCCTTTCAGTGCATCGAACAGGGCGTAGCCGTCGTAGAAGCCGCCTACTTGCAAAATAGAGAACGTATACCTGTCCGTCCAAGTCTCCGTATTGCAGTTAATCGTCTCCTGGATGAAGCTGATATACTGGCCGCTTACAAGATTATTGAAACAGTTTCCAGTGAAGTGCTTTAAAGGCATATGTATTATTTTAAAATTTAAATTTAATCGAATTGCTTTTATAGATATAAAATGAATATGTTTATTGTTGTTAACGTCCAAGGCTAGACTTAGCGCTTATCACATGTTGCTGGAATTAATATAAAATAAATTTGATTTTATATAGTAAATAGGCATCTTTCATCGTTCTTTATAAATGCAATCAAATAAATTTCAAAAAATTTAAATTTAACTTTTAGTTTCTGCACAGCTGGCCACAATGAGTGTTTTTTTTAAGTCTTGTTCTTTTTAGAACAGAGAGTATTATAATTTTGTCACGAAAAGTCAACATTTAGTATGAAAAACTTTTCTGTTTCTTAAAATATCTCAACTAAACTCATATTGAGCTTGCTTGCGCTATATTTTAAACTTAATTGGTTCAATTATAATACGTTTATATTAAAGTAAAACCAATGTTATTATAGACTTGATAAAACGAAGCGTATCTTTTTAATGAATTAAAAGTGCAGAAGTAAACTTAAACAAAAATGTTCAACAAATTGAAGAAAACCGAACATTAAGAGAACCCTTTTTCATATAAATGTTTTTAACCCATCTCTTGTCTGTAAGCAGAACAAAAATCGCCACCTGTGGTTTAGTTTTAAAAGTAGATTCATATTACCCAAAATATCGATAGCGAATTTTCAAGCTATCGATAGTTGAGCCGCGGACGACACTATTATGTTTATTTAAAAAGGGCTGCCACCCTTTAAAACGGTGATGGCGTTAAGTCTTGGGTGTTAGCGCTGCGACTTTAAAATCGTCTACTTTCAGAACTATATTCTTATAGAAATCTGGCAGTCTTGGAGAATAGAGAGAAAAAGAGTATACGAAGCTGAAGCGGATCGCACGTACGTCGCGCTGTGATTTTCTGTGGTTTTTGCATTTAAAAATCTGTAAGCAAGAGTTCAATAATTCATAAAAATTATAAACTATATGGCCAGCGCAATAACTATTTGTGAATTATTTGTGTAGTCCTAAAACTATGGTTTATAAAGCAATCGCATAAAAAAAAAGAACTAATCGATTTTTTCACGGCATGCCGGTGACGAAGACGCCGCCAAGAAGTGTTAAATGCGTTTGTGTGTGCGTGTTTGCGCTTGTGTTCGAATAAATAATATGACATAATCGATATACATATGCGTTTGCGGCTGGCTTTAATTGACATAGTTTTTTCACTCAGAATACTTAAAAGTGTCGCATATAAAAAAAATGTGGTCAGCGCGTCAGGACTTGTCATTTCCTCTTGAACTTGTTCGTTTGCGGCGCTGTTTTTTTCACGCTTGCTTTGCTCACCATATTCGTTGCTACCAATATACACACCGTTATTCACATCCACAAAAATTCCCTTTTTTTATTTGGGCGTTGCAGGATGATTCCAGGCCGCTTTGCGGTCATTTTCCAGAGAGTGGTGGCGGTCCTATATAGTTGTCCCGCTTTCGCTCTTACACAAAACGAAAAGTGTTGCATTTGTTGCTCAAGCATATTGCAAAAGGTCGCTATTGTATATTTGTGTTATCAAGCATTAATAAATACATACCTTATTCATGTACATTTACATATATGTTTGCAAATTTTCGATGCAAAGTATGCATCTTCAGTGACGTGAATAATTTACTACGCCCACTTGTCGTTTACCAACACTACCATATGCGACCGCTTCCAGTCTGAGCGCGTTCGCTCATTTCGTTGTTGACGTGCGCTTGTGAAAGACAGACGTGTGTGCGTTACAGAAATAAATAAATTTTAATAAAAAAAAGTGTTAAATGGTGGTGATGATTTAAATCCATAAACACACAACTTTACCTAATTGGAGTTGATTGTGCAAAGGATTTCGTTTAAACGAATAAATTATTGTGCAGTGCAAGTGCCGTTAGAAAGACCCGCCATTACGAGACGCCATTAGAAAGCAAAATAAATTGAATTAAAATTAATTTTATGCGATTCACCACCATTGCAAAAATAGAAATAACAAAAAATTTAAATATAATTTTATAAAATTCTTTTTCCTTCCCCTATTTATTTACCACTCATGCACATAAAGCTAAAGCAGCCGAAAACCGAACGCGTGTGAGTGCCTGTGAGTGTGTTAGTCCAATTTGTGTCTGTGTGTGTAAACGACGTCCAAACAGAGCACGCAATAAGAACGAAAAAGCGAAAAGAGACAACGAGAGGACTACATCAAAGTTTGAAGCAGAAAAAACGGTGAGTACGAGACGAGAGATCCATCTACCTTCTTAGAAGTTATTTCGATTTGTATGCATGTTTGTGTGATATTAATTGTATTATGTATTATGGAAGAAAATGCGTAGACATCGAGCTGTTTACTGTTATGCGTGGCTGCCATTTGACCGGTGACGCCATCTTTTATCTCACACCAACAAATATTTCGTATGGTTTTTTTTGGGATTGGTCAAGCACATTCCGGAGGAGTGTGTGTTTTTGTGTTTTAGTCTTACGCTGAGCAAAAACAATTTATTCTATATATTTTCATTGCCTAGTCATATTAAGAACATTTTATTTGTTTCTCTCTGCTCTCTTTTTTTTACATTATTGAGTGGGTGAAGGAGAGATCTTTGCATACATATAAATGTACTTACAAACAGCTTTCTATTTGTGTCATCGTACAGGTTTCTGATTAGAACTGCGGTCTTTATTTGCAATTTTTTTTATACAGAGAAAAGATTATGCGTGTCTAATGCATTTTTGTTAATAAATTGCTTAGTGTTGTATGTGTGTTTTGAGGAGCATCAGTTTACGTTTACAAGTTTCGTCTCGACTGTGACCCACTTTTTCAGAGTTTCTTTCTAGGTTTGGTTTTCCATTGCTCGTTTGTTGCTTTGCCATTTGCATTCGCTTTGGCGAAAACCTAGTTATTTTGCTGTTTTTGTACAAATACAACATACGCCAAAAAGTGATAAACAGATTTGTAAATATCGAAAACTTGTTTATTTGTGAATGACAGAACCGACCGATGGTGATACACGGCGGTGGAGACTGAGAAGGCGGCCAGTTTTGTGTGTGTGCCAGTTTAAGTTTTTTAAAAGCCTTATACTCTTTTACTATCCAAGCAGTTCGTAATTAGGCAACCATAATCGAATTGGTCTTTGATCGTCAAAAAAAGCTACTGCTGTTTGATCAGTGTGGCCATATTAAATGATTGCAAATGACGTCTGATCAGTGATCACTTGTCTTGTTGTGTTTCTACAATCTAATCGGAACTTGCCTCTTTTCTTCTTCTTCTGTTCTCTTGTTAGATGCGAAACGAATACTTTGTAATACTTGAGCGTGCGTGTGTGTATATGGGAGTGTGCGTACTTTTATACTCTTTCGGCAGTAGTTAACCTCATTTTCAAGCTTTTATGGCAGCCATATTTTTATTGCCTTCAATTAGCAAGCACACAGTTAGAGAGAGAAAGAGAGAGAGAGAGAAAGAAAGGGTGAATAATCGTAGAATGCATTAATACCGATAGGACGAAGTTTAGCAATTGCAAGCCTTGTTTTCCTTTTTGAAAGTTAACGCTTACAAATTTTACTAGGGAACGTAATCTTGCTGGCTGCGCCCATATCAAATTGGTATAACAAGTAATAATAAAGCGGTTCAATAGCATGATAAAAAGTGAGGTATTATTCCGACAAATGACGTCATTGTGCACATTTTCTAATGAAATTTTGCTGCCTTTTGTTGCTAATTCGAATTTGCGCTTCCTACTCACACACGCATACACACTTGATGAGTTTTATAATTTATTTCAATTTTGCCTCTTTTGCCTTTATCACATTACTGTGTGTGTGTGTGTTTGTGTTTATGCTTCTATATATTGTTTATTCCCCCTTTAAATAGATTATACATTCGTGCTTTGAGTTTTGCACTTTCTTTTTTTGCTATATTGGATTGCTGAAAATGCCACTGCATTTGCGACCTATTGAAAAATGTATTGGTTGTTAAATTGGTCCGGATAAAAGGGGCTTTTGTATTATACTGCCGATTTTTTTGACCGACAAACTTCAACAGGTCGAAACAAACGGCGAGTGGCGCCCCCTTGTGTGAGAACGACACTGTGAAGCAAACAACAAAAATAATGAGAGAAAAAAAAGCCATTGTCATATTCCGCTACTAGTGCTATTTCAAGTGACAAATTATAATGGGTTGAATGAATGAAAGAGACAGAGACAGAGGACAAGTGAAGTCTCTCTTTGTGTGTTTGTGTGGGAGGAAGTGCATAGTTAAAACTGTAAACAATTGTGAAGCAACCTAGAAAAGTAACGACAACAAATGTTTGAATTTGAAAAATTAGTTAGGGCTCTGATTTTTGTTTTCTTTGCATGTGACGGAAGTCCCATACAAATGTAAACATATAAACAATAACAAACAAATACGTATACTTCTTATGTATGGAGGTATAACATCAATGCATGACTCACTTGATAAGAACTACAAACGTCGATGCAATCAAAGTAGAAGAATTTGAAGCTGATTGATGTTGCAACAGAATTTCTCATTTGAATATAAAAATAAAAATAAATAAGCTGATGTTCCTGCATAATGTATTTTTATTGAAAATTGTTTACTCATGCGTGCCGCTTATCTAATTTCTCATTGACTGACGTCAGTTGTTTCTCGTATGTGTCAGTCAGTGATTAATTGATTTACAATTTTTAGAGATTAAGTGCATATAATTGTGACGTACGTTTTGATTAATGTAAGCTTCTTCTTTCGTTCGTTAATATCACAGTCTGGTAACTCTGTTGCCTGCCGGTCTCCTTAACACCAAACAATTTGTCTAAATGGCATGAGGTAGAAAACAGTTGTAGAGAAAGAGAAAGAGCAAAAGCAAACTCGTCTTTGCCTTAGGCAATTGAAAAGCCAGGCACACACACACATACACATACACTGAGGAAGATTGGCAGGCAAATGCATAAATAAAGAGGCGTACGTGCCAAGCTTCAAACAGAAGAGACATATACAAATACAAATACAGACACAAGTGAGATTAAAAAGAGATGTTGGTTGGCTAAACAACTGCAGCTCATCAATAAAACAACAACAATAGCAACTCAGAGACAACAGACAAATGTACAGTTGCATCAGACAGGCAGGCTACAATAACAATAACAAAAACAAACTGCGCTGCTGCAACACAACATAAATTTTATCAAGAAAAATCAAGAAGACCATAAGAGCAAAGAAGAAGAAGAAGCAAAGTACAAAGGGGATAGAAACAGAGACAGACAGCAGCAAAAGCTCAGGCACGACGACAATGCTGTTAATTATACCAAATGTGAGAAGAGAAAAAGAGAGCCATGAGTCGGTTATAAAGAAAGAGAGAGAGAGAGAGAGAAAAGCATAAAAAGTCGACAATTTTTACAAAAACAAAACTAAGCTGAGGAGAAACAAGATGCATTTGTTGTTGTTGTTTTTTTTAATGTTTGCCCGTCTCTTGCTTGAACTTCAATTGAAACTGGTCTTCTTGCATTGAGGAGCATAAAAGACTGTTATTATCTTCCTTTCGTTCCCCTCCTCTCCCCTCTCCCCTCCTTCCGTTGATCTACATTTCAGGTTAATTTCATTTCATGAGTTTCCTTTCGTGTGTGGGCGTGAGAAAAGTGTCTGTAAATTGCAACAATTTGTTTGTAATTAATGTAGTTTAAAAGTAAATAGTGTAGAATTAAATGCAATTCCGCTTGTGGCTGAAACACTGACATTTTCCAGTCTTGCCAAATTGACATTAAATAAAAACAGTTTATGTATTTGTATATTTATCTATTTATTGCCATTGGTTCACATTTCTTGTGACTTATAACCTCGTTTTTATTCAACTTTTCAACATTTTTGCGAATAACAATGCAACAATAAGTTACAAAATGAAGGCATAATAAAAGAGATTTACAATAGGCAACGTGTTGCTGCATAAATGAATTAATAATGCAAAAAGTGAGGCACACGAAAGCTACGACTCCTCTATTCGATTACATAATAACTCTTATATCAGCCTTCTACGTACAATATATATTGGCAAGCCTCAAAAGCCAAAGCCAGACATTTTAACGATGGCTTGTGAATAGCTTTATATATGTATGTACATGAGAAAATACTGGATTGCATGTTTGACCGCAAACATCATTTAGTTTAAAGAGACTCGAAATTGAATAGGAAATTAACACTGTAGTATTTGAAGCATCATTACACGCATTAATTATGGCTTGACTTAAGAAATTTAATTATTTTGGCTTTTTATACCCTTGCAGAGGATATTTTAATTTTGTCACGAAGTTTGTAACAGATTGAGGGATGCCTTACAGACTCCAGTATATATATTCTTGATCAGGGCGACAAGCTGAGTCGATATAGGCATATCCACCTGTCTGTTTCTAGGCAAACTAGTCTCTCAGTTTTGAAACCATCTTGATGAAACTTGGTACAGGTCCGTCTTCTTTTGCACGCAGTACATATAACGGAACCGGCCGGATCGGATCACAATATCATATAGCTGCCATAGGAACGATTGGTTCGGAATCAACATCAAACAAATTTTGTAAAAAATCGGACGGCTTATGCAGAGTTCTGCAAGGGTATCAAAACTTGGGCACGCCAAAGTTAGCTTGCCCTATATTTTTTTATAGCAATTTGTTGCACGCTTTAACGCGCAGTGCGAAAAGTGTGACCAGTGCTATCAAAATGCTATTTGTTTGTTTCTTATCGATAAGTTGTACTGACCAAATTTCCGTTACCCTTGGCGTTTTCATTATATATGAGCAAAGATGCATTAGCAGCTCATCATATTTTTAATAAATATGCAAATTTGTAGAAAGTGTAATAGAAATTACGTATGGAATGTATGGAAAACATGATAAAGCACCTGCCGAAAGGCAACTAAATTAATAACTGCCACAAATCGTCGAGTATTTCAAATATTTTTATTCTGTTTGCTTGCACGACGCCCCCTATTCGTATACACATAGTACAGTGTACACATAAAACGAACAGTAATACAAAATATTTTCAACGGCCGCTAACTAAAAATATTTGCATGACATCATTCAGCATCGTCGATGTCGACAACAGCAACAACAATTGAGGCGGCATCAATAATTTTCTGTTTAGCTTTTTGCATATCTTTTTTTTTGTCGGATAATGAGCAAGATGAAGTCTGTATAAACTGCTGTGAAAATGGAAATTACTGCCCTTTTTGTTCAGTCTTTTATTTTTTATTTTTTGGTGACAACATGGCTATTAAAATGTAAATGTCGGCTCATTGAACTTTTCTGTTTGTTGCATTTGCTCAGTTACATATGCGCTCTCTTCAATTCAATTGGCAGAGCCTATAAAATTTACAAAACAAATAGCAAAAGTATTGAACGTGAAACTATTTCAATTTGAGGTGAGTTTCTCAGCTCGAGAGTCGATAGCGATAAGTATAAGGGGCAAGTGGAAGGTAAACAAACACGCCAAGAAGCAAACACAGAACTTGACTTGTTCTTGTTTATCTCTCTATCACGCTCTGAGTAAATGTTTGCGTTTCAAAATGTGCAATGATTATTGTGAATAATGTGATAAAGTACGTTCTCTTAACGTTCGATTTACTCTCTCTCTCGTTCTCTCTCTACTATTACGTTCTGCCAGCTGACCAATTTACTATCGTTTTTGTTGACAGTTCTCTTGCGTCACATGATGAGCTCTACAGAGAGAGAGAGAAAGAGAGAGAGAGCAACCACACCTTAAGCTGCTCTCTCTTAATTTTGCCGGATTGCGTCTTCATTTCTTTTGTTTAAGCTGCGAACTTACGCCATAATTGCTATAATTAAGTTTAGTTTGTTTGTTGGCCAAAATTAAGTGATACTCTCTGTCACCTGTAATTTGTTGTTGTTGTCGCTGAGCTGAAAACGATGACTTGATTTTCTTTCGACTCTCTTTGCTTCTCTATCTTTTCTTCGCACATAACATAATCAGTAAAACTAGACAGTCGGCAAATGATGTCACTCAGCGAAAACAAGTTTGCACTATTGTTATTATTATTGCTGTGGTTACCCAATAACTTATATAAATATTTACATTTATAATTTATTCAAGCTAGATATTTCGGTCATATTTATTGTTTTCCCTTTTATAAATATGAAAAGTTCTTTTTGATACGATTTTTACTTTTATAAGATTTTTCTTTAATTTATTTAAAACAATGCTGAAATAACTTCACCTCTAATTCAATTAAGCTTGACCTTTGCTCTCGTTTTGTTTACCCGCGTAAAGGAAAGACTTTTATTTCAAAATTTTATTCAATTGAAATTATTGTGGCCACTTAAGTGTAAGTCTGTCGATTTATTTTGAATACGAAAAACAAGTTGTTGAGTTAATTAATAATTGTAAATATGAAAATGAAATCCATAAGATGAAATAAAGGAGATATTTCTCTTTTATTCCATAGAAAATAACGTACATTTTCAATAGATATAGATATAAATCGAATAAAAACCAAAACGATAATGAAGTTCCATCGTTCAACTTGAAATTTGGCTTTTTTGTTTGTGGCGCATGTGGACCAAGTTCATCTGGGCCAACTGAACTAAGCACTCTCAAATAAATGGGTCAATGAACTGGGCAACTTCTTTTTGCCCCTCGTTGATTTTTATTATCACACAGACATTTGTGTTATGGCTTTTCCTATTGCTGACAATAAAAACTCTTTTCGGGCCTTACTGTCTGCTTTAGTAATTAAACCGTTTGTCGAGCTTTTCTAAACTAAAATGTGTGTGGTACTGCATGAATATCTTTAAAGCCAACTATTTTGAAATTGTTATAAATATTATTATTTATATAAAGCATCTGCTGTGTCCTTAACATTGTATGTGTGTAGACTATGACCCGTCAACGACCTTATGTCAATCATATTTACAATTCAGCTGCCAAGTATGACATCATTCTTCCTTCATTACATGGTCTAATCCACCCCCATAGGCTAACAGGGCTGGCACTTAAACCGGCAAATAAAAATATAAATTTCACCCTCAGTGCGATGACGTCACTTCCTGTCATTAAAACAAAACAAAACCTACCTCCCCTCCCCAAAAGGATATTTTTACGAGTCGCGTGTAGAAAGTTTCCTTCCCTATTGCCACAGTCGGCCGGCAACTGGCGCCACATTTCAATGATTTGGCGATGGCGCCGGCAACAAATTTCATAATGGCAGCCGGCGACTAAATGTTTGTGATACAAACAGAAGGATCCCCTATGAAATGTAGGGGATTGAGAAAGTTGTAGGAAGAGAGGAGCAGGTACAACCACCAGGGAAATTGTTATTGGGTTTTGGGGGTTGCTCACTTACCCCCAATCACTTGTCTGTGGGTTTGGCCCGTGTCATTGAACTTGTGCTCCTGCCTTGGCAACACGCGATTTTCCTAGTACACATGTGTCAATGGAAAGTTCTATGTTCCTGTTCGTGTTTCCTTTTAGTTTAAGGCCCACATAACAAAACCAATGGTCAAGAGCTCAAAGCGTGTTGGTAAGTGCTACATATACACATATGTCCTTAATGACAGTAATTAGATACCGGCTAGTCGCATACTTGCGGCTCTAAATGGAACTTTAATTGGTTTTCACTATCAAAATATTCCATGTGTATCAACTGACTTCCGCTTTCAGAACATTTATTTCAGCATAGAACATAACAAACCTTACCTATCTCCCCTACAGAATAATTGAAAAACTGCTTAGCCTAGCAAAAATGCTGATATTAAAACATTTATCGTTTTTTTAGTCTATAAAAATATACAATACTATTTTGGCTAGTGTCCCAGCAAGTCAAAATTTGATTTGTATACCATACAAATACTATAAAACTTGTAACAGTTAATTGAAAAATCATTGTGGTCTTTTAAGAGGAGGGACAACAAACGGACTACTACTGGATTACTGCTTACAGTTAATTTTTTGTAGTCAGCAGCAGCCACACGCCAAGTGTTGTTTTCACTTGTCTGTGGTCTCATATTTGTATTATACATATATTCATCACTTAAATCATTTCATTTGGAATAAATCGTGTAATCTTCTTCGTCATGCAACGACGCCAACTTCTTGAGGCAAAGATTTATGTGAGGCGTTTTTGCATTGTAATTCACGCCACGCGACTTACACGCGACACAGAAAGAAAAAGGCAGCTGTTTAGTAAAACAAACAAAATCAGCAAAATATAAGTCGAATAGCAGAACAGACAACACAGAAGCAAGAAAAGTCAAAACAAGACACCTGCAGCATTATTACCTTATTAAGATATTCCGAACACGGCAACGCCTTAACAATAAAATGTGTCATATAAATATATGACACTGCAATTTGTTACTTTAATCAGTTAAAATATATAAAACATATAAAAGATTTTTGATTTGTCAGTTTCGGGACGTTTATTAAAATTAAAAATATGTTTTCTTTATTCAATAATTAAAAATATAAAAATATTTAACATGTTTCCGCCCGGGATCGAACCGGGGGCCTTCTGCGTGTTAGGCAGATGTGATAACCGCTACACCACGGAAACAGGTGAAATATGGCCGACTCAATACCAAGCAGTTGCTTTGAATAAATGGTCATCGTCTAGTTTCAGCTCACGGATAGAATATAAAGTTGTAGATGTTTTAGCGAATTTTACATATTCATTAATGTATCGCATAATTTAACAAGTTAGCTTTACCGTTGACTGCTTATGGTGAGTTTTAAGTACATATTGCAATCACTGTTCCCTTATTAGTGTGTATCATAATTGTACAATAATTTTAGGTATGTGTTAACATTATATTTTGTTGATTTTGTCAAAAAATTTATATTCTTTCCTCGATGCTTTTTGAGTATTCAATTTAAAAAAATATAAAAAGAAATTGGTTTACTCGCAGCCGGTAGGATTCGAACCTACGCTCCCAGAGGGAATCTGATTTCGAGTCAGACGCCTTAACCACTCGGCCACGACTGCATGTGGGTCTCCTGTGTCTAAAGCGTTATACATGCTAGCATGCAACATTCTACATGTTCCTTGTTCTGTGTTGCTTGCTGGTTGTCGTTGTTGCTCAACGGTGTGCCATTTTAATATATTTTTTTGTCACGAAGCAATCTACTGCAATCTTTGTAAAAATTCAAGTGCAACTTTTGCTGAACAATGTTTCGTATATGAAAAGTCAATGTAAATTTTTTTACGTTGTATGTCTAATTGATAGATTGCATCGTCAAAGTTATACCACAATAAATAAATATAAATATTTTAAATTATTCTAACAATAGTAACAAAATGAGTGTACAATATTTCAAATTTGATCATATTGTTCACTCTTTGGTAAAAAACTCACTGACAGCTACAAATTATCATTATTTACACTTAGTGCGCTCAGCTTTTATGGTTTATTGCACTCGGCGTCATTCGGAATTTGTAGCCTTTTCTTTTTATGTCTATGAATATTTGTTATTTGTTAGCACATTGTATATTCAATGTCTTTCCCCTCGATGACGGCGCCTGCGTGTTTGTTTATTGTGTTCTCGCGTATACATATTTGCTCCAGTAAACTGAACGATCTTTGTGCAACAATGACTGCCCCACTGACTGAGTGACTTGTTGCGTTATTAAAACTGAATGGAATTATCAAGATGATGATGATGACCTTATTGCAGGTTCTTTGTGCTCCGGATGTCAGAAATATTACGTAAGATTTCTTCAGTCGCGATAATTGAATATGTACTTGAGAAATTTAATTAACGCTGTCGTATGTGTGCAAATTAAATAGAGGGTGTCTCTTCTGGGGTTAATTGAATGCCTTCAAGTGTCGGCTGATAATTAACAGCATCAATGTATTAAGAACATACGTACATAATTTGATTTTTCAGCTCGTTTTTCTAAACATGTATTTGTGCTTTCACTTTTAATCATATTTCTTATCAGAAATGTTGCTGTTAGGAAGGTGGAGGCTTTTGGGCTTAATTTGTTGAATTTTTACAAAGCTACTCGTAAAAGACATGGGCGTGCTTCGATGTCGGCTGACTGCCGAGTAAAGTGTGATGTAATTGCAAAATGTCAACAGCCGAATACTGATAATAGACACTCCACTCAGTCAGGCCAAGCAGTCAACTTTGCTTAAATTTAATTGTTGTCTTCCGTGCAAAAAGGTCAACTATATGTTTTTTTTTGTGTGTGTACATGCAATAGAAAAATTGTCATCGTTTTGTTTTTATGTTTTTTTTTTTACCTAGCCGCAAGCCCCAATGTTACATTACGTCAGATCGCAGCACATGATAAGTTAATTTGATTTGTGTATTTGTCATTGTGTTTTTGGCTAATGTAATCTGATTAGACAAGTAACGAGTATGCTTGGCATTCGCAAAGGTCAATAAACTGTGCAGTAAGCAAATAAATATAACATGAAACATTTGTAATTGTTCACCGTAAGCAAGATAAGGAAAGATGCATTTTTGCACCTCTGTTGATTTGCCTTAATATGTATGTATGTATGTACATGAACCTACACATTATATGATTTGTAGGGCAACACTGGCAGACACGCTGCACCTACGCACCAGTGGATGGCTCGTTAAGTTTATTGTGTGCTGCCCACACGTACAGAGCACTTGAAAACCGTTTATTTTCTGTTTGATTTCCACCAAACTTCTCATCGTCGCCCACGCACTCAGTGAGCGCATACAGTAAAAGTTCAATTACCTGACAACGTTGTGGTTCTCTTCCTCTCTCCTGCGGTAGTTGTAGTTGTCTCTCTCTCCGTTTCTGTTTCTGAGCTGTCACTCAAAGTGTACGGCACGCGTTCAGTCAGCCATAAGCAGCACTCACGTCATAATTAGCAAACAGAAGCACAAAAAAAGAAAGAAAAAGAAAACACACGTTGAAATGCAGTTTAAATATTCACATTTGTATGATCGATGGACAATTGTCAAGCCAACAAAAACAATATCCAATGGTGGTTTTTTTTTGTGCTTATTTTCCCTGTCCCCTAATAACAATGCAATAAACTTACTACAAAGCAACCGCTCTCAGTTAATAGGTGAACACTTTCTTCTTTTTTTTTTTTTGTTGTAGAACAACACTAAGCAAGGTTTCTTGTCGTTATTTTTTTGCATTCTTATTGCGATTTCCGCTTTAAGTAGCGTTACCTTTATTTTAATTAAGTTGGCAAAGCAAACACAAAAATATGTAGATATGTAGATTTACAGGGGATGTACACATACATAAAATAGAATTTGTGATCAAGTGTATAGATGAGATTAGATATTAAAATTTAAATGTATCTACATTTATTTACATATCTCACTTGAAGAGTGTCATAATAACTGAATTTCGAGATATTTAAATCAGTATTTAATACAATAAAAAGAATTTTTCTTTCATACGAAGAGTCTACAAGATATAAATATAAAAATATTACAACATACAGATAGTTCTGTTTTAAGACTTCTGGAATGTGAGCGATATGAATTTGTCTAAAATTTGTATATATTATTTCTACGGCAGCGCTTTTGACACATTCATCGGCAACTTCAACATTCGGGCCGAAAATTCAATTACTTGTCGAATTCCCATAAGGCCCATATGATTATTCGCCAACATTTAACCCATTTTTCGACATTAACCCTTAACATTCATCTAGCGCTTCATATTCGCGAATGTGGCGAAAGATTGTGCTCGTGGAAAATCGCCATTAGATTGCTGCACATTCTTCAGATTATCTAAATGTTGCAAGATGCAGCGAAATCGAATTTGAAGGTTAATACCATTCAAACCACCACGCCTAAAATAAACAAGAAACGCATTTTTTATATTTTTTTCTTTTCTACTGTTTATTTGTTTTAAGTGGCGAAACGACGACGGCGTCGACGTCTCTGCATTCCACAATGGGAAAAAGACCGATATTTTGGCATTGATTCCAAAATTTTTTTTCTGAAAATTTAATTATTTTTTAAATTTTAAAACTTCAGATAGTCAGCTGATTTAGAGCTCCCATTCGATATGAAAAGGGCGGGAAATTGTTCTCAACTTGCAACGTGAATTGTTCTTGATTAACATAACATATCTAAAAGTGGAAATATGGAAAAAGTTAATAAAGGTATATCGAATAAGTAGTTGAAAGAGATTTTAATAGTTTGAATTTAATTGTTTAATTGTACAACGTGTTGTTCATGTGTATTTTAAGCTCAAAACTAACAAATGTAGTTCCTGCAAAATTTCAAGTCTCTAGCTTTATATTTGGAATTAATGCCAAAATATCGGTCTTTTTTCCCATTGTGCATTCGTTCAACTTTTGCGCTGCTCTTTACACTTGAGATGCTGCTTGTTGTCTTGTCTGCCTTTGCGTGTGTGTGTGTATGTGTGTTTGTGTGTGTGTGTGTTTGTGTGAGTGCTTTTATTTTTGCTGCCACTTTCTTCATTTTGTTTTCAGACGTCAATTTGATTTCGTAAAAAGCAAAATACATTCGTATTAAAATAAAAGAAAATAATCTTAAAATAGTTTTTCCATTTCTGTTGGCGCACGTTTTATTTTCACACTTCCGTGGGCAGCAGCGTCGCTCGCTCGCTCCACTGAGCGCTGCAGTCCACACCCCAAAATATTTTTACCAACGATTTTACTTTGCAACTGTCAAAAGCCTAAAATTTATTTTATCCAAAATTAGAATATTGGGGTTGTAAAACAAATATAATCATAGGAAGAAAGTGAAATGAATATAGTAGAGTGGTTGACCGACTCTTAGAACTTTGGCTTTTGCCATTCACTGCACACGCAGCCATGTAAACATCTTTGTATATGTGTATGTGTAAGTGTATAAATT
Source organism: Drosophila putrida (assembly GCA_037043535.1). Classification (NCBI taxonomy): domain Eukaryota; kingdom Metazoa; phylum Arthropoda; class Insecta; order Diptera; family Drosophilidae; genus Drosophila; species Drosophila putrida. Next base: position 3,746,487 of record JBAMBI010000160.1, on the reverse strand, counting down.
GCCCATTTTACTCTTTCGCTGTGTCAATTCCATGTACTCTCTCGTTGTCTCTCCCCGTCTATTTCCGCTCTTGTGCTTATGTTCTCTGAGTCGGCAAGTATGCCATTGGTTGGGTGGTTCACTTGCGCCTCGCCTTGCAGTTGTATACACAGGGGTCAGAAGAACTCTCTGGCGTTTTCTATCTCTTCTTTGCTCTTTGCACCATCCCCTTTTATAAAGCAGCGGAAACTGAAAATGTTGGTTTGCAGTTTTTAAGGTCAGTTGAGAATTTTCAGCTGAGCTTCTCGAAAGTAAAATAATATTTAAGAATCATAGTAATTAAATAAATACAAACTAACCGTTTACTTGTTGTATCTTTAATTTCAGCATTTTAACGAAAATATATACAACAAATAAAAAATGACTGAGTTAGAGCAACCGCCTCAAAATGGCATAGATCCCACCGTGGGCGAGGATGATGACAACAATAAAGCGCGTCCCGCGGACATTGAACAGGTAACTAGAACTATAGATGAATAAGTAATCCAATTTCCAATTATTATAAATAAAAATTTGTAAAATTTTCTTCCATTTAGGATATGCGTGAAATGGAGCGACGCAAACGTGTGGAGGCCATTATGGGCTCAAAACTGTTTCGCGAGGAGTTGGAGCGCATTGTGGATTCGGCACGTGAAGGAGGCGCTGGCGCCAGTGGCATATTGCAGCAATTGTCTGATATTGTGGGCGTGCCAGTTAATCGAGTTAGCAATGTGTTTAAGAGCAGCAGTTGCATGGTCCCAATCAATGATATTCGTGGTGTTGAATCCATGGGTTACGCCAAGGGTGAAAAAATACTCAGGTGCAAATTGGCTGCCACATTCCGTCTGTTGGACCTGTACGGCTGGACCCAGGGTCTGGGAGCACAGATTACGGCTCGCCTAAAGGTCGATCAAGAGTACTTTTTGGTCAATCCTTATGGACTGTTATACCATGAGATTACCGCCTCATCCCTCAACAAAGTTGACATGCAGGGCCACATTGTTGAGCAGGGTACAACCAATTTTGGAGTAAACAAGAGCCGTAAATATCTACACATCATTATACAAAATCTGTAAACATGCCATATATTTATATTTCTGTTACTTTACAGACTTTGTGCTGCACTCGGTGGTGCACGCAGCTCGTCCGGACATTCGTTGCGCCATCTATATTGGCTGCAGTCCCGTGGTTGCCATCTCATCGCTGAAGTCGGGCCTTCTAGCCCTCACCAAGGATGCCTGCGTATTGGGCGAGATCAGCACACACTCCTATACCGGTTTGTTTGATGAGGAAGAGCGCAATCGTTTGGTTCGCAGTCTGGGACCTAACTCCAAGGTCATGTTGCTAACCAACCACGGCGCTCTGTGCTGCGGCGAGACTATCGAGGAGGCTTTCTTTGCAGCCTGTAATATTGTCAAGGCATGCGAGACGCAGTTGAAGCTGTTACCTGTCGGTGTTGACAATCTGGTGCTCATACCCGAGGAATCACGCAAACTAATCTACGATCAATCGCGTCGTCCACCAGAGGATTTGGAAAAGAAATTTGCAGCTGTCACAGCTGATGAGGATGCTGCTGCTAGCAAAGAGGAAGCCACACCAAGGATAGGCAGCCCACCCAAGTGGCGTGTCGGTGGTGCCGAATTTGAGGCATTAATGCGAATGTTAGACAATGCTGGCTATCGAACTGGCTACATCTACCGTCATCCGTTGATCAAGTCGGATCCCCCTAAACCTAAGAATGATGTAGAACTGCCACCGGCTGTGTCCTCGTTGGGTTATCTGCTCGAGGAAGAGGAGCTCTTCAGACAGGGGTAAGAAGTCAAATGCGCATAACTAAGAAAAACTAATTTATTAATATTTTATTCCTCTTTAATTGTCTTTAACAGCATTTGGAAGAAGGGTGATCTGCGTAAGGGCGGTGATCGCAGTCGCTGGCTGAACTCACCCAATGTTTATCAGAAGGTCGAGGTACTGGAGACGGGCACACCAGATCCCAAGAAAATCACAAAGGTAGAGATCATAACATTTGAAGATAAACATACGACACAATAGAAAACACAAAAAGTGGTTAACCGCAAGGAAATCGAGGGAAATTAGTGGCAACATTTCCACTATATCCTAACACAAATAGGGACAATTTTTTTAATGAACCCAGATCTTCATACACTTGATCTTGAGAGCAGCAGCTACATTCCAAGCAGCCATACAATATACAATATATAAAAGTATAAATATTATGTTTCGCTCCTAACTTTTCTACTGGCTTTCAAATTCAAACAAATATTCACGCATAATATACATATATTTATCTAAAATTTAAGTTAAAAATGGAAGTGAAGGGAAAACTGCAATATTTTGTAATCAAAATGAAAATGCAGCTGAATCGCCACTAAAATTAATATTACAAAACTAATGATAAATATAAAAAAGATCAAATATAAAATGCTTTATAAACTGTAATTGTGCATTATTGAAATAAATATAAACAAACTTAACTAAATCGCATAGTTGATGATGATGATTTTGTGCCTTCTTAGGGAGTTTCCGATCTTTATTATTTGCCTTACAAACAGAAGAAAATAAAAAAAATGCAAAGAAAGAGAAAGACATTTGTTACTAAATACTACAAAATATTTAAATAAATCAAAATTCCTCAGCTCATTAATCACATGTGCATGTCTTATCATTTTTCCACACAATTTCTTATGATTTTTATTATTTTTCTTTGCATGGTTTGACTATTGTTAGTTTATTTATTTTCCTTTCAATTATTTAAGGCACAAAATCATTTATGCTTGTTGTATTTCATTTCAATTATTATAAAAACAAAACATAATCAAAATATTTGCTTTCAATTTGTCTTTGTAAAAGTATAACTGGTGGTGTTCTCATCCTAGGAATGTTTTTGTTCCATGATCAAATTGCAACATGAGATTTAATGTTTATAACCATGGAAACAAATTTATAATGCATTTAAAGATAATATTTAGCTTTTTTAGAATAAAAAATTAAGCGTTTGTGCATTCAAATCTAAATAAAACAAATTTCTTTCTCTTTCTTTTTGAATTGCGCTCTTAATTCGTAATTCCCCTTGATCAAAATAAAAAACAAAAACACGCAACTCGCATAGTGGGTTGCTGAAGGTTCTCCTACTCACTCAACGCCGGTGCGGATCGAGGATCCTTTGCAGTTTGTGCCAGCTGGAACCACAACCAAGGAGTTTAAGCGCGTGCAACAAAAAGTCAGTAATGAAAATAATTTATTAATCCTATTGTGATCATCTTATAATTTGTTGCTTTCATCAATTGACAGATCAAGGATAATCGACGTGCGGATTTAATCTCGGCTGGACCACAATCGCACATATTGGAGGGAGTTACCTGGGATGAGGCAAACCGTATCAAAGATGCAACTGTCTCGCAAACCGGTGACCATGTGGTGCTCATGGGTGCTGCCTCTAAGGGGATTATACAGCGTGGCTTCCAGCACAATGCAACAGTCTACAAGGCACCGTATGCCAAGAATCCATTCGATAATGTGACAGATGATGAGCTCAACGAATACAAGCGTACCGTGGAGCGCAAAAAGAAGAGCATTCATGGCGAATGTAAGAACCGGCAAATTGATAATCATAATGTAAAGTTACTAATTACTAATAATATTATATTCATTTAGATACTGATACGGACTTTTCCGAGTCTGAGGCACTGAATTCGATGCAAGCAGCGGGCGCACATGCACATGCAAAACACGCACAGAGTGAACCAGAAACGGGTAAGTAATTTAAGGTAATATTTTCTAGAAATATATACATATATTAACCGAGAATTCCTATTTAACAGAACACCAAGTCATACAGATCCAAACGCAGCAGGCGCCAATTCCCAGCCAGGCTGAGGTTGTGCTAAGCGATGGTAAGTCCAAAACTATATCCAATTGTTTCCTCTTGTTTTATGTCTGTTTCCATTTATTATTGTAAAAGAAACACACAGAGTTATGTCTCCCATAAGATCATATCAAAAACAATCCTCCGAATTGTGATACAAATTGTCCAAAGTTCTCTTTAGTTTTTTATGCATTTCGTTTTATATTATTTTTGAGTTATTTATGTATTTTTTTAACTAGTTTAATGTAGAAATTGAATATATTATGTATCTTTTTCGCATTTATTGATTATTAATATTATATGTAAACAATCTATTGTATTATTGAACATTTACTTTAACCCTAACCTTTATTCTTACTTATGCTACTTTTCGTTACTTTATTTTTTGCCTTTACTCCACCACTTCAACATAAAACACACACACAAATAAAATTTTATAACAATTACTATCGAAAGTTAACAAAAAAGTACTCGTAGCACTTGATACCGTTTCGATTTCCTTTCTGTAAAAGCTTCCATTACGATACAACGATATTTCTGTTAAATACTACTCTGTCTACCTGCTCTGTACTACTATTCTGTCTACTTACAATTTAAGGAATTACCTGTTGTACGGCGTGCATTAAGTGATTTTTAGTTCCACAACAACTACAACAGCAACAACAACAATAGCAACAAATAAAGCTACTTTTAAATTCAGACAAAAATTTCCTCCCTCCTCCCTGTTAAAGTTGTTACGTCTTCTAATTACAGCTGCAGTTTTGATTTGTATTTGTTAAATTATTGACATTTTTAGTTTATGTGCACATTTATAAATTTACTATCAATTTTAAACTCAATTTGGAAAATTGTAAATCAAAATTATAAACTTTGTATACCTTTTTTATTATCCTTCTTTTACATTTATCCTAAAAACCTGTAGCAGAACACAGGCGCAATTAAATTGGCGGCTAAAATTTCTTTAATTATATAGCTATACAAATTTTTAGAATGTGTGTAGGGTAAAAAAAAAAAAAAAAACAGGCAAAACAGCTACATCAACATTGAAGCTCAACAATACACGAAATGTACTTCTACTTCTTCTACTACTACTACTACTACATACCTTTTCTACTACCATAAACAAACTACATGCGTTTGTGTGCAATGCTGCTGCTGCGCTTTTAATTATCTACACTCATTCAAATAAAAATACAAACAAAAACAAAATATTAATGCAGTTTAGAAACATACATTTAATGTGTTAGAGGTGAGTGCAGCCCAAAGGATTAGTGCGTAGTACAAAAGCAAACACAACAACAACAAAAACAACAATAACCATAACAATACTCGTATACTATAGTTTATAGACCAGCGAAAGAATAATAATCTATGCATACATTTTATTCATTACATTCTCAACAAGCATAATCTACATCCACCTAACACGCTCTGTTAATTCATATTCTGAAATCAGTTCAGCTTTGTAGTGCTCTTATCAGATCAGTTTGCAGATTGTTTTACATAAGGCTTGTTTCAGTTTGCAAATGGCTTCATGTTAGTTTTCATACTACCTAGATACTCATGTGGTCACATACTTGGCAGGACTGCAACCTCATCTTAGCTTCAATAAACAGAATGCAAATAATTATTCACTTTCTAAAAAATATGCAATCATTAAATATTAAATATTGTAAAATACAAAGCTTGCATTCCACACTTAATGATGTCTGCAGTCTTGTTATTGAGTAGAATTACTACAAATTTGTGCACATTTATTAGCTTGGTTAGGTTTATTAAGTAACTGCAGCTATTGACCATTGCCTTGCGTTATCACTTGTTTTAGCCCTCAAATTGCTTATCACTACACAATTGCCAGCCACCTGAATTTTTCATATTACTAAGCATGCATCTATATTTCGTAACATTATACTAATAATTATGCGATCTTAACTTGTATGATATGTTTTATTTGAAATATTCTATTTTAAGTCTTAAGTATGCTACATTTTTATAAGGTTTATTTAATCTATTCATTTGAAAATAAGAATGCAAGAAACAGCACTCAAAAACATGCGAATTTATGTAACTTTATTTCTCAATACAATTTTAGCCACACTTAGTTTTATTAATGGCGAACGCTCTCATACAGCCACAAATCGCAAGCCGCCAACTGGCCGAGGTAATGAATAAGTTCTTCTCGCGTTTCTTCTACCCTGAAAAGCACAATTATATTTGTATTGTTGCTGCATTTTTGTTGTATACAACATACATATGTACATGAATTAATGCCCAACCCAATTCCATTGTTATTGGTGTTAATAACCCCTGAAAATCACTTGGTTTCCGTTTGCACTCACTTAACCCAAACATAGATCATATAATCTTAAAATATACACAATTCAATTTGGAAATGATTCACATTTCATATTAGTATTTAGTTAGGAATGGTCTTTGGATTATACAATTACATAGTTCTTGATTACAGATACGTCTCCACCTTTTATTACATTATCATCGTACGTATTTAATAGATATGTATATCACAGCGAGTTTCAAGTCATACAAGCCGCAATCTTATGACTTGTAGACTTGAGTTGCGCTTGAGAGTAAGTCTTGATATCAATATTGAAATTGTTAGAAATCCTTTAGCCAACTTACTTACTGATGCTTCCTTGACCTTCTTTCCCTTCCCCACACACTACACAAAAACAAGAAGCGCAAGTTCAAAATCAAGGTGACATAGATCAACATCAGAGCTTTATCTACGATGAGGTGATGGACAAGGAGAATCAAAACGAGAAGCCCAGTAACTCATCGTCGACTAACAAGTGTCGTCGTGATTTAAGCTCAGCCTTTGTTAATTTTAATCCTAGCGCAATCCAAACTATTAGTTCTAGTCCTCGGCCTGACTTGACACAGATATCAGACTCTTTGGCAGCTCAAAGAGTGATGCAAGGAGATTTCTATACCTATGCCTATACTGGGGGGGCTGTGTCTTTAGGTCGCTGTTGTCAGCCGCAGATTTGTTCAATTCTCCTTCAGGCTATACACTCGGAGTCCTTGCCTTCTGTGTCCCAACATCGCAGCAGTCCCACTTCTAGCACTATGACCAGCAATACCAATGAATCCTTCACATCACGTCCACCTTTGCATTTGGCGAAAACTTTCTTAGTTTCTGCTCCCTATCGCACTTGCTCGCACTTTGGATTCAATTCTCCACGTCAGCCGCCACGTGCAGAGCACAGACATATGCCAGCTGGACCGGGTTGTGTCCGCTATCGTCCCATGCATCGTGTGATCAGCTATGAGGAGATCTTTGGCACTCCTCGTTATGAACATTTGTGCCAGCAGTGCTTTGAGAAACTGTTGCGTCTTAAGCCAGAGTTGCAACGACGTCCAAGTGGACCAAGCTCGGATGATCTCGATGAAATGGTCAGTTATCCCAGCAGTTCGGTTACGCCCCGCAAACTGTCCACCTTGGCTGAGACCAACGATGAGGAACAGGAATATGTCAATATGTCGGAACGTCCAAGTGCTTTATGTCATGTTAGCACCCAGACCGTTTCCAGTTTCCTGCGTCAACTCGAGCGCCTTAACTTTTCGGAGGAATCGACCAATGTGAACTATGTGCCAGGACTTCAGATGAGTGACATCAGTTTGCCGGGTGTCCATACACCTTCGAGTCCTGCAGCAAGTGCAACAAGTGAACTACCGTTGAAAACTTTTCCAGAAAATCTGTACCAAACAAAATCGACCATAACGGACATAACAGAGGTTTGGAACTTTGGCAACTGGCAACAAGAATCCCAGCAGGATCAGAAGGAGCAACAGCCTCTTACTGAGCGTCATATTACCCTAGCGATTACTCAGCAATTTAATTTATCGCAAGAACAAGATAAAGATCAAAATACTGAACGCCAATTGATGTCCCGGGATGAGCGCCATCGTCGGAAGACGGAGTTCCAAGAACTGTGGCAGGATCATGTAGATTATTTTGGCGCCAAAGAAAAAATGGCAGAGGAGGCGACACCAACACCTGTAGGACCAACGTTGGCACTTGCATTGGAGGTACAAGAGGACGAAGCCTTGGGGACACATGGTTGCCTAAAACGATCGAATAACAATGAAAATGCAAACAATAGTTTGCAGGATAAAACTCAAACAGAAAAGTCAGAAATAATCTCCGACGACTCTTCCGAAAAGGACAGGCCGAAACAGGATGCAGCTTACGAGTTGCCAAAGATGTTACACGACTTTGAACAGATTCTTAGCGCTGCGGGAGAAAATTTAGAGAGATTGGTGGCCACCGCTAAGAAGCTGCAAGTGGATGGACTGGATGGAAAGGAATCTTCAGCTTTAGATGATCCCACTGAGGCGGGTTCTCTATTTCGTGCTATCAGCTTGGAAAATATTGCCGAGGCCGATGATAGTGCATCTGTATTGGAGCCACATCACTTGCAAACATACACGGATGATGAAGATGATCAAGAGCAAGAGTTGGGGGAGGTGGCGGAGCCTTATACCAAGAACGATCATGAGGAAAAGCGGGATGATGAGAAGCCAGTGACATCTTCGCCTGAACTCTCCCTTAAGGACAAAGACAATTTCGAGTGCAGTGAAATCGACGAGAAGGATGTCGATGAAAACGAGGTGCATAAAGTGATGGATAAGGACGTTGAGGAGGAGAATAAACAGGAACTGGAGCGAAAGAATGTAGAACCAGACAATGTTGCAAGTGGATTCAATAATGCTGGAATATTCTCGCCATTGGAACGTGAGATTCTTGATCGCATCGAGGCTGACAAACTAAAGGAAAGGGAATCGATTTTTGGAAGGATTGATGAAAGCATCCGCAACAAGTTTATGCCCTGCAGAGTAAAGAACATTTTCACCGATGTGGAAGAAACTTTCTCGACTTGCACACACATATTCCGAAGTCCGCCCAAATCGACTCCGCATCTGTTTCAGTTTAGCAGCGAACCGCGTCCATCCTCATACAGCATGCACAACATCGAAGCAGCCAGCAGTTCATCTGCTCATGTCCACTTGATAACAGGTCAAGCTCCACGACTCTTACGTTCCTGGAAAAGCTATCAAGAGAGCAGCGAAGCGTCACCTTCCCCATCGCAGTCAACATCGTCGCTGGAAAGCAGCATGTCCTCAAAGACTTTTGTATGTCGGAGAACTCCTCGACAGAAACGTAACTTTATCCAGGAAAACATACGCAATGCCAGCAAGCCACGTGATTTTTCCTCTGGCAAGAGCTCGGCGAACATTTCTGCAAACCGAAGAGCTCGCAGGCAGGAACCTTCCAATGACGCATCCTCAGTTTGTACTTTTCAGGTAGATGAAGAACGTGGAAGAAGCGCTCGTTTTTGGGTCACTCTGCCTACGACTTCACAAAGTGTCACTGGCCAAAAACGCAGATCGGGCAGTCCAGGGCAACCACTTTATCCAGCTTCCTGCTCACCCTACGGCAAGCGTCGCAAACCCTACGGGTATCATATGCCCAAGATGCAACGTGTCCCTCATTCCGTCTCCATGTTGCGCAAGTCCAGATCGAGTAGAAACATCTTTAATGAATTTTCCGATAGTGCTGAATTGTTGGAAGTCGAATCTAATACCACTTTTGAGCTGGAAACAAAAAATGAGAAACAGAACCCCGAAGGTGAAGCTAGAGTGGATGAGATAAACAGGGTTATTGACAGTATTCTGGTAGAAACACGAGAAAGGAGCCAGAATATGGAAAGTGATGATGAAACCCAAAAGAGATTATCGGGTGGAGAGACAGCAGAAAATATGAGTCAAACTAGACAGGTTTCCTTGCAGGAGGAGATTAGTAACGAGGCAACAGAAAATTCTGAACCCTTGCAGAATACAACCGGTGATGGTAATGTGGAGCCAGATGAAAGTAATAGTGAAAACCAAGATAATAAGAATCTCGAAAGAGAAAAGAATATTGATTCAGTTGATGTTAAATCACTGCACAGAGAAAGTCAGCATGAGCTAACTGTTGATTCTGAAGAATCTAATAGTCAAAGAAAAACTGATAATGATCCCTCAGAAGAAGAAACAGAAGCTAATGAAGAACTCCACACAAGCATCTTATCAGACTCAATCGAAGAAAATATAGCTCCTTACCTGACCAACAGTGTACAGACTTCGGGTTTGGAGAATGTATCTATCGTCCTGTTAAATAAATTAGATATTAAAGATGAGGGAAATGTGGATAATATTTTAGAAGTCAATAGCTCAAACACTTTTTGTCTAAGTTCGATTCCTGCGGCCTTTAACCTTGGCTCACACAACAAGACAGCACAATATTCTTTAGACCACGATAGTGATAGTTCAGTTGATAAGGAATTCTTGCTAACAAAAGGTACAAATTTTGAGCTTTCCGATCATGATATTGATGAACATGAGGATGATAACGAGCCAAACACATCTGCGGCAGCCACAAAAAAAAGAAAATCAAAGTTTAGTTGCAAACAAGAAACTCAAAAGACCGAGGATGACGAGGTGGTTGTTTTAAGAACACAGTGTAAACTCAAGGAAGGAACTCTCCATGTATCCGAAGAGCCACTGGACGATATTCCAGCCCCTCGAAATATGCCTAAAGAGTACGATCTTTTTGGCGATTCGAATTTATTTGAAATAGGAGAAAATGAAGCATACGCAGATGAAGAAGAAGAACTAGATGAATATGACGAATATGAATTAGATCTGAATGATTTGGAGCCTAGAGATGGAAATAATTATTTACTTAATGTAAACAGCAATGGAAATGAACCGTTGCGAATAGAAATTGATACAAGTGCTCTGAATGGTAGCAACTTATCGGAAGATTGGACATCGTACCTTGTCCTACCTCCAAGCACCATTGATTTCGGATCGTTTACCCTTACAATAACCCAAGCAGAATCCACAGATGGTGATGACCGTATTGATGATGAACCCTCAATACCATCCCTAGAAATCTTGCAAAATGAAGCAAACCAATCGTTCGTCTTGCAAGAAGAAAGTCAAGTCGATAGCTCCGATAACTTAGGTCTCGATAAAGTGCCATCAGATGAATCCAAAGACTAATGCTTACCCAGTTTAGGTTTTTTTCCCCTTTAACTCCTTAATAAACCAATATTTCGCTATTATACTGTGTCAAGTTAGTCTGCTTAGCAACAAAATTGGAAAGACTAAGAAGTTTTTATTATTTTATCCATTCTTGTACATTTTCAATTCATATTAACGCATGTATTATTAATTAACACCCATGTATAATATACTATTATATACAGTAACAAATCTTCTAGAAAATGGTGAACTTTATGGTAAATGGACATGGAAAAAAATATAAATTCGTTATTATTTTATTGATCACAATGTATAAATGTTGAATTATATTCGTGTATAAGTTGATTCAATAATGGAAATGGAAAAGCAGTTCTAAATATTATTATTGATTATTATTTTATTAATGAAATGTGTAATGTGTAAATTTGAATTTAATTTGTTTAATACAGACATACCGTATAAGTTAATACAATATTGTTAATGTCAAGTGTAAATGTGAGTGTTGGTAAACGTTTAGAGATCCATTCCCTATATTTTCGATTTCGTTTTGTGTACGAATGTCCCGCTCTCACACACATACACACTCATTGCATTCTGGACCACTTGGTTTCTCTCTCTCTCCTTCTTACTTTCTCAATCTTAGCGATGTGTGCTGTTCTGGCATTGAAGTACGCTTTTCTCTATATGCCCACACAGCGTTATTTGAACGCATGCGTTGAGCGCTTTCAACGCGTTCACGTGAATGTCATATATAAAGTGGATACCACAAATAGAAACCATAATTATCCGCCGCTTAACTCCTCCAACATTATTCAAAACAACCACAACAACGACTCATCTGTAGTTCACGAGGAGAGTAGAAGTATTAACAGTGCACCATGCAGCACACCTGTTAGAGGCGCGACTCGTGAAACAGCTGATGGCAACAACAACAGCAGTAACAGCAACAGCAACAATACTAGCCCGCATCGCACTTTCTCACACTATGGCTATAACTGTCCACTCACAAGTGCACCCAATATTCTACTCCACCCGGCCAATCAGAGTATCTGGTTGTCGGTGGCCGAGCATCGCGAGAAAGTTGTCTCCTTTATTGATCTAACTGCATTGACCTTTGCCAAGCGTAAAATGCTTAATGTGCTAAGCGGCTGTGGCAAGTCTACGGCTCCAGAGCCGACGTCACACTCATATGTCTCCTCGGTTAACATTCAGCTCGAGTCACAGTCGCAGCGAACGCAGCGAAACAACAGTATGGTTACAAATGGGTCAATGGACGAGTTCAGCTCCAAGATGACCGTAACCACTTCGCCTCAGCCAGAGCCAGATACGGAGCCAGAGTCAGAGAAAAAAGTTGATAATTGTCAACAGAGTGCCAATGATTCGTTGGAAGAGCTTATTTCGCAGTTCTCTTCGAAGATGTCCTTAGCCACACCGACAAAGATTTCTCAGCCAGAGCCGGAGAGAGACGACGAAAGTCTCTATCCTCGCAGTTATATTTCGCGAAGTTTTTTGCCGGATAATCATGCTATCGCCAAGGATACGGGGACAGGGGCCGATAAGCCTGAGGCAGAACAGGTCCTATATCAAAACGGCGATGACAGTGGCTTGGGACTGGGTAGCAGTCGTGGAGCCGGACGACGTCAACGTCTTGTCACAACCAGCAACGAGTCGTCCACTCAGGAAGCAGAAGCCTACACTCCAGGCAAGCACATTAGGCTGACTCTGAGCAGCTCCCCGGAAGCGGAGTCCCAATTGAAATCCTCTTCCATTGAGATTCTAATTAACGTCTCGCTACGAAATTCCGAGTGCATGCAGACGGTGCACGCTCATGAACAGGAATTTCGTTCGAAGCTAGAGAAGGTCATTGATGATGAGATTAATTACATATCACAGCAACTGGCCATGCAGCATCGTGCCGCACATCTGTTGCACTCCTCCGAGCAGCATGCACGTGCTCCTCTAGCCACGCCTACGCCCTCAACGTCTCTTTTGCTGCAACGCAGTAATTCGGCACCAGCGTTGTGCCACACCTACAGCTATGTGGCACTGGGCGGCTCAGAGTTGCCGGTACCGCAAGCACCGCCCTCGACTCCAACCCCAAGTCACAGCTGTGCCGAGCCAGATGAATTGCACCGCATATTAAACTCTCTGGAACTCGAGCTGCAGCATCTTCTAAATAGCATAATACGTGCTCATGCGTTGCACAATCATGCCATCATTTACGAGTGCCGCACACGAATCTCACAGCTCCGTGAGGATATTAGTGGAGTAGTAAATCGAGCTAGGGCCAAGTAACAGTCTTCCCACCACACCTCACACATTTTAATATATCTTTTGTATTACTTAAACTAAGCATATGAATATTGTTATTAATTTCCAACAAACCAACCATTGTATTATTTCAACTAAGCACATGAATATATATATTTTTTTTGTTTATTGTTATTCAAATATATGTAACACCTATCTTGTTTTAAATAAATGTTATCAAAATCTTCATTCAATAAGTTAACTATCAAATAAGATCATCCCATATGTAAGTCACCACATCAAAGGCACAGGTAACATTTTTTGCACTTTTTATTTTTGAATGTTTTATTATGCTTAGCATGTTTATTTTTGTAACGTATTTTTTGTCTCTAATTTTTGGTGCATGTTTGTGCTTGTTTATCTAATATTTACGTACTCACTCCAATCGATACTCGATACATTATCATACTGACATCCTACATGTTTTAGTTGTAACATCATTTTGTGTTAATTTATCATGTGCGTGTGCATCTAACGGTGAAGATACATACATTACATACATATTTATTTATGTACATATGTATGTATGTATATGATTTTGTGTTCGTCCACTGAGTTATAAATGTGTGTATTCCTAGCTATCCAGTTTATTACATTTTATTTATTTTCTGTGCAATCAACAGGTGAGAACGTACAAAATGGCGACCACTCGGAGGCGCACTTAAGCACCTTTTCACAGAGCAGTAAAGAGGTAAGTAGTCACAACGTGAGAGGTATTGAGAGAGAAGAGAGCATAGAAGTACATCATTTGCAAATACTCTCTCTAGCTCATCTACCATATTCACCCGCTTTTCATTTTTATTTCGATAACTACCTTGATTTCGATAACATGCAAATGATCGATAACATGTTAGAATTCACTTTACGTATCAACATTATAACGGCATTTCATTGCTCGCGTACTAAACTTAAAACAAACGATATTCTCATTGCAAATTTCTATTACGGTTCCAGGATGTATCCACGGACGGTTCACCCAAGAAAGACAAGAAGAAGAAGAAGGGCCTGCGCACACCATCATTTTTGAAAAAGAAGAAGGAAAAGAAGAAGACAGAGGCCTAAATTGACTGCAATCTGCAATTGCCAGCAGCAGAGCGGGTGGGGACGACAGTGTAACCGATTGAGAGCGAGAGAGAGAGAGATATAGAAAGGAAGAGAGTAAAGCGAGAAACGATGATGAGAACGACGAAAAAAGCAACAAATAATATATGAATGAGGCATTAAACAGAAACAAATGAGCAGCTATATCTGATCAACTAGAAGATGAATATAAAATGACGACGATAAATCAGCATCCAATTATATGACATTAACACAAAAAGAAAAAAATAAATAAAAAGATGAGAAATATAGTCTCATCTAAAGTCTATATAAAACACAATCTGCAACACACAATTCATATGATAAAATTCAATTATTGAACGCATTCGACACAATTGCCGCTGTTCTATACAAAAAGCAAATCTAATAGTTCTCTAAGCGCTTAAATATACTACGTAAAAGCATTACATAGTAAACAAACAAAAACATAAAATAAATCAAGATTTGAGAGTGTGTAACATCGAACAACAAATGGCAAATTAATTATTTATTTGGTCTTCTTACCAAGGCAAGAAAATATTTGAAAAGAAAGAGAAATTTTGTAATTTATGTGCTAGTTTATTTTATACAAACAAAAACGATCAATTGCCACATACATATACACCCTCACACCACCCCACACACACACATAATTATTTGAATACCAATATGCAATATTTTTATAAACGCAATAAAGAGCAACAAACATTTTGATATTCTTTGCATGAGTGTGTGTGTCGAAATACTTTTGCTTTGTATGTTGTAAGATTTATAATTATGATATATTACTCTATTGTTTTTTTAGTTTTGTTTATTTTTTTTATAATGGCAGCCAATTTCACACACACATAAAAATAATAAATATTAGAGAGATGTATACATGCAGCATTGTATTAGTTTTTTATATAAATAATTATATATTTTTATGTACGTAAAACTGTTTATATATATTTATATACATTTGAATATGAAAAACAAATAAATTATGAAAAGAGAATGTAAAATGCACAGAAAAGCAGAAACAGGAGTAATGTAACTGAAAACAAAAACAAAAGGCATGAAATCTTTGATGCTGTTACAAATTTCATTTCTCTCTTAATGTAAGTAAATGTTTCCAATTTCTTATTCTTCCAAAATCCGCTGAACTGCATAACACGGAAAAGAACAAGCTGATGAAGGATATAGAACAAAACACCCAACAAGATAAACTGCCATAGCATGTAAAGTTGTAAGGCACAAAGTCCTCAAATTGCATTTCAAATTTTTATTAAAAATAATACAAATTCAAACAAATTCATCAGGCTTATTATTATCAACAGTTTCTGCTTTTCATTGCATAACAATTTACACTTAACAAAAAACAAAACAAACAAACGTACATGCATCAAGCATTGCCTGAGCCTTAGAAAACAGTTAAAACATTTAAATAAAACATGATATTTAAATCATTTATTAATTATAAATTATTTGCGCAATGACAGAAGCTTATTTCTAGCAACTTTTTTGTATTCAATTTAAAAAAGTTTGTACAATTTCTTTCGACTTTTCTTAGAAATATGTGAATATTCTCAGTGCAAATAATGAAAATTTCAAAACGCGATATTAACAGCAAATAAATACGCATACAAACCGAAATGAGAAGAAGTGAAAATGGAACCACGAAGAAGAATATAAGAAGAAGAGCAGCTCCAGAAAGCTGTTTCTTAATATTCGTTAGACCTTAAGTAAATGCATATATATTTAAATTCGTATTAAACAAAACACACACGACACACAAAAAGCAAAACATTATTAATAAACACTTGGAAATTGTACAAAATTCTCGAAACTTTGTGGGATTCTTTTTATAAAATTGAAAAATCTTAACTTGGGAGCTCCAAAAAAAGTATATATGGTACAGTGCTATAGATGGACCCGGTCGTAGGTTGGACAAAGAACGTAGAAAAATTAATTGTAAGCAAATGAAGTGGAATTTTCAAGTGGTAGATTTGTTCATTAGTTATTTATTTCTATCATTTGTGAAGGTCACATTATCAAAAATTTTCTGTTTAGCTTTTGGGATATTGAGTTAGAAAGTGAAAATCAAATTTTAACCTCTAAACTAAAATCCTTAAGCACACGATTTACATATGAATATATTTTTAACTAACTTTAAACATCAAATACAATAGCCTTACACTATAAAACTTGCAAAATAATAGTTTGTAGAAGATTATACTTTGATTTTAATAAGCACTTAATTTGGTATGTGTAAACATTTCGTTTATTCTTATCGATAGTGACTATAGCTACACACTATACCTAGGCGTAAGTTTATGCAAATTGGAAAAAAGTGATGAGCTCATTTCTTATGATGTTCGGTCTCATCTTCGGTAGTTTTTTTGCCACCGGCAAGGATGTGCTGAATCTCGAGCAGAGTCTTACCCTTCGTCTCGGGCACACACAGCAATGTATAGACAAAAGCGATGACAGCAATGACAGTAAAGATCCAGAAGGTTGGCGCCGATCCAATGCCATTCTTCAAAACGGGAAACAGTTTGGTGACCAAAAAGGCGGAGAGCCAATTGCTGGTACCTGCAATGGAACCCGCCACACTTTTGACATCTTCGGTGAATAGCTCGGTCATGATGATCCAGGGCACGGGTCCAAATCCAATGGAGAAGAACACAATAAAGAGAAGGATGCTGGTGATGGGTAACCAGCCTAGAGATGCCACAGAATCCGGATCGCTCTCCTTCATTTGGAAGTAAACGCCCATAAGGCAGGTCATAATGGCCATAAAAACGGAGGAGATGAGCAAAAGGATTCGACGTCCAGACTTGTCGATTATCATCGTCGCTACCAGAGTCATCACCACCTGAGTGGCTCCAATAAGAATCGTGCACACACGTCCACTGAGACCGGCACCAACATCCTCGAATATGGACGTGGAATAGAACATGATGGCATTAATGCCTGTCCACTGCTGGAGAGCCTGGAGAATAACCGCAATGGCGATTCCCTTGAGCGTTATTGGTCGACGTAGTGCTACAAAAATGTTGACCTTAGGCTCATCCACGTTCTTGGTTGTCTCCTCCATTATCTCCTTGAGTTCGTCACTAATATCGCAATCCTTGCCACGCAGCCATTTCAAGGATCGAGTGGCATCCTGGGGACGATTCTTCATTGCCAAATAAACCGGGGATTCAGGCATGAAGAAGTGCACCACAGCGAAGATTAGAGGCAGAATGGCGCACAATATATTGATGTACAGTAGTTCCAGATATCCGCCAACAATATAGCCATACAATATTCCCGAGACGATATTCAGCTGAAAGAAGCTGCCCAGAGTGCCACGCGTTGCAATTGTCGATATTTCCGTTGAATACATTGATGCTGTCACACAGAAGGCGCCACCGCAAACTCCCAGAATGAAGCGTCCAAAGTACAGCATTATCACATTGTTGGCAAAGATCATAAGAAACCAGCCCACCATGTATGGTGGTATTAATGCCAACATTGTCGGCCTTCGTCCAAGCCAATCAATCACAAAACCCACGGGAATACAAACGCAGGTTGCACCCAGTGTTAACAATGAGGAAACCCATCCAAATTGATCAGTGGTCATGGGAAACCCGTAGGCATTCTGCTCCGTTAGCATTTTCTCGACAGGAGATGACCATCCCATGCTGGAGCCCATACAAAAGGCTCCAAATGCCGCCGACAAACCGGCAATATACTGTGGCAAGACTTTTGCTTTGGCCATGTCTATGTTCTTTACGTTTTGATGGTTGAAACCAAACTGATTGTTACCGGACAGTTATTACTTGGCTGGAAAAATCGTTGCATCCGACACGCTGATAAAACTGACGTACGTTAAGTGGTGACGCTGCCGACAACGTCGCAGGCAGGTCGAGTCAGCTTCCTTCTATAGCGCATGACAGTAAATCAGGTACAATCTCAACTGAAGTGGGATAAAACGTCACTAACAAAATTCCGTTTAAACTTTTAAGTACTTAGTCGATGCATTACCGTGTTTGAACTCTATTATTATTGTGATGCCACAATGTTAAAAAACAATGATAAAAAGGATTATAACCTAGTGGTCCTGGATTTTTCAATACAAATGTGCCTATGACAATTCCACCGAAAACCAAGATTTTTAAGATTCTTATATTGTGAAATTTGAATACTTTTACTGAAGTGGATCTATCTACATTCCAAAATTATCCGACATACTTAGCATATTGTAAAGGTCAAAATGTAACTTCGTTATACGATAGAATTTTCCATTTGAAACGTAACCCGTTAGCTGGGGCATATGCATATTGCTTATTAATTAATTGCACTTGGCTAAGAATGCAATCCGTGCAGTTGGAAAATTACACCTGTTGTTGTTATTGTTTTTAGCTGCGTGTGAACAGTACATATGCAGGTAGCAAAAGTAGCCTCCCCCCCACTTAAATCGCTTGACGTGGATCCAATCTAGTACCGAGTACGGAATGTACACAACAATACGACGCAACGGTCATCTGTCGGTCATGGGTTGAAGTATGCGATGAGTATGGTAAGGTGGAGAAAGACGGAAACGAGAAGAGACGGCACTCAATGAAGTGAGTTGTCATATCATGTGGTACTTTTGGACAGTGGGACAAGTGGATGCCTTCGATAGTGCTAACTAAATGAGGCTCCATTGACAAGTGGATTGTTTTTTTTTTTTTGGTAAGAGTATGTAGTACTTTATTTACTATACATTGAGTCACATAATCGTAATACCGGTCCAGTTGATAAAATTCAGTGAGCACTCAAAGAGTTCCCATTAAATGACAAGCGTATGTAAACAATGAAAGATAACCTTACATTTCTTTATTGACACACAAAAAATAGCTGGTTTAACGATTTTATGTCGCACTTACAATGGCAAAACATTTAATTATTTACTCGATGAGACATTGCGTACTTTTGATGCCACTTGTCTTATATAATCTGTTCTGATATAAAATATATTAAACAATGTGGCGACGTCAGTCGAGCTTTACTTCTTGCGTTCCGCCTCCTCCATGGCGCGCATCATTGCTGCATCGCGCTTCTGGTGGTGTTCACGTATAGCTTGCTGCAGTTCCTCGTGATGGCTCTTGCTTTCTGGTGGATACAACTCTCGCTTCTTCTTGGTCACCCACTCTTCAAAATACTCGGGCTGATTGAACATGTGAAATAGAGCAACGGGGAACGCCATGTACATGCCCATTTTGGCCACCTCCAGGACCCAGGTGCCCATGTTGTTTTTTTTTTAATATTATATTTTAATACTTGCAGAAAATTGTAATTTAATTTTCTATTAAATTCTATTTATTTGGTTGTTCAGCGGCTGTCAACAAAAAACAGCTGATTTTAAGTGTTGTACATTGCCGGTTTCATAAGCTGATAACTTATCGAAATAAAGTTTAGCGCGCAATTTAAATAAATAATACAAACAAACAACAAAAAAAACAACAAACTATTTGTCAATATGTCAATATATTGTCAATACTTATATATATTTGTATATATTCAATATTTTTTTTAGCTTATTGAAATAAAATAAGTTCTATTATTGTTAGTTAATAAATTATTGGAATATTAAAATTTAAAAAATTTAATTCTTGAGCTTAAATTGCAAATTTAAATTTATTTGCGGGAGCTTCAACATAATCATCCAAAGAAAAAATTTAAAATGCGTTAAAATATAAGTACGTTTTTTTGAAGGTGGGTGACGTTATTGGTCTCAACGGAAAACAAATGTATCCGGTTAATAATTTCGGAGGAGACTATGGTAGTGTTTAACGTATTTTTAAAAAATTGTATGGCATTTTTCGAATAATAACAGTTTTGCATTAAACATCTTTTCGATTTTTAAGTAAGGTTTAGAATGCTAAAATGCATTAGAGGTGGACGTCACACTTTTTTGTAAAGCCTGAACCTGGCGCGAACCAAGGTGCTCCAAGTTCCCAAAACAGTTACAGATTATAATTATTTAACGTGTTTATTTGAAAAATGCAGGTGCCCCAGTCCGAATATTTTATAAAAGAAACATATCCCAAAAGGCTCAGCCCGATTCCCTGATTTTAACCTTTTGAATCGATTTAGAACTGATCTACAAGATTCTTTCCCGTCCCCCCTATTCACCACTCTTGACAGTTATCTTTATTAGGGGCTTTGGACCAAGCGTATCGGAAAAAAACATAATGTTGGAAATTGTCAAGCACGACTGAATACGTCACACACGACTCTGGTTTGGTTAATAAAATATTTTTATTAATTATAAGTGTGTTATAATGTGTAAGTTTGTGTGCAATATTTTTTGAATATTTTTCTGGCATGCATTTATAATTTAAAATCTAAGGCTACAATAAGTTTTTGGAAAAAACGCTGCCAATTACAAAGCGAAAACGTTTTTCCTTCAACTAAATGTACGGACATTTCTGTCAGCACGTTTTTGTTTTTAAAAACAATTTCACGGAAGCAATATGTTTGAGATAAGAGATAATTTTTTAAAACCGTACAACGGTTTTAACGTTAAAAGGTGCAAATTCTGTTGTTTGCTTAATGATTTGCTTAATACTAAAGTGCAGTTTCGCCAGGATACTCCTCTTGAGAAGTAATCAGTAATTTCTTTGTGCACAAATGCTCATCTGTGTCCCCACTGGAAATGTTCTCCTTATTGTCTTCATCATCATCTGGCACAAGGGCTACTTTCAAAGGTGTATCCGCTGATCGTTTGCGACCATTGTTGAAGCTGCCTTGGGGCGAGTTAACCGCTGGTTCATTACCGTCCAAACAGTAAAGTAAGCTGGGACTCAGCTCGCATTCTTCAAAATCATCAATGTCCTGAGTTGTATTGGCGCCACCAAAGTCATCAGAGCGACTGGCAAATGATAAATCCGCCGGACTGGCTGTTAAAACACTGCGTGTTAACAAATATTCCCTAAGAATTAGCATTTGTAGTTTCGATTAAAATGTCCCGTTGTCAATTAGTCAAGACGCAACTACTCACTTGAAATCGCTCGTAAGTGCGCTGAGCGGTTTTCCTTCCATCGATGGCTCTGTTACCAGTTCAGTACTGTTGCTATTACTGCTGCTGCTTGAGCATTGTCTGGACGACATCATGGTGCCATTGATATACTGACGTCTTAATATATCCGCATAGCCACCCAGCGAGGTTGCGTCTTCGCTGTGAAGTGCCGGTGGCTCCAGTTGCTTGCTGACCATTACCTCGTCCTGGTCCTGGTCAAGGCCTGCTTCAGTTTGTTCCGCGAAACAGGGATTCTGTTGCTTGTCACCATTGCCCAATGCTGTAAGCAGCATAACTGGTTTACGAGAGCGCGGTGTCATAATAGATTCCTGCAAGAATTCTATAGATTAGGCTTACTTTCAAGGAATGCTGGAGTCAATTTTGATATGCCACGCAAATAATGAGACATGCCAAGCCACTCTAATCATGCTCCACTTACCTGCATCGCCTTAGGCATGCGTTGTGTCGATTTGGTTATGGGAGACATGGAACGACGACCGAAGCGTAGCGATGGGGTACTCGTAATTAGATCCAGGTTACGATAAATGCTACTCTGCAGTAACTGCTGTTGATAGGCCACATCCGTAGACATGCCTATGCCACTGGGAAGCTCATTTGAGCTGCCATGTGTTTCGGACAATGTGTCATCGTCGATCGCATCCAAATCGCTATCATCCATATCTTCCAGCAATGGTGCATCTGCAGACTGCATAGGACATCCACTCTGCTTGGCATCGTCGCTTCCACTGGGACGTCGCTTAAGTGTCGCCGAAACACTGCGCACCAATCGCTTTGTTGTCTCCGGTGTGCTGAAGGGAAATCGCAGATTTCCCATGCTGACACCCTTCATCAGCTTACGTGTCAGAGACTTTCCCATGCCGCTGCTTGTGGTCGTTGACACCTCCACAATTGGCGTAAGTGCAGCCGTCTCATCGTCGTCATCGTGATCGTTACCCTGTGGTCGCAGACTACTCAGATTAGGTTCAGATTTGTAGCGCGAAGATTGCTGTACGGGCGTACAGGGATTCGAGTACTCCTCGATCTCCAGCAGACGACGATCATTCCAGGCCACAGTTTTCTTTTCAGTGACACTGATTAGTTGCTGTGCCGCCGCCGAAATAATCTTAAGCGGTGTCACACAGCATGTATCGATCTCGTCCAGCTCTGGCACAGCAGCTGGCAAAGCAGAGAGCTCATGCGACTGCTGGCGACTCACAGGAGCTGAATGGCTGCTAGCACTACAGCTACCACTGTCCGATAATGAATCTTGAGTTATCTTAAGCGATGTGGATGAAGTGGATTTGTTAAGTGTGTGCAGTGGGTTAGTGCCAGATGTTGTGGTGACAATTGATGATGGCAGTGGCAGTGGCATCGCTGGCGTGGGACTTTGGAACAGCACGCGTAGTTTGGGCGCCTTGGCATGTGATAGATTGGGCGTCTGCTCAAGGACAAAAACATGCGGTTAGTTTACAAACAAAGAACAACAAACCACTTTAAGTTAGTCAAGTAATTGGTTTGACAAGGAAAAGAAATCTATCAGAGATAAGTAATTAAAAATCTAGATTTAGATTTTTGTCAAAACAAATACTGGACATGCTGCGTATAGTTTGCAATAGGATAAGAAGCACACAAAGACCCGATAATAACCCACCTCTGATCCACTCATGGCGTGCAAAGCAGGCGCTCGTTTGGGAGTACGTGACATGAGGCTCTTATGAAATATATGCTTTTTGATGGAGTCTCCCAAGGATTTGGCACTCCGAGTCGCCTCATTATTTTTCAGTCGATTCATAACGACCAACTGCAGTGGAGTACCTAAATAATAATCATTAAATGTGAAATAGAAGAATAAATAATAGAATACTGTCATACCTTGTCCGTTTTGTTTGTTAAACTGTTTAATCAATCGGCGCTTCTTAGATGACTCTGGTAAACTTTGAATATGGGCATAGAGCTGTGCCAGCTCAGTATCCGTTGTGTTGGTATTGGTTGCCGCTGCGGTGGCAGCACGATCTACAAAAGTGTACACCGTGTTGACCGTCGAGATGTCCGAGATTGATTCATCAAGCGTTTGCTCCGGCGACATTGTTTTCTTGCGTTTGCGTTCAAGAAAGTACGCCCGAATATCGGTAGCCAGCTTGGCAGGCACGGCAAATATGTCCAGGCTACGGACAATCATATAGGCAATAATGTTAGACATGCGCTTGGCCGTGTAGTGCAACACTTCAGGCGGCAAATTGCGTGGACAGATTAGATGTGGTGTAAATATTGTAGCAAGATTCGAGGCCGTCATCTTGTTACTCTGCTCATGCAGCGAAACGGAGTGCAACATTTCTATGATGTGTTTCAAGAGTTCGCGATGCTCGTCAGGGAGCAAAAGGAGCAACAACTGCACCGAGTTTAACAAATGCTGTTGCCTATCCAATGTGGCCTGAGTCCTCTCAGTTAAATCGTGGCACAACGGCGCAATTTGCAGATGTGCTGGATAATGAGCATCCGTCAGTAGAGGCTCAGGTAATTCAGCTAAAAAGCTCTTGAAAACTGTTGCACAATCGTGCGCTGAGAATCCAGCCTGTTCCAGCTCGAGGGGCTTGTCCTGTTGTATGTGGAGACGCAGTTCATTCTGTCGGGAAGCCGATCCCGTTTTTCGAAATAATCCTTCTTGAGTAAGATCTAAGAGATTGGGTATTGTTAACATAAAGATAACATTTGAAGTCCCATTTCACTTACTCTTCTCCAGCATAAGAAACTCCTTGAGCTCTATAAGATGAATTTGAAAGCCTGCATCAATTTGTTGCTGCAGACACTCTGTGGGACTGTTTCCCACAGATTTGTTTCCTGTTCCTGCGGCACACCCTGTGACAGTCGCTACACTTGCAGCGTTACCAGCGTGGCCCAATTTATGCTTCTTCGACAGACGATTCCATTTCTTGAGTTTGCCCTTGTCCTCGTACACAATCTCATGGCAGGGTAAATCGAATCTACAATCGACAAACAAACACAATCATAAACACAATCACAATCTCATTGATTCACTTACTCATCGGTGTTCAATTCAAGCTCAAATGAGAGATGCATTCGAACGAGAGATTTATACTTCTCATAGTTGCAGGTGCGCATGCGCGACGCTAGCTCGAGGTCATTAAATTCATTGATATTCACATATTCCATGTCCATTGTTGGATATGATGAGACGGCAAGTCGAGTGTATAGTATGTATTTGTGTGCGGATGTGTTTATATGTATACGAATTTATATATGCTAGCAGCTGCAGCAGTTAAAACAACAAGAACAACGCGCAGGATAGTTACAATTGCTAGCGATGGTCACGATAAGCCATCCACTCCAATTGTTTGTCCACAATTAATCACTTAAACTAACTAACTATGCGCACTACTTGGAATAAGTAACTATGTGTCTCATGTTCGCTTCTTAGCTGCGTAAATTAAATGTCGAA
Organism: Drosophila putrida; assembly: GCA_037043535.1. Taxonomy (NCBI): domain Eukaryota; kingdom Metazoa; phylum Arthropoda; class Insecta; order Diptera; family Drosophilidae; genus Drosophila; species Drosophila putrida. The sequence goes on along the minus strand of JBAMBI010000160.1, from coordinate 3,721,656 downwards.
AAATGCAAGACGCTCTCTACCAACACCAACCGCTGTGAATTGAAATACCAGAGTTGCTACGCTCTACCAAAAAAAAAAAAAGTAAAAAACAGTGTGAGTAAACGTCAGGAACGTCACTTGAAATTTACCAACACCGGTTGAATTTACCGCTGCCAGACGGTCTGCAAATCTGTTTATTGTGGTGTGTTTTTCGCACAATTTTCTATTAAAATGGTATTAATAACGCCCATTAGCCCACCTGAGCATGGTCTCTTGTACACCGCTAATAATATACAACTCAAGCTTGGGGACAAGGTTGTAGGTCAAGGCACTATATACATTTCACAAAAGTGAGTGCAATTTCGGCAAAGCTCGATATGATTTCTAATTTATTTTTGTTTTCTACGCAGCACGCTTTCATGGCAGCCAGTAGATCTTCAAGAAGGAATCTCGATCGAATGGAAGCAAGTTAGCTTGCATGGTATTTCATCGAATCCCAGGAAATGCATTTACTTTATGCTGGACCGAAAAGTAGAGTGGGAGGGCGTCTATATGGGCCGCAGTCTCGAAGTCAATGGTCAGAACGGTGGAGGTGGAGGGGATGAGCCTCAGCGAAATGCAGTTGCTAATAACGATAACGATAACGTTGATGAAGGCAATGGTAGTGATGAACCCGATGACGATGACGACGACGATGATAACTTTGAGGATGCAGTTGATCAGCAACTGGACGATGTAACCGAGTGCTGGTTATTGCCCGACGATATACATACCGTGGACACAATGTACAATGCTATGACCACATGCCAGGCATTGCACCCAGACTCGGCGGACAGTAACTCAGAGGATAGTGATCCAATGGAGGACGCGGGCGGAATTGGTATGGCCTTTGATGATCAGGACATGGCAGAGGATGCCCTTACGCTTGGTCGGAATGGGGGAGAAGTCGGTGGCATGCAGAATCTTAGCCTGGACGATGATGATGAACGTTTTGAGGATGCGGATGAATAAAGCTGCTCAACTGCTCGTCAACCAACTACTCCAAATAACCATTACATCCATATACATACGTATTTATATTTGAATCTTTTATACAAATTGTAAGTCTAAAGTGTACGAATTGTGAACATATTTGATTAGCTTTTGGAATACTATATACTAAACGCTGTAAGCGCTCAAAGATCTAAGCATTTTCCTTTTTGGCCTGCTGGTGTAGTTTTATTTCCTCTTCAAGTGCCTTTTCGTTCACGGGAGCTGCAAACTGAAAATAATCCTTGTATTAGAATAGCACTTTTACACATAAATCGTGTAATCTTACCGCCTCGGCCACTTCCAACATGATCGATGCTTGTTGGTATCCATCACTTTTTGAAGGCACTTTATCATAGTTCCAGTAAGTAAACTCCTGAAATGTTCCTGTAAGTCGTAGCTGGCGATCTTCTAGGTGCGGGTCAGTCTCCTGAAGGACTACACCTTTGTATCCCTTGGGCACGGTCTCTCGCTTCCCAAGTAGCGGATAACCTCGGAGTGCATTTGTCAGCACTCCGTTGCCGTATTCAGGAGCTTCGCGCGTATAATTGTTAAAATATTTATTCACATCCGTACACTCGCCGTCACCACCAATTTTTGCGGGCAAATAGTGCAGCTGCATGGGTCGCTTACTGTCCACATGTTTAACATCGAAGTCTAAATTAATTGACATGATTATACTTAACCAACCTACCAAGGAAACAACCGAATATAAACACCGCCAAAATGTTAAGTGCTGCCCAACGATAAGTTATCGAAAACAGTCGGTATTTGGAAACAAATTAGTAAAATTCGTTTACCAGCACTTGTGGGATTTATGAACAGTTTTGGATCAAGGTGAATTTACTACAAGATGTTTTATAGTGCGTTGTCTACGGGCGGATACGTGAAAGAAAATTTGAAAAAATAATTGAGTTGATTAATTTCCATAAAATTGGGCTTTAATTTAGTATATATAAAATAGAGAACGTTGTAAGTTTTTGTATATTAAGAATTACCGTATAAATAGTTATTCAGGCAATGCAGTAAAATTACGATATTTCAAGATGGAAATACTGTTAACTGTTAACTAATCTGAGCTCAAAGGTGTCGTTCTGTCAACTGATATAGAATTGCTCTAAAATAAAAGGAAACTAATCACAATACTGTTCATGGAATCCCACTACTGTGTCTAGCGATAAGTAGTCGGTATTTGGTCAACAGTGAAAAATACGCTTACCAGCACTGTGTTTCGGGAACCAACAATAAAAATGGCGTTTCTCGTCGAACAAGAACTGATTTCTGCGCGATATTAGCATTAGTTAGTAATAAACATAATTAAAGCGTAAACAGTGCAAAATAAAAGACGATAAATAATGTAGTTTAACTAGCTGAAATCGAAATAATTGTTGCAAAATCGAACGGTAACGTGCTGCATTCGTATTCAGTCTTCGTCGTCGTTGTTCATAGTTTCATTTGCTCTCTCGTCGTCTCCGTAAGTATAAAACGAGAGCAGTGCGTAAAAAACGCAAGAATGTATTTGTTGCAAATCTTCTTAGAGTCGAGTTCATAATTATATGTATGTGTATAAACATTCATACAATGTATATATAATAACTAACAAGTGTGTGTCGGCCCTGCCTTTATTTTATTGCAAATTTTGTAGCACAAACCAACACACACACCGACACAATAAAAATAGAGTATGCACCCATACAAGAGCAGGAAACAAATTAAACTTAATTAAGCAACTGCTGAAATTCATATATGTATATATACATACACATATGTACATCATTTAATACAATTTATTAAATAGAAAAAATTAGTTATCGGTAAATTGCTTGTGTCCTGTTTGCAACGTGCGAGTGTTGTTGAGTGCATGTGAGAGAGTATGTCAGAGTGTTTGTGTGCGACATGTGCGTGTAAAATTGTTTTAAAGCAACAGTAATAGCTGCAACAACAACAACAACAGAAGCAAAATAAATTTGGGTGAGTTCTTTGCTACCTGCCAAAGCTGTTATTTTTTTTCTTCGTGTATTCGCCGGCAGTTTGCACGCCCTGCTCAACACTGACACACACATACAGACACAGCCACATGCCCTTCTAACACCCAGTAGGAAATGCCGCGCTGAGTTAAGCGCTTACGTGATGCGTACTTAGGAGCAAAACGGAACGTTCGGACACTTTCCGGCTGGGTACTTACGCACTCCATTCATTTCTACTAGTATAGCTCAGAGAACCACCTACACAGATACAGATACATGTGCTTATCTTAATGAACGAACGAACAAGCGAACGTTTTAGTTATCAAAATATGTGTGTTAATAAAGCAATTTGTATAAATTCAATTATAAAACACATAAATAATCAGTTTTTTCGCTTTTCTATTGCAGTGTGCATTTACACAGTGCCAGAGTAACCAACAACCAAACAATCCATGAATTATAAATATTTCTCTGTGCAAACAATGACACACAATTGCAGCAGCAGCAACGACAATTGTAACTGCAAAACTCAAGGCTATAACTACAACAAAAACAAAAACAGCAGCAACAGCACCTGCTGCCGATACAAGCACTGAGATATATTTTATTCTATTTGTTTTCTTTCTGATATATCTCTACCTTCCTTCCTCGTTCACCTGTTTCGACTTTAATTTATTTATGCTGCCAGCACACAATAATAATAATGTTAAAGCCCAAAAATGATCAACACAATTGTTCGACTGACCAATAAATAAATAATAATAATCCGACTATATTTTTATAAACCAACTTACACCACTAAATAAAACAACCAAAATAAAAGTCTGAAATTATGAATAAATTGGATTACCCACGTCGCAATGGTACACACAAAGTTCGAATAACGCGTAAGTTATCAAAGATCTATTTTATTTTTAAATACCCATTACTCATTAATTATTTGTCATATTTGCAGTACTGTGTGCAAGGAACTTGGCGCGAAAGGATTTATTTCGTAAGTATTTATGAGTTGTACCAAAGTTATAAAATTGGACACTTGGAATTCTTCCTAATTTATATATAAAGAAATATTCATCTGCAATTTATTACCCACTTCTCGTGAAACATCAACCATTTGTTGGATAGCTAAATGTAGCATTTTCTCTTGTCTACTTTCATTTTTAAACAAATCCCCAGCCCGTATAAGCCCCTTGGCTGCCAGTCCCCAAAACCGTCGACTTTTTGTTATAATTTTTTGTTTACACATAACAAAAATGATTATTACTAATTTGCTTTCATTGTAGCTGCATCTCGCTCTTTCGCACACTTACACACACGCACTTTAGCATCAGTGTTTTATTATTATTTTTATTTGAATTTTTTTTATTAGACCCAGTACTTTAAAAAAGTACAAATGGGTCTATTACGTTTGTGCAAATGTGCGTAACAGGCAGAAGGAGGCGTGGCAGACCCCATAAAGTATATATATTCTTGATCAGCATCAACAGCCGAGTCGATATAGCCATGTCCGTCTGTCTGTCTGTCCGTCTGTCCGTCTGTCTGTCTGTCTGTCTGTCTGTCCCTTTTTGTGTCACCTAGATCTCAGAGACTATAAGAGCTAGAGACACCAAATTTGGCATGTTGGTTCATCTATAGCTCAAGTTGAACGAGTTTGTTTTAGATTTTTGCCACGCCCCCTCCGCCCCCGCAAATCAAAATACAAAATTTTCAAGTCGAATTACAAGAGCACCTTTAATGCTAGCGGGTTGATTTTTAGAATGTTAAATACAGACTATGGTCTGAACCTATCCTGCAAATTTTATCCAAATCGGATGATAAACGCGGAAGTTATTCAACTTACAATGTTACGGCAAAATTAATCTCTGAAGTGGCGCCATCTATGGAAATTTTTTGAAACTGAAATAATCTGTAGTAATCGCATTACACTCAAAAAGTACTGGGTCTCCTACTGTCGAGCTTGCTCCACCGTAGCTTAATGCATTTTTTTCTCATTCATTTTTTACACATCGTTGCACTTAAATCACGCGGCCAACCGTTGACGGGGTCCGCATTGCCTAATGCCGTCTTTAATCATATACTATGTATGTCTGACGCTATATATTTGTATGGATATGACTTTATAGATAGTTAGATATTGGTTTCATTCCAAAATACGCGTCGGGTGTTCGTGAGGGAATCCAAAAAAGGAGTTGTTTTCGATATTGATGTCGTCGTCGATTTCTATGCCCATTGAAATGGCGTATTAATGTAAATGTATAATTAGCAATGGCATGCCAAGTAGTAGCACTCGTCCGACTGGCTAAATGTCTGACTGACCAATTCTTATGTACTTGCCCCCATATATCCAATAGTACAGATCCAAATCGACGCACTTGACTTACATTTGTCACAAGTGAATGTTTTATGCCCATGCAAATAAGTTAAAGGCAAAAAGTTGTTTGCTAGACATTTATCGGTTTACTGATTAGATTTGCTCTACGTACTACGAATATATATCTATGCATATAAATATATGTGTATATTGCATACACAGAAACTATGAAACATTGTTGGGAAAAACCGTAACTACTAAATCGGTACAAATGCTTTTTTTTTTGGGTCTTACGAACGGGACTTGAAGCCCCTATCGCTAGGCGTTTGACTGAGATTGTCAACTGATATAAATATGTATGATGAGCGAGGGATTTATGAAGTACGACAAGTAACATATGTTATGACTAACTTTCCGGACGTTATTAATAGCCACAAAAGAGCGCAATTTCAACACGTTGATATTGCTCGCTATATTTTCGTTATGTAAAGCCTAGGACATAATTTGCTTCCAGGAAATCATAATCAATTCGTGGCCGGCATTGCCTTTGTTGTCACAGTTAAAGGTTGAAAGGAGTATACTACATTTTCTATTATTTTCTATTGGAAAACCATTTGAATTGCAAAATGTATTTTAACTATAGAACAATGAGCAATTTGTTGTTGCGTCAAAAGCTGCCACTCCATTCTAGAAATTTTTTGGCCTCTCCGTATCTGCAAAGTCTGCTGGTAAATGCATTTAAATTTCGAGAAAATAACCAAAACGAGGATAAACTGGATACCAAAAAGGAGCAGGAATTAGTCGAAATGCGCAAAGAAATTAGGGAAATTAGAACATTAACACTTGCTTCCGCATTATTGGGATACTCGAATGGGGTTAAAGTGGAGCAGGTTCCTCGGAAATGGTTTAAGCTAAGAAATGTTTCTGTTATAAAGCTGCCGACTCACATGTCACAGGTTATGACCATGTCCACCAAGAAGGGAAGTAATTCTAACGACAATAAAAGGGATTCCGAGAAAGTGTCCTCGAAAAATGAGAAAACTCCAATTAAAGCAAAGAAAAACTTTTGTTCCGATAAGCTGCCATCTGCAAATCCAATGTCAAAGCCGGAAGTGTCTGCGTTGAAGAAGAAGCGAATGCTTGCATTGCTTGAGAAGAAAAAAGTCAACAGATCACTAAAGAACCCAAAAGAGAAGAGCATATAATTAAATACAAAGAATACACCAAATTTCCATTACGTAAAGCTGAACAGAGCTCCTTGAAATTTCCCCTAAATGAGAGATTAATTGAAACCGAAGATAGTGAATTAGCCGAAGTACTCAAGGCAGCCAGTGTGACTGTAGATCAATGCAGGAAAATCGAGAAAACCGTTAAAAAGTCGTATAAGTTGCCACCCAACTCGGATATTATTACAAAGCCTCCAGGCTCAAGGTCTTTTTCCACATCCGCACCGACACCACCAGCGGCAAAGGATCCTCCGCCTGGTACACCACCACCGCAAACGAAAACTACTTTTGGTCCGTTGGCGGATGCGGATCGAATATTCACAAATCTCTATGGACGCCACGACTGGCGTTTAAAAGAGGCGATGAGGCGAGGAGATTGGTACAAAACCAGAGAAATTGTGGAAAAAGGATCGCCGTGGATAATCAACGAGATCAAGACATCCGGACTGCGTGGTCGCGGTGGTGCAGGATTCCCGAGTGGCCTTAAATGGTCTTTTATGAACAAGCCACCTGATGGTCGACCCAAATTTCTGCTCGTGAATGCCGATGAGGGCGAACCGGGCACTTGCAAAGATCGGGAAATACTTCGACATGATCCGCATAAGCTGATCGAAGGTTGCCTTATTGCAGGTTGCGCCATGGGGGCCAACACTGGGTTCATCTATATTCGTGGTGAGTTCTTCAACGAGGCCTGCAATCTGCAGTATGCTATCCTCGAGGCCTACAAAGCCGGATATCTGGGCAAGAATGCATGTGGATCCGGATATGAGTTCGATCTTTATGTGCAACGCGGCGCCGGGGCTTATGTATGTGGAGAGGAGACGTCGCTCATTGAATCACTGGAAGGCAAGGCCGGCAAACCACGGAATAAGCCACCTTTTCCGGCAGACATCGGTGTTTTTGGCTGCCCGTCGACTGTTACCAATGTGGAAACAGTAGCTGTGGCACCTGCGATTTGTAGGCGTGGTGGCAAATGGTTTGCCAGCTTTGGACGCACTCGCAACTCTGGTACAAAGCTGTTCAACATATCGGGACACGTAAATCGTCCCTGCACCTTTGAGGAGGAGATGTCGATGCCCACGCGTGAGCTCATTGAACGGCATGCAGGCGGAGTTTGCGGAGGCTGGGATAATCTTCTGGCCATCATACCTGGTGGCTCCTCCACACCGTGCATACCTCAGAAAGTTGCCGAGACAGCCATTCATGACTATGATGGATTGATGGCTGTCCAATCCTCGTTGGGCACGGGCGCAATGATTGTGATGAGCAAGAACACGGACATTATCAAGGCAATCGCACGCCTCTCCGCCTTCTACAAGCACGAGAGCTGTGGCCAGTGCACTCCATGTCGCGAGGGTCTCCACTGGGTGAACCTCATCATGCAGAGATTCGTCACTGGCCATGCCCAACTTGGCGAGATCGATATGCTCTGGGAGATAACCAAGCAGATTGAGGGACATACCATTTGTGCACTGGGAGATGGCGCCGCCTGGCCTCCACAGGGATTGATCCGTCATTTTCGACCCGTCATTGAGCAGCGTATACGAGACCGTGAGGCATGCAACAAAGCTGAAGCTACGGCCAAGGCTCAGGAGACCAACGAGTCTCCATAAATATCGAGTGTAAACAATGTTTTCAATAATAAAAGCACAGTGGGGCAAAACCCCACCAGCAAATCTTCATGCAACAACGACTTCCTGCTGTTGCCACCGAGTGAAAGTGACAGATAATTGTTAATTGTGGCACATATCATTAGGGCCACAAATGGGGTTGAACGAAAACATGTGGTCGGAAGTTTTGAAAGTGGAAGTCGGCTGAAAGTGCGGTTGTCATAACTTAAAAGGGAACCCTTCTAAGTGATAATGCACTTTAACTATGAGTAATGTTAGGGTATACGTTAGTTTGCCAATGATATGTCAAATATGATATGAAAAGTAACATAGGCTACCATACAAATTGACATAATATACAGTTCATTTTCTGCGGATCTGTAAGGATTTAAACTATAATATTTAAACAGATGATGTGTTTTGGAAAGTTTAACAATTTCGCATCAAAAAGTCAATTTCGACAAAAAAGTCGCTTAAGTTATTTTCGCGGGAAGGGATCGATATCTTATTTGTCCATTGGATGTTAAGGTTACACAGTAAATCAGGGGATAGTCGGGTTTTCACACAAAAATCAAGTTGTGCTCGTATCTAACAGCAAGCAAGAGTATCAGTCCAGTCAGTAAAGCAAGCAAGAGTATCAGTCCAGTCAGTAAAGCAATAGATTTGTGCTTTGAGTACACTGAAAAGTGTATAAAGTTCGCTGTAAATCGAAATAACGCATGAGGAGTTTAAGATTTATCTATATAAAGTTTATCTATATATATTTGGTTATCAGACTTATATTTTTTTACTTTTATTTGTTGTATTTATTAGCTATCTCAATCAAAAGTACAGTGTGTATTTTGCATATGTCACATTCTGTTTCGCTAAGTGTATAGTTCCTTTACCTTTACATTTACCTTTTTTATGTCCTCTCTGTACAAAAGGGGTTTATGATAGTCGACTTATTATTTCGAACATTTCCATTTACATTTCGCTTTTGCAGTTGTCGTTTTACTTTTGTGATCTTTGAAGCATAAAATCAATCAACAGCTGCTGTTGTTGGCTACAGCTTAAGTTACACACACACACACACACACACAAACTCAGTAGTTATACAAGTAGAGGTAAAGGTAGACGTACAGGTAAATTGCATGCAGGAGAACAAACTCGCTCAGAAATTTAAGGTAAACTGGAAATGGCCTTGGTGGCCAGTTATGTTTACTAAGTCAGCAGATGTTAACATAACCATAAACATAATATTGTTCAGCGGTAGTCGGAGGAGAGAGTAGTATCGTCTTCCGACATAACCGACATTTGAATGACACTTGACCCCCAATCACTTTACGAGTAAAACAATTATTCAATTGGTGCTCTGATTTAATTGAAATTAATTCAACATAATTTATACTGGTTGATATAGATGCCCTGGATAATATTATAGCTGGGGTCTTAGGTTATAAGGTGGCTGGATCTGCGGGTTATACTGTGGGTGATATTGCGGCTGTGGGATCTGTGGGTGATACCCTTGCTTGAATCGTGGTCCCCACCCCTGATCGATCCGTGGTCCCCATCCTTGGTCGATCCGTGGTCCGAAATTTGGCTTCTCCAGAAGAGGATTAAAGGGAGAATCGGGCATGGCTCTTGTAAAAATCGTACACAGTCCGAGTAGACCGAGTGCCAACAAAGTGATTAAGCTGCTGAAGCGAACGGAAGACATGAGAGCAGTCGTGCAATTATCAGACTGTGCGAATGCAGAGCTTATATACAGATCTAGTCAATCGGTGAATTCCCCTCCAGAAAAAAACTGGCACGGCATTTACAATCACTTAAAAAACAAATGACGTCATAGTGGTGAACTTCCTCTTAAAGATAAGGCGCAGTGATTGTTGATTCACCTTGTTAACCTAACAAAAATAAAACAAATATAAAATAGTCGAGAGTGACCGACCTCAAAATATCCTTGCATCAGACCCTCAGATACCCTAATGCACCACTCTCCACACACATACCACCACAAAAAAGACAAGCCGCAAGTTCTTCTTGCTTTAATATTTGTTTCTTTAAAATTTTTCTTGTTTTTATACGATCCCCTTCAAAACAAAACTGACATGGCATTTACAATCACTTAAAAAACAAATGACGTCATAGTGGTGAACTTCCTCTTAAAGATGAGTCGCAATGTTTGTTAATTGACCTTGTTAGCTAAACACAAGAAAGTTTTGTTCGACGGTGGCCGACTACAAAATATCCTTGCATCAGACCCTTGGGTACCCTAACACGCTTCTTCCTTGAAAATTTATTTCTTAAATATCTTTCCGGTTCATTCTCCGATTGTAATGAAGTTTTCAGAACCGATGGCTTTCTTAGTTCAATGTAGCCTCAATATTCTTATGTAAATAGCTACAAATTTGATATGTTTCTGTAAACAGACTGTCTATGCTGATCAGGAATGGATAAAGTTTATGCCACGCCCCCTTTTACCTGTTAAATACTCAACAAACTCTGTAAAGTGTATAAAAAATGGCAACTGACTGAGAGTAAAACAATTGTTTGAGTGTTGTTCAGATTTAATGACAACTTAAAACTTATTTAGCATCATTCAAATAGTAGATCAATTGAATGAACGATGTGAGGTGTCTCCATCAGCCGTGGGGATTGAAAGGCGGCGTTCTAGGAAAGTTGCTGGGAAGTTGCACATTCTGCTGTGGGCGGCGATTGAAGCGTCTGTCGTCAAAGGGCGTGGCACTTGTTGAAATGGCACACAGTGCGATTAAGGCGAGAGCCAACCAGGTGAAAAAGCTGCTAAATCTTATGACAGCCATGACTGGATTGGATTATGATTGTGACAATGCTAATGGCGAAGCTTTATATATGACAGAGTCCGTCAATCGGTGAATTCCCTTTCAGATAGATAGTGTCTCACAAGGGCGGAGGAATCACAATCTGTTGGGAATCCCATTAACCATTATCATGGTTAGGAACTGCTTGTTGTTGTGATGACCTCGCTGAAGCTGCTTGTGGTTGTTGCTGCGATTTCTTGCTGTAGCTGTTGCTGATCTAAGCAGTTTCTTGGATCGATAGTCAAACGATTTGGAAAACCGGGATGCGGATGTGGCACATAGCAGTGGGTGGGAGTGGGAGGCGCCACAAGGAGTAGGAGCAACAGAAAGAACAAGAAGAGCAACATCACGACGATACGATCAACAGTTGAATAACTCATTGTTGATTGAGCTACATATTTTAATATTTTGTGAACAAGTTTAACTTGCAATTAGTTGACCTAATAAATTGGATTTTGTTGAAAGTAGTTTGCAATGCGAACTAATTCTAGAATTATTGAAATTCGGTCTATTGCACATTACTTGAATAATTTGAAAGCTACTTTGAGCTTCAATTGTCGACATGCAACGACTACTATAATAAAGTAATATAGTATTATTATATTATTATTCAAATGCTTGTTATTTTACAGGTTTACCCGACCCGTTTGCCAAGGTTCAGGTGGATGGCACCGGACAGGTGTACTCGACGGAGATAAGCAAATCCTCTCTGGATCCCAAATGGAATGCTCACTACGATCTGTTTCTAGGACGTGGCGATTCAATAACCATAACTGTGTGGAACCAGCGCAAGATCCACAAAGGCAGCGGCTTTTTGGGTTGTGTGCGGATTCCCGCCTTGACCATACAAAGCCTTAAGGGTGCGGGCTGTAAGTAAAAAATCTTAAGATCCCAATTGAATCCATGTTAAACCGACATATTTTTACAGTTCAGCGATTGGATCTGGGCAAACTTTCGCCAGACGACGATGAGTTGGTGCGCGGTCAGATTATAATCTCGCTGCTGCCCAAGGACGGACCCTGCAGCGGAAATCCTCTGGCCATTGTGGGACCCAGCGGGGATGTTCGTGGACCTTCGGAGGAGGATTCAGCAGAGGATTGCCTACCTGAGGGCTGGGAGGAGCGACGCACGGACAACGGGCGCATTTACTATGTGAATCATGCTACCAAATCGACGCAATGGGATCGGCCCAGAGCCTCGGCAACGACAATGGGAACAAAGTCACCGCAGCAACGGCAAAGCAACGGCAACAACATTGACAGGCAACAACCTGCGGGTCCAACACGCTCCACGACTTGCACCAATCTGCTCAACGGTCATAGTAATCGACAAGGAGCACGTGATGCGCCAGACGAGCGACGCCACTCAACCGAAATACTCTCCAGCGTGGGCGTGGTCGGTGGTGGCAAGGAAAATACAAGTCCCACGACGGGAACGGGAACAACGGTAACCACAGGGAAGACAACGACGCCAGGCAAGAAGCTGTCTTCAAGTCGTACTGGCAATGCGGCGCTAGAGCCTGCAACACCCAACAACAGCAGCAGCAGTAGCAGCAGCAACAACAGTAGTAGCAACAACACGACAACACCAACAGCAGGAACAACAACAGCAGCAACGACGGCGACTGGTCGCCTGCACAACAGCAGCAACAATGACAATCATTTGAAAACGCCAAAGCATCAAACAACATCCTCGTCAATAAATGGACATGGGTCTGTCGAGGCAACGCCTTCATCTCCCACTGGGCAACAGAACTATGTGAATGGCAACGCACAAAGTGGCCAAGCAGCGCAGCCTCAGCAGGCCAACAATGGTTGGTCAACAGACGATGGCAACACGACAACAGCAACAACAACAACTCCGGCAACAACACCGCCAAGACAAAGTCCCACCGCTGCGACAGTCACGACGCCAGTGTCGCCCACAACGAACAGTAACAGCAACAGCAATGGGAATACCAACAGCAATGGAAATGGTCATGTGCATAGTCCCAATGCCAATAGTCATCCAGTTGGAAGGTCAGAACGAACACCTGCAACATCAGGACCAACGGCAGCGCAGCGTTCTCAACGTCGCAGCTCTCGGCAAGCTGTGGAGGAGGTTGCTTCACGTCGAAGATCATCTCGTGGCGCACGGAGTGTTGCAGGCGGTGCAAGTGGAACGGGTGCTGGTGGAGGAGGAGTGCGTTATCCGACTGCCGCAATTGCAGCGGCAAATCAAGCGGCGCGTCCGTTTTTGGATCTACCGCCGGGCTATGAGATGCGTACCACACAACAGGGTCAGGTGTATTTCTACCACATACCCACTGGTGTGTCTACATGGCATGATCCGCGCATACCAAGAGACTTTGACACGCAGCATCTGACGCTTGATGCGATTGGACCGCTGCCCAGTGGCTGGGAGCAAAGGAAGACGGCCTCGGGGCGTGTCTACTTTGTGGATCATAACAATCGCACAACACAATTCACAGATCCGCGTCTCAGCGGCAGCATACTGCAAATGATACGACGTGGCGGAAGTGTGCCTCCAGCGACACCAAATACAACTCCTTCAGGAGGCACAGCTACTCCAGCAGCAACTCCAACAGCAGCAGCTGCACCACCACCGACAGCAGCACCGACTGCCACGTCCAATGCTGGCGGAACCACATCAACGGCGACGACGCCACATCGTAGTACGGCACAGCATATTGTGGTGCCGGATCTGCCGCAGGGGCTGCTCGAGGGTGCGGATCTGTTGCCAAAGTATCGACGTGATTTGGTTGGCAAAATGCGGGCGTTGCGATCGGAGCTGCAGACGATGCAACCACAATCCGGCCATTGTCGGCTGGAGGTTTCGCGCAGCGAGATATTCGAGGAGAGCTACAGACTGATTATGAAAATGCGCGCCAAGGATATGCGCAAGCGGCTCATGGTCAAGTTTAAAGGCGAGGAGGGTCTAGATTATGGTGGTGTGGCCCGGGAATGGTTGCATCTGCTCTCCCGTGAGATGCTTAATCCGCAGTACGGACTGTTTCAATACAGCCGCGATGATCACTATACGCTTCAAATCAATCCCGACTCTGGTGTCAACCCTGATCATTTGTCCTACTTCCATTTTGTGGGACGCACGCTGGGCATTGCTGTATTCCATGGCCACTGTCTTGATGGAGGATTCACCACGCCCTTCTACAAGCAGCTGCTGAACAAACCCATCACACTGGGCGACATTGAGGGCGTGGATCCCGAGCTGCATCGAAGCCTCACTTGGATGCTGTAAGTGCACTTTACATAATATACTTGATTATCTTTATTTCATCACTAATCCCCCATCCCTGTTGATCTTACAGAGAGAGTAACATCAGTGGCATCATCGAGTCTACATTTAGCGTGGAGAACAATAGCTTTGGTGCTCTGGTGGTGCATGAGTTAAAACCTGGCGGTGCATCGATTCCCGTCACCGAGGAGAACAAGCGGGAGTACGTGAAGCTCTATGTGAACTATCGTTTCATGCGAGGCATAGAGCAGCAGTTCCTGGCACTGCAAAAGGGTGTGTAGTGCGATGATTACCCCTTAAATATCAAGTGCCTTTATAATTGATCTTCTCCCTTCTGTCAGGTTTCTGTGAACTGATACCAAGTCATCTACTGCGACCCTTTGATGAGCGAGAATTGGAATTGGTCATTGGCGGCATCTCCAGCATCGATGTCAATGATTGGCGCAACAATACGAGACTGAAGCACTGCACCAACGAAACGACACAAGTCCTCTGGTTCTGGCAGGTGAGTTGAACTCCTAATTGTAGTCGCGTGGAATTTCTATAACTTGTTTTAAACTTCTGTTTACTTGTTTTTCTTGGAGAGTCTGATCAGTTTTGTGATTCAATGGGCCACTAAATATTCAGTTGTTTCTATTTAAATCTTATATGTATCATTATGATGTACATGTTATTCCTATTCCAGGTGGTTGAATCGTACAGCTCTGAGATGCGGGCGCGTTTGCTACAATTTGTGACGGGATCGTCGCGAGTGCCGTTGCAAGGATTTCGTGCACTGCAAGGATCCACGGGAGCGGTTGGGCCACGCCTCTTTACCATACACCTCACAGCGGATGTGCCCACACAAAATTTGCCAAAGGCACACACCTGTTTTAATCGCATTGACTTGCCGCCCTACGAGAACTATCAGCTGCTCTGTGACAAACTGACGCAGGCCGTGGAGGAGACCTGTGGCTTTGCTGTAGAATAGTTACAACGCACACACCCACACACTTACACACGCATAAGCATTATATCATATAAAGACGAAAGCGATTTGAAATCAAAATTATATTGGCCTGGGCCCACGAAACATTTGCATTGGAATTTGTCTGTTGAATTATGCTCGGCAATGCTGTTTATTCTTTTGCTGCGCCTTTTGCAGTTAAAACAAAATGTAATGATAGTACACACAGACTTATTACGTACATATTTATCTGTTGCTTTAAGGCAACCGCAGTTCTTATACATAGTTACCAAGTGCATATACACCCAAACGTAAATACATTACGTACATACATACATATATCTAATTGTATTTTGCTGTCTACCCTTGGCCTTTGTTTGTTTACGTCGTGTTATAAATTGTAGTTTTAAATATTGAAACCCATTTACATTATACATTTACATACATACATCTATACATATATATATATATATTAATAAATATATATAAATACATATATCATAGTTAATAATTAGGCCTAACAAAACAAAAAGAGAAAACAAATAACAAATTTTCAAATTGTAGGCATTGAACCGGCAATTTTGTACATTTGTTTAGTTTTTATTGCATTTTTTATGTTTATTAATTATATTTTGTACATTTATAAATGAATCAAACTCACTGATAAGTTTTTAATTATTGTTAAAATTGTCCTTAAATACATAAATACACACACACACACACACATACATACATAGACACATATTCATTGCATATTCGATAAGTATATAAACAAATTGATTGCCCACACCCAAATTAAAGATTATAGAAAACACAAATGCTTGGAAAATTACTCAATTATAATTAGTTATTTTTTTAATTTTTAAATAAATGCAAATTATTTAAATTGCGTTCAGTTATCTTCATACTTTGCAGCTGGTTCGACCCAACCGCACTTTTATTAATTATGCCAAAACAATTGAGAAAAAAAACATACATATTCATACTACATTACACGCATGGTAGAAACTCACGTCATAACATTGATATTGATACAAATTGGACAAATTTCTAGAAAGTG
Organism: Drosophila putrida; assembly: GCA_037043535.1. Lineage (NCBI taxonomy): Eukaryota > Metazoa > Arthropoda > Insecta > Diptera > Drosophilidae > Drosophila > Drosophila putrida. Next base: position 3,705,451 of record JBAMBI010000160.1, on the reverse strand, counting down.
ATATTAGTGAAAATTTTTAACTGTCTTTGAATTAAATCTTAACAATTGGTAGTTATCTAAGAGAGAGCCCCTTGGACATGTATTTCAAATTTATATACCATTGATTTTATGAGATTGAGAAAACATTAAGTAAAATAAGTCTAGAATAGCCCCAACATACAAAAGAACACACAACACAAATCAAACGTTAACTTTTTAGCTTTAGAGAGCTTTAGGGTGTGAAATACAATTGAATTTGAAATTAAGCAGAAATCCTGCTTAACAATTTATAAAGGATTAATAAAGAATTATCAAATATGAAAAAATAAGAAAATTGTTTGTTTTATTTACCAAATATAACGAAAATTATATCTTCCGAGTACTTAAGGTTGTCTTTGTTGTCGGTAGTTGGCGATAGATCTATTAAGGCTTTTCATATTTTTACTTCTGGAGAAGGTATAATTTCAAATATACATATACATACTGTATTAAAATTAATTTCGGTTACAGTTCTGAGAAGAATGCTTAAAAAAATTACGAGTGTGTGGGATGAAAATCGCACTTAGACACCGTCCGTGCAACTGCCGAAATAGCTCAGTTGGGAGAGCGTTAGACTGAAGATCTAAAGGTCCCCGGTTCAATCCCGGGTTTCGGCAATGAATAATTTTTTTTATTTCTGTTAATTTTTAAAACAAAATTTTCTTTAATGGGCAAGTCGTTTTAACGATTTTCAACAGACAAATATGCTTTTTACGCAAATTAAAAACTGTCGATGCATCTGGCTCTCTAGATTTACCTTTACTTTCGCTTTGTCTCAACTATTGCTTTAGAGCCCATCAACCCAACTGCCGAAATAGCTCAGTTGGGAGAGCGTTAGACTGAAGATCTAAAGGTCCCCGGTTCAATCCCGGGTTTCGGCATTGATAAACTTTTTTTAATTATAAAGAACTGCATTTAAAAATAATCCACTTTTTATAATTATTTTTAATTTAATATTTGGGAAATGTAAAAATATGTTCAATTTTTAAAACATACATATGAAAGTTGTTTCAACTTGCTTGGTATTCTCAAATTTTGCAATAAGTAGCCAGACAAAGACAATGAATGAAGTGTGAAGAGTTCAGCAAATAACCAAATGTACTAACAATCAGCGAAATATAGATAAACCGTCTGCTTCTAAAATAACTAACTAAATAAATAAGCTTCAAAACCGAAATAACGTGTATGATTTGTTTCCAATAACAATTTCGATCCAATAACTATCAAATAACCCCAGATAGAACCATTTTTTGTTATAGGCGCTTTCCACGAGCCGCCATTCGGCGTCATTCGCTATAATTTTGTCAGAATGAATGACGAATTCGGTCTGTACAAATTCCCATAAGGCCGGAATGATCATTTGCTGCGAATGACGGCGAATTACGATACTTAGTTATAATCGGCCTATTAAATTGCACTTTTGTTGCACTTTTCTGTCACTATTCGCCATTGTTTTATTTTATAAACATAATAAACACTTTATTATAACCAAAACAACGCATGTTTACAAAATGGACAGCAGATTTATATTGAGCGAATGCAAAATCGCCGAATGACGTGTTAAATTGTCGTGGAAAGGCCCAAATCAGAGAAAATTGAATGACACCGAATATCGCGAATGACAGTGCTCGTGGAAAGCGGGCATTAATCTGGTAGTTATATTTAGTTTGTTACTTTCAATTCAGTTTCCTATGTACAAGTGGAAAATTTATCTGCCAAAGAACAACTGCCGAAATAGCTCAGTTGGGAGAGCGTTAGACTGAAGATCTAAAGGTCCCCGGTTCAATCCCGGGTTTCGGCAATAATTACATTTTTTTGAGAACATAATCAAAAGTTTTTTTTTAATGTATAACATATATTATTGTTTTATTCATTATCTAGATGTAGACATTGTAAATATAATGTTGTCTTAAGCCGTCAATAATTAAAATATTAAAAATGTCTACAATTAAATTACAAACTAGTATTAACTAAACGTGCATGACTATTTACTTTCTGTTTCTGGAAGCCCAAATGGGTGCTCCCATTTTCAATATACATACAATACATACGCAGAATAATCATTTAGATAGATTTAGTACAGAACTCACAATAAGATAAAAATGAAGACAGCTGGGGATAAAGGTAAAGAGTATGCTTGTATAAATAATGGGATACCTGCCTTATACTTGAACTTATACATACTCGTATGTTATGTTACTGAGCAGCAGTGTAATTAACTGATACGTATAAAATTGTACAACACTGAATCGGTTGCCATTTACTAAAGCTAGAGCGTGGTTAGTCTGTGGGCCAGACTAGAAGTCTGGATCATAATCCCGCGCATAACGCGTCCGACTCGCATGGTTGTTGTAGCTGTACATCTGGTGAGCATCGGCGAAAGCATCGGGATATTGATGGCCGTGGCCATATCCCTGCTGCTGCTGATGGCCAGGATATGGCTGATGTTGATGCTGCTGGTGCTGATGGTGATGGCCGAGATGTGGCCTCTTAAGTGAGTCGCCCTTCTGTGAGTAGGCCTGCTGTTGGTCATAGAAGTAATCTCCGCTATTTTGAGGATGGCGAGTCGATCTCCAGCTGTCGTAGATGTTCGAGCTGTTGCTGCCATGCATGGAATTGGTGAAGCGCTGAAAGAGCAAGGGAAATTAATTTTGAACGGAGGAATTACACAGCATACACTGCTTGTACTGCTTGTTTACGAGTGCACTGCTTACCTTTGGCTTAATGGGCTGCTTGGTGTCGTTCCAGGGATCGTCAATGTTGTAGAAGTCGTCCACCCCATAATTGTCAGCACCTCCCATGTGATTGACCTTCAGCTCGTTCAGCATGTCATTGGTCAGTGGAATGGGCGTCTTCTTGGATCGCTTCTGGCGATTAAGCAACTGAAAGAAGGAGTATTAATTTTTGGAGCCTAGAAAAGTAAAAGATCTTCGAGCAATTACCACTGTGACACCAAAGATGACGACGAAGACGAGCGAACCGACGCCAATGACAATTACTACAATTGCCCACTGTGGAATAGGAAGATCATCCTCAGTGTTCTCCACATTCGTGTGCTGGTTCTTGGCAATGACTGCAACGAGACAAAAAGATAGAAAACAGATTTAGGTAGGGAGCAGAGCAAAAATGTGACAAATATACTCACCACTGAACTCCGTGGCAACAGGATCAATGATGAACTTGCCCATCTGATAGCTGGCTTTTATGAGTTGCTCCTCCTGTGGACTGGACACGCTGTCCGTCTCATTCTCCTGGGCATCCTTGTCGGGCAACACGACCATCGGGGGCTTAGTGAGGGCATTATGAAACAGCTGCTTGATCTCCAGGGTGTCTACATCCTCGGTTATGTTAGCCAGCTCCACGTAATAGTCAACTAGGACGCTACCTTCGCTGAAGCTATCGATGCGCACCTTCTTATACCATTTGCTCAGCTGGGCGGCATTGGAGTAGACCTCGTTGAGCTGCAAAAGGAGACGGAATGAAAAGATGAAGAGGATTTATTGGAGTAGAGGAGGGTCGCGAGGCTCACCTGAGCTTCCAGTTCGTGAGCGAGATTCTTCCACTCAATGGTGTTGTGATCAAGGAGCTCTGGCTTCCAAGCCACGCCTTCGATTATCCTGATGGTTGCTTCAAGATCACAGTCAGCGGTGCAGTGTCCTGGTTTCGTGGGTCGTGGCGTGGTTGTGGTCGTTGTTGTTGTCGTTGTGGTGGTTGTTGATGTGGTACTACTGCTGCCAGCTGCTGTCAGCAGATCCTCAAAATTGATCGTCTCAGCGTTGAGCTTATCAATCGACAGTGGAGTAGTCGGAGGGGTTGGCCAACCCGTAAACTCTGTGGTGGCACGCATCGGAGGGCCCTTTCTGATCACAAGAGATGGGGACGAGGATGGCGATGCATCGGCTGCTCCATCAACTGGTGTGTGAGGAGTAGTCAAACGATGGGAGCCCAAGCGTTTGTGGAATCCCTTGGGAAAGACGACCTTCAACCCGCCAGTTGCTTCCGTTGAGCTGACAGCTGGAGCATTTGTGGAAGCTGTTGAAGCTGGGGACTTGGGTTTGCTTGTCGTGGTGGTTGAGGCGGGATGCAGTGGAGTCTTTGGCTTGTAGTCTTTTGGCAGCAACGAGGCGAGTAGATCATCCTCCGAGGGATTGGTCTTGATAGTGTCGTTCAACTTGAAGCCTGGAGGCAGGAAACTGCTCAAGTCGTCTACTTTAATGGGCGTTATTTCACTCGATAGTTTCGGTTCCACTTGCTCCTTGGGAGGCTTATAGCCAGGAGGCAGGAAACTGCTTAGATCATCAAAGGGAACTGCGACTGCAGGAGATCTCTGTGTAGTCGACGTTGTTGTCGTTGACGTCGACGGACTGAAGCCCGGAGGCAGAAACTTGGATATGTCGTCGACCAGGGAAATCCCTGGCTTCGATGCCGTCGAGTTTACCTTGTAATCCTTGGGCAGTAGGGCGGCCAGGCTATCGTCAAACTTGACCTCGCTAAAAAGACTTTCCAAAACCGGACTTTTCGTTGTTCTTGTCGTGGTCGGTGTCGTCGTCCTAGGAGGTTTATAGCCCTTGGGCAGAAGACCTGCCAAAGCCACATCCTGGGCAGCAACAGCGCCGTTCTTGAAGGACCGACTGATGGTGGAGTTTCTTGCTGGCTTCCTGCTTTGATCCTCGCCTGGTGCCTCCGTCGTTGTAGTTGTCGTTGTCGCTTTTGTTGTGGTGATCTTGCGATTCTTATAGCTGGGCTTGGGCTTGAATCCAACTGGAAGGAGACTTGCCAGTTCATCCATCTCGCTCTCATCGAAGTGCTGCACCTTTAACTTGGACCCGCTGCTCGTGGTACTGGGAGCAGCTGTGGTGCGCGGCTGGAACTTGCGAATGTTCGGGACAAATCGGCCACTTCCCGTTGACATGGTTGTGGCAGGCGTGGAGGCATCCATTTGACTGATGATAGGATACTTTCCGGAGAGAACTCCACTTGATAGCTCCGACTGCACGCGATCCAGTTTGTCGATGATGCTCTCCGTGGAGGCGCCTTGAGCGGGCAAGGATTTCTCTGTGGTGCTCGAGACTGAGACGGTCGTCGTGCTTGGTTCCTCACTGCTCTCGTTCAATTCGAGCTGCTTCTGCTGTTGTTTAGAATGCACCTTCCGCTCCAGCTCCGACAGTGTTTGCTTCGTCTCCTCCTGTTCGATGGCGGGGAAGGGCAAGAATCGAGCTCCATTAATGCTTCGACTTGTCTGGATGGATGCCACAACAACATAACTCTCAGTTACATTTTCACTGGGCACAGGAGTTGTCTCCACAGTCTCCACACTGGGTGACTCCGTGTGCTCTTCCTCTGGCTGTGGAGCTGCTTGACTGTCCGACAGAGTTGTGCCTAGGCTTCTGGGAGTCACGGGCGCCGGATACGCTGTGGAGCCATTGACAACGCTCTTCGTAGTCACCACGGAGATGATTTCACGACCATCGTCATACTTGTGGTCTCCACTTGGCGTGGATTCATTCGCCGACTCGGTTGTGGCATCATTGTGTTTCTGCTCCTCACCGCCTTCCTCCTGATCTAACTGTTCTCCTTCCTCTTCCTCGTCATATTCGTATTCCTCATCACCTTTAATAAACAATAGATTAACTATAGAAGAGATAGATAAATCAATCCTTACCTTCTTCACCCTCCTCATCATCGTACTCAGACTCTTCCTCCTGCTGGGACGTTGTCTTGATCTCCCTTTGGGCTTCCGCTGTCTGTTCCTTGGGTGTTGAGCTCTGAGTTGTACTGTTTGTGATTTCTTCAGGTGTCTCTGTAGTCTCTGTTTCGGGTTCAGTTTGAAGCTCCTCCGTCGACTCGCTCTGCTTGGGAATCGACGTGGTTGCCTTCTCCTTGTCCTCTTCCTCGAGGTACTCATATTCATGGCCGGCATTCGGCAGCGTTGTCTCCTCAGCGAAGTCGCTGATTTCTGAGGAATCAGTTTGCGTTTCCTCTGTGCTTGTGGTGCTGGTTGACTTATCGTTGTCATCTTCATTGTTAGTCACCGTGTCCAATCCCTCTGAGGTATGCTCCTGGCTGTTGTTGGCTTCCGTCTTTGCTATTGTGATGGGTGTGATTGTCTCCTCCTGCAATGGCAATTTTTCTAGACTCGAGGACTCTTCATGTTCTTTGATTTGCTCCGGTTCCTTTTCTTGTTCCGGCTGCAGTTCTTGGGATTCCTGCTCGTACTGTTCCTCGCTCTCCTCTTCCTGCTCCACACTCTCTGTTGTGCTTGTTGTACTGGACGTGGGTCGTGGTAGCTTCAGTCTAGCATTGGCGCTGTTGTAGTTAAAGGGTCTCTTGCTGACCACACTCACAGGCTCGTTTATTTCGCGACTGATGAAGACGGGGCGACGAGGATTTGGCGACTTGCGACCAAAGCTGGGACGTTCCGAAGATGGATTCTGTGTGGTTGAACTAGAGCTGGTTGTACTGCTTGTCACCTTTGATGATCCTCGATTGCTGCCAAAGCGGTTGTACCGTTTACTGCTCACCTCAGCACTGCTTCCTGTTGTCGTTGTGGTTGGCGTCGACGAAGCGGTGGATGTTGAGGGCTGGTAGCGATTGCGTAAACGATAAGGGGTCACAACTGCTTGAGGTGTGGCCTCATCTGCTACAGGTGCCTGACTGCGAGTGCGTGTCGAGCTAGGCGAGAAGCCACCATTTCCAAAGGGACGCAAGCCTGCACTGCTTGACGTTAAGCGCTTTTCGTTCTGAAGAGAGACGAAGAGACAAGAGAGGATTTAGTATTAGTGTGAAGTAATTGAAGGTGTGTCAAGCAGTCCAATGTCGTATTATTAATTGTTACAGTTTCTATAGTTATTGCCAACCTGAGACAACTTTGTTACTGCTTCTTCTGTGGTCATATGTTATCGTCGTCATGGGAAACTGTTTCAGTTACAGTTACAGTTGCAACATGGCACGCTAGCACAGATACACACATAGACACACATTTAGACACATTCACAATCTCTGCGGTTCGTCTGTCAATTGTTTGGCGTGCGAACTCTTCTCATCCCATTCGAGTGATTCTCAAATTTGTCTAAAGCGTTTTGTGCAAATTTCCTACCGCTGTCTGTCTGGCTGTTCCATTTTCCAGTTTTGGCGTCTATAATTTATGCGCTCGTATTTATTTAGTTTTGATGTGAAGGCAACTGCTTGCGATTGAGGTGAGTAGAAAAACAAGAAGAAGAAAAGCCTCGTAATAGAGACTCCGACCTGTGACTTCTTTTTATTAAACGTGTAGAAACGAAGCTGTTCAGCGTGCATCAGCTATTGAAAGCTGTTGCATTGAGTCTTGCATGATGGCATTAGGGTCGTTGCAGAATCAAGCAGATTCAAGCAGTAAGTTGTCAGTTAACTGTCAATTGAAAGCACTTGTTACAGCCTGGTCTACGACTAAGGCCACCAAGCAGTGTCGATAGGACACTTTAACTGCTTGTTGTAAGCTGTGCAAATACAAGTATTGCGCATAGTTTTAATATTTTCCAATTTCTTTATAATGAATTTGTTATTATAAATCATAAACACACTACAGTGGGCGAAGTTTGTTTAATGATGACTAATTATCATGGTGGGCGGTCCATTTATATGTTTAAGTCAAGATTAATCAAGCAAACAGACTTTCGCTCAAATTGGCTACAAATAGTGGCAATTAGCTTTAAGTAAAAATCAACATAAGTAAGAAGTAAAATTGATGCTTGACTACGACATTCCCTGTAAGAAGTGTTAAAAGATGTCAAAGCACCTTTGAACATTTTACTTTTATGCTAAACTGTATGCTTTAAACTGGGAAGGCATACCCTATTCCTATAACTACAGGGTATATGGTGTATAAAAACAGGGAAGAGAAAACTGATTGTGAGACATCTCAATTCCAAGCATTAATTGTTATTTTAATGGAATCAAAAATAAACAAATGCTCCAACAACTGTTTAAAAGATCTCATAAATAAACAATTTAAATGCTCCAGATTTGTTTAAGCCAATAAACCAGGTGAAAGGTAAAACTGATTTCATTGATAGACTCACTTGCGGTTTTAGTTCGAGAGGGAGGGAGACAGAGATAGAGATAGAGAGATTGTGTGAGTGAGAGAGAAATCATTGAAGTATGCGGCTTGCAACTAGTTCTGGGATTTAGCTAAATTTTGTGTCTGTGTTTGCTTTTGGCCAAAAACATTTGCCGTTTCATTTGGCGTCACGTAAGTGAGAGTCAGAGCCAACTGATATTGGCCAAATCAGAGCATGGCCAATTGTTTTGTTAACTGTTGCTGTTATGCAATGCCAAAATGTTGTTGCTTGTTATTTATATGTATATATCTGTGTTCCTTTTGTTGCTTTTACTTTCCGACTATCTGTCTGTTTGGCTCTCCCTCTTTCGTTTCCCCCTTCCCAAGTGACAGCTGATGTACGAGATCTCAATTGGCATTTCCTTACCGTTGTTGGTTCACTGAAGTGGGCCAGAAACTGCGTCTGTTGATGTGGCACATTGACGCGCTGTGTCTGCGGTTGGAAACCGTTCAAACTGTTCCCTAAGCTGCTCCCGTTGCGTATCGCCTTGGAGCGTGTAAATCCATTCGATGGCGTTGCGGACGTTGCGCCACCTCCACCTCCACTGACAGGCACACCAAAGGGGCGTGGCGAGATATCGTAATAGTCCGACTGCCGATTTGGTTTCTGTGGGAAGCAAACAAAATAAACAGAAAAAGAATCAAAACCAACTCAAGTTAAGTCATTTTTTTACAGGGCTCTCATGACGGATTAAAAATGTGTAACTTGACAATAAGTTAAGAAGATAAATAACAGATTAAAATTAAGAAAAATATTTAGATCTAACAGCAGTGGGTGATTAACCAAGCGGAGTTCATGGAAAGCAGGGCACCTCTTTGCATAACACGCACTCACTCCAGTCTGCACTGCTCTTATTGACTGCAAGTAGTGCGTGTGAGATTTACGCATGCAGTGCACTTACTGAAACTCTGAGAAGAAGTTGACAAGTTAAAGTCAAGTTAACGCCAAGCAGTCTTTTAAGCTGCTCTTGAAATGCCGAATGCAGTGAGGGAGAAAATTGTTATAAGCCGAGCTTAGGTACAATTTCAACATATTTTTAAATTGACAACGAAACTCTTAAGATCATTTGGATGTCCAATTAACAGGAGCACTCATCGGTACACCTGACTGTCCCTACTCATCTTTTTAGGCCTTCACTCCACGTGTTGCAGGCAATGCCAAAGCGCTTTAAGATTCAAACCGAAGAAACTGTAAAGTTGATTGCAAATGGATTGAATCGAAATCATAGTTGAAATTGAAAGCAGTGCCAACAACAACAACAACAGCAGCAACAACTTCAATAACTAGAAATCAAACAATGGAAATCTATCAAAAGTATTTGATTGAAGTGTATCAAGGTCGAAATTCGACTGGCCGCTAATTACAGAAATCGCTGTCAGTTGCCAGTTTCGCCTTTAAATTGGTAAGTACTTGTTGTTATTATGCATGATTGTTGTTGTCTGGTATTTGTGTTTATTTCTCAGTTTATTTATTGCCTTTTTTTGAAAGTGCTTCTAATATTGGGTGCAGTAGGTGCAGAAGTAAAAGGAGAGGGGAGAGGGAGTTGTGCTCTGTTAAACAAATTGCATACAAAACGCGAGTTTTGTTGCTAAAAGGCGAATTTCAATTGCAGTTGTTGTTTTCCGCTTTATGCATCAGAGAATACCCAACTAGACAACTTCTACAACAAACTGCAGGCAATTCGTAAAGAGATTTCTTCCATTTCTACTGCAATTAGGCAGAGATGAGAGTCTTAGTCTGATTACCTGACAGCTAATTGAAAGTAACTTTGACTAAACAATGTCAACATGTACTTTTCAATTGTGAGTGAATTCCCAACAATTTCACTGAGACTCCTCCCACTGTCAACACGAAGAAAGCGTTGGTCAAGAAACGGAAACTAAACAGCTCTTAAGTCTTTTGTCAATATGGAAACATAAAAAGCTGCTCACGTACTAAAGTACAACTGTCGATGGACTGCAGTGACAAAAAAACAGAGAGAGAGAAGACATTTATGATCGCACATATTGACTTTCACTCTAAAAACAGGCAAATAATAAGAAATTATAATAAACCAAAGCAAAAGTCTTGTATTTTTAGTAAGTTCTCGAATAAAATGGTAGTGCAGTGTCAAAATAAACAGCTTGCACTTGCACAATGCAGTCCAAGCAGTAAGTTCAGCTTGCGCCGAAAGGTGTTATAAATGCAGTTTTCAGTAATCAAGCAGGCGAGAAAAAAGTGAACAAGATCTCTTGCTGTGCGCGGACAAACAATAACGGACAGCTCTGCTTGCACCCACAATGCAGATGAATTGAGGCCGTGACATGTTATTTCAATTAGGGCTAAAACTGAGAGCTTCAGTTAAGTGCGTGCTCATGATTCCAGACTGCTAATAAACAATATGATTTAACAGTTTTTATCTGCAGTTTATATTCAATTTAAAGCACGTTTTCAAAATGCATTTCAACAAATAAATAACGTTGATTCGTTGAAATGCAGAAGGCACTTTGTCTATTGTGTATTTGTTGCCTGCATCTTTTGTTTGGCTTTAACAAAGTGAAAGTGAAATGCTTCCAGCTCTGCCCAGTGATCGAATTGCCGTGTTACGAATACACCCACCCCCAATTCAGTCATTCATTCATGTAGTCTAGTGCTGAAAGTATTTTGATTCGTTTTTACTTGACCAACAGTGACTACGATTTCAATTCAGAGGAAACCGCGTGTTGCACGCACAAAGTGATAGGAATGGGGCAAGTTAAGAGGAAGGAGACTCGTGAGTTTCATTTTTGTTGGAATAAAAACCTATTTCTGCTTCCCGTTACGCTCTACAACACTTCGTGATCGTGATTGAAACTGTTTCCTATTAATTATCGACGTGCCACAGACCCATTTAATGGAACCTAGGGAAATAGATTTAACTACACATAATGTGCAGTAAGTAACTAACAGAGGGAGAGAGAGGGAGAGAACTCTAAGGAGAATCTTTTCGATGTATTAACCATAAACAACACTCGTGTCACGCTTTCATCACCAGTTGCAATTCACAATTCGCCTTTAGGTAAGTTTTGCAATGTGGCTTAATCAAATTTCATATGTGGCATGCGGCAAGTTGTAATTTATGAATTTAATTTGGTTTGGATTCGTTTTTGGCGTTGATTGGCAACATTTTTTGGAGCTGGGCATGTAAAAGGGTTAAGCCAAAGAAAGAGAGAGATAGATAGAGAGAGAGAGAGATAGAGAGAGGTAGACCAAGTTACTTAATTGCCTTGAGCATAGTTGGTTACTTGCCACCCCAACCCACTTGCCAATATGGAAATGGCTCAAAACCTGAATCTTAAGTATACTCAGAGAAAAATGCTTTTTAACATTTACACTTTAATTTTTATACAATTATATTCTCTGACTTAGTAAGCAAATATGGATTAGTGTATTCTACCAATTTAAATGAAAAGTAATTACAAAGGTTTTTATTTTTAAGTTTGTAATAAGGCTACTAACAAGCAAAGAAAAATTTAGTGTTTATTATTTAATTACTAGTTTTATGATCATTTAAATGTAACTTTGTTTATTAACCATTGATTTAAGTTAAATAAGATTGATAAGAAAGTATTATAAGACCTATTAAATACAATTTAATTAACATCTGCACATTAAAAAAATATATATGTAACTTTACGTCTGATTAAACATTTGACATTTAAAATATAATGTATGTTTCACTTTGGTTTTACATTATTCATATTAACCTTGTCAATTTTTAAATTAAGTGTTGCATATTTAATTTTAGTAACTTTTCTTCTTAAACTTATATGAAAACGTATATTATTTTTACCTGCAATGCATTTTTTTCTGACAATGAGTGTAATATTATTGAATTGGGGCTTAAATTCAAATTGAATTTAAGTTAAGCTGACTTACCGTAAACTGAGAATTACTTCCAAATGGTGATCCGAATGGAGAGTTGACGGCAATGGGACTTTGTTTGTTACCATTTCCATTAACATTCCCATTACCAATGTCTTTGCTGTTTTCGTTGGCTATAAAGAGGAGCTGTTCTTGGTAGGAGCCGGGAGCGGGGGAGAATCCATTGTTGGCACCACGGAATCCATTAAGAGCTTGCTGCGGTTGCTGCAGTTGGCGGGGAAACGAGCCAGAGGAGGGTACAAATCGATTTTGGGAGGGAAAATAATAACTGGATGCATCTGAAAGTTAAAAGAAAGTCAACAATTAGTTAAGGGTGAAGTGCTTAAAGTCATTGTATATAATTGTCAATTAATTGTAATAAATAAATAGAGTCGATGATCACATTCAACTGCTGCTTTGCCGACCAATGCTTACACACATACAGTCTCTGATCGATAAGAAACTGCAGGTGGCACTGCAAGCAACTGCTTCACTACTTGATCATAAATGCAAAGCAGTAACTGCTGCCAAGCAGGATATGTAGCATACATCGTGTACTTTTATTTCTCTACTTAATATATTTATTTAAGTTATTATTATTAGGGTAACTGCTGACATAACATTTTATGTTATGGACATTGGCTCTACCAATGTTGCCTGAACAATGAAATTGTAACAATATGCAAGCAGTTATTAACATCATTTTGAACTGGCAATTGACCGCGTTGAGTTTTTGGCAACTGCCAAAGAGATACTTATGTAAATAGAGCGTGGGCACCCAAACAACAGCAACAACAATAATCACAGCAAATGAATTCCAATTCCAGCTGCAGTATCGCATGCGTCACTTTTTGCCTTTTTGACCCACAATGTCTGGGCATGAAAAGCTGCTGCACCACTACGCAAAAAAAAAAAATAAATAAAACGTTGCCACTAATTGAAAATTGAAATATCATACTGGCGCAATATTTCAAACGAAAATGCAGAGCTTTGAACATTTTATCAGGCGAATTTATGCGGTCGGCAAGGAGAGGCCTACGCCTACATAGGTGGGGACTGAAGACTGAAGACTGAGGGGCTCAGAGGTGCCCCAAAGCCAACATTTCTTATGGTTCACACCTTGTTTTCGACACATGTACGAGTGTGTTTCAATTCAACACAGATATATGTAATTGCAAAGTGTGGAGGGGTGTGGAACATGTGCATGTGTTGAGGCGATAAGTTAGGCTTTTGATTAGTTGATGAAAAGTGTCGGGAACAAACAGAGAGCGTGTCGCTAAATGAGCTTTCAAAATGGCAAAATGTGAAATAAAGAATGATCAATAACTAAAGTTTCGCTAAACACTCGAAGTCAAGCTTAGGAACGGACCGAAATCGACTCATAAAAGAGTAAGCCCTAAAGTTGAGCCTATGAACGCTCAAAAAACAGACACGAAGAAGGAGTTTAGCATGTTGCAAGTTGCAGCTTGCAACATTTTCTTTGTGTCGTGTGTGAAGCAGCTTTGTGTCAGCAGAAAAAGGGCTTCGGCAAACAGAAATAAGAGTTTCGGTACACGACACGACAGATATTATATGGCAAATACAGTTGTTGCTATGTTTCGTTCATGATGAAATAAGTTCATCATGTTTTCGTTAATGCGTGTTTCGTTCTTCGAGCAGTTTTACTCTTGTATTGGTTGTTGAATCGTGACGTTCGATTTTAGCAAAGTGAGTAACACGTGGTAACACATAATTAAAACACATAACACTATTTACAGTAACAAGAGGATAATTTCAAGAAAAACGATAGTAATGATTAAATTCGCATTACATATTGTGATAAAAGGATCAAATTATTGATTTGCCTACCACTAACAGCAACAACTTAATAGTCGAAGCTGCCTCAATATGTATGTATCAATGACCATAACTGTTATAAGCTTCAAAATAAAAATTAGAATATAATAATTATTTCTCAATGTTTATTTAAAAGTTCCAAAAAAACACATATTTATCATTTTTATTATAAAAAACAAAGATAGAAGTTATTTTTGATATTTACTAAAAAAATAAGAGTTATTTTTAACATTTATGGTTAAAGTAAAACTTTTATTTTAAACATCAAAAATAAAAATTATTCTCAAATTTCTATCATTTACGATATTGCCCACTGAGAGCGAATAGAATAGTACTGCTTAGCAGTCGACTGCTTGTCTCCTGCTTGACGAGAGCACACGAAAAGAGCGAGAATGAGACCGAGAATAGTTGGACGTTAAGCAGTTGTCAAGCGGTTTCCGTTGTGGCCTCGTGCGTTGAGTTGACGCCACGTCTGAATAAGTTATTAATCTAGAGAGAGTACCCGAGTTCGAATCTAGCTCTTAGAATTTTATATTGTTGTGTAGTGCATTCGCACTCTTAACGGTTTCTCTGGTCGGTTGTTGTTGCTGTGTTTAAGCAGCCAGCCTTCTGCGCTTGGGCAAGAGTTGCTTGGTATATTGCCAGCCGGCTAACTCTAATCCGCTGAAGGTAGATTAAATCGTTCAGTCTCCATTGCCGTTGACACTGCACTATCGTTCCATTTCATAAGTGGGCATTGCAGTTCTGACGTGACTGAATACACTTTTATATTTAATTAAATATTTCTCTTTTTTATTTATACTTGGCACATAAATTCATTTATTTCGATAAAGCAATCCAGCTGCGTTTTTCCACAAGCTAAGCTTTTCTGTATTTTTTTTGAAATGGGTTTTGAAATGAAGACCATGGAACATTCAAATATTTCTCAAAGGCTCGCTGAAATCACTGTTTTTTTAAAAATTCGCTCAAAATCAACTTTAGTACCAGTTATAGGGCAAAAGAAGTGCCCCTTTTTATCAAAATTAAATAATGTTTGGCCATACGAGAAATGCCTATATGTATGATTGATATGTATGTATGTATATATATGAAGATTCTTCTATATTCGTTTGTTAATATTCCCCACGCACTCGACCCAAAATTGAAAAGCCAAACAATACGTGAACATTGTGACATACTTATTTTACCTATTTGGCGTCTATTCTGGACAGAAAACCCAGAAACAACAACCTTCAGACAATTCTCGCATGAATATATTCATTAAAGATTGTCAATCGATCGCAAAGGAATTTATTGTATTTGTATTGTGAATATTATTTGAATTTCAAATAGATGATTGCTTGCGAGTTGTGTCACAATTAGATAACGGATAGAAAGGAATTACCTGAGATATAGATAATATGTTAACTTTCATTTTGTTTTTTGATTAGAAAAAGTTGAGTAATACTTTTAAACTATTCATAATAATACTGATTGCACCAGTGTACAGCCATTTTTCTGCAGAGCTTTAAGGATTTTTCCGCTATAGTCTTTGACTTCCTAAATATGAAAAAGTAAGTTAAAAAATTTTTCATGGAGTAGTTTTCAAGATATATTTTTTTTAAACTTTTTCATAGGTGACTCAGCTTTTTCGAGTATAAATGGTAAACGCGGTTATTGTTTTCAACAAAATTAGTCTTTAACTAAAGGTAATGAAATTTCATTCAAAGTTTTGGAATCAGCTCGATCGTTATAAAGTTAGAACACTATGCTTCCACAGGGTATTTTACTGTCACGCCCTCCCGACTGAATGATATATTTAATATCGAACAAGACGCTTTCTAACATATTTTATTCCTGATTGCTATGCTTAATCTTCGTTTAAATGGGAGTTTTCTTCTGTTTGATCATTAAGAATTAAAATGAATCTTTCTATTCGTTTGTTTTTAAACAGTTTTGATGCTTCAATTGAAAAGGGGTTTGGAAGACTCTAGGTTGATACTTTATCTGCAATAGTAGCAACTCCAACAACAATTCAATGTATCTAATGTTGTTTCAACTTTGCCGCGGGGCCTTTAGTCAAGTGCCTCCCAAACTGTCGGTTTGCAACATTTGGCATTTGGCCCAAAGCAACAAGCCAAAACAATGAGGCAGACTCAAACCATTCTTAGTTTTTCGCATGTCGAATGACCAACGGCGACGTCGACAGCGACGGCACCGTTGCACAGTGGCTAAACATTTAAAGTTAACTGAGTAAAATTAGAAAGTCTGTTTAATTAATTGCAATTTTTATACCCTTGCAGAGAGTATTATAATTTTGTCCGGAAGTTTGTAACGCATTGAAGGAGGCCTCACAGACCTCATAAAGTATATATATTCTTGATCAGGGCGACGAACTGAGTCGATATAGCCATGTCCGTCTGTCTGTTTCTATGCAAACTAGTCTCTCAGTTTTAAAGCTATCTACATACAACTTAGTACAGACCAGTAAAAGCATGCTTAAACTCTATAATTTTTTTTTTTTGTTATACACTTAAAATTTTTTTTTATGTTTAGAAGAAAATTTGTGTGGCGTTCTCTACTACCCCAGGGTATGCTACTGTTGGGATCTCCCAACTGAATGATATATTTTTTTAATTTAATTTAAAAATTAAAAAATGCAATGATTCTCTTTTTGTTTTCGTCACACTGTGCGTGCTTGACATTTACAGTTTTAAATTCCAAACTGCTTGTTGAACTGCACTTCTTCCTCTCTTGGGCATAATTATACATTAACATTATGATATTGTGCGATTTATTGCATCTTGAATTGTTCCCGTTCATTTCAAATATTGCTGCAAGAAATTGCAAAATAAAAGCATAAAAAATCTTTCAGCGTCAACATTTTCTTCAATTGTTTGGTTATTTTGGTTTGTTTTTCCGAAATGTCAAGACGCCAACCGAAAAGTCATTCAGAAGTGCAATAACAACAGCAACAGCACTAGAAGAAGCAGCAACAATAACAACAGAAAGCACAAGTAGCAACAACAACAACAACAACAAAAATAGCAACAGCAACTAAACAAGTTGAACTTTAAGTTTTCTTAACAATCAAGTTTCTGTTACTTGCGATTGCTGCTTCTTCTTTACATTGATTGAAGGTCGTTGTTGTTATTGTTGGTGCTTCTAAAACTTGTACTGCAGTTTTACAGTCACTGATCATAATCTGTGATTTGTGTGCCAATTGGACTGACAGTTGTTCCAATTAGTAAGTACCTGTGATACTCCTCTAATCAGAGGACTTTTTACTAGTTAAAATCCACTTAAAACGAATCTTTATTTAATAATCTGCAATAATTTGAATACTAGTTGGGGTAATTAAAAAAACTGCTTTCATGTCTGAAAACAAAATTCAAATTGTTTGCCATAAAACACACCCCTTAATTGATTATTGCTCTGCCTATGCTGTAATCAGTATGTGATCATAGTTCTTGCCACCTGTGTGACATCATGCCACACCTAGACAATAAAGGTAAGTCTTGTCTTGTGTTGTGTTTTGGCCAAATTGATGGATAATTTTGTTTAATTTACTCGCTTTTAATGGACTCCCTGAACGAGGTGACAGAACACACAAAATCGTCATAAAATTCAACAAAAAGAGAGAACAATAAAAACCACATCAACAACAGAGATCGTTATGATAGCTGTTGAATTTTGCTAAAAATAAGAGTTGAAAAATCAGCTCAAGAAGTGGACACTGAGCTACAACTTATTATTTCTCCCTCCATTCTTCGGGCGAGGCCTTGGGGTAACTGCTAATTAGAAAATAATAATGCGCCGCTGAAGGTCAATGCCAAGATCTGAAGAATGGAGGAGAAGATGAAGATAATAAAAATGGAGAAAAGTGAGTCAGTTGATTCTGAGTTCTATGATCTGTCCGGCACCCACGAAACTTGTAAGATGATCTCTTGATGTTGACAAATGTCATTTGCTGCCCACGCTACTGCTTTATACTGCTTGCTTTCTGTTAGATTCTAACGTAGAATTTCGAGGTGCGCTGCTTGCATCACGAAAAGAGGTTTTACGCCACTCTCAACACATTCCATTTACTGGTTATTTTTTTGTTTTCGCTTTTCGTTTTCTTGTTGTTATTGTGTGTTATAATTATATTTACTAATACATGCTGTGCCCCTGCTGCCGCTGGCTGCTTGTTGTTTGTTTTTGTTGCTTGTTGTTTGTTAATCACATATCACATATGCAAACTTGTTACACAAAGAGCAAACGCAAAGCGAAACAGGCGTAAAGCAGAGCAGAGCAAAACAAAGCAGTGTAAAAAGCAAAGCAAAGCAAAACAAAAACAATGGCTGAAAGTGTTGCATGGTAAATCGCCAGCTGTTTTAGCCATTGTTTAACTTGCACAAATACTCAACTGCTGAGGGGAAAACACAAGGAAGGAGGAAGGTTTGTTGCCACACACACACACACACACATACACACCCTAGGGGGGCAAATACACATTTCTGATACATACACTTAAAATGCTTAGCTGTAAAATTCGAATGCATTTCGAGTATGATTTAAATTAAAGCTCTTAGTGTTGGCAATAAATATCTTAAGCAAGAATGAAGACTCGCCTATGACATGCCCTATCAATCTTCCTTACAAGAAAGTTCTTCTAAACTGATTTTGATTGGAATCTAAGAATGCTATTGATAATAATGTAGAATATATTTTATAGTATGGAAGCTATATTCTTATCTTTGTCACAAATTTAGTATACCCATCTTCTAAAAGAACAGGGTGTACACTGAAAGAAGTCTGTCCGCTAAAAACATAGCAACAAGCTGGTAAACTAACGGATTAGCAGGTTAAGAAAAGGCCAAGTAAATGGTATTATGAACCAGTTTAAAATATGTTTAACAAATGTTTATTTGTTAAATTTTGTTTATTATATAATTGTCAAAAGGCAATAGATTTTCAGCTCGAATTGGCGAGCAATTTCCGCAGTTTCAATAGAGTGCGAGATATCCGGCATTTGGTCAGAAATAGTTGGTCATAATCTATCATTTTGCCAGGGACAAAGCCACAATTGTTAACTGGAAATGGAACGCGGCTAACACCCGCACAAAGCCATGTTGATACTGTGGCAACATTCTAAAACTGCAATTCGAGCATAAAGAACCTGTTTATGAGTCGTGCTTTGACTTGGCTTAACTTGGCCAATTATATTGGCTTAATCGTGTTGAAGTCAATTACAAGGCAGTCACACTTGACTCTCCCTCTCTCTCTCTCTCCTCTCTCCCACTCGAGGGTGTGTTGACCAGTTCTATTAACTGTCTGTCAGTTTGTCTGTCGTCTGGCATTTTTGTCAAACGCTTTCAACAACATTTTCTTGACCACATTCCAGGGCCAAGTCAACTGTTAGCCAAGTTCCCCTTCCTATATGTTTTCAGCGCCCAGAGAACGTAACTAACAACTGCTCAAGACACTTGAATACCCTGGGAAAAACTCAACAAAAATATTCATTCACATTTATTCAAAAAGTAGCCGAAAAATACAAAAAAAAGAAGCAACAAATAAATTAAAATCATTTTGTTGGAAGTGGAAAGCGCATAAATTTATACAATTTGTAAATCGTTTAAGTTTAGATCTATACATAAGCAACAACAATAACAGCGTCGACTACTGGGCGTGTCAATAAAGGCGTTAGGCAGAGAAAGAAGGGGGATCTTACATAACTCCCCATCTCTGAGGGTCAGCTAACAGAAGCGAACAGAAAAAGACGGAGAAAAAAGAAAGGCAGCAAACGAAAGTGAAATTTTCTTGCCTCAACTCAACGGATGGTAATCGGAGTTGCCCCCGTTTGGGGCAGTTGAAATTATGAACCATCGAAGAGGCCGTTTGAAAAGACGTAACCAAAGCGAATAAGGCTAATTTTTAAATTGATTTGATGGGCAACTTCAGAAAGGGAAATCAAAGATCATTAGATTGAACTCATGAAATCAGAGAAATGATCTTACAATTTTAACTATGCTGTGACTTAAATATAATAAACTCGTATGTGTGGCATGCTGCTATCATCAGTTGCACATTAACAGTGAGATAACAACTAGCTTTACCTGGTTAATTCAGATAACTTATATTCAGATCTTACTTATCGAATCTATAAATGTAATATTTAAAACGAACTGAACCTTACCGATATTTCTTGGACCTTATTGGAGTGACTTTCAATAATCGAATATTTTACCACTATAGATTAAAAAGGGTATTGTTTTTGGTATGTTTAGAAACAGAAAATAACTTACAAAAAACTACAAACATTAATGGTGGTTTTAGACTACTTAATAAGCAAGTCAATTTTGATGTCAACTTCGTCAATTGTAGCACAAATAGTTATCAACTTGGTCAACTGTTGCGTCAACAAGATCAAAAAATAATGTAATAACTTTGGTTACCTTTAGCTAGGGCTGCTTCAAAATGTTAATAAAAAAGTAGATATTTGAACCAATGATGCTTTTCTGTATGAACACCAAAAGCTTCTCTAAAAAAATACTTTTGGCTTTTACTTAAAAATTGTACCGTAAGAGGGAGAGAGATAACACTGTGAAATCAAATTCTCCCAAACAAAAAACTGCAGAAAGAGGGAAAGAGATAGACAAAGACACTAAAAGTCACAGCCCGATTTGCAAGTTTGTAAATGGCAAACGAACATGAAAAAACTTCTTAGTTGGGAAATTCTTTTAGCCGGTTTTCGATTACCACTCCCGCAATACTTGAAACTGAAACTGGTTCAATTCCAACTTTGTCCAGCGCATGCGGGTGGCATTGTCCCCTATTGACCCTCTCCCTCTCCCGCGATATCTCTGACTCCCTCCTCAATTTACTACCTCATCTGGAATCACGACTTTTGTCTATGTGTTAAAAGCAACTCTGTTGCCAGTTGCCAGTTGTTAGTTCCCTATCCCTTCATTGATTCGGCTCGTGCGGGGTCAAAACCGAAGTCACAGTGGGTGAGAGGCCGACGATCATTTGGCCAGTTGCCAACTTCAGTTAACCATCATCAGCATCATCATCGTCGTCATCAGCGATATTCTATCAATTATTTCTTTTAATATTTGGTTTGTACTCTCTTCGTCGTGTTCCTCTGTTTTAGCCAAGTCAGCGTCTTCTTCATTGCGATCTGGCCAGTTGCAGGCAACTTTATTTGGCTTCGAGGTGCGACTTCATTTTGTTTATGTTTCTTTAGTTCGTTTACTTTTTAAGGCTTATGTAATTGGTAAAGCGTGCTCTACTCTTTACTCTCTGCTCTAATAAAGGCAACATAAAAAGTTGTATGGCAAATATTATAAATAAATTACGAGTACGAACGCAAATGCAAACTAGTTTTATGCATTGCAAAAACTTCAACTCGGAACTCGAAATTGGGAGCTAAAATAAAAACTGACAAAGTTGTTACTCTAGTTGTTGTTGTTCTTGTTATTGTTGAACTGGGCTTGGCCACAACATGTGGCAATAAATTATGGCCAATAATAGAGCAAGTTGTTAGAAAAGCAACAAACAAACATACAGTCAACATTGACTGACAGCTGAGATATGAGTCCTGAAGTTGAAGATTTAAGTTGTCTAAGTATAAGTTGCTTATTGCTAGATTTACAATAGAGGGAATTAAACTAGGAAGTGAGTTTAAGTTAAAGAGTAGAATTCTTTCTTCTGATGGCATTTTATATGATTCACATTACACATCTAGATATGTAATCTATTTCGACATCTCAACTGCCCATTGATCCAATTCCAATCAGCGACTAGACTACAAATCACACATTATGTACTTCAGCTCCAATTGGAAGGCCTAAATTAACAATTCAGGCAACGCACATTACAAGCAGTGCATTACAAGCAGTGCAGTAGAGCGAAAGAGATAGAGACAACTATCGGTCTACTTGTAAGTGTGAAAAACTGTTAACTACTTGCGGTGTTTGGACGCCTACCACATATTCTAGCATTTTTTTCTACAATATATTAGTGCCAGAGTCAAGCACGTTGCCTTTCTAAACCAGGTCTTGGAAGTCGTGGCCCAAACGTTGATTGAACGTTGCCTTTCTGACTGTTTTCCGCCAACCTGGAGACTCTCTGTTGGAGATTGCTGAGTGAATGGTCTGTCTGGGACTGGGATTGTACTTGCCTCCACGTCCAAATCGCACTCATCGTGGATCATCATCGCCATCACCACCATCATCATCATCATCATCATCAGCATCGTTGTTTTCGTGCTGCCATTGTTCGCATTAGTCTTAAATATTAAGTAATAGAACTGTTTTGTGTCTGGGCTGGCACTTTATGTGCGAGTACTTCAAATGGCGTAACTCTAGTACTTATGCCACTATTTGGATGCTGTTATTTTTGTCGTTGTCGTTGTCTGCGGTTGCTACTGCTGTTGCAGTTGGTGTTGGCGGTGTCGTTGTCGCTCTTTAAATGCAAGTGGCAAGAAATGCGCACGGCATGCAGCAAACGGCAAAGAGACCGCTCTACAAATTATACAATTTTCGTCACTCAAATTCAGTAATAGCTTATGTACATTTTTAAGAATATTCATATAACATTCACATATAATAAAAATAAAGTCTCATTATAGCAGTTTATTTCTTAATTTATTACAAAATGTACAAATTGACAGTTCAATTTTGATTTTGTCAAAATTTCCTTTTGAGCTTATTTAATGCTAGTATAAAATAATTATTTACAATAACATGTGATTAAACGGCATGGGATGAGAGAATATTAAGTACTTAAAAGAGAAGCTTAAAAAGCCCTTGAACACTATCTTTAGTTTTATAAAACAAAATCAGTTCACTTTCTCATCTAAATTGGTCTGGCTGTTAAAGGATTCTCACTTAAGATTTAAATTTTCTTAATTTTACACATTTTCAATTTGTTATATTTCCAGATGCAAGGATAAATCAAGAAGGTGATTCGACTCGGGCTTAAGGTGTAAGTAAGCAAGTTTTGGCTTTGCGGCCTTGATTTAAAATGCTGTAATTATTAAACATAAAATAAAAGGCAGGAAAGTATTGAAGGAATTGGTTTCCCAAGTCTTTGGCGTTTCCCTTTTGTAAGGTTGCCGTTGAGAAACCGGTCTAAAAGGTTGTTTTCCTTGGGAATACTGTTAACCAAGCAGTACAAGCAGTACAATAAATGTCCACACAGTACACATACACAGTGTGTACATTCTCATATGTGTATGTGAAATTCCCTTTGATTTCGGAAGCAATTAAGCTGCTTTGTTGTTGTTATTAATGCAGAAGCACATTACATTTTAACAGGAAATGATGCCTAAATGCAACAACAACAAACGAGAGTAAATGCATTTCAGGATCCCAGAGGCAATTTGGCTTGACCAGTTTTCCAGTTGGTCGCTTAACGAGCGGCATGCATAAAATATGCCCTTTGTTCGCCAGCATTTTTAATAAAAATGTCAAGATATCCACTCCATATAAGTGGGAGAAGACACGAGAAGAGACGAAACAGAGGTAGAAGGAGCTATTCCCGGTTCCCTTTCACACAGGGCGACAATGAATTGCAATTTACGCGGTGCTCTGATCCTTGACTTGTGCATCAATTGATTCACTTTTATGTATGCAATGCCAAGTTGCATTCGCATTCAAAGATCTCTGCGGAGGCGTTTGAGGAGATACTCGAAGAGCGCCGTCAACATTGTGATTGATGGCGGCTTTGCTGATATGGAATTGTGTTTTTTAGCCTGCTGTTCATCGAGTGCCAAGTTGTTTGCTTAAAAAACACTTCGAATTGCATGGCAGTCAGTCAGAAGGGGCATTGAACTCCTTCTTGGCTTAAAGTTATAAGCAGCTTCAGTGGCTGCCAAACGACGAAGCCAATTTGAGCCACTTTGCACGGTGGCTGAGAGTGCCAAACCACTTAAGGCCAAATCAACCATCGACTATGGCTTCTAGGCAAATGCTCACGCATCAATAGTGGCCACGCCCCTTAAAAGTGGTCAACACACCCACCCACAAACAAAGCCCAAAGCGATGGAAACGTTGGTTACGAATATGCAAATGTGTTGAAAACGAGAACAAGAACAAAAGTCGTTAGAATCGCGAATTGGAAGAGAACCTTGTTCTTCACACAATAAATCACAGGTAAGAGCTACAACAATAACGTTTGAAAATACAACAAATACCACAACAATCAACTAAATCTAAGCCAAGATTGTTGGCCATTCTGGCACTGGCATATCTACTATATTTTACCGTCCACTCTTTTGTTGCCGGTTTGGCCTTTTGTTATTGTTAATTCTTCTGTATGTACGAAAATTATGCCGAAAATTACAAAGCACAGAAATTTAAAAGATTTAATCGTGAATTATTGTAAATGATAATAAACTTTAATAGTTTTGGCTTTTATGTAGGCGACACAACGGTTACGTTCAACCAAGTAGTAAAAGAAGCCGCAAATGTTGATTTCTGATTGTACTCAAGTCGAACAAGTTGAGTAATCGAATTGGAAGAGGAATACAAGAAATCTGAATGAAATCACAGAGTATTTGATGAGTGGTTTCACTGTCAGAATAATCGTAAGCTGGAGATTGTTGTGGAGTCATTCAATGGGTCCAAGTGTGAATCAACTTGTGCAAATTACAATATATAAAAATTCCCCAATTTTTTAAATCTTAAAAAAATACCACATTTACGCCATATCATTTGTATTAATCATTGACCAGTTCTTAATAGGAAGTTTCAAGCACACTCAAACACTCATGCAAATTTTGTTATAAACTATCCGTATGTACTTTTATCGAATCCCTTATAACTTGAATATCTGTGAAAAAATTAACTCTCAATTTAAATGAAGTTTCTAAGGGTTAGTTGTACAAAGTTGAGTTTATCTTTCACAATATATTCAGAGTCTCAATTATGCGACTGTTAGATTGCGCAATTGGCTATTTCCAATTTCACGGCAAATACAAGTGCCAAATGATAATTTAAAAGAGCTCTAAAGAAGAAAAGCAAATAAAAAATAAATTAACCTTGGAATTGAATGAAAAACTTTGCAATGGGGCGTTGCTCATTAATATATGTTTTATATGTACGAGTATTTTGAACCAAAAAATATAGCGCCAGCTAACTTAGGCGAGCCAAAGTTTGTATACCCTTCCAGAGCCCTGATTTCATATGGAAGCTATATTATATAGTGGTCCGATTTGAACCAAAATTGGGAGGAATGTATGAAACTGTATCAAACACACAATCTGTGGTTGAGATATCTTGAAAAACAAAAAGGTTTTTCACACTAAATGTTGATTCCGAATCGGTTGTTCCTATTACAGCTATATGATATAGTAATCCGATCCGGCCGGTTCCTTTATATGTACTGCGTGCAGCAAAAAGATGGATCTTTACCAAGTTTCAAAACTGAGACACTAGTTTGCATAGAAACAGAAGGACTCAGCTCGACGCCATGATCAAGCATATATATACTTTCTGGGGTCTGACACGCCTCCTTCAACGCTTTGCACATTGCGTGACCAAATAATAATACCCTCTGAAAGGGTACAAATATAACATAAGGCCAAAGATTGCATACCTAAGATTGCAGAGACGTTTCAACATACAGGTTTACAATATATGGTTTCCGATTTTATCCAAATAGGGTCAGGTTGTATATAACGACAACAGACATATAGCCTGCGAGTTTGGTTGGTATTTTAATAAATATTTAAAAAAAAATTGGTTCATGCTATGACAGCTATATTATAGATTAGTCCGTTATTAGCGATTTGTTCACTTTTGGACGGGCAGTTGGAAATTGTACCAATCATACAATCTGGATGTTTGATTCACATAGATGACTTAAGAGACAAAAAGTTATTCACACTATACGATCTGATCCGGCCGGTTCTGACATTAGTTGGGCGTCCAGTGAGAGACTAGGAAAAGACGAATATCGACTCAGCTTGTCGTCCTGATCAGGAATTTACATACTTTATGAAGTGCGTCCCGCCCCGTTCAGTGCGTTACATATTTCATGATAAAAATATAATACCCTCTACAAAGTTTTTTTAAAAAAAAACAAAACAGTGGCTTAGATCGGAATGGAACTGAAAAGGCAACTTTTATTTTTGCCTTTTGCACTTTGCAGCAAAACGGAAACAGCCGAGAGACAAGAGCCAAAGCATACGAAAAAGTCGTACACGTAGCTCCAACTGGCATTTATGGGTCAAGGATTTTGTAGCTGTAATCAATTTGGCCACACTCCATTGGCTCTGGCTCTGACTCTTGCCGGGTAGGGCGCAAAGTTCAGCAAACTGCAGAGCCCTCCAGCTGGATGGCAGCATATGTCATTGCACACCTGGCCAAGCTTCAACTCTTTTGTATTTTCAAAATATTTGTGCCTGTTATGTCACTTACTTTGGCCCGACTTTGACTGCTGCCTCAGCTCCATGCATCTATCTAAATACAACAATCAACGGGGGGTATTCATTGGCTCAATTGAAGCTATGTCTTGGCCGTGAGTCACGGTGCAGCTTTGGACATTTGTCGGTGGTAGGAACGCTTGAATGAATCACTTATGCTTGTCGCAGGGTATCAATTGCCTTTTTTATTTGTACTATGTGCCGTTTTAATTGAGTAACTTTTTTGCAATATAAACACTCTTCTTCTTAAGAATTGCCATTCACATAAAAAAGAAAGTTCGATAAAATCTCATTGCATATTAATCGAACAAATTAAATTGCTAAAAGTTTCTAAGAGTGTTCGGTTATCGTATTAAAATACATCAATAACAATAATAAAATTCGAAACTAAATATATGATTACCAAAGTGGGATTTGATGGACGATTTGCAATTTACTTTCGCCCAATTGCGAACCTGGTAACTACCTATGGGCCAGGGCAATGGCTTGGCACTTCCGTTTAAAGTTAACGCTTTCTTTTTGTCCAATGTTTTGCCTTTGTTTATGATTTATGGCCTGACCATTTGTCAAATGAAATCAAAGTTTTGCACCGCGTTCTGCTTGACAGCGTCAACGTCAACTTCAGGGCAGGTTAAAGCCCGATTTGAAGCCATTAAACGACACCGACAACGAGTCGAATCGAGTCTACGAGCCAACTGGACAGTGGCACAGTTGCAATAAGTTGCGATCGCAAAAGTGAAATAAAATGCAGATAGAGGCACAAAGACGATGAGGAAAACTCAAACCAAAACACAAGAAACGACAATTAAAAGGAAAAGCGAAAATGTGTGTGGAAAATCGAGTATAGTAATACAGAGAAAGAGAAACGAGCAAAATAAATGCGTTCAATGCACCCCAGCCGAGCACTCGAAAGGCAGTGGTGGGCGGGGCATTAGCGCATTGCCCAGCTACAGAGAAAGAAACAACAACGAACGAACAAAGCTTCAACTGTCGATTGTAGACTATCTGCCCACTTCTCTCCATGACTCATGGAGCAAACTTGCAACGTTGTGCATATTGAAAATGTTTAGAGTACATACCTCAAAAGTTGGTAACTACCAATAGGTAATCTCTGTTGTCGTAAGCGGAAGTTGTAGGTGCAACAAGTCAACAAGAAACTACGTAGTACTCTTGGAAATTGTTAGAGGATTGTCAATTTACTTGTCTACAGTAATTGTAATCAATGAGGGCATTCAGTAGGTAATTCAATCAATAATCAAGTGATTGATCAGTATTCAACTGATACCTTTCACATGTTTGATGTTCTGCTTAAAGTTTAAAGTTGGCAGATAAGAAATTTTAAGTAGAAACATTTTTTAGAGATTCGGAATATGAATATCTATAAATGCTAAAGAATTCCTTTTGAAAGTATATTTATTAAGTTATTTTTATAGGTCCGATTCCATACGCATTCACAGTCACTTTATAAGACATAAGACAGAACTTTGATCTCTATTATTATTTGGAAATAGTTTCACAGAGAATGTAACTTATATCAAGTCAAGACTTTGGTAAGGCGCCTACTAGCTGAATTTAATGGAATCAAAGGCACCCACCAGAAGAATGCAATGCCTGCAAATTAACATACAAAATTCATTTTATCAATGGGGTCGTTGCAACACACCCTGAAAACGAAAAACAAATGCCCATACAAATATAATGCCATTTTTCAACGGTATTTTTCGTTTTTGGGGCGCTGCTTTTAAAGAAATATTTGAAAAAGTCAAACAAAAATGTCAACAACTTGTCGAAGGTGGACGGAAGCGAGGAGGAGCGGGAGGCTTGAAGCTGCACAGATCTTTTGGTTGAATTTAAAATTTGAATTACAATTACAACAACTGACTTTTAAAATACATGCAAGATTTATTTTAAAAGTGAGTTTCTTTTTTAAATATCAGAGCATGCGAGAACAAGTTTAAAATATAATATAATATATAAAACTGTTGAACCTAAATGCAAATTAATGCATCGCAGTTGCAACTTGAGGTTTGTACTCCAGCTTTCTCATATTCTCTCCTTGGCCAAGAGATCAAAACGCTGTGTTGTCCGTGACCCTTCAGCGGCATCTGTGTGTGTTATTGTCTTCATGATTTATTGGGAAAACTGATTGTAAATTTGTCCGATCGTCGAGTTGAGCTTACCTAAAATGAAATATGGAATACATGAAATAAGGCATTTAGAAGCGGTTAAATTCGTCTTAGCTAAAGCATAAAAAATAATGAAATGAACATTTAAATGTTTTTAATTAGTTTTTAGTGGAATGGAGTTCAAATCGACAAGTTCTTGGAACGTGGCTACACCAACTCAAACAACAATGCAAGGTCGTTTGCTTTTGAGACAAGACAACGGAACGTATCAACTTGTTGGAGAAAGAGAAGTTTTACCAAATATTACTTACTGCCGGGCATTGTTATAAGTTTTAACTATGATTGGAACTTAGATATTAAGGCGGTTAAACTTATTTGGGTATGTACTGGTATATTTCACACGGAGAAACAGACAGTGGTGGGAATTTAGTTCACAGTACAGATGGTCAAGGTTAAACTCAGTTGAGTTATTAGTAAAACAGACAAATGATGTCAGATTAGAGGTAATTAAACGTTGGCATAGTAAACTAATTGATGGTATTGCTTGATTGCTCAATCCATTTACACTTTAAAAGAGGACAACAAATTCGCAGCATCCTCCTGTTTTCTCTATTCTTGAAGAAGGCTTTAAATATGGGTTATCATGAGTAATTAGCCATCTTGAACAATCAAGACTATCAACAACAGTTCGTTTGGATGTAAAATTGCAGTTCCAATAACCCGTAACCCGCGGGCAGCTCACAATAACAGTACATGGCCCGTGCCAAACAAATACATATATATATTTAACTGTCAAAAAAAAGAAGGAAAACAAGTTAATAAAGAGCTTGCCACGCCTGCAACACACATCTTGGTAGACACGCTGAAAATGATGCCTCGGGAAAATCCAATGGTTTTTTTTTGTTAAAGTGCAGAGGAGACGTATACTAGTTAAGATATGCTTAAAGTGGTTATTTTACTAGTGCATATACTCTTACCAATAAGAGAAACATTTCTTTTTCAAATAGTGAGTTTACAGATTTAGCTTACAGATTAAACGCTTACTTAAACGACTTAGCGAGATACCTTAGATCCATGTTTGTATCATGTATATATGTTTACACACATAAGTAGTTTTAAGAATATATCGCTCACTTACTTATAGTGTCTCACATAAAGTGTTGGAAAAATAAGATAAAAAATTAATACAATATATGTAGACTAGCATAAAACTTCTTACTTAACATGACAGTCTTCAAGTACATTTTCTGAGAGAAAATTGCCTATAATAGCTAACACTTTCTCGTTTGTGAAGTGTATCTGTTGTTCGATGTGCCTCGGTCCGCTTTTGCCCTGCTCGTTGCTGTAATTCATTCGGCTAACTGACAACCTACGCGACCAACATGTTGTACCCCCGCAACAGCAACAACAACAACCAAAACTTCAACAACAACACGACCGATGACGAGGGTCTCAAATGCGTTGCTGCTTTTGGTAATAAACGAAGCGTTAAACAAATTGCATTACAGCAACTACAACAACAGCAGCAACAACAGCAACAACAACAACAAATACTACTACGACATGTCTAGATTTGTTGCTGTTATTATTGTATGCAAAGCGTCATAAATGAGGGCGCTTGGCGGCATCGCCGCCTTGGGCGTAATTACATCAACTACCAAAAATGGTCAAAAGAGCGAAAAGTTATTACATGTCTTGCTGCTGCTGCTGCTGATGTTGTTGTAATAACATTTGAGCCGACAGCAGCAACAACAGCTTAGGGAAATGCCAGACGAAATTAAATGCAAATGATTACCAAAAATGTGGTTGAAAATTTCAAAATTTTTTTCATATCTGGAAATGATTACTTTTCTGCTTCTTTTATTTTTCTTGGACAGGAAATTAAAAATTATATCAAAGGTATTAATACGCTATGCAATTTTAATTGTTGGGTAATTTAATTATTTCCGCAAAGGCTTGAAAAACAAAAATGCAGAGTCAAGAGGATACGATTGATAGATACCAAAAATCTCTATTTTCAGATTCCAATTAAAATTAATTTAATTTAAAGTTTGACAGGAACAGGCAATTGTTAAAACTTAAATCTAATATTACAAAGTGATCTTTATAAGCCCGAACCGAAACCAGTACCATTTTTAGTATGGCATGCAAAATGACTGCAACTAAACATGAAAAACTAGTTTAATGTTGTAAATTATAGCGAAGGCAAACACATAAATCAACTGGGCTGGGTAGGAAAATCAAAATCAAAAACAAAGACGAAGTCTCGAAGTCGAAGTCAATACAACAAAGAGCAAAACTAACTGCATACCAATCATAGAAAATAATAACATGGCACAGAGCACTGAGATACGAATCTAAGCAGCAAACGTGGCTTAAAAAAGAAAATTGATTAAATTATGGCCAAGAATTAAAATCAACACACAAGTCGCAAATTGCGCACTGAAATCTAATGGCACAGAAGGTTGTGATCGGATGGGAAAAGTTCATAACTTGAACACCAAGAGACAAGAAAGAAGCCGAAATGTGTAGATATATTTCAAAGGTCACAATTAACTGATTAACCATGAAAGTTGATTAATTGTTTAGATAAACTTATAATTTGGTCACTATTTTCTAAAACTTTTCCGTAAACTAATTTAAAAATTAGTACAAATCTCTCAAATAGTCCTACAAGTTATAAAATGTTAAACTTTAGCCCTGACTAAGCCTTAAAGTAGTTTACAGCGGTGTTTAACTTAATCATTACAAGCTCTTTAGGGCCTTCATCGCCTAAATAATTCCAGAGATGAAGGGAAAGTCATTTACAGATGGCCTCAGCTAAAAGTTAGTAATGGTTTTTGGCTTGATAAATTCAAGTAACTTGGCAAATTGCTTAAAAACGCAATCAGCGAGCCGAGGCAGCAAACACAGCTTACAAATGACATTGAAATTGCACAACAACAGCAATAAATGGACACATTAGCCAAGGCAGTAGCAAAACTGTCAGCCACTCATTGAGCCACTCACTCACTGAAGTCTCTCTGTAGTCCCAGTTAGCATGTGCCGATGAGGTGTGTCTTGGCTTGGGCTGGTCCAGCACACTGACGAAGGTTAGCTACACCAAGAGAAGGCACAACATTTTGTTGTGCTTAATTTGTCGAACAGCTGAACACAATTAGGTTGCCATTTTTGTTGGGCAGTTAAATGACCTGAACGTACGCCCACAGCTCACGAGGAGACTGACTCTGAGAAGGAGGCGAAAGCAGAGGGGGTTAAACGGGTAATGTCTGGCCAAAATGAACATGTCACGGATTTATAGAGACTTCTGAACCCGCACATTCAGCCGCTAAGCCGCAGAGTTCAAAGCGAAGGCGTCGTACGCTGTTATTGTTGTTGTCGCCAGCTGTCAACAGATGCCAGCGATAAGCTGGCAACAGACAAACGGCTAAGAGCAACAGTCAACAACAAACAAGCTAAACCAAATCAAGACTCTCAGCCTCATAACTTGCACGTTGATCTTCAGCATAAAATCTACAATTGGAACTAGTGGACACACAATTTACAATATCACATTGTGTCGACAACTAGGCTCCCTGCACCATCACTTCAGACTGAATAATTCTATATATATATATATATATATATATATACAATTTAAGGCGAGATACTTATAATTTCTATTCTTTTGTCGTTTATAGATAACTGAGAATGTAATTAGAACTAGTACTCAAAATTAAACTAATGACCAAATAATGAAATGATCTAGAATCTAGGATGTAATAATAATTATTAGCCAATAAACCAATAAAGAAAAATGTCCAATGTATATGTATAATAATAATACGGAATTAAGAGCATATACTACTTAAGTTTATATTATTAAAATTGGAACCGAACTAATGAAATATTATATTTGAAATATTGAAAACAAAATCGTAAGGCTTTAGCCCTTTATGTGTAGGCGATTCACACCTGTTCGGCAACAGCAAATCTGAGCTCAGTGCATATAATTCATATGGTAGCCTAACCATAAATCAGTTAAGTATCGCGTTTTATGCTATACGGAGAGCCAAGAGAATGGTCTATACAATTTGTCATAAGGCTAGGCTCACGTTATCTATGATTTATAAAGATGGTCAGCTGCAGGTGCATGTCTGCAAACTTCGACTGCATGGTACAAGCAGCCATTAAATGCAAGTGGTGGTATCGACATTATAGCCAAGTTTTTGTCGGAGCGGATGTCTGCGCTTTTTAGTGGCAAATTTATCTTGACCCAAACGCTGGTAAAATTTTCATGGCTCATGGCAATATGAGCGTCGAATTGTAAAGTTATGAAGCTGTACCAAAACGGAAACGGGTGTTTAAGGTTAAAGGCCCAGGGCCAACGATATCAGCAGAGAAAACTGTAGCCGTCTAAAGTGTGAACTCACCCAATATGTTGAAGTTGCTGAAAATAGTCTATTAGGACTTGAGGAAATAAAGTGTACAAACTTCGGGCGGGCACCGAATCGAGTGTTGGTAAGTTCTTCCATTTTACCACACAAAAAATATCGTCTTTGATTTTGTAGGTCTTTATAATCCTCTCCAACTGCGCCCCGCGCTGGAGACCAAATTTGGGATCCACCTGATGTAAGTCAAATGAAAAGAGTTCCTGACTCAATCGACGCTTTTTGTTTGTGGCAGCCTTTGAAAGTAGAACACACACAATGAGTTGATTACATTGTAATGGATATGTAACAACTTACTTCGTCTACCACGCCTTCTGCACGTCGATCCGCATGCATAGTCTTGCGTCGACGCAAGTTTGCAGTGCCTGGCGATGTCTTAATATCTAGATTCTGTTCCAGTATTGAGGAGGTTTTACAATTATCCATTGCAAAGGTGACATTCTTTTTCTTTCCCTGATTTGCATTAACAAATTTATTTTTTTTAACATTCAGTTTGCATTGCTCCTGATCTTCGCTGTCAGTATCACTTCTACTCCTACTGCTGGAGCTGGAGCTTTCGCTTAAATTTAGCTGATCATGCTTTTCTGTTTCCTTTTGCTTAGGCTTAGTTTTATCCTCTTGAGCGCATTTTTTATTATAGGCGATATATAAGTTCTGGGGCGTTTTGTCCAGTAACTCCCATGTGCTTTGCTCTTTTGGGTACCCCTGCCATTTGACCAAGAGTTCAACTTGACCATTGACAAAGCGTTTTTTCAAAACTTCTTCAGCAATTTTGCTCTCAGCAATTTTCTTCTTCCTTCTTTTTTCTCTTCTCAGCGTTTCATAAATACCATTTGGATCTGCCATTTTCTAATCGACTTTTGGAGAAAATAACATTTGAAAAACCTAACACTTATTATTTTACAATTTCATGCGTTACCTTTGGTTAAAATTTCGTACAAAAGCTTATAGTCAGTTCCAATCGTACGGTGACGAACACAGAAAATGCATGAAATGAAAAGGGTCAACCGATAACATTGCAACACATGATAGTTTCAAGGATGCCAGACTTTTAATATATTGCAAATCGATAACAAATGAAATATTCGTTTCCACTGAAATTATTTTTTAAATTTAAATTCTTACCACATATCAATTGGAGATTTTTACTCAAGTTTTTACTGTTTATTATTAAGAAACTCGTTTACCGTACTCCTTTTTAGTGCAAAATCGACAAACCAGTAATGCAGTTAAGTGAAACCGAAATAATGTGAACTGTGAAAACGTAAGTATTTTAATTGGCTAATGTCAAAAATACCAAGCTGCTGCTTTTGTATGTTATAATTTTGGTTTGTAGATTGCATTTTTACATTGTTGCACCTGTATGTAAATTTAGCCTTTCACTGTAATAATCCGTATGTCGAGAAATTTTTACATAGCTGAGTTTTACATACCATGTGCAATGTCATTGGCATGTTTCTCATCATTATAGTGCAGAAAGCGCCAATTTAAAAAGTAGAAACAACACAAAATCATCTAATTACTCAAATATATGTATGTATGTATACACATTAACTCTATGCTTGTGTGTAGGCAAGTTGACTCTTTCTTTTGATGAACGAATGAGTCGTCACGTTTGGACGAGTACTAGACTTGTTTATCAACCCAAAATACTCATGTGTAACAGTTTGAAAACTGGTGGGGGCAAATTGTGCACTTCTTTTACTTTCTATCAACATCTATGCCATCTCTATTTATCGCATAGCGTAGCGTGTGTGTTTTAATTCAATAAAACTTACAAGTTCATAATTAGCTAGAAAAGAAAAGTGAAATGGCGCACATTTATTTGACTGCGACAAGTGTAACATCAAGGGTTTTCAAAGTCAACAAACGAGCGATTTACTTTCGTTTTTTTTATTTTGTTTATTATTGTTACAAAATATCAAGTCTATAAAGACAATTTCGTTGGACAATACATATGTATGTATTTAGTGTTTAATTTGCATAGTTGTCGGCAAAAATGCGCCCAGAAACTCGTTTTTAAATGGCAACAACATGCGCGACAAAATGTCTGCATATAAAATAAATGTAGATTTCCAAGAGTTGTATTTCTTGATTTCGAATGTATAAGTATGCACATATACATTTATACATGTATGTGGATGCTTTCGGCGGCTTGATCATCAGCTCTTCATTAGTAAGTTAATTTTATTAACGCTGTTTTTGTTTGACAAGTTTCCATAGCTAAGTCTTTATTTGTATTGAAATTCATTTGGTTTCTACGCTGTTTGATTTTTGTTTCGGTATTTAATTTGAAGCTAGTAGAAAGGTTTTATCAGCTTTAATTTTGTTGGAAAGATGTTACGTAAGAATTTGAATTTGAATTTGTTGGTTTTTCTTGTTTTTGCTTTGTTTTCTATTGATTAAAACATGCTCCCTTGTATACTTTTTGCTTCTCTTATTTTTTTTTTTTTTTTGAAGGTTGTCAATGAAGTCAATATTACGCAAGTAGGGTTAAGATCAAGGCAGATGCTTATGTACAATGAACTTTGTACATAAGTAAGTTGAGTTAGTTTAATATAATTCCATGATAATGCACATGATTTGATCTATAAGTTCGCCTTAAGTTAAAAAATATTAAAAGGCTTTCTTTGGCACATCGAAAATCTCGTACCTTGCAGAGGTTTGTATGACAGATATTTTTAACTGTGCTTTTATTTCAAACACATTTCGTGGAGATGTGAAAGTCAAAACGAATTTACAATCTGTTATAACACATATAGTAATTTTATTTGTCAAACATACAATTTATGGGTTAGGGTGAAATGTTCCAAAAAACAAGAAAGTCATACAAAAAGTTAATTTTTGACCGCCTGTCTGTCTATCCTTTTATTGAACACCTAGACTTCACATACTTATAGACAGTACACTGGTTATTATACATTTTGTTAAAAAAAACACTTATTAGAAATAAATAAATGAGACTCCAAGTATTGACTCGATTAAAAGATATAAACATAAGTATGTATCTACAAACTTGTCATTATAATGTGTAGAGTTTCTCTTTTTGTTTTTGTTTTGGAAAATTCTTTTCTTTAAAGAGCTGTTATTATATTGTAAAAAAAAATACAAAAGTTCTTTAACTCTGTTCAACCACAACATAGAAGAGATATTTGTGAAATTATGACATGAATAATTTAAGAACACAAAAAGTATATCTAATTAAAATATTAAAATGTTTCTTGAATTCAGAGAAATTCTTACTGTGATCATACAGTTCATACTTTAATACATGTATGTTAAGAGTGTTTATTTTTAGGCTGTGACCGATCCACATTTGTGCTCACATATGCAAATATTAATGTTTTTATAATATAAGAACGCCTTTTTTGCGTTCACATTTAACCGTTATGTCCACATTTGTAAAGTAAACCTTTAAAGTGGTGATAATAATTTTTGACATAGTGGCTTGTTAACACATTTTTAAAAACCAAGTCATTTTATTACAGCAGCAGTAAAAGGTCTCCAAAAAATCGCAAGTAAGATTTACCTGTGAAATGAATATTCGGTTTTTTGGCAAGTAATTGTATGCCTTCTTTTATATTATAGACACATAGGCAACGCATTCTTAATTAAGAATTTTCTCAATCCGTTGAATATCGTTTACAGTTTGAGGTACACTGCGGAAGTACGTGTTGTATTTTTTTTTGTGCTTATTATCGGTTCTTTTTCTTTCCGTTTGGTAACTTTTTCGTGACAAATCACAAAAGCTCATTGTATTTTACCTTTTAATTTTTAACACGATTTTATTGTCTCATACAATTTTTTTCTCTTTTTTTAGGCTCTTTAGTGGCCCAGACCTTGTTGGAGTTCCGCTTGGTAAAAAAAAAGATCTCATGGCTTAAAAAGCAGCCGGCAGTATCAAGATAAACTAAAATGAAGTGAATCAGAGGCTGTCAAGCTCTTAGGGTCTTCTGCTTTTAATGAAAATACAATTTGTACTCCAATATAAACCTCAACAACAACAACAACAACAACATAAAATATATGAAATGCATTAAGCTACAGTGGAGCAAGCTCGACAGTAGGAGACCCTGTCCTTTTTGAGTGCAAAGAGATCACTACAGATTGTTTCAGTTCCAAAAAATTTCCATAGATGGCGCTACTACAAAGATATCAGTTGATTTTGCCCGTAACATTGTTAGTTGAATAACTTCCGCGTTTATCATCCGATTTGTATGAAATTTGCAGAATAGGCTCAGACCATATTCTGTATTATACATACTAAAATACAAAAACATATACATAATAAAAAATAAAGGCGCTAGCACTAAAGGTGCTCTTGTAATTCGACTTGGAAATTTTGTATTTCAATTTACGGGGGTGGAGGGGAACGTGGCAAAAATCTAAAACAAACTCGTTCAATGCAAGATATAGATGTACATACATGCCAAATTTGGTGTCTTTAGCTCTTATAGTCTCTGGGATCTAGTTACTCAAAAAAGGAACAGAAAGACAGACGGACAAGGCTATATCGACTCGGCTGTTGATGCCGATCAAGAATATATACATACTTTATGGGGTCTGCCACGCCTCCTTCTGCCTGTTACGCACATTTTTTTTGGACAAACGTAATAGACCCTTTTGTACTTTTTTAAAGTACTGGGTCTAAAAAGAACACCAACAACAAAGCTAATAACAGCGACAAAAATATGATTATAAGCTCCACAGTTTTCAAAATTCAATTTTAATTTTTGTACACAAGCATAATACTAAAACAAAACGAATACAAAGCAAATCATATGTAAAACTCACTCACCTTGTGCGCTGCTGACGCTGACACAGCAGAAGATGATGAAGACGCCGAGGCTCCACACTGTCATCCGCGTCGTCGTCGGCGTCGACTTCGACGGTCGCAGCGACACCCGCTTGGGTTTGACAGTCATTTTTAGGATTTAAAAGATATCCAAAAAGCTTTTGTTTCTCAAAATTGCGGTTTGCTTGTAATTTTCTTGTTTTGTTTAGTGTTAAGATTTCAATTTGTAAACTATTAGCAATTTATTTGTTGTCTCAGCACATGCATTTTTATCTTATTTTTTATTTATACTTATTTCACTTTAACTTCCAAACTGGTTTTCATTCGCTGTATACACATATATTTTTCAATTAAAAAAACTCTTGACATATTAACGAACAACGCGAATTAGATACCGTTAAAATATAATTAATAATGTTGTGATTGAATTTCTTTAAATTTATTGTTATTTTCTTGTACATTTTTTAGCATTTCGATAAGTTCAAGGCAACGCTGCGTATA
The DNA here is from genome assembly GCA_037043535.1 of Drosophila putrida. Classification (NCBI taxonomy): domain Eukaryota; kingdom Metazoa; phylum Arthropoda; class Insecta; order Diptera; family Drosophilidae; genus Drosophila; species Drosophila putrida. The sequence goes on along the minus strand of JBAMBI010000160.1, from coordinate 3,667,376 downwards.
ATGAATATTTAGAAATGTGTGTGAGTGGGACAGGCTTTGTTCGGAAATGAAGATCCACCGAGATTGTGATCATAAATTAAGCTTAAACAAATAGAGAAATTCTAGAAGAAGTCATTTTATAGTCGTGAATTTATTTATGAATGTAATCAAAATATACTCGTTGCGTTGTATATGTATTATGATTATATTTCGATAGCCTGCATTATTGGGTATTAAAAAGGTGATAAATTCTTGTACATTGAAAACATGTTCATTATTTATTTAAATTACATTTTAAGTTATTTATTATCTTTGGTATTTACGTTTCTTTTTGCAGTATACCATTTAGCTATTATCTTTAAGTTTGAGTTTGGCACACACAAAATGGTAATAAATTTTCACCTGTTGCACAGACACTTTGTCAAAATTTAATGGCAACATTCACCTTGAATATGTCATGCTATATATTTATAACGATATTGCGAAGATTCGCTTTAGCTTAATATTTTCAATTATTTATGTGGTTGTTTTTGTGCACTTCTCTGTTGTCATTTCTATTTCAATTCATTGAAACTAATTTCATAGATAAACATGGTAAGAGTGTGAAACATGTTAAAACTTCTCATCTCCCTCCGCTAGCTTGATCTGTAGTTATCGTTGACCTTCGTTATTTATGCTAGTTTTTTATTTATTATTATTTTGTCTTTTGTAGTTGCAAGTGTTTAATTAATATTTTTAATTAATTTGTTTTAATGCATTATTCTTGGCAGTTTCCAATTGGAGGTCATCAAAATCGACAGCCACAAAGAGAAGGCGGAGGAGACTTAACTTTATGTTAATTCTTAATTGGCAAGCAGTTTACAGCTAAGAATGTAGAGGCTTGTGAATGGGCTTTTAATTGGCTAACAAGTGCAGTGAGGCAAAAACAGCAGCACGCACAGTGACCACACACATAGTCAAACACAGCGCGATTTCAGTTTAGCAAAACTGAAACTTGATTTCAATGCAAAGTGAAATTTTCCAACAATACACATACAAGTAAAAGCGCTTAAAGACAACTTGCAGCAACGCAACAAATTCGAAATCAACAATAATAATAACAACAACAACGACAAAAAGCAAGTAATGACCGAGTGACTGAACTGCTTTCGACGTGGAAAGAGGAGGGGATATTATTGTCCAGGGAATGGGGTGGGAGTCACATTTATGACGTTGAATGCCGCCGTAATGCGAAATTACGCGTTTTGCATACGTAAAGCAACAAATAACAAATTTGAAAACGAATTACTATTTAAGCCGCGCTCTGGTAATGGAAACCGTTCGACGATCGACCGGACCGATCAAGCGAACAACCATAAAGGTTGTGGCGGACGCACTTGCTCCACTCGAACATTCACACTCACACTGAGTCGCATTTACACGTACATAGAAGCACGTACACAGACCTACAAAATTCAGCGACTTTGGTGGCTTTTGGCTCTATCCAAGAGTCACAGACGAAGACTAAATCGAAGTCGAGCCGTGGGCAACAACCAAACTGAGACGCGTTTCGAATTAAACTGAAACTGAAGAATGGCAACAAACGTCGCGTGAGCGAGTAAAACGGCGGCTAAAACACGTTTCAGGCTCAGACAAGTGCACTGCGAAGAAACCAAGAGAGAGATAGTTACTGAGGGAAAAATGCGGAAGAGGGGCAAGTCAAAGAGAGTCAAAACTGAGCGCGTGTACGCTTTTAGTAGTCATACTTGGCCAAGACATGGCATGAAAGGGTTGTCAAGCGATCTGGAGTTTAAGTAACATTTCTTATAAATAACGCTTATTCTTAACTAACTGAAATCAGTAAATACTAGATGTTCAGATCAGTTGAAATTGCAGAGAGACTCCTTATCTCCCCGTCAAAATTGAAAAATTTTAAAATATAATTTAAATGTTTTAACTTTCTTTTCTTAATTTTGAATATACTTCTTTATTTTGTGCGTAAGGTTAATGTGAAGAAGTGTTGCCAATTCAGCTTCTGTCAAAATCCAAGTGCGGGAAAGTAACGAAAATTACGGTAATTTAAAAAAATGTTTTTTTGTTACAATCCAAATATGCGTCGTAGTTCCCAATGTGATCAGTGGCAGCGCTTTGTAGTTTCCAATGTGACCAGTGGGGGCGCTAACAAAACTAAACCACACTCAATTTTGTTCATCAAGTAAAATTAATTAATTTTAACCCAGAAAATTTTTTTTTTTAACATAATAAAATAAAATAATCAAATAAATCTGCGTCTTTTAAAATATTTCTCGATTTTCTAGCTCCGCTGGGGCCCAAGTTCCGTCTGCAAAGCCGTCGTTTTTTAGGAAAAACTTAGAAAAATTTACAGAAAATTTATGCAAAGTTATCAAATCGGTGGCCGTTTTTGAGTGGCAAACAATTTTCGTTATTTCTTTTTGTATTCCACTTGAAAATGGGTCCATTTTTCATAAATCTTAGCTTTTTTCTGTATGTAAGGGAAATATTTCGTCTCACTTAACGAATTATTTACTCAACGAATTAATGTTTACCCTAGACACAAACCATAGCGGCAGCTTTCGGAAAATGTGGAAAAGGCGTTTTAAGAAATAACTTTTTAAGCAGCAAAACGATTTTTTTGAATTTGAAATTAGACAAATTCAAGAGGATTCTTTTGACATATTTTACCGTGGTGTTTTTTGATACTAAAATCTCATTATTGTTTTGTGTGTAAAATTTGCAAAAAACAACAAATTCAAACATTTGCCGGGACCAGGGATTGTGGACGCAGGACGCAAAGGCCAAGGTTTTCCACACAAATAATAAAAAATTTGGAATTACATATAATATATTAAAAACCTTAGCTAATAAATTGTTTGTGTAACTATAACGAAATATTTTTTTAATATACTAATTTGTTTTCTATAAATTTATCTATTGTTCTCAGACAAAAAGTCCACATATTCCAACGGCCAATTTGGAATGTTAATGAGATCCGCACTGCAGTCTAATGAATTATCTTTTTGATCAAAAGTTGGAGCCTAATGGAGCTGTTGCTATTGGTTTTGCCTCACTTATTGTTGCAGGGAGTGAAGCTAACGCTTTAACTGAGCTTCGTCCATGCATATCGATGTGACATAAGCGTCGACGAGGTTCGACGAATTGGCCGTATGCAAATGACAACTACCTGTCTTGTTCCTCGTTGGAGGTTGCAGATTGATAACTGTAGATTTTAAAATATTTTCTATTATTAAAACACAAGATAAAATGCAAAGTGTTGTTGTATATTATTTGTTAATGTAAAGCAAAAAGTTTTTTTTTGGTATGATTTATTAGACTTGAAGATAACTTTTAGGTACTATCGAAAGTAGAGGTGGACACGGGCCGGGTTGGAAAATGCCACAAGGAAAATGTTTTTTTTTCACATCTGGATATGTTTCAAGTTAATAAATAACGAGACAAACGAGGACTGTGCCCACCACTATTCGAGAGTATTTTTTTAATATTTTTAAACTATAACTTTTTGCAAACTTTATTTTTTCCTTATAATAAAATTCTCATAACAATCCAGTTTGTAATTATAATAATACGTTATTCCCTCCATAGTTTCAGTTCGTTTAGATTTATTTAAACTCAAAGTTGTATGTTGCATGCACTCAACAAATACAAGAAAAGGGTTCAATGCGTTACGCATTTGACTTTAAAATTATAATACCTTTTGCAAGGGTATAAAAAGTACTCTGTTGTATGTGGCAAGGGGCAATATGTCCACCTGTAGCCCAAACACATGCAATAGCCATCCAACTCTAAATACGTATATATGTGTGTGTGTGTGTGTGTGTTGTCCTCGATTGTCTGTTACAGCAGGACTCGATATTTTAATCTATTCGTTGGCAGCTGAGGTTGACAGCCTTAAGACGATATTCGCGCGTTTTCTTTCTTTAGCTTTAATCGAAAATTTTGCTCATGACACTTTTTGTCAGCTTTCATCTTTCAGCCCCCTCCGCTTTTCCATTTCATGTTTGTTTCATATTCTACATTCTATTCTGTTTGTGTAACCACGCAATAAGAAAAATATATGAAAAAACAACATTTATTTCGAGCGTGTCTTTGACCTCGACAGTTGAGTGTTTTTGAATAAGTGTAAGTTCTTGGCCAGCAGGCTGCTTGGTATTCTGAAATCAAAATAAATTCTGACATCTATGCACAACAAATTCGCCGAATGAAATGAAAGAAATTGCTTTGCAAGTACTGGGAACTATTAAAAAACTCTTGGAGGGTAAAGTCTTCTTTTAAATATGTACCTCTCATCTTGATTTAAATGCGTCCGTCATCTACAATCTCTTCCAAGTCAATCGAAATGCATGTATAAAAACTAAACATAACATTCTAACTATGGGAAATATATCTTTGAATAAATAAATATTTGAATGTTTTATAACTATGTGTATGAAACGTGCTTCCTCTTCAAACATGTGCGCCCATAAAAATGTCATAATTCAAAAAAGAAAAGAATAGAATAAGATAAGATAGGAAACCAATATTCAGCCAAGCGATTCCTACGGGGAATCCACAAACACGTACTTAACGCTCACTTGGGTCGTCGATTGTCTGTCTCCCCAATGACAGACGGGGAAGGAAAAAAGGTTGGGAAAACAGGCCAAAATAATTTGTCATTATTTAGCATGCAGCCGAGTGGAAAGAGGAACTGAGAGCACAAACTCCATTTGGCGTTTACAAAAACAAAACTTGGTAAAAACTTTCCAAGCTCTCGAGGAGTTGTCATGACTTAAATTGTCATCATTGCAGCTGTCACTGCTTTCCCTCCCTTTCACTCTTATTCTCTCTCTCTCCCTCTCTTTAAATATTGTTTGGTTAAATAACGGTAGATGATTTTACTGTTGCAGTCAAAGCTGTCAACATGTCAATAGAAGCAAAGTTCTTTGGGGGCAGGAACAACAACTAAGTTACCAAGGGTCATATTGTCCTTTCCCTCGCTCCCCAGATCCCACTTCCTATTCATTCGCCTATGGGCTAGTGAATCGAATGGCTTAGAGTGCGATTCACCAAGAACACCATTAAAGCGGAACTGTAGTTAAGTTGTAAAGTGAAATAACGTTCAAATTTTGATGTAAAAACCACATTGTGAATCCCAAATGTTAAGCCGTAAAGTCACAAAGTGCTGTGGTTTTCAGAATATAAATCAAAGAGTTTCAGTAAAGTTGTTGTGATTTTAGAACTTGGTCTAGTCCCTCTATCTTTTATAGATAGAGCAAGAGCAGCTGTGACTAAATATTGTCCTTCTTACGTTCTTTCCCTTTTCTTAAATCTTTATTATTATTTGTTCTCCATTTGACGTCTCTTTTTCTTTTCATAATTAGAACTTAGCCTTAAAACTTTCTATTTAATTTCCCATCTCCCACTTTTTATACCATGTTATTTATATCCCTCTCAATTTCTTGCTCTTTCTCAGATTAAAGAAGTGTTTAAAACCGACTTTTTGGCGCTCCCTTTAATACCTCGATCTTATACCTCCTACTTATCTTTAATATAAATATATACTTCAACAGTCTATTTACCTAATTTACTTGTAACATTTTTATTTTTGCGTTTGCGCAGTAATTCCAAAAATGTTAATGTTTCAATTAGAGCAGATAAGTAGATCATGAGATGTTATTTCAATTTGGATTTCAATTTTATAAAATTATCGGCATTATAAATCCACATAGCTACATATCTCCGAGTTTATTAAGTTACTAAAGTTCTAATTTTTTTGTAGTTTTTATAATTTCTTAACGGTGCCATTCTTTTCCTGTAAGACATCACCATTTCTACCCCTATCTCCTTTTCTCTCTGTTCATCCTAGTTTTCTCTTACTTTATTCTCGCTCATAGAAGACACTTTCTCCAATTTGTAAGAGTTTCTCCGACCAAACATCTTCTTTTAGACAAATCCTTCTCTTAAATATAAACTTACATAAAGTCATTTGGGTCCCTTGAAAGTATCTCTTTCAAGTGCCAAACATTTTAGGATTAAAGTTTTAAGGAATCTTCATTGTTGACTGAGTTAAAGTTCTTTTAAACGATTGCTGGCAAGTATAAACATGGCGGCTCCACGAAGGCATTCTAATTTTATAACTCAGTAAACACGAGAGATACTCTTTGACAACTGACAACTGATAAACTGACAACTGAGAACTAACAGCTTAGAACTTGGCTTTACTCCTTTAGTCCTTCGTCTATCATCATCGTTCTGGCAATACTTATTTCAATTTTCAATTTTATCAGCTGCAGTTCAAAATGATTGAGTGTCTCAGTTTATTGTAACTAATTTGATTGAAAAGGGTTTTCCTCCATTTTCCATCCGCCACCAACGAAACATAAGCAAACAACAAAACAAAATAAAATCGACGATGCGCATAAGTCGAAAAACAAAAGCGAAAAACAAAATTTATTTTATCGTCCTTTTTTTGCATTATTATTTTTATTATTTGTTACTTTAATCCCAACTCAAAGTTCGTGCAGGCAATTTGGACATATAAAGTTCTAGGAGTCCCAAACAAGTTCTTAATTTTGAAATTAATTATACAAGCGCAATCAAAATCTTGGTTCATATTGAATAAGGCAAGTACAAATAAATTCAAGTTTTCTTAAAACATTGTACACACTTCTATCCATTTCCAAATATGCAGATTACTGTAAATTTAAATAAGTTCTTAAGTCTCACATTTGTTTAGTTTGGTTAAAAGTGTTTGAAAAACTGAAAAGTCATAAAATCTATCATTTGGCAGTTACATACAACTTTATTAGAGTCCTCTATTGGCCAAAGCTTGGTAAAAATATGTTGATATGTCATATTAAAATATGATATAGCTTAATAGACTTGATGTACTGTTTAAAATATATATGTTTGTAGCACATTCCATGTCCCGTTCATAACGAGATTAGAATACTCTTTATAGGGTTCTACCCTCTTAAAGAAGATTATTTATCCCAAACTTCGACATACATCGACATCTGTAGGTAGTGGAGGTTCTTGAGGTCCTTTTGATGTCACACTATCAATTTAGATCGATATCTGTCTAACACCTGAATACGTGTAGACATTTTTCCAACGAATTAAGAATATTTGAATTGGGAAGTAATAGAAAAATAGTTTTAAGCCCATTGAAATGCTTTAGCACGCCATGCGAGAAGAGAAAAGGAGCTTAGTAAGTTGAATGGCATTGTTTTAGCTTGACCTCTAACTTGGGATTATTCAGACATTTAACTCTTAGAGAACATACGAGCTTATGCAAATTTACACGCTGAACTGAATTTTGTATGAATTTGTTGAATGCAACGGGGGACAATTGTTGAACTTCTGATAAGGACTTTGACTTTTCCAATATGGTTGTTTTCGAATGGTCTTGGCTTGTAACTGTATGACAATCCAGGCGAATGTCCTTTTTACTATGCGAATATTGGGAATGCGAGCAACGGAATGTCCTTGTGTGAATCTCCATTTATGGTCGCTGTGTGTCCTCCCTCTTTGACTGTGATGTGGGTCGTGGTTCTCCTATTTTTATATGCTCTCTAAATTTCAGCTTTTATATTGCTTGCTGTGTTCAGGCAATAAACGTAATCAATTTAAATGGCGCAGTTTGATATCTGTGCAAATTCCTTAAGAATTTGCCACGCATCATCGAACTTTTCTTTGCCCGAAGCAAAGGATTTTCGAGCTTATTTCGCCTGAATTCACTTCATTTCCATAATTATCTCTGGACTACATTTAATTGGCTCAATTCAGTCTGAGATACGAGTACTCTTACATTCTTAATTACTGTTGGCCTCATCTTCACTTTGTTTTCGTGTCGCACGAAGCGTATACTTAATTTGGTAAGAGCTTTAACTTGTAGATGTCCGAGTGACTTAAGCCCTCATTGTGTCACATTTGATGCTTCTCCAGAAACTTTCTACTCTTTCCCTGCAATTAGGTGATAGTCAAAGAGTGTGTGGGGATTTCCCTTGGTCACGAATCAACTTCCAACCACATAAACCACCCGTTGAGATACCGCCTGCTGTGATTGTTCCCAAAAGGAAGTTGGCCTACTCGAATTCTCAATGGTTGCCAGGACAGTGGCAGGGATAAGATGCGGGCTTGACCACTTGACCGAAGGGTAATAAAGTTGTAAATGCTTAAAATAGACTCTCGCCCAAAGTGTCCAGCTTAAATTGGTTAACTGTGTGTGTGCCTCAGGCCTATAATAAATTCTGTAACACTACGTGTTGGAAAGAGACACCCTCCTATAGAAGGGGCTCTGGAAAACGGTGTGTAATTTAAGCTTAATACATCGCAAGTCAGCAGGTGATGATTTTTGCTTGTGCGTGATGAGTGTAGCTAGAACGTGCCTTTAAATGGAGCATGTGATTGTCCTCATATAAACATTGTGGGCAGTTCAAAGACTTGGCTAATCTTTTCCTTTCGAATTGACCTTTTTGAAATTTGTGATATATATACATTCATTAAGATTTGTACATTTGATGTCAAAATATATTTGAGTTAATTTATTTTTTTAACATCGACTAGTAGCAGTCGAAAAAGGCTATCAAAATTTTAGATTCAAGTTTGAAATTAAAATTATACTTAATACATTTAAAATAAATATTGCAATGTAAACGTTTAAAGTTAAAGTTAAATTTAAAGCTAAGAGACGCCTTAACTAGACATTGACAGAATGGGGCTTTCATTATCTAATGCTTGCTTTAACAATATAATTATACACAGTTTTTTATTTGCTATTCATAGTTTAAATTAAAATATGGTAGAATGCCAAACGTCTAAAGATAATTTACTGAAATAGTTAATAATAGTATTCCTAATTTAAACATACCTTACTTTTGGACAACCGCCCCAAGTTGACAATAACAATATTATTATGAATAACTTTTATCCTTTAAAGATCATTGTAAGCAATTTAGCTATTCTCTGCTTACAGGTATGAGAGCTATTTGACCTGGTATGACTTTATAAAATATATTTATAAACATTCAGACTAATGCTTCATGGAATGCCAATTATAGTCTTGAATACAAGCCCGGAAGACTAATTAATCAGGCACCTAGGCAACTCATCTCTCATCCCGCGGAAATTACAAAGGGTAAGTACTCTTTAAACTGTAATCACTAAATCAAACCGTCAAGTCAAAGCATATTTTCTAGCCCATTTTATTTGTAAGGACTATTTATGTTTTTGAAATGCATAGCCAGCTGTCAGGAGAGCACGTCTTTTCCGTTGTCCTGGCGACAACTTAGTAGATGTCAATGCCAAAGAAGACAAGGAAGAAGCCCACACAGAAAAGTCCTACGTGTGGTATCTGGAAAAGTCTCTCAATGTGTGTGTGTGCGTGTGTATCTGTGTGTCGTCCCAAAAGTGCCCTCATGCTTATTGAGTGCCAATTTTTATATCGTTAATGCCTTTATATGAGTGTGAGACTGAATGTATGTAGATATGTGTGTGGATTAGGCGTCTCTCTGCTTTCCTTGTTGTTTTTTCTGTATGCTGTTAAACGCAATTTACGATTAGCAATCCCCACTGCCCCCAACTCCTCCACATTGCACCTTGAGGTTTTTTGTATTTACATTTGTGTTGTGGCATCTGAAATCGTTTTATTTATTTGCCACAGTCAACCTTACAACCTAACAACTTCCCCACAAATTGCCTTTCTACAACCACACATATGTTTTATATGCCTTTGTCATTTGCCATTATTATTATTATAAGACTGGGTGTGCATGAGTGTGTGTGTGTGTGTGTTTGTGTGTGTATACAGTGGTAGGCAAGGTAAATGGAGTGTTTTATTTGTGTATGAGTGTGTGTGTGTGTTGTTGTACATTCATTATGGCTTCCATTATTGTTGTTGTTATAGCGGCTTTAAGTGTCAAGGCACTTGGCGCGTTTCTTTAAATGAATATTAATGTGCGTTTAAATAAGAAATGAATAACTAAATGTGTTACAAGTATTTGATATTTTATTTCTACCTCTCTTTTAATGAATCTATAATACACAAAAAACAAAAGAATCGAGCCTCAACTGAAATTTCATTGCGTGTTTTCCAGGTATGTTATTTATTATTTATTTTCTTGGCTTCTAATAAAACATGTATATAGGTTGGCAGCTTCAGGAGAAATAAAGATCAAATATGTATACGCTTTGTTTTAAAGCTATACAATTTATTTGGCATAACAACAATATAAATTGTAAAATAGACTCATTTCGGTTTAGCTTCAAATGGGGAGAATAATAAAAATTATATGTTAGACAGAATTGTTAATAGTAATAAGATTTTAAATAAAATACAAATAATTATACAAACATTATTAATTTACATTTTACAAATGGTATGTTTTCATATGTAGTGTTTTTGTGGTCTTTTTACTTTGTAAAAACTAACAAGTTATCTTGTATCTTTTATCAATATGCCGCAATATGGACACAAAACCCAAAACTCTTGCTGAAAGATATTTAAGTTTTTCTTTTAAAAAGCATTTTTAATTATTATCTGATTTATTTAGATTTTCGTGATCTCTTTCAATGCCTACTCTAAATCTGTCAATTCTTGACCATAATCTGAGAAATTAATTTAAATGTAAATTAAATTTTATAATGAATTCACATATCCTTTTATCTATGGTTAAATTTTATAGAATAACGAGCTCTTTGCTCTCAGTCTATTTTATTGGACAAATCGAGATAGGCAGGTGCTAAAGTATTCTAGGAGTGAACAAATTTTTAGTTTATAATTACAGCACAAACTTTATTGTTGCCAGTCTGTTAAATTTACGAATTTTCGTAATAAAAGGTAATTAAGAACATTTAATTGCATTTGCATATTTGATAAAAACTTGGTCAGCTAATTAGTGTAACTTTGTAACTCTGAAAATATCAAATTATTATTCCATTGATGCAGTCACAAATTACAAATAAAGTGAGCTACTGAAATTTAAATTTCAGAATATAAAACAGACCGAAAACGAATCAGCGAAATGAGCAAAAATAGGATTGAAATTCAAAACCATAAAACCAAAAGAAAGCGAGGTTTCAGACAGAGCGGAAAACATTTGGGAAAGTTAATAAAGCCAAGGATAAACACTCGAGCTTTCCTGATGACAACTTGACGTACTAACTGAAGCATCATCATCCCATTCCAACCCCACAGCTCAGTGACGCGAGAAGCTGAAAACGCAAAAGCGGGTTTATTCTTTTTTAATAAGTAAGAAGAAAATAAATAAATATGAGCAAAGAAATAAGTATGAAGTCATTTCAGTTGCTCGCCAGGCACTGATGAGGATGTCAACGCTGTTGTCGTTGGTGATGCTGATGCTGATGGTGATGGTGATGATGTTTCTGTGTCAAAGAAATCGCAGAATAAACGCAAATCTGCCACAATTTGCTGACAGATCAACCTCACATTTTCAAAAGGTAATTTAATTTCTCTGTTTCTGCCTGTCACAGCAACAAACCTAATCAAATACATACAAGAGAATATACGAGGTTAAAGCTGATTGAGTCAACATAATTTGGCAATGGCCGGAAATCGAATGGGGGAAAAACAAACAGTGCTTAAAAGCCACACAATTTGCTTAAGCACTTTCCTTATATCGAGCCTAGAGGCAGGCCAATTAATCTCCTTCATGCTTATCGCACCACACAGTCCTGGGTGCTGGACTAGCCACAAAGTTGTCCAAGCTATCACAGTCCCAATCCCAATTCCAATTCCAATCCCAAAGCCTCTTTCGACGCTCCCTTTTCCGTTTTCGAATTTGAGGTCGCGACCATTTAACGTTAGCTTTCAAAGTTGCTCAAGTTCGTCATAAAAGTCACAGCTGCAATCCGAGAAAGGGAAAGGAAGAGAGTGCGAGAGGGAGGCAGAACAATAGATTGACACATTGAAAAGAAGTCAATATTTTTCACTGCATTCGACATACACTATTTTTTGGTAACAAATTGAAACAAATTTTATCGCTTAACACACACAATAAACATTTATTTCCACAATCATTTAAAATCTTTGGACATTTAATATACATACATAATATACTTAAATATATATTTACACAGTTTGATGTCAATCTCTTATGTACAGTAGGTAATGTGGAGTAAATGAATTTGCAATTGATGTGCCCTTGTGAGTGCATGCCAAGCACGTATCTTGTTTAAATCTTAGTCGTAAATCTTATTGTAATCTTTTTAATAAAATTTCGTTAGCTTAAAGCCGTGCAACGGCTGCAATACTTTAGTATGGACACAGACACTGTTTTACCATCTTAAATAATAGATACTACGACTAGAACATGGAACATGAAAAACACATCAAATTCTCTTATTCTAAAAAAGTCATCAACTTTATATTAACCTCATGATTAAAATCACTTTCCACACCAAATGTTTAGCAACCCGAATCCCTTAAGTAATTCGCTAAACTTTTTATAGCATTCTCTTCGGGAAGCCTTTAAAATGATATGGTCAAGTTCTGGTTTTAACTTGAATAGTGTTTACATTTCTTCCAAATTTCGTTGAATTTGAGATTTCGGTGCCGAAGAACCTTTGACAAGTACTACTTGTATTTAATATATAAGTGAATGCTAGTTCATGGTGTTTTTAAGAAAACATTATATTAATATTATGCTAAACTAAGCTTAATGCTGCTAGTTGACTTCCTGTAAGCTCCGAGAGGGCAACTGCGTGCGACCTGGGCTGCTTAGTTTAATGGAGACTCCTGTATCCTGTGTGCCAGCTGTGAGTCCTTAAGTGAACCGAATTCACTTAGGGGTGCAAACTCATAGCTAGAGGGGTCGTTATGGGGTAGGGCAGTGATGACTGACGCTCCATTAAGACCTCCATTGGGCAGAGTTGTAATTGTTGTGTCCTGCAGGCGACAGCTACTATGTGGAGGGTAAGTTAGGATCGGCTTATCATACAAAAATAGTTCACACTCACCTGCGTACGGTGCTCTGATAGCAGGAGAGTCGGGACTGATAACGCTTGGAGGCTGTGCTGGTGAGCGAAGTGTCTCGGTGCATGCAGAAAGTGTCCCGTTTCTTGCGACGTCCACTCGCTCCCCGACAGAAGAGATATCTGGATATGAAGAAGGAGAAGGAGGATTCGCATTGGGAATGATATTTCAATGTTTTCGAAGTGCTCAAAGGGGAAACAATAGAGCTCAAGCAAAAAACATATTTCGAAAATACTTTATAGTCTGCGATTTTTGATTGCAATTCGAGGTTGAAGTCCTAACCGTCATCACTTCTCATGTACTCAAAATCATTGCTTAGCTCGTACAAGTATTTCCGCAGTCTGTCTGCCAATTTCCGTTTTGCGTTTCTTTTCTCTTGAAGGCACTGTCATAGTCCTTTTTTTGTGATAGTTATTTCTTCAAATATTTTTAATATTTAATAGTATCTCTTTATGTCCTTGCAATTTTACAGACAACTTAAATTCATGTGAAATGAGAGACAGTTTTTCATGCTTCCATTTCACAACCTCCTTTATGTCCTGTGAGTAAAGCAAACCAAAAATTCCAACAGAATTGCAATCAAACATCAGCAAAACTTTTACGCACAATTCTAACAATGATATGATGGATGATTTGTGTCGAAAGAACATGAGTTTGGGAAGTTAAATAAAAGTTAAAAGTGTCTCCTTGTGTTGGTTTTTTGTTTTTTGTTAGTTTTGTTTGTTAGTTTGTGAGTTGAAGATACAAATTGCAGTTTGCTTACGCTTACAATTACAGTTATATTGATTGTTATCGATAATCGGTTATGGATTATCGCTATCATGCTGTTATCGTTAGTCAGCTGCATTGATGTGAATGAACAAATACCTATTGAAATGTTTGCGAAACGCCCCGCTCACAAAGTAAAGAGCCACTGGATTGGCACAGCTGTTGGCAAAGGACAAGCAGAAGCCGAGGATACGCAGCACATGCCAGAACGTGTTATAATCGTGTTGTGCAGTTGGCCTGTAAAGGGAAACGGAAACAGGGGAAGGAAGAAAACTGTTACTACAAACATATTTGTTATCCTAATGGAGACATAAGCCAACGACAAGCTGGAAATTGATTGTCCAAAGCAAAACGGGTCACAAAGCATTACTCATACGCAATGTAAGCCGGGACTGACTGCTCTATCTCTCTTTCTTGCACATCCTTTGACAAAGTCAACTTCGTTCGCTGGCGCATGGACAACCGCTAAGCGCCAGTCGTAAATCCCTGGCATCCTTTTTTGTATATCCTTGCATATTTCTGACGCTTGTCGTTGTTGTCATAGAATAAAAACTCACACTTACCAAAAGTAGAACCAGAGAAAAAATATGTGATAAGGCAGAAAGCAAATACCAAAGATGACAACAAATGTCAATACAGTTACGGCAACTTTGCGACGTGCACGAACCTGCAAGAAAAGGAATTAAAAAATAAAATACAATTACAATAATAACAATACTTGAAAAAAAGTCGAGAAAGCTTTACGGCTGATTCACTACAATTCGCAATATGATTTATTTACTTTAAGGGTAAATCTTTATTCCTGAACATGCCTTGAATGAATAAAAGAAGTAGAACTTACGTTGGCTGAAGCACATGAAAAACAGTCTACAGAAAAACAGTTTACAGAAAGAGTTAATGGCCGCGTTTAACCAGAACACTTCAAAAAATTCATGATATGAAACGAATAAGTTTTTATAACCAATTAACATATATAGCCCAGACATGAACTAAACTTCGAGTTTCATCTTTAATCAACTCCTGGTGTCGCAATTAGTATGACTACGCTTTACATTCAATAACGAGGAGCTTATTTTTTTGTAAAGAGACAAATAATTTTACTTGAAAAGTTTTCAGGGCTACCTATTTAAGAAATAGGGCACCAGGAGTTGATTAAAGATGAAAACTCGAATTAAAATCAAAAAGAAATATTAACTTTGATGTTGCCTCAAAATTCTATTAAATCTTTATGTTATTCTACTTTCGAAGAGCCCAAAAATTGAACAATAATAAAATTGTTTTCTAATTCATTTCGTTCATCTCACTATTAACACAATATTGTACTTTGTGTTACGTTTATACAATTGATAACAAAGCAGCCTATCAGAAAATTCTAACATCCTTTTTTGGGATGAATTTTCATCTAACACAATAAGTAAATGTAAATATAAATGTTGTACATCCGTTCAGGAGAAAATCATAAAAGTTCTATAACTTTTCCGTAATAAACTTATTCTGCTGAACGCAACCATTGAGTTTTTATAACGATTAATATAATATCAATATGCCCATCTAGATGGAATGGATTTTGAGCAAAAACTATTACAAATAATAAAGTTTAAACGATGCCAATCAACATCAATCGCCATCAATCCATCATTAAACTAATCGAAATTCTCCGTACAGCGACTGTTAATATAATAAGTATGAATCATTAACAATTGTCGTCAATTGTCATTTACATACTTGCACTATGGCTACATCAATCACCATCAATCGTAACTCACCTGCCGAACCGCACCCTGCATTTCACCAGGAACACTCGCCGAGTACATCAAGTGTAAAGCAATCAAGACATAGAACACTGCTATAATAACCAATGGGATGGCATAGTAAACAAGAAAGTGCAACATGACCATCAGCTTGGCATAGTTATCGCCCCAGGCCTCCGGATACGGATAGCAGATGACAATCGATTTCTCCAGGTTGATGCCAACAGGCTAAAAGAAAAAGTTGGTAAAAATTTAAAATGAACGTAAAATGTATTGTACGGTGAGATACGGTAACTACCTTTAGATTGCTGCCAATCAGTGCGGGCAAACCACAGAGAATGGCCAGAAGCCAGATGGAAACAGCAATGGCCAATGTCATCCGAGTAGCCCGACGACCTCCACCTACAGGTCAGAGGATACATTGAACTGATTATTTGAAACATAAGTTGTTTTTCTTGTCTTACCATGTGCGTGGAACTTGCGCAAGGGATCGACAATGGCAAAGTAACGATCACTGGAGAGCGCTGTCAATGTGAAGACGGATACGCCAATGGACACATCCTTCATAAACTCCGAGACGCTACAAAGGAAACTTCCCCAGGGCCAAGTATCGAAAGTGTAAATGGTGGACACCAGCGGTACAGTGGTCACTATTACTAGCATGTCAGCTAAAGCCAGGGAAAGTATGTAGCTGAAAAAAGGATGCAAAGAACGAAAGGACATGTTGGATGTTCACAAGAGATTTGGTCCAATGGCGTTTATACTTAAATCTTTATTCCCGTTCTTTCAATGTCTATATGAGGTCTCAAATAACTATCCAAATGATAAACAGACATAAAATGCATTGAAAATAATGTGAAATGGCAAAGATAGGGTTCAAATAAAGCTTATACGAACATTGAAAAAATGAGCCTATATATTTTCAATTTATTCCCGATCTTTTTACTTAACGCAAACTAATTTTCTCAGTTTAATGAATATATTTTAAGCCTACGCTTTTAGTTTTACTGTTACCAATAAATTGCAATGAAATAATTGCTTTAACATTATTAAATTATAAGCAATTTATGTCATTATATTTCTTCTTAATTGTTTACAGCCTTGGTTTTCATAAAAGAGAAGTCTTGTTTCGTCTAAGATGTCTCGTGCGTTTCTTAGAAAGAATTCTTTGCCGTTGCTTCCAACTAACAAATTTTCAGTGGTTATTCTGTCTCTCGACTATAATAGATATCAACCTATCAGGCTTTCCGCATGCCTTCTTTTAAGGATACAATAATTTCATTCTCCCTCCAGCTGTTGGTGGAATAGAATGATTGGAATTTCAAATTGCAAATCCAGTAGAAAAGTCTTGACAAACTCCAAAAGCCAACACTTCAGCGATTACAGCATTTTCTTTTGAGATAAACAGGCTGACCCTATTTTTTTCCTTAGGTCGCCTGCACGTGTTACTGCGACCTCGTTGATTTATGTACTTGGCTCAACTTTAGGGAAATTTGCACGCTCTTGTCATTGAATTGAGGGTAATGTTGTACAGTTTTGTCAGCTCGCGATGATAAAATTGATTTATATTTAGATTTTATTAAAAATATTTCATGACAATACATTCTAAATGTCTGCGACATCTTCAAGTTCCGCAATTTAAGAGAAATTGCTGTTTTACAGTGAAGATGTGTATATTAAGTATCCGACATGTTATACATATTTGCAATTTTCGGATGTAGAAATATAATACGAATGCATCATTCTATTATATCATCAGACATCAGGCTGAGATGAAAATGAATTGCAGTTGTAATTTAGTGTGTGATCTCATCTAGCTATTTTACTTTTATGCCACGTCCCTTATAATAAATAAGCTGCATGTGGCACTTTGTTTGTGCAACATCAAATTACATTTCTGTGGCACGGGCAACCAACGACCGATAAGCATCTGACTTCTGGCCAGAAAATAAGCTCATGCTGCTACTGGTACCAGAGTCATTCTCCCAACTGTGGCCAACTGAATCTGGGGTCTTCGTTCCGGCCATGAAATGTAATTTCAGCTTAATGTGATCAGTTGACATTTCCGTTAGCTATTTCCTGAATTATAAGGATGCAAGTTTTTTATGGCAAACGTGTGGCAAGTGCATCAGAAGTTAACTTATGGCAAGAGAGGGATATCACTATACCCTATATCCTTTGAAAATCCTTAAGTTTCTTACTCGTTATGGGAGTAAGAACTTTATACAGGGTAGCTTTAAGTTGAATCCACTTCATGGAGGTCATTTTAACTTGTTTTTGGTCATGATTTAATAAGAGCAGCTCTGATAATAAAGTTATCAGTACTTAAATGAAAGCACTTAAATTGTTAGCAATTAGTTGCTCTTCGAACGTGAAGTCGTCAAGCTAGAAGGGTCAGAGTGTGTTGTTAGAAATATTTTCCCATGTACAAGTGGTTGATACTCCTGACAAGTTACAGACCGATTAACAGTCAACTGTCCTCTGTGTAAAATGTCAGTTAAGTTAAATATTTTAATTGGACGCTTGCGGACTGTTGACAAGATGTAATTGACAGACTGGAGGCGGTCAGACTGGTTGTGGTTATGTTGCCTTCAGCCTACAGCGTATTAATGATGAAATTGTGTCAACGGACAAAGAAAAGTGCGTACAGACTGACGCATTGAAAGCTTACAAAAATTGTAATTAAGTTTAATTTAACTCTTTATCCTGCTCATCGCACAGCCTTTACTATATCAGCTAAGAGGCTGAATTTTTTACACAACATAGCTGAAGCAAATTCGACTTTTTGGGTAATTCATTGTTGGTAATATTCAGGATCAAAGTTGCCAGACTTGTAACATACAAACTGTTATCTTAGTTAGCAAAAATATACATTTTTACAAGCAACATTGAAAGCGTTAAAGGTTTTAATGCTACTTCTCATCAAGGTCAAGTAAATGGCATTTCCTTGGATTTTCGATCAAAGAGATAAAATATTGTTTAAGAGCTTCATAAAGTGTTGACTACATGCTTGACCACCACGAAGATTAATAAACTCAAGAAAAATCGATAGGAGAGTTGCCTCACATAAAAATATAAAGTTTTCTATTAAGTTGAGCTGAATTTAAAGCAAGCTTACATCATGATTCTCTTAAAGCGCACAAGAGCAGACAACATCTTTGTGGCAAGTCGCATACGTTAGCATTTTGTGGCACGTCAATAGACGGTACATGAATTTAGTCATGAGTGAATCGCAATAAACGCTACGCTTAACAATACCCTGATTTATGGCATTCAATTTATGCAAAAACAAAAATTCCACCCACACATAAGCACGGCTAATTAGTTCGCACAACAGGCCAAAGTGTATTTTGACATTTTGTGGCAACATTTGCAGCAACAAGATTTTCGGGTACAAGTATTTTATTACGACTAATAAAATTGTAATGTTTCGAGGCAGCAACATTGTCACCATCGTTTTAAAATCACCACGCCCACATCCTTAATTAGGTACGTTGACATTTTCTGGCCTCGTAGAATTCAACTCTGACTCGACTGTGCATGCATAATTTAGCATACTCATAGATTCTACGCACAAAAGTCGCACATAATTAAATTTGCTTTAAGTTGGCCATAAATCAGAAAAGTGTTTTCGAGACAAAAAGCCTTAAATCAAAAAATGGCGTGACTTCGAAATACCCTGCAATCAAAAAAAATCACGTTCAAATATTCGAGTACGGAGCCACCTTCGAATACCATACATTAAAGAACAAAATATGCCCTGGCTTATAGGGTATACCGACTCTCGCTCTCTCTCTCTTTCTCTCTTTCTCACTGCTTCTCATTGCTGTCGAAAATGTCGTTTCCACTTTGAAATTAATGGGGTATAGGAAAGAAATGAATTTATGCCTTCCAAGCTGATATTCCCATTGTCCTCTCTTTATTTCTCTTCCGTTCCGTCCTCCTTTTTGTTATCCCCTATCTCCCACTATCTCTCTCACTGTCGCTCTCAATTATTTTCTGTTTGTATCGCTCACTCTTTATTTTCCTCTCTTCCATTCTTCTGATATATTTTGAGCACAAATTACTTATTGACAATCAAAAATACGTATTTTATAGGGTATTTTGAAAGGATTTACTCGACTCACGTGTTTGGAACGTTGCGCATCTGTCGCACGCTGAGAAAGACTACAATCAGTGTCCCATTGCCGAGAACTCCCACCACAAAGATTAAGGCAAATAGGATCGGTACTATATAGGTTTCGGGTCGTCTATCATAGGGAATATAAGAGGTCTCGGTGGTGGCCATGCTGATGTTGTCATCAAGGAGCGATGACTGTGCTGTTGTCGTCATGGCCAACTCCCACAACATTTGGGTGCCATTGAAGGACGACAGTGGCGACTCAGTTCCTGCATCGATATCCAAATCCAGGTTTATGTCCATGGAGATTTTGTTAAAATCGCTGACCAATTGACTGGTCATCATGGCTATATTTGTTTTACACTTATTTAGCTTCGCTTTCGATTTTATTTATCACAAATAAACTGTTTAAGCGCAAACTATTAATTCAATTTCCTTTCGCCTCGTTTCCTGTTGCATTTTTTTTTCGTTTTCCTCTCTTGTGAGTTTTTTATTTCCTCTCACTTGCAAAGTCATGCAAATTCTTTTTTTTTTTGCTTCCTTGTTTTTTTGCGAAAACTTTTTGATGCAAATTCGTAGCGATAAATTTAACAAATATTGTTGTTGTAGTCGTTGATGTTGTTGCTGTTGCTGTAGTTGTTGCTGATTCGGTGCGCTGTAAACAAAATAAATGGAAACAAACGTGCTGTAAAATGGGTTTAATTTTAGATTTTCGTTTAAATCAAATGAGCATATTTTAATCGAATTTCTCAGTAAACGAAAATAGTTATATGTTTACCGATATCTTTGCCGATTCCGATTGAATGAACAAGTCGAAAGTGTATGTCAGTTGCTAACACTAACAGGCAAACGTCAATTTTCAAAAACTACGAATATTTGTATTTGTTTTAGTTTCAATTTCAGTTCATATGTGGTAACAGCGCAAAATGGGAATTTGCCAATACTGTCATATTAATAAAAACAAAGCTGTTTTGATTTCCATTAAATTGGATGCACTTAACAAACGGTACAAAACAATCAAGTGAAATTGCACTGATTGGAATCATTGTTTAGGTACATTTCCTTATAGGGAATTGTCCTTAAATATTTTAAAAAACTTACATAGCAGGAGAATCCTTTGACATTTTTTTAAATCCACTTAAGAGGGAGGAAGCTTAAACGTTACTTTTCTAACCAATTGCCATCAAGGACTGTAGATCCCGATGGATTATATATATATATATATATGCAGAATCATTTTATATATACATATATATAGAGAAATGTACATATATTAATAAATAGCACACAATAACAATGCTTGCACACGCAAATAAAACGATTCAGAAAGCACAACTCTGCAATTGACTGGTTCGAATCAAACGCTCAAAGCAAGACCCACAACTGACTGGTTCGAATCAAACGCTCAATACGGGTATTCGAACGGGTATCGCAACCGCTACCCGTATGGGTCTTTATACCGCAACAACCGCTCAGGCCACGGGTGCCTGTACAACAGCTCACGCTCAGGCCTCGGGTCTTTAAGCAACAGCTCACATTCAAGTTCGGGACCCTGTGACGTCAGACACCCAAACCCGTACCCGTCCCGAAAAGGTTCGATCATGATTCGGTGCTGAGTTGAAACGAACGCTCATAAACAAGTATGTACCCGTACTTCTCCCGTGATTCAAACAAATATTCGGTTCGAGCCTATACTGTGAACAGCTCACAACGGGTTCGAGTCAATACCCTGGTTTGATCGAAACTGTCATACCCGTTGCAGCTCTCTGATGCAGATTATACTATATACAAAATTAAGATGTTCGCTCAATCATACAAAATAGAAACGTCAAGTTTGTATAAGACATTTAACCAATTATAAATTAAATATTAAATTTGATTCAATTTACTTATTAATAAAATTACTAAGTTTATTGGAAGTATTGTAATAACATTATGGTGATATTACAAACACTTTGATCAGAAATGGATGATAATAAAATAAATATAAAATAAAATTGAAAAAATTGCAATGGATTACTCCGATAAAATCAAAGTTCAATGTAGGATAGGAACTTGCTCACATTTGGATGACACTAATTTTTGGCTTTTGTCAATTAACAATAAGATAGAAGTAAGTATATAAAATGTACCTATGTTTAATCCTTCAATGCTTTGTGTTTGTACTATTTATTAATGTATGTGTATGTATGTAAGTCACACATATATTAATGTGGTAATAAAATTGTCGAAACGTAGAATAGTTTTTAATAATGCAAATAAAATAATATCATTAAAATGAACAAAGTCGGCCCTATTAACACCCTTTGAGGATATTCATACAGTATTTAAACACATCTTTACAGAATATATACAAAAAGATTTTTAATTGAATTCTATTTTGTCTGTTGAAAATCTTACAGCTTTATTATTTCAGATTTCTTTTGAAATTATTAAACGGATCGTGTGCAGTTTGTAATATGTAAAGTGGATTGTGGTCTCAGCGAGGAAAACAGTAAAAACCCATGCGAAGGGGTATGAAAAGCTACCTGAAATGTGGGCAAATGATGGACCATTCATATTTTTATGGCAAAGAAATGTCAGCAGACATCTAAAGTAAAAGCCAAGCAGAGATTTCAATTATCAGGAAATCTTCGTTTTTCCTCCACAGCCCAGTAAACCGAGCAGAGAAAGCCTCAAGCGCCATTGAAATTTGCCAGGGTGTCAGTAACATTTTATGACGCACTGTATGTGTGTGGCTTTGTGTATGCGGTTAATGGCTGGAAATGTAATGACAGAATGCGAGGATTTGTCCTCGTCTATGCACTCCCTGAAGCCAAGCAGCTTGATAAGAATATAAAGTTGCCTGGGTCATAATTTTGCAACTTGAAGCTGTCGTTGTCGTTTTGGACGAAAAACTCTTTTGCAATTAGCTGCAAAAACACAGGAAAAGACACAGTCAATTCATTTTAATTTCCGTGTGTTTGTTTTAATTAGAATCTCTAGTACAGACTCACACACATAACTTGCACTCGTATCATATATTTATTTTCAGTTTCCAGTGCCAAAAAGCTTACGGCAAAATTCTGACAAAAGTACAATGAGCTTCAGTCTCCAAAGTGCAAAGTACAAAGCTAGCATGTACTAAGGGTGACCTGAACTTTCAACCCTACCAAGGGGCAAAACAAAAGCAATTCAAATGCGTTCTGAATGAACATGAAGTTTTTAGAAACAAATTTAAGTTCATATGTGGCAAAGACAACGCTGCGTATGAGCAATAACCAGGTACACATTGGAGAAATGCATAGAGATGCAGTCAAAAGCTGTTTTAAATATCCAATATAAAGGTTTATCTTTTAGACAATAAATTCAATGTCAACTTGTTGGGATCAGAAGATAATTGAGGACATAATTCAACGGAAAATGAGTTACCCCCTTAACAGTGGAATACATTGTGTGTCCAAACTATTGTAACCACTGTACGAAGATTCCAATTGTTGGAAATTTGTGTCCCATTCAGTTTGAGTTTATTCATTGTGCTTGCTTGAAGTAATCTCTTCTATGTAATAAATTAAAACCCAATGGAATTAAATTACATTAAAGAGACTCGTACTTCAAAAGCTCATAGATATTTTTTGTCCATTTTAATGACTAGAGATTAAATAAGAGTTTCAATATATTTATAAACATAAACTATATGAAGAGGGGAAAAAGATTACGATAAGATTTATTCCCTGGCATGTTGCATCTGACAGAGGCTTTTCTTCAGTGTTACAAGCGGTTTATGCCGCGCAGCTAATTAAGTTCAGTTGCAAATCAATTAAAAGCGTTCAATGCGGCCACATAAAAAGTTTTGTAAGGAAACTTGTGCACATTGTCTTAAAGAGTTTGTGAGAAGCTAGAATAGCTGAAGTTCCTCTGACACGGCCAAGTTTCAAGCTCAGAGAACTTTATGTTTATCTTTTGCAACGCAATTTGCGCGTTATTATGTATCTTTGTTGTTTTAATATCAATTGAATTTTAATGAATTTATGAGATCATGCAGTTTTTCCAAATTGATGTATGCAATTAAAAATCAATTTGAGGTCATTGAAATGAGTGCAGACAAGAAAATTAAAAAAATGTTAAGTCATACAAGCCCAAGTCAATTTCCACTACCAAATAAAGTACATGGAGGACCTTAGTTCCAAAATGATTAAGTTCTTCATCTATACGAATGAAAATAAAATATGATATACGAGTTTTATGATAAATTCGGCTTACAAATTGTAACATATAATATACGTTCATTTTTACCGGGAAAAAACATGTTTACATTTATGTTGTCGCTATGACATCCCATTGAATTGTAATTTATATCTTCTAAATAAGTTGTGCTTGATATGTATATCCTTGACATTGTGAGAACTTGTTCAATGCATTAGAGTAATTTGGTAGGATGAAAGTTTAACTTGAGTATCGAAAAATACGTACTTCAAAGAAATATGTCTATATAATGGCTTCATTACTTCAGTTTAAAAAAATTACTTACATTTAATAAAAATAATGCGAGAATTAAACTTGAACAGAGTGTATAAGACATAGACAAATACGCAACATGTAAGCTTTGTTGATATTAAAAATCCAAAAGTGTAATATTCTCCGTAAGTGTATTGAAATCAAGTTTCTTTTAAATAATATATGCAAAAGAAAGTATTTTCATAGCTGCAGTTCTTCATATAAATTTCCTCATTTCATTTAAAGTTCTTAGTTTTTAGCATCGTCGCTCGTCCTTACACATTGAATAGTAGCTTTATTTTTGGAGCAAATATAATAGAAAACCTTCTGTCAACATAAGACGAAAAGTGTAGAAAATCATTAAATTAAATTGCAAAAAAAAACAGTTAATTGAAGGGAGAGATAAATGGGGTAATTGTGGACAGGGTGAAGTTACGCTTTTGAATTTAACCTGACACAAAGAGAACTCATTAAGTAACTTGAATAAGCAGTTGAAACCATTTGCATTGCTACATTTCAATCATTTGCTAAAGTTACTAGCGAAAGTCCTTTACATAATTTTATGGCGTTGTAAGACCTTTGATAAAGTTGTGCGCCCAGCAAAATGTCAACGTTGTCGTATTGTTTGCCGTTCTTGTAATTAATTTGTTCACACAATGGCCGAACAGCCTCAAGGATGTCAACATGAACACGTACATAATTTTATTAGTCCAAGTACTTACTACACATACATATATTTGTGTTTGCTCTTCACTTAAGCTAATTGAAAATTACAAACTGCTAGGAAATGTAATTTGCATAAAGTATCATAAAGCTTCAGATATCGCTGCGACCACAGGTTTATAATTGGATCACATTCCCTTGAACAAATCAATTTGTAATACATTTTGAATAATTCGTTAGCTCTATCACTAGTCTCTTCTATTAAAGATAACCTGTTAGCCTTAACAAAATATAAAAAAAAAACAAACAACACAAAATAAAACATAAAACCGAAATAAGGAAAGTCCATTGATTTATGACAAGTCGGTGGCGAAAATGGTTCGCTCGCTTATCTGACGACCATCTGGATGCCACGCATTTATGGACTCCCATCGAGTGTGTTGCCCTTTAATAAACACAGACACAAACACACACCCACACGCTCACGCACACACAGAGTCACGGGTGGGGGGCTTACATGAGTGCGACGAGTGGAGTGAGTAGATTTGATAAATCAATGCAATTTATCAACAGTTCACTTAAAATCTGTCGCATGTTTTCGGGTACCCGACATTTTTATCTCAACACAAACATTCCGCACACGTCCGAGCGCGTCTCCGTGTCCCAGTTCCAGTTCCAGTTTGTGTATGAGTATCTGAGTTTCTGAGTTCTGAGTGAGCGCGAATCTTATCTGTCAGTCGTTGGGGCTTAGTGCGTCTCCTAATAAATACAGTTAAGTCTTTGGCTCTCCCCAAAAATATTTTGTAATAAATTTCGCGACTCAACAGCATTTTACAGTCGTTATACTCATTGTTTTCTTTATGTGTGTCTGAGGATTCTTTGAAATATGCGTTACTCTTGTTTTCTGTCGGCTACCTATACGTATGAGTATCCTTCCCCGTCCTTTAGACAAAGATTTGTGACTGGGCATTTGTTATGCTGCATGTAATTGAATATACCCAGGGCAGGAGTTTGCCGGAGAGATGTGAAAAAGAAGGCATCCAAAAATATTACCCAAATACAATTGTAATACAAGAATAATAATTTACAAAATTCCTTAAAATAATGAGCTGTGTAAAAAGGAAAACATAGCGTTAGCATACAAATACATATGTTAAAGGCTCAACACTTTAATAAACAAAATCAATAATATCTTACTAGTTAAAATCACATCACGTCACAAATAATTTTGTCAACTATTTAATGCTGCAAATTTAGCAGGCTGGCAACGATAGGATGGCTTATCCCTGCGCTGTCTGGCTCCTATCCATCTCGATTTGTCCTTCAGGCGAGATATGGCAAAAGTCATTTACAATTTTCATAATAAACTAAGATAAACTTTAAACGAAAGATAATCGTCGGATTCTATTTAAATGACAAGCACGCAGCTAAATGTGAATATATTTGCGAATACTCAGACTGAGTGGTTAAATTATCGTATGAAGGACTTTCTCTCGTAAAGCGGCAATAAAAAATTCAAATTTAAAGCAGGTCTTAAACCATTTAAATACATAGTTGCACTACTCATATTTCCATACATACTTATTCACATCGCTCCACATGGATTCAGCTTTAAGGCCTTAATCTGTTTTATATTCTGCTCATGAATATTGTTTTTGATTTAAAATGTAGAGTGAAGTGGCCGATAGCCATTATCTACATAATTTATCTAATAGCTGAGATATTATTTTTGTGAATTTCCCCGACTGAAAATATGCTTTTAAATTGCTCGCACCGGAAATCGACTGTCGAGGCGAATTGAGATAACATTTCTGACTCCTCCTTTGATATCAGGCGATACTTACACTTTGTATAAAATATTATGCACTGTAATTTTATTGAGCAATTTGAGCAGCATGAAAACTCAATTTAAAGAGTCTAAAGTGAGCAGAGCGATGGGCGTGGTTCAATCAATGGCCCCCAATTATTGGCCTACTAAGTGGCAGGAACTTTAAATAACAGCTGCAATGGAGATTTCATTGGAAATTTAGATGTAATCCTAGTCAAAGTTGACTGCAATTTGAGAGTGCATTAGTTTGGGCAAAAAGTTCATGTGGGTAACAATGGAAATTGGAATTGCAATTGTCTGACAAATTAGAGTTTCAAACTCGTTGCATATATTTTTACAACTTTCCAACATGCAAAAGCCGCAAGTTGTAAATTTCGCTTTAATTTTTTTTATTCCAATTACATTACGAATAAAAAACTATTGAGCATGTTATTCAATTGACGCAATCATCATGAAATCTTTAATTGACAATCTCCATCTTTTAGTTCGTATGCTACATGTGAAAAGTAATGAGGACAAGAAAATTAAAATTCCGTACTGTTGTCATCATTCACATTCTCTTTTTCTCAGCTTTATTTCATTAAAACTCATTCAGTGTCAACATTTAATTTTTGCCAATGAACTTCGCACCATTTGCTGTTTTATTAGCGTAAATTCTCAGCACTTCCACTTGTTATTGGCATTGGCTAATTGTACACTGAAAATACCCTTTTTCGTTCACTATTTGTAGTGTGTTATCATACCCTTCCAAAAATTTGATCGGTACCAATCAACCTATTAAAATTAAATAAATGTATCTCTTTAGATAAGATACATTTATTCTTGTTTTGCCATTAGCTTTATTTGGCTTTGTTCGGAGACAAAATTCTTTTAAGGATACAAAATCGTCGGTATTTTTAGCATTTATTTTAGTCCAGCTCTTGACCGTATCCTTGCGCATGTAAATGAAGTCCCTGGCTGTGATTTATGCACTTGAGTAATGGTGTTCTCACATAAATTCAGGAGAAGGCAGGCTCTGCTGTTGTGGCTGACAATATAAAACAAAGAAATACACAACATTAAAGCAAAGGAACTGCGAATGATATACCTGATAGTTCAATTGCCTGTTGAATGAACAAAATTGAATACAACGAAGTGATAAATTTCAAGTTGGTTTTACAAAATTGTAATTACAATTTAGGAAGGAATTTAAAGAGATGGATTTTAAATGCTTAACAGACTCCTTAGCTATACCAATAACTCAATCAATTTATATTTAATAGAGCCTGCAAGTGACATAACCACCTACTGAGATACTCCTCTACTCTCTAGACATACGTTGATTAATGCTTGGCTAAGAAGTGTTGCCTACTTTTATGTAGTCAGAGTTCTTTCGTTTTTCTGCTCATTTATTTAAATTTCTTTTTGTGTGGTGACGCTTTAATCTTGAGCACATTCTTAGAGAGAACTTGGTGAAGCCTAAATGTCGCCAATTTGCATAATTCTTTCCACTTTGCACATTTCAGTTTTTTGCTGTAGTTTGTTGACATCTCTTTGATGGTCACAGTTCCAGGCGCCAGATGCTTCATCAACAGCAACAGCAACAGTTTGAATTTGAATGCCTCTCGACACATAAATTATGCGGGATAGTCGTTTGTTGAGTGACAGACTCCGTCTTTGTATCACGGTCTCCTCCATCATCTCCACCACCTCCAACACCCTCCAACAGACACCAGTAGATAGATACATACATATATCATTTTCATTTTGTAATTTGTCTCCCATTCTTCCCATCCGGTGTCCCCCTCGGTTAGGTCCATTTGTGCCCAACGGCCCACAGTTAATTGGTTGGGTGTTGGCAATGGCCCTGCTAGTATTAAAT
Source organism: Drosophila putrida (assembly GCA_037043535.1). Classification (NCBI taxonomy): domain Eukaryota; kingdom Metazoa; phylum Arthropoda; class Insecta; order Diptera; family Drosophilidae; genus Drosophila; species Drosophila putrida. The sequence goes on along the minus strand of JBAMBI010000160.1, from coordinate 3,638,942 downwards.
TACATGACAGCGTACATGAAAGGTACCAATGAGGGCGGAACTTCGACCCTCGAACCCCGAACCCCTATCCTTTAGGCAGACGGCAACTCATTAAATATGTGAAAAAAATGCCAGTTGGTTGTCATTTATGAATTATGTGGCAGATTCAATTTGGCTTATTCAATTTACACTGGCGTTGAAATTCCGGCTTTGACTCTTAGCCTAGTTAACTTTGAAGACTTAAAGTGAATTATGTAATTAATTTAAACAATGAAAGCAAAGCCTAACCATATATTTAAGAATGGCCTATCAAAGCGTGTTTCCAAGTTTTCGACACAAAAAAGGACTATCCAAATAGAAAGTAGAAATGGGAAATAAATGATGACTAATACAAGAGAAGATAAAAGAGTTAAAGTGTTGACTTTTAGTAAACAATATTTAGAAACATTCTTTTTGGGCTTTTAGCGACCTTTTTAATTGTTTGAATTTGTTTGTTTAGTTGGCTCGAGGTCAAAGTTTGAAGCCAGCTAAAAAAACAAATTCAAAAAATTATTCAGAAACTATTTATCTATTACTTTGAATTTCTTTTAATGTGCACGAATTTAATTTTTGATTTTTTCCAGTTTATGTAAGTAGATTTTAGAGGATTAGATAATACTGCTCCCTTCCAAAATTAACGCCAACGATAGTCAATCAGTCTACATATTTACTATGTTGCTGTCAGTCATTAACATACAGGAATTGTTCATCTGATCGTCTTAAGGCAATGAGCTAAAGAGTACACCTATCGTTAAAGTCCTATATTTTAGTAAAACGCAATATTCCTCTTTTATCTTATAGGAGATTTGCTACCAAGTAAATGCTCTGGAGATGGAGCATAGATGTACTTTTTCTATGTATACAATTTTATTCTACCAATTTTTGTGAGAGAAGGAATTAAAATTTAATAACTAATTGAAAAGTTAATTGCAAAACAATATCGCAAGTGCTTTAAATAATTAAGCATCGTTTTGTTGCCACAACAATCCACAGAAAGGTCAAGTCAAATGCCATAAGTCTGTGAAGTTAGTTCGCTAGATGAAATGGAATGAGACATGTAATGATAAATTAATTTCAGCTCAGAGCAAAAACCGAGCACTCTCCGCTCACTAGCAATCCTTTTGTGCACGGAACCGAAGCAAAAGTCGCTACCAATTCATTAATTCCACACGCGTGCGCTTATCAAAACTGTCTTCTGGAAAGTATTAAAAACGTCAGCTTAAGTAAGTTAATTAATGAAACTGTCGACACAATTCTGGCACGAGCCAAAATAGTAAACAATTATCATATTGTGCGTGGAGAGCATAAAAAAATCTGACAAATTATAAAAGCGCCAATTTGGTGCCTTAAATGTACAATCTAATAACACTAATTGCTTTTGGCTGTAAAAAAGAGTTCCAAAATATTGGATACTTAAATATTTGATCCAATTTTTTGGCACAGTGCACTAAAAGAAATTACCGCTTGTGTGTTAATATCCTAAAGTTTGTAAAATAACATATGAAAAATACTTGCAAGGACATGACTGGTTATTGTAATGAGTACACTGCCAAATTAACACTTTCATAACTTCAGTTACAATGTACTATAATCAGAATAGCAATAGATTACAGATAATCTAATACTGTAATTGCACAGTATTTATATTTATTTTATTTACGAGTATAATACATAAAGTCATGATAATAAAATATTTATTATCTGGTAATTTGCCACATTGCGTTAATTATCGTCGTATTTCACTAGCTTTAATGCAAGTCATACTACATATAAATGTTTCCTTACAAGTAAGAGAACAATTCAATCCTTAGCAGGGCTAAACTCAAATCGTTTTTTTATTTTTCAAAGATAAAACCAGCTTGCCTTTAATCTTTAGCTCTCTATCAACGGTGAAAACAATGAAATTGTTGAGTTTTTTATTCAATTTCAACATCTGTAACGGAGTTTGATTTAACCTAATGGTATGAAAACAATAGGGAATACCAATATCAATAGTAGGTTTACAATGTCACAAAGAAGGAGACAAAAGCCACTTGCATAGTTCAGCCTCATTACTTTTGTGTTTTGTGGTGATTGGCATTGTTATGGGTTCACATATATATATATATACACACACACACACACATCTAAATACACATCGCACTCTAAACGGATTCTGGCATCGACTTCGAAGTCAGTTTCACAGCCACTCGGTACTCGGTAAACAAAACCAAAATGAAGTCAAGCAAAATGTCAAACTGCAGCTCAGAGCAGGCCACATTTGAGTCGTAAGTGGTAAATGGTAAGTGGTAAGGGGTGACTGCAAATTGGTAAGCTGTAAGAGGTGAGTAAACAAAAAGCTTAGGGGATGCGTTCGTCATGGCCATGTTTGATAACACTCATTAAGCATACGACGCGTGTGCACAAAGCCTTAAATACAACATAAAGCCGTATACAAAAATAGAATTATCAAACAACTATCAGAAACAACAACAAAACAGAAAACCACTCGCTTCTCTTAAAATAAGAGCTATGAATGCCTATCAAAAAGTTTTGTCTTACTACTTCGACTAGTGATGTACAAGGCAATCCACATTGGATGTTTTTAATAAAATAAAGCTCTGTTCTTTAAACACCAGTTAGTTTATTAAATAATTATACTTATTCTCAAACTTATGTTAAATTTATAGAAAAATATCCAAGAGTTGAATAAAGTTACAGGCTTAATGGAACAGATAGCTAGTTAGCTATCTAGCTTTGATCTTCTGCTTGGAAAAAACAGTAATGTAGTTTGAGGCTCGCACATTTGTCCGCTAATTAACTGCAATTGCTTGTTATTATACTTTTAGCAACGACTGTGGGATGCTTACATCTCAGTCACATGCAGCGGGAATAGGAACTTAACGAATGTGCATTATAAAAATTTATGGCTCATAGAAATTAAATGACAGTCATTCGTAAGCATTAACAGCTAAATTAGTTCAGTGGCCAAGCAAACTGATGATTGTCAGGGATGCCTGTACTCTATACAGTCGCAAATTGACGGAAGAATCTCGAAATTGGTAGCATATTGCAAGATACTTGTAACAACAGCAAGTGGGGTGAGTAAATGAGATTACAAAGTTAAGCCATAATAAAAACCAAGACCAACAGACAATGTTAGTTCACATGTGAAAGTATAAGAATTATGATGAATCTCAATTCAATTGACTACATAATTAATCAACTTGCTGAGCATAACCAGAACTACTTGCTCACATAATAACTAGTATTAAATGTATGTATTATGCTTAAATATGAATTTAGTTTGCGAGCACTGATAAACTAAATCCATGAATTAAGTATATTAAAATGTAATTCCTTTGAACTATAAGAAAGATAGACAAAGTATGAATATTGCTTGTTGAATAATTATTATTATATACAAATATAATTAATTTCTGACCGCCATAGTAGTTTGTACAAAGGGCGTGGTATCCGTGGTATTAAATTAATTTTCAAATGGTTTGGATATACATATGTACAATGTACATTGTTATGGATATTCCTTAATCAACATGTTTTCATTTTAGATATCAATATATAAATACTTTTATACACAAACTCATGCTTTAAGTACGGTCCATGCAAACTTTTGATACACATAAAAATAGATGTCATAAAGTTGTTTAAGTGCCTTCGTCTTCCGTATATACAGCCGAGGCAGTTTCTTTCCTTATGCATCAATCTCAGAAATTATAAGAAAAAAGTAACACCAAAATGTATATTTTAAGAGAACCGCGTTGAACGAGTTTATTTAAAGTGTAGCAAATTTAGTATTCTCTCTCAGTCGATACAAGTTGTAAATGGGAACAATGTGATAATATTGAGTCCAAAAATAGGATTGGATGGCATCGACACGAGCACGTCCATAAAATATCCGTGTGATTCAGGTAAGTATTTTACGATTTATGTACTTTGTTTATTTTTGCTGGACGCTATCTGTTTAGCGCTGTCGCGCCGGTCAATTATAAACAAATTTTGGAGCGCTACCAACTATGTCTGCTTGTGAGGCACGCCTCCGATTTATAAACATATGTGGCAAACATTGGTCAGCATCCACCAGGTCGCAGTCTCACCTGATCCCGTGGAGCCCATCTGATCAGCTTATGGACATCGTATATAAAATGTATGTACATTGTCCAACAAGTAGACGGACGCCGTAAACATTTCCATAACCTTTAACTGCCTGACGCTTCTACTTGTGTCTTATTTTAATAGTTTTGCTAGAGCCACACGCATCTCATGCTGCCAAAAACTAATAAATGCCACGCGCTTGTCCTCCAGTTTTACTTGTAAATTTTCAAGAGCCAAGTACCTAACAACCACAAAACCCAACTCTGACTAACCTCCGACATTTTCGCCTTACATTTTTGCAGTTAATTTAGTGCATTTTTAAATTGTTATTCGCGTGGCTTTCCTGGCTGGCATTTTCATTAGGTACACAACGTTTCTATCTGGGGATTGTGGTTTTTATTTTGTATTTATTCATAAAATTCATGAAACAGCACAAAACTGGTGAATCTCCAATTCCGTGCTTGGTACCTTTGGAATTCTTTGGCTTAAAAAATTTACTAGGTCTGATTGGATTGAAATTTCAAACTAATAAACCAAATCAATTGAAATAAATAAATACATGGCACGTGCATAGAATGATATGATATGATATAAATCCCGAAAACGGTCCACAAGCTAACAAAATTTTTTAAGTTCCTCCAATATGAATTGCTGATTAATAAAAGGTTAAGTAAAGACTATACACCTAAGTCTGTTTTTACACGGTCTTTTTTTACACGGTTTTGATATAACACGGTTTGAAAATTGAATATTTTTAATTTTTTTAAACGATTTTATTCCATTTAGCACGATTTGAAATTTTATGTACTTAAAATTTTTTTGTCAAATTTAATTTGGTATGGCTCGTTACAAGGAATTATACAAAGAGGTAGCAAGAATTGGCGAACAACGGCTCATAACAGAGTTCATTTTTCAAAATGTAGATGCCGAACGAGCAGGAGAAAGTCCAGTTCAAAATTATTCCAGCGATGATAGTGAATGTATACGCGTTCGAAGCAAGCGAATGCGAATAACTGATGACGACAGCAATTAAATTTATGTTGCTGTATTTTTATGATTATCACTTATTTTATTTTATTTTTTACCTTAAAAATTGAAAACCCTATTCTTTTCGTTCACAACATAGTTGTTTAGTTCCTGAACTTGCCATACATTTAATTTATATTTTGTACTTTTAAGATTAGAGTGCATATCTTTTTTATCATTAATTACTATGCTTGTGAAAATAAGCATTATATATTTGATTTAATAAAATAAACATGAATTCTTGTTCTTAAAAATTCTTGTTTTTCACTAATTTTAATAGGTTTTAGAGATTAGGAACAAATCACCCATTTTTGTATACGATCAATGTATTTTTTTACACGGTTTTTTTTACACGGCTTCTTCTGGAACCAATCTACCGTGTAAAAACAGACTTAGGTGTATATAATTGGGCCTTGCATGCATCCTTTAATGCATTATACATTTCTTGCCTTAATTATAATAATCTCTGCAAGAGTATAAATGTCAATAAAATTTAATCTAAATTTACCATTAAAGATATTGCTTTTGGCTTGTACACAATAATCACATTCTTTCTTTTGACTCTCACGTGAAGAGTACGCAAGATAATAATATTATATTTCGTCATTATTTAAACAAAAATCACACACTTTTTAAATAACCGATAATTGAATAAATTAAATTAAGAAAATAATCCTCAACACCCCATGAGCATAAATATATGTAAATACGTAAACATAACATACAATATAAATAGGAGAACTTATACGTAAATGCACATAACCCTAGAGCTGAAAGTTTCTGCTGCCATAGCGATGAAATAAGCTAGCCTATAATTTTATTATTATTAAGTTAGCTCTTAAATAATAATAAGTTATATATTGTTAAGCGACATGTCCCTTTTGTCACTTGTTCAGGGGTATTTTAAAAACAGGCTAGAATTTTCTATCTGTTCAACAGAAGTATTTCTATTCTCTTATAGAATATATTTATACAATAGGATATGCACTGAGCTTTACAAGTAAAGGGTGTATACAAAAATCTATAAAAAGTAGGATAAAGAAATGTGTTATAAACACATCAAAAGTTAAACTATGTAAAACACATATTTACAGATGTCAGGCTTTTAGGTTTTAAAATAAAATAAAGTAAGCTGCCTTCTATCTCTAAGGAGTGTAAAACAAAACTCAATCAACACAACTATGAATGTTAAATATTCATTGGAATACAAGTTAAAGTGAATGCAAAACTAGTCCGAAATAACGGAAATGCCAAGGGCATCAAATTTAAAAAAAAAAAGAACTGCAACAAGGGGAAGCGGTCTCGTACTCTTACTCATGTAATTGCACATAAGTTTTTCCTGTATGCACGATTTACAAGTGTTATTGCATTTGGCATGGTGTGAAAATTTGACTTCTGTGGTGAGAGTCCGATAAAGTAAGGGCAACAAAATGGCAGAAGGCCAACGAAATGATCCTTTTTTATAGAACACTAAATGAAAAATGTCAAGTGCATTAAATGTGGTACGTTAAGTTTACGAATAAACTATACATTAATTTGCCAATCAATTCTCTCGTATCTGTTCTGTATCAACTGTCAGATGTTAAAAGCTGGCCGTAAGTAATTGGCCGGAATTTACCTGGTCAATTTATGATTTGCATTTCGTTCAATTTGAGCGACATAGATAAACACAATTACATCAATTTGCAATTATTATTTATTGTGCTTACATTTGCGTTTCGTCGTTTCCTTGTTTTGGTATCAGGGATTTAGGAACACGTGCCGGAAAATATGCCAAAGCACTTGGATAATTTTGTTTAAATTTATACTTTTATCACTTTACGATTTGGATTCGCACAAACACCAAAAGCGAAACCGGAAATTGTTTTCAACGGTTGAATTTCGCGCTATTCGAAAGATTGCCGCTTCCGCCAATTGGCAGCTAGTGAACTGGCCACGACAAACGAACGCAGGCGACTTGTTGGCGCGCGTAAAGTCGTCGTCATGTTAGCCAAAGACCGACCGCAATACGCATTGAAAGATTGACAACGGGAATCATTGGAGCAAAGGGAACGGTATGTTTTGTGCCAAATGCCGGTTAATAAATGCGCCTGCGCAGGTCTTTTTAAAATTGCACAACTAAAAATTCAGCGAATAATTCTTTGAATCCGATGGTCCAAAATGGCATATTAAATAGTTTCCCGTGTATTTTGAAAGTTGTTATGAGCTTTATATTTCTTTAATTAAATTTATTTCATTTCTATAATTTTAAATTTTGTTTGCTTGTACTGTACTGTTAAGCTCAAAAAGGCACTGTTATACTCAAGTGCAAATACTATTTTATGGTGGCGCCATTCCCTACATGTGGTTTACTTTTAGAACTAGATTCCTAGCCTTCTTATACCCTGTTTATACGGAGAGAAAACGTGAAAACATTTCACGTATTTCTTTGAAATATGCGTGTGTAAACTCTATTATATGTATTTGAGCTACACACGAAAGTTGACTATGAATTCAGAATTATTACGCGAAATGGTCGTGTGCCGTATAAACAGGGGGAAATTTTCATTTCGCGAATTTAGAAATACATACGTGAAATAGTCCGTTTAAACGTAGTATTAGAGTCTGGCAATCTATTCGATACTCGACTAGTGTTGGTTATATCGATATTCACCCTTATCGATACTACCAATATTTTGACTATCGATATCGTCGTTTTTTTTTTCAAAATAATTAAAAAGTTGTTTAATAAAAAATCGAAATAAAATTAAAATAATCAAAATAAATTTTTAACTTTCTAAATGAAAGCCGGATCTTTCGGATTTTGTTTCAGTCGCTTAGGACCACCATGAAAAATTCGGGAAAACTCAAAATATTCCAAGAAAATGTTCTGCAAAGAATTTTTTATCAGGGCGATAGCTTTTTATCCCAAAAACGAAAAGGTACCCAGAAATATGTAAAATATTTTTGACGCGGTATCGCAAAAGCGCCCCCAAAAATCATACGCTGTCGACCTTTGGAACTATGGAATTTGATGCTAGCGCTGCCACCAAGAGAGCTCGTCTAGTTTTGGAACTAATTTGCTAGTTTGAGAGTTACATGTATTATTCCTCTTTTCTTTGATGTCATCTTGTGATTGACATCGTTTTGCTGTAATAATTGTGAGTTATCGTTAAAATCGTGTCTAAAATCCGAGAAAATAAGCACTGCTTTCAAGAGCAGTGACCATAGCGTGTATTTCGTACCGCAATTATATGTGTAAACATTGTAATTGTGGCAAATTTGTGCGGTCAATATTTTGCAAACGCCATGTTGGCCGCTTGCACATAACCTCAACCGCCAAGTGACAGCCCAAATTAAATCAGTTAAAAAGTTGTGTACGTTTTAATTTTGTGTTGTTATTATTTTGTTACAGAAAACGGCATAAGCAGAAGTAAACAACATGTCACGTTTCTTTGCCAACGGTTCCGACTCGGAGTCCGAGTCCAGCGAGGAGGAGGTCCAAGCGCAAAACTACAACAAAGCCGCCAACTTCGTAAGTATCCAATCCATTTAAAGCTAGGTTCACATGGCCCTACAGAGCTTGGCATAGAGCGTCAGGGATGAATCTGGTCTATGCCCAAGCTCTGTGACGCAATGTAAACCTAGCAAACAGAATTATTCAATAAATACTAATAAAAAAAACTCTTCTTTCTGCACAGCAATTTAGTGATGACGAGGAAGAGGTAAAACGTGTCGTGCGCTCCACTAAGGAGAAGCGGTATGAGAACCTCACAGGCATTATTAAAACAATACGGAACCACAAGAAGATTAAGGATATCCCAAACACGCTGAGCAGCTTTGAGGATTTGACGCGAGCTTATACGAAGGCGCTGCCCGTCATCTCCAAGGAGGAGAACGGAATCACTCCCCGTTTCTACATTCGTTGTCTTGCAGAACTGGAAGATTTCATTAATGAGGTGTGGGAGGATCGAGAGGGTCGCAAGAATCTGTCGAAGAACAACTCGAAGTCCCTTGGAACTCTGCGTCAAAAGGTGCGCAAGTATATTAAAGATTTCGAGGAGGATTTGGCACGCTTCCGCGAAGCACCTGATCAGGAAAGTGATGTGGAAGAGGGCGAGGGTGATGCCCACGACAGCGATGCGGATCGTGCAGGAGCTGACAGCGATGGTGGTATCGTGGGTGTTGGAAGCGGTGGCAAACTGCCAGAATTACCCAAGGCAGCGAAATCGGTGCCGTCTAAAGTCATTGCTGACGATGACGATGATTCTGATGATTCAATCGACTGGGACTCGGACACCGAATCGGAGACTGAGTCCTCGGAGGATGAGAATCAATATCAGAACATGCGTGAGCGTTTCCTTAAGCGTACCACCGAGAAGGAGGACAAGGATGATGACAAGAGGAAGGATAAACGAAAGGAGCAAAAGCACAAGATCCGCAAGCGTGCCGACGACGATGAAGATGGCGAATGGGAAACCGTCGTAAAGGGCAATGTTGTTGAGAAACCCAAAATGTTTGAAAAGGATGCCGAGATCGACATTCCTTTGGTGCTGGCCAAGCTTATAGAGATTATGTCCGCTCGTGGCAAGAAACGTACCGATCGCCGCTTACAAATCGACTTGCTGTTTGAGCTGCGTGACATCTCGGAGCAACATGAACTGGGCACACCCATTAGCGTGAAGATTCACTTTAACATCATCTCGGCCATTTTTGACTACAATCAAAAGATTTCGGAGCCCATGAAACTGGAGCACTGGGCCCTCTTGCTGGAGGTCATGCAGAGCATGCTAAAACTTTTGCTTGCCAATCCGGATATCAACATGAATGAGAGTGTGGCCGAGGAGCACGAGGAGTATGGAACTGCACCGTTCTTCATTCGCGGTTGTCCTCTGGCTGCCGTTGAACGTCTGGACGATGAGTTTACCAAGCTGCTGAAGGAGTGTGATCCACACTCGAACGATTACGTATCGCGGCTTAAGGACGAAATCAATGTGGTGAAAACCATTGAGCTGGTTGTCCAATACTTTGAGCGCTCCGGTAGCAATAATGAACGTTGCCGCATTTATCTGCGCAAGATCGAGCATCTCTACTATAAATTCGATCCAGAGGTGCTTAAGCGCAAGCGAGGAGAGCCGCCTGCAGCTGGCACCGCTCCATCCTCTGTGGAAGTAATGGATAAACTGTGCAAGTTTATCTATGCCAAGGACGACACAGATCGCATACGAACTCGGGCAATCCTGGCGCATATCTATCATCATGCGATGCACGATAATTGGTTCCAAGCTCGTGATCTTGTCTTGATGTCGCATCTGCAGGATAACATTGATGCTGCAGATCCCTCTACTCGCATTCTCTACAATCGAATGATGGCAAACTTGGGTCTGTGTGCTTTCCGCCAGGAGAACATCAAGGATGCACATCATTGTCTGGTCGATCTCATGGTCACCGGCAAGCCAAAAGAGTTGCTCGCCCAAGGACTGCTGCCCCAGCGTCAGCATGAGCGTTCAGCAGAGCAGGAGAAGATTGAGAAGCAACGTCAAATGCCATTCCACATGCACATTAATCTGGAGCTCCTCGAATGTGTCTATCTGGTCTCGGCTATGCTCCTCGAAATACCCTACATTGCAGCGCACGAGTTTGATGCTCGTCGTCGAATGATCAGCAAAACTTTCTACCAGCAGTTGCGCTCCTCTGAACGTCAGTCTTTGGTTGGACCACCAGAGTCTATGAGGGAGCATGTTGTTGCTGCCGCCAAGGCGATGCGTTGTGGCAACTGGCAAGCGTGTGCCAACTTTATTGTTAACAAGAAGATGAACACTAAGGTGTGGGATCTATTTTATGAATCGGAGCGTGTGCGTGAGATGCTTGTCAAGTTTATCAAAGAAGAATCATTGCGCACGTATCTGTTCACGTATTCCAACGTGTACACCTCGATCAGCATACCATCTCTAGCTCAAATGTATGAGCTGCCTTTGCCCAAGGTGCATTCTATCATCAGTAAAATGATCATAAATGAGGAGCTGATGGCAAGCTTGGATGATCCTAGTGAAACTGTGGTCATGCACCGCTCGGAGCCCTCACGTCTCCAAGCATTGGCCATGCAATTCGTTGACAAGGTGACCAACCTGGTCGATGTTAACGAGAAGGTGTTCGACATGAAGCAAGGCAACTTCTTCCAGCGCGGCAACATGGGCAACCGTGACCGTGGCTATAATCGCAACCAGAACAACCAGGGTGGCAATTGGGGTGGCCAGCGACGCGACAATCGCAATCAGCGCAACCGTGGGCCACGTGGACACCACAAACAACAGCAGCAGCAACAACAGCAACAACAAGTGCAGACCATCGACGAGGAGTAGACACTGTAGCGTCCAAGAAACAAATACACGGAAATGCGATTGCGATTGAGGCAATGGAACGATGAAAAGGGAAGGAAGAGTGAACCTACTAACATCTGTGGTCAGACCTCCGGTTCAGTTATCCTCTGAATCGGAGGTCTACGCTTTTTCGCCTTTTCAATTACGCTGTATTGTGAATTTGTTTTAACGCTCATTATGCTTAAAAAACTATTGATAAATGCATTTTGTATGAACTTAAATCTAAAGTGCGCAAGTCTATGATTAAAATAAATTGTAAAGGAAACTACAAAAAGAAATAAGAAAAATGCATTAAGCTACGGTGGAGCAAGCTCGACAGTAGGAGACCCAGTACTTTTTGAATGTAGTGCGTTTACTACATATTGTTTCAGTTTCAAAAAATTTCCATAGATGGCGCCACTTCAGAGATTGTTCATTCAATAACTTCCGCGTTTATCATCCGATTTGGACGAAATTTGCTGGATAGGTTGGAATTATAGTATTTATTATACGTACTAAAAATCAAGGTGCTAGCTTTAAAGGTGCTCTTGTAAATCGACTTGGAAATTTTGTATTTTAATTTGCGGGGGCGGAGGGGGGCGTGGCAAAAATATAAAACAAACTCGTTCAATGCAAGATATAGATGTATATACATGCCGAATTTGGTGTCTCTAGCTCTTATAGTCTCTGAGATCTAGTTACTCAAAAAAGGGACAGACGGACAGACGGACAGACAGACAGACAGACGGACATGGCTATATCGACTCGGCTTTTCATGCTGATCAAGAATATATATACTTTATGGGGTCTGCCACGCCTCCTTCTGCCTGTTACGCACATTTTTTTTGCACAAACGTAATAGACCCATTTGTACTTTTTTAAAGTACTGGGTCTAAAAACTAGTACTAATCGTTTTATTTCTAATAGAGTATAAGGTGGGATAGTAATATAGGTTTTTAATGTTAAAAACTTGGTGAATATATTTATTTTTAAATAACCTTTATTTGCACCGTACTAGCCTTTAAAAAAAAAGGTCTCATACGCTGCCAGAAATATATCGTTCTTAATGTATCGAAACGTTATCGGCAAAATTTCTGCGGCCAGCGCACATTTCGTTGGATTATTATTTAACAACTTGAAAATTGTTAATTAAAGTGCAAAATCTACAGCATGAACAGCATTGGAGAAGATTGCAATGAGCTAAAGAAACAGTATGATGCATGTTTCAATAACTGGTTCTCCGAACGCTTTCTTAAAGGTCAAACCGATGATTCCGTGTGTGCGCCCATTTTCAAGGTTTATCAGGAATGTGTAAAGGTGGGATGTTGATTACTAATGGCCACATCATGGCATGTCTTATTCATGAATTGCTCTTTAACCCCCAGCGTGCCATGCGGGAGCAGAAAATTGAATTGCGTGAAATTGAAACGGATTACAACACAGGCACTGATTACGACAATACTGGAAGTGGCAGCAAACCGCAAGGCGGGCCGACCAAAAGTTGACCACACACGCATAATTTAAAGCCGTCAGTGTATACAAGCGAGCCCTACATTTCTGTCAAGTCAATTGATACTGTTGGGAGCGAGGATTCATTCCATCAACAGCGGCGGATCAAACGTGGCTCCACAATCTAAAAGTAGAAAATGCCAGAATGAAAAGCAGCTTTTAAAATGCCCAAATGTATAATATAAATTAAAGTTATGTTAATTTAAAACAGAGTTATCAAAAAAATTGTTATAGTAAAAGTTTGTAAATATATGTCATAAAAAACATTTAATTATCTATTCAATTTGTCTCATCTTAAATTAAATGAACGCATACTAATTCCTGAGAGGTAAACATGTATATATACATATGTATATTTCCACTTCACTCTCTTTGAACATCATTGGGTTGATTGTAAATCCCAGAATCTCTTATCGTAGTAGAGACCTTTAGGTCAGGTGAATCCCGGCTTTTTTTACAGATACTAAGAGTAAAGAACATATGTTATAAGGCACGAAGGTGTATAAAAATGGATGAAGAATCTACTCAAAATTCAAACAGAAAATTTACTTTCAATAGCTAACATGCAGTTTTTATCAACGTTTCTGACGCTCTTCCTGGTTGTCTGCGCTACTTGCATGCAACTGATTAGTGCTGAACCTTTCAATTCCAGATCCGGATTGGGAGGTCATTCTCGACCACAAACATTGCCGCCAAACAGGCCACAGGCTCCAAACTTTGGACCCTCGCGTTGGTAGTTACACAACAGGACAGAGACCATTTTATATACGTTTTTACATTCAATAAATACGGATTAATTGAACAAAATGTGTTTTATTTTTACTTATTTAAACATATGCTCTTTTTGTAGTCAAAACATAAACATATGTTTCGGGTTTATCAATATTTTGACTTAAAATCTATGTTGATTCGAGAGCAAAGCGACTAAAAACACGAACGATGAAAAACGTTTTCAGTCAAAATGCAATCAAATGGTGGATGTTGCTGCTGAAGAAAACTTAAAAATCTACACAACTTTTGTCTTAAAATTAGAAACAAACATTGGGCTTTTACTTTCCGCCAGCTGTAAACTTGGAAAGCTTTTCCAGCAAGGAAATGTAAGAGATGTGCTCATGAGAGGTGGCCAAATCGGAAAGCTTCTCAACAAACTCATTGCTGACACCCTTCTCTTCCAATAGATTCATCAAAAGATCGTACAAGTATCCATCGAGCACATCGCCAGCCACAGCATAAATTTTGTCATTCCACTCGCCTTCATAGATCGACATTTCATCAATAGAGAATACATCATTGTATTCGCCCTCCTGAGCCTCTCCTTGCAAATAGGAGCATGTAAAAGACAGTGTCGAACTGCCCCTAATGATGTCCACTTCGAATTGGGGCTTGCTGCGCATTTCACCCAATTCCGGCTTGTCGGCATTGGGATTAATCTCTGGCTCCTCTTCGCTGTCCACAGTGTGGTTCACATTAAAACTGATGACAATCTTCTCCGTATCTGTCTGCTTAGTTAATTCCACATCGGCGCCAGTCAATTTGACGCTAAAGCCATCCAATGTAGTAGGAACAGTTTTGCCTTTTTGCACCTTGCGCTCAGCAAGGATCTCCTCAGTAAGGAACTCGACCAGCTCGCGTTCTCCTATAAATTTAAAGAGCTCATTTAAAAATTTCATTTCATTTTCCTGGGTGTCATCAGCAGCACGTTTTTGAGGTTATGTAATTGTGGAGTAACACAGCATAGGGTAAAAGTACCTTTCCGCAATTCACAATACTCACCCTTGGTGTGGACATTGCATCCACAGGTGCAGTTAATGCTCGGCTTATGCACATTAAGCACAGTAACGTGGTCGTCGCCTCCTGCGCCTATTGTCGCCGGCTTTTTAGTCATGTGCCACAAGCTGCGAGTAAAATCACGTTTGCCCAATGCACCAGTAGCTGAACTGGCCAAGCTAGCTAAGCGTAAAGTTGCAGTTTTCAAACTGTTCATCTTGTTATATAATATTTGAATAGTTTTATAAATTTAATGGAAAATGTGCTACCGCTTCCGTGTTGCAAATGCAATACCCTGACATATCGATATTCGATATCGACATCATACATATTTAGTATATCGATAAAGAGAAATACGTTTTCTCGTCAGGTGGCAGCGCCTTACAATTACAAATCTGCGCCTTCGGTCGGTTAAAACAAATGAATGAAAACATTAAAGAAAAACTTCTTCTGCAAGTGGAGGATGAAGATGCTGATGCACCTGATCAGCACCCTACTTGCCCGCATGGCCCCACAGTGCTATTTTATCGTCAGAGTGAAAGACCCAACGATGGCTTTTACGCCTGCTCTGCTCATCGGAACCCAAAATTGTGTGACTTTCGCATGAATTGGATTCAATGGAAAGGAAATAAATGTAAAAGATTGTCAGATGTTTTGAAATTTCCTGAGGCTAAGTTTATAAACGACCCTGATCCCACAAGCCACCTAGAAGCGCGTTCACAGGATGATGTGCATGCTCAGTACTTTTTCGATGAGAAAGCCTTGCATTTCTTTGCGGATCAGTGTGAATCATTAAAAATAGAGTATGTCAATTATAGATCCTATGTCTTTTCTATTTTTAATCTCTAACATTTCCCACCTTCAACAGTAAAGTGATTTGTATAGGCGTACCACGCCTACACTTCCATCTGCGACGCAGTCATAAGACAAAAAGCTTTTTACTGGACTTTGATGAAAGATTTGGATGTTATTTGAGTCCGCAAGAATTCTGTCTATATAACATGTGCAATAATCACTTTTTCTATAGTCGCCAGCCCTTCGAGTTATTTCTCAAATGCAAAAGGTGAGTTCCTATCACTAACTATTAAATATACATTGTATTGTATTCATTGGTTAGTGTTCCTATCTTTATCTGTATTTATTAAACCTAATCCCAATTCATTACAGCAATGAACGCGTTTTAATTGTAACGGATCCTCCATTCGGTTGTCGAACTGAGCTCATAGCACATACGTTGCGCTCCCTTATGCGTCTGCATAGCCGGATCAACGATCTGCCCGTGACTCCGCTGCCCATATTTTGGGTGTACCCATACTACATGGCCAACTATATAAAGCAGGATATGCCAGAACTTGAAGCTTGTGACTACAAGCTTAATTACACCAACCATAGTCGATATACAAATGTAGGATCTTCCCGTCGATCCTATGGTTCCCCAGTGCGAGTTTTTACCAATGTGCCTCTTAATCTGCTGAAGCTGGATCAAACTGAAGGCTACAAATACTGTGGTAAATGTGAACGCTATACAGCAGTGGAAAACGTCCACTGCGATCGCTGCGACAATTGCTGCTCCCAGAATGGACAAACCTACAGGCACTGCCAGAACTGTGATATGTGCGTTAAACCCAATTATGTGCACTGTCTCAACTGCCGTCGGTGTAGTCAAAGTGAGGGTCATAATTGTGAGCTGTATCAGTCCAAGCAGCATTGCTGGCTATGTGGAGAACGTGGGCATATTGAAACCAATTGTGAGGTTTGGTTAAAGCTGAAGCGTACAACTGGAAAGAAAACTCGAAAACAGGGTCAAAATTGTGGTTGTCTTATTTGTGGTCAAATCCATAGTGAGCGAAAGTGCAAACTACGCAGCAGGTACTTCAAGGAGTCGCATTTTATGGGTCAAACTTCGATAACAGTTCGTAAACATAAACATTAAATTAACTGAAACTTCCGGTAGTTATTTACAATTGGGAATGTATTCAAAAGTTCTATTGTAAAAATTTTGATTAAAAAGTAAAAGTCATTTTGTTTTAATTGCTTTAATTAGGTGTATGTGAATATGTCTCAGTGAGCCGAGACGAATCTTTAAAGTTAAAATTGATTTAAAAAAAATAATATACATTTTCATAAAAATTATAACGCTGAACATATAACTTGATTTTTTTGTTCAAAATTTTTATGAGTGGTACTTTTTTGATCAAAATTAATGATTATTTGTTGAGTAACAAACCTTTTAACTCAATTTATCAATAATTTGTTAAATCACGGTGAAAGATTATCCTTAAAGAGGAAATTTGGCGTTTTTAATTTCTGTCAAAGTTACTACAAGCAGTGCTATAGTACCAATTTCTTTTTTTGATTAGAAAGAAAAGAAACAAAATAATCACTTACTGTCCCTGATTTAAAATACACGATTTACATTTTTATACACTTTTTTTTAATGCCAAATTCAGTTTTAAGTTTCTTAACACTTTTGAAATATGACCACCATAAATTGTGGAATGGGTAATCTGCCACAAACGTACAAAAAGTTTAGCAGCAAAGAAGTCAGCAGCAAATTTTGACAAGTTATTTATAAAGTTTAGTTTATCATTTAACGACGGGTAACTTAAGCTTAGACAATAATTAATTTCAAGTGGAAAACACCAATGCCTCAACTAACGGAATGCAGAGATACAACAGCGTTCATTATTGTTGTTGCTGTTGTTGTCGTTGTTTGGGCCACTGTTGGTATGAAATCTGATGACGTTGACAATTGGTCGCGCAGCGTTCGTTGAGGTGAAAGTATTTTATTTACTACGATGAAAATGTCTAAGAACGGTTGTATTTGCCCCAAATGTGAAGCATGAAGACAGAGGCGATGAACAGCAATGACATTACCAGCACTGGAACTGGTCCACTGTAAAAGATCGTAGGTGAAGGGGAAGAAGTTCATAAAAAGCCGATACAATTAATGTTTATTATTAAAATTACACTTACACTTTAATGCCGGGGGAATCGTCTGTGTAGAATCGCCACATGCCACCAGTACCTGCTCCTCCTGGAGCACGACTCCTAGCTGCTGTTGTTGTTGTCGTCTTTCGTTGTTTCAAAGTGCTTCCACCGCCAGCGCCAGCGCTACGTGGTGCCGACAATTTGCTGGGCGAGCGTGAGCCGCTGCCAACGGATGTTGAACTTGCAGGAGCAGGCTAAAATATGTTCATATCACTTGTTTGTATTCGTTTTATTGTAAATAAAACTTTTTACTTACCATGTTAATTTATGTGTCTAGTATTAATTAAAAGCAAAATGTGCACTAAGCTCGTGAATTCTGTGTAGCGGTTCGCCCGATCTTTTTCTGTCAACGCCACGACAGCAAACCAGTGCTGCTCACTTTTGTCTGAAAAAAGCTGTTTTTGACGGGAGGAACAATGCAAAAACGCTAAAAAAAATTAATAAATTACAGCCATAAAAATGGTATGTTTTTTATTAAATTTTTTCTGTATTCCTGCTATATATTTTTTAAAATTGCAATAATTTCGTCCAGATTGTCATCAATCAATCTCCAACATCATATTTGCAATAAACTTCTAGCAAGCAAATGGCTTTTGAAAAAAGCCAGATTTGACGGTAAAAAAGCGAGCCTGACAACACTGTCCTGGAAAGAGTGTTGAATGCGTTGATGTCAATTTGACAATCGTCGTGTCGGTTTTGTGTTCCACGTCATCTGACACTAGGGTTGTTGTAAGACTATCGGTATATCGATAAGAAAACTTTCAAGAGAGACTTCAATTTGAAATATACTTAAATTAAATTGAGATTTTGCATGAACTTTTGTTAGAATTTTTGTGAATTTTAAGAGTTTTTTTAACACCTTTTTACCTAAGGCACAAAACAAAGCATAGGCTTTCTTACATAAACTGGGAGCGAACCTAAATGTAAACAGCGTCCGAAACAATTTAACGCTTTTTCGATAAAAAATTTTGAAACCAGAATCTGATAATGTATACCTTTCTTGCACTGGGCCGCATCATTGAATATTTCCCTTAAATGGAACATGCCGCAAAAATGCCCATTAAAAAATCTGTGGATATAAAAAGACAATGACGCATTATTGGCAAGGGCTGCCGCAAATAGCTGTTTTTCATCGAATATCGAAAAGCAATAGCAATATTATTGAGCCACGTAAATAATAATTTCAAATAGAAACTAAAACGACAAAATTCTAATTTTTAAAAGCATTTTTAAAAGTGCGCTGCAATTAGACTATAATTCATAATTGTCTCTATTTCAGTTAATAAATCTAAAACGGGCAGGCCAACAGCTCGCAAATGATGTTATAAGAGGTGCGGCTTCAGTGTAAGCGTCTCGTATCATTTTCTGCACCTTCGAAAAACGACACCTTATTAATGCCTTGCCATCAATATTTGAAACTAAAAAGGTACTAACCTTTTTCTAATTTTTTTTTGAATTTTAAATTCAAAACATCAGAATAAAAAGTTACAATAAAAAAAATTTTTCCGGTTCATTTCGATAAACGGTTCCGGTTACGGGTTCATTCTCTGCAATATATTAATAATTACTAGATATATTCATTAGTTTTCGGATGCTGTAAAGCTTTTTATCGGTTGATCCGGTCTTTATAATTTTTTCAAAATGTAAGATCACCTTACAGAACATGATAAAAAAGCGGTCCAATTTTCAAAAGTAAGAAAAATACATCGCCTAACAACATTCTTTAAAATTTGATATAACATTTATTTTTTCTTTTTCGAACTGAGCTAAATAATTTAATAGTAGACAGCAAGAAACTGTGTATTTTATTAAATTAAGTTTATTACGTATCAGTTGTTGTATATAGTATTCTAATCTTTTTTTTTTTAATTTCCTAATTCACATATTTTACCAGTAGCAAAGTAATAACAGCTGTTGTCAACAGTGCTGAATAACGCTCGTCCTTTCAGTGGCAACTTTATTTTATCGGAATGGTAAGTACCGCACCATCTTAATTTCAGCCCAGATAAATTATCTTTTGGTTCTCAGCAACCTGTAATTATTAGTAGTACGCACGTAGATTTAATATGATCAGCTGTCATTTTTTGGCAATTCATAATTATTGTGCAATGGATGGTTGCCAAAACTATTCCTTAACTCATTTTTTCACCATTTTTTATACGGAGTTGAGAGGACGATAAAATAAAACTCTAAATTCAGATATTAAATCACATAAGCCACGAATTCTCTGTTATGTTGCCGACACGGTGAACATATTGAAAAAAAATCAGTCAGAAATGGCGTTAAATTTTTTTATTTCTTATATTTTCACATTTCTCCACCACTAATTGAAATGCACCAGAGTGTGGACAAATACCCTGTGTTTACGGAGCGAAAAGCCTTAAAACATTTCACTCATTTCTTAGAATAATTCGTGTACTTGTGTTCACGAAATTTGACTACGAATTCAGACACAATGATTTTTTTTAAATTAAGTTGCAAACATGTTTAGCAGAACTAAATACAGATAATTGCAAAGTAAATAAAACAGCCAAAATTAAATACTGTGCACCTTTGCTGTCGCTTCTAATAAGCCAAGGGGGCGCATTTCATTTCGCGAAATTAGAAATACGTGAAATATTCCGTATAAACGTAGCATAGCAAAAGAATACGATTTTAATTATCGACATATCGATAGTGCCATCAATGGTTCGACTGCTCCAATATCTATGTATTTTTCATGTGCACCAATAGAAAAAAGGTTTTTAGTTAATTTTCTGTAGAGTGTAATGTTATGTTTATACTGTTATATACTGTAAGACGTATGCAAACAGTACTGTTGGTTTTGGATGCATAACTTTTGTTATTCATTTGTCTGCTATGGTGGGCACATAGATATTAAAAGCCGATAGCACCGACAATCAATTCTTACAGTCCAAAACTGACGCAAAGAACAAACAACTATACAAATATAAAATCAAATAATATGGATGATATAGAAATTGAATATCTTGATGAGTACAAAGACTTGGTGCTTCCAGGTAAGAGTTCACAATTGGTTTTAATATGTACAGTATTTCACCATTTGTAATGCACAGGCATCAAAACAAACGCCGAGGGACGCGCGGAAACAACGGCGTCGTTAGATCAAGCAGCTTCGCGTCAACCACAACGTAGAAGGACCTCTTCTAATTCGAGTAGTTCCTCGATAGATCCGGATATTTTTCAAAAACTTTTCGAGGACCAGTTTCTGGACGACGAACTGCTTAATGATAGTAAGAAAATCATAAATTACTATATTACTATCTTACATTTTCTTACTTGATCAGCCAGCTCAAATGCAAAAGGAAGATATCGCCGTAGTTTAAGCTCTTCATCTAGCGATTCTAATGATGCCCTGGATGCATTGTATAATCGACAAAGCAGCAGAAAAATCAAGACCAATAAGCGCGATCGCCTAGAATCATACGATTCTCTAGATGATTTGGGTATGTAAATATTATTGATGCCCTTAAAAAATATACAATTACTTTTCTTTTAGGCGCCGCCCTAATGGGTTCTGCTCATAAGCTTTCGCTGCCCAAGGCCAATTCAAACTTGGCTTCAAAGAAAACACAAGCCTTGCATAGAGTCACAAGCGTTGTCAAGCCCAAAAGTGTCGAAAGCAAGACGAATATCAACAAACCCAGCTCATCTTCTGTATTCAATAATGCCTCTAGAGCTGACAGTGGCCCGTCGATCCGTCAAGTGGTGGACAACAAAAAAAAAGCTGTAACTATTATAAAAGCAGCAAAGCCTGATTTGAAGCCACCCAAAAATGAACCTAAAATTGATCCGTTGCGTAAGTTCTTGTATATCAAAGGATGCTTTCAATTCAATTGACTTGTGCTGTATTTTTTTAAAAAACAGATTTGCAAGACTTTGAATCAGGTAGCGATTCTTCATACGAATACGAATCCGATTCCTTTGACTATGATTTAACGGATGATGAACAAAATGCAGAGGCAGAGGCAAAACAGGTTATTGATATATCAACGGATACCAGTGCAACAACATCGTTGGCGGGTAAGTCTTCATTACACAACTAGTTGATACTGCCAACCCTCTGATTATATTTATAATGTGCGTAAAACAAACCGTGTAGACACTGTGACACCTGTTGTTTCCGAGGACGAGGGACACCAGCAGCATCAGCAACAGACGCCACATGGCAGTAACGATCGTCTGCAGTCATATTTAAATAATTTAGGTTGCGCTGAGACGCCACCCTCTAGACACAAATACCAAAGTTATTTTAAGAAATCGCTTTCCAATGAAAAAACTTCTTCGACTTCTCACCCATCTAACGAACAGGGTAATCAATCCACTAAACAAGATGTAAATGAGGGTAAGTTTTTCCAAATGTCTTTTCCAATTTTCCAAAACTTTCACATTTATCAATTATTTTGCTTTAACGTTTGCAGACAGAAGACAGCTTGACGAATCTTCCAGGAGTTCAAGCAAAAGGCGACTCTTTGACAGCTCGGATAAATTGTTTCGTGCCGATTATGTCGACGCAAATGTTACCTACGAGACTGTAGAGCGATTGAGTCAAACTCTTGCAGAGCAAATCATTAACATTGACGTAGAGAGATCTGTGGAATTTGCAAAACGTTCTGGCTCCAAGCCGCGCAGCATTTCCTCCTCTAAAGTAATGGGCTTAAGAGAAAGTTCTCTGTCTTCAAGCCATGTCCGCAAGCTCACCTACTCCAACGAAGCATTGGATAGACCAACATCCCCTAATAATAGACTTCGTCGAGCTAATAGTGACGGCTCGGTTCCCAAGACAAACTTAAAAAAGAGAACCTCTTTGACAGAGGAAAAGAGCAAATGCTGTCCGCTGTCGCCGTCGATGATGGAAACCCCCACGGCAAATGAACAAATCAAATGCAATCCGACAATTCCACCAAAGAATTCACCTGACACAGCGGAGCTTAAAACAGCCACTGACAGTCAAACAATAAGGAAAAATCCATTGAAAGAAAAACGAAAACGTGGAAGACCACGGAAAAAAAGAAATTTATTTTCAACAAATCACGAAAGCAAAAGTATTAAAATAATCGAGAAGAAAATGACAATAAGAAATGAATCGGAGCACAAAAGTCCCGAAAAGGAAAAGTCAAATGAAGATAAATCGGAGGATCAGATTGAAACAGATACTCAGTGTCATGGAAAAGAGGAGTCGAACATTTCGGATGCAGAATTTCTGGACGAAAATCTAAATAAATCGCAAGTAACACACAATTCAACTGAAGAAGACAAAGTGGAAAAGCAAGAGAACGTTGTTGTTGGAACAAGAGAAGAATTATTAAATTTAAAATCGATTAGACAACCCGACACATCAGTTATGATCTCCGGTGAAGAAGTGGCTACTTTGACAGTGAATATTTCCAGTGAACCCGCTATGGAGGACTCCAAATTGAGTGCTGACAATGAAACGCAAATGCTGATAGATTTGGATACTGTTGGGCAGCTTAATGAGGAATTAAGCGTGGATCAGGGCAAAGTTTATACCAATGTAAAACAGTGCATTAACAAACGTATTGAAAATGTTGAACCAACTGCACATGTCTCAAATGTCGAAAGTGAACCCGCTATATTTGCTAAGGAGAGGAAAATTGAAGATATACCCAAAGCTAAAAATTCTGAAATAACCGAGCGGGAACTCGAAGTGAAAACCTCTAATGCAGTGGTACGTGATATTGAAAAATCTGAAGGAAAAGAGAAGGATATTAATGTGACGTCAATGAAAGATGAAGCTGAACAACTAGTCGAGCAGGAAAGAATGGAAGGAGTATCATCAAATACAGATATAACTTGTATTATACATGCGGAGGAAATAAAGGAGGGCCTATCGTCCAATGCAGAAAGCACAATTATTGAAAATGAGGATGAAGCTCTTGGTAAGGCACAGTGTTCGTCATCTAATATCCGAAGATCGCTGCGGTCAGCCGTGGTCAGTCAAGGTGTGGAGAACATAACAGAGAAGTCTCTCGCCGCAAGCCCAGTTGAAAAAGTTGAAATGAAGGACTTTTCAATTGAGAGTTCTACTCATTGCTCCAAGAACAGTTCAGAAACTAATACACACAAACAAGAAACATTAAATGTATCTGAAAGCAGAACTCCGAGTAAGGAGAAAAATTCCTTAACTAAAACTCCAAAGTCAGGAACTAAAAACAAATCTCGCAATAAAATGCCATTGACCATGGTCAAGTCCAAAACAAATCAGCAATCATGTCAATCAACGGAATTAATTTTGGGCATAAGCAACGATGATGATAAGCCAACGTCTAAAGATATCTCAACTCTCTCTAAAGAACAGCCAACAAATGATAATCCTCACGACATGAAAAAAGAGGACTTTTCCACTGATAAACCAAAGCCTCAAAATATCTCATTTCCCTCTGAAGTACATCCCGTAAATGATAACATAACACCTGGTCTAGAAACGCCAGCATTAATAAAAACTTCTAAATCTGATAGTATTAAGAGTATTAATGAATTAACTAAAATTAAATATGTTAGAACCTATGAAAAATCGGAATCAATACAGGACGTTCCAAATGATGATGATGTCAGAGAAAAGTCATCTCCTTATGAAGAAGAGGCAAAAACTGATAATTTAAATCTCAGTAAAGAAGCCCCAGCGTCTGGAGAATCTATTGAGTCCAATGACAATAAAGATGATATTTCAAGCGAGAGGAAAACGCGTAGATCCAAACATAAATCAAATTTTGCCCAGTTGTCATTAAAAGAGGCGGTGACTAAAATGTCAAACTCGATTACACAATCAGAGGATTTAATTGAAAATGTCGAAGAAGTGAAGGCAGTCATAACTGAAATTCATCAGTTTGCTAAATTAGACAAAGAAATTGAAGACAAAAGTATTGAATCATTAAATAAGAAATCGATAATTGAAATTAAATCTGATATTGAAATATCAGAACTTGAGAAAATGAATAAAAAACTAAAGGATTTTGTAAAAGAAAGCGAAGCGATTGATGAACAAAGTGACGCATCAAATACTTCAGAAAACAAAAGCATGAGGTTAAGGCAACGTTGCACACGTGTAAAGGAAATTAAAGAGATGGAAGGTCCAACTACTCGATCGAGAGCTTGTACTCCTTCGACACGCTCCAGATCTGGCGAAAAAGAGCATACAGTGAATCCGGAGATAGAAGGCAATGACCCAACTGGAGTTTCCAAAGCGTTAAACTCAGCAGCATCGATGATTGATCCGAAACTCAATAATTTACAAAAGGAAACTGATAATATGGAAAATAACATCGGTTTGGAATCAGAATTAGTGAAAGCAGATACAGATGCAGAGCCATTAAACAAACATCTTAGCATAAAGAATCGTTCCCTAAAGAATGCAAAAAATGTGAATGAAATTGGAATCAAAAAGACCAATAAAACATTTGGCACTGAAGCGGCTACCGAGGTTTCCTTTGATACAGAAATGCCAATATCAGTCGCACAGCCTGTAGCATCAAGTTATGATAGCTCAGCATCATTAAATATCTGTTCGTCGGTTCCAAGCACGCCTAGCACCCCCTCCTTAACCCCCTCATTCCGTAAGCTGCGGGTTTTGGTAAAGAAACCCGCACCACAAAGTTTTCAAAAGGCATTGAATTTCGAGCGACAGGAACACGTTGAAGTGGATGGGAAGGAAAAAAATGACATCGATCCAACTGACAATCCTGTTGACCCTTCAAGAGATTTTCAAAGTGATAAGGATAGCCCAACTTCAACTAAACCAAAGGCGGATCTCACAGGGGAAGGTGATAAAGTTGATGTCGATTCTATTGCCCCCGAAATTCAACCGATAGCAGATCAACACAGTGTTAAAGTTGTTCATCAAAATAATGCAGGGACTGATAAAGCAAACTTCCTCGCAATGGAAAATGCCGACAAGGATCGTCATTATATAGAGGAGCCAGAAGTAGATGAAGTTAATAATTCAAGTCCTGCAGGAACAACAGGTGTCACGACAAACGACGATGACATGAGCTTCAACTTAAAAACGGATGATTCTCAGCCAGATGGTTAATAGCTATTACTATTTATATTTTTAAAGTTTCCACTTAACCATTCAACATTCTAGTACCCTCTCTAAAATTTCACTCCTAATTTTTTCCATTTTTTTCCTTTTTATATATATATATTTTAAAAGAAGTCAAACGCAAGCAGATGACGCAAGGGAAGGTAACGAATTCACGTCCATTATCCACTGCAAAATCGGGTGAGTTTCTCAGTCCCAAATAAATTCAATTTTTCAGTATAGTATGCAAATTGTTCACAGTATCGAGACGACCTGAAAAATCAGCTGAGATAGATGTGCAGCCGGAACAGAAACGTCGCAAGCTTGAAGGACAGGTTAGAGAGTTACAGACTAATACTGAAGACGAAAAGAAGGCATCCGTTGGAGGACTTGTTATGGAGTTAAAAACTAATACTGAAGACAAAAGGAAGCCAGCCGTGACATCATCCGTTTTGCTCAAAGCTGGCAAAGTTGATATAGGAAAGAAGTTCGTATCTAATGAATCGCCAAAGATTAAAGGTTCAATACATACGTCGACCGTTTTGTGCCGAAAACCAGAAGCACAAAAGATGCCAACGAAGTCTACATTGTCATCGTTGCTTGGTGACAAAAGTCCTCCGGCTAATGACAATTCTGTAATAATCACAAAAGCTCCAAGTGGAATATCCACAGGTCAATTCAAGACAAGTGAAGTTTCTCCAACAAAAGTGGCAGCGAATGGCATTAACATCTCTGTCTCAATGGTACCTGATGCCAATAATCAGGTATCATTGGCACCTAAAAGAAGTTAACCCAGGCCGAGACTGTAAAGAAAATGCTGACTAGGACTATGGAATCAAGTAAACCGTCAAAGGCAAAAGCAAGTGAAGCCAAACGAAGCTCTTTACCCGCAAAGACACCAGTGCTCCAAGAGGAATCGAAGAGAACTCCTTCAAAAGCTCTTCAAGACGACGGCGAATCCTTGCCACCTGCAGAAGCAAGTAAACCGTCAAAGGCAAAGGCTAATGAATCCAAACGAAGTTCTTTGCTTGCAACGGCACCACTGCTCCCAGAGGAACCGAAGAGAACTTCTTCAAAAGCTTCTCAAGACGACGGCGAATCCTTGCCACCTTCAGAAGCAAGTAAACCGTCAAAGGCAAAAGCAAATGAAGCCAAGAGAAGTTCTTTGCTTGCAACGAGACCAGTGGTCCAAGAGGAATCGAAGAGAACATCCTTACAACCACGTGTTACATGCACATCAAAGAAATCTGTTGCACAATCGGACAAGAAAAGGAAGACACATAACACATTGTCAACAGTTGCTAATCTTGTAGAAACTAAAGCTACAACAAGCAAGGAATCAAATGAGGCAACAGGATCAGCAAGTTTGTCGCTTGCAAAGCATGACAAGAAGATGGAATCACGAAAAGTGGCAAGAAAAACGATCAGTAAAGTCAAGCCTAAGGATGCGTTGGTAACGGCAGCAGCGGCAACTTCAGAAACAGCTCTTAATCAAACTGTCAGTACACCTTCATCCTTCAAAGAAAGCTCTCGAGAACCTGTTAAGCGATCTGCACGTGCTGTTAAATCAGTGTTACCCACCACAAGCCGTTCCACCAGCATAGCCCGATCAGCGACTGGGACGCCAACAGTAACAGCATCAGCATCAACACCAGCATCGGCAGCTCCATTAACACTACAACAACATGCCCTACCACAACGGCAGCCAAGGAAGAGTCAAACTCAAAAAAAGACTGCTGCAGGGAATCAAACTGCGAATCGGACCGAAGTTGTGACTCTGCCTTCAGTGAAGGAGCCAGTACCACCAATCGCAAGTAATTCCCGTAAACGCAAGCTGCCTGCCTCGGCAGCATCCGAGACCACAATAATTAAACGTGCCAAGGATCAACACACCACTTCAGTTGCATTTCCAGTGCGTATCACAGCTGCCTCCGCGGTGATGATGTCGTCGGAATCAGCATTAGAATCTCCTCCGCAAGCAGCGGATAAGTTGTTGCAACAAGTTGACAAACAGAAGAAGATGAAACTGCCACCGCAGGTATTACCTATAAAGTTGCGCAAGTTGCGGGTTCGTCTAAATCGAAGTGTAACCAGGAAGTGGCTTGCCGAGCAGCAAAAACAAAAGCAGCAGCAATTGGAACAGGAGGAGCCTTCACAAGCACCTGCAACATCACTACCATTAACATTGTCACAAGAGCAAACGCAATTGGCCAAAAAAACAGCTGCCAAAAATGTGAAGTATCCGGTGCCTATGCCAGTACTGGAAGTGAAGGCGGAAAATGAAGTAGCGGATGTCCAGCAGTCGCTGCCAGAGCAATCAAGTCGATTGGAAGTAAATGAGGCCCCTCCATCGCTATTGCAAGTTGTAGCCCCTATTCCAAGAACTGTCAGCAATGCCGTAGTTCCCTTACTTAGCTTCGACAACAGTAACAGCAGCAGCAGCAACAGTGTACTGACTCCCTCGGGCAACTCCAGTGATGTGCACACCTTTGGCACCACGAAAATGTTTTCATTTTTGTACCCATCGCGTTATCAGCGGTCCTATTCAAATGTGGGTCTTGACTATTGCTGCCCGAATTTCGACGGGCCAATGCCGGCCATTGATCCGACACGTCTGCATTCGAAGGTCGCGGTGCCGGTGCTGGAGCTGCCTCAGTTTATGGTCATAACGACAAAGATTATATCAAAGCAGGACAAAAATATACCACCGAAGGTACGCGCCAAGCTTGAACAAATGACGGCCAAAGATGGACTTTCTTGTGTTAAGCAAAAGGTGCAAATGGCAACGTCAACATCTGCATCTTTAGATCCGTCAGCTCCCTTAGTTGCTTCAAGTGCAGCACCTCCCGTTGTCACCCATGTTGAGCGACTACCGAAACCGTTACCACGTGGTCCAATTTTGAAAAAGAGTGCGAATCCTTCCGCTGCCGCCACTTCTGCTGCAGTGGCTCCAACTATATCCGACATATATCCAGGTCTTTTGCAATTGCCACCCGTTTGTCCAACGGACAAGATGCGCGTTGAGCTGCAGACCCGGGTTCAGCTGTTTGACGCAGTGTTGCAAGGTCTGGCCAAACGTGCTGCATCCATGAGTGTGGCGGAGCGAGAGCGAGTCATTGAGAATATAGTTAAGACTAGCACTCTTATGCCCATTGATGTGGACGTGGGTACCAAGCTGCTAGAGAACTATATTTGTTATTTAAACGTTAGCACGGATACCATTCCCGTGGCCGTGCCAAGGGTACGATCCATAATCACAACGAGAGCATCCCCGCCATTAACAGTCACCTTGCCAGCCAACAGTAAAAATATCACGGCTAAGCCTCAAACCGTTGGCTCAACTCAAGCGATCAACATGCCACCCCACGCAGCCAACAGTGGGCGCAAAGTGCAGGCGGTAGCAGGAGCAATAGGAGGTGCAACAGGTAAACAAACCACTAGTAATGTCGCATCCGGTGCAGAACCATCACGGCCTATTTACGACAGGCATCGAAATATTATCGGCTATCAGTACAAAACACCAAAAATGGCGATACCCTCAACAGCATTGCGCGCACTTCCCATTTCGTCGAGCAGCACGCCACGTGTTACTTCCACAAGAAGCTCGGTGGGATCTTCAGATACAATGCAGCAGCCATCGGTTATAATGGTCGGCCGAACAAATATTGCTGCTCCAGCTTCGGCTCCATATGCACCCAGCAACAAGGTGAGTTTTAAGTTGATTAAAAGGGATTAATACCGAAGCAAATATTAAGGTTAAGCTTAAGGTAAAGGATGCTATTTTGGCAGCGTATTTAAATAAGTGCAATTACATTACTGCGTATAAGATGGTTAATTTTGATAAATGGCTCCGGTATTATTCCCTAAAGTAAAATTTTACTTTCGTCATTCATATTTATTGTACATTGCAGCTTGCTGTGGTCAACGCTGCTGTGATTCCTTCGTCGGCAACTAAAAAGAATACACCTTCAATTGCTGTAGGTAAATCGTCGGCACGTGTTAGCGCACTTGGATCAAGTACAAATCCTGTTCCAACAAATGATGATGACTCGAATCGCAATGTGTATATCGTCAACCAGATCTTGCCATCGCCGGAGGAGAGTATTTTGCCAGATGGTGTTGGCACCTCAGTTGAATCTGCCTTGGAAACGGAGATTAAGAGCGAGGTTGAAGATGAAGATATCATAATATAATATTAAAATACATATTATTAAATACGTTGAGTTTAAAAAGTATTTTAAGTTACTTTACTATTGGTATAAGATAATTACAAATCGACGTTTGTTGGCTGTTTTGTATCGTCAAAACAAAGTATACAACAATTAATATACTTCATAAAATTTTAAAACATTTGGGGACATGTTCATTGTATTTAAACGCGAATATGAGTACGTCGCTTTTTGTAATAAAAAAATATATCCTCCCTAGCCAATACCCTTATTTTGTTCCTAGAGTTATTTGGTGATCATTTGTTCTACTAATTTGTGAATTTTGCGCAAACCCGTTAGATGCGGGAGCGAATAGCAGCAAGTTGGCAGCCCAGTACTAAGGAATTGCATATATGTATATATTTTTTAAATACTATGGTTTTCGTTGCGCCAAGATCTGATTATGGATTATGGTAGAACTCATCAAAATAGGAGGAAAAAATAAATACAATATTTTGATTTAGTGCTTAGTTTACGAAATAGACGATATTCATACAAACTAAACTGCTTAGCGTGCCAGCTACACTACGGAAACTATAGAATTCTCTATATTTCGCTTTTTATATTTAACTGGAAAAATTTCTAAAAATGTTTAATTACTTAGATTTTTATTTTGCAATTTATACTTTTTAAACGGCGCAGAACGCTTTGACTCACAAGCTCACATATACCAGGGCTACATGCAACCCATTCCAGGGCTGTCCAGGCTATATATTTCAAAAATATTTCAATAAGAATTCAAATGATCACACACACATAAAAAGCTCATTACTTGCGTTATGTTATTAACAACTAATATCTACATAAATAGATTTTTTCTACACTACAGTGCGTACGTGCTAATACAACAATGTAAATCAACACTGCTACGTCACTCTTTCTCTCTGCGTGTTCTCTGAGAGTGTCGAAGCGGCGGTGCGACGCATATCGAAACCTTGTAAATGTATTGGAGCATGAATTCGGCGTTCTTATAAGCAAGGGAACATGGGAAAACAACAACAGTTTTCGTTTGCCGGCTGTTTGCAACGCATTTCTTTTAAGTGGTCTCCGCATCGTTTTTCGCATTTATCGCTGATATTTCGATTGTTGTGTTGTCGTGGGCGCGCAATACTAGAACTGGAACCAAAACAATTCTTGTACAAATACAAATACATATCAAAAAAATTTAACTACTAGGAGTGAGCGTTTCCTTAAAGGACTGACACTTCGGATAGCTGTA
Organism: Drosophila putrida; assembly: GCA_037043535.1. Taxonomy (NCBI): domain Eukaryota; kingdom Metazoa; phylum Arthropoda; class Insecta; order Diptera; family Drosophilidae; genus Drosophila; species Drosophila putrida. Next base: position 3,607,709 of record JBAMBI010000160.1, on the reverse strand, counting down.
ATAGCTTACACTTATATATATATATTTCAGTGAATGTGCGATGGCAGTTGAAATAACAAACTCGATATTATCGCTACAACCCGCTGTGGAGCTGGAGCCATTGCCGCCACAATCATTTCATTGGCAGCTCGAGGATTACGCATATTTTCATAAGTGTGGAGAAATAACAACATCACCGGACGTGCAATGTTTTGGTTTTAATTGCGCCTTTTGTCCGGCAATTTGTCTGCAGTTTTCGGTCTTCATCGATCACATACGTGGACATCATATGCAGGATATGCGACGACGCTACGAGGTTGCCGATGAGAAAATCGAACAGACAACGCAAACCGATTTGAATCTAATGCTAATGGACAGCGATGGATTCCAACTAGACACAACATCAGCAATGACCACAACAAATGCGCGCCTTGATAAACGTACGAGAAAATCGAATTGGAATGATTCAATGGGAACGACAGTGGGGTTTACAGACACACAGAGCAGTGCTACTATGGGATTATTAGATGTGAGCATGGACATGAGCATAGACTTGACTGACATTGTGCACTCCACAGCTCTTCAGACAGCCAACAACAATGCTACAACAACAACAACGACAACAACAATGCTACAACCAATCAACACACCAACAACAACAACAACATCACCAGCCGAAATAGACTTCGTTTATGTTATGGAAAATCCATTGCCCCTTCTCCACCACCATCGGCTGACATTTCGAGTGACGAGCAGAGTCCACGAATGTTGCACTCGATAGATCCATTTGAAATGTTGCATGGGGCAAGAATAGCCACACATACAACAACGCTGGAGGCGTGTTCCAAAGGCGCTCCTTGTGTCTCTGCTCCGCCTCGTTACGAGACGCGACGCGTGGTAAGTTAATCGTTGATTCTTAGCCCATACCTCCCCTTATTTCCTCCCCTCCCCTTCCAACCTGCGCCATTTTGCTGGCGTTGTTGTTAACGTTGTTTTGCCTTTTTATGCGATTCCGTAATGCAAAAAGGGCTTTCCGTTGTTGTTTTGGCCCTTTGTAAATAAGCCCGCCAGTGGCCCAACACGACCTTCAAAATAACGGCGCATTAACAGCACTGGCAACAGCAACAAAATACCAAAAACTGTGTCGCATTTTTTGTATACCTTGTAATCAAAAGAGCAACTCAGGGTATGCATAGTCTTTACTGTTATAAATCTGAATATAAACGAAAGCAGATAACAAATGTAGGAATGGAATTTCCTTTAAACGATTTTCGAATATTTTCAATTCTTAACTAATAATAATATAATAATAATTAACTATTTAAATGCATATATATACCTTTATGTATATATATATATATATGTATAATATGTATGTATCTATATATGTATATGTATATGTATTATATATAAACTGAGCAACTACACTTATTGGTATACAACTACAGGGTATACACGCAGTCATATTGCGATTTCTTTATTTTCTTTCTGTTATTTATGCCTCTGTCCGCAGTCCGATAATCCCGATATACAATTCTGGGGAGGCTACTGTCCAGATGCACATTCTAAAGCCAAAGGTGAAGACCGGGGCAGGGGACAGAAGCACCAGCAGACAGTTCATCAGCTTCACGAGAGCTACGCTATTTTTATTTGCTGGCAACGCGACGCAATTTTTTGTTGTTTTCCACTTGTTTTGGATTCGTCCAATTTTTCTTTGTTTTGGTTTCTTTGGTGGAAATATATTTGACGCCAGCAACAACAAAAACATTTGTTTTCAAAGCGCACACATAATAATTTATGTGCTCGCAAACATTTGGGACAAAAACATTCGACTTATTTGGAAAGATTGTGTTTATTTTTGGAAAAATTTAATGTATACAGATTCTTTTGTTCATAATGCATTAGCAATTAAGTACAAATTATTTTAGTGACCTAGTAAAATATACAACTCCAAATTGTTAATCAATTTGAAAGCCATTGTAACTTCGTATTATGTAATATTGCATCCTGATTGATAATGATATTGGGTAGATGAGCTGATAATTTTATAAAATAAAGATATAGATCAAGTTTCATAAATTATTAGATTTAATTTAAACTTTCTCTTTAAAATTAATATTTCAAGAAAATGTAACTTACAGAATGGAGAGTATTCATATATCTATTATTCACAGTTGCTAGCTAGCTATTTACTAGAACAATATTTAATTCGGTTGTGATTCAAAAGATTTTCGAACATTTTCGAAAATAATGTGTGTGTTTAATAGATATTGCAGTAAAACTCATGCGACCCAAACACTGGACATATTTTTTGTACGTCGAAACATATATGTATGTACATATATTTAAATATACTTGGAATATATATATTAGAACGCTTCTGAAGGCTACAAAAGTTTAACGATTGTTTTACGATTCTATTTGTGAAAATGTGTGGGAAATTGTAAATATTTAATTTTATACGCTTCAAATTTTGTGTGCCAGAAGTGAATTTTGATCTGGCCTGGAAAACTGCACTCAATTGTGGACGCAGTTTATAAAATGTACACAGAATGAAAACGAAAGAAAATTGCTATTTTTTTAGATTAATATCTTTACATTAACACAATCATATCCTTCAAATACTCTTATCTGACATCAAAGTTACTTTGATAGTCCTAACTTTTAGATATGTTTATATTCCGAAAATTTGTTATTTGATATTTATACAAATACTCGAACAATCCCGAACTGCATTATTGCCTAAACCCTCCCAAAACTCAACCCAATCCAATATCGATAACAGAATAACAGAACTACTCATAGGAATACAAGTGCTGATATTGTTCCAGACACAGTCAAAACATTTCTACACAATTACGCGTAGTAGTAATTTCTGTGTCGAGGCACTTTTATATTTATACCCTGTTCGCAATGAAATTGGTAATGAGAGGGTATATATTTTCTTATGCTTTATGCTGACTAAAGCAGGCGTGTACAAATCTATTAATTATATAATATATATAATTGCTCATCAATATCAACAGTCAAGTCGACTACAAAAACCAGCAACTATTCTGCTTATTTTATAACTTTCGGATATTAAATTCACAAGGCATTCAAGATGATGTAAGAAACGGATGATAGGATAGTAAAAGTTGACAATGAGTAGAGGGTATGTCGTAGTCGATCTGTCTCAGCTCAAGCGTTTTTACTCGTTATCAATATGGGTAAGTCTGGTGGTTTCATTCGACTTTTAACGTTGACGTTGTTGCTATTATCTATAAAACGAGAAAGTAAACAAGCGGGCAAATTATCTAAGCATCGATTAGGCAGGCACAGTGGGGCGAGAGATACCAATAAAGTATAAAAGAGAACTCTTTAATGTTATTTTTAATTATGTCTATCTGAATTCTATTAATCTCTCAACGCACTTCAGTTCTGCAACGCAACACTTGAGGTATAATTCCGTTCATCTGTCCATGTAGATCATTTCATTAGACAAGCAATCCAATCCATTTTCAATCCTCAATTCCTATCTGGATGGAGCATCTTTCTTACTCACACCCACTTGACGATAGCAATATAAGCTTCAGGTTGAGGGTAATAAAATTATTTCGACTTTCGACAATGAAAACAACTCGATAGATAAGGCGATGGGGGCACTGTTCCGTCATGGGCCTAAGAAGGTTTTAATGTACATTTAAACACCGGTAAATTGGTATTTTTAGAGCACCCGTCATAAAAACCTATCGCAACTTTGTTCGATTGGAAAGCATAAATCATTGGCCAACTGAAGTATAGAAGTGCACATATGATAACTTCATATAAATAAGACTTTAGAAATGTCAACATGATCAGCAATAATCGCATGATACTCAAGATAATACCATACAATACGTTAAACTCTTACTTTTGTTATAATACAAAATATACAATATTATATGATATATTACGATCTTGGCTTATCTTAATTGCGACAAGTTTCTATACGAAAATGTGATTTATTTAAATAACCTAATAAACCGATTAATTAAAAGAAACTTATGGTTAAATTGAACAAACATGTTTATTAAAATTTATTCTTAGTTCTTGAACTCTAACTTAAAGGACTTAATGGGAAAATTCGTTTGTGGGGCTACTTCAAATCTTAGGATGATTATATGTATGTAAACAATCTATTGTAACTACTAATACCTTTCGATACGCCGAAACTCAAGAGAATTTTTTCCTAGTTTAAACGAAAAAAGGACCTTTGATCCTTCATCTTGGATTCTAGTGAAATGAATTGCTTATAATTTCATCTCTTTAAAACTTAGTCACATGATGTGTTAGTTGTATAATTTTATTGTTTCTTCCAGAGCTTTATGTGTTTGTTAATCATGATCAAATAAAAACAAAAATTCCCGAATAACTCAGTTTTTATCAGTTGCACTTATTAAATAATTAACATGTTTAATTTAACATTTATTTAGCATGTTGTTTTTTCTTTGTTTTTGTCAATATGTATTTGTTTTGTGAATGTTGCTTTTGGCCACATTTGAATTTAAGGCTGACTCGACTGAGTGGTTTCACCCACGCCTGTCTCAGGGCCCTGATCGATCAGCTGATTTATCAGTCTTGGCTTTATAATCAGTCTAATTAAATTATGGCCGCCTTGTGACTGACTGACGAAATTATTTGTTTATAGTTTTAGCTTCGGTTCCATGGCAAAAATAAGTTAATAACAGCGCATTAGCGTCGAAATTGATTGCATTGAATACTTAGCGTATTATCTTTGATTTTGATTTTCAACTTGAGTAGTTCCCGTTATTGTTGTTTTCATTCTTGTTCTCATTGTTATTGTAGTAGTGTGGGGTCTGTCTGGATCGATGTGGGACCACATATTCAAAGTGTTATGTACACGTGTCTCAAAAGCCTTCGACGCTTAACCTGACTTTACGACCGCAGTGGTTTTACGAGCATGCGTCTCGCGCACATACCCTGTAAATATAGTTTATACAATCGGGCTTACTCAGTTCAAGGTAACCCACTTATATCAACAGTTACTCATAACTTAAACACAATCCAATGTTCTTTTTGATTTCACAATTTAGCTTAGAGCTTTACATAGGGTATGTATTAAGTCGGGCATTATGTCTTTGGAGATTCATTGTTGCATGTTTTGTGGTCTTTTGCGCTTTTCGCTTTGCCGATTATCATATGGACATACGAATATTATAACGTTTTATGGTACATTTTTCCCACCCTTTGCCTTTTTCTATAGCATACAAATGAGGGCTACGCATGCCGCACTTCCAGGCGGAACCAATACTCAAATGTGACCGCCGTAAAAGCAGAAACTGGGTCAGAAATCAACTTAAATATAGACAATTAAACTGTCTATGGCTATAGTTAAACTACTATTGCAGTTTACGACCTGTAATAGCTGACGATTCCAACATTGATTACACTTCAAGCAGTTCCAAGAAGACACTGCAATATCTTGAGGACTCAATTATGCCTCTGCCAACAAAATGTAATCAGCTTAAACTTTCAACTCGCATATAAACCAGTTAATGCAATGGTCGACAGTTTGACACCATTTGGAATCGTTTTGGGCCAAAGCTTTATGATGGTATTAAGCGTGTATTAATGGCATTACCATGAATCTTTTATTTGCACTCAAACATGGCACACATGGTAAACCCACACCCTCACCTAGTCACGCATTCCGTTTGCTTAGCGAACGCGTTCTAATTGTCACTTCCCATGGCCAACATCATCAGTTACCCTGGATTTGATAGCTGAGTTCTGTTTTGAGTTCGGGTTGGGGTTTCTTTTCTGTTTCATCTGATAATTACCAATTGGTTTCGCAGCTAAACAAATTTCTTTTGATTAATTTGAGCACATAAGAGCACATAAGAAATTTGAAGCAATAGCAAAAGTTGCCACATCAACTTGACTGGACAATGAATCGACGTCGTCATCATCAAAGGAATTGGTTACGTTACCCGCATTTTTGTGTCAGCCTTCTCATAGTGCCAAATGCAATAAACAATCATTTTTAATTGAACAGCGGCATCAACAACTGTCTACGTATGTGCAAGCATCACATACAATACATTCTCGTATTCCTACTAGTACTCGATTTCATACTCATATTTTAACAATACACCCCGAGGTCGGAGCGATGACACAGCTGCCTCTAGATTCCAATGGGATGCCATGGATTTTTATTTTGATATCGCCACATGGTTTCATATTTCTTATCACTAGAAAGTAACTCACTCCGCTAAATGGTTATATAACTGAGTGACTGCCAGATTAGAATGAGCTCATTTCACTTTGTAATAATTGTTTACCAAATTTAAACTCAATTATAATTCGATGCTTTGCCCTGGAAATGGTATGTCGTAGACTTCTTTGTTTTAATGATTCAGTTTCCATTATTAGCATTTTTTAATAATTTGTAGGAAACTTATATGAGAAGATACTTCAATTTATAATCAAGCAAAGCAAAGTCGGAGAAAATACTGCATGTTATCATTATTGACCTATTTGTTGTGTTTTTTTCAAGTCCTTAGTAGTCATTGTTCCATATAACATTAATAAACAGCAAATAACTTAAATATTTTATTATTAAAAATAAGAAAATATAAAAAATATGTAATTTAAGTAAATTTCCCATTTGTATACTCTTGTAGAGAGAATTATAATTTTACTAAGATCTGATCATAAGCTGTCATTTGTCGAATGTTGAAAGTTGATAGTAGGTCTGTGTAAGGGTATCAAATCTTCGGTGCTGCAAAGATAGCTTGCTATATCTTTCAGTACTATGTTCTACTCAAAGTTGATGTCGTTATTATTCGACCAGCCCAGCCGTGCGCCATCCTAGACGGTTCTAACAAGTTTCGACCCCTTTCTATCAGAGAACATTTAGAAATAAATAAAAAAAACTAACTCGATAAATGGGTCTGCGATCGGGTTTCAATTTGTTCGAGCCTCGAGCAGACAGGCATCCAAGCAGAGGCTGTTGTTCTTGTAGTTGTTGTGACTGCTTTTTTATTGAATTTTTATGCAATTTTGTTAACTGGATCAATTATTTCAATTGCGTGCTCAGTAAACAGACTGCGTCATGACGCAGGGAGGCAGAAGCCTCGTCAATAGCGTTCAACGGTCAAGCCCCCTAAACGGCGCCATATATACGTTTCTATGTGTGAGTGTGTGTGTGTACACACCACACCCAAAAATAATCTAATTTGTGGTGGTGTGGCCCTTTGTGGGCAGTAAACATAGCGAACTGGCACTTGGAACTTGGGAACTTGTCGGGAACGTCATCGCCTGAGTTTTGCCATTGTTTGGCACGCTCCACAAATTGCAGAAATAAACAGAAACAGCTGCTGAGCCATTTACTGGAACTACCCACAATACGATACAATACTTAAATACACAAGTCAGGCATGCAACAGACCCCAGACCCCAGAGCCGAGGCCCCAGAAGGCCCCCACTTGGTCCCACCTATAGCACCTACTAGCTAAACGAAAGTTCGTTCATATTTTTCATTCCTTTCCGCCTGGTAGACAACGTCAAAAGTTGTGTGAGGGGAAGCGGAAATACAGCAAGGTAGGCGGAAGTGAAGGGGGAGATTTCATATTTTTTATTTAATTGCTCTTTAGTTGGTTTGGCTACGTTAAATTTGAGGGTCTTGGGTTTGGTTCGGTTGGATTCCTTCTGGGGGTGTGGTCTACTTTTGGATTTCAGTTTAACATGGAATTAAATTTTTTTGCATTTTACTGCAATGCTCTTGAGGTCAAGGTCTGAATTGTTTCAGCTGGCTCAATTAGCTAAAGGGTTACAAAACTACCGTTAGTTACGCACGTTTACTCACCATTTGAGTAAGGTCAAGGCTTGGCAGTTTATAATATCCAGCTAAAGAAATGTTCCGTCATTAATCAGTCGAAATTTATTGTACCCCACTTGCAAAATAATGAACACACCAGCGAATCAGTTATTAACTCGAATACTTGACTGAATTATTAAATCCCTGTCAACAACCCAAAAATTGGAATGCATGCAAACTGCTTTCTTCAAAAAAAATAATACAACATGTCTTCCTTCTAATTCCCATCCTCGATGAGGGAATTAACAATCTCAACTGTCTACCAATTAATGAATGTCGCTTACTCCAGTTCTTTATCTGCAGTCAATCATCAATTTTATTGATTCGCTGAAAGGGTTAAAAATCGAACAATACTTAAAAATCAATAAAGTAAAAAAGCGTCAACAATTGCACTACATTTGGGCGACAACTTCAATTAAATACTAAAGCCGATTTTCTGAAGCAGTACGAGTAACGAGTTTATTGATGTCAGCACAACAAGTGACAACCGGATAATACTGATTTTGAGCACTCGTAAATGGTTACACTCCAATATGTTTCTGTTCGTTAGTTGATTTTTAGAATCTGTACGGAAATAGAAACGAGAGTCTTTTAATTTCCCAAAAGGTAAAAATTGAGTAAGGCGTGTCGGACTCCATGTATCCAAACCATATTTTTTTATGCTTTTGCCACATCGCCTTTCGAATCCGAAAAACTATATATCAAATTGCAAAGTTGAATAACAAGAGCACTTACTATATATGGGGAGAGCCTTGCCTTTAGATTATATCGCTCACATTTTAAAAAGATTTAGTAAGCGATGCGTCGAAACTCTAGAAGTTAGTTAGAAAATTCTCTGCATGTGACACTACTAATCTAAATATAGAAAGAGTCAGGTGCGGAGTGCTATGCTTATTATTATAAGTATTCAATTTGTATCACAAGGATTAAATATTAAGTAAGAAAAACTTGCAAACATTAAACTCAACTGAAATCTTGTATTTTCAAAATAAGAGCAATGTTATAGGATCAATGTAAAATTATTAGTTTTTTTTTATAAATTCAATTACTAATCAGCTATATAAGCCGATGAGTGTCAATAAGGAAATAAGTATTGAAGTTGAACCCGACCTTTCTTCCGATAAGCCCCATGTTACGCTGTTCTATATTTTAACAAATTTTATAGTTTTTTTTTACTTTTTTAATGTACAGGGTCTTATAAAAAAACATGTATTCTTCTTTTTACCTACCTTTAAGCTTAAATAGCTTGTATTCCTTAAAAGAATGAAGCATACAAGGTACATCTTCGTCAAGCAATTTTTCTTGCCTTACAAGTCATTATTCTTTCGCCTCAGAACTTTATTCATTCCATCCATTCCTTATGTACTACATACATACATTTATATTCTACTCTTCCCTATACCCTTTTATTATTTTTGCCAAAGTGATAAAGGGCATTGCGAAACTCCCTTGAACAGATCTAACAAAGGCAGGCGGCACAAAATGGCTTAGTGTGTATGACACACGCGATATGCCCTTGAATTATTCATAGATTTCATTCATGCACAATTGAAAGAAAACAAACCTAAGTATACATATGTATATCACACATACATATATACGAGGAAGTATATATTTTATGTGCTTCTATATGTTACATGTAAGTGCGTTTTGAATACGACAATTTGCCGGTTGCTGAAGCTTCAAGAAAACCAAAACAACAGTAGATATGTATGGTATGCCCACTTTTATGTTTGTCCATATGTGTGAGAGAGTTCACTCTCTATAGTTGTATAATTGTAGCTTTGACTATGGTTCCGTGCAATATGTGCGATAAGCCATGTCGATGACGAGGGCGACGACGCCGCAGAATTCCAAAGGCCAATAGCCGCTGATATTTGTATTGGGAATGGGGAATGGGATATAGGCATCGGGGGGTGTTGGGGGACTTTCCCTTTTTGTGAGGCGATCATGTGGCTTTGTTTGTGCGCGCGTAGCTTGAATGCCTACTCGTATCTGTGAGATACACATTTATTTACTTATGTCCATTATTTGTTCTTTGCCAGGCAATGCAACGCAAGTTGCGAGACGCGGAAACGGCGAAGACTGCAGACGAGGAAGAGCAACAACAACCACAACCACAACAACAACAACAACAGCCACAACCACAGAAGCAACTACAGCAATTACAACTTGAATTACAGCAACGTCAACAACAACTGGAGGAGAATGTGCTGGAGCTTACGCCCCCCGCAACACCACCAACTCCAGTGCCACCCACCTCGCCTACGAGCAGTGTCGCAAGCAGCGTTGACTTGAAGTTGGTGAGCAAATAATATGCAGTAATAATAATAACGAGTAATAAGAAATAATAATTTGAAAGTTGTGTACATTAGTCACTTTTGGCTTGATTTTTAACAAAACATAAAACTCCTTAGAGTCATAATTAAACTATTGTTTTATACTAATTTCGATACAATGCCTCCTGCTTCCTGTTTTATACAGTGGAGCAAAAACAAAGTACCCCTTTGGTAATTGAGTAACGGGTATAAATATCAGCAAGAACGACTTATGTAATCACGATTAGTGACCTCTTTTAACCACTCTCTTATCTATCTCTTTTTTTCTCTCTGCTTCGTTTTCTTTTAGCGCACACGTCGTGAGCTCGAGCGTAATCGCGATTTTGTGAGCTCGCTCTTGTTGGCCTATGAGCGCAATGAAAAGCTGTGGAATCCCAAACATCCCGGCTATAAATACAATGCCAAGCGCAGTGTTTACGGAGAATTAGCCGCTCCTCTTCAGGCCGTCTTCCAGATGCCGCTAACGGGTGCCGAAATCTTTGCTGTTCTCAAGGAGTTGCGGGGTCGCTATCGTCGAGAGCTAAGTAAACTGAACTCTTTGGGTAGCAAGTACAAGTCACGTCTGTGGTACTTTGAGAAGATGCACTTCTTGCGTGGCGTCATTGAACACAAGCGAGCTGAACGGGAGGCAAAAGTAAGACACAAAATAAAGCTGCAGCTATCCTACAACCTAATTGTCTATTTTTTACAGAGCGAGTCTACGGAGAGTGAAAAGTCCAGTGAGACGGATAATGAATCGACGACAAGATCAGCACAGTTCCGTGAGGTGCTCAGCTGCATCATTGATGCGTTCCGACGTCAGGAGAGTCTCTGGAATCCCCAGCACTTTGACTACAACAACTGTTGCAAAAAGGAGCTGTATCGGGAGATATCGGCGGAGTTGCTCGAGGAGCTTAACTACGAGATGAGTGGCGAGGAATGTTACAAGGAGATACAAAAGCTACGCACGCGATATCGCAAGGAACTGCGTATGGTGATCAAGCACAAGGGGCTCTATCTGCCCAAGCTATGGTGCTACGATGAACTTGAGTTTCTGCACAAAATACTCCAGGAGCAAATCTTCAACAAGATCAGCAAGGTAGAAGTCATCTTGTACACTCTCTGCCGTGAATCTAATGATCGAATCTTTGTAACTTTGCAGAAAAAGGGCGTTGTGGAAACGAATCAGAAGGTAAAGTTCATCAATGCCAGCTGCATAAGCTTCAGCACACAGGAGGATCAGCTTCAGTTTGTGGAGATCTATCGCAACTATCCAGCCTTGTGGGATGTAGATCATCCAGATTTTCGCTCCAATGCATACCGCAATCAGGCCTTGGGACAAATGCTGGAGGAACTTAACACCACATTTCAGTGTAGCTACACTCGGGCACAGTTGGAGAAGACGCTATTTGAGCTACGCAAAGATTTCTCAGCGCAGAAAAGAAAAATTCTCACAAATGCCGCGGGATCTACTAGCATTCCTTTACTTCATGCCAAGCTGGGTCAATTTCTTGAACAGAACCTGGGTCCCTTTCGCTGTGGAGTGTGTAGTGAGCTGGTCAAGACTTGTGATCAGTACAAGGTACATCGAGCTGGGCACGATGGCACACAGCCATTCATTTGCACTCTCTGTGGCAAGGGATTTCAAATGCCATGCAACTTGACGGTGCACATTCGACGTCATCGACGAGACTTTCCATACGCCTGCGAGCAATGCGACAAGAGATTTGCCACTTCCACCGAGGTGGCTATACACATGCGAACTCATACTGGGGAACGTCCTTACATATGCGATCTATGTGGCAAGTCGTTCAAGACATGGTCATTCTTCGACATCCATCGACGCACTCACCTCAATCAGTCAACGTTCCATTGCCCCATCTGCGATAAGGGATTCTACGAGAAGAACCGTTTCACCGATCATATGAATGCCCACTTAAACATTCGCAAGCATTTGTGTACCGTCTGTGGTAAGACATTTACAACATATGGCAATCTCAAGAAGCACACCGAGCTCCATTTGGCCGTGAAGAAGTACAAGTGTGCGGCTTGTGGCAAGCGTTTTGCCCAGTTCGCCAGTCTGCGGTGGCACAGAAAGCGTGAGCACAACTCTGAACAGAGCCATCGACAACAGCAGGAGGAGGAGCTGGAGGAGGTAGAAGAGCAGGAGGTGGTGTTGGAGGAGTCATAAATTAAAGTCAAGCACTCGATCTACAAGAAGATTGTTTTATTACATCTGTACTTAAAGATAATCACTGAAACGCGTGTACTTATCATATCGTCCAAATATCAATATAGTAATCAATATACACTTATTTAAGTTCCAGTTACCGGTACTTTATGCTAGTTGTTGTCTCATCGCTACTCAAACGCTTAATTCATCGTTAATTAATTGATGTTATAAATTAAGTAGATTTACGGGTGAATGGAAAGTTCAATTGAAATATTGTCGATAAGATTTACAAGTTACTTACATTAATATAATATTAGTTTTCTAAGTGATCAACAACAGAAACATCAAAAACTTGTAGGTAGCGAACTCAAAGTGTATAGCTTAAGTAGCAACTATGAAATAATAATAAACTTATATGTGTTATTACATTTTAAAAAGATCATTCTTCAACTGCTTTAATGACTCACTATCTTACAACTTTTTCTTTAGATTTATTTGAAGCTCTGAACGTATAAGTCAGAATTTATTACAAGCTAGTTATTTACAATATATTAAATACTATATGGGTAAAATTAGAAGTTTATTTTAAAGCAGTGTACAATTTCTATATTTATCAGAGTGAAGAAGTTTAACGTTAAAAATTGTGTCAGTTGTTCAATTTTATATCTTATGGAACAAAAGAAACTATAAAATAAGTTTATTTTAAAGTTACATTAAATTGAATGATTAGAAGCTGTTTTAGTTTTTCATTATTCAAACTTTTCAAGTGCCAGTTCTGATCCGCGCGATTTCACTAATTTGTTGCAATGAAAACGGAAAATTAATTGTAACATTGAGTTATGGGGTAAATAATCCCAATGCAATGAACTGTAACAAACTTAATGGAAACGAAACAATTGCAAAAAAAAAAACAAGAAAAAAAGAGGCGAGAAAAAGAAACCAATAAACAAACAGATAAGTAATGGGCGTAGAAAAATGAGCAACAACAAAATGATTTTGAATGAAAGAGAGATGGGAAGGGGGCTTATCTGCCAATGCAGATATCAAACAGACGCCGACTAATTGACAGTTCTCTCAATGTACAAGCTTATTTATAAATATTTATATATGTTTTTATTAAAATTAATTGATAGACATTATTTAGCTGATTAATGCTTTGGCCTTATCTGCATTTGTACAGACTTTAATGATTTAAAGCTATACCAACGATCCCAAAAGATCCCTTGTTCATTATCCGTCTGTCTTTTAAAGTATTTCCCATTGAGATTGCTAAAAGTACAACATATACACAATTAAATGGAATACATCTACGTTAATATTGAACTACTCTTGCATACCTTCGGGAGCAAAAGTCGTACCACCAGGCACCATGATGATGTTCGGCACAATTCATATGGGTGAACTCGTCATGGTCCCTATCATAAGTTGAGAATTTCATTTTGTCATGAGTGCGCAATGCATCGCTGGCATTACCATGATAATGACCTAGTAATTTCATCTCGTAACCTTCCTCCTCACTGCCAATAACAAAGTTATCGTATAAGGCATATCGGTTCGTTCCATTAAACATGCGCAACGATATGTACAGCTCATGGGGCTGGAACGTGGTTAGTCTGTGCAGCTTCTCCAATCCAATAAAGAACTCTCCATTAAGTTTACCAAAACCTTTACGATACTCGTTCCAGTTTCGATAGAAATCCACAGATCCGTCCAAACGTCGCTGTATGACCGTCCATCCAGTCCCTGCTTCAGTGAGGCCATCACAGGGCACCAGAAAAGGTCGAAAGTCGTGGAGTTGTATCAAATGAATTCCGGATGATTTACCATGGGGTAAACAGCTGGTGGTTGCCGCCTCCCAATCGGCCAGTAAATCATCTTTTCTTTCTCTGAGCTTTGATTCCAAATGTAGAACCCTTAACTTTAATTGTTTGTTTGCCTCCACATTAGATGTATTTAGTTTTTTATATATACTCAACAAATGCTGTTTTCTTTTAAGTCTTGTCTCATAGGTACTGGACTTTAAAGTGAGGTTCTTAATTTCTTCCTCCTTTTCGCTTAAGATAACTCCGATTGAAATGTTTTGAGCATTACATGAATCTAATAGATCCTGGTATTTTTTCAGATGATCCTCCTCGGATTTATTCAAGGATTGCAATTGATTAATTTCATTCTCTTTTTCGTTAATGGTGACTGCATTTTCAGCTAATTTTGTCATGTAAACGTCCAAGAGATCATTAAGATCATCTTTACTGATGCTGATTGTCTTGTGCGCATCAATTTGAAATTCTGCAATTTTTGGCTTAGGTGTAACTGTCTGATTAACAATAGGAACCTGACTTAATGTATTGTTTTGACAAGCTTGAGTTTTATTTTTTGAATCAACTGCACAATCTTTAACTGGATCCTTTTTCTTAACAGTAGAAACTGTCACTTTGCTTTGTAAAGACCACGGAATAGCTAACAGTAGCATAACTACGATAAAATAGTTTTCTTTTTCCATAATTTGGTGGGAATACTAGTTAAATCACTGACAGCTTATGCGATACTGGAAAGCAACTACAAATCAAATGACTATTTTATAGCACAGAATGTTTCAGGAAGTCCAGCTCAGCAATTGAATGATAAGAAGTTCATTGCAGAATTATAATAGACACGTGTACTTGAAACGTTAAATCTGATCTAATTGCTATTTAGAAATTCCGAAACAATATGTATATAGTTCTACATTATATTATTATATTTTAATAAGCGGAAACCATCTTATAATTTTCCCATAAAGGCGACACCAATACATTTGACAGTATGAGAACGGTTTTTGAATTTAGCGCCTTGGAAAGCGAGTTGGCAGCCCCGTGCATCTATTTTTAATAGCATATATTGTCATCCCTCTTGCACGCATTAACTACTGCTTTTTAAGTATACAGAATTTTTCTAAAAGAAAGTTGTGCGAGATTTGTGCTCCGTAAAAATATTAAAAAAACGCTTTTAAGTACAAGTTTGAAGTAATCAAATTTTAAAAGTAATAGTAATCAAGTGTAGCTTAATAATATTTATCAAAAATTTAGTTAATGAATGCTTCTGAATTGAAGTTAATAGTGAGTTAAGTCCTGCTTGACTACACGCTACTCAAAGCTGAAACCTCAAACCAGTTTTCAGCCAGAAGTGAATTTCCCAACTTCTTTGCTCAAACAAAGCGCATACGTCAGCAAGTGCAGTCGCATTTGGTTATTAAAACTTCATATTATACAAATTAATCAACAGAAAACAGTTTAAAATCCAATTTGTGCATCAATTTAATAAAAACAGACGAAAGCAATAATTAAAGTCATGAAATTTGTGCGAAAAAACATTCTTAAAAATTCATATGAAAGAGGTCAAAACAAATGCCTCAAGGGGTGCTCCGCTGGCCAAAGCAGCGCAGTCACCAAAGAAAAGACTTGAGTGTGTTAGTGTGTAAGCCTGCCTGTGTACCTCTAAAGTGGCAACAGCAGCGCAGTCTGCGTCAAATTTTCTCTACATGGCAACTGCAGTGTGGCACGAATGCAATATGAGTGTACAAAGAAAACGAGTCTTTGTTCGTTTGGAAAAGCAGCAATGAAGGGTGTGTATGTGTATTTTTAGACTCCCTTTTCTCTTTATCTCTTGTTTGCATTTCTCCTTAAGTTCTTTATCTTAAAAGTCAGCTATTTCACATGTACATACGTACATAAATATGTGACTAATGGTTTGCTTTTTTACTCTTTCAGTTATGATTGGCCGTTTCACCTTGTTTGACTAATGTAGCCAATGGGAGCTGTGGTGAGTGACCCTTAACCCTTAATTGGGTCATGAAAGTTGTTGCAATCAACTTAATTGCCTCGATACAATGAGACGCTTTTACTGCGTAATCGATAGCTCTACTTATATCAATTTTTGTCTGCCTTTTTGTAAATTGTATATTGTAAAGTAATGCACATTCGTTGAGTGGCATCAACAATTTCAGTTCTATATTTCGTGGTGGAAATCCAAGAATCAATAGCTTGTAATGTAAAAGTATTAGAAAGAGTTAAGTTAACCATATACATACTTACTACAACTTAAAAATATTCTTTACACACTTAATAAGAAAAATAACTTATCATTTACAATACTTGGGCAAAATGAGAATCCAAATTTCATTATTACTATTCAAATTTTGACATAGCTGATATTTGATAATAAGGATTTTTCCTTATGATACCAAAGAAATAAGCATGCATTTTAGTCTCTAAGCATGACACACATTGTAACGTTTGATCCTTGGAACGAGTCAAAGTTTCAGAACAAACAGAGTAGATAAGTTTTATCATTTTGCCGTTTGTCTGTCAAATTTTCTTATCAGCTGAAACCATTAAAAAATTTGTGTTTAATTGAGAAATGTAAAGCAACCATTTATGTTTCAGTTCAATAAACTCGGACAGCTGAACGAGAACTGATAAGACTAGAGAGAAGACGATCTGAAAGTGAGCAGTGCCTGGCAGGATTTGGTATTTATGACTACTATTCTACTT
Organism: Drosophila putrida; assembly: GCA_037043535.1. NCBI lineage: Eukaryota > Metazoa > Arthropoda > Insecta > Diptera > Drosophilidae > Drosophila > Drosophila putrida. Next base: position 3,590,849 of record JBAMBI010000160.1, on the reverse strand, counting down.
GTTACAAAGCATCGCTAACGATCCACCAACCACCACACATACTAAGTATATCCCAGGCAGCGTATAAGCGTGTATCATGATGTTCTATACCCACATTGACTATATCTCTATATATATCTATATATACATATGTCCCCATGTCTAGAGAGTAAGTGTCTTTGCAGATAAACCACATCAACCAAAACCAAACCAAACTACAACAAATCAACGCAGCGCTAATAAAAACTTTCTCTATTACCTCCCCATCCTCATATATATTAAATAGTATAAAACATCCGATATATATATAAACCAAACTTATGAAATATTCTAAACCTTTGCAGCTCCCAAATACCAAACTGCGTATGCTTGCGAAGGTAAGAAACTGACTATCGAATGTGAGCCGGGCGACTTAATTAATCTGATACGAGCCAACTATGGACGCTTCTCAATAACCATATGCAATGATCATGGCAATGTGGAATGGAGCGTCAATTGCATGTTTCCTAAGAGCCTCACTGTGCTCAATTCAAGGTAAACACTTATATATATATACTTACGATATACAAAACATGGCTGTAAATTAGTCCTGAATTAAACATTACAAAATCGGATCGGTTCGTGTTTTTGAACCAAATCCTCAAAACTACACTTTTTTAAAAATGGGTTCGTCTCGGCTGATTACGTAAATTTCTTGCTTTATTTGTTTACGCAGATGTGCCCATAAACAGAGCTGTAGTGTTCTGGCAGCCACTAGCATGTTCGGTGATCCCTGTCCAGGTACGCACAAATATTTGGAGGCACACTATCAATGCATCTCGGCGGCTCAGACGTCCACGACGACAAATAGACCAAGTCCGCCGCCATGGGTGCTAAGCAATGTAAATCCGATCTACGGCAATGGTAGCGGTCTGATACAACCACCAGCACCACCGCCTCGACTGCCCACGCTGCCGGGCGTTGTAGGTATTCATGGCATCAATGGAGTGCCGCCCACGCATGCCACGCCCAGCAGCAGCAGCACGGCGACTTTGCCTGGTGGCAGGCTAAAGGGAGTAACTAGTGCGAGCACTACCACTAAGCATCCAGGTGGTCGTCATGATGGACTTCCTCCGCCGCCACAATTGCATCATCATCACCATCACACGGACGAGACCACGCCCACCAAACCCAGCAATAGTGGTAGCGCAAGCAATGTCACAGCTCCATCAAACACACGCATTCTGACAGGCGTTGGAGGAGCAGGCAGCGATGATGGGATTTTGCTAACCACAAAAGCTCTCCCAATCGCACGCCAGGCACAGCAGCCAGTGCTACAAATGCCAGCCTGAGTCTGGGTGCAGCTGGAGGGAACAGTGTTGTGCGCACCATAAACAACATAAATTTAAATGCAGCCGGCATGGCGGGAACTGAAGATGAGTCCAAGCTCTTCTGTGGACCAACACATGCTCGTAATCTCTTTTGGAATGTAACTCGCGTTGGCGATGTAAATGTACAGCCATGTCCTGGAGGTGCTGCTGGTATTGCCAAATGGCGCTGTGTGCTCATGAAGCGTCTTCCGGACACCGGATACGATGAATACGATGATGACGTGCCAGCTGCGAGCAGTACAACGCCATTACCTCCAAACACGGGAGTCGATTGCTTGCACAACAGCAGCAACTGTGAGCCGCCCGTGAGCATGGCACATAAGGTGAATCAAAATCAGAGACTGCGTAACTTTGAGCCGACGTGGCATCCGATGACACCGGACTTGACCCAATGTCGCAGTCTGTGGCTGAACAGTCTTGAGATGCGAGTGAATCAACGCGACTCCTCGTTAATTTCAATTGCCAACGATCTGTCTGAGGTAACCAGCAGTAAGACACTGTATGGCGGAGATATGCTTGTCACCACAAAGATCATTCAAACCATGTCGGAGAAGATGTTTCACGACAAGGAAACGTTTCCCGATCAGCGACAGCGAGAGGCCATCATCATGGAGTTGCTACATGGCGTTGTTAAAACCGGATCCAATTTACTCGACGAATCGCAGCTATCGTCTTGGCTAGATCTCAATCAGGAGGATCAAATGCGTGTTGCGACCTCCTTGTTAACTGGCCTGGAGTACAATGCTTTCCTCTTGGCCGACACAATTATCCGAGAGCGTAATGTCGTCCAAAAGGTCAAGAATATACGTAAGTCCGCTATAAATATTTCTAAATTATGGTATTATAAAAATGCATTAAGCTACGGTGGAGTAAGCTCCACAGTAGGAGACCCTGTACTTTTTGAGTGCAAAGCGATCACTACAGATTGTTTCAGTTTCAAAAAAATTCCATATAAGGCGCCACTACGAAAATATCAGATGATTTTGCCCGTAACATTATTAGTTGAATAACTTCCGCGTTTATCATCCGATTTGGATGAAATTTGCAGGATAGCTTCTGTAATACAAACTCGTTCAATGCAAGATATAGTCTCTAGCTCTTATAGTCTCTGAGATCTAGGAACTCAAAAAAGGGACAGACAGACAGACGGACATGGCTATATCGTCTCGGCTGTTGATGCTGATCACGAATATATATACTTTATGGGGTCTGCCACGCCTCCTGCTTGTTACGTACATTTGCACAAACGTAATAGACCCATTATCTATTGTTATTGAAGTATCTAGTATGAAGTATCTAATATATGCTCGTCGTTTAAGTTTTCTCTATATACAGAAATTTAAAAGTATCTAATACAAGTCATCTTAGATAATTCATAACAAATTACACATGTTTTATAGAGAATATCGGGAACTTAACTTTAACTTAATTTTCGCATTCCAAATATTCCTTCGTTCTTGGATTTGTTTATTATACGTATTTTTCATTCCCTTTGTATTATGGTATAAGTTCTTATAGAGAATCATAACATTTACAAACTTTCTTCGTCATCATCTTTTAGTGCTCTCTGTCCGTGTGTTGGAAACAAAAACCATACAAGGCAGTGTCGTTTTCCCGGACTCTGATCAGTGGCCACTCAGCTCGGATCGCATTGAACTACCTCGGACTGCTCTCATCGAGAACAGCGAAGGCGGCCTGGTGCGCATAGTGTTTGCCGCCTTTGATCGCCTCGAATCCATTTTAAAACCCAGCTACGATCATTTCGATTTGAAGAGTGCACGCAGTTATGGTAAGTAACAACATTTTATATTTATTTTGTGTCAACAATGAGACACATTTAAAGTAATAATTATGTGATATCTTGTTCATAATTAATATATGTATATCTTCTACACAGTGCGCAACACAGCTATATTGTCCAACGATAGCGATGCATCCACAGGGGAATTGCAACAGCGCATTCGCATACTCAACAGCAAGGTAATCTCGGCCAGCTTGGGCAAAGGACGTCACATTCAACTGACGCAGCCAATCACACTGGTGTTGAAGCATTTGAAGACGGAGAATGTCAGCAATCCCACTTGTGTTTTTTGGAACTACATTGACCAGTAATTATTGGATTAGTGTTATGCTAATTAGATGCATATTTACTTAATGGATGTTTCTTTCTTTAAACAGCGCTTGGTCCTCAAATGGTTGCAGTCTCGAGTCAACAAACCGCACCCATAGCGTCTGTAGTTGCAATCATTTGACAAACTTTGCTATACTCATGGATGTGGTTGATGAGCATCAGCACTCATTGTTCACCATGTTCGATGGTAACATGCGCATCTTTATCTACATCAGCGTTGCGATTTGTGTCATTTTTATCATTATTGCGCTGCTCACGTTAAAGCTCTTTAATGGCGTCTTCGTTAAGGTAAGAAACGCTAACTCATCCCAACTGCCGCATCAACGTGCGGGCAGCAGCAGACGCCAGCAGAATAATATACGCGATCAGACTCATGAATCTCTGACCCTGACCACGCCCTCTGGTCCCAATAATAGTCACAGCAACAACAACAACAATATGCAACAGCAACACACTAATTTTATCCAGCATAATTCCATACGCAATTCGCATCGCAACAATTTGAATTATAATCTTCAGCAACAGCTGCAACAACAGCAACAGCAACAACAGGTGGTTGCTGCTGCCGCTGCTGCTGTCGTTCTCTCTCACAGTCACAGTAATCACAACAATAACCACAACAACATTAACCAACCACAACGTGGTATGCAAATGAACAATCTAAATTTAAATTTGCATCCTCATGGTGCACAAACGACTGCAGCAGCAACAAATACGACAACAGCAGCTGCTGCTGCAGCGGCAGCATCGATAGCAGCTGCCTTGCAACAACATGCCGCACATGTTGGTGTTGCTGCTGCCAATGCTGCAGCTAACAACAATTTAAACATAAGCCACAATTATCTGCAAGCACGACAACAGTCACAACAACAGCAGCAACAACAGCATCAGCAACAACAACAACAGCAACAACACAATCATAATCTGAATGTGAACGATGGGAACAACGCGTTGGACGCGAACAACATCATAATGCAGGCCAATATGGATGACTTGCAGTATAAATGGTGGTGGTGGTGAAAACAATGAATAAATATTACAAACAACAAACAGTTGTAGGTTAGACTAGGATATACAGAAATATACACAATATATTTGTTAGTTTTTATGGTAGACATTTATCGTGTTAGTTAGTTAGATATTAAATTGAAGGAAGGAACACCTTTCCCTTCACATGTGATATAATCCTTAAGTAATTCAAATTGTAAATGTTAACTTGACTAACGCGATTCTAACCTAAAGACTCAACCATGATCAAAACAATTATCCACAGTTTTTGTTCATACCTTGGTCTTTTGACTCTTCTCTATCCAGTTATAAATAGTTACTTAATTAGTTAGTTATTTGTCGTAGAATTAAGTTTAGCGCATTTTCCTTTACCCAGGGGTACTCGCTGACAATAACTTACAAATAATCCAATCATTTGGGCATGCTGTGAGTACCTCTACTATCATTATCATATATCAAACCTTAACAATTGAAGTATAATTTGTATGTGCATTTCATTGTCTAACAAAACTAACTATAAACAAAAAGAAATTTCATATTATTTATGCATTTTGTGTTATCTTGTCATTTTGTTTGGTAATCTCCTTTATGCGTATGTAATTAATAATAATAAAAAAACAAATGTTTCTAATATTTCCTTGTATATGTTTGCATTTTGTGTTTATTCATTTCGTAGTATTTATATTTATAGTTGCTTGTTTCGTGTCTTGTTCTACATTCATACATATATGTTCTATTCTATATATGCGCTAAATTTTTTATTAGTCATGTTATTTATTATCTTTCGATATTTTCACCACCAAAAAAACCACCAAAATTATTGTTAACTAAATTAAGCTGTAATCCAAAACAAGGCCACCTTATCGAGATAGTACTATGATCAATGTTAATTATAATGAATTTCAACGCCTATTTCTGCTGGCGTCATTGATCGAACTGTTTCCTATTCCAACTGTCATTGACTGAATTTCTTTTTAAATTATTCTTTTTTTCTCTTCCCTCTTTCTCTACCTGTTTCTGCAGTCTGCACGCACCTCGATTTATAGCAGCATTTACATTTGCCTGCTGGCTATTGAGCTGCTCTTTCTACTGGGAATTGAACAGACCGAAACAAGCATATTTTGTGGTTTCATTACCGTCTTTCTGCATTGTGCCATACTCTCTGGCACCGCCTGGTTTTGTTACGAAGGTAAGCGGTAATAGGGTCCCGTCTAGGAAAGCATCATCTAACTTGTGTCTTCAAATGTCATAAATGTAGCCTACCATTCGTACTCCACTCTCACATCCGATGAGCTGCTGCTGGAGGTGGATCAAACGCCCAAGGTGAACTGCTATTATCTATGGTCCTATGGTCTCTCACTAAGTGTGGTGGCCGTTTCGTTGGCTTTCAATCCCAGCACTTATACGCAAAACGATTACTGTGTCCTCATGGAAGCCAACACACTCTTTTATGCCACCTTTGTGGCTCCTGTTTTAATCTTCTTTGTGGTAGGTCTTTGTTTATACTCCACATTCAATAGCATTGCCTAATCCTTGAGTCTCCAAACAGGCGGCCATTGGCTTCACATTTTTATCATGGATCATTATGCGTCGCAAGAGTCGAACTGCTTTGAAAACCAAGGAGCACACACGTCTGGCCAATGTGCGGTAGGTTTTTGTATCTCAAGTCCAACTGAACCTCTCAAATAATATAATTTAATCCATTTGCTTGTTCAGCTTTGACATTCGCTGTTTCTTTGTGTTTCTGCTGCTGCTGAGCGCCGTTTGGTGTTGTGCCTATTTTTATTTGCGTGGTGCCAAACTGGATGAGGATGTGGCCGCCATCTATGGATACTGCTTCGTCTGCTTCAACACGCTGTTGGGCATCTACATCTTCGTGTTCCATTGCATACAGAACGAGAAAATTCGACGCGAGTACCGCAAGTATGTGCGTCAACATGCCTGGCTGCCCAAATGTCTGCGTTGCTCCAAAACCTCAATATCCTCTGGCATTGTGACTGGCAATGGAGGCCCAGGAGTCGGAGGTAATTCTGCCAACCCTGCTGGCACATTGTCCAAGTCAAAATCAAAGTTGCCTCTGGGCACAAGTGACGAGGGTCGGGACGAGCATGAACAGCAGCAGCAACAACACGAACTGCCAACCACCGAAGATGCCATCATCATGGGCGCCAGCTCTGACTGTGAATTAAACGAAGCTCAGCAACGGCGAACGCTTAAGAGTGGACTCCTAACAGGCAACTTGCAAGCAGCTCCAGTTGGGTCCGTGGTGCTCGAGCGAGGCACGCTGCGATCTGCAGGCATTGCCAGCGTTGGACATGCCTCACCCACCAGCTCAGCTGGCTCCACGCATCTCATTTTTGCACACAAGCAACAGCAGCAGCTCCAACAACCGGGTGAAGCATACTATCATCAGCCAGATTATTATAGCTGGAAACAGCCGCCACAGAATCAGCGCGAGTATTACAACAATGCTGGTGGCGGAGTTAATGCAGGGACAGGTGTTACTGCCGCCTCACCACAGCAGGCGCATGAAGTATTCTATTGGACGCAGAAGCACAACAACCAACATGGTAAGAAGAAGCGAGGAGGAGGTGCTGGTGCTGTGCCCGCCTCACCAAGCGGTTCACTGCACAGTCGCGTCACAGCCGCTTCCCAGGTGTTGTTCTATCCATCTTATAAGAAGACAAGTGGCTTGAAGCAGCCACCAACATCACAGCAAGCCTATCCACATTATGCCGAGGCCTTGGATCCACCCAATGCCGCCTACTATCAGCAACAGTTACAACAGCAGCAGCAACAGATGCGCCAGCAACGTCAGCAGCAACAGCTGTCCTCGGATGAGGAGCAGGCAGAACAGCATGCACACCTCCTCCACTTGCAGCATCAACAGCGTCGGGTTGGCGGACAACAATTGCCAGCGCCTCCGCCGCACATGGCGCAGTATCAGCAAGAGTTGTTAGCGCAACAACAGCGCCAACAGTATAGAAATAAGCATTCCAACTGTGATCTTAGCCAGAACATGGGCTTAGGCATGAGCGTGGGCATGGGCCTAGGCGATGCCTATTACAATCAAGGCGGCGGCGATGGTGGTCCCGTTTACGAGGAAATCTTGAGTAACCGCAACTCAGATGCGCAGCACTACGAAGTGGGTGACTTCGATGTAGATGAGGTGTATAACAACAGTGTCGGCACCGGCGTCTTTAACAATATGCGTGCTGCAGTTGCCGCCGGAGGCAGTCGCTATGGTGGCAGCCTTAGTGGGGGCAGCGTTTCTTCAAGAAATAAACAACAGCAGCAGCAGCAGCAAAAACAACCACCACGACGCTGTGCAGCTGATGATGATGATGACGATGACGATGATGATGAGTACGACGATGAGGTGACGGCAGCGGAGCAACTGCATGACAGCGTCTGTGATGATGAGGATAATGAGAGCGATATTGATGATGATACGCATGGATTGCCGCCTCAAAGCGATGAGCGCATGCGTCGCTTAATGGCCCTCCAAGATGAGGATTTTAAACGGCGGTTTCAGTAAGTATATTCAAATGTTTAGCGTATTTGTAACACATTAGTAATTACATGATCAATTCTTTTTAGACGCCAACAACGCAAAAATGGCATGCCTCTGGATTATGGAGCGCCAGCGCAAACCGTAACAGCCGCTCATCCGGAGCACAATAATGCGGTTTTTGGGGTTAGCGGCGGCGTTGGTGAGGGCTCCATGCGTGGCGCATATCGGCAACAGCAGCAGCAACAGCTGAATGCCAAGTCACCGAGCGCCCGCTTGGCGGTAAATGAGCTATTTGGTCATGGTAATGCCGGACCGCCACTGCCACCGGCCAACCAGACGCCAGCACAAAAGCGTCAGCAGCTACAAAAATTATCACCACAGTCCACAACATCATCGTCGTCGCACACATCGCACAGCAATCCCACACATCATCTGCAGAACCAGCAGCATCATCATGCTCAACAGCAACAGCAGCCGGCACGTCATTTATCAGCCATGCTGGATGAGAATAATACGGTGCGCTGTTACCTGGAGCCTCTGGCTAAGTAAGACAACAGGAATCAGAGCCGAAACTGGAGCAACAGTAGCAGACAGCAGCCCTCCACACACATTGCATGGCAGGAAGCCGATCGTCGTCTTAGGCAAAAATTGTAGCTTAGGTTTAGCTATACCTCTAGTATTAGTCATTAGTCGAAATATGGAGCATTGTGTGAAACAACATGCTGTCATGTCATGCTATACGTGCAGTGATTCGAGAATCCCAAAACTTTATATATGTATATGTAACTCAATTAGACCATAGGCTAAAAAAACAACCAAGAAACCAAGCAAACCAATGCGGAGCAAGCTAAATACAATATGCAAATGGAATGGATATTGATATTGATATTGTCTGTCTATGCTCTCAATTTATACCAACTCGATTTATAAATGTATGTCCTGTATGTATATGTATAATGTAATACTAATACTATGTAATGTATAACGTATGTGAAGCGCATACGTGTCACCCACATGCCATTTTTAAGTAGTTTACCAATAACTATGCATATTAAACCATATATGTATGTATAATAAGTAAGATCTGAGAACTGTATGATATATTATATTTAGAGCGAGCATATATATATTTTATGTAATTTATAAGGCGTCTATTAATTATTTAACTATTTCTTTTCGCTGACTAAGAATTTGAAGCGTTTATTTGAGCCTGAGTGAGATTTGTTTCGAATTTAATACTTTGTTCTTAAAAAAGACGTTTAGCCGGATGCTTAATCTCTTTTTTCCAGCCTTGTCCCAAGTCGCGAAGCAAATCTCACGCACATTGTTTTTATTATTTTTGATTTTCGAATTTTATTTGTATGTCATTTGTTATTGCATTTCTTTTGAACGTATTTTAAGAGAACCAGCAAAGCATTTCAAGTGTACATTTTCATCAATATGCTTTAAGCACAGATATATAGGACATTTATTTTGTACTTTATTTTTTGAAATAAAGAGCATTAGAAGATCGCTTTATTATATATACGAGAAAAGAAATGTTATTGCTATATATAAATGTCTTTAGAAATAGCATCACAGGCATCCTCTCGAAGTGGCGAGGAAAACCGAAACAGTAACATATACCTACTTATATAGCAAAGAAAGATTTCAACCAAACCTCATTTGTTAACTAGGAACTAACTGTAAAACTCTTTAAACTAGCTAACACAAAAAACCAAAACTGAACTATCAAGAGACACCTTTATTTCCCTAAATGGCCCTAGAGAATTTCCACGCAAGTGTACAAAACCAAATAAATACAAGAAGTAAAGTGCAAAAAATACAAATAATAAATATTTCGTATTTACAGTGCGAAAGTAATCATTATCTAATTAAAAACTGCCTGCACAGCTCTTCCCCAGCCCCAGCATGATCACAAAATATAATTAAATAATTATTTAAAAAAAAAACCGAATACAGAATACAAATGCCAGTTAGAACTCTGCAATTGAGAAAAAAATAAATTATGAGCACAAATACACCGAAAATAACTTCTAAATCACAAGCTGCTCCTAGTTAAAAAAAATACAAAAAAGAGAAGAAAACTAATTTACTAACAGCATTAAATTTAAATAGGTGTAAATGGATTGCAAAATGGAAAGGGCGGTGGCATTGCTGCAGCAAAGGCAAACGCAAATGGTTAAGAAAAATAAAGAAAAACTAAATAAATCTATATAAAAACTGAAATATTGAATGTATAGTGTTGCGCCTCCTAGTACTTTACATTGATTGAACAAGAATATATAGCTGATATAAGTATATATGTAAATGTATATTTATGATTATGATGCAAAACAAATGCCGATATCTACAAACCTCTTTTTTGTCTCTACATGTTTACTTTTGGAAGAAAATGAAACAATTACAAGAAATAGCAAAGATAAGATTAACTCTAAACATTATGAAATAAAAATGTTAATGTACACAATTTTTCTAATTAAGACAAATAAAAAGATAAAAAAATTAATGAATTTCAAATCATTTTGGTTTAAAATTGATATATTTCAGGATTGATTGGCGCGCGAACTTTAAGCTCAAATATCGATTAGTTACCGTTATCGAACAGTCTGGTAGCGCGGAGTGGCAACTCTAACATCTGCGACTTGCCTTGGTTGTGATTTTATTTTCAACAAAACAATGGCCGAGTTTCAATGGCCCTGGGAGTACACATTTCCACCTTTTTTCACGTAAATAACTTGAGTAATTACATACTGTTATGCCGGCTCTAAGTGACATTTTTCCACAGCTTGCAGGCGCATGAGGAGACACGCCAGCAACAGCTTAAGGTCTGGGCAAATCTCTTTCTCAAATACTTCCAGCATACAAATCAATTTACGCTTGGTATTAACGATCAAAACTTGCCATTATTTTGCAATGAATCAATTAAACGTCGATTAACGCCTGAGCTAATAATGTTAATTTTGGAGCAACTCCAGGGCAGTGGACATGCTGCGCCACTGGACAAAAGACGACAGGAGTGGCAGGTATATTGGTACACCCTGGAAGAGTATGGAAATATGGTTTATGACTGGATTCAGGAGACAGGTCAAACGAATAGTGTATGTACGCTATACGAAATAGCTTCTGGAGACAGTACCACCCAGATGGATTTCCATGGTGTGGATGAAACTGTATTGCTAAAATCATTGCGATTGTTGGAGGAGAAGGGCAAGTGCGAGCTTATCGAATTGGATGGCAGTCATGGTGTAAAGTTTTTCTAATTGTGTTTGTCTACTGAAATGACAAAGGCTTAAAAATAACCCATCTCGTATTCCTCTGTAAATACAAACAATTTTGTTTATCAAAGCCCATTAAATGTAATGATTTAAACATTGTCTTTTTTTGCTGATTGTATATGTTTATCATGAAATATGTAAGCCCTTAAATGAGGCATCTTCGATCCCATTATAAGTCCGGATCTAAGTATTTATAGTGATATAATAATTTCGCCAATATTTATAAAAATCTGTGAATCCCAGAAGGTTGAGACTTCATAATAATTCCAATAATTTAGTTACTGTACTAATTGTTGATACATTAAAAATTATATAAAAATGTTTATTAAGTGCTGTGGTTGTGTATGTGTAAACAAAGAGTATAAATAGAGTTGTCCCTTGGAGGAAATGGCAATGGGCACCCAATGACTTACTTTATAAACAATACAACAAAAGAATCCTCTTAAACTTATCTAATTTATAGTGATTTTGTGGGACGTGCGCCTGGTGGACAAGGCCCATTCCACACACAGGTTGTTCAAGCTCTTGTCCCGTCGCTTACTAGAGTTGGGTCGTTTCGTTCTGAATAAGTTCAAATGAACGAGTCATCGAAATGAACAAATGAACTTATTCAGTATTTTATTAACTATATCGAATATTTTGCTTAGTCGGTCGATTGTTTGTCAACGAATTATTTTCTTTAGTTTCGATTATTGCGGTTATTTTTCACCAAGTTTAAAATATGCACAAATTGAAATACGAGTTGTTTAAACTTTAAATTGAATGTTTATATACCTATACACTTCAAGAATTAATCATGTACGCACCGAGGCGGTCACTACCTGGCATGTGTACGCACCGGCGTCTGTATTCTGAATGCCCTCAACTCGCAGTAGCAAGCGTACATAAATAAATGTAGCACGCACGCATACCAGTGTACGGCGCCTACCTCACCAACAGCTCTCTAAGCTCTCTAAGTGGACGTTGATCCACAGAGAGCGCTGCTCAGAGCACGCTGCGTGCGTGTGTTTGTTCGCTGTTGAACGATTGAGAGTGTGCGTGTGTTTGTTCGTTGTTTAACGATTGAGAGTTGTGCCTGTGTATGTTCGCTGTTGAACGATAAAAAGTGTGCGTGTGTTTGTTCGCTGTTGACCGATTGAGAGTATGTGCGTGTGTATGTTCGCTGTTGCCAACTGTCTCCTTGTACTTGACGCTTTCTCTCTCTCAACTGTTGCGCCGCTGCTCAGGCAAGTTGGCCGCTTGCGTTGTGTGGACCGTCCACAAGCAATTTAGTTGCCGTCCGGTGCAGACCTTTGAGCTCGCAAGGAATTAGGATAAATTAATTTTTTTTCGGTGCTGTGATATAAAACACAAACAAATTGTACGTATTTTCTCAACAATTATTGCAATTTAATTGGGCACAAATTGAAATCAAAGAATCAACATTTAACAACAAGCATTGGTGAATTATTTTATTTTTTGTTTATAATTTGTCTTCATTATCTGGAATTATTCCAAGCAACAAATATTTTACAAGTTCAAACGCACAACACACACACACATGCACCCACCCAAAATAAACGGCATAGCACAAATTTAAATTGAACAATCAAGTCAATACTTTTAAGCTTACCGGTCGCCCAATTTTAAAAATAAAGCGCCATCTATTACATAAAGGTGTCAAAACTATATTGATATCGATAGATTCTCATTTAAACTTCTACAAATCAGATAAATAAAATTATTTTATTAAAAGCAGAAGATTAAATTAATGCAAATCAAATTAATTATAAATTAAAAAGCGGATTTCCTATATTTCGAGTTAGAAAACTGAACTAAATGACTGATTTAGTTCACGACTCAAAAGTTATCGATTGAACTTATTCAAATTTCATCGATGTTTCACACATTAAAGCAGACATCGATAACACCAATGTGCTTCCACCTTTAGCAGCCAGTTTGTTATTTATCTTGGGCCGCCAATTTTCTTATATTAACTAACACATTCGTATATTTGGAAATATATAATGGTGAGCATTTGCTAATTTATAGTAAGTTTAATTATCAGATTGTTATTGGTTTCAGAGTGTGGAAGATTTGGTGAGAGATAATGCACATTTTTTGAATATGCAGTCCGTGCTACAACACGCAGCAATGGCTTCCATAGCTTGCACAGGACCCCGCACATTAGGACCCGATCGAAAGCCACATAGTTTGGAAGCTAAGCAAGATATGGCCACTACTTTACCAGTTGTCGAAAAAGACCACACTGAAATTAAGAAAATGAATATACAGACGGCAATAGAGCTGGTCGATTCAGGCATATTTCCTGATGTGGACGCCATTAATGCTAGTATTGTCAAACGCGAACTTGCCCAGGAGTGTAAACGTAGTGTTCGCAAGCAGTTGTCGGAGATCAAGGAACGGCAGCAAAGAGTTCTAAATGGACGAAACGCGTCCCAGCGTGAGACAGAACAGGAAAAGTTACTTGTTAATAGCCATGCTATGAGGAAAGAAAAGGACATGGTGTTGCAGCAGCAAGCAGAGCAGTTGGCCAAAAAGGAGCTCGAGATGCATCAACGAGATCAAATGGCGCTTCTTAAGCAGAATAACCAGAAATTACTATTGCTTACTATTGAAGCCGTTTCACGTTGCCACAACAGATTTTGTGGCAAGTATGAGGACGTGACAAAACTGCTGTTAACTCTGGACAAGGAGAGTGTCCAAGCATGTGCAGCTATTAATGTGGAGTTGCGTGATCTGGGGCAGATGTTTGATCAGTTGGTGGGGAAAATCAAAAATGGAAATTGTGACCAACTCGAATTAAGTTGCGTATTTACAGCGGAACAATATTGCCAGAGCCTGGATAAGCTTGAAGACAGTCTGCACCAACAGCTGACGGAACAGGAACAACAGTTGCTTAAGAAAGCTAAACAACAAGCTGAGGAAAAAGAGAAGCAACGCATCTTAGAAGCTGAGCAGCTGCATCAACAAAAACAAGAGGAGTTGAAGCAACAAGAGCAGAAAAAGTTGGAACTAGAAGCTCAGCTAAAGGCCACAGCTGACGCCGCTGCAGCAACAGCTCAGGAAGTGGGGCCTGTCGATGCGCCCCCTGCAGCACCTACGGCTGCACCGGGTGGCATCTCTACCAGCTACGTGCATCCCACACGCTTGGCCTTCTATAATGATATTATTGCTCTATACCAAAGTAAAGTGGACGCTGTGAAACCGCTGCAAACGGACGAGGCATGGAAGAAGTATCGTACTAATTGTCAACGAACAATCAACGTACCACTTAACGCTATCACGGCATCCAGTCCCCAGCATTTGACCAACAACTTTGACAAGCTGTACACTTTCTTTGCTGGACAACCGGTGAGAGCCACGGATGGAAGTACCATAACAATAAATGATCATCCATTGGCGAGGGACTATTGCATTCTTTTAATGGCAAAGAAGTTTGTAAGCCAAACAGACACCGCTATTTCTAGCAATCCGCAAGCAGCTTTTCCCTTTGCATCGGTGATTAACACCTTCTGGAAACTGTTGCCCGACTTCGGCAATATCTTTTTGGCTTACATGTACAAGGAGTCGCCGTATCTAGTTCCGTATGTGATACCCCAACAGTCGGATCAGACTCCCGAACAATATCTAAAGACAATGGGATATCGGTTGTCGGACAGCAATGAGCTGGAGAAGCCGGACATGTTCCTAAAACGACAAACAGGCATTGCTCGCCTCTATGCTGCGGTTATCATCACACCAGGTCGGAAAGCGGATGGACCAATGAATTCTTTTGGCCTGGAGGAAGCCTGGCGGTGGCTAACTCACATAATGCTTGTAAAGCCGCTGCCCGATATTTGTGCTACTATGATCATGGAGATGCTCCAAACACTGGGTTTCGAGCTTTGGCGTTCATATGGCCAAAACTTTTTGAAACTTCTTGTTTACATACAGACTGTCTATATTCCCCAGCTGGCGGTTTATGATGAAGGTGGACCCAAGACACGGCTTGAGATGTTGTTATCTAAATTTCTACGTGAACGTCAAATCCCTCAGGCTGTAGGTGTACTTCCTCCTGGCTTTTGGTAGATTCGAAAATTTAAGCTTACCTTTTAATGTTATTGTTATTACGTAGGTTAAATTTAAATTAGGTAAAGATCCATTTCAATTATTTGTAACACAGTTTCTATGTTATAATGGAAAAAATGC
This sequence comes from Drosophila putrida, assembly GCA_037043535.1. NCBI lineage: Eukaryota > Metazoa > Arthropoda > Insecta > Diptera > Drosophilidae > Drosophila > Drosophila putrida. Next base: position 3,575,378 of record JBAMBI010000160.1, on the reverse strand, counting down.
ATCGATAGATGAATTATAATCATAATAACAAATCTTTAACTTACATGCTCAACTTTTGTAATCAAATTGACTGTTCTATAAATATTTAATTATCCATTTTATATATTATCAAAAACTTAAAAACCAATGGTTCGTATTATTCAAAAGAAATCGAAAACCAGCTGCCAATCAATACAGCCAGGAACGAAATGCTCTAAGACGGGCAAAAACTACAAAAGCCGAAGTGCACGTTACAATCGAAATCCGTTTCAAGTATTCCTGCAACAATTTCGCAACAACGAGAAGACACAAAAGTTTGCTATGTCGGCTTTTGAGAGCTCTGCAGTGGCAGGTTATTTGTGGCAGCGCATGACGGATGCGGAAAAGACCCCCTATATTCGTCAAGCCCACCAATTCAGTTACATTTATAAGTCCAGGAATAGTAAAGTAAATTGGGCTCTTCGGAAAATACGTCAGATCACGCTCGACGGAAAACTCCATTTGAATTGCATGTGGCTGTTGGCATCTAAAATGGTATTCTGGAATGAACGTATCATGTCAAATGTAATCGGCCTGGGAGACGATACACCAGATGACTCTGATGACGAAGAAACCGAACACCACAAAAATTATTAAGATTTGGGCTGTTTTGTTTATCAACTAAATTTATGTGTGATTCTGTACAAGATCTCATCTTTTTGTGGTTATTTTTCTGTAAAGGGTTGAACAATAAGCAAATGTAGTAGCTTTAGGGACATCTTTTACAGAAAGTGAACATTTCAAAGCCACAATTTTATTGATCAAATGTTGCTAAAGGCAAAAATCATAATTTGAACATTATGCAAATTAATATCAAACTATAACAAATCATTTGTTCCCGCTACCTTTGCATCCGCCTACTCATCCTCATCATCATCGTCAAGATCTAAATCATCCAGTTCGCCCGCCAAATCCAAGTCGGTGAACAAATCTTTGTTAATCGCGGGCGCACTGTCAGCGCTGGACGCATTGGCCGCTGCATCCTCGGCTGCTGAGGTTTTCGCTGCTTCTTCTGCTTGATCCAGTAATCTTGTGCTAGATGCAATGGTGCCGGAACCATCAACCTCCTTAGCGGCCAAGGAGAGTGCTGCCAAGTCGAGTTCCTTGAATTCAACAATATTTTCATCGTCATCGTCGTCACGCTTGTAGATATCGAAGGCAGCATCGCCCTCTTCCATCGGTCCATCGTCGACCAGATCGGGATTGAAACTGAACATTTCGCGACCAGAAATACCAAATTGTTTGCCTTTGCTAAAGTCGTTCTTCTTGCGCTCTTCTTCGGCTGCCAGCTTGGCCTTTTTCTCCTGCAGTTTCCGCTTCTTCCAAGCCAGGAAAGACTCTAACGTGACACGAGTTTGATTGGGACCCAGGGCGGCACGTTCCTTCTCAATTAAATCGACAAGCGAAATTTCCGTTGGTTTGTCCTCCTTCTTTTTGTCTCGCTTAAGCACATATCCAGGCGGAAGGGCATGTCGATAAATGCATTTTTCACCATTAGGACATTCCCAGAACCAGCCGTATTTGGATTTCTCCACTGCTTCCAAAAAATATTTGCAAATCTGAAAATACATGCGTTTTTTAAACGAATCTTGTTAAATCGAAAAAGGGCTTCCATTACAATTTCCGTGGTGGGTCGTCGTTTTTCGTCTGAATGCTTCTTTTCGACAACCTCCTTGAGCTTGGCGTCGTCCCAGTTGGTCATGGGATCATCCTCGCTATCACGCATATCTACATAGACTGAACGCTTCTCCACCTTGTTCTCCTGGGAAAGATCGTGCGAGAACTTGCACTTGTCTCCCTTGGTGCAAGTGCCCTGTTTGAAGAAAGCGCATACCACAGATTTGGGATCCGTGCCCTTCTCTACCTTTTGTGTTTGCACTGGCTTGAAGATCATGGCCAACTCACGCTGATCGGCCAATTTCTTTTCCTTCTCCTCCTTGCGCTTATCGCCATCCTGTCGGGGATGTTGACCACCGGACTGCACCTGTTTTTGCACTTGTTGTATAAACTTCTGCTGCTTGGTGCCTTTCTTGTTCTTTAGACCAAAGGTTTTATCCTGTCAAACGAATAAATGTTGGGAATTTGTTGACGTTGTAGATTGTAGATATCGGATATCGGCAGTCTGTCTGTCGTGGTTATTGCGTTGAGGTTATGTTTCAAAGAGATGGGCAGACGTGCCGTTTTTGTTTACCTCTATGACTTTCTCCTTTTTCTTTTGCTCCGTCTTTTTGCTCGGGGCTGGCGCCTTTTTTGGTGGCATATTGGTGCAACAACAAATTTAACAACCTGAAAATAAAATCCGAGACTGCACAGCAATTTGTTATAAATCTAATTGAATGTTAGAGCTGCTCATTGCTCGTTGCCAGACTTCAAAAAAATCTAGTTCCAAAAGTAAACAACATGACATCTGGGGGCGTTAACATACAAGGCGCCACCAACATTTTTAAATCTGGCAGCCACGTTTTCCCATTTCTGATTGGAGTTGGTCCGTATTTTTGAGTGCTTTGCGGAGACGAGTCGGCCAAAAGGTTTTTACTCGAAATTGCGAAAAAAAAAACTGTTTGAGCTGAGATTTTAATTAAATATTTTTGTAGAATTTTTCCCGAATTTCCAATATGTTTTAGACGTAGCCCCAGTGGGGCTTCGAAAAGGCAACATTTTTAAAAATGATGCCCTTTATTTTCTCGAGCTTATAATTAAATTGGTTAATCTAAATTTAAGCTTTTATTTAATTTATCTGATTTACTTTTTAATTTTAATTTGCGGTCCAAAAATTCCAAAGAAAGAGTCGGAGCCAAATCAGCTCATCACTAGACTAGTTCCAAAAGCAAACAGCAAACATCTGGAAACAATTGACGATAAATAAAAAACATTTAAATTTTAATTAAATATATTTATTTAAGGAAGAAAATGAGTTTTTTCAAAAAAATAAAATGCTTCGAGCTTTGATAAAATACGTCTTGATTTTTAGTTCCACTGGGGCCAAGTGTCGTTGATTGCCATTATGAAAATTTCGAAAATTCAATTATTTTTCTATATAAAATAGAAACAAAAAAGTTTTTCACACTAAATGTTGATTTTGAACCAATCGTTCCGACTTAGATGTATGTACTGCGTGCAGCAAAAAGACGTTCCTGTACCAAGTTCAATCAAGATAGCTTTAAAATTGAGAGACAAGTTTGCATATGGCTATATTGACTTCACTCCATGGGTCTGTGAGGCCTCCTGCAATGCGTTACATATTTTAAAACAAATTTATAAATCCGTCTGCAAGGATATAAAAGACCAGATTTTGTTTGAAAATTTTCAGCTTTTCAATGATTTTTTTTCTTGGCTTCTTTTATAAACTATTTCAGTTCATTTTGCATTCTCTTCCCGTTAGAAACAGCTTTTTTTCTCGTAAAAAGTTGGCAGCACTGACTCACACTCGCACTCACACTGACATGCGCACATGTGGTCGTTCTTCGTGGGTGGCCCTTAATTCGTCGTATCTTCACTGGTGGTCTATCTCTCGGCTCTTTGTGTCTGTGGCTCTCTCTATCTCTGTCCCTGTCTGCCTTTGTCTTTGATGAGCGAATGTACAAATGTGTGTGTGTTTGTGTGAGAGTGCCCCCATTGATCATTTTCTATTTTGATAATGCGTGACGTTTTCATATTACCATTTCGCTCGCACTAATTTATACTCTGGGGTAGACATTTTAATCCTTCTGCGTTTTTTATTCGAGCATAAAATTAGCAATTATTTGTTTTTTTTTTTATTGTCTTTCAAGTGTGCGCCGCCTTCTGGGCGCCCTCAGAACGCTGCCTGTGTCTGTGCGGTCTGAAATTACGAGTTTAGCTTTTATTCGAAAAACATTCTTTATATGCCATTTGGATTTCGTTTATTTTCTAGGAAGAATTGTGTGCAAAAATCGTTAAGCAAGTTTTAATGAGGCGTTTTATAGTTTTTCATTTTGTTATTTTTTATACTAAAAATCAACCATAACAAAAGGGTTCCAGAGAAAAGAAATTGAAGCATGGGAAGTAAAACCATTTGGGTTATTATGGGCAACGCATAGGCAAATTTTACTGTAGCGTTAACAAATTAAAATTAAAATATGGCCTGTAGCATTTATTAAAATTATGACAAGCAACAGCAACAGCAGCAGCAAATGTTCTTGGCAACACAAGAAAACCGTTTCACATGCAATGTTGCCAACAATTATTTGTGTTGTTGACAGCAAGACAGATAGAAGCAGCAACAATTTGCATCACATCGTAGACAACAGCAGGAGCAACAACAAAAACCACAATATTATTGTTGTGTGTGGTTGCGGTTGCTGCTACTGCTGTATAATTTACAGCGTGAAAGATCAAAAACAAGGCGCAACAAAGATGAGCAGCCGCAGCAACTTCAACAGCGGCAACATGTTGCCAATGCGCTGCTTCTGACAAGGTAGCTCAGGCAGCCTGCAGCAACTTGGCCTCATGGTGGTCCCCGCTGCCAATAACCGCTGTCTGTCTGTTTTGCAGCCATCTTCAAGTGTGGTTGCTGAGACTGTCAATCTTTTGGCGAAGGCAAATGTAGCTACTGTTTGTTATTGTTGTTGCTACAAATACAAACACACACACACACACTTAGAATGAAAAGAGAGACAGGGAGAGACAAGCTTATAATTGCATATAGCGCCAGTTGCAGTTCCGGTCGGTTGAGTTTTTCCTTGACTCAACTTCATGTTGCTGTTGCTGTTGAAGTTGTTGCTGTTGATCTTCTTGTTGTTGCTGTTGCACGCGCTTTCTTTTTTGCGGCGCCGCCGCCACCGCCGACACAGACAAGCGCTGTACGTGTGTATGAGCGTGTATATGTGATTGGTGAATGGCATGTTGCCACCCAAGTTGCCAACTGTGGCTTGGTTGGCTGGTCAGACTTAAAAGCTGCTTTCATTGGCCAAAGCTTGAACATTCAATCAGAAGACCACACACAGCGACTTCGACAGCGACTGCGACTGTGGCTTCGTCTTCGTTTATGCAACATGTTGTTTACTAGGCTGCTCAGCAAAGGCACAAACGGTAGCAGTTCTTAATTACAACAACAACAACAACAACTACAACAGCAACAACAACATCTATCTACAACAAGACAAAGCAGAACATTCAATGCTGGGCCCATTAAAATAAATCGGAAACGGATATCGCTAATGAAAAATTTCCATATTTATGTGGCGATAAAAACGCTACAACAGCAACAGCAAAAGCAACAACAACAGCAACAACACCATACCTAATTGTGTGTTGTTCACTGCCAAAAGCAACGCAGACGGCAGCCCACCAACAACGACAACTTGGGCGGTCAAGTAGTTCGTGTTTTTTTTTATTTTCATAATTATTATCGATGAATATTTTAAAATGTGTGTCGTTCCATTTAATTCAAGAAATTCAATAGGCTACAAGTTTCATAATGAGTTTATTTATAAATAATAAGAGCAATTGGATCTTGATACTTGCTGTATATTTTTTATAATTCTTAAGCATACCTGTTAAACTACGATTAATATTAAGATTCTTAACAGCTTTAATTTTACAATTCAATATACTTTAATTGAATTTTTTTTAATTTAATTTTTAATTTCACTTCTTTGTCGACTACTGTTTTAATAGTTAAATTATTAGTAATTAAATAAATAAATATATTTCTAGTCAAAAAGATGTCAAGCCTAAGAAACTTTAAATTAGAAATTAAATTTGCGATAAGTAGTGATCAGTTTTACTATAGTGCAAAACATTGAAGTTTTATGCAACTAGAAATTGCTGCTTACAGGGTATCATGCAGTCGAATTCTACGATATGCGCACTTGAATACTTATGTAGATTAATTGTCGGCGATTTACTGAGCATTGAGGGAATTTTAATGGGCATGTTTATGGCAATAGAGCCCCGTTTTTGGATCCAACAGCAATACGATACAAATGTTAGAGGCATGAAATTGGCTGCCCGCCCAAAAAATGAAATCAATAATGTTGAAAATAAAACAACAAATTCGAAATCAAACAGAAAATAACTTATAGATGGCCCCCATAGAAAATTAGGTACGAGTGTTGCTCGTATATATATTTTCAAATTATTTTCTTTATGGGGTCCGGACTGTGGATCAGTGGGCCACCAACGACGATGATCCGAGATGGGGCCGCCGTCAGCGACGCCATAATAAATGATTGATCGAACACAGTTGTGTGTGTGTGTTCATGTGTGTGTATGTGTGTGTGTGTGTGTGTGGGGATTGCTTTGCGGCGTTGGCGGTGCCGTTTGATTGATGCGCTTTTGGTGCTGCGTCTGTGACGGCGGTTCAGATTTATATTTTTTCACGCACTTGGCTGATGTTGTCAGTATTCTTGTTGTAGTTGCTGTTGTTGTTGTTATTGTTGTTTTTGGCATCTTTATGCTTCAACACAACTGTCAAGAGATTTGCCCACAGCAACATAAACATGAACAACAACAACAACAACAACAACATCGCTGTTTTGTGATGTTTGCAACATGCTGTGATTTTTATCGCCGTCACACACGTCGTGTGTGGTCCTATCCCATCCCATCTCTTCTCATAACATCCCATCTCATCCCAATCCATATCCATGCCCATGTCCATGTCCAAGTCCAGTTCCAACACAATCTGGCACTTCAAGTTTCAAGTCGAGTTGTCTTTTTCAGTTTCTGTTTCTGTCTCTGGGTATGCGATTGTGTGAGTGTGTGTATGTGTGTGTGTGTTTGTGTGCATCTGGGATTTGAATTAAGATTGGAATTAAACTTCGCTGAGTTGTGCAGGCATCGATGGTTATCGTATAGTATTCCAATGTTCAATGACCATAATAAATTGGTCTCTTAACTTTATGTGAGCATTTAAACAGTGAATATTTTAAGACTTTTTTTGATTATCCAATAGCTTATTCCTGTAGAATTTTATTTATTTTGTGTACGAATCTTCGTTGGATCGATTTAAAATACTATTAAATAAAAAACTTCAATAATTGTATGTCTATCTCCCACTTTTCTTTTAAAAACTAAAGCTTTAATGAGTTATTTATTTGAAAATAAAAATACATAATGACTTAAAATGGAAATATTTATCGTACCCCAAGAGCTCTATTACCGAAGCTAATTACTCAAATTAGAAAAGGATGCAATTTTAATAGTAGTCAATAAATTATCTATAAAAGTGCGTTTTTACAATTTATTCTTGCTTTTTAAAGTGAGATACTGGCTTATTAAAAACTATTTACAACCCTTCCTAGCATTGTTGATTTGACAACAATTAAAGAGGGCATAGGGGAAAAAAATTGTTTTTAAAATACTTATTCCTTCTCCTTTAACTCTAGTGATAGTTGGAAAATTTTTAAGGGTTTTCAATTTGCAGTAGTTGTCATTCAAATTTCACAGTCCCATTGACCTTGTCATAAATCCCAAAGGAACAACAAACTCCAAAGTACATACACATACACACAAACACATGGAAACGGTCATCTTGTTAATGGCCAACGTCAACAGCTATAAACAAGGTCACAACAACGTACATTAAAAGTGAATCCAATGCTTTTCCATGAAATCATTGCACATGGAATACGAATACGAGCCCATGCAAAGGTCACGGCACACACAACACTCAACTTAAGTAAACACACAACACGTGCTATTTATATAGAAAACGGACAGTCAATTTCTCGTCTATGAAGCATATATTACTACTAGCATCTAGTCCTTAATGATATATGAGCCAGTGGTCGGTCAGTTTATACGGCTCGTTGCCATTTGCTTGTCAACAAATAACATACATATATTGGAGAGTTACCATGACGATATCTGTGGGTAAATAAAAACCATATGGGGGTTCTTTAACTCCACTTGACCATCATATGTTGGAAGTGTACAAAAAAATTAGGAACTTAGACACATTCTTATGTATATTGGCCACGGACTAGCAGAAGGAGGTTAGTAGCTGAAAATAAGAAACTTAATATTACATCATTTACATCGTGCATCATTTTTTGTGCGAGGACATCTTCTGTCTAGTCTTCAAGAAATTGTCACAAACTTACACCTTGTGGTAAGCACTTGCTGCAAGAAAAGTGTACAGAATATAGAAATCATGATAGTACTCAGAAAATACAGTACAGAATTTCTGGGATAGAACCAATTTCAATTATGTTATTTGGTGTATTATTCATGTCTCTTAAGTCAATTTAAGACGAGTATTCACTTCACTCTCATTTATTTTGTTTATTAGGACTTTTCTAAATATCTTGTATTTGAATCAAACATCTTAGGCTTATTTGTCTATTTGCTAAGTCATTACCATTTACTCGGCATATTGTCTTAATTTTGCAAAATATATCCTAAATCCATGCTAAGAGAATTTGAAACCTAATATTTTCTGTGTTTAAGGTTAGCTTTGGCTTAATTAAACTTTTGTAGAAATATGGAATAGCTCAATTAAATAAACATGTCTCTAAAGCTTGTAAAGCTTGAGTTACATTATAATCTATTTAAATTTTCAACACACATATTGGCTGCTGTTTTTCCTCACCCAGCACAGTTAAATTTCGCTTTTCTTCAAGCTCAATTCGCATTATTGATGATTGCTCAATCGGGCAACTGTGCAGTTCAGGAGGGAAGGGGGCCGGAGTACGGAGATAAAGGCTTGGGTTGGTTATTTGGGTTCGGTCTGGCTGCCAAATTGCCTGGCGCAGACCACAGACCACCATGATCATTATTTCAAATTTAACGCAGCGAGTTGAACGCCGCACGGTGGCAGTTTGGCCGGCTGACAGTTGTAGCAAGCCCGATGGAGGGAAGTAGTGAGGGAGGAGGAGTGACGGGGGTCTCAGTCCGAGGGGTGGGGAAGTCGACAGCGCCGCACGCGGTCCGCGGCCTTAGATCAAAGCAAGCGCCAAAATGAAAATTATTACAAAGTGATGTAGCACGACTAAATACAATTTAATGTAGGCATTTTTTTTGTTAGTTATATTTCTACACTCCATCAACCGACCATGTGAGACAAAGACGCAGACGAAGAGAGAGAGAGAGAGGGAGAGAGAGAAAGAGACGGAACGAAGTTGGGGTTGTGGACACAGGAGCCATAAAATGGAATTACACGCATTTACACAACCACAGAACACTCATTTCTATGCATAAGAGTGTGAGTGTGTGTGTGCGTCGGTGATAATGTCTAAATTTGGCCTAAATGGAGTTACCTGTAAAATACATTTCGGTCACGATCGAAGGTGGCCCCTGCTAAGTGCCCCTGCCCATTATGACTTAAGTGTCATACATGAGTCATCTTTTTCAGTCGCAGTTCCACATTTAGTCTCAGTCCCAATCCCAGTCTCAGTCCCCGATCCCATTCCAACCGAGACAGGCGTTGTTAATTGCCAAGCTGGAAACAAAACAACTCAGATCGGTGACAACGACAACTCTTATGCGGGTGGTTATCCGTAACCGATGTGATAACAGTCTTAGCTGTCGTAATGCCTCGTTTCCTGTTGTCCTCCGATTGGATTAAGTGTGAAGGAAGCTGAAGATCTTATTGCGTGGGAATGTCTTTGATTGTAAGTATAAGGAAAGGCCATTGTACGTAAGTATAATTCTAGAGGCTTACAGGCTTGAAAATCAATTATGAAACCAACTGGAACAGAATGTGAGTAAAGGAATATTATTAAAAAAAAAACAATAACAATAAAACAATATATTTGATATGCCAAAGATTTTATACCCTTCGTATTCGACTGTCAACAGCTATCTTTATTAAAAAGTTGTTGGATTTTCTTCTGTTCTGGTATAAAACAATACAAAGCACACAGTCTATGAGTATTGTTTTATATTAAAAAACAATAAAAGTTTTTCAAACTTCCATTTGATTTTTGCTCCATCGGTCCTATGGCACCTATGTAAATGTATGTACTTATATGAACTACAACAGCTTCGGTTTTTTAGTTTAGGTATAAAAAACAATTAAATACTAGTCTTAAGTGACTTAAAATGGCTGAAAAACGTTTATGTTAACAACTTATAATAAAATATATAAAGGAATCAAAAGCTTCTGAGCCGATTTGAAATCTTGATCAAGGGTTCGAGTCACCGAACCTAACCATATTCGAGATTTTGGAGCTTGCTGCCTTGGTTTGAAAACAAAATAGTATATATGCAGTAAAAACTTTTTCCGATATATGTCATTTCTTAATGCCATCTAAATTCTGAAAGATTTTTGTTCTTTGAATGTACAAAAATTCAGTTTACCTTTTCTCCGTTTTGTGAATTTACTTATGCTTCCAGCTGTATGCACAGTAGCACTGATATTTGTCCTATTCATAACTTTGTTGGTCCTACAATACGAATACTTTTGGTCAGACAACGAAACAAGAATTGAATGTTTTTCAAACACAGAGTAAGGCGCATACACAAGCTTAATAATTCCCTATTCCTGTAAAACCAAATTTACTTAAGCCGCTTACCACAGTCGCTATTCGAGCCTCAGTGTTTGTTGCAAGCCCTGTTGCAGACTTTCAACTGAATCGTAGCTAAAGTTCGTACTCGTACACCGCAAACGACTCAATATCTGGCTACTGATTTACACACACAATAACACAGAGAGAGAGGGAGAGCGAGAGCGAGAGAGAGCTAGCGAAAGGAGCCAAGTTCAAGTTAAAGTCCGATTTCAAGCAGCAGTCGACATGATTTCACGTATAGTGGAACAAATTCATTGCATACGCGGGATCCCTGGCAGCACCTTGGCAATCAGCAAGGAAATGAACGTAGTGTGATTGGGTAAATCCGACTATTAAAATGATCTACAGTTATACCTGATCTAAACATCTTTTTCTCATCTATATCGATTAACTGTAAAACAATTATAATTGTAATAATTAACAATAGTAATGATAATTAAATAATCGGCGTTATTCTAGCTGGAAAGCAGAAATAAAGAAAGCTTCCCAATGAAATTAATATAATAATATTATATGTAAAAAAAATGTATTCCCTTCGTTTTCTTTGTAATAATTATGCTGGGTATTTTCTGTTTTAAGATATTTTAAATAAAAAATTGCATTTTAATTTCTACTCAAACATTTACTGTTTAAATTATTATACCCTTTTTCCAGGTAATCACAAATTTAAAATGCAAGGTTTGTATTTAATTTATGAAATTGAGAGGCAGTTCAAACTATTGAATGAAGCTCCAAGTGATCTATTTTTGACTCCTTGTTGCTTTACACTTTACCACTGAAAATGCTTTCAATATAGGAAATACATATTTTTAAAAGTAGATACTAATAATAAATAGTATTAGTAAATAGTAATTAGTATCGAAACAAAGTGAGATCTATAAAGATGGCTGTTACACTCATGTTATGATAGGTGAACTGAACAACTGAACCTTTTGCTTTCGAAGGAATTTATCCCGCTCTGTAAAATTGTCGAGTAAATGATATAAGCGAGCAGTTTTTGTAAGTCACAAAACAAAATGATATTCAACAAACAGAACCAAGTCATATCTTTTTTAGTTAATATCTCCTTTCAACTAGCGTTTAGTTTCTTTTCTAAATCCCATATATTCACCAGTGCATACATATGTCTAATGATTGCGCCTATGCCCTATTGCGGATAGGGTATTCGAATGAGCCGAAGGCGACTGACTCGAAAAGGAATTAAGTTGAAATGTTGATGGGTGTGGGGTAAATCGCTCTGGGCTCTGCGGCTGCCACTGTTCTACGCTTAATGCGATGCTGCTGCTGCTGATGTTGCTGTTGCTGCCTCTGCTCAGCTGCCCCAGCTCAGGCGACCAGTTGTGATCGAGGCTCAATCTTCATCCCGTCCCCATGCCATCTTCTTCCCTTCTTAGTTTGCAGGTTTAAGGTTGAGTCTTCCACGTCGTTGCGATGAAATCAATAAATGTAAGCAACGACCGCACAGTTTTTGGGGCCATACAAAGCTTGCAGCATATGTTGTGATCATACACACACACCGGCTAAGAGAAAGAGAGAGACGGATACATATACAATAAGTATCTATACTATCTACAGCGATCCGGATGTTTGCATGTATGTCACTTGGCCCTGGCTGTTCAGCATCTTTCTATCTATTCGTACGTAATATGTAGGTAGGTTAATTTTCAATTCACGGTGGTCGCTCATCGGACCCCAGGTCCAATCTCAGTCCCAACTCCAGTCTCAATCCCCGTTTCGGCTTCTGTCTTTGCCTGTTGGTGGCCCCAAGAAGTTTCCGCTTTCAAATTTTTTGTATCTCTGTCTCTCTCTCTCTCTCTGTCTCCTTCTGACGTTTGCACAACGTTTAAGTGGACGTAATGTGTAAAGTGGGATTAACATTCGTCGACGGCTACCGATGAAGCCTTGGAATTTCGACTGGAAACCTGGAAGCTCCATACTTGCCACAAAATCTCTTGCAGTTGTTCCTCTTAGTTTAATTAAGCGTATAATCATATTTACAGTAGCTGCAGGCGTTTTGTGATTTATATTTCATGACTTGGCGCAATAATTTGTAAAATTCTTTTATTTACTTTTTATTTTCTTCACCTTCTTTATTACCTGTATATTTTGCCCAAAAAACGTGTATTTGCACAAGTAATTTGTGCTCAACTGTTTGTTTTGTTTAAAGCTATTTTCATTTAATGATTTTAATGTTTTGAATTATAAAATAACTAAGCAAAGAAAAGCACTAATTGAATTATCTTATCAACAACTTAAATTCATTCAAAATGTAAACAGAGAGTCAAACAGAAAGCAATAAATATAATAGTTCAATATGTGCTGAACAAAACAAGAAAACAATAAATATACAATAAATTGGCTAAGTATTTTATATATGCTACCTAAAATGGAATGTTTAGACCCAGTACTTTAAAAAAGTACAAATGGGTCTATTACGTTTGTGCAAAAAAAATTTGCGTAACAGGCAGAAGGAGGCGTGGCAGACCCCATAAAGTATATATATTCTTGATCAGCATCAAAAGCCGAGTCGATATAGCCATGTCCGTCTGTCTGTCTGTCCGTCTGTCCCTTTTTTGAGTAACTAGATCTCAGAGACTATAAGAGCTAGAGACACCAAATTTGGCATGTATGTACATCTATATCTTGCATTGAACGAGTTTATTTTAGATTTTTGCCACGCCCCCCTCCGCCCCCCCCCAAATTAAAATACAAAATTTCCACGTCGAATTACAAGAGCACCTTTAAAGCTAGCACCTTGATTTTAAGTACGTATAATACATACTATAGTTCCAACCTATCCAGCAAATTTCGTCCAAATCGGATGATAAACGCGGAAGTTATTCAACTAACAATGTTGGGCAAAATCAGTCTCTGAAGTGGCGCGATCTATGGAAATTTTTTGAAACTGAAACAATCTGTAGTAATCGCATTGCACTCAAAAAGTACTGGGTCTCCTACTGTCGAGCTTGCTCCACCGTAGCTTAATGCATTTTTTTTTCTTTGTAAATTTGATACGTAATATATACAGACACAATCTCTTGAGAAAAAGTGCAGTAAGCTACGGTGGAGAAAGCTCTACAGTAGGAGATCCTGTACTTTTTGAGAGCAATGCGTTCACTATAGACTGTTGTTTAATGTTGCGTACCAGAAATTTCAATAGATGGCGCCACTACGAAGATTCTAGTTGATAAACACAGAGTTCTCTAGCGTCTCTTCATCTTCCTTTTGCCCCTAACATTGTTAGTTGAATAACTTCCGAGTTTTTCTTCCGATTGAAATGAAATTTACAGGACAGGTTCGAACTTCGAAATTTTGATTTTCGGGTTATGGGCGGAATGCGCCGTGGCAAAAATGCAAACCAAACTTGGTCTGGGCCAGATATAGATATAGTTTGGTTTCTCTAGCTCTTATAGTCTATGAGGTCTACGTGTTCATATTTTCGAAATTTACACCAGTCGCATGCTGCCCGATTATTGTCCGATCAGGATGAAAGTTTCAGGATAGGTATGGATTTTCTCTAGCTCTTATAGTATCTGAGATATAGGTGTTAAAAAAGGGACAGACAGACGGGTATGTCAACTAGGCTGTTGATGCTGATCAAGAGTATATATATATATATATTTTAAGGGGTCTGCCACGCCTCCTTCTGCCTGTTACGCACATTTGCACAAGTGTGATAGACCCTTTTGTACTTTTTAAAAGTACAGGGTCTCAAAACAAAGTTATACTAACTTTTTGTGATTTTACTTTATTGGAAAACAAACTTTATTACTCTGTTTATTTACATATTTAATCTTATGAATCTGTGATTGAATCATTCCATATATGCCTTTACTTATTATATACATTTACACAAGGAGATTATAATGAAAGCGATAACGATGCTATTTTTTGTTGAGAGGGAAGAGGATCACCGACATATGTAGGGGTGCAAATCGAGTCATAATACTTTCAGTTATACCCTGTAAAATACGAATGCTGCACGAAAGGAATAACATGCAATCAGAAAAAATTTAGTTTTTTTTAATTTAGCATTACATGTGTTTTATTAATTACGTTTCATTCAATGCAGTTTTAAATAACAATATAAGCACAGTTTACTCTTCTCTGTTCAAATTATATAATTGATAATCAAAGTAAGCGAATATTATTTAATAATAGTTTAAGCTTATCTGACAAGCTTTATGCCACCAGCCTTTAGATGTAGTAATCATCCGAAGACCACATAATTTGATGCTCCTGTGACTCCAAGGCAGGCTTTCTTTCCTCCGACATATCTTCGACCTGTGATAGCAGTTTACCAAAAAATTGATATGTATCCTCCACCTCTGGCTCAGGTTTAGGTATAAGGTTTGCAATTTGACTCTTTAGATCTTCAATAGATGCAAAGTTAGCTGATATTTTACTTTGTAACTCATCGGATTTCTGTTTTATTATTTCATCGACTGTATGGAGAAATACAGTAAAGTCTTTAGTCACTGCATTAATTTGTTCCTTTTCTTTATCCTTAGTTTCCATAACTTCATAGATTTCCTTCACACCTTCCTTCAACATACTCAACAGTGGCTTCATTGTCATATATAAATTCTCAGGGGTGGGTTGTAATCCTTCATGCTAATGCAAAAGAATTTATCAAGCACGTGTTGTAGCACGAATTGTTTTGTAGTTACCTGAATGGGAATGTGAAGAGCTGAAACGGCTCCCCATGACACCAATATTAAGGATATACACAGGGATAGATTCCACACACTCTTTAAAAACATTACGTCGACTGTATTAGCTGGCTATTAAAATAAAACTGGAGTCTAGCTGAGACTGAAGCCTGACATTTATAATGCACAAAGATCAAGCGTGTTTTAGTTTCACATAACATAAATTATTAGTTAGTATTGATTAATGACTGAACTTTATTATCAGCGAATATAAATTGATAATAAGTATCTATATGTAGTATGGTGACAAGTAAGAGATAGAGTATATTATTCGGGGAATTCCCCACGATGCTCTACATTCGCTTAATTTAAATCGCTATTTTGTATTCCGATTTAAGAATTGTTAACCTTGCTTAAGTCAAGCCTCAGAGAAAACAAAACGTAATCCGAAAGTTTAATGATACTATCTAGACTTAATGGAAAGAACATTCGAAAAACTAACTTACCACTGAGCTTCTGCATTATCTGTATAATCGCCACCATCTACAGGCAATCAAGAGTCAGTTCGTTTCTCTTGATGAACAAAAATAACCATTAAAGCCAACAAATTAATTCGTAGAAAAAGGTGTGAGAAAATTGACTTGTCTTCCCTTGCCGACAGCAACAAGAATCTTCTTGGGCCAAAATAATCAATTTGTTTCGCAGAATTGTTTTGGAAAACACAAATCGCTTTTTCGAAATTACGGAAACTGTTGTAAGAAAACAAGACAAGACAAGTAGAAGGGGAATAAGGAAGAGAAAGAAACTGAGAATCAGAGATAGAGAGTAGTTTAACGACGTCTTCTGTCAGCGTCTGTGACAACAGGTAGCGATAGTTCTATATGCCACATTAACTCTCCCAACAATCTCAGACTTTGATCTCAGCGATCTTGCACGAATAAATTGACTTTTGCACTTGTAAAGCCAGCAAAATTTAGCCGACACAGAAAAGGGGACTGCCAAAATAAGATTACTGCAGGTAGAGGCTCAAACAATTATAATTATGGCTTGTTGTTGTAGAAAGTGTGAGACCAAGAACAATAAGCAAAGTAAGAACCAACAACAACAACAACAGCAATAGCAAAAGCAACAGCAACAACAGTAACCTCTTTGATGTCTTTCTTTCTTTTACCATCCATCGCTATACAGCTCAATTTGATGTGAGTCCTTTGCGTTCTTGCCGCCAACATGTGCAACACCTGAGATACATACATCTCGGCATTTATAATCTAGGGACAGTTGTGTAATTCTGGGACGGGTCCAGTTCGGTTGGGATATGTCTGTTACACAGCTGGAATTCAATTTGGTGCACAACAATAAAATGTCTTATTTAGGTTCGGTTATTAATGATGAGTTATGAGTTCAGACCTCCTTCGGGGTCCTGCTCATCATCATTATCATCAGCATCAGCATCATCATTATCATCATCATCACCATCACCATCACCGGCCGGCATCAGTATTATTGTGAACATCAAAAGCCAGCAACATTGTGGCCACTCGATGTCTTCCTGGAAGGTAAAACGAATTGTCTTTAATGTACGACTATGGCAATTTTTATGCCCAATATTCCTTACAATTCGCAGTGAAGTCATTCCAGGATTTTGGAAATGTGTTTAACGATGGGACAAATACTTAACTTAAATAAATGATATTAATCTAGTGCAATAAAAAAAAATAAGTCATGTCTAGGGATTAAGTCAAGTCTGAGGAAAAGTAAAATATCACTAATATGATAATAAAGTTTAGACAACAACTACAATCAATATAATCGGTGTCAATATTATGACGGTAAAATACGCTTGATTATTGTGCACTATATATTTCATACGAGTTTAATCAGTTTAATTTCAATATTCATTTAATGCAGTCAATATAATGGTTTGGAGTCTTTTCCTTTGTGTATTCTGAATTTTGGTGTCATGAGGATCCGCTTAAGTGCTTCACATTATCATTAAGTTAACTAAAGACTACTTATGTAATCTCTTAAGTACTTACCTGGGTTTATTTGTTATAGATTATCTACTCTTATGACAATATTTCTTACGTTTGCAATTCTGAAAATTTAATTTAAATACGTCGAAAAAAGTGAAAAAATCGTTAAACATTTGTCACTTCCTCACTTCTGGGGAAAAGCAACTTCACTTCTGTGGCAAGTTGGGAGTTCATTGGAACTGATCTCCCACGCAATGTATGCATAGCCAAAGACAGTTTGTTGTTACCTTGTGACAAACTCAGATCATTACACGCCAAGAAAACAAATAGTCAAACAGCGAAACAGTCGAAGAGTCGAAGAGTCAAACAAACAAATAGATTCTCAAGATGTGACAGGAGTAGGGGCTGAATTCATGACAATGGAGTTTCGAGTTTTTTTTCTATTTCTTTTTTTTTTTTTTTTGAATAGATGTGCAGCCACAATATATTAAGAAAACTGTCAAAGCTGAATAGAACTTAAGAGGTTTAGCGCACTCTTAACGTTTCTTTTTTCATTGCCAGTTCTTTTCTTTTTTCCAGTCACTTTTCTTTCTGGTTTCTGTGATGCGAATAGAAAATCAGTACCTACCGCAGTCTAGGCTATACACACATACATACATATGTATATACAGATAGACATGTGTATGTTTGTATAGTAAAGCCCGCATAGTATTGGAGCACAGACAGATTGATAAAGTTATTAACTGGCATCTTTGATAAATGGGCCAATGGAGAAACTTCCGGTATGCCGAGACCCTAGGGTAAGATTTAAGCTCATCAACAAGCATTCATCGGCGCTGGCACTAGCAAAATTTCATATAATTTCAATGGGTTAGGGTCATCGTAGAATTATTGTGCTGCCCACGCAGAGAAATGACCCGATCCCGACCCCGACAACGAACCCCATGACCTGGAATGAGGCTTATCAAACGGTCAACGCCGATGTGTGCGGCCTCGGGGTGAGGACCAATTAAAATGTAACGGCGGGCGGTGAGCTAACAACTCAATACAATGTAAACAAATGATATACGGTCACAGGCCAGACTCCAGGTTGAGATCTACGTTTAGGCCAGGTCTCAATTGAAATGTTCTCGTTGTGCTTACCTTTTGGACCAATGCGACAGCAACAGGCCTCACAGCTGGACATGACCAGCCCTCAATCTTAGCCTCAGTCTCAGTCACAGTTTTGGTTTCAGTTTCAGTTCAAGTCTCATTCCCAATCTCAGACCCAGTCAAAAACAAAAATTGGCTTTGGTTAACGTACATGCAACGCAACGCATTCAGTCTCAGTCGAAGTTGCAGTCGCAGTCGCAGCAAATCAATTTCAAAGAGATTCAAATTTGATTTGAGTTTGTCGAAAAATGTAATAAAACTGGCTTAGGTCTGTGGTTGGCCATCGGTGTGGTCTCTACGAGATGCTATCTGCTAGATATGTCGGCCCAAACAAGTTGAGTTGTCAACGCAACTCCACAGGCAAGTGAAGTGTCGAATGAGTTATGGACCCATTGCTTTTCCGATAGATAACTGAACCATTTGCCTAATTGATCGTATTAAGCAATGAAGTTTGCTTTTATGTATCTGTGATTGAACATATGATAAGGTTTTTATAATTATTATAATATTATTAATGTTTTTTAAGTGATTCAAAGCAAAACATCCAATACTTTTAAATGTCAAGAAAACGGTTCAGAGATTTAATAAAACTTAAAAAAAAATTTAATAAAATACAATTTAATATAAACATAAAGTTACAAGTTTAATAAATATAAAAATATAGCAATGATAAAGAATTTTTAGAAACTCAAAATAAGTTATAACAATTGTTTTCAAAAGCAAGAGTCGGCAAAAAAAACTCTAGAGCTTTGTGGAATACGGCTTATTATTGCTTGCAATACGTACTTGAAACTTGAATATAAACCTTTATTTTTTCAAAATGAATATTTATTCTTAGGTTAATTTTTAATGTCAATATAAGATCTTAAAAATCTATTGGAATGATAAGCTGGTGTAAAATGTACTCTGTAAAGCTAATGCAAAATTCAAAGATATCTATCAAATGAAATTTATATGGACATTGAAAAATTGATCTTAGCTATCCACATATCTTTAGAGATTTAAAAGGGACTGTTTCTTGAAGTAAGAAGGCCGGCAGCTATTTAATTATTTCTACTTCTTATTTATAATTACTATAATGCATTTTTATTCCATTTAGAGAGTAGTTTAAATTTGGAATTTTCTTAAGCATCTCAACAATTTTAATGACATTAGAAAGCTTTGGTTGCTTAGTTTGAGGAGGATTAACAATTAATTTGGGGCAGCTTTTGCGCAGATTGAGATTTGTAGGACACACCTGATTTTTCCATCATTTGATTAACTGATGTTGAAAGAGTATGGCATAGAACTTTCTCTTACAATAAATTAAAATAGTAAAGTTAGTTTGTACTTCAATTTATCCACGTTTTTTTTTGTTCTATTAAATACCAATACTACTCTCGTACTAAGGTTAACTTTTTCCCTGCAAGGCCAGCAGTATCTTAGCCCATTGCCAAGGTAGTCACCGTACACACACAAACACACATATATACACACACACACACACCCAACACTCGATCTCTGGTCAAGCAATTGCTAGTCTTATTACTTCACTTCAAACCGATAAAAAAAAGTCGAAGAGCGTTATGGAGCGTTAAGGGGAGTTGAGGAGTGGGGCAAGCGACAGGCCACACCGAATACCTTCAAGCCGTAAATAAGCAACTCAATGAGTTGCACAGCCATAAGCCGAACGCCAGCGCACGTGCCTCATAAACCATGAGGCGAGCAAAGTCGAGACCACCCAGGCTGTCGATTTGTGCAGTCATTCCACGAATTCTTGGCAAGACTAAGAGTCAGAGTCAGCGGCAGACTCAGTATCATTGAAAGAGTCTAAATCAGAGTCAGGCTCTGGTTGTGGCTTTAACTGTGATTGCGGCTTTGTGGTTTGGGGCTCTGCTGGCGAATTCTACAAAAGTGATCAACAGGTAGAGAACGAAGCGGGGCGAGGCCAAAAGACCATTTCACATTTCACCAGCTTATGAGTAAGGCAAAAACTTTTAGTATGCTGAGGATGTCGTTGCAATCGTTAGCTGCGTCATGGGTCTTATGTCTGGACTCGGGACTTCGACTTCGACTTGGGGTCTGGGTCTGGGCCCGCCTGGTTATTGTCAAAGTCCAAATTATGCATGCGTCTCTAAAGATATGTTAATGTCTGTTGGTTATAGCTGACACAGCGCCCACGCAGTCACATTGTCATGGCCGTAGCCTCCAACAACAGCAACAACAACATCAGTAACCGCAACAACAACAGCAACAGCAACAACAACGTCGACAACGACGACGTCGTCACAAAACGAAATTAATTTGACAACCAACGCAAAACGCATGCGCCTTGAAACATTTTATTTTTCTGTCTTGCCCCATATCCACCCCTCTCCTTTGCACCCTTTCTGAATTGTACGTATCTGCATCTGGAACGACAGACGCAGTCACGTTACGTTACGAGCTTATCGCCTTACTTTTGTATCTATCTTAAGCTTGTTGTCGTCTTTTTCGGGCTCTGATTTTATTGTTATCGTCCTCGCAGTCACATTAACACATGCGACTTGAAAATGGGTTATGCTTATGCGATGAGCTTAACTGATGACCGTTTTAAATTTAGATTGAGGAAGCACGTTAAGGCTTCGCCGATACCGGTATGCACAATTCGGAAGCGGTTCCAGCGGGCTTCATTTACTTATTCATTAATTTCTACGTAGCGCTATGAGAAAGTTAATGTTTCATGTATAAGGTATTAAGATGCTCTAACCAGATGCTTATATGTGCATTTAATTTTTATCCCCTTGCAGAGGATATTAAAATTTTGTCACGAAGTTTGTACATATGTCCAGAACGGCCAGATCGGATCACTATATCATATAGCTGCCATAGGAACGATCGGTTCGGGATCAACATTTAGTATAAAAAACTTGTTTGTTTCTTAAAACATATCTCAACCAAACTCACACATTACGTGTTTGACACAGTTTCATGCATCCTTACCAAATTTGATTAAAATCGGACAAATATTTTATACAGCTGCCATAGGAGCGACCGATTCGAAATCAACATTTAGTATGAAAAACTTTTTTGTTTCTTAAGATATCTTAATTAAACTCACAGATTTGGTATAGTTTAAAAATCGGATTACTATATCCTACAGCTGTCATTTGAACGATCGGTTCAGAAATAAACATGAAACAAATTTTGTAAAAAATCGGACGGCTTATGCGCGCCAAATTTGCTTGCGCTATATTTATTTTTTTTTCGTTTTCATTTATATTTAGACCCAGTACTTTAAAAGTACAAACGGGTCTATTACGTTTGTGCAAAAAAAAATGTGCGTAACAGGCAGAAGGAGGCGTGGCAGACCCCATAAAGTATATATATTTTTGATCAGCATCAACAGCCGAGTCGATATAGCCATGTCCGTCTGTCTGTCTGTCTGTCCGTCTGTCTGTCTGTCTGTCCCTTTTTTGAGTTCCTAGATCTCAGAGACTATAAGAGCTAGAGACACCAAATTTGGCATGTAGGTACATTTATATCTTGCATTGAACGAGTTTGTTTTAGATTTTTGCCACGCCCCCCTCCGCCCCCGCAAATTAAAATACAAAATTTCCAAGTCCAATTACAAGAGCACCTTTGATGCTAGCCCCTTCATTTCAGTACGTATAATACAGACTATGATCTAAACTTATCCTGCGAATTTTATCCATGATAAACGTCGAAGTTATTCAACTAACAATGTTACGGCCAAAATCAACTGATATCTTCGTAGTGGCGCCATCTATGGAAATTTTTGAGCTGAAACAAACTGTAGTGATCGCTTTGCACTCAAAAAGTACAGGGTCTTCTACTGTCGAGCTTAATGCATTTTTTTTAACAAGATCTTATATTTGTATTTAAATTAATTACACTAGCTTACAAATAAATTATATTTGTCTGCCGCAGATTCAATTATTTAAATTATTTAATTGGTTAAATAATTAAATAAATACTCATATGTTTATAATATTTAGACTTTTGTTCATTTCAAAATTTAATTTCTTAAATTTGTGGGTTTTTAGCGACCTTTTGAATTGTTATATTTGTGAGTTTAGCTGGCTCGAGGTCCTTGTTCTTGTTTATTATTTTGTAAGGTTGTATTAATAAAGATGTTTGATTGTTGAGAAGAAAATTAAATTGATTACAACTTTCATCATTCCTTTTTTGACATTGGATGTTGGACTTCTAGGAGAACGAAATATATATACTCTAATTCCTACTTGAAATATTAGTTTGTTTCTGTCGTTGCTGCAAGATCTGCTCCGCTCTAGAAACTTGACCAAGCGTATTTATTAAAACCCACCCATAAAGTTGCGACTCTTGGTCGCTAGATTAGACCGGGCCAGGAACACCCACATGGTTCAGTCAAAAGCCTCAATTAGCCAACGAATGCCACCCACAAAGCACTTTCCATTTGAACAAACATAAGTCTAGTGGTTGTGTGATGTCGCCACGCGTAGGTTGCCTAATGATTACCAAAAAGCCATCGATCCGTCGGATTGGCTCAACCATAACAACAACAACAACAACAACAATAACAACCGCAGCAGCAGCAGCCACCACAACAAAAACAACAAGTACAAGAGAGCGCATGACAGGACCACACAAGACGAAGACGCTGGAAAAGCCACACACAGTCAAAAGAGACAACCACTGAGCGGCGACTGGACGGTTGATTACATGAACAAACGAAGCGAACGAAGGAACGACTGGGACTTCGAATTCGACTTCGACGAAGATGAAGATGAAGACGAAGACTGGAACCAGGCAATTGTTGGACGCAGTCCCTCCGCGTAACCGCAAAAGCCATTGCCAAGATAACGAGTAAAAAAAAAATGAAAAAAAGAGGCAACCACAAACAAATTTACCACACACGCCATATCCAGGTAAGGGTATATTTTGAAGGGGGACTCAAGGAGGGCTGACGGCGACTTGGGCGAGCCGGAGCCACACGTATTACCGGTGGCAAATAGTAATTATAACATTAAATGCACCGCAATAATACGAAAGAAACAACAACAGCAACAGCAGTAGCAGCGCCAACGACTATCCATAAAAATTGCAACGATGCACGACCCCGACTCCTTCCTCTCAAAATAGCCAGCGAAATCTCTCCCTTCCCCGTCCTCTTTTTCTAAGTGAATGCAGTTAAACTTTAAGTGGTGTAGCGAGTGGTTCACTGCTCAGTGGAAGTCCCCTCCCGGGGAGGAGAATGTTAATGGCGTTATAGGCCAATGACAAATGCAATTGCCTAGCGATGCGTATTGCAATGCTGGGGGACTGGTATTGGAACTGGGAATGGGAATGGGAATGGGTATGGGAAGGGGGACCTGACTCCAATGCACTATAAATTAAGACATTATACGATTAAAAACAAACAGGCTGTCGTTAAAGAGAGGAACAAAGAGATAGAGAGAGAGAGAGAGAGAAAGATCAGAAAGGGGCAAGAGAATACAATTTTGACTAGCAGAAAATAAACTAATTGTGGACTGGCAAGCCTCTCTTATCTACATCATTCACACAAAACCTTACCCTATTACAGCTCCCCCATGAATTTGAAAGGTTTGTAAGGAAGCCCCCAATCATGCATAATTTCACCATCTATCTTGATCTCCCCTTCGCGGTGAAATGCTTTTTACGCTTATGTACAGCAACCCCGGCTACAGAACTGCCAGAGTTCAGTGTGGTCCTTTCCAGATTTGAACAACAGCTGCTCCCATCCCCAACGAAAACTAGAGCAGTTGCCTGCATGTGAATGATATTTGAAAACAAGGCAGCGCACAGTGGTTCGACTAGTCAAGACCGATTGCAAAAGTCCTTGCTGCTGATCAGCTAATAATAATAAGATAGGGAAGCATTAATTTAGGGTCAATGTCCCCTAGTTAATTTAATCAAAATACCTTAACACAACAAATTTTTAAGTTCAAGAAAGTCGTTCTGTTTTAAAAGTTTATTTTATATTATAAAAATATATCATTCAGTTGGGAGATCCCAACAGTAGCATACCCTGGGGTAGTAGAGAACGCCACACAAATTTTCTTCTAAACATAAAAAAATTTTAAGTGTATAACAAATATTAAAAAAAAAATTTAAGAATTTAAGCATGCTTTTGCTTTTGGGATTCGAGCCCAGGTCTCCCGTTTGACTACGTGGCAGTTCTACCACTTGATAACTTGAAAGAGAGAAAGAGAGAGGGAGAAAACTCACAACAACAACAACACATTAAATTAAAGATCAAATCTTGATCAAATTTTCATAATGCATCCTTTTTGTTCGTGCCAAAGCTCAAATCTCTAGCTTGATAATTACCATCCAAATTTTAAATAAACCTGATCTGCGTGCAAATATAAGAAGCCTTTATACCAAATTTGGTGCTTCTAGGTCTTACCAACTTTGAGATCTCGTTGTTCACACGGACGGACAGATGGACATGGCTATATCGACTCAGCTTGTCGCCCTGATCAAGAATATATATACTTTATGGGATCTGCAACGCATCCTTCTGCCTGTTACATACTTTTTTTTTTAACAACCCCCCCAGGGTATAAAAAGGCAAGCATAAGATTCAAAATATTCGGACTTTCTGGTATAGCTGAAGATGGCAAAATCATTTTTATATATTTATTTTTTTCCGATTTAAATTCAAAAACTACGGCGCAACCGTTTGGGTGTTATCTCAATCTATCTGTCTAAAAATTAAGAAGCTTCCTAGAATAAAATCACTTTGTTGTAATAATGGAATTTTTTTCTTAGTCTACCACGACTTAGCCAAATCACAAGTTAATATATATTATTATTATGTTATTAATCATATAAGGTATACAAGCTGTGTTAATCTTTTTACATATTATTTCTATTATATAACGTTTTTCTTGTATTTCGCCACATGATTCTCGTGATGGCACCACTGCGCAAACGTTGAAAAAAGTTGCCGCGCTCTAGGCAGGCAGGCAACTTCGCTTCGGCGGCAGCAGCAGCAACAACAACATGTCGATGTTGCCGCAACTGAAACGGCAAATGAAGCTCTCAACCACAACGTTGGTGGTCCAATGGCAGCTGCGCCGCTGCCGCCACACAGGCGCAGCATTTAAATGCCCATGTACATACAATGTACAAACGTACAAACTCGTAAGTAAGTATATGTGAATGTGCCTCTCTCACTCTCTTACTCTTTGACTGTGTGTGTATGAGTTGGTTGAGTTTGGGGAGCATTGGAGCTGCGTTACGCTGCAGGCGAATTGATCATAGCAATGTGCAAGTCATTGAGAGCAAAAACATGAGAGTCATGCGGTGCGATCTCTCTCAGTGGTGAGAGTGAGATTACACGATACAAGCTCAAATCGGGTTCATATGATATCTATTTTTATTTAACGTCAACATAAATTTAAGTTTAAACTTAATGGATAGTAATAAATCAAAAAACTTAAATGTTGCAAAAAAACAATTTAGTAAACAATCTCCAAATTCGTTTAAAAACGTAGCTAAACATAAGAAAGGATTTTTGGATTTGGATTTAAGGCGCCAAAATTTGTTTTTCAATTTTTTTTTTAACTCATACCACTTTTAATTTTTATAAAGTAGAAATTTTTTTAAACTAAATATATTGGTTACAAACATAAAAAAACTTCGGCTTATGTTAAAATAAAAACTGTGTTTGGTTAAAGGTATAATCTAACTGTTACTTATTGTAATTATATTATACTACAGTCTGGGTACATATATTACGCACTGAAGCAATACTCTTCTTTGGACGAAGGTTGTAATTATATTAACTCAATCATTGCTAAATTAAAATAAAATTATAAAATCACGAGTTGCGGCCATCCCTAATTTCCAATGTGCTGAGCAAAAATGGCGCAATCTGTGGAGAGCACAACTTAAATGGATAAAGCTAAAATAGCGACCCACGAGACGGCGGCAAAAATGCCGCCCATGTCGCCAAAATGCGCCACACACAATCCACAAACAGAAACGTGGAGGAACAACAACAACTTGGGGACTGGTCTCCTTTGACTCGCTGCCGCGACGCCAGATGAGAGAGAATAACAGAGAGCAGACAAAGAGATACGGAGAGCATACAAGTGTTGAAGTGCAGGCGCACTCAGCTTCAGCTTCAGCAAAAGCAAAAGCGCAGCCATTCACATTGATGTAACGTTAGCCAGGTGAGAGGGAGCGATATTATGGTATGTTGCTGTTGTTGTTGTTTTTATTGTTGTGTGTTTGATTATAATAGCGGCTTGCGGTGGGTCCGGGCAATGACGTTGCATTTGAATGTTATTTCGAATTCAACTGCAATTCGAATGCTAATTTTGTGTTCTCTCTTTTTCTCGCCTGATTGTATTTTGTGGAATGTACTATATGCATATATACACACTTATGTATCTATATTCAATAAATTATACATCATACATATAAATTAGTCCTATTAAAAGTGCATTTTCATTCACAAGTCAAAGAATTAGTAAATTCTTTTCTTTACTATCTTCGAAGCTTGAAAATACCCTACATCCTGGCCACATTATTAAATTTCTGGCATCAGAAACAACCGTTTATATCTACATACATATGTATGTACAGTATGTCAAGTAAGTGTTTTTACCAAGATTCACATGGATTTTTCGAATGAATATTGTACAACGGTTATTCTACAAAGTCTCTCTTGAAATAGAAAAAATCTAAATCAAATGCAAATGCAAAGAGAACACTTTAATATTGATAAGTCTGTTTTTTTATTTAAATAGAAAATTAACTGCATTAAATTATACATGCATATTCGACATTGACATCCAACAGCTTAATTTAGTTCAAACTTATAAATATAAATATAAATGTATACTTAATATTTTTCCCTGTAAGCGAAGGATTTTTCAGTGTGACTCCATCGAGAGGTGTTTTTAGAACTAAAAATAGGTTAACTCTAATAATTAATTATAATCTAATTATTATTTCAATTGTTTAACTTGTTCTCAAATATTTTTGCAAAATAATTTATGTTTACTTTTTATTTTGTCAAAACACTTACTTGACCAACTGTTTATAATTTGCTCGCGAAAACAACAACTTGTGTGGTCCACCAACACATACACACATGCTGGCATATTTATGTGTTTATAAGGAGGAGCGATAAGGTAGACGGGGAAGAAAACATCCTGCTCATAATTTAGTTTTAAAAACATGCAAAAACAGACATCAAGCACATGTGGCAGACAACAACCACAACCATATCAACAGCAACAGCAACAGCAACAAAAACAACCACATGGAGCTAACAAATTTGCCAACAATTCACAGGCTGTGCAAAACATACAGACACACATACTCAAACACACATACAGATAAAGCCTGCCACGCACGCGCTCCACAGGCAAAAACACACACACACACACTCACAAACGCAGTAAAAGCTCCACTTCGACGTCGCGTCGATGCTCGCACAGTTGAAGGCCGGCGTCAAGCAGAAGAGCGGACTAAAGAGCATAGAGAAGCAGAGAGACGAGGGAGCCTCGGGAGCAGAGACCACCCACAATGCCGGCAGCCGCTTTTAATGAAGCAACAACAACAAATTTTATTTGGGTGGTCGCTGCAATAAAAATAACAGCAACAACAACAGCAAAGCCAATAACAATAATAAGAATAATGCCAGCGGGCGCACGTCTTGCACGTCGTGTGTGGCCAAAGTTAAAACAACAGCAACAAAAGCAACAGGAATAACAAGTAAAAAAAAGTATTTGTCAGCACTGCCCATATCTTGTTTAAACAATTTGCAGCGAGGGCTGTCAAGTTTAACATGAGACTAACAGTAACGGCTTATGAATAACAGTATCTATGTTATTTTTATATTTACATATGTACATAACAGCTGTACTTTTTCATTTCCTCTACAAAAAAAATTGAATATCTAATTTAATCGATACTCATACAAAAAAAGTAAAGTCAATAATATTTCATTAATATTTTATCGACGATCTACAGCATATTAAAGAAATAAAGAGCTTTTATTAGCGCTGGATTATTAAAGATTAATTTGCAAAAGGATATCTGCAGTCAAGAGTTACTCCCATAATATGACGAGTTAGTACGTAAGAGATTGGTGTGTCAGCATAACAAATGAAGAACGAAAATGATCCGGAGACGGTTTGTCATGTAGTTGTGGCGATTAGCTGATAACACTGATCATATCTTTTTTATGATTATAGGGTATTCAAATATCTTAAAGATATCAAACTGTTAAATTTGAGTACGATGTAGCCCTAGTAGCGAGCGGCGGTTGCTCTCAAATCAAAATGGCCGCAGCAGAGCAGACACATCGAGAGCATAGGTATGAGCATAAGAGAGTCTTGGCGTCCGTCTCAAACAGATACGGCGGCAACCTTAATGAAGTTGTAGGCCTGGCGAAGTTGCGTCTGCGAGATGTAAATCTCTCTCTCTCTCTCTTCATGTCTTTCAGTCTGCCTGACTGCACATACATGCTCGTTTTGAGCTTAACAGTGCCATTTGAGTTAACAGTAGCGCAAAGTAAATACAATGTGCAGCAACAACACAAAACGTTTCTGTATCTCTCAGACTGCGTGCGATCCCCGAACGAAACGGTTGAGCCTACTGCATGAGCGGGCACTAACGAAACGCGTTGAATGCAAATTTTTGTATAAGCCGAGCTGAACTGAAAGTGTTTTTATATATACGTACAGTAAAACGGTGTTGAAGTATATACATTTTATATGTATACATATTAATCAATAACCAATGCAAATTAACGAGTCCAACAAAATATTGAATTAAATATCAGAAGCAACAGCAAAATCCGGACGAAACGTCTACGTGCGCAGTGTGTGTAAAAAAATAAAAAGCAAAGCGCGCAGCGAGCGAGTATAAAGAGAGCGCAAAAGAAAAAACGTGATGATGAGACGTTCGCGTCGCGTCGAAATGGAAAACATGTGAATTATGTGTGAAAATTGTTAAAATTATTGTGGAAATTGTGCACCAATGCTGGGCATAAGTGAAGAAATCTTAAACACGAGCCTGCACCAAGTTGAGGATACAGCGAAGTCAACAATCACAACAAAACGAAACAGAACAGAGGCGAGAGACAGAGAGCGATAACAAACGAAAACCTAGTGTGCAAATGTTGTTTGTACTGCAACAAAAATGCAGCAAACAATTAAATACGATATAAAAAATAAATAAATTGTTTTTTTTTAAACATCAATAACAAAAATAAACAATACACGCACACACACAGAGACATCTCTAAAAAGAGCGAGAGAACTTAAAGCAGATTGGAAGCACTTTTCTGTCGCTGTAAGTTAACAGGAGCAGACACTTAACAGCTGAGAGAGAACGCGTGTTGTGTGTGAGTCGCCCACACTCTTCTTCTGTTCATCATACAAAACACTAACAACAACAATACCACAAGGAGAGCAGCAAATACATATAAACATGGATAGGGATAGCCTTCCTCGCGTACCGGACACACACGGCGATGTTGTCGATGAGAAATTATTCTCGGATCTTTACATACGCACCAGCTGGGTGGACGCTCAAGTGGCGCTCGATCAAATTGATAAGGTAAGTGACAAAAGGTGCGACCTCAACTCCCAGCCCCGATCAAAAGACCCAACACACCTCTAGACAGACCTAGCTTTGTTTAATGAAGTCATTAAGCAGTTCAGACAGTTTTCAATGCAATTTATTGCTGATATCTCTTGCCGCGGTTCGTTTCGTTTTCATTTCGTTTTTTGGACTTGCTCAATTTATTTTAATAGAGCTGTTTTTTTTTGCTTGAGAGAGGGAGGGGAAGCGGTTGGCAACGTTGGGTTTAAGCACATTCGGTTTCTTCTTGGTTTGTTGTTGTTGTTTTGTTATGTATTTATTACTGTGCATCAGTAAAACCTTAGCGAGTTAAGTTGTAAAATTTCAAGAGTTTTTGAATGTAAATTGTGTGAGAAGTGTGGAGACTATTTGTTTTTAGAATCAATAATTTATGATTTTAGCCCATATACTTCAAAACTGATATAAGTACATATAAATAGAGCATTTTCTAATTCCTCTTTGTCACTGTTAATTTACATCAAAATGTTATGCATACGCCACTTTGTATGCTCAGAGCATCATAGTTCGAAGACGAAAATAGATCAACAACACACACACATACATTAACACAAATGTATGTATGTACATGCATACCTACATATTTATGTGTGTAACGTATATGGTATTTATGGGTTTTTCACTGATTTTTCAAGTGACAGCAACCAACAACAACAATACACGTAAACTGTTGCACAAATCAAAGTTAAAGCTATTTTCACTTGGCGCACAGCAGGGCCCAGGCCCCCAAGACCTCGGACTCTAAACTTGATCTCAGTTTCCAGACCCACAGACCAAAAACAGCTTCATTATTTTCTGCTACTGTGCGGCGGCGTCAGCAGCAGCAACAACAACAACAACAACAGAAACTGCAGAAAAAGTAACAACAACAGTGAAGCTTTGGTTGCGGAGATCTCTCAATGTAAATGTGTGGAATGGGTAACCACAGACGATAACAACAACAAAAGGAACAGCAACAAAAAAAAACATTTTTGATTTGCTCTTTGTTAAATTGAGATTTGCAGCTTGAGGTTTGAGTTTGTGACCAGCGTTGGTAAAAAAAAACAGGACGAGCCGACCAAAAATAAGTGGGAAAAAAGTTTGCTAAGCTTAAAAAACATGACAGAAAATAGGACAATAAGACGTCTTTAGTTAGTTGTTATTATAATTTGATTACTTTAAAACTGTAAAATTTAAAGTAATACCTCTTTTAGACATAAATCAAGCGCTTTTGAAACGGCAGGTCTATCTGAAAAAAGGCTAAATAATAACATATAACTCTTAATTATTTAAAATAGTAAAACAAGCTATTTCTATATTTTAAGAGATAAAATTATCAAACTGAAAATAAGAAGTGAATATGTGAATCCTTCACGTTTCTATTCGTTTTTAAATTCCTTATAAAATTATGCTGTACGAAAATATACATAGTTGTATTTAACTATAGAGCATACAGCTTTCGTAGTACATTTTTCTCAACTTTTTATCGTTCGTTTTCATGTGTTGGCTGTTGTTTTGTGTACTGTTCATTTTTTTCTCCATCATCGTCGTTGCCAAAAGCATTAGGTTTTGTTGTTGTTGTCGCTGTGTGTTGTAGTTTTTAAGGAATTGTAGAGGCTGTCACCAGTGCTGTCATCTGTCGGTTAGAAAAACACAAAATATTGACTCTAAAATAAGGACAAGTTATAAACAAAAAAGTGCAGCAGATAAGCTAAACAAATTTGATTTTAAATTGTTAAATGCAAAACAAAAAATTAAAATATGAATTATATATTAAGAGCAATAATTACAAATATATATCAAATTACTTAATAATATGAAAAATACATACGAGAACATACATACATATGAATTTTACTTCTGTACTTTTGAAATCTTACTAAGATTATATACGGTTAATAGTTTAATAATGCTTCATAAAAAATCAATTCGTATTCCCCCCACATTCTTATATTCCGATACACACTCTGGCTTATTTTTAAAAGGGACAGATCTTTCCAAAGCAGGCTAGTTTGGCAGCACTGGTTGCCACCGCACACAGCGCGTCACGTCTGCTAGAAGAAACACACACACACACATACAATTACAAATACACATCATTGTATGTACGTGTATGCTTGTATATGTATGTATTTTGTGAGTGCGGGTGGCCCACGACAACAAAACAGGCAAAAATATAAAAATAAAAGAAGAAGAAAATGAAAAAGAAAAACAACAAAACATTTCACTGACGCACGCGCTTTTGAGTGAGCTCAGTGGCTGTCAAACTGTAGAGACTGAGGCTGAACTTTTCTCGCTGCTTCTCACCATCACCATCATCCTCAACCACGTCCTCGTCCATTGCCTTTTGCGGTGCTTTTTACAACTTGATGTCTTCATTATTGCGTTGTATCTCTTGCTGTGTTGCCTTCTTTTGCCTCTCTTTCTCTCTCTTTTTCTTCTCTCTCCGTGTACATCTCAATTATTTCTGGTAAAGTCTGCGCTGTTGTAACGTTACAAAGTTTCCTTTGCATTGAACTTCTCGAAAGTTGTGGCAATCGATCGATCGATCGCTGCAGCATCAGAGCGGCGCAGTTGATGCCGGCGTCGACTGAAACATAGTCAGAGACAGAGACAGAGCTGGGATTGCAGCTGAGGTGTGGTCGTCGTGCATTGTTTTTGTTGTTTTCTTTTCAGTGGTTTTTCGTTGATGTTGTTGTTTTTGCCTGTTGGTCTGTTGTGTTACTCGTGACGGCGCCGTCGTCATCGACGATGGGCGATTTATTTTAATGACTCAATTTAACGAAATATATTAAGACATTAATATTGTCTAACGAAGCCAGCAACAAAAGCAAAGAGCAAAGAACGAGACAAATTTACAAAATTAAAAAAATAAATAAATAAAACCAAAACAAAACAAAGTGCAGTTGTTACCTTTTTGGCTCGTTTCGTCAGGCTATGCAAATTACTCAACGATATGTTTATTATTATTTGTATGCCATAAAAAACGAGAAAGAGACAGGGAATAAAAACAAGAGGGGTGAAAAAAAACAATTCATTGGGAGCTACTGGGAGGTCTAAGGGTGACGTTTTCATGAATGAGGTGAATACCAAATTGAGCTGAAATTGATAAAGTTGTTGTTGTATTAACTTAATCATAATTATAATTTTGTCTATTCTTTATCCATTAATGCGTATACTCTGCCTCAATTGATTTCCAAATGATTTCCAAAAGTCAGTCAGATTTTGCTACACATAAAAAGAAAGCGATGTCAAAAGTGTAGTTATCACGGACTTTCTTAAACCAAGAACGAAGCTCTTGACATGAGTATGGTTTTCCGATTTTATCGGGACAAATATCTTAGACTTATTTGTCCACTTATTTCCAAAGTCATAGTCCTTTAATCAGCATTTTGGCATACTTTAAATTCGAACTTAAATGAGGAATTTTTATTTGGAAACTTAGGTTGATTTTATTTTCTGTGCAGCTACAGGGTATCTGGTGGTCAATCAACTTGACTTAAGAGCAATGAATCTTATTCGCCGGTGCCGCAAATTTATTTATGGCAATGCCACACTATGGATGCAGACCATGTACGCTCATTGTATTTGTATCTATAAGATACATTTATATACATATGTATGAGTGTGTGTTCATATAAATTCATGAATGAAATCGTCGGGGCCACGTCCCTCTATCTCCCTCCGCTCCCCTCAACAACTCAACGTTGTGCCAATTGTAAAGCACACAAAACCACTCAACACAGGAAGTTGAGAAACATTGGCGGCATTTTGAAGAAGTTTTCAATGTTGTTGCTGCTGCTGCTGTTGTTGTTGCTGCTGTTGTTGTTGTTGTTCATGTGGCGGTGGGTAACAAATTTGTTTAGTCATGCCGCCTCGATCTTTTCACAACACCACATGAAAAACAAATATTTATGCCTTTTTCCCTTTATTTCCCCATCTGTCTCTGTCTCTCTGTCTTTCTCCCTGTTGTAACTGGAAATTGACATGGCCAAAATCGAAAACCAGTAGCATAAATCCTCAAATCATAAATAAGCAGCTGCATCGTAATCATTTCGGTAAACACAGCGAGCGAAAAATTGTTTTGCATAGTAAACAAATGAAAATATTTACACTGTTGAGATACATGATATTCGATTCATTTTATTCAAGTGTGGACTTGGTAAAAGTTCAAAGGAACTTAAGATACATATGTATGTATGTACTTAGAAAATATCCTGTATTTTTCCACATATGGAAGAAAGTAAATAATTTAATTTCCCTACATAGTATAGATGAATATAATTCAAGTTAAAAACTACTTAAGATTTGTACTTATAAACTATCTTTTTTACAAATATAATCTGTTTTGTTATTAATTTTCGAGATGGGTTACACACAGTATTAATACAAGATATTTGATTCGACTTATACATATTTTGAAGCTTAAAGAGACTTAAGTAATGACTTCAATAGTCCTGCTTCTTCCCCGGTAATCTAAAGGCGTAGTTCAAATTACTGTGTAGGGATTGTGCGATGACAAATAAATAAAACTATTTACATTGAGATGATATTTGATTCATCTTACAAAAATATGAACTAAGAACTTTAAATACTTGCCAACTGTGATCCCTAAATCCCAGTTGTTATCACATATGGATATAGTAATTTGTAGGCGTAGATCAGTTCACTTTGAAGGTATTTCTATTTTCACCCTTTTTGAGAACTTGAGCGAGAGTCAAAACCGTCCCGTTCCTAGAAGTGCAGAACTGCCCCGTCTCTTACCTACAACACGCCCAGCATGTTAAATTACAGTTAACTTGTTAAGATCCTGAGCACTTCCTCCCTTGAAACTCATAGCTTGAACTCTACTCTCTGTCAGCGGTAAGCCGGAAATGCTTGTAGGCGTGAGATATCTTCATCGGTCCACAATTGTTGAGCAACAACGAAGATATCTTTAGCCTTCTCAGAAGTCTCGGATCTCGGTTCGACTTCAGCCCTTGGAGCTGGATCAAATTATGCAGGTACATACCTTTGGTTTTCCTTCTGGAAATGAGACGTTTGTTTGCTTAAGGATTAGTTCGCACACAAGTGACGCTGCTTCTCCGCTCTCTGTTTTGTCTTTCGCTTTTTCTCCACTTGAGACTCGCCCTTTCGGTTCTCTTTGATCTGTCGTTGTATCTGGTCTGGGGACCTTTCGTCCCTGGTTCTGCCTTTCTCTTGCTACCCATAACTTTATTATTATTATTATAATATTTCTCTCTAACTTTATCTGTTACGATACGACAAATATTGGTTAAAAGTGTGACAATGATGTATATTGCTTACACCTGTTTCATAAGAGATCTTATCTGATCTTATCTAATTATAATATTTGTTTTGTGAGGGGAACTCGGATTTGTTTCTTTCTTCTATTGTAGTTTAGGCTTTTTTCGTTTGTGTTTGGATTTCCAGTTTATATGCCAAATGAAGTTCAGATAACTGATCTTGAAATTTAAGAATATTTATACTTGTAAGCAACCCATCTAGATCATAAATCTCTCTGATCCTTTGCCCTATAATCTTCTTAGCAGCTGAGCGATCACTTTTGAAAGCATGTCTCCCTCCAATTAAAACTAAAAATGCCCACACCGAAAATATGGTTTCAAGTTAGTGCCCCAAATAGCACCCACACGTTGCCCCAACAATTGACAGCTCAATTTTGAGGCCTCACACTAAACACACACACACACACAGACAACTTTATTGGGGGAACTGGAAGTCGAAATCTGTTTTTTTTTTTACTCAGCTTCATTAGGCCCGGGTACGAGTTGAGTTGAGTTGACTCAAGACTCGAGACCCGAGACTCTGGCCCTACCTCTGTTTCTGGCCGCGCATAAAACTGTTATTGTCTTCATCAGCGTGCCCCAGCAACGGGGCACAACAACAGCGACAACAACAACAACAACGAACGAACGTAAGACGTAAAAAAATCAAAAGAATTATGAAGACATTAACTTGACCACACAGCAAGCAGACAGACGGGCCGGCCGGCCGACAAACTGAGAGAAGCAGATAAAAGCAACAACTGCAAGACGAAGAAGAAGAAGAAGAACACCAACATCAACAATAACAACAACAACAACAGCAGCAGCAGCAGCAACTAAAAAAAGGTACCAAAGTAAAAGAAGACATCGTAGCAGTGACATTGGGCTGAAAATAAGACAGACAGACAGACAAACCTTAGAGTTGTCCGCTCACAAAAGGTTCAAATGAACGGTTGATTCAAATGAACGAATCATTCTAGAACTTTTTAATGTATCACACAGCACAATTATTGAATAATATTTTAATTATCTGTGTAAGTTAAAGTACGCTTCATATCTTTGATGGTTTTGAAAACATTTCCTAGATGGATTTTACCACAGTAAACGAATGAATGCTTTGATAGTTTTGAAATTGGTTTAAGAGAGAATTTTTAATTTAGTATTTTAAATTCACATGACAAAAACGAATTTCGCCCTCAAAGATAAAAACACATTTCTTGTACTTTCATTGTTTTGCAATCAATTAGAAAGAGATATATTTATCAGTATCAACAATGAATGAATTATTAACTTATTAAATTAAAATGATAATTAATACTAATGCATTTCATAAGAAACTGAACAAAATGACTGATTTCGCTCTCGAAACAAAGCTAAAAGTCTCAACTCTAACAAACAATGAAGGCTTGAGACTGGGATTGTGACAGTGACAGTGACTGTGATTGCGATTGCGACTGAAGCTGAGATAGAGACTGTGACTGCGGCTGTTACTGTGACTGCGACTGCGACTGAGGTAAAGTCGGAGACAGTGATAGAGACAGAGAGCGATCCGAGTACCGGAAAGAAACATTCAAGCAATAATCACGGAATTCACTGAAAAAGCAGTTAACGGACAGTCTGGACAAGCAACGGACACAGATAACTCTCATAGGGCCCAGGTCCAAGTTTTTGACTTTGAGATGAGACTCTTGCCCTTTCTCTCTTGTTCTCTCTCTCTCTCTCTCCTGGCCTCTTCGTTTCGATTTCAATGCGTGTGTACCTGTGTCTCAATGAGACCGAGAATGAGCGACGTGGCCGCCTTGGCTACCTGACCGACAGTGCCTGTATCTGTGTGTGTTTGTGTGTGTATCTGTGTGTGTTGAGCTGTTTCGTATGAAAATAAT
This sequence comes from Drosophila putrida, assembly GCA_037043535.1. Classification (NCBI taxonomy): domain Eukaryota; kingdom Metazoa; phylum Arthropoda; class Insecta; order Diptera; family Drosophilidae; genus Drosophila; species Drosophila putrida. The sequence continues at coordinate 3,538,354 of JBAMBI010000160.1, read as the reverse complement.
AAAGAAATTAAATTGCTTAAAAGCAAGGCAAGAAACAACGTTGCTGCTCCTCCTGATGTTGTTGTTGTTGCTTGCGGGGCAGGTGAAGTTAAATTTAAAGTTATTGCTGCATTTTTATGACAGTCGTCCGTTTAAGTTTATTTTATTTATATTATTTTATGGTTGCAACGCCTACGTCACAAGACGTAGAACAAGAACAACAACAACATCAACAGCAGCGGGGAAATGCTGTTGAAATTAGTTAAAGAAGGAAAAGATCAGCTTAGCAACAAAGTGGAATTCAAGATTGAACAGATGGCTCTCTACTTCTATCTCTCTCTCACTCTCTCTCTCTCTCCCTCTCTCTGCCAGCAATATGTGTGCTTCGATCTCTCACCTGTGAAATGGAGAGGGTTGCCTAACGGTAACGTCTGGCGATCTCACCAACTGTCAAACAGTTTCAGCTGCTCCAATGACCTTCAAACCTTTTTCATTCCTTTTTTTATATTTTTATTGTTTTTTTTTATACCGATTCCGTTGAATGGAGAGCGACGCAATGCCAAAAATAAAATAAAATAAAACGCTTGCTGGTCACGTTTAAGAGGCGCCATAAATTGCCGGCAAATAAAGATTTGCATGCGTCGTCATCGTTCCATTTAACTTATTTTAATTGCTTGCCTAGCAGCAAAACTTGGCGCATTTAAACAACGTGCGTAACTAAATCTAAAACCGTTGTGTGTGGTCCAGCACTATAGAAGAATGTATTGTTTGTTTGTACATATACATACATCACCATAATAAAATATGACCATGTCCCATAAAAGATCCGCAGGGTCAAAAGACTTAAAACTGTTCAAGATAATAATTCAATAATTAATATTGAGAAGAAAATTACTTTTAGAAACATTTCGATGTTACTTCATTTAATAAAAAACGCTTGCAATATTTCATTAGAACGAATAAAATTTCAAAATAATGAGTATGTATTATTTCAAAAATCAAAACCAAAGAGTTCACTTAACTTTTAAAAAATCTGTTTGTTAATTTCACAATTAGTTTAATTTACAAATGTATACAGAGATCAATAACCAGTTGTTCAAATCCTTATATTGTTTTATAGCAAAATTAACATTTTTGGAACCTGAGCGTCCCAAGAATCCTTCTAATGCGGCTTAAACAGGAAAATTATGTTAATATGCACAGTGAAACTACCACTCATTGTTCAAATAAGAACTTGGAGTATGCCTTGACTTTAAATTGTTTGGCCAAATTTTTTTTCAATTTGTTCAGATTACACTTCGTTATTATTTGTTGTGTGACGCCTTTTTATCGCTAAAATTCTGCAATAAAATGGAAATTCACATGCATAAATGCCTGCGACATGCCCTCAATTGTGTATTCCAGAATGCCTTCGTACGGAATATAACTTTTATGGGATCTACACATTTTATGTCAAAGCGTTACGTGAAAAGACTGGGAAAGGAAGCGTGAGTTTTTTGGCCAATTTAAAAACGTATTTATGTACATACAAAGTGTTACGAAAAGTGTTGCAAAACCGTGTATTCGTAGAAGTACTTTCAATAACTTTACTATTCAGAGATTAGTCTGAATGCTGTACTTTAGTATAAACACTCTAATCAGTGCTTTCCATAGAAAGAAATCCATTGTCCAGGCCCACAGTCAACTGGAACATGCTTGCCTAATAGACTATAACCAGCAGCCAAGATTCAAGCTCCTCACAGGTATTATCTGTACAATTGGACCTGCCACACGAAGTGTTGAAATGATCGTAAAACTGCTCGGTGCTGGCATGAATATTGCTCGTTTAAATTTCTCACACGGTAGTCATGAGCAGCACGGGGAAACGGTGTCCAATTTGCGTAAAGCCTTTGAGTATTACTCCCAAAAATTGGGTTACAAATACCACACGGCAATTGCATTGGATACCAAAGGACCCGAAATACGAACGGGGCTCATAGAAGGCAACGCATCAGCTCCTATAGAACTTAAGAAAGGAGCAACATTTAGATTGACCACCAACCAGAAGTTTCAGGAGAAAGGCACAGAAGAGAAAGTGTATGTCGACTATGACAATATCACTAAGGTGCTGAAGCCTAAGGATCGTCTCTACTTAGACGATGGACTAATCTCTTTGCTAGTAAAGGAGGTCAGTGGAGATGACTTGATTTGCGAGGTAGAAAATGGAGGAAAATTGAGTTCACGCAAGGGTGTGAATTTACCTGGCCTAGATGTGGATCTTCCCTCTATTTCCGAAAAAGACAGAGAAGATTTAGGGTTTGCGGTAGCCCAAAAACTGGACATTATTTTTGCCTCATTTGTTAGGGATGCGTCTGCTATTGAGGAGATACGGTGCGTGCTCGGAGAGAAAGGCAAATATATTAAGATCATAGCCAAGATCGAGAACCATCAGGGTATGAAGAACATTGCGAAAATTATCAAGGCTTCTGATGGTATCATGGTGGCCCGCGGAGATCTAGGTATTGAAATACCTGCAGAGAAGGTTTTTCTCGCCCAAAAGTCAATTTTTGCCCAATGTAATAGAGCCGGGAAGCCCGGCATCTGTGCCACCCAAATGCTTGAGTCCATGATTAAAAAGCCTCGGGCAACACGTGCCGAACTCTCCGACGTGGCTAATGCGGTGCTCGATGGAGCCGATTGTGTCATGTTATCTGGAGAAACAGCATCGGGGGAATATCCTTTGGAGTGTGTTGAAACCATGACCCGGGTATGTCGAGAGGCCGAAGCTGCCATGTGGAGCGCTAACCACTTTAATGACCTAGTGAATGCCAATTATAATGCTGTAGACTTGGAAAATGCCATGATAATATCTGTCGTCAGTGCGGCCATCAACAGTGATGTTCGAGCTATTATAGTACTTACTTCATCGGGAAATACGACATTTATGTTAAGCCGATATCGTCCACCCTGTCCCATTATAAGTCTCATTACGGGAAATGATTTGATTGCGCGTCAGTCGAATCTTTATCGGGGCATTTTCACAATCAGTTATGATACCGGCTCTAAAGGATCTACAGTTGAAGAACGTCTGGATGTAGGCATTAAGATTTCCAAGGATGCTGGCATTATCAAGGACAACGATCCTGTTGTCATTGTCACCAGCTTGAATTTCGGGGGCGGCCTTACCAATTCCATGCGAATGATCTATGTATAATTGATATACATACATATATAGTATCTGTCAACCATATTTTATGAGTACATTGGTGTCAGCAGCATTTACAATCTGAAGAAATATTTTTTAAATTCCATAAGAAGTTCAAAAATTAATAATTTTAAAGCCATTTATAATTCAAAAAGTATCTCTGTTACTTTTACTTTGTTTCGAAATAGTTTATTACGATCATTCGAATTATGTTTTAGATCCATCGATTTCTGATTTATTTTGATATGGTAATGAATGGAAAACATATTTCATAAATAAATTACTAAGGCTCCATTTGTTATTCCCATTCAATAAGTCGACCAAATAAAAAATGCTAAAAGAAGCATATCTATCGATATCTGTTCGTTTCAAATGAGTAATATGATAATTACGAATTGACTGGGTGGTCCCGCACGTCGTCTTGGTCTAGCGATACATACATATATTGAGTTTCGTTTTGTGCTAAAAATGCTTTTGCATTCGATTTTTATGGCGGCATAACTATAACTGGCCTCTCATATTTAAGTTATGGATCGAGCCTTAATCGTAGACTGAATTTTACGTTGTTATTTTTCGTTTTCTTTCATTCTTTTGTTGGTCATGGAAATGTTTTATGTTTTCATATTTAGATACTTCTACTTCTATAATGTGCCGTGTAATTAAGTAGTCAAAGCCCATGGGGGTTGTCTGGGTTCCAGGTAAATTATTCATATGTCAGTCTAGCCACGAACTTTTTGATTGATTAGTGCGTCATGGAATTAAGCCTAGGTTCAAGCTTTCGATCAATGCACATTATATAAAACTGTATGTACAACTCAGCAGGTCCAATGAAATCAAGTTGCAACTAATTGAGCATCTCATTGTGAGTTTTTACTTTTTCGCTTCATTTCGAATATATATTTGATTGTTTCGTTTGCTACACAATGCACCTGTCATACTGTCAAGAGGTAGTGTTGCCATCACTCTCGCACGCATTGCATGTCAAACTGTGCGCTGGAATTACCGTGGGATTAGACATGCGCAGCGGATTAGGACCAAAATGCGCATTTCTAATGAAGTTGTTCCCAGTTGTAGACTCCTCTCTCTCTCGTTGAGGCCTTTCAAAGAAAATGCAGCATATACAATTTGATGCTTTAGTAAAACAGCAACAACGACAACAGCAGGAACAACAACATGAAAGCAAAGTGAGCAGAGGCCATAAATCAATTTGTGACATTTCCTCACAACGTCGACGTTGACGTCGAGGCTGACGTTGGCAGCAACAGCGACAGCGACAGCAGCTGCGGGTGAAGTAAGAAAACGAAAAGACAACAACAAGGAGTAACAACAGACAAAAGATTGATGATATGTCACTTGGGTAGGCAACATTTGGCGCAGCTTGTTGCAGCTTAAGGCAGAAAGAGAGAGAAAGAGAGGAGTGCGAAAGATGAAAGAAAGAGGAACAAGGTAGAGGAAAACAAAGATAAAGAAGGCTGGCTGACAAGCGTTAACAGCAACTGCTGCTGTGATGGCTCAATCAAGAAACGTTAGCACACAGTTTTAGCAGCACTGCCGAATCTAGATTAAGTTTATTTTTAGTTGTGGCTGCTATTGCTGCTGTTGTTGCTGCTGCGACCTGCGGCATTACAACATTATTGCGCACCGCACAGTGTTTCCAAGAATTTTGTGCATCTCTTTTCGTGCTGTTGTTTAGGTTTTTGTCTGCCAAGGGAAAACATTCTTCTAGGCTACACAAATTATGGAAAAATTCCACGAACATTGCAATCGTCGCACTCGCCACATGCGGCAGCTTAAAAGAGACGCCGCCGCAGACACAGTTGCTGTCGCTACCGCTGCCGCTGCCTCAGTCGACGTCTCAGTCGTAGTCTCAGTTGTTGCCGGTGTCGCCGTCAATGACTTAATTAATAGCGACAAAGTCAAAGCCGCTTTTTGAAGTTTGAATTTTGCGGAAATGACACAGAGTTGCGATGTTGACTGCATAAATAAGCAGCAGACAACACTCTCTTGATCACTTTTACACTCTCTCTCTGTCTCTCTCACTCTCTCTCTCTCTCTCTCTCTCTCTCTCTCTCTCTCTCTGTATCTCTGCCCCGCTCTGTGGGCGCACCTAGAAATGCCACGCATAACTTGAAAAGCAAACACATACATTAAGCGAAGGTAACCTTTTGGCATGCCTTATTTATGGCTGACTCCCGCAATGCCTGTGCTTGCCACACATCCAGCCTCTTCTTGCCACAGCAGAGCCACAGCGTTAACGGTAGTCATAAACTGCCTGCCCAACAACAATAAAGCCGTCTTCCTTGCAGTCAATGCCACTTAAGTCATTGTTCAGTCCTTTGCGCTTTTTACAAAACCAACAACAAACAACCAACAACAACAACAACACGAACACGAACACCAAAAACCTAAAACTTGACTTGCATCTACAATACTAGTATTATAATATTGTTGGGCCATTTCACTCTGGCGGAAAATCTGTGAAAAACGATAAAAGCAAAAGAAACTTGCTGGAAAACAACAACTACAACAACAAATGTGGAGCCCAAACTCAAGATTGAGCCGCTTCGAGCTTGGCTTTGGAATGTCTTAGGCTTAGACTGAGGCTGGGTGCGGCGATAGTTGCACGTTGCACAGTGGAATGCAGGTTATTTCGCATTAACGAAAACTTTAGTTATACTAAAACAGTATTGAAATTGAATTTTAAGAAATACAAAACTCTAGCAACTCATAAACTCAAAACCAGTAAGCAATGATTTCAAAAGTCACAGAAATTGTTGAGACATTTGATAAAACTTAAAATTTATTGAATTTACTTTAATTAATGTAATTGTATAATGTATTAAAAAGGTGTGGACTACATTTCAAAAAAAAAATTATAAATTTTGTTGTAGAAACTCGAAATAAATGAGCAGCAACAGATTTTCTGACTTTGAAAAACTGTTTGATATATATCTATTTAAAAAGTGTCAAAATATATAGAAATAATAATAAGAAAGTGAAATGACACAGTATTAAAATACAATTTGTTTTATCAGACTTATCTCATATAGAAGAATTCTTTGTATATCTATTTAAAAACTATTCAGAAATAAGATTAAGAATAAAGTGAAAAGCGCTAGTACTGAAGTATAACTTGTGTTATCATACCTATCTTAAATTCATACCATTCAATGCAATTGCTACCCACTGTGCAATGACTGGTCGGTTAAAGGTTCCATTCGATTGAGACGTTAGAGCGCTCCTCATTATTTGGGGCTCAATTTCCGTGCAACACTGAGCTCCAGGGGAAAGATACAAATGGGGGAAAGGTGGGAAAGGGGATAAAGCCAGCTTGGTGGGTCTCTGGGCAGCGGTTCCAATTGCCAAACAGACGATTATAGGCTGCGGCTGCGTCGACGTCAGCGTTGGCGTAAACGTCGGCATCGGCGTCTTGTGTTGTTTGGTTTTGTATGGAATGGGTTGGGATAAAATTGGATGACGATGATGATGATGATGCTGATGCTGATGTTGATGATGATGATGATGACTTCGTCGCAGATGCTACAAAAAACATATAAATTATATGGCTGCGGTTTTGGGCCACACGCTGTTTCGTTATAATTTTAATGTGTTATTTATGACATGAACAAGAGAAAAGACAACAAAAATAACTAACACACACACTCTCTCTTTCTCTCTCTCTCTCTCCCTCTCTTTCTCTGGCATTCTCCATATCGGTTTCTCTAGGGGAAGGCGCGTGGCAACCGCACGGCAATCTATCTGCGTTCAGTATTCCAATCCCACCTCGAAACACTTGGCAGCTCGGTGCAGAAGCATGCGGGCAAGGTGCTCTTTGTGGCCATCCTGGTGCTGGGCACCTTCTGTGTGGGCTTGAAGAGTGCCCAGATCCATTCGAAGGTGCATCAACTGTGGATACAGGAGGGCGGTCGGCTCGAATCGGAGTTGGCCTATACACAAAAGACAATCGGTGAAGATGAATTCTCGACGCATCAGCTGCTCATCCAGACGGCACACGATCCAAACGCATCTGTGCTTCATCCGCAGGCATTGCAATCCCATCTCGAGGTGCTCATCAAGGCTACCGCGGTGAAGGTGCACATGTACGATGCGGAATGGGGATTACGAGACATGTGCAACTCACCGACAACGCCAACTTTTGAGGGACAGTATATAATTGAGCAAATCCTCAAGATCATGACACCATGCTCCATCATTACGCCTCTGGATTGCTTCTGGGAGGGCAGTCATCTGCATGGACCCGACTCTCCTGCCGTTATACCGTAAGTAGAGATCAATAAATCCCCGAATCAGGTTTGTTAATAATAATAATTTCTCATCTTATCACTCTCCATTCTCAATCTCATCTGGCAGTGGTCTTAATCAACGACTTATGTGGAGCACTTTGAATCCTACGGTGGTGATGCAGTACATGAAGCAACAAATGTCTGATTCGAAGAACAATTTTGACTTTGATACCGTGGAACAGTATATGAAGCGAGCAGCCGTCAGCAGTGGTTATATGGAGAAGCCCTGTCTCAATCCTCTGCATCCCATGTGCCCGGACACGGCGCCCAACAAGAACAGCACCCAGCCACCGGATGTGGGTGCGATCCTCTCGGGCGGATGCTATGGCTATGCGGCCAAGTATATGCATTGGCCGGAGCAGTTGATAGTGGGCGGGGCGCAGAGGAATCGCAGCGGCCATTTAAAGAAGGCCAAGGCACTGCAGACGGTGGTGCAGCTGATGACCGAGAAGGAGATGTATGACCAGTGGCAGGACAACTACAAGGTTCATCACATTGGCTGGACTCAGCAGAAGGCAGCGGAGGTGCTGAATGCCTGGCAACGTAACTTCTCCCGGGAGGTGGAGCAGCTGCTGCGCAAGCAATCTCGGATTGCCTCCAACTATGACATCTACGTGTTCAGCTCGGCCACCCTGGATGATATTTTGGCCAAGTTTTCGCATCCTAGCGCCTTGAGCATTGTCATTGGCGTTGCTGCCACAGTTCTTTATGCGTTCTGTACTCTCCTCCGTTGGCGGGATCCTGTGCGTGGCCAGAGCAGTGTGGGTGTTGCCGGAGTCTTGCTCATGTGCTTCAGCACAGCTGCAGGATTGGGATTGTGTGCCCTGATGGGCATTGTCTTCAATGCGGCAAGCACTCAGGTAGTTCCATTCCTGGCTCTGGGTCTCGGTGTGGATCATATCTTTATGCTGACGGCAGCGTATGCAGAGAGCAATCGCAAGGAGCAGACAAAGCTGATACTCAAGAAGGTGGGACCGAGTATTCTGTTTAGTGCATGCAGCACGGCGGGATCCTTCTTTGCCGCCGTCTTTATACCTGTCCCAGCCTTGAAAGTCTTCTGTCTGCAGGCGGCAATTGTCATGTGCTTCAATCTGGCTGCAGCTCTCTTGGTTTTTCCGGCCATGATATCCCTGGATTTACGACGTCGCACTGCGGGACGTGCGGACATCTTTTGCTGTTGCTTTCCCATTTGGAAGGAACAGCCAAAGACGCCGGCATTGACCATGAATAACAACAATATGCGAGGATCTCGTCACGTAAAGAACTGCAACAACGTGCGCACGCAACAACAACAGCAACACCAACAACAACAGCCTGCCCAGAATCCATTGCTGGAATCAAATGTAGTTGGTAATGGCGTTAGCAGCTCCCTGCTTCCCTCCTTCTCCTTGGCCAGCTTTGCGTTCAAGTATTACACGCCCTTCCTAATGCGCAGTTCGGTCAAGTTTCTGACCGTGATGGGATTCCTTTGTGCTCTAATCTTTAGCCTTTATGAGTCAACCTCACTGCAGGATGGCCTGGACATTATCGACCTGGTGCCGAAGCACAGCAATGAGCACAAGTTTCTGGATGCACAGTCAAAACTCTTTGGATTCTATAGCATGTATGCGGTTACCCAGGGTAACTTTGAGTATCCGACGCAACAGCAACTGCTCTGCGATTACCATGAAGCCTTCGTTCGTGTTCCCCATGTCATTAAGAATGATAATGGCGGTCTGCCCGACTTTTGGTTGATTCTCTTCCGTGACTGGTTGACGAATCTGCAGCGCATCTTTGACGATGCCGTGGCTGAGAAGAACCTGCACAAGGAAGGATGGCATTCAAATGCCAGTAGCGATGCTATACTCGCCTACAAGTTGATTGTTCAGACTGGACATGTGGATAATCCGGTGGATAAGAATCTGGTTAACAGTAATCGTCTCGTCTCCGACGATGGCATCATCAATCCAAAGGCCTTCTACAATTACCTCTCTGCTTGGGCCACAAACGATGTCTTTGCTTATGGTGCTTCCCAGGTAGGTTCCTCCATTCTATAGCAAATAATATAAATGATAGGATTGCAATCAAAATAATTGCAATTATCTATAGCTCTGCCTTGTCTAACTTCCTTATTATCTTCTTTAATTTACAGGCCAAACTTTATCCGGAGCCACGTCAGTATTATCATGCGCCCACCGAGTACGATCTTAAGATACCCAAAAGCCTGCCTCTGGTCTATGCCCAGATGCCCTTCTATCTGCATGGGCTGACGGACACGTCGGAGATCAAGACATTGATTGGCCACATTCGTGATCTAAGTGTGAAATACGAGGGATTCGGGTTGCCCAACTATCCATCAGGTAGGTGTATTCCTTGGATATCCTTTGATAGCCTTACTTAGTGTCTTTTCTTTCCACAGGTATTCCCTTCATCTTCTGGGAACAGTACATGACATTGCGCTCTTCATTGGCTTTGATTCTGGTCTGTGCCTTGTTGGCTGCCTTGGTCTTGGTATCCTTGCTGCTCCTCTCGGTTTGGGCTGCTGTACTGGTGATCATCACGGTGCTGGCCTCACTGGTACAAATCTTTGGAGCCATGACACTTTTGGGCATCAAGTTATCGGCCATTCCTGCCGTCATACTCATCCTTGGCGTGGGCATGATGCTGTGCTTCAATGTTCACATCTCATTGGTAAGTCGAACACACATATATCTCTTTCACAGAACACATTCCTCGTTTAGTAGGAGGGTATATTGTATTCGTTGTAATTTATGTAACAAGCAGAAGGATACTTGGCAGGTCCTATAAAGTGAACATTCTTAATGAGTCTGTATGAAACTAAAAAGCTAGAGCAACCAATCTTAGCCCAAGAATAACGTATGTTACGACGCTCTTTTTAAAGCCAGACAGTCAGGTTTATTATAACTAATCATTCTACTTACTTGTATGAATTTAGTTAAATTAAATAACGAATATCTCAAAGTTGGTATCTCGACTCCAGCGTTTTAAAAGTTGCTTTCAAACACGATTGTTAATGTTGTTTTTTTTTCTTTTTCCAGGGTTTCATGACATCCGTGGGCAATCGACAGCGAAGGATTCATTTGGCCATGCAGCTATCTTTGGGTCCATTGGTTCATGGCATGTTAACCTCCGGGATGGCCGTATTTATGTTATCGACATCGCCTTTTGAGTTTGTCATCCGACACTTTTGTTGGCTGCTGCTTGTCGTGCTCTGTGTGGGTGCCTGCAATAGCCTGGTAGTGTTTCCCATTATACTAAGCATGGTGGGTCCAGAGGCGGAGCTGGTGCCATTGGAACATCCTGATCGCATCTCGACACCATCTCCATTGCCCATGCGGAGCAGCAAGCGATCCAACAAATCGTTCATTGTGAATGGATCGCGTGGATCATCGCGTAGTTCCGGGTCGAATAACTGCCACAAGGCGCATCATTATCACAAGGATATGAATGTTAATGATCCATCGCTGACAACGATTACGGAAGAGCCGCAGTCCTGGAAGTCCAGCAATTCATCGATTCAAATGCACAACGATTGGAGTGCACCTCCAACGCCGACACATCATCATAATCATCTAAACAATCATTACATGAACAATATCAACTACCAGCATCGTGAGCGTGAACGCGAACGTGAACGTGAACGTGATCCACCGCATCCCTCGTCATCCAGCTCGAACTTTTCGTATGCGGGGCCGCCTCCTTCGTATCATAAGGTATCGCAGCCCTCGTTGGGCAACTATCCGCCGCCAGAGCTGCAGAGCATTGTAGTGCAACCGGAGGTGACCGTCGAGACGACGCATTCGGATAGCAATACCACCAAGGTGACGGCCACGGCCAACATCAAAGTGGAGCTGGTAACACCGGGACGTGCGGTGCGCAGTTATAACTTTACGAGTTAGCCTTGGTTAGCCCATTAGTTCCTGTAGCCATTAACTGCTATCTCTATCTATCTATAAAATGTATCTTTAACTTTACTTGTAACTCTAACTGTAACTGTAACTGTATCTTAATCCTGTATATGTGTATGCATGTTAGTTAATTTCCATATATATACATACATATGTGTGTCTAGTATATATAGCAGCTGATAAGCTCCTTTTGCATACCCAGCAGCTTTGTATGTATGTATTTAGTACTTAAGACATTTTTATACATAGAGATATTTATTGTAACACACAAACACACACAGACACACACACACACGCAAACAGCTATGTACTTATACATACATGTATGTCGGGACATTTTCCCGTTTTTAACGCGAGATTCAAATATCAAACCAACCCACACTAGTAATTTATAGCATTTAATTTAGTTTAAATATGTACATAAAACACAAGGACTTGAACCAAAATAGTATCGCTTAAAAAAATATATAAACAATGAATGTAAGAATAAAAAAAACTACAACGAACGAAGAGAAATTTACTAAACAACATGAAGAGAAAACAAAAACAAAAACAAAAACAAAAACAAAACAAAAGATATGAAAATTGCATCCTGTAGGCACTTACAACCAAAATTGTAATTTATAAAATATCCTCCTAACAGGGCAATGAAATGGACAAGGACAAGAACTGTATGTCCTGTTTCCAAATAATTCACACTATACAGTTCGTAAAAAGCGAAAGCATTTGAATAAAACGAAACAGTTTGTAAAGCGAATCCTCATCATTTTTTGTTTTCATTCATCAGATTCAAGGATATCAACATTTCTCGATTAACTAGTATCCAATTGTAATGAAATTTTCGAGAAAGATTAACACTAACACTTAGATTTTGGTCATATAATGAACTATAACTGCAAAAATTTGGTTTGTGAGTTTTTCTATATTTTCGTATTACAATTTTACGTCGACTTCCGCCCCCAACAAAACATAAGCGACAAATCTCAAATTTAAAAACAGTTAACCCGATATTCAGAGCACAAAGGGCGACACAGAAAATGTACGGAAAAATATTATACAAATCTTGAAAAATTGTTCTGTCAACTGCCAATTTGTTCTGTTTACTATATTTCGATCTCAACTAAGCAGAAAACCATATTCTTGAAATTTTTTGACCAAGCGCTTATGAAAATTTAAAATAAGTTAAAGTTTGATTTTTCTAATGTACCGATTTTATAGAAACATATTTTTGGTCTTCCCAACATAAACACTTTATATAGCAAAAAGCCGTTAGCAAAATCAGCGAAGCTGTGATATTTTTTTTTAAACTGAATTCAAATGGGGCTCGTTGTATTGAAGAATAAAAAAGTTTCAGTTTTAAATCCCAACTTTGCAAAAAAGCCAAGTTTTATTTTGTCATCAGTAGTTAGTAAATTGAAGTGTAAAATAGACATTTATTAAACATGACAGATAAATCTCGATAAAAAAGGAAAAAAAAACCCATGGAAAACTTCAAGTTTTTCTTGGCAGAAAAGTTGGTTTGGTAACGTGTAACTTCAGCTTTTTGTTGCTTATTGTATTTACAAATTATAATACAAAGCTTTGACATAAACTTCAAAAGATGTAGTCTGACTTTTTCATTAATTGATTGTCGTTTCTTAAATTGGTTCCTTGTAAACAATAATAATAGGAAAGAGTGCAAAATGACAAGCTTAGATGATGAATTTAAATACTTTTTGTCTAACGTACGTAATTACTGGGGCATTACACTGCCACATGCCACTGATAATAATAACCATAAAACATTCCACAGATGAGTTGCCAGAGTGTGTTGCGTTTGCCGTATAATACGCGTTGCATGATGAGCAAAAGAACGCAGAATTGTCATGATATCATCAGTTACTTTAATTACTTCGAGATGATGTACTGTTTCTTTCACATTCACGACCAGACTACTGAAATCTGTGTAATGCTCCTGTTTGTCCTAATTGCCATCAGCTACTTGATTCTAATGTCCATTGTGGTGGATACATAGTAAGTTTGAGCGTTTCAAATGGAACGACATATTTTTTAAAAATCCGAATTGTAGCTTTATGCCTGTCTTGAAGATTCTGTCGGTGAAGATGCATTTGAATGAGGCCTTAGCTGGTGCGACTTTATTGGCCTTTGGCAGTTCCTGTCCAGACTTGGTGGCCAATCTGATGCCCATTCGTGAGGACTCTGCTTTCTTTGCGGGAACCATTGGGGATGCGGTGGTCATAGTGCTCCTGTGTGGAGGCCTCGTCTGTTACATGAAACCTTTTAAAATGGATGAATACATTATTTTGCGGGAATTGTTGTTCCTTCTTCTGGCCGTGGAGTTACTGCGCTTTTTGATCTTCGATGGAGAAAGTGTCAGCAATACAGATAGCATAAGTATGTCTACACTATATATTCAATAACTTCAAAATTATCAGCATCAGTAGTCGAGTCGATATAGCCGTGTCCGTCTAACCGTCCGTCCGTCTATCCCTTTTTGAACGCCTAGATGTCAGAGACTGTGAGAGCTAGAAACACCAAACTTGGTAAGAAGGTTCCTATATATACCCCACAAAATCTCTAAGTCCAATTACAAGACAACAATTAAGTTTAAGCTCCACTGTAACTAAATGTTTATTTTATTTTATATTTAAATGAAATGAAATGAATGAAATTTAAATTAACTACAATTAATCCTACAGTTCTGCTCTCGGTGTATATAGTTTACTTGATCGTCATAATAGCCGATCTCAAGTTGTTGAGGCTTACTATAAAAAGTGAGTACTTTAAGTAAATCTGTATCCAATTACAATATCTTCTTATAGAACTGCGCAGCGAAATAGAATTCTTGGAGCGGCAACCGATTTCAGCTCAACGTAACAGGGACCTGAGAAAAAAGATGAGCACTTTAAAAAATCTGATTCAGCACGAGTATATGAATATACGGAAGAAATCTTTGCTTGAAACGGGGCAGACTTTAACTGGCACGGCCATTGCACAATCCAAGCCGGATCCAGTGGATTATGAGGAAACACGCACCATTTTGCATAGCAAGAGCAATTCAAAGAATCTGTTCCTTTGGAATGACTTCCTTGAGGCGTTGAATCCCATCGATGCAATGGACTGGAAATTAGCCGGTAGCTTCCAGCGTTTGTTTATCATTATCCGATCACCTATGCTTTTGATTGTCACGATCTTTGTGCCCGTAGTGGACTATGAGAGGTACAAACATGGATGGTGCAAGTTGCTTAACTGCACGCAGATAATCACGAATCCCTTTATCTTGATTACTGCCATACACTGTATGTCCTTCTTCCTTGATTTCCCACGATATTTTGAGTTTTCAATAATTACCACTTTCTTAATATCCAGCTAAGTTTGGAAGTGTATATAGTTCGTGGTACATAGACTTTAATATAAACTGTGCCCAGTGGTCTTTGTGTCTGACCGTCCCCTTGGCCTTTATCATGTTCTTTCATTCTCGCACCGATATTCCACCACCATATCATATTGTAAGTGTCTTTTACTTAAGGATAAAACACTTACATTCTAACTAATTAACTACAATAACTACAACCACAGCTTTTCATTGCGCTAAGCGCTACTAGTTCATTGGTTATCATCGTATTTTGTACCGGGGAAATCGAGGTACTCGTTTCCATAGTAGGCATCGTATTCAATCTAAGTGAACACTTTTTAAACATTACCTTCGGATCATTGGGAAATGCAGTCATAAATTTATTGGCTTCCTTTGCTATGACAATGCAGGGCTATGAAAGGATGGCATTTACAGCCGTCTTTTCTGGACCATTTTTCAGTAAGTAGTCTTTAGTCCAGTTTCGAAAGAAGCTTCGATTCTGTAAATATGTATGATAATAATCGGGCAAGTTAACATGTCAGCAACCATATTCTATCTTTTATTTCAGATATAGTTGTGAGCCTGGGAATCGCGTTCCTATTCGATAAGAAAGTGGCACTCGAGGGCTCATCATCATGGTTAAATGGAGCGCATGGCGACAACTGTTATATATTTATTTTGATAACCATAGTAGCCACATTATGGTGGTGTTTGACATTTAATTTCAATGCCCGACGCTCGTTTGCCATATTTTCTTGGATTTTATTTGCGCTATTTATAGTTTATGCGATTGCTGTTGAATGGGATATTGTGCATGAAATGACAAACGATGAAAGGTTTCAGCCCAAATAATTAAAGATTCAAACTTTAAGCATATATATTATTATTTTATTTAAGTCTGCTAAAATTTAAAATGATATTAAACACTCTTTGGATATAAAAGAAGAACTGAATTAGTCTAGCTTCGCCAAGAACTCACATTAGAACCAACACCTAATGGGGGCTACCATTAACTATCTGAATAAAATGCTAAATGAAAAAAAAATTATTCCTTTATCTTACTTATTTTAGTTAAGGATTAATTAATATCCTTAAAATCTACTCTGCTTTTCCTCTTTAAAAGCCTGTAAAGTTTCGAACACGAAAAGTTCATTAAAATTATGCTTTTTATTAAATGTAATTTATGATTACAACTATTCAATTAAATTAAATTATATTATTTTGATAAACAACTGTTTTAGTTTAACATCAAAACTAATGCACACTCGATTGGGGCAGGGTCTGGAAGGTAGGTTTTTTTTACATAGGCCGTGTAGACACGTTGGAGTCTTTTGTTGAGATCCTTGACTTCTCGTTTGTTGCTTATGGCCAAGCCCTTCTCATGCAGATGTTCTATCATCTCCTCTGCGGATTCTAGTTTTTGTCGCAACCTTAACCCTTCGTCGTCTGCCATCTGTTCTCGTACTTGAGCCGCATCTTCAGAACCTGAAGTCCTCGACAATCCTTTAAAATTTAACTGCCCTTAAAATATAATATTTTTCTTAACAACTTTCTAATATTAGATGACTTTGGTAGCGCTTTTGAAGTAAAAAGGCTGTTTGTAACGGGAAGAATTATACAAAAAACTTTAAAAAAATCAAAGCCTCTTTATCAAAAAATAATAAAACATTTTGCCACGTTTTAACATAAAATTTAAAAGCAAACAGTGAGTTGGCCGCCATTTTGGAGTTTACACGACATAAATTGTAGTTTTAAAAAAGAGCCGCCAGCAAGCAACGGATGGCGCCAAAATCGGACAGACAACAACTTAAAAGGGACTCCACCTAGTTGTCGGTTGTCTAACTACGATGGCTATTTAGTTTTAGAAGAGAACAATAGGGTGCGTTTCCATAGTGAACAAAACAGGCAGGCAGCGAATATTTTAAAACGCATGCAAGATTATTTGCGCAGGTAGATAAACAACATCTGAAGAAGTGCTTTTGTGTTCATACACACCCTGTTTATATTTAAACAAATCCTATTACCAATTTTGTTGTTGTTATAGTTTAATGGACACTTGGACACCAACCGATTTCTCGATATATTACGGTTGAAAATAACAATTTTAGTCGCAGCCAGTCGATAGGCTCCTTCAGTGCAAATAGTTCTCAAATTTCAAATACAATTTCCTTCCGCAGTGGATCAGAGTGTCCGGTGCCGGCACGTTGTCCGTATTACCAAAACGGAAATTATTCATTTTTCTTTTCTGATCGAAATGATTTTTTCGATCCTGAGGAATCTTGAACCCCAAAAATTCAAAAGGAATTAGAGTAACAATACTAAATTTCTTTGCTTTCAAATTGTTTAAATAATTTAAATAGTTATTTAAACTTTGGTAGGACCCGCTTATAGTTTCGTTCAGTACGGATGTCGATTAGTTAGTAATTTCCCTAATTTGGATATATAGTGCTGGAAAACGAAAGAGTGGCCGCTACGCTTACGTTATTTGCTCTTTAAATGTAATTGAATAAATAAAAACAATTGTTTAAATTAAGATTATGTTTAAAGTAACAAATGTAACTATAAATTCGGTGAAATTAAGGGGATTAAAAGAAAAACGGAAAGATCATAATTTTTTTGGTGTGATCTTTTTTGAAAACTAGGCGTCTTTGGGAAACATAAAATGCGACACCTCTTGTAATATTTGCGAAACTTTAATACGCCACCTATGCACCGGGAGAAGAATTTTGCTGGAGAAATAGCAAAGTTTAAAAATATTCTTCTTTCCATTAAATTATTTGCAGCTTTCCAATGAAAAAATATAATTTTCGAATCATTTATTTTGTGCATATCTATTTCACTTTCGTATTCAAAATTTTGATTTGTTTACCAGACAACTACTACAACTCTAGCTATTTCGTTTGAAAATGCTGCTACTTTTTCCATCTCTTCTAGCCAGAAACGGCTATTCTGAACTGTTGGCAACACTGTTTTATACGAAAGGAAACAACTCTAGTAAACAATCAACAAGAATAAATAACAACGTAAGAACAAATTTTAAATGCAGCTATAAGCCGTGCTTTCTAATACTATTGATATTGGTCGTTGACTTATCCAGCTGCAACTAAAAGAACTACAAACGTAATAAAGCGAATAAGACCACAAGAGCGAGAGAGCATTGAGTACTTGTGTGCGTGTGTGAGAGTGAGTGAGTGGTCCGAATCAGTCGGTGAAAATAATCGTGGCAAAAGCGACAGCGACATTTTCTACACGTATCAGAAACAAACTCAACGTGTTTTGAGAACGTTGTACTGCTCGCGTTCGGGCAAAAGTAATTAAACATAGAAACAAAAAAAGTTTTGAATAAATATATATGCGAGCGCGAAATTAAAACGTGTACCAAAATCTAAAACGCAATTGAAAGTAACTTAAAGTTAACTTAAAAGCTTTGTGTAAGTAATAAATTGGTCTTCGTTGCCGTTACCCGGTTGTGTTTGAATGTGTTTGTGTTGTGTGATAGTATGTATGTGTGAGTGGGTCATCCAATTGGCAAAAGCGCAACCTCAAAAAATGTAAAATAAACGATATGCATTAGTGTGCAATTTGGTGAAAGTTAAATTTCAAATAAATTGAAAAGAAAAGCACCTAAATGCGTAAATTTATAAAGAAAATATTTTAAGAGCCACAACGCGAAAAGCATGCCAACAGCCGACGCCACATTTTATTATTGTGTTTTCTTCATGTTAAAAAGTTGAATTTTCAAAAATGAAAATAAAAGGAAGGAAAACGTCAGTTTGTAATTTGTTTGGTTGTTTTTTAACATCTATCTATGTTTAATGTTTATTACATGTGCCGCGTGTATTCATCCGATGTTGTTGTTGTTGTTGTTGTTGTCATTGCCGCTACTTGTTCTTCTAAAAACTTAAAAATGCTGCAAATTACTTTCACATATTGCAAATAAAAGCAGGTAAGCTTTTAAAAATTTCAATTACGTTGCTTTGTATGACGTACATAGGTTTATTTTTTTTTCTGATTGAATCTCAGCTGACATGGTTCCGAAACTCACACCCACATTCATCTACACACAGACACTTGTGCATTCTCTCTTGTACTGCTCTCTTCTCTGTTCTATCTCCCCTGCCTCTCTCGCCTTTGCCGGTTTTCTCAAATGTCACGCCACCTTATCAATGGCCATGTCAGAAATACATGCATCCAATACCACTTTTTAAATTACGATTAAGTTAAATTTTCTTAAACACTTTATAATTCCATTTTCCAATTTCACAGATAAAATTCTTTGCTTTTTTACATTATGCAATGTAGCCTATGGCAACAAATAATAAGAAAATAACAGCTTATGTTTATTTTTGTATTGATTTTTGTTTGATTGTAAATTGCACATTGAACAATTGTCGACTCTTCCCATTCCCCTAACCCAAATAGTGTGCTTAGCTCAAATGGGGAATGTTAACGACCTTCACACGCCGCCAGCCTCTAATGAAGGAGCGAGTAAGAGAATATCCCATATATGCAACCTCTGACGTGTTTTCTCTTAAACGTTACAAATCCCTTTAGCTGACGTGTTTAATTAGATAAAAAGTGTAATTTCATTTAGATAATACGCACATAAACAAAGAAAAGCCTTGAAATGAAGCCTCTTCGTCTCTTTCAATCTCTCCTCTCTTGGTCTGGCTTGGTCATTTCCCCTACTAATCATTCGCTGCACGTGTAATTTCTTGTAAACATACACATGCATTCACACACACACATACATTTGCGCACGCTCTCTCGGTCAAGCTGACTCAGTTGCTCTCCTACTCCCACTCACTGTCTACCCAGTTTATTATACCAACAGAAAATCATGCGAGTTTTGCTTGTTGGGGCTGGGGACCGTTATAGGGGAGTGGGAACTCGGCTTCGGGGTCATGTGTGTGTGTGTGTGTGTGTGTGTGTGTGTGTGTGCGCGATGTGTCATATGTTTCTGTTCTTGTTTTGACTGCGACGGCGCTCACTTGACCAGCTGAGCCCCCATGAAATGTTGTTGTTGCATTTTTGAAATGATGATTTCTGTTTTCTGGGGTGCGGTTTTGTTTATGGCACGGAAGCATTTTCCCCGTGCAGTTGTTTATCAATGTTGTCAGTAGCTGCTCGGTCACAAACACGTTCTGATGTTCAAATTTCGTAAATAGCTAATTACCTAGAAAATAACATACAAACTTATGATAGTACATTATTTCTTTAAAAAATCATTCATACCATAGGGATGTCATAGAAGTCCTCGGTAATTTGGTTTCAAGTTGATTTCCAAACCTCTCAAAGTAAACCGTAGATGACACAGAAAATTGATTGATGGTTTTTTTTGCGGACGTAATTAATGTTAAATTTTACAAATATCTTATGAGTCGTTCATATTTAATACAATAAGATAGGTATCGATTTGGGGTCGAGCAGGGAATATTTTTTACTGAACTGACGCATTCCTTTGTCATCTGAATATCAGTAGATTTTGACCGATTTTGAAAAGGTGCCAATATTATGGTTCCAATTTCTTTTAATATTAACAAGATGAAATTCTTGACCTAAATACACGTTTTATGTTTCCCAATTAAAATGGCATCCCTACTTTTCTCCAAGTTAATGATACACCAATATTTTTATACCCAGTGGGTATATTAAGTTTGTTCAAAATGTTAAAGTATGTAACAGGCAGAAGAAGTCGTGGCAGACCCCATAAAGCATGTATATTCTTGATCAACATCAACAGCCGAGTCGATATAGCAATGTCCGTCTGTCTTTCTGTCCGTCCGTATGAACAAAAGGATTTTTATTTTTTTAAATTTTTGGTATACATTCAAAAACTTTTTTTTTATTTTTAGAAGAAAATTTGTATGGCGTTCTCTACTACCACAGGGTATTCTACTGTTGGGATCTCCCGACTGAATGATAAATTTTTTTGATTCACTTTGTACACTACATACTTATTTATGGTTTTAGAGAAGTCTTTATGTACATACATATGTACGTTTTTGCCGGTCGCATCTTTCATTCATGGCCAAACCCATTGGACAAAAGCAGAGCGAAGTAAACACACACTCTTTGACCTTTTAGCCTCCCCTCAACTGGCGAGTGTGTTGCGAGAGAGCGTATGCTCTCTTCGAGTTCGACTTCGCCTTTGCTTTTGATTCGCCTTCACCCTGCGCTCTTGTACAGTTGACGTCGCTTCAGACGCGTTGCAGTTGCTGCTATGTTATTCGCCTTAGTTTCTCTTCGCCGCACTTTTGTTTTACTGTTGCTGCGCAACATTTCCCCTGAAACTCGTACGATTTTCAGCTGGTATAACCAAATGCCAATGAAAAAGAAAAGAAAAACATGTTGCCTGCCGCCACACCAACCATCAACCCATTTCCCTGTTCCCATCAAGTTGCTTGCACAGTGACTTCTTGTCTGCCGCTTTTCTTTTCGCTGTAGGTGTTGCAATTTTCTCTTGCGTCGAGACGAAAAAAGTCACGCGATTTATAAGTTTGTATGTATGTACACATGTATGTAATGGCGCCCAACCCCTTTTTTTTTGGCGTATCTACATACATACATACGTACATACTTACACTATATTTCCAGAAGCTTCAACAGTTTGCAATTAACAGTGCAACAGACGCTTTTTTCTCTTCCTCTCCGTTATATCTTCGTTCTCTAAATCCCAATATCAGTTGTTTCATTTGTTATCAAACAGTTTCATTTCATACACATACATGTATAAGCAGAAATTGAGAGTACAGTTGTATTTATTTGAGCAACATGATAAAACCACGCTTAAAGCACCTCTTAAAAATAGTTTGTACCAAATGTGCAGCTGTGCTTGTAAATGTTAAATGCATGTGTTCCGTTCAGCTTCCGCTAGATGGCGTTTGAATATCCAATTAGAATTACTTTGATACATGTTTTGTGTTTATTTAGCCAATAATATTAAATTTAGTTGAAACATTTTAATTATAAATCGGAATAAATGCAGTGCTTAGTGTGCGTAACCCATTACAGGAGGTTGTTAATTAAATATTTCTAGTTCTGATAAATATTTATAAAGCATCTACATTTTTTAACTTAAAAAATTAGAGAAGTCCGAAATAATTTTTGATTGGCTTCTCGTAAATAAAAGTCTTTGTTTATAATTTTAATTTATGTATATTGAAAAGCTCTACATAAAGTATGTATCATTAATACAATAATAATTATTATTGGGAATTTTTAAAGATCTTTTAAATTGCATTCCACGCCTTAAAACAAATTAAATTTTAAACTATAGTTTATAAATTCTACAAAAAATACATTTGAAGAACACCAAACATTGTTTTGCCCTTTAGAGATTTTTAGATACAGCGGATAAAAATTTCCTAGGTTTTGTTGAAGGAATACAATTTTGTTCCTTTTTTTAGCATTCTTATTTGATGGGAAATCCGAGTTCTTTTTAGACTGTCAGACAAGCAAATACACCAAGTACAACTATTTATTTATATACAAATATGACATGAGTAAAATTTTCAGTTGGCGTTAAACATGTTTTCCGTTTTTATTTCGATTGGTTGCACACTGATAAACAATCAAACACACCTACACTCAAGCACACTCACGTACACACACTCATACAAGAAACATTGTTTGCCTTAGTCACGAATTTGAAGTATTTGCTAAAAGATTTTCTAACCGGTTTTGCCGTTGTCAGTTAGTTGTAGTTGTTATAAACATTAAAGTGGCCTTTTGAGACGTGTTCTTCATGATCATGATCATGATCATTGCCAATACATGCATATGTGGATGTTGTGGAAAATTTTCACTTAATTTGGCACGTGCTTTAACAGGCGATTGATGGTCACTCTAAAGATAACTATACGCATGCTTGTCTAGGTCATTTATGTGATCGAAGCGTCACACACTTTCACACACATATATATGGAAACATTCGCAATCAGTCATCGTCAAAGCGAAATGAGCGAGTGCAAAAGAGCGAAAATCTGTGTGCTCTCTCTCTCTCAAACTCTCCGTCTTTCTTTCTCTTGTGTTTGTCAATAATGAAATTTATTTAAATTCACCCACACAATCTTCAGTTTGTTTGTTTCGCATATTCGTTGTTACTCTTTCTCTTTTCATTCATTGAAATCTTTAACGCTCAACATGTCGTGCAAATTGGCGCAACATTTTTAAATTTACGATACGATTCTTGTTGTTTTAGTTTATTTGCATTATTTTGTGTTTTTGTTTCTTTTTCTTTTCAATCTTGCCGTGTATTTTTCTCACTTTATGTGCGCTCAACTGGCTGCAAACAACAAAAATAAATAAACTACAGAAAATTATTTTTATTTTGGACTTTGACACAGTCATACGATGATTTTGTTACCCCATTTTAGAGAGACAGAGAGACAGAGAGAGAGAGAGTGATAGAGAAGCGAGAGACAGGGACAAAGAACAAGCACGCTCTCGTTAGCTCAACCGACAAATGTTTTGTCTCAGGTCATATGGAAATGTAGTAAATTTGCATTATAATTTAATTGTACATACATATGTGCGTACATGTGTGTATTTCTGTGTAGGCCCATAAATCGTAATGCATGTTATGGTGGGTAGTTTAATATATATATATTTATATACATATATAGAAATCGCCGATCCCCTTTGTGCACCACCCAATGTCAAGGTGACTCACGTGTCATCGATAACTGTATGTACATATATTTACAGTTAGTCAAGTAAGTGTTTTGACAAAATTAAAAGTTCTTTAAGCTGATTTTTATTGTGAATCAATCAATCACTTTATTTTCTTTTGTAAAGGAAACTATAATCAAGTAAGACAAATAAAAAAGTAATAGCCAAAAGACGGTTTTTGTATTTTGTCAGAACACTTACCTGATCAACTGTGTACATATATAAAACAAGTACCGTTTAAGCACCTTGATTGCTAATTTATGGCCTCTCGGCTGTCAAAGTTCAAGTAACAGTTTAATATTTAATGCATTTGAGTTTGTTGCTTCAACAAGTCAACAACTCGTGAGAATTGCAATTGCAGTAAATAGACAACAGAAGATCTTTACTAATTTATAAATACTTTCTTACATTTTAATGTAATTTTTAAATAATAATAATTAAACCTTAAGCTTTAAAAGTTTAAAAATTATCTAAAAAAGCTTATGCAAAGTCTAATAAGTTTAAAAACTACTGGTTTTATTTAGCAACAACTCAAAAAAATTTAAAATTTGGTAAAGCAAATGACAGGTTAAAAATATAGGAGACAAGGGTTAAAAGCATGCTGTAGGTTAAGATTTTGAGGACATTAGTAAATATGTTACATTCTCATTTATGGTATGATATCTCATACCGTTCAGTCGAAAATCATGTCAAGTAGTTAAGGTTCAAGTGCCTTATAGCTAACCGATTATCTTACCGATAAGTGATAGATTGAATGATTCTCTGTGATTCCTTGCACCAGAATCGCCCAAGTTATCCTGTTTGTGTGGAAAATACCTGCACCTACAAGTATGTATGTATGAACGATCAAATATGTATGATTTTTGTTGGACTTGGAAGACTTCACTGAATAATGGAACTAAATATTTATCGTTCAACGATTTCAAGCTCAATTACGCGGGACTTTGTACCGTACTTGGACTTTGTTTTAGCCGCACAATTGTCTTGCGTGACAATTGAAAAAAAAAGAAAGAACTCTTGATAAAGTTTTGACGAGTTGGAAAAATGATATTTGGCTTATGTTAGTGAAATTCGAGTGTCAGAAACACATGCACAAATGCACTTTCAAGTTCGAGGTTGTCAATCAAGTATCTTTCGTATACATTTCCATTTCCAGTTAGTCAGGCATGACGTTTGAGCGCACGTTTGTCTCAATGATTTCTATAAAACGTCGCTGTTGTTGTTGTTGTTGTTCCATTTACTGTTGTGCAATGTTTGCAAAAAAAAACAGAAAAACAAAAAAACAAAAAAATAAGGCTGCAATAAAATTGAACAAAATAAAAGCAAAACAAAAGAAGGCAATAAAATAAACAATAAACACGGCTAACGGCTAACGGTTGCATATGCACTGCCTATAATTAAGGCGAGGCTTGCAATTGTTTTAATCAAAGCAATTAAAACAGTTTCACCTAACATTCATCATTCATTGGCTGAGCAAGTTATAAATGAAATGAGAGTCACGTTTTAAATTGTGAGCTTTGAAATGAAATGATATGAAAAAAGAAAACACTTAACCTTGCATATTTTTATTCAACAATTGAAAACCGGAGAAAACTAATATATAAAATCATTATATTACAGTTACAGTATAATTTACGTTAGATGACATGCCATTCAACTCTTTATATTACACATACGACACGTGTGACCCAAAGAGAAGAATCAACAGATCTATGAGGGGTAATACAAGTTGATCTGCTGTCTGATACACATATTTAAATTTTTGAACACTTTGCCGTTGATTTAATCAGATTGTGTTGCACACTTTTTCACTTGTTTCCCTCCACAATTGAAGATACTAAAGGGAGAGGGAGAGGGAGAGGGAAGGGTCCAAAGTGCAGTGAGCATATATTGCTTGTAATCAAGCGATACTCGCCACACATTTCCTGATTGTCTTAATCCAGACCAGACCAGACATACATATGTTTATATAGTTGTTAAGCCAGCTGCCTGCCTAGTTGCTCTTTGGTTCCTTATGGTTCCATTCCATTTTAGTCGCAGCTTAACTTTGATCAGGGTCACGATCGTCGCACATGCTAGGGACCAGGCCCGGTCTCGTAGCTCGTAACTCGTAACTCGTAACAACTCGAAGCGCTCAAAGTTCAAGCTACAAAATTGCTCGATCCAAAGTGAACTCTGCCTCTCTCTCGTCGCTGCCTGCGTCGCGACGCAGCCAATTTTGATTCATTAACCTGTAATTTGGCTATTGCAAATAGTTTCTACGACGAGGCATTACAATTTGTGCCACTTGATTGTGGCAACAACTTTCGCTCAACTCTTTATGGTTGCACAGTGAATGCAAATCGATTTGTAAGAGGAGTGCTCTTAAATATCTGATGCGAAATAATAAATAGTTAACAAAGTTATCATTAAAATGTTATATTTACATTCTAGTGGAAGAAATGTCGCAAGTAATTGTTTGCTTTTGTACCACAGTGCAAAATATCAAAGTAACAGTTGAAATTGATGTCTTAACATTCTTCGACTTTATAAACAAAACAAAAAGCTATTGTTATTATTATTGTTTGGTTATTCGTTGTCAGAGGCAGTTCAATGGCCATGACGAGTAAACAACGAAGAAGAGTGGAGGTATACATAAATAGGGATCATGGAGTTTTAGGTGTATATCTTTGTTTCATGCTGGCTCCAAACGTATTTGGAATCCAATTTCAAAACATTGTATCATTATATCAATAAAATACTTGGAAAATTTGATTCTAAACTGAAACAAATAGTAGTCCCCCCAGGGTACATATAGAGGATCGGAGGCTTTAAAAACAAATGTTTCTTAAGTATTAGCTTCAGTTTTATTTTTGCAAAAGTATGTCTAGTCAATGGGAATTACTAAAGGCATTCTAAATAGTTTGGCTTTCACTTGTATTTCTATGAGGGAAGAACGATAGCAAATAAATAGATGCTTACGTCTTTTGTGGTAAATCATTATAGCCTTGGTCATCTATTGATCAGTCGCGACCTAGGCCAATTTTATTCTCTAGACTCTAGAGAAGGCAAGGAACACACACACTGACCCATGAGATACACTTTCATCTCTTTCTATTGTTGGCATTCGGTTCGCAAATTATGCAATACGAATTTGGTTGTCTAATTTTAATTTGTAAGCTATCTATATATATATACATATTTATACATTTAACAGAGGCAGTTCTTTCGACATATGCTAATACGTACACATATGTATATGTATCTGTATTCTATCTCTGTTTTTGTTATTCTCTTTATCATTTTTTGGCTAAATACCAAGAGCCGCAAGACGAAACCGAATAACTATAAAGCTTGTTTTTTTTTGTTTTATGTGTGTTTCTATTTCTATGCTTTCGTTTTTTTATTCCATATTAATGTTTATGAAAGCAAAACCAAATTTACGTATTTTATTAAGTATTTTAATTAGTTTATTTTTAGCACAAGCATTTGAATATATTTTTCAATTGGAATTGCTAAAATATGTACAAATTGCATGTAGCCTTATCCATCAATTTAAACTCTTATTTAAGCTTTCTCCCTTTTTGGTGACAATTGATTTTACTCTTATTTCAGTCTTTCCAATCTATTTATCACACACACACTTTTTTCCTTTTATTATCATATTTGTCATTGTCACGATTGTCATCATACATAAATGCGTATCTGTATTTTTTGTCTTTCTCTCTCTTTCTTATTTTTTGATTGTAGGTAAATAAATCAACAAGAAGAAGAAGAGTAAGGAGTATGACATCATCGCTTAAGTGTTGCATCCATTTGTCTGTCTTCCTCCGTTTACAGCTAACAACAACGTAGACATCGTATTACGCATACGCAGCTTTTCCACCAGCGCAACTGTACCATTTGCCGTGTACCGATTCCCGTGTACCATTTGCCGTGTACCATTTACTGTTTGGACTGACTTGAAGAGACAGACAAAGGAACAGGAGCCTGGAGAAACTGTTAAATATCATTCTTCTCATTTTGTGTGTGTGTGTGTGTGCACACCCTTCCTTCGTTTTGTTGTCTGAATCGCTAACTTTCATCGTCCAATTGTCACAGTAAAATCTCGACAAGATGTTCATCGAAGATGATGCGCAGTAAGTACATGCATACTATATACATACATACACATTGAACTATGTATTTGTTAGCCTCTTTCTTTCTGTATTCATATCCATGTATCAGAGCCAGGTGCTAATTATGCCTTTTGACTTTATTCATGTTGGTTTTTTTGGTGTTGGAAGATTTGGTTTAATATTAAGAACAACATTTAATTTTCACAATCCCAAAAGGAAATGTTTTTTCCCCCTAAATTTAAAAGACTCATCACTGAAAGATCTGCGCACGATTTTGAACATTTTACCTCCTGTTGCGAAGTTGGGTGGTTCAAGGTTTTTCGATTAATGTTAATTATTTTTTAGTGTTTACATAGTAAAAGCTTTTTATGGCAAGCTTATCGATAATTGTTTTTAAAAAATTGTAAGGTTTCTATTTAGAATACATTGGCTCATAGAAAACATTTGGTTGCATATTCAATCTAGTATTTTATCATTTTCATCAGTTCTTTAATACTTTTAAAATAAAAATAAATAAAACTTAACAGAATTTTGCTCAGTAGAATAGAGTCTAATTGTTTTAAATATTTAAAAGTTATTTAAAATTAGTCATTTATCTATTCAGATAGATCTAGCACTCTTAGCATATAATACATATAAAGTATTAATGATAATGACAGCAATTATTATTAATTTTGCATATGAAATCCGATTAGCTCTGTTTGTTTGCTTTTTTTTTTTTCTATTTTGATTCTTTGTTGTGTAAAATGATTCTAGTTTTATCGCTTGATGTGATATTGATGTTCAAGTCCAATTAAATCAGTCAGCGTTAAATGACCAAGAATCTGCAATCAGTGTCAAACCAACGCCCACAGTACTTAACCTGCTTGTCACTTTGTGTACACATTATATATAGCCATAGTGATTACACCGACAAAGGGGTACTCTTTCCACAAATTCAAGTTCAGGGACGTGACGTCGATTCACTTTGCTTATCACAACATTTTATTCTTATCACAATTATTTATAGTATGGTATTCATAAATACATATGTACAGACATACGTATTTCAGCTTTGATTGCATTTGCGAATGCGACTTTATTATAAGACTATGTATGTTTGTAAAACGCGATCGCTTGTGCATTTGCGCTGATCTCATCTTATTGAAATGTCTGATCTATAAACTATGAAGAAATAACGTCAAACACCTGCACTTTAATAAGCGCAATTGATAAGACTTTAAATTTTAATTACTTACTTTAAACGTTCCGTTCCGTTGATAACGTGCTCGCAATGTCAGTGCAAAGGTTGATAATTGACTTCCTTCACATGCAGTCGCTGATTAGCATGTGGCACACACTTGTTCACATTCATACACACACCTGAAAAGCGTTTATCTTTACATAGAATTTAAAGAGGTTCTATCAATGGGGACTCAGGTGGATTGTAAGTCCGCTATTGGAACTGATTTAAGTATATTTACAAGCAGGTGTTATGTTATGTTGGTATTGTAGTTAAATAAAATTAGAAGTTTCTATAATTATTTAAAGGATTCTAAAAGTTAAAACTTATAGGCCCATTTGTTCAATGTCCGTATTTTATTTGTGATACATATCTTTGACATTTGACTTTAGTTTTTATGCATTTTTTTCATCAGTTTATCATTCGGATAGCTATTTGAGACCTTATAAAGACATTGAAAAAATGAGCCTTAGTGTCTTTCCCCAACACATATATATTTACCTTTAATGAATTCCCAAAATTGCAATAAATTAAGTTTTTGTCTTTAGACCCTGTACTTAAAAAAGTCCATTTGTCCGCCAATAAGTCCGTCTGTCCACTGTATGATCGCTTAGATCTCAAACACAATGATAGTTAGAGACATGAGTTTTGGTATATAGGTTCTATTATAAGAGTATGACGTTGGATCAGCTTAAAGATTTGAGCCAGATCAGTATTAAATTTAAGTTTTTAAACATGTTTTTTGTCTTGATCGAATAATAAGCTTGGCAGCTGTTAAAAAGTGCATTTCTTCGTTTAAAATCAGTGAAATTAATTTAGAAACACTTGAAATTAACTTATCAGTATAATAAATCAACTTAAGCCATAAGCTTTTCGAAAGAGTCTGACAAATGAGAATGATCTTGGGGAGTTTATGACACACTTATGACACACAAGTGTTATTACTGTTGTTATCAACATACACCCTGGGAAATATGACTATATCAACTTATAAGTTGATTAGTTTATCAAATGGAAAGGCAGTTGTCTAACCTATCGATTGACTAACTTTGAATGAATATCTGACCGAATGAATGACCAACTGACTTACAGTTGTAATTAGTAACGAAATCAGCACAATTCCTTGGCTCTATAGGTAGGCAATTTACATGACACGGCGTCACGGTGCTGATAAGAGACTGAAAACGCGCTCCCATGTTGTTATCGCCTTATAAAGTGCTTCTAAGCAGCTCTAAGCAAAGCGGTACCCTTTTCAGTTATTGGACTTGAAAGATTTGACAACTGAGTTCAGTTGGCTTTCAGTTTGCAACGCAACCAGAACAAACTGGCAACCGGTTTACGCTCTCTCTCTCTCTCTAAAAAGTAATATATTCATGCTCAAAATCATATTGTGCAACTAATTAGAATATCAATTAACACAGCTGCAACTAATTACACACACACTTACTCTCTTTTGTTCAGAATGGACAGCTTCTGGGTGCAGAGTGCACTGGGCGCCATCAAGGCAATTGCATTTGTCTATGATATTATCACGCTTCCGGTTTATTTGGTCCTACAGGCGCCATGGATACGTCGACAGGAATCACGGCGAGTCAAGGTGAGTTCATCTGTCAAATAAATTTTTTCTATATTTATATTTTGAGAAAAGGACTGTATGTGATGTCAGAGTATGCTTTAATATAACAAGCATGTTATTAGAAATAATTGATTGATCTTTCATCTACAGCATTGTATTTGCTATCTCCCTCTCACTTACTCCGAGTTCAAGCTAGTTTTTGCTTCATATTTCTTTGTATGTTTGTTTCATTATCTTACTATTTATTATACTTTGTACCCATAATAAACTGTAACTACCTGTGCCTTGGTAAACATAGAGTACACTCGACCCGTGCTATCTCTGTCAAGCATAGTCAAACTATACATATATGAAAAGTGACGGTCTAAAAGTGTAGGTTCCATTCAGATGTACAATGTTCATAATATTTGCTTAAAATAACCTACTTTCGTATTGGGTATTATAGTTCCATAATTTTCGACTTCTTTCGGCAGGGAAATTCATTCATTATTTGTGCAAGAAGTTTAATCAAAGATAAATAATATTAACAAATGATATTTTATTAGCTCAGCAAATTCAATTAAACATTTATATTTTTGTGTGTCTGATTCATTGAGTTTCATTGAGTTTTGTTAAAAGTGGAAAAGAGTCATTGATTGATAATTTGTTGTTACCACATACGTTCACGGTTCATTTCCCCTGTCCTGTCCTGTTATCAACTCTCTTGGCCATTGATAAGGGATCCCCAATAGCCCGTTATAATCTTGAAAAGAAAACTGCGACCTGTTATAAATTTTATGGCAAATCAAATGCGTTCGTAAATAACATACGATATCAAGCATCGAATATCGACTATCGACTATCGAGTGTTGCTATATAAATACATATATAATTTGTTTTTATTTTTTTTTTGCCCGCCCCCTACTCCCACAGGCCACGCCCATAAGCAAGAAATTGTTGGTCGATGAGTCTCGCAAATATTCGCCGGATGACATTGAGGTTTCAATTTGCATTTGTGTTGTTTTATTATTTTTTTAATTATTTAAAAATTGGTTTGAATTCTAATACTTTTGGTGTCTGTTATCTGTGAAACACCTTCCCATACGCTAACACATACTACCTACACACACCGGCACACCGGCACACCCCAATGACCCTTCACCTGGTGTGGTGCTGACTTCCCGTTATAGAACCCAACGTTGAGCAATTTCAAATGCAAATTTCACCCTCCCCCGTCTGGGATTTCTCGTGGTTTTATATCCCCAAAAGAACTGAGTTTTCTATTTCTTTTCCATATTGGAGTAACTTAAGCCTTCATTACTTTCTTTCTAATTCAAATACGTTCACTTATTGCAGGCAAAGATCATAAAGAACGATGAAACTGAGGTGACGTTTCGGACCACGGAACCGCCGAGGGATGTGCATGTGAAGATGCTACAGGAGAACATTGATACGCTGGAGAAGGTGTTCAACTATGTGGCCAAGACGCATTCGACCAAACGATGCTTGGGCACACGGCAGATACTGAGCGAAGAGGATGAAACGCAACCGAATGGACGTGTGTTTAAGAAGTACAATATGGGCGATTACAAATGGAAGAATTTCATCGAGGCGGAGCGTATGGCAGCCAGCTTTGGACGTGGACTTCGTGAACTTGGTCAGGCGCCTAAGGAGAACATTGTCATTTTTGCTGAGACACGTGCTGAATGGATGATTGCTGCCCATGGTTGTTTTAAGCAGGCCATGCCTATTGTCACCGTCTATGCCACACTTGGCGATGAAGGCGTCGCTCACTGTAAGTACAATGTGAATGTTTATAAAGAAAACCCTTTACTTAGTGAATTGAATTGTGTTGCAGGCATCAGCGAAACGGAAGTTACCACTGTAATAACATCGCACGATCTTTTGCCCAAGTTTAAGACGCTCTTGGCCCTGTGTCCCAATGTGAACACCATTATCTATATGGAGGATCAGTTGCGCAAGACAGAAACAACTGGGTTTAAGGAAGGTGTTAAAATATTGCCCTTCAATCAAGTTGTAAAAATTGGAAACGAGAGTAAATTTGGTATGTAATAGAATTTATATACAAATATATAAAGACATGTATCTAATTCTCGTTGTATTAATAGAAAATGTGCCACCAAAGGGCGAAGATATTGCCATCATCATGTACACTTCCGGCTCAACGGGCACACCCAAGGGTGTATTGTTGTCGCACAAGAATTGTATTGCAACAATGAAAGGATTCTGCGACATGGTTACCATTTATCCAGAAGATGTCCTCATCGGTTTCCTGCCACTTGCCCATGTTTTCGAGCTTGTGGCTGAGAGTGTTTGCCTGATGACAGGCGTATCCATTGGTTACTCAACCCCGTTGACCTTGATTGATACGAGTAGTAAGATAAAGCGAGGCTGCAAGGGTGATGCATCCGTGTTGAAACCCACATGCATGACATCGGTGCCATTGATACTCGATCGCATCTCCAAGGGTATTAACGATAAGGTCAACTCTGGCTCCGCATTCAGAAAAGCCCTCTTTAAATTCCTTTATCAGTACAAGGTCAAGTGGACACAACGTGGCTACCAGACACCATTGATTGACAAGTATGTAATGTGAACTGAGAGAGAATTTTACATGTTTTATTATATTACATTTTATTTAATTTGGTAGACTGGTCTTCAAGAAGGTGGCCAAACTAATGGGGGGCAAGGTACGCATTATAATGTCCGGCGGAGCACCGCTTTCATCCGATACCCATGAGCAAATTAAGACATGCTTGTGCGTGGATCTAATCCAGGGCTATGGACTGACTGAGACCACCTCTGGGGCAACTGTAATGGACAGTAAGTATTCGTAATTAGAGTTTTTAAATGTGAAATCCATTAAATGCAATTAATTCACTTTACAGGTCGAGACATGACGTATGGACGCACTGGCGGACCGTTGACCGTTTGTGACATTCGGCTGGTCAATTGGGAGGAGGGCCGTTATCGTGTTACCAACAAACCTTACCCACAGGGTGAAGTGCTTATCGGTGGCGAATGCGTCTCAAAGGGCTATTACAAACTGCCTGGCAAGACAAATGAGGATTTCTTTGAAGAAGACGGACGCCGTTGGTTCAAAACCGGCGATATTGGCGAAGTGCAAACCGATGGTGTACTTAAGATTATTGGTAAGTACAAAATGGATGCATTGCTTCACACTGTGATTACTATAAATATTTAACTGTTTTATAGATCGCAAGAAGGATCTGGTCAAACTGCAGGCTGGTGAATATGTTTCCCTTGGCAAGGTCGAATCGGAGCTGAAGACATGTGGCATTATTGAGAACATTTGCGTTTATGGCGATCCAACAAAGCAATTCACTGTCGCGCTGGTCGTGCCAAACCAAAAGGGTCTTGAGGAGTTGGCCGAGCGACATGGTTTAAAGAACAAAACTTTCGAAGAGCTGTGCTCATCGCCCATCATGGAGAAGGCCATGCTAAAAGAAATTAGCGATCACTCCCGAAAATGTAAGC
Organism: Drosophila putrida; assembly: GCA_037043535.1. NCBI lineage: Eukaryota > Metazoa > Arthropoda > Insecta > Diptera > Drosophilidae > Drosophila > Drosophila putrida. The sequence continues at coordinate 3,504,558 of JBAMBI010000160.1, read as the reverse complement.
TCATATATTTTATTCTCATTATCAGTAATTAATGTGGAATATCTGGTTGTTATAGGCAAATTGCAAAAGCACGAGGTGCCAGCGGCAATTACGCTATGCAAGGAGGTTTGGTCGCCGGATATGGGTCTAGTGACGGCTGCATTCAAGCTTAAGCGGAAGGACATACAGGACAAATATCAGCATGATATTAACCGCATGTACGCATCATGAAAGTCAATATACTAAACAAAAGCAATAGAGGAAGATGCAGCAGGAGCAACAGCAGCAGTGAAGCTATTTAATGTACTAAATACTGCAATTGTTTTAGTATAGGCCAGATCAGACACAAAAAAGATGCGTTATTTAAAACCAAACTAGCTTAAGTACTAAAATATCTAAAAACCAAATAGACACACACACATACACATCAACAGGTTGACATGTAAAGAAAAACTCAGCGTTATGTGCTTATTTGTTTTTGTTTTGCAATTACAACAAATTGAAATGTATTAAGTTTTTAGATATGAGGAAATGTGGTTTGGTTAATGTATTTTCTAACATGCTTTTGATGAAAATGATAATGAATAGTTGACAAAGATAATGATGAATAATAATGCTGTTGAAGATGCAGATGATAAGAACGATAGCAATCGATGTACAGTTTTCGGTTTTTAGTACATTTTTGAGGCAAGTAAAAATAGCATTGCGGAAATCATTGCTTATTTTTATAGAACGCGATAAACTAAGCTTAAGTGGTTGCCTATTAATTATGTAAATACTACACATACAAGCACACGCATATATATACATGTACAAGTGTGTATATATATCACACACATATGCTTATATATATTTAAATATGTATGTATAATGTACTTCTCTAAACTAAGTTTAATCTATATGGCAAATATTGAAGTAATGAATTGTAGTAAACACAACAATAACTATTGATAAATGTTCTGAATTAAAATTCTAATTGCGAAAACTAAATAAAATAACATCTTTACTTGGGACACAATACCAACAAAAACAAAATAAACATGAATTAAAAATATTAAGAACCCTCCATAAATAAATTAATCGCATAAAACAAGCTTATTGTAAAATATATTTTAGGGCAATTTAGTTAACTTTAAAAATCAATTACAAGTCAAAATTCAAAAATGCTGCAAATAAAAGACTTAGTACTAAAGGAATAATAAATTAAAGGATAAAAATAAAAACCAACTATTAGGCCAAATATAAGGCCTAACCAATTAGGATTCGATCATTGTTAAAAATGTGCAAATAATTTTGATTCAATTTTAGTCATAATTTTAGTTAAAGTTATTTTCTAGTAATGTTTAGCAATCTACTATGAAACGATGCGTTTCGAAACAGAAATAAAAATAAAATTATATGGAATATGTATTTGATAAACTCTAGTGAATGAGAGGCAACATTTTTAAAATATCAAAGTTCTTTTTTGTGTACTATATACATATATAACTATTATATTATGTAATGCATATTTTACAAAGTTATTAGTGTGAAAATGAGTTGCGTGAAAAGTTTATATTACACAAAAAGTCGTAAGTTAAGATCCATTGCATTATTGTACAATTTGGGTGTATAAATAATGAAGATAAATCAATAAATATTTAAATTTTTGAACATTTTTCCGATTTTTTAAATTTCTGTTTACTGTCGTTTTTCGTTTGAAAACTACTTGGCCCGAAGTATTTTTCACCTCAGGATGGCCGAGTGGTCTAAGGCGCTGCGTTCAGGTCGCAGTCTACTCTGTAGGCGTGGGTTCGAATCCCACTTCTGACAAATTTTTTAAAATTGTTTTTTAATTTGATAGTTGGAAATGTTTGTTTTTGTTTACCCTGTGGGTATGTTAAGTTTGTTCAAATAAAAAAAGGAACACCAAATTTGGTATGAAGACTTCTTATACTTGCACGCAGATCAAGTTTAATTCAAATTTTGGAGGCTTCGCCCCCTTTGCCCACAATGCCTAAGCTAGAGACTTGAGCTTCGGCACAAACAATACTTGAATGAATTTGGATGCATCGTGAAAATTTGATCAAGTTCGGATAATAAGCAGGGAAGCTATCCGCAATTATTTAATTCTTTAATTCAATGGGGTTTTGTTGTTGTGAGTTTTCGCCCTTTCGCCCTCTCTCTTTCAAGTTATCAAGTGGTAGAGGTACCGAGTAGGCAGACGGAAGATCGTGGTTCAAATCCCACTTATAGCGTGCTTAAATTCTTTACTTATTTATTTTTAAATTTTTGTTATACATTTAAAATTTCTTTATGTTTAGAAGAAAATTTGTGATGCGTTCTCTACTACCACTGGGTATTCTACTGTCGGGATCTCCCGACTAAATGATATTTTTCTTATTTGCTATTTAAAAATCAGTTAAGAGGCTGCTTAGTAATTGTCTTTGCTACACTTATGCCAATGCTGAAAAGTGAATGATATAATTTCAACGGTCGGCTGCAGTCGCCTTATTAGACATATTCTGTAGCTGCTTTTTTTCCGTTGACCCTGCCTTTCGGAGAGCGTCTAACTTCAACTTTCTGCATTTTTGTGGCATTAAAAATTGTTAATGTTTTTTTTGCTCAACGGTCACTTAAGCACCCGCTGGGAGCCCATTTATTACAACGCATTTCTGTGGCAGCGACGACGCGTTGCATACCTTTGGACGCACACAGACTCACCTGAAGTGGCCAAATGGACTACTGGCAACGACATCCACTAACGTTCACTAATGCAACAAATAAATCATACAAAATGTGCGACTGGACCTTGCTAACACTGAGCAAAAAAAGGCGCCTTTTGCTGGAGACATTTTTGGGTGTTATTACGACCGCAGTGAATTGGGACTGGGTCCTTTGATGATGTGATGATGCACGCTACATTGAGAGTGTGTGTACACTGTACAGGAATAACAGTATGCTTGAAGAACAGCAATTGAGAACAAGTTAATACCAAGTAAAATTTTAAGTTGGATATGACCAGAAACAAAAATACTTGTCAGTGTTGTTAATGAACGATCTGTTTGCTGATATTTCTAACAGTACTCTTCCCAGTATATTCATTAGCATTGCATTAAGTCTGTTTATTTTGTGACTACTATTAAAAGTTGTCCAGATCTTTAATGTCATGATGTATAAAATGTTAGTATTATCCAATTAAGCACTGCTAATTAACATCTGAGTTATAACTAAAATATAAGTATACTACAATGTATTGCCAGAGTCTTTTTAGCAGAGTCTTAAAAAGACAGCTGAGCCAAAAAAGTCTTAGGAGAGCGTAATGAGTAATGCAGCTTATAACGGTCACAATATTTGCAAGGCATTCCATGGTCAACGATACTCAATTGTTGTGTTCCTCTTTGCGCTGTATGACCGTCCATTTTTACGAGTAGCATATTCTCCCTGGCTTCTTCGCTCTACCCTTCAGCTGTCACTTGCAGGACATTGCATAGTGCATAGTCGAGTGCTCAATTAGAATTTGCCAAGATAAAAATGACTATATCCAGGCTGGTGCCAGACATAATAGATAACTTTAATGCGACAACGGCAGACGGCAAACGCCACTAATAAAATTAATAGACTATGAAAGTCATACACACACAGTTACACTCACATATAAGTAATAATGTTTCAATTGAAATTCTAAGAATTTCCAATTCATACGTTACGCTCAACGGACTCACGATGACAGACGGTTGGTATTTATTGGTAACAAGAGGCGACTGTGGCAACAATAAAATTTATATTATTATTTGTAATATTTCAGTGAAATTGGAATTTAACATATACATCTCTTTTTAGACCAAATGTAAATGTAATAAAATTATTGTTAAAATATTTAATACAATTTAAAAATTATATAATTAAAACCTAATATAATTATTTTTGTCAAGATTTAATACTAACACATAAAAAATATTTTGGATGGCTTTATCTATTGCCCGAAATATATTAATAATTAATTATAAATAATAAATTTTGAAAACTTATTATTTTTGTGTTTTTCAAATATGTGTTCGAATCTATGAAATCTTTGACATTAAGGAACACCAATAATTTAAACATATGTTTTCAAAGGAAAATGTCTTCAAAATCTCTAGAGATATGTGAAACACACCTAATAGATTGAGAATAATGGTTTTGCATTAGCCAAAAATTAAAACTTGGCATTGAAATAACAGCGACATTCGAAGGGCTGTTTTCAATTGCAAGTCTCCTGAAAAGATCAAAAAATTTTCGAAACAAATAGCTTATCCACTGAAAATGTCGAAAAAAAACTGAACTTTCCAACAAAAAAATCTTTTTATTTACTATCAGGGACTGTAATTATTAAACAGCTATACCTATATTATGTAAATTTATGTAAAGGGGTTACACCAAAGGAGGCTTTATGCATCCCAAATTCTACGAAGCGAAACCCACTCATGTAAAAACTTAGTGGTAAGAAATACGTTTAATTAAAACATCTAATAAGTTGAAAAACTGTTGAGATAAACAAAAACAATACACGAAATTTAAGATACGAGATGTCATTGTATATGTCATGCTATACCCACAACTTAACATTTTCAATAGGATCAATATTCTGTTTTGGTTTGGATTGGCAACAGATCATGTAAATATGCGAAAACTCATAAAATATGATCACATTCCAAACAATTCATTAAATTCAGATTACATCGAATACATCATCTGTGGCAAAGGAGTGTATAAACTCAATTTCGCATAGCGCACAATAGATAATATAAAGAAAGTAGATCATAAAGTTAAATACTCCAACCGAACGGCGTCCATAAAAGTTAAATAGAAGCGACCAAATTAGGGAGCTGGATAGCGAGATCATAAGAAATATATAGGCGACCAGATAGTAGCTACACTTCGAAGCTTCATAGGTATTCGCAAGATTACGACTAATGGGCAGGGCACCCATTGCTATAATAAAACCTAAGAATTAAAATTTAGTATGAATTTAAATAAAATCCAGTCATCATGATTGAGTATACTCACTGCAAAACGGTCCCGCATAGCTGCCTGCAATAGCCATGGCAGCATAACCATGTTGAGCCAGAATTACGTTGGTAACAATAGTACAAATCGAGGCGCCCCAACAGCTGATGGTCGCGGCAATAAAGCCCTCAGACAGACCCATAATCAGGCCACATATCTTAAGTATCTCATCCATTTCTATAGCACAGAAGAAGAGCATCATTATGGAACCAAGAGAGCTTAAGATCACGAAACCCTGTTTAAATGCATTATATTTATATAAACTTATGTATATTTATGAATGTCTAGTCGACTGTACTCAATTAATACTTATATTAAGATCAAGTGGAATTACAGCTAATTAAATTTAAAGATGTGGATTACTAAAAGAGTTAGTTGTTATACAAGGAATGTTCGATAAAATATTATTATTTTTTTTATTATTATTATTATTATTTTTGATGCTTTAGCCAAAATCATAAGATAAGCAAAGTGTAAGGTAGAAATTTCCTGGACCTGTGGTCGAGAGGGGGTTTGTAAACGTTTTTAAGAAAAAAACCCCACTAAATTATCTGGCTAGTTCGGTAACGATGTTTTACACATTTTTTATAAAAATCTGTATAGTTTTTCAACATATCTTATCCTGTTGTTATTCGTATTATGAGTATGAGATATTCACTTACAATTAGTTGGGTGAAATCTACTTACAAAGTGATAGGATGGCGGAATGTCTGTACGAGAGTTTTGGAAGACAAATAATGCAAGAGGAATTGTGATGCATAGCTGGTAATACAAAATCCATGGAGTACTGAAAACTGTACCAAAAACTGCACTAGAAACTGTCGAAAAATAAACATAAAATAATTTACAGATTGAACAAAAAAATTATCATTTGAATATACTTACCTAACAAGGAGGAATACAAGGGTGTAATTACGATTTGGATGCAGTTAAGAAGCTTTGACCAGCCGTGGCGTCTCCGCTGCAAGTTCACCATGGGAATGAGTAACACGAAAAAGAGCATTAATGGGGATAATATAATGAGTCCAAACCGAAAGGCACATCCGGACTCTCGCCAATAGTCCTGTGCGATGGGTTGTATATACTCAACAAAATCCTGGAAGAGATTTTTCATACTTTGAATTTGCAATTTTATAGTCCACGAATCGTGTGGCATGAGGGTTGACAGTGGTGCGGCGTTCTTTTCCCTTGGTATTATTCGATATTATGGTTGCTCGACGAGTCACTGTGGTTCTTGTGTGCCGTGGACTCCTAGAATCCAAAATAACCAAGACTCTGTTCTCATTTCTTTCCAAACATCCTTCGATAATTTCGATGCATAAATAGACTACATAGATAAAGACAATACCTAAAGGTTAGGAGAGCTTTGTTAGAAGTTACCTTTTTTGGTCCGGATATAGGGAACAGGTTTTAAGTTTACCAAGGGCGATTTCAGATAGGCAAGATCTGCCTTACAGGCTTTATACATTTTTCAAAAAGGACGCTACTTCACTTTAAATATCCCTAAATTTGATGCCCAATAATTCGTCAAGCTATTTTGTCTATTATTTTTTATATGGGGTTGAGGGATCGCAGAATGGATTCTGGTCTACTATATACTACGCAAAAGTGAAAGATATGTATTTATGGTAAAGTAGCAGTTTCATACAGTAATCTTAATCGGCTAGTAGATGGATAGATAGTAGATGGGATATCGGTCATAAATCTAGAATAGCCTGTAGCTTAAAATTTCTGGCATCGTAAATATTATCAATTCCTTATAGTATTTAGGTCGAGATCTAACTGAATAACGTGTGCCCGGGTAGCTCAGTCGGTAGAGCATTGGACTTTTAATCCAAGGGTCCAGGGTTCAAGTCCCTGCTCGGGCGAACATATTTTTTTATATTTACTATCTCTACTAGATGTTTATTTATTGGTGTTTATTTATACATTCCATCGCGTTAAAATCAATCTAACCAGCATCAACAGCGAGTATGAAATTGATTGAAGTAAAGTTTTCTATTGTTAAGTACTTAGAAAAAATTTTGTTTATTGGTGCTTCAAGAAATTTGTTTTCCTATTTTATTGGTGAAGTATTGTCATTTGATTAGCATATAGCCTTATTTTAAAAACCTCTTTTTTAACTTTAGAATGACTTTTTTTACGTTTAGCTCACAAAAATGGGAATCTTATAACAATTAGTAAAGCACTAATTTGGTCAACGATAATATTAATTAATACGCTATTAATTAATTAATACTTACCCAAGCTTTCGTTTACCGTAATGATATATTCGCTATGGAAGTAATACTCTGTAAGCATCGTTCCCAACGTAAAGAAAAGGAGTGTGCGAATGGTCTCATACTTTGGCAACTGTGAGGGCCATAGGAAGCAGATGATTCCACTAGATATGAGCGAAACGAGGATCGCATTAGCCAACATGAACGTGAATATAATTCCAATTTCATTATTGCGTTTAATCTTGCACAAAATGTCCGATACGCTATTGCCAAATGCCAACAAGGTCACTCCAGCCAAATGTTCGGTCATGCTCATTTTCTTAGCCATGGTTTTTAAAACCGGACTCCAACTGTAAATGATACTGAATTTAGCAAACCATTATTCATTTAAAGCTAACCATAAATCTAAAATAAATTAAATTTATGTATGTATTTCATATGATAATCTTAATAGATTTCAATAATAATACAATTTTAAAGTAATCTTAGAAAAGTGCATAATAGTTGACCAAAAATATGTTTATTTAGTAAAAAGAAATTCTAATTTCTATGATACATATTGTGGTAAAGTTCACTTTAAACTAGGGAATTAAACCAAAACAAATATCTACTTTTTATGTATCGTTAAAACCGATTCGGTTTTCGGTTCACCAAAAGAAAATTGGTTTTGAAACGGTTAGTTGCGGTTAACGGTTCTGGTACCGGTTTCGGTTTGTGTCCTGCTTTAAACTCTTCTTGACTGCTAAGTTTCTACTGTGAGTGCAATTGAATTAAAATTAAATATTAAAATTAATTGAAATCTCGAAAGCTTAGGTGCCCAGATGCAACATTTGAACGCTGAGCCAATCCAAACCAATTATTATATACGATCTTAGGTTTGTTCTGTTAAAGATAGATGCATCAAGCTAAGAAATCCAAATGTAATTGAACTAAATATCACTCATATCCGTTAATACGCTTAGACTATAAATTCCAGTTAGAATAATAACTAAAATTAGAAAATAAACTAAATATAGCAGTTCACATTAACCAAAATCAGTTCAGATGCACAGAGACCTTAATAAATTCTTATTTGAGTATAATTTTTTTTTTAAATATCAATTTTTAACCTTAACATCTTATGTATACTACTGTATTTATATATACGCATCTGAATAGTAATGTATAGTACCAATGTCATTCAAAAATGTATGTTGTGTAATTATTATACTATAATAAATAACTAACGAACCAAAGCTAAACTATATAAATATGTTACTTACAATTGATCTACAATAATTGCTACGGCGAGCAGAATACACACGAAAAGTAGGGCAAATTCAGCACAGGACAATATCTCCTCGAAACGAGAGTTTTTACTGCCGCATTGAAGGTACATTAAATAGTTAATTAAACCGAAATGCTGACAATCTTTTGTATTCTTCACGAACTCGCAACGCATATCATAGGGCACTTTCATAACATTTGAGCAGCTTAACTAAAACCAATCGTTATAATATTAAAGATGATTAAATGTTGACATATTAAAGGTGATTGAGAGCTTCACTTACTTGTTCGTAGTGTTCCTTAATGGACTGCTCCAGTTCGTTTAAATCAGTCATTTTAATTAGTTTTATTTACACACAGTTCAATGTTAGTCAATAAATATATTCAAGTACAATACCATAGGTCTACTATGATATAGGAATTATTTATTAGAGCTTTACCTACTTTTTTAGAGACTGGTAAAAATGTTAAAAAAAGAAAAATAAATTAAAATATGTTATTGTAAGTTATGTACTTAGGTTTACTCGGCAATAATGGTTAGATCATTGGAATACTATATATGTGTGTATCACCACTATCGATAATAGTTGCAATTGAGCTCATTTGTGATTGATTGTGGGAGTGCAATGCACACATATAGTACACACCCCACGGCACACGCTAAGAGTCAAAGATACACAAAGTGCTTTCAATGTCATCCGAAGAAGCAAAATCTAAAAAGGGAAAAGAAGAAGAGCTGACGAAGTGGAAAGCGAAAACTTTCACTTGGAAGGTCACAAAGATGCCGCAACACTCATTTCCACACACACACACACACACACATACACACACACATAAACTCAGACACAGACCGTCTGATGGACAGTTAGACAGACAGATATCGAAAGGACAGACTGTCAATCTCAGCCGCCATTCGCTGCTCGTTGAAGCGCAAAGCGGAAATCAGACGCCATATCAGGCGGATATGCTTGACAAGACCGGACGGAAATGAAACGTAAGTGAACATTGCAAAAACAACAGCAACAACAACAACAACAGTAACAAAAGGCAATGGAACATAGAATTAAATGCTTGCAACATGACCAGGGAGTGTTTCGACATTGACAATGATGCTGACATTGAGGCTGTCGCTTGCGGATAAACATTGTGATATGAGCAGATAAAAAATAAAATAGGAATAGGTAAATATTACGCATTCGCCTTGACGTGCAGTGGGCATATCTATTAGCGTAAATAGAACGAAAATATCAGCACTGGCAATAACAATGTTTGGGCCCAATAAAACACTTTTGAATCCATTTCATTGGCCTAGTTGTTCGGCATTGACTGACTGCTCCAAACGTACCTCTTATATAGACGAGTTTGTAACTTGAAACATACAAGTCACCAGCCCGACAGAATATGAAATCGATTTCGAATTTGCAGTAGAAATGCAAATACGAGCAAAAACTGGCAACAACATTGCAGGCTAAGTTGCCATGTGACTACATTTTGCTTGCCAATTGCATCAAAATACATATGTAGATACAATTGCTGAACCAAGATACAGGAATATTTGCGATGCAGATTTATGCTTTAACGTATGTTTTCTTCAATTTGTATGCTTATGACTGACTGACTAGCTGATTGATACTCAACGTAAACTTCAAACTGTACAGAAGTATAGCCTAAATTTTAACAAAGATTTTATTTTCCAAGTGCAAATTCTATGCATCTGCTGAGCTTTTTATCCGATTAGTATCAGGAATTATTTTTGAACACTAATGTCAAAGTATAATGAACGCTAGTTTCAGATAAAAAGTTAAAGTCTGATGAAGATTCATTTGTAGAACAGTTCAAAAGGAAGGTAATCGATATTTAATTTCTATAACAAAAAAGGACGCAACCTCAATGTACAATAGCAAACCAAACTATCCGTTTTGCACATCATTAAATTACTGTGCGACTAATTGGAATGAAGTTGAAAGTAGTATTTGGAAAGTCTTATAAATTATAAATTATACATGAATTTCAATCAATTCATATAATTATCTTTCAACCAGCAATCGAGTTCAATTTTGGCCACAAGTTGAACATCATGATTGTCAGCTGAATGGATGCAACTAAATTCTCCACTGCATCTGTATACGTATGTGCACATTTTTACTAACTATGTGTACATTTGATATCCACATACGCATGACTATAGTCCTTGCATGCAGATTGAAGTTTCTCTGTCGGCTGCCACTTCGAGAGCTAACTGCAACGCTTAATGCGATTTCCTTCCGCCTTGTTGCACATTTTGCGACTGTTGCCAAAGTTCAAATAACTGTGAAAATGCACACGAGCCGAAATAAAAACTGATGAGTGAGCGCCTGGCAACAAAGCAACAACTATTTGATAAGTACCAAAATAGTTATCGAAATGGACTAAAACACTACCTGTTGCACGAGAACACTCGAAACTTTGTCATTTTATACACACCATTTTTGATATACAAACTTGAACATTATTTATAAAATAACATATAAAATAAAATAAAAAACACTTAGATATATTAAATAGTTTTTTGTACAATTCACTTTAAATAAAAAAAGGTTTTTTTTTGTAAAAATAAAATGCGTTCCTCATGCTGTATAATTTAAATTTTGGGCGTTCTTTTAAGACCGTTATTGGCTTTTGACATTTTGTGAAAAGGTAAGAAAAATTTTATGAGATGTTGGATGAATAGCTTAGAGATAGCAACAAACAACATAGCATTTCTGAGTGTTCATCACCAATTGTTTTAGTAAAGAAAAATCGGTTAAAATAAGAGAAAGCTCAACAAAATAATGATGAATTTAAGTAAAATTTTTCATTTAATTTAGGATTTGTGTTATACATACTTACATTAATAGATTAGCTCGTTCTCAGGATAGCATTCTTTCACGTGATTGTCGATATAAGTATTTACTGATATGATAAGAGATACATGCAACTAGGGATAGAAATATATACAATATAGTAATGGAATATCGATATATATATAAATGTATTCATATTCATCTCAGAAGTACATTAGAGTAGATTGCTCCACTCAAATATACTCGAAGTGAAAGACAATACTAGGAACTTATATTCACACACAATTTTTTGAAACTGTGGAAAGAAACATGACTCCATTTTCAGAGTCAATGATTCATTTGTCCTTTGAACATCTCTAAAATAATAATTAGTTGAGATCAGCGTTTAGATAAGTCCCATTGAAAGTTTGTATTTTTTCTAGTGTGCTAAATCGCAATAATGTGTTCTTTAATATATTATATATTATGCATTTATTTACGATTTTGTGGCAGTATTGTCAAATTAAAAGATTATAAAGATTTTTAAAGAAAAATATCAGAGTTTTCTGTTAAATTCTGTGCAAAATGTTTGCACTTTCCAGTTCTAATAGTATCTTAAAACATCGCCTAGAAGACTCCTCTCAGTTCCCCATTTCAGGCAACTTTGTCCCATAGATAAAGATAACTAACGGTTTGATTGGGACACTAGAACTGCGCAGGCGTTATGAGAGAGGGGAAAGAGAGTTGAGCTCTCGCTCTTTCTTTTTTGAAAGCTTTTTGGAACATTTGAGTCAAATGCTCCTATAAATCAAAACATTTGACTCTGAGTTCTGTAATGTTTTGAAGTTACTCGCCATCCTTCCTATCGCCTTACAATGTTTCGTTGACTTCAACCTTCTTCTCTCTTTTACCACATGCTGCTTTCCTTCTCTTTTTGTTGGCATTCGTGAATTTCCATAGGCGAACACGCGCTCAATTTGATTGAATTGTTATTGTTATTTGACTGTAGTTGTAATACTCGTAGTTTGCTTTTCTTTTTCATTTCTCATATTCCAAGTTGTTGCGGCCACCGCGTTGGCCATTTAGCCAAGTGCACATTTAGGCCAAATATGTAGTAGCTTAGGTTGTGTGTGTCTGTGTGTGTGTGTGTGTGTGTATTTGTATCTGTGTGTATGTCAGTTCCATTGACTTGAATAAATAACGAGCTCTACGTGATTTGATTTTCGAGTCTTGGACTTGTTTGTCTTCTGCACGTGGCTGCCTAAAGATATCCAAGTGTGGCCATATTTATATTATGTGTGCTTGTGTGTGTTGTTTCTATGGGTCACTAAATTGTTACACTGTGGTTAGATAGAGACAGCTATTTTAGGCCTGACTGGCTGCAGTTACAGTTGAAAATTGTAGTCTGCTTTTTGGCTGGCCCTGACCTACTATGCCGTGTACTGTGCCTAATGAGGGGTGTGTGAGTGAGTGCATGTTTGTCATAAGTGAGAGTGTGTGTGTGTATGTGTAATGTGTGCATCACTAGGCATCAACACTCAGTGGCATTGTCAAACATCAACGTCAAAGGTTTATCCTTATTGAATGTATTAACATTTTATGCACAACTCGCGTGGCCTTCACATGCATACACACTTATGAGTGGCGTGTGTCATTCTTTCTGCTTCTATATGTTTTCATTGTTGCAGCTCGTCAAACATTTGCAGACAGTTCTTCTCATTATCATTAACTTGCAACAGGCAACAGGCGACACTCTCCTTGGACCACTTGAAAGTTGTTGTTGTTTTTTTTGCAGCTCTTTGACATGCAGTGAACTATGCGAAGTGTACAATCATCGTGTCGCACACACAAACATTCACACCACACACACAGCTTTCCTTTGCTGCCTGTGTTCCAGCCATGTTGCAAGTGGCATGGTGTGAAACTTTAAGTGTGGCAATTGCAGGCAAGTGTCAGGCCGAGCTTTGCAATTGACATAATTAGTTGGCTTGTGTGGCATGTATATATGCATGTGTGTGTGTGTGTGTGCGAGTGTGTATGGGTGCAGATGTAAGTGCGTTATTCAGTGAAGCATTTCAAGTGCTTTGTTTTGCCCCATGTCTCACGGCAAATTGCCAATGTGAAGCTATCAAATGGAAACGTACAATTATCAGGTGAGACTGCAACATATTGTCAATATCCAGGGAATGGTGCGAATAGATATTTCTGATAAAGGAGATGAACAGATTCGACAAATTACTCTATATTTAGTTGTATTGTACATATATTAAGGCTGACAACTGGTCGGAACCGAACATCGCAGTTAACATTAGAAAAGTTTAAAAAAATTGACATTCTCTTTTAAATTTATCTCGCGGATTTATTTGTGGCGTTAATTGAAGTTCAAATAAACAAACGAAACAACTAAGATATAAACAATACTTTATAATGTTATAACATAACGAAATTTCAGCTATCCTAAAGAGGAACAATTAAAATACTTGCACTCGCAGAGTTGATGAAATTAAAAAATATCTGATGAAAATATAAACTAACTTTAAATTGTGCTTAGCTTAAACAAAAATATATCTTTAGGGGTTCAATAAAACTGTTCGCGAATCGAACACAAATCACATTCTATGGTCCAAGTCACTAAATTTGTATGGCTTGCAGCGTTGACGAGCTGTTTTGATCTTCCCCTATGATAGCCAATAGGTGTAGGGTCATAGGTCAGTGCAACTGCAAACCAGAAACAAAGTTTTGGCTTTATCAGCGACTCGATTCGGTTCGACTCGACTCCTGATTCAGGCTGAACTCATGACCCTCCACTTGCAGCATTTACATGCATATGCATGTGCAGGGAGTGTACACAAATTCAAACACACGCACATACGCACAAACACACACACACACACACACACACACACTTGCAAAAGTTGCTGAGTAATTTGCATATAGATTAAAGGAGCGTAAAGCCGTAGAAGACAAACAACCACAACGACGTCAGTCGACCATAGAATCTTGCAAGCCCCCTCCTACGTAGATTCCCCCTTCAGCTTGGTTTCTTGCACTTTACCGACTGCTTTTGTTGCTTCCGCTTTCTGTTTTTGTGTTCCATTTTAGTTTTATTTCATTTTTACTTTTAATAATGCACTGTGCAAGGGGGCGTGGCTGCTGATGTGCATCGAGGGCGGGTGGGCGTGGTTGAGATGTTTGTCCTTTTGAATATGTTGCTGCATAATTTGCGCCGCTCGATGTGCGGTTTGTGCTTTGTTTCGGACTGCTTAATTGCAGTCGGCTTAAACTTGTTTTTATAACAAAGCTTTTTCTTTCCTGACCTGTATTAAGATCTGGCCGATAACTAAGAGAAATCCAATGAGTTCGTTGTTGTGGGTACATTTATAGTATAACTAGTTTCATAAGTATCAAATTTGAAGCGATTGAAATGAATCAGTTTTCTGAATCGGAAGCTTATCAATGTCTTACAATTCAGATACATAAAACTGTTGTAAACAATGTGCAAATGCTGTTCAATAATTATTAATGCTTTAGCCCAAGAAAACTGTATCAAAAGTACCAAGGAGAAAAGATGTTAAAGTTTTGTTAATTTAGTACCAAATGTGATAGTCGTTTTTAAATGGCGTCCCTTAAGTAAAAATGAAACCTTTAATTCTTTTCACCCTACTTGGATTTATTATAAAACAACTAAGTTATGTGAATAAATTTATATTTTACTGTTGCTTATGTAAAGACTTTATGGCTGCTTCAAATGTGCTGCAAATGAAGTTTTACGTATTGAGACACATAAGTATGCAACACATCAGCAACAATCTTGTCTTCACAAGTGTGTGCGTGTGTGTCTGTGTTTAACAAGTACACAGCAAAAAAATGTGGTTCATGTCGTTCCCCTTCTTTGGTTCTTGTTACTCGGCTTTCGCTGTCCCTGCCGCTGTCGCAGTCGCTGCTGTTGCCGCTTTCGCATTCGTGTCTCGGACATGAATTACGTTTACCGACAATTAATTTCGAGTGAAAATGTGCTAAAACTTTTAATTGGGCAACCAAGTGGCTGGCAGTGTCTGCAGAGCGGAGAATTTCGGAGCGTTGCGAATAACGGTAGCCATAAAAATGTCGACAACATGCCAGGAAAATTTCGAAGCCATTTCATAGCAGGTGCAACGTACAAGTTGGGCAAAAACTTTAAGCTAAGAACCCTGTTGCCGATTAGCAGGCAAAATGGCAACTGGCAACTGGCATTTTCGGAAGCGGCCGTTGCGTATACGGCGCGTTGCACGTTTTTCGTTGCACATTCTACATTTAATGAAAGTAAAACATCCGAGTATCATTTTTTACCCCCCAAAAAAAAAGGAGCGCCGTTGGTTATTTTTCTTTGGCAGAGCGAATGCAAATTGGCAATGTGATTGGCCCTCGGGCGATTCACCTTTTGTTTGTGTTGCAAAGCTTTGTTAAATGCTTCGCTACTTTAAAATATTTGCTCATCAAATAAGGCACTCACTGTAAAATCGCAGTTGCAAGGCACGATGCAGCACGCACAGCTGCTGCTACACGATGCCAACTTCAAACCCGTCAAAGTCAAACAAAATAAAGGTTAGTAGAATTATACAAGCGTGTAAAATGCTGCAGACCGACAAACACAACACCGCTCTTTAAACTACCGCCTCGACGCACGGTTATATTAGCATTTGCAGCTTTTATGCTCCAATTGGCTAACTACTTTGTCCGAGATCTGCTGCACTATTGAGTTGCGAACTAAAAGTGTTGAATTCCTTGAAGCTTAATAGACACTTTAATAGAACACAGACCTTTGTGAAGGGGTTTTTTCGAGTTTTCCGTATCTATCAATTTAGATTCTAGAACGAAAAAATGCCAGGAAACTGACACATTTTAATTATACTGTACTTTAGGCAAACTGATCCGTCGACAGATCTA
This sequence comes from Drosophila putrida, assembly GCA_037043535.1. Lineage (NCBI taxonomy): Eukaryota > Metazoa > Arthropoda > Insecta > Diptera > Drosophilidae > Drosophila > Drosophila putrida. The sequence goes on along the minus strand of JBAMBI010000160.1, from coordinate 3,488,339 downwards.
AGAATTTGCTGTGCATAAAACCATCTCCCGAAAACGTGTTTATTGAATCATCATTTACGTAGATTAATCTCAAGAAAGTAAAGTTGTAGTATGATCATAATATTTTAGCCAAATTTCAACTGGTTGAACAGAAAAGATCTGTCATCATCATTTATGTAGATTAATCTCAAGAATGTAAACTTATGGTATGATCATAAAACTTTAGCCAAAGTTCAACTGTGTTCTGAACCGAAAAAATCTATTAATAAGTTTTTTTTTACAGAATGCCTCTCATTTTAAGCAATGTTAGCTTAGCAAAAAAATGACAAGTCAAATTATTAAGACTAAACTGCAATGTTTGCAATAATTTAAGTTATATTTAAACGACTAACATTAAATAAGAGCAACAGCAACAGCAACAAGAATGGCAACAAGAGCTGTTATGGCTGTGGCAACTGGCATCATAAATTACAGAGCTGCCATTAGCTAACACAAAACGAAATTTTTCAATTAAACTAAAGGCCATTGCTGATAGTGGCAATGTCATTAGCAGGCCAACGAAGCCCTACCTCGCCGCAGTTGGTGCCAAGGACCCCAAAGGACCGACGGCACAGGTAGCTGGTGTCACATAAATTAAAATCGAAGCCAGCCAATTTTATGTGCATTTAATGGGAGTCTATAAACTCGGCGTCCCTCGAAGGTGGAGGGGAAGTGTTTAAAAGTGACGACCATGGGCTATTTTATGGGATATTCGAGCGATTTTGTTGTTTATGGGCTGCACCTAATTGACATTTTGAAAATGTCGACAATTGGACAGGCAGTCATAAAGTTAATAAGCAATTTGCATAACAAATTTTCTAAAAACGTTGACAACATGTCGCCATGAACGGTACACGGGTCGCATGCTTAATGCGTGCCATGGCGCATTGCGTATACGCCATGCTAGGCATGCATTTAATTGTTTTTGCAGAAACAGAACGACCAAAAAACAAGATATGCCAACAGTATTTTTCACTCCACTCCCTCCACTCCGTTCCACCCTTTCTCCCTTTACCCCTTGTAATCCTTTCTATCCTGTTGCATTTTTAAACCAAACGTTCGTAATTTATTCTCGAGTTGTTAATTAGCATGGCAACAACAAGCAACATGCGTGTTCGCCACCAATGCCTGTTTATTAAAAGCCAGATAGATTTTCAGCTAGCACGTAATATGTGGGTGGGGGAAGGGGTAACACTGTAATTTGACCATTCAATTTATGAAATCGGTTTTTTTTTATAAACAGCTAAAAGTATTTTGAGCTTTTATGCATCTTAGAATAGCTATAATTTCTTAAATATTTATTTGTTCGTTTATGCAACATATGTGGCATGCCCCAATTGGTTGCAGTGTATACAAATGCGAGAACAATGCACCGTATGGTTATGGTTGCTTTTAGCGGATTTTCCACTGCAATTAGCCAGTGTCAATTGTTCATATGTAAGTACGAATGCCATTGTGAAACATTAGTGGCATGTTTTGTTTTTTATGTTGCCACACACACACATACACATACACACACACATTCAACATATACTGCTAACTGCCATTTGCAGCTGTTTCTATTTCCGTTTGCAGGCCACAAAAGTAGGGAGAGCACTCTGTCAAGCACCTCCCCAGAGTGCCACACCCCCTTTCACTGATCTCCCGCCTTGCCTGGGCCCAACATCATTTGTAATTTGATGCCATGTGCACACACTGGCTGTTGCTGTTGCAGTTGCAGTTGCAAGTGCAGCCGGCGTTTGGCAAGGAAATTTGCCTCAAAGTAAGCAACACAAATGTGGCCAGGGCCATTATAATTGCAAACACACACAAACACAAACACACACACACACACATATTCCCCTATATGTATGTTTGTGCGTACAATTGCAGTTGCATTTGACATGATGCTTTATTATAATTAAATGATAATCAATTTGGCAAATATTTGATTTTCCTAGACCAAGAAATGAAATCTAATCAGGCGTGAATTGTAACTAAAACAAGGACATACGAGGACGTATATGGTGATGTAGCCTTCGGGGATAATGCAAATAAGCAAAAATGGAGGTGAATATTTGCCATGCTCTGGAGATAAAATCAATAATGGTAAGGGGTGAGTTGTATGCTGCATGTTGCATGAAAAACGTCAATAAATAAAATTCCCTAACCATTTACTTGAGAAATGGGTTTTTAGCGTAGACGTTGCCAGCAGCAACAACAGTACCACAAGACCCACTAGCACCACCACCACTATACCCACCATTCCTATCCGGCGGGCCAAAATCAATTCCCCAGCTATTTCACAGCATGTAATTTCTCAATTTTTGGTATAAAGCTTCTCTGTTCCAGACAGACTCGAGTTCCTTCAGCTTAGTTCAGTTCAGTTGTGATACTGTTTCGCCGGTTTCTCATGCTTCGCGCTGCAAAACCTACTTAATTTCGAGTCATGGATGTCATGAGAGGGAGGGCAAGGGCATGGTGCAACAATATGCTAGCAGTCGGCTATTTTTGGAGGAACTAAGATACTCGTACTTTCTTTTTTGTCTTTTTTTGAATGAAAGTAGCAATAAATCTGTTTGGCTTACGCGAAAAAGAGAAGCAGATTTTATAACACAAATTAGTTAGTTCTTTGGATAAATGTCAGATTATAAAAGCACTTATAAACTAGAAATTGATTGCTTATGGATTGAAAATAACTAAGTTCAAGCGACAGCACTTTTAGCCCATTATTGTGAGAACACTTTACAGTTTAAATGTCCGAAACTGAAAGTTATTTAAGTCTTTCCATTTATACATATTTAAGGACCTTAGCTGTTCACGCCTAAAAAAAGTTTCTTAAATAGCTTTTGTGCATATGATTATCATCATCCTATCATTACTTGCAGTTGTTATTAAGAAATGCAATAAAAGATATTAATGTCAAAACATGACTTAAAATTTAATTGTAAAGCAACCAATTTGAAACTTTGCTGGATCGTTGGTTAGACAAAAAATCTGTTCTATAATTGTTTGATTGTTCGAATTGGACAACGCTTTCATTCTCTCCCTATGAGCATTACGATCAACATTTAGGCATCATATTTCAATATGATGATTTTAAAGTTTGAATTAACAGAATTTATAATTTTTCGATTGGTTAAATTCCACAACTGCATCACCCATTTCGACTTTAACAACAAAGTTCAGCGTTTTAATAAACAATTGAATGATAAAGCCAAAATTTGCATACACTCTAGTTTAGTGTAAGTGAAATTTGTAGTATTTTCTAATTAGAATTAAAGGAGTAACATATAATTTTTTGGAAAAACTTAAAAGACCAAAAACAACAAATCTCAAACTCAGAAAATGTTCAAACTCTGGTTGTAATTAATATTTTTTGATTGACGTGTTATCATTTTGCAGAATCTTATCAATATCTAGTAACCTCTGAGATTGACGTTCATTAGTTCTATTGAAACGGTATCCAAATAGCAGAAATTTCATTTCCTTTATGCTGATAACTTAATGATCGCAGATTTTTTTAAGAGTATTATTCAAGAAAACATAGATTTTTATAAAACATTGTTACAGATCTGGAGATGTATTTCTGTTATATGATAATTAATTCACGGCCCATCGATTTTAAGGCCCAGTAAGTTTACTTTCCCATTAATCCAATTTCGAAGGAAGGGAACATTGGTATAGACGGCAGGCACATCTTCTTTGGCGCATTCAATGCCCCATGAAACGATGCCTGCGAGTTGATAGCGATGTATTTGACCAGGAATAGTACAAAACAGAGGAGAGCCTCCGTCACCTTTGCACGTGTCCTTGCCCTCGATGCCGCCGGCACAAAGGAAGCTGGGTCGGAGGCGGAATCTCCTGCCGAGACGCGTGACTCTCAGCTGGCCTTGGCACTCGGCTCGACTTATCACCGGAAGATCGATTCGCTTGAGGAGCCGCTCATTGCGATCGCTGCCCGGCAATCGACCTCCCCAACCGGTGGCATAGCACTGGGCGTCCCGTAGATCAGCCTGTACCGTGGGCGTCTCAGGCGGGGGAAGACAAAGGGGTTGAATATGCGGTTGAATCATTACTGGCTCATCCAGTACCAGCAAGGCAATGTCGTTGAAATAGGCCTCGGGATCGAAGTCCTCATGTGGTATTATCTGCTTAATGCGACGTGCCTGATGCTCATGTGGCTCATCCAGACTATTGAGATCCCACTCCCCCGCACGGGCAACTAAAGTGTCTACCGAATGGTTCTGAATATTATGGGCACTCGTCAGCACAAGTTGTGGATGGATAAGGGTGCCGCCACAAACATATTGATTACGACCAGTGATCAGTGCCACCATCCAAGGGAACTCGGCAAAGAGGGAGACATCCTTGGCATACTCATAGTTATCCTGATCAGGTATGAGACCCTTGTTATTGCTCCACCCACAGCCCTGATACTTAAAGCTTCCCAGTCTGGATACATACGGACTCTCATTGGCTGAAATCTGTAATCAAATATTAATTATATTTGAATTGAAATGAATGTTTTTCAATTACCAGCTTATCGATGGCACAACAACGATGCAAGGCTTTGTGACAAGGAGAGTCGCCTATGCGAGGATTGAGCAGAAAGCGTCCATCATCGTTGATGACATTATCCTGACACAGATTCCTTGGCACACATTCCATGTTGAGTCCACAACTCTCATAGCCACTGGGTTCCTCTGTCGTGGTGGTTATAGTTTCGGAGTTTCGCTGAGAGGTAAGTGTGGATTTCCCCAATGTAGCATTCCAGCTCTCCAGTTGCTCTCGATCGCAACACACCAATCCCTCTCCACAAATGCGAGCAATGCGTGGTCCGATTGAGCCCCGTCCCGAATCATCAGTCTCGTTGCACAGCTGCTCAGTAACACACATCTCCGTAGATCCACACATAGAGATCACAGTTTCACCATTTGACAAACGATTTTGTGCCCCCACTAGGAATGTGAAGAGCAGGGGCTGCCAATAGCAGGTGGTGTACATCATCTGTAATGGGCATCAATATAATAACAGTTGAGGGTACATCTGATAAGCTGATAAGAGCGGAGGTTATCAGTTTGCCCTCATTCCAATTATGCACATACACAAAACACAAATTAACTGCAAATTAACTGCTATAATTTGATCAACTTTCTCATTTAATGTGCCTTTAAAATTTATAACTTTAAATTTTTAAAATATATATTATATTGTTGGTTTTATTTAATTTTAAGTAAATGTTTCTATTTATTCCAAATAGAAGATGGCAACCGCATCTTTAGTTAGTTAGTTTTTTCGCTAGCTATTACAGTTGATGATGCAGGTGAAAAGATGTTGAATATCTAATATTTTACTATGATTTCAAGAATATATATACAATAATTTATAAACATCAGACTGCTTACGTCTATTCACTTAATTATGTAGTTTTAGATAGTATATAAATAAGTAACATGTGTATACTTGTTTCCCCTTTTAATAACTGTGTGTTTATTACAAGCTCTCAAGTTCGATTTGTTTCTACGACTGAGTTGTTGAGTATTGATTTGGCGATTCTTATAGATAGAACCGGCTTGGAACTACAATTATTTATTCGGAGAGAGATCAGCTGAGCAATGTTAAATGGAAAGAGAACGAATAATTAACTACCTAAGTAAGATCGCTTGCATTCTGCTATTTCAAATATATAATTACAACGAGAGAGCTTAGCGATTGCTTGGAATATTCTATTGCGTCTCTCATCTCATAAAAGCAAAGAGTTTCTGAAAGGAAACCTCAGTTGAATTTGCTGCTTGCCATTGATCATTGCGTGGGGAATTTGTGGTGTGGTATTTAGTGGTGATAGTTAATTAATAAACGCGTTGGAAATATACTTAATTATAAATATGAAACCATATGTAAAATGAGTTCGCTAAATTACGTATACGTCACGTGCATGAAAGTTGAGATGCTCTACGAGATAATCGATGCTGGGAATTGCCTGAAGTGTTATGACTATCTCACTAATTCTATCTCTTTCTTTTGCTCTCTTAATATCTCTCTCTCTCTCTCTTTCGCTCTTTGGCAGCGACAATGTGGGAACAAATGAAAATACTCTCGCTATTAATAATCTCCATTGGCTGCTCTGCTCGACGAGCTTGCACCCAACATGAGCTTTGCATCACGGAACAACGTTGTGATGAAACGGATGACGCGGGACGTGGTTTGCTTGGACCACGCATCTTGGATCGCAGTTGTGGCAGTGGACTCGTTTGCTGTGACAAAGCGCAGCTGGAGAGCTATGATGCTACCATGGCCCAAAAGGAGCAGCAACGAAAGCGACTCGTAGAGCAGGAATCAAACTTCGAGACTTCTACATCGATGTCACCTCTAAATCTTGACTTTAAACTCGATTATGATACGTGTGACAAACAGAAACTGTGTGTGCCCAGACATCTATGTCGATCGGGCATGGTCAATGAAGACGGTCGTTTTATAATTAAACCCCGCATCGATGAGACTAGCAATTTTGGCTGCTCGACATTCGAAAGTTGTTGTCCCATCACTGATCAGGTGAGATTGTGTAGATTTTCTTTACATATCGACCCATTTCTCCGAAAGTATTGTATCTGACGTGTTTTAAATTATAGTTTATTGTCCCAAAAAGGATTATAGCTGAAGATGCAATAGGAAAACATTTTAGCACAATTATGTTCAGGATGTTACCACATAGAGCAATGAAATTTATAAAAGAAATCTTCTCCAAAAATTAAATTTTTGAAAATTAAAGAGTCGTACATAAATGCATGTCAAAGCATATCATATTATAGCAACGATCGGTCAAAAGGTCAAAGCGGTCTTGCATTATCTTAATTCACCGATTGCGTTCTTGATATTGATTAATACAACCAGACCACTTTGGGTAAGATAGGACTACCACTTACTTACATGTCTCACATAGCTGCCACAGGACCATTCATGTAAAAATCAACTTTTTCTATAAACTATTCTGTTGTTTCTTGAAACAAACTCATATTTTCTTATAATTGGTATTAATTAACATAGCCTTATTATTTTTTTCGCTTTCTTAAATTCTTTTTAGCTGGACGAGAGTGAAAATCCAATGCTTCGACATCTGCAGGAGTTCAAGTACAAAGGCTGTGGTTACAGTAATCCGAAGGGCCTCTACTACGATCTTGTAGGATATGACAACCATGAGGCACGTTATGCCGAGTTTCCGTGGATAGTGGCACTGACGGATATGCAAGCCAATTACGTTTGTGGCGGCACATTGATACACCCCCAGGTGGTTCTGACTAGTGCACATAATGTGGCCAACCACAGCTCGGACTCTCTGCTGGCCCGTGCCGGTGAGTTCGACTTGAACAGTCAAAGGGAACCTCATGCTTATCAGACCCGACGCTTGCGCAATCTGTGGCGACATGAGCTGTTTAATAAACTGAACTTTCACAATGACATTGCTCTGTTGGTGCTGGAGCAACCTTTCCAGCTGGCTCCACATATCCAGCCGCTTTGTTTGCCTCCCATGGAGACTTCTATGGTTCAGGGAGCCCTGCGAGAGGCTAAATGTTTTGCCATCGGCTGGGGAATGTCAAACGGCACTGTCAAGTCTGTGGATCGCATTCTGAAACGTATTGATCTACCTATTTTGGAGCATGAGCATTGTCAAAGACTCCTTCGTCGCACGATCCTTGGAAGACGCTTTAAACTTCACACGAGCTTCATTTGTGCTGGAGGAGTAGAGGGCAAGGACACGTGCCAGGGAGACGGAGGATCGCCCTTGTTCTGTAGCATCGCTGGACAATCGAATCGCTTTCAAATGGCAGGAATCGTTTCTTGGGGTATCGAATGTGCCGAAAAGGACATTCCTGCTGCTTATACAAATGTTCCGCATTTGCGAAGCTGGATAGATGATCAGCTGACAAGGATTGGCTTTAATCTAAACGAACATTAATCCACTAATTTACTTCCTTATAAAATATATCGGCTTTTTCCACTTACAATAATGATCTAAGCAAAGTGGATACAGTTATATAATTAGTAGGATAAACTTAATTAAGTGTTTGTCTCCATCAAATTTTTTGAAAACTTAATTTTGAATGTTTAGAAGGACTCGAGGTCGAAAGTCGAATGTTTGACAACAAAGTTAAGGAGATATTACAAGTTCTCAACAACAACAACAATACAACATAAGCACTTCCTAAATGAATAGCTGAATATTCCAGATAAACATTCAAATTGATTAAACATTAGTAAAGATCGCTATAACTTACAAATTTATTTATTAAAAACTTAATACCTAACACCTTAGTCACTCAGATGATTTTTACCGTAACTCTTTGTACAATGAAATATTCTTTTAAGATCTGAAGCAAATAATTTAATATGCTTAGTCACCGACAGTGCAGAAAAGGAGGTGAAACTAACCATCTCATGTCGATTTAAAACATATAGCTTTCGTTGAAACGGTAAAGAACTTTTCCTGTTCAAATAAATTCACACTAATCAAAATAACAGTTGTTTAAAGAAAGAAGTTATCTTATTGATAATATAACATTTTGTTGTTGGCATATTTTTTTTTAAGCGATAAATTTCATGTAATCTTTTGTCAATGTCAATGCAGGTATTAAGGTAAGTTTCTATTGATGACCATAACTTAACATGCCTGAAGCATCATCATCATCAGAATTTAATCTTACAGCTTACCCAACTGTCGACTCTCACAGTAGCGCCAAAGCTCATAGCGAACGTGGCAGGACTACGCCACGTATACGTAATATGCCCATTTGGTGAACAACTTTGTCCTGCGGCTGTTGCATCCATACACGTATGTGAAGCGTAATAATGTTGCGGCTTCTTGACTTTATGCGGCCACAGGCCATAGTTAAGCCACAATGTTCGGTCACCTAAAGTCTAGTTAAAAGCTGCACAACTTTAAATTGAATTCTTAATTATTAATTTTCGTGCTCCGCAACTGTTAGACGATAAATTTGATTCAATCTTTTTCTTTGTCGAAATTGCCAAATGCCCGGTTGTTTCCAAAATAATCTGGAAGATTTATGTTTTGGCCACTATGATTTATGTGACTTTGGCTTACGATTTTGATTTGTGTTGCCATAAAATTTTTGCTGGCCTAAAAAGTGCATGCCTCTGGCAATGGATATTGAATTGCGACAATTGCAGTCAACGGTGCGTATGAGCAATCAGTCAACCAGTCACTGAGTCAGTTAGTTTTGTGACTGTGACTTCATATCTGTATTTATGCTTCACCTACCTTAAACTTCAGCAACTGAAATAGTTTTTATATTTTTCAAACACAGTATGATATGGGAAAAGCACTTTAAGTACTTATTGTAAAGGTAAGAGAATTATAACTCATATCTGTTAGATGATTTAAGTTTTAAAAGTTAAATCTTTAAATATGAACCTTGTTTAAATTACCACGGCAAAAATCTACGAATAAAGTTACAAATCCAATGAGATACTGAAAAAGAGAAGCAGTAATTAAGTTTTTGCATTGCAAATGAACAATCACAATCCACCATAAACAACACAATGTTTGCCTTCTACTGAGTCAAGTCGAGTTGAGACAAGAAATTGTTGATTATTTCGAGTGGTTTTTCTGGAAACCTGCCTCCAATTAGCAGTGTCACTGAGTTTCAAATTTAAAGCTTTATTCTGTAAGAGACAGAAAGCGTAGGAGTAAGTAAATAATTCATTTAGCTTGTTCCTAAATCTGAATCATTCACAAGTAGCTCAAGGATTGCAGTTTCACATAAATAATGCCTTGAATTGATATTTTCGACTGGTGGCAAAGTCAGGGAAAATGGGAGGCGGGGAAAGAACAAGAGGAACAACTTTCACCTGGGTCGCCATAAATTTTCATTGCATCCATCGTTGCGTCGAGGCGCAGTCAATTGCGCTTAAATGTTCGACATTCACGACGATTCATTGATATCGTTGGATTGTGGGACTATGGGTAATGGGCGGTGGGCGGTGGGCGGTGGGCATGGTACTACGGTCTCGATGTCATACCCGCATCTATTTGAACTCCTTTCCCATCATTCTCATAGTCTCTTCATCGTTTTATTCAATTTTGAAGCGACAAATAAAACTTCTTTCAATTGTAGAACTTTCATGAGAGTTGGATCGAGGAATGACATATTAAAAGATAGCATATTTACAAAGCCTCATTAATTTTGTAGTAGGTTTATATACTAAGTATAAGTAATATATGTATGTATAATTGAAATAAATTAATTAATTAGTCATCTCTTTTGTTAAATCTTTAAGGAAACTGAGTTTGTGAAAAATGTGAAAAATTTTACATTATACAACGAAGAACTTTGTTAAATGTGTTAATAAAAGTATAAGAAGTGTTCCTCATTACACATGGTTTTATTATATTAAGCACCATTAATTCATTAACGAGATTGCAAAGAACGATATCCTTATGAATCTTACAATGTGTTTGCTTGTAAAAAATATATTTATTCCCGACCATAGTCTCCGCAAATTTTGAATTCAACTAGGCACACGTCGGCCGAGAATGTTACGAACATCCTTTGTAAAGCGTAGGGCGTCAAGGAAGGGAAGCAGATTGACTAGCTCCTCGTCATCGGGATCATAGAAAAAGCTCTTTATAGGTAAAGCATTTTGTGGAAAATCACGGTAGGCACTCGGCGAGTTATCGATAATGAAGACACGAGTCAAATCTCGATCGACTATGAATAGATTCTTGCTTACGAAGTTTGTCGTGGAGGTGCAATGCTGTCGATAGAAACGACGTTGGAAAATTCCTCGACCTGCGTCCAATTTATCCAGCACATTTGAGGCATAGGCCTCCAAACTGGCCGTAAAAATGACCACGTCATACCATTTGCTTACGAAGTCGAGAAATTCGTCGACGTGTGGCCGCTTGTAGACCTGGAATTCAATGGGATCCATATTGGGAACAACTGGAATGCTCATTATATAATCTGGCACAGCTGTTAAAGGCACAGAACTACAGCCAACGGTCTCGTTCGATTCTGGATCAACGTAACATGAGTGCACAAGCGTCTCATCCAGATCAAGAACTATGGTCTTTCGTTCTACAAGTTCCAATTGCCTTGCAGATTGTGTCGACAGAGGTGTGTCCTTAAAGACGAATTCCTTCGATTGGAAGTAGAGCCGAAATCTGGACGCCAGAAAGGCAAAAAACTGCTTCACGTACTGGCCCAGTTCGTCGGACCGATTCAAGATACTGGCAACACAATTATCCCAGAGCTGTGAGCTCGTTCTTGTTCTTAGCCTCGATCCTGAACCAGAGCTATAGCTGGAACTGGGGACAATGAAGCAGGTTCTACTAATTTGTGGACTGACTGTTGCAGCTGCTATTGTTTGTATCTTGCAGACGTTGGGCTGATCAGCTGCTGGCAACGATGATGTAGAATGTTTCGACAACTGCACAAACATTTTTTCAGATCAAAAAAATGTAGAATTAAGGACTTATCGATTTGAATAATTTATATCTTACATAATTTTTTTTTTTACAATTTGTGGCTGACATTTAAAATTTCCCAAAAACTTATTTGAATTCAAACGAGAACTATTTAATACTATGTGTTGTTAGAAATCTTCAGTAATTTGTGTGAATGTATGAAAACTGTTTTTTATGTTTGTGCTCGAATATTTAAGAAATAAATACGGACAATCTTTCTATTCGAGTACTTAAGGTTGTTTCTCCCACTCAGATTTTTATTGTGACTTGATTATAAATCTGCTTATAGGATATCCGTTTTCAATCTTTTTTCATAATTTTAAATCAGATATCTTTAAGATGCACATAATTATGATAAACGTAGTCGTACATTAAGTAATTCTAGTTGAAACTTGACTAAAATAAACTTCTTGTAAATCAGAACAACAACCGGAAGCTTGCATCCGCTTTTAAAACATAGCGGATGTTGAGAATTCTACTGCACTTTCCCCTGCTGTCTTATCCGCACGGTTCATTTTTAAAATTGCAGTTAAACGCTGCAACGAAACTAATTTTAAAGTAGAAAGAAAATAAGTTGAATTCGTTGTTTTAAGTGCATAGTTTTAAATTGAAGTCAAAGTGGTCACGAAGGATTTTCTAGGGCTTACACGGGAAATTAGTAATATATTAATACTATATCTATTATTATTTTCTTGGTTTCAGGACTATTTAAACTTTATGCAAAATTTCTAAAATATTGAAAATATTTGTCTTTCTGTCCATCTGTCCAACTTAAATTTATATACCACGTTCAGTTTCGGATCCACCTTAAGAACTTCATTATGATACAATATTACTCTGTGTATCTTGCATTATTTTTGCCAGTCAGAACATTATCGAAGCGAACGATGAACTTTATGAAATTATTTCACACCTGCTCGAAGGTAATGAGGAGTATGACCTGTGAAGATGATGCCAAGTCAAGTTAAGTCAAGTGGAGTCTGCGCTAATTGCAGTCAAGCCACAGACGCTTCTCTTGTTCCCAATGCAACAACAGCAGATTCATTAACCAACTGAATGAGATACTCGCCGACTGGGAGGTGTTCTGTCTGCCTAATGAAATGCAAATCGGATGAGGACGAGGGCCAGGGCCAGGACGAGGTGAAGCACTAAAATGGACAACAACAACAGGAACAGAACTCACATCCCCGCGCTGCGTTCACATTAATTAAGGCTTGCATAATTTATATGTATCTAGTTGTTGCCTGGAAATGTAGCTGTTGCTTTGGTTGCTGGTTGCAGTTGTTGCCTTTGCTGTCGTTGTTGTTGCAGTTGATGCTTGTTGTGGCAATTCGTAGCCCTTGCTTCCGGTGGCCAATGTGGCGTATACGCAAAGTGCTACCTGCTAATTGAGTTATAATGCTAAGCGCCTATTTATTGGCCAGGAAACGAAGCGTAAACCCCAACTCTACCCCCTCTTTTAGGTCTTACAGAATACCAAGTAACTCAGATATAAGAATATTCGGTATTTTTGTTACTTTCTGGTAGTTGGCGCATGAGAAATGCCACAATTCTTATTATCCGCATCCCTGTCGGAAAGACATTGTTGTGCGACAACCGCAAAACGAAACACGGCAAAGTTTGTTAAGCAACTCTATTGGCGTCAACTGTTTACAACTTTACTTATATTGAATGAAATGAGTAACGATATATAATAAATGGAGTCCTTCTTTAACTTTTTTGATTTCTTCAGAGCATACGGAATATCTTTCTGATAAAGGAAATAAGGAAATAAACTTAAGTTATAATGTCTTGACTTGAATTCTAATATTAATTTTCTTGACCTTTAAAATAGAGAAGACCAATGGCTCTCTAAGCAGTAGACGGTGATCCACATTGAGCGCTCCTTGGAGAGTCCTTCGTTACGCATACAGGCATACAGTGAACGGTACCTGGAGCAATTACGAACCAATTAGAGTGCGTAGTTGGACTTTATAATTGTAGTTGAATTATGATGTCACTTAATGCTGGTTTCTGTCCAATTGTAGCAAACGCGTCTGCGTGTAGAGACGCACTATAAGTTTCAATGGATCTAGTTCTTCACGATAGATATTTTTAATTGAGTAATTGTACAAGTGTTGATAGAGGACAATCAAAATTTCTAGTAGGCTCTACTGTTTTGACAGCTGGAGTTGTTTTCTGTAGAATACAGCGTATCTTAGTACAGCAGCTATGGAATTAAGTTATTTTTAATTTAAAATTAAAGCCCAAAACCCAAGTTTTTTTCTGCTTTACTTTGCTAACTAGCTTTAAATAATATTTTATTATTGTTATTTTTTTAATAAATGTAGAATATACATTATAATATATTATATTATAATTATTTTGCTTTGTGAATTATTTTGGTCATTATATTGTTACAAATCAATAAATTTGTAGCATTAAAATTTATGCATTGCAAAGAAAAAACCCCCGGTTGATAAGGAAACACGAGTCGCAATGTCTATTGAATAAACATCATAAATTATTTGCGAATTGATTAATGAACGATAATGAAAAAAACAAGTAAATATTTACTATCCGATCCGTGTGCAATACACTACTATGACGTCCCAGCTTTCATGACAATCGCAGTTAATGGATGATGGCTAAGTGGTCAATAATTTTATACTATAATATGGGATCATGTATTAGCCAATTGTTGCAGTTTTGAACAATAAATATTTGAAGACTTTCACGCGGAAGTCAAGTTTAGATTTTAGCGCCAATTTGCAGAGAAAAATGCATTCAATTTGAAGCACAACGAACAGCGCGATATGCAAAGTGACAAAAAATAAGGAAGAAATAAGCAAAGAGGGCGGAAAAAAATATAAAACAATTTGGTAACAAGCAAAATGCATCAGAACTCATGGTCCTGACTGACTAAAAAAGGGATTGCATTTGCCTTTTTTTATTATGCTTCGCAATGTGAAGCTGAGCTGCGGCTGGAGCAGGAGCAGGAGAAGAAGACAAAAAAGATACTGAAGACAGAGCATAGATAGTGGAAAAACTGAAAATGTTGCAAAAACATGTCACATTAAGTGCACAGACCGACAGGCAGACAGACAGTAACCGGAAGTCTATGGGACTTGAGTGCTTTTATTGCAGCCGGATTTCTGCGGGCATTCGGTTTCAAGCTGACGCTTGCCTTTGGCTACCATTTCTCTATATCTCTGTCTCTCTATTTTTATACTTTTCGTTGTTCTCCATTCCCTCATTGGGGGAGGTCTCCGCTACTTGTTTATGCTTATGCAATTGCACTTAAATGTAATGGTTATGTTTCGGCTGGATTCGCATTTCGGTCCTAGTTAAATGCCAACCTCTGTACAATTTGCATTCTTCGATTTTGACAGCACATTTTAGTGACTGGCATCGTTTGGATTCCGAAGACATTTCCTCTAATTGCCCAACTCGTACTATCTCAACGCCTTCCACTGTGTTTACCTAACTTTACGTTCTTCTCAGTTGTTCAAAAATATAAAACATTCATAAATTTGAACTGAATTTCTGATTGGCTGTTATTGTTTCAGTATACTATAATTTACTATAACTTCATTACATCGAAGGTAAGCAAGATATAAGCATATGTATCTGGAGATGCTTCTAATAAGTCAATATAATTCATTTCTAATACTATTTATTGATTAAGATTTTTTTCAACAGTCTCTTTTTCATAGGTAGTGATTTACTCGTCACTCTTAATTCAAAGTTATGTTCATTTATTTAACATATCGATTAATTGGTCATTTATGAGAATGAATTGTTCGGTTATTGGTTCAATATTTTATTTACTTAAAGTAAGTAGTTCTTGTTCTTCATACATTCGCCTTTATACATATTCCATTATTTAATATAGTTTATTCTGCTCATGTATACATAAACTACTCGTTGGCAGACCATCAGTCAGAGCATAAAGCTTAACACAATCCCGAACCACTTTAACCCCAATTAATGACAAGCTTCTGCTGTCACTCTAAGCTTTCTTCATGGTTCTTAACGCTTTTTATATTGCCATAGAATCGGGCCAAAATGTCAGACGTGGGTTAAATGCTTCGCTGACTTTCAACAGAGCAATGTTGCAGGAGGAGTCCAAAGTACGTTAAGGACTTCGTCAGGTCGACGCCTAAGCTGCACATTTCACTCGACGGCGATACTTGGCAGTATTTTAATTATGATACTTCATTCATGTAAATAATCCACCTCAGGCAACCTCAGGCAATTTAAATTGCTTTGGTGTCAGAGCGCTATTGTTAGGACTAGCTTGTTAATAATAAGAAGTACACACAAATTTTGGATACAGATTAGCGTCAAAAAAACACCCGATGATTGCTTCTAACATAACTATGTAACGTGTATTGTATTTTTAATAATATTTATTTTGCAGCAGTTTTAATTGTAATTTCTTCAAACAATGGTTGCTTAGGCCCTCCAGTTGGACCAGGTGCGGATCTCGTTCCACAAGTTGGTGCCGGGGCACTCGGTGGCGCTCACCTGACGATGGCCGTACAGAACGTAGCCGGAAGTGATTTGGCCACGGGAAACGGCATCGGCCAAGATACCCTTGGCAGCGCTGATCATGGCAGCTGTAGGCCTGTTGTTGTTGTAGTTGCCAAGGAAGGAGATGCCAAGGGACTTGGAGTTCCAGTTGGTGGCATGGGCACCAACTACGTTCCAGCCACGACCCTCATAGACAGCGCCATCACCTCCAATGAGGAAGTTGTAGCCAATATCGGGCCAGCCCAGGCTATCCATGTGATAGGCCTGGATGTTGCGCAGTTCCTGGTTACAGGCAGCCCTGGTGCTGCAGTAGTTTCCAGCCGTGTGGTGTACCACGGCATAGCTCAAGTAGTTGGCCAGAGTGACCTTGCTCCTGGGAGCGCGTCCTCCCCATGCCGACTTTGAGACGACAGCAACTCCGAAGACTGCCTGGGCGCACAGAAGTACGGCCAGAAGGATGATTGCTTTGTTAGCCATGTTTGTAGATCGCTCTATGCGAGTTATAACTTGCTCTAGTGCTTTTATACCCTCAGGTGATAGTAATGTTTAAGTTTTATTAGGCTGATACGAGCGTATGTGTTGATATTTATATCAGCTTCTGAAACTTTCCAGCTAAAATAACGAAATGCTAATTTATGGCGCTAGAATCACAAGCTTATCTGCTCGTATCAATGAAAATTTTAGAGTGATCGTCCAAGGTACATACTGTAATTACGTCTACACTCTCTCTTAATTCTCTACATGGCATAGAAATTCATTCTGAATTTTTCTTATTACCTTCTTGATTTCGATTTTGTCTCATCAATAATTGCTGCCCACTTCCAGGCTGACTTTTAAATTCAGCTAACTTGAATGCAATCAGTTTAACCTCTTAAAACTCCACTTGAAATAAAACTAGCGACAGCAATAATTAATTTAAATTAAAAACTGTTATTATTGTGGTTCAAAGTCTTTGTCCAAAGAGATTTCATGAACCACATCCCACTCGGCAAGTCCGGTGTATAATAAAAATAACATAAATAAAATATATGAAAAAATTCCCACCGATCGACGAGCAAAGAAATTAAGTGTCAATGTCCAGGCGAGTGCTGTGAAAATGGCCAAAGAAAAGAATATTTGAGAATGTTCCCCATATTCGCCATAGATCCAATGCACAGCCTCCCTCTCCTGAGCCCTTACATTAAAAAAGCAAGGAATTCCCATGCAAATTGTCATGCCTTCGTTTGTGGGATAATCGTAAAGTGTTAATCTATCAATGATTGACTGATTGAGTGACTGACAACTCACCAAAAAGGGGAGCGGCCAGACTGGCAGCAAAGGCCATTTCCTCATAGCCCTGCAACGCGAGGTGCACGTTAAAAATGATATCGTCCATGGCTGAGGCAATGGACTTAATGCAGCTAACCACGAAATCCTCTGACATATGAAATACCAATCCAGTGATGCTGAAGAGTACCTCCAGCTCGGTGGCGCAAATGGTCAAAAAGAGCAATGAGCTGAAAGTTGTCAGATACATAAAGAGCTGCAAGAAGTATCAAAATAAAAGATCAACTCTTTATATCATATGTTTCATGTTTTACCGTGTGATATGGCGGTGGCCTGTCGGTGCGTGACTGAAGGAATACAATAATGGCAAGGGGGACGGTCAAGCACAAGGTCCATATGGCATAGGTGAAGGTCATTTCCGGATACCTCTTAGTGTGAGTATTTTTAATCATAGCTGTTGCCAAATATGAAGCAGAGTGATTGTAAGATTGAGTAAATAAAAATGCATTAAGCTACGGTGGAGCAAGCTCGACAGTAGGAGACCCTGTACTTTTTGAATGCAATGCGATCACTACAGATTGTTTCAGTTTCAAAACATTTCCATAGATGGCGCCACTACAAAGATATCAGTTAATTTTGCCCGTAACATTGTTAGTTGAATAACTTCCGCGTTTATCATCCGATTTGGACCCAATATACAGAATAGGCTCGGACCATTGTCTGTATTATATATACCAAAAATCAAGGCTAGCTTCTAAGGTGCTCTTGTAATTGGACTTGAAAATTTTGTATTTTGTATTTTGCGGGGGCGTAGAGGGGTGTGGGAAAAATCTAAAACAAACTCGTTCAATGCAAGATATAGATGTACATACATGCCAAATTTGGTTTCTCTAGCTCTTATAGTCTCTGAGATCTAAGAACTCAATAAAGGGACAGACGGACATGCAGACAGACGGACATGGCAATATCGACTCGGCTGTTGATGCTGATCAAGAATATATATCTTTATCAGGTCTGCCACGCCTCCTTCTGCCTGTTACGCACATTTTTTTTTGCACAAACGTAATAGACCCATTTGTACTTTTTTAAAGTACAAGGTCTAAAAAATATAACGCAAGCTAACTTTGGCTCACCAAAGTTTGGATACTCTTGCAGTGCTCGGTATACGCCGCCGATCGAACGATATGGCACCTATATGATATAGTTGTCCGATTTGCACAATGCCGTTTGGTTAAGATATCTTAAGAAACAAAAAAGCTTTTCATTCTAAATGTTGATTCCGATCCCATCGTTCCTATGGCAGCTATACGATACAGTTGTCCGATTTGAACCAAATTTGGTCAAAATGCATAAAACTGTATCAAACACACAATGTGCTAGTTTAGTTAAGATATCTTAAGCAACAAAAAAGTTTTTCATAGTAAATGTTGATTCCGAATCGATCGTTTCTACGGCAGCTATATGATATAGTGATCCGATCCGGCCGTTTCCGACATATGTACTGCATACAGCAAAAAGACGGACCTTAGACAAGTTTCATCAAGATAGCTTCAAAACTGAGAGACTAGTTTGCATAGAAACAGACTGACAGACAGACGGACATGGCTATATCGACTGAGCTCATCGCCCTGATCAAGCATATATATACTTTATGGGGTCTCTGAGGCCTCCTTCAATGCGTTCCACATTTCGTGACAAAATTAAAATATCCTCTGCAAGGGTATAATAATAATACCCTCTGCAAGGGTATAATAATAAAACCCTCTGCAAGGGCTTAATACAATATATGAAATAAGAGTAGCTTTTTAAAATTTTTGGTTATTGGCTATAATAAATGAATAATTGAAAAATTAGTAGGATCATTTACGATATATGACAAACCTTCAACCAAGACGTAGCATATTATGGGATTGGTAATAATCTGTGTGCAGTTAAGCAGCTTGCTCCAGCCATGCTTGTCCTGCCGATAGTCCACGAGGGGAATAAATATAGTACAGAACATGGCAGCGGGAAAAATGATTATGAGATAGATACGTCTACACCAACCGCTGAATTTCCAATCCACAGTATCAATGGGTATCAAACTTCTCAAGAACTCATTAAACAGAAACATATTTCTCGGATTGTTTGAATTGTATAAAACATTTCGTGTTATATTCGCATCAAACTCCTGATAGCGAATTTCACGTTTTGGAGTTGCTTTTTTTGAAAGGAGCAAGTCAGGGTCCATATTTGGGGAGTGTAAATGGTAGATGCTCGCATAGTTGTAAACCACCAATTTAGCTTCCTGCTCGAATTCACGCAATTTCTTAAGATTTTTTCTGATTAATTCCTTTCGATAGGGGGAATATGGTTGCTCTTGCAGTTCTTCGATTTGATTACTGAGGGCTGAGGAATAAGTTTTTAAGGGTATTTCCAGGTAAATCTGGCTTTCTTACTTGTTATAGCCTTACGCAACAAATTGAGATCCACGAATATGATGAACAAATAAATAGCATACACTGAAACAAGGACTATAAGGACAAGGTAAATATGGATGATAAATAATATAGCTATCATTACACTTACGGGCTGCTTCCAATTTTGTCATTTTCTCTTCGGAGAAGACAAAATAGACTATTATCTCACCAGCAAGCATCAAAAATAGAAGATCCCTTATGGCACTGTGTCCATTTATTTTGAAGGGTCGCAGAATACAGATCATGCCACCACTTAATAATAACACAGCCATTGCATTAGTGAGGGTAATGGTATAAATAGGAGAGTGGCCTCGAATGGGCATCATGTTGACGATCAGTTCCGATATTGAATTCCCGATGCTTAATAAAGTAACCCCAGCCACGTATTCACTCATTTTCAACTTTATCGAGAGTATCTTTAACACAGGTAAAATACTGAGATGCAATTGAAGTAAGCAATAGACAGATAGATAGATATCGTAGATGGACTAACTTACAACTTGTTTATCAAATATGATATCGTGAGCATAAGATAGAGCACAATGACATTGAATATACACATAACCAGTCTCTCTTCCAGCTTGCTCTGAATAATTATGCTGCAGTACATGATCTCAAAATAGTTGAAGAAGTTCATTATGTCATTGCATTGTTTAACCTTCATTGTTAAGGAACAACGGTGCTTGAAGTCCACCTCCATGACACTAAAGCAGCTCATCTTTTAAAGTGGAAATTAAGTAAAAGAGTTTATTAAACTGTTCAATGCCTAGAAACTTACGTCCTCGTAAACATTCTGCAGATAAATTGTGGAATTCATACTGAAAGTTGTTAACAAAGTTTTAATAGGTGAATTGAAATTTACTTGTTTGTTCTTGAGTTTTGGAAATGTTATAAAATATATTCGGAAATTCAAAACATAGCCGACTACCCTGCTAGGGCATTCTGCTTTTATTCAAAAATGATATTGCCAAACTTTTTAAATATTTGAGTTGCAATCTAAAGAGAGGTGTAAGATGATAATCCATCTTAAGCGCTACCTCCAATGAGATAATACAGATTAATCTATAGGTTATCAATTGTTTGTCTTGACTAAAGTTAATTTCCTAATCAGAGAAATACTCGTATTCGAACTCGTATCTGGATTACACTAACCGAGAGCCAGTATGTCGACTATAAGTTCACAAGCCCACGAATAAATGCCAAAATAAATCAAATGAATGACTTGGCACATGAAGTTCCCCCTAAACAAAAACACGGCTGGAAACTACTGCGAGACGAGAGCTGCCTGCGCACAGCAGCTGCGAAACATTCAGAGCTACCACATGGACTGTTTAGGTTGGCCCGATATTGGGTACAACTTTCTCATTGGAGGTGATGGCTCTGTCTACGAGGGACGTGGCTGGAACTCGATGGGTGCCCATGCTGCCGAATGGAATCCAGTCAGCATTGGCATCTCCTACTTGGGCAACTTCAACTGGGACACACTGGAATCCAACATGATCGCCGCTGCCAAGAACCTGCTCCAAGATTCAGTCAACCGTGGTCAGCTCAGCTCCGGCTATGTACTCTACGGACATCGTCAGGTCAGCGCCACTGAATGCCCAGGTACCTACATCTGGAACGAGATCCGTAGTTGGGCTCACTGAAGAGCTTCAACTTAACTTTGTGAACTTAATTGAAATAAATGCTCAGAATGATAAAATTTGACTTTATTTTAGGTATTCACAAATTATATATTACTCAGGTCTAGTCTGTGCACTTTCAAACCGTGAACTTGCTAAAATTATTAAAAATAGTTATTTTATTACCAACTGAGATACTTGTTATATCAAGTTCGTTGAAACGCACGTCTCTTTAATTTTTGAGTACATCTACTGCTTAGAAATCGATCACGGACAAAACATTTTTAAATAGGAGGATAAAGATTCTTAAACATGGAAGTTTTCAACGAAATCAATAAATGAATTGTTTCAAACATACATCATCATAATACTAATACTACTACTATCCAAATATATAATATTATTTTAACCATTATGCAGTTTTAAATTACTAAAATGTTGAGCTTAGAATACGTAAAAACTGCGACCGCGAGAATTTCACATATTTCAAGTTTTCTCCAAAAACCCCCTGATACACTGTAAAAAATAAAGAGGCCACTGTGAACTTAAAGTGTGGCCCGTAACACCTGTTTTGGTTTTAAAACCCTTCAGAAATTCCAAACAAATTAATTAAATGCCACAATCATTGATTAAAAACTCATTTGACCAATGCTAGACGCGACCCATCGTGTGATAGGAGTGCGAGTGTCAGAACCTGCTTCAGATTGTCTCCCTATCAGATTAAAAGCCCCCAATAAAAAATACTTATTTATACTCATCGACTCGTGCTTCATTCGGAACAGATAAGACAATTCAGGGGTCTATATAAGGCGCAATACAACAGGCGGTCAACACACTAGTCTTGAAATCTGTTGAAAATCATGGCTAACAAAGCTATCATCCTTCTGGCCGTGGTGCTCTGCGCCCAAGCCGTCTTCAGTGTTACTGTCATCTCCAAGTCCCAATGGGGAGCTCGCTCACCAAAAAGCAAGTCCACCCTGGGCAACGGCTTGAGCTATGCCGTGATCCACCACACCGCTGGCAACTACTGCAGCACCAGGGCTGCCTGTGAGAAGGAGTTGCGCAGCATCCAGACCTACCACATGGACAGTTTGGGATGGGCTGATATTGGCTACAACTTCCTCATCGGTGGTGATGGCAATGTCTATGAGGGTCGCGGCTGGAACGCAGTTGGTGCCCATGCCACCAACTGGAACTCCAAATCCCTTGGCATCTCCTTCCTGGGTAACTACAACAATAATAAGATCACCTCGGCTCAAATCAACGCCGCCAAGGGTCTCCTCGCTGACGCCGTTTCCCGCGGACAAATAACGTCCGGCTATACCCTGTACGGCCATCGTCAGGTCGGGTCTACCGAGTGCCCCGGCACCAATATTTGGAATGAGATCCGCACCTGGGCTCACTGGAAGGCCTAAGCTCTTGGTTCATAGAGTTCACCTTAAAAGTACATTTCCAAATGCTGCAAAATAAAAATTCTTAAAAATATAACACACTCCTGCATAAACAGCACATTCACTTGAAATCTTCGGTTATTTTTAATGGGGGATTTTCCTTGAATCACAGATTAAAATAAGCATATGATCTTGAAAGTAGAAAATTTTTTCTAGTAGAAATCCACTTTGTGCTGCATATAAACACAATCATACAAATATAGGATACGTACTTGTCGGTATTCTCCGCTTATCTACAAAAGAACAATAACATTAACTAGGTTAATCTTTGGTCCAAGTCTTTACAGAGTCACACTGTGACGCTCCTCGACAAAATGTTAACAGTTCTATTTCACACCAAATGACGGTCTTAAGTGTGAAAATTTCTTACCGTTTTCATTGATCGTCATTCATTGCTGTAAATCTTTCCCCAATGAAAATGGGTTTGCGAAGTTTCGTTGTTTTTATTGTATCCGTGCAGGGAGTATTGTTATTTATGATTATCGTTGACAAATTCTTTATGCAATAACACTGCAAAAAATTTAATCAGAAAGGAGTCAAACTCCGAGTGGAAGTAATACATTGCTTAATATGATCAATTTTTTAGTTTCTTAAGTATCTTAGCCAAACTTACGGACTTTCTAATTGGGAATCCAGTTTTCTATATCATATAGCTTCCATAGGAAGAAGCGGATGTAAATTTAGCTTAAGGTTGTAAAATATTCTTTTTTGAGATATTTTAACTTAACTCATATTACCGGTTAACTCACCTGCCAAATCTACACGTTTTTTCGCAGAATCTGAGCATCTGGTGTTTTTCCCTTCAATTGTGGCTATTTTTCAATATTCTTTGATTTTCGTTTAAAAAAAATATGTTCAGTTGGGACGGCCCAACAGTGAAATACCCTGCGAACGTAAATTTAGCTGTCAGATTTGGTATTTTATTTTATCTTAAAATTTAATGCCCTTTCGGTTATACGGACAGAATATATAAGAGGCTGGTACAGAAAACTCCTAGTTTTTAGCTAGAAGCTGGAATACAAATCTCTGAAACCAAAACGTTGATGACACAGAAAATTGAGAGATATAATTTTATGGAGAAATAGATATCAGATTTAAATAAGCGATATTATTTGTACAATAAATTAATTAATTTAATATGTACTCTATGGAATTTCAAGAATTTTAAAAATTTAAAATAGTTTAATTCAATAAACTTAGAGTTTTTCTCTGAACAAATGTTTTTAGATATAAATTTTGTTTCACCTTAAACCAGCTTGCCTTTATTTTCTGGTTAGATTTCGGGTAGTTTGTTCTCAAGCCCTGATATATAATTAAGATTTTTTTAAAAATTAAAGAAAAAATTATTATTATCTTTAGAGATACTTTATTATAACAAGTTCGATGAAGCACATACATTTTTGTTAAAAGCTATGGCACTCAATACAACCTTTAACTAACCAAGCCTTGGAAATTTTGTATCTCTTGAGCCCGAAACCGAACTGAACCGTTTTCTTGAAAAAGACCTAAACATTTCACGCTTTATTTTAGGTCGCACTTTTATTTAAAGCTAAGAAATATATCAGAAAATAATAAATCATAAACTCAAGTAAAACTTTTTTAATGTGAATTTAACGAAGCAGTAAACAAAACTTAGCTTTAGAAACCGATCCCCCAACCGAGTTGAGATCTTGTTCTAAGGCTTGCACCACCGAATTGAACCCTCCAAAAAGATTTAGACTTACAGCTTTGAATGCAACTTAAGTTAATTAAAAACTCATTTGACCAATGATAGGAGTGCGAGTGTCAGAACCTCCTTCAGATTGTATTCCTATCAGATCAAACGCCCGCAATAAAAAATATTTATTTTTATACATCGATTGTCGTGCGACTCGTGCTATATTCGGAAGAGATAAGACAATTCAGGGGTCTATATAAGGCGAAATACAACAGGCGGTCACTACACAAGTCTTGAAATCTGTTGAAAATCATGGCTAACAAAGCTATCATCCTTCTGGCCGTGGTGCTCTGCGCCCAAGCCGTCTTCAGTGTTACTGTCATCTCCAAGTCCCAATGGGGAGCTCGCTCACCAAAAAGCAAGTCCACCCTGGGCAACGGCTTGAGCTATGCCGTGATCCATCATACCGAGGGCAACTACTGCAGCACCAGGACCGCCTGTGAGAAGGAGTTGCGGAATATCCAGAGCTACCACATGGACAGTTTGGGATGGGCTGATATTGGCTACAATTTCCTCATCGGTGGTGATGGCACTGTCTACGAGGGTCGCGGCTGGAACGTCTTGGGTGCTCATGCATCGAACTGGAACTCCAAGTCCCTTGGCATCTCCTTCCTGGGTAACTTTCACAAGGATAAAATGAACTCAGCTCAAATCAACGCCGCTAAGGGACTCCTCGCTGACGCCGTTTCACGCGGACAAATAACCTCCGGCTATACCTTGTACGGCCATCGACAGGTCGGCTCTACGGATTGCCCCGGCACCAACGTTTGGAATGAAATCCGCACCTGGGGTCACTGGAAGGCATAGGATCTTAGTTCAACTTTAAAGTGCCCTTCAACTTTCAGCAAAATAATAAGCTTACAAATCTATAAATGAAAATATTTTTTTTCTAACTGACCGACTGATAATAGCTGCAATGCTATGTACATTTGGGAAAGGGGTCGTCACATCCAAAATTTGAAAAAACAACTTGATTAACTTGCGAGCTGAGGTAAGTAGTTTTTGTCATCTCCTAGATCATTTGGTTCATACATACAGATGGGTTTTGATGCTGATCAAGAAAATATACACTTTGTGAGGTTTGCCTCGTTTCTTCTGTCTGTATGTATCTATATAGCAAGAAAAGCTGCTGGTTGCTAGTATTAAGAACTCGTAAAACGGTTTAATAATTTAATAGAAAATAAGATAATTTAATAGAAAAATAAAAGTACAGAGTCTCCTAATTGTCGAGCTTGCTCCACCGTAGCTTAATGCATTCATTTTTCCGTGGGGAGGTCCTGCGTGTGGTGCAAAAAAACGTGAAAACATTTTACATATTTCTTTGAAAAATGCGTGTATAAATACTATTACATGTATTTGAGCAACACACGAAAGTTGACTATGAATTCAGCCATAATGCGTGAAATGGTGTGGCGCCGAGACCTTATTGCTGCTTATTGCCAGATCTGGCAGCCTTCTGTATAAACAGCGGGCAATTTTCAACTCGCAAAATTAAAGTTAAGTGAAATAGTCCGTATAAACGTAGTAAGTGACGAATTCCACTTTTCTTGATAAATTCACGTAATTGTTAAGTTGGTTTAAATTTCTCACAAAGCTTTCTGGTATTTGTTCAGTTCGAATCGGGAATCTTTCAGAAGAGCGTTCTTTTTAAATTCTTCATGGAAGGTGTGTTTTCCACTAGTTTTAGAGACCTTCGACGAGCTTTTCGTTATCACTTTAGATTTGGTAAAAGTGAAACTAATAAAATCATCCGTAGAGAAAACACCCGATGATTGCTTCTAACATAACTATGTAACGTGTATTGTATTTTTAAGAATATTTATTTTGCAGCATTTTTAATTGTAATTTCTTCAAACAATGGTTGCTTAGGCCCTCCAGTTGGACCAGGTGCGGATCTCGTTCCACAAGTTGGTGCCGGGGCACTCGGTGGCGCTCACCTGACGATGGCCGTACAGAACGTAACCGGAAGTGATTTGGCCACGGGAAACGGCATCGGCCAAGATACCCTTGGCAGCGCTGATCATGGCAGCTGTAGGCCTGTTGTTGTTGTAGTTGCCAAGGAAGGAGATGCCAAGGGACTTGGAGTTCCAGTTGGTGGCATGGGCACCAACTACGTTCCAGCCACGACCCTCATAGACAGCGCCATCACCTCCAATGAGGAAGTTGTAGCCAATATCGGGCCAGCCCAGGCTATCCATGTGATAGGCCTGGATGTTGCGCAGTTCCTGGTTACAGGCAGCCCTGGTGCTGCAGTAGTTTCCAGCCGTGTGGTGTACCACGGCATAGCTCAAGTAGTTGGCCAGAGTGACCTTGCTCCTGGGAGCGCGTCCTCCCCATGCCGACTTTGAGACGACAGCAACTCCGAAGACTGCCTGGGCGCACAGAAGTACGGCCAGAAGGATTATTGCTTTGTTAGCCATGTTTGTAGATCGTTCTATGCCATCTAAAACTTGCGCTAGAGTTTTTATACGCCTTGCGGATTGTTTTGTTTAATTCTCATTGGTCCGATACAATGATAGTACTCATTATCAGAGTCCACATAATAATAAACAAGAATTTGCAAAATAGTATAACAACAATAAACTCCTTAGTGGCGATAGCAAGGTGATCAATTTATGGCTTTTGGTTAGTGACGTCGACAAACTAGAGCGTACATCCAGGTCTGACGTTTATGCAATAAATGTTTGTTTTGAAATTAATCTTGAATCGAAAGACCGCTCCTGATTTGGGTCTTGTTTACCACTACAAGTAAGTACGCTGAAGTTCAGAGTAGTCAATTTAGAAATACCCTGTACACAGTTCTCATACGTATTCACATTTAAATACATAAATGAAACAGGTGGCGGGAACTGAACCTTCACCCACTCCTTACTCTGTGATAAACTGTTTCTTCATTAAGTTTTTGTATTAATACGATCTTAATGAAATATTATTGTTGAATAAAAATCCGTTAAAGAGCTTAATATATACAGGGTACAGTCAAGAAACGGTCAAGAATTTACGACTGAAGTTTATGTTTTCAATATACTTAATATGATATAAGCAAATGTTAATTTATAACCTTCTTTTTATTAAACGATAAGATTGAGGTTGTCAAAGTGTAAGTATGAGTTGAGCTGACAGAAATGTACTCGTGAGATTAAATAGTTTAAAATATTCATTCAAAATTTTTCTCACTGACTGACAGATTCACATTGACCTAATTTTGTAAAATTCGAACGTTTATATCTTATAACTTTCATAGAAACAATCTGCTGGGCATAAAATTTGTATGTATTTGGCTCTTATAGATGTATTAAGAAAACAAGATGAGACTGTGATTGACACATTTGGTGGTCGGCCAAAAGTTTGGTCAAAATCATAAACTGTTTGCTGATAGAAGTCTTGCTGATTTTTCTCTGAATGGACTACGGCAATAAATATTTGTCGAGTTTGAAAGTTAATTTCTTAGCAATTTACAATCAATGATGCCACGGGACTTTATACTTTTTCATTGATAAAGATAAGTATAGTATATGATTTACACAAGAGAGGTTCCACACGCCACTGTTCTTATCTTGCCTATAGCTGGACTTTTTACTGAATATTGAGTTTTGTTCAGTAGTCAACATGTCGACGATCGACTTATAAATTGTTTATATGTTAACCATTAATGAAAAATCCCTTCAGCATTAAAGGAATCTAGATTCACATTCATATCTCTCATGTTAATAACTCAGGTGTTTAGAAAAAAGATCAGGCAATAGTTAACATACCTTAATCAATAAATTAAAATTGACTTGCCAAACATAGCACAAGTAGATCGACCATAAATCAGAATTATTGTAAACATATGTTATAGTCCAAAGGATCGGAAATGGCTAGCCATAGCATGACTTACCATTACTAAAGAGCCTAATAAGGTAAGAAATGTGGTATTTAAAAGCCATTGCCTTAAAGAATGGAAATCAAATCAAAAAGAGTTACAATGCTATCCAACTCAACTTTTGCCTTCCTTCTGGTAATCTTGGTGTGCACCTAGTAGGCTGCCAAAGGCGTCTATATTTTGTCAAGGGCAGAATGGCGGGGTCGTGCTCCCAATTATCGAGATGCACTGGGCAACTACCTGAACGATACCATCATTAACCACACGGTTAAAAACTACAGCTGCCCAACATTCAGAGCTACCACATGTACAAAATGTGTACATGCCAAATTTGGTTTCAATTCAAAAAAAGTGAACAAGGAATGAATGCAGAATGAATGCACAATCACTTTCGAGTCGAATTTCAAAATAAAATTGATTTCATCAGGCAGCATATCATTCACCTTTATGTAATTTTGTCATTCAGAACATAAAAACAGTCTAAACAGGCTATGCCAACTAATATTAAAAAAGATACTACGGACACAAATTTACAAAAATAAGTACACCTGGAGATTTATGTAAAAATCTTTTACGGCTACACAACACATTAGTAGTTTTTCAGACCAAGTCGAGTGTTGAAGTTAAAAAGTAAAATTGAAAAATAAATAAATAAATAAAGATTTACTAAAGAGACTTAGAGACTGACTAAAAAAAATGATGCTGGAAGCTACCGTCAACTTTTAGAAGTAAGTCCTTTACAGTTCTCAGTATGTTATCGATTCTTTTTAAGTCCAGCAAACCAGAAGAAACATGGCGGAAATTAATTATCAAACATTTGATCATTTCATTTCCATCTTGCATCGGATCCAAGAAGTAAGAAATCAATTCAAACTTTAAATGGATAAGAAAGATAAAGTTTGCTTGGATTTTAATCAAATGATGAATCAAATGCGACAAAACCAATTAAAACACCAAGAGCTAAGACACTTGCTTCAGATGCAAAAACTAAGAGATCAGTTCAAACTTCAACTGGAGGAGAAAGATAAAGTTTGCTTGGAGCTAGAGGGAAAAATTGAGCTACATCGCAAGGAGCAAGAAGACTGCATATCTTGCCCAATATGTCTGGATCCACGGTCTAAGTCTGGAGATCACCGTTTGGTTGCCTTGAAATGTGGACTTTTTAGAAAGTAATACTTTTTGTCCAAATCTCAGAGCGACTGCTTCACCAGAAGATGTTCTATATATTTATGGTATTATGTGAACTGGCAATTTTTATAATCTTAATAAAAATATCAATCACAATCTGTTATCAGATAAGTTTTCTTATCTGAGAACTAGCCGTTAGATTTGATTAAAACCTTCGAGTTCTTTAGTTTCTTATCAAGCTCTTGTAAATTAATGAATCGAATGTTTTCTTTGTGAATGAAGTTGACACCGGACCTGATAATAATATATGGAGGCACAGAACTGAGTGGTCCATAAGGTAAATAAAACAATTGTTATTTACTTGAAACTATTTATTCGAATATCTCTGCATATTTAGAATACAGTATACGGTATACAGTATTTATATATAGTGTATATATTGATATTGTACACACATAAAATATTATTGATTTCTTTAGGGATGTATGTGAAATGTGGTACATATTTGTAATTGATACATAAACTTAAATACAAATAATGATATACAATTTAATAATACAATTAAAGTCTTAAGAATTAGCTTAATAATAGAACATGCGCTCGCTGTTAGATACATAGATAGACTTTCCCTCAGATTCATCTTGCAACTTCCGTTTGGCTCTCATCTTTATTTTTATATTTTTTGGTAACAACTACTTGTGCTTAACTAGTTAAAACTCACGGGGTAACGAAAGTAAAAGAAAACATTTACAAATTGGTTAATATAATTGAGTGTCAAATCTTTAACAAACAAATCATTGCGGGCTGCAACATACGCGGACAGAAAATATATTGTACATACATATATGTATCTAAGTATACACATTAAGAGCAAAATCCAGGGAAAATTCATTTAGGTTATACGTATGTCTTCTTTTTAGGTTAAACAACAATATGCGACTGCTAGAAGTTTAAATTTTTAGGGTCTTTTTGTTTACTTTATAATCAATTATATTCATTGTGTAATAAATTTATGCATAAAAATCTTTGTTTTGGGATTAAAATTTTTTACTCATTTGTCGTCATTGAATCTGCTTTAGTTAAAATCTCTGAGTAGAGCATACTTGCAGTGCCCAACGGAGATGATTGTGTAGGAAATGGGAAATAAAATTGATAGGATCACGTTTGGGCAAGGGTAGGTGAGGAATTGCTCACAACACACAATAATAATGAGAAAAACAACTTAAATAAAATTGCAACTTAAGCCTGGCTCTCATTACGTCCGGGAACCTGACCGGGTATGTTCACCTGGCGATTATGCCGGGATGGAGATGGCATCTGCACCTGAGCATCGGAAACATCATTGTACGGCGGCGGTGGTGGCGGTAAAATGACATTGTTGACATCTACACCAGCATCGATAACCTCCAGATCAGCATCGTCATCATCATCCGAGCCAGAAGCAGAGGCGGCAGTTGAAGTTGCCGGTTCACTGCGTCGCATCGGTGGCGTGTTGGCATTTACATGAACCGTGTTGTTGTTGTTGGGTACGTCGTTGTTGTTGTCTAGTATGTCATCCGTATTAGAGGCCGTATTGACGGTAACTGAATCAAGGGCCACAAATAGTGGAGTACTACCGCCAGCATTAGCAGATGATCCTCCTCCAACGGCTCCTTCGTCCTCATTATTATAGTTGGACATGGCCACTTGATAGGATGGTGGCGGTGCCTGCTTCAAATACTGAGCGATGGCCTCATCATAATTGGGCAATAGCGTGGAATATGAACGCTCCTCGCCACCAAAGCCGCCACCACCAAGTCCACCATGTAGAACCGTTTCGGGCAGGACACAAGGCAACATACTGCGCAGATGTTGCTGTCGGAGCGTCAAGTACTTGTAGCATCTCCAGACTATACCAATGCAGTAAGCTTTGAGAAACACAATGCACACGAAAACCACAAGAACAACAACTACCAGCTCCTCTGGCGGCAGCTCCAACAACTTCTCGCGCCACGGCAACCGATGTGACTCGGCAATAATCCGATGTACGGCTTGAAGGTAGCAAAGATATCCAGCAGCGGTCAATCTAGTTAAAATATAATAAAAAGATCAAAACATGTACAGTGTGATCTAAGAGTAACACAATTTTTCGTTTAAGAGGAAGGATAAAATATTTAATTTTGCTTTCAGCTTTTAATGAAAAAATAGACTTTTTACAGCGTTCAACATTAGTATTCGCCGAATCTAACACCGTCACTATTTTCTATTTCTAAAACTAAAGAGGAAGTTACTACGATGCTGTTCAAACAATAAAGCAGCCAAGTCCAAAATTCTATGGAACATAATTGTAATTGGATAAAACCATGATTGTTTTATTCTGTAACTTAAAATCTCCTTTTTTTTAAACTCATGTTGTGTATGAATATGTGTTGCACTCACGTGGTTATTGCAAAATCGAACAATTGCAGGCAGAAGAAGGGCAACAAATGAGACGGTTTGCCCTTAATGGTTCCATAGATCATCATCAGGGTTATGGCTATCATGCAGGTGCAAACCAAGCCTCCCATATCAAAGTTCTCTGTAAAAGTAAGCAATTGCTTGATTAACAATTCTCATTCAATTCTTGTAGTAAATCTGGACCGAGTGCTTACGGTAACGCTTACGATAGTTGAGAGAGTGATCACGATAGGCGTAAGGAGGATCCACCTTGCTCAGAGGTGTGGGCAAGGCAGGCGCATTTAGATCAACGGTAAAATCATGACTGCCACTTTCCAATTCATCCATCATTTCCGGATTGCGCCAAATGACGGCCAGGACACTGAGGGCAAGAATGTTAAGGAACTGTAAACAAAAAGAGTATATTTAATTGTTAATTTCAGATTCATTTCTTGAAATTAATCCAAATTTATGCTACAACCATCAAAAATGTATACATTCTTTTGCTTAATATTAAAAATATATTTGAATAGCTTTATATATTATTATTTGCTCTACTTTATCTGCTTAGCAAGTCTTTGGCAGCAGATGCACACCCCAGAGGCATCCACAGGCTGTAGGGATTGCCAGTAATTCTTATGCGACGATTGCAAAAAATTAAGATATTCGGCAAAGGCATCGTATGGGAATTCTTCTGAGATCTGACAGTGCAGGCGGTGATGATAGCTGCATTTCGGATCATAAATCCAATTACGTTGCACAGGCGGTTGCATGCCACTCCGCTCGAGGTGCAATATAAAGGCGTCGCGATCAGAGCCATAATAGAGCCTGGTTGTGGTGTAACCAATACCGTCGTATAGCTGCTGCAACACTTCCGGATGCGAGGTGATGCGTCTGAGCTCCACTGAGCTCGATTGTCGGTTAAGGAATCCAATAAGCAGCCAAGGTGGCACTAATCCAAATCGCACACAGGTTATAAGTTGACCAATAAAGAGTCGGCGCTTGGGCCACTGAAAGTTGAGCCAACGCACGGCGGCCATGAAGACTTCCAGCTCAGAGTTGACACCAATTCTGTTCGAGCGAAAGAGTTGCCATAGCGCATGCACAGGGAGCTGGAGGAACTCCTGCGAGGCAACCAGGGTCAAAAAGAAGCGTCCTACACTCTGCAGCAAAGGTCGTTGCGTACGTTCTATGTGCAGCAATCGTGCCTCCAGATACAATAGCACAGCTGAATCCTCTGAAAAGCCATGTGACAGACAATGCTCACATTGCCTCTCGAGTTGTGATATCTTCAGGAACTTTGAAGCACGCCACACCTCTAACAAGCCGAGTCGCGACAGCCTAGGTGAATCCTCAATCATCCAGTCATATATGAGGCGAAAGGCACGAGGTGTCACCCATTCAACCGGCAACTCCACGCTCATGTCGTTGTTTAAGTCACAAAATAGACCTGAGAAACATTGCAGCACTATAAGGTGCACTTTCAGACAACTTTGGCCAATGGTAACTAGAGTATTGGTTTTGAGATCCCTTTGAATCAACCCCATCAGCAGTTCGTAGAGTGGCGGCTTTTTCTGTTGCACTTGGGTACAGTTCTCAAAGACGGACCAATCTTCGGTAGAAGAGAAACTCAAGGATTGAACTGAAACTTCTTGTAAACTATTGTATTGAAAGTCAGGCACTTTCTCTTTCCATTGATACATTTCTTGCTCCTCCCCGTCAAACCCTTCACTAAGATGGACAGACCAGTCAGTTGATTCAACCGAATTGGTATTGCACCAATAGTCTTCATCCGCATCTTTACTTTGTTGGTGCATTGCCTGACTTTTCACACCGCTTGGGTTAAATTGACTAACGAATCAAATATTGAAAATATAAAATGAATTTCAATTTACATGCAGCTCAAAAAATGTGTGAAAGTTTTCAATGTCATGTTACTTATTCGAAAAAGTCTGTTTTAATCTTGCTGATAAGGTAGAATGGAATCTTTTCAAAATTGTCTATCAAACAAGTGGTAAGTTTCGAAGTTCTTACCACTGTCAGACAAATCTTTATCATTTAGCTAATGTATAGTTTAATATAGTCTTTGTTAAAGATAAAAAACAATTTAGATGTCAGCAGGGATACAAAATAAAAATTATGAGTTAAAAAATAAAGTTAAAAGAAATTATCTATGTAGATGTGTAAGTAACTCTTTAGTATAACATTTATCGATGGGATATCCGCACTTAATTGTAAATCAAATAACTCTTAATTTTTAATTTTTGTTATAATTATTACAAAAGAAAATTTATTTGTCAAATTTTCTTTTAAAACTAAGAATCAAATGTAAAATATTTCATATACTGTAACCTCATAATATTAATTGAAATTTACTTATAATTTGCAATATTACATGTCCTAATTATCTCTACATTGCTGATTTACTAATGGACATTTTTTACCTTGTAGACACTTTCACATCCCAACACTATGCAAATTAACTTAGTTGACACTTGACCTTTACTACGACACTGCTGCAGTGCCTCTCAAACTGTTGTGTGCGGCAATAAAATTCCTTTAATAAGGTAATCGTTAATTAGCAATAGACAACATGAATACATCAACTTGTTGAATCGATTTATGGTTCATTAATTATCGTCGCCATTGATATTAAGAGACTGCATTTGAAGCTGTACATGAAATCATGAGATTTCAGTCATGTCAAGCATTACTTTGTTATATCAAAATGAAAAATTTTATATAAAAATAAACACATAAAAAAGAGAGCACGTCAATTGCTACAACAACAAGCAAATGCTTGAGTAAGGTTTAATCCCCATTTGGCATGATTTTAAAGGTGGTTTGGCATTCATATATACATAGTATGTTTGTATTGGAAAGCGACCGCAAATTATTGAAATATAAGCTGACAAAACAAAATGGTAAATTGAAAATACTAGTATTGCAAATTATAAAAAAAAATTGATAAAGCGAATCAGACTACATTGACGTCACAACTGCGTAAACGCAGTGACTGTTGCAGTTTGGAAGCGACCATAGCCTGGACAACACTTTGACAGTCACAGAGCAGAGCGACAATTGATTTTTCCCCTCCTTGACACTGAACAGGGTCAGCTTAAATTCGCCTGTGTTTTTTTGTGTGTGACTGTGCAGCAACAATTGCACTCATGCGTAAGAGTATATATATATACGTTTAGCTATCTGTATATATAAATATATGTATATAGTTTGATCAAGGTTTTTGCTTACCAGATGCCATAGCCCAATCATTAAAGTTGCGGTATGCACATGCAGGCCAAAACAGCAGGTCCACTCCTTATTGATGCGACCATGGTTGCTATTGTTGTTGTTGTTGTGATTACGTTGCGGGCCCATTTTGACGCGAATCCTAAACATTGCACGTCTCACGGTCTGCCGCCTACGGGTTACGCTTTATCGCGGCGTAGTAAACTAAAGACGAAGTGAATCAGACATTAATTTTGATTATGTATGTGCATAAATGAGCTTTATTTAAACCTCTACTCTTCTGTGTAGTCTACGTATGTATACAAATTCACACACACACACATACACTTCTATGATATATTCATTTTATTTATATGCATGTATGTATGTACATATGCGTTAGTATATATTGTGTGCCACTTTTCCAATTTATTGTTGGGGACATTTTCACTGGTCATTTCAACAATTAATGCAAACACTTTTTTGCCTCTTTCTTATTCATGTCAAAACTTTACCTTTCAGCAGTTTCGTTTTATAATTATTTGCTAATTATTGTGAATGTGTACGTTTTAAAATGTATTAAGGAACAGAGCTATGAGTTACTTTCAACTAGAGTTGTATATATGTAGTTAGGGTAATATTGCTATATCGATAGATATTTTTCGTGATGATATATTTTTGAAAGATATTTTTTACACGATAATATTTGTATCGATATTTTTGGTCGATTTTAGTTTCAGAAATCACGGTGGTGCTTTAACGGTGTTAAATTCACATCATTTCGGAAATATGGAAATTATAAAGAGTTTTCAAAAATAAAAAATAAATTAAATATATTAATTCAAAGGAATAAAAAATGACATCATCATAGGTCAGCCTTGGTTTCCAAAAACGAATAGAATCCGAATATTGCATATTAAGAAAGTAGTCGCTTTTGACACTAGAAGGCTTCTAGTAGAAACAAGAAAATTTAAATTTTATATCCGTTTGCCTCAGATCTCTTCTCAAAATATTTACATTCCAATTTCTTTAAAAATTTATAAATCGCCAATATTCCACATAACAGCTGATTCCTGGGAATGATAGTACTGTTTTGCACGAAAGTATTGATAAGCATCGGCTGCTTGATAAAAAAAACCTCGATAGCTAAAACTCGATAAGTTGATTGTGATATTTAATTTAAAGATAAATGTGCCGTTCCTTGCAATTCTGAAATATTTTGTGAAATTCTAATACAATTCTAATTATATCAGTTTGACCACATAGCTTCAAAACTTATTGTTATAAATGTTTACTTCCCTACTTAGAAATTATGAATCTGTCTGTAGATGAATTCAAATAAGTATTTTAATACTTTTGGTATTTTTTTTATTTATTAGTTTATTTTTATAAGGCTTTCATCGCAGCTATCGATTAGGCAATCGATTGTCACGTCGATTGATTTTCAAAAGCATTAGTTTTTGTTGTTGCTTCAGTTGCCACTCGCTCGTGTTCTTTGCGTAACGTGAAATTTAATTTTCCATATTTTATCAAATTAACAATTGCCAACATGGTGTTAATAAAAGAATATCGCGTTTGCATGCCGCTTACTGTGGAGGAGGTGAGTATCTCTCATGTTGTCGATGCCGAAGGGTTTCATAATTCTCTTTCTCATTCATTGTTTTGCAGTACAAAATCGGACAGTTGTATATGATTGCGCGCCACAGTCTGGAGCAATCCGATGAGGGAGAGGGTGTTGAGGTAGTAGAAAACAAGCCCTGTGAGGATCCCTTGCACGGCAAGGGACAGTATACAGAGAAACGCATACACCTGTCCAAGTAAGAGCATTCGCTGTCATTGTCAACAGATGGTTAGCTAATGCGCATTCTCTATTCTTTTTTTTGTAGTCGCCTACCCTACTGGATACAAGCAATTTGCCCTCGTGTTTTCTATGTAACTGAAAAATCTTGGAATTACTATCCTTACACTCTAACAGGTGAGGTTACTCCCACTTTCTAATGGCGCAGATCTATTTTGAACACAGCTCAGCTCGCTTCTTGCTGGGCTTATTTTTAAGTCAAAGACTTAATTCATTTCCATTCACCTGGTAAGAAACCATCTCTTACCTTGAAGTTGCCTTGCCATATGGACATCATGAACTTTCTGAATCAATGCCACGGCATGACGAGTCCTCGATAAGCACACATACTTATATATGCCTGTATCACATTCAACTCGTCACAGTTCCAGTGATTAGCTCTGATAAGGCTCAGTCGGCAAAGTCGGCATGTCCCATCATTAATTGATTATAACTGAGCATTTGAAGTTTGTAAAATGCTTACAAATGTCGAGGTTCACACGGTAATTCCACGTACTGTCAGTGAATGATTTGCTTACCACCAATTGAGGCAACATTTCCGATAAGCTTTGGCAACATGCGACTTGTATTCAAATTGATAATGCACTTCATCATATGGTTATGATTATGGCTTTGGTTTATTATTTGTTTTATTGCATACTCTTTAACTATTTGCTGGCCCTTGGCAACTAAATCGCATAGTATTTTCCATTTTCGATCAACTTTTATCTTGAGTTCTGTCTGCTACGACATGTTAGATATAAAGACATGATAAATAATATTTCCATAATTTATGACCATGAAAACCAAGTAATTTTGCTGTGAAGAATGAAATTTCGGCGGAAAATAAAATTGAAACAATTGCAATAATATATGCGCATCGTAAGTTTAAAATTTAATTGGAATTTTTGCATTTTGAATTCAATTATTTTGATGTTGTGCTAAAAGCTATAAATAGATGCCTAAACAAGACCAAATTATATTTAGACTACGGTGTATTGATTTTAAATTTCCCTTCATAACATTTTCATGGTCATCTATCAACCTGATACAAATTGATGTGCACACGAGCAGAGTACACGGTAATTATCTAAATTATTGTAAAATATAGATAATGAGTTATTGATAACCTTTTACTATTTGTTATACAGTGCTCCTTTATACCAAAACTGAATGTGTTAATCAAGACGAAATATGAAAACAACAGTGGCACTACTGAAAACGTAAGAAATATTTTAGCCTTTCCAAAAGAAAAAACTGCTTAGTAACTTTTTTTGCCGACAGTGCCTGGACCTTAGCGATGAGGATCAAAAAGTGCGGACAGTAGACCATGTAGATATTGCTTTTGATGAGCTAAATGGAAAGCATTACAAACGCGAAGAGGATCCAAAGTTCTTTAAATCTACTAAGACAAGTAATTCCAAGAAATCTATCCTTAAAACCATGTTAATCTAACCAGGTTACCTGTAGATCGTGGACCACTCATTGAGGGTTGGCGTGAAATTGACACTCCCATCATGTGTTCCTATAAGGTTGTGAATGCTAGTTTCGAGGTATGGGGCCTGCAGACAAAAGTGGAGGATTTCATACAACGATCCATTCGGGATATTCTGTTGCTGGGACACCGACAGGCCTTTGCTTGGATTGATGAGTGGCACGGCATGACGATAGAAGATGTGCGATGCTATGAAAAACAGAAGCAGGCAGAGACCAACGAGAAAGTACAACAAAATGTTAGCCCGCCGGGGCAAAGGATTCGGATGATGTCGCTAATGGTAGTACCACGCCCACAAAGGATGACGACGCCTAGACGAATGAATAATCGTGGCAGCTAGATAAATTCTCGAGGATGTTATACCAAATTTAGACAGTTTGTACCTTTAGCTCCATAATATTAATATTAATTAATGTTATGGTGCACTGAGCGATGAGCTTTGAAATTTCTTAAGTTATAACCATATGAATGTACATACATTTAGATACTTATTCAAAATGCATTTTAATGGTCCAAACAAGCTCAAGAATTTAAAACAGACACAAATTTAATTATATATTTACGAGCACTCGAAAACAAACGCAAAATACTAAATAGATAATTGAGCAGTACGCTAAATTTTAGTTAAACTTACATATAATGTGAAACACATTTAATGTGTTTAATCAACGGTTTTCGTTAACTATATCCTTTAGTTATGATATGTATGGGACTTTAGAGCTAAATCCAATATTAATTTCGATGTACAAATGCATAAGAAAATTGATTAAACTCTGTATTCAATTGTAAATTGCTTACTCATAGATACATGTATAAAATCTTTAAAGACAACTACTCTCGTATGTATGAACAATTAAGTTTTTGTTGAATTCAGAATTGATAATAATTTGTATGCGAATGTCGTTAGCAGTAAATTTTCTAACATTTTCTAGCTGACTTAACAATGCTCACAGTGGTCAGCTGTTGATGCTCCTAGTTATATTTCCAATGTATATAGATGCCTCCAACAACAGCTGTTCCCCTAGAAGTTCGCTCTCAGATACAACATTCTCTTGACTCACTCGCATAACCAAAACATTTGGTCAGCTGATTTGGTTGTGAAGATCTTTCCATGCCGGCAAAAGCATGTCAGCGCTTCGCATTTGCGCCTCATTTAAACTTCAAACGCGAGAAAAGTAGCACAGGCCGAGGCGAGAGATACGGATGCGCTGTTACTCAAAAAAAAAATACATATAATTAAAACACGACGACTCGGCAACAAAATCAACAATAATAATCATAATAAAAATATGTACCACAAAGCAAAAGCAAAGCGTGTGAATATGTATGTGCTATGTGTGCTCGCCGTTAATAATCGCTTTTGAATTAGACCATCAATAATAACAACAAAACCAACTATAAAATGAATAACAAAACCCAAATGTAATCCACAAAACCTAACAAATATCCAAAATTTACGCGTTTATTCAAAGAATTGTTTTCTATAAATAGTCTGCCGCGTTTGTTGGTGCTACTGTCGATGAGAATGGCAATGAATCGAAGCGTTTTTATTAATGGAAATTCACTTGTCAGTTCTTTTTGCCTGCTGCTTGCTATTTTCGGAAGGTGCGCAAAATATTAATCAAAAAAATAGTTAACTTTTTTGTTTGTTACGATATGATTATCAATACGAATTTTTAATTTTAGTCGCACATGCCGTACACATAACGTATACGCAATTTTGGCTGCGTTAATATATGATCGTTCGGTCACATCTGTCGCTGGCCCTGTTCTTTATTTGGTTCTCCTATTAATGCCGATTTGTTCCATTGTCAATATTTAACTCTTTCATAAATCAATCTGCTCGTTTTTTTTATCAACAACAACGTCAACGCCAGCTTATCGTAAAAGTCAAGTCATGTAAGGGCATGCATATATTTATTTTGGCTTACCTCAAAATCATTGACTCTACGGCTTGCAGAGCTTGCTCACTGCTGGGTAACGTAAGGTCTAATATTTTGAAGTCATTAGCTTAATTAAAAACAATGTGTGGATCAATAACATAAATAATTAAATCTTTTTTTTATTGAACAACGAAATCAGAATTATAAAGTGAATCATTTAATCGAAGTTAAAAATTAATGTGTTCGCCATGAATCGGTCTGAAGAATCTCGGTTTTTTGATTTCAAAATAATAAAAAGTTTTGTTTGGGTTACGGTTTCAGTTGCATAGACTAATTTTGGGTTATCGTCGATACGTTTTCGGTTACGGTTTGAGTCTCTGGTTATAAGTTCAATACTTATTCTTAGTTCTTATTACAGCATGGTACCTGGTTACTTCTCTTGCACTCAGCAAGAAATTGTAAGCAAATCGAAATTTCAAATTTTCGAATCAAAATACTATGCACTTTTATTGAGCCTCGAACATACACAACTGTTTTTAAATCGTCAAAATTTTGTTGAAATGAATTAACCTGTCCTGTTCCGGATCTTATATTCGGTTGAATTCAGTTGAGCTAGTAACAATATTTTAAAGAAAATTCGGTGGGAAATCATTCAGCAGATACTAATTCATCACAATTAAAGGTGCCATTAGTAATTAAATTACCTGCTGAATGCCCCTAATAATTTTATACACGTGGGCTTACTAAAGGTATTCGCATTTGGGCTTTACTGTTCTACATTAACCTGACTATCTGGCTCTCGACTAAACTATCGTATGTGATCATAATTTACTTGACGTTTGTGAAACTTACGTTTTAATTGCAGATAACATTTGATGTGTTTGCCGAGATTAACTCATTGTCTGGTTTATATTTGTTATTCTTTAAAAGATTGACATAACAATTCTAAAAACCACATGATAATTATTCGTAACTTCTATTACGTTTTACCTGATGTATACAGAGTTTTATTCTCCTTGTTTACCAGTTTGGCCCCTTCCATATTAAAAAAGACACAATAGTTTTTGTGAACCATAAAAAATTTTAGCTATGAAAATTAAAAAATATAATCTAAGTTTTCTTCATAATACTCAACATTTGAGTGTAATCATTGCATTTACTTTTATATATTTCACATTTCTTCATGTAATTTAAAAGGAGAATAATATTCGTTTTTCTGCTTAGGTCAATGACTTAATAGCAGAGACCCATATCTACAAAGTTATTTTAAAATAAAAATTAAACATAACTGCCGAAAAAAATTTAAAAAGATAAGTGGATGACGAAAAGACATAAAAAAATACTTAGTGGGAAGATCATATTGTAAGTAACTAGATAGCAGATAAGAAAAAAAAACAATATTGGTAAAACCACCAGTAAGGCAACGTTGCTCATTACAATTCTTAAAGTGGCTCTTACAATTGCCAAACTTAAATTAAAAAGCTATTGAAGTCCATTGCCTATAAAATTTCAAAGTGAATCTATTGTTTCTATTGTCGAATTGATAAACAAGCTTTGAAGGTCGGGCAGTAGATAGGGAAGATAGGGAGACCGCCATAAGGCAGTACATTGCTGTTAATAGGGATTTAATAAAAGAGTATTTATAAAAACTTTGACACTTTAAAGACATTGTATTTTTGGAAACACCTCTATAAAATGATTTCCAGTTGCTTAGATAAAACTAAATATAAAACAGATACAAAAATGCAGTAAGCAAGCTCGACAGTAGGAGACCCCGCACTTTTTAAGTGCCAAGCGGTTAGTATCGGTTACCGGTTACGGTTTGAATCCCTGCCAATCAGTAATCGGTCCTTTATTTGTGATATATCACAAATCAGTACTTGCTTAATGGACATTATACATTTTGTAAAAATCTGTCTACCTTAGTCTTAATCTAAATCTGCCTACGACCTCATTTGAAAGTACATGAAACCAAGCAGTATCAATAATCAGTATCAGGTATCACACTATTTGTACGATACAGTTTTTGTGAAACCGATACCGAAATTTGACGTTTCTGATTGCAGAAAATTTCCTGCTGAATGTAAAAAGTAGTAATCAGGTATCAAGAGTGGTGATCAGAATTACCTGCCTTCTAATAATATATTTAGATTTGTGTATAGGAAATGACACACAATTGCCAAGTTTTAGTTTTGTTGTGCAGCCTCTTGGAGCCGTACTCACTGTTCTGTTGGCCCACGAAATAACAATCATACGCCATGTGAACAAATATTTATTCTGCAAAACTTCGACTCTCGACTACAAAATATAATTGGCCGATTTAATGTCAGCTATTTTGTTAACTTAAAGATAAATATTTTTGTCCATATTAATTTCTATCTACTTCTTTTACCATTTCTTGTTTAGCTTTTGCAAGTTGTTAATTTTGACACTTTGGCAAGAAAACATACGACGAAAAGTTGTTAATT
Source organism: Drosophila putrida (assembly GCA_037043535.1). Lineage (NCBI taxonomy): Eukaryota > Metazoa > Arthropoda > Insecta > Diptera > Drosophilidae > Drosophila > Drosophila putrida. Next base: position 3,445,508 of record JBAMBI010000160.1, on the reverse strand, counting down.
ACAACTAAATAATATTCAAAGTCCACAAAAAATAAATTGCGCAGAAGTCGTGAATGCTTGAATTATATTGATAAATATTGACATACCGATAAATTTGAGTAGAACCAGAGAAACCATAAGTTGATGCTCTCCCGCTTTACATTGGCCTATGTATCATTAAGTGATATATTGTTAGATTTGTAGAAATTTTATCTAAAAAATTATGTATGTAGACCAGGCCTTTGGTATTTTCTTTAATAAGTTTGTAGTATTTGTAAATGTATATATTGTGATCTTCCAAACTCTCACGAGTTAATTGTATTATTGCTTTTAAATTGAAATTCAATTGTTTTGGTTTTGTTTCTCCCATTCTCACTCTGTGATCTGTATACTTGTCACAAATTGAAATACCAATGTGCTAATTGGCCACATCATTATCACCGTCATCGTCATTGTCGTCGACGTCATTATCATGTGATCTGGCGGAGACGAGCTTCATTCTTCGAGGAAACTATTGGCATTCCCATTTAGTACCTTAGCCAAGTGCTACTGTCTTGACTTCCAGATACACAACACACTCGCACAAACTTATATGTACACGTATGTACATACATACTTATGTGCTCATGAAATCGGTTTGCTCTGAAGGCAGTTATTTGTCGACACGCGTCAAATGTCGTCAAATAAAAAAAGAGTAGCGCTATGAAATAAACCGAATACTGTGACGACAACTGCTTATCGTATGTTTAGCTCTATAAAAAGAGAATACAAGTTTAGTTAGTTTGCCTGACTGTCAAAAAATCAGGCCAGAACTACTCTATAAACATTAGCTGGTGCTCAGTACGTTCTGAAATTATAATTATCACCTATGTTAGATCTTGGCCAAAAATAGATTTGGCAGCAAATAAAGTCAGACAATGTGTCTCTCTAATTTCGCAGATCAACAGTAGCTTAATTTTGGCTAAATTACTCATTCTCTCGATACAGGTTGCTCGCTGCCTCAACTGCCGAAGCTGGCGAGGAGTCGTTGGCATCGACAACCACATCGGTATTCACATTCACATCCGTTGTCAGGCCCTTATGGACAGGTAGTCAGAGTTGTGTAAACTGGACAACTGCGCCAGAGGCAAGGGATGGCAACTGTACTCGGATGAATCGACTCGGATTGATCCGTTGTCTTGGAGGGATGAACAATCTCGAAATTATGACGTAAGGGTAGACAATGATCGTTAAGTTATTTCTCATCTTGTAAATCTCTTTAAGTAGTTCCAAGCAGGTAAAATTGATGCCAGTACATCAAATGCTGCTTTGTGGTTGGTCACAGGAAGTGTTCAACCGTCTTGAGGTGCTACAAAGGTTTCCTCAGCTGCGTTCGCTGACCATCGAGTATGGCGGCTTCACGGAGTTTTCATGCGTTTTTCCGGAAATGTTCCATCTGCAGGTATAGTGTTTGATTCCAAGTACATTTATTTATTTCTTATGTAACTGTAATTAAGGCAATCAACATTTCCTGGACGAATCTCTCGTATATCTCGGCACGTACTTTTAAACGAATTCATGCCTTAAAGATCCTGGACTTGCGCTGGAATCAGTTGATACAGCTGGAAGGACCCCTGATCTTGTCACGCACATTCCAGCAGCTTTATCTTGCTGGCAATCCGTGGAACTGCACGAGGAACTTCAAGTGGTTGTTGCTGCAGCCGGAAAAGGTCGCCTTGTCGCCGATCCGGAGAATCTTACCTGTACCGATCGCAAATACCAGAAGCTGCAAATGCTCCTGGTTATGAGCTACAAGGTGGTAAGTATGCTCCAACTCCGGATTGAACAACCCTTTACGATTCTCATGTTGCAGATGCTGAAAAGAGAGTGCCAATCGCATGAGGAACTCTCGAATTGCACATGTCTAATGCATTACATTAACAAATATTATGCTCCACTCTATACTGTGAACTGTTCCCATCTTCAGTTCCACAGCTTGCCTTCGTATCTTCCAGAGAATACAACCACGTTAAATATTAACGACAATCTAGTAAGTGTAATTATCTATTTTGCTGAGCCTACAGCTTTTAAAGTAAAATAAATTAATGGTGACTTACCAAAAATTTTAAGGACAATTTTCGTGTTTAGTGGAACAAAGTCCATAAGAAAATAATACTTTGATTCACTTTGCAAAATTTTTTTTTCGATTTGTAAGCTAATGTTATACTATATGTTATATAGATATTTTTGGTGGCAAAGTTCGTAAAAATATTTTTAGTTTCTAGGAATTCACTAAAACTGAGTTTGTTGTAAACTTTTATGACTTATCGCACACATTTTAAATGTTTTGAACTCTACATTATTCCATTTTATTATTTTTCTTTCTTAATCTGGAATCTACCTCTACAAAGTGAGATTAGTTTAATGACTGCTATACTTTTCTGGAAAATAATAGACATTGATCTGTTCATTTCAGAAAATTTAAGACGTTTAGTTGTTACTCTGTTGTATAATGTGTGCGATATAATATTTTAGGTAATCCATTGAAAAAAGCAGGATTAGAACAATTGCAATTTTTTATTAAAAAACGCCCTTTACGGGCAGAGGTAAATCGTCAAAATATTATTAACTCTATAGTAGTCCGTATATTCTTCTTTACAAGTCTCTACACATGCACTACCTTATGCTATTTATATTTAATCCGATTAACTAAAACTTAATAAGCTCTAATTACTTACGATTCCTTTGTAGATCAGCGACCTTAATCTTCTACGTGACAATCCACACTATAGGAGCGTGGTGGACATTCAATTGAGCAACAATCGCATCTCCAACATCGATGTGCTTGAGGATACCGACTGGCTGCAGAACATACGTCTCTTCAATCTGCGCGGGAATCTATTGCGGAAATTCCAGGTTTTTGCCCTGGACAACGCGTTAAATGACAATAGGAACGTGAATCTCGTGATGCTCAGTCAAAATCCTTATCATTGCACCTGTAAATTTGGCATGCGACTCCGGGAGCTCTTGACCAAGTACAAGGATATTGTGAGAGATGCCTGGAATGTCACCTGCACCTACATGGACGGCGGAGAACTGCGCCAGGCCAAGGTCCTTTCCTTGACTCGTGAGGACTTGTGCAACATCAGTGACGATAATGACGTGCTTATCCATCCCATTGACTTGCTAAATTGTGTTCTAGCCAGTTTTATTTTCCTCATATTGGGTAAACTGGCCTATGACTACTATTACTATCGGTTTCATGGCCGAGTTCCCTGGATTGTAATGAAAATGCCCTAACAAATTGAGTATTGCGACTGTTATAAGCTTTAAATTCGTTTATAAGCTATCGATTCTAAATCGAATGCATAAAAAGACATCTGCTTAGCTTTCTAAGTATTATATATTGATTAAGCTGTCTATACATAAGTTAAATCACTATGTTTATACATTAATCTTAATTATATTAAGTATACGTAATTATCACTTGTATTGTACCCTTTTCTATTAGATTATTATTCTATTATTACTTTATATTATTTTGTAAGTAACATACTATTATTTATAGCACAAATAAAATGGAAAATTATAATTCAAAACACAACTGTTATTTGACATTTCAAGTGAAACCTATGGAGTCGACAAAAATCTGTAAACGAACTTAGTCTGCAATAGCAATTGAGTAAATAGTCAAAAATATTATGCGAAAAAATATATTGTGAAACATAGATAAAATTTATTGAATAGATATATTGATCACTATAGTATAACAAAAGGACTTTTATCGGGGTATTTTATAGCTCACTTGGTAGAAGAGTATAAAAACGAATATAATATATAATCCATTTACTACATGGTGACTCGGCATAAAATTTCACGACTCGACCGTGTAACTTCAAAATATTTTAGACATATATTCAAATGGATATATGTGTAATCGCTGTCAGCTGTTACAGCTAAGTACATATTATAAAAAAGGTCGACTTGCGGATATACTCTATTCACAGGCATAGTAAGAAATTCTAACTTCTCATGACACACACATAATCAACGAACAAGTCTATATATATATATATTGTGTTGTGTACATTTGCCTAACTTTAGCCAATGTTCCAAAGGACTTGTTCATTGATTTTAGCCTAACTTGTTACTTGTTTTCCTGATTATATTTGCAGAGGAAGAATTCCCTGGTGTTTGATGTAAGTACTCGTTATTTGCCACAAAACGTTGCAAGTTTCTACGGTCGACACGGATTTAGTCACTGTAAACATATTGTTGACAATGGAAAGTGCATTAATTCTTATTATTTTTTGTCGGGCCATTGGACTGTGTAACCTTCGATATGTTCCAGAAAGAGGACGCTTTAAGAAGGATAATGGTCCCATGTTGATTTATTGGGTGTCACTGCATTTTATCTACGTCCTCTTAATGCCCTGCATCATTACAGTGATGGTTTGGAGTTTCTTTCATTGCCGACAAATGGACATGTTAGCCGTGGCCTACAGTGTTGTATGTTTGGCCAAAACATCTCTCATATTCCTGCTCCTCTCCAGAATTTGGCTGCAACGTTGTCGATGGCAACGCTTGGGAAACGGATTTCTAGCGTTCCAGCATCTTTATCATCGAGATCTTAAGAAGCGTGGATGTAGACATTGGTTAGGAAATCTGTGGAAAACTATGCTTAGTCTCTCGCGGGTCATGTTGCTAATTCATTTGCTGTTTGGACCTGGTAGCCTGCTCATGTGTGATAAGATCGATAAAGAGGTAAAAGAACTTTCCTCCGTATACATATTTCTTTCGGTAGTTATACTGCCCATCGAAATGATAGACAGCCTCGCAGATTATTGGATATATTATATGATGGGCATTAGCAACTGGGTGCTGGATTGCATGTCACATGAGGTTCAGGATCTGAGGCATGATATGCGCTACTTGCCCCAACCTCGTGGTTGCCACCGAGTCGTCTATCAGCAACAACTTCTTGCTGGCTGGCAAAAACTCTGGGGTCGATGCATGCGTCTGGACAGATTGTTCGTTGAGCTTTTGGATATATGCAAGTGGCAGATACTTCTTAATCTCTTCACCAACTATCTGATAGATATCACTATCATATTCAATCTAATCATCTACTCGAGTGGACCTATTGCGCCATGGAACTTTATTGGCTACTTGGTATTGTGTATACTCTTTCATTGGGACGTTATGTCGTACTTCTCCATCTTTGAAATTAACCAATTTAAGTGGATTCACCTACGTCAACGCCTGCAAAAACTTTGGCTCACACTGAGCTCAATGGATACCGATCCTCATGAAGATACTCATTGTATTGCACTTTATCGTCAGGTAGATATTTGATGAAAGATATTTTTGAATAACTGCCCAAGATATTCCCTTTTAGTTGGAGTTTGCTATCATTTTCCTCAATCGAAAGCTGCAGCGACGCCCTGATCGAGTCCGTCGTCTTCACATTGCCGGTCTTTTTGATATGAGTAGAGAGTCCGGATTTTTTATGAGTGCTTCCATTGTAATGAATGTTCTTATCCTTTGGCAGATTGCATATAAGTACTACTATTAAGTTTGAAATGTATTTATAGGCTCTCACAAGCTCTTTAACATATCTCACAAGCACCCTTAGGTTTATTCAAATGTCTCGTTCGTCGTTTAATGAAACTATTTGCAACACTCGTGGTAATTATGTAGAGCCTTGAACAATAAGGTTCAAGGTCTTTTTTGCTTTTATTTTAGGGTGATTGCAAAGTACCACTAGTTTTTAAATAAATAATGAAGCAAAATCAGAGAGTTGAGTCTTAACCGAAACCGTAACCGTTCTTTTGGGGCACCGATATCATATTTGAATTGTTTTAAGTATTGAAGTCAAATTTCATCCGTTACTTGTACAATGTTTTATTATACATTTAGACAACTTCAAACATTTGTCGAGGTCTAAATATTATTTCATATCCGTCTACCAAGCTTTATAAGCTTATCTTCAACAACATGCTTTTGCTATTCTTAAATTTACTATATTCTCTTCTTTAGTATTCCGGACTTTGTAGTACTAGAATTAGAATTAGCTAAGGCTGCTAAAATTCATTTTACTAAATTTGTATACAACTTTCTTAACATATCAATAAATTTTGAAACTCGTTTGTTTCAGCGTTGTTTTACTTATTCCCAAGGACATGACCCTGTCTCATTTCTTGATTGCGCTTTAGATCGAACTGCATAAGAATGATAACGTTATTCAACACTGAAGCAAAGTATCCCAAGCATGCGGGTTTGTCAAGGACGATACAGCCATAGATTCGGAAAACAAGTCGATTACTTCGTATGCGATTCATGAACAGTTCCAACTGAAAAGAAATTGCGGTAAAGTTAAGGAATCTCCTTTAATTTCAAATTCAATAAATTACAGGAAGATTAAGTACTTAAGAGTATTTACAGGAGCCTTAAGAAAAATCACTTTCGATAGAAGACACAAGATAGTCTAGATATATTGCTCAGTTTTAGATCCTTACCTCCATCTGCGATTCAGGGCTGACTTGTCGGAGGTCATTGAACTGTCGCAACAATTGTCCAGCATCGTTACAAGAGTTAACCGTCTGATCGATCAGATTCATAATCAAAATTGAGTTCCACATGCTGGACACAATGAGACCGTCGCCAATGAGAATCCCAGATATGTCCGACTTGATGGTATGGTTACTGTACTGGACGGCGTGATACAGTATACTCACGCTAACAACGAACATGTTAATAAAGACGCTTGCAAAAGCCAAGTCATAGGCGCTGAAGGCTCGTCGGGCCAATTTAAGCCACTTTGAGTGAATGGCCGCAATGCAGCGAATATCTTCGGATGATCGGGAGTCCATTCGGCGATGTAAAGCTCGAAGGGAAAGCAAGACCGCCTTGAACTGATGAATGAGAAGGAGTAGGAGTGTACAGAATCCAAAGCGCATCGCCGAGACCATCACCATATGACAAGCTCTCACCAAGATTTGCTTTAGTGCATCCTCTGTGAGAAGTTGATACTGAATTGAGATTGAGCAGAGAAACATTGCAAAATTAACCCCCAGTTGACGTAGGAGAATCCTCGCCAGCTGCATTTGTAATCGCTGGAGAGCCTCAACTCCGACAAGACGTTGGAAGATTCGCCAATGAGACCTCCAATGCAGCAGAAACTCCAAATAAAGCCGAATTAAACGCCGACGTTGCAACCAGACAAGCCCATAGAAACTAATGAAGGCAACAACACGTAGTGTCACATTTACAATATGGTTCCACTTTAGTACAATATTGTTCTTCATGTATCCACTGAAAATGCCGCTGGGAAAAGTGAACGAGAACTGCAGCAATAGAAATCCAGTCAGGCACACGCTGTAGATTAAATATCCTTTAGACATCTTGCAGATTTTTATCTGGGAAGTCTTGATTCGCAACGTTGTCGGCATGAGCGCGTAGATGAGCATGTAATAGTAACTTATGGTCAATACCAGTCGCAGCTTGCGATTTAACATTTCTCTGTCCCTGCTCATGACTAATAAAAACTATCAATGAAGTGAATAGACTGCCGACCCGTCGGAAGGTGGAAAACGGAAAGACTTGACTTCTCGGTTACTGGGTCACATTTAATTAGCTAAAAGTGCGTTCTGACTTGATAATAATCTGATGACTTAACGGTTCCCATCGGACTTGTGTCGCAATTAAAGCTTTTAATGTGACAAAAAAACGATCAATCAATCGATTTATTAATTATTTCATATAACATACATACTATACATGCATAAAAACTGCCAAGTGTGATAATATCTCATGCGGATATTTCACGTGTTTTTGATAGAAGTGCATTGAATCTCAATTTAATTTTCAGATGCTTGTGTCCTTTTTTTTAAGGTATTAGAGTGTAATTATTCCATCGAATATTATTCACTTATGTATTCTACGAACTTGATTACATTAGCTTATGTTTTACAGATTTCTTGACCTCACACAGTTGACAGTTGTCACTCGTGTAGGACCATAATCTGGTTTCGCTATACAAATTTGTGTATTCAAGGGGAACTTTTATTTTTGTTTATCCTTGCAAAGATTGAGTTGAGTTGCAGCTGATTACTTAATGACTTAATTACTTAATGACTAATTGAAATGACTAAAATTGAATAACGAAAAAATTTTTATATCTTTAGAATTGTTATGTCTATTAATATGTTATTATTTATTCAGATGTTAAAATTTAATATAATATAATATAATTTAATATAATATAATTAGTACTTAGGATCCGTTAGATTTGGTTACGTTTGTATTTCTTTAAAATGAACTTTTATACTGTCACAAAATTTAATTTCTAGTCGTAAGGATATTAATACATCGGCTTGCTTGTTAAATCTTTTCATGCCTGCAGGCGCCTATTTTTGTTATTCAACGAGATTTTATATTGAATTTCGTGTCTAGTAAACGCTTAACTTGGCTCTTGCCTAATTGTGCGCTACTTTGCATAAAGTTATTAAATATTAAAAGCTATTAATCAAATGCGTTGCCATCACTTCCCATTTTCTAAAAGAGTCCATACAGCGTGGGAAACAGGCGCAGAGTCAATAAAAGGAGAAAATATTATTGTTGCTTTGAGTAAAGGGAGAAGTGGGATGACGTAGAAGTCATTAATTTAAGACTCTTACTAAAATATAAATACAATATTTGAGTTTTTACAGAGCTCAACAATAGTGTTCTCTTGGCATAAATGTCTTTGAGTATCTTCTAAAAATCTTTGACCTCTTTTAACCCTTTAAAAGCTCATCAAATTGGACTTTTCCCCACAAAACCCTCTAATGAACCAACGGCACGAAACTTTGTCTATTTTTGTTTGCTGGCAAATTGAATCAAATTTAATAAACAGAAGCCACAGTTCGAATCAAATCTAGACCCTCATCCAGTTGTCCTTAGGCAACGGATGTGAGACATCAGTTCTCCTATTAAATATGTCACAGAAAAGTAACTCTATCACTTTTCTTGACTCCCCCAGCAATATTTCTGCTTTGGGTTTTGTATTAATTCCAATTATACGCACGACTGGGAAATAATCATTTGGATTGATAGGATTTTGGGTCATTATGCCCTTCTCTGATCTCTCCTCTGCTTTTGTCTGTGGACACACAATCAACATCCGCCAGCCATTTGGAGACACACATTGTTTCCATATATCCATTGTTGTTACTACTTATATACTCTGTATTCAAAAGAAAGGGCTAAAGAGGCGTAATCAACTACAGTTCTGAAAATGTAGTTGATGGTTATATCCAATTCAGAATCAAGTTCAAATGATAAAGTCAATAGTCTAGAAAATTATCTAAGGAAGCCTTTTATGCTTTATTTAGGGTATTTGTTAGTCGAGCACAGTCTAAACTAATCTAAGTCAACTGGGGCTGTTTTAGACGTGTGTTGATTCGCTTGGGGCATATTATGGGCAGGACTCATGTATTGATTGCAAAGTTTTGCTTATGACAAGGACCGACCATAACATGAACAAATAAGATTTCTTCCCAAAACTAATTAGCAACGGGAATACTTAATATAATTCCCCAACCCTACTCCTTAATCCTTTCCCAACTTCTATGTGTGCCACTGTTAAACCCTTTGGGCGATCATTTTGCGGTTCATTAACTGAATTGAAATTATAAACTGTACCATGTCGGCAACTGTTAATGGTTTCGTTGCAATTTAATTTATATGTAATCGATATAAGCTTGGTGCATGCAGTTTTATTTGAGCCGAGTTCGGGTTTTGGAAATAGCCACGGCAAAAATGGACATTTCTCAAAGCGTTATCGACACCACAAGAAAGTGGGTCAACTAGTTTTCACCACTTAAATGAAGTCTTCTCTTGGTGGCTACGCCCTTTCATCCTGAAAGCGAATCAACAAAATGCTGGACAGCATTTTCTTTGGCATTTTGGGAGGGTCGAGTTTCTGGGGTATTTTCTGGGTCATCGTCATCCTCGTCGTCGCATAAATATAAATTGTATTGTTTCAAAAAGTTTTTCCAGTTGAGTTTCGCGGCTAACGGAAAAAGTAGTTAAAGTTTTGTTTTCGCCTCTAGTTTATTGCGTGATTTCCTTTGCAATGATTCAACCCAACGAGAGGAGGGTGAATAGAAGTGGTTGAGGGAGGTATCCATTCCCTTGTCGGCGGTTGAGTCAGTTTGAAGGTGCTAAAACATTTTCCCAAATAATTTACAGTTTCTGCAAGTGTATTTGTGTGGTTTTAACAAGTTGTGGCATAGTTTTTGGCGTCTTCTGGCAATTCGTTTTGGGGCATGTCCGGAAATGGAACTGTTGTTGTCCAAGTTGCTGTTGCCCTACAAAGAATTGCTACATTTATATTTCTTGAATGTGCCCTTTAATGTATGGTTATAGAGAAACTAAATCTCTGACAAATGACTTGCACTCAAACCGCTTTCAAGTTTGAGTATCTCACACTTTCATACATTACACACATATGTACATAATGCAAATCTATTCTAAGTAGACTGCTATGAAATTCACTGTTTAGTTTAGAGTCCCTGATTAACTTCTGCGCCTATCATTCAATTAATTTGTTAAAGGTTAGGTAGGACTCAAACGTAAGGCTACTATATTTTTTGTCCTTGTAAAAGGTTTTTCGGGTTTCTCATTTGTTGACATTCGGCAATAAGTTTACGGTGTGAGAGACAAGCTCAGATTTAAGTTCACGGCCTTGTGATTTATATTGCTTGTATAGCGAATAGAGCTTAATGTATTTCCAATTTATTGTTACTAAATTAAAATATTTAAAACGGCAAATACAGCTTTGTAATGAAATCTCTGCTGTACTCTTCACCTTCAATGCATTCTGATCTTAGGTCTATATTTTTGTAGTAAAAAAGCTACGGAGCTATGGAGCAAGCTCGACAGTAGGAGACCCTGTACTTTTTGAGTACAATGCGATCACTACAGATTGTTTCAGTTTCAAAAAAATTCCATAGATGGCGCCACTGCAAAGATATCAGTTGATCTTGCCCGTAACATAGTTGGTTGAATAACTGCCGCGTTTATCATCCGACTTGGACGAAATTTGCAGGATAGGTTTGGACCATATTCTGTATTATATATACCAAAATAAAGGCGCTACCATTAAAGGTGCTCTTGAAATTCGACTTGGAAATTTGGTATTTTAATTTGCGGGGGCAGAGGAGGGCATGGCAAAAATCTAAAACAAACTCGTTAAATGCAAGATAAAGAAGAACTTAAAAGCCAATTTTGGTGTCTCTAGCTCCTATAGTCTCTGAGATCGAGGAACTCAAAAAAGGGACAAAGAGACAGACGGACGGACGGACGGACAGACGGACATGGCTATATCGACACGGCTGTTGACGCTGATCAAGAATATATATACTTTATGGGGCCTGCCACGCCTCCTTCTGCCTGCCCTTACGCACATTTGCACAAACGTAAAAGACCCATTTGTACTTTTTTAAAGTACAGGGTCTAAAAAGTATATCAATCGGGTCGTAGAGTTGCTGTACAGTTCTACAGCTCTACTCTCTTCTTTCTAACCTCTACTGAAATATTTAGTCTATAAATCTTCTGCAATTCTCAGAAATGTTGCATACTTTTGAGGGTTTCCAAAAGCATTAATTTGTTCCTTCTTCAAGTCATTCTCTAAACGAAGCCACAACAGGAAACTGCATCGTAACCATTATGCACGTCGACATCGAATGCAACGTGACCAGCAACCACCGTAAGGTCCACGAGTGCTCGACGTTTTACATTTCCTGACTTCTGCCTGCCACATCTAATTGCATTTTTACTTAGTGGATGGCGCCAAAGTTTGCAACGATTGTCGAGCCCCCTTCCCACTTCTGATCCCAGTCCAGCGAAGTCCACGCGCAAAACTTTAATTAAACGTGTTTGATTTATGACTTGTGTCGGCCAGCACCTCGCAGTCTAGCTTAAAGGGAGTAAAGATAAAGAGAGGGAAGATGTCTGAGCAGTTGCAGCCGCAATTCCAATTCGAAAACCGAATGCGTTTATTTCGGTTGGCGTCATGCTTTGAAAAAAATCTACTATGTTCTAACCATAAAAGCTGAGCACCTTCATGGCAGCTACAACGGCTCTCCGTGATTGTATTTGTTAGTTTGTGTTCCATATGATGTTCGTTTCCATTTCAGTTCAAGATTTTAGTGTACCTTGATGAGCGTTTACTGCTTGCTCTGCTATTTAAGTTGCATTTGTTCGAGCAGGCCTGAGGACTTCAACAAGTTAATCAAAGTTATAATAGACCGAAAATGCTTGGAAGGCTCCACAATTTGGGTCGCAAATCCCTGCAGCTTATGTCTTAAATCAGGTACAGGCCACAGCGCAAATCTCTTGCCCAATTCATGCAACAAAATATTCTACGATAATCAACTTTGATAGGCGCACCATTTGGGTTTTGGCTCCCTTGTTGTTCTTGCCCCAAAAGTGATTGAGAAAATCGCAAAGAAAAATCCGTGAAAAAAACAAACGTTGCCCCAACGTGAAGAGTGGTCCCGTTACATGGCATTTTCTTTGGCCGCCCTTTTTTCATATTTTTTATGGTCTTGCGCGCCAAATGAAAATGAAAATGGAAATAGAAAAAGTTTCGTGCTAAGCAACTCGCCCTTTTTTCCGATGAACAGTCGGATAATCGCCGAAGGCTATTTTGGCCATCAAGCAGTGGCTTAGTTGCCTTGGTTATCGTGGTTGGCCTCAGCCACAAAGCCGTCTGTCGTTGACCCTCTCATGACTCCACAAATGAAACCCACGAAAAAGGTGAATATGAAAACGTGGCTCTGATTAGCCTTCAATTAGGTGTTTTATTTTGTGCAACTCGTCATACTCGTCTATTCAGTAAAGTAACCTTAAGATCTTTGACAAATTGTTGGCAATTTGCCTGGGCAAAATTAAAACATAATTTTTCTAGGTAATTGAGAATATCAAATAGAAAGACAATTCCATCAGGCTTTCTCATTTTCGTTTAAGTTCAATATATATAGTATTTCTGTCTCAATCCTCTGCAGCTCTGTTAGGTTCCGTCAAATTTAAATTAAACTCAGTGATCGATTTAATATCAAATTAATTATCTAGTATTTCCTTGTTTGTCTGTTTGTTTGTTTATTACAATATACTTACGATATATAAATAGTAGGTATTTTCAATAGTAGCTACATTGCACAATAATAAATAGAGAATTTATCATGCAACTTAATTGTTACTTACCGAACGTTGTCACAAAATAATTAATTTATTAAATAATTACAGTAACTATCCCATTGAGGTGAACTAAATCCTTAGTTCACTTTTTTCTGTGAGAAACATCAAATCAATCTGTAAAAGAAACTAAAAGCGATTTGTGTTTAATCCATGTATCCGGCGATATTATAACTAAAATTCAAAGCATGTCGCGACAGCTTAAAATTCAAATGTGAAATTAAAAATATTTAATTTATTAAGTTTTTTTTTATTATTTTTTTTTTGATTTTTTGCGATTGCCTTTTGCACTAAATAAATTTAACATATAACATGAGCAATTAATGTGTGGCAAAGCCGCAAATAAAACCGCTTAATTACGTGACTCTGGCCAAGGGACGAGACAGCAACAACAGTGGCTGGTCATGACAACAACAACAACAACAAGAACAACAGCAACAGTTGCAACAACGACAGCAATAAATACAATAACAATTTCAATTGGAAATTTGCATGACATGCAATGAAATGAAATAATAATATGGTTAATAAAGTCAGCCGCATCCGAATCGGACTCGGATTTGGGTTCGCTGTCGGTTTGGCCTCGGTTTCAGGCCCAGAAGCATTCCGGGCAGTCAAACAGGCCTGGAGCCAATTATCGCACTTATTTCGCTGCTAATTAAAATGCAATTATTTGCCTTAAACAACATAATCCCATTGACAGGCGTTTTATTTGCATATACATAAGTGAATCGATTGGTTTTCATGGTCCTGGCTGCATCATGGTTTCCTCGTCATCCTCGGCTGTAATGTGCAATCGTGGCCACACAAATCCGTCGTTGCGAGTCGGAGCAGAAGAGTGAAGCTGTCGGTTGACCTCCGCCTGCCCTGTCTCTCTTGTAGGCGTCACATATTGACCCCCATTTGCAGCCACATTACGCCCAGCCTCGTCTACATACTCGCAGATGATCTGCCACAACGATTGATGATCTGTTGTGCCACGGGTGCGTGCCCTTGAATATGCGGCAGTGGCAATTAGAGTGAAGTTGAGAATGCCGGCATTGAAGATGTGAAGCCAACCATTCAGTTGAAGCTGACTGTCAGCTGCCTGCTGTAAGAGCTGTGTGGGAACTGGAACTACGACGGGCAGCGGGGGATTCGTAGGTATTGTAGGATTCGGAGCCATAGAAGGGAGTATCTGTTGTCCATTGTAATCACGTTTCACTGGAATCTTTAACGGCTGAGGTTGCAGCGATGAAGGCGATGGTGTCTCGGTGACTGACATAAGGATTAGTATCTAGGATTAAATAGATGGTCATATGTTTACTTACTCTCACAAGCCTCACGTGCTAAGCGTTGATCAGCCCTTTTTACCCAGCCCCGCACTGTGGACTCTGGTACACCCAGTTCTCTCGATATCCCTGCCTTGGTTTCTCCTTTCCGTATGCGGGCAATCGCACGCTCCTTGTCATCAACAGAGACCTGAACCCTGGGACGTTTACCACGCGGTACAGAAGTTCGTTCCATAGTTAAAGTTAGGACGATTTGAAGATTGGAAGAAAAGAACTTTCAATTCAATAAATCAACTTTTGGAGTTCTGCTTCTATCGCGTAACTAATTTTTTTTAAACGAATTTGCTTTCTCACGCGCACCGCTATCTGCGTCTATTTTCTGAGTCGGCCGAATCGGATCTTAATCGTAGATTTTTGACAGTTCTCTGTTCCTGGGCAGCTGACATATAAATCGCTGTGGGTTTCGTTTTCTTCGCGTTTGTTCGCATTTACTTTCTTTCGAGTCTGTTGTTCTCCTTGTTTTCCTTTTCATATTGACAGTTGCCGCACAGTGTCGCATTGGGTCGTTGCATTGCTGCCAACTTGCTTCTAAATGCAATCATATATATCATACATACAAACACATTCAAAACTAACGGTATGTAATTCTCTTTGCATTTATTTATAATTTCTTTTCTTAATTTTTGTGTGTTTATCATTTAATTCTTATATTTAAGCCTTGACGTACATCTAAAATATGTGATCTAACTTCTATTTCTTTTCTTTATCCATTTTCATTATTGTTGTGGGTTAATCTCTGTAATGCTTTGTGGCATTGGAGGAGCATTGATTTTTAAAGACGTAACTGTAGCTCTAACTCTTGCTGATTTTACATGCATTTAAAAAATAAATATTTAAATTTGCATCTTTAATTTGTAGTACATATAAATGCTGGAAATTTCTTGACTTTAAAGTCTTAACAATTTTGAGACCATTTATCACTTAAATATGATTTAAATTATTTTATTGAAGAAAGTATTCATCTGCTTTATAGGTCTGATCTACATTTATTTTTGTAGATTCGTTTTGCTTGTGTTATATTACACAGGAGATGATAAGCAGATAGATAAAATAAAATCTCTTCAACGATAGAAATTATATTTGGGCTATTAAGCGCATTATAACATATAGAATTTTCTTTTTCCAACCTCTGCACCTCTCCAACGCCATCATAACTCGTTAAATGTAATGCACCTTATGTCTAGGTAATACGACTTATATACTATAATCATTACGGCTGAACTTTACAATTTACTCCGGTATTATGGGAAATTTTAAAGGTATTTTGGGTCGCTTTCCTTAGCAGCAAGTTTCACCCATTCTATTTTTGTGGGCAATTTAAAGTTCCAATTGGAAAATGGAATCTCATTTTTTATGGTCTAGGTAAATCTATGTGCAAAAAATATATATATATGTATATATGTATATGTATATGTATTGTATATCGTACATTATATACATATGTATATATCAATTATGCCATCATCTCCTACGAGTGTGTATGCTTGGTATATTAAATCTTGACAATTTGCCAATAATAATAACACAATGCATTGTGTATTTTTTTTATTCATATACATAATAACTAATAAAACCACCAACAATTTATTTGTATTTTTCAATATGACATTTCTTTTTGTTTTCATTTTGTCAATTTACCTGTCTACCTTAATTAATATCTACTTGTAGTTTCTTTATGCTTGTTAAACTATTCTGTTTATGTTTTCGCTTTTTGTTATTTTTTCAACAATTATCACGTGACAATTTTACGTTTACGTTTACGTTTAATTAATTTATTCAGGGCAGTTAATCATTTGTTCTTGTGTTTTTTAAACATTTATATGTTCGAGTTAATATCGTATAATTATATTAATTAATATTCAATATTCAATAGCTGTCATGCCGCGTTCAGGGGAGAAATTCTCGCACAATATATATAGAGTTGAGATTGTAAAACTACTTACAAAGTGCAAATACGTTTTGCGTCTTTTCTTTTGCTTATCGAAGAAAAATCGAGAGAAAGCTGTCGGGGAAAGTGAGGGATGGCAGTGTGAAAAACGCATTTGAAGTGTTTTTTATCAGGCTGAAACTGAATCAGCATTCGGAATGTGTTTAAAATCAGAGATACTCTAGATTGCCTTATGAGTAGGACGAGTGAGGTTTTAGTAATCCTCCTGCAGATGATGCAGCCCTGGCTGCTTTGGCGTCCCTTGGCACATGCGTCTGAGGATAGCGATAAGAAGGCCAAACATCACACAGAGTCCAAGGGCGATGAGGGATAACTTGCCATAGGGAAGCTCGCTGAGATCGCGCCTCAGACAGATCTCGGGAGACTCGTCATGAAGGACAAGTTGGCTGTACTCGCCGGCGTGATGGAGGAGACCGAGCTGTTCCAGATTCCACTCAATATGCCGCGTTAGTTGGGCCAACGTCGAGGTGTGCGTCACATTGGGACAGTTTGCGATGCCGTTGCAGAGCAGATGGCGTGGAATACAGACCTGTGTGTCTCCGGGACAACGGAAGTCACAGCCGCCATCCTGCAACAAAGACGCGGCCAGACTACCGTCGGGATTGCGGGGCAAGTGGAACAGCTCGGTCCAGACCAGACGAAAAATGTTCTTTCCCGGCTGCCCGTCGCCCGTGTACTGAATCAACACCGGCAGTGGTTCCTGGTCGGCGCCCGTGGCGCCTAGATCTGCGGTGGTTAATATGGGCAAATCCCTGGCCAGGGATATGTTGTCCGGACAGACAACAAAGCGTGGTTCCAGACGTCCTGCCAGATAAACCTCAATCTTGGCGCTCTCGCAACTTCGCTCAGCAAATCGCGCCTTCTCAAGATTTAGCCAAAGATCCCTCTGAGCGGCCACCTTCAGTTCCCAGATGCACTTCTCCCGGCGATAATGATGTTCCGGCGGTGCCATAGGTCCAGCAACCATGGCCAATGCCTTCTTATAGGGAAAGACAAGCTCACCATCAGGTGAGGGTCCCAATGTGATAGGTCCACAGAGGGGACCATGGGCAAACTCATAGGTTGCCTCGAAGAGTGGATTGGGATTCTTAAAGTACGAGGTTATGGCATGCTGACCCTGCACAATCATCTCCAGATTCATCTGATCCGCCGAGGAGATGACGCGTACAGCTCTGGGAATATTATCACAGAAGCAGGCCAAGTTGTTCTGGAACTTGTCACGTTCCTCCCAGATAACCAGCTTGTCCACACGCTCCTCGTGGCAACGTGTGCAGGCATTGCTGTTGTAGGGTAACTCCTTAAAGGACACTGAGTTCACCTCTATTATGGCCCTAGCATAGAGCCTTCGATCCGTCACAAACTTGTACTGACAACGCACATCGCTGCCTCCGGTTCTCTTGAAAATAAGGGAGTTGAGAGGGGAGCGTAGGCGTCCCCCGGGATGCTTCCAAGCATACATGACCTCGTCGCAGAGGGTGTTGGGAACAGGGTCACCGAACCGGGTGTTATTGAAGAAATCATAGTGGGCCCAGTAGTACAGTGAGCTACCGCTATAGCTGCCCGTCTTCGAGTCAAATTGCACGTACAGCGATGGACTTGTGCTCACAAAGTCCACTTTCTCCATTGGCCGGGAAAAGGTGTCGCAGAAGGTCTTAATGATGCGTGCCGGGTCCGCGTGATCCGAATCATAAATGGTCAACGATTCTCCGCAGTCACCTTCATACTTCAGTATCGGCGATTCAATGCGATTAATGCGAAAACTGTGAAAGAGAAGGGCAAAGACGGAGACAGAGATGAGAGTTAAGAAAAGAGTATTAAATGTATTAAACAACCTGACCCGTGGAGTAATCCCCACAAACAACTGCAGCCCCAGAAACTGAGAGACGTTTGGCTTTATGCCAGGCCAAAGAACCACAATTTGCGGGAAGCATTTTCCACATTTGCAACCCACCCAACATCAACGGCTTTTCACATGAGTTTCGCGAGTCGCGTCGCTCCACAGTTTAATATAAATTCCGAATGGTAACAGGTAAAATCTCGCTTTTTATTGGAACACGTAGTCTCGTTAGATTTCGGTTGCTTTTTGAGTTGCATTTCGTTGCAGTGCAGCTTGAAAAATGAATGCAAATTGCTTTGGTAAAGTATTTTGGCAGGCACGTTGAAGCTCGCAAATTATTGAAAGGAATGTGCCCGACTAACTGATGAAGTTGAAGCTTACAATCAAAATAAAACTACCGAACGAAAAAATAAATAGTTGAACCTCAGAGAACTTAGATCATTTATTATAAAGAAAGTGTGTATAAGACCAAAGAAATTTTTAAGCTCTTAAATAAGTTTTTTTTATCAAGACACTTGTACTCAACTCCCTGAGGCACATTGGCTCAAACATCTGAATGGAAAACAAAATATGTATTTTAAGATTACAATTATGATTTATAGTATATTAGTAACATAGATAATGCTGTTTTAAATCCAATTTCGAATTTTGGTATACATGTACTAGACTCCGTACTTTATTTCAACTAAAAAAGTTTTTCCTTCTATTTTCGTAATGTATTGGTCATAACAGATGAAGAAATCATACATTTTACTATTAAACACTATAATAAAATTTTTCTAATTCGTAAATTTTACTCTACTGAGTCTCGCTTTAACAACGTTTGAAACTACCGCGAAAACTTTTCCAATTATCATTTTGGGGGGGTTTTTTTTGGCAGGCAGCCAATGTTGTACCGTAAAAATTCTCGTAGTTTACGTAACCATCGGCCATTCATTCATGCATCCGTCCTGCTAAGCAGATTTCATACAATTACATTTGCGCTGTCCAAAAATATGACATAATACAACATTTTATTAACCCACACAAAGTTGCCAAATGTCAAAAGCGAGAAAAAAGGCGAAATCACCATCATCCAGGCAGCAGAAGTAACAACAACAACAGCAGCAACAACAACAACAGCAATGGCGGCACAATTTCATTTCATTTCATTTCGTTTCATCTCGTCTAGTTTCGTTTCTTTTTCTTTACGTTTTATTTTTTTTATGTGCTGCTCTATTATTTCGTTCTGTCTCGTTTTGCAGTCTGTGCTATTCATAATAGAGCAGAGTTACTATTTTTACACAGTTTTTCCCTCATCCTTTCTCACTCGCACCTCTTGCTCGACGTGCCCATGCCGTTATTCACGTACGCGACGTCGACGTCGACGTCGAAAAGTAAGCCTGACGCCCTGCGGCATGTCCTCATAATCCGTTTGCAGCCTAGTTCTGGCTATGCTGACTCAGTGGGGAGTTTATTCAGTTCGTCTTAAAATATGCAATGCAGCACTAGTTGGACGACCTCGTCCCACCCTTTCCCCCTCCTGCTGCTCTTTGCCCTGCTTGCTCCGGTCGGTTGTCAACTGTTTGGGGAGCAACTGCTTAGTTATGTGCATATGGCAGTCAATTGGTGTCGTGTTGAGTCCTGCTTAAAGTGTGGGCGTCAACTGATAAATAGCTGTAGCTTCCAGTTGTCCTCTAAGCAGATTTATGGCATACATTTATTACAATTGGGAGCAAAAAGATCTAAATAGTAGTAGATTCCATTGGGATTCGATTACTTTAAATGCAACGCGAGTAAAATCAGATAAAAATATTTTAAACAAGTTATGTTAAATTAAATCTAATAACACTTTTTATATTAAATTGGAATTAACTGAATAGAACTATTTTAAATTTAGACATCTTTAGACTGTGCGTGTTATTATTTGTGTGAAAATGCCACTAAAAAGTGGCTGTAGCTTTCAGTTGTTTTCTAAGCAAAGTTGTCAATAGTAGGATAGATTACTTTAAATAAAAGGCGAGTTTAAGGCGATACACATTTTTTAAACTAATAAAAACTCAGCTAGTAACATAATTGAAACAAAGTTCAATCTTGTTAAATAACATTGCACTCGTTATGTTACCTATTTATCGGAGTATTTTAAAAGAGGCTTATTTTAGCCTCTCTCTCTCTAAGCGTATTTATGGATTTTATTTAGACTAATTGGGAGTAAAAAGTTTTAGGTCGCTTTATATGTAATGCAGGCAAATCTAAAGAATCCAATTTATTTATTCAAAATAAATCTTAATGTGTCGCATTGAGTTTAGTGAGACCTTGTTTCTCATAATTTCATTTAAATTTCCTTCTGATCCAGCTGTATTCTTCTGTAAACTAATTATCGAAGACAAACTGTAGAGACGAATAAAGAAGATGACTACCAGTTTTCCGATACCTTTTAAGACATTTTTTAACTGAAATCAGGGTGTTTACATGTCGACTAGTCACTTACATTTAATCTTTTCAGCTAGATGGTGTACACTGTATAGTATAAGAAAAGGGCAGTAGATACTCGTACTTAGTATTGCAGAAAAAAGCTGAGGCATGACATGTTACTTAAATGAGCAAGTTTGTTGGAAACAATGTCGACAGTGTCTAGACTCTAGACTCGCAGACACGAGGCAAGCAACAGTAGCAGTGAGGAGTGGCAACAGTAGCAACAGCTGAAGCAGCCAAGGAGCGTCTCACACATGTAAGTGAAGCTCTCAAGGATTGTGCGTGGCGAAAGGGAACAAGGACTGTAAGAAAAGGCAAACAGACAGATGGATGATAAGGGGGTATGTGAGGTTGTGCAATTGTTGTCGTGGGCGTTGCAACAACTTGAGTGAAGTTGGCACCAGAAACAGCAACAATTTGGAACACCAACAACAACAACAACAGGAATTTAACTGGTAACTGGCAAAGACAAAAACTTAAACTGAAAGTACGAAATTTGAGACAGAACTCACGCAGCTTCCCATTGCATTTTTCCGTCTAGTTGGAAATTTCAGCTAACGGTGCTTTCGACCAGCACATACATATGTATATATGTTTGTCTCTTTCACACAGTCTGCCACAGCCAGTGTTGCATTTTGTGCACTGTAATCACGCAATCATGTTGCCCACTTCTAAACTCTTAATGGCAATCGGTGTAAACGTGCGCACAACTTCAACATTTGGTTGAGTTTTCAGAGCTTCGGGTTTAGTTTCCATTCGTTCTCCTCGTTTTGTAGGTGGACATAAATATTTATCTTTTGGCAAAAACTTGTTTGATATTTTACTCCCTCTATCAGCTTAATACTATGTGTGTGTGTTGTGGGTCGTGCATCACTATGTCCTATGCTTGCCATACACATAGTTTTCTTTTGCAGCTTTTAGCCAAAAACTTGGCACTGTTTTGCAACATTTTGTGCATAAATTATAAGCTTGCAACATGGTCAAATGTGCACAAATATTCGTACTCGTAGTTACAATTGTTGTTAGGTTAGTTGAAGGTTTCCATTCTGTTCTAACAATTTTAGGGCGAGGTTGAAACAATACTTTATACTTAACTAAAAGACGACTACTTTTACAATGTCACCAATTGTCAGTAAAACAACTTTCGTAGCGAAATGGAATACCTATATGTAATTGTTTTGTTCTGGGAATAATGAATTTGTGGAATAACTTGTCCCAGTAATATGTCCCAGTTAAAAAAAAAACAAAAGTAGTTCAAACTTGCAATATGCCATTCTACAAAACTGTAATACTCTTCTAGTTAGTAAAAAGATTGTAGTTTTCAGTCATTCTTATGATATACTTGTATTACAAAAATTGAGATAAACTTGTTAACAACTTTTCCAATAAGCTCCTCAACTGCACAATTCATAGATATTCCACAAACAATTTAACTCTCTCTTAAGCTTAAGTCCTGTTTATTTCTAAACTCTTTAGAGCATCCTTCGAATGGATTCAATTTGAGCAACGAAACCATCAATGCCCCCAAAATGTCAGAGCTTCAAAACTTTGCCAACAGTCTTAGGGGGATCCTTTCAATCCTTCGAAATGAAGCTGGCAAAACCGCAGCACAATAAAATATTTCCCTATCCTACGAATAGGCACATTGCAATGTGCGGGAGCAAGATTGGAAAACTGAAAACTGAAAATGCACGACCAATGCGACACTTGGACAAAAGTTCAGAGCTCGAAATCAGACACAAACAACGCCCCGACGACGCCGACAAGGATAAGAAAAGGGAGCAGAGCTGGAGGACAGCAAACAAAGTAAAAAATATAAAGAACAACTTCAACTCGACACGTTAAATTAAAATGTCACATAAATCTTTGCGGAAAATTTCATTAAAATACGCTTACAGCATAGAACGCAGCACCAAACTGGATTGAAGTTGGAACTGTTATACGAGTTGGAAGAGGCCGGGGCTACAGAGGAGCGCAATGCAAAACCGCTGGAAGGCACCCTCCATAGCCGCAAAACTTTACACTTTAAGTAAAAGCCGAAGGTGGGGACGGGTGAACTGAAGACCCTCGGACTACGCCTTTTTTTGGGATTTCTAAAATTTAACATAGCTTTATGGGCTATCTGTGGGGCTAAGCAAGTTGGAAGACAATGGAGAAATACAAGGGGAAGGCTTGATCAATGAAGAGTATTAATTGATGACCTTTCAGCTTAAAAATATCTACATTATTAAATTTTTGGTACTTATCGAATATAGTTCTGAGTTCTGCAATATAATATTATATTATATTGGATAAAGTAGAGATTGTGTGGACATTAAGGTTGCCAGACTCAAGCACTATCCGTCCTAATTTGTAT
This sequence comes from Drosophila putrida, assembly GCA_037043535.1. Taxonomy (NCBI): domain Eukaryota; kingdom Metazoa; phylum Arthropoda; class Insecta; order Diptera; family Drosophilidae; genus Drosophila; species Drosophila putrida. The sequence goes on along the minus strand of JBAMBI010000160.1, from coordinate 3,422,382 downwards.
TTGGTTGAAATTCATAAATTTTCCATCACATCCTTTTATGTTTTGAGAACAATGAACAATGAACCCATTAACAGTAACCAGTAAATATTTCCGAAAGCGTATGTATTTGTTTACATATCTACTAATCAAGCACTAATAAGTATGACTAACCTGGGGAAATAGAGTCGCACAATTTCGCCGGGATGTCCTTTGATGTGATAGCTGCAGGATGTGTTTGGCGGATACCAGTGGGCAATGCTAAGGAAGATTCCCTCGCTGGCGCTGCTGTCCTTTAGGGAGTCGGAGCTCAGTAACCAATCGCAGACGCCGTGCTTGATTCCCGCTGTCTCCACATGTCCTGGCCAGTTGCCAACATTGAAATGGAAGCCAGTATTGAGCAAAGGACCCGCTGGTGATGTAACAAATTCCACATACATGTATTGTGATGTGCCTATGGACCGAGTGGAAAAAATGACAGCGATTGGCAAAGTGGTCAATGGTTGAGGGTCTGTGGTCTACAGTCTACGGTATTTATGGTCTATCAGGCGGTGGCCATCGGCGTAGCCTTTGTACTTACCAATAATGCTGAATGGGAACTTTCCCAGGCCGCAAAATTTGCCTATCAACGGCGAATGTTCATCGCGTCCATCATAAACGGCTAACCAATCGTAGGGACAATGCTCGTTGCCGGATCCTATGGGCCTAATAGGGCAGGTCATCACGTTCTCGCATCTATAAAGATATCATGAATCCAATATCGAAAATGCTCATGAATTCGAATATTTTTAGCTTAAAGCTCTGTGCACTTTAAAGGGAAATGCCATGGGTTGATCCTTTGATTCATTTATGTTCGCGTAAAAGGGGAAAATTTAATTAATCCCTCGACCAGGACGTCAACTTAATAAAACTCAACAATTATAAAGCTCACGTAACAAAATTTCAAGTGCAAAAACCCCACGCAAATAGAAAAAAGTAATAATAAAGTGTGCACTGAAATTGAATGAATAATTGCTCGTCCCGACAGCTTTTAGTGAAAAGATATAAGAAACAGTTAAGGCAGGAGCGTCGTGAATAAGGGAAAGATGAATAAAAATCCGAATTTAATTAATCATTTATCCTAATCAGTCAAATAAGACTATATACAGACAATTAGTTCAATGTTATTGATGTTCGATTTATTCCCCCATTAACATTTTGCGACCCCTTTTCTACGTCCCTGTCTATGACATTCATTTGCACTTTGACAGCGTACATAAAAAAGAAGCGGAAAATTCCAACTCGTCTGTTTGAAGCATTTTCTAACTTCTAGTGCCTGGGAAATGCTCTGTTTTTTTATATTTTGTTAGCCATCGAGGCGTCTGGCCCTGGCATAACCCTGAGCTTGGAGCAGACAAAGTGACCTTTGTGCAGTTTTGGCCATTGATGAGGCCCCTTTTTCAGCCATTTGTTGGCAATACAATTTGCTCGAAGGAGGAGAATTTCAAGCCAAATTCAAAAGGAAAACGATTTGCTTTTCACCTGTGTTTATGTGTGTGTGTATTAACGTGTGAATTTGTGTTTGTATGCAGTATGTTTGTGTGAACTCTAATTGAAAGCTAACTTTGGCAATTACGTTCTGGATTTTAATCAAATACGGGCTGAGAACTGAAAGTTTACCGTGCGATTTGAAAGTGCAACAAAAATGTCGATTTAATTGACATTTTATTGAGCCTTTGACAGGATCCCGTAAAAGTTCAAGCCCAACTTTTTGTATCTATGTGTTCTTATCTGTATCCGTATATAATAGCTAGTCAGTTGATCGCTTCGCTTTGCTTTCGTTCTGATTCGTTTCAGTCAATTTAATCACTTTGTCAGCAAGTTTCCTCTTCAGGTCTATCGGGGGGAACCTAATCTAACTTATTGATAATAAATGCGTAGGGCAGAAAGTTGATTATTTTGACTTTCTTTCTTATTCTGTTTCCCGCTTCTATTCCAGCCAACTTGGTGGCTGGCAAAACTTTTTGGCCAACAGACATATCAAAAATAACTGACTGGTAATAATTTCGGCATATTAAAAAACTTTTTTCTCGATGACTTTTGCATTTATTTCGCCTTGACTATACACCCAAAAAAAGTTTCCCTAAACTTTGTTGTGTTTGCTTGTGTGAGTGTGTGTATGTGTGTTTGTAAGTTTGTGCTGGAGTCCTGTTTTCTTTTTGGTCAAAAAACTGCTATGCTGGCAAAATATTTGCTGTGTTTGTTACGCAGAAATTAGAAAAATGTTTTGGAAAACTGGCTGCCAAAAGAGCTTCGACTCTGCAATAAACTGAACTGATTTATAAAAGAGTATCGAGGCAAAGAGACTACGACAAAGTTGCCGCACCGACAGATAAATTTGTGACTGTTTGACAGTTTGACCGTGCTCTGATAATAAAACAGGCTATCAAAATTCTGACTCAGAACAGAGAAAAAGTATTTTATGAACTGGATTTGAAGCAGCTTTGTGTGTAAAGCTTAGATGGATTATGCTAATTGTGTGTAAAAGGAAGTATAGTTAATTGAATCTGGCACCTGCTTTAACTTATTTTCTATTCTTTAAAATTACAGCTTTCCTTAATATATTACTAAATATTATTAAAAATGGAAACTTTCAATTTCTAGCAAGCCAGCTATTAAAGTATCAAGCAATTAGTAGTCCCTAATTTACACACAATGTTAAAGTATAAGCTTTCTTATCTATATGAATAATCTCTCCAAATTGTATAAGAAATCTGGAATAACATCAAAACTTGACTGACTAGGCATTCTGTTTTGTAATCTCTAATTAATACCCTTGGATACAAAGTTTTCGTTTAACTTTACGATTAGTTTGCCAAGTGAGTCGACTGAATAGACGGAATTTTAAGTATGCTCCCCAATCAACATTGAAATAGAGGGAGGTAGACTAAGCCAAACATCATTAATGGTATTTGAACATTGAAACCCTTTTTCGTTTGGTTAAAAAACATTCGATTAACTTGGCTCTCCTATCAGACTCAGCGATTAGCTCGCTTGTAGCGTTTGTTTGACTAATCCTTTCTGGCACGCCTCCTGACTGACCCATTTCATCGACCGGGAGAAACTTAGACTTGCAAATTAATACGCACTTAAAGCGGATTTTCAACTAGTCCGAAAGGGGACTCCTTTACCACTTGACTCCCCTCTACCCTCTCTCTTAACATTCCACATGAACTCAAACGCTTTCAACTCTTCGCTTTTTCGCTGTCAAAGCTGGCAGTTTGACATGCCTCGTGTCTGCCCGGACTTTCCAGTGCTCAAAAGGTAAATATTCAAATTGAATCTATAAAAATAAATTGAATGTTGCTTATCTAATTTCAACTTGGAGGAGCCCGTTGCCATTCACCAGTTGCTAGTTGATGTGCACGTGCGATTCCTGGAAGAATAAGGGGAATGATAAGAGGAAGAGGGTAGCGGAAAGTGGGAAGTGGGAAGAAGTGACTCAAGTGAAATATGCTGACTGACTTTGGCATTTGCACATCAAACAGCTTTAAGATACTTAGACACTTTTTCAAGCTATTTGCAAAGTGCCCCCCTTTGAGAAGTGTTAAGAGCAAAACGACACTCCCTTTTGTGGGTGTAATTCAATTCCTTTAAATGCAATCCCCATTCCATTCTCCCCTTTGAAGCAATGATAAAGCAGAAATGGGCGAAATGTTTAATGACCGCCCGCAACGTTTGTGAAAGGTCAGTGAATGGCAAATGTAAATTGTGTTGAGCACAGGTAAATTCAGCTGGGGTTACGATGGCTTGGAGAAAGTCCTCAGTAGCCCATTGGGCATTTCATAAAATATTTAAGTTCTGATTTAAGCCCAAAACACAGCTGGTATTTTGCGAGTGTCCCCAAAGAGCTGCTAATACTCCGAAGAGATTTCGTTTCCATGGAATGCAAATCTAAAAAGCGATTAGAGGCCAGTTACACAGTTTTCCACTACTACAATGACTAAAAGAGAATGTCTGAGAAAATCAACTGGAATTAAAGGAGAAATTGGGGAATTATTTGACTTGATTCTCAACTGCTAACTTGAAGTACGCCACAATAATTTTCGATTTGAAAACAAAAGCAAAATGCAGAAAATCTCATCACTTTCACATTAATAATACCAAATCGACAATGACTGTTTTGAGCCCCAAGAAACCCCCACAGAAAATGTAATCCTTTAGCCAATTTGCATGGGCAAAGAGCAACCCTATGCAACTCTTGGCAGACAGGAGACTCGACTTGTCATGGTAATGTTGATGGTGCTGGTGAGTGTGAGTGTGATTGCGATTGGTGATTGGTGACTGGTGACTGGCAATGGGAATGGAAATGGAGTTGGGGTAGGGATTGAGCTTGGCATTGGGATTGGAATGGGATTGGGTCTGTGACATGTCGCCAGCGTTTTCCACGAAATTGGTGCCAATTTTTCCAGAGCGCTCTGTCAAATTGTCATTGTCAGCATGCCAAATGCATTACAACAACTTCGATTGAGGGACACACGTAATGTTGACTTTTCGCCAATGCAAAAAAAACCTAACAAAATTGCAAAAGGAATGTAAAAAACAAAAAAAATAGAGCTGGAAATTTTGGTGAAGAAATTGCAATCGTCGTCGCTGAGCCAAAATGACAAATTACAGGGTGTTAAACTTGCCGCTAATTTCTCTCGGCAATTCGAATTTGCATATGCCGCAAAGTTGTAGTCGTGAGGAAGGGGAGAGATATTCCTAGCTTACCTTTGTCCATCGACCGCAAATTGTTCGTTCTGCAAATACAATTTGATGTATGGCTGTCGCGTATGCAGCTTATATCGGCAGTTAAGGGCTCTAGGATACAGTCCAGGATATGCTGGGGACTGGACGTAGCAGGTCTGGAGTCGACAGTCGCGATATTCCCGCTCGCAGTACGAACTGAAAGAGAGATAAAAATATACCAAAAATTGTAATTAAATTGAATTAGTTTTCTATTCTGGGAAACTTCCTATTCCACTTTGTTTATTCGAGAAGCCGCCAATAAATGTCTCCAATCTTTGCCTTAAAATCCTTTCATTGTATGTCTCATTTCTCACTAGTTTCTTGGGCACAAATCCAACAAATTAATCGCTGGAATTGCCTGGCAGGCAGGGAATGCGACAACGAACCGAAAAACAACAAAAGCAGAAAATTGTGTTCACTGATTTGGAAATTCTTGAGCATTTTCCTTGCGAGAAAACCTTGTAAAATCGTTCTTGAATTACAAAAACAACTGTAAAATTGTATGGATAGCCGTGCGTATAATTTTCAATTTGTTCAAGTCAAACAAACGCATTGCCAGGGTTGTCACTCCGTTTCAAGCTGCATAAATATGATTACCCATTTACCATTTTATTTGTATTCTAAATTTTATTTCTATTTTTATTTTACCCTTGCAGAGGGTATTATAATATTGTCACAAAATGTGCAACGCATTGAAGAAGGAATCACAGACCCCATAAAGTGTATATATTCTTAATCAGGGCGATGAGCTGAGTCGATATAGCCATGTCGGTCTGTCTGTCCGTCTGTTTCTATGCAAACTAGTCTCTCAGCTTTTAAGCTATCTTGATTAAACTTGGTACAGTTCCGTCTTTTTGCTCTACTCAGTACATATGTAGGAACCGGCCGAATCGGATGACTATATCATATAGCTGCCATAGGAACGATCGGTTCGGTATCAACATTTAGTATGAAAAACTTTTTTGTTTCTTAAGATATCTTATATAAACTTACAAATTGTGTATTTGGCATAGTTTCAAACAGCTTGACCAAATTCGGTGCAAATCGCATTATCATATAGCTGTCATATGAACGATCGGTTCGAAATCAACATCTAACAGATTTTGTACAAATCAGAGTTCTGCAAGGGTATCCAAACTTTGGCACGCCAAAGTAAGCTTGCGCTCAATTTTTTTTCATTCTTTCTATTTTTATTCAGTGCTCATGAAAATTTGCCTGTCCTTTGGCTGTTGACGTTGACTTCCGTTTTTTATGAATACCCTGGAGAATATATCCAAAGGGATGGTTTCAAGTCATGACATAAAATATTTACAGTGGCATAAGAATATTTTAAGATATCTAAAGAACTTTAAATTGAAATAGCACCTAATTTTGCATTTACAGAGTGTAACGTAGTCGACGACTTTTATAAGAATTTTTACAATTTGAGCTTGTTGTGCGGTTGGGTTAGCTGAGCTTGTTACAGTGGATATCCATGAGCGTGACCGCAAATTAGCATAAAAATCATATTGGTTATGTGGGCGGTTGCTTTGTTTGTATTTGCCAATGGATTGGCATTGGGATTTGATCCAGGATTAAATCTTCTTAAAGTGAGTAACTACACTCCCTGTGTCTGTCTCTTTCCTGCTTTGATGGCATTGAATTGAATTGATGAAAGACAGCAGAAAATCAGTAAATTTCAATAGCATCAAAAAAGTTCTTGTAAAAGAGTTTCTGCTTTAATAATTTGCGGAACTTTTGAATTAAAAAATCTGCCTATCTAACTAAAAGTTTTGCTATCGTTTGAGGAAAACTCACGTATGCATAAAATATTCGCTGAGGTGGTATAAGTTCTGTCCTCTAACACCCACAGCTCATTCTCTGCATTGCAAATACGTATACAGCGATTTCAAACCAAATACTTAAAACTTGCAACTTATTTTATTAAGATAAAAGTTAGACGACAAAACTAAAGCTACAATAAAAAAAACAAATGAGAAAAAACGAAAGGAAATCAAATGAAATTTAATGTCTGCAAAGTTTTTTGGGATAACTGAATGCTCGCTTTATCCAATGGCAGCAATTGCTGTCTCTCAATGTCTTTCTCTGTCTTTTTCGCGAGTTTATGTTGCCGCAGTGCTCCCTTGCCTGCCTGCCTGCCTTCTTCTGCCACGCCCACTCGTGGACTGACTGGCAAATTGTAATTCAATTTTATGCGACCTTCTGTTACCGCATTGCCAGCATTCTTTCCCTCTCCGCCCTTCGCATATGATTATGAAATGCTCTCTTGTTTCCTCTCCTTTCCATTCTCCTCTCCTCGAGGAGCAGTTCTCGAAATTGTCAAAGACATCGCCTGTGTGTCCCCTTCAAAAACCACTCAAGTTGCGTGCAACATAATAAAATTAAATTAACGCATCGCTGGCTACAAAGTAGTAACTGTCAGTTGTCAGCCACGCCCCCCAGCCCCTTGATTCTCCCTCGGTCGAAGGCCATAAAAATTGGACAAAGGCGCTAAACATTATCGATAAGCTCGGGTCGCAGCAGGCAGTTCATCCCTCTTCTCCTATTTTCTCTGCTCTCCGCTTTTATTCATTCCTTATACATTAAGTATACGCACCCTTGCACAACTTCGCCACGACGATTTGGATATAATTCCGGATGTTGTCCATAGCGCAAATAGACTTCGGTTTGTTGCTCGGCGCGTGAATCGAAAGTGAAGTAGGTCTGAAATGAGAACAAAACAGAAGCGAATAGAGAATCAAGCTAAATGAGTTGAAATGTATGCATTGTTAGCAAAGCTGTTGTTGTTATTGTAGCTGTTGTTTTTAAAGCACTACGCAAATCACGCACGTATACGCAACGGAGCCCAATGTTGTCGAGCTGCTAAACTGCATGCCATTAGTAGTTGCGATACGACCTAGTTGATGAATTTTGTCAATTTCCCGCCAGCTCCAGACAATTGCCACGCCCACTTCCACATCTCCATCCACCTCTACATCCAATCATACCAAATGTTCAGTATCATTTTAGCCGTGTGCTGAATTCACGAAGACATTGCATTTCTGTGTTCACCGTTGTCCTCCATGCGGTTGTTTGCCAACGCGACACGTTTCACAGTTGTTCGTTCCCTGTACCCTGTACCCTGTACTGGCTTTTGGCCTCACCTTCCCTGACCCCTTTCTGACCCCAGCTCTGAGCACCGTTCTGGCCCAGTTCTGGCCATGCTCCTCATCAACACTAATGACCTGCTGCAATGACGTAGGCGCACTTGCTTTTCCGTTGCAGATTTCGCTTAGCCCCAGTTGGAAATGTTTGGCTGATGGAAATGGTACAAAAGAAAACCATTTTACCGATCTCATTTGATCGAACAATCTAGGGATTTATCCCTACATCATTTTATGTGCTAATAAATGTATTGCTAATAAGTCGACAATTTCAAATATGTCTATAATATTTTGTTTAACCCTTTTAAAACTTTTTCTACCGATTGTAACCCTTTTTTCGAAATTATGTTTGATGTTAATTGAGTTACTGATTGGCCTTGTTCACCAGACTAATCAACAAATCTGTGATAGACTACTGCAATTTAATTTTGAACAGAACCCATTGTTCATAACAGCATTGTTCATATAAGGAAAACAACAATTGTTACACCTCTGACGAAAATGTAGCCACAGGTTTTAATGTCACTTTAAAAGTATTACTATTATTTAAGAAAGATCCAATTCGCAAGTGAAGAAAATGTTATAACAAATTAATCAATTTATCAGTTGAAAATCAAATTTCTCAATTGGTATAAAATGATGAAATTGATGAAGAAGGGAGCAGTTCGTTGTTATCCAACGTAAAAGTATATTCTTATATATTACCAATTATACATGGTTCTACAGTTTCCACTCCATCATCATCACCATCATCATCATGATCAACATCAACATCAGGACTATGGAATGCCCCGTCATGGCTTTCTAGCGGGTTCTCCTCAATGGAGGAACGTAATGCACATGTCAATATTAAATGCGTTACCGGCGTCAATGACGTTAGCGCCACTTAACGATGTGAACAATGGCAGACAGGCTGCCTCGATGGTAGCCTGGATGGCCGTCAGGAGGCAGGAGATGGGAGGCAGAAAGAGGCAGCCATGTTGGCATCCCACTTCGGGGGCAGCTGTAACGTGCATTGGCACGACACTCCCCTTAACATTCCGATTCCCCTTATTTATCCCCAGTTCATATTTGCCGCATTATGCGACTTTAAATGCATTGAATATTTCTGATGATGCAACTCGTTATGGATGCTGATGCGAATGCACTGCAGCATCGTCATGGCAACGTTGTCGCGTCATCAGTGACCCTGTCCCGTTGCTCGTCTCCTTTTAATATCCTGTCAAATTTGTGCTCGAATAAATTAAAAATCAGACAGATTTCGCGTAGATATTTTTGGCTTTTGTCTTTCGGTTGACGCCCGGATGCCGTTTGTCTGGTAATTTGCGAAAATTATTTTTGATTTATTCGCATTGAATTTATGTTAATGTGGAAATTGTTATTTTCATTTTCATTTTCGCGTTCGTGTTCGTTTTATATTTGTTGCTGTATTGTAGAATGCAATGCTCCGCTCATTTAATTGTGTGCGTGGCAATGTTATTATATGCCAGGGCTCTATTATTTTTATTTATTATAAAAAATGATATCCAACCCGGTGCTTTTTCAAGCTCTGCATGTATCGCATTTTCCAACGTGCTCGCGCAAAAATAAGTGGCAAAAATTGTAGCAGCAGACAAGGAAAATGCTGGCAAAATCAGCGTGGCAAAACAAAGCGTTCCCTCTACGCCTCCCTTCTCACTCTATCTGTCGACCAGCCAAAGCAGCAGCCAACTTCAGCCAGCGAACGGGGCGAGTTTTCATAAATATTTATGACTCCATTAAGGTGTGCATAAGACACTCTGGAGGGCAGGAACAGGAACAGGAACAGGAGCAGGAGCTCTGCAACCGAGCGAGAGTCTATCTCCTGCATGGAACACTACTTCATGACATTAGCTGTGCTGTTGTGTATTTGTGTGTGTGGGTGAATTGTTTTTTTTTTGTTTTTGTTTTGTTTTGCGCGCTTCATGCAACTTGTAAGCTGCAGCATGAAGTTAAGCCAAGAGGAGAATGCAACAAGGATGCGTCAACAACTGCTGAAAACCATTCTATATAGGAAGTGAAATTGAGCAGATCCTTTGGTAGTAAAGCTAAATATCTGTCATATAGAAGGGTAGAGTAAATCTTACGATTCAATTTATTAAGATGATATAAGGAAATTTCTATGCTAAACGGACCAGATATTGATAAATCTTAATTTTTATTTATTTTTATAGGATATCGGGTTGATTGACAAATGGAAAGGAGGCACTAAACCTAAAGATCTGTTATGTCGAAGGGGAAAGTAAATTTTTAGATTCAGTTTGTTAAGATGATGCACGAGAAATTCTATGACAAACTGATCAGATACATAGATATTGACAGTTTACTATTGATATTCTATTTAAAAATGGATAATTAATTTCGTAAAGGTCGATTAAATGTTTACAGTCAATTCATTGCGATAAAACTGGAGAAATTATTAGTCAACTAAATTCAAATACCACATCAAAAACAAAGCAAGGAAATTCTCAAGATAAAATCAGTGAAGGACAGCGAAAAACAACACAACATTATTAAGAGAAAAATGGAGAGAAAAAAGAGAGAGAGAGAAGAGTTTCACATTAGTAGAAAACCGGCAACCGGCGAAGAGTCGCCAGTCTGTCCAAGAAGTGGGATGAGGGATGCGACAGACACCAACTAGACGACAGTCAGGAGACGACGCCCACGTCCACTTGCCAGAGACGTGAAACTGAATAATGCAGAGACATATATATGTATAAATGCATGTGTATATACATGCATTATGTATGTATAAAGGGAAGGCTAAGTGCGAAAGTGAGTTGCATGCATGCAGCCAAGCAGATAGAGCAACACGGGTCACACTCAAGGCAAACAAGCTTAAAAAAAGGGACGAGATTGCAAATGTGAAGGATAAAAAATCTAAATAAAACACCTCAAAAAAAAAAAAATACAGACGAGAGTATGCGACTGATATATGCCCTGCAGTCATGATTAGATGGAGTTTAATCAAACAGCCTGAATGACCAATTAGCTGACTGATTAACTGATCGATTAAGCAAGCATTTTGTATTATACTTTGGAAAATATTTATTCAAATTCTATTCTTAAATAAAAATATTTTTCTTTATTAAAAATCAATGGACCTATGGAAGCAACAAATAGTTCCAAGTTATGCGTAAATATGATTTATTTTTTTCCGAAGCTCGATTGGTCTCAAACTCATTTACAAAACCCTACAGATAGAAAAAAATCGAAGAACCTTTAAACATATTTTTAAAAATTCGAATTAAAAAATTATTTTTAATTTGATTAAACTAATTACCCAAAAATATTGAATATTAACGACAGTGAGTTTGGATTTGCTTAAATTTGTGAACACAGAATTTGCTTTCCTCACGGTCAGTGCGCTGAAAATCTGTTAGCATTATTTAAAATACAGGGTATAACTGAATGAGGTCTTAGAGCGACAGTAGGAGATGTCGACAGCAAGGACTTGTGTGTTGTAATATTTTGCTAAAATTATGTGATAAATATAGATATAATGCATGTAAGGAGAAGTATATGAGAAGAGTATCCTGGATGTCTTAGATGAGAACGAGAAGGACGCTGTATACGTGACACATGTGAAAGAAACAGGATATCTCTAGTTTATTAGTGTAAGTGCGTTGAAGTCTTTGCCAGCTGTAGTAAGAGATTGTAGACTAGGATGGCAACTGGTAAAGAAACTTTTAGTCGTAATTGGAAACCTCAGGAGTTGGTAACAAATGGATGTAAGCCTCCATGGCCAGGTGTTGATACAAATACAAGGCTAAGAGCGACATTGGCTTGTTGTCTAGGTGCCAAATTCTCTAATTAACTTGGGGTTAAGTGGACTAATATTCATAATGGGAACAATAGAGTCTTTAAGAAATCAAAACTCACCTGATCTGTAAAGTTGTCCGTATGGAAGAGCACTTTCACATAGCTCGTCTCGCTTATGAAGGTCTGCGGTTGCTCCGCCTCCCCGCAGAACATTCCCGGCTCTCGACGATTGGATACGTCTGTTTTGGCATTGCCGTCAACAATCTGCAAGAAGAGTCAAATCAAATGATAAGCGAGGACAACAAGGATAGCGCTTCACATAAATTGTCAGTGCGAATTGGATTTCACAACGATGTCCTGTCTCCATAAAGCTGTCAAACAAGGACGGCTTGGGAATTACGAGGTGAGACATATATACATACATACATACATACATACATACATACATACATACATACATACATACATACATACATACATACATACATACATACATACATACATACATACATACATACATACATACATACATACATACATACATACATACATACATACATATGTCATCATTTAGGCGACGCGCAGTTATAAATTAGATTTGATTGCCTTGGCGTCATAAATCAGAATTACCACAAACTGTAGTTATGAAATTGGAGGAGAGGTACTCACCTGGAGGTAGCCACCCTCACAGTGGGTGGCATTCAGCAATTGCCCCACCTTGAACTTCTTGAAGCGCAATCGAAGCACAAAGTCGCGGGGTGAACCTTTTAGGGGACGAAAACGATACCAGCAGGTTAGGGGTCGTCCCACATTCTGATTGCTGACCTCTGGCGAACTAATGTCCTCAAAAATATCCACAGTCTTGTTGCAGTGATCTTTGGAAATGTCCGATGAGCTGCCAGCGCCACCGCTACCACCACCGCCACCTCCACTGCCACTGCCACCTGAAAAAAGTTAAAATACATTTTAGCTTATTAGGAGTCAAGACCAAGAGTAAGAACAACAATCACGTTGAGATTCATTGTGCCTAATTTATACAGCGAATGCATAAATGACAAAGGGACATTGTGCTGAATTTGTAATTTCGGTTTGCGGCAAAAGACGTCCCCGAAATGCAAAAGAAGCAGACGTCCTTCTTCTCGTCTTTGCCGTCCCTGACTGTGACAAAGGACATTGCAGGACCTGCCAACTCCTCCCCCTCCAGTCCTACAGCCACGCCCCCTAGCGTCACTTCAGCAGTCAACGCGCGTAAAATTCTGAGCACTCTGTTGACTCGACTCGACTTGAGTTGAGTTTGTTGTCCTTGTTGTTGTTATGGAATTGCCCAGCCAGGCGCATTATAAGTCTGCATTCAGTTCAGGATGTTGACTCTACTCGTAATGTCAAAACAAGCTTCAATTCCACAATTTGTTGCTCAGCAGTCATACTCGAAAAAACAAAGAAAATAAAGTAACTTTAATTAAATTGCAACAAAAATAAACAATTTAAATATTTGAAAGTTATTTGGCACCAATTAAAGAAAATATTACAATAGTTTAATAATGATTGAAGAATATAATCAACTATGAAATAACTATAACATAACTCACTAGCTAAATAACAAACAAAATCAATATTAAATGATAAAAGAAACAATTAAATTCTCAAGAATTGAATTATTCTTTCAATCGTCTTTGAAGTAAGAAAACAAACAAAGTACAACGTGCTTAAAATTATAAGTAAATCGTATTAAAATCATGTACTTTGATATAGAATTGTGTAAATGCTTAAGCTATTTCACAATCTCTATTGTTTAAATAAATAAGTCAACATTCGATGGATAAGGCTATGCAGGTTAGTCAATTATTTAATCTAATATTTTATGTTTCCGACTAATGCGTTTATTTAAATTTGGCATTTCACAGTTTGAACATTTAAGAATATATCTTCTTGATTTATAACCGAAACTGGATCTCAATATTTTCTGAATTGAGCTGAGCCCAGGATATTTTGTAGTCAAGCACTTTTCACAAAAGCCTTTTTACTCGTTAATCATGACATTCTCGTCTCAGAAATTTGTTGCTTTTTTAAATGAGATAGAAAAGTTGTTACGTGACCAACATTTTTGTATTCTTTTCAGATTTACTTCCACTGCTATGTCTTTCGGCTTGGGCCAAGACCAAGACGATAGCAAACTGGTGTGGAAATTAGCCTTCACTCGATGTCGTCAAGTTGCAAGTTTTATTTACGTATATTATGAATGACAATCGTGTTGTTTCTCTGTTTTCTTGGGGAATCCAACTGATTTGCTTTCCTTTGATTGCGGAAATTGTTGGACTCTCCTTTTGTGGCTCACATTCTCAAAGTCAAGTTATTCGAATTGAGGTACAGTTGTGTATCTAGAGACTAACATTGTAAATAATCGTAAATCATCAAAAGTGTTTAAAATCCCGGCATAATGATATGAAAGCTCATCTTAAATAAACACCTCATCTCATTAATAAATTGTGGCTTCTTCATTAACAGAGTATTTCCTTATTAAGTCTGTAACTTAATCAGCATAAGTCCACAGAGTAAGAACACACTAAGACATCAAAGGATTAACGAAATGTAATATATGCTTTAATTTAGCTTAAGGATATACAGAGAGATGGATTTCAAAGGGAATTGCGTCAAATCGATAAACGGACGAGACTCCACGCGACGCAGCTCGTCAAAATTTGACAAACGCAATGCGCTTAGCTGCAGGCGATTGCCACCCCTCTTATCTACGCTATTGAACCACCCAACCACCAAACCACAAGCCACCGCCTCCCTCTCAAACCACAAAGCCAGCACGCGCTCGAACAACCCAAAGACCTTGGTCCATTACAGCGTTCAGATTTTCGCAGAATTCGAAGTGTGGGAAGGAAAACAGGAGGGAGATTGGAGGAGAGAAGCAGCCACCACATCGACAATGAAGGCAACGTTTAATAAATCTGTTTAATGTATCAGCATTTCATTATGGAAAATGCTCTGAAGTCAAGATACGATTCTCGCCGGTCCCTCATTTTGTGTGGCAAACTGTCAAAAGATAAACAAGACAATGCCCAGGCTTAGTTTGATAATTAGACATGGACCTAGGCCTCCCTACGATGACGATGTCATTCAAAAGCGACCAAGAAATCCTGAATATTTGCTATTTGTATTTAGAGAAACCAGCAAATTAACGACAGCTATGGCAACAAAAGACCGTAATGAATGGACTTTTGGTAATGCTACAATGAAATACAATCACTATCAAGCCAGTAATCGAAATAAGAAGCAAACCTTCAGGTTAGAAACAGCTTTAAAGGTTTGCTGCAATCGATAAATGAAGAGTCTAGCTTTTCATAAAAGAATTTATAACTTTATTTGGTCCCGAAAACTGTAAAAGTGAACGATGATGAAAACAAAGTGAGAATATGCCACAAAGTTCTGATAGTGATGCTGATGATTCGGGTGACTTACAGTTACAGTGAATTACACGCTGGTATCCAAAGTATCTTAAGATTCAATGGAATTTCGTTGTCTTTATTTTAATTCAAAGCTCGAATCTATATATACAATCGAATTTTTAAAGCACCTGATAATATTCTGTTAATGCTACCTCTTTCACTAGAGATATTGGTCGTGCTCTCTAAAACACATCGGTGACAGAAATGCGATGTAATTTTTATGACAGAGTGCAATCATTTTTATTTTGATTGAATTGGTTTCAGAGACCATGGTTTTGGCTTTTGACAAATGAAAGCATGGCTCTAGAGACTATGATGCTAACTTTGGAGTAGCTTGAGGGAAATATTTTTTTATTTCTAATTTTAAATATGGGCTTAATTATTAAATATAACAACTGACTATAACATTTTCATTTAGTTATTTTAAAAAGGAAACAAATTCTACATTAACGGAAACATTAAAATTTCTACAAAAAATACATGATGATGTGTTCTGCTTAACAAGGTCAATTGAAATGTATTGAAATTGATTGCAAGAGTTTTGCTTTCGTTTTACTAAATCTAAACTGCATGTCACTCCACTTTCGTTGTTGTGTTGTAGTGCTCTGAGAAGTATCTTTTTGATTCCCATTCAATGCTCAACTCAGCAAATAGCTGAAAGCAACCTTTAACCTGTCAACTAACTTAACCCATTGATGGCTAATATCGACGAGTCAAGACTGTGATTTACGCACTTCATTTTAAAAGGGGGCAGAGGAAATTCGCAACTGTTGCTTTTCACATGTTGTGCTTAATCTTCCGCGGGGAAGTTCAAACAACTATTGTCACATACGCCCACTAAACGGGTTAGTGGCACACTCCAGACCATGGCTAAGACCTAAAGCCGCCCAGTCAATTTCGTGCCGCCAGCGAATCGATTAGATGCGCTTTGCTGCTTTTGAATTGCCATCGTCGTACCAGCAAGAGAATCAGATAGGGTATACTTTAAAGATTACTTGACCTGCTGGCAAACACAACAACAACAACATCAACAACAACATCAACAACAACAGAGAATACAACTACGAAAACAACAGCGAAACACAGATGGATAAAAGTCACAGTCAAGTAGAAAAATTGTAAAGCCGGCTTGTCTTTTGCATATTTTTCAACGAGTCTGAAAGCCAACCAGGACAGTCACAGTCACGACAGTCACAGTCACGGCTACAGCTGGTTTCCTTTCCTGGCCTCCTCCCAAACCATCCAAACCATCCAAACCCACTCTATTGGAGGCATCCCGCCCGCATTCCACATGTTGATATATTGTCAACAGACGCATGTCGCATTTGTCTCGGCTTTGCTCTGACTCTGTCTGGCCTCTCATCCCCACTTGGGCCTCTCTTGTATATCCTTTTTTTCTTTTTTTTTCTTTTTGATAAAGGTTGACAAGTATCTCCTCCCCCTCGACTACCCCCTACCTCAAACTCCCCTGCTGTTGTCAACGGCCATTGAGGAGACGCTGAAAATCGATTATGAAAATCGTTTGCTGAAATTTTTCACGCACAGCCGATCGGATCTCCTCTCTCCTCTTTCCACACACAGACCCTTTCATCGCTGGCTTAAATTGTCGCTTCGCAGGATTTTGCATAAATATTTTAATAGAAATTCGTGCCTAAGCGGTTTTAACTATTTGCAGCTGGGCGCCCATCAAGAGATTGATGTATGACAAGCCGACTGCCATGCATCCCAGCTCCACTCACTTCGCATATTCACTAGTCTAGTATTCACTTGTATTCAATTTGGCAGTTACGAGTCGTGCCTTTCCTTCTCGACCTTCGACGTTGACTTACGAGTATTCAAAAAATAAA
Organism: Drosophila putrida; assembly: GCA_037043535.1. Taxonomy (NCBI): domain Eukaryota; kingdom Metazoa; phylum Arthropoda; class Insecta; order Diptera; family Drosophilidae; genus Drosophila; species Drosophila putrida. The sequence goes on along the minus strand of JBAMBI010000160.1, from coordinate 3,405,411 downwards.
GTGATTTGAAATTTGATGAGTGCCCAAGCAATAAAATAACAAAATTTGCATATTGCGATATACAGAAAAATGAAAAGGCAAGAAAGAAATAAAATATAAGAAAGGAAATTTCCATTTGAGAGCTTTTCCAGTTTCAATGCCTATGGAATCCTTTTCTTAGGATATTGTCGAAAAGTGAATTTATGGCACATAAAAAAATCACATACATTCAAATAATCAACTAAATTGGTTGAAGACGACGAGAACATTTAGGTCTCCTATAGATATTTGGGAGTGATTGACTATGTATACCCTATGCGATGAGGTATTTACTTTCAATATTTCATACTGATGAATAGCGGGGAAGATTTTGGCTTATCATTTTAAAGCATTGTTGCTTGGCAAAGATATCAAAGGTTATCAAACTTTAGAAATATTTTTAGAATTCTATATAAAAATTACGTATCCAAGATATCCAGAGCTCTTCAATTATTTTACAAATTAAGAAAATGAACAATACAAGAATGCCTTTGTATCGCATTGTTTCCTTATAATACAAATACTTTGAATTCATATCAAACTATGTACGAAATATTCCAGGAATTTCTATTGAAGTAAATTGCTTTAAAGTGACCTTAAGTAGAGCAGCTTAGTAGGGGCTTTAAAATGTCAATTTCTTTTTATCTTATTTAAGCTTCCTTGAATTGCTAATCATTTGTCAGTTCAATGTCCTTGCTTGGTGCTGTCCACTTTGGGCCATTACGATTATCCATCAGCACTTGGCAATCAAGTGTTTGTCTCATTTAGGCCAAATATCCAAATGAAAATAAATGACTTAACGCCTTAAACACTAATAGCCAGCAAATTTCCTTATCAAATGCACGCACACAATACATTTAAAGTATTTTTCAACATTTTGGCAGTCAGTTTTTATTTTATTTTCATTTGGAAATTTGCGGACAGGCAAAAGAAAGAGCAAAGAGAAAACTTTTAACAAGACAATTTGTTAACCAAAAAGTAAAAGAAAATACAATATATATCAAAGTGTGTATAGTTGGTGTATTTCTGTATGTGCTGTCCCCTCTCAGCTGTCTTTGATAGATTAACTGTAACTGTGATGGATCATTTACTTAAATTATTAAAATTGCCTACTCAAATTTCACAGGCAAACAATTTTGGGTCCTTCAAGCGCAACGCGGTGGGGCTTGAATGATTGACTGACGGCCAGGCGGCCAGGCGGCCAGACGGCCAGACGGGCTGACTGACTGACTGACGGGGCAGATTGAATGCTCCAGCTAACGATGATGAGCATGATGGACATAAAGCGGCAAATCTGTCAGTTAAACACTTCCGCAGCAACAAGAACAACAAATTTAAGCCACAAATATCTTTAGATGTTTTCAAAAGATTTTCTCCAGTTAAAATTGCTTTTTATTAACTGAATTTAATTTGTATAGAAAATCTGGTTAGTTGCGTTTTATCCTGCTTCTAAAAGTGTGTCCGCGTCGACTTCAGCTGCTTTTAATTCTTTGCTGTTTCTCTGATAATCTTATCAAACACTGAAATCCATTAAAAAGTTTGCACAGTTTCTGTCCAAAAAGGAAAAAGGCGTTAACAGTGTATACTTACATCGACTCTATCGGGGTCACTTTGTGCTGCGATGCGTAAAAGTTTCACATTTTTATAGATTTTGGTTGGCCATGGCCATATTTATACACAATTTATGCTGACTTTTGCATTTTTTATTGCTCTTTATTTTATTTTTGGTGCGGACAAAAATCAATTTTTGGACATTTTTCATGTTTTGCGTGTGACAAATAGAATAGAAAATTCGGCATAGCTCTAGACCATTTTATTATTTCTGGGATTACGTAAATGAAGCTATTTGGTTTGGAAAATAGCACGAGGTCGCTATCTGTAGCCTGCGGACTTCATCCTGGCAATTGAAGGGTTCAAAGTAAAGTCGCAAATTGATTTTATACCAAATATCAACAAAGAAAAACTGAAGGAAACTCATCAGCAGATGGAAAAAATTCACCTGGGGCTCACTTTCATTTTGATTTTGTTTATAGCCTATCAAGAGCAAGATATTTATGTAAGTGTGAATATAGTTAATGACAAGACATCCGAGTAACGTATTCAGAACTGCGACTCTGATTGAAGCTCCCCAATTTTCATGTTTCAAATTCAATTGTTTCGATTTGAGCTCCCGTGAGTCCTTCACTCAAAGTGCCAAAAATATGTTCAGAGACTTGTTGTTTCCATAAAGGTCATGTTAGTTGTGCATCCATTGAAGAGAAGAAGTATATTCACTGTTCCTTCGTTTACATCTATCATTCTTATCATGAAATAATCCAACAAGAAGGGGAAATTTTTTGATAGTTTTGGAAACAAGTCAGGCTTGAATTTGATTGAGTTGGGTAAAGGTAAAGTCTTTTTGAAAGTGAAAAGTTAAGCTGTTTGCTTTCAATTTATTTAAGGCATCTGTAATGAGGTAAACACATGAGAAGCCCTTGCAGGGACTCCAATGCGAATAACATACAAGATGGGCCACATTTTGACACCCAATTTACATTATAAATATTGGAAGAGCAGCTTACATTTAAGAAGGGGCGGACCTTTCCTAAATGATTAATTACAAGGCTTCGGTTAGAATTTAGTTTGGTCATCAATTGCGAAAGAAAGGCAAACTCAAAGAATACTTTGAGGGAGACTAATCCACAATCAATCTGTTGACCTTCAGGCACAGACAGAGGGTAAGGAATGGTCAACCATTACAAGATTCCTGCCATTAAGCTGCAATTAAAGAGCTTCAAATGAATTTATATACACATCCATAAATTAAATGTTGTATACACACACCACACACACAGTGGCTTCGGGCTGTATTTTACGAGTTTGGCAAGGCGCATTTGTAGTCTTCATTCATTTCATTTAAGTTAATTAGATTCAATAATTTTGAGGCATAAAGCGAAAGCCTAACCGAAATGGTTGCTGCGTGCCCAAAATGCCTAAATAGGGAACATAAATTGAGATTTATATGGACGCTTAGGTGAGAGTTGGGAACTGTATGGCCTTCCCTTTTAGCCAGGCCAATTGAAATCTGCCAATTTCCTAGATTTTATGTGTGTACTAAAAATGAAAATTTAACGTGCCATAAAGGGACAAATTCATGTACTCGGAATGTTGTCTGATTCCCTCTCTTCCGCATATTTCCACATTTCTCTCATGACTTTTATTCTATTTTTTTTTGTCCGAGCGGAAATCCAACAAGCGGCTGGTCAGGCAAAAAATTGCCCCATATTAAACGCTACGGAAATTGTTTCATCAATTTGTTAATAAAACGGGAAAAATACACACATCGATAGGGGGTGAGTGAGGAAGGGGAGAAGAGAGACAAATGTTTGACTTAATAAAATAAATTGTATAAATTGAAGTCTGTCATTTTGAGATTCCCAGGCGTAACATTCGAGCAGCGCCCCCATCAAAGTTGAAGCTGCCAGACGAGGCACATAAAACATAACAAATTGCATGAATTTTACGTGGAGCGTGTGTTTGTTCTTTCCCCACACTCTCCCATACTCTCTCCCTTCGCCCAATTTCAGCCCTCTTGACGGAAAATTGTCATGCATGGCATTCACTTCTCATGTGTGAGGAGTACATCAAATTTGTTGCCTTCCCTTGGCTGAAAGACAATCAGGCAACTCTGTCGTGACTGCGGCTGTGGCAGCAGCCTGTGCTCTCTTTCTCCTTCCTTGCCTCTTGCCACATGACAAGCGTCTCGGCAACATCCTGTCAGCGCCTAAAGCAACATTTTACCATTTCAGCTGCAAGCTATGACTCTCGACATAAAAAAATCTGGGCTGAAAATGTTGCTGACAATCTTTGTCTCAATGCCGACTTGAAGAGTGAATCATTTCAGCTAAGACAGCTCTTTTTAGCTGTGGAAATACTCCAAAGAGTTAATTAACTGATTGAATGGTTCATTTTGACCAAAACTATTACTGCGCACTTTATTTGTGCTTACAAGATTGTCTTAAAGAGTTTATAAGCTAATGAATTCACTGTCCATCTAAGTATATAGTATTTTTATTTTTTGTTAGTTTGCAGTACCATCTTTATTCAGTTATAAATCAAGCCTTAACGTCACATCTGATTAGCACAGAGAGTGCTGTCCACAATACACTATTTCTTGGCAATAAACGCTATAAGTTTATGAACACATGAAATACCAGTAAACACTTTGTATACAAGGCTTCAAATACTTTCTGAAGCGATCCTTGTAAGTTTTCATCTAAATGAGACTATCATAAGAAGAAAATTTACTTATTGAAAATGTTATACGCATAAAAAAGAAAAAGAAAAATATGAAAAACAATTAAAAATTATTTGGCGTTATTTAATTGAAGCAAGGTTCGTGAGCCGAACTAAAACTGAACCTTTACCGGACATGTCAAGGCTTTAAGAGATTTCCAAAATTTAACTTATACATATTCGACTGCTGTTAACACGTTTGCAAAGATTTTTATAAAAGTTAACTGATAGTTTTTGTAAAATTCCATTCCCGAAAGTTAGTGATCTTATTACTGCTAGTATCAAATCGATTAAGAAATAATCTTAAAACAATATAATTTTAGAAGTCCTGTTTGATTTGATTGGTTTTAAAGTTAAAAGAAAGTTGTAATTGATGAATAATTACACTGTACGCATTTGAAAGGGTATTAAAGCTTTGACCTTGAGAAAGGAAAAAACATATAGCTTAGACTTGTGGAGACACTACAGCAACTTAAATGTGAACAGACAGGAAAGAAACAGAATAAAGAAAGAAAGAAGGCGGGAGAGAGAAAGAGATGGAGAGATACGGAAACTGTGGATAAAACTGAAGCTGAAAATGGACTCGCAACACTCACGTGCTGATAAAAATAATGGCAGAAAAATGACTACAAAAATAGCACGTCAACAACAACAGCAGTAACAACAGCAACAAGAACAACAACAACGAGAGAACAAACAATAGTCGAGGCCTGAGTTGGCAATTTAATACGAGACACAGATAAATATAAACACACGAAGGTAGAGAAGAGCTTAACTGTGAGCTGGGAAATGGGAAATGCGAAATGGCAAAAGGGAAATGGAAGATGAACTCTCTATCACGCACATCGCTAAATTTGTGGGCGAAAACACTCCCCACTCTCCCCGTTTTAGGCCCTCTTGTAGATCGAGGCGATATCAGTTGAATGACAAACGCGTGCTGCGACCGTGGACCACGTGAGTGTTGTTATTGTTGTTGTTGATTATGTTGATGATGCATGTTGTAATGCTTAGGGTTATGTTCTCAGCATTGTCTCGTGTCTGTTTGTCTGTTCCCTTCCTCTCTATCACACATCTATTTGAAACCTGTCCATGTCGAGACAAAGCTTAGACATTAACATGAGCCGTGCAACGAGCTAAGCAAATGCAATTTGTCGCAATTGTAAAAGGCCCCGCCCCCTCTCACGAATGCCTGCCATCTTTGATATGTTTGACATGCCTCCATGGGGCAAGTTAGAAGGGAGGGAAGAGCAGCTGTGGCATACACATGACATCAACGTGGCACGCCATTTGAAACGTTATTAATATTTATACAGCTCTTCAGTTACAATACGAGAACTAAACTCAGGATTAATGGATTCATTTAATTTCACGCAGAAGGAGTTGGACAAACTTAGATATGGATAGACAGCGAGACAGATATATAATTAAAGCAATCTATGCATAAATGGACAAACACAAAGACAGTTATATGTTAAATGATATATAGATAAAATAAAGCTCTTATTATAATTATTTTTTGTATCTATCATTTGTTATAATAATATTAATAATAATGTTTATATACCCTGGGGGGTATATTAAGTTTGTTCAAAAAAAAAGTATGTAACAGGCAGAAGGAGGCGTGGCAGACCCTATAAAGTATATATATTCTTGATCAGCATCAACAGCCGAGTTGATATAGCCATATCCGTCTGTCCGTCCGTCTGTCTCTTGTTTGAGTTCCTAGATCTCAGAGACTATAAGAGCTAGAGACACCAAATTTGGCATGTATGTACATCTATATCTTGTATTGAACGAGTTTATTTTAGATTTTTGCCACGCCCTCCTCCGCCCCCACAAATTAAAATACAAATTTTCCAAGTCGATTTACAAGAGCACCTTTGATGCTAGCGCCTTGACTTTTAGTATGTATAATACAGACTATAGTCCGAACGTATCCTGCAAATTTCATCTAAATGATGATAATTGCGGAAGTTGTTCAATTCACAATGTTACGGGCAAAATCAACTGATAACTTTGTAGTGGCGCCATCTATGGGAATTTTTTGACACTGAAACAATCCGTAGTGATCGCCTTGCACTCAAAAAGTATAGGGTCTCCTACTGTCGAGCTTGCTCCACCGCATTTTAATGCATTTTTTCCAATATTTTATTGAAAAATCGTATTTATTGGAAGTATTAAGGATATATAAAACAAATCAATGACAAAGATTTATTTAGTCGACAAAATGAATGTTTTTAAAGTACTTAATAAATATCTCAATAAGAAATGACGTAAATAGTATAAAAGTATCTTTGAATTGAATTTGCTAAATTAAAACAAAATTGCGTTGTATTGAAAGTGACAATATTGTGTGGGACACTTTCTTCAGCTTTCGATTTTACACATTTTCCATAAGTTATGCATAAAATGAAAATTTCATGTGGTAATCTGAAGAAGCTGTAGATAATCTCGCAATGAGAATTTCACACTTCTAAAACATTTTATTCAAATAATGTTTGTTTGATAATAAAAAATGCATTAAGCTACGGTAGCTACGGTGGAGCAAGCTCGACAGTAGGAGACCCAGTACTTTTTGAGTGTAATGCGATTACTACAGATTATTTCAGTTTCAAAAAATTTCCAAAGATGGCGCCACTTCAGAGATTGATTTTGCCCGTAACATTGTAAGTTGAATAACTTCCGCGTTTATCATCCGATTTGGATAAAATTTGCAGGATAGGTTCAGACCATAGTCTGTATTTAACATTCTAAAAATCAACCCGCTAGCATTAAAGGTGCTCTTGTAATTCGACTTGAAAATTTTGTATTTTGATTTGCGGGGGCGGAGGGGGGCGTGGCAAAAATCTAAAACAAACTCGTTCAACTTGAGATATAGATGTACATACATGCCAAATTTGGTGTCTCTAGCTCTTATAGTCTCTGAGATCTAGTTACTCAAAAAGGGACAGACGGACAGACGGACAGACGGACAGACAGACAGACAGACAGACGGACATGGCTATATCGACTCGGCTGTTGATGCTGATCAAGAATATATATACTTTATGGGGTCTGCCACGCCTCCTTCTGCCTGTTACGCACATTTGCACAAACGTAATAGACCCATTTGTACTTTTTTAAAGTACTGGGTCTAATGAAACAAGACGGAAGTGTGTGCATTTTAATTGCGATTCTGGCAAGTAAAGTTTGTTGGCTGAAAAGATTAAGCCAAGTTTCTTGAGCTTGCACCAAACTTTTGAGACAAATAAACAATTGAAGTGTTTGCTTTTAATACGCATACGTAGGAATAACAAAAATAATAATAATGAGAATGAAAATGAAAATGAAAAAAAGGGAAATAAAGTTTCTCGATGTGGCGTGTGAAAGAAATAATCATAAATTTTCATTAAAATTAAATTAAAAAACTTATTTTTAGACAGGCTTCGGCAGGCGTGCGTAATAAACAAGTTAAAAGTCTAACCATAATTTGGTTTTTGGGCAACATGAAAGTAAACAAGAAGGCAGATCCAAGCCTGAGGACTTTATAAATTTATGCCACAACATATGTTGCTCTTGAACTTTATGAGCAGTCCTGCCTTCATACCCAGAGGGAAACCTCTTTCTATCTTTTCTTTATTCCCCTTTACTTGTGTTGTTGTTTACAGTTTATGTACAAGTTATTTTTTGAGTAGCTTCCTCAATTGCGGCTCTGGCTTGGCAACATGGCTAAGAAGCAGCAGCCAAGTTGTGCCGTTGCTAAGGGCCTGGCCTATGCAGTTCTCAGAAGGGGCAAAACAAAAAAAAGAATAACAACCCAGAGAAGGCATAGTAAAAGTTTTCCTTTTACGCTCAATTACAATGCAAAAGTTTGACAGGAAAATAACCGCATGGCAAACTTGACTGAGTGTTTGGTAATGCTTCAGCAGAGAGGACTGTGAGTGATACGCAACCCTAGAATACCTATAAGGAAAACCCATAAGTATACCATTTAAATAAACTATACTATTTCCCATATTTCAAGTTTAATCCGCTCAAGGGCGCCGCGAAGCATGCTACGATTTTGTTATCCATTATTGTTGATAAATTTTTGATGTACAACGATTGTGCTTGTTAAATAATTGCAAACAGTTCAGCAAATCGGGTTGAATAAATAAATCAAATTAAAGCTCAACGCCTCATAATCACAAAAGTAAATAAATATGCAAATACGAATAGACACAGCTGCACATTGCAATTGCACCGAATAAACATTGCAAAACCGTGCAAATATATATATTTCGATATTTGTTTTAACAAATTGCTCAAAATCACGAGGCGAACGGCAAACAAAAAGCAAACACAAATTTATTGCATTTGAATTTGTCACCGTTTCGTTGCTGGACAACCAGAACAACCAGGGCACGCAGGACAACGGGAACAAAAGGACAACAAAGACAAGTCGACAAACCGATCCATAAATAAAACGTTTCGAGCGTGATGAGCGCGTGCATAAAACAATTACAATAAAAATTGTTCTTTTGGCTCCACTTGTAATAAATGAAATGAAAACAAATATCACGCCGTCCCATAAAAAATTCAACGGCAGTTAAATTGAAAAAAAGAACCAAATTAAAAACCTGTGCAACTTTTTCCTCTTGCATTTTTTTCCCAAAATATTAAAACTTTATGTTTAATAAATATATGCACGATTCGTGCGTATAATATGCTCCAGAGATTTATATATACGGAGATCTGTATAACTCTTGAAATTAATACAAAATACATACATTCACATAATTTATATTTTCTGTTAATTGATAGCTACATGAACAGAGCTTCCAGTTTGGCTTAGTTTTTTATCGATATTAAAATAGTTGTGCTTACAACTTATATTAAATATCGAAAAAAACTTAGATCACAACTTTGACTTATTGTTCAAGTGTTAATATCTAAAAGTTTCAAAGGTTATATTATTCGTGGTGATTAGCGATTGAAAATGGTATATTGTTGTTTATAACAAGGTTTGACGTGTTAATGCCTATTTCCTAGTAATTCCCCAAGAAACATGAGCTATCTCATAGCATTCATTCAAAATTAGGATTTCCCAAGGGCTCAACTGGCGTAAAAAATTCTTTTTAATTGGCCAAAAAAAGTAGAAGACTTTGCAACAAAAGGAATCCCTCTTGCTTAAGGACAGAAAGTCATGCTAATATAATTTCAAAATTATGCATACTAAGCGCATACATACATAAAGAAAGAGGAAAGAGGTGGAGGAGGAGAGAAGGGTAAAGATAGGCGCAAAGGAAGACTGCTTGCCAATTACCGCGTCGTTTCATTATGAAATTTATCGTATTACGTTGATGAAATCATTTGAAGGTTGCTGCCTTCTGCGGCTTGGGTAATTTCCCCATTGGCTGACAGAGCTCTCTCTTTGTATCTATGTATATATACATATCTCTGTCTGTGAGTGCGTGTGTGTGTGGGTGTGGTTTTGCGCCTTTTGTGGCATGACAGCGAAACGTATTTGCAGCTGGAATTGTTTCATGTGGTGCGCGCAACAATTAGAGCAGCAGCAGGAGATGGAGATTTGTCTGCCTCACTCCTGCCACGCCTTTGACTCCTTCTTCCTATCCTTTTGTGTATTATACATACAACATATATAATTACACATGAATTTCAATATCCTGTGGCTCTTCGCCAACCATTCCCTATGTTTGTCTATTTGCTTTAGGCCGACAACTTTGCCATTCGGCTTTATGACGCCATTTCCCATATTCAATGTGACTTTAAAACTTTAATGGATTTGCTGCCAGGACTTGTACTTTTCTATTTATATTTGTGTTGGTATTTGCTTTCTATTTCGTTTTCTGTTTCATTCTCTTCACGTCACAAGTCCTTCAGGCAGCTCCAACCTAAAGAATCCAATCCCAATCTCAATGCCAATCCCAATCCTTTCTACAGTAAAGAGTCTGTGAGTAATTTGGGAAAAGTTTTAATGTACTCGCAGTTTTGTGGCTGTATTTATATTTGTTTTTGTCTATAGCGCTGTGTGGGCGTGGCAGCTGCTGCCTTTGCCTTGTAATTGAGTGTAAGCGCTAATTGGAATTTTGATGAAGTTCGGCGTGAATTTTGCAACAGTCGGGGATGTTGGACTTGGGCAGGGTAGTGAAGTAAAGGAGGCCAATGTGCAATTATGTAACTAGCAGTTGAAAATGTTTCGAATTTCATGTGGTCGCTAATTGTGCGCTGAGAGTGCGTGTGGGTATGATAAGTCATGTCTTGTAGGCACTTCAGCTGGTTAACAAGTATACGCAATGGAGTACAGTCATTGAAGCTATCGAAAATGTTAGATTGAACTTTCGTCTTTAGAAAACTTTGATATAAAAGAGCCACGAGCAGAGCTGTGGCGAAGAAATTCGATGTTTAGTTCTTGAGCGTATATACTCTAATTCTTAGTTACTTAACAATTTATTAAAAAATATATGCTGAACTAAATGAGATGGTAAAGCATGGAGAAATTTAAGAAATCATTTTAATAAAGGAAAAGCTTAACAATGTTTTTGTCAAAGATATCCCCTAACAAATCGATCTCAGTTGTTCAAGAATTTAATTTATAGCATAGAAACCTGTACTTCAATCCTAGCAAGTTATCATTTATTATCCTTTCGTCGCTTGAATCTGAAAGCACTCTACCAAAGGATATTTAACTCTTCTGGACAGTTTTATTTGCTTCTTTGCAGCACTTATATGATTTCGAGCCTTTTTCAATCAAATTAGAACTGGAAATCTACACAAAAGGCAAAAAATCAACTTTTTATGATGGCCACTGCGGCAATTTGTCTAATTTCCTGCAGCAAAATGCAAACAAACATGCATAAACAACAACAACAACAACAAAAATAACTAGAATAACAACGATAACAACAATGCCAAGAACAACAATTGAGGCAACTTTTGAGCCATCTAGTCGAATGGACATATGCATATTGCAATGGCAAAAACTTTTAGTAAACCAATTTTTTGTAGCTCAACTTTTTCCAGGCTTTAGGTTGATGGACTGCTGGTAAAGAGAAGAAAGAGAGAGATGGGTGGAAATGTAAATGCCAACTTCCAGACTGGCCAAAGGGTGGTTGAAAGAGTTGGGGGACGCTTTTAAATGCAGTTCCTTTCTTAGCTGTATGTATATGAACTCTTCTTCCAGCCGTTGCTTTGCTTTTCCTTTAGAAAATGAAAACATTTGCGGGCTTCAACTTGGGGTTGTTGTTGTTGTTGTTATTGCTGCTGTTGACAAAGCATAAAGTGCTGGAAATACAGGTGAGGAGGTGGGAAATAGGAAACGTTGCCAGGTGGGTCCACTGTTTACATAGACCGGCAGGTACTTCTGTATGAGGACGAGTTGCAACTGCATGAAAGCCTGCCAGCCGGTCTGAGTTTTTATTATGTCACACAAGTGCTTCCTATGACACACAACTTCCTGGTTGAGGTTGAGTAAAAATAATAAAAAACCAGTAAAAACGCTTGAGTCTAGTCTACAACTACAACATACCCGGTATATTAATTTTTAAGTAAACAAATATCCGCTAACAATTAGGCCCCCTGAGTGCTGAACAAATCTTTAAACAGCAAGACTATCTTTATTATTTTTATAAAATTTTAAAGATTAACGTCCAGCCAACAAAGCCTTCACTAGCTACAAAGCACTTAAGACTAAAAGCAGGCGGTATATTTTTCGTAACGCCATCTTAAATTAGATATAAAATTTATAATATGTATCGATATGTCATCAAAATCTTTGCAGAGGTTGCCAATACCAGTAGAAACTCAGCAGTATAAAAATTTTTTAGTTTGAGTGTCAAACGTGTAACCTGTTTTATTTTTTTACGCAAATATTTTTTTCGGCGTCAAATATGGCATTTAACTAATCGGTCTCAGTGTAAATTGCCTATAAGTTAATAATAAAGGATTTCTTTACTCCCGACTAAAGCGTAAGGGGTGTCCAAAATTGAAAAAGCTTTTATGGCCGTATATCTAAAGTCCGTAGATATAGAGAACGGTTCTGTAATGGGCGTGGCTAAGATTTAAAACCAAATAAATATGCGTAAGCTTCGTAGAAGTCGGTGTGCCTTAGATTTTATAGTATGTGCTCAGTTACTTATTAAGGAAGAAACATGGAAGGGGTGATGCTGATCAAGAATATAAGTATATATCTAATGTAATCTTATTCCCTTTACATACGTTGCAAAGCTTACAATATACCCCATTACTTTAGTAGTGCCGGGTATAATAAAGTTGAAAGCCACCAACAACAACACAAGGGCCAGAGCATTCATATCAAAGTAATTCACATAGTGTGTGTATATGTAGCCAAGTCGCTGCACTTGAGCAACTGCCGAGCAATAAGAGTCCATTATAAGTGCCACGCCCACTGTTTGAGAGCTCTATTTGTTTGTACTGTTGACAAACTAGTTTCAACTGCTTTGTCTTTGTCGCTTTAAGGGATAGAGTTAAAGGAATATCTTTATTATACCCTTTAACAATTTCTAGTCAAGTCGTTCTTGGGAATAGCTATAAACTATATAAACTGAAGACATCTAAATTGACAACACTCAGTACTTGTTAAAGTGTATCTACTAATCGAGTGAACTTCAGTTTAACCTTTAATATTGTATTGTTTGGAATTGTTCGCAACTCCCTCTGCATTCGGAATAAATTCTTTTGTTGTTAATTCAATTATCCTAACAAATATTTGGATAATTATTTTCTCTTAGCGATCTGACAGAAAGTGCTCGACTAGAAAATATCCTTAATGCTGTTCTCTATCTTATCAAATGTTTGACTGACAAAGCAATCTGCAACATACCCTGTGGACAAAATCTATATTTTAGAGGGTATTAAAACACGCAATGTTCACTTTTCAATTAGCGCAAATGCATTGCCGGCTTTCAGCTTCGTGTGTGTTTTGGCATTACCAACAGGCCAGCAACCATGTTTGCCTTTTATCTGTGAGATTGAAAACTGCAAATGCCGGCAAAACTGTTCAAAACTTTGAGGGAGCAATTTCATAATACATATTTCATCACTGTTTCAATTTCCCCACCTACCCCCAAAGAGCCTGAATTGAACCATATATTTTTTGTAGATTGCGAAAGGGCATCTTTAGAATTTGCGATGGAAAAGCCATCACTTTACTTTGATAGCGGCCTACTTTCCCGCTATCGCTCTCCCCTGGTTTTTTGTTCTCTTATTCTCTCTTTCTCCCTCTCTCTCTCTCTCTCTCTTTTTTACTATTTCCAGCTATATTTCCTCCTCTTTTCAACTGCAAACAATCCAGTATTGGCGCCAAAACTCGATGCCTGCAGCAGCCTTCACGGCAATTAAGGCTTGCATCATGCGTTTTCCTGGGCCAACTTCCACTGCCACTTTCACTCCCCATTTTCCAATCCCATCCACTCACAGATCCTGTTTCATTCGCCGTGATGCTTTCAACTTCACTGGCGTTTTTCATTTGGCAATTTGCATAGTTCAAGGGCTTCTCGACGGGGCTTCTAACTCAGTTTAGGACGCGTTGCCATTGGCACTTGCCAACACCCGATGACCCTCGCCTTTTAACCCCTTTCAAAAAAAAGTTAAAAAAAAGCAGCTGGCAACAATTTCGATTTGTTCGCGGCCAACGAAATGAAATTGTTGCTTCCCGACAAAATATGCAAGCAACAAAATTTGATTATCTTCAATATATGAGAGTGAGTGTGTGCTACTTTCTTTTTATACCCGGTACTCTATGTTGAGGGGTATGTTTTCGGTCTTATCCATACCAAATAATATTATCAAGATCGGATGTGCGAAAAGGTAGTTAGGATCAACAGAGAGACCGCCTAAATTTATGACTTTAGTTTTAATTTTTTTAAGTGCAATAAAATAAATTTCTTACTTGTTTTGTTTCCCTTATATCTCTTCATAGTCCTTGTACTTAAAAATTTACAAGGGATATTTTAAGTATAACCTATTAAGTAATCAGAACTGGATGTTAGACCCTGAACAAAATTATTCAAAATCGGTGGATTATATTATGTAACTGTCAGTAGATTAATTCCACAAAAACTAAAGTTTAGTATGAAAAGCTAAGTTTTTTCCAGCCAAATCTAAATCTGACTTCTGTTCCCGCCCAATTGTATATATTTTTCCTGCCAAAACTAAAAACTATCGGAAGTTGGCGAGCAACGCCAGCATTAAATGTATATAAATATAAATAAAGATAAAGATGTTCAAGTAAAAGGTATATTTTGCATGATTTACATTGCATGTACAAAATGGTTTTTTTTTTTTGATTTCCTTTAGGCCAACTAAGCTCGAGCAACAAAAACTGCTGGGCCATTAAGTTTCTCTCTGTTATCAGTGGCCCCAAAATAAACACAAAGCAAGTCCGCGATGCCTGCGCTAACCACTTTGCCCCCTTCTGCTTTCTTTCCAGTCTATCTGTGCCACACTTGCCGCAAAAGTAAGCGCAGGCTGTCAGCAAGGCCAAAAATGCAAGTTTCCTGTTTGCGACGGACGAGGACACAGAGGGGCACATCCGCAAACCTTCAACTGTTGCCTGGGTGCATGGTACCGTTCCATGTAAATCCCTTCAATGATTAATGTAATTTCACGCGCCACTTAACGTTATCCTTGCAAGGACATTATACTTAATTGCAGCGTCAGTTTGAATTTAACCGAGATTCGGCGTCGCCTTTTTTGTTAACTCCCTCACGTTGCAATCATCTGAAATGTGCGGGAAGGAAGCAAAGAGAAGAGAAAGGAGATCGAGTTTTTGCCATGATGTTTGCGGTAGCTCGGCAACCGTGTCGATTCGCCGTGTGAATTTATGAAAGAGATTTGCATGCTTGCGGGCATTTAAAGTTAAAAAGCACACGATTTCAGGTGCACACACATCATTTGCTGCTGCCCACGACAAGGGCAGGATCTGCAGGCTCTGCCAGCAGTCAGTCGACTTGCCAGAAACTGTTGTTGCCATCAGAAGGATCAGAAGCAGAAGTTGCCTCTACGTTTCCTTTTTTGTGTCCGTATATTGTTGTTGTTGGCATCGTAAAAATGGGTTAATTGCATAATTTGCGATTTTCATGCTTATCCCCTTTCTACCTCGTACCGTGTTGTTGGCATTTGTCTACCGAAAAGGAGAAGAGGTTATGGCACTTAAGGTTGTCATTAAGGGGAACTTGCTGTAACGCAGTTCAGAATTATTCAATCAGCTTACTCTGATGCAATATTGGGCCAATAGTTAATTCTGTTAAAGTTAACTGTACAACTTACTTTAAGTCAGTAATAACATATTTATTATATTATTTCAACAGATGATGTGAAATGTACACAGGTCTTACCTAGAAAATAATTAAGAAAAAATCATGCAATTAGTTAAAGTTAAATTCAAATGTTTTATTTGATAAATCTATCTTGAGAATTTCTTTAAATTTTATGTGAATTATTACAATTACAATGAATGTTATTGCATTTTCTTTTTGTCCAAAGTTACTACAGTTTGTGATTTACGATTCAGGTTTGATTAAATTTTGTTTACTTTCAAGCCAACCTTTTGCTCAATATTTCGATTTTAAAACACTCTAAATAATCTCTCAATGACTCAATTTCCTGCACGTTAACACTTCAAATAGGAGGGAAAAAATATTCAGCAAATAGAAAATTTTGTTGCTATTTCGTTAGCTTAAAAATGATTGGCAAGAAATGAAATAAATGGGATTGATGGAAAATCCATGTGTTTCAACGAGGCACAGACACAGATGGAAAATTAAAATTACCTTAAAGTCAAAAATGCTTAATAGCCAAAAAGACACTGATAAAGAAAGAAGGAGAAGGAGAGGGACAGAGGCAGGCAACAATCTCTATAAAACTTATATCTGTATCAGTGTATCTGTTTGCAATGAAAAATCTAAAAGGATAAACTTGAAATTCGCAAATGAACGTCGGATCTCAATGTTGTCTGTTGCGCTTCAAAGAGAATTGAATAAAGATGCAATCGAATGCCAAGTTGCAACTCACTTTCCATCTTGCAACACGCTCGAGTCAAAGAGTTGAAACCAGTACAGGCCACAGTTGATGAAGAAAGTCAGTACAGTGTTTCCTTTTTTTTTGAATGAACGCCACTTTGTTCTCAATTACTCCTTAAATACCCTGCAGGTGAGTGGACCAAATGGGTATATAGGCTCAGGAAATATGTTAACCAGGTTGATCTATACTTTTAGTTATTTTCTTAAACGGATTTGATTGCAGGATATTTGCCAGTCGATCAGTTTTTTGGGTGGCCTTTAAGCTTTTTGTAGACTGTCATTTTATGAACTTAAAGCAAGGACACGCATACCAACACACACACACACACACAAACACACACGCTCACCCCTTCTAGTATTTGGTTCGAAATGACTTTTGCCTTTTTGCGGTCTGTTTTGCTGGTCAAAAGGCAACAACACCAGCAACAACAACACGAGTAATAACAACAAAAACAAAACGAACATGAACATGAACAAGAACAAAAACAAGTTTATCTAAATTGCTGGAAAGAGCTGCAGCCAGGAATACTTTAAGCTGTGGTTGGGTTTCTGCTTCTTTTGCTTCTTGTCCTTCCCTCTCCCTTTCCCTTCTACCCTTATACCACTCCCTTGACTCCTGCTGCCCTTTGCCCTGCCCACCATCGAACATCTTGTATCCTATCGCTTGTATTTACTTTTTCAATGTTTTTACTTATTTTGTATCTGTAACTTGCAGTTGAAAGTTGATTTGGGTCAATGCTGTTTGTTTTTCCAGTCAGTTCAAGTTGATTTCTGTTGTTCGCCCTTTGCGATACGCTCATCGAAATAACCTAAAACTAATTGGTTTGTTAATTAAAAACGTAATTTTCTTTGGAATTTATTTGGAATGTTTTCCTTCTTGGAAAACAAGAAACGAACATTTTTATCAAAACTTCTGTTGACTTTTCATCTTGGTCACAAAGGCATAGAAATCCTAATGAATATACAGATGACACTTGGTGAGATCTTGGCTTAGATACCACAAAGTATTCGGTGTACATTTAGCTTGAGTTTGTGGTTTTTCAATCAAAGTTTTCGATCGATTTTAAAGTAGTAGAATAATTGAAAATTACGTTTCATATTCAATGTCGCGTTAAAAAGTTATTTTTCAGATAGTCTAGTTACATTTTCGTTGTCTTTTGGTTATGGTCAAAATAGATTAGCCTAATTAATAGTCGAAACAAAGAACTCTAATCTTAACTCATACACATTTAATCTCACACAACACGAGTATCACGTGCCAATGGTAGACAATACTCCAGCCAACATCAACTCAAGAATTCATGCATGTGACAGACCAAAGGGGCTAAGAGAGATGGGGCTGTGGAGAATGGTACCCTACCTGGCCAATTTGAATAGATGAGATTAGTAGAAGTAGAAGCAGCAGTAAACCCATGACAATCCCAATCCCAACCCAATTCTGTCTCACTTTGTGGCATTGTCTGGCATTCACAAATGTTTTGTTTCTATGGTGCGAACGGGGGGTTCGGGTGAGGGGGAACGTCATGACGGTGCCAAAAATAACTGTTAATTCAAATGCAAAGCATAGGTAACGTGCCAATGGACCAATGGACACGACATCCAAATGTCAATGCAAACAAAGCTGAAAGCTGTTCGAGTTGGCGTTCGAGTTGACGCTGGAGAGGATGAAGGTGAGAATGAGGTTGAGGTTGAAGATGAGGTTGAGGTCGATCCTGGAGCAGCTATATGGTAGATGGGTTGTGCCATTCAGCATAGAGCTTGATTAGATATTGTTGCCATTGCCATTGCCATTTCCAATGCCATTGCTGTAGCATTCTTTGACTCCTACTTCAGCTACATATGCAACTCCATTTCAGCTGCCTGTGTTTGCATTTGTATCTGTGTTTGTATCTGTATCTGCATCTGTGTTTTGGATTTTTGGTGTTTTGTTGCCTTCTATTTGACTTGGAACGTGCTGCCATTAGACTGCCACTACAATATGCCATTTGCCATTGAATTTTCATCGACAGAAGCTTCAAACTATTCCAGATGTTTGCAACCCATTTGCATATTTGTTTGCTTCTTCATGACAGCATCTATAAAAGTGTCGAGAGAGGTTGACTTAAAGGCTTATTCAGTTTAACAACAATGCAAATTGACATGTGAACATGAAGCAATTATGCAACATTTTTTCAGTGGAGCAAACTCAAACTCGCATTAAGAATTCTTTCCTTTCCTGTGAGCAAATTGTCGAACAGCCCTCGCATTGCCTACAAAGTAAATAATAAATTGACAACTGCAATTTGTAACTCTTACTCGTAACAGTGAAACGGTTTCGACATCAACAAATGTCTATATGAATTGCACTTGATTGGCCTGATTCAGTTTATCGGTCAATGGCATAAATTAAAATTGAGCACAATCCCATTTCCATCACTCATACGCAATGTAAGCCCACATGGGTTGCCTGAATGACGGATTGCCATTATTATTTATATATTATTTTGCATCTTTTCTTTATTTAAATCGTGCTCGATTGTCGCTGCAAAAGTATTTTATTTATTAAAGCAGTACAATGTCCATTCGCATTCATTAGTTTTTCCATTTTCCAATGCCAAATATGCTGGAGGCTTAGTCGGCATTCCGGCCGGAAGCTGTAGACATGTCTAAGCGGCTTTTCATGTCTTAAGTTGAGGCAATAAAGTCGCTCGCCCAGCAACTTTTGCCTCAAGTTCGGCTGCTTTGTGGCTCTTAATGACCTGCAAGCGGATATTTTAACCACAACTTGGACTCTAAATGAAAATCTGCGGAAATGTTAAGATTGAATACCGAATTTAATAAAATAACTTTAAGAGGAGAAAACAAATATTTAAATGAAATGCACTGAACTGGGATTTTTTAACTTAATTCGTTGATAGCAAAAAATATATACACATTAAAAACGTGAATTTATTTTAGAACTAAACGTATATTTAAGTAGGTGCATAGTACTTCTAACGAACGATAGTGTCCCATTAGATATAGTTAAATATAAAAATAAAAAATTTTGGTTTTGTTAAGTGATTGATCTGCTGTCCTGTAAACCACTTAAGGACTTCGGCCATTTTGTTAACTTTGCCTACACAAATAAATTTACCAATTTGATCAATAAACAACCAATTGTCAGTTGCCAGTTTGCCACAAGAGAAGCTCCTTTATGGGCTCTGCGGCAGCTAATAAAAGTTAATCAAAATGCATGGTCGATGACAGGCTAAAAACAGAGTTAAGTGCTTGACACAGTGCCGCAGAGCGGCTTAAACACTAACTGACCTGGCCAAGAGAGAAAACCCTACAGACGGCGTATAACTAACTAATTAATATTAATGCCCAGCGAATGCTAATTACCAACACATGCACACTCATAGCCGCACACACCACCCCCCATATACATATGATAAGTAATTGAGAAATAGTCGAGTATGCACTGCCAAAAGGTACCCTACACGCAGCTTAGTAATATCTCTGTAATTTTAAACAATCTGTGTTCAATTGCTTAGTTTAAAAAAGTTATCATAATAGATAAAAGTTATATTATAGTGAGTTGTATTTGCGTTGTGCGAAAGTAAAAAGTAGTTCGAAGGATCACACAAAATTCGGTAACTCTGCCTGTTATAATGGCCTTTTATAGCAGAATACCAATAAATATAATTATATTATATTTTGTCAGCTAATTATACAATAACTTCTGTATTCGCTATTTATATTTTATCTTATTTGCATATATGTACATATTTGATCGAAAGCTCAGCATATGCATAAAAGAAATTGAAGCCAAATTGGGTAACTCTAGCACATTTTGGGATCTCTGCCTGTTATACTATCCTTTTATAACAATTTGCCATTGGTGCAGGGTATAAAAAAACAAAATTGAGGCGGCAAAGTATTTTGCACACAATCATATGAAACGTGCGCACAAGAAAAGCTCAGCAAATGCATAAAAGAAGAACAACAACAAGGATGAACCAGGACGAGACCAAAATGGAAAAAGTTTCGAGCGCCGCCTGCATTGGAATGCAAGCAAATTGAAATGAGCGGCCTATCGAGGATGGTTGGAGGGAGGGATAAGGGAAGGGGGGATGTGTGGCAATAGCAGTCGACACGTGTTGGCCATTTCAAAATGCAAACGTCAGTGAAAGAGACAGAAGGGAGCGAGAGAGCGAGAGAGCGAGAACGAGCGATAAAGGGAAAGTTCATCACAGGATTCAGATTCAGATTCTGTTGCCATATCCGCCGTTTGGCCAATTCCGTAGGCGCTTATTTGCTTATTCATAAGCAAACATTAACTTAATTTCCATGTGCATGTGTGAGTGTGTGTGTTTCAGTGAAAATGTATCTGTGAGTGTGTGTTTGGATTACAAAAAGCATTCCCGAAATGTGATTATCAGTGAGAGGGCAGAAGCAATCCAATGAGAATGGCCAACTGGCAGCAGCTGCTTAATAAAGTGACTTGTGTCTGTGTGTGTATTTGTTTATAAATATGTACATGTGTGCATGTGTGTGTATATGTTTGTTGGTGTCTGCCGTCAAAATACATAAAACAAAAACAGGCAACGAACGGCAAAAATTGCACAAACAATGTCATGAAACAATTTTTTTTTAGCTGCCGCAATGGAAATAGACGAATAAGATTATTCGACCCGGAAATACCCTGTACAGTGTATCCAATAGAGAGTCTATAGCAATAACCTATCAAGAATAAAGGAATATTTTATAAAGGAATTTTTTTCTTAATCTTCGCCCAGAGGACTTATTTACATCAGGGAAGTTTTAGTTTTATAATTAAGTTTTAGTTTTACAATAAAATTTAACTTATTTACAAAGATCGTTACTTAAGTTCAACATGAAATTTTAATCCAATTTCTTTTAAAATACTTTTCAAGAAGCTGAAAGGAAGACAAATCAGGTTTAAGCGCCATCTTGGGCAATCTAACTGTTTAAGATAAATACCTATAAATAATCATTCATTTCCAACTGATATTTTTTTATATGTCATTTATGTCAAGTCAGTTCTGGTTATGGACGCTTTTGGTTTTCGACAACTGGTTTTGTAACGGTTACCGGTTTTTCGTATGTTTCGGTTTCAAAATACCGGTATTCGGTTTAAATAAAAAGTTATATAAATATCGCAGATTTGTATAATCACATAATAAAAATATTACAAAGAACTCTTTGAAGGCCAATTCCGAAACAAACCTTTATATCACTTTCTCAACGGTTAATAAAAAAGTTTTGCTTTGGTAACGATTTCAGTTACGGTTACGAGTTTTAATCTATTAAATCCGATAAACGATTACAGCTTCGATTTCAGCTTAAATCCTTGGAAAATTATCAGGAGTTGACTATTAAAAAAACTATTGCTAAAAGACATAGATAATTTATTTATCTAGAGAGTGTTGGACGAATTCTTTGTATTTGTAGGCTTGTGTATAAACTCACGTCGATCTTAATAAAGTAACACCCAGTTTGCAACTCTTCGCATTATTCAGCACAGCCATTTGGCAATTGCGGGAGGACATGCAAAGTAGCAGCCGTTCAAACAAGAACAACATCAACAACGAGATAAACAACATCGCGTGCAGCAGCAGCAGCAACAACTACAGCAACAACAGCAACAAGTATAAGAAGAAGAGGCAAGTGGCAGCAATGCGTCAGTCAAGCAAATAAACAACATCAACAGAAAAATGAAAAACAAAATTTGCTGAGCAAACAGCAACAATACCAACAATGGCAACATCGGACGTAACTTTGTCTCTATATAAATTTATAAACGAAACTCATGCAACGTTTGTTGTCCGTGTATGCCGCATGTCTGTGTGAGTGTGTGTGTGTGTGTGTTTGTCTATGTGAGAGAATGTGTTTAAGGATAAAGCGCAAAGTTTACATTCACTTACACGCCGCGTTGCACATTGAGGCCATTTTGTTAATATTTAATATCAAATAAAGGCCGATGCGGCGTAAAATGGTGGGTAAAAAAAGGAACGGAATTGAAACTGAAAATGAAAAAATGTGAATTGGGAATGGATGATGGCAAATGGATGGCCAAACTGGCCCCCAAGTTGAGTGAGTGAGCTTTGAATAAGAGCTACTCTCCAGGCAATAAACGAATCCATCAAAACTGACCGCAGCAGACAGCTCAGACGAGGAGGAGGAGGAGGAGCAGGTCAAGTTGGTGAAAGAGGAGTAGTCGAAGTAGTTAGAAGATGGAGTCGAAAACGAAGTGAGTTATCAGCTCAACGCTCACGTGGTGTCTGAGAAATGGACAGCACTGTCGAGCTGTTATTGTTGTTGTAGTTGGAGAGATGCGTGCAGATGGACGGAAACGTGCCTTAAACTCTGTCCATTTATTTGGCTTCTTCTGCTAGGTTAATACCCAATTACTGTGCAAATTACTTCAAGTTTTTCGCAAAACTTTTCCATGTTTCCATGGACACATCATTTTTCGAGACGTGTGTGTCTGTGTGTGCATGTGTGTGAATGCCATTAAAGTTTTGCATGTGCCTCAAGTTGAAACGTGTCCTCTTACACACAAGCACAGTACACACGCATACACGCACACTCAGCCACCCTCACACATTTAAAGCTTTTTAATAAACGTCATAATTTGGTTAAAGTTTTCATATAACCAGGTGCAGAAAATTGCCCCAAGTTCAGTTTCAGCTTGTCTCTTCATATCCCAAGTGTGTGTGTGTGTGTGTGTGTACCAAAACTGCTAAACAATTTTCAAATTATCCTGATAGTTTTTCGCATTTAAGTACTTGGAAATGTGAAAATGAAACTGCGTGGTCGAAAATTTTCTCAATTCGGCGTGAAAGTGTCAAATGGGAGCTGTCGAAAATTTGGCATTCTTAAGTACGTGTTGGAAAGTCAACATGTTAACGATTATCATTGCTATGCTTTAAATGACGTTTTTCTTGTCAAGAATGGAAATAATAAAGTCAAAGTAAAATTGTTAAATGGACAGGGGTTTTATTGCTAATGCTGTCAACACAAATATTGTAGGATTAATACTTTTGCTAACAGCTTACTTCAGCCGCACAAATTACCATTTTGACTGATTTATAAGACACTCAGGGCAGGTAATAAAGTATAGTACTTACTCTTGTTGTATAATATTATAGCCAGATATAAACATTTGCATATATTCGATTACAATGATGATCAATGAATTCAATGAATTACGAATACGAAAAGTACTTAACATAAAAATGATTTTATTAAAAATATTATATTAAAGCATCATTGATTTAAGTTGAATAAAATTATATTAAATAATATAAAACATACTATTTAATTAAATTACAATTCTATTACATTTTGCACATTTTTAAAATAAATGTATTTTAATGTTTAATAAGGTATGACTTTAAATACTTATAATGTGAGCTATGCTACATGCCTTTTATCTCTCAGAATACATTACATACGTTGACATTAAGTGAAGGCAACACAAGATAGTCTGCTGTTATAAGTATATATTTATATAAGTAAATGTATCTATCACGTCATAGATTTGCCTCCATTTGCTCCTGAGACTCATATAAAAAATATTTTTTACAATGCACGTTTTTATATTTTTTTTAACAAAAACAAGGAATAGGAGAACTGCACATTTGGGACAAATACTCGAATGCATAATTACTGAACAGCATATGTGATAGAGAGAAAGAGTGCGGAAGGATGCGGGGATCGGGGGGTGTAGATGGCAGCAGCTGTAGAATGAAGCCCTGGAGCAGAAACTGAAACAAAATCAAAAGCGACTGCGCTGACATTCAATGGCAGCGAGCGGCATGCGAAATGCAAAACAGCGGACGGAGATTACAGCCAGCGCCCAAAGGAGCGCACAAAACTTTTACTTTGACATATCACACACACTCCCACATACACACACACACATACACACACACATGGGAAAGGCAAACAACAAAACAAAATAGTTGAGAGCAAAAGCCAAACCCAAAGCCTCAGCCAGGCGCTTTTTACTTTGACCGCCGCTGGGCACTCGAAATGCATATGAAAAGGGGAATCCCCCAAGTTGTTCCTTTTAGTCTGCAAAAATACATACGAGTTTATCCAGTGTATGTGTGTCTAAGTGTTGTTATTTGTTCGCTTTTTAGCTTCAAAAAATGGCAGCAAACGCGCAACTAAACACAAGCGACAGAGAGAGAGAGAGAGTGAGAAAGAACGTATGTGAACCAAAGAGAGATGAAGAGAGTCTCTTAGCATACACATTTCACTTGCTATTCGCTCAATGGTGCAGTAGTATTTTCTTTTTCGTTTGAAAGCAAAATTCCCGTCTAAAAATCAACATCAAAGCACACAACAATAGCTCCCCAAGTAAAATCAGTAAAAGCGCAATTTCCTTTTGGCTCCAGCCACGATTTTTATTTCGTCTGAAATGCATCGAAGCTTATACAAGCACAGCTGAGAGTTGGCAGCATCTTTGAGCTTTGTTGAGCTCCCAAGGAAAAAAAAAGAAAGAGCTAACATATAAAAACAAAAACATAATAATGTATTCCGATGCAAGTACTTATCAAATAATTTGATGCGTGAATCGATTGTGTTCGATTAACCATGAGTTTCTTGAAGTTAACTCGATATTTTTTAAGGATTTTCAACAGTATTTATAATTATAAGGATTTTGTTTAAGAGTATACAAAACTACTAATAATTACAACCAGAGAAAAAATCATGTTTAAAATTAAATGATTAATTTATAACATATTATTAACAAGGTTAATATAAATTGAGTGAATACAAAGTAAAATACACAATATATTCAAAATGTCATACTTCATTTAACAGATATATTTATTTAAATTAATGTGCAAAAGTTAATTAAATTATATTCAAATTAATTTTATTAATGGTATTCACTTTAAATTTATATGTTGTGTACTTATTCTATTTTAATATTCTGTGACAATATTTAAGTCAAGTAATTTCCTTTCAAACATATAAAATTTGATAAGAAAAAGTTTAAAATATTAGAAAACTGAAACATTTTTTGAATTAAAGGTGCAAAATATTTATTTTGAATATTTCGGTATTATATATATTTCCTATTCTCCCTTCTATTCTGCAGAATACTATTCCAACTCATCGTATTCTACCCTATGTAGCTTAATCTATTTTATATTAATTTATCCAAGCCTTTTTTATTTTTCTCTATCCCTACATCTAATCCTGTACCCTTTCCAATCTACTCCACTATGGTATTCAATATCTCAAACATAGTTGCTAAACTGCTACAAATTGAAATTTCCAACTGCAATCTTTGTTGACAACATTGATAAAGTAACGCAACATAACTCTGAGAAATATTTAAACCATTCGGACAGAGCACATTCATAAATTGATGTTCATAATATTCGATCTGGGTTATTGCCATGCATCACATTTTTCAATAGATTTTCCCAAACAGACTGTCAACAGTTCATGACCCCCTAAAACTATGCTGAAATAACTATATCATGGGCCATTATATGGAGTATGCTTGGTTAGCAAGCCAGTTATTTCTACACCCACCTACACACAACCTTACACACACATACACCCTACCAAACGCATAGTACAAGTGACACTATTTTTGCACAATTTCCATTTTATTATTGCACATAACCCGAAATGCTATTTATTTTTTCAAGTGCTTGTTGAAGTTTTCCACGCTTGCTCTAGTCACAGTCAGGGAGAGAAAAAGAAAAGCGGAAAACAAAACGAAACGAAACAAAACAACAACAAGAAATGGGGAAAACAGTGAAATTTATGGTCATTTGGGGAATTTTACGCTTTTTCAGCTTTGGGGCGCCGCATTAAATGCTTACATGTTGATTTAACAGCAACGAGCAACAAGAACTCGTTTCTCTAACTCTCCCCTTTACATTCTCATTCCTTTACATTGGTCCTTCTTAGCTGTTTCCTTCTTCAGCTTCCTCAGCTCCAGGCTGGCAACTTAAAATGCTACTTTGCATGCACTTTGCCCGGGCAGATGTTTTGTTTTAGCGCCCAGTTTCGTTGGGCGCTGCAAATCTTTGTTTATTTGCAGCTAAAATGTAAGGATTTATTGTAATTTTATACACCCTGGAAAAGTAGAGGCAAAGGCACTTTTCCCCGCATTCCCTTTCCCAAACTTGTCTACTGCAGCCCAACAAAATGTTGAAAATTATGGGACTGCACCCGGCCAATTGCCAGACGTTCATAAACATATGTCTAGGGGGGCATTTGTTTAAACTTTAAAGTCTTGCGCAACTGTTCCATGAAAATCACATATATAGAGAGTTCTAGAGTTCCAAAGCCCAGTTTGCAATCCAATTAATGATCTGGATTAATATAGAAACAAGAGAGAATGAAACTCTTTTCAGAATAAATAACACTTCATAATTACTCATATTTATTTAGGAATTGTTTTTCGTTAAAAGTAAATTAAATACAATTATGACGCTCAGTTTCTTAAAAGCTTGTTAGTATTGCTAATATAATTTATGTGACATTTCTTCTCAAGAATCCAACGAGAATCGCAGAGAAAGGACACGCGACAGCTGAGACTGACACGACTTTACCTGCAACTCTTACTTCTGATTTTACTGCTTCTCCTGCTATTTGGTAGCTGTTTTTGGCAGTTTGTTGTCAGTGCAAACTGGCAACATATTTGACACGACACGACGCTGATTTAAGTCATGACCCCTTAGCATATATTGTATACCCTTACCTAACAGCCTGCTGTGGTAGGGTTGTCAACTTGCCATATGCAAATGACTTGCTTATCAAATAAAGTAATGCCAGGGTGTTTGCACGGTGTCTCGTCTGACGGGCGTCGGATGAAGGGTTTTGGGGTGTAAAGTGGCACAACAGTGCGTATGCGCAATTTTCACATTGTTTCAATATTACACATACATTAAACTCTCTGCCCATGGTAAATGCAGAGTAAGAGGCGGTTTTATGTAGGTGAGGCAGCCACAGCACACACGCACACACACACATACGCACATGGTTTTGGTTTGAGTTTGGTTTTTGGGATTGGGATTGGTTCGGGTTTTTTTGGCAAGGGCCTGCGGCCTTTGCAAGTATGCACAAGTAATGTGAGAAAATTAAATTTTTCGTGGCTCCCACAAATGTCGGTGTGTGTGCTTCACACATACAAACATTTATACACATGTATGTGTATATATATGTATATATAAATGTTTATATATGTGTACGAGTTTTTGTGGATTACTCCGAAGTTTACAATTGTGTTGTCTCGGAGGGAGAGTGTCAAAAATAAAACTTAATTTCAACTGTAGAATCCTGCAGCAACTTAACATTTATTTTGCTTGCCTGTAATTTAAATTAAATGTTGCTTTTGTTGTTGCCAAACACATTTTGTTAATTGAATTTGCATGCAAAGTGATTATCATGTAATTTATGTGAGCCTAACTTGCAGACGTGAAATTGCGAGACGCTTTTCCTTCCCGTTGTAAGATATGAATCAAGTTTCTGAATGAGTCTACAATTAGTCAGATTGCAGGCCAGTCTGCTTATTGAACAACTAAAACATGAAGGATTGGTGTGCGCAATCTTAATGTGAAGTTTGTATTTAAGTTAAAAAACCAATTTGTGCGATTGATCAATATTCCAATTGTCCCAAAATTTTAATCATAATACCATTTTTTGATAGTAAGCAAAACGGAATTCATAAGTTAAACGGAAAAGTCAAACTAACATTGCTTAATTATCCTTGAGCTATACATTTAAGGACAAAGTGAAATAATAAACTGATGCAAAGTGTCATGTTAGGTAAGATGTTTGGATCAGTTCTTTGAAAATCGGAATGAGTAAGAACTAGTTATTGTGCTACAACTACATACTAACTAACTATTGGATATTCTATAAAATGTATTTGCTGAATTTGATTGAATGATTTTTGACCAATTGCCCATTCGATATCTTTATTTAATAATTTTTCAATCTGTCTTCTTTTGGTGAGCTATGAATCTGATGCTTATTAAATAAAACTGTTCACATTACAACACATTGCATAGAAAGAAACCAATTCAAATTGTACTTTAATTCATCTTCGTCTACATACCCATATCATATCTGATTACTTCATTGATAAGGCCTTTCCTGCTCTGAAGCATATGCATAATGCCCCATTAAGCATGTCATGCACCATTTAAACTCAATCAAAGTTGAATCATTCCAATGAGATTTGCGAAAGCAAATGTCCATTGAATACTCGCCAACTGATAGCCACAATAACCGCAAAAAGCATTGCGATTGGAGCAAACGGTATTCGAATTCCAAATTTTCTATTTTGTTGGAGTGTTATTGAGTGTGACACGATGTGTTCGGCGTAAGTGTGTATGCGAGTGTGTGTGTGTGAGTATGTGAGTATGTGCGTGAAAAGTTGTTAAGCATTTAACCAATGAAGCCGCAAGAACTTTTGACTTATTGCGTGTCGATGCTGACAAAAAAGAAAAGCGATAAGTGAAAAATCAAAGCTGCTAATTAAAGAAATACAAAGGACAAGTGAGAGAAGGGAAGGAGGAGGTAAAATACCAGTAATTGCATTGCAGTCCAATTAAATCATAGATGAAAGTATTTATTGCCTTGTTGCAATTGCATTTTGCAGCATTCATAAAATAGCACAAATTACGCAGTCGCATCTCTCGGCATTTGCAGCAAAAGGAAACGGAAATTCTAATGTAAATTTTATGGCAACACATAACGAAATTTTGTAGCAGGACAGGAAATTGTTGCCCCAAAGGGAGCATAACATGAATCCTACAATGTCAAGACACTTGATAGCTCTGCATCTTCATCTCGTCTCGTATCCCTCCGCAATGTCGCATCTTTCTGCTCTCTTCAGCTTGTCTATCTCTATCTTTTCATGTACCGGAAATACTTGGCATGCCCCATTGAGCCTCGTTAGCTGACTTACGATTATGCCGAGCATGAAGCGAGCTCATGTTGACAGCACATGGCAGCGGGCACTTTCAATTGAAATAAATCTTTACACAAAATTTGCCAATTTGTTGTCATGGGCGCCCCCCTCTTTTAGAAGCCGCCACGCCCATTAGCCCATTACACACATCATGCATGACACGCCCATTTTATCATTGGTTCGTTTATACTCGAATCCATGTTGCCATTGTCAATACTTGAGCCTTTTTACAGCTCATTCTCAGCGTTTGTTTGCCTCAAATCTCGATTTGCTTTCTTTCTTCCTACTCGCCCTTCCTTCCTTTTGTCCTCTTTTGTCGCCTTTCCTCAAGTGCTTCGCTCAAGTGCAGATTAGCAAGATTTTACAGCTTATGTTGGTCCTTGCGTTGTCAAAGCACTACTCATATTATTGGACTGGCTTTGAAAAGAGTTTTACTTTCTGCTTTAACAGCTCATAAAATCGAAAAACTAAGAAAAGTTTGAGAGAAAGTGATGCTATACTTCTCTTCTGTTATTATACAAATCTCTTTCTTATTTATCTAAATTTAATTATATTAACAACTTTCGTTGGAATTTTAATGGTACCCCAATAAGTAGGGAAAAGCTTTTGTAAATTTGAAATTTCAATGGCGCCCAAAAATTAAGGCAACAGAATTTTTATTTGTCGCACTTTGTTGTCAACGCGATGGAAAATTTTTGCATTTATGGTAATTTTTTAATTTGCACATCACTTTCTCTTTCTCACACTCTCCTTATCTCTTGCCTTCTCTCTCTCTTTCTCTGCCCCGCTAAGCGGCACGTGCGACAATGTAAAAATTAGGCTAAGGCGAGTCTTTGTGAGTCGTGCAAAAGGCTGGCAAAAAGTTGAAGCGAATGAATCATTAGCAATTTTAAAAAGGCATTAAAATGCGACTTGGACTGCAGAGAAGCAATCAGCGCTATGTATGTACATTATTTGTCCAGTGAGTCCTGTGCCAAGCAAATTAGAGCACGCACGAATGCATTGCCCACAAAAATGATTTGATGGAGCCCAAGAACCAAACCAAAGGCAAAGCCTGTTGGCATGAGCACTGACAAAGAACTAAGAACCTGACTGAAAGTCCAGGTAAATGCCTCGCACGTCGCCAAGTGAAACTTTTCTGTCCTGCCCTGTCCCCTATCCTGCGCCCTAGCCCGGGGCGTGTCCAAGGCGGCGTAATAATAATTGAGTAGCTGAAGAGAAGAGAAAAATGGAAGTGCCTTGAAAGTTTCTGGCCATGTGAATGCGAATGGGAATGGAAATGCGAATGCGAATGCCTACTAGAAATGCAAAATAGGTGCCGAGCACACAGTCTCTGCCATTACTGCCAAACAGACATGGTACATGGAGGCGTATACGCAATTTAAGCCGCTTAAAGCCAAACGCCCAGGCAAAATCATCTCTGCAGAAATATGAACCGAAACGAAACGAAATCTGTCGCTCGAGTTGAGTTTTGGGACCCGGCAACTTCATCCGCTAAGCTGTACGCACATGAAATATCTAAAAGCTCAGAGGAGGTTCAGGGAGAGAGGAGTAAAAGGAGAAGGAGGCCAAAGCAAAAAGTCCTTGAGCACGAAAAAACATTTCACACTCGCAGTTTAAGCACGGCCCGACTTCGGCCTGAACTGGCACTTAAGAGCGTCGATGTCATGACGATGATGAAGACGGGGATAAAGAGGAGGAAGAGCAGCAAAGAGTCAAGTGTCGGCTAAGCACCACGCGTGGCCCAAAGTAACTGTAGTCGGCAAATACCGCGAACCAGGCAAACGACTCGAAAGAGACGAAAGAGACCTGCGGCGGCAGAAACTGTTGAAGGGGATCCGCTCGACATCCACATAGACATGAAGTTAAGTGGCGTAAAGCGTGTACTTAATCGCTTAAAGCATTAGAATTTGAAATTGAATATCATAAAGGATATTCAAAGAGCGCGAAAAACAAACTACTAGTAGAAAAAGAAAAAAAAAACAAGAAAAGTTAAGAGAGAAAAAACACACGGCAAATAGTTGTAACATGCTTTGGCATAGCGAAAAGGCATTTACCATCCCTATGTTTGCTTGCCCTCCTCTTTTCCCCCGAGCTCTCTGCTTTTGCTTCAAATAGTTGGGCATCTATCGAGTTCAAGAGTTTCTCACAAAACGAAAACGTTTAAAGTGTGCGCTATGCAAGTTATTTCAAATATGCAAATTGAACATGGTTAAGTCTGAATAACATCTTTGAAAGTATGTAATTCGTTGAAAGGAAACACAATTGACTTTAAGAGATTGAGCGTAACTTTAAAACTTTTCAAACTTCCTAAAAACTCTTTTAAATAAGTGGTAAAATAGTAAAATAATAGTAAAATAAGTTGTCATAATTTAAAATACAAAATAGAGTAGTTAAGATATTAAATGAAAATACATATTTTTGACTTCTCTATAGTTTTGCAATGAAACCTCAGTTATGTATATCATTTGTGAAAAGTAGTTTCGACACTGATAATTTTAAATTTATAGATCACATATTAATTTCATTTTAAATAAAATCGCAATAACAAAAATAAATTTTATGAACTTTTCAAATTATACTCATAAATACGTTTAAAGCAAATTAACAATTACGATACTCGTAGTTATTTTCAGAAGCAATAATAATTTCGCACTCATATAATTTGATTACGAAGTTGAACCAAGTGAACGTTTCTCTTTTCATTTATGTTATTTTTTTTTTGTGTACGATAGCAAATACAATGGAAATTTATTTGCCACATTTATTGTTTTATTTTTTGTTTGATAAAGTTATAAATTGCAATTTGTTTTGCAATTAAATTGCAGCTTAGTTTGCTTTTTGCGTATCCAACGAAAGAGAAAGGAAGGGTCAAATAAAAACTGGCTGCCTTTTTAGAGAGCACTTCAAATTACTGCCCCAATGGTATTAAAAATGGATGACATTTTGACAATTGATGGCCGCGTTCTGGCCAAAGGAATCGATAACATAAAATATGCATTACATAGTCGACAGCAGACAGAACAGAACAGAGGAGCAGATTGAGAGAATGGATAGGATGGATGGAATGAAATGAAATGGAATGGAATGGAAACCCCATCAAATGGACACACACACACACAGACATACATATGGACAGACGGTTGCCAATTTGCAATTTGCTTTTATCATCTTAATTTGATTTGAAGCGTATTTGTCTTTGAATATAGATGTAAATGAGGCTGCTTCTTACAAAATTGCAAGCTCCTGCAAATGCTCGCAATGGAAAATGCGTAAATTAGCAGAGAAATCAATTATTTATTATGCAATTGTTGATGTAGCTAATTGAAGTTCAATAATCGAATATTCTACAATGCAGAGACAGAAATGGCAATTCATAATTGACGAATGCTATTGCTTGCATAAGTTAATGCTTAAACATCATTAAACTTTCCTCTGATTATGAGTGATTTAGTCCAACTTACAAAGGAGCAGAAATAGTTGGAAGACTTTTGCAGGAAACATTATTTCAAAAGAATGTTAACGAAATAAATAAACATAATTTGAAAATAATATATATCAAAAAATAATAATTCAACATATGATTATAAAATCAATAATCAAATCTATAAGTAAACATGGAGAAATTACTCAAAATCCTGAAATATTTGTTCATCCTGAAATATTTGTCATTGTTCATTTAAACTGCACAACTTAAAATAAAATTCTCACAATGTTTTTAATTATTACGTTTGTGTTTATTTCAGCGCTGCTTCAAGGACTTCATGGATTTATGATTACGGTGGATGCCCATGACACGGCTTGCTTTTATGATCGCGCACTTGAGAAGGACAAGATCACGATTCGATTTGAGGTGATGGAGGGCGGTTTTAAGGATATAGCAGTGCACATTTCGGGACCTAATGACGACATCCTCTTCCAGTCGGAGTCGGAGACAAGTGGCAGCTATACGTTTTCAGCTATACAAAGTGGACGTTACATGCTGTGCTTTAACAACGAACGTTCCACGCTGACTCCGAAAGTGCTAATGTTTCACTTTACGGTGATCAAGGATCTCAAATACTATATCAATCCCGATAAACGCATAGACGATGTTGTCGAGCAATCCGTTCTACAGGAGAATATTAACACCTTGTCCAGTCAAATGATGGACATCAGACATGAACAGGAGTACATGCATGTCCGATACATTGGACACGAGAAGATCAGCCGAAGTGTCCACTTTCGCATTGTAGCCTGGTCCATCTTTGGACCCTCATTACTTCTCATGATGACTATACTGGAGATATACTACCTCAAGCGATTCTTTGAGGTCAGACGAGTAGTTTAAGTGCTCATTAAACAAAAAACTGACGTTGTCATCATCTTTAACTTATTTATTATTTTTAATTCATTCTCCTATTGGAAACGTAACGTAGCGTCATAACTTATTCTATAGTAGAATATATGTTACATATGGCTTCCTCTTTTCTTCCTCACTCTTCTAAGAAACAGAAGAGTGTGGTCCATCTTGGTTCAACCCAGTCAAGTCTTATAACTTGACCCATATTAAACCCATCACTGACCATATTCTTACTTCTTCTTCTCCTCCCTGCTTGCTCATCTTTTAGCTACAATTTGTTGCACATTTCATGCTTCACAAGCCGTAAAACTTTCAACTGACATACAACTCACAACCCAACACATTCACACACGTACACACATGAATCAGACAGTTATGCATATGAAGAAGCAGATAAAGTATCTACAACTTGGCGCTCAAGTATCCATAAAGTTCACTTCACCTATAAACTGTGCCCACATTGGATTAGCGCAAATTTATGGCGCCCTCTCCGAACAATAACAATGTGAGTGCCAACAACAAACTTATCATATTCATTCACAAGTTTTTCCTTTTTTTTCTCCCAGAGAATCCAGAGACAGGGACTGGGAGACAAGAATGAGATACAAACAAAAGTTTTTGCCTCTTATTTACGACAATGTCGCGTCAAGTTTTTTGTTTTCCAAGTTTTTTGGATTTTCCTTTTCTTTTTTTGTTTTGTTTTTTCTTTTTTTGCATTTTACTTTCTTTTGTTGCATAATAAAATGAAGCATGTTGTTGGACTCGAGTCCGCTTCGCTTCGTGGCATCTGCCTCATTCATAGAGTCAACTTCCTCAGCAGCTTTGTTTCTCGCTCACAGCAAAGATGAGCAACTGGCGCAGAAAAAAAATCACAAAAAAGACACACCAGTAAGGATACAATATTGTACCCAAGCGTCAAATGAAAGCAAAAGTTCATGGATCCAGTTGGCGAAGTGGTTGGCAGTCAACTGCGAGACTAGCTTCGGGAGCTCAATAAAGCTCACAAGACAAAAGGCGGACACAGAATACAGCAGACGAAAGATGGGACACAGGACACAGGACACAGGACACAGGACACAGGACCTCACGCAGTTTGGGTAACAGAGCAAGAGAAACGGCACTTGAGTCACGTAACACGGAGTTGCTCTCTAGATTTTTGATGATTTCAGCATTTAGACTTCTGAATTTTAAACCGAAAAGAAACTTATAAAAATAATAGAAAAATTCAAGTCTATGGAAGAAAGGATGAGTTTTGTGAGAAAAATTAGGCACTCATGAGGACAATCCAGTCTGTTCCGGATATCGAATTTTTCTATACTTTTTTGGAAGTAAATTTATTTTAGCTGATTTAATTTCATATCGACAAAATACTGCTGATTAAATTCATGTTAAGCTGATTTATTTAATTTCGACAAAGTGAAAATCTATTATGTTAATATACTTAACATAAAAGGAACGTGAATAAATTCATTTTATTAAACATAAAATTCAATATCCACTATCAAATATATTTTGTAAATAAATTTAATAGCTTTAATGTATGATCCAAGCAAGTGTTTATATACAAATATTAAATATGGTTAGATTAATATATGCTTAAATTAACTACAGTGTATCTTCCATAAAGAACTGTACTCTTGCGAGCTACTTTGTTTAAGAAACCTGTTATTATCCTTCAATTAATGCTGCCACTCTGCAAACTGAGTAAATATGCTATATGTATATAGTAACCACAATAAATATATCTACTTTCTTTCCTTAACCTGATTCTGTCTAAATGCCATTTGCAAGTTCATCAACGTTGCGATTATCTAATGCTTCGCAATTTATTTGCCTGGCCTTAATTATGTTTTGCATCCTTGAGTGCTGTTCACTTAATTGCAGTGCTCATAAACAAGCCATGACAACAGAAGTCCTGCTCCTGATCTGATCCTCGTCCTGTTGCTCGACCTGCTTCATTTTCACATTTCGCAGCAATTCAATTTTCTATTATGTCAGCGAGTTGAAAGCAATGCAATGTTAATAAAAAGCAGCCCCGCTTCTTCTTCTCTCCTCCTTCTGTGCCATCTTGCTGTCCTCTTAGTTAATATCAAAGGCAAACTGAAGATGTCAGCGACAGTTTGGAGCTGCCCCAGCAACGGCGACAGCAACGGCAACGGCAACATCCACAGCAAAAGCAAACAACGTGGCGTATACGCAACGTGGTGCGCTTTTGTGTTGACGTCTTTTGCCTATTTACCCGCCGCACAAACAGCACACAACAATGGCCAATATATCCAAACATGTGAGTAGGGGGAAGAGTATTGAAAATGGCGAAGAGCACGGGGTTGCCAGTGTTATTTGACATTTATTTGCCATTTTCCTGAACCACACACAATGGCAATACCAATGCCACATTGCCCGCCAGCAACACGAAGGAAAGAAAATAACAACAGCAACACAACAAAAAGATGGAGCAAAAGAAAAGAAGAAGAAGATATGCTTACCTCTCTTCTGTGGTGTCTGCATGGATGAGGGTGACGGTGTCGCGTCTGTTGGGGAAAGCATCTGCAGCAGTGGCAACAACACCAGCAACAGCAACAGCCACAAACCAAATCCAAATCCGCAGCTGTAAGCTGCTCCGCCAGCTCTATTGTTCTGCCTCATCGGCCTGGTGACTGTTGATCCTTTGGCTCGGCTCTCTTTCTGCTTTCGTTTCTCTGGCGAACTCTGTTGATTCGCTTGTTGATACTGGTTCTGGTTCTGGCTCTGATTCGGATTCGGATTCGGATGCTGATTTCTTACGCGTTTACTGTGGCGCATTTCTCACTTTTGCACAAACACTTTTAAAACTTTAATTTTTTTTTTATTTTCAGTAACGATAATTTATATTCAAATTATATGTATCTCTTTTCTCTTGCCAAGTTTATTTACTGTTTAATTTTTAACATTTGTTGAAAAAAACTAATTATATTTGCAATAAATTAAAATTAATATTTTACTCGCCTTCGATCACTTGATATTGTTGATTAATTTATCAAACTTACAAGAGTCATAGATACCACTACCCATTCATCAAAAACTTTTCATATTTTCTTTAAAAAATACTATAAATAACTAACAAATTTAGCATATCTAATTCATATTAAAATATTCCCTAAAATTATTCAAAGTTTTTTGGCTATTTTCAACTTTAAAACTCTAACTGGTAATTCAGGTCAAATACTCCACTTCAATTTAAAACAAAAATTTCGTTCCACATTCTTTACTTTTAAAACCGTTTATACTCTGTCCTGAAAAAAAGCCGAAAAATTGGTGTCACATATTTCTTGGCTGGCACACGTTGGTTCAACTGGGCTCGTGGCTGGTTGACCTCCAGGCGTACTAATTGCAGCAATTTTTCAAGCTTGAGAGCTCACCGTGCCATCTTTTCAGTTTTTTTTTCGGCTCACCTTTTGCTTTGCGTTGCAATTTCTCTTTATTTTCGAATTTATTTTTGGTAATTTTTATGGAACTGCAACTGTGAAAATATCAAAAAGCGGCCAAAAATTGTGCGGCCAACAGAAGTCCTTGACATGTCGGAGCTCTAATGAAGAGTGATGTGGCAGACTCAAACTAAAGCCTCAACCCAAGGCATCTAAGCAATGTCTGTCATTTTTTTGGCAGCTCCGTGAATCCCAAGAGCAACTCGAAGCACTTGACTGATGGTCGGGAATGAGATGGTTTATTATACATAATAATATCACAAGTCACAAACTCATTTATAACAACTCTTAACCTTGTATACAGAGAAGCAACTAATGTTTAAATGAATCGTTGAAAGCGGAGTCGATAATTATTTATTACCTAATAAAAAGGATTTTAACGAGGGAGTATAAAACTCCGATATAATCTCTTTCGACTATGCAACTTTAATTATTTGCTTATTCACTAACTACTTACACACAAGAAATTAAGCCATTTTAACAAAAAATTTAAAAAAAGGGTTTTGAATAAAAAGCTAGAGCAGTTTTATAAACCCGTTTTTAACTTATTTTCCAGTCTTAGATTGAATTTCAATTGTTCATTAATTTAATCAATCATATGATAGTTTTCAAAAAAATATAAATAGTTCTTTTAAGTTCCGTTGGCCATTAAGCCAATTGCACTTTCATTTGCCTCAAACAGATTCTCTTTAACATACTCCTATAATCCTGACATACGTCTGCTCTCCTTTTAGCCACATGTTCAAAAATAGGTAAACTGGTCAAAACAAAAACAAAGACAAACAAGCAACAAGAAAAAAGGAAGAAAGGATGAACAGAAGAGCTTGCTCAATATTTCAAAAGATTGGAGATGTTTTTATTACACCACTTGGCGGGCAGAATAATTTATGCAAAAGTTGAGACAGACCCTCGCAGAAGGGAGTCAGAGAAAAGGTCTGAATGCGGAACGTGGCACGTTACGTAGAAGTGGCAATAAAAATCAAAACGGGACACACTTCAGGGCGTGCAACATAAGGCAAATCCAGTCAAGTGAAATATAAATAAGGAGTCTGAGGGGCAAGTTTTATTAACGATTGACGATTCTCGTTTGACGATTCTCGATTTTCGATTGCCGATTGCCGATTGACGGATGACGGATGTAGCACGTGCATGCTTTCAAATTTTTATTTGACCAGCATTTGCAGGAATTCTTTAACATGTGACATTTTCATTGTATTATAAATTAAACTTAATTTAAACATGTCAAATCGAATTATTACACAATGCGATGCTGGCGACTTACAGAGTTATTGGCGCGAAGAGAACCGAGTGCGGAGCAAAGGACAATGTTATCCTGCTGCCGTTTGCACAACAACTGAGCACTGTCCGCGACCTGCAAGAAGCTTTGACAATTGCGATGGCCACGCAGCTGGCGACAAGCGTAGGCGTAACAACAGTAAACACGACGACCTTAAGCTTTGGCTTGCCACGGCAGACTGAAGCGACATCAAAAGCTGCCGTTCTCACTGAAAGTGAAGTTTGCCTTTTTGAGCTACGCTGAGCGAAACGGTTTAAATTATCTGAGAGAGAAAAAGCTCTGCGAGAGCAGATGCTGCAGGCAGTGACTCTCTGAGTGCCAAAAAGTGGAAAAGGCAGAGAGGCAGCGAGAGAGACCGCATATCATATGGCTTTTGTTTACGCGAGACGAGAACAGCTGTTCGCCATGCTCAATAACAACACGTGCTACACGTTGCACGCATTTGCTTGGATTAGACAGCCCCTTTCCCAAGGATTTGTGTTTTTCTTTAACTGCTCACAGCTACGCCTGTATTGGTATTGGGGCAGGGGTTAATGTAGCACAGATACTTACACACATACATATATGATATGTGCAAATTTTGCACAAATAAAACTGTTACTTTCGTTTGTCATCTACATGTGGTACTTACTTACATATGTACATGGAAACTTAAGAAGTAAACGAAAAACGATTTAGGTAAACATTCAATAATGTTAAACTATAATTGAACTATCCGTATAAATGATAGAAATATATAATTTATTTAAAAACACTTTGTACCAGTTGTCAAACAAATGTGTTTGAAAAATATCACAGCTACATCCTATTGCTTCACGGAGCTTATGTACTAAATTTGAGAAGGTTAGTTATTGTTTTTATTTCATGAATGTCTGGATTAAACTTAGCCAATGCCAATCTTTATGTATCCCACACCTGACTAAGTTTCTTTAAAGTCAAACAACTATAATAATATAAATGTAATAATGACGGCTAAAGTTATAAATATTTTATTATTCAACATTGTTTTAGCAACTAATTTAAAAATATAAATAGTAGTTGAGTTAATAGATTAAGTATATTGACCAACGATCAAATTTTCACAATACATCCTTTTTCATTCAAGTATTTTTCGTGCCAAAACTCAAGTCTCTAGCTTGATAATTAATTATATATACTTTATGGGTCTGCCACGCCTCCTTCTGCCTGTTAAATACTTTTCTTTTTTGAACAAACTTAATATACCCCCCAGGGTATAAAAATTAGATTCTTTAAAATTATCTGAAAGAGTATTTAATTGTCAGCAAACCAAGTATACTTACTTCAAAGTAATATCGCTAGATTTTTATGTATATAATCAGTTGGTCTTTTGGCTGCTAGGAAAAACTCTCGAATGGAAGGAGCCTCCTTTAGTGACCAAAAGAGGGGCAGGCAAAACAGAATGCCACACCGGGTGCATTGTGGCACTCTGTGAACCGTGTACGACCTCTGCATGCCAATTAGACGGGCAATTTGGGGACGTTTTACTCGATTCGTTGGGCAAATGTAAAAAGTTAAAGGCGAATTTCGGCGTCTTGCCTTTAAAATGCCCAAGTAGGGAGCTTTTATCGCTGTCTCCCTCATCCATTTTACCCCCACCTTTCCTATCTACCTCCCGACTCTTAACAGTGGCATCCGGCATCTCTTCTCGTGCTGCTCTCCTGCTTATTTTCTCATTTCCCGTCTTCGTGGGCACCTGTGTGCGCAGGTGTCAAAAACAGCGCCAAATGGTGCCGCCAAATGTATTTTTTTATGTTTTAACACCCCCTCCTCTGCCTACAATCACCTTATATTCCTCCCTTCCACTAGCAACTGCTTTTTGAACTGACACTTACAACTTTTTCTGTCGCTGTTGATGTTTTTATACATCATCTGTATCTGTATCTGTATCTGTTTCTGTCACCTTGCCATGCTCTCAGTTGTTGTTCTCTCAGACGCCTTCTGTTTTCCACCTTCCTTTATTTAATTTTCCTTTGTGTGTATGTGTGTTTGAAAGAGACACATAAACTTTATGCCTTCATAAAACAAAGTGCCTGGGCTTTCATTTTTATTTTATTAAGCCCATTCAACAGAAATTTATTTCTCGGATCATGCGAGCTCTTCAAATGCCAGCAAGTGGCAGCCACTGTGGCAAATGGGTATGAAACTGCTAAATATTTAATGACAATCAGAAAATAAGTTTTTCATCTGTGTGGATGCCACACGTGGTGACATTTTTAAACTTTATTCTTGAAGCAACTATATGGTATTATAACATTATCTTCATGACGTATACATTTTAAAGTGAATACTTAACGAGAGTTAAAAAAATCAGATTTGATTAAAGTGTATCTCTTAGTGCATCATCATAAAAATGTAGCAATCTTTAATACACGAATACGCTTAGAAATTTTTCTAATAGTATCTATTTAATAAGATTACAAAAAACCAAAATGAAGCATTATTTTAGAGAGATTTGTAAGCAACATCTTGCAGTGGCAACCTTTTATACAACTGATCTCTAACAAAACTAACTTGCGTAAGCTTATATTAAACAGCTAATTGCCTTATGCGATATTCCTATCATTAAATTTCTGGAGTTTCTAATATGCACTTCTGATAACTTAAGTAAACTTTGATAAGCCGCTGGAATTAAAAATGCTTCTTGTGTAGGTTCCACTAAAGAAGAGAAAACATATTTTCAAGATGAATATCTAGTACCGCACGCAAAATAAAGACCGACAATTTCTAGTATTAAGTTTCACAATAAAGATATTTAACTAAATATACATATGTGTTGAGTAGTATTAACACATAATAATCGAGTTGAAATTGAACACCAGATGCTAATTACGAGTAGGAGCTCGAGATATAAAAATTTAAAATTTTTATTTATCAATATTTATATTTTAAAATATTTTAAAGAAAAAATTAAGTTTCGCAAAACAAACTATTTTTATACCCTTGCAGAGAAAGAGTGCAACTCATTGAAGGAGCCGCAACCGATGTTGGTCTGTCCGTCTAAAGTATGAAAAACTATTTTGTTTCTTAAGATATTTTAACCAAACTCGCACTTTGTTTGGTATTGTATGAAACAGCCTGACCAAATTTGGTGCAAATCAGACTACTATATCATAAAGCTGCCATTAGAACGATCGGCTCGAAATCAATATCTAACAAATTTTGTGAGAAATCGGACGGCTTATACAGGACATTGTAAGGGCATCCAAACTTTGGCGAGCCAAAGTTAACTTGCGATATATTTAAATGTACAATCAACTAATAGATCTAACCATGGTTTAAGTGACATTCAGCTATGAAAAATTAAAAAGCCTGGCAAGTCAAATTTTTGGCATGATTTCTTACAAATTACAAAACTGCTCAGAATTTGATAAATGTGTTCTAAAATTAAGTTTATTAAAACTAAAATCTCGAGATTTTCAAATTTTCCATATTTTTGAGAAAAGAGTACGGTTGTTAAGAGATAAGAGAACTCTTAAAAGGCTAACGGCCAAAACAAAGATAAAATAACTTAAAAAAAAGCTTTATGTTGTTGATATCTTTACAAAGAAAACTTGCCTCCACTTTACTATTTTCCTTTTGTGTTCAATACTGTAAGTAATCAATTTATTTTGCATAAGTTCTAAACTTGTTAAAACAATTGCTGAATTAATAAAATTGTCAAACTTTAAAAGATGTATTTTTGCGTTTTATGTTGTTGATAGCTTTTAAAATATTTTAGCATTAACATGTAACACTTAAAGTATTTACAATATTGAAAATTATTCAACTTGTCAGAATTAATTTGAATTGCATCAAATTGGGCAAATAAATTAGATAAAATGCAATTATAAAAAATAATAACAATTATAGTACAGTGTGACCGCAGGGATGTTAACCACAATAGAGCATATTGTTCTATATGGGTGCGTGAGTATGTGTTTAAACTGATTTTCATTGTCCTGTTGTGTGTAATTTATTCGAATCAAAGCAAAAATCACTCATACGACCTGATGGACGGTTAGGCCATCGTTGCCGTTGGCAATGCTATTGAATATACAATAAATATTTATGCAGACATTTTCTTGTTTGGTGTGTTTTGTGTGCTTTGTAATTACACCCACCCACACATATATACATATATGTATGTACACACACGTACACACATGGCAGGCGAGTATTTGTCCACATTATTCAAGTTATTTTCTTTTCCCAGAACATCTCCTTCTGTTGCTCTGTAAACATTAGTATATATTTACATTTCAATGTATACATTACGTTGTGCGAGTGTGTGAGTCACTATGTGTGTGTGTGTTTTGTTTTTGTAAACAAATGAGTTTGCCCGCAGCATAGTCACCATTTTCAACTTCCTCTTTCTGCTCCCTTTTCCTGTCAGCATTTTAAATATTTACAAGTGAAATTATTTCGCATCCCGCGTTGTTCATAATTGAGGCTGACACAACCACTAAAGTCGTGGCCAGGTGTGCATACCCAAAGACAAACAGATGAAAAAAGGAGGAGCAGCACACACCTACAGATGCAGCATCACCTCCACCTCCTGGAGAATCAGCAAAGGGAGGAGGAGGAGGTGAACTCTGTCGCCAATTGTTGTCTGTTGTCTGCCGTCTGCCGTCTGTCGTCTGACGCCTCTTCTGTGACGCGTTGGCAACCGCACTGAGGCGTGTCGGCTTTTAATTAAATTTAAATTTGATTTATTGCTAGTTTCTTATTGGATTTCAATTTTCATTGCTTTCCCTGACTTTCATTTGTCCTTCTGTCATTCGCGTTCTGCGGCTTCGAAAGCCAAGCTCTTTGTCATTCATTGAAGTAGAAAATATTCAGACATATCCGAGTGAGAGTACTTGGGTTGAAATGAATATTCACAAACATAAATAGAACTATTCAAAATTCTACTTTAACTCAGATTCTCATTCATTCAACGCGTGTAGGGAGTAGCCCATCTAATCCGACTGTTGAAATATATCGCAATCCCGACAGTTGCCATTCAAATTGACTAAGCATACAACAGGCTGAAAAAAAATAGAATGCCAAGCTGGGTGCACTATGGCCACAATTTAATTACAGTTGCAACAAAAGAGCCGTTTGCAGCTTGCCCCTGTTTTCTGTTCTTTGTTCCCTTTTCCCCTGCGCGGGCGCATTAGAGACTCGTCGTGGGTATTGAATTAAACTGACATTAAAATGCGACCAAAAGTGCTGGCAAATAAAAAAAGGAAATGCACTACTGAGATTTTATTTATAACAAAAACAAACGCAAAAAAAAGGAATGAAGGGAATGAGAACAAAGTAAACGAGAGTCGGACGGGAGTGTATATAAAATCCACCACAGAAAACAATGCACAAATCCTATTTGAGCGCAGTATGCAATTAAAAACAGGCGGGTAAAGTAGCACCAGAGTGGCCACTGTCCACTGAATGGGTCGTTTCGGGTAGAGATTGGGATTGGGATTGGGATTGGGCGAGACCACACACATGAACATGTCCCAAGTGAAGCCACTAAGCCGGAAGTACACAAATCGTATAAAACACAACGACAACGAAGCTGACGACGCCGAGTGGAAGCCTCGGGAATAAAAAGTAGAACAAAAAGCAAAACAGCCTCGACACTGATTCAAAAATGTATTCAAAATGCGCGCGAAAAGTGCTCCGAAAAAAGGAGAAAAATAGTAAAGAAAAATGCCCAGATGGGGGCGCTATGAAATTGTGCTCCCTTTTAAGCCGCATTACAAGTGCAGCAACCGGGCGCAAGGATTACAAGCGTCAAGCGCAGCTGTGGCCAACGTTGGGCCCTATATGATTGGAGGGGATTTCAGCTGAACTGAACTGAACCGAACCGAGCTGAACTCATTTGGAATGTGTGCCATGGAGAGAGGTAATCGTAGTCAACATGCGAGTGTAAACATGCGACTTTGTGGCGCTTTTCCGTTTATCAAGTGCGACCATTTGAATGTCCAGCCATATATATGGCAAAAAAGTTATAGTTGAATTGTTAAAAGAGAGAGAGAGAGAGAGAGAGAGAGATAAAGAGAGTGAAGGTACAATAAATGAGATAGAGAAAATGCTATATAAATTGAGAAGAAAACTATTAAGGTATCCTTGATCTTATGAATTCAACTTTCGAAATATAGTATAGCACCCCTTTAAAATTGTCGCCAGAATTACTGAGTTTAAAAAAATCTTTCCATAACCATCTGTGAGTTTGGCTAACTATCTCAAATCAATATGTAAAAGTTTATGTAGTTAGTTGATTTTATACAAATTTAGTCAGGTTGTGTAACACCATGGTTGAGGTATCGAAAGAATTTAAAAAGG
Organism: Drosophila putrida; assembly: GCA_037043535.1. NCBI lineage: Eukaryota > Metazoa > Arthropoda > Insecta > Diptera > Drosophilidae > Drosophila > Drosophila putrida. The sequence continues at coordinate 3,360,728 of JBAMBI010000160.1, read as the reverse complement.
TTATTATAACTTATATAGACTTCTGATCGATTGTTTGTCGTGATTCGTTTGGCTCTGACATATGTACTTTGTAAAATCATTAAGATTGCTTTAAATCAAAAAAGACAATTTTACATAGAAATAGAAGGACTGACTAAAGGACATAACTATTTCGACTCGGCTTTTGATGCTGATCAAGAATACAATTTTCCTTTCTAAGATCTGCCAGGTTTCCGGCTTACTTTTAGGCACTTTCATTAAAAAACTTATAGACCCTGTTTATTAAAGAGTCAAAAAAACACACACAGAGGATGAAAAATAGCGAGAAAAATAACTATAGAAATAGAAATGGCAAATGATAAAGAATTTTTTTGTAATCTCCTGTTGTAATAACTGTGATCTTTGGATAGCAAGAAATTAGTGCTTCCATTACAATCGTCATTACATACATAAGTATTTTGTTTATCTTATCTCGTATTTATCGTAATCTAAAAAGATGTATCACATATTTATTGATTTCAGATTGAGTATTCTCTGGCTGCCAGATTATGAGTCTCAGAAGTGAAGAGTCATTTCTGAATCCGATTGAGTATTTCGAAACACTGCACTTTATCGAGCTGCTACCACGACAATCTCGAGGCACAAAAGGCGCTTGGCTTATTTCCGTTTCCGCCATTTCCCATGTCAGTTGCCGCCCAGAATCCTCGACTCGGCAATGCAATTTTCAATTGCGAGCAAAAAAAAAATGCAGTCCAGGGAACTGAGAAAACTGCGGAAAAGGGGAAGAAGAAAGCAAAACTGCTTTTGTTTCCATTGTGTCGCCGGAAATATTCAATTTTCAATTTTCATCTCGCTGCCCAGAAATTGGCAAGCGAAAACAAAAGAAGAGAAAAATCTGCTAAGCGCATGAGAGAAGGAGAAACCAATTCAATTATTTACGAGTATTGTTATTTTTTGTTAACCCTCTACAACTCAATTGAATTTAGGAGCAGTAAATTTTCTTTCTCCTCAGATCAGCCTTAACCTACCCTTATAAAAATATGCAGCGTGATTACCTAATCTATCTTAAGTATAGATATTAACACATAAAACACTTGAACAAACCCCTGACCTTTTGCCCCAAGAGGAATTTGCAATTCATATATTTCATATAAATCCAAGAAAAAGGAAACTGTAATATAAATGACTTGAAATATAATTTGCGAAGTTGAATATTGTTGGAGTCTGTTTTAATTTCTCTTATTTCAAGTATTCTGCTGTGCGAAGGCCTTTAATTTTCTCTTTTTTCTTGGTGCCATTAACTGCTTCGATTGTAGGTGATGATTGTTATTGTTATTGTTGTTATGATAATGGTAATGCTTTATGTGCTGGTGATGGCATAATGAGCTGCAAACATAAAGTGAAAAAATGCATTAAGCTACGGTGGATCAAGCTCGACAGTAGGAAACCCTGTACTTCTTGAGTGCAAAGCGATTAAAAGAAATTCCCATAGATTCCCATAAATTCTCCCACTACGGAGATATCAGTTGATTTTGCCCGTAACATTCTTAGTTGAATAACTTACTTTTTTAAAGTACAGTGTCTAAAAAGGCTTTTGAGAGATTAAGGAAAATATTAATTCAATAGCTTGAAAATCCACTGCTTCCGTCCAGTTCGTATTACCGCTTGTCTTTGAAGCCATCTGAATATGTAAGCAAGCGATATAGGGATGGAAAATAGTGATGTTTAAACTGAAAATTACGATGTGGTTTTCAACAAGTTAGTACATTAAATTTTTTTTGGTATTAGAGGTCTTTTAAATACTCTTATTTGGCTCGATCTATCTAATTGGTGACACCCTCAATTTCATGACTGAAAATTATTGAAACCTTCTTCCATTTTTTATGGACTTTTTAAATATATTTTGTTAAACTTTTCTATTTATGAAAGAAATAAAATAGGTTTCAGGTCATAGTACATAATGATAGTGCTTATTTTGTTGTTGCTGTTCGCCACTTTTATAAATTACCTTTTCAACCGATTTTGCCCTAGCAACACTTCAACGTCATGGCAGTAGTAAAAACTACGCTCCCTCCTACTTCTCCCTCCAGCAGCAACAAAGACACAATGCCAAATGGCAGCCAAAGGCACAACGCAACACACAGACAATGCCAGAGTCGCATCCATTGCCGTTGCATTTCTTGATTTAAGTAAAACACCATCAAAAACTTTTGTCTGGTTGACATTTGAGCCAGAGTTGAGACTGCATCTCCAATGCCTGGCGGGCCTAAAAAAAAGTTAAGAATACCGAAAGAGAGAGAGAGATTAAAGAAGCGAGATAGGAAGAGAGATGCTCATTAAAGTTGATGGCTTAAAGTTGTGTGTCATATGCAAAGATCATGACGGCAACAAAGACAAGTGCTTATTTTAATTAAAATTTTAATTTAATTTTTTTATCTGACTTTAGCCATGGTTAAAACTGAGACAGATATAAAAGTGGGAAGAGAGTCTGCAGCCGTCAAGTGGCCGAAATAAAAATCTGCTGCAAACACTGCCAGACAAGCGAAGCCAAACGAGCTGTTGTCATTACAAGCAGCATAAGTGTAAAATTACGCATACGCACTGTGGTCAACCAGAGCGCAATATATTAAAGTGTGTGTGAGTAAACGAATACACAGTTAAAGCTGTTGTTTGTGTTGTGCTCATTAACACATTGTTGTCTGTTTTTGTTTGCGTTCTTGGTTGAGGTTTTTGTACGTTGGTTTGACACATGAAAAATCTACAGACTGTGTCCCGTGCCTGGCCATCCATTGCGGAAGTTTTTATGCGAATATAATGCAATTCTTTTACTCAAAAGGGTGTCCGGTAAGTATTTGCTGAAGATATTTAATACAGAATAAAAAATACATTCAGGTAACGATCCCCTGTTGAGAACTCCGCACACAAGCCGCTATCAATTACACTTCAATTACGCTCAAAAATCAAAAATCAAACTTTAGAGAGGCGTGCCGTCGCCCTTGAGATACACTTCCAAATTTGTTGGAGACAGAGGCAAACGACAGACGACAGACTAAGGACAACCACGTGTTCTGGCATCCAACCCTTGAAGTTGACGAGACGTTAAGAATTCTGCACGGGATAAGCATAATGATGTGGGACCCAAGAGTTGCTAGCAGGATCCACGGAAAGTGTAAATTTAAACCACGTGGCGTATGAGTAATCTGGCAATCAACATAAGTTAGTTTCTAGCAAATGGCTAAGAAATGAAGCTATTTATAGGCACGGTCTGTTGCTCTGGCCAGCAACAATTTAGCATTTTAATAGTCTTGCCGGACACATTCACATTTACATTCACATTTAAGTTGCCTGGCAGCCATGACGTCCCATTTCAATGAGTCTATAGTCCTTTGACTCGACTCTATTCGGGATGCTCTATTGCCTAGCTGTGCATGCATGTGTAAATTTAAAATAAGCACCTCATTAAATTGAAAAATGTGCACAATTTGCAGGACATTATGTCCTCCCTTATACCCTCATATATGTCTACAGACATAACTATAAATGGCAAGAAGATGTATTCTTGTATCCTAACTTCATGGCCCACGAAGGAGAGTTTGTGAGTGTCCTGGTATACAATTTGTATGATTTCTTAGTTCTTAACACTTACAACCATAGAGCCTGTCAACTCCACAAAAGGCTCAATATAAAATTCAAGTGTTAATGCAAGTTTAAGCTGCTTTATTAATCATTTTCATGATTTACCTTTACCAATGCCGTCGCTTGTGAAAATTTCACATTTCACATGCACATTGGGTTGAAAATAAAGCAATCCAAATAGCAACACAGAAATATTTGTATAGCCAATTTTATTTTGTATTTTTAAAATTGTTTGATAATTGCCAAATGAACATTTTAAATGTTTTAAGACAAAATACTTTCTAAAATGTCTAAAATGGATGTTCAAAATAGACAATTTTTCATGAAAATCAATTTATTTAAATAGATTAATCGGCTTATGCAAAAGCCGATCAATCGATGTTTCCAAGTTTTCTTTACATCACTACAAATTGCTAATATTATGTATATAACATTACGTTAGTCAAGTGTCAAGAGCCAAGTAGAATTTGTAATGCATTGCCATATAGTAGTTAGCTTACCATTTCAATGTTAACGATCACTGTAAATAGAAGTAAACGTTACTTTATTTCTTTCATGTTGTTTCCACTGTGCTTTCGTGGTGACACCACGAAGTAAAAGTAATTGACACAAAAATCCTGTGCACAGCAAATATATATACATACAAACATACATACGAATATTTTTAAAAATATACATATATTTTTTTTATATGGTAAACGAGTATACGAAGTAAAAATGTGGGCCTGCAAACATTTGTGTCAATGCATCAATAACTCACGCCCACCAATCCAGCGGGCAAGCAAGTTGCAGCAGTTGCCGCAGAAACGACTGCAGTCAAAGGATCTGGTTCATGCTGTGTATCTGGAAGAGTTCAGGACCAGAGGACAGTTGGGGTGAAACTGTTGACTGCTGACTGTTGACTATTGACTGTGGTTGGCGGGCTCAAAGCTCAGGCGGCTTTCAGCATTTACTCGCATGCATTATTGAGCATTAACCTCATTTCACGCAGTCAATTTACGGCATTAAATTCTCTCGGCACTCTGCTACTGATGCTGCTGCTGCTACTGCTGCTGCTTCTGTTGATGGCACTCTACAGTTGACTTCTGATGCTGCTTGGAGTATATTACGATGTGATGGCATAAGAGTGTAACGAGCTGTTGGCCCGCCTGCTACATATGCTCTGTTCATGCTGATGAAGATGATTATAGTACAAAACTAATTTGGATTTGAGACTCATTTATTAGCCTGATTGAGTTTATGGCCTGTAAACCGTTGAAGAGAATTTATTGCTTATGGTTTATTGGAATCCACTTTGAGCACCTTAGCATCTCAACATCTACTGAGACATTTAATCCCAACTATTGTCTTTCTACCTGAAATGGAAAACACTTGAGCTGCACGTTAGGACTAAATGCGAGTAATCTGAAATAAGAACACAGTTTAGGAATACATAGAAAGAACCCTTAAAAGAAATGTGCAAGGACATTAAATGTGTGGCCAGACAGCAAGAACTATCTGTTTGCTTATTTCTCTAGTTTTTTTTTTCATTGTAATTGGATAATTAAAGAAATGTCTGGCCAAGAATAAAAGAGAGATGATAACAAACACGTGGCAAACTGCGACTTCTCTTTATATAATAGGTAGTAAAACTTGTGTGTCTATGTGTGTGTGTGTGTGTAAGCGAGCTATTAAAAGAATCTAAACGTTTCCTAAAGATGCTAGTATATTTCACTACAAACACACACTAGCATTCCGCTCTTAAGTAGCACCCAGTAACAGCTGCTGCTATGGAAGACAGCAACATTGCGGTCACAATGGCAAAAAGAACGAGCTTAAACCTTTAATATCAAGAAGGACTCACAATGAGATACCCACTAAAACTCTTTTCTCATTTCTCCTAAAACAAATGCATTTCGAAAAAAACTGCTAGCTCTAGTTTAGAGAACAAATTATATATTAAATATTAAATGCATAATTTTAAGTGTTGAAAAAATAAATTATAAATTTTATATAAAATTATTTAACATTTCGAAATAAAATTTCGCTTTGTGGACTGTTTTAGTATCTGAAGCATAATCACTACTCACATTTCAAAGGTCTCGCTTGCGTTCAGGCCTTTATAAAGGAAATTCGAAAATTTGGCTAATTTCCTCTTTGCTGGAATTATTCTCAATCTCAAATCATCTCTCTAATGTCATATAGCGTAACCCGATCGGATTTATATAATGCAAGATACCAATCACTAAATTATTACACACTTGATATTAAGATTATCATAAGAACATTTTATACCTTTAGTTCTGATTAGCACTTGAGAATATTAGGCCAATTAGACATGAGCATACCCATTGCAATGCTAATAGGGTATAGAAGTGTACACTTTTCGGCGATGGTGGCAAGGAAGAACGCTCGCCATATAAGAAGCTTTGTATTGCCTCGCTTCATTTGAAAGAGAGCAAAAATGAAGAAGATGGAAGAACGAGAAGAAAAGTAGTGCGAAGGGGACTCAGATAAGCGATAAGCAAGCAGCTGTGCCTCAAGCAACCACTTCTGGCACGTGTCCTGCGATTCTATTTGACCAACTTGGCGGTTTATTGTTGCCACTGTTACTTAGTTAAAAGTTGTTGCTCTCCAGGCCGAGTCCTGATGCGGGGCAGCTGGGGAGCAAACTGGCAAAATGGAGGTTGACAGCGCTGCTGAAATAGCCGGACAATACATGAACAGTTCAGTTCAACGCATTGTCTGCACTGAGGCATAAAGGCAATGAGAGGAATAGAGAGCGATAGGGTGGAATGAGAGTGAGACGTGTGAAATAGCTAAAACGATTGTTATATGTTCATAAAGGAATGTGCAGAAACGTTATAAAAATTGAAGTTTTCATTTAAAGACAGCTGTTAAATATAAAAAAGCAGAGTGTGAAGCTAACAATTTAGTTAAATTCAAACAACTATCGAAATCCGGTGAGCTTTAAGAGATTATAGATGATCGTATTTACGTGTTGAGATTAGGCTTAAAACAGAAATTCAAACCGTGACCGTAACCGATAATAATCGACTGAAATTTGTAACCGTAACAATTTACAGTGGAATATAGTTAATAAATAATAGAAAATAAGGGTATTCAATTTTGAGATTTGATTCGTATTACTATCATTATTATTATTTCTTGATTACTTTATCAAATACTTACTTATTACATTTAAATGTATTTATATTAACGCTTAATTTATTAACACATTATTGTATGTTTTATTAAAATCTTATGTTTGATACAAACAAAGAACCTCAAGCTACAGAGTCTGGTACTCTATCCATTGGGAGACGATGAAAACATTCTTAATGCATATGCATATGTATTTTAATATGTTTTACAGTAATACATACAGTAATCTCAATGAAATTGAATTCAATTGGTACTCTTATCTCCAAAGTCTAGCAAGCTTACAACTAGTCAAAGTCTTCTTGAAATGAGATGAGCTTATTAACCCAGTCGTTGTGAGCGGTAATATTTGATGTTGATCAACTAGTTAAAATCTAGTACGTTTTCAATCGGTCAAATTCATGTTGCTTCCATAGTACTTAATTATATTAGTATTTATTTAATTGCTAAACAAGTTGAACCAGAGCTGTTCAAGGAACCCAAATGTAACCCCCTTGCAACTAGTTTCATTTATCAACTACTCGTGAGGAGTCTAGGACATTAGTAACCAGTCAAATTCACGTTGCCTTATAAAACTAGTTACTTAGTATAAGTTATAGAACTACTTTCTTCTTGAGACTAGTTGTTAAAATCCCTGCAGGGGTTTCACAGTTAAACACAGCTTTATTAAAGCCAATATAGAAATGAAATCAAATAGACTTAATAATATGCATAGTTTAATTGAGTTTTCTATACGCATTAAGTTCTAGTTCTTTCTTTAATATTTCCCGAGTATGGGTGTTATTGCTAATAATATTTTCAATGATGTAATCTTTTTTTAGTCTCTGCCATTATATTTTGCTATAAGTTGCAACCGCTGCAACATGCCACTTGAAAATGCGCTGAGCTGTTGATAAAGCAAAGCTAATGGTTATTGCCTCTGACCGGAAGGGCAAGTCTTTACACACACACACACACAAACACACACACACACACACACAGTTACAGACGTCTCACATATGCACACATGTGCTTTAAGCGTAGACACTTCAATTTTACGAGGAGTTGCGACACTTATCAGTTGGTCTGGTATTGTAACCAACTCAAACCAAGAACCACACACACACACACAATCCTCTCTTCTCACACTCACTTCTTGCAAAACCTCATAGTCACCTCACTTTGTGGGTCAGACGAATAGTCGTATCCAAATAACAGTCTAAAACATTTCGAGCCGCATCTTCGTTACGTTTTGTTAAGTTTAATGTGGGTTAAGTTGTTGTTGCTGCTACTAAAAGTGGCAGCTGCTGTCATTATTACAGTTGTAGTTGCGTATATACCCAGTGACCATGTTGCTAAAGGGGTGTATTAAACTATAAAACTGTATGTGTGTGTCGTTAGACATTAATTTAAATGTTCGCCGTACAGCTTCGATGTGAACATTTTCTACTGAAAGGAAGTGAAATTAAGAACAAAAGAGTTGATTAAATTATTTGTTTTTTTAGTATCAATATTACTTGCTTTAATTTGTTAGTTCCGAATTCTTTAAGTACTGGTGTCGACCATAGTTGACAAAAATATATCATTCAGTCGGGAGAGCCCGACAGTAGAATACCCTGAGGTTGTAGAGAACGCCACTCAAATTTTCTATTAGTTATATTTGTGTTTTGTATTTGTGCTGTCCGTTTTGTATTTAAAAGTCTTAGCAACAATGAGCACGTTATTTTCAAAATAACTAAATAAAAGCTTAAAAAACAATTTTTAAAAGTATAACAAAAATTAAAAAAAATATTAAAAAAAATATAATAAATAAATAATTAAATAAATTATGTTTAATTACAAAGTCTTGAAATAGTTATAGCTATTATTTTAAACTATATAGATTCTATTCTTATATTTATTAGAAAAGTTAGAAGTATTAAGCTGTCTATTCATAAGTATATTTATTATGTATATCTATTGGAATTCATTAAAGTTCAATCATTGATTAAAACTTAAACATTTTAAGTCTTATCTTTTTTGTTTTATGTGTATGGCACATGGAAATGGAAAAAGTCTAAAAGTCTATGTTAATAACGGAAGCATTGGTTTGAACTGTTCATTGAAGGTTAAAGAAACAGTCAAACAATTAATTACATTACGTTACATTAATTACATTACATTAGTTAATATTAATATGACCGATAATTGTTGACTTTATTTAATGATTTTCTTCTGCAAGTAAAGCGATCCAAATGCAAATTAAGTTTGTGCATAAAGCGAAATTGAACTCTTTCGCAATGTTTATAGTTTATGAACATAACCATTTTTCATAATAAAAACAAAATTCAAATATAAAATGCCAACTTTACTTTTGTGGCAGAAGAAAAAGAGAAAAGAGGAGATGATGGAATTTTGCGGATGTGGGAGGTGTTTCAGTTGCTGTTTCAGAGGAGTGATGGTATCCATGGAGCAACACCTCGACTGGCAGCATCGCATAATTCATTAGGAAACTTGCAAACGGCGCGTGACTAAAGTGAAAATGTTTACGAGCATTTTCTTAGCATGGAGCCAAAAATGGTACAAGGATGCCAAGTCTTCGGTCTTTGGACTGCCAAGAAATTTTCCGGCCACGTTGGTAGCATACCAAAGCACAAATGAGCGTAGAGAACAAAGAGATACAAGAAGAGAGAGAGAGGAATCTAAGCTGTGGAACAGTTCTGGGTGCTAAGTATGATTTATGTTGGTTTTAAGCTCCTTTCAAAGGCTCGCACGGCACTCAAATTGAAATTTACACGAAGACGAGAGAAATACCCTGATGGATACTTGCAGGGAGATCCCAGATCCCTTGCTGGTCACCCACCACACAATGCTTACACGTTGTGTAAATAATAAGCAGCAAATCTCTTCGATTGCCCGGAGAAGGATACTGAGTAAAGTCAAAGTCAAAGCCATGGAAAAGGAAAAGCCACCTCGGGGACACATATGCGATGTCTGAGCTGTTCTCTGGGACTGGGACGAAGACTTGAATTGGGTTCGGGATTCAGTTTGGGATTGGCTTGGCAGCTCGTCATCATCATCATCATCATCCTTCGTGGTTGTCTCCTAAGGCGCGCTTGCTCTTTTATTCAATTTGTTGCCCTGCAGTTGCACTTTAGTTTTCGTTTGTTTCTTTTGCTGGATTATCAGCAAAGCCGCATGAGAATTTAATAATACGAGTGTCTGCTGTTGCATGCAGCATTGTGTGGCATCTGTTCCTTGACAACGCAACCAAACCAACTAAAGGCAAACATTTCCTTCAGTTAAATTCTATTTAATTTGTGAGATGCGCAATGATTGAAAGTAGCGCGTAAAAAACTGTTGATTTCACACCAAGAGTGCTACTGACTTGGGGTTTATGACTTGAGGTTTCTAAAGATTTACTGGGTCAAAGGTAAAAGATAAGAGCATAACTACGTAGCTTTTATTACTTTTACAGTGGCTGTAATAATGCACTATTTGAATTGCAAAGAACTTGGAAATTTTAGTAGCAAATAAATTCAAAATTACAACGAAAATCACTTAAAATTGCTGATAACTTTCGCTAGAGGCAACATAAGTTGCTAAGTACTAAAAAGTTACTTAATTTAAAATGAAAAAACAAAGGATATGGTTTGGTGGTGGTATGGTATACAGCAAAGTGTTTTTTCTTATCTCATATTGTTTAATTATTAAAATTTTAGAACTCTTATAAAATCAGATACAAAGTGTTTTTGTATACATACCATTAAAGATATGGAGTTGAGTGAAACTTTATAATCAACATTAATTAAAAAGCTTTATTACAAAGGTTTGTTTATACTTATTCAATTATAAAATGTTTCACTTATCACTTTGAGTTAAAAACTGACACACTGAGTTCTTGTGACCCACTTATCCAGATGTTAAAGACTTTCTTTGTTCGAGTATTTCATGTGCTATTTATCTGATCATTTCCACAAATCCTGTGTAATATGCCCGCACAATTGCAGAATAAGTGCTTATTTCAAAACAAAGTACACGTCAAATGAAAATACCAAAAACAATGTGCAAAATGTGCGTTTAATGTGAAAGGGACACACGCAGACATACTTGTACAATTGCCACGCCCCTCATCCTCATTGCAGCCACAGAACTAAACCTAAACCGCTATAATACACCAGCTAAATGTTAATTCTCGCTTAACGTTGCACGCGGCGTATACGTAATTTTGTGCAAACTGATTTTTAGTTGCCTGCGAGTTGAGTTTTAGTTTTAGTTTTGGTTTTGGTTTTAGTTGTTGTTATTGTTATTGTTATTGTTGTACATACACACACACACACAAACACACACATGCACACACAGAGAGATTCCCACACATGCTGGTCACATTTGAGCGAGTTGATTTTACAGTTCATTCAGCATGTTGACCAAAATTACCGCGGTTTTAACTCGAATCTACTCCTCCCACCCTTGGACATTTCACTCCAATTTTCTCACTTTTATTTTATTTCACAGAAAATAAGTTTGTGTGTTTTTTTTTGATATTTTTCTGTTGTTTGGATTTCGTTTAGCAAAAGTACCGAAACAATGTGCAGACTATTAGCCAAAATGTTAAATGACACGTTGCACGCTGCGATTTGCAGTTCTAGTTGTTGTTATTTTTCTTGTTGTTGCTGTTGTCGTTAGGTTAGCGAGGAACTCATGCATGTATGTAGTATGGTATGTGTACATATGTATTTGTTATATTCAGTTTCAATGAGCTGCAACCAGGCAAAAGTTGTTGAGGCAGCTGCACATGATTGGGGTCCAACTGTTTGTGGATTGCATGGTAAGTTGCATTTTTAATATAAACGAATGTCCGACGTTTAATGTGAATTAAAGTCGCATTTAATCAACTGCAGGTTTCTAAACGACAATTTAATACAGTTAAAAGTTGTATTCTCTATTAAAGTTGGTGGAACTTATCAATTTACTCCATCCAAACATTGTATTCAATATTAAAGCTTATCAAAGGGATCAAATCTCCAAAAATATTGCATGTGAGTAAGGCATTTATTTTTTGATCGTAATTTTTTGTACCCCAGCCGGTTTTTATTTGATTAATTTTATAATTAATTTAATGTCATTTAGCTTTCTAATGGACATTTTTATCCGGATAAAGTCAGCAAATGTAAAATTAGAGCTTGCTTTTATTGCCTTGGGTTACAGAAATATCATAAAACGCGAATGGTCCGATTTTCATTTGTTCAATTAACTTTATATACAAGGAAATTTACATTAATAACTAAAGAATGCATAATTTATATGACACTATCAATACAATTTTTTCGGACACTCAACAAACATTCTCCCTAATTAAGATATTTAATATTATCTGCATATCTAATCGTAATTTAATTTAATTATGGTTGGTCACTGGAAACTTACACGAGTACAATTCATCAGAATAATATAATAAAAGGAATAGTATATACTATGCATTATAGGCTAGGTCAATTACTGACAAAGTGTACTTTAGAAAAGTGTCACAATTTGATATTTCAAGTGATACTTAGTTTATGTTAACTAAACTAATTACGATTTATTTATTTTTCTGATTTTGTTCAATTCATTCTTGTGACTTGCAATTCCAGAGATAGCGGGGAATTTGCCTGTTTAACAAACTAATTCAGAGTCATTCCACTAGCTGCGTTTCCTCCCTGACATTCGTCCTTGCTATTGTCACTTGCAAATTATGTAGGACTCTTTGGCAGACAAAGCATCGTGCTATAACATCACTCGCCTTAACAGTTTCATGCCAGGGGCTCCGCATTGGTCTCACCATTGCCATCGCCATCGCCATCGCCATTGTATTTTATTCAATTTGCTTTTGGCGCAAAAAGAAAAAGAAAAATTGTGTTTTCCATAAATTCGCTGGCACTTCAATCTTTGCCTTCCCTGGCTTGTCCCAGATTCTTTTATTTCACACGGCGTTGCTTGTAAAATTTTGCATTCCATCCGCATTTTTTGCTTCATCTTTTATACTATACTATTTTTTTGTGCCAAGTTTTTTGCGGCTTCATTGTCAGCTTTTCTATATTCTACTGCTTGCCGACGCTTTTTGTATTTTTGTATTTTTTGTATTTTTAATAATGCATAATTCGTTTTATAACTAGGTCCCTTTATCTCAGCATAGCACAATATTACAACTTATGCACAATATATAAAAATTTTTAATCAAAATGAAAACAATGCCAGCTATTGTTGCAAAGTTATTATAAGATACTTTGCATTGTTGCCACTTTTTCCCCATTCTCTCAATTTAAATTCTGTTCATTTTCTAAAGTGCTTTACCAGATGCAAACTTCTGGACATCTATTGTCTAAACGAGCATGAATAATTTCCGATATTAGATAGTGAGGAAATATGAGACGGATGAGATTTTAAGGACATCTCAATTTTACTTGCCTTTAAATTGAAAATATCTCATTATTCCAACAGAAAATAAAACCAATTATATTTAACATCAACGAATAGTTTAAATTTTACTAGAGCTCTTTAAACTTACTTAAATGTTGTAGAGAAAATGAAGAGAGAAACTGTCTTCTAAACTATATTAGTACATTGTAATTAGTATTGTTATTAAATCAGTAGAAATCATCTGAAATCAGACGTTTCGCCTATTTATATTCATCAATCTTCAATTGATGGCGACTATTTAATTTCTTGAGCTTTTCCACTTGATAAACAAAGTGCGACTTCATCCCGGGTAAAGGCCCACTTAAAAATTCATTTTACTGTCTCATGAGTGTTTGGGGAAGGGAATTGTTTTTGGGTGGGGGCGGAGAGGGGTGCGGATATAAGGCACTCATAAAATTCCCAAATGAGACATAATAATAAAGCAACAAAGACAATTCAGCTCGTAAAAATACAAATAAATGTTATAAATGTTGCCATAAAATTACAACAAAAGTGGCAACGGCAGAACGTCAGGCAACCGACGCGGTGGCAACTCTACACACAAAGTATGTTTTTTTTGTTGTTCAACTGATTGATACACAGGCATGAGTGTATGTGTGTTTGTTTGGGTCTGAGTGAGTGTGAGTGTGCTTTTAAGTGTAGGTGTAGGTGTAGGTGTGAGTACCGCAGTGTCGTCTTGCGTGCCAAAAACAATGTAACATTTTCTGGCACACGCACACACACAAGCATACATGATGCGTGTATGAGCTGACATGCAACGAGTGGGTGTTCAAAGGGGGAGGTGAGGGAGTGGGAGAAGGAGAAGGAGAAGGACGAAGACGAGTCGCTGACGAGTGACGCCGAAAAAGAGGCAAGCACACAGGAAACAAATGACAAAAAATATGTTACAAAGTGTCGCACATGACAGGACTTACACTCACGCACACTAACACTTTGGCACACCATACACACACACCATACACACACACCCACACACCCACACACCCACACACTCACGCAGCCAGATGTTGAAGCACCTCCAGTGTTGTCAACCAACTTCACATTGTTCGCTGCGAGCGTTGTGCCATTTTACTTTGGCTTTCGACTCCCTTCCCAACACTTCTATCTGATTCAATACGTATGTATATGAAGGAGACAGGTAACTAGAGACAGAGAGAGATAGCGAGAGATAGCGAGAGATAGCGAGAGAGAGAGAGCGAGAGCGAGAGAGAGTGAGACAAAGCAGAGGGGGGTGTTGTGGTGGCCCTTTTGTGTCATCGTCGCATTTGTGTCAAATTTATTTTTGTATTTTAGTGTAATTTTGTTGATTACAGCGTTGTTGCCTTTGTTTGGCACAGACTGTGTGCATGTGTGTGTAGAACGTTGAGTGTGTAATTTATTTGGAGTGATCCTAAAAAACACATCTGCTTGTATATATCACTGTTAATATGTATACGTGAGTAAATTGCATTGAAGTGATTCCAAAATAGTACTATGAAGCCAGAAACTTTTTAATTGAATTAAACTTATTTTTTGTGACTTGCGAAAATAAATTTTTAAATCTTTTCAAGCCAGAGAGTTAGTAGAAAAGTAAAGGCTTCCACTTTCTCTCTTTCTCTCTCTCTCAAGTTTTTGGTTCTGGTTCTGGGAATTAATATATTTAACAACGCTTCAAAAATCAAAAGCAAAAATTTTTTCAAAAAATCAACAACTTCTTTAACTAAAATAAAGTAAGGTATTTTTTTAATTGTATTGTACAAATCTAAACTGTACTGTATTACTAGAGACCGAATTTGTGGGAACTTTAGTTTTCCACTGTATTTTCAAAGTTTACTATTAACTATTATAACATAGCTCCTACAAGAAATAAATTTGTTATTAATTTTGCATCTACATGGAAATGATGACATTTAATTTTGTAAACAAAGGTTTAATTGCCAAAAAATATCTATATTAAAGTAACAATTTAAAAACAAGGATTTACAGGAAAACAATTATATATATTTAATAATATACCCTATCCTAATATTCTCTCTCCTGCTCTCTCTTATATCTACATGATCCCATTTCTCCCGCTACGATCGCAGTTTCGTTAAGGCTGTTAATCAACTCATAAAGCTGATATCTGATATTATGGAGTTTTGCATTTTAAACCAAACTCATCAACCGACCTTCCATTAACTTACAATTCCTTACCAGCGCTTTCTTATCCTTCATCCTTAATTCCTCCCTTTACCCCCTCCATTAAGGACCATCAACCCCGTTCACGTAATGAACTCATTTTAAGTCGAGGCGCGTTGTAAGCATAAAAAGCACGGAAAAGGTAAAACTAATTTGACTTGACATTAAAGCCAACAACAGGAACACACACACATACACACACACACACACACACTACCACCTAGCGAAGGTAAGGTGAAGGGGGGTGTAGGTGGGGCAAAGACAATGCGGCATGCTGGCGACGCTGCAAAGTATGCTACGTTCTTTGTTTCTGCCCCATGGTCGTCATTTTACGGCCACATTATTACTTTTTATGTGAGCCAAAGCTTCCGTTGCCATGTTTTGAGTTTGTTAATATAAAAATTCTGCAGCTGCCTTTGGTAACAGCCATTGTTGTTGTGTTGTTCCTGTTTCCATTGCTGTTGTTGTATCATTGGGCAACATGCCTTCGATGCCTTGTTACACTTGGCAAGACTCAGCGCCAAACGTCTAATGAAATCTAATAAATTAAAGAGATTTATAAAAGCGTTGCCGTTGGCTCACTTCCTTGGCTTCCCCCCTCTCCTTTGTCTCCTTTCTTCTTCGTTCTCCTCTCCTTGTTATGTGCTCTGCCAGCGGCTTAATTCTGGAAGCATAACTTATTATGCTCATGTAGCAGTAGCCAAATCATTGGCTTTCGTTGAAGGCGACTTCAGCAGGCCGTAAATTTCAACAAGTGAATAAGCAGAAAAGAAGCTGGGGAAGGGGGATTGAAAATATCTTTAAACTTTTGCCGTTAGTTGTCACACTCTTTTGTGTGGGCCTTTGTTTAGTTCGTAGGGTATCAAAGATGCCCGATAAGATTGGGCCAAAACAATGGAGTCGAGTTGTCTCGAGGGGCACAACGCTCGAGTAAACCCAAAAATGAAACCAAAGCCGAAAGCGAAATCTAAACCTTAACTTAAATAAAAACCATTCAGGCTTTAACTGAACGTATACCACAATTTGTAAGCTTTAAGCTTTCCCTTAAATCAATCAAATGCGCTTTAAAAATATTAGCAAACTGTAAAAACTGAATTTTGAATGAAGTTTGCTAATAACAAGTAAGAATGCTCTTACCGAGAGCGATCGACTACTATTTACTCTACCTTTAAGCCTATTCCCACATACATGCTTATATATGCAGTTACGGAGAAAATAATAGCACCACTTTAATACTTTTCTTGTTCATCGAAAAACATATGGACAATGAATGGCAATATATATAATTTTTTAAACTGTTAATTGGAAAGTTTAGCTTGACTCGAGGTCGAAAGTCGAATTCAAATTGTCGAAATGACAGAAATAAAACTTTTTTAATCAGCAGCAAAACAATGTTTGATAACAATGTTAAGGTGACATTACAAGGGTTCACAACAAATGAATACAGGAGCAATGGTTCGGTATACACCTGTTTCAAGAGATGCCAGTCTCTATCATCAGTACCGTTTTTACTGACTATTCCAAGCAAATTATCTGCCGTATTTATGTTCTGTAGCTCCAGAATAACTACTTGGGAATTCTAACGCACAGAACTGCAACGATCGCAGTTAAGCTTTTTAAATTGAAATAGTCCTTTCTGTTCCTTTCCTTTCTGTTTTCACCGTCGTTTTTTATTTTAGTAGAAAGTGCTAAGAACAACTCCAAAAAAATAATAGAACCACATATGCTTTTTATTAGAGAAATTGTTAGATTAAAGTCGCGTGCAAAATATATTTAACCTTAATTTTACTATTTCGGTGCTTAAGTCTAAAATTAATCCCCAATTATCTGTACAATGGGATATAAAAGCCGCGGGATATAAAAGTAAAATTTATGTTGTATTACAAATTTTATAAAGCAGTGGGTCTTTTGAATGGGTGGTGAAATTAATCATAGGAGCTACAGTCAACTACTTATGAAAAAACGTCTCCAGGAACGAGTACTAACACAAATTCACTTAAAAAACTTCTGTTTTTAAGCAATTTTTCAATCATAACTTATTAAAACTACAATATTATAATTGGCACAGTTTTAGATATTCCGAGATTAAAGAGTTCATTTCATCTGAAATGACAATAACGACCCTTTTTTATCCCGATTAAATAAAAAGCTATAGCTATGGCTTTAACAAAGAATTTGTATGATATGCCTCCCTTTATCTGTTACATTCATACGCACAAACCTATAACACCCTTTTTGTAACGATTTTAAACTTGCGAAGGGCATAAAAGAGCGAGCTTAATTGGTTTTCAATAAAAATGCAACTAGAAAAATTGCATCAAAAATGAATAACCAATATATTAGAGTTATTGGAAAAATGTTAACTAAAGTGGTCATAAATATTGTAAAATGAATACAATCCAAACGCGCTTACAGTTCGTGAGGCACTGTGAAAATTTAATCAACCTCACAACAGGAAAAACAACAACAGCAACAGCAACAGAAATAGGAAAGGTAACTGTGTAAATCTCTTAAGCAAGTATGCTATAAATCTTATCCCCATATAAGGTGCAAAATTGTGAGCATACTGAAAATATTTCTCATACGCACTCGGTTAGGGTAATGTTTTTAAAATGATTTATGTGCCCGGAAAACAGGCTGGAAGGGAGAGGGAAACCAACGGATGGAAGAGCAAGTGTGAAGTAAAGACTTGAATGGAGATGCACAGAGAAGGAGATAGGAAGAGCAACAGAAAGAGAGAGAGAAAGAGAGAGCGAGAGAGGAGTATGGCACCTTCAAGTGCTCGGCCAGCCATGCAATTACACACATATATCAGGAGGAAAGTGGAATGGCGGAAAGTGGAAACTGTTTTCAGGCACCCGCAGAGCTTGTTATTTTTGTGCATGTCTCAAAAGGCGAATGCATAAATTATGTTAAGTTACCCACCCAAATATCGCCTCCAGTTTGCCCTTTTTCCCGTATCACATTTCCCATTTCCCTTACCACATTCCTCCAAAGCATTCCCCAGTATGTTGCGTGTAAAATTGGCCAAATAATGTAAGACGCATTTTACAATTATGAGCCAAAGTGCAATAAATAAATGATAAATGAGCTATTATTAGAATTCAAAGTGGATTTTTGCAATGAACGCCAAGTTTAGCCAATAAAATGCGTTCTTTGTTGCCGCAAAAATGACTTATTTATGATTATGGCTGGAGCTGTGTTTTGGCCCAGTTAAGACATGTTGGCTTTGAGCATTTCAGCCTCACATTGTTGACTTTATCCCGTTTGGCAATCAAAGTTCCAAAACGCTTCATATCACAGCAATCACAACGCCCAACTTGACTTCCTGACCGCACAAAGAACCTTTGTAGTTGCCTGTGGGGGCAATCAAAGACCCAAACTTGTTGCCATCGAGAAGTAAACTTTGATTTACTGGTCTCTACTCTCTAAGCAAAGTTTTACCCATAGGTAAAAATCATCAACGATATTGATTATCTTCCGATTGTAGTGCATATAGTGCAGGAGACGGAGACTAACGGACCCAGCACCTATGTATAGAACAGGTCCCATAAACCTGACTGTGTCACTTCAATGAGCTGCAACATATACGATTTGGCTTTAATATATAGATCACTTGTATCTGCCTATACAAGCCATCAGAGGTAATCTAAACAAATAATTTTTATTTAAATTTATTAAGATTGTAATCTTAGATTATCACTAAAGATGATCCCTGCACAACGTTCATTTTAAATCAGGCCCGTTGATCTTCTCTTTAAATTTACAGAAAAAGTTAAGTAAAATGTGGTACCAAAATGTAATGTACTTTGCATTTATGCGTAACAAAATCATGTAAATATCAATAGTAACCATTTGCACTTAATATTTTTAAATTATTAGAAAAAAATAATGATTCTCATCATAAAGGCAGATATAGCAATATTGTTATTCCAACCTTATTGAGAAATCATTTTGTTCTAATGATTTTTTTTTAAATATTAAATATTCATACATTTATTACCAATTGCAAGTAAACTAAATTTGATGAATTTTACAGTTTACTATAAAATTGTCTTTAGGATCAGAAAATTATCCTGTTCAATAATAAAGCATCGACAATAAAAGTTGGGAAAAGCTTGTAATTAGATAATAGTTAGTTAGTTTAATTAATTAAGCCAACAGAGCCATTCGCAATGTATTAATTCACAAATAATACTAGGGCGTTTAATTGGAAGGGCTGCTGAAAGAAAAGAATTCTTTTAATAGATCATGTCTATAGTTATTGATGTGATGCTTACCACTAACGAGAGCAAAAGCGCTGAGTTCAAGCATGAGAACAGTTGAGAAGAACCTCATCTTGAGGCTGAGGAACTGTAGACATGCTCTGCCGGTGTGGCGATCTATTTCCATTTAATCAAACTCGTTTCGATATATTTTTATTAAATAAAGAAACTAAGGAGATTTCCACTGAATCAATAGAAAACATTTTGATCGATAGAGGCTTTAGAAACTAATGTATTAGAATCTTTCAAACTCTCCTGAGTTTTCGTCCTCTCTCATTTGCTAATTCGTTTAAGAATTTACACATACATATGTAAGTGAGCGCTGTGTTAGAGTGAGTTTTCGCCCTCTCTCCCTCTCTCTTTCAAGTTATCAAGTGGTAGAGGTAGGCAAACGGGAGATCGTGGCTCGTATCCCGTTTATAGCGCGCTTAAATTCTTTACATATTTATTTTTTAAATTTTAGTTATACAATTAAAAATTTGTTTTTATGTTTAGAAGAAAATTTGTGTGGTGTTCTGTACTACCACAGGGTATGCTACTGTCGGGCTCTCCCGACTGAATGATATATTTATAAATATGTAAGAAGCTTCTATGTATATGTATTTACATTTCAATACCATTTGCAGGAAAACTTAATTACATGTATGTTATATGTAAGTATTACAGTATTCCACAATGCTTACATATATTAGACTTCATTTTGCTGTAAAATGATTAAAAACTTTTTTTTGGACTCTGTTGAAAATAAAACCTCATCCACAACAACTCATTCGTATAGCAGCTATATGATTTAGTTATCCGATCCGGCCAGTTCCGACATATGTACTCAGTGCAGCAAAAAGACGGACCAGGTTTCATCAATGTGTATAGCTTTAAACTGAGAGACTAGTTTGCATAGAAACAGATGAACAGACAGACAGATAGGCGGACAGACGGATATGGCTATATGGATTCAGCTCGTCGCCCTGATCATATAATATATGAATGTATATACTTAATATGATCTGTAAAGCCTCCTTCAATGCGTTTCACATTTCGGAAAAAAATTATAATATCCTCTGAAATAATGCTAGATGTTTTTTTTTAAGCTATTGGTCAGTTTTAGTTTAACTTTTTTTATTCCTTGAAATTGCTCAGTTTTTTTGCTAGTGTTAAGAAACTTGTTGTTGCTAAGAATTCGATTTCGTAGTTACTTTATGCATAATTTGCATAAAATATTTCATAAACAAGTCAAAAAGGAGATGTGGTAATTAAAAAGTTCACTAAAAAGGATGTTTCGCCATGGTCAACACTCCAATTTGCGAACTGAAATTAGAGGGAAGAGGAAAGCTCTGGGCGTGTTGACAGTGAGAGAAAACTTGACGATTGAGAGGGAAAATGGGTAAAGAAGGCAAAGGGTCCAGGCAAAGGAAGGACATAAACTGTTTACGGGCTGTCGCTACAAATAAATTAAAAAATTGCAGCTCGTTGCCAACTTTGTCACCACGAAAAGAAAAATACTTATATAAAAATATATATGTATAGATGCATAAAACATTGGGAGGCTTGGCAACCGCAGACACCAACAAACTGCGGCTAGGCTGTGGCTAGAAGCTCTCTATGGTTATAGTTGTGTTTGTAGTTGTTGTTTTTATTGGCCTGGTCGGGTCGTGGTAATCTGACTGGTCATTATTGCCGCCATTGGCGACAAGAAGCTGCTGCCCAAGAAGCGGAAATTGGAAAAGTTCGTTCAAATTCCCTCTTTTTTTTTTGCTCCATTAAAAAAATTAGATATTCTTATATAAAAGTAGTTCACTACGAATGGATAATCTATCTTGCCGTCTAGTGCTTAGTCTCAAAATATATATTTGAATTCATATAGTATAGTTTGTATAGTTTGCATAGTCTTCAATAAATATATTTTTGTATAAATCTCCGCATGTTAAATTAAAATGTATATATTAAATGTATTTATATTGTCTTGTTTGCATTTTGTAAAGATTTGACAACTTTAATTAATATTTGTAGCATCCATTTTATTATATCAATGTATTTCTCAATTTATTAACCTTTTAGCACTTTAAATATGACTATAAATTGGTTATAAACTATATTACTTAAATGGGAAATCAATTTTGTTTGAATTCTTAAATTGTTCAAAAGTTAAGTCAAAAGCCAAAACAGCTGTTGCTGTAAGTTGGGGCGAGAAGGAGAGAGGCTGAAAAGGAAGACATGCCTTAACCGATTCGCTCTTTCCTAACCGCTGTAAGCTTGGGACAAGCTTTAGGGGCAATTTGAAACGGTAAATCAGGTAAGGGGGGAAATATCAGGAAGGGGAAGTGACAGCGATGTTCTTTTTAATAAAATCCACGTTTAACGCGCGCACAAAGCAATTTGAATAATTTTAATTCGTGAATAAATCGAATCTGAAACAGATTAAAGTTAACGGCTTTCGGCAATATCACGACAAAGCCAGTCTAGCAGAGAGTCCCGAGCGCATTCGGCCTCGGCATCGAGGCAGACGAGTACGCGGATCTCCTGGAGCCAATTGGCAATGATGTATCTTTTAATGCAAGGCATCACGCTCAGCTCCTTGAGACCCTTCAGGCAGTAAAGCTGCAGGCGAGGATTCGTTTCCGAGGACATGCGACGACCCAGGTGACAGGGGAGAACGGTGAACTCACGGCTGCGCCAAAGAGAACGTTTGCTGTGCAGTCCGTTTAGGAGAATCAATACCACATTTTCATAGTTTTCGATATTCTCCTTAGAGGAAAACATCCCATATATCATCTTGATGCCGTCCACATCATCAAAGCGACGCTGTCCTTCACCGCAGCGTAGCAGGAGAGCAAACGCTTTGCTGTTCATGTCCCAGAATTTAGGCAAACGGTTGACAATCCGTGAGTGAAGAAACTCAAAGAAACCCAACTCGATGCCCTGCTCGGGTGCAACCTCCAACATGTTACAGAGATGATGCCATAGGTAGGACGGATAGAAGGGCTGACATGCATCCTGCTTGAAGATTTCCGCCACGGACGCAAAGTTCTCGGGATTCGCCAGCACAATGCCAAGAACTAAACATAGTTAGAGCCATAGTTTGAGGTGAATTTCAAGTCTCTTACTCTTTGGTTTACTCGTCAAATTGTGCAGTATCTCAGCGGCAAGATCTTCCTTCAAGGATTCCTTATCTTTAAGAATCTTATAAAACTCAATCATCAGACATTTCCAATTGACAATACGCTCAGCACCATTTAAACTGCGAGAGAGTATGTCTGGAAGATAGTTTCTTTGGAATCGAGAAATTGAACTTGTAGATAATCGAGTTACTTACTGATGATCTTTAGATACATCTCCACTTCATTGTAATGCGAGGCATGATACTTCAATCTCATGCGCATAAAAGCGTTCTTCACTCTTGAAAACATTGCAAAAGGAATTCAAATTAAATTAAATAAGTCGAGTTTCATGACTATTAAACTCATGGTGCTCAACTTAAATAAATATAAATAAATAGAAAATGTAGTGCCCTAGCTACCGATTAATTTATTCGATAATGTTCCACTATAAAAACTGTACGTATGGTGTAGTGTAGTTGATAAATAAAAATATGCCTTTTTTAGCGGAGATAATACTCGTCTATATGCCAATATTGGAGTTCTTACCTCTTTACATTCTGTATTCAAGGTGTATGCTTAAACGAACAGAAGGAAAAGAACTTCACAAATATTGGGATACAAAAAACTATTGTGCTTTTTTATAAAGTGCATTTAAATTATAAGTATAATACCAGATAGTAAACTCATCATTTTTGTGGTGGTAGAAATGTTTCTGATAAAAGTTTAACCAAGTTTTAGACAACATAAAAATGTCATTTTTAGATTTTTGCGCACTCTTGGATGAAGTGTGCAATATAAAGAACTTTCTTTTTTATCGATTACAATTTACTCTCTACAAGTGATAAGTATAAGAACCACGATCAATTCAATGCTTACTTTCTTATTATATCGAACTCTAGTAAGGCCCGTTCGGCATTTAGCGGATTGAGCAGGAATTCGGATAGTGAAACAATGGCACGCCAATGCGTCAGGTGAACACCGCTGTCCATTTCTTTCAATAATTTGGGCAACGCGAATCGGCCATATGCCAACTGAGCACGATCCTCAAAGTAAGTGGAGCTCGGAGTGCAGTGTCCAATCCGCTGTGGGAAACGTTTGCAAAAGTCACGCTCCTCCATAAATGTGTTCCATTCTATACAGAAAATGATTTAAATATAGAGTCTTTAGCCATCTTCGACTTACCTGTGTTTTGGAGGCAATTGATGGAACTGGGTTTTAAAACATCTTTGATTTCGTATTGCAGAAAATGATTGCGATATTTCTCCAACTGCTCCCACATTTTAGAAAGTTACAATTGATATACAATATAAATATGACTATACTAGTGATGCTGTTAATTCTGTGTGTAAAATTATGCTGATTTACGTCAAGTGACAAATTTTAAATCAAAATTTAAATGACAGAAGCTGTTTGCTAGATGGCGCCAGACAAAAGCAAAGCTGCCAGAAATATTTTAAGAGAAATATTAAATTAATTAGCAGAAAACAATATGATCAAATTTAAATTAATCCATTTTAATCAAAATTGGATAAGATAAAGAAGATAATTTTAATAAACGTTTTGTAATTGTTAAAATTCTAACAAACGTTATGTAGAATCTCAGGTTTATTATAGAATGGGAACAATTAGATTTTGGTTTGGCGTAGTCCTTTCCATATTTGAATCTTCTCAAAAGACCAAGACTTTTTTAATGTATCAACACAGTGGCGTCATCCATTGTCTGTTTTCGAGACGTAAATACACCACCTATGGTTTGGTTTCAAAAGAAAGCGAATTTTTTCGGTATTATTTCCCAAGAGATGCCATTCCAGGGATATTTTGTGGTCTTATTTGGTAGGAAATGCAATGGAAAATTGTTTAGTATTATTTGTTATGATATGCAGCTTTGGGGTATTTTTGGTAAGAATTTCCTAAGAGCTGCCGTCCACTCTGGTCATTGTTCTTCGTACTCTTCATTGTTCAATCCAGTTTGTTTTTATCCAACTGTGCCGGGCGGCAGACTTAAATCTTTGCCATAGACGGACGCTTTAAAATTGACTGAAGTTTTGTGTGCGCGCGCGCAATTCTTATTTTTATTGGCGTTGTTTTTTTCGTACTTTCATTTTGTGCCGGCCGTGTGCTGCATGACATGGACTGCAAGTGTTCGTGTGTGTAAACAACTGTTCTTCTGCAGTGCCGACTTTTATTGTGTTTGTGTATGAGTGTGTCTGTGTCTATTGCAACGCAGACAACAAAAGAAATTTGCCGGTCCACCTTCGTCGCTTCCTTGCCCTTGCCCAATGCCGTTATTCGCACTGCCAAAATAACAAATCGAATTTTTTTCGAATAGATAGTTGAAAACTTTACAACTCAACTCTCAAATCTTTTTGTATTCAAATTGGACCAAAATTCAACAAAATGGCCTTAATAAGACTGGCAAGGTAAGTAAATGAGGAATATTAGATAAATAGTTTTTGAAAGTTTATATGTTAGCAGGTATAACTACAAGTACATACAATATACATATAGCCGAAATCAATAACTTGAACATACATTTTTGCAAATGTACCTCCACTAGAATCGGCACTACAATAAAAACAACCATATAACTGTATATTGCATATACAAAGAAAGTTTGACATTCGGCACAAGGAATTTACTCTTTACTCTTAAGTTAATGCTTATCTGATTTTGAGATATAGATTGGACATATATTTTATAGAAACTTGAGCGTCTGCTTATTGTAATGAATATTATTTATTATTATAAGTATAATAGGAAATAATTCAAATAAAACATCATAAGAGAGCAGCTTTTAAGATGTTGTCGATTTTATTTTTACCTGCAACCTTTCCTCTCATTGTCCGTGAAATGTTTACCTTAACATTTAGCATGCAAGTATATTTGCTTATAGTGATTATTTGTTGTTGTTTCTGTTTTCTGAAACGCAGTTCTATATGTACTAAACTACATCGCCTTGTTTTTGCAGCAATAATTCCTGGTGTTACTAGTTAAAGCTTTATCCAAATATTTGCTGCCTTGTTGTTTCTGTTATTGTTTACTTCTGTCCAATTGGTCATTGCACTCTGTTTGACCGACCCTGAGATATAGTGCAATTTACATAAAAATTAATTGCGTCAACTTTGTTGTGATTACACCACAACAGATGCCATTTCATCTGCTTATCTTTCTCACTTCGCTGTCACCCATTTTCCCTCTTCTTCATTAACAAATCTGACATTGATGTTGTAATGTGATACCTGATTATATGGTGAACGCCTACAATTCTCGTCACTATTCTAATTATATTATTTTAATTAGACAATAATAAACTTTGTAGTTTATAGCGTCCATCATTAAAACTGAATTATACTTGAATTGAATTTCTTAGGCACTATAGACTGTTTATATACACACAGTCTGTACAATATGTAAATTAAAAATGCACACGCGATTTTGCATGTTTAAATAAATTAATAGCCCACAAAGCAAGTGACCTATAATAATGTCTGCAAATGTATAATAATAAACTGATTAGTAATATTTACAATTGCTTGCTTAACTTCTTATTTTTGAACGATCATTCATAGCTTTAATGTTGAGTTTACTTCTCCGTTATTATAAAGAGAACTAATTTCGACTTGAAAAAAAGAATTACATTAACTGTAGTTCTTAATTGAAAAAAGTTTAGAGACTTTTAAACCGGTTAGCAAACCAAACCGAAGTCTTGTTCTATGATCGTACCCCCCGAACCGAACATTCCTGAACATTGTGGAGCATTACAGCCTTGATCAAAATGTTGAAATAATTGCCTTCTCCTGGCATTAGACACTGCTTTCCTTGTAAGAGCAGTACGAATTGGCAAATATTTGAAGCCCTATAAATAAATAGCGACACTTCAATTAGGTCCACTTGGAGTTCGTCAATCCAAAAATAACTCGACATTCCTATTCCCAGTTCAGTTCCTTCTGTTTATGTGTGTGTGTTTGTAATTGTAATTGGAATTGAATGCAATTGAAAGCGAACTATATGACTCTGTTGCGGATGCTGTGTGGAGCCAACTCTCAAGTGCAATCCAAAGCCAAAGCGGCCAGTGACAGTTTCAGGGTAATTGAAGCGAAGCTGTAAAAGTGCAGTCAGTACGTGTATCTGTATCTGTGTCTGTATCTTCATCAGAATTTGTGTTTGTAGATGTAGTTATATACATACATAAGTAGTTGAGAATAGAGTTGAGTTTGTGGTGGTTCTGTGGCCCCAATAAGTCCTATGTTATTGTGGCCTTTGAATTTATAGAGTTTTTGTAACTGGATGCTGATAATTCTTACAGCCTATGTATACATATGTCTGCTTAATCTGTTCTCTGTATATTCTACACTTCTTACGTGAATATTATAGTATAGTATATTCTATAACAAAGCTGGGAAATATTTCTGCTGACTTTTAATTTAATTATGACTGTTTTATTAATTAAAATGCGTAGTATGCTATAAATGCCCTCATATTCTTGTTTTTATTTAAGCCTTACTGCTGTTGTTACTGTTGTTGTTGTTGTTGTATTCTTTTTTGCTATTGTTGTTCGCACATGTGGCAAACAAAGCTTTGACAAATGATCATCATTCAAATCTGATGCCCATTGTTATAGTCAGTCCAAATTGTCAGCGTGACACAATAAGTCGCAATTTGTTTTATATTCATTTTTGACTTTATGATAAATAAATATAAAAAACTACATTTATAAATCAAAAATGGTGCATCTAATAGATCAATGGGAGACTTTGGCCATGCATTTGTGAGTATAAAAGTTCAAACTTTAAAATGTCATTTATTACATTCTTCAGAAAAAAGTTTGATGGAACGATTCGCCAATGTAGTGAACTGCATTGGAAGTAGAAAGAAACTCCGATATGGAACTTTATTGCTAAACTCAGATTCTCTCTCTTTGCCAAACTCTGAAATGTATTTTGAACTGAAAATTGTACAAAATATGATGTAAACACTATTTGTAGTTGTTTTAATGCATCTTCTGAATAAATATAATAATTTATCATAAAACAAATTTGCAAATCGAAACAAATTGAGCTCGATTGTGTTTACTAATTGGAAAAGTTGTTACAACTAATATAAACATTTTAAGTCAATAGTATGTGTAACGTCGTGACAGAAGCATCCTCTTATAATTATTCTGTTTTCCATGAGTTCTTACTGAAATTGTCATGAGCTAAAAGTAGAGAAAAATTACAACTTACTTTACTGTGATACACTCCTGGACTGGATTTGCACATGACGTCTTCATCTTCATCATCATTTGTGTACTGCCTTTGGCAGTTGGTTATATGCGTCATCATGTAATATTTGTTGTGATAACTTAGTATTAGAGATGACCATAAAAAACAACAAGGAAGACAACGGAAAACTAATGAATTTATTAACTCTGCAATTGTTTACGATAAGACGCTTTAAATTAATAAAATAACTGCAAACTAATTGTAATATAAAAAAACAGAAATATACTTCATTAATTACATCTACCATATAAACTATTTCAAAACAAGAGGAACTTTAATTTGTTATTCTTAAGACAGAAATTCGAAGATCTTTGAGATATATCGGAGTTGTTGCCATGGTAGAGAGACTGACTCGTTGAAAGTCATGAGTACAACAATTAATCATCGAAGACACCGAAACATGTTCAAATCGATTGTTGCGCTTGAAGCAGACGTCGCGACGTCGCGTTGCCGGCGTCTGTAAATGCTGCCAGATGATTGTTGTTGTTGTTTTTGTTGTTTGTTGCTGGGTTGAGTTTTTCAGTCAGTCAGGAAAATCCGGCTGAAAGCAGTTTTCACCAAACTTATCCAAAGTCAAGAGCACACAATACACAGACTTAGCAATAAATATACTATAGACAGACTATGCATATATTTATTTATATTCAACTTATATGGAAATAAATATTAGACAGAGAGAGAGAGAGAGAGCGAGAGAGAGAGAGGTTGAAATACATACAAATGAAATCGAAATTATATTAAAAAGAGAAAGAATAAGGGAGAAGAAGAAAGAGACAGAGGGTTACGTAGTTGGCAGCGGAGCGAGCAGGAAAGAACATGCAAACTTTTGGTCTGGCAAATTTCATGCACGCGCCTCCAATTCAAGCGTTGCACGCGGCGTATGCGCAATACCATATACATATTTATATCTTTACAGAGTACTTTTGTGGTATATAAAAGTATCTCAAGCTCTCCATAATTTAAGGCTACAATTGCTAATTTCAATATCAATTGCAATTCCACGTAATGGCCAAGGACATTGACTATGAACTACGAGTATAATCATCCATTTGCCCCAGTTGCAATTAGCAAGACCCGAAGGCCAATTGTAATAAAACACGTGTCGGCAACTTTTATCAATTGCCCTAATATATATCATGCATTTCTTCAGAGCAGATATGTAACATACATCTACATATCCACACTCAAATAAATTGATTGGAACTCCGAGTTCATTGATTGGTTTAGTCAATTGCGCTATTTTTGGCAGCGCTTAAACATTTGCTTGTGAGATATTGCCTACCTAGCTGAATTTACACATGTAACTGTAAATGTATGTACATACGTGTTCAAGTGTATGCAAATATTTATTGCTTAAGCATTTTTGTTTATTAAGTTAAACATGTGCTCTTTCTGCTCCATGTGTTTTCACTAATTGACTAGCTTTTATTTTACTTGCCTGAAGTGGAACGATTATTATGACACTTCCGAATTGTAATTCCCTGTAAAATACTATAACTTAAATGCCATATGGTAAGGACCCTCCTATGTCCTTGGAACGAGGAGGTATTTTAACAAATTTATAATAAACAATTCGACTAGTTTTAATTAAACCAATCTAATTATAAGTCTAATCAAATAATAGAAATGATTCATTTTCACAAATGTTTGGTGTTCGTAACCCATCGAATATTAACTTACTTTAATTAATAAATACAAATATAATATAATCTAGTAACAATATTTCAAGCCTAGCTTCAAAGAGATAATTGCAAAGACGGGCTTTTTTTATACCCTGGGGGTATATTAAGTTTGTTCAGAAAAAAAAGTATGTCACAGGCAAAAGGAGGCGTGGCAGACCCCATAAAGTATATATATTCTTTATCAGGGCGGCAAGCTGAGTCGATATAGCCGTCTGTCCGTCCGTCTGTTTGTCCGTATGAACGAAAGGATCTCAGAAATGGTAAGACCAAAAAGCACCAAATTTGGTGTGAAGACTTCCAATATTTGCACGCAGATCAAGTTTATTTCAAATTTTGGATGCCACGCCCCCTTTACCCGCAATATGAAAAAAAAACATAACTTTGGTAATTATCAAGCTAGAGACTTGAGCTTTGGCAGGAACAATACTTGAATGAAAAAGGATGCATTGTGAAAATTTGATCAAGTTCAGATAATAAACACGGAAGATATCCGCAACTATTTAATTCTTAATTGAATGTGTTGTTGTTGTTGTTGTTGTGAGTTTTCGCCCTCTCTCTTTCTCTCTTTCAAGTTATCAAGTGCTAGAGGTGCCTCCACGTAGTCAAACGGGTGACCTGGGTTCGAATCCCAGTAAAAGCATGCTTAAATTCTTGAATTTTTTTTTTAATTTATGTTATACATTTAATAAATTTTATGTTTTTTACCCCAGGCTATGCTACTGTTGGGATCTGCCAACTGAATGATATATTTTTCTTGTTGCATCCGTTGTCGGACTTTTTTCTGAGAACTTAGGCTGCTAGACATTTCACCTATTGTTTTGATTTACAACATGGATTAAATTTATTAAATCAATTTCTTTATAAAAGATAAAACTTGGCATGCTAGCATATTTTGGAATATTCAGAGAATATTTTGACTTGGGTATGAAGAAGAACCCTTCTGTGTTTTGGCCAGCCCTTCTTGTTTTTTTAAATATATTCCAATGCGTCTTTTATTTTCATCCCTTATCCTCCAATTTTTCATTCGCATTTTGATCAGAGACAAAATCAAAGGAGAATGAAGCGAACTTGGAGGGCAACATATCTAACATATAATTTTAGTTAATATTAGTGCATATACAAAAAATCGTAGGACATGCAGACTTTTTTTGTGGCTAATTAAATCTAGTTGCACAGAATCTACTAATAATGTTGATCTGCATTTCAAAATATACTGCATGGACTCAGCAGCAGCCAACTTAAAACGTTTATTGTTAGTTTGGGCCACTTGCCGACTTTTATATCGTAGAATAGTAGAATAGCAGTCTGTATATGATCGTGTTCCGTGACCTGTGAATCCTTTTGTTATGCATCTTGTGGACTCATTACATTCATCTCTGTGCCGCTGGGCACAGATGATGTTTTGAAATGCCTTCAATAGATTTATAGATAGATATATGTACATCGTACATAGCTATAATTCCCGTCAGCCGGCGATTGGCAATCGTAAATTTGCAGAAAAAGCTGGGAAACCTATTTTCCATCTTTCATATTTCACAAATGAATTTGAATAACTTGAATATTTATATAAGGTATTTAGCAGTCAATCATTGCAACTTAAAATTGTAAACAATGTTTATTATTCATTGACACGCGTTGAGCTTATTGACTTTATTGAGTTCGCTGTAGTGAAACTGTCAACTACTGTGCATACCTACAAATTGTAGCTAATTGACATTGTTTTTCAGATAATCACGGGTTAGTGTCGCGTCGCACACCTGAGCCGCCCACTTAATAGATATGAGTTTTGGAGGCTTGTCAACGACACGAACTTTATTACTTTATTTACACGAACAGCGCAGAGACCTGTTGCAGTTGCATTAAAGACCTATTTATTTCAAGTTAATAGTAGTTATATTTAACAGCCTACACTTTGAGCACTTGCAAGAATTGTTGGTCTAAACATTGACCTACATTAATATGTAAAAAATTTAGTTACAATGAGAACGTTGTTTATCTTCTGTCCACATTTGTTCCCTTTTGTAATGCTAATTGATGGAGGGTATCTTCTAAATATAGTTGCTTTAACCCATTAGTGTCACTTAGAATGCAAAATCTTATCCGCTCACGCAAAGCTCACAATTACTGCGCGTATCTGGAAATGTGTTTTTTACAGAGAGAGAGAAAGAAATCGAGTTCATTCATCCAGCTTTTGCCAATTTCTGTTGTCCGTTGTCGATTGCTTGGCATAAGGCAACGTCGACTGTCGTATAGTCGTATTGTGCTTCCGCATTTGCAGTGGACATCGTTAGTGTACACACACACACACACACACACCTTCATCTCGTCCGTCTCGTTGTGCCAAACGAAAGTGAGAGTGAACGTTGCCGTTGTTGTCCATTTAATCATTGCGAATTTTATGCAATCTGACTTTTGAGTGTTGTGTGCGCTATGTGTGTTGGTCTTTTTATAACGCCATTGTGATCCATACATATGTACATGCATATATGCAAATGTCGAGCAGATCATGGCAATCAAGTGCATTGACTCTTTCGAAACTGGCCTCTGTAATCTAAGACAAATAAATATACAAATTCACTTACAATATTTGCATTACAATTATAGTACACCGTAACACTCGATTTGCATATATGTCAAGCAACTATTAATGTAAATTTGAACAATATTGCATTTAATATTCGGTCCATTTACAGCTAATAGCAACGCAACTGGACTGACTGTCAAGTTAATCCAAAATAATTGTCAGGGTTATCTGGAGCCGTTGGTTGCAATTAGTGAAAGTTACCTGCTAAGACGTTACATGCACAAACATGTTTTATTTGATTTTATCGACCAAACAAAGTGCACTTAAAATAAACGCATACGATTCAAAAAGCGCGCACCTTAAGATGAAAAAAATAGCTAAAAAGAATATAAATTTCCCCTGAACATTGCGGCCACGGGTAGAAATATTTCCCTTTGACATTGCGTCCATGCGATTTTTGCTGATATCGATTAAATATCTTAAGACATATCGAAGATTGCGGCAGCACGTTGTTATTTTCATTGCAAAATAACAAAAATGAGCGTAGCTACAAGCAAATTAATGCTAAAGAGCATGCCCTGTAGCATGAGCGAATTCGGGGAATTAATTCAAGAGTTAAAATTAATTACACCGCGTTCACTCAATGCCTTCGGCCGGCGCCGCATGTTAATTGAATATGCAGACGCCCCAGAGGCGCAGGCGGCCCTGGAGCAGCTGATGGGGCTCAGTGATATACTCGACAAGCCGTTGCGGGTCTGCTCCTTTGGACCACGTGACAACAGTGATGCAAAGCCTAAAATCACCAAAGCAGACAAATCCACACAGGCTGTGGCTTCTGAGAATGCAAAGGACTCGTCGCCACAGCAAGAGATCAACAAGTATGTGCAAAAGTTTTATGCCTGCAATAATCAATGTGACTTTATGCAGCCACCACCGCCATATCTCCGCTATGCATATCCGCCCATCAATGCTGACATTCTGACCTCCATTGGCGATGCTCTTAAGAGTGACAAACGCTTCTACACGCAGGTGCTTCATCTCATGAATCGCATGAACTTGGCGCCTCCGTTTGGACCTCGACCTGCAGGCTTAAACATGAAGGCCCAGCAACCACAAAGCATTGCTACACAAACTGAAATACTTCAAAGCGAATCTGAAAGCGAATTGGAAAGTGATGAAGAACAGAAGAAAAATCCAAAACTAAAACGACCAACGGTCAGCATAATTCCGGAACAGTATCGCAAGCGTGCACGACAGTTGCTCCAACAGGCAGCTGGTCAAGCAGGCAAAATAGTGGAGTCCAAAGGAAAAATTGATACGTCTAGTTGCTCAGTTGCAACTACCAAAATCGAGATGAAGCTGCCGACAACTTTGCCAACTGTCAAAGATCAAATCAAAGATTTGCCTGTAAAATGCCTGCCGTTGGAACAGCTTCAATCACTGGCCATTTACAAGAACTACAAAGTAGGCGAGCCTAGCAACAAGCTCTACATCAAGAATCTAGACAAAAGCGTCACGGAGTCACAGCTGAGGTCAATCTACGGCAAATACGCTCCAGCCGAAAGTCTTGACATTAAAGTCATGCAGCAGGGCCGCATGAAGGGACAGGCATTTGTCACATTCCTACATCTTAACGATCCGGCGGCGGTGGTGGTGTCCAAAGCATTAAGCGAGACTAATGGGATGCTCTGGCAAGAGAAGCCCATGATTGTGTGTTATGGCAAAAATCAGTGAGATTAGAAGGTGCGACCTTAAGTAGAAGTGTTTAAGATGGGTTTACCATGTGATTTTTAATAGATAATAGACCACACTTCTTTTAAGAATTCCCCAGTTGTGAAAGTTGTAACTACACAATTGATCTTTTACCACGAGAACTTTAACTCTGCGAAATTTTGATTGCAAATAAAAAGATTGACTATAAAACTCCAGTTCCAGCTAAAAAGGCAAGACATAGTATTAACATTTATTTACAACGAACTTTTTGTTTATTAATTAAAACCTGTAACTGTAGAGTGTAATTTGAGATCGCAGTAGCTGCTTTGTTGGCATGTTGACATAACTCTTATAGATTTGTCAGTATACTTTTGTCAGTCCTATAACAAAAAAAGAAGCAACGATATTAACTAGTATATTTCATATATTTCTAAAAAAATAATAAGATCGAAAAAAAAACTAAAATTGAGAAAAATAAGTTCAGAGGCAACGTTTTGACCATTGTTTCTTTGGTTTTGTTCTCATCAACAGACAACTTGGCCTAATTGACACGCTGTATGTGGACGGTGCTGGACCAGATCCTGCCAACGAATTGGACGAATTGCACAACGAAGGTGACATAAGCATTAACGGTGCCACTGAAGCCATTGCCACAGCTCCCGTCAAGACAAAGAAATCGCGAAAATCAAAGCAGTTAGCAATGCAACCATACAGTTATGTGATTGCCGTTGACTTTGAGGCAACATGTTGGGAGAAACAGGCGCCTCCCCAATGGCGAGAAGCAGAGATCATTGGTAAGGATTCATTACAAAACTTTTCTTAATCTTTGTTTCATGTTTAATTGATTTTCTTTTCTGTCTGGCAGAGTTTCCAGCCGTGCTGGTTAATCTTAAGACGGGCAAGATTGAGGCCGAGTTTCACAAATACGTAATGCCGATTGAGTCGCCTCGCTTGAGCACCTACTGTACAGAGTTGACGGGCATAGAACAAAAGACTGTAGACACTGGAGTGCCATTACAAACGGCGTTGATGATGTTCCACGAATGGTTGCGCAAGGAATTGCGCTCTCGAAACCTTTTGCTGCCCAAGACCAACAAGTCGAATATATTGGGCAACTGCGCGTTCGTCACATGGACCGACTGGGACTTTGGAATATGTCTTCACAAAGAGTGTACTCGCAAACGGATGCGTAAGGCACCATATTTCAATCAGTGGATCGATGTGCGTGCTGTTTACCGCGAGTGGTACAAATATCGACCTTGCAACTTCAGCGATGCCCTCTCCCACGTGGGCTTAGCGTTTGAGGGACGCGCACACTCTGGCATTGATGATGCTAAGAACTTGGGATCACTAATGTGTAAGATGGTGAGAGATGGTGCGCTCTTCTCTATCACCAAGGATCTGACGCCATATCAGCAACTTAATCCCAATTGTGTGTTGTAAGCTAGCCGACCGATAAAGAACTCCCTCCAAAATAATGAAATAATAACAAAACAAATGCACTTAGCTACTGACTTTTAATAAATAGTTAATTGACAGTCGGACAGTTCTTAAGTATAAGAGAACAGCCTGGAAAAAAGATGTTTGTATGGGAAATTCGATGATGATTTTGATTTCATTCGTTTTCTGTAACCGCAATTGATAAGACTTGAAAAATTGACGAATTGTTAAATTACCGCAAAGCGGCATGAATATACACATGCAACATAAAGGATGATACACATAATTACATATAAGATATGGCTTAAGAGCATATTTTTCTACCATTCATACTTGATAATGCATAGTTTATACTATTTAGTCTATACGAGTACTACGTACATATGTACAATATGGAATATCATACTTATGTTAACGACTTACACAGCCTACCATTTAAGTATAAGAGCATAACTAATAAAACGACAATAGACATACTAATATCAAAACAATGAAATCACATTGCACTACTATCTTTCGGCATCAATTGGGTTATTTTTAAATAATACAAAGGGCGGCGAAAAAAAGAAGCCTGTTGCTTAAACAGAAAGAAAAACTGAATTTTAAAGATAACGGGAGAACAAATAATGGAAGACCAAAAAATTGACGTACATATTTCAATTCCAGTACGTGAGTAATTAGTTTCTAAAAAGGTAATCGAGGCTGCGTCTAAAGAATTTTAAACACTTAATTTTAATGCGCTGCGCGAGTCAAGGCATTTTTAACTTGAATTAAACTTGTGTATTGCACTGAATCTTTAAAACTATTTTAAGAATAAGCCAGAATTTTGTACATTTTGAAGAGGTTGGGCACAAACTAAACAATTACGCGTTGAAGACTTAAATCAGCTGGCTCCAACTTCGCAACTACCTGTAACAACGGAAACAACATTAAAAGCTTTGCCCATGGTTACCTAACGGCGACACACCAACAAGTTTAGAGAAAACTTTATGAAATTAAAAAATAGAAAAGTCAACTTTATCAAGCTTGGCGTTTTTAGTAAATGAATTTAGTTATTTTCTAATCATTCTGTAATTATCTTTCATTTCAATACGTTTGAAATAAAAAGTTCGCTATTCAAATGAATTTATGGCACATATTTACCGTAATCCCAATCGTAAAGGACATTTATAGCGCCAAAATATCCCAAAAAGACAAACCTGTGAAATATCGAAACGTCTCGATAATGCGATATCGATAGTGTTCTTTTTTTAATTAGTTGAAGAAGCCCTGCCTTGGTTTTTAATTAGAAACAATATTTTTAGTAACAAAATGTTAAAAAAAAAATTACAATCAAAATATAAATTAGGATAACTAGAGCTGATTTTTTAGTAAATGTTTCGTTTTTTATCCCAGCTGTCGGCCAGTTGGGAGTTCTTTCAAACGATACCTAAAAAAAAATTTTGGGTCACCAAATCTTTGAATGAGTTTTTTAATTTATTTACTTTTAGAACTAGATTCGCAAATGCAAGAAACAATTCACTTTAGTGATGGGATTTTTCGATCAATTTGCTGAATAAGCTCAGGTCGTTCATTTTAATGAACCGTTCATTTGAACTTATTCGGAGCGAAACGACATAGCTCTAGTGAGAACACATCTCTATTATGACATTTTTGTGGAGAAAAAATTGCAAATAATATAAAAAGTAACATAGGCATAGCAAACTGTGTGGAAACTAGAGCCTTTTGACTTGCAAAATGTTACGCATCTATCAAAACACATATCGGTAAGCAGGGCCCCCGGCAATGTCAAGCCGGTTGTAATTTTTCATTCGCCGATTTCGTCATCGCCTGACCCATGTCAAATTCGCATTTTCAGGCGAACTGCAAGAAAAGCTGTTGTTTACTCAACGAAGGTTGCTTGCTGCAATCATTCCACACTATGCAACATCACCAGTCAGTATCGCCGCACTGGAGCAGGAGCCCACTGGGAACAGCACAACAATCGCAACAATCGAAGCCACGAGGAATTTCTGCTGGGCGGCAACCAAGCGAGAGGATGGACAATTCCTCCTCATTCTCGGGGCTATGGCATGTTTGTGGTGCGAATTCTTAAAGGTGCACTTAAACTACGGTATATTGTTTTGGGAGGTGCTATTGGCGGTGGCGTTTCATTGAGCAAAGTGAGTAAACAACGGCTCCTCCCCAGTTGTTATATAATGTGAAAATTGCATTTCGCATTTGTACGTGCAGAAATACGAAGATTGGAAGGAAGGTCTGCCCGATCTTAAGTGGCTCGAGGATGCACTGCCTCAGGGAGAGAGATGGAGTCAATTCTCAAGGAATCTCATTGAAGTAGGCAGCGTAGTAAAGAATGCCATTGACATTGGTGAGTTTTCCCAAACGTCGAGATTATGATCCATTCCCTATTTCAGTATCTATCTCTCACTTTAAATTGCCCTAACAGTTAGTTTTTTAATTGGGTGTGGGTCAGGCGTGTTTCTAACCATGCACATTTATTAGCTTATATTGTTTTTTTATTGCTGCCTGTGTTTGTCATTATTTTGTCATTCGCCTGATTTTAGCAAAAGATTGACTTAAACTTTTGTAATTAATAAACACTTGGCCATGATGTAATAATGCAGGTGGTCTATTCAGAGACTGTTCCCAGTCCGGTCCCTATTTATTTGACAGCAAAAGTAAAGCTTTATAATTAGAGTTGTTTATTTAACTATGGATGTTGTGTTCCCACAAACTGTTCCCAGTCGGGAATACAGAACTTTAATTTTGCCAGCGAAGACAGTATTAAAGGAGATTTGTTTTTTTTGGCCTGCTGTATTTACTCTTTACAAAGAAAATTACAAATTTTTGAATTTTTCTGATTTGGGATGCACATTTGCAGCAACTACTATTTTATGTATTTTTTTTTTTTTTTTGTGACGCCATTTAGTTTTCCTTTCTCACTCTCAGTAACATAAAATAAAAATCCCTTGAATTAAATGTCCCTTAATAAATAAGATAAGGTATTTAGAAGGAACTTATACTCTTAATTTTATGTTTTTCTAAATACCT
Source organism: Drosophila putrida (assembly GCA_037043535.1). NCBI lineage: Eukaryota > Metazoa > Arthropoda > Insecta > Diptera > Drosophilidae > Drosophila > Drosophila putrida. The sequence goes on along the minus strand of JBAMBI010000160.1, from coordinate 3,322,361 downwards.
TATCTTATTTATCATGGAATTTGGGGAATATTGTATTTTCTGTTAATGCGGATGGAAGAACTTCCTGAGAATAGCGAAAGTAGAGGGAAATTTGAATAAATACCTCACCAAACTGGGAATGGAATACCTGTATTATAGCATCATGGTTTTTATGCTGACTTTCTTTATCATTTTTTGTCATTCGCCTGCGTGTAGCCGATTAAATTAAACTTTTGTATTTAATATACACTTGGCAGCAGCATAACGCTTAGTTTTGCCTGGGATTGATATTGATGATATTGGGGTTTGCTTGTAGATCCGAAGCTTAAGCAACTGGGCGAAGATAAATTATCGGAATGGCGCTCTTGGTTCGATAATCGTCTGGACGATGCAATTGAAGCGGCCGATTATCAAGGAACACAAATTGTTGAAAGTAGGTTACACATTCGAAAATAAATTGCCGAACATAATGCATTTAAAGTGAGAGAATTTATGTTCGCCTTTCGTTTACCCTATCGTATGTTAACTAAAAGTAAAACTATTTTTCTTTCAGCCAAGGAGGATCTTAAAACCAAGACAACTGTTGCGGCGCTGGGCATTTCTCCAGACGAAAGCCGTAAGAAATATGGTAAGTCAGTAAAGACATTCATGTGATATTAAAAGGATTATTCTGTTTATTATTCAGATAAGCTGCAAAGCCAAGTGGAGACGCTGCAGACTGAAATAATGAATGTTCAAATCAAATACCAAAAGGAGCTAGAGAAAATGGAGAAGGAAAATCGTGAGCTGCGACAGCAATATCTTATTTTGAAGACAAACAAGAAGACAACTGCAAAGAAAATTAAAAAGTCACTCATTGATATGTACTCGGAAGTTCTGGATGAACTATCTGGCTACGATACTGGGTACACCATGGCTGATCATTTGCCGCGCGTTGTTGTTGTCGGTGATCAAAGCAGCGGCAAGACATCCGTGCTAGAATCTATTGCGAAGGCACGAATATTTCCTCGTGGCAGCGGTGAAATGATGACACGTGCACCGGTCAAAGTAACACTAGCAGAGGGCCCATACCATGTGGCCCAGTTCCGTGACAATGATCGTGAATATGATCTCACCAAAGAGTCTGATCTGTCTGATCTTCGGCGAGAAGTTGAGTTCCGCATGCGAGCCTCTGTGCGTGGCGGCAAGACAGTTAGCAATGAGGTTATTGCCATGACGGTTAAGGGACCAGGACTGCAACGAATGGTGCTGGTCGATTTACCGGGTATCATTTCGGTAAGCCTTCTGTGCTTTTATGAAATTGATAACCACGTTTTTGTATTGCTTATTGCTTTTTACAGACCATGACAGTGGATATGGCATCGGACACGAAGGACTCCATACACCAGATGACAAAGCATTATATGAGTAATCCAAATGCAATTATACTCTGCATTCAGGATGGTTCTGTTGATGCAGAGCGTAGTAATGTCACCGACTTGGTCATGCAATGTGATCCCTTAGGTCGTCGTACCATATTTGTGCTTACCAAGGTCGATCTGGCCGAAGAGTTGGCTGATCCTGACAGAATAAGAAAAATTCTATCGGGAAAACTCTTTCCCATGAAAGCATTGGGCTACTATGCCGTTGTGACGGGTCGTGGTCGTAAGGATGACAGCATAGATGCAATTAGACAGTATGAGGAGGATTTCTTTAAGAATTCAAAACTGTTTCAGTAAGTAGTAAATGCCTTTCGCCTGACCAGATGTTAATTTTAATGATTACTGCAGTCGACGTGGAGTCATAATGCCTCATCAAGTGACTAGTCGAAATCTGAGCTTAGCTGTGTCGGATCGCTTCTGGAAGATGGTACGTGAAACAATTGAGCAGCAGGCGGATGCATTTAAGGCAACCAGATTTAATCTGGAAACCGAATGGAAAAACAACTTTCCCAGGTAAGCAAAGTTGACTACGAAAATGCAGCCTAATAATTGAAAATATTTATTTCCAAATGTAGACTACGCGAGTCTGGACGTGACGAGCTGTTCGATAAGGCTAAAGGGGAAATTCTAGACGAAGTGGTAACGCTCTCACAGATCTCAGCCAAGAAATGGGACGATGCCCTCACTGCTAAGCTATGGGAGAAACTATCGAATTACGTATTCGAAAATGTTTACCTACCCGCTGCACAGTCAGGTTCTCAAAGTAATATTCTGTAGTTTATAAGTATTAAGTTATAAGCCACGCCCACCCTCACCCCCACAGGAGGGGCAGGAACACATCAAGCTCATCACCATAAACGTATCGTGTTTGTGTGTTAGCAGGAAATTCCAGTCGTTTAAAATCAGGAATCACATGCGTTTATAACTTAGAAACCAGTTTCGCATTGAATCATGCGTTTAACTTTAATGTGTGTACTCCCCAATTCAAATTTAATTAGTATCGATTTGTCAGGCATGTTCCCAAAAAAATGTGATTCAGCAAGTTTTATATTTGTCACAATAACATGCGAATAAGGCGCGTCTTGCCGGAAAGTGTGACTTGAAGATTTATGTGCTGAGAGAAACACGTTTAACCCGATATCTTCATTTAAGCTGCGTTAATTTGATCAATGAACACTAAAATGCAACTGTTTTTAATTAGTCAACTTAAAGCTATAATATCCAACTGAATTGACCGAAATTTACCTAATGAATCTTGTGTCTTTGTTGTTGATCATTTTCGCATCTATTCTATGTTTTGAAAAACTTGAATTAATAGTAGAAACTAATGTATGACAATGTTGCTCTTCTAGATTCCTTTAATACGATGGTAGATATTAAACTGCGACAGTGGGCAGAGCAGGCGTTGCCCGCCAAATCTGTTGAGGCTGGATGGGAGGCACTGCAGCAGGAGTTTATATCGCTGATGGAGAGGGCAAAGAAGGCGCACGACCATGACGGTGTGTTTGATCAACTCAAGTCAGCCGTTGTGGATGAAGCTATACGCCGACATAGCTGGGAAGACAAGGCTATTGATATGCTGCGTGTGATACAATTAAACACATTGGAAGATCGATTTGTTCACGACAAAACAGAGTGGGATCAGGCAGTGAAATTTCTGGAAAACTCTGTTACCAACAAACTCGAGCAAACCGATGAGACACTGTCGCAAATGTTTGGACCTGGACCGTGGACTCGCTTTGCCCACTGGAAGTCATTGACACAGGATCAGCAGAAGAGGCGTAGTGTTAAGGGTGAACTGGACAAAATACTCAAGAATGATGTGGTATGCGATATATATGAAATGCAATATTCATATTAATATATAATTTAATTATTTACTGTAGAAACATTTGCCCACCTTAAGTTATGATGAGCTGACGACAGTGCGTAAGAACCTGCAGAGGGATAATGTGGAGGTAGATACGGATTACATACGTCAAACGTGGTTCCCAGTCTACAGAAAGTACGTAGCTTTTACATATGTTTTCTGCAAATACACAACACTACAATAATGGTCATTTATATACTTGTAGACACTTCCTGCAACAATCGTTGCAACGTGCCAAGGATTGCCGCAAGGCGTATTACCTTTACACACAACAAGGCACCGAGTGTGAGGTGAGTTTACAGCAGAACAGTTAAACTTTCTTTTGGCTAACAAACTTTCCTTCTGCCCACAGATATCCTGCAGCGATGTGGTTCTCTTTTGGCGCATACAACAGGTGATCAAGGTGACGGGCAACGCATTGAGGCAACAGGTTATCAATCGGGAAGCGCGACGGTTAGATAAGGAAATCAAGGCTGTGCTCGACGAGTTCAGCGATGATGAAGAGAAAAAGGCACATTTGCTTACAGGCAAACGTGTACAATTGGCCGAAGAACTTAGTAAGTCAACCCCATAATACTATACTCAATTATACTATATTCCAACGTTAAATTTATCCATTTTGTCTTGCAGTCAAAGTGCGACAGATACAAGAGAAACTGGAAGAGTTCATTAATTCATTGAATCAGGAGAAATAGATTAAATGGTGTGCCATGACCAAAGACACAACTGCGTTATCTATTTAATGTTTTAATTTAAGCTCAAAAACGTTTATAATCACTGTCACGCATTGTTAAAAACGATTTTCCTTACTAAATATTTATTTAGTTATTACGCTTACTTTGTGCAGCAAAGAGTAATAAAAGATTGTTAGTTTGTATTTTAGCTAACTTATTTGATTGAAGGCAACGGTATACAGTTTATCTGTAAATGTTTTCAAGTTGTCAACTCCGATGACAGAAACATGACAAATATCAGCGATTGCTGTTTCAATATAATGGATCCAGTAAGTATAATATAATCCAGAAAATTGGCTAACTTTTTTGTACTTTTAACAAATATTACCAGGTTGTGTGAGTTGGTATTATTATATAAAACCTCAGCGAATTTGGCTGAAATCGGACAACTATATCATATGTAGGTCATCAGTTGAAACTTCAACACAGGTCTCTGCAAAGGCTTTTTAAACGACATGCAAAATAAATATTATTGTCAAATCATTAAGTTATGAAACTTTTAATAGGCTCTTTTCACGACGATTATTCATCATCATTCGCCCCCATTTTGAGCGTTCGGGCTGGATGACGACGGCTTTCCCATACAAGTTCAGAAAGCGTCATAAGTCTCACTTCAATAAGCGATGTCAGATTAGCAATAAAATTATGTTCATAAAAGAAAGTGCAGAGCAAATCTTATTATCATCGTGCTATGATTTAGAAAATACTCCGAATAGAAATTAGTTCAGTTTTACAAACATTAATAAAAATCACAAAGTTTGAGTACTTTTGTAAATTACTTAAATATTGTTTATTGTAAAATGTATAACTTTTAAGTATGCTAAATACAAATATACTCGTAAAGTCAGTATTGTTGTTTCTTCTCTTTAATATTATATTATTATATATTGTATCTGATAAACATAACTTGCTTGAGTATGTGTGTATCTATTTGTATATGTACGTTTGTGGTGTGTAGTGTCTGTGGTGTGTGTAGAGTTCCAACGCATTGTTTGTACTTTATAATCGGCTTACGACGCGTTGACAATGGATTCAAGTTAGGATTGGATTGAATACGGTGCAATAACCGTACAGTTTACTGCAACAACAACAAGAAAGTATGTGTGTGTGTGTTTTTTTTCTTATACTAAAGCTTACATATATACAAACTATGTAACAAGTCTGGAGCAGAAGCTAACAGTTTAGTTAGTCGAACTTATCAATTTAACAAATGCAACTTCCTCTTCTCATCTCGTCTCGTTTCTTCAAAGAATTCTTAACTTGGCAGTCGAATTGTGGCCCAGCCATGTGCTCAGCTGCTAAAAATGTAGGATTAATATTTTTACTCTTCTTATTTTGCACTTCCATCGATTCACACAACGTGGTGAGCACTTGGATAGACAAAATGTATACACATAAATGTATAAAAATAAAAATTCAATTATAATTGATCAATCAATACTTATGCTTGATCTATGCATGTACTGTGTGTGTCTGTGTGTGGGTGTGTGTCTGTGTGTGGGTGTGTGTCTGTGTGTGGGTGTGTGTATGTGGGCGTAGGATGAGGCGAGGCACTCGATAAAGCAAAAAGGCACAAACATTACACTTAAACTAAGACTACCTAATCTAGATCTAGACAAATAGACATATCAAGTACATGCTTCAAAAGCTGCTCTGCAGCAATAGCAACGACAGAAAATTGGGCTCTGGCTCTATCTACTGCTTCTGTTTCTGTTTCTAGTTCGGTTTCAGTTTCAGTTTCTGTTCAATCTTCAACAACAATCATCGTGTTATTGGCAATTAGTGTTAAACTAACCACTTAATGGTGCACATCAATGTTGCTGTCGAAAGTGGCTAAAGTGGCGATATCAGAAGACAATTACGACGGGCAAGTTTCCATGTTTGTCGAATCTATTGATAACACTTGATTAGGCTGTGGGTACTGGCTCGTTCCTGGCATTGCGTCGCTGTTCCCAGTTTGATATCCAAGTCAGTGGATAACAGAGGAAGGCCGATAACAGAATCAGTCCACCAGCGAAATAAAATGCGACATTATAGCTTTGGGTCGCGGCATACAAAGCACCTAAAACGAAGACAATGCAATTTAACAATCCGTTTATTTATTAGAATCCAGTAAGGTATACTCACCGGCAATAGGACTGCCAATGGTGGCTGCCAAACCCTGGAACAGCATAAGGAATCCAAATGCATTGGTCAACTTTTCCAGGCCAATCAGTTCCACTGCAATTAGTGATCGCAGCGCCGAGAAGCAGGCAATACAAATGCCGAAGAGCACAGCGAATGTCCATTGGGTGGCGCTATTGACAACTAGACCACTGAAGATGGTAGCCAATCCACCGGCAGTGAGTGCCACATTGTTAAGCCACAGTGGCTTTACACTGGGGAACGAGCTCATCGAACCGCAAACAATCCTAGCAAAGGTGTTGATCATACCAATGCCCGAAATGAGTGAAGTTCCCTCTTCCGCTTTCATGCCCTCCGAGACGGCGCGGTCCTTCAGGAAGGAGAACGGCACAAAGAAGCCCATCATGGTAAGGAAACCGCTGAGGGCCAAACACATAAAGGCAGGGGATTTGAGCAGGCTGGTGTCCAACATGGTCGACAGTGTGCGACGCACTGCCTCCGGGCATATGCGACAACCCTTCTGTCTGTCCTCCAACATGTCCTGCTTGGTGGGCAAACGGGTGACGGACATGTGATAGGCCAGCGATGTCTGTGACTGATACTGTGGTATGCGTGTAAGAGATCCCGTAAAGAAGATATCATCTCTGTACATGGGACGGGAAGAGGACTGCGACTGGCCATGATGATGGGCGGCATCGTGAGCACCGCCAGCTGGCCGCTTGGCCAGATCCTGTGGCCGACGACCGGAGACTGTGTGACGACGTGCCTGAATGCTCACTGGCTTGGCCTCTGTCTCCAACAGGTTATCGTTCTCGGCCTCTTCCTCGTTCTCACCCACGGTGGTCAGCTCCTTGTGCAGATTGAAGGTCAGCTGTTGAGGATCGCCATTCGGTGTTGTTGGCTGAGATTTGCGAAGTTGCTTCAGCTCCGTACCTTTACTAGCCTGTCCCGATGGTCTGCGCTCGAGATTCATGCCCTTAAAGATCTCAGCCGCTGTGGGATAATGATGACGCTGAGACGCACCCATGTAGGTGTTGTGTGCCGAGTTGGGCATCGAGTAGGCAAAGCGTCCCTCTGGCAAGGGCTTGGTGAATGCAGCCTGATGCAATTGTGGGGTTGGAGCCACTGTGTTTCCATGTCCATTCAGCTTGGTCTTCTCCTCATCGACCACAGTACCATCCTCGGTGACGCCCAATGTAATGGGTTGAATAGGACGGAAAGCGAGGCCAAAGATAGCACAGGATAGGATCATCATTCCCTGATATACAAGAGTCATGCGCCAGCCTGCTTGCTTGAGCAGCATAGCGGTCAGCGGGGCAAAGACGAAGGTGCCCACACCGGATCCGCAGAGAGCGACACCTGTGGCCAGGGCACGCCACTTCTCAAAGTAGAAGCCGATGATGACAACAGCGGGTATGTAAACCATGCAAAAACCAATTCCTCCTAGGATGCCATAAAGAACGAAGAGCACCTCAACACTTTTGGCATAGTAGGACAGTCCAAAGCAGGTGGCTGCAAAGATGGCACCCGAAATGGTCACCGGTCGGAAACCAAACCGATTCGCCAATGCACTTACAAAGGGTCCAGCCATCAAGTAACAACCGCTGAGCAGCGAAGACACCCATGTGGCATAGAACTTGCTCACTCCAAATTCTTCCATCAAAGGCTTCTGTAAATCCCCCGAGCAGAAGACGATACCATCAATAACCGTGCAGCAGAGGAACGAGGCAACCATTACGACCCAAGCCCAGCCACTATCCGGTGGCACAACTACAGCTGCCGTCTCAATCTCCTCCTCTTCATCCTCTTTCTCCTCAGCCTCGTTGAACTGTTCTAGCTTGTTATCCGGATGCTTGGAGACCAAAGCATTTGCCGTTGGCAACTCATCCTGGGATTTCATTTGATGTGTCGGCATTGCGGGACTGTAAGGTAGAAGGAAGAAAAGAAGGAAGTGTGAATTGCGAAGCTATTGATATACTTTTTTTCCAAGTTTATTTTGCAAATGTCTAGAAGATAAAAATGTGTGCGGTTTTCATTCGATTTACACAAATTGCGCATACGCCCCCTTAAACGAAGCACTTTCGCTTTCCATACTATTAATATTTACTATACTATGTATACAATACTATATTTATAATTGTCACGTGTGTGCCCTCTTACGTATTTATGCTGCATTGGTAGCTGTAAATGTATCTGTATCTTTATCTGATGTATCTGTATCTATATGTTTAGTTTTTTGTTGGTATTTAACTGTGCTTAACTTTTGTTTATCTCAACGACGTCAATCGACTAGAGTGTGTGTGTGTGGTGTGTGTGGGTGGGTGGGTGTCAAGCGTCAACGCCCTCCTCCGCCCCAATAGCAGTGCCTGAGCCAATGTCAAGCATAGAACAACAACAATAATACAATAACAATAACAAACAGCCTACGTCAAAAGCTGCTTAGAAGAATTGCAAAAAATAGAAAAAATTTGTTTTTTTTTTAAATAAAGAATAGACATTTTTTGAACAATTCCGTGACCAAGCTATCCGTCAATTTCGTACATTTCCCATGGCAAAATTTTGTATGCTCGGCACACACACTAATACACCCATAGCTACGTATTTTATATTATATGTGGATTTGCTTTTAAGATTTCTCCTTTTTTTCAATTTGTTTGTACCCGTTTCTTGCGGCTAACAAACTCTTGGCCTTGAGCCTCTTTTTAATTTTTAGCTATATCTTATCTTTTTAGATCTGTGAAGCAACCTGAATACATATAACCAATTGTCACAAATTAAAAGACACTGCAATATGTTGGGCATAAAAAGTGTCACGTAAAGAACACCTCAAATAACTAATAAAAGGATTTAATTTATTTCGTCTACTACTTACTTGCATATGTATATATGTGTATTAATGTATATTAGATTACTAACTATACTCCATGAAGTATGTGCTTGAAAACAGTTAACAGTTAATACAAAATCAGGTTAACTCATCATTTTTTATATATATTAGCTTAAGGCATACAAAGATCTCAGGGAATAATGTACATGTAACTAAAATTGGATTAACTATATGATAACATAAACTAAGTTCGTGCTATTTTGTCATACATAAATCTTAGTCTAAAGTCTGTCCCAATCTCTTGAAAACATGAGTTATGGATGTAAATAAGAATTATATGCATAGGCTTTATAATATAATATACCTTCTTCCTTTCCGAATAAGTAGTCTTATCAGTATCTTTATATAGATAACGTTACGTTTTTGTGTCTAATCTAAATTACGGCCACGTTTATGGATTATGATATGCAAATTATTAAATGCAGGCGTGCATCGTAAATATCTAGAATGTTATGTAATGTAAGTACCCTTTATTTCTAAATCTATTGGATTTTACTGCCTAGCAACTCGGAACGGTAAAAGTTTAAAGCCCAGACGATTAAGTGCTGATTAGTTGATTGTAAATAGTTTATTATCTGCCACAAAGCAACTAATAAACCAAGTATATCAAAGACTATGAAGTTTTTGGGGGACAGTGGCGTAAATCAATTAATTGGTGGAGATTTGCTTAGCCAAGGTTTGTTTTTAGATAAGAGAAGCTTTGCAATGGATTTGTCGGTTTATCAGATAATAATAAACTCCCGAATCGACTGCACACTTGGTAACCCAATTGGCATGTGACTGCTTTCAGTTTGATGTCTTGATAACTTGATTTCCTTGATTGTTGGAATTTTGGAACTGTCGACAGTTTATTAAATGCCATAAATAAGTCAATGCTATACGGGTCTATGGTCGCATGGCTTGTACAAATTACTTTAAGATTGGCGACGGCACACCAAAACCCTTTACACTTTTGTTTATTATGCAACGAGTATTATTATTATTGCTCGTATTATTATAGGCGACTCCAAGTGGGCTCGTATTTCACGATTGCTTTTATGTTTCAAACGGTCAAATCAGTCGCCAGTAGGAAATGGCTCAGCACATTGCACAAGAAGCCGGTCAAGTGCTTCTGCTTCGGTTCGTACTCTTAACTGACTTGCAGCTATCCCCGCACTATAAATAGACCTAGACCGTTGTCAACTTGTTGAACAAAATCGAACCATTTTGTTTCTGCGCAAACTACAACTACTTGCGACTAGTGAGGACGCGCCCAGTGCCAAGTTTCAGACAGTTGGCGATTCCGTTTCCATTCCTTTTTCCATTCCCATTCCAAAACTTGTATAAATACCCTATAATCATAAAATTGACAGGCTAAGAAGCTAAGATAATGCTTGGTAACTGTTGCAAGGTTTGAAATATAAATGATGTTGTTACAGATTTATTTTTCAACCTTTTGATTTGATTTTTTTATTGATATTAAATTTTATATCAAATATAATATGCAAAATCTGAATTTATTTTAAATTACATTTTCAATTAAGCCATTGATCTCTAACTAGACTTTTTACACTTAAATGTAGATATTTGTAGATAATATTTCTACTAACTATACGTATTTAATCACATGTGCATAACAAACACGTGAGATGCAGGGCATCTGCTAGTCGCATGCCCAGTAATTGCTTTATTTACTTTGCTTTGCCCCTGGGCACGTTTATGTCATACATGAGAGCAGTGTTCGTATTATGTGTGGCCTGGCGTTATTATCCTTAGCCTGGTTGTAAACTAATCCCGCTGTGCGCAAACAGCAGCGCCCATTTATCATTTCACCCCACAACTTACTCCTCAGTTCTAGAAGAAGAGGCTACCGAACAGTTGTCAAAACCAATTGGCGGCTGTTGACGGCTCTTAAATTGATGTCTGTCGATTGAACTAATAAATGTTATAGGTAAACACATATGGCCATAGACGGTTAGAGAGACGGACAGATATAGACAGAGGGACATACAGAGAGGGACACATGGACAGAGCGTCGTCTCGCAGACATTCTCAAGTAGTTTTTCCTGTTGCTGGTTTTTCCTTTTAGCATAACTATGGGTTGATACATACATATGTGTAATTATATATGTAAGTGGCTCTGTGTGTATCTCTTTAATAGCATACACATTTGTGTGGTAGTCTGTCTTATTCTTCGTTCCCAGTTCCTATATATCCCTCCTTGTCGTTTCTTTTAACAAGCAAATACGAAACACACAAGCGTGTGGCATGTGCGTGTGAGTGTGTGTGTGTGCGCATGTGTGGCTGTCAGCGCCACAATTTGTAGCTACATGTGCAGCAATCATTTAACGATTTTCTGCTCAAAATATTAATTAGCTTTAATGTGGGCTAAACATTGGGGCTCCAAAATTTTGGCTGCCACCAAATATGGCAGCTTATTGACCCACTCGGTCAGAATTGTTTTTGGCCTAATCGAATTGCCACTGAATGTGCGGCACTTAAAACAAGTTGGAAACATTTTCGAAACACTTTAAACAACTGTCTCTCTGTTAATGTTGTATTCATTTGCTCTCAAGTCAAGTTCATTGAACGGCCTTTCACCCAGGCCAAGACCTGCGCACAGTCACGACTCTGAATCATACAACAGAGACCAGAGACCATAAGTTGCGCATGCGCAACACAATTTCAACAGAAGGAACCACATTTCCATTAGTTTTCGGTGCCATGTGGCTTTGGTTCCCAACTCTCTGCTATCAAGATTGAATCGAACATAAAAATCATAAATAGCTTCTTAACTCTCATTCGGTTATTCGACTTTTATCGAAAGATCTACACAAACGAACGGTTTTGAGGAAACTTTGAATGATGGGTAAAAACTGGAGTTATTTTTGAAATCAGTCTTAATCAAACTATTAATATAAGTTTTTGATTATAATTCGATTACTCTATCATATAACTGTCAAAAAAAACAATGCATATCAATTGATTGGTAAATGAGTTTAGAAAGAGCTCAGTCATTTCTTTGTTTTTTCTTTGTTTCAATCTTAATTCAACTACACAGATAAGTGTCCTATATAACTAATCATACTTGAATTATCAGCGAATTACTGTTTCATATAGCTGTCATTGGAATGATTTATTAGAGGAGACCACACGTTACATATCTTTTATTGTTTATTATTTGAATAAAAAAAACAATAGCATTGTATATTGTATATCTGACCAAGTTCTGATCAGTGTAAGTATTTCTTGTTTCTAGTCCCATAAAGAAGATTATGACAAATATCTATCTTAAAATTTACATTTTTCTTTCTCCTATCCGTTAAAGAAGATTTTAATATACGGTATATCCGTTTAAACTCTGATCTTTGGAATGCGCAAGATATCTTTCTTTCCTCTTGTTATACATATGTTATATGTAGTGTAGCTTTGCAAGCTTTGATCTTGAGGACTCCGCAGAAATCTTTCTTTCTTATGTACATATATTGTTAATATACTCTATATGTTTGCTATATGTACATATGTATGTAGTGTATGCGGGACGCACTTTATCAGCTGTGGTTGTTCTTGTTCTTGTTCTTCTTGCTGTTGATGTTGTTGTCGGCACTATCGGCATGAACAAAGGCCCGTCAACTGTGTGATGGCAGTGCCAGTGTTAATGAACAATTAGTGGAGCGATCAATGGTCACCGGCCATAGGCAAAAGCTGTAGCTCGAAAGCGAACCCGAACTAGATCTCCAACCCGAACCCGAACCCAAAAAAAACCCGATCAGAAAGTAATATTTGTCTTTGTCGGAAGTAGACTATGCGATTCCAAATCAAGTAACATGTCGAAATTATGGAAAATACAAGTAAAGTCGCAAAATTATTGATGATGCATTTAAAAGGCGATGGCACAATAGAATCATGATACTGATTTATGATTGGTATGTACATAAGTGTGTGTGTTGTGCGTGTGACATATGTAAATTGATTATTTATTGGGTTATCTGCACGTGCCTGTAGTCAGGCGCTATTCTACAAAACTATTAAAGCTACAAATATAGCTACAGCAACAGCAACTGGACTGAGATACAGATACAAATACGAGTACGAATACGAATACGAATCGTGTATTTTGTTGACCCTCAAACGTTGACATTGGCGCCAAAATGCTTTCGAATAAAATTTTGAATCTGATAAGCAAATGCGCACTGAAAACAAAAACAAGTTGCAATTGCATTCGAAAATTCACTAAGAGCTTATCAACCTAACGTAAGACAGTTTAGCTAATATTAATGTAGATTGTGATTTGCCTTAATCAAATGCAAATACGTAAATATTTATTAACTGATTAACGCTTTTGCTTTAGTGGAAAGATTTTACGTGCCCAATTTGAAAAAGGTTCTACACGCAAATGCACTGAGGCAAAGCCAACAAAATAAATAATAAGAATAATAATATAAAAGAAAAAAGAAACTTAATAAAACCACAAGTATTTAGAAAAAGAAACCTCATTTATTTGGCAATGACTGACTGTCTGTCTGTCGGAGAGACTAACGTGGAGCATTGTAAATGCGCAAAACATGTTTACTGCATATAAATAAAGTCAATATATATTTATTTATACACACAAATAAGTATATTCTACTTGCTGCTTAGTCTGGTTTATATTTTTTCTTTTTTATCTTACGGTTTTTGGATTTCTATTCTCATATTTAGCTTTTAATTAATGAAACCCAAGTTAATCAAAATATTTACTAACATGCCACAGTATTTACTTAAAATGTAATTAGGTCTTGCCAATTGGGTCATCGGCATCTGATTCAGCTGATTGAGATTCAGACTCATTGTCAGTCTCAGCTACGGCTCCAACGTCATCTATGTATGTCTACTGTTGCAGTTCTAATGCTTCATTGACGACAAGACCCGCGTCATAATATCTGGATTGGTAAATTTGTGATATAAAAGATTGTGAAAAATGTTTGCTGTTCGATTTGGTCCCGATTCTTTAAGTCAAGTAAGGAAGAAACCGTAATAAATTAAGTTGGAAATCTATATCTTTAACATTCAGAAATACTTGACATATCCTTCTTGAATCCTAGCTCTTTAATTCAAAGTCAAACAGTTTACTGCTTGGTATGTTATTGCAGAGTATTTGACCGTGAAGTAAACCCTACAAAATGAGTTATTCAAATGAAGTGTGCAAGATATCAAATAAACAGTTTAGCTCACAATCAGATCAGAGTCAACCGGTTGGGGGCGTGTGGCTTATGCAAAACTGACGCTCAAAGATCAAAGGAAAAGCAAAAAGGCCTTGAACAAATGTCAAAATCTGTTACCACTTTTAATATGTTTTCAATAAGTGAGTCACCCCGGTTGTCAGTTATTTATACAACATATATAATACAGCAGATGGAAGATATGAGTGTGTGAAGGGTGTGTCGTCTTTTCTATTTTCGTTTAGTTTTTGTTTTTTGCTTCTTTTTTGTTTATATTTGCCAAAAATAAAAGCACACACACACACACAATAATTTACGAAACAATTTTGTAGTTTCCTTTTTTCAGAAAATTTGCATGGTAATTGCGTCTGCAATTAAGATAAAAAGGTAAATGGCTATAAAAATGGGCGCGTACTGTTAGATTCTTTGAGCTACATTTACATAACTATCAGATAGAAAGTATTTGTATCTGTATCTATATCTGTATTTTTTAAGTACAGGCTTATTATCGATCTGCTTGTATTCTTGTGCTGATTTTCTTCCGTTGCCATTCAAGTTCAGGGGAGAAAAACGGAAAACAGCAAACAACATCGGAACAACGTCGAAACAAAGTCAGCACAAAACGAAAACAACTACAAAAAACATACACGCCCATAAAAGGTGCTCGAAAGCCGTTTACGTGTTAACATGTTTCTGGTTCCTGATTCCTGGTATTGGCATGATGAGTCTTCAGGCAATTGCAAAAGTCCGCATCGCTCTTTTCTCCAGCCACATTAAAAAATATGAAAAATGACTGACGAGACGTGCAGATCTTGAAGTTAGAACTTTGAAATTGTGACTAAGTTCCTGGCCGGTGCACGCGGAGTCGCAATTGGAGTTTGAAGTTAGCGGCAGATGTTGTTGTATGTTTTGTTTTTTAGCCAAAAAAAAAACTCGTTTTGGCCGGGTCAAGACGGCGAGAGAGAGAGAAAGAGAGAATACAGGGACTATGCGACGGGGCGCGGTCATGTGACAGCGGCATAAGGCCAACTCTATAGCCATTCATCTGTAGCCATAGCTACGTGGTATCTGCGTGTCTGTTGACGTGGTTGTGTAAGTCTTCATCTGTGTATGTGTGTGTTTGTGTTTGTGTGCTGGCTGGCCCTCTTGAGCTTACCTTTATGTTGGTTTGTTGTGTCTGCCGTGGGGTCCGTTGCCGCTTTCAATTTGTTGGCGGTGTGACTTTTTATTTTTATTTGAATTATTTTTTAAATAGGAACCTGACCGCGGTATTTAAGCATTCACTGCGTTTGGGGCTATTTCTGGCCCCCGGTCGCTCGTGGGCAGTGTAAAGAATTTCTTATGTGAGAAAGCGAAAGCAACGTACGAAAAATCGAA
This sequence comes from Drosophila putrida, assembly GCA_037043535.1. Classification (NCBI taxonomy): domain Eukaryota; kingdom Metazoa; phylum Arthropoda; class Insecta; order Diptera; family Drosophilidae; genus Drosophila; species Drosophila putrida. The sequence goes on along the minus strand of JBAMBI010000160.1, from coordinate 3,306,789 downwards.
AGTTAACTGTAAAAAAAGCGCAAATTTAGAAACTGAACCGAACTGAATGTTGAATGTGTTCACATTGACGAAGAACGAACACGCTTATAAATACTTCTAGTATATGTATCTGTATCTGATTATCTGTAGCGGTTTAGCAGCTGTTCGTGCGTTCTATATACATACGTACGTACGTACGTATATGTACATATATTTTTATAGATGTATGTGTAGATGTTTGTCTAAGTATATGCGATTACATACATATGTGTAGCATATGAAATAATCGACCTGCCTCCAAACGCAAAAGGCACGCGTTTCAAAAATCGTTCTGATTCTTAATATACTCGTAAATATGTGTTTTTATTTATTCAGTTATTTTGTTTTGAACTCTCAGCGGCGCTTGAATTTATTATTGATCGCGCGCTTACCGACCGATCCGAGCGACTGACTAAAGATAACTAAAGGGAAATGGAAATGTGTTGGCAGTATAAACCACAAAGCAGACAGCAGCAACAGCAACAGCAATAGCAACGACAGCAGCAACAGCAACGACAGCAGCAGCAGCAACGCTCCAGGCAGCACACAGCACAGTACCCAGAAGACAGCCTCGAGAACTCAGCACTCACACACTCACACACACACACACACTCTCTCTCTTTTATACACACAACCAACACATATATATATACATATATGTGTCGCGCTTGTGTTTGTGTTTACTGTTTGCTTATATGCGTGTTTGTATTTGCCTTCGTATTGGCATTGTTTTCGTTCTTGTAAAAGTATATTATCAGACATGGAAACGACTCCATGTACTGCCGGCCTCCCCCCTGCACCCTGTCGCCTTCTCACACTCCTTCACCCTTTCGTTATCGTTCATTCAGTGTCGTGAATGAAAATTAAATAACGAACGACAACAAAAATAAAAGCAGCAGCCACTGAGAGAGCCAACATGTTCTGCCAACAAACACTACAACAACAACCGGCAAACCTACAAAAAATATGGCGCGCTGCCAGTCAAAGAGTGTGCGCATGTGTAAGTGTGACTGCAGCAATATGCTTGTCGGTGTAAACATGCGTGCTTGTATGTATGTGCGTCTCTAGTAAGCAGCGATACTTGCTCGTACTAACTAAGAGAGAAAACATACAGAGCAAGCTCTTTTTGACTGTCTGGCCTCTGTTCTCTGGCTCTCTCGCTCTCTGTTCCTCCCAACTGGTAGCATATTTTGACATGTGCCACTCTTTTGCCGTTGTCGTCTTTGCCTTCGCCATCGATTTCGTCTTTCCTCGCCAGCCAAAATGGCCAGACGAAAGTCAAACACACACGCACAAAACACTTTGTACGTATACGCAATGCGATTTCGATTACGATTACGATATCGATATCGATACAACTAAACAGTTGTGCTTGTGCTCTTTGATTCTTGAGAGTAAACTTGATTGAAGTTGGAAGGCTGCTTATTTTTATATCTTTTTCTCGAAATTTTGGTTCAGAGTAAAAAATTAACGAATCGTTATTTGGATATCAGGCAAGTTTGTCCGTTTATGTTTGTGTTTCTATTAGCGATGATTCTTTTTTAGATTTAGTGTTGTGTGTGTTGTGGCTTTTTCCACTCAGAAGAGATAGCCAAACTTTGAATGGGTTTCATTCACGTTTCTGGGTAATGACAGAATAAGGAAAATAAAAGTAACACTGTGCTTGAGTTTGTCGTTTGTTTTATTTTGATCTAAACAGGTTACCGGCATTTTTGTACACACATACACGTGCACTCATGTGTGTAATAATTGGTAATTGTTGCTTCACATTACGAAATAGTATAATTCTAAAATTGTTTGCAACAAGTTCACTCATTGGCTAGCATGATTAGACAAAAGATATCCGAAAAACGCAAATCATTCGAACTCGAATTCATTAAACGTACTATGAACTTCAAATGATTCAGAGTACACATTCAAGCCCCACATTAAAAAAAGAACTCTACCGTGAGCGAGCATTCTTTGAATTATGCTTATCGCATGGCATACTTTTAATTTGCTTTTGGGGAGTTCTGGAAGCTCGGCAATATAATTTGGTCATGTACAGTGGAGACTCAACTTAAATAACTTTAATTTAAAAAATTATCTATTAAAACAATTGGTCAAACATAAAATGAAATAATCTTACTAAAAAATTATTTTATTTAGTTTGCGATCATTGGTGCTTTAAAAGAAACCACAAAACAATTAAGTTAGGAACTAAGTGTGTATGCTTTATTAAGTATTCGCTGTATTGACAAACCTGCATATATTTCTGCTAATGAATTAATTTATAAAATTTCCATATCGAATTTAGCACGTGATCGAGCTCAGTGCAAAAGCATATCAACTTGTTAAATGGTTTTCGGTTTTGGTTTTTGATAAGCAAAAAGCGAGCGACAACAACAACGTTTTTAGTTGCAATCACAAATTCCAAAAATATGTGGCCACTTATTGTTCATTATATTGCTTACTAGATAAGTATATTAATTTATTTTCACGCGTGCTGAGAATACCCTTCGGAACTATAGAACTGATTCATAAAACCTTAACTACTTATTTATCCAATATTAATTATTTTGCCGTATCTAATTTAATTCGATAAGGTACTTCTCCATTGTATTTTGATTTAATGGCTAAGCGTAAGATTGATTATTATGATTATAATGAAATAATTGAATGAGCCGGCTACGTATTTATTTTTACCAATTGATAATAAAATGAATGATACCAACATTATTTATTTGGTATAAGAAATATTGATTTTCGTCCGAGATATCTAGATATTCAAAGAAGGGCACATTTCCTTTTCTTCTTTTTTTTGTTGACCTGCAAGGAAGCTCTAGTGGCGGTTTCAAAGACTTCCCGTACACCTTCTTGCATCTTTGCGGAGCATTCGAGATATGCAAAAGCATTAACAATCTCGGCCATGGTCATTCCCTCTTCAGTTCTAACTGGTTGTTGCTTAACCACCGCCAGTTCCTGTAAATGATATACATTTTTTCATATTGATATAACTATTCTATATTACGAAAAATTCAAAGCTTACCTTTATGGTTTCAGCATCATAGCGCAAGTCGCGTTTATTTCCAACCAAAATGATAGGAACATTAGGACAGAAATGCTTCACTTCTGGTATCCATTTGTCTTGAATATTTTCCAAAGAATCGGGCAGATCGATAGAGAAGCACATTACTATAACGTCGGTATCGGGATAGCTTAATAATCGCAAACGATCGTAATCCTCCTGCCCAGCAGTATCCCATAACGCCAATTCCACCTTGAATCAATCAATAATCCATTTTTTAAAATGATGAAAGAACATAATTATTTACGTAAATATGCTTAATAACATTGCTGGCACATATGAGCCACTTATTGAACAAACACTTGAAAAGAGAACTACATCTCCGGAAAACAAAGGCGAATACGAACAACGCCAATGTGAATCATGCGTAAGCATTTGTAGACTTGAGCAAAACGGGGGCCCACCCTGGCACAGGCACTAAAATAAGATGTGTACTAAATATATAATACCCATGCATGTATCTATACACGAATATGAAGAAATACTCGTACATAAATAAAAGCGTAATTGTCTGCGAATATTTACAGAATGTCACTTACGAAAACATAGGCGTAGTGTTTGTTGAGCAAATATAGTGGGTCATACCTGTGATCCTTCAACCTCAACATCCGCGACATATGTTTCGAAAACTGTGGGCACATAGTCCAAAGGGAAATTATCTTTACAAAAAACCGTTAACAAACAAGTCTTGCCACAAGCTCCGTCGCCCACTAACACCAGTTTTTTGCGAATAGAAGGCATGACACAATTAACTATCAACAATCACCCAAAGAATTCACAACTATATTGAGGAACACTTGAAATTTAAATGTTAAATTGCAAAGGAGCTGCGTGCTTGCTCAATGAATGTGCCTTTGTGAAATATATTTTGTTTGTTTATGAATTTTTAACTGCGGTACAGAGAAAACACCACGGCATATGAACATATGTATTCAATAAAAAAGTCCGGTGCTTTCAATTTGTAGTAAAGTCAACTAACTCCTAAATAAAATGCTAAACGGAGTATATAATGTTTTTGCCTAAATAAAAAAATTTCTTATAGTAATATATATCCATAATTCCGTTATAAATGTATTTTAAAAATGCCAACGTTGGCGATAAAAATATACTTCTAATAATAAACACTAGATGGCGTCTCATGTTTCGCTAAAAGTCAAAAGATGTCGCAAATTTTGACCAATTTCGATTCATTTTTGTCAGAGTTTAAACTTTTAATAACAGTTAATTATTACAACTTCTCTCCCAAGAGGACCGAACGCCAAACACTTATTAAAATCATCCGTTTTACTCATTCTAATATAGAATGTAAAAGTTTTGAATTGGGCGCGAAACTAAAACCGGTTCTGGGTTAGATGGGTAGCACTTTTAAGTAGAGTTACTGCTTGCACTTGACAGCTTTCAAACTTATCGAAATGGACATTGGCATATCGATACATCGACTCGAGCTATACACCCCTGCAAATATTGCCAAGAAGAAGAAATCGGCTCTTCCTCTTTCTTTTATTTCCGCCATTGCCTGAGATAGTTGGAAAATCATGGGTGAGTTGTTAAAAAGAGTGAATTTTGTGAGAAATACGCCAATTGAGTTGCTAAACCAAGTGCAAATCGAAATACAATAGTTGTGCAACATTGAATGTAAGTGAAATTAATTGCGGCGACATAAAATTACGCACAAAACTCCGAACCTAAAGCTTGCAAATATCGGGTTCAGTTTGTCGGCTGCCAAAAATCTAAGAATATCCAAAGAATCGTGCAAGATATGAAGCTAAATATTTGTTTTTTAATAATTTGACAATGCACTACGATATTTACAAGGATTATTGTGCAAGTTTACTAATATAATGCAATTCACGGAGACGCATTCAAACTAACCTCAAAGTGCTGCCGCTGAACTCGCCATTTGTTTACATTGTGTTTGTTGATTTGCATCAAAGAAAAGTTAAGTTACCACAACTAACAACATTTGTTTTTTATTTGCAGGCAAGCCTAGAGGTCTGCGCACTGCCAGAAAGCATGTGAACCACCGTCGCGACCAGCGTTGGGCCGACAAGGACTACAAGAAGGCTCATTTGGGCACAAGATGGAAGGCCAATCCCTTCGGAGGTGCTTCCCACGCCAAGGGTATTGTGCTTGAGAAGGTGTAAGTACGGCCTGTACCGTCTGTGATCAGTTATTTTCCTTTAATGGCACCCCACTTTCGATGTCCCGCAGTATATTTTTGTGTTTTGTTTGTTATGAAACTCAAATCACAGGATTATACTGTGAGTTGTCGTCTGTAAGAACAGCCAATTTAGCTAACCACAAAATTTGATTACTTTCTGATAAACATTCACTAATTGTAATCTATTTATCCTTTTTTGCAGTGGTGTTGAAGCCAAACAGCCCAACTCTGCTATTCGCAAGTGTGTGAGAGTGCAGCTCATCAAGAACGGCAAGAAGATTACCGCATTCGTACCCCGTGACGGTAGCTTGAACTACATTGAGGAGAACGACGAGGTTTTGGTTGCCGGTTTCGGTCGTAAGGGTCACGCCGTCGGTGATATTCCCGGTGTCCGTTTCAAGGTCGTCAAAGTCGCCAACGTCTCTCTGTTGGCTCTTTACAAGGAAAAGAAGGAGCGCCCAAGATCTTAGATGACGATACATCTAATCTTTTTCCAGAGTTAGGGTTTTACAAAACTAAATAAACAAAAAAAAAAACAACACCAAACCCATGTCTCATTTGTCTACTAGAATAATAATTTACTTGAATTTTCGTAAAATCAGTGGTTTTAAGCGCGGTTTAGAAGTCATGTAGAAAAAATGTTTTAATATGATAGTTTTTAAAATATTAAAGCTGAAGCTTTTAGTGATGACCAAATTTAAATGGTAACTACTTTAAATCTTTTGTTGGACAGTAAAACTTTTAAATTCATTTAAAAAGAAACCTCTGATATCCACACAAATTTGAGCATTTCACATACGTGATAAAACTATGAACAAGACCGAACAAACATTTGATTAATGTTGAGCATTTATTATGTTATGTATTTTTAGTTGGTTTAATTATAATGTAATATATTTAAATGCCTAGAGACTTATCAAACTAACAGTATGGATTATAGTCAGCCTGTGCCAGACTCCTCTGCCCACTCTCATGGGTAACCACCGCCGCCTCCTCCGCCAGAATTAAAGTTGTTTGGTCCTGGGCGTCGCATTGGACGACGACCACGTGAACGATTTGCGAATATGCGATTGTTGTTTTGCGAAATGCTTGCCATATGCTGATCCTGATTGCCTTGGTTGCCAGGATGACCACGCATACCGCCCGTCGAGGAGTCACGTTGCCAGACAATACGTGCTGGTCTGTTTGCATTGTTATTAGTGTTGTTGCCGCGCATCAGAATGCGACCTCCACGTCGCGTAGGCACCGCGCTGCGTAGTGTACGGAACCGTGTGTTCTCCGACGGAGAAGTTGCCTCAGCTTCACGGCCCTCCTCCTGCACATTAAGGAAAATGATGTAGAGAAATGCGCTTATTCTTAGAGTGTGCGCTTATGCCTACTCTTTACCTCAACTTCAACGGATTGTTTTTCACCCTCTGAAGAGACGCCATCGGTTCCCTCATTATCCTCAGATGGACCCTCGGCTTGATTATCCTGGTTGTCCGTATCCACAGACTGACTTGTGCCAACATTGGGGTCTGAATGCAATTGAAAAGCAATTAATTACGTATAGTGTAAGCAGTACTCTTTTACTTACTTTCATTGTTCAGCTGCTGGGAATCCTCAACTTGGTCAGCAGCTGTTTCTTCGGCAAATGCTTCATCTGCCTCGCTTATGTTCTCCGTGCCCGCTAACTCACTTTCATCCGGTATATCTTTCGCCTCCGTAACGTGGCTGCTGCTGCTGCTCTGTTCGGCCGCCTCATTTGGTTTCTGTGGTAAACTGGCAAGGGGAGCTGTGCAATCGACGCTGGTGCCAGCGCTGCTCTCATCTACAACAGCTGCAGCCTCCGCAACAGCTGTGCCATCAACCTCAATCTCTACGCAAGTTGGCTGCTCGCTAAAGTTGGAAACTTGTGGTGAACTCACAATCTCCATAGAACTGACAAAAAAAAAATATTAAAATAGCGCTACAATCGAAATACCCCTCACTCATTCTAGGGCGCTTTTTACAGTCAAATTTTTTCAGTACCCCATTATTTTTCAATAGAAATTTTCTTAAGCTTATATGTAAATATATCTTTCAGTTGGTTCACTACCAAAAGGAACGCTTTGTCCTAAAATTTTCCCAAATTGTGGGATTAGAAAATTTCTTAAAAAGTTTTTACAAAATTGAAGGAAAGGGGTATGGCAAAAATGTTACACAGCTTTGATTATTGCGCTCGATGTTAATTGAAGCCTGTGTGACAAATTTGGTAGCTATAGCTTTTATACTTTTCAAAATCAGTTTGCTCCTACAGACGGACAACTCGGTTGTATTTGTTGATCAATAATAAAGAGTACTTCATAGTGTTCGCCATGCCTCCTTTTTCCGGTTAAATACATAGCAACAAATACAATATACCCTTTTAGTCTACTAGCAACGGGTATATTGGGAACAAGTTCTTATCGAGAGCTCTTGGCTGCTCACCTTTCTGTGCGACGAGCTGCAGCTGTGGAAGTTGACGGCGCCTGCTTCCAGTTGGCCTCTGCCTGTGGTGGTTGTGCAGTTGAAGATTCTCCACTGCCGCTGGTAATGGCCTGGCTTTGATTATTCTCTTGAGTCGATACGGTGGCGGGTGAGTCTTCAAGCAATTGACTCTCAGCCTGAGCCTGCACTTGTACCTGCTCGATGTCTACTTCATTATGCTGATCGGGTGCGTCGGCACCGTCATTGTCTTCCATCTCGTTGTCCTGCTCGTAGGAATCCTCGTAACCCTCCTCCTGCTCGGCATCGCCACCATCAATGGGGCCCAGTACATCCTCCTCCTCATCATCAGAGTCGACTACCTGAATTTCGTCCTCCTGGTCGCGCTGTGAAGAAGTGGGCATCTGATCAACATCCATGCCAGAGTCACCAATGTGGCCAGTCGACAACTCGCCGCCGTGCATTGGAGTACGCAGGCGTTTTGTTAGTTTGACAATCTTTTCGGGGACACCCTCCTCGGCATTTGTGGACGAATCGCCTTCCACATCGCGTGGACGCTTAGAGCAACCCGCCTGTGTGGTGGTCACATTGCTGCTGGACGGTGTGTGGCGGCTGTGACTACTAACCACAGTCGAGGAGCTGCTGCTGCTGCCTGATGTGCTGGGCTGTTGCTGATTGTTTGCATCCTGGACATTGGGAACGGTCTGATTTTGAGTGGAGGTTGAGGTGGTTGTGCTAGTCGAGGATGACGACGATGAGCCCTCTACACGTGGCGACACTAACGCCACCACCTGTTGTTGTGCACCACCGACAAATAGCTGTGCATCATTTTGCTGCGGATGTTGCACACTTTCCGCCTCCTGTGAACTTTCCGCTGCCGCTGTGGCGCCCATGGGCGGAATGGCAGCTACAGCCACAGCTGCGGAGCTTGTCGATGGCATGTAATCGGTATGCGAGGATGTGGGTGATGATGAGGCCATTGACTCCAAGGTGGCGCTGCCTGTGGTATGTACCTGTTGCTGGGGCGGCACCAGCGCCGTGTTGCCCACAGCAGAGCTGCTGCTGCTACTGCCCGATGCAGCTGCAGCAGATGAAGTGGACGTCGACGTGGATGTCGAAGTGGAAGCACCCGGTTGCTGGCTAGTAGGAAGTATAGCAGCAGTGCGGCTGTTTTGCACGGAAATCGGGCGAATACTGGCCAAGGGAGTCTCGCTGCCACGCCAAGGCGTCACCGTCGCCGACTGCTGGACAGTGGCGGAACCAGACATTGGCTTAACGTTTGCCGTACGTGGCGAGGACTCGGAGATGTTGCCCTTCTCAGCCATGCCAACGGAGCTGGTGGAGGGCTTTGTGGACTGCTGTGAGCCCAGTTGACGTTGCAGTTGATTTATGCGCATGTGCAGCGATTCATTTTCACGCATTAGACGGGCATTGATATCCTTGTTGTTGGCAATGTGATCTTGCAGTTCCTTTTCCAGGCGCTGCACAGTTTCATCGTAGCTGGTTTTGGTGCCAGCCAGTATCGTCTCATGATTGGCCAACTCCGTCTTGGTCACCGATAGCTCCTGTAGAAGTTGTTCAATCTTTTGCTTTGACTCATTGCTGTCATGTTCGACAGTTGAGCGGGACTTCAGCTCATCGTACTCTTTCTGAAGCTGCTCGTGTTGCTCTTTGGTGCTGCGGAATGCGTTGCTCATCTCGTCCAGCTCGGAGCGCACTTTGTCCAGCTCAGCAACTGTGTCGGTGCCACCTGTCTGGGCTTGGAGACCCATATAATAGTCCTTGTAGCGCTTGGCCAACTTGCGCAGCATCACTTCTTTGCTGTCCTTATCCTGAATGGTCTTGTCCTTGGACTCGATATCCTCTTGGGCCTTAAGCAAGTCCTCTTCCTTCTGCAGCAAACGATTCTTCAACTCCAAGATGTCCTGGGTCTGGCGTGTGTTTGCTTGCTTCAAAGCTGTGGCCTCGTCCATTTGCTTTTTGCGCGCCTCCTCCTGCATCTGCAAGCCCTTGGTCAATGCTGGCAGCTCATTATCCAGGCGTGTCTTCAGTGCCATCAAATCGTCGTTCTGCTTCTTGTTTAAGTCCTTCTCGGCAGTGAGCATCTTGGCAAGATTTTCGCGCTCCGCCTGTAAGCGCTTGAATTCCTCGGGATTTCTGTTGCTCTTCTCGACCAGAGCATTGGCCCGTTGACGCCACTTAATGGCCTCAGTGCGCAATGAGGTGTTCTCAACATTCAGCTCCTCAATCTTAGACGACAGCTCCTTATTGCTGCACTGCAGCGGGAACAGTTCCTTCTCCACACTGCTGATGCGCTCCGTTAGCTCCGCAACACGCTTGGTCAGGTTATTACGTTCCTCTCGGAGAATGCGGTTGCTATCGGTGATCGCATTGAGGGTCTCGATTTTACGCAACACAGCCTCGTGCTTAGAAGCTGAGACCACATCAGTTTCGCTCTTGGAGCGTTCCTGCTTGAGATACCCATTTAGCTCATCCACCTTTTTCTGGAGAATCGTGTGCTCGGAGACGAGACGGGCGTTCTCAGCCTTCATGATGTCCAACTTGGCTGCAAACAGATCCTTCTCCTTGCGAAGGAATTTAATAATCTTCAAGAGCTGCTCACTATTCTTAATATCATCACCAGCTGATGAACTGTTCAAATCCGTATCAGTCAGAGATTCATTCAACGTTGTAGATACATTCTGACTGTTTGCAGATTGGGCAAGAGCGGACAATTTTGTGGTCAGTGCCTCGATCTGATCGTGCAGACTGGAGTTAAGCGTATTTAAATCTGCCACACGTTTCTCAGACTCATCCCTCTCCTTTTGCAATAAAGCTTGTGCTTCAACATTCGCCTTCTTCAACTCATCGTGAGCAGATTGCAGGGATTCACGTCCGCTCTTAAGCTGATTCAGCTCATCTTGCACCTAAGAAAGTGTAGAATGTTAAAAATGTCAGAACTAATGCTTAAAAGAACTTATTTCTGACTTTATTAGAAAACTTTAATTTATAGAGTGGGTTGAAAGAAACAGTTCAGATACGTAATCTTTGGCGTGTCGAAGAATGTTGAGTACAAGCTTCGATGGATCGATAGGAGCCCGGTTGTATACCCTTGCAGAGAAATACATTCAAATTTCGACAAATGACAGGCTTATGAGACAGAAGTTCGAGAAAATTTGGTCGGATTGCATATAACGATACCAGACACAATGTGAGTTTTGTTGAGACATCTTATGAAACAGAAAAGTTTTACATACTTGTAACAAGTTTTATAAAGATAGCTAAAAACTGAGAAACTAATTTGCATAGAAACAGACAGACAGACGGATACCGACTTCAATTCCGTAACACATTTTGTGACCTTCTGCGATGGCATTCAAAAACTCCCCCTGCAATAAATTTGCCCTAAAACTTAACAAAATAACTTTAAAACTGAGATAATACTTCATGGAGTTTGTGACTCCTTTTTTTAAGCGTTAAACGTTTTGATGCAAAAGTTGAACACACTCGGCAAAGGTATCAAATACCATTTACTGAAGATTTCACCTCATTTCGTTGAAAAACTTATATTCCTACAGCACTCAGTAAGTACATACCTTCAAGAAGTCGGCCTTAAACTTGGATAACTCCTGAATATCCGCTGAGTGCAATACCATTTCATTGGCATACTTGACTTCCACGGAATTGAGGGACTCGGCTAGAGAGGAATTTTCGGCACGCAAAGTACGAATAGAGCGTCCAGATTCAGTTAGTTTCTCGAGTACATTCTTCAGCTCTTCCTGGGCCATCTTTAGCTGATCAGATTGATTAGTGGACTTGCTCTGTTCGGTAACATTGCTGAGTAAGACTTCGGCTTCCAGATCTGTGACACGTGTTTGCAGCTCAGCCTCGGAATTTTGTAGTTTCTTGACCTCTGCCTCTAATTTAGCGACAATATCAGTGTGCATGTCATGCAATCGCTTAATTTCGCTTTCGGCACTTTGTGACATCTTATAGAACTGATCTCCGTGCTCACGTGTCTTGGCCAGTTCCTTGGTAAGTGAGTCGATCTCAATTTTGGCCTGTTCGTACCGAAGCTCAAATTCGCGAGCCTTTTTGTTGGCAGCTGTGATGGGATTCTCAGCCTTGGAGGGTGTTAGACTCTCCTGCAGTTTCTTGCTCAAATCATTTACTTGGTTCACCTTCACGGCAAGCTCCTCACGCACTGCAATCAATTCCTGGTGGTATTTTTCAGCCTGTTGGCGTTCCTCTTCCTTAAGCTTGTTAGCCGTTTCGGTTTGGCGCTTGAGTTCGTTGACAGTTTCGCGGAACTTCTCTTTCTCCTCCTGGAAGTGACGTCGCTGGGCGGACAATTCACGTACAGTATCATCCAGACGCTGCTCCAATCGCAGGCGACCCTCGGTCTCGGAACGCTCCAAATTGGCTTTAATAAATTCGAGATTGTTCAGTAAGAGGGCCTGACTCTGGTGCTCACGATGGAAGCCTTCCTTTTCGGCCTGAAGCCGCGATGTTGTATCCTTAAGTACTCGATTCTCATGCCGCAGGCTGTGAGCCTCCGTATCGGCTGCAACTTGCTTACGATGAGCCGACATTACCTCATCCTTAAGCATGTGCACGGTCTGCTCGTGCTTGATGATGGTCTTCTCATAATTTTTGGTGCGTTCCTCGAGAGCTGCAATCTGTTGTTTATAGGTTGCAATAGCCTTTTGTAGCAATTCCATTTGTTCTTTTTGGAATTCGGATGCATTCATTAGTTTGCAATTGACGGAAGTCAACTCACGCACTTCCTTGCGCATCGAATCAAACTGTTCCTGGACAAGGGCATCGTTCTTGCGCTTCTCGCTGGTATAGTAGTCGTAGTTCTCCTTAAGTTCGGCATATTTTCGTGTCTCATCCTCCAGCTGTTGTTCTAGGTTGCGTATGCGTCGCTCAGATTTAGCATCTGCCTCCAGTTTATTTGTGTTTTCATTTGACTTTGAGTGGTTAAGTTGGGACTCGTCTATAAGTATGGTTGAATCATCAAGGTCTATTATCTGGCTGCCTAACTTCTTTTGCGATTCAAAATAGAACTTCTTGTAACGCTCACACTTGGACATTAATGATTCAATTGTGTTGTTCTTCTGCTCTAGGGCCTTTTCCATTTCGCTTAAACGTTTTGTGGCTTTCTCTAAATTTTCTTCATATGCCTTCAACTGCAACTCCTCATTCTTCAACTCATGGGCCTCCAGAGTCGTGGTTAGGTCACGTATCACAGTCAACAACTTTACATTATTCTGTTGCAGTTCGGTAATGGACTCAAATGTGACAAGCTCTTGGTTGATGGCATCACTGGAATTATTAATTAAGCCAGGTTGAGTTTGATTACGTGGCCGATTGACGCCAGCACGCAAACAGTTCAGCTCATCCAGCAGCAGGCAAACCTGGCGACTTAGATCCTTTTGTGATTGCTTCAGTTTGTTATTCTCCTTGACGTGGCGGTTGACTTCGAATTGTGTCTGTTCGAGCTCTTGCTCAAGCATCATCTTCTTCTCGACCAGCTCATCACGTTGTTGTAGCAGCGAGTTATGCGCCTCGGAGAGTTTATTGTAATCCGTTGTTTGTTTGGTAAGGATTGGGGCACGCTCATTGATCTCCTCAACGATTGATTTTATCTGGAGCTTGAGCTGTGCATTTTCCATGGTTTTGGCTTCTAATTCTTCTGAATTCTTGGCATACATAGAATACAATTCTGTAAGGGACATATCGGAGCGTATTAAACGACTGGCAACGGCTGCTGTTGGTGCCAGCTTGCAAATTGCACTCTCCAAACTTTGCTCTTGAGCCTCTTTCAGCAGATCATTGGCGTGTGCGATCTCTGTCTTTAGACCATCAATAGTTTTGTTCAAGGATGCAATTTCTTCAGCATGAGTCTGCTTGGTTAGCTGAAACTCGGTCTCTAGTTCACCGTAGTGATCTGTGGTTTCGGTCACCATGCGCTTCAGGTCAGAAATGCCCTTTAGCAGTTCATTGCGCTCTGTGATATTATCTGATTCCGTGCTCTTGTATATTTCGACCAGTTTCTCCTTTGCGTCGAGTTCTTTCTTTAAAGCATCGACGAACTTTTCGGTTTCATTGTTTTGATTGAAAATAGCTTCTGTTTGATCCTCGATCTTCTTATTTAAATTCTCAATAGCTTTTGAATACTGTGCATTTTGGCCTTGGAGTATCTGCAGTTCGTCGCATTTCTCCTTGAGGCGCACTTCGAGATGCATAATATTCATCGAATGATCACGTCTCAAGTTCTGAAGTTCAGCATTATTGCGATTTAAATCACTACTCAACAACTGAATTTCATTCTGTAACATGGCACGCTCGCTCTCCAGCCGACGTTCCTTGATGTCCAACGAAACCTCCTTGCTCTGCACCTCATCAAGACGAGCAATTGCCTCACACTTGGCTGTGATGGCGCTCTTCAGCTGTTGCTGGTAGGTTGCCAGATCCTGCTTCAGACGCTCTAACTCCCCATTCTGTCGCTCTATAACTTTTAGCAGTGAATCGCGCTCATCGACAAAAACTCCCTTCTCCTTGCGCAATGTGGCAACATCGTTGTCATAGGTTTTAACAGTTGCCTGCAGCTGGTCCCGCTCAGCAGACACTTGGTCAAGTTGAGTGCGTAATTCGATAACATTCTGCTCAAAGTTACTAAACTTTACTTGATTATCGAGTATTTGATTTTTTAACTCGTCGTTCTTTTGTTCAGTTTCACCTTAGAAAATTAGAAGAGAGAGACAATTTCAATGCAAGATCATACAAAGTGGAAGATATAAAGAAAATACTTAATAGTAATACTATTACTAAGCCTTGTAACCACTTTACTCACTAAGACGATTTGCGGCGGCTCGTTCCTTGCAATATTCGTCAAAAAATCTGTCTATGTAGGACTTGAATTTGGTCTGCACGCCGGTTGGCAATTGTCCCAGTTCATCCGCCGTAAATATGTCGGCCAACGACTGTGGACCATTCAGATCCATGGTTAGAATGATTTTATTTTACTTAATTATCGTTAATGTTTTATCCACGTATAATACAAATTGAATCGCAAAAACAATTCTTCAAACGTTGTGTGTGACATGCAAGCGAAAATTGCAATATCTGGCAAGTGTGTACATACGAAAAGTGTCTACACATTAGCTGTGAGCCGGCGGTGGTCTAAATTTTTCATACTGTCATATGCCGGTTTGGTTTTGCACAAAATCTTGGTAATTTTAAATAAACAATATATAAATATAAATGTACTTACTTAATCGATTAGCTGCTGCACGTTCTTTGCAATATTCATCTGAAAATTGTTCAATGTAAGCCGACAATTTTGTTTGTATGTTGTCGGGCACTAGCTGCAGTTCCTCAGCTTGCAAAATGTTCTTCAACGACTGTGGACCACTTAGATCCATGACTGGAATGAATTTATTACTTTAAATTACGTTAATGTTTCAACCAGGTTTAATACAAATTGAATCGCAAATACAATTCTTTAAACGCTGTGTGTGACAGACAATCCAAAACTAAAATATCAGGCAAGCGTGGCAGTGTGTACACACAAGCTGAGAATCGATAATACTCAAATTTTTCAAGAGATGGCGCCACAATTTTGGAACGTGTGGCAGCAATTGAGACATTTTGTGCTACAAATGTTCCAATGAATTTAGATACTATCAACTTTATAACTTAAATGGTAGTTTCAAATAAATTATTATTTTTTTTATTAAATTGTTTTTAATAAGAAAAATAGAAAACATTGTTAGAGATGTTCCATATAAAACAATCGAATTATCGATATGTAAGCTATAAAGTCGTAGATAAACTCAAACGATATCCGTTTTTCAGCACTAACAACGCAAGTGAAGCGGCTTCTTACTATTTGCAGCACTGTTTTGGCGGGCAAGTTAAACAACCAACGTAAACATGTTTGTAGTGCATGGTTGTAAGTTCGATTATTTCTAAACATAAATGAAAGCATTAATGGAATATTACAATTTTTCCTTAAAAAGACTATTTAAATACTCTTTCATTGCCACTGTCAGCGAACATTTTACTTAATTCGAGTTATTCAAGAGTTTGTTGATTATATGTACCTACCGCAGCGGTTGTATCAGCAGGCGGGTATTGCACACTACGACCTCATCACATTGCCTTACATAACCATGGCAAAAAAAAACGGAAAGCTTAAGACAAAACCAACAGACAGCAATCAACATCAATGTGTCTGCTTCAGCCGCTGAATGAAGTTGAGGCAGAGGCTGGGGCTGAAGCTAAAGCAGAGCCTGTGGCAGAAGCAGAGAGTCTGGACCAACGTGTGCCGAGCTTCATCTCTGATAAGAGTCAAACTGCACCTACAGCAAAACTTGTGCGAATATCATACACTGAACGAAATTGTATGGATACCAATCAACTGTCTTGATGTGTGGTGTGCATGACCATTAGAGTTTCTTGCAGTGCACTGGGAGGGCAATCTTCTTATCAATAATTTGTTTTTTTTTCTGCATTTAAGCAGAGATTCACTGGCGATAGCAGCTCAAGTGTCACACGCCCACATTTTTAGAGCAGCGGTTAGCCGAATCGGGGCATAGGTTGTTGTTGCCTGTTGCCAGTTGCCTTGGCCAGCCCCATGCATTAAAGCTTAAGCCATTTGCACATGCGCCACGCCAATAAGCGGGTACCCACCACCGAGGCACGCTTTGATCCTCATCCTTAGTCTCCGACTCTGACTCTGACTTCGACTTCGACTTTGACTCCACTTCAACTCAAAGGCGGTCGGCACACGCTTGTTGTGTTTTGTTTTTACCCTTCTTTGATTTTGGCCTGGCCGGTCTGGACGGCCCTGTCCTGGCCTGGCCTGTTGCCTCGTTGCAGTTCGCATAAATCGATGGACCCAGTGAGCGCCGGCGGCAATTATCGCGATGTGATAAACAAATATTTTTGCATCTAACCCACGTCGTTGGCGCGCTGCGACTAAGGAGCAAAGTTTCTGGCGCTTAATTATGAACTCTGTACCTGCATTTTGTTTTATTTTATTTTATTTTTTCATCTTTCTTTTTTTAGTGATTTTGGCAAACTGTGAATATGTGTGTATTAATGCTTTACGCGTGGCCGCATGCACTTTTACCTGGTTGGGATGGTAAGTACCTGTGCCTGCGAGTTGCTTCATTCGGTTCATGTTGTTGAGCTCTGGCCAGGGCTTGGCCAGGTCTCAGTTGTTGCAATATGCAATTTAGAAGCTTATCGCTTTTTGGATACCAATCAGTCGGCGTTTTGGCTGCATGCAAAGTGGGTGGAGTATGAAATAAAAATTAAATATGGCTCTATTTGAATATTAATATTTTGAGACAGGTTTGTCTTAGCATTTCTGGACAGATATCGGAATAATGCAGATTTAAGTTAATTGAAATGTAATATTTTGAATTTCGTTGACAAAAGTTTAAATTTAATTAATCTTACGGAAAAATCAATAAAAGATAAAATTCAATTATCATATGTCAAACATTATAAGGAGTAAGGGCTGTTTTTACATGTTACATTTTGTTCTCTTATCGGTAGTTTTATCTACGAACTTTATAGGACTATAGGCAAGGCTATAGGAAAATAGTCTTTAAATCATTAATTTAATGTATTTAAACTTAAATTTTAAATATGTAAACTATATTTTGGAAATGTTTTCTAAGGCCTTAATTTAAATTGTATTCATTTGTCTTAAATACTAAACTTACTTTTACATAAGCTAAATCTTAAATATTTAACATAAAAAATCAATGAACTCAAAATTAATTAATAAACTAATATCATAACAGATTTTTTATATAGATACATTTCCTTTTAAAAATATTAACAGAACTATTAAGATTGAAATAAAAAAATATAATTTACAATAAAATCAAACTTAAGTATAATTTTAAAGTTGCATGTGAGTTATTATATACATATTTTAAATAAAATTATTAAATCAAAGCATAATCAGAAATATTAAGATTTAGAATTAAAAAACTAATATAATTTTAAATGAAAAATCAAATTAATGTCTATTTAAAATTTCATATATGTACATGAATTGTTCATAATTAACTGAAATATTTATCAAAATGTTTAAGAAGTTAGATCCTCTGATAACTTCGTTTATAAACTAAGCTACAATACAAAAGTTCCGCATATTACAGTATTTGCATATGCTGCGTGTGTATGTGCATGAGTGTGTGTGTGTGTGTATGGGTAAGTCATGTATTTGGAGCCGACACACATACAAATACAACGTAGTTGAGGGCTCCACCAATGAAAACAAACCGAATGCAAAGACGTCTCTCCCACAACACATTAAAAGTTGAGAACAGGTTTCTGGGCTGTGAATGTGTGAGACAGCTGGTCAGAGCTGTAGTCAGAGATGGTGACGCAGAGGGGGATGGGTAAGAAGAGGGAGTTGTATCCGTAGCTCTCTGCGAGTATTAAAAATACTCGACAGCGAGAAAGAATATTAAATAAGTCTGTTTCATTTGATTCAAAAGAACTTGCCGCATGCCTGTTGATCGTTTGCTCAGTCGCTGTGTTGAGATCGGGCTTGCCCCAGAATGAGACTGCGTTCGTTCCGCTTTGCTGGGCAGCTGACACTGCTCTCTGGGGTCTCAACTTGGGTCTCTGCTATCTGGGTATCTGTTCTGACGACGCTGCTCAGCGTCAAGTTGGGCCAAGACTGCGCAAAAGGTTTTGCTCGTGCGCATTTTGGCCTTATACATTGGCTTCGACTCGTATCGACTGAATTGAGTCGGAGATCACAGTCACAGAGAGAGAAAGAGAGACAGGAGAGAAAGACTGAAAGAGACAGAACGTGACAGAGAGAGGGAGAGAGAGAGTAACGGCGGCACAGTGGCAGTCGCAAGCGCAGTAACAGTTTAAGCCAAGTTGCCAGTTGCTAGTTGGCAGTTAGTTAGCTTTCGGTTCGTCATCGGCGTGGTTCATGTGGCTCTGACTTTTTGCCACATCTCCGGCAGCTGCGACTCGCATTTATAATCATAAATATCTACATACTACAGCGTGTATCTGTATCTGTTGTTCATACTGTAGAAGTATCTGTATAATAGTATATAGGCCCGGTTATATGCCAATGCGTTGTGCTGTGCATTTTCCCAAGAGTATTGTAAAGTTTTGAGCCAAAGGCAACGGCAACGGCAACAACAACAGCAGCAACAGCACCAACAACAACAGCGACGATAGCAGCCCGAGAGCAGTTTGTGTTTTTGTTTTTTGTAAAATGTTGAAGCCCTTGATTTTAAGCATCAGATACGTTTATTAGTCGTCGCAAGACTTTTCGTGATCGTAAACGCGTTTCGTCAACCTCTTGATCTTGGCTAACGTGGGATAGCAGCTGCCAACGGTAAAATCGATCAAAATTTCTATAATACAAAGCCAAAAATATATATACAGTGTGTGAATCAAGATGTATTAATGGATCACAATCGAGATTCCATATGGTGACAAGTGCCCAAATATGTATGTATGTGTGATAGTGTATGTTGAATTAAAGCAAAAGTAAAATCATTGTTGCAACATCCTAAAGTGGCTTTGATGTGCTTAATGTGGGTTAGGGCTTAAACTAGCACAAATTAAAACACAACTACAAATACAGACACACACCCGCACAACAATTCAGCGACACAACAAATAGACACAAATTCACACATGCCAGTTAAAAGACAACAACAACAACAACAGCAACTGCAACAGCAAATTTATGGTTGGTACTCGGTACTCTGGGCCAAATTGTACCACGGCCAGCAGTCGGTTAGGGAAAAAACTAACGGAATAATGCAACATTAAGCAAAATGCTGCTGGCCCTGCTAAAGCTAAAGCTAAAGCAAAGCCCAAACCACCACCACCACCACCAACAACATCGCCAAAAACAACAACAACAAGGAGAACCACAACAACCTGCAACCATCGTCGCCGTCGTCGTCATCGTCATCGCAGTCACCGTTACCACGAACGTTGTTGTAGCTGTAGCTGTAGCTGGTGCTGTGTAGCCGCCGTATAAAATGGAACCCTCATATGATCACGAACATCCACATCATCTGCTAACAAATTACAAGTAATATTTACATTTTTCCCATGCTAAAATAAAAAAAATATAAATTTTTTTTCTCGCTGTTTAATTATATCCAACCGTAGCGAAGATACATATCTTCCAAGATAATAACCATAATGAAAAATGGAAAAATGAGCTTGTAGTGGTGAGGAAATTCTCTAGATGTCTCGTATATGTCGCTAGCTCTCCTATATATACATACATGTACACATATACTATGATGGAAGGCGGGGGGCATTTCAAGACTTAGTCACACACAGATACAAAGCTAGAGATACAGATACAGGTCTCAAAACACGACAGCTACACGGTGACGGTGATGTATATATGTTAATAAATATATATATATACAAATACATACATAAGTATGTACGAGTATTTACGAAAGTTTGCTTAGATTTTCAGTTTAGAGTGTGACCTCCGTTAATATCCCCACTCCTAACTCCTAATACAGACTTATAAAGCACTTGCACTTGTATGCGTATGTCCGCTTTTCGTTTCACTGTGTGCGTTCTGTGTGAATATGTAAATGTAAATGTTAAAGTGTATGAGTATCTATATATGTACGTATGTATGTAGCTAGAATAGAACCGTCTTGACTGACTCTCAGCTAAAACATCAGACTTTAACTCAGACTCAGACTCGGACTCGGAATTGGTCAAGTGGAAAGTAAACCAAGAGAAAAACGTGGTCAACAAGAAAGTTTTCAAACTATGAGAAAACCCAGAGGCGCACTATAAAACATTGTATATAAGTCGGCTAGGTAAATGGTAGAGAGGTCACCATGCGGTTTCGCTCATTAAAATGATTTAGTTTTGATCTAAACACTTTGATAGTTATGCATGATATTTACATAGCATTATACTAAAGATTATATTATACTAACTAGCTATACCGCTTTAAGTTTTAGCATCAAAATTTCTACAATTAAGCCGAGTGTATATCTTAATATAAGTTATTAAGCTATTCCATAAATGTGTACAAACAGTATAAATATTTTACGCAATTTCAGATGAAAGCTTGTCACATTCTTTGGAATCTTTTCCTCTTTTTTGATTCTTCTTGAGAATCTGACATCCTGTTGAAGATCTCACATCAAATGACAAATGTGTATGCGTCAAGGTTTCAGTTTGGTTTTATGTTGCTCCATAAATCAGTCAGCCTAATAGGTAGACACATCAATTTGGTCAGCTCTAAAACTGGCTAACTTAAGCTTTAATCTCAATTGATTTACATTTTCTGAATCACTTTAAAGTTATTCAATTATACATATAGTTTAATGCTGTACGAAAGCTTTAAAAATCATATATAGTAAAAGGAATCTATTTAATTATCAAGTTCCGTCAAACAGTTTTATCATCCATATCAAAATTTCATCTCTTCTTAAACTGAAATACCTAGAATCTGAGTTCAGTTTAATACATAAATAAATCACATATTGACAACTTAATTGGCTTACATGCTAGTACGTTTGCTAAGCTCTCCTATATCATTATTTTAATACCACTGAAATTAATATGGTATTAAAAAAAAGTGTTGAAATATAAATAGTTAATGGGAGATTAATTTTTAGAAATGAATACATTCTAAATATCATGTAATCAATCAACTGTTCAAAAATATTAATCGATTTAATTTATTAGAAAAATTATTAATTAGTGTGTGATAAACTTTAGAAACATTTTGGTTAAAAGATTATATACTACCTAATAATTTATATATATGTATATATATATATTTATATGCTTATGGATGTATGTACTCTAAGTATTTCCCTACATACATATATCTAATTGTCTGTATGTGCGTGATAAAATCCATTACATTTCAGTACATTTTTCTTAAGATTTTTTTTTCAGTCATTTAAAATGGCTTTGTGTGTGAGAACTGGGTCTTTCGTTATTTCTTTGGCGACGGTAGTAAACCGCATTAGCCGAATCATAACCATTCGTAGCTCAGTCTTCGGCTTCGACTGGCTAAAAGGCGTTCGTGAATTGGATGATCGGGCCCTCAAAAGAGAAGCAAGTCCAATGGTGATGATGGCGTTGTTTATTCTCATCTGCTTCATTAGTTTAATTATGTATGTACATATATATGTGCATATTCAGGTAGAAATCTTTATATGCAGCCCATAAAATGCGCGCACATGCGTACAGACCTCGGATCTCAGACTCGTTTCGCTGGTGGGCCTCTTAATAGTATCCAATGAAAGAGCCAAGATATTGCCACAGGTAGAGCTGCGTTTTACCTTCACGCCGTGTAGTTGTAGTTGGTGCGGTTCATTAAAGCAGCGATGAACGTGCTAAGATGGCGGTTCCCTGGGCCGGATGCTGAAGCTGTTTATGCTTATTGGTCAACAACGGCAGCATCTACATACACACACACACACACACACACACTAACACACACACACATGTAGGCTCAAGCTATGCATATGTAGGCGTTTAAGCTGCGTCGTTAAGTTATTCCAGTACATCACACCTGGGCCACAGTCGCCTTGGCACCACCAAACCAACTACAACAACCACAAAACAGCAGCTGCAGCAGCAACAACAACAACAACAACTACAACGACAGTCCCAGGTCTTGGTCTGGCCTGCCTGTCTTCTTGGCCCGACTGTTCAGACTGGTTTTTTGTAAAGGCAAACTGAAATGAGTAGAAAACAAATGTATTCGAGTTTTGGGGCGCCTGGCACCACCAACCAATAGACTGCAAATGGAGCAGAGCAGATGCTGCATCTTATGCAGGCCACACCCACTGTGACCACAGAAACCAAAATGGCTTTTATTAGCTCACTCAACATGGTCGGCTAAAAGGCGACCAAAGAAATAAATAACATAATAAGTATGTTAAATACTCAAATACTACTTTTAGTTAACTGATGTCGATTGCTCAATGATCAATTTAAGATGTCCTAAATTTTAATTTTAACTGTCTTCCTCTCTTTTAAAATATTATCTTCAATGCTCGTTTTATTATTTTATCATAATATTATGCCTGTGGAAAATGATTTTGGAGCTCAAAAAACTACAAAGCTCTAGCAACACAAAAGCAACTGAAAAACAAATTTTGGTGTCCTTTAACAGGCAACCAGTGCTTTTAAATGTAAAAATGGTTCAATCTTTAAAACAACCTTAAAATTTATTGAACTCTGTCTAAATTAATGATTTAAATAATTTGGAGCAGTTGTTTACAAAAGCAATTGTCGTCAAAAAATCTAGAGCTTTGTGAAACACATATTCATTAAAAGTACAGAAGATTAGAGAACTGAGTCATCTTAGCTAAACTTTGAGGATTTCGTTTATGATTCTGACGGAATATTCTTATTCGACTAATAACAATAGTTATCTTTATAAGCAACAAAGCAATACTTATAATGATGATGATTTGGGATGATGGTATTTTTTTGCTGAACCTAATGACAGATTTGTTTAGTTGGCTACAAATCTTAAAGTTAGAACAAAAAAATTACATTTTTCGAGAACCGAAACTGTTTTTCTCCTGACATTCTGAAAGATTAAACATTTATGTTAATGTATTTCTGTTCTGAGTTTCATATTTGTACTAATACACGAATCTAAAACACAAAATTGTTTCGGAACACACCGCAACCAAAATCGAAACCTATATTTACTTATATCTGTATTATTACCTTCTAAAATACTTTTTTTATTAAGGATAAGAGTCTAAATTAATATTTTAATTTGAAATAATACATTTTTATCTAACAAATCAAAACTTGTATAGCACTTAAGGTACTAAAAGCGACAGACTTACTCTTTTCCTAGCTCTCGAATTTATTTCAATTGACAATAATTTACATTACTATATATTAATAGTGCTAGAGCAATTATAGTCCTGTTTTTTTCTTTGCTTATTACTGAACTAAAAAACAAAGTTTTTCTGAAGGGAAACAATAAGGTTTATTGCACTATTTTGTCACTGTACATTTCAAACAGAAATATAGTAATTTATAAAGATTTTAATCAGTAGCTGGTAGATTAAGGCCTAGACTTAGACCCGTATTTTTAAAGTATAGTTCAATGATATCTCTACAATATCTACAAACAGAACTAGACATCACACCTGAAAATTTCAAAAATGTATTTGGAAGAATATTTTGTAATACTCTTGAACAGAATTGTTTGTAGAATCGTTAATATAATTAGTAAGCTTTAGTAAAGTTCCCACGCTCCAAATACCTTTTAAAAAGTTACTGGGCTTTATTTCAAGAAATTAATGCAATGGAAATTTGTTAGAATTGTCTAAGCATTAGTAAAAGAAAAGAAAGCAAATACTTGTCTATATAATTGGAACGTGTGAACATGGTTTTCTCATTTAACATACGAGTAAGATTTTCTTACTTTCGCTGTATCTTTCTTAACATCTAAATAATTAATTTGTACATTTCCTGAGTAAATATGTATATAGATAAATGGTTGAAAGGTTCAAAAGATTTCGTTTATAATCTACAGAGAATATTGACGATATTTTCATCCTTATAAAGAATCAGTTACAAAACGCCGCCGCCTTTTTCGCAGGCAAATTCGATTGTCTTCGGAGTTGCCCTGCGTACTTTAAGTTGAGGAGGAGGGAAAGGAATGAAGTAGAAACTTAAAAGACTGTCTTCGCGCAGCGACACATGAATCACAATATGCTAAAGGGCTGACACTCTCTCCAGATCAATGCGGCTTCTGAATGAAGTTTTGGGGCTTGTTAAAACAAGAGCCCAAAGTTGCCTACTTTGCGGCAGCCGCACGTTGCAAAGTTGCCAAGTTACCGAGTTTTCAAGCTGCCAAGTTGCAGCAACCGGCACAGTTGAAGCCACCAGCAGAGTCAGCGTTGTGGTTATCGTAAACAAAACGTTGAACAGTCCACAGTCAGTGCGGACTTTCAGTACTTGGACAGGGGGACAGTGGACGGTGGACAGTGGACAAAGGACAGTGGACAGAGCATCGAGGACAGAGAACAGAGGATGGAGCTGAGGCAGAACGAGCAAAGACAACGACAGAAGAGCGGATCGAGGACCGCAATGTGGAATATGTGGCATTTTGCAAAGATGTTGACATTTTGCGCGCATAAAAATGCCAACTTACCGGCCACTGTATGTGTCCTATTTTAAAATCAGGGCCATGGCTAAGACTGTCTCGGACCTGGGGCTAAGCCAAAAGCAAAGCAAAGCCATTGACAGCAGCCGCCGCGTCGTCGCGGATCGTGAGCGAGCGCTTAGGATAAAGCAAAAGCAAACCAAAGCAAAGCAAAGCGAATCGAATCGAGTTGAACCGAATCGGGGACAAAGGGGAGACCAGTTGGACAGGCGCACAGATCAGGACGGTATAATTTTGTGTACCTTGGCCAAGTATTTAGCAGCAGCAGCAGCAGCAGTATCATCGACGGCAGCGGCAGCCGCAACCGAATATCAAAAACGTAACGATGTCACCAGGAAACCTCAATAAATTATCCAGCTGTGGTATGGAGCGGAGCTTGGCCTGAGTCTGAATCGTAGCTCTAGGTCTCAGTTTTTGGGCCTTAACTCTTGGTAGAGTTTTGTCGGCTATGCTGTTTTGGCCAAAGAAAGCTCTCTTAAACTAGAGCGCCTAGTTACAGTCTGCAGACTGGAGGCTAACAATTAGGCCGATCTCTTGTTCCAGGGCCCCAAGTTGGTAGGCAAAAGAGCAGGCAGACAAGACAGGGACTCCACCGCAAAGACAATAGACCAAAAGTGTAGTGGGCAGCAATAAATTCAAACGGTAACAAATCGAACGAGGGCCAAGACACGCACGCCGAGACAGGAGTCGGGAGTCAGGCTTCTCCCTTAGGGAGCGAGTCTGGGGCTGAGCTTTGGTAATATTTAAACTTGTCTCGTTTGGCTGCCGCTTCGTTCTGCTTGAATTCCTGGAAGCCGAATTACTTTGAAATGTGTCGATATGTCGCAACTTTTAAAAGTTATGCATAAAGGTCTGCTCCAACTCCAGCTCCAGCTCCAGCTCCTGCTCCTACTCCAGCAACAGCGAACAGAGAAGCAGAGAAACATTGAGAGCCACATGCTACAGCTTCTTTGCTTACCCTACAATCGGAAGACGGTGGCACAACGGCTGGCTGGATGGCGGCTCTCGGTGGTTCGGCTCTTGGTGGCTCAGCGGTGCGGCCTCCTTTGATAATACAATAGCTGCACGCGCCCAATTTACATTTATGTCCACTGACATTAAGGAGCGCAACGATGCAGGCAGCCTTCGAGCTTGGATCTGGTCCAGTTTCAGCCCATCTTCCTATCTTGTCTGATATACACGCAAGCCTTTTACCTTTTTATTTCATTTTGTATGCTAACCAGCAACGTGAAAATTGTCAACGTATTTAGCAGCCCTTTTAAATATCATTATAAGTCCGACATCGTCGGCATTTTTGAGCGGTTCTACGTAATTTTTAACAGTAGCTCATAAAAACAAAGCGAAACATGCTTAAGCAAACCCAATGCTAATTAGCAAATCTGAAAACTTGAACGATAACAATCCTCGTTGTAAGATATCCAAGGGAATGTCAATTAATTGGTATAGTTTATGATTAGGAAATTTTTTAACACATTTCAAATATGATAAGTAAAAATGAATCGTCAATACAAAAATAGAGGCTTAAAATTACTTGCCTCGCTACGCTCTCGCATTTCATTTAATTTTCTTCACTAAACTTCATTAACATATTTAAACTGTATATTTTTATAAACAGTAAAGGTTTTTCTGCTAAGAAACGGAAAAGTATACAGTATTACCCCAGTTGTACATTTCGCCTGTGGGGTGATAAAGATAATATTTTTAGATTATTTTCTGCAATTAAACTGAAATTTAAAGGTGAATAGGCGAGAAAGAAAGCCAATGAGTTAAGTTAGTATATTATGAAAATATAACAAAATTTAATGTTAAATACCTATTATGCTTTCTGTGCTTTTCACTTTAACTAAGATTATTTGGTTTTGATGGTCCTGTTCTGAGTTCATTTATTCGTATTAGCTACATACCTCTATTGATTGTGTTAAAACTTGGCAAACTAAATTCTTTTTGAGCTTACCAATTTTAAGTCCGATTATGAGGTTTAAAGGAATTCAAAAATGAAAAGATATCCGAAAAACGGTTTGGCAAACGCCAAATTTGGGAGAAAAAGCCAATATATGCGTTATGTTAAGATACATCAGCTCCAGAGTTTGAAAATGTTGATCTGCATTTTGGGGTTGTTTCGAAAATAACTATAAGCACACAAAATCGTGGTTTCCACATAGTGACGAAAGCATCATTTATAAGTAGTGATGTACTTAGGTGTTCCACACAGCAATAGATCTAAATGTTGCTTAGTATCAGAGCTTTTAATTTTTCGGACAGGTTTTCGAAGTTTGAAAATCAACTACTATTTATTTATTTCGAGTCTCTACAAAACTATTTATCATTGCAGTGATTTATAAAATTTACAGATTCAGTCAAAATGTTTTCCAGGCCTTTTAATCTATTTTATAAAATGTTTAAATTTAATTCAAAAAATAATATTTTTTATCAAATGATTCAATCATTTTCCTGACTATGAATTTTTGTCACACATAATAAACTCTATAGTCCAATCGTATCCTGAAAGTTTTGTTCGATTCAATTAATAAACAGAAAGTATACGGCTGTTCGAAATTTCGATAATATGAACACCTAGATCTCAGAGACTAAAAGACCTAAAAATACCAAACTTTGTATGTAAGATTTTTGCCTCGCCTCCTTCCGCCACCGGAATCCGAAAATCAAAATTTCGAAGTCCAAATACAAGATCACCTTTAATGGCAGCACCTTAATTTTTGGTATATGAAATACACACTATGGTGCGAGCCATCTATTAAAATTTCATTTGTACTCAAAAAGTACAGGCTCTCCTACTGTCGACCTTCCTTTACCGTAGTTTACTGCATTTTTGTTGTTGTTAAGCGTGCCCTTGTAAAGCGACACAACATTTTGTTTCCTATTCTCGGAGGAAGTAGAGGGAAAATTCTAGAGTAACAACAAGTTTGTTGTCTCTAGCTTTTATAGTCTCTGAGATCTACATAGGTATTTATCAAAAGAACAGACAGACAGGCGGACATGGCTATATCAACTCGTGGGCTGATGCGGATCAAGAAATTAAATGCTTTATGGAATCTTGCACGCCTCCTTTTGCCCTTAGCGCACTTTTTTGTGGACAAATTTAATGGAGCCTTTTGTACTTTTTTAAGGCAGTCCAAATACCTAAAGTTTTAGAATCAAAGTAGAATAAATTAAAACTATTTTTGGTAAAGGTGACTGTTTAAAATTCTTTAATAACATTGCAGTATATTTTGAAGAAGTTATATGTATTTTTTGTCTCAAAAACATTAATGGGCCCTTTTAAATTTATATCCGAGTAGATCAAATCATGAAAATGATATTTCACATAAAAATCGATCTGGTTCTGATTAAAGTAGTCTTTTGACTTTTGGGACTAACAACTTTACAAGTGACAACTTGTGTGACTTTTGAAATTTTAAAAAAGTTAAGCACCTCAAAATCAATTTGTGCAC
Organism: Drosophila putrida; assembly: GCA_037043535.1. NCBI lineage: Eukaryota > Metazoa > Arthropoda > Insecta > Diptera > Drosophilidae > Drosophila > Drosophila putrida. The sequence continues at coordinate 3,278,434 of JBAMBI010000160.1, read as the reverse complement.
CATCAGTTGATTAAAAGTTATAACTCTAGTTTAAAAATTGTTGTTTTGCCAAAGTTATGCAAGTTTTGAAGTCAAATTTAATTTTTAAATAAAAATAACAAAATCTTAGTCTTAAGTGAGTCTCATTTAACAGTTTCACATATTTTAATATCAAGGCTGTAGATTTCTGATCATGATTGTAACTCGTGTTATGCCTTAGTTTAATCGAAGAAACCCGATAAATACTGCCTAGACTTTGAATTGTATTTTATTATTTATAGAATCAGCATTGAAAATAAAAAACAAAATTCATAGTTTTATGATTTTCTATATTTCAAAATGTTAAATGAAAATGAAATATTATTATTATATTATTATCTATAAATAAGCCTCTCGATCAAAAAAGCTATTTTTTCGAACTTCTCTGAGTTCGATTGTTTTAAAGAAATTTATTAATTTCCATTTATATATCATTTTATAGATTTATTTTAATTAACTCAATGGCCCAATACATGTAGTTTTAATCTTTTAATAAACATTTTCAGCACGAAGAAATATCCGCATGTGTCTCGGACTCCAGAATATAGCCACTCGACGGTGGGCAGCGATTATCCGGAACATGTTGGCTACATGAACGATGGTCGATTGCTGCACGAGAGTCCCAGTGACGGCATTTACCATGTGCGACAGGGAAGCGAGCACTCCTCACCCAGTCTTCACTCTCCAGCCATACAGGGCACGGGGTATGAAAATGAGCACTCGATGAATGAGGCGGCGTTGTCGGTGCACAGTCACAGTCACTCTCCGATGGTGTCCAGTGCGTATAGTGTTAGCGGAGGAGTCACTGCATCGTTGATAAGCAGCAATATACCTCTGCTGGGGGGAGGAGGGACATCGATGTTAAACAAATTCTTATCACATCCTCATGCCACAATGGTAAGCAGTGGTCAGGATGTGGAATGTGGTGCGGCTTCGCACTCACCAATTGGGCCCACGTCCATGTGGAGCTATGACTATAAGGGTGAAATATGTGCACCACATTGTGGCTATATGGACCGACATAAGGCCATGCCCAGCGATTTGAAGTACAGACCAGGCGGTAATCAGTCAAAAAGTGCCAAAGAGTCGCGCATTCGCCGACCAATGAACGCATTCATGGTATGGGCAAAGATCGAGCGCAAGAAACTGGCCGATGAAAATCCCGATCTACATAACGCCGATCTCAGCAAAATGTTGGGTACGTCGTTAACACTTTTCTATAAATTTAAAACCTCTCGATTAAATTTGTATATCCTTCTATCTCCTTTGTATATAGGTAAGAAGTGGCGCTCTTTGACTCCTCAGGATCGACGTCCTTATGTGGAGGAGGCGGAGCGTCTACGCGTCATACACATGACAGAGCATCCGAACTATAAGTATCGACCCCGGCGACGAAAGCAATCCAAGCTGCGAACAATGCAACCAGGCGCTAAGGAGCAACAGAGTGAATCCTCACCCCAATCGGTATCGGCTACTTCGAAGTCAACGCCGAAATTGACGACTCCGCCGCTGACAGCGGCCACAAGTGGCAGTTACAACACGCCCACCGACGACAGCCGCAATTCTACGCCTCAAAATGTTGGCGGTCTGTACGAACAGCCATTGAAACCAAGTTATTCGCCCAGCTCTGTGGATTGCTACAGTAATGCAGATAGTACGGAGCAAATTGAATCCCTGGCTGCTAATTGCACTGAATCCTCTCCAGCCGCAAACAATGCCACTTACGACAGCTCCCTATTACTGAAGAAGCTAACGAAGCCGCCACCAGCGAGTCGTGCCAGCAAACAGCGTAATGAGAAGCTCTCTAAGGCAGAGGACAAATCCAAGGCGCAGCAGCAACAGCAACAACAGCAGCACCAGCAGCAACAGAGTCTATATGCCTCATATCCCTTGGCCAGTTCGGTGGCAGTTGTAGCTGCGCGTGGCATGTACGTGACGTGCAACAATCGAGGATTGTTGGATCATGGGCATTCGGTAAAGGGCACATTTTACCCACCCGTGTCGAGTGCCGAAGACGAGGGCAGCAGCTCGATGCGTGGCAGCAACAACTCATTGCAACAGCAGCAGCATTGCAACAGCAACAACAATAGCATGTCATTGGCCACACCCACATCTACATCAATATCCACCTCCATCTGCGGCAGCGATCTGAGCAGCTACACGGTATCTATGGCCGAGAGTAACTGCAATAGCGGACAACTTGGCTCCATCTCAAATGATTATCTGCCCAGTGTGAATGTCAACGCGTATGGCATGCAATACGAGGATTTTCTACGCTATCAGACCAATGAACTGGACTATGATCAGCTGAAGGAGGCGACAACGGAACAAAAGTGCGCTAAATATCCGGATACGAATCAAAATTACGATGACTACGAAGCGGAGGCGTATAACAATGCCATGTTGTTGCCGCCAACTGGCACTAGTTACTATACACAGTTGCCCTACTCTCTGGCAGGTGGCGCCTGTGCGCCAAGTGGCCTTGCCGCCTTTCCGCTGCAGCTGGCAGTGCCGTTCCAGCAGGCGACGACAGCAGGTGGCGCCACCACATTTGCACAGCCTATGCAGAGCAGTTATCTGCATTATGGAAATTACTATGAAGCCAATGGAGCTGCCCCACAGTTGCTGCCACAGCAAGCAGCAACAACAGCTGCAGCTCCTCCCCCGCCTGCACCAACAGCAGCTTCCCCTCAGATAGGGGCAATGGCCATGCAGCAGCATCATCATCATCCTCCTACGCATCCGCATCATCATCATTTTGGAGCAAATGGTGCCCTGGCCACAGGTGCTCCTGCTCCTGGCATGGAGATGCTGTTCGAGCAGCAACAGCAGCAACAACAGCGCAAGGATGATGAGATTAGCAATATATTGGCGGGTGTACGAAAAACCTGCTACAGCAATTGATAAAGAAGTCAATGGAACATTCTTATTGTTCACGGCTCAAGCTTGAAAATTTGTTATATTTTTTAAAAGTAGAAACTAGAGTTTAGCCGCTTGGTTTAGGTACCTCTTAAGAATTGCCCCTCCTTTGAAAGAATATGTACTATAATTAATTAGAGTTTGCATTATAAATACATTATCAATAATATATGTTAATTTTAAGTTAGCTTGCATTGAAATAAAATGAAAAATCTCTATGTGGAATGTATTTTTGACAGTTTCAACCATATGACAATACCTGACACATGACACTATCCAACCAATACACAGCAGAAGCAAATTTCCCAGACAAATTGCGACTGCGCTGTGTTGAATTCAGCATCAGATTGAGAAGAAAGGAAAGTGAAAAAGAATTTTCTTTTCTTACTGCGTTGCTTTACTGGGCTGAAGGATTTCACCCAAAACGTTACATAAATTTTCCATAATAATTTTTTAAATAATTCGACTTTTTTCGGGCATAAAAATACACAAAAAGAAATGCAATTACTGGAGTTACAAGCAGTTCACAGTTCCAGTTAAGCAAAAGTGAGCAAAGATGTGTATAGAGCTGAAAAAGGGAAACGCATAGGGCGCCATTTGTGCGCTGCAAAAAAAAATTTGTTAGCAAAAAAAAGAAAATTTAAAGAAAACTTATTATTGTGTTCAGTTTTTAATCGATTGTTAATTAATGTTCTTTAAGTTAAGTTCTTAAGAGCTGAAAAGCAAACTTCCAAAAGAAATTCGACAACATTTCAACATTCTGCAAAATCGATAAGCTTCAGCATCAGCATATAAAGCGTACAATTCACACTACTTGATAGTCAAAAAGGGGCCGCCGTCATCCACCCACCACCACCACCAACAGTACCACTCACACTACAACCACCATCAGCATCCACATCAATTTGTAAACCACCCCACCAGTTATAGAGTTCTCAAAATGTCATTCATAACGAAATTGAAAGCAACACCATTGCCACCATTGAAGAACATACTCAATGTGGCCATGCAAACGGCCAGACAGCAAATTCCAGAGCGCAAGGATTACCAGCAGCCACCAGGAACTAGCCATCCACACCAGGGTCATAGTCAACACGCCATGTTTCCGCCAGCTGAAGTCGATGTCAATGCCGATGGCTGCGATCAGCCCACAGAGATGAGCTCGAATCCCTTTCGGAATGCTGGTGGCTGGTCAAATGATGATCATGAGGGTGATTACAAAACCGAATACCAAAGCACATCCTTGAATGAATACGATGGCAGATACCAGCAAACCGATGGCTTCAGGTGTGTTCCGAAATTCTATAAAAATGATGCAGTTACTCAATGTTATTTAATTATTTTCCAGGCAGGGCAGCATTGCCTCGGAGGGCAGCTCATTTGTTTGCGAGGGTGAAGGTGGCGGCGGCTCAAAGATCGACGAGTTTCAGGCTGGATGGAATGTAACAAATGCCATTCAAGGAATGTTCATCGTATCTCTACCATTTGCGGTACTACATGGCGGATACTGGGCCATCATCGCGATGGTGGGCATTGCCCACATTTGTTGCTACACGGGCAAGGTGTTGGTGCAGTGCCTCTACGAACCGGATCCGAGTACGGGACAAATGGTGCGTGTTCGGGACAGTTATGTGGCCATTGCCAAGGTATGCTTTGGTCCCAAGCTTGGTGCTCGTGCCGTGAGCATTGCCCAATTGATTGAACTTCTCATGACCTGCATATTGTATGTGGTTGTCTGTGGCGATCTCCTTGCCGGAACTTATCCTCAGGGCTCGTTTGATTCACGCTCTTGGATGCTCTTCGTGGGCATATTTTTGCTGCCCATGGGATTTCTCAAGTCCCTGAAAATGGTGTCCACTCTGTCCTTCTGGTGTACCATGGCACATATTGTGATAAACGCGGTGATTCTCGGCTATTGTCTGCTGCAGATCGGTGATTGGGGCTGGTCCAAGGTTCGTTGGAGCATTGATATGGAGAACTTTCCCATTTCTTTGGGCGTCATCGTGTTCTCCTACACATCTCAGATATTTTTGCCAACCCTCGAGGGTAATATGATAGATCGTTCAAAATTCAATTGGATGCTGGACTGGTCCCACATAGCCGCTGCGATATTCAAGGCAGGCTTTGGTTACATTTGCTTTCTTACCTTCCAGAACGATACACAGCAAGTGATAACAAATAATTTACACTCCCAGGGATTTAAGGGAATGGTCAACTTCTTTCTGGTTATCAAGGCCATTCTCAGTTATCCATTGCCATACTATGCTGCCTGCGAGCTTCTGGAACGTAATTTCTTCCGTGGCCCGCCAAAGACTAAATTTCCGACCATCTGGAATCTTGATGGAGAGTTGAAAGTGTGGGGCCTGGGCTTTCGTGTGGGCATCATTGTATCGACCATACTAATGGCCATATTTATACCACACTTTTCGATATTGATGGGCTTTATTGGAAGCTTCACGGGTACCATGCTAAGCTTTATATGGCCCTGTTACTTTCATATTAAGATCAAAGGCCATTTGCTCGATCAAAAAGAAATAGCTAAAGACTACCTCATTATAGGGCTAGGCGTGCTCTTCGGCGTAATTGGCATCTATGACTCTGGCAATGCCCTAATAAATGCATTCGAAATCGGTCTTCCATTTTAAACAAATTTTCCCATTGTTATGAAACTATTTATTTATATATGTATTAATTAGTTATCAAATGGTCTAATCAAACTGGGTACTACGAATACCTAGCCGAACATATATTATTGGTTTTATGATCTGCAATTTTGGCAATATGACATAACAAGTCTTCCGTAAACTATAAAGTTTTAATTAATCATATGCCAAATATGCAGTTCAAGATGAGGTTAAAAAGAAATGAAATGACAAAACAATAATTCTAGTTTATAAGAAATGAAACGCAAGTCTTCCAAAACAAGCGAACAAATGTCTTCCAAACACACAAATAAAAATCCTAAGCTAATATAAGTAACGATTATATAAATATATATATAAACGAACGAGTATTTAAAGAGGTTATTGATATTTATTGTATGAACGCATATTAAATATATATAGTACATACATATATAGGGGAAATCTTCAAAATGCGAACAATAAACCATTATACAAATTGAAATGTATGTAAATCTATTACCAAATAGATAGAACTCATTGTTTATTTATATACCAGTATATATACATATACATAGTTGAATGCGTTTTTTTAAGCGATTAATTATACAGTTACTGTACTTATACATATGATAATAATAGCTATTAAAAACGACACTAGCATCTTTTAAAATTCTCAATAAAAACATCATCTCACGTTGAATATTTAAGATTCTACTAACTCAAAGATTCCTCAAATATATGTTCAATCCCAAGCCAAAAATTCATTACGACAGCATTTGTTTGGAAAATGTATTCTTTTATTTGTTAATTGTGTAAAATTTCAGATTTATTATGTTTTGCTTTTTTATTAGGTATATATTAGATATTGTATATAAAAAATATTGTCATGGAATCTTAGGCACTATGTGATATGTGTAATGAAGACAAGACAAGTCGTACAAACGATTTCATATGTTATTCAGTTAGAAGTTTTATAAAATTTATGATCGTGAGTACTTCTGGTATGTTGGAATGCACCTTGTTTAATCTTATGCACAGCACAAGTTGTCGTTGTTGGGGCAGTTATATATTCGCTCTTATAAAGACTGGAGCCTGTAAACTTCTCGTTGCCCAAACTAATCGAGGATTGATTGCCACGACGTGTGGTTATAGTACGTTCCGTATGACCATGGGCGTTATAGGAGGAGGAGGAGGGAAAATCATGGCTGGACAGATGTTGGCTTCCACTTCCACGATGACGACTTACATGACGCTCAGTATGGGACTGCGATTGGGATGGGAAATCAATGCCGCCCGACACGTAAGTGCGTGTAACCGTCGACCTTTCTAGGTTCGCCCTATTGGAATTGCCGCTATCAGTGCCCCCCGATATAATGCGTGACATGTTGGAGGATGAAGCGCTTTTCATTTGAAGGTCTTTGTTTTCCTTGTGCATGCTGCAGCTGCGACGTTCGGTGGAGAAGCTTGTGTTCAAGTCTGTTTCCTTATTTTGACGATGGATACTACTGTAGCTCTGGCGATCATTCGAATAGATATTGCTGCTTGACGGTTGCTCATGTAGATTCAGTATACTCTTGCGCTGCATCTTTCCATTTGAAGTTAGACTGCTGTTCAGGCCACTCGAGTCGTTTGAAGTGTTTTTACGATGGAATATTGAGTTGGACACATCAGCTTCAGAGGAGAATTCGCTCTTCTTGTGATGGAAGTGCTTAGAAGACGACACATGGGATGTTGTGCTACCGGTAATATTGTTAGTTGTAGAATTGTTACCAATCACTTGAGAAGTTGAGCTACCAGTCACATTTTGGGTAACAGAATTGTTATCAGTTACGTGGGAAATTGAGCCACCGGTTATATTGTTGGTTACGGAATTGCTACCAGTCAAATGAGAAGTTGAGTTTTTAGTCACACTTTTGTTTACTGATCTGCTACCGGTCGAGTGAGAAGTTGTGCTACCGTTAACATTCTTGGAAACTGTACTGCATGACACTAAATGAGATGTAGAGCCTCCTGTTCCTGTCACATTGTTAGTAACGGAGGTCCCTTGATTTTTTGTGGACGTAGATGTCTGATGGGCGCTACTATCAACATTTGATCCCTGTATCCTCTCTGTGTTTACTGCAGTTTTTTCAACAATATTGAGATTTCTTTGCATCGAGCTACTTTCCTTATGTATGTTTTGAGTATTCTCAATGTTGGTAGTCGTCGTGTTTTTGGAAACATTTTCAATGACATTTATCTTAGCTGGTCTCTTTACATATTCAGTTTCCGGCTCCTTCTTAGCTCGTCCACCAACTACAGTGGTAACCTTCTTCGTTGAAACAATGATTAAGCCATCGACTGGATTTTGGCTGTTGGCATCCACTTGCTTAACCGCATCCTTGCCAGACACAAAGTTCATTTGGTTTGTTGTTTTTAGAATTGAAGTGTCGGTCCCCAGACTAATAGATGAGCTATTATGCTTGTATTTCTGTGTATGTTGAACTTTCTCCACTGTGGTCTTATTGGTTGACGTTTTATAATCATCTTTTCTTGTTACTGTCATGGATCCTTCCAATTTTAAATTATCTACCGGTTTTTTGGGAATCTCTCTTCTGACATTCTGTAAAATCGTTGTGCTATCGTTTTCTGTTCTATCAGTGCGCTTGTAAAATTCGCCTTCCTGTTTGAGATTATCCTTGGGTTTTTTCTGTGTCGGTCGCTCTGCAGGTTTAAAAGTGGTTTTCTCGGGCGCATAGAATGGTCCCTCGATCTTTAAGTTGTCGCTTGGCTTAACCTGTTCAGGTCTTTTTACGTAATGATATTCTTCTTTTTTAGTAAACGTCATTGCACCCTCGTTCTTTAAATTATCTTTTCTAATAACAGTTTTAACTTTGTCTGCTGGCTTAAATGTTTCCTTTTCTGGAATATGCATTTTGCCTTCAGGAGTTTTTAGGTTATCTTGCGGTTTCTTTTGCGTGGGCCTCTCGGCTGGCTTATAGCCATGCTTCTCTGGACTATAGAAATCTCCTTCCATTTTAAGATTATCAGATGGCTTAACCTGCTCAGGACGGACTACATATTGATATTCCGTCTTTTCAACAAACGTCATTTCACCTTCGTTACGCAAGTTATCCTTCCGAATTATTCTTTCGGTCTTCTCTGCTGGTCTATATTTGGGCTTATCTGGAGTAAAGAATTCCCCTTCGGTTTTCAAGTTATCTTCCGGTTTCTTTTGAACAGGACGCTCGGCAGGTTTATATTTCGGTTTCTCTGGCGCATAGAATTCTCCCTCATTTTTCAAATTATCACTTGGAATCTTTTGTACAGGGCGCTCGGCGGGTTTGTATCCAGGCTTATCAGGAACGTAGAATTCACCTTCGTTTTTCAAATTGTCTTCTGGCCTGACTTGAGAGGGGCGTTCTCCAGGAACAAACTTCGGTTTTTCTGGGCTGTAGAATTTTCCATCCATTTTCAGATTATCAGTTGGCTTCACTTGCTCAGGTCGAACAACATACTGATACTCTTTTTTCTCCACAAAGGTCATTTCGCCTTCACTTCGCAAGTTATCCTTTCTAATTATTCTTTCGCTTTTCTCTGCTGGCTTATAACCTGGTTTCTCTGGTACATAAAACTCGCCATCGGTTTTAAGGTTATCATCGGGTTTCTTTTGAACTGGACGCTCTGCAGGTTTGAATTGAGGTTTCTCTGGAGAGTAGAAGTCGCCTTCGGGTTTCAAGTTATCCTCTGGTCTGACTTGGGATGGACGTTCTCCTGGCCTGTACTTCGGTTTCTCTGGAGCGTAGAATTCACCTTCATTCTTCAAATTATCCTCTGGTTTCTTTTGAACTGGACGCTCAGCAGGTTTGAATTGAGGTTTCTCTGGAGTGTAGAAATCTCCTTCGGGTTTTAAATTATCATCTGGTCTGACTTGGGCTGGACGTTCTCCTGGCCTATATTTGGGTTTCTCTGGAGCGTAGAATTCACCTTCATTCTTCAAGTTGTCTTCTGGTTTTTTCTGAACTGGACGTTCAGCAGGTTTGAATTGAGGTTTCTCTGGAGTGTAGAAATCTCCTTCGGGTTTTAAATTATCATCTGGTCTCACTTGGGATGGACGTTCTCCTGGCCTATATTTGGGTTTCTCTGGAGCGTAGAATTCACCTTCATTCTTCAAGTTGTCTTTTGGTTTTTTCTGAACTGGACGTTCAGCAGGTTTGAATTGAGGTTTCTCTGGAGTGTAGAAATCACCTTCGGGTTTTAAGTTATCCTCTGGTCTGACTTGGGATGGACGCTCCCCAGAAACGAACTTTGGTTTTTCTGGACTATAAAAATCTCCTTCTGGCTTAAGGTTATCAGTGGGCCTAACCTGTTCGGGGCGCACAACATATTGATACTCTTCCCTCTCCACAAACGTCATTTCGCCTTCATTACGAAGGTTATCCTTCCTGATGATTCTTTCAGTTTTCTCAGCGGGCCTATATCCTGGTTTGTGTGGAACATAGAATTCACCTTCATTTTTCAAGTTGTCCTCGGGTTTCTTTTGAACCGGACGCTCAGCAGGTTTGAATTGAGGTTTCTCTGGAGTGTAGAAATCTCCTTCGGGTTTTAAGTTATCATCTGGTCTGACTTGGGATGGACGTTCTCCTGGCCTGTACTTCGGTTTCTCTGGAGCGTAGAATTCACCTTCATTCTTCAAGTTGTCTTCTGGTTTTTTCTGAACTGGACGTTCAGCAGGTTTGAATTGAGGTTTCTCTGGAGTGTAGAAATCTCCTTCGGGTTTTAAGTTATCCTCAGGTCTGACTTGGGATGGACGCTCCCCAGAAACGAATTTTGGTTTTTCTGGACTATAAAAATCTCCTTCTGGCTTAAGGTTATCTGTGGGCCTAACCTGTTCGGGTCGCACAACATATTGATACTCTTCCCTCTCCACAAACGTCATTTCGCCTTCATTACGAAGGTTATCCTTCCTGATGATTCTTTCAGTTTTCTCAGCGGGCCTATATCCTGGTTTGTCTGGAACATAAAATTCACCTTCATTTTTCAAGTTGTCCTCGGGTTTCTTTTGAACTGGACGCTCAGCAGGTTTGAATTGAGGTTTCTCTGGAGTGTAGAAATCTCCTTCAGGTTTTAAGTTATCCTCTGGTCTGACTTGGGCTGGACGTTCTCCTGGCCTATATTTGGGTTTCTCTGGAGCGTAGAAATCACCTTCATTCTTCAAGTTGTCTTCTGGTTTCTTCTGAACTGGACGTTCAGCAGGTTTGAATTGAGGTTTCTCTGGAGTGTAGAAATCTCCTTCGGGCTTTAAGTTATCCTCAGGTCTGACTTGGGGTGGACGCTCCCCAGAAACGAATTTAGGTTTTTCTGGACTATAAAAATCTCCTTCTGGCTTAAGGTTATCTGTGGGCCTAACCTGTTCGGGGCGCACAACATATTGATACTCTTCCCTCTCCACAAACGTCATTTCGCCTTCATTACGCAGATTATCCTTCCTGATGATTCTTTCAGTTTTCTCAGCGGGCCTGTATCCTGGTTTGTCTGGAACATAGAATTCACCTTCATTTTTCAAGTTGTCCTCGGGTTTCTTTTGAACTGGACGCTCAGCAGGTTTGAATTGAGGTTTCTCTGGAGTGTAGAAATCTCCTTCGGGTTTTAAGTTATCTTCTGGTCTGACTTGGGATGGACGTTCTCCTGGCCTATATTTTGGTTTCTCAGGAGTATGGAAATCGCCTTCGGGCTTCAAGTTATCCTCCGGTCTGACTTGAGATGGACGTTCTCCTGGCCTATATTTGGGTTTCTCTGGAGCGTAGAATTCACCTTCATTTTTCAAGTTGTCCTCGGGTTTCTTCTGAACTGGACGTTCAGCAGGTTTGAATTGAGGTTTCTCTGGAGTGTAGAAATCTCCTTCGGGTTTTAAGTTATCCTCCGGTCTGACTTGGGATGGACGTTCTCCTGGCCTATATTTGGGTTTCTCTGGAGCGTAGAATTCACCTTCATTCTTCAAATTGTCCTCGGGTTTCTTCTGAACTGGACGTTCAGCAGGTTTGAATTGGGGTTTCTCTGGAGTGTAGAAATCTCCTTCGGGCTTTAAGTTATCCTCAGGTCTGACTTGAGATGGACGTTCTCCTGGCTTATATTTTGGTTTCTCTGGAGTGTAGAAGTCGCCTTCGCTCTTCAAATTATCCTCAGGTCTGACTTGGGATGGACGCTCCCCAGGAACGAATTTTGGTTTTTCTGGACTATAAAAATCACCTTCTGGCTTAAGGTTATCTGTGGGCCTAACCTGTTCGGGGCGCACAACATATTGATACTCTTCCCTCTCCACGAACGTCATTTCGCCTTCATTACGCAGATTATCCTTCCTGATGATTCTTTCAGTTTTCTCGGCGGGTCTGTATCCTGGTTTGTCTGGAACATAGAATTCACCTTCATTTTTCAAGTTGTCCTCGGGTTTCTTTTGAACTGGACGCTCCGCAGGTTTGAATTGAGGTTTCTCTGGAGTGTAGAAATCTCCTTCAGGTTTTAAGTTATCTTCTGGTCTGACTTGGGATGGACGTTCTCCTGGCCTATATTTTGGTTTCTCAGGAGTATGGAAATCGCCTTCGGGCTTCAAGTTATCCTCCGGTCTGACTTGAGATGGACGTTCTCCTGGCCTATATTTGGGTTTCTCTGGAGCGTAGAATTCACCTTCATTTTTCAAGTTGTCCTCGGGTTTCTTTTGAACTGGACGTTCAGCAGGTTTGAATTGAGGTTTCTCTGGAGTGTAGAAATCTCCTTCGGGTTTTAAGTTATCCTCCGGTCTGACTTGGGATGGACGTTCTCCTGGCCTATATTTGGGTTTCTCTGGAGCGTAGAATTCACCTTCATTCTTCAAATTGTCCTCGGGTTTCTTCTGAACTGGACGTTCAGCAGGTTTGAATTGGGGTTTCTCTGGAGTGTAGAAATCTCCTTCGGGCTTTAAGTTATCCTCAGGTCTGACTTGAGATGGACGTTCTCCTGGCTTATATTTTGGTTTCTCTGGAGTGTAGAAGTCGCCTTCGCTCTTCAAATTATCCTCAGGTCTGACTTGGGATGGACGCTCACTCGGGATGAACTTTGGTTTTTCTGGACTATAAAAATCACCTTCTGGCTTAAGGTTATCTGTGGGCCTAACCTGTTCGGGACGAACCACATATTGATACTCTTCCCTCTCCACGAACGTCATTTCGCCTTCATTACGCAGATTATCCTTTCTGATGATTCTTTCAGTTTTCTCAGCGGGCCTGTATCCTGGTTTGTCTGGAACATAGAATTCACCTTCATTTTTCAAGTTGTCCTCGGGTTTCTTTTGAACTGGACGCTCCGCAGGTTTGAATTGAGGTTTCTCTGGAGTGTAGAAATCTCCTTCGGGTTTTAAGTTATCCTCCGGTCTGACTTGGGATGGACGTTCTCCTGGCCTATATTTGGGTTTCTCGGGAGCGTAGAATTCACCTTCATTCTTCAAATTGTCCTCGGGCTTTTTCTGAACTGGACGTTCCGCAGCTTTGAATTGGGGTTTCTCTGGAGTGTAGAAATCTCCTTCGGGTTTTAAGTTATCCTCTGGTCTGACTTGAGATGGACGTTCTCCTGGCTTATATTTTGGTTTCTCTGGAGTGTAGAAGTCGCCTTCGCTCTTCAAATTATCCTCAGGTCTGACTTGGGATGGACGCTCACTCGGGATGAACTTTGGTTTTTCTGGACTATAAAAATCACCCTCTGGCTTAAGGTTATCTGTGGGCCTAACCTGTTCGGGACGAACCACATAATGATACTCTTCCCTCTCCACGAACGTCATTTCGCCTTCATTACGCAGATTATCCTTCCTGATGATTCTTTCAGTTTTCTCAGCGGGCCTGTATCCTGGTTTGTCAGGAACATAGAATTCACCTTCATTTTTCAAGTTGTCCTCGGGCTTCTTTTGAACTGGACGCTCCGCAGGCTTGAATTGAGGTTTCTCTGGAGTGTAGAAATCTCCTTCGGGCTTCAAGTTATCCTCAGGTCTGACTTGGGATGGCCGTTCTCCTGGCCTATATTTGGGCTTCTCAGGAGTGTAGAAATCACCTTCGGGTTTTAAGTTATCGTCTGGTCTGACTTGGGATGGACGTTCTCCTGGCCTATATTTAGGTTTGTCAGGAGTGTAGAAATCGCCTTCAGGTCTAAGGTTGTCCTCAGGTCTGACTTGGGACGGACGCTCACTCGGGATGAACTTTGGTTTTTCTGGACTATAAAAGTTACCTTCTGGCTTAAGGTTATCTGTGGGCCTAACCTGTTCAGGGCGAACCACATATTGATACTCTTCCCTCTCCACGAACGTCATTTCGCCTTCATTACGCAGATTATCCTTCCTGATGATTCTTTCAGTTTTCTCAGCGGGCCTGTATCCTGGTTTGTCTGGAACATAGAATTCACCTTCATTTTTCAAGTTGTCCTCGGGTTTCTTTTGAACTGGACGCTCCGCAGGTTTGAATTGAGGTTTCTCTGGAGTGTAGAAATCTCCTTCGGGCTTCAAGTTATCCTCAGGTCTGACTTGGGATGGACGTTCTCCTGGCCTATATTTGGGTTTCTCAGGAGTGTAGAAATCACCTTCGGGTTTCAAGTTATCGTCTGGTCTGACTTGGGATGGACGTTCTCCTGGCCTATATTTAGGTTTGTCAGGAGTGTAGAAATCGCCTTCGGGCTTTAAGTTATCCTCCGGTCTGACTTGGGATGGTCGTTCTCCTGGCCTATATTTGGGTTTGTCAGGAGTGTAGAAATCGCCTTCTGGCTTTAAGTTATCGTCTGGTCTAACTTGGGATGGACGTTCTCCTGGCCTATATTTAGGTTTGTCAGGAGTGAAGAAATCGCCTTCAGGTCTAAGGTTATCCTCAGGTCTTACTTGGGATGGACGTTCTCCTGGCCTATATTGGGGTTTCTCTGGAGCGTAGAATTCACCTTCATTCTTTAAGTTGTCTTCTGGTTTTTTCTGAATTGGACGTTCAGCAGGTTTGAATTGAGATTTCTCTGGAGTGTAGAAATCTCCTTCGGGCTTTAAGTTATCCTCCGGTCTGACTTGGGATGGACGTTCTCCTGGCCTATATTTGGGTTTCTCTGGAGCGTAGAATTCACCTTCATTCTTTAAGTTGTCTTCTGGTTTTTTCTGAATTGGACGTTCAGCAGGTTTGAATTGATGTTTGTCTGGAGTGTAAAAATCGCCTTCAGGTTTCAAATTATCCTCGGGTCTGACTTGGGATGGACGCTCACCAGGAACGAACTTTTGTTTTTCTGGACTATAGAAATCTCCCTCTGGCTTAAGGTTATCTGTGGGTCGAACCTGTTCAGGGCGAACTACATATTGATACTCTTCCCTCTCCACGAACGTCATTTCGCCTTCATTTCGTAAGTTATCCTTCCTGATGATTTTTTCAGTTTTCTCGGCGGGCCTATATCCTGGTTTATCTGGAACATAAAATTCGCCTTCGTTTCTCAAGTTATCTTCTGGTTTCTTCTGAATTGGGCGTTCTGCAGGCTTATAGCCAGGTTTGTCTGGAACGTAGAATTCGCCTTCGTTCTTTAAATTATCTTCAGGTCTGACTTGGGATGGACGCTCACTTGGAATGAACTTTGGTTTTTCTGGACTATAGAAATCTCCTTCTGGTTTAAGGTTATCTGTTGGCCTAACCTGCTCAGGACGAACAACATATTGATACTCTTTCTTTTCCACAAACGTCATTTCGCCTTCAGTACGCAAGTTATCTTTTCTGATGACCCTTTCAGTTTTATCGGCTGGCTTATAGCCAGGCTTTTCTGGAACGAAGAATTCACCTTCGTTTTTCAAGTTATCTTCTGGCCGGACTTGAGATGGACGCTCCCCTGGCTGATACTTAGGTTTTTCAGGGCTGTAGAAATCTCCCTCAGGTCTAAGATTGTCTGTAGGTTTTACATATCCAGGTCGAGTAACGTATTGGTATTCCTCTTTTTCCACAAATGTCATTTCTCCATCTAAACGTAGATTGTCAGTGTGCACAATTTTCTCACGTCTTTCGCCTGGCTTATATGGTTCTTTTTGTGGAGCTGAAAAATCTCCTCCAGTTTTAAGATTATCTTCTGGTTTCTTAATGACTATATAGTCTACTAGTATCTCTTCATTTTTCTTCGGAATGTTCTCATCTTTCTTTGACCACGTGTTAGTACGGATCCGTGTGTAAGTTTCGTCAACGTTATCTGTGGAAATTAACATTTTTAATGTGAAAGGACAGTAATATGTGAAAAATTAAGAGGACTTGCCATCTATTTGCACAATTGTATTTTCTGTAGACTTCGTATTGCTTGTGGTGCAATGATGACGGCTGAAATTGTTTGATTTTGTTGAAATTGTGAAGTCAATAGTTTTAGTAATAGGAGTGCATACCCGCAAGTGCATATTTCACAGATGCACCTCTCACTGTGTGTAGTTCTCTTGTTCTTCTCGACTCCACGCTGAAAATAATATTCAATTATTAATTATCTCATATGAAAGTCTGAAAGTACTCACTGTTTTTGAATCGTCTAAACGCTTTTTGTCATTGCGCACATAATCGATTTCATCATAAATATTCTCGGTAATATTTTTGTGTTTCGATGTTTCGTTAAGATTCAATGTTATATTTTCATTGTTTTCCGAAATTGATGTGTTCTTCTCAATTTCCACAAATTCATCCACATATATTGTCTTCTTAGGAGTCTCCACAATTTTTTCAATGACATCGGTGTGAACCTTTTCGTCCAAGACTCGCCAATCGTTAATGCTTGCATCGAATATCTAGAGTAATAAGTACAAACACATTAATGAATAGGTCATTAAGTGGTCAGCTTTCAGTGTGGACACAACACACACCCCAGAAATAGTTCGATATACACGCCCATCTATCGACAATACCCAAACTCACCTTTGTTACTTCTGTTGTTGTCGTTATGTTTGCAACATCGGTATTATCTTTTTCGATTTCACGAGCAATGTCATTCGGCACAAATGCTTTCGTATCAGTGTACGATTTCTCGTCAACGACCGTCCACTTGCCAAGCTTCGTATCGTATACCTTTGTTGTATATGTTGTGGTTGTAGTGTTTATGACATCATCGACTATTTCGGGATAGCCCACATCATTGGCGCTATCCACAGTGCGCTCATCCACCACGCGCCATCTATTGTTGCGCCTGTCGTATATCTTCTTCTTATATGTCACTTTCGTGGTGCCGTCGGAATCCTTGCTAACGTAACGCTCAAATGTGGGTGTTTTCTTGTTCACTCCATGGGTGGTACCATCGCTATACTCGCTCCAGGTTTTCGTTTTCACATCGTAAACTTCCTTCTTCGATGACGATGTCGACTGTTTTGTGCTACTGCTTCTCTGATTAACGGTATTTTCGCTAATCTGCTTGCTACTGGAAACATTAACATTCACATCAACATCAAGTCCAACAGCTGTGCTTGCCAGTTCATCGTCACGTCGTGTGGCAGCAATAGTCGATGACGAAGTTGATGACGTTGCGTTTGTTTTGGTCGCGGTAGACGACGCGACCGGTTCGCGAGCAATGCGTTGCGACGTCATCGTTGTTGATGACGTATCCGAGACACCCACAGTAGCAGCTGTTTCTGTTTTAGTTCCAGGCTTTGACTTTGGCACGCTCTGAGATTCGCTGTTGCTGCCGTTGATGATTTTAGTGTTGGTGCTGTGGCTGCGGCTGGTATTGGTGTTGATGTTGCTGGTGTTAATGTTGGTGTTGCTGCTATCGATGGCAACCTGTTCGGCTACATCTACATATTTGCTGGTCGACAACGAAGATGATGTCATACCGGTAGATGTTGTTGCCGCTCTCTCGTTTGCAATGAGCGTTTCGTTGGCAGTCCGTTGGTTGGAACTGGTTGTAGACGACTCAAAGTAACTAGAGCTGCTCGCCTGCTGGTGGCTGCTTGATGTTTTTGACGTAGAGGCATACATTTTGGAAATGCTGCCACCACTGGCAGACATTATAAGACCACTGCCGCCGCCAGGAGTCGTGATTTCGACCACCTCAATGGGAACCGAAAAGACCGGTTCCTTTTTCTCACTTTCAAGCAGATCAACGGACGATATGATCTTTTCATTTGAATAATCCCTAGAGATCTTGGCACTACTGCTACTGCTATATAGCTCCGATTGCTGTGTCTGCGATTGTGACTGAGATTTCGCTCTATATGAACTGGAGCTATAGCTTTTCCCACCAGCTGCTGTTGCAGCCACCAGACTTTCCATATCCCTAACCGATCTATCAGTAGTAGGCGCCCCTGTACCATAAGATACAGATTCATGCTCCATTGAAGTCGAGCTGTTGTTTGTTGTTAGCGTTGCCGTCGCATTTGGCCCCAGCTTTTTGGTTAATTTGGTCGCCGAGGCCGATGTTGATGTTGTTGTGCTTGATGTGGCTGGCGGCGGCTGCGACTGCGACTGCGAATGCGACGACACTTGTTTCTTTTTATTGCTTTTTGATACCATTTTGCTGGCTATATTTTCACACAGATGAGGTAATCGCTGACTGTGTGTCGTGAAAAATGTAGTGTAGTTGGCTTTTTATTGGCTACAACAATTTGTTGTTATTATAGTTATTATTTAAGTATTATTTTTTTTTCGTATTCTTTTCGTTGTCGTTTTTATTGTTGTTATTAATCACAATTATCGCTTGGTTTGGCACTAAGTTGTATATGTTGGTGTGTGTATATATTTGAATATATGTTTGGGGTCTCAGTGTCTCCTAATTTCCACGGCGGAATGTCGAAATACTTATTTTTAAATATTATTATAGCATGTATTTATTAGACTCGTACAACACACACGTATGCGCGAACCATAGTTCAAGTTGAAAATGACAAACGGTGGCACTGTCACACGCACACACACACACAGATAGACACCGATACAGACCCAGTTAGTCAGAGACGCAGGCGGGGGAACGGCGATACACTTGATTGTATGAGCGTGTGAGCGTAACAGAGAATTGGTAACGGGAGCGGGAGTGGGATTGGGAGCGTAAAAGCTTAGCACACACACACACACACACACAATAACAGAGACACAGCCAGAGATAGAGACAAATACAGAGACGTTCGTTATTCGCTTAGATGCTCAATTGGACAAACTTGTATTTTCATATTTCGTATTCGTGGAGCACTTGAAAGATCACCAACCGTCGCGAAGCACAACTCAAAACGTACTGATCAACGCTGTTAGTGTCTGGAACCGCTTTCGACCGTATCTGCTTGCGCTCTGCCAGCCAAAAAGCAGCGGCAGAGCAGCAGCAACAACAAAAAAGCATTCGTCGTGGGCTTTACTCCAAAGCGTTGGCAGCATTTGTACGCGTGCGTGCGAGCGAGATGCACAACGGAGCGATTCGCCTTCACAAAAGGCAAAAAAGCCAGGCGAGACTAAAGCAGCGCCGCGCCGTCGCGTAGGTTGCCATTTGAGTTATGTATGCTGAGTTTGTCTGTCTGTGTCTCTGTCTGCGTCTGTGTGGAGAGCCGAAAATGCGTAGGTTACGCGCTGAGACTAAGACACGCTCACCACCTTAATTTTTTATTTTTTTTTTTTGCCACGCAAGTGAGTTCAATAAGCCAATAAAAACAGTATGAAAACAACAAATTTGCTCATTTCGAAAGTAGCTATAAGATACATATACAAATAAACAGCTGCTTGATGAGCGCCAGCGGCTTTTTTCCCTCTCTTTCTCACGCCGGCTTGGACTTTGTCTATGATGAGTTGAGATCAGAAAATTAAAAAATTAGCGCAAAGACCAAAATTAGCCAGCATAAATAGTCGCCGTCTAGCGGATGGATGCACAATTAAAATTCAATGTAAAATACAATAAAAATATCAGATATGACATTGTTGATTAGTCAGCAACATGTTTTGCATTTACTTTTTCGTCTAGATCGGCGCTACGTGGGCGCATCCGTGCTTATAACGTCGCGACGTTGAGTAAGCTCAAAGCGATGATTTATTAAATATATATCGCATATGTGCATTGAGAAGAATTAATGCTGAGTTGAGTTTTATTGCCTAATTGATTTATAACGGCCTTAGGTGGGAGTCAATGAAAAGCACTCAGACATAGGCCCCAACTTGATAAACCCAAAATAAGTAATAATAATATTCAACACACAAACTTAACTACACATAAGCATAATAAACTTTTAACTAAGGCAGACAGAGTCTAGGTTGAAGTTTAAGCAATTCGACCTCCAAAATGTAAATCTTAGAGAAAGAGAGAATGAAATTCAATTGTTGCCTAATTCACAGTGACTTAATGACGTCATCAGTCAAGACTCATTTTTGTGCAAAGCTTTAGTTCAATCAAAACTTGTTTGTCTGCCCCAAGATACACAAGAAAATAAAAATAAACAAACAAACAAAACATGAAAAATACAG
The DNA here is from genome assembly GCA_037043535.1 of Drosophila putrida. NCBI lineage: Eukaryota > Metazoa > Arthropoda > Insecta > Diptera > Drosophilidae > Drosophila > Drosophila putrida. The sequence goes on along the minus strand of JBAMBI010000160.1, from coordinate 3,258,462 downwards.
ACAATAAAAAAGCGAGCTTCAAATGCAAAAACAAAACCAAACAAGTTAAGTGAAAAACAAAAGTCACTTTAAAATTCAAAACACAGTCAAAGCGGCCCGAATTCATCCAAATAGATTAAATACAAATGCAGAACATGGTATGCAACTGCAACCAGTTGGAATTTGGTCCACATGCCAATTCAGAATATGTACTCTCGTATATTTCATTATGTACATATATGCAATTAATGATCAACTAAGAGCATACGAGGTACAGTAGAACAATCCCCAAATGAGAGATGATGACATCTTTTGCCATGTCACAGATTTTCCTTGGAATTGAAATTGAAATTCAGAAATGAAGGCGAACACGAGCAAAATTTATGCGCCCCTCAATTAATTTTAATTTAACAATCGAAGAAATAAACAACATAAACAAAAACTGCACTAAAATCTTCATATCAAGGTAAAAAGACTCCATATTTGGCCCTTATTTGGCAGAATGCCGAAAATTCGGTTTACACTTGTCAGGTAATGCACTTTTAAGGTAAAATTGCATGCATAATTTACAAGCACTTTATAAGGTATGCCGCCTTGCTCTCTCTCCATCAGTGACGTCATCTCTATGAAGCCTCACGTAATTGTACAATAAATATATATCAAAAATTTATTAACTTTTCTTTGTTATAAGCTCATAAACAAATAAAATGTGAATGAAAGTGTAACCAACAATTGTGAATTTATTTCGAATGCTAAACATTTGCTACGTGCGATTTTTGGGACTGGTTTTTAAGCGGCTCGTTTGAGCCATATGGTCGAAAGGTTTTTGGTTAAAGGCTTCGTGACTTCATGTAAAAACAGTACTAATTGTTTTTGCATTTAACCAAAATGATAGCAAACAGGTAGCAAAGCTCTCAGGGTAGTAGCTGACTGACATATACCCTGTACTTAACTGAACCATAATAAACCTGAATATTACACTGTTGTTATGTAACTCGAATATTTAATTATTTTCCACAAATCTACATATAACAAGATATTATCTTAATAATTGCGTTTGTTGTTAAGTTTTATAGACATAGTAGCACCGACAAACCAGAGAAGAGTGAAGGCACATGCATACATAGATGCCAGTTTTGCCCTTCAACTTGTTTAATAGGTACCGGCTATAAAAATGCTAAACATTTCTGCTTTATCTTATAGCAAGCCGAACAGAAAACACACGTATGTGTATCTTATCTAACCGTTCCGTGCATTATAAGTTAGCTACCTAACATTCTTGAGAACATTTGCTGAAAAAGAATTCGTTTAGCACAACTTGAAGCAAATATTATATTGTACACTTAAAAGTATCACATTGGAACTTCCTAGTATGGATCTAAAGAGTACTGTGACTACCATTCAAGTTATTCACTGACTGATTCACGTTGCACTTTTATTGACTCACAACAACAAACATTGGTTTGCTTAATCAGCAAATCTATAAATAAATTATTCATACATTTGCAAAAATCGTTCGAGTATTTTGGCAATAATTATCATTGTGAACGTATTTGTTATTTGTTGCCAAAGTGGTCTTCTTATCTGTTAGCCAGCTTGTACGTTTGTTTATTTTTCTTTTTGCCAAATTTTGCAATTATGTATGACATTAGTTCGAACAAACTGATAACTAACACCTTAATAATAGTATATATATAGTATATGCATAGCAAAAGGTTAGATAACTGATGGCAAAACATCTGGTTGCAACAGGAAACGGTCAGAATAATTAGGAACTTTCCGTTAAAGTTATTGCTCAACAATATCTTACATCCCAGTTAAGGTGTTCTTCAATAATAAAAAATAAAAAAACAAATTATCAATATGGTTACAGTTACACATTCATTTTTTTATTATTCGTAGTCGTATTTTCTTTAAGGCTTACATATTAAAATATACGCTTAAGTTTAGGCTCATCTATTTATTTATCGGATTATTTTATCAATTTACTTTTGCATCCATTTAACGCATTCCTAAGATTAAGTTAAGGTATAATTTCTTATTATTTTTACAATTTGATAATAAATCTGTTGTTTATTTTGCCACAAAAAGCGTGCACTGATGAAATTGCAACTGTGAACCCTGTGTATGTAGCTGTGTGTCTAAAAGCAATTTGTTTATCTTCCTTTATAATTTTTGCCAATTTGTCGTGTTGTCTATTATTTGTTATACAACTAACGTTACTTACAGCTACATATATATATGTATATCTATTCCATTTCATTTGCCTTTTAATTAACCATTCCATTTTGCTGCTTTATTCTATTTCAGATATAGTTTTCTTTAGTTATAGTGCCAGGCACCTACTCCAAGATTCGCAGGCGACGTGGGCGTCTAACTGAACCGGCTACACTTGAATTATGTTTTTTTTCTTTTTCATTAGACCTGTTTTTCATATACTTATAGGTTACGCGTATTTCTAGTTACAGATGCAACATGCAACATGTTGAATTTCAGTTGATATTGTTGATTTTTTATGTACAATCTTGAAATTATGTTGGACAAACGCCCACAACAAGGCGATTGTTGTGTCGTTAAGTGTTGTCTGCTTATTTACGTATTGATTTTATTATTATTATTGTATTTACTGTTTTGTATTGTATTTAATATGCCTAGGTCTAAACGTAGTTTTAATCGATTTATGCTTATTTATTTACTTTTGTTAATATGTATACACAGTTTACAATTAGGTGATATATGCTTATATCTGTATATATGTATCTGTATATGTTGATTATATATATGTGCTTAATTTTAATTGAAAATAATTGGGTAAAAACTTTTGCAACTTATCGAGGTTGTTGTTTTAGATGCGACCAACACATCACAAAAATTAACAGGAGTTACAGTTACAATGTATTTGTATGTATTTTGTATAAATGTATTTGATGTACATATGTATGTATATAATGCTAGTTAACTATTTAGTTGTCTAGTTTCATAACTTAAAGCTAAGCGTTAACTAAATTATTACAACTAAGGGAATCGCTTATTTCTTATATTTTTAATCACCTCATCTCTTTTAGCTGTGTGGTTGTGTGTGTGTGTGGCCTGCAAAGCTGCCCTGTTCATATAATTATTGTAATCGTTAAATATAAGTATGCATATGTGTTTGTGTGCTTGGGTGGGTGGACATTTGTAAGTGTGTGTGTGTGTGTGTTTGTCTGAGGAGCAACCTTTTGCCATTGCACGTTGGCTTTATTCACTATATGTATTTACAAATGTTGAAAACTACCGATCAATATAAAAAAATAAAAAGAAAAACACGAATCAGTTCTTATTGAATTGATTTCTCCTCTACCATACATCTACTATTCCGTATGCATTGATCCCTGCTGCTGTTGTGCCGACTGTTCGTCTTGTAGGACATTGCGACAAATTTCGTATTTAATCACCTTTCCTGGGCCACCGGGTACTATTTGAACCTCAATCTGTGCAGATTGTTGTCCAGCGGCCGCTGCTGCTTGTTGTTGTTGCTGCTGCTGCTGCACATCGGCCTCCTGTAAAAAGTGGGCAAAGTCAAAAACTTTAGGAAATCTATTTGTGGATCCATTTCAAGCGACGTAGACTTCGTTTCGCTCTCTTCTATGCGCTATGTAAAATATATAAATTTTGTATAAACTAAACTAAGTTACGCTCAAGCAAAAAAAATAAGACTGGCAAGTAGTTGTTGTTGTTTTGTTGAAGGAAATGAAGGTATTACAACAAATAGAACAGAAAACTTGAGGATAGACAAAGAGAATGTACAATTGGTTTCAAGGGAAGAACATACAAGAGACACAGGCACAATTCATACGCATAAAAGACAGGAAAACAACATAAATAATTAACATACATATTTCTAAAATACACATAACAACAACAATTAATAATAGTAATAATAATAATAATGGTACATATTTGATTATAAACAATTATCGGTAATTTTGAATAGTTTTTCATACACACCTAAAACGCGCACAGTGAAGCCTTTTTTGCGTACGTATTACAAATTTGTAACGTTTTACTGTAGTATTTGATCTATTTGTTTATATTGTTTATAAGGGATTTTATTGTTTTATCAATCAATCTTCATGAAAATCTGCAACACAAACAAACACACACACGCGTCACAACTACAACATGCAAAGGTTTCATTTAATTTATAATAATCTTCGATGAGAGTATGTGTGCGTGGTGTGTGTATGTGAATTTAAGTAATTTTTTATTAAATTTTTTTTTATTGTTCAGTTGATCTGTCGATCGGTTTCTTTATTTTATGTTTATTTAGTAAGAAGTAGTTGGTACAACAAGCTGCAAGTATTCGAAGTTAAAAAGAAGGTAATGCATTTATAATTTTCTTGGTTTTTTGTTCATTTTGTTTTGTGGTTTGTATTGGTTTACATAGATGATAATTTAAAAAAACATTGAATAACACAATACAAGAGATGGAAATATTTATATATATGTGTATTAATTTTATGTACTTCAATTGAATTTACTTTGTCTATGGTAACTAAAGTTTAAGCTATGTGAGTTCGTTAGAGAAAGTTTAGCAAGAGATAGAAAGATCCCGGAACAAGTTCTTGACAGACAGACACAAAAGCCTTCAAACTTTCAAACTATAAGAAGTTTCTGTTTTTTTTTCTTTTATTGTTTTTCATATTGTGTTGTTATTGATACTCGGTAACATTTGCATAGTTAGTTAATAACTAGATTGCATTACTTAGTGGCGGCTGCTTTTCCACAAAATATATAAAACTAAGCTTAACTCTAGAATCTAAGCAAGTTCCTTTTTAATATTTCATTTTTATCAAAGCCATTAAGAAAACAATTGAATTTATCGTATTAATTGAATCATATTTATATAGAAAATATATATAACTCTAGACTCTAGTTTAATGTATGGGTCAGGGGGAAGCTGGGCTCTAGGCACTTAGCATACCTGTTGCTGCGATATGGCTGGCTTTGTTTCCAAATGCTGTCGCTGATGCAGCATCAGATGATTCTTTTGGAAGAATGCCTTTCCACACTCGCAAACATGGGTGCGCACCGTGCAACCGCCGTTAGGATGTCGTCGATTGTGCTGCATTAATCCGTGCTTGGCAGCGAATCCTTTGCCGCAGCTGGCACAGAAATGCGATTTGGGCTTATTGGCCGGCGATACAGTGACCACATGCTGCTGCTGCTGTTGTTGCTGGCTCACATGCTGTAGATGCTGTTGGCCATGTATGGGCATTGTGGGCACAGCGGTGACAACGGCTTGCGGATGGGTCGAGTTGGCGGCCTGCACCAGCGTGGTCTGTGACATCACCTGACCGGTGGACGATATGATTTGCACGGGCACTGGACTCTGTGCCACCAGATTTGGATTGGCCGTAACCACCGTACCCGGATTGAGACTTGCCGTGCTCAAAAAGTGTCCAGGCAGCGCTGCTGTCAAAGCGCATAGATCTGTCATCAGACTCTTGTCGCCCGTGTGCAACCTCAAGTGCAAGGCAAGCGCCTCACGACTATTAAACGCACTTCCACACTCGCTGCAAGCATGAAAAAACCGATTTATTAGCAAACGCAGGTTAATTCATACTACAAAAATTAAGACACTAACCGGCAAACAAATTGAGGACGTGCCACACCATTGGCATCGGTTGTGGAGACTGTGAGCAGCGTGGAGTTTGCTGGATTGCTGACAACAGTAATGGTCTGCGGATGCCCGGGGTGATGATGTGGCTGTTGTATCTGCTTAAATTTTAATTTAATTAAACTTGACAATCTTTTGGGCGAAATTCATAATCTGGTTTAATGTATACCTGTTGATTGGCTATAATGGTGGCACTGCTCGTATTGGGATTGACACCATTGTGCGCTGCACGCACATGTTGATGCAACTCCGCTTTGGTGAGGAATCCCTCGCCGCAGCTAACGCAGGGATGCGCCTGCTCTCCGGTATGTACACGCCTAAAAGCAAAAATACAAAATTAGCCCAAAGAATAAGTCTCCTTTACCATGTTAAAACATCCAAACGAAAAACTGCAAATTTCTATTTTGTTTTTTTATGACTATCACAGTTTACCGAAAAAAATTATATTGTACTCAAAAGTATTGAAAATACGTCCTGAATGTTTCATGTGTTTACTTCAATTAAACTTTGTATATTTGAAATTATTTCTATTTTTTTGCATAAAGACATGAATATGTTCTAGTTATATATCACAAAATGTCGTGGAGGGTCTGAATACCATAATAATATGGAAACAAATATATAAACGTTTGAATTTTCAAATGTTCGAACTAGTAAGCATCTGAATGAACGAGATTAACACCATGTTATACGACAACTTAACCCGATTAAAAAAAGAATCGCTTTGATATATAAAGCTTATTTTCGACAGAGATTTTATTTAAACTGATTTTAAAACTGATACTAAACAGCGTTTTAAATATTCGCATTTGTTTTATCCAAATTATCTTGTTATTAAAACACAAAATACACTCGGATTAATTCTACTCGATTCTATTAAAAACGACATAGGCTCTCATATAAGCTGTGTTTATTGAATTTGATTCTTACCTCATATGGGAAACTAGCGTGCGCTTTTGTAGAAATTCTTTGCCACAAACCGTACAGGAATGAGGTATCTTGCCGTGTATGCGTCCGTGATTAACCAATTGAAACTTTCGTGGAAATGAGGCACCGCAATCAGCACAAACAAATGGATTCAATGAACCATGAAAGCTAAGGATTGAGATTAAGGTTTTAGTAAAGTATATGGTATCAATTCGAATTTATTTCTCAAATACTTACCGCGAGTGCATAATCAGATGGTTCTCCTGTGCGAAACTTTCACCACATTCCTCGCAGACGTATGGACGTTCGCCGGCGTGAAATTTACTGTGCGTGACCAGGTGACGTTTCAGGGGAAAGGATCGTCCGCACTCCTGGCACACGAATGGCCGTTCCCGGCTATGGACACGCGAATGTGTCAATAAATGATGCTTTAGGGTAAAACTCTTCTTACACTCTTGACACTGATATGGCCGATCGGTGGAGTGAAGCAGTAGATGCGTATTTAGACAGTGTTTGTGCGCAAAGCTCTTGCCGCAATGGGTGCAAATATGTGGACGTTCACCTGCAAACAGATCAAAAAGAATACCCAAGAAGCGAAAGGAAGAGAAAGTGGAAAAAATGGGATATGGTTAGACCTGCTCGGTGTTTCAATAGATATGTGCTAGGAACAAGAACAACCACCTGTGTGCACGCGTGCGTGTGTTGTCAAATGATGTTTGAGCAGAAAGGATTTACCGCACTCGTCACAACTGTACGGGCGCTCCTTCTTGATGGTGGCGTCGGTCTAAAAGAGAGAACAGAGAAAGACCACGAAGAAGAGAATTTGATTACTATTCGCACTAAAAGATCATATTTCTATGTGGATTCTATGTAATTATTTATTTAAGTTTAAGTGAGTGTGTTTGTGTGTGTGTGTGTAAAATTTGTTGGCTTACTTCGCTGAAATGCATTGATTCCTGTAGTTCGGTCTTTGGGGACAATTCTAATGTGCCTGGTTCCAACTTTAAGTTGGGTGCGTCGCCCTGTGAGTCCTCGTTCTCTTCGAGTCCTTGTATTACTTTCTGTACTTGAACTGAAATACCAGGAAGTATGTCACCTAAGAGTGTTGTTGCACCGCCAACGGAATAGTAACCAAATGGAATTCAAAGGAAGATATCAAAAATAAAAGAGAAGAAAACAAAGAAAGAAAATCAAAAGTACGAACCAAACAAACTCAAAAAAGCTCAGTAAAGCAAAAAAAAAATAAAAGAGTGAAAAACGAACAAAAAAAAGATATGTTTTAACAACACATATTTAAAAAGGACCAAATATACGTAAGGCAACGTAAGATAACATATTGTAACGTAGCAAATGCGTATCGTAATGTAACGTAACATAATGCATTTCATTGCAACGTAACGTAACGTTACGTAATGAAACGGGAAAACAACGAGAACCGAGTACTAGTAACGAGAGTAACCAGTGCCAAGCCAAAAGTGTTTCAGTTTCAGGAGAGAGTAGGAGAAGGAGGAGATAATCGAACACAACACAGATTTGAGATGCTTACTTGGTGTCGAGCCTGGCGCCGTCGAATGATGATGGTGCGATCCGTCGCCAGTCGTGAGTGTGTGCGTCTGATGGTGGCTGTGGCCGGCAGCAATGGCGCGCTTGATTAAGATCTCATTGCACTCCTCTTGCGTGAGATGTAGTGCTCCAATTGAGCTAAAATGCGACTTTGCCGCTGCGGCACTCGTTGTCAATACAGTTTGTCCAGTTTTGGCATCAACAATGCTGCCATTTGTTAATGTATGATGATGTGCAGCAGACGCTGGATCACCACCTGCTGCTGCTGCTGCAGCTGCTGCCGCTGTCGCTGGATCGACTAAAAGATCTATATGCGCCCACACACCGCCGCCCGCCGCCGTGTAAAATGATTTGAGTAAGTGAGTGAGTGTGAAGGGGGGAAAAAGGGGTGATAGTGGTAGTATAGTAATGTTGGTAATGCGTGATAGCAATACAAGAACAGCAAATACAGCGAACACAGAGTGAAAGAGAGAAAAGGGGAATATTCAAAAAAAATTCGGTGTGGGGATTACAGCGAGCGAGCGGAAAGTAGCGAGTAATAAAGAGAGAAAGAGAGTAAAAAGAGAAACAATCGATTAGCGAAAACCCACCGAACAATCGATTTATCGATTACAACACATCAACAACGCGTGCAACACGGATATTTGATTTCTCAAGCTGATTTCTTTTTAACTGATTTTAAACGAACACTTACAGTTCTTATCAAGCGAATTTATGCTTAACACCTGTTGACCAGAGTCCTGTTTTTTGACCACCGTCGATGCGGAGCCTGTGGTAATTACTCTGTGGATGGATAGAGATAGAAAGAGAGAGAGAGCATCGAAGCAGACGGGAAATAACGAGGCTTAGTTAAAGCGTTTTTTTTGTTGTATGGAAATTTTTTTTTTATTATAGTTATTTGATTCTTGATTTATTTTGATTTTTTTTGTTATTTGTCAAGTTCTTTGAAAACGCACCTTTGTGTTCCGGGCGCAAATGAATCGTTCACCACGAACATACGACGGACGACATTGCCTTTATTGTTGGCGAGTGCACCTTTAACATCCTTTTGTACGGCCAATGATCCATCCGTGGATAACAAATAGGGCATCTAGAATAGGTGTGTACACATTGTTTTTTCAGTATAACCAGCTGCACCACATATGAATGTATGTACATATACTATATACATACATATATGTATGAAGAAGAAGAATGAACAAACTCCACAGAAACGGATGATGATGATGATGTTATTATTTTGATATCATTTAACTTGAGATACTTGATTCAATTTGCTGGTTTGTTCATGTCTGTTGTTAGTTGTTGGTTGTTTGATTGATTGATTGATTTGTCCCCAAAAACCGAACAGATTACAGGAAATGCAAATTAATTCAGCGTTGTGCAACACTGATCCATCGTTGCATACAATTGATTAATTTTAATCCGATAAACAATATTTTGTTGATGGTTAGGTTTATTAATCTAATACTATGCTAATTATTAGTACAAAAGTACAGTCGCGACTGCAAAATAGTTTTCATAGTATTGTATTTTATGTTGCGGTTTGTTGTTTTTGTTGTTCATTTTGCCTTGTTAACACGCTACACCTGCGCAGCGGCGCGGCAACAGTTGATAATAATAACACAATGCCAAATGAATGGAAAGGGAATACAAGCAGTGGCAGCGGCAACAGCAGCAGCAGCAGTAGAGCAAGAACAAGAAGAAGACCATATTAACGACCGACCAGCAGTAAAGCGCGCGCTTTTTTCCACTGCGCTCGGTCTGTGCAATTGGACTTTTGACAGTTTGTTGAGCGCCAAAACGTAAGCAAGTGTAATCAAAACACATGCACGCACCCCACGCACACAAATGTGCCAAATGGGCGTGTATGCGTGCGTGAGAGAGCGCCTCGCTTTTGGTGTGTACGTTGGGAGTATGTTAGTGTTGAATATTCAACGAACGGCGAATTGACGACTGCCGCACACATGCACACAAAATGGTTGCCAGCGCATGCGGCGAATTCAAACACAACGAAACAAATTCTGCACGTGTATGTGTGTGTATTCACAGGCAGAAACGCAGCGAAACAGGGTTGCACTCACTCTCATGCCAAAGCAAAAAATGTACTGCCAATTGTATAACAAAGTTTTTGTTATTGTACAAAACCAAAATGTACGCACAAAATGAACAAAAGCGCAATATAAAAACCAATATTCAATAAAAGTACTTTAAATTAGATTAAAATGAAATTATCAATTAATTTATCGATTATCATCGATTGCTTTTGTCAACTTCAAACTGCTACTTCACGTTTATTAATTAAAATGTAATTAAATGACTGTTATTTGGGGAGTGGGAGACATGATTAAATCAGCTGCAACACAACGTGCGTATTTTTGTTGTTTGTTTGCATACAAACAACTCTACATGCATATGTAGGTAAATTCGTACGTATGTACATACATATGCATTTATATATATACGTACGCATACTTTTTACAAATACCAAATTATGAATGTTTACGAATGAAATGGAAACGAAAAAATTTCGTATAAATGTATGGTAAAAGAATTCTAACACTCGCTCGCATTCGCATGACCAACGCAGTTACATAAAAGTATATGTAGCTGGTTTTTTCTTGTATTTGCGCCTCCACGTATGTATGTACATCGTACGTGTATACATACACGCGCAGAACTCGTCGTACGTAGATAGATATATATATAGATGTGTGCGATGCACCTATACATACACAGCGCTGAAAACCAACGAGTGTGCGAGCGAGCGAACACACGACGTAGCTGTATCTGTATTAGAGATGGTAACGTTACGACAATCATCGGACAACACAATTTACTTTCGCATTGCATTCAAAAGACATTTTAAATATTATGTTTTCCAGATTTAAACCTTTAATTTACATATCATTTTAAGTTTTAATGCACGTTTATCTTTAAGTTTTAATTTGTGTTTATCTTTAAATTTTATATTGTGTTGACTAATTATTGTCTGACAATAAATATTTTTAATTCTACCACTTGGTAATATTCGTGGTATGTGTGCACACGACCACGTCATGCGACCATCTCTAATTGGTATGCTAGTGTGTATGTGGCGCAGTTGTTAGGGCAACTACAAAGTTGGGTGGGGAAAGGAAGACGACACAACACGATTCGCTGTAGGTAAGCAACAGCAACATTATTACGTAGGTGGGGGTGGCAGGGGTAGGTTGGTTCGATTGGTTATTTAGTAAAGCAGCTTGCAGTTGCAAAAGCACTCGATATAACGATATAAAAGAAAATATTAAAAAAAAAGAAATACCAAAAAGGAATTGATAATATGCAACGAAGGAAATTCTATGTATACATACAAATTACAAATTGAGACTCCACTTACCGATTCCCCACCGACAGTGTAGTTAATATTTGGTGATATCTCCAAAACTGATTCTGCGGCACGGTTGCCGTTGTCTGCAAAACTCCAAGCGTAGCCGAAGGGCGGATTGCTCTGTGCAGCGCACATTATAATTCGAAAGAAGCAAAGGCAGAAAAAGGGGAGGCGAAAGAGAAAAAAGCGCAAAATTTCCAAACGCAAATGTAATTGCACTTCTCTGTTGCTTGTATTTGTATTATATGTATATGTATGTATTTGTATTTATACAAAATCACGTACAAAATACTAGCCTCCTTCAATTCGTCAACGTCGCGCGTTTAGATGTAATTTTCAATATTTCTTTATTTTTCACTCTGGTTTTTTTTTGATCGCGACAAAAACGAGCAACGAGTACGGCGACGATGTGAACTACGCACACCGAAAAGAAAGTCAACTTGCTTCTGTGGCTAAGGCGGGCGCCATTTTTTTCCGTTCCCTCGAAAAATTCACTTCGTTGGCGTTGGCGTGCTTCTTTTGAGCTGCTGTTGCCTCAAAATTATTTCATTGATAAGCGCACTTTTCAATTGGATTGGTGTGTGTATGTGTATGTATTAATGTGCCATATTTGCAATTAAATTTATAAACAAAATAACGCACACAGTTTTTTTTACCCCCAATATAAATTCACAGACACAGACACCACTGAAAAATTCCTTAGTGTTCGTGTTTCACTGCTGACGCCATTTTGAGTATGAGGCCAGTGTATACACACTCTGTTCAACACACAGAGTTGCACTTTCACAGTGTTTCAAATGTAAAACGACTGTAGCGGGCGCGTAATTTAAATTTTAATAGGCAATCATTTTACTTAACAAATTAAAAATTGAAGACATTAAAAAAAATAAATATCCAATGGAAAAATTAGTTTTGGAAGTAGATTTATTACCGTACGTTTTATGACGCTGGCGCCATCTATTGACGAAACAAATCGCCATCTATTGTTTGGCTTTAATAATAGAAGTGGCAGACGTGTTTCTATTGTGAATGAAAAGTAACTAATTCTGAAAAATTAGAGGATTATATTGGTTTTGGTCGTATATTTGAATATGAACATTTTTGAACGAGTGTTTCCTGAACTTGATTTATTTTTGGATTGCCGTAGCTGCAAAGCTGCTGGTTCTAAAATGTTCACTTTTAAAATTAGTTTCTATGGAAGTATCGCAATGAACAGAACTGGTTCCGACTTTCTTTCGGACTTGGAGGTCAATTTAAAATTAAAAATATATACAAATTGAATTTAAACAATAGATTAAATTTTAATAAACCAATGAAATTATAAATTAGATAAATAAAAACGGCTTCTTTTCGTACATGTTTCGCTTATGTTGCCTCACTGGGGTTCCTTTAAATGAGGCTTAAAAATCTTAGAAATTCAGGAAAATTAGAGAATATTTTGCAAAAAATCCGGGCGAAAATCTCAGATCAATCGGTAATATTACTCAAAAATAACGGACAAACTAGCTTTTAGTGGAGTTGGGTCGTTTCGTTCTGAATAAGTTCAAACGAACGGGTCATCGAAATGAACAAATGAACTTATTCAGTATTTTATTAACTAAATCGAATATTTTGCTTAGTTGGTCGATTGTTCGTCAACGAATTATTTTCGTTAGTTTCGATTATTGCGGTTATTTTTCACCAAGTTTAAAATATGCACAAATTGAAATATGAGTTGTTTAAACTTTAAATTGAATGTTTATATTCCTATACCATATAAGAATTAATTATGTATAATATATTGTGTGGAGTTGTCGATGATGAAGGGCGCAGTACGCACCGAGGCGGTCACTACCTGGCATGTGTACGCACCGACGTCTGTATTCTGAATGCCCTCAACTTGTAGTAGCAAGCGTGCATAAATAAATGTAGCACGCACGCATACCAGTGTACGGCGCCTACCACACCAACAGCTCTCTAAGCAGTGGACGGTGATCCATAGAGAGCGCTGCTCAGAGAGAGAGATTGAGAGTGCGTGCGTGTGTATGTTCGCTGTTGAACGATTGAGTGTGTGCGTGTGTATGTTCGCTGTTGAACGATTGAGAGTGTGCGTGTGTATGTTCGCTGTTAAACGATTCAGAGTGTGTGCGTGTGTATGTTCGCTGTTGCCAACTGTCTCCTTGTACTTGACGCTTTCTCTCTCTCAACTGTTGCGCCGCTGCTGAGGCTAGTTGGCCGCTTGCGTTGTGTGGACGGTTCACAAGCAATTTAGTTGCCGTCCGGTGCAGACCTTTGAGCTCGCATAAGGAATAAGGATAAATTAATTTTTTTTCGGTGCTGTGACATAAAACACAATCAAATTGTACTTATTTTCTCAACAATTATTGCGATTAAATTGTGCACAAATTGAAATCAAAGAATCAACATTTAATAACAAGCATTGGTGAATTATTTTTTTTATAATTTGTCTTCATTATCTGGAATTATTCCAAGCAACAAATATTTTACAAGATTAAACGCACAACACACACACACATGCACCCACCCAAAATAAACGGCATAGCACAAATTTAAATTGAACAATCAAGTCAATATTTTTAAGCTTAACGGGCGCTCAATTTTTAAAATAAAGCGCCACCTATTACAAAAAGGTGTTAAAGCTATATTGATATATCGGTATCGATAGATTCTCATTTACACTTCTTCAAATCAAATAAATAAAATTGTTTTATTAAAAGCAGAAGATTAAATTAAAGCAAATTAATTATAAATTTAAAAATTTAAAGCGAATTTCTTTTATTTCGAGTTAGCAAACTGAACTAAATGACTGATTTAGTTCACGATTTAAAAATTATCGATTGAACTTATTCAGCAAATTGAACGGAAAATCTTAGCTCTGGTTTTTAGAGCTATCTTGTTGCTAGCGCCGCCACTAAAAAATCTGTCTGCTTTTACAACTGAGGGGAATGTGGGTTAGTTAGTGTTGGGTAGTGAAGAACTCTTTTTTGTACTCACAAGCAACCCAACACTGCTAGAACCTAAGTTTTCATAACACATTTCTTCCAAATTAAAACTATAAAATAAACTTGGAAATGTCCTTATCACCGGCTAGTGGAATTGGTCGCTTTTACAAGCATTCAGCCAAAGTAATACGATTTGTTCGTCTTGGTTGTGCGAATCGACCATTCTATCACATTGTTGTTATGGAGGTGCCTCTAAAATTGTATATCGAATAGAACAAGTAACTATACCAATTACATTTGCAGCGTCGTAAAAATCAACATCAACCTGTAATTGAGCAAGTGGGATCCTATGATCCCATGCCAAACGAAAGCAATGAGCGTCTTGTGGCCCTTAATACCGAACGCATTCGTTTTTGGCTGGGAAAAGGCGCACACATTTCGGAGCCTGCAGCGGAGTTACTCGGGATCTCAGGATTACTCCCCGTACACCCCCGTACGTATATGACCGCTTGGCGCAACCGAAGAGCAGCAGCCGAGGCCGAAGCCACTGAGAAAGTGGCCGAAACGGCGTAGAGTTTAATTAAATATTTTCATTTAACTAAATAGAAAAAAAAATTCGTTGTTTTTACAATTTATGTGTAACAAAGCCGAGATTTCACTATAAGTCACATGTACATATTTATGAGGTGTTTTCAAAACCATGCGGCATGTGCCTTAACAACAATCAAGTACAAATTTAAAAGTGATAGACGTAGGGGACCAAAAAGAGTGACGATTCTACTTCAAATGCTTAACAATTTGTTTAAAAGCATCTTTAGTCGCTCTTATTAAGCACATTTCCTGCCTTCCTTATGCCATCATCAAGGATCTTATCAACAGCTGAAAGAAATAAGATATTTGTGATTTGAATGTCTAGATAACCTAGTTGCTCAGATACTTACATGCATGATGTTTAAGGAAATATGGTCGCAACAGTCTATGATAGATAATAACAGATCCATTGTTTTCCATGGGCAGCATGCACCAAATAAGAAAGGCGCACTGAGGGAAAAGTACGGGATACGATATAACATTATTTTGCTTATTTTGTTGATTGACGGCTTTAACTCACCTTTAGCAGCCAGTAAAAGGGTATAACGTGGGTCAGCACATGAGAGAAGAACTCAATAACAGTGAATATGCCAAAGGTGACCCAGTAAGTAAGCCACTTGGTATCATCCTGTTTTGTGCTCGATTCGATGGCGTGAATTGAAACATACGCCGGATACAGTACCCCAATAATGTTGCACAAAAGTTGGGCCCCATAGCCGAAGATAAGATACAGGGCACATAATGTGGCGGCACCTGAAACGTAGTAGAAATATATAGTTTTTAGTTATAGTCTTTAATTAGTTACTATTGCTAAATTTGTTTTGTTTCGCATCTACCATAGCGTACGATGGGATTCTCATTAAAAATCTCGATTAACTTTGCTTCCAATGCCTCGAACGCCATGAGATCAGACCTCTTTTTAGCTTTAGATGTTGTATGTAGGATAATTCAAATACAATTGCCCTTTCGCAATCTTTTTGCAATTGGAGGTCTGTCCACACATCTGCCCCTTGTGAATCTCTTGTTCTATTATTAACCTTTTAGCTCTTGTCATAAGTTGGCGCATGCTGCACTTGATATCGGTACGCACGCATATCGCCTATAAATTACAAATGCTCTACGTACGTGCATACGTAAGATCAGTTCATTTAGATCCCAGACACCCAATAGACAGGGAAGAGTGTTGCATTATAACACGCCAGGCAGACAAATCTCAACGGGATACACATTATCGATTCTCTTTTCGCTTGCTCGAGTGGTTGTTACCAGGGTTTAATACCAAAATATAAGTAGCCTACAGTACGTTCCGAAAAAGACAAAAGGTTTTATTTCAGTATAGTCCCTTCGGGTTTCTGTATCACTAAGTAATACAACAAACTAAAATTATTAGTAATTAAGCATTTGTAGAAATATACCGAAATCGTTCCAGTACAAGCGCTTCCTTTTCAATTCTTCAAAAGGAATTTGTTTCGGTTTCGACTCTCGTACTTTTTAATAAACGGTCAATTTCGGTTATCGGTTCCGGTATTATTCCCTGATTCGAATATCTATGTATTTATCCGACACTTTAATCTTCAATGACGTCACAATTTTAAATTCATTATTTCACACATTTTGTACCAAATTAATCATACATATATTATAGCTATGTATGTAGATAGGTGTGGAGAGACAGAACACAAGTGCCGCAGGGCGGGAGCTTATTCACACACACACACACACACATGGAATACAGCCACTCACCTGTGCCAATATAGATGACGGGCACTCTAACATTACGACGCGCCGCCTGTCGTTGTTTTATTTCCATAATGTAGTCCCAAAGCCACATT
The DNA here is from genome assembly GCA_037043535.1 of Drosophila putrida. NCBI lineage: Eukaryota > Metazoa > Arthropoda > Insecta > Diptera > Drosophilidae > Drosophila > Drosophila putrida. The sequence goes on along the minus strand of JBAMBI010000160.1, from coordinate 3,241,599 downwards.
AAAGGCTCTTGTCCCACTTACTTTGGGACTCACACTCGCACACACACAAGCACGCAGATAGACCCGCACATGTACACCTGGCCCCACGTCTACATACACGTGTGCAAAAGCGCCACGAAAGCACAAGCAAAAAACACGGCCAAAGTCGAAGCTGAGCTTGGCCTTTGCAATTCTCAATTAAAAATTGATGTAACTAGATTTTTTCGAGAAACAGATGACTGATGAATGTGCACTGAAAGTACTCTAACAATACTGAGGTATGTGAAGTAAACAAAAGAAAAACACAAACGAATATGGAAAAGTATGCACCTATACTCGTGTATTTCATATAATGCCATGTGTGTGTTTTTGAGAGTGTGAGTTTTTGCGTGAATCGTTGTGTAAAAACTATGCAAGTATTGCATAGTAAACTAAGATTGATAGCAATTGTACCAGGCTGGCGATTAATACCCTATTTTGGCGCCCGCATGACAATTATAACAGGTTGCGGCTGCTATTTATAAATGCCAAATATTCTACTTAGTCACCATGCGTATAACGATATATTATGTATGTGTTGCCATGTATTATTTAAGGTGTGGTAAGGTTTTATCCTGAATGCAGTTGAAGGACATTTATTTACTTTGGCTGGCCTTAGACTCACCGAAAAATATCTTCACTCTATCGACGCCTGTGCGCTGCTCCACAAGATCGAAGGCTTGTGTCCATGGCTTGGCTTTATCGTGCAGCGATCTGTTCACGGTTTCCTTGTAGTTATCAAACCACTGCGTTACCTGAGTTAATTGGGCTGTCATTTTTTTTACTACTATTAATTTCAGCAAGTAATTGATTTAATGTGCGTCGCCGACCTGTTTCATCAGCGTTTCAGTTTTTCGATATGCGATTCTTGTCCATAGTGCATCATTATCGGTCAGCCTCCACAAACGCGACAAAGTGTTTACCAGGACTGTCACCTCTTGTCAATTTGCTCACGTTGTCACGAAATATTTTTTCTTGATACTTGATTTCATGATGTTCACGTTGATTTTTGGCACTTTTGCCCAAGTACAAACCACTAACCAATCCGAACGAGCATTTATTTAATTAAGACAACAATCATTACCGGTACCATCATTTGACTCTTGGTAACAACGGCGGATTTACGAGCAGTCACTAAATGGAACAATGATATACGCTGATGTGCTGAAATACAATAAACTAAATGCATATTAAATCTGTGAGCTTCGCCAAAAACATACAGAAACGACTAGCGACAGCTCTAAAAATGTTTGTAACGTTAAAAAATAAAATTAAGAAAGAAACTGGAAAAGATGTATCCACTTCGACATCGGAGACAAACACAAACAATAATAGTAATAATTCTCTTACGTAGCCGTCGTGTGAGCATTAATTCCAACTTTGCTGATGATAAAACTAACAAGATTTAACAAAAAAGAAACAAGTTTTATTAAATAAAGTACTGCACTGTTACTTGCTACGGGTATTCTATGAATATTACTAAAAAGGCACATTTATACTAGCTGCCGTTGCTAGTGTTGACAGCCTCAAGCATTGCTTAGGAAATTGGAACAAGAACTTTTAGGTACTTTGGTATAACAACTTAACAATCTATACAAGTTTGTACTTAACGATAAACAAAGACTAGTATGGTTAAATGACTACATGTCAGTAGCGTACTTCTCACGAAGGGCGACCAGTTCGTCAAAAAACATCAAAACTAAGGTAGAGTGAGGTGCGATTCGAAGGTAGTTCGTCCAAAAACCTTTATACATACCATGTATGCCTTCTGTTTTTAATATCTTTAAGAGACAGTCAATCCAGCCATTATAGTAAAGTCCACGGCCCTGTGCATCCAGCCCCTGATTATACACACGTGTGCTAATAACATCCGGAGGTGTAATGGCCACCGACATAATTGATCCGGCAATAAGTCCAGCACAGAAGGAGTTAGCTGTCGGATGCGTTACCAGATCATATTCTATCAATAGTGCTTTTGTCTTCCCAAAAGTGGCGATCTGGGCACCGGAGCCAACAGCAGCTCGAGGCAGTGCAGAAAGGGAGCCACGCCATAGACCGAAGATGCCGCCCTTCTTATACGTCTCCCTCATCGCACTCCGGAAAGACGTATGGTCATGTTGATAGCCAACAGCTATCTGGTTTACAGCTTGAGATTGTAGTTGAGTCTTAATCTAAATTGGATAGAGATAATGTTTCACTAATTGAAGATGTTATCACTTAAAACGAGTATTATGTTGTTTTCTCACTGGGATATAAAGCGTCAAAAACCACTGCAATGTACACATTTAAGGACATAACACTTTAATGTGATCACTAGTGCACTAAATGACAATCTCATATTTGAGGAAAAGGTTTTCAGGCTTGTGCCACCAATTATTTGAACACTTGTTTCAGTTGAACTAAGTTGAATGATTTTATCCTACATGTGACTGGCTTATCTAGCAAGTTGGTTTTCTTGGCACATTTTTGTTTGCTATAATTTTTTGCGATCAAAAAATTTGGAATCTCTGTTATAATTTATGACGATGTTATAATGACAAGTAGTGTACACATTGATGGATTTCTCTTAGCCTTCACTGAGCTGTGGCACACAAAGCGTTACAGATAACAGTGTCGAATGGTGACCCAGTGAGAATCCAGCATAATAGTGCGCTTATCTAAGCCGGAATGATCGTATTGTTTGTTTTGACATTCAAATTAACAGCACATGACGCCTCACATCAATTTATATTTGACAAAAGACGTGTATAGATAAGTTGTCTATTTGCCGGCTTTATGTAACAGCCTCTTACCATGAAAAATGGACTAGAAAAGTACGATCCTACAACTCCGCCTATGGCTCCCCACATCAAACCGAGCCCAAAAGATATTTCGCCATTCTTTTTATGCATCCAATGTCTGTCCACTGCCGCCGTATAAATGCTTAACCTGTTGATTCAAAACCCACTTACTTGAATATGTAAAACGTTTTGTATACTTTATGTAAATACCTGAAGGAGTTGATGATGAACTGAAAGTAAAGCGCTGGCACCAAACCTTTTTGCAAACCTAGCATTCCATCGTTTTTTGCGACTGTGATAAACGCGTGTAATATTCCTTTGTATGGTTTAACGTAGGATCCTCTTGCTGCAAGTTCCCCTTGTAATTGTATGCGCGTCTTAATCACCTCTATGGGATTTGTAAAAACTGTCGCGCCCACAGAGGCCAAACCGCCAAGTACAAAGTCCGATGTGGCCATCACTTTACACAACGTTCAGGTTGACTAGAAATAGCTCAGCAGGATTTTTATGAGATGGAGACGACAACGGCCAATAAGGCATATTATGAACAACGACGAATAGGCTTTTGAGCGTTAGAAAAGCATTGCTGAAGGACGTTTTTGAAGGTGTGTGCGCCTTGCAGAACTCCTCAGCGTTTAATGCGAATACAAAATGTTTAAAAGTGCAAAAGATTTCCGGTGTGAGAGTATTGTAATAGTGCTGGGAATTATTCGATTCTTATCGATTTAAATCGATTTTTTCCCCAATTTTGTACAAATTGAATGTTATAAAAATCGATTAGGCGCCATCTTAAATTTAAATTGTTACTTAAAAATTTAAAAATATGATTTACTTTTGTTTAAATTGTGCGACCGGTGGAGCTGTGAGCTACTACTGATGGGACTTCCTACATTGATTACATTACATTGATTTCAATTGCTCGAAATAAGAGTTCCCCTTATCGATAGCGTTCCGCAATTTTTTTATTTCAAAATTAACATAAGACAAAGATAGCTGACGGCAGCTTTTCGGTTGTCAAGCTCCCTACGTACGATCAAAATTGGCTATGTCTTCGATTTCAAGTTGTTACACAGCTCGGAAAAAATTCTTTATTTTTTTTTCATTTTTTCTCTTTAAAGTCAAAGCGGAGCGTTGGCGCCACCATTGATAGTTCTTAAGCAGTTCCAGTATCGAGATAACAGAATCGATATAAAATCAGTATTTAAATTAGCATTTGCAATCTATAAAGAAAAAGTTCGTGTTTAAAAGTTGGACATATGTTTAGTCGCATAAAAAATCTTTGTCAAAGAAGAATTGCTTATATTATGTACTATGATTTATTGCTGGGGTAGATTAAAAACTATACAAAATAAGATTGTTAAAGATCTTCGAGTATTAAAATTTTGTTGCCAAATATCGATAGCGATATATATGTGTTTAGTATTCGACCCTGGCTAGCCTTGGTAGTACCCAGCCCTGGCAGAAATGCAAAACAAAAGTTCTTCGAATATTTTAAGCATTTCTAATAAAAATTAACGAGAAAAGAAAAGTGCATGTCTGCATTTATATCTGGACACAGATAGCACGCACGCAGGACGTTGGGCGCAACAAATAAGCTTCACGCACGCTGGACGTGTCTTTTACAAAATGAAGAAATCCTGCCTTTGCACTACACTAAAATTTATGCTTGCAATTGCGTTCTATGCGCCTTCAGCAATTCTTGCTTATAAAATTGTGCGTCTTCAGGATAACTTGTGTTCAGATAAGCTAATTTACACACTTGCCAAGCCATTTCGGGGCGATCCGACACTTAGGCTCACAGAAGACCATGACTCGGGTGCGATTATAACACAAGCATGGAACGTGACGCTGCCCAGTGGTGGACACTCCGCCAACAAAATCAAGTACGACTGCCAGTTTCGAGTGCAGACTAATGAACGTCCGCCGAGGGGAATATACACTATAATCACGCGACTGAAGTTTCGCAGCGATCCGGTAACAAAGAAATGCATCGATTACATTCAGTTTACAAGTGGTAATCGTTCCCCCAGCGAACGTATTTGTAGTGACATCTCTATCGATGGCCCCGCGGGTCGTTTGATCTTTGATCAGCGCGATAGAGATGTCCATGTGCATATTTTTATCGATAAGGATCGGCATATATTTGGAGATCCCCTGGAGTTGCGTATGGTGCTAACTGCGCATTCGGAGTGTCAGTTTGCTGGGGATTTTTTATGCAATCCCAAGGATCAATACTCCTGCATATCACGCCATTTTGTGCGAGATAATATTACAAACTGCATGTATCCGTGTCGCGACGAAGGCACCTGCTTCCACGATGCCATTGCATCCGATGAAATGGATACCACCAATGTAGCCATATCTGCAATTACATCTCTTATATTTACAATGCTGGGTGTCGGTTTTTGTGTATGGATCTGTTGGAAATATTGGAACTGTATCACAGTGCAGCAGCACGCTCATGAAGCTTCGGCTGCTCGGTTTAATCAGCGACGTGCACGGGTAAGTACATTAATTGTATATGTGATTTTGTAAGTAATTCATAATGAAACGTTTTGTTATTAGTCCGACGTGCCAACTATTGAGTTACCCACAGCACAGTCATATGATGGCGTACTGACACATGATCTATCGCCAATTTCGCAGGAACATCAACAGCAGCAACCGGCTACACCTAAAGATTTGCCGCCCAGCTATGAATCACTCTTCCCCGATAGATAAGGGCTGTCTATTAATGGAAAGGAGATTGTCCCGTTTTGTGCCAGATCGAAGCAACAAATGTTGGCGCCAAACTCAATACATTTTTAGCATCAAGATTGTTGTAGCAATTCAATTACTTAGTAGGTAACTCATTAATTACTACATTAGGTAATTGCATTATTTGCCTAATTAGTATGTAATTAAGACAACACAAACTAGGAAAAAAAGCCGATGTAAATATGCACATTTGTTGTAGCATTAGGACTGAAAATATGTTTTTCGAGATTCGATAAGTTATTAAATTATTGTTTTGTTGTAAGAGTCTTGCAATTATGTTCAAATCAAGTACAAAAATATCATTTTGATGTACCACTGTGTAACTATGAGATTCCCCTCATTAATTTGATCAGTTATTGTATATATGTTTTGTTTATTTTATAATCTCGAATAGTAATGCTTTTATATTAAAATGTTTGTAGTGTTCAACAGAGCTCAACTAATCTCAAATAGAAATCAACACTAATGAAATCTCAAGCAATTATAAGCAAAATTGTATCAATTAATCATATATAAGCTAAAGCATCTAAAACTAGTTAGCGCAATTTCTGAGATTCCGTTTAACTAATTGTAATATTTATAATAATCATTAATGTGTATTAGAACAACAAAACTATCGGCATTTCATCTAGCTGTACCTGTATTATATTTACCTATAAACAACACCTTTTGTGAAGCAGAGAAAAGGATGAAAGACAAAGAACTACATTTAGAATAAGTTTAGTTATTGTGGGCCTTGTCGTCAATTGTTTAAACGAATTGGCTTTTTGTAAGCTGAGCTAAAGTATATACTCAAAATATGTAACTGCAAACTCAACACTAGCAGTCAATTTGTCTTATAACATACTCACAATACGTATTTTACCTATAAATAAACCAACTAAATGTTAAAACTCAATTGAATGCCTTTACTGTGCGGGGGTTTATGGGATGGAGGAAAGTATTGAGCGTGTGTCCAATTTACTGTTAACTTTTTTTTTGGCTGACTGCCCCTCACTTGTTTCATCACATGGTGACACAGTGCCGAAACCAGATGAGTCAGCAGATGGCTTAAACAAAGTCAAATGAACGATATAAAACCAGTTGCAAGAGCCAAGTTCCTTTGGCCAATTACGTACACGTTTAAGGCAAGTTTCTTTGGTTAGATTTGTTTTTACTTTTGGCTACAATTTGTCACATCTATTTATCTATTTCAATTTGCTAAATACTCAAACACTACTTAGAAAATCTATTAAACATTGACTTGAACTTGAGCTCACTGACATTCATTTACTACATATTTTGAATGTTTGAACTATTTGAAAGTATTCAATGCCAATGTCAAACGGTAGCTGAATCAAATCTGAAATTGTCTGTTTGCCTTGGCAGGGTTCAACGCCAAGCAGATCAATTATTATTAAGTACAAACAATCAAATGTTAAGAGTTTTATTTAAACACAAAGTCAATGCATGCCCTACCTCAGGGTTAGCCCCAGGAATACCTCATATTAGTATTTATATGGTCATTGTGGAAAGAACTCTTGTTATATTTAAAAGAACTCTTTGTTAGATAACGTTTATGCATAGTATACACTTCTTACTTAGCTCGTCTCTATTTGAGCAAATTCAAATGTCATATGAAGAACCTGCTTATAAGCTTTAAATTTCAGGTTGATAATCAACAAATTACATTTGAGTCTCTGGCTGATGCTATAAACCTACAGCTTGATGAAATATTATAGGGTAATATGCGTGTTGTACGAAAAAAGTAGCAGCTCCATAAATAGATTTATTTTAGGTGCCACGGTTTGCATTTATGTACTATCCAAATTAATTTTAACACTTTTTACGTGTTTTTATCAGGCATGTATGAGCATATATACACATAATGTATTGAATCATATTTAGAATGCAGAATGAATGTCTGAATTGGAACTGAGTATAGCCCAATAAATTAAATGTTTAGTATTTCCTATTTAAGCTCTACAGATTGTAGTTACTTTAATGAACCGATCCATATAAGCATACTGATGAAATATGAAATACAATTTGTATTTCCATTAGTTTAATATTGAAAAATATTTGATCTTAACAGATTGAACTTAAGCTTTGTATACTAAACAATCCAACTAATAATATGAGTAGCAAATTTTATACTAAAGGCTTGTACAGCATATGTCTTATGAATTTCTCGATAATAATTTCAAGTAAGAGCATTAAGCTTTCGTTGTTTCATAAAGGTTATATGCTTATTTATTTAATAATTAGCGTGTCTGTGGGCGTGTGAGCAAGACAAGTCAATATGTTTAGGGCCACTCCCCGAGAAATGCTCTGCAACAAGCCGAAATGCTTTTGGGTTTTATTTTTAAAAACAGATATCAAGAAATAACCGACAACAGTACCGAAAATGTTGGTATATAGATTTGTATAAAAGTACCTATGTATTTCGTCTTTATATTGTACATTTGTATGTGCGTGTACATACATATGTGTATGAATGTGTTTGTGCAGAGAGAACCGTAGAGCAATGCACTTCGATGGCAAGAGTTGCTGTTGTGCAGTTGCTTTTGGTTTGCCGGCAGCGACAAATGCTGTTGTTGTTGTTGTAGTTAATTTTGGCCAAAAAAAGGCAGACAACAACGGCGGCTGTAATTAGCCACGTTACGCTAAGTAACAGCATCGACAAACGCAAACTGTTGAAATTACATTTTTTTTTGTCTAGAGAATAGCAAAACGAGTTGAAGCCCGCGATCGAGAGTCAACCGGTTGTGTTTGCGTGTGTGTTTTTGTGTGTGTGATTCATGCGGACGTAGTGCAAGTAAAAGAAGACAAAGAGAAAGGAGTACGGGGAGAGCTACAGATACAACGACTGCGACAGAGACTGAGGCAGAATTGTCAGTTGGGTCCGAGCTTCGCTCAGTCGACGATACAAACCTGAACCTGAAAGATCAATTCGCGGGGTCTGCAGCGCGTTGTGTGGCAGTGAACTTAGGAGTATTGCGAGTGATACCAGGAGCCACTGATATTGGATACTAGTGCACATGTTGTAATATACTCGAACGATACAATTTGTGAGCGTGTTGCTGTCAAATTGAATTGAAAGTAAACGATTTATTTTATATTCATATTTCTCACTATTGATTGTGCTGTCAATTGTGGAATATTTGTTTGAAAGCAAACGCGGAAACGTCAGTTTATGTTAGCAAATATCGCCACAGAATTAAATACAATTTGTGTAAATCATAAATAAACAATAACGTGTGTGCAAGTTAAAAATACATTTTACTACATTTGTCTAAAATGGCAAAAGCCGAAGGAGACATGAAAGGCAAAACACTGCTGTTACTTATAGCAGGTAAGTGATTTTTATAACTTATCCAATTCACAGAAAATATATTTTCTGCAAATATGTAGGTAGAACCTTCTTTCTAATTTTAAAGACATGAGTTATTCAGTGTCAACATTACATTTATGGCATTGTATGTGCATGCATGTGATTTATGCGGACAGCATCATTGTTCCCTTAGAATTGATAGTTAATTAAACTTAATGTGAATAATGTTTGCACTTTATTTGAATTATTATTCACATAGATTCACATAGATAAGATGCCTGAGAAATTTCCGTGGCATTAGCATTACTCAAAGGTCAAACTCATCTCAAATGTTTAGTTGTATTCCGTGTCGGGAAATATCAGTAATTAATAATAAAAACTGCGTAATTGCAATACTTTTCGCAGGTACAAAGTCAGTCAGTCTAAATATAAATACACTTAAGACCACAGACTAATTCATTGAGCAGTCATTCGATTTTGGACAAACCCATATAACTGATAATTTATTGGGTAACCAAGTGCGGTGTTATGTGACGAAATTTGAGTTATAAATGAATTGACGAGAAAATTCGACAAGTAACGTATATTTTAAAACCGTCATACTTAGCTGTATTATGGATCATTAAGTGTATAGCAACTAAAGAGGCCGCATTTGCAAATGACACTTGTCATCCGTCTGTAATATTCAAATGTTTAAACAGCTTATCAGAGTCGTAAACAAACTAATGATGTCTATACGAGTTTGTTCAGATAAAAGAGAGGGACATGTGATCTTAGTTAACGACGCGTTTCTTTTTATCAAATCAGTTGACAAGTCCTAAGATTCAGTCTAGCAAGTTCAATTTAATTAAACGATCGACATTGGAAGAGACACGATTCAATGTTTGTCGATCTGCTAATGGGCCAAGTATTTATGCTAATTTTTAAACAATTTTGCCTTAAATGTCAACAAGGCATTGGACTCGCGTTGTAATCAGCACAAAAGCAATGGGAATTACGGGTACAATTGCGCAGGGCACTTAAACGAACACGAACGGCACACTTATATCATACTCATATCAAGTATACAGCACGTGACCGGCTGCTCAGTTTGTTAATTTTAAATTGAATGATTCTGTGAATTTAAGTTGCGTACACTGACCTTAGATCGTTACACGTGTTCAGCTGTTGTCCGTTATAATGAGCACACATAGATAAGCCTTATGTGGCAACAATTTGCACAGTTGCAACATTATCAAATAAAAAATGTCAACAGAATAATATGTAAATAGATTTTTACGTGGCAACGTTGACTTAAGCAAGTATTTGCATTAGTCGCTAATAGCTGTTTAATTACTCAGCTTTGTTTTCCATTCCTTATTTCTAGGTATTTCTTATAGAAAAATGCTGACATGAAGCTCTGTGTTCGCCTTTTGTCTTATCAGTTTTCATTTTGCATTCTATAATTAGCGATGGGCTCGGTTTTATGAGCTTATGATATGACAGATTGTTTATGCAATTTGTAGAAAAAGCTTAATGTTAATCGATCTTGTTTTTCATATAAATAAAACTAGCATTCTCTGAGCTATTTGAATTTCCAAGCCATTTATTTAAGGATCTAACACTGACAGTTAGTTGTTTAACATATTAATCTCGCAAATTCGCTACATTCTCAGCTGATAGACTATGAGATAGCCTACAATTACTATTTCTGTATATTTAAGAGCTCATTTTTTCAATCAATTATTTGTAGGAGATTCACAGAGTTCTCAGTTATTGCAAACATTTTCCAGGCTCAGCATACCTTATCATGCTTGTCACGCAGTTGTTGGCCGTCGTTTATAGCAAAATCTATGACCATGTTTGTATGTCAAATCAGTCAAGATATTATGAAAAAGTCAGATGCAGTTAACTAATACTTGAGTTTGCTTGACACAATTGCGCATTGAGAGCATCAACGGGGCGTATGAAATCATATATCTTAGCTGAAGGCTAAGTATAATGATAAGAAAAACTATTATGACTAGTTCTAATATGAGAGCTCGAACAGGTGCTGCATTTAGAACCTAGGACAATAATTACTTAATATGCCACATTTGCAGCAATGATGTTGTGAAATTGATAGCAAAAAACATAAACCAGGAAAACATCAAACTTATTGAATGTCTGGGTGCCGTGTGCCTCTATAAAGATAAAGGTGTATCTGGTACACAGAAAAAGTGTTTATCTAGGCTGAAATACAAACTTTTCAACCCGATTCATAAATGGCGAAATGATTTCGAATATTCCAGCCGCAATACATAAAAAAATAACAATACATAAGGGTAAGAATAACAAGAGTTGTTTGCTTTAGTTTGCAATTAGTTTATGATAATTTGCTTTATTAAGAATGGGGGTACTTAAAAGCTTAGCTATTTTTACGACTGTTAAGTACCTGCTCAATCAAGCAGTGCTAAGCAGGTGCTAAATTTAACGGCAACAGACGAGCCGACGCCATTTCTTATCGGCGAAACCTACTTGAGTATCCCACTTGATGTTGGATACTCATTATTTATGTTTATTTTCGTACACCAAATTGGTTAATTATTTCTTATTTAACGCTTTATTATGATAAATTTGGCAAGCAAATATAAAAGTAGCCCAACCCAATAACTACAAATATATTTAGAAATCAAGAACCTTTTATCAGTCATCAAGTGTTTGGCTTTGTAATTTGCACACGCTCAGGGAATGGCCCCGTAAAGCTCCACATGAGTGCGTATGTGAATATTATTCATAGTATCCCATATAAATGTGTACACATGTGTATTGACCAAATATTTGATAGCTTATCTCTGTGATCGCGCCCGTATTAAAAACTCACATTTTGCTGTGATTTCTTTTTGTTGTTTTTATCAGTGTTGCAGTGTTGTTTATAATATAATATTTTGTGTTTTATTTTCATCGTCATTTCAGTATTCCATGCGTACGCGCCCGTGGCGAACGGACAATCCTATCTGCTTACCTTGGAGAACGTTCTAACACGACAATTACAATACAATCTAACAACCGTTAACGGCACATCGGAGCCGGATCTCTTTGGCGAGCAATTGGATAATAATACCAGAATATTTGTCTATAAAAATAGTAAGTAGAGACTCTTTGATTATAATCAATAAAAATTTTGGTGAATACAGTGAATTTGGAAGAGTCCACAGAGTCACTGCTAAAATTATTCTTATGATTTATTTTGAAATTAGCAGGAGATAATGCTTATCGCAAGTGTGAAACTTTTCCCTTAGTACTCATTTCATCCATCTTTTGAAATCTGTGTTCGTTATTTCTTGCTAAGCATGATTGAACACAACTCTTAAGTACCTTTTCCAGTCAGAACTTTAAATTTGAATTTCCCTTGATAATATGCAGTTACAACGCGATAGCAAATTAACTGAAACAAGTTATAATCAAAGTGATTAACTATTAGTTTAGTTAGTTGTCGACCAGTTCCACGACAAGTGTTCGCTTTGTGATGACGCGTTACGAGTAAATTGAACTTTTGCGTCATCAAAAAAGCCATGACACATACTATCACAGTTTCCAGTTGGATACAGGCGTCATTGTGATAGGATCTAATTTCTCAGTGAACAAAATAGTTCACATACAACAAGCTTTACTTTATTTTCTTATCAATGGAAAAGAAGGAACTGTTTTGTTTTATTCTACCAATAATTAATAGCAACTCTGTTGATTATATAAATATGCATACATATGTATGTACGTTCTTGTTATGCAAATTGTCCTTTGTTGCCAAGTGATCATATTGCATCAAAGATTTATCATCCTTACCTAGATGGAAAAGAAAATCCCCCAGTTAAGGGAACTTTTAGTTTAAGAGATAAATATATACATATGATATGAATATGAATCTTCAATATTAAAAATAATTTTCTTTTTTTTCTTTCAGCAGTTGTTGAACCCAACAACGAGTTGTCGCAGACGGCAATGGATGTGATTACCATAGTTTGGTATGTGGCAACATTTTTGGCATTGGCCGCCTTTTTTATGTTGATGGCCTGTTCAGATCGACGTTGTCGGAATATGAACAGTCGGCAATCCAATGCCACGCCCAATGAGCAACAACGTGCACCACCCACGCCATCACCATCATATAGTGAATTTGCGCCGCCAAGTTATGATACGGTTATCAAAATGCAGCATGCGGCCAAAACGAGCATCTTTGTGATTCCCTTTAACAATGAGAATAAGACAAATGATGATTCAAACACATCACAAATCTCTGCCGATCCCGCCAGTGTCTATACAATTGATGAACGGCAAAAGACGAGCAAGTGATTTGGCCAACATGATTAAGCCAGTGGATCTATAAAACTACTCTGTGATAATTGCTGTGCGTGCACTTGGTGCCAATCAAAATGTCGTCCTTAATGTCAATACAAAAGGAGCTTCGTCTATTTTGTAGTGCAGTGTGAAATGTATTTTTATAATGTATTTTAATTTAAGTTTTACGCCATATATTTAATTTATATGTCGAAATGCATTTGAAATGCTTAAAAAGACTGAAGGACTAATTGTGTTTACATACTTTGTAATAGTCAATTTAATTTTTTTCTGCCTTTTCAATTGCAATTACTCTAAAATGTATGTAGCATTTTGTGAAACAATAAATTTAATCAAATATGTATTTCACATTTTAAATGTTGACTCTTCGTTAATTTTTTCTTTTTTTGTAGCGTCAATTGAAAAATATGCAAATTAAACACAGATCTCGGAATAAACAAATTAGTCACCGTCCACGGCTGTCCCTTCAGTAAAGCCAATTTTATTAAATAAGAGTCAAATGTGCTCTTAATAAACCATAGTGGTTTTTTATAAATCATTTATTAATATTTATATAGTATAACAATTGGGATTTCTTATACGACCGCGACGACCGAGAGAACACTTTAATTCCATACAAATAATCCGCTTCATTTAATATAATTTGTAAGTAAACATTTTTTCTCCGTACATTCTTTAATAATTATTATACTATATATTATTTATTATTAATATTTATTCCATTATACATAGTAGATCTTTTTATTTGAATTTAAAACAACCGCCATTTAAAGAAGTCAATCAAGCAGTGCACTCGTGCAAGCAGTTTATGACTTAGGCATCTGGCAGCACTGTTTGTGACGTCACAACTGACGTTTGGTATAATTTCCTATGGAATACCGTTCGGGAATATATTTGGTATAATATCCCATAAAAAGTCGTTACGGAATATATATTTGGAATAATTTCCTATAAAATTCCATCTCCGCGATATTTTTGGTATTATTGCCTGGGAAATATGTTTTCAGTATATTTGTTAGTAGGGCGCGCTCTTTAAATTAAATTAAAAAACAATAAGAACAGCAAAAAACTTTATTAGAAAAGGGATTCTTGCAAGCGTTGTAAAGTTGTAACATCACAGCATTAGGAAAAAAGTTTTTTTTTGTATTTTTAGGCAATTTCGAATTTCTTTAACAATTGCAATTGCCGCATTGCTCACAAATTGAAGAAAACGAAATAACTTAAATCATCAGGCTTTAGATTTGGCACATATATGTACTAATATAAAATATATGTTATGTATATTTTATATATATATTTTTTTGAAGTATTTATTCATTTTTTGAGATCCAGGTAATTTACCGCGATAGTCACTACGTACCCAATTTTTGAATTACATTTTTTTGTACTTAGCCCGATTTTATCACTTTCCATATAAGCTTTATTTGATATCTTATTCTTGATATCTTATTCGAAAATTAATTTGAGGTTATATGACACATAAAAAATGGGCCTTATTTTTCACTATTTAGAATATATAGTTGCATTCAATATCACGGTGGCCAATTAAAATTATTTATTGCATCATGTACAAAATAATAAAGTACCATTTTCAATTAATGGTTGTCAATTTAAAATATCCAATATGTTTTCAAAAGTACAAAAAGAGGACAACCGTGCTCGCCATGACACAAAAAAATTATAAACAACATAAGGCATTAAAAGTAGATCATCTAAAGTTTTGAACATATGTCATCAACAGGTGTTGGAATTGAATTAAGCAAATGTGGGGAGTACATTATTCATTATTCTGCCGACGATATCGTAATAATCGTATTGTCAATAAACTGCAGTTCTCTGTTTGCTCAGTGAACGTGTTTTTCATAAAAAGTACTTGTTATCAGTTAGGGGAATTTTCAATGAAATCTTTCAGTATATCCCCTGTCCAGATCAAAATCAATCTTTCGATTTCAGTTTAGTTATATATTTTTATGTTAATTTATAAATTAAAATGTTATTGAAATTCTACTTAAAATTTGTTTGATCTGAAATGAAATGAATTATATTGATCATTCAATGATATTGATAATATGGCATGTGACTGGGAGGATAACTTCTGTTTATTACACGCTATCATCACAAATTGTAGTAACTGTTTTTTCTTCTCTTCCGTTTCTCTTCTTCATCTTTATATAATTGTTGCCTTTCTTTTAATTTTTGTTTTGTTTTGCACATTTTGCTAAAATTAAATTTATTTCGGAAAACAAAAACCCCACAGTCAGACACAAACACACACTCACAAAATTCATATATAAACTGATAATACATACAGATTGTTTAATACTGTAACACACACCCATTTACAGTTAGGAAGAGCAAACCAGATCATTTGCTTTAAATGCAGTTAAATCACGTTACGCCTCGATAAATGCGGTTAATCATAAAAACCAACTGTCTTACTTCTTGATTATTTTATGAACTGGACCCATTGATGGCACTTCGCATCCCCTGTACATATAGCAGGGATTAATGGGTATGGTAGGTATGAGTTTCCTAAAGCATAAATACAACATATTTTTTGATCCGACTTGAAAATTGTATGCTGCTAGCTAAACAATTCTTCAGCTTGGTATCGCTAGTAAATATTCTCTTTGCTACGGGTCTTATGAATATTGAAGTTTTAACACCACAATCGAACTTTTTTAATTATTAATAAATAATTGGTCTCTAAACGACCTACTTTTCTGTACATTAGAAAAAGAACTTAAATGTTAAAGTTAAATTTTTATCATTTACTGTAGCAAATCAAGAATAATGAAAGTGCAAATAAAAATAAGAAAATCGTACTCTTTGTGGAAAGAATTTGTTATTATAGTTTTGAATAGGGTAGAGGGTAACTTCTCGTCTAACAGTGCCACTGCTGGTTGATGTTACTATTCAATAAACAAAAAAGCACATAAATACTACTTGAATCTAAGTATTTGATGGCCCATTCATTAAGTTATTGGCATGTTTTTCAGAGCGCGTGAGCAGAGCGTGCGCGTGAGTACATCAAATGAATTACGAGCATGGGGTATGACTATCACAGGATGAGGAGGAGGAGTTATGGAGTGTGGAGGGGCTCAGGGTATGGCCCAATTGGTGTTGTTGTTGCTGCCGTTGCCGGCTCCGATCTTTTATGCGCCGCTTGTCGTTGTCCATCGTCCATCGTCCGTCGTCCATCGTTGGTTTTCCCTGGGTGTGCAAATGCGCCAATATTATTAATGGCTCTCACGCTCTTCAATTGAACTGAGCGCCCGCATTGAACGCTACATTTCTGATGTTATACCCCCCTCTCTATACATACATATATCTCGCTGTCTCTTCTTCTCTGCTGCTGTTGCTGCTGAGGGCTGCTGCTGCGTCGAACAGTCTGTAATATTGTCTTTCTTTCTGACTCTCTGGACTGTGTGCCTCTGCCTCATTTGCCGATCGTTCGTCGAGTTGTGCAAAACAACGTTGCGCCCGTTGACCGTTGACGTTTCTATTCGAATCAATTTTTGTTGAAAAGCATCTGGAACGTAATTAGTCTTGCTCAGTGCTACACAAGCCGTGCTATCGTTTGGATTACTATTTATACACCCAGTGCCCTGTGCCTAGTACCCAGTACAGAGTGCTCAGTGACAAGTGACTACACAATAGACAATATACAATATACAGTATACAGTATACAGTATACAAGAATAGAAATCGATAGAAACAGAGAGCTTAACAATATGTCATATAAAAGCAACATTATTGGCCTGTGCCTGGTGTCAGCTTTAGTGCTGCAATTTGTCTGTGCGGATATCGAGACAAACGAAGTGAATGATAATGTTTATAGTAAGTGGTCCTTGATCCTGATGCCACAACATGCCATAAATACAATCATATACCTCGTACTTTACAGTGCTGCAGGGCGTGCGTGTGTTTCAAAATGATCGTCAGTGTAGTCTGGTCGGAGGGCTCTGTGTACACTCAAGCGATTGCACAGAGGCCACAAGTAACAAGGGTCTCTGTCCCAGCAACTCTCATCTGGGTGTGGAATGCTGTTATGAACGTAAGTAACCTAATGAAATTCGACAGAAGACTTTGGTTTAATTCTAAAAGTTGCAAACCATCCCACAGTTTAAATGCAATCCTAATCATAATCCTAATGACGCTCCACCTTTTTAAATTGATTCCTATATTAATAATGAATAATAATAATTAATTGGTATTATTCAATGTACTCATCTATTGCTTTCGTTTTCGTCTTCGTTTTCGTTTTTGTTTTCAACTAACAACGCCTTCAAATCCGACTTTGTCTTTGTCTTACACACACATCCTCTTTCTTTCTCTGTCTACCCCAAACTCTGTTTCTCTCCCGCGCTCTGTATCTCACCTGTAAAACTGATGCGATGCGGTTCCAGTACCGGTAAGACCAGCGCCCTGTGCTCAACACATGGGAGACTGCATGGATCGATGCCATCAGAGGCTGATTAGACCTGGCACCGACTGCGACAATGGACAAGTCTGCTGTGTTTTGATCTAGACTACGTACATATGTAACATAATCTAATGCTTTTAATTATATATAATATATATACATATTATGAAATCGATGAAAGATGAAAATAACAACAATCAAATAACCAATGAGAGCATACGTGTGTCAATTATAAACAACACACACGCACACACACACACGCTCATTTTATTATTTATTTAACTAAATGTACTCTTATTTATATATTGTACAAGAAATTTTTGTATGAAATATTTTGACTGCTGTAATAAAACGCTCTGTAAATATTTTGAACTGATTTACTTTAAATATTTCTTCTTGCCTCTCACATGACCAACGATCAACGTATAAACATCCCACTGATTATGTAAGTACTTGCACTTGTATTTGTGCGATCCGCTGCTGAATCATAACAACAGAGCAACAGAGCCACAAAGGTTGCCTACCAGGTCAGTCAGGCACTCCTTATCAGCGTAGCGCTCTCTGAAAATGATATAGGGGCAATTGACTCTCTCACTGATCATGAACATGACGATGACAACGATGATCATGATGTTTGTCTTTGCGAGTGTCACGTGTAGACATTGACGTACAGTTGTGTGGACAGAGTTCTACTTTGAGTTCCTAAAGTAATCTCTGGTTGTTCATATATGTATGCATATAAAAAACCCCTATTCTTATTATAGCAAAGAGTATCTCTCCTCTTTGGGTTTCAATGTCAAGTTCAGCATTGGTTCAAGCTGACAAGACTTTTGCGACTCAGCATCTAGTAGATTCTATTGCCTGAAACAATTTCCAAGTATTTTGGAAACTATACGTACATCATTCTTATTTTTATTTATTTTTCGAAAATATAAATAAACGTCCTTGCTGAGCATTCGCATTTGAAATATATACAAGACATAGCCCACATGAACTCGCTGTATGTGTATCTTATATTTATGCTTTATTTTTATTTATTCTTTTTCTAATTAATATTATAGTTGTGCACGAGTTCAAAGCTAATTCTTAAATGTTTGTTTTATGACAATGTTCATAGCATTGAGTTTATCTACGTGGGCGATTGTCTCTGAGTTTAATGAATTGAGCCAAGGCGATACGTTGAGCGAAGAAAAGTGATACAAAAGAGTTTAGAATTTAAAGTGCCTTGGCAATTATTCAGGAGTGTTTAATGAAGTTTATTTATATATATCATTATATTTATTTGTGTACCTTGAAAATTATGCTGTGATTGCCTAATAAGTAAAAAGAGCACTACTTAAAACGTTTGCGTAGCGCTACAAACAATAATTTTGAATTTATTAATACGAAACTGGGTACTTTTTAGTCGGGCACTTTTGTTTACAGAACTGTTAGTTGACTTAAAGTAAGCTAGCACTTTTTTTTCATTTATTTAAAGTTTCCGTATCATAAAGTGATTATTCCAATTGCATTTAAAATATTAATCGCATATCGTGAGTTTTGTGAGATTCCATAACCAATAAACATTTAATCAGCTTCAAGTTTACAATAAATGTTGACTGTTTCTTTAAGATATTAAAAGTGAACCTTCTCGAACTGTTTGTCTTGGATTACCTTGAAAGATTAGCACAAAAAGCCACTTAGACAATGTGTGCATTACTGTCACTATCTATAAACCCCACACACATAGTCGTTACAATGCAATTCCTTAATTAACTCACCCTACTAAAATGCCAGTGAAAACGACATATGACTTTGACACATGAAACGGCGGCCTTGTCTGGACATTGAAACAGTTTTGTTTTGCTGATTTTTGATGTATGTACATACATATGTATGTATGTATGAATAAATTTAGAGTATATTTATATTGTCAAGAAATATACTACATAGGCTTGTTTCAATTGAATAAAATCATTTAACTGCGTCTTAGATTGCATAACTTTTGCAGTGCCAAGGGGATTCCAAAGATTGACGGGAGCTGTGAACTTTTCAATTGCGATTTGAACCGTTTTAAAGTGATTTCATTCGCACGGATTCGCATCAACAACAAATTGCAAACTACTGTCACTACGAGCTAAGTAAGTAAGTAAGACAAAAGCCAAATAATACTTATGTACTAAGTAATTTTTATTTTGAATATGGGCTCTTATCAGGCTGCTGTGTTCATGCCATATAATAAATTATTTATGTGTTTTTGTTTACGTTTTCGGTTTCGATTTGAATTTTGCCCGCAGTATGAGCTAATCGCTTTCTATAATATGCAATGTTAAGACTTCTTTTCATACCCTGTAAAGATACATTAACGACTTAGTCAAATGCAGAATCTGAGATTAGCGGTTACACACAACAATTAATTCATTCTTAGTTTTATGTTTAAGATTCTCGATATTAACTTGAATTTTTTAAATTATCTATTTGGGAAATAGGCAAATATGTCTAAGATATTTGATTAAAATACAAAACTCTTATAAGAACCTCGAATATCAACATGTATGTTAAAAATGAATTGAAAAAACTGTGCATGAAATGCAGACTGTTATTTTCGGAACTACTAAAGGGTATTTTCGAGTGAGATACGCTACACAGGAGCATTCTAAAATGTTTTTTAATTTTTTCTCATTTTATTTACATTTCATGTATTCTTTTTCAAAGCATACTAATAAATAGAGTGTGCAAACGCAGTGTTGGATGGGGGTTAGACGTTAGGAGTTAATGGGTTATGGGAGGAATGGGGGACGGGTAAGGGCCT
The DNA here is from genome assembly GCA_037043535.1 of Drosophila putrida. NCBI lineage: Eukaryota > Metazoa > Arthropoda > Insecta > Diptera > Drosophilidae > Drosophila > Drosophila putrida. The sequence goes on along the minus strand of JBAMBI010000160.1, from coordinate 3,221,197 downwards.
TGTTGCATTTGGGATGCGCTCATATTTCATGTCATAGTTCGCACTCATTTTTCACTTGACATAAACTGCGTCTCATCGCTGCGGGCTTTGCAACGCAATTTGCATGTACGAAGCAACTCATGTTCTCGTAGTTGCCTTTTTCATATTTCAGTTTTAATTTTTATTTTGCATGTGGCTGCGAGTATAAAAGAAAATGATTTTGTGGCATAAATTAACGCCAAGAGGCACACGAAACACTATTAAAAAATGCTCCACACATGCGAGTCGCGCATCCTTCAGCCGAGGCTAGTAGTGTATGTGTGTGCTGTCCTGGCAAAGGATGCGGATGTGGATGCAGATGCAGATGTGCAAGTCAATGGCTTATAGAAAAGCCAGGATATTCAGTGCTCAGTGCTTCATACGCTGTGTTGGCATTGCCGTTGCCATCCTGATGATGTCATTTCACCATCTCTCCCTCTCTCGCAGTTCTCTTTATGCAATTAATCCTTTTTTCTCATTTTCGCTATAGCGTTGCCTCGTCCTGTCCTCCCATGCCTCCCATTGCCTCCTTTAGCTCGCTGTCTGTCTGCAAAATGACTTTTTAAGTTAATTTCTTATATGTGCCGAGCATGTTGTCCACCCTCATGCCTCTTACTATACTCATATACAGCTGATTGGCTGGGCAGGAATAACAATCTGGCATTTACTCGGGTCGTTCCATGTGATTAATAATAAGAAAGAGCACATAAGACGTGCATTGCATTACAAATTTATTTTCATTTATTTTCTATTAATTATGATTACTCTGTCCATATTATTAATTAAGCATTATGATAGTCACCAAGGTACGAATTTATATCTTTTTATAAAATATAACTTTAAATTAAGTTTCTGCTACGGTAATTGTCAATTGATCGACTTTGATATATTAGTTTCTTCCATTTTTAGGGCGCGATATATACTTTTTATACTTGCAGAGGTATTATAATTTGGCACGAAGTTTGTAACGCATTAAAGGAGGCCTCACAGACCCCATAAAGTATATATATTCTTGATCAAGGCAACGAGCTGAGTCGATATAGCCTTGTCCGTTCGTCTGTCCATCTGTCAGTCTGTCTGTTTGTCTGTCTTTCTGTTTCTATGCAAACAAGTCTCTCAGTTTTGAAGCCATCTTGATGAAACTTGGTCCGATTTTTTACAAAATTTGTTTGATGTTGATTTCGAACCGATCGTTCAAATGACAGCTTTATGATATAGTAATCCGATTTGCACCAAATGTGGTCAGGCTGATTGAAACTATATCAAATACATAATCTTTGAATTGGTTTATATACTGCGTGCAACAAAAAGACGGAACTTTACCAAGTTTCATCAAGATGGCTTCAAAACTGAGTGACTAGTTTGCATAGAAACAGACAGATAGACAGACAAACAGACAGACAAACAGACAGACAGACAAACAGACAGATGGACAGGCACGGCTATATCTACTCAGCTCGTCGCCTTGATCAAGAATATATATACTTTATGGGGCTCTTGGGGCCTCCTCAATGCGTTACAAACTTCGTGACTAAACTATAATACCCTCTGCAAAGGTATAAAAACCATAAATAATTAGCAAACATAATTTATTTTCGTTTTAATGCAATAATCACTTAGAAAAATGGTATACGAATGCATACGCATCGTACTCATGTTAAATAACCTTCAAGTAAATATTTTAAATCGATTCCAAATTGGAAAAAAATATTTTGAATTTTAGGCGCTGTCCAAACCCGAAACAAATAACAATTATTAATTAATCGGTTTCTAAACGGGTTTTCGATTTCAGAATAATAGAAATAATGTTTTTAAACAAAGTAACCTCTTCAATTCTGACCCTCACTGTCGCGCTCTCCGTTTCGTAGCAGGCAGCTTAGGTAACGTCACAGTAGGTGCATGCTTTCAGTCTCTGCCTTCTACGCTTGGTTGCTGCAAATCTGTTGTTTTATAGCATTTTCCTTATTGCCGTTCTTCTCTAATCACATTTCTCTTTGACCTTCTTTATTATAGCTTATCGCTATGTTTTGATGTGGCCGCACAACTTTCATCGTTGTTTTCGTATTATATCAGTGTTATTGCTTTTGCCATTTTCCACCTTAACCTCAATTTTTAATTAATATTTCATTTTTCACACAATGTCAACGATTTGAAAATGAATTTCCGGTACACAACAAGCTTTAACATTTATGCAAATTGAAGTTCAAATGGCATAAAATGCAATTACTTAAATTTCTTTGACAAATATGCACAAGAAAGCGCACCTTGACACTTCAGGCCCGCCCCATTTTAACCTGTTCTTGTCATGGCAATAAATCCCATTAACAACATGCAAATGAAAGCATATTTAGAGGCCGTCTTATGTTGAAGGTGTTAAAATCTGTGGGCTTTTGATGTGCTGCTTGAAAATGAGTATAGATGTTCTATCGTGTCAAGCATCAAAATGACAGAAATTCTTAAGACAAGATTTAGGAAGAGAGAGTCAAACAGAAATTTAACACTTAGCTAAAAGTGTTGTGTTGCCAACATTACAGTACACAGATAGATGAGCGAAATACAAAAATTACAATTTCCCGAGGCGATTTGTTCATCTTCGTGGGGATATATTTTTTTTTTGCTGTTAACGGGATTAACCGCAATTTCTTTAATTAAAATTTCAGCCCCAACCCGACCACATCTGAAGGACGAGAGAAACAGGAATAGCAACAGAAACACAGGAGTACGGAAAAGGATTGTAAATTACGCTGTCAGTCAGTCGTCTGTCAACAACAATTAAAACGGGAAGCAACATCACAAATTAAAAATTCATCTTCCGCTTTCCCACCTACACACAGACATCTCATGTTTTCCGAACAGTTACCATTTGCTTTTTTTTTAAATATTTTTTTGTGTACTTTTGTTGGTACTTTTGTTGTTTTTATCTATAAGCATGTCTTCTTGATGTGCTACCGGTCCCTTTTTAATTTGATTGGTGTGCTTCTTCTTCTTCTTGACGGCGTTTCCGGTTTTTCCTCGGGCTTCTCGTTCCACAACATATACCTACCTTCCCTGCCTAAATAGGTTGGCGCGCAGATAAAAAAGGGGTTAATTATATGGTATTCTGGCATATTTGCTTAGCACAAGACCGATAATGTCTTGAGTTAGAAAATAACACAGTGTCCTAAGCTTAGAGGGATTGAAAGTGGCTTTCTGATTTATTTAATGTTAATCACATGTAAAGTATATCTACGAGTAAACATTTTTTAATAAATACTTGTCGATAATGAGTGAAAGGCAGGTTGGTTTCTATCGATTTTGAACCCAAGGTTTGAGTCCTTGATTAAATTAAAAACAAATTATTTTCGTAACTGTTATTTATTAGCTCTTAATTTGCTATGCCTATTTTTAAATTAAAATCAATTAAAATAAGTAAATAAATAAATAAACATATTTTTATTTTTTTCCAATTCAGAATTAGGCTAACGTATTTTTTCTTATTTTGCATCAATCATTCTTATTAAGAAAATGGGTCGATTTGGGGAGTAGATAATTTAGAGTAGATTTAATGATCCAGTTTTCTGGTATACTAGTTTGCATTCTATTTTAAAATGATAAAGATTAAATAGGTTGATTGGACAATCCCCATTGTAAACGCCTCTGACAAAGCTTTTAAAATGAAGCATTTTTAAACTTAGATTTCAATTACAGCCCAATTTTTTTTGTAATTGTTTGATGAGTGGACCAACTAACCTTTTGCTTTGGGTCGGAAATGCCCGAGGTCATCGTATTCTTTTCACAGAAGTTGTATACTTAATTAGGGGTTGACTTGGTCCTTGTATAATTGCGTTGTAGTACAATTTGTATGCGTAGATGACTGATAGATCATTTGTAGAAAACGCAAGTCTCATTCTTTTCCCATTACATGTATTTATTTATTTTGGAATTTTTTTTGAAGTCATGTCAAAGTTTTTGTGTGGTTTTACAACTTTCGTGACTTTTGTTGTGTGCAAATAATTTGCAGCTCGTTTCTTGCATCATTAACAATGTAGGGAATGAACTTTTATCTAATTAATGAAACTTCAGCACAATGTCAAGCAGTTTGAGGAGATCTTTTGCGTTTGAAGCTGTTGAAGCAACTCGTATTGTTGACAGTGAAGCGACGAACTTGGCGCACAACGTGGCGTATGATTGCTTTTGTGTAAACAACGACAGCATTTCACTGGCTCTGACGGACGAACGGGCGGACGGACGGACAGACGGATGGCGGGGAACGTTATGGAATGGGAATATCCATGTCTTTGGCAGTTTTTGCCACTTTTCTTTTTCTTCTGGCTAAAAGTTTTTTAATTAGCAACAAAAGTAAGGGGTTAATAACGCGACGCGATGCGATGCGATGAGAGTCGAGCGTTGAGTCGACTCGAGTTGAGTTGAGTTGAGCCGAGTTGAGAGTTGAGTTTTGTTGGCTGTTGCCAAAAGTTTGGCAAGCTAACAATTAAGTTTCGGTTGTGCGTCTGACGTACGAGAGGCGTGCTGGCATGTGGGCGTGCCACCAAATAATGAGTATTAAGCAACACTTACTGACAATTAAGTTGGGCCCATCAGAGTTGAGAAGGCAGAGGAGGCAAGAGAAGATAAGAGGATACAGCCAACAGTAACGGCAGCTATCATCCTTGCCTGATTGTTGACTTTTTTCGGGCTGTAATTACGCTTAATCGCGAATTTACTACGATCTGCACATGGAAAGCGAGGCAAGGAAAAAAGCACTGAAGCTGCTTAAGCTGTGGAAATAACCTGCAGCATGGAAAGAACACAGTTGCATGCAGCTTGCCACGAATTGTTGCTTGACCAAACGGGTAACAAATGCATTGCGAATCTGAACAACTCAAACAGAGGAAGCAGATAAGCTCATAATATTCATGAGCTTAGTTTTATGAGGTGCTAACAATGCGAAAAGCTACAACAACAACAACATTGGCGGGGGAGAAAAAATGACAAGGGGGAGAGGACGGCAGAGGTAGACATCAGCAGGAGGTAGCCACTTAACAGAAGAAACGCAGTCGAACACCTTTTATAGCCAAGGCCGCTTCTAGAAGCTCCCGATTCAGGTTGTGCTCCATGTCCAGCTGCCTTCTGTCCGCTATTGCCCCGCAGAAATTTTTTTCATTTTCCTTTCGCACACTTATTCCTAGCTGGAGCACCTTTTTTATTGTAATTTTTCTTTTTGTTTATTTTGTTGCTTTTCCATCGTACTTTTGCTCTCTGGGCTGGGTAATTTTTCACTTTCGCAAGATGGCAGCGCATTTTAATGAGCCACCGCCAGGACATGCGGTCAGGCAAGAGATAGCAGGACGCACTACACAGGACACACAGGACAGTGGACACAGAATACTAGACATTCGCTTGGATCATTTGTGTTGCATTTGCATTTTCATTGGTGCGATATGTTAATGACTTTGCTTACTTTTCCAACTGCTGCTCATCCTGATACTGCTGCTGCTAATATTGATGTTGCTCTTCTCCTTATCCTTGTTAGTTGTCTCATCTGTAAGTTTTTCGGTATCTGTTTTCCATTTCTTTTACAGAAAATTCAGTTTCTATTTTTCTTTTTAAGATTTGTTGTCCGATTAGCATTAGCATAGCCAGACGACCAGACTGAAACTTTTCTGCTATAATTAACTACGTCATTTATCATTTACAGCCTCTGTTGTCACTATTGGCTATTTTCAAATATGATAAGGTAAATAAAAACTGCATAAAATCGAATACAAGTTTTAAAAGTAGTCGAAATTTAGGCTAATTTGACATTTTAAAATGGTACTTCATAAATAATATTGCGTAACTTTTCTAATGATATCAATTAAAGTAGTCAAAACTCAATAAAAGCCTAATCAAAATGATTTATTGGAACTTTTATTCAAATACGTTTTAGTTGCATTAAATCAAATTTGCATAGAGCATAACTACAATACGTAGAATGTTTATTTGATTTTTATTTAATGCTTCAAATATATGAAGAGAAAATAAAATTCGCCACATTTGTGCTGTCAATTATTGTAAAATTGCTGTAAAAATTGTGTATTTTAAATTTTTGCGTGCCTATTTTCACTAACATACACACGCTCATTCATTCATTCATTTGCTTATTTATTTATTTACATTTGAAATTCATTTTATTAAATACAATTCTGTCCTTTTTGGTCTGATCATATTGCCAAATGTGAAATGAAGTGAAAAATTACATTTAAAAGTCAAAAAAGCAAAAGTCATTTAAAACATGCAAAACTCAATTTTACATATGATATGTGTGTGTTGCAAGTGTGTGTGGAAAACATTAAAATAATTGTTTTAAAATCCTTTTGTCAGAAAGTAAAGTAAATTATAAACACACAGACAGCTATAGAGGGCCAGTGGAGCCTGGCAGGATAACGATAACAAGTCGCAAGTCACAGGATTTCACTGAGCCATTAAAATCGTTGTGTAGATATGTTCATTTGCATGTGCGTGTGTCTGTAAGTCTATGTGTGTGTGCTCAACTGCAAAAACATTGCGAAAAATTAATTTTATACAAAACGATATGCAAATTTTTATTCAGCAAAGAAAATAAGAAAATCTATTAGTTGAGAAAAACAAGCAAGACGATGTTCGACTTGGATATACTTTTTTTATTATAAATATAGATTCAATTATTGGCTATAAAACATGGTTAACAATATATGTAAGTCCATAAGTATTGATGTCATTAAGTCTTAGTCCGAAACGAACTTCATACAGCAACTTTCGGATCCGAACCGTCAAACCAAACTTACTCAAAATTTATAGAGGTTGTCTAAATTCGATTTTGTAGTTGACAATTGTAAATGATTTAAAACAAACTTGAACTTTGAGAATATAGACATAATAAACATATAGATGATGGTTATTTCCGTTTGTTGTGTTCACAGGGTATAATAGTGCATTTGAATTGCTTCTATTATTTTGATAGCTACAAAATTGAAATAGTTATAAGAACGATACGCATATTGTTTGTACATTTGCATACAACATGCAACATACAACATGCATTTTCCATAAAACATTTCCTCATGATGCTGCAAGTGATTCAATTTTATTCATTGTGCAAGAGTTTTTCAAGCTATTTCCTTTTTTTTTTAAGATGGGTTATATTTATCATGGGCGGGTGAGCTGGGTATGAGCCTGGCAAGGTAAAGTCGACTCCTTTGTAAGATGATGGCCGGGCCGGGCCGGGCTGGGCCGCTAAAGCAAAGAGGACTTTTTGGTGCAGCTACTGCCGACTGTCGGAAGCTGGAGCTCATTTGGATAGCTTCACCTTTGGCACTGGCACTCAATACAATTGTACAATATTTATTTAATGTAAATGAGAAACGGGAAACAAGGCATTCAGGTGGTGCAAGGGCCAGTTCGTTTGGCTGTATACCCACATGGGCCTGGCCAAGGTGGTTGTGGGGTTGTGTGGTTCGACTCTATATCAACTACCCAAATGCGAAATGATATTGAACATTGTGTCGATGTCGAATTGCGTCTCTGTATGTGCCCAATGTGCCAATGCATTCAAGCAAATTAAAATTGGAAATTAAATGTTTACGAAGTACGAAAATTTTAAACGAAAAAGTAATTGCTTTTCCTGCTGCCTTGAAAGACTGCATCGCGGTGTGTGAAGAGGAGCCGAAGCAGAACTTCTTTCTTTCCGCACAAGTGTATTTATGTGTTAGTAAATATGTGGCACCCAACGTGTGTGGAGTGGTGAGACTAAGTTACCAATGTGATAGCTTAGATTGTAGTTGCCGTCTTTAATATCTAACTACTGCTATATATGTATAATTTAAAAGTCAGAAGCTAAGCATGGCAATTACAAATTTGACTGTTCGGGATGAGTTTCAAAGGTTAAGAAATCATGTTAAAATCATTCCGCATTGCAATCGCTTTAATATAGATATATTATATTCTATCTATCTATATTCTTCAGTACTTTTTATTTCTGGTATTTGGGCTTAAAAGTCAAAGTTTTTGTTTATTTTGTTCGGTTAAGGATTTACAGAATTATTGCAATCTGATATTATTGAAAGCCTTGTACTTTTGAGCTGAGTATTTTTACAAGTAAACAATTTTATAAAAACTGTATTATACTATTTACTAACTGAATTACAAATCTTAAAATCCAAATATATATTTTCATTTGGTTATTAATTTTGTATATTTTAAAATTAACTTTTATTAATTGGGCTCAGTGGGAATTGCCAATCTGTTCATTTATTCTATCAGAAAAGAGTTTCTTATATAAATTGAAATTTGTAACCATAGCTGAAAACGTTTTCGAAAAGATAAATTTATGACATTCCGAAATCGATAAGCCGAATTTCCTTAAACCGATATAACCGTTCAGAAACCGATTCATAAATAAAGCTTTGTTTCGGATTTTTTAGCGACTAAAATTCAATGAAATTTTTCATTTGGAATAGATGTCATATATTTACTTAAGTATAATTTAAAGTGGGTACCATGCGTATGCTTTCATATCTTTTTTTCTAAGTGATCATTAAATTTAATCAAAACAAAATTTTTACTATTATTTTTTTTATATAATTATTGCATTGTTTTGGATTTTTTGCATTAGGCAAACCGAAATACCGGTATTTCGAAACCGAAACTTGGGTGAAACGGTTATCCATTACGAAGCCGATATAACAAAATTTCACGAAACCGTTGACAGAAAACCAAAATCAGACCATAACCGTAACCGTAACTGAAACATTTATTTCTTATAATAGGCATTAACTATTTGTAATTTTCAAACACTTATTTGATAAACTGTATATGCCCATACTTATAAACCATACTTCAAGAAGTGAGGTAAGCTGACTATCTAGTCAGCGTTGCAAGGTTCAACGAACAGTCATTTGACACTTTCCGCATTTGTGAGTGGGGGGCTAAGGATTGTTGGCAGGGATTGTGAATAGCACTATTGTCAGTGCAGTGGAACTAAAATCCTTGGCAGTGACTCTTTTGATTTGCAAAGGGAATCATTATGCTGACATTTAAGTCGTTGTGAACATAGTAGCGTTAGTTCAGATTCAGTCTGAGTCTGAGGCTGAGACTCAACAACCATCAGCACTCAAAATCAAAGGGGGTTACGGCTCCATCAAAGTCAGATGACGATGATGTTGCCAGCCGTCGTGCAGAAATGATATCATGTTTTCATATGCGTTTGCATGTGTGTGTGTAGTGTGTGTGTGTGTGTGTGTGTGCAACAACTGCAAGTTTTGTTTGAGTTTTAGCCGCAGGAATCATTGTAATGTGTAGGTATCTTGTTGCAGTCAGTCAGCCAGGTAGCCAGTGAAGTAGACTTGGTTACGGCGGAAACGGCTACGGTTTAGAGGTTCCTGTGCTGTTTTCTTTCTCCACTTTTTAATTTCCGTTTTCGTAGCCTTCGGGTGGCCAGTGCGTCCTCCATGTGACGGCGATGGCAACGGCAACGGCCACGGCAACGACGTCTGGATGTTGATGTTGTTCTTGTTCTTATTGCTGCACGGCTGGCTCAAAAGTTGGCAGCACAGGTGAGCATAGACCGAGAAGAGACTTGCAGTTGGAGTTGGCTTGAAACGTTTTCATTCTCAACCATATTCACGTCGTTGCCAAGAACAACATGAGCCAACGAATTTTCCAACGAAACGCCATTGGCCAATTGGTCTTCCATTTTGTTGTTGTTGTTGGTGGTGCTGCTGCTGCTGCGTCTGCTGAGTCGTGCAAGAATGTTGAAAGCTTCTCAGCCGAAGCCAAACAAGAAAACGTCGAGCTGGCGATATTTTGAGCGCCGAGCGTTAAATTCCCCATTGGCCAAATACGAGGTACAGGAAGAGTAGCCACATCCGGCGGCATGAAAAATACCTTCGCTCTCCATCCAACGACTCCTTCTAAAGAAGTCCCCGGGGGAATAGTCAAGTTCTTAAGTCGTGGCATTTTATCAACTTGGGTCAGCCTCTTGTTCGATTATTCAATCGTGGTTGGTCTGTTAAATTTCTGAATGATTTAAATTTAAATATATTTATTACAAATTATTGAAATATTGTGTTTACTTTGCTGTCGCTGCAGTCAAAACTAATTAACATTAAAATACAAAAAAAAAAAATATAATAAAATAAAAATAAAGTCAACCTAAAATTATGAAACGTTTTTTCTGTTTCTTCGCCTGCGGTCAACTATTAATTAACATGTTAATTACAAGTTTACAATCCTTTTTTTTGTTGCCGTGACATAAATAAAATGCAATTTCATAAAATGTCGCCATTTTAATTTTATGCATGACACACAGATACACCTTATACACTTATAGATTTTGTGGGCGGATTGGGTGAATATTTCTCATTCTAATCGAAAAATCGGTCAGGTGTAGGTAACATGGGAAAATATTGCGCAATGGCTGGAAAAAACCATTAATATTCTTATTTGCTTAGTCGTTGATAGCAAATTGGTAGGTGCTGCGCTTTCCCGCTAACCTTCCTCTTTTTACCCCACATATTTGAATACCCTGTACAAATGCAATGCCTTAATTTGGGAGGTATAAGTTGGAAAAAGTTTTATTCAAGTCTTTAAAGAATTCCTGGCAGCATCCCAAAATATGACTATAATCGACAGTTGCAATATTCCCAAAGTGTAATAACAGCAAAAACATTAAGGATTGATAAACAGCATTTACAGAGTCGGATTTGAAATTTTATTCCTATATCGTACATTTACTTCCATTAGATAGTAGGTATACTGTTTTTTTTCGATGCTAATGGGCTCAAAGTACTGTTTTTATTTTTCTACTAGTTTCTAGCGATTTCCATGAAATCGGTAAAAAGAACTTAAAGTCGATTTTCTAACATACTAATACTGCTTATTTTAGTATATTTTATACATTTTACATTTTATAAAATATACTTCTTCAGTAAAGCTTTTTTTGTGAAACCTCAATGGGAGTCGTTGTTTTTTCTCTCTCCATTTTATTTAGCTTAAGAGATAAACCAGCTTCGAAGCAAACCCTCTAAAATTTCTGTGGCTCCCCTGTATGACTAATAAACAGGACTGATTCAATCAACCATGCTCTTTGATATACGTTTAGTTATAATATAGAGAGTATCTTTAAGTCGAAATCTCACACTTAGAGTATTCTGTCTTGTTGTGCTTCACATTTTGATTGGCAATTTAAAATGCGCTGGTACCGAGTTTCGGGCGGTTCGGTCAGCTGCAACGGCGTTTTGAAGCTTTATATAAATAATCGAACTGCATTTTATTGGACAACGAGAAAGACCCCACTTTGTAGTGTGGTAGATGCTTTGGTTACTCTTTGATGCCGCCAGCTAGAGCCAAACACCCAGGCCGCAGTGATTGTCAAAGGATAACAGCGAATTGTGGCTAGGAAAATAATTAAAAATTCCATTTAAATGCAGATTAGCTGTGCGACTACAAAATTATATGGCAATTGCCATACTAAACTCACTTTAATAGAATCAAAATCAACATATAGCGTGGAGCAAGAAGAGGTGTCTGCGCCTAAAAATATGCAAATAACAGCCTCAGTTGCTGCAGTGGCAACATTAGAAATGCATGCAACGAGCTGTGAAAAGCATTGCATTGCTCCCTGTGTGTGTGTTGCATATTGGCGCGCTGCAAATTATTTATTTATAAATATTGTTGTAATAAAATCAAAAATAAAATTTGTATAAAACTTATCAAAATTTTATGAGATATGCCATGTGTAAAAATTTCCAGCGGAAATAGTTGCAAATTCTAAGCTTTGTTTACATTGAATGACTAACTGCGAGGGTGTCTATAAAATATTGAGGAAATGGCAAATCCAATGGTTGAAGAAGCAGTGTATGGTAACAAAAAGTAAATCAAACTTTAAGCTTCGAATTAGACAATTCAAAAAATGCATTAAGCTACGGTGGAGCAAGCTCGACAGTAGGAGACCCTGTACTTTTTGAGTGCAAAGCGATCACTACAGATTGTTTCAGTTTCAACAAATTTCCATAGATGTCGCCACTACGAAGATATCAGCTGATTTTGACCGTAACATTGTTAGTTGAATAACTTCCGCTTTTATCATCCGATTTGGATAAAATTCGCAGGATAGGTTCAGACCATAGTCTGTATTATACATACTCAAAATCAAGGCACTAGCGTCAAAGGTGCTCCTGTAATTCGACTTGGAAATTTTGTATTTTAATTTGTGGGGGCGGAGGGGGGCGTGGCAAAAATATAAAACAAACTCGTTCAATGCAAGATAAAGATGTATCTCCATGCCAAATTTGGTGTCTCTAGCTCTTATAGTCTCTGAGATCTAGTTACTCAAAAAAGGGACAGACGGACAGACAGACAGACGGACAGACGGACAGACAGACAGACGGACATGGCTATATCGACTCGGCTGTTGATGCTGATCAAGAATATATATACTTTATGGGGTCTGCCACGCCTCCTTCTGCCTGTTACGCACATTTGCACAAACGTAATAGACCCATTTGTACTTTTTAAAGTACTGGGTCTAAAAACCATCTTTAACAATATTTAGTGTTCGAAAAGGTAAGACTTTGGAAACAACAGTAATATGCTAGATCAAAGCGATACTGTCAATGAGTTATTAGTCTATTGTTAAGGCGCAATTTTCAACTTTTAATCAAATGACTTATGCTGTAACATATAGTTTTGAAGAGCATTCTTTAGTCCTTAAGTTTTAGTAATGTATTATATAAGCCTTTTCATTACACTAATGCATGCTTTTCACAGAGACGAATATATCCAAAAACCCATTTTTACAATCGTTACAATGAAATACATAAATTATTTGCATTGAATCCAATAATAAATTCTTTTTTTGAAAACAAATATAGTTCGTTTTTGGCCAACTTTTTTATAGTGGAATGTAATACAATACTCTGTGGGTCTATAAAGTTTCGTTTTTTTATGTAATCGTTACATTACTCATACGACATGTGTACCCTTTGGACGTTCCCATTTCATCCACTGATATTGGACTCTGTCAATCAGAGTAACGGCATTTAAATATATGTATCGGGTACAAATTGGTCGCATTGGCATTGCGATTTTATGCATTTTTATAAATATACTTCGTATTGTGGGTGGACATGTTCAATTGTAAAAAAATGGCACCATTGGGACAAGGCACAGCCAAACGGATCAGACATCGGAGCAAGTCATCATTTTTTATGCCCTTGCAGTGACATTTTACAGTCACATGACCCACACATTGCATCACAATCTGCATGGATATTGCCGAATTGTAAATATACAATATATGAAAAATATGAGTCCTCCTGCAGTTAATATTTGTATTGATGTACTTGATATGCATCCCAATCTCCTTTCCTTTTTTTCAGAGGAACTTTGCAATTGCAGGCACTATTGAAATTTTAAATAAACTGGCATATATTATATATAAAGAATAAAAGTCTCAGCATGAGTTTAAAAGATATTTGTCACTAGGAGATACATTAAACTTACAAATGTAAATTTATTCTCTTACAAGACTAACACTGCTTGTTAAAATGCAGCTTATTGCAAGAGGTTCAAGCAGTGCGCTTTAGGCTCAGTTTACTTAAATGTAAGCTTTAAATCTTCTACAAGAGACAAAATAAATATTTTTCTTTTGTATATCAAATGGCAATTTTGCAGTTTATGAGCTTATTCACAGATGTTGGAATGATACTCGAATTTATGTGTTTCCGTTTCCTAGCCCAATTTTGATATCATTCATTTTCATGTAATATTTTATTGTCCCAAAATGTGTCCGGTCCTGTAATACAGAGTTCGTATAAAAGCTTTGATGAAATCAAAATACGGCCGAAGTATTTTCACAACCAGACATACCAAATACACTCACACAAACAGATACACACACACACATAAGCATCGTCCAAAAACTTTACAGCTCGTTTTTGAGGTACGCAGCGTGTGTCCTGAGGCATCCTTTGGTTCCACCATGAAATACAACATTTTTATTTTTTGTTGTATAAATTTCATTTTTGGTATGTTTAGAGGTTTCCCGAGTGCCCAACGGCATATTATATGTACAACTTCAACACTGTAAGTATGCATATGTGTGCCTGTGTGTGTATGTGTGTGTGTGTTGTTGTTATCGCACTGCATTTATGTATGGGTGTAAGCGTGTGTGCTTGCGTGTGTGTGTGTGGGCGGGCACCTCGTGGTTACTTAATATACAAAGGCCTTTAATTTCAACTAAAGCTAAATAAACTTTGTACCCTTTGGTATCTCTCTCTCTCTCCCCACCGCATCCCTCTCTTTCTTTCTCTCTTTCACTCTCTCTCTCTCTCTCTTCTCACCCGTCACACACTCACATACACCTGCGGTCATGCCGCCACCAGAGGAGTGTGTGTGTGTGTGTGTATTTGTATCTGTATCTGTGTGTGTTTGATGTTCGGCCTGCGTTCTTCGGCGCGTTGTGTTTTGACGGTGTCTGTTGCTGTTGTTGTTGTTGTTGCTATTGCAATGTCCTTGGGCGCATATTTGCATGTTTTATTGTATCTGCTCACAGTTTAGGAGCACTCAGCCTCTCCGGCCCTCTCTTCTCCCTTCCTACCTTTGCCTTCTACTATGCGTGTACCTATGTTTTTAATTCTTTACATCGATATTTGGCCTTAAGCATACCAAAAACGCGAGCCGCTGCCAAAGGTTGATTGCGGTGGGGTTGTGGATGGTGAGTGGTGGGAGGTGGGTGGTGGGTGGTGACGGGGTTTTGGTGGTTAGGACATTTCATTCCAATTTCCACTGCCTGGGTTTGGGCAGCGTTGGCGGCAATTTTGCTCACGAAATATGTATGATATGTGCTACACCTTTTGTTATGCATTTGTTTTGATGTTGAAATGTTGCCCGCTGGCAGCCATTTTGTTCCGTCGACGGGAATGAGTGCCTTCAAGTGATGTGGCCGCTATTATAATACCCTGTATTCAAAGTTCTTCAGATAGGAATGTATCTAAGGTTCAGGTGTACATACAATTTGGTTAAAATAATAGTTAAAAATATCGGTTTTAAGATGAGGTCTTAAAATCAATTGTATGTATTTTAAAGTTAAGTGTTATGATTAATAATATATGAGAAGACGTGAGGAAATCCCAGAAAAACTCAAACAACAAATTGTAAATTTATTAAAATAAACAGATGGGCTAGAAACATATCTGAAATTCAGAAGTTTGGAAGTTTGGATCTTTAATATTTTAGCCAATATATGAACTAGTAATTCGAATCCCAACTGATAGGAACTTAGACATTATATGTAAAATAAGTTTATGTATGCATGTATACTATACTTTTTTATGCATTTTTGTAACGTTTTACTGTCAAATAAAAAATATACTCGAGTGTTAGGCGTTAAGCATTCTTTTAACAAAATGGCTACAGAGTATCTATAAGCTAATCGTGCTAGAAATTCTCATTCAGATCATGTTCCATTATTTGTAAAAACTTAAAGAGTTCTGCTTAGAAATTAAAGCTAAAATATGTTCTTGTTGGCCAGGCTAATTAAAATTGGCTGCTTGTTGTACAAAAAAAAAATGTAGCATACTTTTAGTTGCACACATGCACATGCAGTCATTCTCACAGAAGCACATACACGTACACACTGGAATTCATGCACTCACATATTTACCCGTTAGTTTCCCATTACTTGACATTTTCTTTGCCTCGCACTCGGCTTTGGATGCTGGATTTTTTAATTTGCGTTATACGAGGAGTTTCCTTTTGAGTAGCCTCCGGCACAACCATACACACACACACACACACACGCATGGCAAAAGGATACATATAAAGGGCAAGGAGCGGCGCAGCGTAGCGTGACAACCGCCAGCGTCGAGCAAATGTCACGCTTGACTCATTTCCGTCCCATGACGATGCCACACGCCACACGCCACACGCCACATACCACATGCCGGTGCCTTAGTTGGCTGCGGCTGCGACTACGGCTGATGAAGCCTTCTCAATGGTTAGTGGCAGCAACGTCAGCCGCCGGTGCCAGTGGAAAGAAAACCACATGACAATATTGGTTGCTTGGCGGCCAAGCTGGGCGTGGGATTGAGTCTGGGTCTGAGTTGTCTCGGTCTCTCTCTCTCTCTCTCTCTCTATCTATCTCTCTGGATTTCTCGCTTTCTCGCTTTCTTTGTCGTCTCTTGGTAGGCAACCTCTCAGCCGGAAGCACTTGAGAACTTGCAATGGCCGTCGGCCATTTTGCGGTCTCGTGCGTCACATCGCATCGCATCGCAGCAGCAGAAGCAGCAGCAGCAGCAACAGCAACAGAAAATTCTCTTCGTTTTCATTATGTTGCGGCTATGTCCTTGCCCCATGCTCGCCGCCATCGTTATGCTTCTTTTCAGAAAGGAACCACGTCGTCATTATTGTGAACACCGTTATGGCCAGCAGCTATATATTCCAATTTGTTGTTGTTCTTGTTGGGTTGTTTTTGTTGTTGTTGTTGTTGGCGGTCTCGTCTTATTCCCTTTTCGCCAGAGGTAGTTGCTTTGCTTTTGTCTGTTAGTTGGGGCCAGTTCTTGGGTGTTCTTATATGACTGCCGTCAAGTTATTGTAGCCTGTTTTTGTTATACCCTATAGTTATGAAATCTATTTAAGTAGTGTTTTTGCTTATCAAGTATAAAGGGTATTTATTTGACAAGTCATTCTTGTTTCTAAAGTATCTTAATAACTCATTATCCCCAATCCAAAAAGTCCTATTTATTACATATGACATCTTAAATTTTTAGGTAAACATTTAGATCTTATTATATTATATTATATTATATTATATTATATTATATTATATTATATTATATTATATTATATTATATTATATTATATTATATTATATTATATTATATTATATTATATTATATTATATTATATTATATTATATTATATTATATTATATTATATTATATTATATTATATTATATTATATTATATTATATTATATTATATTATATTATATTATATTATATTATATTATATTATATTATATTATATTATATTATATTATATTATATTATATTATATTATATTATATTATATTATATTATATTATATTATATTATATTATATTATATTATATTATATTATATTATATTATATTATATTATATTATATTATATTATATTATATTATATTATATTATATTATATTATATTATATTATATTATATTATATTATATTATATTATATTATATTATATTATATTATATTATATTATATTATATTATATTATATTATATTATATTATATTATATTATATTATATTATTATATGATTTTTTTGTTTGTAAACATATTATTTATTTCGATTTAATTAATTTATTTAATTCCAGCTATATTAAGTACACGGTACGTTCTCATTGAGCTTTCTCTTTTAATATTTACCTTTTTGTTTTGTTCTCAGAACATTTTAGCGATGCGTTGACAATAAGACTTGGATGCTATTTATAAGTCTAACAAATGGAAGGTATGTGGGCTCTTGGTTGCCTGCGGCACCTGCTGCAGTTCCTCAAAATAAAAAAACATGTACATTTTACTAATATTTGCGACCGCTTTTCAAATGCAAATAATGCGGCTTGCAGCCGCCGCAGTGGCAGCAACAATAATAACAATAATCGTGCCACATTTAGATAGCGCATACAGTAAAGAAAAAAAGAGAAAAACAAAAATGAGAAGAAGAAAAAAATACAAAACGCTTTTAGCCAATTGAAGAGTTTAAACATTGGCCAAGTATAAAATTTGTTTGCATACCAAAAATGTTAAGTTGCCACGCTGCTAGCGTCGATGCCACCAGACGTTGCCACAGCCACAGCCACAGCCGCAGCCTCAACCTCAACCATAGCTACAGTTTGAACCTCAGTCGCTGGCTCGGCCGCTTATCTGGCGCTGCTTGCAACATTTGCTGCGGGCCTTTTTACTTTTGGTTTTTCGATACGAGAGCCGCCTGGATAAGGTAAGGAGCAGGGGGATGGGGAGGGGGTATAGCAGCGGGAGAATGGGAATGAGAAGGGAGGAGGAGTAACAGCAACAGCAGCAGCAACAGCAACAGCAACAGCAACAGCGGGTGTGCTGCATTCAGTATGTGTGTATTTGTGTGTGTTAAGTTGGTCGCAAATACTTTTGGCCTCGCTTGGTGTCTGTGCCTTACCGTTGCTTTAAGCCTTCTAGTTGGTGTTGTTGCTGCTGCTGTTGTTGTTGTTGCTGCTTTTTGGCATCTGCTCCTTGGCCCTAAGCTGATTGTTACTTTATGAAATATTTGCAAGCAACTTTATTTACAATTTTTCGGTTATTTATTGTTTGCAATTTATGCTTGAATATTCGCATTCGTATTTGTACGGATATTCGTTGTTGTTGTTGTATTTGTTCTTGTTGTCGTGTAGTTGGTCAAGTCTGAGAAACTGATTTATTGTATCGTATTTGTGTGTGTGTGTGTGTGTGCTTGTGTGGGTGTTGCCATATTAAAATGAGCACATCATAACTACCACAGCTCACATCCACAGTCTTCTTCCGACTGACACATTTAAAAGCTACACAAATATATATACACATGCACAAATATTTCGAGAGCCTTCGAATTTTCTAAATACTGAATTCCAATTAAATAATTTTACTTGTGTATTGCAGCTCTTTTCATAAACATTTTTTACTGTGGATAACCATTAATAGTTTTCTGAATATTGTTCTAGTTGAGTTTTCGATCAAATAAAAATTAAAATGCAAGGAAATGTTCAAAAGCGTTCAAGATGTGGTATACCTACATTTTTTTGTAAATAAAAAGTGAAATCAATTTAATTTCTTTTGAATGATTTGTAGCTAACTAATGTAGCTAATAAATGTTAAGATTCCTTTTAGAAAAGGCATATTCTTTTTGTATAGATAGACAAAAATGTCCATTTTCAATCAATTCAGAGTTAATACTCTGATAAATGTACGTTTTTAGACCCTGTTCTTTAAAAAAGTACAAATGGGTCTATTACGTTTGTGCAAAAAAAAGTGCGTAACAGGTGGAAGGAGGCGTGGCAGACCCCATAAAGTATATATATTCTTGATCAGCGTCAACAGCCGAGTCAATATAGCCATGTCCTTCTGTCTGTCTGTCTGTTCCTTTTTGTGTCACCTAGATCTCAGAGACTATAAGAGCTAGAGACACCAAAATTGGCATGTAGATTTATCTATATCTTAAGTTGACGAAGTTTATTTTAAACGCCTTCCTTCGCCCCCAGAAATCGAAATACAAAATTTCGAAGTCAAATTACAAGAGTACCTTTAATGATAGATTCTTTTTACATATAATATACGTTATAGTCCGAACCTATCCTGAAAATTTCATTCAAATCGGATAGTAAACGCGGAAGCTTTTCAGCTAACAATGTTACGGGCAAAAGGAAGAAGAAGAGACGCTAGCGCTCTCTCTGCTTATCATATGAACCATCTTCGTAGGGGCGCCATCTATTGAAATTTATTAAAATTGAAACAATCTACAGTAAACGCTTTGCACTCAAAAAGTACAGGGTCTCCTACTGTCGAGCTTGCTCCACCGTAGCTTACTGCATTTTTTTCCAACAAGAGAAATCGTCAATCTTACTTCACTTTGATGTAATAATATTCTTTTACGACGCAATTATTTTGAAAAACTCAGTCCAGTTTAAATCATCACCTCAAAGTGGTTTTAATCTGCCAAAGTCTTGCCGAAATTTAAAGTCGAAACAGGGCTGATAAACTTTGAAATAAATTGTGTTCATTAATTTTAAAAATATAGGTTTTTGCGTCGAGAATATAATTCTTTGTATTCAGTGCATAGAGTGGGCCTACAGTTTTAGCAAATAGCAAACAGAATTTTGTTTGGGATAAATTCCTGCACTTTAATTTATTTCCAGATGAGCCAAAGTCTATGATTGTTGACGTATAAAGAGCAATTAACAGCAATATGAAAAATGTTGTTCATAATTGAACATGACATTTACATTGAGCTGACTTTTGCTAATGATGAGAGTCGTGTTTCATAACTCTTTTGTTTCTGTATTGTTTGTTTCGGTTATCCATTTGGTAATTGAGCAGTTTGCAAGAATGTAGCTGCTGTCATTTTAATTGCAAAATTCAGCATTCTCTTAAATCTGAGAGTTTAGCTTTCACATTGATTTAGTACTTGCAGGCCATGGAATGAATGTTAAATGGGCAAGGCAAAATGATAGATTTTCTTCGTACAGTTGGCAATGTAATTAGTAGGAAATTCTTGGTAAAGGTCTTTCAGTAAAGATCATATGCATACACTGTTCATGTCAAAAATGTCATCGATTTAAAAGTAACTTGATTATCCATTTTGCTTTTAAACATTCAGGAAGCAATGATTTTCTGACTCTCTATTCTGTATTTATTAGATATCTTCACTTTAATATTCGAATTCAACTGTCATGTGAGTGTAAAAATCATATTCAGCCGCGAGCAAACATTGAATATTTAACATTTATTTTATCTGATGTTTATGTTCATGTTTATGTTTATTTACTTAATGTCAAGCTTTACAATTTAATAAAATCTTTGAAAAATATTATTTTAATTAAGCTTTGTTTGGATTTAGACATACAAATACGCCCCATCCACCAATCATAAATTGCAATTAAAACTCAATAATCCATTGCAGCGCTGATTGCATTCATCGAATTCTGTCAGTCAATCGTGTAGGGACAGGAGAGCTAAGGGTGGTGTAGGTGCTGGAAAAGGGTCCTCGAGAGGGAGTGGAAGAGGGTTGCTATCGATATTTTTGCATATGGCTGAAAATGGAATCGGATTCTCGTCTATGTTGCCAGTGGTCAAAAGGCAACTGCAATCAAAATTGCAAATACAATAATATGAAAAGCACAATGAAATAAATTGAAATACCTCAAGCTATGTAAATGGGCATCCCAGATACACTGACATGCACAGCCTGACCCCACACACACACACATGCTTACACTCCCATACGCCTACACGTACATACGTATAGTTGGCTAGAGCAAATATGCACCAAAGAAGACAACAGCAACAACAGCAACAACTACAACAAATAGAGCTGGCGGGCGTCAAAACAAAAAAGGTTGCTCGTCTTCTTTTTCCAACTCTTACATTTTCGGCCCATAGGCACCCAAAGGGTACCAACGTACACTTGTTTGTAACAAGTCTGAAGTATGTATGAACGACTATTACTCATTATTCGTTAAAATACTGAAACGATCAACAAAAAGCTCTAAACGAAGAAGATATCCATTTTTGTAATATGTTTTATTACATATCCATAATCTGTTTTAGTGTAGCA
This sequence comes from Drosophila putrida, assembly GCA_037043535.1. Lineage (NCBI taxonomy): Eukaryota > Metazoa > Arthropoda > Insecta > Diptera > Drosophilidae > Drosophila > Drosophila putrida. The sequence goes on along the minus strand of JBAMBI010000160.1, from coordinate 3,199,855 downwards.
ATCACTAAAAACTGTGTACATATAGCAGCTCTATTTATATACATATATGGTATAAATTATTTAAAGTTGGAAAAAATAGACGCAAGATCAGGATTATCTAAACGGGTTTCAATTTAAAAGTATATATGTATTTTTCTATTATAAATAAATTCATATCCTCTGGAGATATACTTCGAAACAAAAAGTGGCTTATACTATTTATAGACAAATATAGAACCTCCGACAAGGCAAAAGTCTATTCAATCTTTTTGTAGTGGTGATAATGTCCTTAATATAATGGGAAATAATAATTTATATAAATAAAAAATATATAAATTAAACAATATTATTTGCTGGGTATTTGTAAGTGCATACAAATTACGCACATGTCTCGTTCTTATTTTTTTGAGGAAATGGAGAAGGAGGCGGCTACGTAATCAGCATTTGTGGCGCTCGAGGTCATCCGCAATGTCTTCAGGCGACATAGTGTTGCATGCGGCACAACAGCGTTCTATAGCAGCAACAACAACAGCAACAACAAAAACAACAATAATAGCGAAAGCAAAGGCAACAGCAGCAACAACAAAAGTTCCGTGACGCTGTGGCCCCGAATGACGACGCCGCTTCATCTTCCTGCCTTGTCCGTTGTGGCTGCTGCTGCTGTTGCTGCTTGGCCTGGGGCAACATTTTGGGTTGGCTGGAATATTATAATTACAAGCGAAACAGGCCCCAGAGGTGCCCGAGCAGCGGCAACGTTCGTTGCCCATGACAACGATGCCAGAGATGCCAACGACTGCGATACCCAAATGAAGCTGAAGCCTGAGCAGGAGTTGGATCAGGAGTGGGAGTAGGCGGAGGTGAAGGAGAAGGAGAAGCGGGAGCAGAAGCTGGATGAGGCCCCAAAGGTGGCAGCACCAACGACTGACTACTACGTTGTGACAGTTCCGTTTTTTCCCTCTTCCTATCCCATTTCCCTTTCTCCTACGCTTACACCGTCTGTCAACTAGCTGAATGCTTGTGTGTATGTGTATGTGAGTGAGTGTGTGTGTCTATGGGGTGTGCGTGTGTAAGCCAGTTGCATGTGCGGTTGTCTACCAGCTGCTACTGCGTTGTAACTGGAGCTAAAGCTGAAGCTGAAATAGAGCTGTAGCTGTGGCTGCAGCTAGTTGAGCTCTGACTGATGGCCATGCAAACATGGCTCGGTTACTTGGCCAGCTGCCGCTTCTGGGCAAACCATAGTAAGAGAAATATAAATATATATAGAGAGAGAAAGAGAGAGGGAGAGTGTGAGATAGAGATGTTGCAACTGGCGTGTGGGTTTCTAGTGTCTGCCACAAATTAAGACTTAAAAGACATACAAATGACTTTTCAGCATTACCGGGGCAAAACGAGAAAAGAAGAAACAAATCAAAGAAAATGAAAAAGGGCAACAACAACTTTATTCAACTGATTTTCGTGTGAAAATTATTGAAATACATTTCCTAAAGCCACACAAAATGAGCCGAATAACGACTTAAGCCGGTCTCCATATCCATATATATGTACATCTTTTACTCCTATACTCGTATATTCCATGCCATTTGCTATTGGAACTAAGCATTTTCGTCTCCATCGTCGTCGTCTACCTCTAAGCGGACATTGGCGATTATCTTGTCCACGACTGTGAAATAAATGAGCGACGTAGTCGTACTAAGGATTGCCTAAGGCTTATTGTTGGCGCATTGTTTCTTCAAAGAAAAACAAAATACCAAAGATAGGTTTCAATTTATCAGAGTGTGTTTGAGTGTGTGTGTGTGTGTGTGTGTCTGTTGTATGTGTTTGTTGTTTCGTCTTCAAGGCAAACTGATTAAGAGCCAAAAAGTTCCCACATTTCATTTCTATGTGTGTATGTGTGCGTATTTAGTTGCATATAGGTTTAAGTGCTTGCGTGTGTCAGTATAGGTGTACATGTGTGTGTGTGTCTATGGGAATGCCCTTAAGTTCAATTTGGCCCTTCGAGCATTGGAAACTCTCTGCGCTTGCGCATTTAGATGAAATCTTCGTACAGTTGACCACAGTTACATAATCATAATACTTAAGATTGGGTTCGTAAAAGAATAAATGTTTATATCCTTATAGACAGAGGGTCAAGTCGAAAGGCGGAAGAGCGTCCAGATTTTATGAGAGCAGAAAATCAGATTTGGAGGAAAATCTATTTGGGGGGGGGGGGAGGAGGGGGGGGGGTTTGGGAATAATTGGCGGGATAAACGACATATTTAGCTGTAAAATTTGTTGCCGGCCAAAACCGAAACCAACCGTTATATCTTGAATTTCGATATTTCGGTTTCGTTCACTAAAATAATTTTTCACTTATTAATACTGATTAGCTCTTACGGTTTCAATCAATATGAGACATTATGTCAAATATGCGTAAAAGTCTAAGACTTGAATCATACTGAAATGCTTATAGATTGGCTAAAAACAAAAAGTTATTTTCTTTGCTCTGATAAGGATCGATGACTTTATAAATAACTATTAATCGTATTTATAAACACTTAAAATATAGATAACAAAATCTATATTTTCGAGCTAAAGTCGATTATGGCTAATTAATCAGAATTGGATCAAGCGAAAATCGAATAATAACACTTATGTGTATTATCAAAATTTTAACGTGCATGTTAATGCTTATATGCTTGTTATCACCCAGGCAAGTTAAAGGAATGTCATTCAAAAACCTACATTACGAATATTTGGAGGTATTTCGGGCTAATTGTACTTAGTACATTGGGAACTGTTTGAGAGTTAAGTTCAAAGTTTTTTAAAAAAGGAAAAATGGAATTGGTTACCACCTACAATGAACAAGAGAAATTTTGGCATGGAGCTGAAGTAGAACTCATCTACGAGCCCCACATAACCATAGGAGATGTTGTATTTAAGGCTTTAAGGGAGAATCCAACAAAGAACTGCCAGGTATAAGCTTTGCTAGACATCAAATATCTTAATTGCTGAAGTACAAACTACAGATGGCTAATGGGATTTACTCTTTAGGTGTGGCATGAAACTAATCAAGTTGTTACTAATGAGCAGGCCCTAAAACTGTCTATACGTTTGGCTCAGTACTTTAGGGATGAAGGACTATCTCATGAGGATGTGATCGGTGTTTTATCCAAAAATAATGTTCATGAAGCCCACGTGTTGTTTGCGTGTTTCTTCAATGGCACGCCCTTTCATGCTGTTAATCCCAAGCTAGAACCAAGTATTATATCTGTTCTATATGCGATAACAAAGCCAAATTTGATATTCTGTGATGGTAACGATTACAAACTAATCAAGTCGATAACTGATGAATGGAGCCCAAAGATTTGCACGCTTATCAATCATATTGCAAGTGTACCGAGCATCGAAGATTACCTCAGACCAACGAGGACCGAAAATAACTATACGTCGGTTAAAAATAGACATTTGTGGTAAATATATTGATTCAAAAGAATATTGTGTTTTTCAGACCCACAAGACTTGTGCGTGGTGAGGATCAAACAATGGGCATTATCTGTACCTCAGGAACAAGTGGAACCCCCAAGGCCGTGACCTTGTCCAATGCTCAACTGGTACTGTTAGCAATGTGAGCTATAGTTTCTCACAATATGTATTATTGACTGATTTAATTTTTTACATTATAGCTCAGGAGGTACTAATGATGTTGTATTCACAGGCACTTCCTTCGACTGGATAAGCGCTATTAAAACCACGCTAATTGGTGTTGTAAGTGGAGCACCACGTATCATTTCTAATCAGCCCTTTAGTACCGAGAGATTTGTGGAAATGGTCAGAAAGCATAAGGTGACTACTTGTCATCTGTCACATTGGCAATTTCATCAGGTTTTTTCCAGCCCCCTAGCAACTCAAGAGAATCTTTCGAGTCTCCAGATAGTTGCTTATGGCGGCGGTTGGGTATCAGCAAATGTTGCACAATTGGCTCAAAAAATTCTGGAAAACACTTTATTTGTATTTCTATACGGAACCACGGAAACTGACATGATATCAGCCGCCATAAACTCTTCCGAAGATAATTATGTTGGCTCTTTAATGCCAAAAAGAAACGTACGAATCTTGAATGAACAAGGTGATTATATGGGTCCCAATGAGATTGGTGAGATTGTTATAAAGACGAACCAAAAATGGAATGGATATTATGGCAATCCTGAGCAAACTGCCAGTACTCTAGATTCAGAGGGTTGGTTTCATATGGGCGATCTAGGATACTTTGATAGTGAAAATAAACTGTTTGTTGTGGATCGTAAAAAGGATTTGCTAAAGTACAAATCAGTTCATTATACACCCAATGAAATCGAAAGAATCATTATGGAGATGCCAGACGTTTATGCTGTATGTGTGGTCGGCATCAAGGATAAATTCAGTAACGATATGGCTGGTGCCTTAATCATTAAAATGCCGAATAGTCTTTTAAGCGAAGAAGAAGTTATTCGATTTGTGGAAAAGCGTATTCCTGTGGAGCACAAACAATTACACGCTGGTGTTCGATTTGTGGATAGTTTGCCACACAATCACAATGGAAAATTTATGAGAAATGTAGCTAGAGATATGCTTCAAAAGTTGACAATACCAAAAGCTTCACTATAAGGCTTTAAGCACTCTACAATCGTAATAAAACGAAGCTCCTGTGAAAATTGCTATACTCTAACTCTTTAATTTTGGGAAATCTGTTAATATAGAGTATAAAGAGCTGTTTATAAGATGTTTCAAGGGTAGTCATCTGACGGCAAGTGACTACCATTGTAACCTCGCAGAGGTTATTACAAATTTTTCGCGAAATGTGTAACAATTAAAAGGAGGCGTGGCATACTTATTATAGGTCCTTGCTGTTGAACCAGGAAGTACCCACTGGGAAGTAGCCGGATCGAATTCGGTCAAAGTCTATCAACTTTATTATATACATATCCGCCATAGAATCAATCGGTCAAAAATAGATTTTTCGATATCTATGAAGTAATATTTGTATTTACATGTTTTGAGAAATGGAGTTTGTGCACAAACTCGACAATTACCTTATTTTTATATACACATAAAACGAATATAAGTATATTATTTCCTTTACTCTATTAGCTTCATGACCTAGTCAACAAAACATATAGTATTCGTATTTATTAATATTAGTTGATTACACTTCTAACGTTATCAACACTTATGTATGTATAATACAAAAAAAAGCAGTAAGCTACTGTGCAAGCAAGCTCGATAGTAAGATATCCTGTACTTTTTGAGTGGAAGGCGTTCACCACATATTGTTTCAATTTCAAAACATTTTCATAGATGGCGCCACTATGAAGATATCAGTTGATACACACAGAGGCCGCTAGCGACTCTTCTTTTTTTGCGCGTAACCTTGTTAGTTGAATAACATCCGCGTTTATCGTCCGATTTGAATGATATGAATCAGGATAAGTTTGCATCATAGTATATGCTATATGTACCAAAAATCAAATCGCTGGCATTAAAAGTGGTCTTGTAGTTCGCCTTCGAAAATTTGTATTTCAATTTCAGGGAGCGGAGGGGAACGTGGCCAACCTTGTTTAATGTAAGATATAGATGATCGTACAAATTTGGTGTCTCTAGCTCTTATAGTCTCTGAGATCTAGGAACTCAAAAAAGGGACAGACGGACATGGCCATATCGACTCGGCTGTTGATCCTGATATAGAACATATATATTTTATGGAGTTTGTCACGTCTCCTTTAAACTTAATATACCCATTTGTACTTTTTAAAAGTATAGGGTCTAAAAACATACGTGTTATCACAATGTAAGATTAAATAATGACCTTCAAATATCAGGAATCTATACTAGGTATACGGAATGGTTGATTAGTTTACAAAAATAACATAATAGCTTATAGAAAAGCTGATTAGTATATTTATATTATACTACTATTATAAAAAGTAGCTTACAGTTGTTTATGAATTTCAAACAAGTTTAATCAGCATTCACACTAGAACTAATATACACTATTGCTTTATCGGTAGAAGGTTAATCTAATACAAAATGAATATACTTAAGTACTATGGGCTTATCGAGCTCAGTGCATGTAAAGCTGTTCGGGAGATAGGCGAATAGTTTTGAAAGAGAAAAATGGAATTAGATACGACATACAACAAAATAGATGCATTTTGGCATGGACCTGAAGTTGACTTACTTTACAAACCTCACATAACCATAGGAGATATTGTATTCCAAGCTTTAAGAGAGAATCCAACAAGGAACTGCCAGGTATAGGATTTGATAGACATCAAATACAGCTGACTAATGGAATTTACTCTTTAGGTGTGGCATGAAACTAATCAAGTTGTTACTAATGAGCAGGCCCTAAAACTGTCTATACGCTTGGCTCAGTACTTTAGGGATGAAGGACTATCTCATGAGGATGTGATCGGTGTTTTAACCAAAAATAATGTTCATGAAGCCCACGTGTTGTTTGCGTGTTTCTTCAATGGCACGCCCTTTCATGCTGTTAATCCCAAGCTAGAACCAAATGTTATATCTGTTCTATATGCGATAACAAAGCCAAAATTGATATTCTGTGATGGTAACGATTACAAACTAATCAAGTCGATAAGTGATGAATGGAGCCCAAAGATTTGCACGCTTATCAATCATATTGCAAGTGTACCGAGCATCGAAGATTACCTTAGACCAACAAGGACCGAAAATAACTATACGTCGGTTAAAAATAGACACTTGTGGTAAATATATTGATTCAAAAGAATATTGTGTTTTTCAGACCCACAAGACTTGTGCATGGTGAGGATCAAACAATGGGCATTATCTGTACGTCAGGAACAAGTGGAACCCCCAAGGCCGTGACCTTGTCCAATGCTCAACTGATGCTGTTAGCAACGTGAGTTAGATATTTTAACTGCATATATTCTTGACTGTTTGTATCTTAGACCCCCTAAAATGTAAATTTGATTGCTCAGGACGACGAGCTGTGTTTATATAGCCATGTTCGTCTGTCCGTCTGTCTGTCCCTTTTTATATCACCTAGATCTCATTTCATTCAATTTCATCCAAATCGGATGATAAACGCGGAAGCTTTTCAACTAACAATGTTACGGGCAAAAGGAACGCATTGAAGGAGTCCTCACAAACCCCATAAAGTATATATATTATGGATCAGGGCCGTCTGTCTGTCTGTCTGTCTGTCTGTCTGTCTGTGTTTCTATGCAAACTAGTCTCTCAGTTTTGAAGTTATCTTGATGAAACTTGCTAGAGATCCGTCTTTTTGCTGCACGCAGAATGTATCGCGGAACCGGCCGGATCGGATCATTTTATCATACAGATGCAAAAGGGTCTATTACGTTTGTGCAAAAAAAAGGTGCGGAATAGGCAGAAGAGCACCTGTAACGCAAAGAGCCTTGATTCTTGGTTCATATAATGTACACTATGATCAAACCTATTCTTGGAAGTTATTCAACTACCAATGTTACGCACAAAAGGAAGTGGAAAAGACGCTAGCGCCCTCTGTGTTTATCATAAGAATCATCTTCGTAGTGGCGCCATTTATTTATTGAAATTGAAGCAATCTGCAGTGAACGCTTTACACACAAAGTACAGGGTCTCCTACTGTCGAACCTGCATCACCGTAGCTTAATTCATTTCTTAGACCCTGTCCTTTAAAAAGTACAAAAAGGGTCTATTACGTTTATGCAAATGTGCGTAACATGCACAAGGAGGTGTGGCAGACCCAAACTCATAAATTGTGAATGTGGTATTGTTTTATACAATCTAAACATATTTTAGTAAACTTGGACAAACAAATCTCTGCAGGGGTATGAAATCATTGGATTGTCAAACATTTTTATTTTATTTTTTAATTATAGCACCGGAGGTACACAGGATATTATTTATACGGCATCGTCTCTCGACTGGATAAGCGGCATTAAGGCTGCTTTAATTGGAGTTATAAGTGGAGCACCACGTATCATTTCTAATCAGCCTTTTAGTACAGATAGATTTGTGAAAATTGTAAAGCAACATTTAGCGACTACTTGTCATCTGACACATACTCAGTTTCAAGAAGTCTTTTCCAGTCCATTAGCAACTCCAGAGAGCTTGTCGAGTCTACAGATACTTACTTTTGGCGGGGGATGGGTGTCAGCTAGAACTATACGGGCTGCTCAAGAAATTCTTAAAGAAACTTTATTTTTGTATGTATATGGAACCACGGAAACGGACGTGCTATCGGCGGCCATTAATCCCACGGAAGATAATTATGTTGGATCTTTATTACCACGTAAAAGTGTACGAATCTTGAATGAACAGGGTGATTATATGGGTCCCAATGAGATTGGTGAGATTGTTATAAAGACGAACCAAAACTGGAATGGATATTATGGCAATCCTGAGCAAACTGCCAGTACTCTGGATTCTGAGGGTTGGTTTCATATGGGCGATCTAGGATACTTTGATAGTGAAAATAAACTGTTTGTTGTGGATCGTAAAAAGGATTTGCTAAAGTACAAATCAGTTCATTATACACCCAATGAAATCGAAAGAATCATTATGGAGATGCCAGACGTTTATGCTGTATGTGTGGTCGGCATCAAGGATAAATTCAGTAACGATATGGCTGGTGCCTTAATCATTAAAATGCCGAATAGTCTTTTAAGCGAAGAAGAGGTTATTCGATTTGTGGAAAAGCGTATTCCTGTGGAGCACAAACAATTGCACGCTGGTGTTCGATTTGTGGATAGTTTGCCACACAATCACAATGGAAAACTGACGAGAAATGTAGCTAAAAATATATTTCAAAAGATGAGAATACCAAAAGCTTCACTTTAACGCTTTGAAACTGCAGGTGCTGAGACATACAGAAGAGAATTGAGAGTTACTAAAGAGTTAAGAAAATTCAATTTCAAACGCATCTTAAAATACTTGTGTACGAAAAAGGGATTTAGCGTAACAGTTTGTGTAAAATTAAATAAAAAAAGTTTTGAGTGTAAAAGAAAGAATGACAAGAGCTTTTTATTATGAAGATTTAATATGTACGTAATTAAACCATGACTATTTACATCGGTGTAAGAAGTTGAAATCAAAGAGTTGCCAATTTTGATCAAGCTCTCTCCTGTTTCTCTTGCTCTTTTTTTGCCATCGGCTGCATTTCATGTGAAATATGTATTATAAAGAGGAGCAGAGCAATGGCAATATCCCTGTCGGCGATTTATTAGTAAAAAATGTTTTGTGTTTGGCGTCTGCTTGTTCTGTTGTGTTTACGTTGTAAGCTGTTGCTATGAGTTGTTGTTGTTGTTGTAGCTGCGTTTCGCTCTTGGCCATGATAATTTAGATGCTGTTGTTGTGATAACAATACTCGCACACACTCAAACCCATACACATGTACACGCTAGAGTGCGAGAGCTCCAGTCAAATAAAAAATGAAGAAAAACGGCACGAACAAGTTCGATGTTGGCCAACTTGGTAGGATTTTTAGTCCGGTTTTCGATTGGTACTTCTCCGTTCTTTGTCCATCGTTGGCTTAAAAGAATTTACGGCCAATGTGTGAGTAGCCTTGATTTATGGTCCAACAAACCATCACCCCAAAATAAGTTCAAATTATATAAATTGAGCCATATATAAATTGAAATCCCTCAAGCAAATGGGTTAACTAGCTGCAGGCTATGAGGCATCTATTTGCTGTTAAGCTGCGAAAGCTAGAAGTGGAAATGGTAGAAGGACTTTGGTATAGTATGTAAGACAGTTCGGCACATCAAAGAATCATTTTAATTAACTGAATTCAACCACTTTTAAGAATAATATTAATTGTAAATAAAATCAATGGAATGGTAAAAAAACGAATAAAGTATTAATTTTATTAAAACTTTTTGAACTTGCCATTTAAATAATGAATCTGTTATTTGGCATGAAAGTAGTTATAATTATATAAAAAAGTTGATAGATTAATGCTTTAATAAATATTTAAGACAAATAGTAATTTCAAAAAAATATAATCTAGTAAACTGTAAGATATTTTGCATAGGTTTGGATTCATTGTTAGGAAATTTAAAAACTTCTCTTCACTCGATTTAATTACGATTCGATAGTCAAAATTGCGAGGTAATATTTTTCTAACACTCGCGAATTTAAATTTATGCATGGACGCTCTCTAATACCATTTAGAATAACAGAAATAATTTATTATTTTTAACACTTTACAATTTCAGTTTATTTTCGGTGCCGTTTTTATTATCGTTTTTGTTGCTTTTGCTATTGTTTTTACTGTTGCTGCTGTTATTCTTGCTGTAGGTTTTAGTGTTATTTGTGATAACAACAAAAGCGAATTGTTTGTTTTTCATTTGGTCAAATGGACGGTGGACTTTGGACTGTGGTCGAAATGGGGTTTAGGATTTAGATGTGGCAGGTCACAGAAGAGGAGGAGGAGGGACAACAGAGGCGTTGGAGTGCGTGTAGATTTCAACACTTACGCCAAAAATATAAATTTATAAATATTTTACAATAAACATTTTATAGAACGTGCAGACTGTGCATAGATTAAAAGCAACTTAAATTTATATTACTGAAAAACTGAAAATCTCAACTTAAGGGGTGACACATTTAAAAAATTGGAACTTTTAGCACGTGCATTACATAATAATAACATTTTAAGGCAATACTAGATGATCGCATTTTGGCCAAATAGCGTCGCTCCTCATTCACGTATATAATCATATCATAACACAGTACATAGATGAGACATGCAGCAATACCCAGAACTAAGAGAAGTATAAAAGCATGGCAATTGGCTATAGGAAAAGGTTTAGCTTAAGTATTACGTATACGCATATGTAAGACTCACTCATCGTTTGCATTGTAAGTTTGATTGTGCGATTCAACTCTTCAATTTTAGTGTCCAACAGATTTAGTTGCATTGAATTCTGTAAAGGTTCAAGCATGGGCAAATGCGTCATCAATTGATTAGCTTGCTGATGGAAAATGGATTAATTAGACAGATATTGTCAACATGAGTAAAAGTCATTAAACAGAGTTGTCTAACTGATAACTTACCTTATCTGTGTTAGGTTCGAATTGTTTTTCTTGTAGACTGAATCGATTTGTGTTAAAGCAGCCTTCATCAGAAATAGTTGAGTGTTTTATATTAAACAATTTTTTTGTTTTCGTTTTCTTCTGCTTTCTCTGCACTCTTTGAACTGTCGATTCTTTTGATATTTTATAGTTGAAGTTGTTAGTTTTATGTGGCCTTGCCAGATGAATTCTGGACTTACTATTTGGCATTTTGGATGAGTTCCCCACAATGTTATGTATTTGGTTAAACATGTAAGGACGCACAGAACTTGATAGAGCCAAGTTGTTTTGAGGTTCAATCCCTTTAGTTTCTTCTATCTTTGGCTTTGAATTCTCCTTATTTAATTCATTTCCCTCATCAGCCTCATCATCTTTATCAGTTTCGACATCGGCTAATTGTTTCGTCAATTCATAGAGATCTTTATTTGAAGGAATGGCACAACGCTCCTGAAGTTTTGGTAATTTTAGCTCAGCCTGTAAATGACGATCACCCAATTTTCCAACAGTTTTTGCAGTCATCTGTCCATCAGCTGTGAATTTAACAGATCTGACACGCGTTTTAGACAAGCTGCATGTGAATTGGACATTAGAAACGATTTTCAGCTTAAAAAAAAAGTCTAAAAACTTACGAATGGTTCACAAATGCATTATTTTTGTATAATACCACTACTTCAGGACGAGTACTTTCCATTTTCTTGTGCTTACTGTTAATCAATTTTCTATATTAATTTCCACCAGTTGACTACACAGCATTTACTCACTGTACTTTCTTTACCATTGCACACAGATCAAACATTTTCTGTATTTAAATATGATGTACTAAAAGTAATTTCTGTATTTAAATACAATGTACTAAAAGTAATATGTGGCAATAGAATAATTATATAGTATATACAGGAAACACTTTTGCTTAGCCTGCCTAGAGGCAAATGATGTTCTGACCAAACGATATTTATAAATAAAATAGATTAGAATTCCTAAGTTGATCTTCTCTCGGTACTGCATTTAAGTAGTCAAAGATTTTACTGATAATAGAGATTGGCGCCTCTTGAAACAGCTGTACACCGAATCATTGCTCCTTGCAATTCAATTAGTAAGTGCTTGTGCTATATTGTTGTTGTTGAAATGTCATATCGACATTATTATTCACTCAGACCTCGAGTCAGATAAAACCCTTAATTTAAAATAGATTATTTAAAAATATCAGATAATTCAACTTCGCTAGAAATCCATCCAACTATTAAAATAATGTTGTATTTTTACTCGTCATTTTTGTTAAGTTGGCTAAAATCTTGCATTCTGCTTTTGTGGATTTAAATTTACTAGCTAAATGCAGTGAATTCAATTCGGAACCAAATTTGACCAGAAGTAAAAACCGGAACAGGACTTGCCGAAAAGATGTCATCAAAATAATAAAAGTATCCTGAGATAACTTATTTACTTCATCATAATATATAATTTTATATACATAATTTGTACTACATATATTATAACTATTATTTATCACGTTGTTTATCGAGCATACTAAGCATACACTTTTGTCCTTTGGGGCACAGATGCGAAATAACAGAGCGGAGACTGAAATTATGCCATGTGCCATGTTCTTGTTGTCTTCCTTTGGGGTGCGCAGGCGCAAAACCGGAGGCCATTTGCAGTACCCTCTAACAGGTCGGACACACTTACATACATAGAGAGAGAAAGAGAGTCCCTTCGTTCCCTGTACCTTATACGATCAAGCCTCCTGCCATTTCTCTGTGTCCCTATATAGAGGTCTCGCTCATCAAAGCGGTAAAGTCCTCAGGCAACATTAGCAAACTGAAGCGTACGGCGGACGGCGTCGCTGCGACGTTTCTCCCTCCAGCTATTGAGTTTTTCACGCAGCGACGCTTTTTCGCCGTACAGTCAACGCCCGTTGCCATCATCCGCAGTTCCTTCAAGCCTTCCAAACGCAGGCAGTGATGGGTGAAGGCTGAAGGCCGAAGGGGGGATGGCTTTTGGCGAGCAATCGTACATAAGCCTTTGTATATAGAGGGCCAGTGTAAGCGTCTGTGTGTGTGTATGTGTGTGACTATTCTGTATACATATACATACACAGCCAAGGGACATTTCGTGCGGCGCAACTAAATGCACTTGTTGTTGTTGCTGTTGCTTCCTTTTTTGTTGCTGATGTTGCTGCTTAGCCATTGCTTTGCCAATGCCAGCGGCTATTTGAGGCTGAAATGTGCCTGCCACAGGCAACAGCAACAGCAACAGCAGCAACTGCAGCTGACTGACTTCTCCTTTGACTTTGAGTCCTTGTCTTCTTTACTTCCACTTTAATTGACTTTTAAATTATTCAAAAACATTACAATATAAAATAAGGAATATGGTTAGCATTTAAAAAACTGATGTTTTCGACTTCTACGATATATTTGGTGTATTCCCAAAACTTAAAATATTATATATATAAATATGTTAAAATGCTTATATTTAAAATATACATGGGTTCAATCAAAGTGCGGCAATTATTTAGCTTATAACCTGCTTCACAACGTGGCGCCACAAACAATTTGATTTTGTTGTGCAACTGACAGTTGCATAATTTCTGCATGAATGCCACTTTCAAATTCAATGCACACACAAAATTCGTTTGTTGTTATCTATGGTGTGTGAGCGCGAGTGTGTCTGTTAATTAAATTGTGTCTAAACGGGTGCCTGACATTTGCGTTTTCTCTGCAATTGCTCAATGAATCGCATAATTGCATAGAAAAATATTAATTATGATTATTTTGGCTGTTGTTCGATATCAAAAAAAGATACAATCTAATTAATGCTATGAGTCAACGGGTTACCTTTAGAATGGATTCTCCGGGGTTTGGAATTCATGATCTTAAGAAAAGCTCTTCATTATGAATACTGAAAAGCCAAATAATAATAGGTGCAATCAATGTTGAATTAATAATTTCACAATTATATTCTTGGTAAAATAATGTTAGCTTTCAGTATAAATGCTGTTTATATTCGTAGATGATATTGCAGATATACTGTTAGAAAAGATTTGAATATATTGTCCAAAGTCATATTATTTAAGGTCCAATTGTAGCGAACAATTTAAAACAGCAAAAAGCGGATATAATCCGGCTATAGTTTAGAGAAGGTTTGCTCTTTTCCATTCAAAAGTTTTTTCGAGATTTCTGCGTGCAGGAAGTAATCTACCAATATATTTATATAAAAATGCTTAGGTAGTTATCAACTGAGAATGGGTTGATTTTGCTCAAATTTTCTTTTTGTTGCTCGTAATTGTCAGGTGAAGGTTTATTGACAAGAACATTTTGGGAAAACTTTTGGAAATGTCGGTAGCGTACCCAGTTAACGACAACAGTAGTTGCTTCGCGTGGGCTATATGCATTTCGATCTCTGTATCAGTAACCAGAGTTCTGGGGAGTGTTTATTTTGCCGACGCTTGCCACAAATTTTACGAAAGTATAAAGCTTTATCCAACTGTTCGACTAATAACTAATAACAACGTACATGTCGGGTAATAAGTAGTCCGAATTTCCGTGATTATAAAACTCAAAAGGAACATTTCGAATCCCACGAATTTCGATTATTCCTACCGATCTTCAGTTCCAATTCAAGAGGATTCAGCTCCCCGCTCGATTGGCTTTTGCGATGGCGATTGGAAGTCTTTGGGATTATTCTCGGAGCTCTCTGTTTTTCTTATTTTTAAAAAAGGTCTTCGTGTTTGTTTTTGCGCCGGAAAACAAATCGAAAAACATTGCTTATCATATCGCTCTCTACTGATTTCGATTACAATCAAATAAATCACATTTTAAATAATCTGTAGTTTTGTTATGATTTTGGATTGATAATTGAAGACGTCAAATTTGGGAAAGACTAAGTTCACTGGGTCCGCTGGTAATGGATATTTCAAATCAGGAGTAGTAGGTATATCAGACTATCTATTTAAAACATTTGGTAAGCTGAATACTGCATATACTATAGTTTTAATTACAGTTACCCTCACAAAAATAGCTAACAGTTGTTTGAATTATATTCTTTATAACATTAAGCTTTCTTTCAAGATAATCGTGAGTATAGAAAACTTTTGAGGAACTTATATTTAAAATGTACAGAGTACTAGTAAGATTAGTCAAGGATATACTTAATACAACTTGGATCAGTTTTATTTTTGAATCGTACGACAAAATTAATACTGCTTATAGATAAGATTACAGTTCCACTGACTGCCATAATAAACAGCGCAATAAATTGAATTGTATAAGAAATCTACAGAGTATTAACAAGTCGATCAGTCTTAATGTGCAGACTATTGTCGCAGCATCTTGGCAAAGAATGGTGCACGGAAATGCCGGCATAGCTTCCGTTATGCCGTTTGCTTTAGATTCGCAGATAGGCGGGGCTGGAAAACTACTTCAATGCGACGTTCGGTTGAACAAAAGCAACGTTGGGCTGCGCCAATGTGGTAACGGGAAATTAAACTTTGCGGTAGCCGTTGAAGTCGGAATAAGAGTCAGAGTTGGAGTTGTTGTTGGTGTTGAAGTTGCCAATGTGGCGTATGTGTAATACTATAGGCACAAAGCGTATGAACAATGCGACAATGCGACATGTTGCCGTTGCTATATTGCTGTCTGCCTTTCATTCAGCATCGTAATTATGAGCAGCCACCACTGATAACACTGGCAGTTGCATTTGCTGTGGCAGTTGCAAATGCAACAAATGTTGGCAATTTTAAGTGCACAATTGTCGGAGGCAACAAATAACAACGAATAACAATTGCCAGTTGGTCATTAAGCGTCGTTTTATGGCCATTTCCCTGAGTTGGTAATAAGTGCAATGCGAGTTATCTTCAAGCTACTAAATTGCTAGCTGATAAACGCGGTCTGACCCAAAAAGTTGCCCAAAACCATAGCTAGATACGTTTATACATACGTTTGCCTAAAAGAAAATTTTAATTAAATGTCGCCGCAAACGTTGAGGTAATTTGCGTCTAAACCTACAAAATCTGCAATACTGCAGACACACTCATTCAAGTAGCTGCAACTGTTGCAGTTGCGGTTGGAATTGCAGCAACAACAATAAGAACAGCAACACCAATAGAAATAACATCAGCATCAGAGAGTCAGGTAAGCATTATTTTAGCATTCAATATGAAAATGATTTTGGCTGCCGGCTAGCGGCTCAATTTATCACAAAATGAACCATGCCTTTCCACCCCATTCCACCTCTTGGCCACGAAGCTACCCAGGTGGCAGGTTGCACATGTCAAGCATTCGGATTGCACTTAATACCATTTTATGGTGCCATTGGAATTGCATTTCATGTGTCAGCAACGTTTTTAGGCGCCTTCGAGCTGAATTCACTGCAAATACAGCATTGCATTGCACTGTGACTGTGTTTTGATGGCTAATTTACTGCCCATAAACAACGAGCCGGTTTCACTGTAAGCTATATTTAGTTTAAGCAACATTTCTATGTAAGCAGCACTGAATGAAATCCTTTTTTGATAAAGCAATAGAACAAGTATTCCAAGCTATACAGTCCGTAATCGTACTTGCAGCCGCTTCGGGTCATGTGGTAAAGGCCACAAAAAACCGCAACGTTTTGTTGTCTCTCAGTGTTTGGCGTTTATGTGGCAGACTTCACTGTAACCCACACGGCAAGTTCAAAAATTCATCATTGTTGGCGTTGGCTGCATTGTTGCTTTGCTGTCGTTGCCCCCTCCCCATCCCGCTCTCACGTTTCCATTTCTTGTTGGCCCTGCTTACCCTGTTCTTCACCCTGCAACAAGCCGCAAACGAAACTGACTGATGCCCTGCAGCTACTTTTGGGATGAAATATTATAATTACAAGCGAATAGCTTAAGGCTTAAAGGAGGAGCAGGAGACAAGCAGGCAGTCAGGCGGGCAACAACAGCAACATCAAGAGAGACAAATCAGACCCAACCCAACTGAGTGCTCGAGTTCGTTGCAGCCAGCTGAGTATGACCCGAGGCTTGTTCGGTTGTTTGTTCGCTCGCAACATGTTCGATGAGCGAACAGGAGTCCGAGGAAGAGGGCAAGAATGTCGACTATGTTCTGTTTATGTTGGGTGTGTGTGTGTATGTGTGTGTGTGCCTCTCTGTTCAGCTGAGCTGCCGGCATTCGTGATAATTTAGATGCGTCTGCAGTGATAAGCCTTGGAACTGGTTTGATGTTTGGAGCAGCATGTTTGATGCCAACGACTGACTTGACTGAATGTCAGAATGAGAAAGACACCGAGAGATAGGGTGCGAGGGAGAGAGCAAGCGTAAAGGATAGCATAGAAATGTTGGAGTTGGGCACAAAGACAAATGCCGTTATTAATTGCAACTTAATTGCTTCTAGCTATTTATTAAGTTTTTGTTTAATTTATAAAGCGGACATCTGTGTACGGACATACCATATATATTAATTGTACACATGTGTTTGTTTTTGTATTTCACTAGCTTTCATTTCAATTTGCTGCACGTCAAGCACAAAAGAGCACATACTACATACTCACACTCACACTCATTCTTACACTCACAGTCATACACATAGAGTCAGTGTGCGTTTTGTATATGTGCGCTTTCCTCATTTTACATTGCTGTCAGTTTTATTGAAAATTAGCCTCCAGTTAATTTTGTATACCATTAAATTTATACATGCCGGAGTCTCCTTCTCCTTCTCGCTCTCCCTTTCTCTCTCTGTGCCAGGCGATCCCAAAAGTAATGCATGCAGACTATAACTTAAATATGAAATGTCACGCATTGACAGGCAGTTTTGAAAAGTGTGCAACAACAATACACCAACAAGTTTTACACCTTCAGGGCATTTACGCCGCTGCCACTCCGTTTATGAGGCATAGCCAAAGCCACAGTCCGAATCAGAGTCGAAGTCGGAGTGTACTCGATGCCACATCACCACCACCGTCACCATCACCACCACAAACAGAGCAGCCAACCACAAAAGGCGGCCCAAGCCGAAAACAGGAATTTATGCGGCCTTTACATACCTAAGAAAGAGTTTAATCAAAAGGGCTGACATCATTTGTAATCTCCTCAAAAAAAGTTGAAAATGTTCTCTTTCCTACAAATTATTATCGTTACAAAAGTAAATATAGTCAAGTCAAGTGGAAATGTTATTCACAATTTGACTATTAACGCCCAATCAAGTGAAAATTTTATTTGCAATTCACTTGGTATGCAGACCAAAAATTAATTTTGTTATCCGGCTTAAAAGTATTATTAATATTAAGAGAATTATAAATTTCGGTTTCTTAAAGCAACTAGTTGAAAGTTCTTATGCTGATATTTTTTGTATAGGGTATTTCTACGTCGAGCAGTTATTCTATTAGTTACTGTATTTGCTTCAAGGCGAAAGTGTGCGCTTTGGGATGTGGTTATGTAGGCAAATATGATAAGGGTCATGTGATTATGACCAGCATGCTGAGGTGTGCTGGAATTGGGCAGCTCAAGTAAGTCAGTAAGTATATGAATGTATTTAATCTCAAAAGTTCTCTCTTAACTTCAATTCTAAAAAATTAGCAAACACTAACAAATTTGTCAAGCTGCTTAACTAAATATTTATTGGATAAGTTCGGTAAATTGGTGTTAGGAATAGACAGCATATCCACAGAGCCTTTTGAAAACGGGATCCAGAATCGGAAAGTTATAGGGACATTGATAATCCCTGGGCTTGAGGCGCAGAAAAATAGTATTATTGTGAATGTAGGGAAAGTAATAGCAAACCAAGCTGAGGCCATTGTGAAACCTACAAATTAATGGGAAAGTTAAAAAGGTATTTGAAAATTCTGTCAAATTAATACGAACTGAGCATATGAGCAACCGACCCGATGGGTCTGAGGATTGATAATGTGGGTAAAGCTGTTATCAGCTAACAGCTTATAGTATATTTTCTCATTGTGTTTAATTTTCTTTGGAAACTCAACTTGCATATGCTCCATATACCAGTTTCCCACTGCGGACTCAAAAAAGTTTGTGGAATAGACATTTTCGTGAAAATAACTGTTTCTTCCCAAGTGCCTGGTGTTGCCAACAAATACTGTCTGAAACAGTTTACGTTCTTCGTTAATCCCTACGGACGATTTTTCGACTTTGGAACTGCACACAATCTTTTGTTCACAGTTTCTATGATGGCGATTGGATAACTCTGCCAGATCATCATCCCAGGACATACGCAGCATATCGCAAGTATTCAGAGCTAGTGCCAAACGATTACGTAGTCCATTGTGACCATAGATCAATAGTTCCCTTCTACTGCTGTGTTTATCATTTCTCATATCGTAATGATATTGTAGGGAGTCGCAGTTTCGTACTTTAACGCATCGGAACTTTCCATCGCATTCCAGCAAACAATTCTCCATTTTCGGTATGTGCACACGATTCTCCTGACCAATCTGCTGACTTGCAACACTGAGAAAACTGCTTATTGAAAGCCAGTAAGTCATCATATAGGAATTTTTTTTGTACACATAAATTTTACGTGTATTTTTAAATTCAATAGGAAAAAACTTGAGTTTTCATTCAGAAAACTCTTTGTGAAATTATAATCATTCTATAGATTTATTAACTTGTTCATAATAGGTGCTCAAAACAGTTTGTATAGTTTTAAAAAAAAACATTTAATTTCTTAACTTACACAGACGCTGCGATTAGTTTCATAAGATGGTTTTACAAAACTATTTCAAATTATAAATATTAATCTCAGAAATTTAGATATCGCTTTAAGGTACTGTAAAAACTTCAAGTGAGTTTCTCCTTAGGCTCATCGAATCTTAAAGTAATCTTTATAATAACATATATGTACGCTTTTACTCCATTTAAAGTTTGCTCGCTCCAAGACATTGTCTTCAATTGTGTTAACCACATAAGTGCAACTTCCCACACTCGCAGCTTTAGCCCATTTCTCAGCGCACTTAACGCTTTAGTTAGTTGGCTACTGTTTAATTGCACACCTCGAAACGTTTTTCACACGCAGCTTTTTGGCCCTGTTTTGTTATTGTATTTATTGCTGTTGCGGTTTTTTTTTTGGCTTTGGCCGTTGAAAGGTGGCCTAAAATGCATTTGCACCATTTTTCATGGCTCGAATTTTTGGTCTACATTTGCAACTGCGAGGCTTCAGTATATATAAGTGTGTGTGTGTGTGTAACACATGTCTGTAAATTGCTTTACTAACTGACTGACTGACTGACTGTGACTACTGACTGAATCGACAGTTGTTGTTGTCGATGTTGTGGTTGTTGCTGCTGTTGACGGCTCTTGGCTGATGTTTGGTTTGTGTCTGCCAAAGTGTCGAGTGTGTGTGCGAGTGTGTGTAACTGCATTAATGTAAGCTTATGCTTCGCCGAGTCAGCCTCAGTCTACAATAGTGTTGACTGCTGTAGTTGTTGAGCTTGCTGTCGTTATGACTGTTGTTGTTGGCACAATATTACAGACAACTCCATATGGCTGTATCATATACATATATGTATGTTATGTATGTGTGTTTATAGCCGCTGCTCGCCAGTTGCCGTTTAACGCTACAATTAAACAAACAGCCGCGTGAAACATAAACATACACACAACCTCACACACACACACTCGACCGAACACAGGTGAAATTGATGCGAGCAACTTTTCACCATATGGACAAACGGGGAGACGACGGACAGGATGTGTATGATGAACAGAGCCTAACGGGGAGTTAGTCAGGGCATCCTGGGCGGCCTATTAAGTGATTTTAACACTTTGCGCATGAAAATTGCAAAAAGGCAACGCCGTTAATAATTATCCTTTAATTGTTTAATGAGCAGCACTTGAGCAGCGACTACAGAAGCTCCAGGATGCGTAAGCTTAATTGATGTCAATTTAATTACACAAGTAATGTGCATACACACATGTGTAAATACATAACCACATGTATGTATTTGAATAAACTGAACTTAACACTGCTCAGCTGAAGGACATATGGAAGAGTAGATGCTTAAGGAATACATCTTAAGTGAGGAAATATATTTTTATCTTTAATTAATTCTACTTATTTCGATTAGCTCTTAAAAAACTCACGTATATTTATTGTAGAATGATTTATAATATTTATACGAAATTACTATCACATTATGTGAGGCGTGGCATCCGTCAAAGAGTATCTCTCTTCCTTCGCTGAAGGAAGTGCCATCTTCTTTGTTGAGATTTCCCAACCCAACTTTAACCAGGTTTCAGTTACAGTTACGGAAATGTTCGGGTTTTGGTTTTCGGTTAGCAGTTACGTAAAATTTTTTTATATCGCCTTCGTAAAGCCTAAATGTTTCTTATAAGTTTTGTTTTCGAAATACCGGTATGATGTCAGAGCAGTAGAGGTTATCGATGGTTAACTGTTAAGTGCACGCAAAGAAACAGATATTTAACTACAATTATTTAATTTAAATTCAATTCAATGATTGCCTAGAAAAAAATGTATTTTGTTTACTTAGAAATGCATACTTATCACACTAGTTAGAGATCTACATGAATGCAT
Source organism: Drosophila putrida (assembly GCA_037043535.1). NCBI lineage: Eukaryota > Metazoa > Arthropoda > Insecta > Diptera > Drosophilidae > Drosophila > Drosophila putrida. The sequence continues at coordinate 3,178,286 of JBAMBI010000160.1, read as the reverse complement.
TGAAATGGACTAATAATCATTCATAATATATAATATATATATAATGTGGTTTCTCTGCACAGCTTCGTTTTATTTTGATTACTTAGAAATGTATACTTATGATACTAGTTAGAGATCTACATCAATGCATTCAAAAGGACTAATAATCATTCATAATATATAATATATATATAATGTGGTTTCTCTGCACAGCTTTGAATTAATGTGAGTGAATGTTGTTTTAGGGTCTGTATTGACAGCTAGTGTACTTATTCAATCATACGCTGTACATATTAGAGAACATTCGAGTGCAGTATCCTACTCTACAGTACTATTTAGGTATAATTGCATTCACGTAGACTACTAGTACTCATGTTAAGTTTCACTAAAGCAAATATTTGAAATCGTTTCCAAATTGAAAAATGTATTGTATTTTTGTCTTTGGCCAAAACCGAATCAAACCGTTATTCTTTATTTATTTTATTTGAAAATTTGGGCTGTTCGGTTTCCAAATATTAAAAAAGTTTTGCTTTATCAGTTACGGTTACAAATCGCACTCGGTTAATACCGGTTAAGATTTTCGGTTTCAATCCATGCTTGTAAGTACTCTCAAATCCGCAGTAAATGGTTTTGGAGAGAACTAAACCAATTGAAAACTATAATAATAATTTGGCCTCTTATTTTATCCCGAAGGAATGAAATTCCTTCAAACAAATATTTTGTCTCAAAATATATCCAAAAATTACTTGTTAAAAGAAATTTCCTTAAATTCCCATAGAATCTTGTCTTTTAGAGTTCAATTTAGAAGTTGTCTTGGCTTGGACATCAGTCAGTGGTTTTATTTGCTTTCGTTTGTATCATTTACTCATTCTGACAACTGGCCATGTCTACGTCTCTATTAGCCAGGCTTGTGAGTTATTTGGTTGTTTGACTGATTAATGTTCAGCTGCAAACGAGTTGAGCTGAGAACTGAGAGCTGGGAAGTGAGAGCTCGGGTCTTTACCAGTTAGAGCTTAGTCCCTCTTAACTTGGTCGCTTGTCAGTGGCAGCGTCTTTTACCCTTTTCTTCGCGGTCATGGCCAAAAGGCATTTGTTCTCGCTGCTATTGCTGTTGTTGTTGTGTGAGTCCAACTATGATCTAATCTTGTTACTGCCGTTGCCAGTGATGAACCATGCGACCAATTCAATTATTTTTTCTACAACATTGCGTTTTCTATTTATATATACTATCTATTTCATACTTTTGTACGATGACTGAGATAAAGTATTGCTTGTATATTGTATACTTGTTTATATACATTTTATATGTTCATGTTTATATGGTATATGGCATATAAAATAGTGAATGTAATTTTATTCACATGTATGACTTGCGGCCAATCCGTTTTGCCCTCTGGCCACAAATTGCACAGCGGCATCAAGCAACCCCGGAACGAGAAGGCACACCTCGACGCCAGATCCCAGGCCAAAACCAGCTGGGAATGTCTGTGTATACTCACATATACATACATATATATTTATATATATATTTATATGGGAGTGTATTTGGGTGTGCTTGTAGTATGGCATATTATATGGCAAGGCAGCGAGCGGGCAGAGAGTTGAAATCCATCATTGGCGCATGGCCGTCGGCAACATTTGGGTTGAAATATTATAATTACAAGCGAACGCCCTGAGGGCTTGGAGAGGTGAGCTGAGGCAGAGGCAGAGGCAGAAGCAGAGACTACGGCAGAGACTAAGCGGCAACATTGCGAGCGTTGCCATCGCGTGTCTGTCCATCTTGCTGAGTATCTGTACCTCTATCTAACTGAGCTCAAACATACCAAAGCTGCGGATATGGATACTTAGTTGCTGCTGCTGCTGCGGCTGCCTCTGCCACGTCCACAGTCTCTTTATCAGAGCTTGTTGTTGCCTCATGTTGCCAATTGTTGTTCGGTTGTTGCGTTGTTCGATTGCTGCTTGGTTGTGTTTACGTTGTGGCTGACAATATGAGCTTGTTGCCTTAGGGTAATAGCACGTTGCAGCAGGTTCGCCTACAACATGTTGCATGCAACAATGCAAATAATCAAAACAATTCCGTTTTAGCCGCATACTGTAAAACGCCATTGTCCTTGTTGCAGTGTAGATGTGTGAGTGTGTGTAAGTGTGCGTGTTCCTAGCAGTTTTTTGGGTTGTGTTTGTGTTTTGTTTGCTCGGCTGACAACGACGAACGGGAAGCAGGTGAATAACATGAAATGCAATTTTTTTCCACTTGTTTTTATACTTTACTATAAACCAGAAGCACTTGACTAAGATATCCTGTAAATAATGGAGACCTGGTAGTCTACAAGAATTCAAGAACAATATATTGGTTCAAGAGCAAAATTATTTCGGATAGTCCAAATATTTGCTACGAAAATTCATACTTCAATTAAGTGTTTCATAATCATCTTAAGAAAATATGAGATCACTTAACTTTCTACGTCGTTTAAATTAAATCTTATCCCGAAAATTCCGAGATTCTATTCTGTGTAGGAACCGTGTAGTTGAATTGAGGTTCTTAAAATTTGTAATATGTTTATACGGAGCCCAATTTGCCATTCAATTCATAAAATGCTGTCAAAGTTGTGTGTATAAACACCGATTCGAATCGGTGAATTTGTGATCACAATATATATATATATATATAGCTATATGGCAACAATGAGACTTATAACAAATTAACAAGTCATTTAAATTGTCAGAGACTGAAATTGAAAAAGTATATAAGTAATAATTCATGAAATGAGTTTCATTTCATTAAAGCTTCTGACATTTTGTAAATTGTAGTGTGGTGTATAAACAGAAGGCGAATTTTAATTTTGAAAATTGAAGATTCAATTTCCGTACAAACGTAGTATTAGTTAAACTGCTTTAAATATATCGATAATCGTCGCGAAACCTTATATAGTATTATACGACATTTTTGTATTTTTATCGTAAAATTGGTTTGGTCAAATAAAAATGCATTTCTGTAATATATAAATACGGCAATAGTTAATAATCTGACTGTAAGAAAGGTATCTTCAAGTCCAGCGTTGTCAGCTGTTTGCTTTAGAAACTTGTTGCACTGACGATGCGTGTGTGGGCGTGGCAACAAAAACAAAAACAAAGCAGCCATCACAACAGTTGTTGTTGTCGCTGTCGTCGTTGTCGTCCTCGTTGTTGTTTGGACAAGTGTTGGAAAAAAAATGTTGCCATACATACGAAATTAGACAACAGCAGCGACAACGTTAACAAAAACTTCCAACACACATGTTGCATAGTAGCAGCTGCAGCAGCTCACAAAGCAGTATCCAAAATTACAGTGCATACACATAAAAACATAATTTAAAAATAACAAAAAAAGAGAAGAGAAAAAAAACTTGCCATCCTTCGACATGCGGGGACTGAGCCTATAATTATGTTCAAGTCTGTGGCAGTGCCACAATCACAGCTCATAATTGTCCCCAAAATGTTGCATGTGGTTGAAGCAACAGCAACAGCAGTGGCAGTGGCAACAGCAGCTGCTAGGTGACAAGTCCTCATTGGGACTTGAAGCCGTCGCCGTACCCTCATTATATGCAAAAATGCCAAATGCGGCCTGCAGCTACTTAAGTTTAACTTATTTTTAACTTCCACATATAAATTTTTTTTGTTGCCTTGGGACATTCTTAGTTGCATGTTCGACGCAATCCTTTTCCGTTCAGCGTTCAACGTGCAGCAAATAAAGAAACTGGTCTCATTCATAACTGGCGGCGATTTTTGCATTTTGCATTATATTTCCCCCAGATCTCAGTTCTCATTCCCATTCGATGTCTCAGTCTCAGTCTCAGTTCCTCCCTCTCTTCCTTTCTCTCAGTCTCACTAGAATATCAACTGTCAGTTTTCGAGCTTGAAATTGCCAGCGGGCTAGTTTGTAAATCATTAAAAATTATGCACACACACACACACACAAACACACTCAAACTGTATGTATAGTGTACATATACACGCACACACTCATGTGTGTGTGTATGCTGCGTTGTGCTGAATCCAACAATTTTACGAGAAGTTTTAGTCACCAATGACAATGAAAACTGGTTAGGAATTTACAGCTTAATGGCAAATGTCACGCACGGATAAAAAATGATGAGCACATTCTGAAATTGTTTGCATTTTGGTTATCATTTTATATTTCGTATTTTGTATGAACTTGGATTGTAAACAAATTGACTGGTGCCATGCTGAAAACAGACTTAAATGTGTAGAAAAAATATTAAATAAGATGAAAAATAAAGAAAACAAATAAATAAAATTATATTAAATAAAGTTCAAACAAAATACTTAATAATATTAATAATAGTAAGAATAATACTTAAAACTCCTACATATCAATGTTTAATTTATCATTTTTCTTTAAGTAACAAAATAAAAATATTTTAAACAAAAGTTTGATGAATAAATTATGTATAATGACCAGCGGATTAGTTTATAAATCTAGTCTTGTAGTGTTAGGACCTAAATCTCAATATATAAATAAATTCCTTTCGTTTGCTGACGTTCAGATTGTCGCAAACTCTCACTTTCAATATCATTGATTTTATATAGTATATCAAGAATTGTATTAAAGTTTCAGGATAAAGACACAATAGCCAGAAATGTTTGTTAAATAAGGTGTATTTCGGATGTTGCCTTTCGTAATTAATGCTTATAGGTTAATATGATTTACGCAGTCTATTTTTATCCAGGTAATTTAGACTAGTTATAAATAATAGTTTTCTTTATTAAATCTTCACACTATTTTAAAAGGCCAAAATGCAAAAATTAAGATCATGATTGCAATAAAATTTAAATAGCTTAAGAATTGTTATTGAATTTTAGTTCATACACGACTTAAGTTTGGCTTACAACATCTGCGCTAACAACATCTGAAGTGTGTGTGACTAAGATTTATTAAGTATACGTATAGGTCTGACACTGCGTGAGATAAAAAATTTCTACAGTATATTATTTTAAGTAAGTAGTTAACTAGATATCTAGTTTTTATCAATGAATTTCAATAGAATGCGCTAATAATTTTATTAGTTACATCAACAGATCTCGGATGTTCGATGAAAGATTGTTTTTGTGTTTTAGAACACTTTTGGAATTTAGCATTGTGATAAGCTTGTCTCTAAAAGGACTCTAGTGTATGAGTTAGAGATGGGTTTTCTTTTAAAACTATTATTATTATTGCTTGATTACAAGTTGGTGAAATGTATTTTAATATATGAGTAGTATTGCTTATTGCTTGTTTTTCTTTTTTTGTTATTTTTTATTTGTTGCTGCATTCAGTGGTGCGTTAAAAATTAAACGCGAATTTTTCAGGCCGTGTTGGCAGCGCAAAAATGGCATCATTAAGTAAAAAGCCTAAGGGCAGGCATTGTAAATTTTATGAGCCTTTTTTTGTGTCGTTAATAATACAGAAATATATATATAAAAAATACAAACACTCACAACTGCTGAGTTATATGTATATACGCTTGTGTGTGTGTGTATACATATATGCTTTGTATATATGTGTGTACATAAATAATAATAATAATAATGATGCGTTAAAAATTGCGAAAATTCTCAGTAACATATGTGTTTGTGGGCTATCAGGCGTATAAGGCTGCAACCATTTTCTGTTTGTTATTATATATTGATTAACACGCAAATGCACAAGCCATGGAAAAAACTACTTGAATAAATATGCATTTGTGAAAAAGGGCGTAGGGGGGGGGGGCGTAGGGAATTGTGGTGAGTGGCATGTGGATTGTGGATGCTTTAAAAACACATCAGTTCAACAATTATTACTGTGAGAGAGAAATACATCTGGCTGTCGACGCTGATTTTGAAGACTTGCACACACACACACTCACATACGCACACACACACACACACACACACACGTCATGCCTCAGTTGTTTGGACACGCCCACAATTGCCCAGTTTTTGGCGTTCCCCTCTCTCCCCTATGCTTCCCTTCCGCCTACCTGCCTGAAGCGTTCCAAACAATAAAGCATAAAGCGCGCCGCGCACATTTTGTCGAATTATTTTGTTGCCAGTTGCTGGCGGCTAACTGCAGCAAATTGGCTTGAAATATTGGTATTGCCATATGTATGAGCTCCGTCCCCCCTCATCGCTCTCTCTCTTTCTTCTGCTGTGTGTGAGTGTATGTGTATGCGTGAGCTTGTGATTAAAAAAATATTTAAAATGGCAAAACCCAAAGCGCCGTCATCGCACCACAAAAAATGAAAGCCCACTTCTTTCATATGAATGTGTGTAAAGCTTGGCCCGAAACTGAAACCATGTCCGAAAGAAGTAATAAATGCCAGCACTATGAGCTGATTGACATGTTAATACCCTGTGAAAAATAAGAAACTGCGTATTTAAGATCTATTCCTTCATGAGCTATGTTGCTACCAGCTACCAACTTGTGAATAGAATGATTTGAAGTCATTGACGCGTAAATACCCTGTAGATTTAGTAACTAATTGCTTATATTCGTTATGTTGCTCATCCCTGATAAGCTATGTTAATACCAACAGCTTGCAGATAGAATTCATTTGACGAGCAATCAAAATACTTTACACGCATTTACATTGTTGCAGGGTATTACAATAAATGGACTACTGCTTTATTCAGCTGCCGCCTATGTCCAGCATTGACTCCTGCACTCGTTCCGGGGCACATTGAGTGAAATGAGCGATAAAATTGCAACAATTTCCACTGGCATCATCGTTGCTAGTTGCTCTGATAAAATATGAAAAATTGAAATGTCACTGGGCAGTGAGCAATCATTGGATATCATATATGTATACATATGTATGTTTATATATGTATGTTTGTGCCACATACACATGCAGCTAGTAGTTGCAACTGGCAACAATGGCCACTTGTATGCAAATAGCGCAATAATATGAAGTATGTACAAAATTAATTTAGCTTGGGGCCCAATTGCAGCTCGGTAACAATTGCCAATGAAAAATGATGTGACATAAATGCGTGTCGTCTGTTGTGTGGGAGGAGAAAAAGTGGAGGCATGGAGGGCGTGATGGGGGCGTGACGACAAAAGGGTTGTGAGAGTGGTGTTTGGGGAGCAAAAAGTTGGCACTCATTTTAATTACAGCTGCCTAACTGCAGGCCCTGCTCTACTCCATGTTGTATCTCTCTCCCTCAACCTCTCTCTCGCTCTCTCTCTCTCTCCTTTTCTCTCTCGCATGCTGTTTTTGAAACAGAGCTTGCGGCGTATTTATCACAAGTTTTTCTTTGCACTGCCTTGGGGCAAGTACGAAATATTTCAGCTGCCCGACGACGTCGTCGTCATCGTCTGGAACTGGAACTGGTTCGCCTGAGGCATTGTTGCCAGCGACGTTTCTGCTGCTTCTTTTGCCAACGCGTCAAAGTCTCTGCGTTGCCGCTATCGCTGTTGTTGCTGCTGTTGCTGTTGCTGTTGCTGTTGCTATTGCTGCCGGTTGCCGTTTGCCTATTCGCACAAAGTTTCATTTCGTTTGAGCCTCCCGGCGGCTACAGCAGCGTTCTATGCTTTGTCATTAACACAAACACACATACACAGACATCCGCAGGGTGTAAAAGAAAGAGAAAGAGAGTGAGTGAGCGACGCACATGCATAGCGCAAAATACAAACATACTTATGTATAAACGGAACTGAAGCTTAAGTCTGCAACTGACTTTGTCACTTACAACTGTATCTGTGGAAAGCTCATTAGTAAAATGTAAGCATAAGTGTGCATGTGTGTGCATATGTTTGCCTATGCATTGATTACCCATTAGAACTCTCGCCATTTCAAACGCAACACGCAAGTCCAGTTACAAAGTTAATTGCTGCAGCTTAGTGTTGCAAACAACAACTGCAATCGTCGCAGCAGCAACAACAGCACTTAAACCGGAAATAGACTATTAAACGTTCACACGCAAGCACACACACAACTCACGTACACACACACAGGCACGAACAGTCATATGGTGGGAAAGTCAGCAACAACTAAACAATCGTTGTTGTAGCCACTTGTGCTCTCTCATGCTGCTCTCTCCTGCTGCTCTCTCCAAGGTCGCCATGTGCTGCTGAAGACGTCGAGCATCAAACCCAACAGACAGCTCGAGCCACAACACACAACAAGTCTGGATCGAACTTGTTCAGCCATCCAACATTCTAACAAGCCTATTGTTTACGTTTTTAAATGCATTGATATAATAAATAATAACAACATATTCATCAGATAAAATGTTGAAATAAAAATATAAATTGGCTTACTATTAAGTAAACACAATTTTATGGTCATCAATACTTTATTATTTGCTAAAATTAAATCGCCCCTGAAGATCCTTACAGCGTTGCGAACAATATGGTTTGATGCGAACAAGTTTGAGCATGAGTAAAAACCAGTTGGATGGCATTCAACGTTTTAGTTCACAGCGAACAATCGACGCGAATGCAAGTCAGGTAAAATAATTGAGAAGCGCTTCAGATTAGTAGGCAACAAACGGCGGGCTCGACAACAACCGGAAACGGAAGTAAACATTTTAAGTGACTTGCGGTGTGTTCGGTGTTTAAGGCGCCATTTGCAATTAAGTAGCAATGCGTTCAAATTAATATTCAGATACAACATAATCACAGCGGAAACGGAAGTTAAATACTAGCAAACAAAAATATCAATTCAAAGGCTACAAATATTCAAAATAAACTAACTAAATAAATAAATTTGTTGTCTACACCGCGCTGTTTTACATAAAATAGTTAAAGTGCATTTCCTAAATATTCCGACTTTTTTGTGAGTTCCATTTGCATTGTATGTGTGTGTGTGCCTCTTTCAGTTACAGTTATTCTATCCCTATCTTTGTCATCTATCTAAATGTGCGTGTGCTTATGCGTCCCTAAGATGCAACAGTTTATTTTAATTTCAAATATGCGTATGCTTAAGCTCAAACATTTTGTTGTAACTCGTAAATATTTTCACACAATTTACAATTCTTTTCATCCCAAAAATTTAGAAAGTCGTATTGCTGCCAATGAGAAAGATTTCTTTAAAAATATTAAGATTTTTGTGCCATTGATACATTTGAAATTATTATGCGGGCGCCTTGAGTTCAACTCATTAAAGTTAGTTTGTAATGATCTTGGCAAGAAAAAAAAGGCAAAAACAAACGTTAGGCTAATAAGTTATATCAATAGATTACTTTACATTTATTTTTAAAGAGAAAATGAAGTCTTAAATAATTTTTTTGATTTAAATTTAATTTTTATATTTTAATTTGAATGCTTAATTTTTGAGTAAATTATCTGACAGTGTGCTCTATTTTCTAGAACTCCATTTGTTGCATTGGATCAACGATCACCATTGACGGTGGAGTCCTCCTGCCCCAAACGGTGAGTAAACAAACGATTTAAAATATGTAGAAACCAAAATCGGTCTCTTTTTAAGCCAATAAATTAGTTTCTAAAAGATTTGGTAATAAACGAATTTTGAACACATAACCGACCGAAGAAAGGCCCCAGTTGCATGCTACAGAGAAACCTCTTTCATTTATTTTCCCCAATGCCGTAACTGTTGTGTTTTTTTTTTGCTGTTGGTATTGGTGTTGGCTTGGGCCAAAAACGCCTTGGGGTCAACTGATTTTCGTCTCTCCCACATCTGCCACATGCACATGCCAAGTCCAAGTCCGAGTCGTAGTCCATGTCCATGTCCGAGTCCAAGTCCGAAAATTGTGTGCCATAAACGCAGACTGTTTAAAATTTGATGCGCCTCAAGTGCTGCCCGGCTCGGCCCGCACCAAAGGAGAAATAAACAAAAGTACGAAGAACAAAACAGAGAGAAGAAAAAAAAATAAAAATTGTATCACGCCTTGAGCATTTTTGGACAAACTTGGCCCGCAGCTGAGTTATGTGTTGTGAGTTGTGTGTGCAATGGCGAATGGAGGCGGGAAACGACGGGGACTCTGACTCGGATGATGATGACGACAAAACGAGAACGGGGGAAACTAAGTCGGGGGGACGCATTATTTTTTTCCTACCTTTAAGGCTATAAAATACGTTGGCACAGACGAAGGGTAAAGTAGGAAGCGATGGACCGGTTGTTGTTGCTATTGCGGCCTCCCTCTCTCTCTACCACTCTCTTGTCAGCCAAAACTAAGCGTTGGGCATGGCCAAAATGCCCTGCAGGCCGAGAACCCACATACAACCAACAACATTTGTTTTTCTCTTTCAACAAATCGACGAAATTTCAAGTCGACGAGACCAAAGTTCAAAGCGTGTTGCAAGCGTTGGCCAAAACCAAAATCGCATTCAAATAAGTCAAAACAAAAGCAGGCAAATAGCAGACGTCATGGAGGCAGTGTGGCAGGCGCTGTGGCGACCTTCACCAGACGCGACACAACGATAACTTCTACCAACAGCTCCTGCTCTCTGTCTCTCTCTCTCTCACTGTGGGTCTCTACCTTTCGTTGTCTATATCTGTATCTGTGGCAAGCAACTGGTTTTTACTAAGCGAAGGCGGAGTCGAGTCGTTTGTTTTGATTTGGTTTTATTTTTTTCGTTGGTGCCACAAACGTAAATTGTGGCAGCTACACGTGCTCGCGGTTGTGTCTGGTGGCGCCTCAAATTTGTTTAAAATTGCCAATATCTTCATGTTTTTAAAATCATTCGGCAGTAGCAAATGATTTTCATTACAGGACAACAATCAAAGAGTTCCTAGTGAAATTATAAAGGAAAATGGGAGAAGAAGGGAGAAGAAGGGAGAAGGAAAAGGAAAGCAAAAAGCCTCTCTGTGTTTGAAAGCCCATTTAGAGCAGTGACTGCTGGTGCCGCAAACAAAAGCTCTTAACGCGCTGTGTGTTAATTAAAGTCCCAATTCGGCATCATTACCAACATCAACATTAGCAACATGGCAATTGCCAGTCGCCAGAAAAAGGCCAACTGCCATTGTTACCAATATGATCGACTATGAGTTGTCCATTAACTCCAGTTTTGATCCTTTGAAATAAGTTACGACCTTTACAGAATAGATCATCATAAATCTTAATAAATTGGTGTTAACGTAAAAACAACCATGTAAATTAATCTTTGGCTTAGTCGGGAATTTTTAAAAAGAAAGGACGATAAGTTGTACAGACTTCCCTTTGTAATTTACACATATTTGATAGCTCAATGCATTCATTGTAAAATTTTTATTTGTTTATTCAAATATTTATGGTTTTGATCCAGTGTAAATAACTCTGCACAAAAAAAGGAAAAAAAATGCTTAAGATACTAAATTTTATTACCACATACTTACAAAAACCACGATAATCAAATTTCTGCTACTTTTAATCTTTGAACATGTGATTAAATAAAGGATTTCGTTTGTAAAACATAGCAAGATTTCCCATAGTTTACCACGGCCAACTGGATTGATTTTATCCCAAAAATCCGGGATTTTATTTTCTGTAAAAAAATTGCATTTCAATTCCAAAAGCTGCCTAAAAAATATCGTTGTTCTTTAAGCTTAGTAAATAAAATTTGAAATACTTACGTTACTTACCACAAGTTGAATATACCCTTTAAAACAACTATCATACTCATAGGGGGTATGTTAAGAGGCAATTGTTGTTGTTCCTGTTGCAGTGGCAGCACCTGCGCCTGCATTTGTTGCACTTGCTTTGTGTTGTCGTTGTTATTGTGGCTGCCGTTGCTGTTATTGCAATATGCACACGCAAATTGCGCCAATTAGGAAATGTGCGTATTGGCTGCCAGTTGCAGGAAACGTGTTGCAAGTAGCATTTGCCACTTGACTGCACATGCACCTGTAACTGGAACTGCAACTGGCACGCTAGGCCAGACCAATTCAGACGTGGCTTTATTCAACTGAATGGAATGCCTTGCAATTATTATGTACACTTGATTAGGCAGACGAATGAATGCAATTTTTGATTGACCAATTTGCAGAGGGACTCAAAGGATACATATAGGGTATAAGCGAGTACTTAAGCTACTACTTCCGTTGAGTTTATCAATCTTTAAGCCCATAATTGCTTTACCTCCATAACGCATAAAGACTTCAAAAAGGGTATAAGTGATTACATTAGGTACTGCCCTTATTATCGATCACGTTCTCGTTGAACTTATCATTCTTTAAGCACACAACTGCTTATCCTTGCATAACACCGCGTATTTTGAACTCAAAATATACAAGTAAAGTATTTGCGAGTACTTAAGCTTGTCCATAATTGCTTCACCGTGCATAATTCGACGTAATCGCAATTTGAAGTCAAAGGATACAAAAAGGGTATAAGCGAGTACTTTAGTTAGTTCCCTCATCCTCATTCACGTTTTCGTTGAGTTTATCAATCTTTAAGCACATAATTGCTTTACCTGCATAACTCGGCGTATGCGCAATTTTGGCCCAACATCTTTCATCTTACGAGTGTTTGTTGCACTCCTCTTGACTTGCAATTCAATTTTTGAGGATTTAGCAATAAAAACAGTTGTCTAAAATATACGCACATACATGTGTGTGTGTGTAGTCTATGAGTTGTGTGTAATGTTTACTCTCCAACGTAGCAGGCAGCCTAAGGAATCGCATGTTGCCAGCTATACAGTTATGAGTATTTCTCATAATATACATATGTACATATACTATAGCATATTCCATCTTCCAACTTCCATGTTCCATCTGGCGTCATCCTCTCCAGCTTTTGGCATATGCAGCGCAATCGTCGTTTTTATTTAATATTTTCTAATAAATTTTTCAAAGTTTATTTTTGAAAGCCTTGCAGCGTTTTAATATCTGCTACACTGATCGAGTCGAGTCGACTCGACTCGACTCCACCTCAACTTTTGCCACACACACAAACGTATATGAATGTGTGTTTACATATATGTATATATAGCGCATATATATTTGTACAATTTGGCATACACACACACTCTTATATTCTGCAACTTTTGCTAGCCAATTTTCATAGGACTTGCGACTGATTTCCCATATGCGCTGGCGACTCCTTGCCACAGCTGCGTCAGCGTCAGCGTCGACGTCGACGTCGATGTTGGCATCTACGTTTTTCGTGGCCTTTTGTAACTTGCTGATGGCTAACAGTAAGAAGAAGCAACAGTAGAAGTTCTCTCATATGTGTTTGTATGTGCAACGAACTGCGTTTGGCTGCCTCGTGTTTCGTGGCTCATGCCAAATGCCTTATGTCTCACACCACAGGCACGAGGCATGCCTGTTGCCTGATTCTGCCTTTGCTTTGGCTTTTTGTGCTTTTCTAGCATTGCGTCGAAACAAACAAGAGAAAAAGAAAATTTTTTCATTTGCCTGCTCATCAGCGTTTTGATTTTGGCCGCCATCTCTAGTTGCCAGTTTCCAGTTGCAAGTTACCAGTTACCACTTGCCACTCCCTCTATCAGGCAGCACCCTTGCTACCAGTTCGCTGCTTCCACTCGTCACTTGAGGCATTGGATTCTTCTTAAAGTGCCTTTTGGCCATTTGCGTGATTTGTCTGGGTGTGTGTGCGTGTATGTGTGTATGGCTGTGTGTGTGTTTGCAGTGAAGCATATACGAGTACTTTGTGTTTGTCTTGCCAACATACACAAGCCTGGCAACCCTGGCAGCCGTAACTCAGCTGGGACAGCATTGGGCAAAAGTCTGACAGCCCTTAACTACCTTTTACTCCACCCACTACCCTGTAACTCCAGTTCACTTCCCTCTTTCCATTCATCCGAGTCAGTTTTTTATGGCTTTGTCAAAAGTCAGTTTAAATGCCAGTTGGCTAATTGAAGCGCATCGCAACCAGTTGCAGCTTTGCAGTTTTGCAGTTTTCAGTTTACAGCAAACGCGATAAATCTTGCCTTAAAAGCAACCCATAAGTTGCATGCACAAGTTGGCGGCACTTCGTTGTAAGAGTTCTTCTCCCTCCATCCTAAACCCCCTCTATAAGCTCATATGAGTAGGTCTTTATGAAGAAGCAGAGAGGAAAGAGCAGAGAGAGTGCCGGCAGGATTGGGAGACCAGGAAAGATGCCAACTTTAGGCCGGCGGCATTTTAAAATTGAGATAAGGTTTTGCCTCGAAAAACTTTCGTTTCTGGCTATGGAACTGGCTTAGGATATGCAGAGAGGTGAGGTGAAAGGGGAAGGGATTGGGGAGTTTGGGAGGTTTGATTTCTTCTTCATCTTCTTGTGTTTTTTGTGTGCTCATCTCTGTTTTATGCGTTGTTTTATGTTGCCTCGGGGAGCAGCAACTTAGGTATGATATCTTTAAATGCAGACATACAACACACACATTTGTATGTATGTGTATATGAGATACACACACACATACTTTTCCTCTTGTATGTAAGCCAAAACGGACACCCAACTTACCTCTTACCAAAAGCCAAAGTTTTCTTCCACATTTGAGCATGTGGTGGTATCTTCCATGGTGTGTGTGTGTGTGAGTGAGTGTGTGTGCATGGGTATCTGTGTGTGTGTGTGTATTGTTTTGGGGCAATACACTCAGACCAGAAAGCAGAGACCAGCAGAGAACTGAAGTTGAAGCTTGTAGAAAGGCCAGGCAGACGCCATGTTTGGAGTCGCCTTGTCGTGGTTACTGCCAATGCTTCATGCTCTTTTGTTGTTGTTGTTGCCCTTAGCGTTGCAAGGATAAATGAATGAGGAGGCACACACACATAGAGAGGCAGAAAGACAGATATATTCATGCAGCAGATGCCCCCAGGAACTGAGAGCAACAATCCCCACCCCAACAAAAGCTCAAACCCAATCTCCGAGCACCGAGCACCGAGCACCTTTGCCAGCACATGATTCCAACTCTGGAGCTGCTCCTGCTGCTTGGGCTTGAAATTGGGATTGGTTGGGTTAACTTGAGTTGGTTTGGTTTGGATTTGGTTTTGGTTTCGTTTTGTATCCATCCATGATTTCCGCACTAATTCCAAACGATCGCCGTTGGCGAAGTCGAGCATTTTGCCCTTTTTCGCCGACTGCATGTGGAAGGAGGAGAAGCTTGAGCAGGTCGAGCTCTGAGCCCTCAGCTCACAGTTCTCAGGACACACTGTCTGGGCTGGCCTTTGTGTGCGGAAGGTTGCCTAGCCCCAGGACATTTTGTAGGGGTTACATAGTCAGCGTCGTCGTCGTCAGCGTCAGCGTCATCGTCAAACTCTGCTGAGGTGTGTATCACTAACTGTGTGTTGATCTATGAGTATGTCTCTATGTGGCTGTATGTGTGTATGTATGTGCACTTTAGCTCATTTCTTGGCTTTTGTTATCGCTTTTGTGTGGGTTTTTGGCTTTGGGATGAGAGAAGCAAAGCAGTGGGGACACCAGGCCAGGACTACTACGAATTGCTGGGGCGGCTGGGTCGTATTGGGATGAAAATGGAAAAGGGCAGGTTGTGGATTCAGTAAAGGCAGTCAACCCCATTCACCATTCCTTCTCATTGCCAGGGGCAACTCTTGTCTGTGCTATGGACTCTGCAAAATTATGTGACCTCGAGGCACTGCAGCAACACAGCTGCACAGCTGCAACTTGATAGTTTTGGCCAAAATCTGAACAATACCAACTAATAAGCTGTCTTTTTGTCTTTCCCATTTCTATCTAACAACGCTCTCTGTTTCTCTGACTCATGCGGTGTCGCTCTCTTTCTCTCTCTCTCTCTTTGGATGGCATGTGTAAAATGCTGGCTAAATTGAAACTCAATAATGGCCAAAATGCCAAGCAATATTCGCATGCAATAGCACACAGTCAAGTGGAGAATCCGAGTTAATGGCAATGCCATTAAAAGGCAAACCAAAGATGTCAGTCATGAAGATTCAAGTTCCGGTGGATGGTGGATAGAAGGAGGCGTATTATGGTAGCCACAATAACAACAATAAAACTGCCGCCCACTCAAAATGCAAATTCAGCAGTAAAAGCAGCAGCTTGACAGGCACAAAACCAGGCCGGGACACAGGCTCTGGCTCAGTCTCAGTTTGTGGCAACAACAACATTGGCAACTCTTCAAAATTTCATGCTAAACTGAAGTGTAACCAAAGGCGTTGCGAGTAACTCTCTCTCTCTCTTTCACTTCTTCTTCCCTCTGTCTCTCTCCCTCTCTCTCTCTCTCTCTCTATGCTGCAGCTCTGTTCTTGGGCGCATAGAAAAGATAACGCCTGGGGTGCTATTGGACTAGAATAGGTTGCAAAACTGCAGTGTGTGCTTGTACTTATATACAATACCGTTAACAGTGGGTGTGTACTCAGTATTTGCGTGTGTGTGTGTGTGACTGTGACTATGTTTGCTGTTGCGCCTGTCTGCCTGCTTGCTTGCTGCACCTGTGCACCAAGCTGCAAGCTTCCAACCTGCTTGCAACCTGCCTCAAGTGAACCGCAAAGCAATTGAAATTGAATTGTTTTGTGGCACAGACCTCGAGCTCTTCTCTGCATATGTTTGTTGTTGGTGTTTGCTGTTGCTGCTGTTGTTGCTGTTGTTACTTTTGTATTTAAGCCATATTCATTGGCCATGTTTTATTGAGCGCATTGCTTACGCTTTTATAATTGTTGTAAATTAATAAAAAATATGGAACCCAACATCGCAGCTGCAAACACATCACAAACAAACAAACACACACACCCAAGCACATACACTCGCACACACACAGAAACTATGAGTATTGCCCTGAAGTCATTTTCTTTAGCAATTCTTTTTTTAACCCTATTTTTCCAACGTATTTAGTCTCGTCTCTTTGGCATTTTTTCGTCTCTGTTAAAACAGTTGTGAATACGAGAATGTGAATGTGAATACGTATTTGAGTATGTATGTGAATACGAATACGAATGCGAATGCTCATGTAGTTAAAGTTAATCAAATCGTAATTACCAGAGCCATATAGCCCAGGGGCTTAAAACATTTTAAAAAGTAAACTTGTTTAGCAAACATGTAGACTGAGAACGTGCAAGGTAACGGGAAGGGAGAAACAAAACAGTTGATGGGGGGAAGTCAACTGCATGCATGAGCTGACAACTGCCAAATGGCAATTGCTCTGTGCCTAATGTGCATAAAACTTAAAAGAACATTTTGTAAAAAATAACAGAGAAAAAGTCTCAGCAACAACGTAGCATTTTTGTCATGGGAGACACCCTCTCATAAAAAGTGAGCACCCCCCACAGATTGTTGATTGACTTTTATTAATTTGTTGACCATGGCAACGGATAATGATATGACAGGCCAAGAGAGATGACGATGATGACGATAGGAGCGAGATGATGCCATAATCAAGTAATTCGCTTTGGCCGTCTAGCGTATTCGCTCACATTAACATTGCGTATACGTCATGTTGGACATCGCTTGACATATCATAATTAGCGTGCGTGATGATGTTCCTCTGTGGCTTGTTGTTGCTGTTGTTGTTGTTGTTGCTGTGGTTGTTCCTGTTGCACGCTCGCCATGTTGCTGCTATGACGCAGTTTGTTGCCATAACGATGCTCAAATCAACGTGATTTTCGTGTGAAAATCGAGGCGCATGCCCAGCGGTCAATTGGTTGTAGACTCTTACGCCCCGCCACCCTCGCCCTTATCTACCTCATTCCCCTTTGCCATTTGCCCTCTGCTGCATGCTCCGTGCTCCATGCTCACTGCTCCATGCTGCATGCTACATGTTGTATGGGTTTTGGCGATTTTGTCTTGTCGTGGCTGCAACTCCAGCTGCAGGCATTGTTTGTGGTTGTGTGCCTGGGTGTGTGTGTGTGTTTGTGGAGGGGGTCCAGGCTTCAACATAAGTGAGTTAAACGCAATGAAAAGCCAAATATTCCCACACAATCATATGAAATACTTGCGTTATATACAAAACTCTTAACTACGAAATGTGAGGCAAAGAGGCAACGAGGCAAAAACCTTGCAGCGTTTTTTCGGCATTTGCTTTGTCACGTTTGTTGTGATGTGTTTTTGTTGCTCCAGCTGGTTCTCCTCCTCCATCTTCAGCTTCACCTACTCCCCCACTCTCTGTCTGTTTGCCCTGATGGCTTCATGTAATGGAGCTGTAGTTAATTTGTGCTCTGGTCAAATTGGTTCTCATGCAGCGTCTGACTTACATAACGTGGCGGCATATTAGCTCATCAAGTTGTCAGACTCTTCTCCAAACTAAGACCCTGAGATGCCACTAATTTTTTTTAAATTTTATTTGAGAAGTAATACCTTTATTAGACTAAGACGTTCTATACACACCCAAGACATTGTATACATATTTAACATAGTAGATAATAAGAGTAGTTTCTTAAATTCAACTCATTCAGGTACAATCGGCTAAGTAAAAAAATCTTTATCATGGTACTACTGTCATAATGGCCTACTCAATAAAAAATACGAATAAAAAAAGTTTTCTTTGGAACGCAAAAGATTCCTTTGCTCTTTAGAGCCCTACGGAATTTGAAAAGATATTAATACAAAGTTACAATAAGTAACTAAGTATCTAATTGAAATAACCAAAAAAAAAACAACAGCAAAATCCGCAATAATAAAAGATTTCTCTAGTTTTAAACCAAATATAATTAAGGTACATAAATAAAATATTATTTTAAAATATTGTCATTAACTGTTCTAAAAGAAAAGCCGATTTCATTTCTCTTTCAATCCCGTAAAATATTTAAATTATTTATTGAACATAAATTTGATCTCTCTCTAAAATAATTAAAG
Organism: Drosophila putrida; assembly: GCA_037043535.1. Lineage (NCBI taxonomy): Eukaryota > Metazoa > Arthropoda > Insecta > Diptera > Drosophilidae > Drosophila > Drosophila putrida. The sequence continues at coordinate 3,159,650 of JBAMBI010000160.1, read as the reverse complement.
TACATACGCAAATAAAGGATATATTTTTGTTTGCTACTAATAGGCTCGGAATAAATACTGTCAAGATATACTTTTTCCTCAATAAAAGCAGATTTTGAAGAGTGGATTCAATTTTCGATCAATCATTCCGATGACAGCTGTAAGAGCCTGACTTGAACCAAATTTAGTCAAATTTATGAGGAAATAAGAAGTTTAAAATTTGTGACTAACATTGTTTGTTAAGTTTCATTAAAAAATAACAAAGTTTTAAATTTCTAAGTGGTCCTTAGACATTTTTAGTGCATTACCCATGCCATTACAAATATATAACATCCTCCGCAAGGCAAAATAAACTATAGAGCTTTAAATACTATAAAGAGATTATTCATATTTTACCATTTTAATCTTCGAATTGCTTAGGAAAAAATGCGATATGGATCGAGAGCGCGAAAGAGATGCAAAGGGATTGGAGCCGCGCGATTTGTCCTCAACGGGCCGAATTTATGCCCGCAGCGATATTAAAATCAGGTAAGAACCAATCGAACTCTCGTTGTTCATTCGCATTTGTTACCATATGTCGATTTCTTGCAGTGCATCGCCCACCGTTTCACCAACGATCTCAAATTCCTCATCGCCCACACCGACGCCACCCGCCAGCTCCTCAGTGACGCCGCTGGGCTTGCCGGGTGCAGCAGCAGCTGCAGCTGTGGCTGCTGCAGCAGCGGCGGCTGCAGGCGCCGGACCTGGCGGGGCCTCATCTGGAGCCAGTTCCTATTTGCACAACCACAAGCCCATTTCTGGCATACCCTGTGTGGCAGCCGCATCACGGTACACGGCGCCAGTTCACATCGATGTGGGCGGGACGATTTATACGAGCTCATTGGAGACACTCACTAAATATCCCGAGTCAAAATTGGCGAAACTCTTCAATGGACAGATACCCATTGTGCTGGACTCACTTAAGCAGCATTATTTCATCGATCGGGATGGTGGAATGTTTCGTCACATACTGAACTTTATGAGAAACTCAAGACTATTGATTGCCGATGATTTTCCCGACCTGGAGCTGCTGCTCGAAGAGGCACGCTACTACGAAGTGGAGCGTAAGTTACTTATCCTTTTCCCCCTAACCCTTTTGTCTTCGGTCTAACCTGTTGCTAATTTGCTGTATGTTTGTGTTCTTGCCCCGCGGCAGCAATGATTAAGCAGCTAGAGAGTATGCGCAAGGAGCGTGTACGCAATGGCAACTACTTGGTGGCGCCACCTACACCCCCAGCACGCCACATTAAGACCAGCCCAAGGACTAGCGGTGCGCCAGAGTGCAATTATGAGGTAGTCGCCCTGCACATCTCACCGGATCTGGGAGAGCGCATAATGCTATCGGCTGAACGGGCGCTGCTCGACGAGCTCTTCCCGGAGGCAAACCAGGCCACACAATCGAGCCGGAGTGGTGTCTCCTGGAATCAGGGTGACTGGCGCCAAATCATCCGCTTTCCACTCAACGGCTATTGCAAGCTGAACTCGGTTCAGGTTCTCACGCGTCTGTTGAATGCCGGCTTCACCATTGAGGCCAGCACTGGTGGGGGCGTCGAGGGGCAACAGTTCTCCGAATATTTGCTCGTACGTCGCGTTCCAATGTGATAGGCTTCAGGTCCTGGACATCGTCATTGTCGTCAATGTTCTCAATTGGGGCATGGGCACTGTGTAATCGTAATCTATGTGAGAGTTGCGCACTAATTGCTGCCCTAGGGACCGTGGGGACTTGGGGGCTTTCGGGGGTTTTAGGGTATGGGTTCGATATGGGGATCGGGTGTTTAAAACTGTTGTGTCGGGTAGGGATGGGATGGGGGGTCTCTGCAAATTTCTGAAAACCAATGTTATTTAATGTTTATATCAATTAGGTTTGCTGGCAGTGAATACACACACACCATGTATACGAGAATTGCATTCTCTAGTATTTTTCATATAAGCCAAGAGTCCCCTCAGCACTGACTTGTTTTATCGCCTAAGTTGAGTACTCGTAGCTCGAGTAGTTTATATAGTTTCTTTGTTGCATTTAAGTCAATACGTTTATTTAAGTATTCTATAATTTCGGTTATTTAATTGCATAAATGTAGCAGGACAGACAGCTTAGCGCAATTGTCTCAAAGCATAACTTACTTATAATACGTACTCGTAAATATGTAGCTATCAAAAAACAACAAAATCAAAAAACTAAAATACGAAAAAAGGAAAACATGTCAAAGCAACTAAGATAATTAACTCACACACCAATAGTTTTGTAGTACATAAATTGATGTAATTGAACTTTTATGAATGTAAACTATGCATTAACTCTTCAATATACATATACTAATTACATATACATACCGACAAAGTCTATAAATAGCGTACTCAATATGTGCAAATTATAAATACTCAACAGTAAACAACAAAAGAATACAAAATCAAAAAGAAAGCACACAGTTTTCGCCCACTTTTAGCAAAATCCATTAAATTGTCTATTTGCATATTTCAAAATAAAAAATACAAAAACAATAAAAAAATTTAAGCAAATAAAGTCCATTGGTAGCTGATCAAGTTGCTATGTACCTATACAATTAGCAAAAATTTCCAGTCTTACATAACTTACATATTTAAAACTATTCGCTCAATTCAAGTTTACTGAGACAATATGTATGCACCAGCAATTTTCAATTTTGATTTTCAAATTTGAAAATAATCAAATTGCAATTGCGGTCTTTTAGTAAGTAATGTATAATGCAAAAAGAAATGAAAGCACCATTTCGGGATTTTAACTTTTTTTTAGCCCCCCATCATTTAGGACTCATTCCGCTCACTGGAAATCATATGGTCCAAGGCCATCTGGCCCTCACAGTTCAAAAGTGTAGGTTTTAAACGTAGAGTGCAGTAAACAAAGGATGACGCCATCACACGTGGAACCAATTTAAACCGAAGCCCTGGTGTCTAATCTTCGAGTGTTACTTTTAAAATTCACTTAAAAATAAAAAAAAATATTTCATGGTTTTTTTTTTTTTAATTTTATCAAATTCTCGTGAAATTTCCAGAATTTTTAGATAATATTTGAAGGAACTTAGTCCCCAGAAGAGCGACAAAGGCGATACATATTTTTAAAGAAGCGGATTGAATTAATCTAATTTATAATTCCATTGACTTGTTGAAAAAGGCGAGAAAATTCTTTGGTGCATGCTTTTTATGCTTTTTATTTATTAATGTTTGGCCCATTTGAAGTCAAAAGTGGAAACCCAAAGCTATCGCGTTTCATGGTGATCACGTGTTCGTTAGTGCCGCTTTTATAGAACTATAATTTAACCGTTTACGTCTCTGATTTGTTTTTGTGATTTTTGGCTGGAGGAAGAAAATGTCATCTTGAATAAGCAGAGCTCACCAATCAAATTTATGAGTTTAAAAAAATCAAACCTGAAAAAAATTATTTAGATGAAAGGAAAAATCTTGGAAATACTATTTCGGGATGCAGAATCCTGAAAACTGGATTTAACTTTTATTTACAATTTTTAAATTAAAATTAATAAATAATAATTATTTTTATTTTTTTATTATAAAAATCAATATTAAAAATTAATTTAAATTTTTATTATTGAAATAAAAACTAAAAATTATTTTCAATTATTAGAATAAAAATGCATTAAGCTACGGTGGAGAAAGCTCGACAGTAAGAGACCCTTTACTTTTTGAGTGCAAAGCAATCACTACAAATTCTTTAAGTTTCAAAAAATTCCCATAAATGGCGCCACTACGAAGATATCGGTTGATTTTGCCCGTAACATTGTTAGTTGAATAACTTCCGCGTTTATCATCCGATTTGGATGAAATTCTCAGAATAGGTTCGGACCATAGTCCGTATTATACATACTAATAATGAAGGCGCTAGCGTTAAAGGTGCTTTTGTAATTCGACTTGGAAATTTTGTATTTTAATTTACGGTGGCGGAGGGAGGCGTGGCAAAAATCTAAAGCAAACTCGATCAATGCAAGCTATAGATGAAGGTACATGCCAAGTTTGGTGTCTCTAGTTCTTATGGTCTCTGAGATCCAGCTTCTCAAAAACGGGACAGACAGACGTTCAGACGGACAGACATACAGACGGACTGACAGACAGACAGACAGACAGACAGACAGACAGACAGACGGACATGGCTATATCGACTTGGCCGTTGATGATGATCAAAAATATATATACTTTATGGGGTCTGCCACGCCTCCTTCTGCCTGTTACGCACATTTGCACAAACGTAATAGACCCATTTATACTTTTTAAAGTACAGGGTCTAAAAATACCTATTTAAAAACTTGTGTTTAGCACTGCAAACTTAATTAACTGCAAAAATATCTATTTTAAGAATTCGATTTCTGGTAAGAAGGGATTAATTAGAAATTATTAATTATAATTGATTGCGGTGGGTCGTAAGCGTGATACTTACCTACCCATGCCAGTACCGTCTGGCTAAGGTAGTACATTCTGCTACTGCTACTCAGGTGTTAGTAGACAGAGCCTTTTCTACTCTTAAATTAGTTTTAACGGATCTGCAGATTCGCTACAACGAGTTATGTTGCTTAAATTAAATAAATAAATAGATTTATTGCAAATGAATTAACTTTGTGAAAACCACCTTAAAAGTCCCTAAAGTTCTTCCTACAACATCATACACGAAAGGTATTGAACAGCAAATCATGAATGTTTTCCGGTTATTGAAATAGACCACTTGGCTTAAAAGATATTTACAATCAACTTTTATTTTCGATTTTAAATTAAAAATCTATGAAAAAATCGATGAATACATTTTATTTTGGACTTTTACAATAAAAGTTTAAAGTACTTTAAGTTGAAATACAGAGCTTATTATTCTGCCCAGTAACAGTGCCCAGGGTTACAGTTCAAGGAGTCTCACTGCCATCTCAACCGCCTCTAAAATACCTGAACAAAATATGCGCTGTATATATATATATATTCATATTGCTGAAAATTACTATTTTAGCCAATTTCGCCTCATTTTCATAAAAAAATTTCTGAGATCATCAAAAAATCATAAAACAAAATATAAGCAAAGACATTTTTGAAACAAATTATTTAAAGTCACAATTTTTCTATTTTTGTATTAAAATATTTTTTTTAAATTGAGAAAAAAAGTTGGAAAAGTAGATTTTCACAAAATATTCGAAATTTTCAATGGGTACTTAATGGGTGAAGAAAAGCTTTGTATAATTCAAGCCGAATATCACTGAATTTTCCATTGATACCAAAATATACATGAAGTAACTTTAAATCATAACAATAACACTAGGCAACATTATTTGTATAGTCCTGATATGGTATGAGCCCAAAGATTAAGTATATCCACCTTAAAAATCTTAAGAGAAGCAAGCTTAAAATGTCGATTTACTTTCATGAAAAGCATTTGAGTAATCTTCGAATCTTAAGTGCTGTTTTGTTGATTAGACAGTCTTATTCAAAACGTCAAATTAGTTTGCTTGCTTACGGGCTAAAAACATGGTTTTTTGTATTTGGCGTGTATTAGTTTCAGCAAAAAATATAGCGCAAGCTACCTTTGGCGCGCCAAACTTTGGATACAATGGCAATTACAATGGCAGCTATTTGATATGCCGGTTGGGATTCGAACCACGATCTCCCGTCTGCCTACGTGTCACCTCTAACACTTGATAACTTGTATATATATAAGTATATATAAAGTAAATAAATATATATCCCTGATCAGGGCGACAAGCTGAGGCGATATAGCCATATCCGTCGGTACGTCTGTCTGTCCGCCAGTATGATCGAAAGGATCTCAGAGATGGTAAGACCTAGAAGCACCAAATTTGGTGTGAAGACTTCTTATGTTTGCACGCAGATCAAGTTTATTTCAAATTTTGGATACAACACCCCTTCGCCCACAAAGTAAAGGATAGTACTGGCAATTTGAGACTTGAGCTTCGGCACGATCAATACTTGAACATATATGGATGTATCGTGAAAATTTGATCAAGATCGGATAATAAACACGGAAGATATCCGCAATTATTTAGTTCTTTCATTTAAAGTGTTGTTGTTGCTGTGAGTTTTCGCTCTCTCTTTCTCTCTCTTTCAAGTCATCAAGTGGTAGAGGTGCCACGTAGGCAGACTGGTGATCGTGGTTCGAATCCCAGTAAAAGCATGCTTAAATTCTTTAATATTTTTTTTTAGTTTTTGTTATACATTAAAAAAATTTATTTCTTATGTTTAGAAGAAAATTTTGTGTTATTCTACTATACAATCTTCTTATGGACGTAAATTTGCAAATAATTTAAAAACAAATGCAAATCAGACTTAAACTTTTATTTTAAGTTTGTTTACCATTTTCTTTTAAATATTTGGCAGTTTTAGAAAATGTGGAAGGTATTAGGTGGAAAAGTGCCTACTAGCCAAACAGATGGAAGCACGGGGTATTTTACTGAAAAAATAAGTCTTGAAATGATAAAAGACAAGTAATTTGTTTAAAAATCTTTTTATTTACTTGTATATGCATATCTTTGCGTAGGTACACGTAAATTAATTGCAATTAAATTAAATTAATTTAAAATATATTTAAAATTGTATATGCAAACTACGATAGTTATATGCGCTTGGCAAATCTACGATACAATGCGCTTAAGAAATAATCGTATAGATTAGTCATAAGATGAAAAAAAGTATTACAATCGTATGCGCTTCGTATATTAATTACATATGTATATCTTTGATCAATATATATTAGACTAAGTCTTAAATTAAGTTTCAGTTTCAACCTTACTGTGCCAACAAATATTCGAAATCTTTAGGAGAATTGCATAATTGATGCATGGCACGCTCGGGATTAATTCTTTTTTAAAAATTTTATTTTGTTTCTATTTCAAATTTCTATTTTCTATAACATTCAGATAGATTTGAAATAACTTCTTATATTGCAATATAGTAAATAGATCTGTGGCAATCGATTAAAATTTACAGTGGGCTGAATATCGTTCGCGTTTGTTTGTTCGCAAGCAAGTAGAAAATATTAGTTAATCATTCTGAATTGGTCTAAAAACTATATCACAGTTGGAAACTAGTCGCTAAAAGCCTATAAACTCTATACATATATAAGAAATTGTTAAATATTACTGTGACAGTCCGCTACATGAACTAGAAATAACTTTAGCTTACGCCCAATACCAGACTATTTGGTATATCCCAAAATATCAAGATTTTCCAAGTCCAATTGGTATTATCGAGGGCGTCTAAGAAATGCACTATCGGTGTTTTGTTCTCGTAATTACACAGATTCTACAAGCGCTGATTTGCGACAGTATCTCAAGGACATTTAGATGTAAGAAAATATAAAAGTATAGTTTAAAATATGTAGGTAGAAGATAAGGGGTCTGGCTAAGTACGCTAGAGAGTAATATCGATAGTAATATACAATTATTTTATGGGTTTATACAACTACACGCGAATGGATTTTATCTATGATAACAGCATTCAAAGGCACACGTCAGTCGCATCTGACATCTGGCAATGGCTTCAAAGGCACTTGGGTACTACGTGGCAAGATTTATCCCATACATATATTTGTTACATGGTCTGGCAGTGAGTGAACTTCAACAGTTGGCTACACTCGTGTCTCCGTGTTTCGACTGCGGAGCAACTGCAGCGGCTGTAGTTCCCTCTGGGTATCATTGTAGTACTCATGGTCGGAGCTCGTAGATTCACTTCCCGGCACTTTGACCTCCATTGTGCTGGGCACACCCGCAACAGGTATGCCAATGGTTTGCGTGGGAATCGGCGCCTCTCCAGCACTCAGAGCATTCAGAAGATACTCGGGATTATCCACACTCACCGGAACCTGTAAATAATGAGGAATTCAAATAGTATTAACATTAAGTGCAGTCGATTAATATAAGTAATGCTTACCCCAATGACATCAATGTAGCCGGTAGCCGCTGTGGCCATATTGTTGTTGGGATTGTTGCTGTTGTTGTTGTTGTTGCCATTCACACTGCCCTGACATGTGGGCATCAAATAGTCATCCTCATCGACTGGTAAATCAAGTCGCAAATTCCCAACTCCAACTTCACGGGCATTGGAATCGGTTTCATCATCTCCCCCTCCACTGCTCGAGTTCTTGTTGCTGGGATCCTTGCAATAGCGATTGAGTTTGGGAATCTCATCGGTGCCATCTGTACGATGACTGGGACCAGGCGTTGCCTTTGGCTGCAAATAGTCATCCGCCTCGACCATGGGCTCAGACCCTTCAGTTGTCGGTGCAAGTTTGCGTATGAGATCTTTTTCGTCCTGACTCGTGTAGGCGGGCAGGCGTGTGAACTTGTCGCCGGGAATGGCCAGATATCGACCGGGATCCCGCGCAAACTCAGCAAAGACGTTGGTCAGCTGCTTGAACGGAGGTCTCAGGTCGGCATCCAGTTGCCAACAGGAGAGCAAAGTGCAGTAGATGTCAAGAGAGCAAATTTCCGGTTGTTCCAACTTTAGGCCCATTTCAATGAGATCGGGTATATCTTTGGCAAGTATATTCTCGTGCGGTCGTTGTCCAAAGGTCAACAACTCCCAGATGGTCACGCCAAAAGCCCACACATCCGATTTGCTGGAGAAAACTCGATGTCTTATGCATTCTAGAGCCAACCACTTGATGGGCATCTTTCCTCCAGCCGCCTTGTATTCATTAGAGTCCAAGCTGAGCAGCTTGGCCAAGCCAAAGTCCGTGATCTTGACCAGCGATGGTGTCTGCACAAGTACATTTCGTGCTGCGAGATCCCTATGAACCAGACGCCTCTCCTCCAGATAGGACATACCCTTGGCTATTTGGGTGGACCAGTTGAGCAATGCTTTAGAGCCGATCTTGTCACGGTTGTTGCGCACATAGTCGAGCAGGCAACCCAACGGCATTAGCTGTGTGATTAGCATCATCTGCGAGGACATACACACTGCCAGTAGCTTTAATAGATTTCCATGTTCCACTGTTGCCATGGCATACGCTTCATTAAGAAATTCCTGACTGGACTCAGCGCCCGATGTCTTCAACAACTCTTTGATAGCTACAGGAATCTTGACATTTTCCCCCTCCGGTACCCACACGCCCTTGTAAACACGTCCAAATGCGCCCATGCCAAGAACGCCGCCTTTACGAAGCTCCGCATCCTTGACAATGCGCAGTTTGCTGAGATTGGCACCAATGTTGGATGGACGCAATGGTTCCGAGTCCTCACAGCCAAAGAATACCTTAGCCAGATCATCCGTTTCTTTCTTCTCCTGCTGCTTTTGTCGGCAAAAGTAGACGATGACACAGAGAATACAGGTTAAGGGTAAGAATACGGCTCCAATGATGATGATTATCACATTGACATTGACGCTAGCAGACTGCTTGGGTCCTTTGGGCGGAGTGGAGACACAGTGAGGTCCAAAAACTAGCGATTGGTAGTTCACATGTGGCAGCTCAGGTGGACACTTGGACGTACAATTGAAAAGAGTTGAGTTGTCATAAATTTCACCTTCGGCAAACAATTTAAAGTTGCGACAGCCCAGGCAATCCTCAGAGCCAGGTCCAGTGCATCCTTTGCACTCTGGATGGCACTCGAAGCATTCCCGTCTTTCCTCATCTGCATAATGATCCGCTGGACACTCATCTTCACACTGCTCACGTCGTTTGTAGCCGACACACTTGGAACAGACCTGCTCATGGAATCCATAGTTGGTGCAGAGCTCACAACGTGGATGACACTTGCGACAAATGGCCTTGCCCGCTAGAGGTTTAAGTGACCCTTGCTCTTGCGGATGCACATACTCCCAGTAGTAACCATCCGGACATTTGTCATCCTTGCGCAGACAACGCTCCACGGTAGCATCGGCATTGATGATCGCCAGATTACACGTATTGCAGCCATAGTATCCAATGGTATTGTTGGGTCCAGTGCAACCCTCGCACGTCTCATGACACTTGCGGCAAATTCCAAAGTCCGAGTATTTATCATCGGGACAGACTGTGACACAATACTGTTCATCTCGCACATGGACACACTCATCACAATGCTCAGCACCAGGTCCAGAGCAAGTGCGGCATTCCGGATGGCACTTTTTGCAAGTCTTTGAATCGAACTGATAAGAGCTGAAAGATAAAAGATTATAAATTCATCAGTAAATGCAATCAACTTGGGTTAGGATAGTGCCACAAAAAACAAATCGTAAAATACAAATTATTATTATTTTTATGTCGATTCGAGTCTAAACCAAGCAAGTCTTAAAATCGTCCTCTTTTTAACCATCCCCAGCTCCAAAACTTTTTGGGTATGATATAAAGATTTGACTACATTCTGAATCCAACAAAAGCATAAGGCTTGAAACTGAATTGAAATATGTATACAATAATTTTATCTTTTTCAAATTGTGGCTTACGAAAGAGAAATTGCTGTTGTTTAACCTATTTTAAAAGTGATCACTTTATATGAAAATTAAGTATAAATATATTTTATCTAAAGAAATATTAATTATTGATTATGTATTTGCATTAAATAGCAATAATACTTAAATAGACCCTGTACTTTGAAAAAGTACAAATGGGTCTATTACGTTTGTGCAAATGTGCGTAACAGGCAGAAGAAGGCGTGGCAGACCCCATAAAGTATATATATTCTTGATCAGCATCAACAGCCATGTCCGTCTGTCTGTCTGTCCCTTTTTGAGTTCCTATATCTCAGAGACTATAAGAGCTAGAGATACCAAATTTGGCATGTAGGTACATCTATATCTTGCATTGAACAAGTTTGTTTTACATTTTTGGCACGCCTTATTTAATGTGCTTTATTATTTATAATGTTTGCACAATATGAACTCATAGTTCACGATTTCAAGTTATTAAAAGGACATTACTTACTTGGAAACATTACGACAATCGGCAATACAGGTGCCATTATATTTGAAGCTCTTGCAGTTCAGACACTGATCCGGTCCGGCGCTCCAGCAACCATCGCCGTTGCATTGATCCGAGCAAACCTGACCCAGTTTACCTGCAATATTTAAAAGAAGATTAGAAACTGTAGGAAGCTTTTGTATTCATTTACTTACGGCATTCCGAAGAGTTGAGATTCTTATGGATGAACTGCTTCTGATCATTTAACTTTTGCATCGTGGACCAACGAATATTTTCCACATAGCAGAGATTTTCATTGTTTTGGATGACAACGCTACCAGAACTGATGCGTTTCAGGCTGCGCAGTTGCAGACTGGAGAGCGATGACTTCACGATGGAAAGCGCTGCAAAGTAGCTCTCCATTAGCTGACGACCATGGATTATCTCCAGGTTGCGAAAGTATGACAAATTTTTGAAATCCTTGTGAACACCCTCGACATTCAAGTACCCAGTGATCTCTTTAACCGAAGAGAATACCTCCAAACGATCAGGGTGCATGGGAATATACCGTACTCCCATTTCGTAGTGAGAATCGATGTCCTGATAGCCCGAAAAGGTCTGATCCAGCACTCGAATGTTGCCCTCGATTACAGTGCAGTTCTTGAACGAATCGATGTTTCCCGAGTTCAGGACTGTAACGCCGGAGCATGTCTTCGGGCATGGTCCATTGCAGGGAACACATTCACCATCCTTGGCCATCTTGTCAGAGGGACAACTGCGCACACAGGCGCCATTGTCCTTGAGCAAATGTCCGGGACATTCACGGACACAAGTGGCGCCATAGGCGTATTTTCCCTCGGGATTTGTTTCGAGTTCATAGTTAGTGGGATTATATTTGCGCATGGGAGGACACTCCTCCTTGCAGACGCCTTCATCAAAGAAATTCTTGCATGCTATGCAATCCTTTTGTGTGGGTCCTGTGCAGCCGCCCGCACAGAATAAGTGACAGCAATCCCGGGGTCCTGGGCCAAAGCAACGACCCTGAGCACACTGAGGTGCACAGGTGATTTTACTAAACTTCTGACAATTGTGGGGTCCCTCGCCCCAGCAGGCGTCTCGCTCGCAGGACGAATCGCACTTGGGACAGGTACGCTCTTCGGCCGTGAAGTTGTAGACGTAGTTGGAAGTATCGTTCACACCCGACAGAATCTCTCGCCACACAATGGAGCGCGTGTGGCAAAGGTTATAGTTGTTAAAGAAACCCACCCATCCCTGAAGAATGTCACGCAGCTCAGGCATCTCGAGGGTATTCATCTTCGAATATGTGGCAAACAAGGCATATTGCTCCTCTCCTACAGTCAGGCTGAACAGAGTTCGACCGCGTATGATTTGAAGTCTGCAATAAAGTTTATAAATTAGTATCTTTTATCTCTGGAGTGTTTGTCAAACTTACTTTGGGAAAATCACTTTGGTAACATCCACATGACTGATCAGTATGTAGCCGGTCACTTCACGTATGTTGGCCAAAAAACTGAGATCCAGAGAAGCATCCTGCAACCAGGTTAGCTCCAAATTGCCATCGACATAGGTGCAATTCGTATAGCGATCGCGTAGATTGCGATAATGATGATCCCGATTTGAGGGCACCGAAAGTCGACTTTTTGTTCCAATGCAAACTGCAAAATAAATATTTAAAAAGATTCAAAAAATTAGTTAATAGAACATCCATTTGACAAAAGGAAAGTTTAAAGGGGAAACAATACACTGTGTGGGCTGCATTTAATTTTTTGAATCATTGTATGTCTAATTAGACACAGGTAGGTGTTAAATTATGTGCTACAGGTGAATGCAAATGCCAAGAAATTAAATTCATTTGAATTATCAACGGAAATAGCAACCGGGAGAGTGCAAGTTTGTTGCCTAAGTCTTTTGTATTTAACGCTCGGAAGCAATGAAAACAGCTTAAACAAAGAAAAAATCATATGAAACTAAAAAATAAATATAAAAATAGTAAGTGGGCGCCTTCCAGTCGCAGTTCAGTTGGCGTTTTCAATAATTAGCAACCCACGCAGTCAGCGACAAAGTCAGGCCCAAAGCCAGTCTCTGTTATCATTAGTCAGCGACCTGTTTTAGCTGGCAGCCTTAGTCGAGGCAGAGAGAGAGAAGTAGAGAGAGGTACATACGTACATCTTCCATCGATTTGCATGGCCTACTGCTAGATGATTGTACGTATATATATATATATTTAAGATTCTATGAAAAGGGCTACGTGGGTCTTGGGTCGTGGTTCGATACAAGCCGTGTGGGTTGCAAAAGTGTGCCATGTGTCAGAGACGAAGTTAGAGATGAAGTCGCAGTCGAGGCTGGAGTCAAAAGACATAGACACCCACTTGTAGCAGCCCACGGGCAACAGCGGGGCAACACCCACCCGGTTACTCAGCTAATTATCAAAAAAGTTCAACATCAACGACCAAAATCATAATAAAAAGAAAAAATAACGTTGGCCATAAATATTGCGCATTTTATTGATTTCAGTTCGTGGAAAGGCAAACAACAAAATAATTATGAAGAAAGATTGGAAGAAATATGGCATACAAATATTTTGCTTGTCGCCAGAAATGCGAAATTCTTAACTTGCTTGGGAAACGTTGAAAAGAAAAAGTTAAATGCCTGCAGTTATGCGACGCGATGCATACCGACAGCCCAAAGACAGAAAAGGCACACACTTCAAAGACAAAACACGAAACAGAACAGAAAAGTTCAGAGAGTCTCCGATCGAATACCCTTGCAGATGCTAATCGAAGTCGTTCCGTATATAGAGTATCATTAGGTATTTATCTAAAAAGACCTTATACAAGTGACGACTTATATATAGACTTATATGCCATAAGTAGACTGCTAATCGATTTAATATGATTTCACTTAAAATTCTGCAACTAATACTGGCAAAACTATAAGCAAACTACAAACTATATTTTACTAAAGTGTTTCAGTTTTCATGACAAAATTATAAGACCCTACACAAAAGTATATTTAAAGGTGAGGCTGCAGTTGACATTGGACTTGGACCTGGACTTGGACTTGGGCGCTGACTTGTCTTGGGTTGGCCTGGCCTGGCCCCTGACTGGTCGGACATTGATCAAAAGCGGCTGTTGGCAATCGAAGCGCAAAAATTTTCGTACAAATTCTTAAGCTTTGTTTTTGTCGTGGCTTAGGCTCTGGCTCTGATGATGCTGGCACGAAGCGCAGCCGCTGGCCAGTTGAATGTTGCAGCTCTTCCATTTCTCATACCGAACGTCATGCCGTGCCACATCGCATCGCATCGCACGAAACCCTTTTCAAGGCAATGGGTTGCGGCTTTATCGCGTACAATTTATCAGCAGCGTTTTTCATGTTGCTCCTTGACTGAAACTTAAGACACACGATCGACGCAGTTGAAGTCGAAGAAAAAGATGAAGAAGAGAAAGAAGAAGATGAAGGTGATTATGTAGAGGAAAGAGCCAGAGGAGGCAGGAGGACGAGATTCTTGTGAAATGCTTGCTGCGATGTTACTTATGCGATTTTTCTTTTGGCTCTGGACACGCCCGCATTGGCTGTGCCGAGTGTCTCTATAAATGTGAATGTGTGTGTGCGCCTGGCTGTGGCAAAAAGGCTAATTTGTAATCCTTAGGCTAAGTGTCTGGACGCTAATGAGTGACTTATTCTCCTCTCTCTCTCTCTCTCTCTCTCTCTCTCTCTCTCTCTCAATTCTTATCTTTGTCTCACATCAAATCAAAGTCATAACTCAAGCAATGTGCTCATTAAAACAAAAGACTTAGGCAACGAACTTTAATGTAATAACACAAGTCTTGGCCAAGATGGTGGGAAAGGGGAAGGGGAAGGGGCAGCATCTCTCACACATATTGAGCCATTGTATTTGTTTATCGATTGTATTTGTTCAGCCATCAACAACACGACTCATCTTCAACTTCGCCCTCTGCCTAGCCCTTGCATCACTCTGCCACCTGCCTCTCCTCTATGCTCCTCTGCCCCCTGCCCAATGCTCTTGACGCTGACGTGCTGATTAATAGACCCAACCGCATTCCAAGCTCTGTGCTGACTTTCTAAATATTGTATTTTTCCCTCTTGCTGTAGTTGTTGTGGTCCGATCTTTTTGCGGCTGGTGAAAAGGCCAAAAGAGTTGAAAGGCAGATGAAAGCACGACGCATTTTTCGTGTGGCAAGGCAAACGTCTACATAACCGATTTGAATGCTGCACACTGCACACTGCAACTGAAACAGCAATAACAATAACAACAACCACTTTGACTAGAACTCAAGACTTAACCTATGCGCGATAGCCAAAACGAACCCCAGACTCCAAGTTAGACTCAGACTCTAGACTCTCGAGTCACAATTCTCAGTTCTCAGTTTCAATCTTGAGACTCGCTTAGCCGGTTCTACATTTTTGTTCTTGTTGTTGTTGTTGTTATTGTTGCTTGCTTGCTCACGTTTATAAGCCCCGTTCTCCATTCTCCGCTCTTCATCTTCATCTTTTTCCCTCTGGCTGCCTGTCTGCCTCTGTGTGCGTTTTCATTTCGTGGAAAAGATTTTTAACTCTGTACCCGAACCATCTGGATTGCTGAGTTTGCTGCCCATCGTTGTTCGTACCTTTTGCCTACGGCTGGGCAGCAACAACAGCAACAACAGCAACAACATAAAAAGCATAGATTTTGTTGTAAAATAACAAAAGATTTAAAAGGGCATTAAGCATGCTTTGTTTTTTACCTACATAAGTGTAGATTCTATGTTTGCTCAGCATGCTCCCCCTTTTTCCATCTATTGTGGATGTATTCTCTCTCTCTCCCTCTCTTCCTCTCGAACAGCTCAAATCATCATCAAATCGAAGTGGGTAGATTCCGATCAAAATTATAAGGCGTCGGCCGTTATTCCCGCAAGCTGTTGCCACAATTTGAGCCACCACCACCGCTGTTACCACCGCAGACAAGTACATTGATCTCTCTGAACAAAAAGTGTTTGTTCGGTGAAAGTTCGTCAAATAAATATATATGTATATATACTCGTAGATAGTATGTTGATGTACGAATATATCGATGTTAACTGGGGTAAAGTCCTCTGTATGCAGATGCAACAGAGCAATTTTATCCACAGTGCCTACTTCTCGCTGAAAACAACAGCGATTAGGTGTCATAGATTAGAGGTGTATTGTGGCAATAGTCAGTTGCAGTCTTGGTCAGTTAGTTGCCTCGCGACTGACGACGACGCCACATAAATAATTCATAACTGTTTTGCGACAATTCAGTCGCGGCACGCGTTCAATTTACAATGAAATTGTGTAAAAGCGCTTAATAAATTCATTTGCGACTGGCCATTAAATACACGCAACTCATTACAGTTACCCCTCACACTCACCCTTTCTCTCTCTTTCTCTCTATGTCTCTTGAACTCCTCGTTAAGCTCTTCTCTGCTGGATTGGCTATAAGCTGTCTTGACCAACTGCCTATCTGGCTGTCTTTCGCTTGGTTACGTGCGCGGATTTTGCAAAAAAAAATTAGTTCTGCTTAATGCGGCAACTTTCTTTCATAAGTTGTTGTTGTTGTTGTTGTTCTATGTCGTGGCGTCACGAAGACAAAGGCAAATAAGCGCAACGCAAGCTAAAAGGCAACCGAGCTGCAAATCTTTCACAAAAAACGCTGCAAGCGCATCTTCAGCTTTAGCTTCGCATAACAAATTTTAGCAGAGGAGACTGGCAAACTTAGGATCAACCAATAACAAAACACCAAAAAAAAAACTAAAGACCTTAGGCCACAGCCACAACAAGAACAACAACTTCAACAGCAATGTTGTTGCCACAGCAGCCACAAAAACTGGCCCTGGGTTGAGGGTTTTTGTTGTTGTTGTTGTTGTTAAAATTGAGCTTGGTTTATTCGTTGTTTACCCATTTCGTGTTCGATGCGCGTTCATTTAGTTTGTGTTCAACAATTGGGCGCAGGTCGTGCCTCACGACAACTACAACTACAATAACAACAACAACAATGAACAAATACAAGTTGAAGCAGAAGCAGCAGCAGCAACAACAAGTAAACAATGCTGCCATTAGATAAGCGTGTGATTGCGCTTTGTGCAAAGTCCAAACTGCAATTGAGAATTACAGCAGCAGCTTAGTCCCCAAACCAGCTGGCTTAATGAGCACGCCCTGGCGCCATTTTTGGTGTCTGTTCAATTCTGGCTAAAGCATTTTCAGTATCTCAACATTTCAGCTATTTTTAGGCATAGAACCAGGCAACGGCAACAACAGTCAAACAATACGTGGGCTGAAGCTGCGGAAGCTGTTGTTGGCTCTGCTGCTGCAAGTTTCGAAATCGAATCGAGACGCCCACATTGAGAAGACACACAAAAACAGAGTCTCCAAAAAGTGTGATTTGGCATAGGTTTAGAGTGGACCTAACGCTGCAATTGAACACACTGTGCACCACCATACATTGAGCCCAAGACTAAGCAACAATCAAGCAAAAAGAGAAAAAATGCGGACTTAAAAATTGCAGGAAAAAAAAGTGTCATAAAATGTTTAACTACAAAAGAGTGCATGAGAGGTAAAAATAAAGAGAGGGAACCACAGACACAGAGAGATAGGCAGAGAGTGAGAGAGAGATTCATAAAAACAGTGAAAAAGAGAGAGAGAGCAAACAAGGGAGTAAGAGAGAGAGAGAGAGAGAGTATGTGTTTGGTGCGCAGTTGCAGCAGCCTCTGCAACAATTGCTTGCAACTGCGCGCTTAGTATCTGAGTGCTGAGCGTCTGTCTATGTGTGTGGGTTTAGAAAACCAGTATTTTGTATAGACTGGGTACAGAGCACAATCCGTGTAGTTGTATACTTGCTATGCTAAAACTAACAGCAACAACAACAACCACAAGAATACCAACAACAACAGCAACATAAACAGGCCTTAAAGTTCAACAGCTCAAAAAACTGGCAACTGGCGATTTGCAATTTGGATTCTGTAAGTTTTTCTTACATGATGTCTTAATCAGGAATTATAGAAATGCTATGCAAACTAAGCTAGATATTCACTCACACACGCCCAGATATACACACACACACATACAAACACACACACACACACACAGTTGCAGTGAGCGCGTGCCTGGCGCTGTAATTAGCTGGAGCTTACACCATTTTATGAGTCTGTGATGGTAACTCTCAGTGGATGCTGTCGTTGTTGCTGTTGTTGTTGTTGTTGTTGTTGTTGTTGTGGCTTCATTGTATGGCCAGGCACACTATGGAATGTGGTTTTTCAAGCGCTAACAGACACACACACACAAACAAACACACATCCACTAACAGCTACAGTCAAAGAGAGCTTAGCAGGCCTTTCAGCCGAAATGGTCGAATAGACTATCAAATCTTGGTCTTAGACTTTTGGCCTGGCTAAAAGGCAGAAAAGTGCGCATCAAACCAAGTAAAATAAGTAAATATTTGCAACACGTTTAAATTTGAGTGGATTTAACTTAACTTTTAATTACTGCAAAGCTATGTTTTAAGTTCTTTAAAAATTATTTAGTAAGTATTTACTTATTTTTGCTCATCAACAAACATAGATATGTAAGAAATTATTTTAAATATTCGTTAGTTTGAGTGTATTTGAATAAACTAATAAGTATTGTATGGACTGCAAACTTAAAAACAAATTTGAACTACATAAGCTTAAATGAAGTCCTAGGTAAAGTTTTGTTTTAATTATACTCGTATAATATATAAATATATTTATCAGTGATACCTTAATAGAACTGTACAAGTTATATCTAACAATAAGTTATTTCAACAATAGTTACAATTGTGTTCGAATTCCAATCCCGTCAACCCTTGCTAGCCGTGTCAATTGAGTTTTTTTCCATTTATATTGCACGTGTGGCTTTCAGCTTGGCATTTATCTGCATATTTGTTGCAGCTGTGCTTGTTTTTGTACTACTTCTACTTTACTACCACGACATGTCATAAAATCCTAAACAACTTTGACGTGTTGCAAAATAATACAATTATACTCGTTCTCAGAGTCAATAGGGCCCGGGCCCTTGGGGATTATGGGCAATTGGCAAACGTGTAGACACCCTAGGGACTATGGTTTTAAGTATTGAATGGAGCTTATCAGCATAATTTTAATGCCAGATTTCTTATCTAGCCATATCCGGTAAAGAGACTACGAACATTAAACACAACACTAACAGTACCAATACAATATCGTATCCATTAGCATAGGCCAACTGTGATAGCCCCAAGTTGCTATCCCAATATTTGCACAATTGCGGATGGAGGCTACATTTATTAATTTGCAGCTACAAGATCAGTGAATATCGACAACGTTCGTTCGTTGGAGCAACTGAAATTGTTACCTCTATTTGCTCGACAAATGCTAATATTTGCCCCAAAGTATTATACAAACAAATGTTTTGCTTAAAGATATGAACAAAAAAATTCAAAATACAAACGCGCAATACTTTTTATTAATTTTCTGGCAATGCCAAACACGGGTCGTTTATAAAGTAAGTGTAAACACAAGTAAGTTGGACTCTGGCAGATGCTAAATTGAGAGAATAAATTTCCATTTAATCGGGTCATATTAAATTTTCATAAAATATGGTCCTAAAGTGATTCGAATAATTTTAATATATGACTTTAAACAAAATCGATCCAGCTTCCATTTCTTAAATCCTAGTTAAACTTTCTCTGAATTGGTCAAGCTTAAGTTAAGTATTTTGTTAAAGTTTAAAAATGCATGATTGGATAATTATGTTATTAATGATTCATCATATTGAAATTAACTAGAGCCTTGACCAAAGAGGCCAAAATTTGTTTTCTAGCTATAATAATAATATAATATAATATTTCCAGCCAACCCGTTACTATTGGACTGCCCTCGACTGTAAGCTTTATGGTTTCTCATTAATTTTCGAGCTGAGCAAAAAGCAAATGCGATACTCGCGATACTTGCGATGTCAACAAATTAAGACGCCATTTTAGCTGGAAATTGTGTCGCCTGTTAGCACTGTTGTTGTTGCTGTTGTTGTTGTTATAATTGCAGTTGTTGGTGCTGACAAAGAGAAATGGGAAATATGCTTGAAAGTGCAACAACAATAACAACAAAGCCAATACGTCACAGCAACTAACTTTCAATTTGGCTTCATTTTGAGTAAAGTTGATATTACGAAATGCGCACAGACAGTAGAAAATTCTTACGGACTTTGTATTTATTGAACGGGTTGATAACAAAAACAATAATAAGTTAACACTTTCGAAGGGGGACAAGCGCCCGAGTCAAGAGGTTGAGGCCCAAGCACCCGCCAAACGGGCAGGTAGAGATTGAGGTTGAGGTAGAGGGAAATGCCAACAATGCAGCCCAAAAAACGAGATTCAGACCCAAACTGGAACCAAAACCAAAACCAAAACCAAACATGGTGCACTGCAGCACGTATGATAAGATAAGCGGCTGCATATCAAGTACAGATACAGATACAAATACAGATACAGATACCGAGGCAACAACAAGCGTACTTAAACGCAAGTAACAACTCATACGGGGTAAATACGATTATTTTTGGGGTATTTTTGTTGGACAGCAGTTGCACTTAGACTACATTATTCGGAACAAATGTTTTGAAATGATTATGATATATGGGCAAGCAAATCTACATAAACATAACACAACATCATGATGGATGCTCCATGTTTGAACATGACTGATGTGAGAGTCTCGCTAAGCTGATAGAAATCCACTTAGTACGAGTACAGGTGTTACTTGAGGTCGTTAAGCAGAAACAATGTTATCGAAAATACTGGAAAAATTACAGAAGAACATTCAGAACAACTAAATGTTCAACTTTATTAAGTATAAATTGTTGCAAAAATAATTGTAATTCTTTCATATAATATAATGCATATTAATGCCAATCTAAATACTCTGATTCAAATTGTGCACGTATTCATACAGTCAACTTATTTTTTAACGAAATGAATTAATTTTTTAAAGTAGCATTGTTTTGTTAATAAATATTTAGCTATAAGCTATATATTGTGTTTTTAAAAAGTCTTTTTGAATTATATTAAGTTAAAATATATTTAAATTAAAACAGATTTATGGTCTTAAGCTAATATTTGTTGCATTCATTGAAAATATCAACTTGTAAATGGAAAGTGTTCTATTCCAATGCGACTATCATGTTTACTTAATATTGCTAATATGAACTTTTTATTCAGTTGCTAATGTGATTCTTCCTTTTAATAGATTACATAACTTTTAGCTTTTTTTCTTGACCTATAACTTTAACTTTCCACAATGTATTATTTTGACACTTACTCTTGCCCTTTGGAAATGTATCCTTGGTGTTATCACCAATGATGACGCCGTTTCCGATACTAGACGCGATATTTGTACCTGCCATTGCGGCTGCGGCTGCTGCACGTTCATGGCTGCCACCACGGTTACGAGCACGGCCCGCATTGCTGCGGTAGGCATCCTGATGGCGCTGCTTGCCATTTTGACGGGCATAACGATCCTTGGCCGCCGACGCTGGCCACACGCATATGAAATGGGCCAAGAGGAGGAGCAGGAGGGGCAAGCAAAGGCCGCTGCCTCGCCGTCTTGACAATTGAAAAGTGCGCATCTTTTGTAAGTTGCAACAACTGTGGCTGCAGCTGAAGCTGAAGCTCGAGTTCAATCAAGAGCGAGCAGCTAAAACCAATGACGTCATGTGTGTGTGAGTGTGATAATTTATAAACTTTGAATTTTAGCTGCAATTCGCAAACTGTTTAAAGCTCTTCTTAACACTTTTTGCTGGTCGTGCGTGT
Organism: Drosophila putrida; assembly: GCA_037043535.1. NCBI lineage: Eukaryota > Metazoa > Arthropoda > Insecta > Diptera > Drosophilidae > Drosophila > Drosophila putrida. The sequence goes on along the minus strand of JBAMBI010000160.1, from coordinate 3,137,937 downwards.
TGTTTTTCGCTTTGTCAGCTACGAAATCAAGAAATAAAATATACCAATTTTTTGCTTCGTTTTGCGTGCCAAAAATACAACTTTTTCATACGAAATTTTGAGCTCTTTCACTGCGTTTTGTAGTTGTTTTTTGTTGTTGTAGTTTTTGTTGCTGCTGTTGTTGTTCAAGTTGTTATTGTTGTTGTCGTTGCAATTGGTGTGTGTATTTGTGGATAGGAACCAGTTTCACATTACGAAGGCTGTTTGTTGTTGCTTTTGCTGCTTTGGCTTTTCAGTTCTCTTTTAGATATTTTTCATACTTTTTTTCGAGCTCGACTCGCACAGCTTTTTGTTTTTGTTTTTTTTTCTATATTTTGTCTGCTTTTTTTGAGGTTAGGGAGCGCGCGCAGGCGCAGCTTTTAATAGTTTACTGCAATGCCTGATGTTGTTGTTGTTATATTTGATGTTGTTGTTATTTTGCACAAGCACTTGGCCATTTTTGAAGGCATAGAAACACATACAACACAAACACTTTAAGCCGCCTCTCGTCCCTGTCTCTCTCTCCAATTAGCAATGAAATCACAAAATATATTATTATTTTATTTTATTCACTCGCTTTCATCAGCAGACACTTGCTAAACACTGGACGCTTTCTTGGTATTATTTGCTTAGGTATTACATTCGATTAACACTAAATTAGCAGCAAGTCGAGCGAGGGAAACGCGAAACGAATTGGAAGGAGGAGTTAAGACGGCCAAGCGATACGATCTACAACTTTATCGGACTCTTGGACAACTCACGAACTCACTCGTTAGCCAAATCGCGTCTGCGCAGCGTCACGTTGAATTCGAAACTGAAGCCGAAACTGAAATCGCGCAACGAACGGCGCACAACTCTCAACACACTCTCTCTCTCAGAGACACACACACACACAGACACAGAGCCAGAGTCACGGCGAGTTAGGTAAAGAGCGAGAGCCGAAAGAATACAGGTAAACGACGTAAAAGGTGAGCGAGAAGCGAAGATCTCTAAGCGAAGATCAGGCCGAAAACAAAATTATTTTATATAAAACTAAAGCAAAGCAAAGCAAAGAAAATGCTGCCTGTTGCTTGTGCAGCTGCACAACAGATCCACAAAAGCAGCAACAGGCAGTAGATGATACACACACACATACACACCCATACAACTATAGAGAAACAGACAGTTAGACTGGCAGGAGGCATATGTAGATACTCGTACACAGGTAAAACCGAAATGCAACGTAAGGCACTTTGTTAAAAGTCGGCGTAATATGAAACTATGAGAATAAAGTTACTGCTGCAATTGCAACTGAATACCCTACGTTCTAATCTCATAGTCTAAACAATGAAGTAACTATACTAAGTATCTAAAGTTATATTATAATTTAAGTAACATTTCATTTATGTAGAAAAATGTTGCTTAAGAAAATAAAAAATAATAATATAAATTTCATTGATTTTTATCTGAAAATTATTTTAAATGAATCTAAAGACTAATAAACACGTCAAGTAACTTAAATAAATAGCCTACTTATCCTAACTAATTCTTTCTAATTAATTTATTTCGATTTTTGTAACTTTAAAAAACTAAAATAAATCGTATTATAATGCATTAAATTAACACAAGAGCAATTTAAATAAATATACAAGGATTGCTCAGTAGAATACTCATTCAATACCGTTTGCTGATAAGTCGAATTTATTCATAAAATTATATTCTTACATTCTTAAGTTCAAGTCCTGTTCCTCAATTGTTAATCTTGGCTCTAACTTGTTTTACCCAGTACTAGTCAAGAACTCGGCTAAATATTCACTACATCTAAAACTATTTTCGAACTTCTGAAAGGATTGTTCATGTTTCCAGATAAAAGCCTTCGTCAGATCGATAACTGTTAATTCCTAATACCTCATTGACTTCAACTGACAGCTGTCATTATCTGCATTGTAGCGGATTCACGGATTCGTTGTGAACGATAGCAACTGAAAAAAACACAGGTAAGTTCAGATATTGTGTATGTACCGAAAATCGTAGCTGCTGTTCTTCCTCTTCTTCGCATGCGGCGAATTCGATACAAGAGAATTTAAACAGTTGTTATGGCAGCCATTCCATGACGCTCAGGTAAGCGTGCGCTCTCTCATTCTCTCACCTGTGCAACTGTATGAGTGTGTGTAAGAGTGTTATTCGCTGCCTTATAAGCACTCAAGTTCGCATCTATGTTACGTTTATGTGTGCGAGAAAGTATTTGTATGTGTGTGTGTATGTGCCTGATCTGCGTGGGCATCAAAAATCTACGGCGCTTTGGCTTTTGTCTTTGGCCAAAAGATTTGTGTAGAAGCGTTGTCAACATTGTGTTTTGGCCGATCTCAGATGTTTGTTGCTGCCTCCCTCTTACGAACACTATTCTCACCTGTTGCATGCCACAACGACTTGCTGTTCGGGGTATTTACGCCTGCGCCATGTGCAACAGTCTTCAGGATCTAAACTCAGGTATATCTAGGCGCATACTTCAGGCGCACAATGCAATAAAACATAAATATTTTACAGTAGGTTGCAGAGACAAAAGATGTGGCTCGAAAAGCGCAAGCATACCCAGCTGCATCTTTCCGAATCCCAGTCCCAAACCCAGGTTCCACGCTGCGTACTCAAGAGGCGTTGCATTGTTTTAAGACTGGAAAGTCTTCACCCGTGGCTCATTGTTTTTCATTTCTCTCTCTCTCTCTCGCTGTCTTTCATTTTATTAGTTTTCTAGCATGAAAATACATTTTAAATTTGAAAATCGTTTTAAATTTGTGGCCAAAGTTTGTGGCGCACGTCACCCCGATCTCCCTTTTCTATCTCTGAAGATCATGCTCAGATTTGAACTGGGATTTTCTTTAAATTGATGTCCGTAATCAAACATATTAGTAGCTGCCTCTGCAACAGTATCAAACCTCAATCAGGGGCCACAAAACTTGTACAGAGAGTCATCTGTCAAAAATCGAAGAACATGCAACTGACAAGAACTCCACAAAAACCACTTCAAGGCACTCCACAGTCACAGCATCCCACTCCATAATACGCCACTCTCCAATAGCAATCCCAATCCAAACCAATCCAATCCATTCCACTTCACAACACTCTACAACGCAACAAGAAGACAAGGCAACAAGACAACAAAAAAACAACAAAACAGCAACAACAGGTAAACGAAGGTGTAAGAAATTGGTTACAAAACATTTTCCATGAAGCGTACAAAATGCCATATGCAATGAAAATCTTTAGCTGGATCGTTCCGCACCCTCTTTTCAAAAGAAAGCCTGACGACCCTTGAGACAAGAGACTGAGACTGAGACCGAGACCGAATCTTAGACTCCTGCTGATGTTGCTCATCATGATCATCATCGGAATCGGAGATGACTTTGCGCCTGACTGCGGCTAAAACTCAGCTGGGATTTGTAGTAACAAAAGATTGAGCTCAGCTTCGACTAGGCCCAACTCAGAGGCGGTCAAGTGTTTCGCTTAGCTGATCCTAAGTCTGAAGTTCTCAGTTGTTCTTGAGCGCCGTTTCTCAAGTGTCCGTAACGAAATGTAACAAACAAAAAAATAATACAAAAATGTGTGAGGCGTTTTGCACTTTTGACAGCTGAATAGGGCTAACAGCATGGGCCCAAATTACACCACACAAACTGTGTACACTCTGGCGCCGGGCTAGTTACAGTTGTTCGCCAAATTCTAAGCAACATTTAAGTTTAAGTTTAAGTTTAAGTTAGCACGTGCTAATTCAATGAACCCAACGTTAAGCCGTTTAATTGGATTGTCAGCCCTTTTGGCGCGTTGCTCGATTTGAGTTTCAGGTGCGAGTACCGCTCCAATAAGTAGTTAGGATAGATCGATCAACAAATTGCTTCATCAGCATCAGCTGTCACAGGTTTCATGTTTAACTGTGTGTATATATATATGTATGTGTGCTGCTAGAAAATCGGCTTAGAATTAAAGCTAATTGCCTGGGCTTTCAATCATGATGCGGCACATTTGAGCTATAGAGTTGAGACATACTTATAGCCCAATACTTGGCCCGTTTACAATCACGCTGTTTGCCTTTAACCCCAAACATGCAAATATCACGCTTCAGTTGAAGACGCTGACGAGGCTCCGACTTTAGATTTAGATTCCAACTTCGACAGCGACATCGACAGCGACTACAACTTAAATTCACATTTAACTGCCAGTTCGCATGGTTTTTTTTTATTTTTGTGAATTTTATTCATTGTCGTTATACCCTGTACACAAGAGGATGAAGAAAAGAAACAATTTGAAATCTGTGGAAGTCTTGCTTAGCACAAGTTAAATGTTGAAATTAATGATATATATAATAATTATAAATAACCACTGATTTATTGATTCAATAATAACAAAGAGGTAAAAGATTATTAGTGTAAGTAATTTAAATTGTAGTTAGCTACAGAGAAATACCTCTACATTTAAAGATTTATCCAAATATAACATCTTAGAACCATGTTGATATCGTTTTTAATATTGATAACCGTGACAAAATACCATAAAACAACAGCAAATTCTACTTATTATATGCTTTCAGTCTGTTTTAACTATTTATTTTAACGACAGTGCATACTTTGATAATCAATTATCAATTATATTTGCATAATGTTATTTTAATATTATCACAGCTGTTTTTTATGATTTGTCATGGCTGTTACAGAGCATCTTCAAGTCGTGTCTCTGGAGATTGTATTATTACCATTTGTACTTGTTGCTGCTGTTGTTATTGTTGCTTATGTATATCGTCGCACGACTCACGTTTCAGTTCAAGATTCAAAAACGGCTGCGGCTGCGTCTGTGTTGCTGAAGCAATTGTTGTTGCTGTTGCTGTTGCTGTGGCTGTTGATGTTGTAGCAACTGTTGTTGTTGCTGTTGTATTCAATTCAAGTTGAAGCTTTGAGTGTGTGCTTTTTCGTGTTGTTGCTTGGGCTTTTTAATGTCTTTGTAAACATAATTGCAACAACTCCAATAACAGATTGTTTGCGCGACTTAAATCGTTTTGTCGTGAAGTGTGAAATATGAGCAGCCGATTGGAGACGACGCAAGCCGAGCGAAGAGAGATGTTTTCTGGAGAGCTTATGACTTTTTTGGCGAATACGAATGCGATTCTTTAATTTCTGTTGTTGGTGAGAGTGGGATAAGAGGGTGGAGTAATGTTGTAGCGTGCACAACAAAATATCAGACATTTATTTCGGTTTAAAAATACACACATTATTGTTTTTCTTCTTCTTTATCACAATCATCTTTTTGGCATATTTTGTTGTGCATAAATATTTGCGATGCGACTTAATATAAAATATGGACAGGCAACAAACTTGACGCGTAGTCGGCCATTTTGTCAACAAAAAAGTGAGTACGTAAAAAAAGAGAAGACCAGCCAGAGTATCAACAAATATAATAACAACAACAACAAGTTCAATTAGCGCATTGGTTGTATGCGCGCTTCGATTTGCTAAATTTAATCCAAGCATAAAGCACAGAAAAGAACAAGAATAAAAAAAAATAAATAAAAAGCAAAGATAAAGCAAAAGTTGGAACGGACGTTTTAGCAACGCACACGTGTCCAACAAGCTGAAACTGAGACTAAGGGCTCTGGTCCCGGCTCTTTGGTCCCTGTTCCCTGTTCCCTGATTCCATGTCCAGGGCGCCCAACGACAAGATGTTGCAACAACACTCGACAGCAACCTGTGGAGCCTGCCATTAGCCCATGAAGCATGAAACAAAAGACGATTGGATGTTGCCGAACTCAAACGAAGGCCTGCCACAATGCATTTGCGATAAGTGCAGAGAGGCTATGGCTGAAGGCCCTTAAAAGCCAGTCCAAGACGTAGAAGCAGACGAAGAGCAAGCTAAACTGAACTGAACCGAACTGAACAGAGTTGAAGTGAAAGATTTGCGCAGTGAGATAGCTCATTTTGGACTTAAGCCTGTTTCTTAGTATAAAAGTCTTCGAGTCTCCAGCCCAGCTCTGTTTAGAGTCTGGACTTTTGTACGTTGCCTTGGCTAATCGGCGGCTATGTAAGTTGGTTGTTAAAGCCGCGTACGTGCGGCGACAGACACCAAGATCCGAACGAACGTGAGTTGCCTCTTGCCAATGTTGTTGCTGTGTATGTTGACACACCAACAACAGAAGAAACATCCGCAGCATCATTGGAACCACAGCCGCATTCCAATATGTAAGGATTCTTCATCGTGCAGCCACCCAATCGATAGCCTCAACCTCAGTCTTAGTCTCAGTATATCTGTTGTTGTGGTGGTTATTGTTGTTGCTGTTGCAAGGTCAATACATTGCCAGCTAAGGTCATAGATACTCAGATGCTCAGTTGTTCAGTTGCTGATGATGCTGTGTACTGCATTCAAGTTGGTGTAACCAAATTTGGTCATATCATAGGTATACCTAACTATTCGCATGTAGTATTTCTAAACGATTCTAGAACGTGTGCATACTTATTAGTTTCAAACAAAAGATCCATAATAGCATTATAATTAATATAAGCATTCTTTCAATGTTATTCACATTTTTTCCTCTTCCATTTGTTTTCAAATGAAAATTATCAAAATGCCAATAGCTGTATTAATTTGGGTTTTCTGTTGTTTTATTTCTTTTTTCAATACGGATTTCATTTGTCTTTTAATTTTTGTTGTTGTTTCTATAGAGTCAAGATTCGAACATAAACCGGTTTGGCGATCAAAACAGCAAAAACAACAACAACAAACCTACAACGATGGCCGTTACTAAAGCTCCAAGAGTAAGAGCGATAAAACGAGAGGGAGAGAGAGAGAGCAAACACACAAAAACAAATGAGGCTTATATGCATCTGTTTAAGTGTGTGTAAATTTCCTAAGAAAACTGAGCACTCAGCATCCAAAGAGTTACAAATGGTGTACAAAATAGAGGAGGTGTTGGGAAATCTATCCTTAATATTTGCACTCAATATATTCAAGAATAGAAATATCCTGCAGATTTACAATTTCAATAAATCAAAATATAAGCTCTTGTCAACAATTATAGCCATAAGAGAACATGCAACAGTTGTAACTTCCCCATGTTCAAATGAAGAGCGAGAGTAACACACAAATACTTGAAATGTCAGCAAAAAACCATTTAATTCCTGCCTATGACTCAAATAGAGAACAATTAATTAGTGTAATCAACATACCTTAACTATTCTATTCTTTCCCTTAATAAATATATGAATTAGATGTACCAAGTTAAGTTCAGTTTCTAAGTCCCATTTTTTCAATCTCTAGTTAAAATTCATTTGATTGATATTTTTCTAATTTGACATTAGTTTTTATACATTTTACGTCGGTTTATCATTTAGACAGAGAATGAAAAAATTTACCTACAAGATTTTAATTGTTGGCCAGGCCCATCAGTGTTGCTAGCCCAGCTTTTTTCCCGTCAGCTCTAACATGGCATCCCTGTCTGTCAAACAAAAGACAGGGACGCTTCGATCAGAAACATAGGTGGCGTATTTACGTTTCAAAAAGTTGACAGAAGGTGGATTTCAAAAAAGATCCTCAAACAAAAAATAATCTTGTCTTTACTTTAATTTTTTATTTTCATATACAACTTTTCCCCTGATTACAAAAATTTAACATTCTTTTAATTGATTTCCTTTTTCTAATATAATTTTTAGTTAAAATTTCAATTTAATTACATTTTTTAATTAAACAAATGTTTTATTGTCTAAGTTATGAAGTGCTGAGACAAGAAAGGTGTATGTCTTAACTTAACTATCGTTAAGGTGAATAGGGGTTAAGTGCATTGCTTGTACTAGCTTAGTTGCACACCCAAGTTTTGAAACACAAATCAAGAAGGGTGTATGTCTTAACTTAACTTTCGTTAAAGTGAATGGGTACATGTCATTGCTGCAATAGCTAGGCTACGCACCCAAACGGGTGCGGATCATTTCATAAACTATCCCGACTATGCCCTCAGCTTAAAAGTATGCACCACCAAAAAATGTGTGTAGTGAGTAAAAGTGAGAAGAGGTGTCATTTTGGATCATTTTGGTACGTACACACTCTATAGATGGCGCTGTGTCCAATTTTTACGCCATCTCTTGTTTGCTAGCGTCTCTTGTTTAGAACTACAATTTTGTATAGGTATTGGTGAGTTTTTAGCGTAAGCAACGGGACAACAGCAACAACAACTTTAACAACCTGTGTGTGTGTGGAATGGACTGGTCCACCTGTCCACCATGCGCACGTCCCTCAAAATCACTATAAATTAGATCCTTCAAATCAGTCCCAAAATAACTGGAAATTTCCAGAAACATTTAGAAAAATCTAAAAAGAATCCTTGCAAAAAATTTTTCATGTTGCCTCAAATTAGAGGGTTAGTCTGGGACAGTAGGGGCTGTCAAGCTTTCCTCCAAAAAATAAAAACTTAGCGACGTTTTTTTAGAACTAAAAATTTGTTTTTGTTCTGTGTTAAATTTGCAAAAACAACAAGTTCAAAATTATCGCGGGGTGGGAATAAAATTGTACTTTTGTTTTTCATTTGCCCCTACTTTTTTCTGTGTTTCTACATATTTAAAGTTATTTTTGAAAAAATATGGTGGACTTTTAATGTGTCCATATAAAATAACTTAAAGTGCATATTTAGTAGAATCATAGAAGATATGTTTTAGGCTCTTTTCTAGTGAAAATAACTATTTTATTTTTTCGAGTGGCAAATAGTTTAACTCAAATTGAGCTGAACTCATTATAACGGCCAGAGCATAAAGCCCGACCATTGTTTGCTTGTGGAATTTCCATTGTCCAAAATAATGATAAGTAAGTAAGCGAGCAGTTAAAACAAGTCCAAAGCATTGTGTGTGAGTTTGTGTGAGTAATAGCAAATGTATTACTATTAGCGTTAACCCTTGTGTGCCATTTTTAGGGTGCCTGTTGCACAGGTCATATGCCAACTTGTGCGTGTGTGTGTGTGTCTATGTATTGAGTACTGGCGTTGGCGCATGCGCACTCAATTGTATCGCCCAATGAAGAGAGGAGGTGGTAGGGGATATGCAGAGGGTGCACGAGGAGGCGGAGGAGGAGTGGAGTAGAACACCCGATGCGAGCAACGTGCAGCGAGGCGTGAAGTTTTCCAACTTCAATTTGGACTATGCTTTGTTTTGTTTTGTTTTATTTTATTTTAGTCTTGCTTTTGCTTTAAGGGGAAGTGCGGTGAAGTTTTGTCAGAGACAAAAACACAACGGGCAGTTTAACAGAAAATGAAACGCATGCGTGTCGGTGTCGCCACCAGCAGGCAGCAGGCAGCATGCAACGGCAACAGCGGGGGTGTGCAACAATTGGTTGCAAGCAGCAACGACAGCAACGGCAGCAGTTGCATAGAAGTTCTTGCTTTTGGTTTGCCATAAAACACTTGAAGCAGAACTCTGGCTCTTTAGTCGCCACGACAACAACAACGCACGTTACGCTTGCCAACTCTCAGTTGCAGTTTAAAGTTGAATGCAGGCTTTTATTTTGTTTCGGCCACATTCGAAGTACATTTAATAAATTTCCCATTGTTTTCTATTTGAGGCTTTTGTGATTCATTTTTTTGGGGGCATTAATTAAATTGGCGCGTGTTGAGTTTTTTGTATTCAATTACAGAAAGAGAGTCAAGCAAAGACTTGCCGCAATGTGGGGCACAGCTGCCTAATTGTGCACATGCCTTTGCTACTTATAGACATACATAGTTACCTTTAATTATCGAATTTAGAATTACACGCCAGCTGCACAGAGGCGGAGGCAGAGGCAGAGGCAGAGGAAAACTCACCTGCAAAACAGAAAGAGAGGGAAAACACGTTAATAATGATTGGTTTTGAGTCAGACTTAAGTTTTAGTTGAAAACATGCAGAAATACTATGAGTATAGCTTTTGGATTACCATCAATTACAAAATGCCGGTCAATGTGCCGCAATTTAACAGTTATTTGCAGTTGCAACACTTTCGCTTCATTTAATCCAGTGGCGTCGTCATTTCATTGGGAGTGCCACTCACACTGTCTATGGGACTTTTCAATTCACACGCTGTGCGACCAATCGCGAAAAATTCTCACGACACTGAAGCAACAGCAACAACATCACCATCAACACCAACATCAACACAAACAGCAACAGCAACAGCAACACCAACAACGACAACAACATTAACATCAAACCAAGACAGCCGCTTCAAAATGATGCCAGAGTCTGTGTTGATGCCACATGCTTTTTTTTGCGCTCTCTCGATCTCTTTCTCCCTCTTTTCTTTTCTCTATCTTTCTTTATCTGTCGTGCCCCACTCACTCACTTTTTTTGTGAGTGCCCCAAACTCACAAACTGCAATTGTGACACATGTAAAAGAAGCAGCAGCTGAGTAGAACTTGCAACTGACAACTTGCAACATGTGTCGGGCTTTAGCTAATTGTAGGTTAGCATTCCATGATGTTGCACTTAAGGCCGATCTTAATGTGCTACATATTTCGCTCAGTGTGCCACTTTCATGTAACCAAAGGTCAATGTGGCTACTTGGAAATGTCTAAAAAAATAATTTGAAATTGCCTTGTCTGAAAATGACTAAGAGACAGATGATATAGCTATAAGGAATGCGTTCCAAGAAATAGATTCTTTTATTTTCATAGCTGTAAATTTGAGCTTAGCTTTGATCAAAGATGCGATCTTGAAGATGTTGAAAAAACAAAAGTTTTATTGCATATGTGTAATCAGAGTTATCTATGATCATTTTATTAAAATTTAGATTCTTTAACTTCATTTGTTGATTATGTATCATCAAAATAACTACAAACCTTAAAATTAAGAACTGAGAATTTCAATCTAACTCAAACTCAATGCATGTTTGTATCAAACCATAACTAAAAATCAAAGAAACCGCTAATGATAAAAAAGATTTAACTGGATACTACTGAAATCGTGGCTTAAGTGTTTTGATGTGCTATAAACAATTGTCTGAATAATTTGTATACAATATTCATATCTAGGAATTATAGAAATTATGACTTTTGTGGGCGGATGTGTTGCTTGAAATTTGATTTGATGTGCCATTAAAAATATTTGCTCTTCATGCTTCATTATTATTTTGCATGTTATTGTTATTTTATTATTTTTGTTGTTGTTGTTGTTGTTTTGGCTGTTGCAGCTTGGCATATTGTTTCCATCAATGCGATGTATACTCTCCTCCCCTCTCACCATATATCATACAAAAGATACAAAGATACATTCCGAATTGGGCGACTATGCAGAAATTGTTGTATTGTATGACGGCATTTGGCAATGATAACTGACAATGCACAGACGATGCTATATGATCTAAGGTATTATATCTACATATAGCAAAATATTCGAGGGTGGTGTGAAGAGTTTTTGAATTTCATTTTAAATAGCAGAATATTTAAATAGCAGAATTATTCCCAGACTTGGTAAGCCGCTTTATTATTATATTTGAATATGGTTTGCATTTCGAAATTCCCAGAAATATCTTATGTAATCGGTATGAATGTAAAAGTGCTTATTAGTAAATAATTAATTAAAGTTAAATTCCAGTTAAATGACAGACAATGTGACGCTAATTCCAAAAAATTTATAAAATGCAATATTGTTATTACAAATCAAACTCAAGTTATGATCCTCCTCCTAATCTCGTAAGACTCGTGTTCGTGTGCAATCATTAGGAGACAAAGTCCGATCTGTTGCATTTGATAAGCACGCAATGATTGCCTGTTGTTATCAAACTCAGCGTCTCAGGTCTTGTTGACGCTTAAGCTGCGCACTGCCGACTGCGGACTGAGCATAAAAAGCTGGCCGTGTCAAAAGTTATCGCTCATAATAAGAAAAAAATTCAATAAAATACTCAAAATGCTGAGGCTGTGGAAACTTGGCAATACTTCGACTCGTGTTCAGCCCCAGAGACGGACTCGGACTCGGAGACGGAGACGGTGACAGCGGCAAAGCCGGCGACAGTGTACTCGTAATTCAGCTAAAAAACATGGCGACAACAAGCGTGCCCGATTCCAATGAAAAAAGCAGCCACAAAAATAATTGAAAAACAAATTAAAAACAACACAAAAAGAGCAGAAAAATAATGCTGAAATAAAATATGAAACGTTGGCAATTAATGAAACAAAAAACAAACAAGAAACAAAAAATGATTATTATTATTATTATCTGTATATGAAAAGCGGACAAGAGATGAGCTCGCTATGGATAGGGTCTGCCCATTTGAATGACCACTGGACAGGGCACGGCTCACTGAGCTAGCTGAGGGAGAACAAGAAGAGTTATATAGAGAAACAGACAGAGACAGAGACCGAGAGAGACTCTGACAACTGCCACCAACTGGCGACTGATGAGGCGCGCATTGACCCAACAGAATGGCTGCAACAGAAATTAATCAAAACTTTCAGGGCGTATCGTTAACTTGTGCTGGGAGTGAGCTGCAAATGCAGCTCGTGGCACACTTTATAGTGGAGTCTATTGTCGGGTTGCAACTCATGAGCAGATATCAGCTACAGCTTGGCTTTAATTAAATCCAATACAATGTTGATCTCGCTAGTAAGATACTCTCTCCTAAGATTCACTCGCTGATTTTCATTACTAATTATTCGTAACTCGAAAGAGGCTGGTCGACATTTCTTAGACTGATCTCCGATACTCGTCACTTATCTTATTACTTGTTATCTTGACTTTCTTCTACATAATCGTTACTTGTCCCTAACCACTTGATACTTTGTAAGTCGCCATTGTTATTAAGTTACTCGTCGCAAGTGGAGTCCTAATCCTCGCCACTTCAAACTAACTACTCGTTAGTATTTACTTGTCAGACTCCACGTACTTCCCTTTATTTCTGTATCTAAATGCTGCCTTACTAGTAAAGATCTAGTCCTAACCAGCTGTACATTGGCTCGTAATAACCAGAGACTTAATAGCTAACAGGACTGGCGGAGTTGGTGGCACACATAAAAGCTGGATATGGGTATAAAGCAGCCTTTTGTTGGACTGGCTCCAGTTATGGTATATGGCAGCTATCAGCTTGGCTTAATTAAAACGCTCACAAAGTCGAAGGGTAGCGACAGCAACAGGCTACAACTCGTTACTCGTCACTCGTCAATCGTCAGTCGTCAGTCGCTACTTGTCTTGCCCATAATGGAGATCCAGGCATATGACCAACTATGGCCTCGAACGGACTGATAGGATGCGCAGAGCACTGCCAATGGATCAATTATGTCGCCTTGACCATTTCGGGCACAACTCGATGTGGATGGGTTGTCAGTTGCTTGTGTTGCATGGTTGCATGGTTGCTGTTGCAGTTGCAATGGCCATATTTGAGCTTGCTTTATGGCTGCCCGCCCGCATTGGAAAATGCACATCATTTTCTGTGGCGTTGACAAACGTTTTGCAGCTCTTGCAATTCGGTCAATCGAATGGCCAAGATGGGAATGATGTTGAAGTTGTTGCTGTTGGTGTTGCTGCTGCTGTTGGTCTTGGTGAAAGTTGCTAACAAAGAAATATTGCTCGAAAAAGACTCAACTTAAACATTGGAGCACTTGAGTCTAATGCATAGATTCTGTTTTATGTTTTTTAGCGGGCAACAACAGGCACACGAAAACAAAAAAAAGGCATTAATTACTTCCGGAGCAAACAGAAAACGCCAAAGTTGAAGCTGAGTCTGTGACTGAAGCTGGAGCTGGAGCTGAGCTGGGCTCCAGATACCATAATACCAGATACCGGTTCTTCAAAGAGCACAACATAGAGTCGAGTCGGAGGTTTTTCTCAGACTGCTGGCTGGCACGGCGGGTGTTCATCAAAATTCAATGAGCCACAATCTGAGCTTGGCCCTTTTGTGCTCAGTTTGGCAATCAGTTTCATATTGGATTTTAATTTTTTATAGCATATCTTTTTCACATATTGCTTTTAGCATACGGTCACACATATAATGTAAAAACGAGTGTGTATAAAAACCCATAATGGTTCGACGACTTTACAATGCGAGTACTTTGAATACTTTTGCTGATCACAGCATAAAAATATTTTTATTTTTTTACTTTTTTTGATTATTTTCTGATATTTTGATTTCGTATTCATTTGCTCCCTCCAAACGTGCTGAGCCTAACAATATTTCATTTGTAGGTTCTTCTAAAGCTGTTGCTCGCCTTTTCTTTTCTTATTGTTTTTTTTTCGGGTTTTTTTTTTGGGTTATGGATGATATGGTGCTACATGTGTACACGTTGTACAATGTTTTGTTGTCGCTGTTGTTGTCCGCTTTTGAGGTGATTTTAACGCTGCAATCAGCAGAAGTCAACACAAAAGGTCGCCTAAGGTGATCATCAGAGGGGAGGGATGTGATTAGAGGGGATTGACTTTAGCTAAACAGTTGCTGCTGTACTTGCAAGCAGCGATTGTAACATGCTCAATGGCAGCAGCAACAACAGCAACCAACAACGGCAACAACTGTCGACCCCTTTGGAAATCTGCAGAACAAGAAAATTTCCAAAATGTCTTGCGTCTCTTCCCAAGAAAATGTTGTATGCAACCCAATGCCAATTGGGCGCTTGGTTCTTGTTGTTGTCATAGTTGTTGTTGCTGCTGCTGCTGTTGCTGTTGTTACTGCTACGTGATCACCATGGCAATTTCTCAATTGTATTTTTATTGAGTAAAATATTGGATGGCATTCAAGCGTCTGATCGTTGTATGATCGCGTGTGTGTGTATGTGTGTGTGTGTGTGCGAGAGTGTATAGAATTTTCATTGGAGCAGCGGACACTCCCTAAAATGATGTGGGTTTTTTTTCTGTGTTATTTGTTATTTGGTTCATGTTGAATGTAAAATAATTGTGACATTACGACAATTGTTGCTATTTTGTTTGTGTCTGATTTTGATAACTTTAGCTTCGATTTCTTTTGAGTATTTTCTGATTTGAAATTTGAAATTGTGCTGAGGAAAGCAGATTGAAATATTTGACTTTAAGAAAACTTTTATGATTATGTAGTTTCCGATTATTCTAATTAGATATTGGCGAGTGTGGGAAACATCCCAATGAACATGGACGGAAACTCATAAAACTGGTTCAATCAATTGTGTTCCCAATTTCGTAATTTGTCATTGGCCAATATCTTTATTTCCTATGAATACACACATATGTATGTACATACATATCATTCAGATGTAGAAATTTCATTCAAGATTCGTTTCCCTTTGTTAAGAATTGAATGAAATTTCCCGCTACAGCGATTTAAAGGAGATAGATTTCTAGAGATAGGTAAAGTGTTGAAACCACAAGACTAAACCTATTTCAACAACAACTTGTTGGGCTAAACGTTCAAGCCACAAAATGTACATACATTGGTATATGAAAAGTGAATATGTATGAATATGCTCAACTATTTATCACAGTGTGGCGATCTCAACAGCGGCTTTTTCAAATTGAAAACACATTTGTATACAATTTGAATTGTGTCTGTCAACCTTTTGTTTGTTGTTGTTGCTGCTGTTGTTGTTGTTGTTACTAATGTTGTTGCTGTGGTTGTAGTTGTTGCCTGTTTGTTGTGGCTTACGTATGCGCAGTTCGTACGCTTTGACGTTGTTTCAACATTGGTTTTATGGGTGCAGCTGATCCAAAAGTCCGACTTCAACTTGAATAAAACTGCATTTGGGAAAGTCATAAGTGAGTGTGTGTGCATGTGTATGTTATAGTTAACTAATGACTTCTGAGAATGACCGAAGAAGAAGAAGAAGAAGGAGGAGAAGAATGAGAAGAAGTACCGCTCGACTTTTAACACTTGTTAGCTATTAGCTATTAACCCTTGTGTAGCTGCGCCTATTAACCCCTGCAGCATCACGCAGATCACAGATCACAGATCTAACCTCAAATTACTTCCGCTGCATGATTCCGATTCTGTTGCAACGCACGCACATCATACTATAGTGAAACAATTACATTGTGTATGTGTGTGCGAGTGTGTGTGTGTGTGTCTGAGTCTATCTATGTTACCAATCTGTGCGGCAGGTACAAGTGCTATCCGCGCTTGTCGCCATATTCCATCATCAGGTGTAATTAAGTCGCGCGCTTGGGCCATCACTTGCAACGGAAATTCCAGGCAGGAAAATTGTAATGCCAGCCCCTCCCAGGCCTTAGACCATAACCGATTTGATTTTTCAGCTTAATTACCGCTTGGCTGGCAATCCTGCAGCAGCAGTTGCAGCAGCAGCGACAGCAGCAGCAGTAGAACCAGTTAACAACACCGGATGATGGCCAACACCGGATGGGGCGGCCTCTGGTGGGTTGGCCAATAGCTATTACTAGCCACATTGCTACAGATCTTTGGCTATTTTGTCGCCAAGGCGGCAATTCTAAAAGTTTTGTTATCACTTTGGGAGCATGGCCAGCAGAAAGTCGGCAAAGAATAACAGGAAATCGAACCGGCTGTTCAAGTGTTGAAAGGAAGAAAGCGTAGGGAATAAAACAGCAACAGCAACAGCAACAGCAACATCAACAGCAGCAACAACGACACAAGCAGGCAAACCTGTCATCAAACAACAGAAACAGCAGCAGCAGCAGTGGCAGCAGCCATAAATCTTTTTTAGTGCAAGCTTTTGAACTGCTTCGTTTGCTCTTTACAGCCAATTTAAGCTTCCTCTCTCTCTCTCTCTCTCTCTCTCTCTTCTCTTCCCTTGTGACTGTTTGAAACTGAGCTACTTCTGCGCAGAGTTGCCAGTAGCTGGATTTAGTTAAAAAATCTAGATTTTTTTACATTGTCTTTATGTACATGTTTATAATTTAAATTTATGAACCAAAATCAATTTAACAAATATTTAGTAGATAGTATTGTTTCACGGAAAAATGTAATTGACCAATTGGAAAGTTAACTCTGACTGAAGCTTGCTGTGAATTCATCTATCTTGATCAAATTAAGGGGTTGATTTAGCTTTCAGCCGAGTACAGCAGGTTAAGGCCAAAGATTGTTGGGTAATAACGATGTATACAATGTTTAATGTTGTTATTTATACCCATTGGGTTTTTAATTAAAAACTTAAAATCATTTCAATATTTTCATTTAAATTAATATTTGGTATACTAGTATTTTCATTAGTAGATTTCATATTTTTTAAGCTATTTCTTGCTAATTTTTAATACTTTAGCTATATTATCCTACAAAATTTGGCAACACTGTCCCTTGTAACTGCTTCATCGGGCTGAAAACTGCTTTGTTAGCACTCTTTTGAGCCTCGTTCTCTGCTGTTGCCTTAAAGATCCTTACTGTGCATTAATGCTCCTTTTCTGCAAGTGCAAAAAAGCTCTCAGCTCCAAAACAATTTGCAGCTGAGCTCGTCGGCATTTTGGCGCAGCTGTTAATCCCAATTAACCGCAATTAATATTATACAATATTAATGTAAGCCCTACAGCTAACATATTGCTGCTATGTTGCATTACTTCTTTCCCTCTCTCGATCAATCTCTCCTCTCTCTCTCTCTCCGTTTCTCTTCACACGACCCACATTTGACAGAGCCGAAGTCAAAACCTTTCGGCTGTGCGTGAGAGGCACTCCATCATCTACTGTTTGGTGCCAAACGCCGCCCTAACTGCGCCTGCTTCTCTTATTTCTTACTCATGCTGTGCTCCCTCCCCCCCCTTTCTTTCTCTTGTGATGCCTTAATTGTTTTTAATTAACGCAAACGCTTTGCCATTGCCTTTGCCTTTGGCTCGCCACATTCCAATTTTCCCTCAACAGATCTTACACAACTTTCGTCATCGTTTGACTTTTTCGTATTGAATTTGAAATGATTTTGAAAGCTACAAAATACTGGCAAAGTGGGGTGCGGTCTGCTTTAAAACTATATATGTATATGTATATGTGTGTGTATTTATGAGAGCGGCAACTTCTTGAGTGTTGAATGATGCATGCGGCTCTTCATAAAAACTGTCAATGATTCACATTGTTGTTGCCATTGCTCGAATATGACCCGCACTCATCATAGGGTTAAACAAACACACACTCACACACTCACACATTAACACAGTGCTGAGCTTCCAGGGCTAAATGCGAACGATTGTCCATTGTTGGAGCCAAACCTTTTTCTTTGACTTTATCTTTATCTTTATGTTTATGTTTTTCATTTTCTTTGCCAGTGTCAGAGAGTTGTCCATCGGACGCGTCTCTTTGTAATTATGCAAGATCATTGCCAGACGCCGTTGACCTTTAGCTGCCCGACGACCGCCGACCGCCGCCTGCCGTTCGCCGCCTGCCTTATTATGTGCCTAAACGTTTTCCGGCCAAAAAAGAAGAAGCGACAGAGAAATAAAGACAGAAACCTTTCTTCTCAGCTCGTTCATCCGGCTTGGCACGACAGTAACAACAATAAAAGGCTCAAGCTTTTTAATGCAAATTAAAATCACAATCACATTCGCAAAATCAAAACAAATAAAAAAAAATCAAATAAGAAAACGATCACATTAAATATAATATATTATTAAATATTATTTATTTATCAATGTACAGATATAGAGAATGAATGTTACAAAAGTATACACTATTTCTTTGAATTTAAAATCTATTCGTATTTTCCAATTTAAGCTATTTACACTTTAATTTATTTAGTTATTCGATATCAATTTTCAAAGAGAATAGCTTTTGAGAGTGTGGGCGATTAAGCAGACAGCAAAGCAGCTTATGTTTTAAATAAATGTTATTAATGATATTATAGCACATTTAAGGCATATTAATACCACATCATTTAAATGGTAATAAAATGGAAGAGTTCTTAAATTACCAGATGGCTGAAACACCTCCATTGAAGATTTGTAATAGAGTTGAAAACTAATCAGTTTTAATAAATTAAATTAATGATACTTTAACACATTTAGGGCAAATTAAAAACAAATCATTTAACTGGTAATAAAGTGGAAGAGTTCCCAAACTAGCAGATAGCTGAAGACTTGTAATATGGTTTAAAGCTGATGAGTTTCAGCAGTTAGCTTGTTGGTAATCCGATGCGCTCTCTGAAGGCTCAGCTTACAGCTTACAGAGCAAATGACATATGGCCAGACTGTGACCGAGGGGTAATCTCTGTCTCAGCCCTCGCCCCCGTTAATGATGATGCTGGGGATAATATTGCAAGGGAGCCTTTCACTAATTACAATGTGTTTATCTTCGCCTGATCGTTGCTCGCAATGTGGCGACAGACGGTTTAATGTTAAAGGAGCCTGTAGCGAGTAGTGTGTTCAGCGAGGGAGAGTGAGGCAGAGAGGGGGAAGAGGAGAGTGTGTAGGAGCAAAGACAACTCGTTGAGATTGCCAGGCGACAGCTGCACGCTGCTGGCGACGCGTTATTATTATTATTATTATTTGTCCAACTCATAAACCAAACAAACTGCAGCCCCGACATAAAGCGCAGAAAAGAAGAGAAGAAGAGCGGGCATATACTAAATAAGATGTGTGAAATGTGAAGAACGCATGCGTCATGGGGGCATACAACAAATGGGGGCACGTTGATTGGGCCAACGTTTAACCTCGCTCAGCTTCAACTGCATGGCAATCAATTGCGAACAAGAGAGAGCACAAGAGTCGCTTCTGATTGGTGCTCAACTGTGCCGCCGCCAGTTGCTCTCTAACTGTAAACAACAATAAATGCAAATGAAGCAACCAAATGTGCGCAAATGTTAAACGATACAAAAAAAAGAACAACAAACAAGCAACAATACGAAACGTTTTACAAATTTTAAACAAAATATATATTTTCCCCTATCCCCCCCCTCTATCCATTCAGTGAGAATTCCCCCTGTAATTTTCATGTCTTTGTGCTGTCAGTTTTCATATCGCTTCGCTTTTCTCACCAAAAACGAAAATGAAAATGAAAATGAAAACTTGCACTCGCATATGCCACTGGATAAGTGTGGAACGATGGGAAACATTTTTCGTACGATACTTTAGGAAAACAGGAAATTGATTATTATTTATGATTACAACAGGCCGAAAACATCTGAACAACTCTGAACAACTCCGCTTTGCATACGTGAGAAAACAGAATCTGCGATCTGAGAAAACAATACTGTACAGATTTCGACCCTGGGCAAAAGATGATAATGTAACAGCCTCTGCCTCTCTCTATATATGCATAATATGAAAAGATACCGATACCAGATATTGTCTCTAAAGATGTTCAAGAAAAAGAAGAACTGCTCTTAAGTGGACGCGCGCCCTCTTCAATAATTAGAGACATGCATGCATTTTCTCAAGTGTTTTTCCCATATTTTTCTTATGTTTTTCATTTTTTTTCGAATTTTTTTCAATCATTTCTTGTTTGGAGGACTTGCACATGGGAACTTTTGTGAGTGTGTGTGTGTGTGTGTGTGCATCCGATGTGAATGTAAAATGAATATCCTTATGAAATTTGATACTTTTGCATTGTCTTAAAAGGAAAGCAGTCTCGAACCAGAGTCCTCTGCCTCTTAAGAGTCTCTAACGTGGGCGTCACATCCTTACCTGCCACTCAACATCAGACAGACGTCGAGTCATTCAAGTATTTGCTGGAAAGTCCCATCGAATGTCGCGTGATTTGATCCTTCCCTCCACTGGCCACTTAGCCGCTCTTCCTTTTAGCCCTGTCTCGAGTACTTTTCATTGGAAGTGCTCGGCCACCACTTAACGGCAGCTCAGCTAATGTTTTTATATCTCTTTTTTGTTAGTTTTGTATGCGTCAGCTGGACTCTATCATATTTTGAGTCTACAATTTCATTTTTAGCAATTTCTTGTTAATCGGACTATCAATTTTTGTTGTACAGTGCATTGGTAATTATCATAAAAGTGGTTAATGTTTTTGTAGTTGTTGTTGTTGTTGTTGTTTCTTGTTTTGGCTTCTTATCAATGCCACTGATAAGAGACTCATTTAGAGTTTACTTGCTTGTTTATAGATGGATATTCTTTATAGCATTCGTCGTATCTATAAGGTTGATTCATACGAAACACTGTGCTGATGTCATGAATAGTTTCAATTTCGTTCCACTGATCGATGAACATTGACTCTTGAGATCAAGGTTCTTATATGCATTTCATCAACAGAAGCACGTCTCTTTAGTTGTAAATCAGTTGGATTTTATAGGGTTATCAGCTTGAATTAGGTAATATTGCTATGCTCAATTTACTTACGACAAAAACAAAGTGATTAAAGCAATCTTAGTTACTAATTATAAATTAGATTGCGCGACATTCGAGTACAACAAATCAAAGTTTATTATAAAAAAAACGTAGGGAATCTTTTTGCTAAACTCAGAATATACTTAAATGCAATATAGAATCGAAAATTAAGCTTGAGCTTAGCTTTATAAAGTGATAATACTTTAGTAAGAAAAAAAGTTTCTGAGGTATCCAAAAAAACATCAAATTTTTTACAAAAATTTGTTAACAACAAAAATAATATTTTAAATGTTAAACATAGAAAAGTAAAAGCAAATAAAGTCCTAATGGTTTAGGAAGTTTTCTTAAATACTTAATTGTCAAGGCTATAAATATGAATGGAACCTTAAAGACTTACCAATAGCAATTATTCCTTGTTTTGGCCATATCAAAACAAGAGACTCAAGAGCCAAAAACTAAGCGAAACTTATATTTTACAAGCTGGTTTCCTTGTTGTTGTTTCGCATAAGTGTGTATGTGCAATGTGTGTGCAAAACACCTGCAAGTTACCAGCTTACCAGAAACAACAACAACAACAACAACAAGCAGAGTCCAAGTACTTCTACTTTTTTGCATGAAATAAAATCTCACGGTTCAGATGCGTATAAAGTTGGCAAAGACAAAGAGTGAGACGAGACGAGACGAGGCATGCAGCCGTTCAACAGGGGGGCAGGTGGTAGGAAGTCTCAACAAAACAGAGAGAGATAGACAGAAAAAAAAACAGATATGAGAGAGAAAGAGTAAATGAGAGTGAGACGGAGACTGAGACAGACGATGCATGTGGGTTTTGTTTTTTTTTTTGTTTTTTGCAAGAAAGACATTAAAAAAACAGCACAAGTAAGCAAAGAGCCAGAGCGAAAACTGGTTTTTTGGCTCATATTTTGCACACTTGAGGATAGCTGAGGAGAGGGGTATGAGGAAGATAGAGGAAAGGAGAGCATGGGGCAGTAGTCCACTTTGTTGGCTATTTTAGCTGCCCTTTGTGTAGCATAGAAAATGGGAATAGCTGTTGTCGATTTAAGCCAAACTGTTGTCCTGATCATCATCTCTCTGCTCTCATCATGCAACGATCTTAGGGATCTGAGAGTGAAGGGAGAGCGAAAAACAATCTGTATCCGTATCTGTACTTCATTCATATATTCACTCGAACTGAGAAACAACAGAGCAGCAAAGACATGGCAAGATGCTTAATGGGCCAGCTACCTGGCCACAGACACAAGCACAAACACACACACAGAGACAAAGAGAGACAGGTAAAGGTAAAAGTAAAGCCAAACAACAACAGGTAGAAACTGTTCTTGCTCCTTGTTTGCGAACCATGGGAAATCTGTCGCTGTTGGAAACCTGTTCACAAAAGGGCAGAGCAAACTGAACGAACTCGGCAGATGAACAGATGTACATCCATAGTATAGTATATGGAGACTACTTCCTCCTCCAATTCAATGAATTGAATCTCTTTTATCAAAACGAGGCTCTGTCCGTCTCTTTCTATCTCTCTCCCTCGCTCTCCCTCTTTTTCTCTGACAGTCTTGGGTGCTGACTGTAATCTCAGTTGGCATTATTATCTGTTGCCTGATACCCTATATGAACCCACATGATTACGAGTCTAAGCATTAGTCTCAGTAAATTTGGTAAGTATCTTCGAGATGCATGATACTTGATACAATTTCCATTACGCTGAGGGGTTTCTACATTTTTTCACATTATTTGTTATTTGGCTTTCCACGATCAAAACTCTACTTCTGGCCTTTGGGTACTTCTTAAAGTCAACAAGTATTTAGGTTGAGTGGTAGCATCTGTTAATCGTGCTGATCAGTGATATTGTAATTATAGGGTATTTGCCAGTCAAATATTGATATGTACTTATTCTACTTGATGATGCATTGCACAATTGTGACACTTTGTTGTTGATATATTGTGAAATTTTGCTTACCTTTCGTATCGCCATGATCCACGTAGCCGGCATTGGCCGTTGCCGCGGCATCGACCAAGTGGCAGCTTGAAGAGATGCAGATCAGCAGTATAATAGCTCCGTAATGAATTCGCAACATATTGCCAGATATAGACATGATAATGTCGATCCTGCTGCTGCCTGCTGTTCCCAAAGCCGGGAAAGTAAACGTATCCAAAACGCGTTTGATTATTTATTCTTGTTTCATAAATCGCATAAACATAAGAATGTGATGGATTTCGATTCGATTGTTTTCACAAACCGCACATCCAAACGATTTTTCTGTTTATTTACTTTTTGGGAATACTCTAATGTTGGATCAATGATGAACTCCCGAACAATATGGTTTATTGAAGTGTAACCGACTCCTAGCGCCCCAGCCCCATCTCGTAAGCTCGAGTTTTGGCGGAGCTGTTACTCCGAGAAATCCGAGAATTCAGATTGATTATATTGCAAATTATTTGTTTAAGCAAAAAGGCTGTTGGGTCTGTGATTTATCCGCAACAGAACCGCGAAATAACAAAAATAAATAAGCGTCGCGGCCACTTCGCGGAATAATATAATAAGTAATACAATATACAATAAACAATAGCAATAAAAAAAGCACCGATCGCGTTGAACTTCGCGTTAACGGGGCCAACAACGAGACGGCTTACAACAAAACGGTCAACGATCAGTCGGCAGAGGGGAACTTTTTTGTGAATACGCCAACAAACAAAACTAACGAATTTAATCGCTGTTGTTTGTAATAATGATAGTTAACTACGCACGCGAATAAAGGCCACTGAATTTCGTATTTCTCTCCTTTCGTTTTACACAAAACTTTGAAATTGCTTAATTTTCGTACAGCTTCAAAACTTGCTGTTGGTAACGGATACCAAACACGGAACACCCGAACTCGAAACCGACGATGTCACAGTGCCAAACAAATCGGCAATAATAAGAATCAGTTGTAAGCAGTGTGACCGTGCGCATGCTAGGCAATAAATACCAAAGTATAAACATTCGACATCTCGTGCATATGATCGATAAATACTCGGACAGTTTATCGATAAATAACTGCACATCTAAAAATATCAAAGTTTCAATTATAATTATTTCAACAAATACTTTTTATGTATTTCGCAAAGAATTGTACACACTAGGAATAATGTCATCTTTAAAAATACTTACATATATGTAAGTAAAGAATGTAGTTTAAGTTTCATACCAAAGTTTAATTTTCAATCGGTTGTTTCTATGGCAGTTTAGTGTTGCGATTTGTATCTTTTCCAGCGTTTTTTGTGAGCTGTCGAGATCAAATAATCGGTTGATTAGAAATGGATACATCTTTAAAAATGTTTTTGAGCAACTTCGAAAATTCGAAAAAAAATATTTCACTATTTCAATCACTAAAATCGAAGAGACTTATGCCATATTACCATTACTTGCCGAATATTAAATGAAGTTTGAAATTCTACCGATCGTTCCCATGACAGTATCAGCAGATAATCAATACACAATATGTGAGATTGGTTGCAATAAATAAAAAGTAACAAGGATTTACATATTAAAGATTGATTTTTAATCCAATGATAACAAAAATTTGTCAGATGTACATATAAAACAATACCAAACATACACTCTATAATTTTGAATTAATAGATTTTCTTTTAATTCGCTCTCTCTCCCCCTTTCTGGGTCGACAGGACCTTTTCTTAAAGTTTTGAGTCTATTTTAATAGTCTAAGATTTGTAGGGATTTAATACCTTAATAAATTCCCAAGATTTGCGATGCTGTTTTCAGTTTATTAAAAGACGAGTACTTAAAAGTAATTAAATTTATGTATTCTGCTACATATAAGAATCTTTTCCCCTTATCATATTTAAAATTCATCACGTTTAATATTTTGCGAGGAAGCGGTTGAATGCATAGTTCGAGTACCCCTGGAGGCACACTTCAATCGACTTAAAACCTTTTCCTGCACTTTTGTCAATGCCCTGTTGACCCCAATTTGCAACTCCATGGCTAGATCGGGATGATCATCTTGTAATGTGCGCAGATAGGAAGCAATGTAGTCCCCAAAATCGGTTAACATGTCACCCTTTCGGCTTAATAAAGGGTTCATGACGTCCGGACCTGACCCAATCAATTCTTGTCTTTGGTTACCGTCGTCAGGTCTTATCCGCTTTGGTGACACAGTGTCAGAAAACATGGAAGCATTGGAAATATTCTCCAAATCGCCAGGGGATAATAAGCTTGCGTCTTCCACTTCCGATAAGGATCCCGACAAAGATTGGTTCTGTAATTGAAAATATTTTTATTTTATATTAGTCACTGATTCCAGACAAATTAATTAATTTGGCATTTTATATTTGATATCAAGTTTGTTTAAATTAAAATCATATATATTTAATCCAAGTAGCATAAATCTTCTTACACAAGCTCTAGTTGGATACCAGTGACAACTATTTGCATTTGGGCATTAAAATCGGTAAATCAAATTCAAAATTCGAAGGCTCAGATGCCCAAATGCGCCCCTGACGCTCTGTGCCAGGCTGTACCAAGCAATGTGAACCTAGCATAGGTTTTTGAACATAATGCATAACTTTCTAATGCAGAATGGTCGCAAAGATGGCGGGAGTCTAAATTCGTGACCGATCCCATTAGTAATGATATATATTATGAAAAAGTGGCCTACTGAACATAATAAACAATTATATTACCACAGATACAGGTTCCCCCTTGTATTCTCTGGATATTATGGGCCGGAGAAATGACATTGCCTCATAATATGGAAAACATGGCTTCCTTCCAGACCTATTTTGCGCGCTTGTCTTTAAAGCAGTCTGCAATAAATGTATGTAAATTGTAAAGAACACCGGCGAGCGTTTGTATTGAATTGAATACTCACACGATATGTATTTCGTAAACTATTCCACTTATCCACCACCTCTTTATTTGAAAGACCAAGCTGCTGTGCAATGTTGCTCCAGGAAGTCTTCTTTGCGATTTGATTTTTATAGTCTGCGTCGATCACATTCCAGAGGCATTCCGCTTCCTCCACGGCTTCTATAAGTTGTTTGATTGAGTCAGAAGGCCACTGAATGGTAACACGGCGTTCACGGTTATTTCTACTTCTTTCCATACTTTTATGTACGCAAGCTTTTCTCCCGCTTTTTACCTTCAATCAATTGCTGCAATTGCCTGCGTATTTTATTTATTTTGTTTTGTTAGCACAGTTAGAAAATATCGATATAGCGATAGATATTTTTGATGACGATATATTTTCGAACGATATTTTTCTGACTGTGATATCCATATCGATATTTTCTGTGATAATTGTGCCTATTCCTAAAACTGGTTTGATTATGATATGCTTAAAAAAGTAAAAGTGCAAACTTTGAAGAAAAATCATTAAATCGAGTGAGAAAAAAGTACCCAAAGATTTACTTCTCTTTCGGTTTTGATTTGCTTCGATAAACATTAATCAGAATTGTGTATCTTCTGAGTACATTCAGCTTGTGCCAACCTATGGCGTTCTCAGTGCTGTAACAGTAAATTAAAGTGGCTTACCATTTGATGTTCACATTGTTCACAGTCACTGTGCCAGGCTGTGGCGCAATGTGAGCATAGCATTTCTGGTAATTCGATATATGTCGCTATCGATACTATCGATATAGCGATATCCCAGCCATCTCTATGAGAGAGCGTGAACGAAGCGGTATATTGGTAAAAGTAAACGACAAAAAATATTAAAATATATTAAAATTTTGCAAAAATGAGTACGTTTGAAACTGACGGTTGGGATGCCGATGAAACAATTGCGCTGATTTCGATACTAAGGACTTTAAAGGAGAGTAATGTAACTGGAAATATCGGCAGAAAAGATTGGCAATATGTGGCTAATGAAATGTCCGAGTGTCTGAGGGACGCTAATTACGGAGATCGAAGCGTTCCAGAGTTGCGCGAAAGATATAAGAAGTTAAGAAATGATTACATTACAGCTCGCATTCGAAATCGTTCCTGTCAGTTTTATAATATGCTACATAATTTGTTTGAAAATGACATGACAGTAAAGATACGGCAAGTCGAACCGGATAAAGAGTTTGAGGAAGTCCCTGAAGTTGAACATAAATATGCGGATACCCTGCAATTGGAGCGTAAGTAATTGAAATCATTTATTATATCCTGAAACCCATTTTTGCAGTCCTTGTTTTATTTCAGATAACGATGAAAATACAAATCGCCCGTCGGGTTTTGCGGGAAAGTTGCAATCACGTTGCAAGTGGTCAGATGGGGAACTTAAGACGTTTTGTAACATTGTATCCACGCTTAAGCTGCAGGCTCCCTTGATGCGGAAGAGAAATGACAAAGTCTTTAAGGTAATCTCTAGGGAAATGGCCAAGCACAACTTCGTCAAGCGGCCTGATGAGTTGCGTGACAAATACGATCAGCTGAAGAGACAATATGCGGAGGCAAAGAAAGGTGGAAAGTCCGTTGACCAATTTGAGGACGTGCATGCATTGCTCAATGGTAATATACAGGATGGCGACAGCAGCGGCGGGGAACTGGAGAGTGATTCAATTGACAGTGGGGAGGAGGATAACAATGCTCCGATGGAATCTGGTAGCGAATCAGAAGGTACATATATAAATGCTAATTCGGCCTGTTTTCTCTAATCTTTTGTTACCTCCAGGTGCTGTAGCTTCATTAATACCCTCTAAGGCCCGTGTTAAGTGGGCAGAGGGCGAGGTGGATATATTCCTTGACCTAATAAACTCGTTGGGACTGCAGTCTGCAATCTTGCGTAAAAGAAATGCAAAAGTTTTCAAGTTGCTCTCAAAGGAAATGGCTAAAAGATTCATTGATCGGCCCGCCGAGAAGCTGCGCATTAAGTTTCAGCAGCTTCGGAGACAATACAACAAATTCAAAAGAGGTGGCGAGTCCTTTGAGCACTATGACGCCATACATAAGTTGTTAAGTTACAAAGATGCAAATGACACCAATGCGAATTTCAGCAGTGGGTCCGAGAGTGACTTCATTGACAGTGACGATGGCGATGCTGACACATCCAAACGTAGGTCAACATTATAGAATATGTTCCAATATGAATATTTTCGTTACTCTTAGGGTGCAGGGCTCTACTGTATTCGTTGCAATTAATATAACAGCAAAAGGAGTAATGGAGGACCTTGTATAGCATATAACGTCCACGTACTTGAAAAGCGTCAAAGCTAAAAAAAACGGCATTTCGAGAAGTACGCGCTTGAAGTTTTCAATTCAGTCTTTAAATGAGCGATATATTCTTGATCAGCATCTGAAACCGAATCGTCCGTTCTTCTGATTGTCTAATGGACAAAAGTCGGACTCTAAAACCTAGAATCAGGAATTAGGTCGGGACCTGAGCTTCCGTTAACACCACGCATATAAAGTTGGTTTAAAATGTTTGTTACACCCTTGGTAATTGTGAAAAACTTTGCAGCACAGTTTTTAGGATATTTCGCTTATTAAATTTGTGGGTTTTTATATTTTAATAGTGAACATTTCCTTTTATTAGTATCATCCATAAGAGATTGAGGATCGAATAAATATATCGATAGTTATGGTGGCGTAGAATTTAAAAATGTATAGTTATAATTAATATTTATAAAATTAAGTAATATTATAGCGGGGAGTCGATTATATTATTTTAATATTGATTCTTGTACATTAACGCTTCTGTTTTTTTAGGCCAAACAGACAGATACTATTGGACAGATAACGAAGTGGATATATTTCTGTCAATAATCAAGAAACAAAATCTGTTTCGGGCCCTCGATGGATCTAAGAAGCGCAATTTTAAGATCCTCGTCTATATTTCCAACGTTCTCGCCAAGCAATCGTGTAAAAGGACACCACATCAGTTGCGTAACAAGCTGCGATTGCTACTTCGACGATATCGAGAGGTCAAGAAGGATGGAGTGACAACTGGCCGAATGCAGCCCCGCCACTTTGAGATTCTTGATGATCTCGTTCAAAAAAAGCGCACTTCAAAATCTGTAGCTGAAAAACCAGCCACAAATGAGATCGAAACGTCCCCGAAAAATGTGCCTCCAGTGGAGAGTGACATCGATTCCTTCAGCGATGTCGAGTCCAGTTGCGACCTGCTACGTGCGGCAGCAGAAAGTGAAGAGGGTGAAGAATCATTTGTAATGCCAGCAGAGCCGACCCCCCTTGAGGTACTAAACACTATTAGTGAGGGCCAAAAGCAACTGGTGACCATGTTAACCACATCCCATGACAGTTTCCTAAGACAACAAAGAGAAATGCAATCGCAGTTTCTGCGAGAAATGTCCAATATAATGCGGCAGGAGCGCGAGGCAACAGTTAAAATGCTACGGGAGATGATGCAGAATAAATAGTTAGGATTCCAAATATTATATTAACATTGTAACTATAGTCATTTAAAGGCATTTTACAAATTGTTTCAAGCTTCTAAAACTTTTATTAAATTGAATTTGAAGTTATTTGCAAAAATTTGTCATTATTTATGTGTGTGATTTGTTGTAATGTATTTGTGTAATCAGTGTATATTATTTCATTAGTTTTTCTTTTACCTAGATTGCATTTATGCGTTTGTAATTTTAATTTTCTCAATGCAATTCATTATGAATTTCATTAAATTATTTTTAAATTAATAACTATTTAAATATTTATATAGTATATGTTATTTTGAGAGCTTTGTATTTGATATGCTACATTGGGTTTTTATTTCTTCCGTATGTTTTTTTTTTTTGATTAAGTTAATGTTGTATTTAATTTTGTCTGTAACATTAAGCTTGTTATTTTAAAGTTAATTTGTATTTGTTTGTATTTTAATATTGTTTTTCTTCTCACAACAACTAAGCAAGCTCATCGTAAAATATTTGCATCCAAAAAACACATGTATTTTATTGCACAATGTAAAAAAAATAGATTCGTGAAAAACGTATTTATTTTGTATATTTGATAATTTAATTGCTTAACTAAAATCCAAAAACGTATATGCTGTTGATGTACATGTGTAACTAAGTATCTATGTATGTGTATTTGCATATTTTACGCTCAGGCACAAAGTGTAAATTACAAATATTTCAATATTACTCTGCAATATTTATATTTTATTCTTTTAAGTTTCATAATATGATAAAAACAGAAACTACACAAAATTCAACGGCATTTTCAAGTAAGTACTAAGTATTATTCAATTCATTTGTATATTGTTTAAGAAACATAAGTTCATATCTCGTATAGGTAGCGGTGTTTTCGTTTATCTCAATTGATATAATTTTTTTTTTATATATATATGTACATATATATATATTTGTTTTTTATTTATTTTTTATGTCAATTTGTCTCTTAGAGCACGGCTCGGCTAAAGTCTACTTTCAGGCAGCGTTTGGCTGCCCTTGTCACACTGTCGCTGTTGCTGGCGGCTAAAGCTTTGCTTGAGTTGGCGGCTGAGGTTGCTGCTGCTGCGCTGCTGCTGCTTCTGTGATGCTGTTGTGTCTTTTTTTTGGTATTTTATACGTATGTTAGTTAGTTTGTAACAACAATAACAGTGTTTGTATATGTTTGTAAGAGTGTGTCGAATCTTTTTCTCTTTGGGTTGTGTATGTGTTTGTGTCTGTGTGTTTGCAAGTGTAAAATTTAACAATCTAAGAGCTAATGGTCTCGGGCAGTGGATTCTCAGTAATGCGTATCTTGTTGCTTTGTGTGCCATAGTAGAGAGTGCCGGATGTGTCAGTAGTTACATATGCTCGATTGCCATTCCCATTTCCGTTCTCCAAATCCAGATCCTCTTCTCTAGTCGGGTCATTTGCATTGTTGTTGTCGCTGCCACTGCTGCTGCTGCAGTTGATGGCCGTTTCTCTTAGACGATTGCCAACGCGCATGCTCAACTGTCGCTGGCGATCTCTTTCACGCTCTCGCTCCTGAGCGGCTTGCAATTGTTGCTCGCGAAAGTTGGCAAAGAATATCGATGAGTACGTGTGATATTTGGTACCACAGGGAGAGCTAGCTGGCGTTGACAGCGGCGTTGCTGTTGTTGTAGTTGCAGTGTTGTAGTTGTAGTTGTTGTAGTATATAATTTTGTGGAGGGGGAAGGTAGTAGTAGTTTGGCTTTTGTTATTTACGTTACGTTACTTTTGAGCATGTTAGTTGTAGTAGTAGTAGTTGTTGTTGTTATTGTTGTTCTTTTTTGATGGGTGTTCATTATACACATTCTAAGGATTTGCTGCTGTTTTCATGTTTTTGTTTTTTCTTTTGGCGTGTATTCTATGTATGCATGTGTGTGTGTTTGTGTCTGTATGGGTGAGTGCAATAATGATGTTGCTTGACCATTGTTTATCACTGGATGTTGCTGCAATTTGTTGCTGTTGTTTTATTGTTCTTGTTGTTCTAGCTGCTGATGAGCTTTTGATGAAGATGGATGATGAGAGATGTTGATGATGAGAGAGCGCTGCATGCACTTAATTGATTGGT
The DNA here is from genome assembly GCA_037043535.1 of Drosophila putrida. Classification (NCBI taxonomy): domain Eukaryota; kingdom Metazoa; phylum Arthropoda; class Insecta; order Diptera; family Drosophilidae; genus Drosophila; species Drosophila putrida. Next base: position 3,106,305 of record JBAMBI010000160.1, on the reverse strand, counting down.
GAGTAGAGGGCGCCACATGTCGTCAGCTGCTGTGAAGAGACAGACTCGAAACCAGAAACAATAACGGAGAGCGAATTTGTGCTTCTTTGTTTTTTTGCCCCAACTTAAATGATTTGGAACGTGAAATCGTTGACTGTTCTTTTATTTAGAATTCAAATACACAACAAAAGCTTACAATCTGTGAAATTTTTGCATAGCTTCATACAAGATAATATATATATCTTTATGTATCGGTATTTTCATCATGTTTTTTTTAAGTAGCATCGTCTTGTAGGTATGTATGTATATTTGTATATGTTAAGTATAAATAAAAACTTATTGCTTTAATACATTTACGCTTTTTCTGTGTGTGTGGCTTTCTATATTTGTGTGTAAGAGTCAAAGCGACAAACACCCAAGTACGATTCAGCTCTTGAGGCAGTAAGAAATAAACAAATAAAGGATACAAATAAATAAAATAAAACAAAAATCAGGAAAATGTAATACGTGTAAGCAATGCCTTTACTTTAATTGCAGTTACTGTTTTTATTAATACAATAATATTGACTTAATTTCCGAACTAATAATACATACAATACACAATTACATATTAACTAATAATGATACAAAATTGATAACATAATACACAATAAGCAAAAGGAAACAAAAAATCACAGTAAACAAAAATACATACAAAAGCGCCAAAAAAGCTAAAGCTCCAACTTGTTGCTCTTTCTATGCGTGGCTCAGTTTCTGAGTATATGTATGTGTGTGTGTGTTGTGTTGTTCTCAGCGTGCTGTGCTTTCATCTCTGTCTCTGTGTCTTCCAATTTCTCTCACTCGATTGCCCACGCCCTTTCCAACTCCAATTGGGAGGCGCACTGCTCTCATTGCACGCAAAGCTCAATTTGCGTGGAACTGCTCCGACTGGCCGTTGAGATTTTGCGTGCCAACTTTTGCAGTGTGCCAACAGCTACACATTGTTTATTTTATTTCAAATATTGCGTGTAAATAAACAAATTAAATAAAACATCAAATAAATTATATGTATGCATGTTTACGTATTTCTGTATAGATAAAAGATAAGTGCTCTGTATATGTGTGTGGGAAATAAATCAATTACTAGCATAAGAAAGCGTCAAGTGCTGGTAACTCAAATAGAGCGGAAAATACAGAGAGAGCAGATGCTGTACTGTGGGAAAAATATAGTATTTAACTCATAAGCATACTCTACTTGTAAGCTTTCACAAACATAAGCAACACACACCTGTTCAAAGTTGCTGCTCTTTGCGGGCTTAAAAAGCCTTACCAATACTTGGGCAATCAAATGACAAACAAGTGTGTGTGCGCATATTTGAGTGTGTGTGTGTGTGAGTGTTTATTTGTAAGTGCTAAGCATTTACTAAATGTTATACATATATTATTTTGAATTATTGTAATATAATTAATTAGCTAAATGCATTTCAACTATGTTTTTCCTTGTTGCCAGTTTCTACTGAGGTTTCTCGGAGACTATTTTGCGGGTGGTGGATTTAGTAAGAGTATGTGTGTTGTTGTTGTTTTATTTGTGTACAAATATACATACCATATATATTTAAATAGTATATTATTGTTGCGCATAAGTTGTTGCATTATTTTGATAGTTGATTTTTTTGATAAGAGAAAATCAATTTGAAAAACAAAATAAAGTAATTTTAAGATTTTGAATTTAACGATACGACAATAATGTTAATCGTTGTTGTTGTTGTTGTTGTGGTCAGACAAATTAAATGAGTTTCAAATGCATTTGAAGATGCGTTTGAGGTTAGTTTCGGCGCCCAGGGTTTTGTTTTTTGTGCATATATGGTATTTTAAATGGATGCATGACGAGAGGCAGGCGAGGATGTTCGGCCAGGCGTATTACAACATATTTTGAATTTACGATTGAATTGAATTGATTTTGATTTTTGTATAGCATGTTATGTTTTTGAAAGGGAGGGAGGGTTTATATTTTGTTTTGTTGTTTTTTTGTTTTGTTTGTTGTTGTTGTATGTTGTTTAGCAAAAAACAAGCAGTTTGGAGAAAGGAAAAAGAAATGAAAAACAAAGTAATGAACATATTGAAATATTTTGTTTTTGTTGTTGTAGTTGTCGATACGAAAATGCATTTGGTTCGTTTCTGGTATTGATTTATAATTTAGTTTTGAACTTTGCTGTTTTTCGTGTAATTTGGGGGGCCTTGACAATACAAAGAAACGCACGGCTAACTATTTCACAAAACTACTCAATGTTGGGCTAGTATGAAAGTAAGAAAGTAAACACTTGATTTTCAACAACATTGTTTGGGTTTTCAATTTTTATTTATTTCAATAATTATTGTATTTTTTTTGTATTTTTTTCGTTTTTAATGCGTACAAATATTTTGGCTAACAACATATATAGAGAATTTGCTCGTTTTGGTATTTTGATTTCCTTTGCCAATTCATATTACTATATATATATATAAAATTTTGCACAATTTGTATGATTAAATGTTCATTTTCTTTCAGTTAAGTGTCGATTGCTTGTGGAAAGCGTTTGAAAAGCTTTTTTCGTAACTAATTTGATCTTCAATATGCAAACATTAGGCATTAGACTAAATATTAATATTAGTGGGGAGAAAAGGCGACTCTGTGTAACTCTATAAGGTCTAGGCTAGACTAGTGTTAAGTGTAAAAATCTCGTGTCAAGTCTTCTCTATTGGAGAGGCAGCTGCATTTTGATTGTGATGAATTGTTGTATTTTCTTGATAACAGGTGTTTTGCTTGAAAAATGGTTCTTTGGCAGTCTTGGTCTGGTCTACAGTACTGAATTGATTGAATTGAACTGAACTGATCTGAATTAAAGCTACTAGAGCGGTCTTAGTAAGAGATATAGTTTTGCTCATTCGATATTGTCCCAATTGAGTGGTGGTAATTGAAATTTGACTAAATTAGTAGCAGGTAGGTTGAAATAGGTGGTAAGTAAGTTGTATTGTAGATTTAATTTTTGATTTGATTTTTTGTAGAGTTGTAGCAGAGAAGTTGAGGTTCAGTTGTTTAGTGTGTGCTGTGTTCTAACACTTACCATAGCCCTCGCCTTGCAAGAATAGCCTAAAGGCCTCAGCCAGCTTGGCTGGTTGCTCCTCCAGCACCATGGCGCAATCGGAGATCTGCAAACAATACATACAACAATTTAATATATTTGTTTAAAGGAAATTAAATAGATATGCCAGTAGAACCTTCATCCAGGATGAGTTTGTTGGATCCAAACGACCATTGAATGTCACGGTATCGTCCACATGTGGTGACAACGAACCTGTTATGTTAATAACCGGCATTTTCAGAGTTGTGGCTGCGGTCTCAGCACCAGGTGTACCAGGTGGTGTGCGTGCCAAATGCAAATCATTGCGATGGATATACGCATTAATCAACATGGCCAGATTTGTGGGATTGACACCACGCTCAAAGTGCTGCTTGTACATCTGCACCAGATCATGATTGCGCTCCTCCGGATTACGTCCAAAGTGATGCCACATCAGATAGTCGATGACGCCCTGTGTCATGCCCTTGGTGCGCAAGAAACGCGCATTGAAACTCTGATAGCCCCACTCAATCCATCCCGACTGCGTCGACACACAGTTAATCAGACAGAGTGCTCCCACCTTATCCGGATGTCCATGGGCGAACCGTGCCAGGATATTAGCTCCAGCTCCAACACCAAAGCCAATCACCGACTTCAGGCCAAAATGCGACAGCACATACAGCAACTGTGCGGCCAGGTCATCCATGGTTGGATACACGTAGCTAAGCGAAACAATAGTTGAATAGTTTAATACACTTTTTTCATATCATTAAATTAATAATTACTATTTAATAAATACAATTTCTTCAAAATGGTTCCCAAAGATGTTAGATGAAGAAACCTAACTGGTATTTATTTTAAAAATTTTAAATATTCTTGTTCGTAATTTCGAATACTTTAGAAAAATAATTTTGGTTTTTTAAATGTATCTTTAATTCTGTGAAAAATGTTCTAATAACAATACGGTCAGAGTCAAAACTCACAGAATCGGTTCGGTTCGGAGTATTTGCTGGGTTTTTTTATTTTCCATAATTACAAAATGACAATTTTTGTTTAAGCAAGAAGAAAGTAGAATAATTCTTTCGTATTAAATTGCACCTAAGCAAAATGAGTACAAGTTGGGGCAAGTTAACAGCTTCTTCAGACCTGGATTGAAGGGTTCTCAACTATATCAAAAGTGAACCGATATCAATGTGAACTGTTATTTTGATTATTATTTAATCTAATTGTGTCCAAAAAATTATATTTTTAAATTTTGGACATTGATAGTTGAAGCTTAAGTCTGAAGTGGAGATATTAGAGCTTTAATTGATTTTCATTGTGTGCCATTTCAATTTAAGCTTTTAAAACCCTTTTGTTATATATTTATTAAAGATGAAAGCGATGGTAAGGTGCAACTTACTCCTCTGGTAATGTAGGTGCACCCTCCTCCTGTCCCGGTGCCGTTACATGGTACACACAGAAGTTTTCCAGAAGTCCTCGCATGACTGGGAAATTGAAAAAGCCAGCAAAACTGGTAGCATCTATTTAAACAATATAAGAAGAAGCTGTTACATTTTGATTAATCGTAATTGTAGGTAGATCTCGTACAGTTAAGTCCCAAATCATGGTAGGTAACTATGGCCGGTTTTGAGGTATCACCCTGTATGGCCACATGTATGTCGCCCTTATCTGTGGGCACACGTCGCTGTTCGCAGGCCTCCAGAATGGAGCCGCGTGCATTGGGAAATTGCAGTTGCACCGAACGCAATTCGATATCATCCATGGGATCAACGGGCATAGTGCTATAGAGATAGATATAAATTATATTTAGTTTTCTGATCACTGGCTTCTTATTCTAAACTATACAGTAGTGTTTGTTTTGGTGTTTTTTTTTTTTTGTAGTGGTCACTCATAAACTTGCATCCGGCGGGCTGTTGTTCAGTGCTGGGCATCATTATATTTGGCTATTTGTACAAATTGTTGGGCTCTAAGGCTACAAAAATGAGTTGTTCTCGTTACGCGGCTAATGGCTATAGGCTATAGGCTATAGGCTATAATAAGTACTAAATTACAAGTTGCAAAAAGAAACTCAAATTCCAAATTATAAGTATATATATTGTTTGTATTTATATAAAGTACTTGTATATGCAATATATAATAATTAGTTGTTGAACATTCAAGTTATGTACGAGATGCGTTTGAGAGACGGGCGGATGCGATTTGTTTCTTACATTTGTAAATTAGTTTTTTGATTTTGATTTGTTGTTAAGATTGTTCAACTCAAAGTTCACTCTATGCAAAAATACTTACAATAACAATTAATAGTAAATTAAAATGTTTGGCAACAAGTCTAATGTGAGGTATGTATAAGTTATATAAATTATAATCGTTAATCGTAACCAAAAAAAACAAGAACTTGTGTAACTTGAGTAGTTTCGTGTGGGAAAAGTGTGGAGGGCGTTACGCGGCAAATGCATATCTTACATGAAACGGAGGGGGTCATAGTTCGGTTCGGTTCGCTTCGCTTCTGTTCGGTTTAGTTCGAAACGGAACGGATCGGAACGTTTTGAATCGGTTACGAATAGGCTGTTGTTTGTCTTTTATTTGATGTTCTTATTTTGTTGTGTTGGCTTACCCCAGCAGATGTGCCTCCTCGGCAGTGTGTGTTGGTGCTGATGGCATCTTGGTGTTCAGTGTCTTACCAGTTTTGTCGCGGTCTCTGAAATAAATACTATGAGCATGCAAGCAAAAAACCGAAAACACAAAAATCGAGAGGCAATTTGTCTTATATAAATAAGTAGGTACAAAGTAACAACCCAAAACTCTTTTTTTGATTTCCCCATCTTTTTGTGTTGGTCACACAAAAAAATGTAGAAAATTTAATAACTAATGACACACCCAATATGGATGTTTGGAATAGGCACGAGTAGAAATTTCCAATAAAGTTTATATTCGATTTTCAAGAGAAATTTTAGAATTTAGTAAAGTTAAGTTGAGTTTTAGGCTGCTGATGGGAATAATGGTTTAATGGTTGCGACAACTTTTGAAATGAAATGCCGTTAATGAGGTAGTAGTGGAGCTTGAGAGGATGAGGATGATAAGTATACGAGTGCTCGGCTATGTACAACAGTAAACAACAGTTTTCACGTTACGTAAACTTAAATAAATGAGTCACGCAATGTCATTCGGCGGAAATGTCGATGCCCACGACAACGAATACCAACAAACAACTGGCGCCAGAAATATGAGCTACTATAAACCCTTCACCCACACTAACTAACTAACTAACTAATTTGCCCAACTAATGTTAAAGGGACTAGACCATGTGTCTAGGTAATTTGGCCTACAGCATTTTGGCCATGTTGAATAATTATGCGGCCCGTATACACATTATTTCAGACTCTGTCAATGCTCAAAACTCAATTAGTCAAGGACTCTTCTGTGTCGTAAATTCAGTTGGGTCTTATTACCCAGCAGTATATCTATCGTATATGATCTGCGTTAAATATGCGACATTAAAGTAACCTTAACAACTTTTGGTTAACTTATTGAAAAAGTTACATTTCTTTAGCAACAGAAGAATATAATGAGACTTATAAATAGCAGACCTAAAATTGTATCTTAACACAGTTTAAAACTTTTAAAACTATGTTACATAACTAGCCTATGTCGTTTTAAACCTAAACTCAAATTATTTATGACTCTCACCCACATACCATTAATTGTATGTGTATATTTGTTGTTGTTTTCTTCAACTGTGGTTATTTATACGCTCTTGTATTCTTTTAATATGTGACTGATTTGAGCGCACGGCGCCAGTCTTGAAACGGTCAGCAACTAACCGGTTAGGACCGGTGAAACCCAATCAGAACTTGAGAAACGGGCACAACGAAGAGTGCAATGACTGGAAGTGTAAACAGAGCTTTAACTTATTGTGAGCTTTAAAAGGCGTACATTGCATGCACACATACATATGGACCTATCTACATACATACATATATGAGTTTGTATTAATTGAGTCGAATAACAAATCTGTGTGTAGTCTGAGCGTGGGCTATGTCACCGTAACGGAAATATTAATTAAAGAACTTGATGAGCGAGTAATCAACATAAATAATAATTGTAGTAAATACGAGAACTAGTAAATCACACTGACAGAAATAGAACAAAAATGGATCGCAGTTAACGGTTGACTAAATTGCGGTTCGTTGTCATCGTCGTCGTCTCAGATTGTCTGTCTGACTTTACATTGCACTATTTATTGCGCTTTGACAGCATGTTGTTGTATTCGTATTGACAAAACTGCAGGCGGTTTCTGACCTTGAGTCAGGGCTAACTCAACAGTAATAATATAGAAGAAAGTTGCCCCGTGTTAGTGATGTAACTGAGAGCGAAAAGTGAGCAATATATGCACAATACAATATAATAATAAGAATAATAATATGTATTTTACTGTATACATACACACATCTATATATCTACATAGATATGCAATTTTATACCTTTGTGCATATGTATATACATATGTATAAATGTACACTGTGTTGTTCACTTTGGCCAAATCAGATTAAATGCAAATGCTTTAACAAACACAAAAAGCTCTCACGAACATGCAAACGCAATTAAGTTGTGCTTTAAGTTAATGATAAAGTTTTGTTTTCAACTTTGGCAGTGCAACAAACAAGGACAACATCAATAAAAGCAACAAATAATTGTTTCTAAGTTCTTCACGTCTACGTCTTCGGCATCGTCTTCTTCTTCTCTCTTTGCACTTACCTGGCACCACCAACAACAATGACTGGCTGTCGCTGTTCCATGCGTACCAGCTCTTCGCTGTCGCCTGGCGAGGATTTGATCGCCTGACCAATTGCACGCTTAACGCTCTCAAACACGGAGGTGGGCGAAGCTGCCTGTGGTTCTGTGGTGGATTGATAGATGGCGCTGCCATTGCCATTGCCATTCATCGCTGGCAGCGATACATAGCCGCCCTCTGACTGCGGCATAGTTTTAAATATTTTTTTTTTGCTTACTTTCTTTCGTGTTCTATGTGTTGTCACTCTCCCACTCTCACTCTCTTGCTCACAAATACTTAGCCTGCTCTGTTTTGTATTTGGATTTCATATGCTGATAAAAACTTTTAGTGCGCTCTCTGTATGCATGTGTGTGTGTGTGCATGTGCGTGTTTTTGTGAGTGAGAGTGAGTGAGTGCATGCAATAACGCGCGCGCGTTTGTATTTGTGTAAGTGCGTGCATTTGATTTGTGTTGTTATTGTCAATTTAAAGTTATTATAACAATGCGTTTCATTGTTAAATTCATCACGTGATTCATCAGCGGGCAGCCACAGGCAGTAGTTGTTTTACATATGTACATATAATACATATATAATACATATGCGATATACATTTGCAAATGTTTTATCCATTCGTCAGTAGCAGCAGCGGTCACAAAAAACATAAGTTATATAAATACGAAAAAAAAGAGAGAAATAAATTATAATTGAACATATGATGACAATCAACAAATCACAATAAAAATGAGCATGTAGAACACGGAAAAAGCCAAAAGAAAATCATCCAATCACCAACTTAAAAGTTTTAAACCAAGGACCGAAAATAATTTTTGTTTTTATTTTTGTTTACTTTTATTTCATAAATCGTAAAATAATAAGTATTCCTGATATTCTTTTAACAACTTATCAAATAATATTTATTAATTATTTTTCAACTACTCTTGTAAGTCATGATTTTTATTGATGTCCTTTTTAAATAAATATGAAATTCTTATTTTGAAACTAATTTTCAATAAAAGTTTTAAACGAGACTTTTGGGAATAAAAATCAGAACCAGATTTTTTTGAAATGCTTTATTACAGTAAAAGGAAGAGTTTTATAGAAGTCTTTTTAAAATGCAAATCAGAGATCTATTCTTATGAAAGATATTTTTAAACAATAGTCGTAAATAACTGCAATCGTAGGCTGTTGGAGTAAGTCAATATTATTCAGAAGAAAGTATTATTTTGGTATTAATAAAATAAAAGTCAAAAATGATAGTTATCAATTATTTAATATAAGTAAAATCACAACTGTGAAATGTTGATTATTTGAAAAAATAATTATAACTGTTCCGGTCCATGATTTAAACATAAAGTATTATATTTCTTAAACAATTGCAAAGGATACAATAGCGATAATGGTTGTTAACATAGTTTAACATGTTGTTTTCGAACGGGACCAATTTAATATTACTGTGGGTCATTATGAACACATTATGCACATATGACAAAAGCATACAACTCATTTGGTTAATAAGCGTGGGACAAAGCAGAGGAGGGTATGAACAACAATAGAAACAACAACAGATACGAGAACAAAAATTGTATTTGGTGTCAAAGTTCGTACTTGAAACAAGATATGCAGGCCAAAAGCAAAGCACACACACACACACACACACACACACACATACGTGGCATGCAACCACAGCACTCAGAGGCATACGTCTCTGGTTTCCCCCCTTCTCTCGGTTACATGTGCATTACATTAACCCAGTTCCAGTTTTATGCCGCTCTGCCTGCGGCTCGTCTAAGGGTCTCTCATTTTAGGATTGCCGCGAGGGGCATGCAACATAGCCCAGGCCCAGCCTCAGCCTCAGCTCTTTTGCCACATGGAATTTTGCACAGTTCGCACATCAGAGGAAAACTTGATTAAGTGCGTCACCAAATACCAAATCCGAACACTTCAAAAGGAACGAACAGCAAATTACAAAACCTCAACGATGACGCAAACTTATAGATATGAGTATAGAATGGAAATATAATATAATAAAAAAAGCAAAACTCGCTTTGTATTATTATTTTGCGTCTCAGCTATAATCGTAAAACTAGCTACTATATAGTAGGCAAATTCAACGCTTTTATGGCAGGTCAGTCAATGCCACGGGGCGTATGTGGAATATGGAGTAAAGACATTAAATAAAAAAAAGGCTGGGCAAGTGTCCAAATTGGAAATATGTATCTCACAGTCTGCACAGGATTATCAATATATATAGGATACCCTCTCATTTTCAACTTTGTTATCTATTTATTATGCAAAACTTACGACATCACAACAACCGCATTTTGTTCACAGTTTGTTGCGTTTACGACTGCATAAATTTATAATATTAGCAATAAAGAAGAAAAAAACTTTTTACATAAACTACAAAAGCGAAACGTTGATTAAAGTCAAGCAAGTACAAAGCACAAACGTTGATTTTATCTCAGACACTTGAGTAAAGAATCAGGCCTTGATAAATACTTTTGAATAGAATCAAAATCAATTTGCACGACGAGTCAATACCCTAACAAAGTTGTTTTATACTTCTTAATTCATTTGTTTATTAATTAACACTACTAGTGTTATAAATATTTTACTTATAAACAAATTACTGTCTTCTAAGCTGTCTTGTTAAGCTGATCTCTGCAAATTAAAACACGAATTTGAAAAACATTTGTAATCTTTTGCTTAATTGCAAGAACTTTTCTTATAGACATGACACAAATACAAAAAAAAAGCTATATTTATTTGTCAGTGATAGGAAAATTACTTTCAAATGCCCTGTATAAATCAAAAGTAAATCTTAACTTTGACCTTTCAACTGACGTAAATTATGGTCGGCGATAAAGTGCAAATTTATTTGGAATACTTTTACAGTACACAATACAACAATGATATAATGTTGGCATGCTCTTTAGCTCTTTAGTAAAATGTGTTGTTCACCTGGCCATAAAGATTGAGTTTTCTGTGAGTGGAAGTGGCAAACATTTGCATATATATAAAGTCGATACTTGTATATATGGATGTAGCTGAGCCAAGCCTGCTTCAATTTCATTTTCATTTTCAATTGCAATTCCGATAATTGCAGCTACAGCAGCAGAATGTGCCATTTATGACGAATTATTCATAATTACAATTGCAAGACGACGAATAGAAGCAATAGAAGAGCAAATAGTGCTGTAATAAACAACTACAAAGGTGGGAAACATACACTTGAAAATAAAATTAGGTCCTTCTGATGTTGTATAACAGAAGATTCGTGATTGTCCTCTCAGACAAATCAAATGTTAAACAATCAGTTGTAATTGAGTATTTTAATATGATACATATATATTTATTTCCTACATATTTTCCTAAATCAAAATTTTGATATTGTTCTAAAACCTGGTGATAGAACATACATATATGTACGTATAACAAATATCGATGTAGTAGAGATAGGAAATTATTAACAATTTGCACTATACTTTTTATGCAAATCTATCACGGAATTACTGCGATTGTGCAGAAAATCCAATTATTAAAATAATAATTCAACAATATTATACTGGTAAACAAGCTCAATATAAATGTGCAGTTCAGAATTCAAAAGGATTTGATTTACCTAAGCCGAGGAATCTAATTTAAACGTCTCCTGAACAATGGGTCAATATTTTAACCAAGTCAAAGGACTAATATTTAATTTATAATTGGTAAATTGCAGTCAACTTAATTTAAATGTAAATCTATACATTTTTGTAAATTATTATTTGCCTTGAACTGCGATGCACCCAACGGATGTTACTTGGTTTTTTCTCTGGGTGCAGCATTGCCGCAAGAATCGACAATTTGGCAGATCGCCTTGGCAACCGTTGTCAGGTCAACGCAACGGAGGCAACAGTGCAACAACAACAAAAACGTATGCGTGTGCAGTGCAATGGAATGACTAGAGATCCGAAAGCCTGACCCAAACGGAAATTGTTGGCCTGTGTCAATGTGCAATTGGCCAAAACGGCCAAAACAACAAACAATTGCACATAATTTATCAATAAATTCAAGGATCTCTGTGCTTCAACAAATTGCGGCACACAGTGAAATTATTCAGAAAAATAAGTGTGGTACCTCTAGGTGCCTTGGGGGTGTGGACTGGGACTGTAGAGGGAGGGAAAAAGCAGATGGCGACAACAAATCCTATAAAGGAAATGTCACGCTATATGCTAGAAGCCGCGGGACAAACGTCACACTCACAGAGAACACACACATTCATAGAGGAGAGGAATAGAACGTCAACAACACAGTTGTTGTAGTTTCTTTTCGTGTAGTCGTAGTTGTTGTCGGTACGGATGTAGGACCAGGCATGTAAAGGGTGGGGGGTCCAGGGTGGGGTGGGGGTGCTGTGCAGGTTGCTTTACTGTTACGTGTTTGCAATCGATTTGAGAGTTACATAAAACGAAGCAAAAGAGGAGTGAAAAAGTGTTTGTAAGACAAAGAGAGAGCGAGAGAGAGAGAGAGAGAGTAGAAGAGAGTATGAGCACCTGGGAAGGCAATTTGGCAAATTTCTGATGAACTCAACAAAAAGTTAGGTTAACTGACCTATGCGCCTCTATATAAAATATGCAGGCAAGTTAAACAGCAATGTCAAATACAAGAAATGGTTATTTGTATAAGGGGGGTTAGCTGTTAACTGAATCCACAATCCACAATGTGGAAAATGGCCGCCAAGTGGAGCCGCAGGAGCAATAAAATTCAAACAAACAACAACAAAGTTAGATGGAGGAAGGTCGTTAAGGAGAGAGTAGAACGATGGTCTGGTCTGCGTTACGTCAGAGTCATTTGGGGCTTGTCGAAATTAACAGCACAAAGCAAATCAAAAGAATATGAAATTAAGAAAAGAAATATATGTATATTCATATATACAAATTAGATGCATTAGTAGATAAATGGGAACAAGAACAACAACAGCAGCAGCATAACATAACATAACAACAAAATTAACATGCATTGCAAATGTCTAACAGACAACTGTTAACTACCGCTAAAAGCTCAAAATTCAGCTGTGAGAGCTGAAAGTGCTAATTAAATATGGATGCAAATGATAAATATGATCCAGCGCGGTGTGTTGAGTATGATGAGCGGAGAAATAGAAACGGGGGTCATAGTAATAGCAATAGTAGTAATAGTGGTGGTGGTGAAGTTATAGACAGAGCAAAAGTGATGTGTAACAACAACAAAAAACATCAGCAAGGCTAAAACTGTGACAGACAGTGGCAATTTTTGGGTCATGTGTTAGAGAAAGAGAGAGAGGGAGAGAGAGACAGAGCCAATGTACATGTGTGTAAGTACGCGTTTGATATACAGCCTGTCTGTCTGTCGTTGTTCTTGCATTGCACTGATGTTTTTGATATTATCACCTGTCTGTCTAATATCTTCATTTTATTTTTTTTTTTGCTTTTTGCATGTGCGCTGTGTGTGTGTGTTTGTGCTTATTGGACACCAAAACTCACCTGACGCTCGTTGTGCTCGAAGAACTTTTCAGCAACAAGAACAACAGTTACAAATCAAGTGGCTCGGCGGGGTTGAAGGGGGTGTGAAGGCAGCACAATTGTAGTTAATTACAAATTTGTGGAAAATTTCCTGTTTGTTGTTGGTCGATTTTGCTGCTTGAAATTTTCTTGGCAGTTCTCTTATTTTCTGTGTTCTTTATTCGGGTGTCCACTATAGGTAGTTGTTAACTAGCGCGCACAACAACAGCAGCAACAGCAATCAAAACGCTCGCGAGGCCTTTTCTATGAAAAAATCAATATTTGTTTGGGTCGTCAAATTTTTCCTTTTTTTTTTTGCGACTACACTTGTGTAATTTGATTCACTGTCACTCTTGCCCACACATGGACACACTCACTAAGCAGCATTGGGTTTACTTTAGCAGATTGCTGAACACTAATTCGATGTTGTTAGTCACAATAAAGACAAGTTGGGCAATTTAAATAACGTTCGACGAATAAAACTGCTTTGCAGCAACCAACTCTCAACTCGATTGTATCGCGACTGTTTCTCTTGAAAAAATATTGATATATCGATGAATACTTTTCGTGACGATATATTTTTGCACGATATTTTTTCTTACGATTAGATCAATATCGATATCAGTTGATTTTTTAATTCACTGGCTTATACAGTGGCGCCACTCTCATTTCACAGTACAATATCGAAGAATTAACCAATTAGAACAAATGCCACTAAATCTAAGTTAACTTTTTGCTGCAATATGAAAGAAATCCTTTGGACACAGATTATATAAAGTGGTACTCAATTATTTTGAAGTGGAAACATAACTAATTTGAGGCTCACCCAGATGCTTTTAATATCGACATTTTTGGTGGTGATATCAAATTAATATGTTTAGGTCATATCGACATATTATCGATTTAGATATTTTTAAAAATATCGACATCCCAAGTCATTTCGTTTAGGAAGATTGCCAGACTTCATCGACAACTTAGTTCGAAGAGTAAACTACACAATAGTGACGGCGCTAGTAATAAAAGGCGCATCCACCATTTTGAAATCAGGCGGAATAATACAAAAATCGCTATTAAAAAAATCGCTGTTTAGCATAAATTTGAACAATACCTTAACCGCAATATCATGGGACATTTATAGTATGTTATTTGGAGCTCGATAAAATAAGTCAGATCATTTTCGTAAATGTTTCGAGGCTGTAAAACCTTAAGGAGAGTTGCCCAAACCAACTCTTAAGATTATTAAAAATTTGACAAGGACTGAACAAAAGTACATGCCTGACCTCAGATTCGATTAATAAAGTTTTTCTTAAAAATATGTCTCCATGTTTTGCTTGCTAGCGCCGCTGTCTACAATTTTGGTTACTATGAGAACTAAATTCTTATTGAAGTCTGGCAATCCTCTTATTAGAAACGCTTATGTTTGTTGGTTTTATAAACACACCGCCACTTCTTTTTGACAGCCGCAGTTGGCGATTCGTTTGCTGGGAGAAACATTTTATCTTTTTAATTCTGACAGCTAATACTATTGAGCTTTGTTAAACTGAACATTGAAGCAGCATCTTTAACTAGCAGTAAAGCAAAAGTGAAGCAGTAAAGCAACTTAACAAGAATAAAAAAAAAATAGTAAAGGAAAACACGTGTGGAAATTGAAATTTAGGCAAGTCTTTCCAGATCCTAATTGTTGTATTTTAAATAATGAACAAAGTAGCAAACTTGTAGTAGATGTGTTTTTAGAAATGCCTCGCAGATATACCAAAAAAATACAGCTAAAGAAGCTAAATGAAACACTGACCGCTCGAAAGAAACAACAAAATGAACAGAGGGACGATTCGGAAGGCACAAACAGTTTGTCAGACGGGGAGGATGATGATGGGGATTCACCAGAGGACAATGACAATTCAAGGCCTTTGCGGTCGACGCTTGAAACATCACGCCACGATACGCATCCAGCGCTGAATCAAGGATTGGGAATTAGCCTAGTTTCGAATGTTGAAAGATCAATTGAATTATTTCCCAGCTCATCGTTTACGGTACCACTGCCGTTGTACGTTGCTGATCGAACGACACCCATTGTGGATCCCTGTCGGCAACGTCCAAGTGTGCAAGACGATTGGATGCGTAATTTAAACCTCCACAAGTCCAAGTATCTCAAGCAGACAAGAAAACAAAATCAGCGCGAAAGGAAACAAAATCATGGTGTATACAATACCCATTTGCTCGATGTGGCTGAACACATTGCCACACAGGATAATTCATATTTCCGTGATAGCTATGATTACTACTACACGGGTGGAAATCTGAATTTGCTACCATACTCTACACCAGGAGAGAAATCCAAGATGTTGGCATTGCATGTATCCGGCGAGAGATTGCAACAATTAAATCTGTCGAAAGTCGGTGAGGAGGCGGAATTGTGGCAACCGCTGCACAGCGAATTACTTACTGACATGTCCAGTGAACTGTTTGAGCTGTTGCCTGTAAATAGCTTTCGCGTTTATCATGGCCACATGTTCCTAGCTCGTCTACTCAATGACATAGCCATCTATGAGCTGAAGAAGTTGGACAACGATGATAACGACGATGACGATGATGAGCCCAACTACGAGTTAATCTGTCAGTGTAAATATAACAGCAAAGATGGACCCTTTATCAGTGTGGCACAGGCGGTTAACAAAGCAAATACCTTGGCTATAGCTTGCCAGGATCGGAGTGTTCGCTTCTTAGACATTGTATCGCATCAGGACATATCTAAACATGAGGTGGCCATACTGAAAGGAGCTGACCGGTTCAGCACATGGGCACAGTTACGTGCCTGGCAAGAGCATTGTTTCTACTACGTTTGTCAGTCGGCCTTGCTTACCGTTGACATGCGTTGTCCAAACGAAGTGATAAATCCATGCTTTGCCAGCAGCGTCTACTCCAACCATTGTGAGAGCTTCTCATGTCTGGGAAAAAGCGCAAATCCCAATCTGCTCTATGTGGCGAGCAATCATAAATTGCACTGCCTGGATATGCGGTGTTTGGGCAAGAAGATCACGGATCGCTCAGTTGTAACGTGGACACATCAGATGTCGTATTCACCCACTTTTATGGATGCCATTGCACACGAGGGTAGCGAATACGTTGCCATGTCCAATGCTGTGCCCGACGATCAACGGATCTGCGAACTGAAAGGCGTTCTAGCTGAAAGTATTACAGGCATGAGCTCCCCCGCATTGCCATATGCACCGCCCCAGTTGGAGGAGGCTCTCATCGATGCTCGTCTGCGGGGAAGTAGCGTGTGCATCTATGCGGATCTTTCAGAGCGTGTCAAATGCTCCACCACAGGCATTAAATTTCACAGATTAGAGAGTGTTACCGATGGAGCTTTTGCCCAGCTGCTCACCTCAAACTCTGTGGGAGATGTTTTCTGCCAGAGAGTGACCTTAAGGGAAGAGTGTGAAAAGCAGCTGGAGAACCGAACCGGATCCCATACAACCGAGGCAATAATGTACTATGCTGATTTGGTAAATGATCGTGTTACCAGGAAACTTCATTGCACTGAGATACAACCTATGGCAGTGTTGAGAGATATTATGAAATCTGAGTATAATCGCGATTTGAAAGACGCGCCAATAGAGGATATAGAGATCAATGGTTTTACTGACTCCGAATGGGATTCGAATAGAGAAACTGACGAGGAAGTGGAGAAGCGTCCAACAGTTAGTAAAAAACCAATCCCAAAATCTAAGTCAGCTGTGGCCCAAAAAGAAGCCAAGAAATCGCCACCAGCGGAAACAAAAATCAAAAAGCTATCAGCCGTTAATCGTGGACCCTGGCAGAAGTCAGCCTATAAACTTAGTCGTTATACAGATGTGTTTAGCACAGAAATGCTAAGAATCTGGGATATTGATGAGTTCGATTTGGCACGTGATATACAAATTGATATGATTGATAAAAAGCTAAAGCGAAACAAGAACGAATCTGAAATTGAAGATCGCACTGAATCCTGGCTAGAGCAGATACCAAACCCCGAGGATGCGGTTGCCTTTTTTTCGGAAGATAAACCCGATCTTGTTCCGGGCACAAATCTGTCAACCTACTATGAAGCCCTCCATGCAGACTACACAGAAGTGGTCAACGAAACTGTTGACATGGAGGCCTTGTTAAGACCCAAAACTGAACCATCGTTTAATGAAACGATCAGTTTTTGCCGAGCACCGCATTCCACATTACGGCCGGGAGAATTTACAATCATAGAATCAGATCCAAATCCAACGCCTGCTAAGCGACCGAAAACTAAATATACTATTGGATTTTAGAGAACTAATAATTAATTAATTAAGTTACTTAGTAGAGAACAACGATTACACTTAATAAACTCAAGATATTCTAAATTGAAATTATAATCTAATCAATGACTTTTTTTACAGGTCCTTAAAGGTTTTTAAAATGACTGAACGTCCTCGTCGTTTGCCTAATTTTACTGTATATGAAGAGGATGTTTTGAGAAGCTTAGCGGAAAAATACAGGAATGGGATCGATGAGAAGGGTTCTAATGCCCGCGTTTGGGGTCGTAGAAATCAAGCATGGGTGGAAATCGAAAAAGAATTTCATTTGTAAGCATATATCTTAAATAGAATGGCGTGGGATGGTGGCTTTTGCAATATTTTTAGATGATTCACATTCCTTTTAATTAACTTTAGTATTACGAAAGTTCAACGTTCGGCTGCTAGATTGAAGTCTAAATATGAAATAATGAAAAGAAAAGAAAATAAATTACAACTTGTGAAGGAAGAAAAGTACGAAAGAAAGTCTGCACCAAATCAAAAAAGCTTTATAACAAAATTATTGAAAGAACGCAAGACCCGTGCACCCAAGCACGTGGTAAGTGCCATAAAGGAGCAATCTTTAAGTCCTCAACCATTAGTTATAGATCTAAAAAACGAATCTGCAACTACTTCTGGTTTGACTCTCAACATAGGGCAATACAATGAGGAAAAAATATCTTCCGTCATGGTAAACTCTTTAAATTGGTGTGTGCTATTTACAAAGCTATAATTATTTTGTTATTTCCAGACCCATGAATTCAATTATGCCCCAGAAGAGGGATTTTCAAACTCACTAAACTTAAATCTGCTTAACGCAGGCCAAGGCATTGACAAAAACAACATTTCCGATTTGGTAATTTTATAAAATTAATGTGTTCTCTATAAAGCTTATATTATATCGTTATTTGCAGACCAATTTAGGTGAAAAACCAACGATTCTCCATTGCTTAAAGTTACCTTCAAAGCGCGTGTTAAAGGTTCCCAAGCAGGAGCCCAACACATCCTCTGAAAACAATGACCCAAATGAGGCAACTTCAAGCTCACAAGCTTTTTTAAATATACTCAACACAGGCCCAGGCATTGACGAAAGAAACATTTCCGATTTGGTAAATTTTATAAAATTATTGTGTTTTCAATAAAGCTAATCGTTTTTTTGCAGACCAGACCATCGAAGCGCCAGTTAAAGGTTCCCAAACAGGAACAGAACGCATCCCCTGAAAAGAATGCCCCAAAAGGGGCATCTTCAAGCTCACAAGCTTCTTTAAATGTACGCAACACAGGTCTAGGCATTGATGAAAACAACAATTCCGATACGGTAAACTTTATAAATTAATATCTTTTCTATAAAGCTATCATTATATTATTATTTTCAGTCCAAAGAGAATCAATTAATTGAGCAGCAATTGACTTTCTACCGAAATAAAGAATTACGCGACCAGGAGAAACACTTAGCTGAGCTAACCAATTTAAATATTCAAAGGAAAATCTTTGAAGTAACTTTGAAAATAAAAAAAAGAATTGAATAATTATACGAGATAATTAGATATAATTTACTAATAAAGACTGATATTATTAGAGTATTTTTTTAGTGGTAAAAGTTCTGAACAAGATACCGTCAGCAGTTTATGAGTGAGATTTAACACTAAATCTTCAAGTTTATTTCTGTGATGATAAAAAAATATTTTTTTTCTTTAATATTATTTATCGAGATATTTGAAACGTGTACTTTAGTTAGTTTCTAATTTTCCTTATACTTATTAAATTTATTTTAATGTTAGATATAGTAGTACTTTTTACTATTTCTAGTCGTATACTCGCCATTTTGATTGGCCTTTGCGTTGATTGGCCAATTGGGTCTCCGATTTGGCATCCCCACCCAAATCGGGCTCGTAAGCAGGATTCACGATTCCTTCAATGCGCTCAACAACGAACATGTGATCTCTACGTTTTAACGCATATCCGTGTGGACGATTTTGTATCTCGTGCAGCATTATTACTAGTCAAATTATAGAGATTTTAATCCGTAAAATTGAATTCAACCAGCCCGTTGAGATTTAGTTTACAACTGAAATTAATTAATTTAAGCTCGTACAACTAATTGATTTGCATTAGCAATCGCATTCATTGGGGCGTAAAATTACCCCAAGGGTAATACGCTATTTTTCTTTCTTTATTTGTTTTTTTTTTTTTTGGAAATTCGTGGGTGCGCCAACTGCTATTTATATAAGTAGATAAACGGGCAGTTTGCAATGTATCTGTATTTATATATATTGAAATAAAAGTATATACTTTGTTATCTTAACTTTTAAAATGATTTTTTATTCTGATAGATACATTAATAAATTTATTCTAACTCCGCCCTCTTGGACAAAGCGCATGCGCCTTTGTTAGGCGTGGCTTTTCATAGAGCTTAGCAACATTTAATTGTTGCCAGCAACATCAGCATGCAGCATCCTTGTTGCTTAAGCACACATTAGTTAACAGTTAACATTGTAACATCGCGGAAGCAGGCTGTGTGCTCCATCTCTCTTCTAATTTCAAGCGTTATCATTTTTGTTTCCGGTTTTAAAGAAACTAAAACAAATATTGTTTAAATAATATTTTAAATAACAAAAAAATGTAAGTTGAAAAATGTAAGCAGCGAAAGTATAAAATGTTATTGCCATTTACCTATTATTAATTTTGTTCGATTATGATTAGTGCTATATTAAATATTTCGCTAGTCGTAGTAACCAGGTTCAAATGACAATAAAAATTATTATTATTATTGTCATATTGCAAGCATTAATTTGAAAAGCGCCCAATTGACCTGTTTTGTCTGAACCGCTCACGTGCTGCGCGAGTAACTTTGATTACGTGGACAAGTGTTTGCTACGCGACGCTCTCTTTCTCTCTCTCTCTCTTTCTTGATCAGTGTGTGCGTTATATATATATGTGTGTGTGTGCTGCTGATTAGTAAACGCGGACGCTGCCGTCAATTTCATCAGTTGCCTTGCGGACTTCGATCGTAGCAGTTGTAATCGGTGCTTGCGCAGTTAGCTCTTTGCTCGACGTGTTTATATCCGTGATCGATTCAGTGGAATACGTAGAAAATTAATACAAAACAAGGTATAAATAAATTAACTAAATGATAAACAAAGTGTACACACTAAAAATGTAACTGACTCAAATTGGAGGAGCAATAGGAAATTATACAAAATGAAAGTGTGTACTTTGAATACCGCTGGCGTGTCTTATTCATTCATATTCACATCGTGTTTTACACATCAGCGAATGCGGCACATAGCAGAGAAGCAAAGAGAGCGTAAATGGGGGAGATTCCAGAGGAAGAAAACTTAACTCAACTGAACGAAACGAAAAGAAACGAAACGTGATCGGATTTTTACTCTCTTATCTCCCAGCCGGCCAACAAAATGTTGCCGGGCAGTCTTAGTCTTGGTCGTGTGGAGCTAATCACAATTTGTTTGCTTTTTAAAGTTTATTTCCTTGGTAGTATTTTAGTGGGAAAACTCATGACGTGTATCTTAGACTCTACTTTAGTCTGTTTCCTCTTCTCGTTTTGGAAAGTTTTCATTTCATTAACATTTAGCTGCGAATTATAAAAGTCGATGTCATTGCAATGGAGCAAAGTCGTGGCCAAAGTGCCTATATAGAGGTACACAACATTACGGTTCAGGCGACAGTTCAATGAACCAGGCTTTAAATGAGCTCTCGAATCAAACAAACAAAAAGAGGTACAAGAGCAAAACAACAAAAACAAGGTGGCAGCACGCAACTGGTTTGACTGTGAACGCCCCAAAAAAGAAGCAACAACAACAAATAACAAGAAAGAAAAGCCAAACTTCAATAAGCCGAAGATTCAATGCGCTTGTAGAGCACCTAAAATCTACGCTCATAATCAATTTAAGGTTACATATCTTACCAAGTTCATACCAAGTAAACTACTTACAAAAATATACATATGTAAAAAAGAATCAAGTACGAACGTTACAAATACGGTACTGAAATATCCTAAAAACTAGAACTCCTAGGAAAAAAGTAAGACCAGTTTTGAACTCAGCACACCAGAATGCATTGTGGTCGATATCAATATTATAGGCAAATTTCAAACATTTTCTAGAAAGATAAATAAGGTATGGCTAAAATTTCCAATACTGTTTTTACACTGCCGGCGTATGCAAGGCGCTTACACTGCAGCCGCATCTTTTTTCGCATCATTTTTCAAACATTCGCCTGCCAATGTCATATTTAGTTATTGAAATAGACACAATTATGAGTTCTAAACTGGTAAATGTTTTATAAGGTGCAATTGGCAATTGCAGTGCAGATTTATTTATTGAAATAGAGACAATTATCAGTTCTAAACTGGTAAATGTTGTATATGGTCAATTGTTAATTGCAGTGTACTTTCAAAAATGCTTTTAAGACTTTGAATTTTGTCTTTTGTGTTGCTATTTAAAATTATTATAAGTTAGGCTGGCAAACTAGCTAAGGTTACTTAAAAAACTTCAAAAGAATTCAATATTTCATATTTTTTTAAAGTAAGACGAAACATCCGATCAAAATGGTTTATTAGCACTTTTGTATGTACTTATTATATATGCATGTATGTTGCATAATGCGTGACAAAATCATGTAATTCAGCTAATAGGGTATCCGCATTGTAGTTAATTATAAAGGGTGAACGAAAATGAAGATGCAACATCAGCCGCAAAAGATCCGAAATGTTAATGATGTTTTCACGTAATTGTGCCGTTACCAATTGTAAGGTGGCATCCCAATCCCATTGCTGTCGTTTCATTAGTGAAAGTTTTTATTATTATTATTTTTTGTTGTTGTTGTCATTTGTTCATATTTGAGCTTATTTATTGCAAATCATTTTCATGGAACGCTTTCTTTCAAGCGCATAAATCTTTTAAATGGCCCATTGAAAATGACCAAGATGTCCAATTCCCAACTTTCATTTGCGATTCCAAAACACCTACACTAAAAGTTCCATTTTGTGAAACAATTAACATGAAGAGTTTTCGAAAGAGCCCCGTGGCCAATGATGGTCATCGTCACCTTTTGCGTTTGCGGACATTACGCATACGCACCATAAAACACACACACACACACACACACACACAAATACATGTTGAAACACGTACAGAGCTGCAATAATTTGCAATTTTGGCATTGCATAATCCTCTGCAGATGGATAAAACCTGAAGCGAGCGGCACGTAAATGAATTGTAGATTTGCATAATGACCAATTTTTCACTCTTCACATTTTACATGTTGCTGGTGCTGTTTTATTATTATTTAAACTTTGCACTGTGCACTTCTTCTTTAATTAGCTGTAAGTTTTGAATTTTGTTGTAGGCATGTGTAATCATAAATCATTTTGGTCGAGTCTGAAATAACTACAACAATTGTATGGCGAAATTATGAAGAAACTTAATGGAAAGTAACCTAATCGAAGCTATAAGAAGCTACATATCTCAAATAACAAATACCATTCAAAGCTAAAGCAATTATTCAAATATTTCAAATAAAATTTATTGACAACGGTTTAATATACATTTTTTTATTCTATTTAATAATACTCATAAACCATTCTTCTTGAGGTCAAGATTGTGAGACGAAAGAAACAATTGAATGGACAGTACATTTAAGAGAAGCTTTAACAAGCTTCGCTTTAAATATTTGGGTTAAAACTTATTAACAATAGTTTAATATAAAATATTTTAAATTTTATCTAATTTTTTGATAAATTATTCTTTAGGTTATTATAATTATACAATTGGCAGTAACTGATTCGAAGCTTTAAGAAGCCTAATATCCTAAATAACAAATACCATGCAAAGCTTAAGCAATTTTTCAAATATTTGTAGTAATACTTATTAACATTAGTTTAATATACATTTTTTATATTATTTAATTTCTTTCATAAATCGTTCTTCTTGAGGCTAATACTTATAATTATACAAATTGTAAGATGAAAGACGAGGTACACTTAATCGAAGCTTTACGAAGTTTCTCCCCCTTACCATTAAAGCGTTAGCAACTTTGAAAATATGTGTACTAAAATTGATTTACAATATTAAAAAAATTAATCATATTTTATTGATTTGCAGCCATGTTGAAGCCAATTCTCATTTTCTCCTGCCTTTTGGTGGCCTTCAGCGGCGTTCACTGCGACGATCTGAAAGTGGATGTGATCAGCACTCCAGAGATTTGCGATCAGAAAACAAAGAATGGCGATTCTCTCACCATGCACTACACAGGCACCCTTCAAGCCGATGGCAAGAAGTTTGATTCGAGGTAAGTTTAACGAGTCACGAGTTTACACATTAAAGCTGAAATTGACCCTATATATAGAGTCATATTTGTATACTGTTATATACTCATGGATACACATGGATACACAATATGTATACACACACATTCATACAATGGGGATTAAACATGTACCGCATAGGCCTCGACGGCGGCTCATTGTCGTAAATTAGACGCCAACTGATAAGCGATCTCAATTGTTGGCCACAATTTTCCATGGTCGTCTTTTTAAACTGTTTTTGTTATTGTTGTTTGCTGTTGTTGGTAACATGCAACGCAGCAACATCAGATGATGCTTGTTGCAGTTGTTGTTACAGCTGCTTCAGCTTCCTCCATAAAGACAAGCATCAATATTAAGTTTTATGCAGTTGATAGACAGTTGTTGAAATGTCTGTAGAGAAGTTTTAACTCTCAACAACATTCTCTCTTCTCTGGGTCAATATCACTTCGAAATATCAATTCTATTGATAGACTTTACAGATTCTGACTAAAAACCTTATTTTGTGCACACTTATTTTGTATTCTGCATTAGAAAGAACCTATTCTTTTACTTTTTTTCTCTCATTTGAAATTGTTACCATACGTAACGTCGAATTTATGTTAAAGTTTCTTATATTTTATTTTCATAGAGTGCTTCTTTAAGCAGCTTTTATTTAGGACTGAGCTCACTTTCTTTATTCTTCAAATGCCTCAGGCAAAGCCAATTAAAACCCAACACGGTAAAAGGTATCAAATTACGCGCATGTTGGAAGCTCGATTTTAATATATGCTCTGCCCTTCCGATTTGCTTCCCCTCCTCCTACAAATGCTATATTAAGAATGTAATCAACTCGCTTGTTGCTGCATTCGTTTCTTTATCAATTTTTTCTCTTATCACATGAAACGAATAAGCCAACAACAAACACGAATCTCATTTAAACAAATATGTATATTAATACAATCTATATACTATATACATTGTATGTGGACATCATAGTCCGAGATAAGCACAAGCATAGTTCAAGAAGACCACAACATCCAAAAGAAACTAAAATTGTAATTAAAATAAATCTGATACTAGTTACGGTAATATATTTCAAATTGTGGACATCATTTAAATCTCTCTTGCACTCCCTTAAGGAAATAAGTTTCTAATTTGTAGACAGGTTTTTAATAAATTGGTCAAATTGGATAGATATCGATGTCTAAAATGGACTTAAATGAAACAAGAGAAAACAATCTGTATCTAGTTCTATTCACATATTCATTTATACTCTTGTTAATCGAGAGATTTTTGTATGAGAATTTATGAAAAGCACCGATAAAAATGGTTATAGTTATAGAAGATTTAACCCAAATTACAACATATTTCTATTTGATCATTATAACAAATTAAAAAAAGTAGTTCAAAAAAATCGGGTATTAATTTGTTGCTTAAATTGAAAAGTTTTATAATCTTAAGAACAACAATTTATTTCTAGTTGAAGTCCTTGAAATACATTTACAGTTCTCCAACTAAATGTTAAGAAATTTCTTAGTCATTTTCAATAGAAAATGTATTTATAATAGTAAGAACTGAGCCCTGACTTTCATATCAAGTTGAACTCACAGTAAATAACGAGCACTATCTAGGCGTGGTTATCGTATTATTTTAGTCGTATAATTTTTATTTGATTTATGCCTAATACTCTTTATTTTGATTGCATAACAAGGCCAACTGCAAATTGAGTCTTTTGTGCAGGAAATCGTTTTTATAATACGATTTTAGCACATATGCTAAACAAAACACAAACACACACACAAACACACACACACAGAACAGACACAACCCTTGGCCAGGCTTGAGTTTACCAGGCCAACATACGAACACATACACTTTTACCTAGAGAGAGACACAAATTATCTGAAAGTTTGTGTTGAAAGTTTGGAATTGCTGTTTAATTTAGCGTGCTGCCAACATTGGCTTCAACTTCAACCTGCTCCTGACTCGAACTCGAACTCTAACTCAATCAGTGCGTCAGGACAGGCCAAAGATGTCCTTCTTTGCCAATCCACTCTCAAACCAGACACTTGTTGATTGTGACTCGTCCTTGTTGCTTAATGTTCCCAGTCTCTAGTAGCCTCTGTAGCTTAAATGCCTGGCCGCACTTAACCCAAGCGACGGGCACTTTGCACAGCCCCAAGTGCAGCGAAGGATGCTTTGTGAATGTCAACAGACACGACAGGACGACAGCTTTCTGTTGTGTATGCAAAATTCTTTAGGAATTCGGAGCCTTAAGCGTTGTTGTATACTTTGGGTTTCTTTATTTTTGTGTAAATTTTTGCGTTGAGGCAACGACTCGACGCCGGAAATTAGCTACCTGGCTACAATTTATTTTTTTTATCCTTATTCTTCTTGATAATTAAGCTGTAGATACGCCAATGAAAGGCTTAAGTGCAGAGGCAAAGCTCTCTCTCTCTCTCTCTCACTCTCTATATATCCTTCTCTTTTGCTTTGTGCATTTGACAGTCTTTAAATGGCAGCTCAATTGCCTATTGAAGTGCCATTGGCAGACAGCTTCTGATTGCCTCCCTATTATCCCTTTGAATATCATAACATTTTATCCAAGTACAACGAGTTAGAGAGGCTAAGAGTGTTGCTCGACTTAAACTCACTCATTATTTAGCTTTGTAAATCGTATTGAAAACTTGAGAGCTTCAAAATGTTAATTAAGTTTAGCAGTGTGGCCTGATTAAGAGTTACTTCTTTTATAGTTAGTTGGTAACATTATTTACTATCTTTAAAAATGCTACTTTGCAGACTTGGTAAACAGGACTAGACTAGCTTTTAATTGATTTTGCTAGCTGAATGAAACTAACAATTGTTTAATTAGAGGTTGGGGTTTTAAAAATGAACAGGAAACTGTCCTAAGCACACACAAAGAGTTGTATGATAGAGTTGATATTCTATTAGACTGGTTTCTCTATTGAATGTAATCGTAGCGTGCTGTTTGTTGTATTATTACATACGTGCCTCACTGAGCATAAAAAGGATTACATGACAGTCCTGTGAAACTAATTTTACTTCGCGAGCTTCAAGTGCAACTTCTTCCATGTTTCTGCAATTAAAATGCCCCTGCTTGCTACTCAATAAGTTATTCAATAATGAGCGCGGAGCGAGTCCTGTCACGTGCCTTGCTCCTTTTATTTTCATTGTTGTGGCTTGACATTCAGCTTGGCCATCCAGAATATACATTCGTCTACCTGTCATTGCCACTGCCTCACGTGCGCCCACACTTTGTCAATGGAGAAGTTGTTGTTGCTTCCCTCTCTCTATTTCTATCTCTATCTCTAGCTTCAGCTCCTGTTCCTGTTTCTGTTACTGGCAACAAGCGAGGAGCCTTTGACCCGTAGACCTTCATTTGGCTGGCATAAATAATGCAGCCATCTCGCTATATTCTAATCAGCCTGACGCGTAACATGAGCAGCTCCTCTTTCACCTTATGATATATGCCTTTACATATGGGGGGGGGGGGGGGGGAGAGTGGAGCAACATTCTTGCCACTTCCACAGCTTGCACACTCGAGACTCTTGTCATTGTGCACAAAAAATTAATTTGTTAGCTGCTGCATGAAAAATTTGATACTTTCTTAAAGTTCCTTAAATTCTGCGGCAAAAGCGAGCTTGCTGAAACTAGGTACATACATATATGAATAGTTCAGTTAAATCTAAACTAATAGATGAATTGAACTTAAAATTAATCTTAATAGAATTTCGTCAAAATATTTGTTAGTTGACAGATTCCCATTTTTGCTAAAATAAATTTATTTGCAATAAATAATAAATAAATTCAATATCGTAAATTAACGAAAACTAGACATTGAAATGAAGAAATACACTTATGGATCTAATTTGTTGACTCTGTTGATAATGTGTTATTTAAGATACGTTGAGGTTGAGTTTTTAAGTTTAAAACTGTTTCATATCTTATCTCTATGCGGACACTACATTTGAAAGCGTCTATTTATATAAACTAATCACAAACTAAACTCAGTTGTATGCATTTGATGATCAAAATTGCTAAGAACACCAGTTTAGAACATAAAGTACAGGCAGATATAGTCAAAATAAAGACAGAAGAGACAGAAGACTGTGCAATTGCTGCCCAGCTTACAGGTGTAGTGAAGGTTTTACTTTGAATTTATTACGCATACGCCGTGGTGCAGCTGAAGTGAAGTGGAAAGAGAGGCGCAACTTTAGCGCTGCATCACATCTTGTAGACCATTAAAATTGCAATTTGCAACTTGCAAAAGGGTACAACGGAAGCTTGGCAAACTTACAGCATGTTGCCTGCAAAATTTTCGACAACAGACAGCAGACAGTCCGCCAGGCATTCCAGCCAGTTACTTTACCTCTTCCTCTTGCCAATCTTTCATAGTCATATCTTACGGTCTGTCGTCGTCATCGTCGTTGACTTGGTCGTAGTTGCCTTCGCATGATTTGTATGTGGCACCAACGCTGACTGCGTCAAGTGCAATTTAATGTCCAAAAGCGGAGCGCGTAAAGAAAAAATGACAAAACGAGAAAAGAAAAAACATAACACGAAATGCAGGTACAAAGTGAAAGTTTTAGGCGGAGAGCCATTAGCCAAGGCAGACAACCTTGACTGTCACCATTTACTCTACACTTTTTACAGTTTTTTGCACAATTAGTGCGAGCAACAGCAACAGCAAAAAAAAAAAGGGAAGAGGCATGAAAGATGCGATGAAAGATTTGATGGCCATGGAAAACTTGGTTGATTCTTCACAATGCGTTGTCAGGCTTGAGTGGAGTTGATCTGTGCCTTGGCACAATTTTGCAGAGGAAACATTTATGAGTGCTTAATGATTAGATCAGTTTAACGAGGAAGCGAGAAAGAAAATCTGTATATCTGCCTCTGTCTGAGTGTGTGGGCAACAACTTCAACTAAAAGCCAGTAAATCTTAAACTCATTATCATATGAAGCAAACAGTTATAGTTTGAACGCAGTACAGCAATAGGCCATGCACAGTGGGGCAAAATATATTGCACAGTCTCTAAAAATTAATAAGCCTTACTCCAGATACATAACATGTTATATGTATACGAATGTTATGTTATGGTTTTCGACTTATGTTACTCATCTGGGAAATGAGTGAAAAACATATTTCTGTTATCCTTATTCTTTAATCTAATGAAGTAATAGTGTGTTTTGAAAACCCTTGAAGCAACAAGTTTTCCAAATACACACACGCTCTGAATTTAGAATTCTTAGAAACGTTTTATCACTAACCATTGAATACATGGTAAATGGTTATCATGATTATTCAATGATTACTGATTTCATCTTTATTAAATAAACGTTTCTATATTTTTCTAAGCTTAGATTGTATGTAATCCATAATTACAAGTTAATAAAACAATGAAGCTTTCATGTGATGTTTAAACTATACAATATAAATGACATACTTGTGTCATAAATTTGTTATTGTCTCACTATCTAGTTATAAGTTTAATGTGCTTGAAATATTTTCTGATACAGATCACAGTGCAACGTTGACCTGCAGGTCAAAGTCTAGAAAAGTTTTTGGAACTTATATATCTTTTTTTAAAAAATTGCAATTACCTATTCACTTGCTATGTACATTTGTAGATAGTTTAAATAATTAATGTGCTTGCAAATGTTTTTTCTTCTTTCATTTTTGTGAATGTTAAAAGTGTAGAAGAAGAAGGCTGCAATTCGTATCCTTGGCACGTGATGCTGCCACACAGCAGGCGCATAAATTGTGGCACAAAACTTCAGCAGCTGTGAATTGTTAGCACATTGACCAGGGGAAGCAGAGATTGGGAAGTGGTAAAGAAGACTTGAAGTCCAAGGAGTCTTTCCAAAAACTGACAACTGCGCCTTGGTGCACGTTAATCGTTGGGGATTTTTTATTTTTTTTTTTTTGTTAGCAACTTGTCGCTTTGGTCCCGTTGAGGTTTTTGCGGTTTGAAGACGACGCATATTTGATTTTATAACTTCGGCCAACGACGCACATAAAACGAGGTCATCACCGATGCCAGACGCCCTGGCAAAGGATTCAATTTGACTGGATTGAAAGTCGAATGAGTGAAGCAAGTGGCATGGTATGATTTACCAGCCCACCCATAGAGTCCTTCCTTTGGAAGGCCCCATCCTTTTGGGTGGGCTGCTTGGGTTGCAAATCGGATTGGGAATCACGTAATGGGCAACGGGTATAACGGATGTTTTCCTCCTTTTTTACGCCCATTGAGCTGCATTTTAAATGCGTTGAATGCATAAAAATTCCAATGGCATTGCCAGGGCGCAGTCGAATGAAATCGAAACTTATTAAATATTTAGCAATGGCTTGGCCCGGGAAAAAAGAAAATCAAACAACACAAAAAATGAGTTTACATTTGTTGTTTGACTTTATGATAATGCGTCGGGCATAAAAAGCAAACGCATTTCTCGCCAAACCGCCCACAAATCACCCTCAATTCGCCAATTTGCTGTTTCAGCTTTAGTTGCACAAGTTTTGAGCTTTCAACTCACTTGATCGCTTGTTTGTCCGGCTCAAAAAACACCTGTGCAATCTGCTGTTGCCACATTCAACAGATCCCCAACTGGCCCCGATAGCCCCCCCTCCTCCCCTCTAGTTCCAGCTTCACCTGCAGCTCCAATGTCCAACATCAATGGACATCTGACCTTTTGTTTGCTTGTTGCGTCATCCATGGCGCTATATCAATTTTTAATGCTCGGGGACCGAGTGTACGAAGTCGCCGACGGATACGTACATGGACATGGACATATGTACGTAGTTGACTGAAACAATCAACACATTTAAACGATTTTATTAATTTATTCAACGCATTGCGCGTTCTTAAACGTTCCTTAAAGCTGTGTAATTGAAGCTTAATGACACGTGAAAGGCTTAAAACGGATATAGAGTCATAAGACCATTTACTATACAGGTTATATGTATAGATGAATGTATACTCGGTAGAAATTGATTTCAAGAAAACCGAGTGTTCAGTCTTATAAATTGTAAGATATGTATTTTCCTCTGGAGCTTATATTGGAGGTTATATTGTAAGATATAAACTTTCCCATAAGACCTAAGTTTCAGAATAAGCATTTTCCATTGGCACCATCTGCTTATGGTAAAAAAGACATGATATGCAGCAAAATCATGTAACCTAAATCAATAACCATAATTGTAAATTTAGATATACATAAAAAAAGTTAAAAAAAGAATTTTAGTTTTTCATAAGCCTGCCGAGTCTTTCAACAGATTAGTCCAACAACCAAACTCAAACTGTCGAGTTCATTTGGACTGAGAATTTTACTCAAGCTCGACAATATCTGTCGCTGGGAAATATCTATTTATTATGCTCTTTCCTTATGAGACAGCATTTTTATTGGCGAAACTGCCGAGCCTTTCATATTTATGATAATGAAAATTGATCAAGTGCTTTAAATGTGTAACACTTATTACCGAAAATCGCATAAATTACCTGGCTCAACAAAAAAATCCTCCAATCACCTGTGCGTGCTGGAAAGAAGCAAAGATACCCAAAAGAAAAGAAAACCAGATAGACAATCAGACAGATAGACAGACAGACACATGTGAAACGCTATAAAATTTTCTCATATTACTAGAAATTCATGGAAAATAATGCAATAAAAATTCACAGCCAACAGTTGAGATGCGACTGTGTCTTAAAGGCCATAATCCCCAGCAAACACACACAAATACGAATACGGTGAAGTGGCGCCCCTTGCTTGACATTTGTTTTCCTTTTCATACCCTTACGCCGAGGGTAATTCAATAGTGTTACTAAGGATGTAATGTGTGATGCCAACATATTTATATATAGCTTTTATACCCTGAGGATATATTAAGTTTGTTAAAAAAAAGTATGTAACAGGCAGAAGGAGGCGTGGCAGACCCCATAAAGTATATATATTCTTGATCAGGGCGAGAAGCTGAGTCGATATAGCCATGCCCGTCTGTCTGTCCGTGTAAGTAACAAGATCTCAGAGATGGTAAGACCTAGAAACACCAAATTTGTTATGAAGACAGATCAAGTTTATTTAAAATTTTGGATGCCACGCCCCCTTCGCCCACAAAGTGAAAAAAGGATAGCACTGGCAATTAACATGCCAAGTTCTCTTTACCCTTTAAGAACATTTCTAATCTGTCTTTATTTTTATTTAAAAATATCTAGCAATCAAGTAAAAGTTTTAAGCAATTTCTATATTATATTTCACTAAAACTAAACTTATAGTTGTTAGTAATATCTTAAGTAAACTTTTCCAATGAAAACATATAGTTTTAGAACATTTCTTAAGTAAACTTTTCAAATATTACTTTTATTATGAAATATATTACTTTATTAGAAAATGTGTTAGTATATGTTTTGTAATTTTCATATCTAATATAAAGCAGCTTAACAAAAACTTATAGTTCTGAAAGATATCTTAAGTAAACTTAACCAATGAAAACTTGTAGTTTTCAAATATTTCTTAGCGAAGCTTTTCAATTAGATCTTTTATTTTGTTCTACATTGATTTAAGGTTTGATAAAGTCCAGAAGTCTGTAGTCCGTATTTTTATATCTAATATAAAAGCTAACATGGAGCAATTGAATGAAAACTTTTTGTTTTCAAATATTTCTTAAGTAAACTTTTAAAATATTACTTTTATTGTATTCTACATCGATCTAAAGATTTGATAAAACCCAGGAGACTGCATCCCTTAGTAAAATTGTTACTCTACTTTAACTAAATAAAGACACGTAGGTAAGAGTATTCAGTCTGTGACCATTTAAAGACCTCAGTTGGCTTGTTTCTACCAGACAAATTTTGTAGTATTTTTTATTTCATCAAGAGATTTGCACCACTTGAGCAGCGAAAGCCACAACAGCAAAAAAAGATGGGAGATGGCGATGAGGACGACGACACTTTGGTTACGCTCCAACTCCTTGGTGCACTTGAGGTAGCACTTTTTCGGTTGGTTGGATTATTCCGCGGGCAATCCACATGCCATCATCATGAGCCGGCACAACTTGTGACTCTCGAAAAACACAAAAAAAAAATACAGAACGAAACATGTAAAAAATGTAAAAATGTTTTCAAAATGCCCAAGAGATGTACATAAAATATTTAACAGACGCCGCGACGCGACGCGGCACATCTAAACAAGCGTTGTTATTGTGGCAGGAGGGGATCGGGGCAGCAGGGAGAGGAACTGAAACAGGAACTCAACTCAAGGGCTAAAACTTTTGTCAAAAGCCCAAAAGTGTCGTCAGAGGCGCTTCATGTGGGTGTCCTGCATTTGTCTTGTTAATCATTTGTTTTGCTTGTTGCAATAATCTCTGAGATGCCGCGGCCTCTGTTGCACCCTGTTTTGACTCATTAAAGAATGATCGTCATCAGGGGAGATGGGAGGGGAAACACGTACAGAAGTTTCACCAACAACAACAACATCTCAGTTGAAAAGTCGAAAACTTTTCCAAGCAACAGCATCAACTTACAAGTTTCTCTTAGTCATGCCCAAGTGACACATTTCCAATTGCAAATTTCTAGAGAATTCAATAGGGAATCTCGCCAGAAAAGGACAAAATACATTTATTATTGACTTACAAGCTAGAAAAAATCAAAGTTCAACTTTCCAGACAGTGTTAAACACGAAACAGAAATTAAGGAATTGCATAGAAATCTTTTCGAAATTTTAACATTATTTGCTGGTATTATTCATCTATTTTTCTATATTCTAAGTTATTTCTGGTGGACTCGACTAATTGAGTTAGAAAATAAAATCAAGGTGCTAGCTTTAAATGTGCTCGTGTAATTCGACTTGGAAATTTTGTATTTTAATTTGCGGGGGCGGAGGGGGCGTGGCAAAAATCTAAAACAAACTCGTTCAACTGGAGATATAGATGTACATACATGCCAAATTTGGTGTCTCTACCTCTTATAGTCTCTGAGATCTAGTTACTCAAAAAAGGGACAGACGGACAGACGGACAGACAGACAGACGGACATGGCTATATCGACTCGGCTTTTGATGCTGATCAAGAATATATATACTTTATGGGGTCTGCCACGCCTCCTTCTGCCTGTTACGCACATTTTTTTGCACAAACGTAATAGACCCATTTGTACTTTTTTAAAGTACTGGGTCTAAATAAAAGTTTATTCTAGTTTTAAAAACTCTTTCGCTCTGGATCTTTCTTTCTAAAGAACTTTTCTTTACAGCATAAGAAAAAATTTAAAACTGAACCAATTTTATATGGATTAATTTTCATACTCGAATTCGTTGGTTGAATTAATTTAAATAAATATTTGTTTCTTTTTAAAAAATACTTTCGTAGTTTTTTAAGTTCAATAACATTAGAAATCTTATATTTCCCCTATTCATTTGTTTCGTAATATTAATAGATATAGCATCTAGATTTATCCTACATGCTGATCTGATTGTAAGATTTATTTATTTTTGTACTCTAAATTCATATATGAATATACTCTTACTTTCGCTACTCCATTTTCATTTTACTCCAATCTCCTTTTTGAAAGTGGTATTTTAATCACAGTGTTTATATGCCTCTATTAAATTATGAAATTTCATAGCTTTACTTGGTTTTCATCTTGTTCCTTTTATTTTTACCATTCTGTCAGTTTTTAATGTTCCATTTTGAAACTCATTCATATGATAAACGCACTCGTAAACCATATAATAATCATCAAATGTTGTGCCTACTTCATTGCAACTGTGCCACATCATACATCATGCTCAAAGCCACAACTCGACAGGGTTTCATGCATACCTGAACAGCTGTTTATGGCAAAGTGGGAGGGACAGTTACAGGGACAGGAACAGGGGTAAGGACAAGGAGAGGGTCTGTTCTCCCTCATCACATTCCGTTGGGATGTCATTTTATATTGGCGCGTTACAAATTAAAGTAATTCGCTTAACTTAAGCATCGTCAGCAACAAGGCCATCAAACAAATAATTTCGCGAGCTTTTTACAACCCGCCCCCACCCCCAACAACAAACTCATCCCTCAAATCTACCCCCTGTATACAAGTAGACCCCCAAGTAGACATAAAAAATGATGTATTGTTTTAAAATGTATTGTTGTTGTTCTTGTTGTTGTGGCTTGTCTCTTGATTATGTGAGAACTGCAACCAGTTGACGGTCTGTATGTGTGTGTGTGTGTGTGTGTGTGTGTACCACTTCACCCCTCTTCCACTTGAAACTTTTAGACTAACAAGCGTCTAACAATTTTTCAGCAAATTCTCGACTCTGAACTCATGCTTTTTTCTCCACTCTTTTTTTGCAGCTTCGACCGCGACCAGCCCTTTACATTCCAATTGGGTGCCGGCCAGGTGAGTTAGAATGTCCAATTGGATATTAAAATGGACTCAGTACTTATGCAACATTGATTAAATTTAAAGTTAAAATTAATATTTTAACATTTGATAGTTAAATTTATAAAAATATAAAATGAAATAGACGAAATCCAGTTTTATAAATTTAACTACCAAATGTTAAAAAATTAATTATGAGTACAAATCTAAAAGTTTAAACTTTTTTATTTTTAATTGATTTGAATAAGTTTTGAATAGTGTTCTATACCTTGATAGTTTAATTCGACATTTAACTTTTTTACAGGTGATTAAAGGCTGGGATCAGGGTCTGCTCAACATGTGCGTGGGTAAGTTGGTCAAACCAATTCAGATTAACCTCTTTTTAATTTCTCTTTTATTTTTTTACTAGGCGAGAAACGTAAGCTGACTATTCCCCCGCAACTGGGCTATGGCGATCAGGGAGCTGGCAATGTGATTCCACCAAAGGCAACCCTTGTCTTTGAGGTAGAACTCATCAACATTGGAAATGCGCCAGCTACAACAAATGTGTTCAAGGAGATCGATGAGAACGCTGACAAGCAGCTGAGCCGCGAAGAGGTAATCGTCTATGTATGGATCGCACTTTTATAATTTATTTCCTACACTCTATGTGATATTTCCGTGGGTCTCGGTTTGTTACTAACCTCATTCTTCAAAAGATATCATTCTTTCTTAAGCGATTTGTCTAATCTTGAATTATTTTATATTCGTCTGATTAGGTCAGCGAGTATCTGAAGAAGCAAATGACGGCTGTTGAGGGACAGGACTCTGATGAGCTTAAGAATATGCTGCAGGAGAACGACAAGCTTGTGGAGGAGATCTTCCAGCATGAGGATAAGGACAAGAACGGTTTCATCTCGCATGACGAGTTTTCCGGTCCAAAACACGACGAGCTGTAAAGCTCGCCCTAGGACAAGTGCTTAAGTTATATTTATCTATAACTATATATATGTGTATAAATACAATAAACCATAACAAGACCGACAACAAAAACAAAAAACACGCAACACATCGACAAACAAATTACATGATACATACATATTCCAAAACTATAAAGAACGAGTGGACTGACGCCTCCTCCCCGTAATAACCGCCTCGCGAGGGGGCGCTATTAGTTTCCAATATCATTCATATTTGTATATATACCACCATATACTCGTACATTCATGTATTTATATAGTATATGCAGACACGTATATATATATGTATATTAACAAATGTTAAGCGATCCTTCCACTTCGATTCTGTCTCCCGATTTGTACTTCTGGATGCTCAGTTCCCTTCTAGGTGTAGTTTAAATTGTGTGTAAGATACCAGCAAATGAAGGGTAGAATATGGCGTTATATCTTTTTTATATACATTTATAGGTTGTTATAATCAAGTTTGTAACTTATTTGTATTGTGTCTGCCAACTGAAACATTTTTTAAATTGTAAACAAGTGAAAAACAAAAATTAATAAACAATTATCACAATAATTTAATAATGAACTCACCAATTGTGTTATTTCTTAGTGGGGAAAGGGTCAGAAACTTGTCGGAACTGAGTTTTTACGGTTTCTAAGACGATTCGTTTATAAATTGTCAGTAGTTTCTAACTAATTTGCGATACTTGAAAATATTCTCTTAGATTTTCCAGTTGTTGATTGATGCCACGACGAACTTTTAATATTATAAAATATACAATAATGTCTCTGAAAGTTTCATCGAAAATCCCCCAAAAAAAAACAGTTTTAACAGTTATATAGTCGTTATTTATATTGAAAATATACAGGAATATAATAAAGAACATCACATACAAGTATTTTATGTTGTTTTGTTGGAAATCAAAAACAATCTTCATAAAAACGTTTGACAAATTTACAATACAAAGTCGACAAACGATTAAAAATTGTGTTATCAAGAAATTAGAAATCGCCAAACGCAACAATAGATGATTACAGATATCGAGAATCACAAATGTTAAGCGTTGACTTTTCGAAAAAACAGAAGTTGTATAGAAAAGAAGAAAGTAAACAAAACACCGATAATATATTATCATGTATTAATTATATACAGTAAGTGCGCCATTATCATCTGTTCCCTGTGTCGCAGCTTGGAGGAGATTGTAATGTAACGATAAGAGGGCGCGCTGCCGGATGGCTGCAACACTTGATCACTTCATAGGCTTACATAGCTAGGCGTGGTTAGAAATTTTAAGAAAGTATTCTTCTCGTAATATATACGCATTATTGTTTTCGATTCGTATGCTAGACAGTATAGCGGGAGCGGGAGCGGAATTGGACTAATTGTAAGACTTTAGCGGCTCATCTTGCAGTTTAGGCATTTAGTATGTAGAAAACCAGTTCCAATATAATAGGATCCTGAATGCCAGACGATTCGCCGTGCAGCGTAGCTATCAGATG
The DNA here is from genome assembly GCA_037043535.1 of Drosophila putrida. NCBI lineage: Eukaryota > Metazoa > Arthropoda > Insecta > Diptera > Drosophilidae > Drosophila > Drosophila putrida. The sequence continues at coordinate 3,068,528 of JBAMBI010000160.1, read as the reverse complement.
ATTATCGAGCGCATTCATATAAAGCGGTGGCAGCTTTGAGCCACGTGCACCGGCCTCATAGCAAACCTGATTGAAACAAATAAATTTCTTTAGTAAAAAACCAACTTGATGACATGTCAATTGCTGCAACCTACGTTCTCTTGGTCCAATGTGGCACGAAGTGCCAATTTGTTAATGCCAGCAGCTGCTAACAGGTCTAGGAATGGTAGCAACGCCATTGAAGCGCTTCTGGCCAATTGCTCAGCAATGCGTGTGATGTCCGCATAGTTGGTGCCATTAGTGGCATACCAATCCTCACACTGGAAGGCAGATTATGATATTATGATTAGTTTTGTGGCATAGTCAAAAATTAAGTCAAATATGTGCATTAAAAGTATGTTTGCATTCTATAAATGAAGATAAGCTTAATAAATATTATTTTAGCTTAGAGCTATGTACTTTAAAAGTTTCATCAATAAGGAGCGCAGTTTTAATGCGCATTTGCATACAGTTTTATTAATCTAAACCTAATCGTTAATGCATCTTTATTGGAATGAATAGAATGAATGTCAAATGGGATAAAGTTAATCCCTGCCAAGTGCTATGCAGCTTTTAAGATTTTTAAAAGCATCGTAAGAGTCACTATTGAGCAAAGGCATAATGAAAGTGTTATCAATATTCATGAGCACTTGCAGCTTAACTTCCGCGTCTAATTTTAGGGCAAACAAAAGTTCATGCTGGATCAATGTTTACAGCTTTACTATTTGCTTAAAGCCAGTCCCATTTTAAGTAATCTTAATAAATTCAACGCAGCTCAAGTGTTGTATACGGCCTTGTAGTTTGATGTCTGATTTTTGAGTTAGTTAAGGTCATGTTACGATTAATTACCTTGACAATAAAAATGTCAGTCAAACGTATTGCATAATTGGTATTGGAATAGTTGAAGCTGGCGTGAACACGCATATTGGCCACACCATCCATGGGCTTGTCATCAATGACCGACTTCACGCTGCAAAAGGCCAAATGAGAAATGATTACAGTTTTTGAATGAGGAAAATAATGATCTAAGCTTACCCCACGTTGATATCACGATCATCATCCACCCATTTGATGCTAACAATTTCACTTTGCTCATCGGTGGCAGCAATGGGACCGCAAACAATGTCAACATCTGTTTGATTACGCAGAGCCTGACGCACTTCCTCCATTTTGGCAGGCATCACTTGGACCATGAGACCATCTTCGACAATGCTGCATTTTCCGGAGAGGCCACTGCTGCTCTTCAGCGACTCGTTGAGCACAAAGAAACTAGCTCCGGTGATCTTTCTAGGCTGACCCTGTATATTGATTGCCTGCGTCGAGTAAGCATACATCTCAGAGCGATCGTCGTTGATGTTTTGCATGCAAACCAAATGTCCATCAGCTACTTTCGAGAAGTTGCCGGCAAATGCAAGGATGTGATCGGTGGCATTATTAATTGCCTTGATGACATCATTCTGGCGATATCGTGGTATAATCACCGTCGTCTGTCGATCTTCCATGTGAATGTAAAGTCCTCGGATGGCGGGCAATGAATACGAATAATTGCGAAAATCCACCAGGAAATTGATAATCGTTTGCGCTATCTCACCATATACCGATTCACGATTGCGAACCGATATCAAGGGGCAAGGATAATAACGATACTGTGCACCCAGACGCAGGATGAGACGCAAAGGCAGAACCTTGGCCCACGGCACCTCATGGCGATGTATGAGAACACCCACCAAATACGGATTATCGGGCACAATGACACCCTGAAGGCATTGATAGGTTGGCCTAATAAAGATGAAGCCGCCATGCTCACGGGAGCCTAAAAAGTTCACATTACGAGGGCTACTAAAGGCCAACTCCTGTGTGCTGGATCTGGCATGCTCTGCCTCCACATAAACCTCATACAGATGTTGGAATATATCACGAGGCACCGTCGGACCACTGCTTGCTGGTGGTGGTTTGATTTCCAACAAAATAATCAGTTCATCATTGCCCACTTGGTGCAATCCCGACGTGGTAAAGTTAAGCACCCAACGATTCATGCAGCAACTCACTGGAAGAAGGAAAAGCATTATTGTTAGGCAAGGATCACAACTAAACTAACAACTAAACTTAATCCTCAATTGAACTACAGTTAAATACATTAATGTAGATGATTTTCTACTCACTGTTGACCACCTTGACGAGCACATAGAAGTTGTTCTTCACAATGAATTTGAGCGTTTCACGCTGCAGACGCTCCAAGAGATCGGGATCATTGCGAACCTCCTTATACTCCACATCACAGTTACTGTTGCTTCCCTCCCGCCCAGCGACACAAATGGGCGGCAATGCATTCTCCTCGCTTGGTATAAAACAACCTTGAGCATCGCTCGGTGGCAATTTCCTCGAACGTAGCGGCTCCACTTTGCGACGTGGCGAAGTCTGCGCCGTGTTTCTGCCAGCTGATAACCAAAAAGGAAACAGGATTAATATTTGATTTGTTGAGTTTATGACTAGTTGGAAAGGCTACAGTACGGCGAACTTAACTTAAGGCATAAAACCCTAATCTGTAACCAAAATTAACCGTAACAATTTCATGAATCAAAAATCTGAACTTTTGAAATGGTTTCGTTGAATATTTTCAAGAGAACTTTACAAAGTAAATGAAAATCGAATCTGGCCTGATAAGTAGATGAACCGTACTGATAACGGAACTGAACGAAAACAACCATAACTAAAAGTTTAGCCGAAATACTTGCTTCGGAACCTATCGAATCCGACAGCGGAACCTAAATTCCTGATCCTAACTTAGCAATTCAAGAAAAATAAGAATACTATATTTTTCGGCTTCAATATGGAACTGAAATCTTAACCGAAACTGAAACCGAAACCTTTACCGAAACTAAAGCCAATATTTATTTCGGTTTGATTTTCTGTCTTTGAGTTTTTGAAAAGAGTTCAAGTTCAATTCTCACCGCTATGCTCTTGGCTGCCCTTTGAGACGGCGGTAAGTGTTGCTGCCGCTGCCGAGGGCGGTATAGAGCCACGGAATAGCTGTGCCACCAATCCCATGGTGGTGCTGTTGTCAATACTGCTGCTGCCACTGTTGCCACTATTGTTGCTGCTGCTGACGCCGGGCGTTGGCGGCTTTTGTCCCGCTCCGCTGTTGCTGCGTTGCAGGCTACGACGCGCCTGCTTTGCCTCGCCCCATTGTTGCTCCATGGTGCTGGCCAATTCGCTGCCTGGGGCAATGCCATCGCTAAACATGACACTCTTGCGCTTGCGTCCCTTTTGCCGTCGGAACTTGAAGAGTTGGACGAGCTACCATCGGTTTTCTTTAACACGCCCACTGGCACAATTACGCTGGGCGGTAGAGCACCTGCTGTATTCACCTGACGATGTGGTGGTATGGTTGAGCAATACTCCATGGGATTGTTGGGATTGGGCGAACGCATTGGTGTGGGCGGCAAAGCTGTGGGCGCTGCACCGGCAAAGGCATCGGAGACACCACCATTGGCCTGACGTTCGCTGAGTATCATGAAGCATTGCACACAGACCCGCGACTCGGGCTCATTGGCGAACTGTAGATGGAAACGTTGGGAGCAGCAGATGGAGCACAAGACCTTACCACAGGCACGGCAATGATGTCGTCGTTTGATCATTGTAAACTTTTGCTGGCATTGCATACACTGTCCGGCCATGTTGTCGGGCACCCAAATGGGCGGCACCTTGCCCAGATTTGCATGTGGATCGCTGTAGCCAACGGCCTCATATATGGGACTATCGTCATCCTCACCGTCAGCTGGCGGTGAAGGAGCTGCTGCCGCTCCAGCTACAGGCTCAACTTCAGTTTGCTGCTCCGTTTGCAACTGTCCTTGTAATTCCGCCTGCTCCTCGTTACCAGGTGGCGGTGTCTGTCCCGCACTCGCTTGCAGACTGGAATTCAAGTCCAATGTTTGTGGACGCTGCGGTCGCTGCTCTTGAGTTTCCAATGCATCCGTGGCGATACTTTCCTCATCCTCGTCATCTAATTTACGTCCAGACAAAGAATCCGTGTCGCTGGCGGTGCTGCTGAATGATGAGGCAACATCCTCAGCGCCTGTGGCCATCGCTGGAGTCGTTTCCTGTGCCCGTAATTCGGCAAACTCCACAGTGGATGCTTGCGAGAAATTGTCCACATTCAATTGATCCGCCGATGTGGTATCTTGTTCTGAAAGAATGCGCACAGATTCCTCCTCAGTAACTGGTGATTCGGTTATGTCCTCATCATCATCGTCATCGTCGTCCATTTCTTGTGGCTGATATTCGTAGAAGGATACCGCTGGCCCTGGTAATTCCTCTGCAGTTTCCTCCTCAATGTCCTCCACCTCCACCTCTTGCAACATGCTGTCTAATTCAGTGTCTGAGATTTCATCCATTGTGGAGCAAAAGGTCAAAGGTTGACTTTGTTTAGGCACCGTTGCCTGCAACTCCTGGTGCTGCTGCTGCTGCTCCAACTGAGGTGCCATCAGCTGCTCTTGAGCTGCTGCCAACGTTGGTGCGGGTTTCTAGGAAAGCACAAAGATTAGTAAGTGTTCCCATTTGTAGATCGTCGACTTACCGCTGGCAGCATGTCCTTGTCAGCTGCCTTCTGTGGTTGACTTTGGGTGTCTAGCTCCGTCGTCGTCTCCTCGGACAGTTCGTTGAGCACTTTACCTAATGCCGAGGATGCGGTCACTTCACACGGCAAAATTGACTGCGATGCTGTGGTAATTGAAATGGAGGAGAGACCCACAGCCAAATCCTCCACGGCAACAGACTCCACTTGCTGTGGATTCTGCTCGGTGTTCACCTTTGGTGGCAACTCCACCGCGCTGGGTTTATTGCTTATCTGCTCCTGCTCCAGCTCGTCCGAGTTGCTGCCGTTGCCGGGAGAGGGACCCGATGAGAATGTCGAACAGGATGAAGTGGTCAAAGATTCGGATGACGAGACTTGTATCTCATCGATTAGTTCTGATTGTTTTGCCTTCGCCTCGCAAAACTTGTTAATGTCCTCATGAGCATTATCTTCAACTTCAACTGGCCGTACATTGATCTCCTCCTGGTGGCCCTCCTCTTCCTCCGTTAACTCCTCCCGCTGAGCTGACCAATCGTAACTTTCATGCGTCTCCAGCGATTTCACATTGTTGCGATAATCATTGAGACTGTTAAACACCTGAGAGACGCCCACAAAGGTTTTGGCAGCGGCGCCTGCACTGCTACCATCACCTGATGGGCGTGTCTCAACGCCCACATTAACAGTTACACTCGCTGCATTGCGACTCAGCTGCTGCTCGTCAGCTTTGAGCTCAGCTTCAAGATTGTCCAGGACCTGATCGATGTCCACCAGATCCATAGTAACTAAACGACTGGCATTAAAGCCTGAAACGAAAAAGACGCAATACGGTGCTGAGAACACAGCAGCTTGTTTTGGGAAAAAATTTTCACTTATGATGATGATGGAAGGGGTATTGGGGGAGAGTTGTGATTGCTAAGAGGGGAATGAACGATCCAAATAGACGCAAATAAAACAACAAAGCAAAACATGATTCATATTGCGTTTATGAGAAGCAGTCAATCAATTCTCTTATCAGTATTTATACTGTACATCCATTTTCGTTTGTAAATTATCGAAATTACCTTATTTACCCACTTTTTTTTATTTAATTTCTTCCAAAATTCAGAGTTGTGTCGTTTAGTTCTGAATTAGTGTTGAGACTTTATCGCTAAGCTATCGATATTATCGATAAGGACGTTGGTACAGTGCTGCCATGTTAGCTATTTTGTAGCTGGATCAGCTATTTTGAAATTGCAAAAGCTTTAACATCTAATAAAATGGTATTAGCTAGAATTCTAGCTATGGTCAAACCCAGGGGTGTTTAGCTAAGTGTAGCTCGAAAAGAATTCCCTAGAAAATAAAATGCATGTAGGTTAATTTGACAGATATGGACTTAAAATAAGTGGGAGGTGTTCTTTCAATTATAAATTGCCAGCTAGCTGGTTGGGAATAGTTTCGAAAGTCAAAACTATATTAATTCTGATGAAATATCGTTGTTATTTCTAGCTATTTTTTATAATTAATTTAGCTATTTAAGCCGATGAAATTCTGGCAGCACTGTGTTGGTATGGGGAACATCGATAAGAATTTGAGCTTATCGATACTGTCTGCAACTATAGGCGCGAGTTCTTAACGTTATTTAAATCTCATTATGGCTGCTCACAGCAAGCCCTTGCGCTTTGCTAACTTCTCCATACATCATTTTTGTTTTTTAGCATTTCACAGCAAAACTCCAGGGTGTCTCCTCTTATTTGAATTGCCTTTTAAGACCTGCACTCCATATATAATTCTGCCATTGCATTGCCAGTGACGAATTTTCAAATTGCCACATTTGAAAATAAATATAAAAGATCCATATCCTTCGCTTCTTCTTCCTCCTCATCTTTGTTAGATCTTTGTCCAAACTCAATTTTTAAGCTAAGCAGGCGGCTCAATACCTTATTTCCAATTCAGAAAACAAACAAAAGTTGTTACAGACAAAATGGATCGACAAAAAGTTTGGTGAGGATTTTGGCGCCATCCCTTCTTTGCTAGTGCCGCTATTTTAAAATTAAAAATTTGTCGTGTAAACTGCAAAAATTGCATTAGTTCAAATGAAAAGCCAACGGACAAGAGATGGCCAGACTTTTTAACAAGTATCTAGTTCCAATAATAAGCAATATGGCACCTGGCAGCGCTAACAAACAAGAGATGGGGCCACCGCCGTCTTAAAATCTGGCAGCCACGGTGCCCCGCTGCTGATTGATATTTGTTTTTTTTTTGAGTGACTTTTACAAAAGAGTCGCTCAAAAGTTTTCTTTCTCAAAAATGGGACACAAAATTGATGGATTGAGCTGAGATTTCGCATGAATTTTTTGTAGAGCTTTCTCAAACTTTCAAGAATTTCCTAGATATTTCAGACATCTATTAAGGGAAGCAGGCACCCAGCAGGTCCACAAAAATAAAACCATGTAGTTAAAGAATCCGCTTTAATTTATAAATTTTTTTATCATATTGGTTTTTTTAAGTTTAATCTTATTTTAAATTAATCAATTTTGTTAAATATATTAAATTCACCATAATTCCCATCTCATAGGACATTTATAGGAACAAAATTTCCCAATTTATTTTTGACATTCACAATATTTCGGCGTCATGACAAATATCGCTAAATAATATCGATAGCGATATTTACGTCAGATAGAGATATCGTGTATTAAATATATCATCGATATATCAACATTTTTCCAGCAATCCTAATAGACAGTTAACATTAGTCGAATTAAAACCGTCGAATGAATTGGACGCGGGAGTAGTGCTCGTTGGGGAATCAAGTGTAAAGAAATTTAACAATTTATTACAACGAATTTGTTGTAATTGTATTAAAAATGTGCCACGCAACGGCCATTTAAATTAAATAAGGTGCAATTCAACGCAACAAGTGAAATTTACCGAAAATCCATCGAAATCGCGTAGTGAAGCAAAACGCAAACAAGCAGCAAAAGAAGAAAAACATAAAGAAGCCGCCACCGCTACGAACTAGTTGTGTATGAGTGTGTGTGTGTGTGAGAGCTGTCTGTGCGTGTGTAGGTAGTAGTGTGAGTTTGTGTAGTGGGCGTAAAATGAGGCAAATGCATTTGTGCAACTAAAAATTTTTTTTATTCACAGATTTTTAAATGCTAAACTGTATTAATTTGTATATGTTTACCTCGTTGGTGTTATAGTAATTTTGTTCTGCGCTCACCAACACTGCCAGCCAACACACACATATACAGTGTAGCAAACACTTTACTCACACAATCCACATACACACACATATAGCCAGGCAGCCATTCGTTGCTGGCACCTTTCGATTCGGTTGTGCTCTTGTCGCTCTGCTGTCTCATTTTATCATTTCTGTTTTGTTGCGTCTCTCTTGGTTTGCTTTGCTTTGCTTCTTCGTGCAGTAATCTTTTTGTTTATTCTCTTTTACACTCACCTCTCTCTCTATCTATGTATCTCTCCGATAGTTGCTTTGATTTTAGCCGCGCGCGCACTAAAAATTGCTGTTAATTATCAAAATTAAATGAATAAATGTGTAATTTATGAATTCCTCAATCTATCTATCTCTCTCTCTCTCTTTCCGCACACACACACAGAGAAGCGTCGCTCAATTGAATTGTTATTGTACGCGTTTTATTTGAAATTCAATTGATAAATTTATGTGAAAATCGCGAATGTTTGTGCCCCATAACCAAAAATGTTTCAGTGCTTTTAAATTTTAAACAAAAAGTCAATCTCGTGTGTGTATTTAATCAATTTCAATTCTTTAGCGCGTTCTTGTGCATCAGTTTTTGTATTTGTATTTACAAAAGAATTGGAAATAGTTGATATACACAAAAGTATATTGAAAATATTAACAAGCTCTTCTATTCAAGAGAAGAATTAAATTTGCTGAAAAGCTCTTTATGCTGCCACTCGTCGCACTATAAACAAATCTGGAATACAATTTTCAGCAACTGCTGCATTAAAAAAACCCACGCAACCGAAAATGAAATCAAAGCTGAAAACTGCTCTGCTGACGTCGCCGTCGATGCTGCTTTTAATTCTGCTCGTAGCCGCCACCACACAAGCAGCTGATGAGGTAAGTTTGAAATGGAAATGAGGCTGGGGAAAGGGAAAGGGGGAAAAACCAAAAAATACCAAGAGTAATTGAGATCTTTATATATATAACATGAAGTGCAAATAGAACGCAATTGATTAGATGGCATTTTGAATGGAATATAAAATATGGAATATGGAATATTGTGCAAATGGCCAATCACAATTAACCCAATGAATATCGACTTTAATACCCTGTATATATGGAAACTATTTCTGGGTTCTTATAACTGAACCCAATGAATATCGACTTTAATACCCTGTATATATGGAAACTATTTCTGGGTTCTTATAACTGAACCCAATGTATATCGACTTTAATACCCTGTATATATGGAAACTATTTCTGGGTTCTTATAACTGAACCCAATGTATATCGACTTTAATACTCTGTATATATGGAAACTATTTCTGGGTTCTTCTAACTGGAATATTGTGAATTTCTTTCTTATTATAACTAATAATAATAATAATACAACGCAATTTGAAGTTTACGCTAATGGTACACAATTTGCCCAATCAATTATATGACTTTAATACCCTGTAGACATGGAAATTATTTCTTTGTTTTTACAACAAATACTAAAATTAAGTTGTAAAACAGATTCAGTTCGCTCTTTGTCGTACAATATTGATTCGATATGGTATATGGTAACTAATCGAAGTTTAAATGTTATTTTACTTATTTTATTTTATTACAATTATTTTATTACAATAGTTCAATTGTCAATAAAGCCAACAGTGTTCATAGTTTTGATTCTGTCCAACCAGTAAAGTATTGAATTCAATATTATAGAGATTACGAACTACTTTAACCTCAAGCTATTTACTATTCTGTCCACTTTTTCGCACCTGCATTTAAACGTTTTCTCTCTTTCTATTTGCTCGTTTTAAACTGCTTTTATCAGTTTGTTGTTTGCGGTTTGAGGTTTCTCTTACTTGTCGACACAATCTGTCAATTATTATGCAAAATAGTCAAGAGATATTTAAACTTGGTCGGAAACTTATCAATATACATACATGCATTAAAATGTATGCATGTATATGTGTAACAATAAAAACTTTACAGTTTGGCAACGTTGCATTGCAACTTGCTGCACTTCTATTGATATTTGTTGTTAGTTGTAGTTGTTACTATTGACGGACACGATAATGAAGTGCAGAGATGCTGTAAAAAGACATTAAAAACGAAGCGCATAAATATGGCAACAAGAATAAACATGTACAGACATCAGTGTTGTCAATTTGTCCTTTTTTTATAAAATACTTATGCCGGACAAAAGGCACTCTTTTTAAATTAGGTTAGCTTTCTCTTCAATTAATCATTTAATATGAATATTTAGCGCAATTATAATTAATGAATCAACTTGATTTATTAATTTTTTATTTTATTCCTTTTTATCAGTAACTTTAAGATTAATATTTCACATATTTAAATTATTTCATTTCATAAATACTTAAGTTGATAAGATCCCCCATATATTTTCAGCTTCATTTAATAAAACTCATCAAATACTTCAGAATAATAGTCCTAAATTCTTAATATACATCAAAATAGCTAAAAAATATTCATTCCGTCGTTAATCTTTGTGACTTTTTGTTTAAAATATAAAAATGACAACATACCTCTATATACTATAGAGTCTATAGTAAGATTTTTCGATTAAAAAGCATGAGCATCAAATTAGTTTTATAGTTTTTCTTAACTGTATAAACAGTACGTCTAACAAATTTTCGTACACTCAGTTTTTATACTTCATCGGCTATTGTAAGTCAGAAGCTTATAGTACATTAAAATACTTCTTCAAAAAAAGTTCGAAAAAACGGTATTTAATTCCAAGTAATAAATATTAAAATAAATTAAATTAAATTAATTAAAATAAATATTAATAATAAAATATTAAAATAATACCATTCCCACATAAATTGAATATAAACTTATATTTGTTTTTTAATAGAAAAATATTCGTTTATCATGTTAAATTTTAATTAGTTAGCTGCTCTCTATAAACATATTTACCATCATATACTTATGTTTAATTTAAGCTTGCCTTGCATTTAAAATATGTATTAAAATTTTCCGTTCCGTAAATATATTAAAATTTGTATTTGAAACTTTATCAGATTAGTAGGGTCAATATGTATATTAATATTTCGAGTGTACAATAATTACTAAATTTAAATATTTTCTTAAATTAATTTCTGTCATTCTTTTTATTTTACTTTCTTTTTGTTCGATTTGTGCTGTCTTTGTGGCATCACTGATATGTACATCCATATGTGTCTATGTGATGAATGTTGCACTCGAATACGCATTGCCCATAACAAACTTGTGCTGCTACTTCTTCTTCTCCATCATCTCCATCTCCATCTGCTTTGTCTTCATCTTCTTCCCCACTTGGTGGTTGGTGACTGTTGATCGTTTGCCAAAGTGATGGGAAAAAAGGCATCCGGCTGTTGCCAATTTCAGTAGCCAGTTTGTTTGCTTGATTTGTTTTGTTTGTTTGTGACTTATTGGCCCAAAACACATACATACATGCATATGTGTGTGTACATATGTATGTTTATACATACGTACATTCTCATACATAAATAGTACATTGGCCCGTTTTGACTTTGAGTCCACCACTAAGCGCCCATCACTAGTCGCTCTTGTTATTGTTGTTGTAGTTGTTGTAGTTGTAGTTGTCTTGTTTATCGTTCCGGTTCAGTCCGAACAGTCGATTCTGTTCCGTCCTCTTTGTCTGTTTGTCACTTGTTTTTGCCAAAATTGGCTTTACTCTGTTCAGTTGTGGTTATGGCTATCGATGTTATTGTTGCTGTTGCTGTTGTTGTTGTTGCCGTTGCTCCTGCTCGCCAAAAACATTTCAAGAACGTGCACAGCAAACTGATGAACAGCTCCAAGTGTCCCAGTAGGAGTGCAAGGACCAGCCGTGAGAGACTGAGATAGAGCGAGAGCGAGAGCGAGAGAGTACGAGTGTGGCCAGAGTTTTGAGTGTACAGGATAATGTAATGATTGGTCATTGCTGTGAGAGAACAGACAACAACAGCAACAGCGTTGTCAGTGTTGCCAACTTTTTTAATATACAACCAAATACATTCAAATAAGTTATATAGAAATATTTTAATTTGGCTTTCAAATATTTGTCAGCAATATGAACAGAGCAATAGAAAAATCAATTCTTTCAGCTTATCAACCAACTAATCAAAACATCGACTGGTTTATCCTTACAAATAAAGCGCGTAAGGATGCTGACCTTTAGAAAAACCTAAGTTTAGAATCATCACCCTCCTCACCATCTTGTGACCAGACGCAGATCCAACTCATTGGAGGTGTGGTGTGTGATTTAAGATCGGATTTTAACAACAAGTCAATTTTATAATATGTGATTTAAGCTATATTAACTTTTAATTATAGCATCGATTAATTACGGAACGAATAAAAAAGAATTAACCAAAAATAAAAAAGGGGGAAGGATCAAAACATATCAGAGTTCCCGCTTGCTGCTTTAAAGACTTTCTTGCAAGCGGACTTGAAAAAAGCTAGATTTGACCGGAAAAGGCTATGATGGCAACACTGCTTATGATGGGGAGGAAGGTGAAGAACTTTCGCAGCCTGCTCTTCTTCTTCTCATCCATTCTCCTAGTTTTGTTTTCGGCTCGTTTACGCATTTGCGCTCATTAGCATTATTGGCATGTGTCGTGTTCGTGACATTCTGAGGAGTTGAAAGTAGCGGATAGTAGGAGAGGGGTGAGAGAAAGAGAGCGAGTGCCGTTTAAAAGGTGACCGGGGATACATAATGCGGATTGAGCTCATATCTTTGGGCCATCTTCACGTGCTGTGCAACTGTCTGTTTATTTTTATGTATTTCCGGGAATAGACACAGGAGGCATTTATTTGACCAGACATTGTTGGAATATTGTCAATATTGTGGGTTTTTCTTAGCCTTTTCTTTTGGCCTACCTAACGTTTAGGTAGCTGGACCAAGAGAGAGAGAGATGCACATAATGATGATCAGCTGTTGCAATGATGACGTCACCAACGGATTTGTCATAGATATTTATTTCAAGTGAGAGCATCTAAAGACGATTCTTCCGGATAAAAAAACTCACTTTTATTTTCCATTACACATATGTATGTACATAGTTTCCATATGCAGCTATCTCTCTTTCGTTGTTGTGCTTTTCTTTCTTTCTGTTTTTCAATTAGTCACGCCAGCGTGTGTTTGTATGTGTGTTGCTATGTCTTCTTATTTGCCTTGCATTTAATGAGCACATTGTTATTGTTGTTGTTTTGATTGCACTTTGCTCATTCTCTCGCTCTCGCTCCCTTCTCACCTTCGCCGAATTCGTAAGCGCAGTTAACGTCGCCGTCTCAGTCGCTGTTAATGTCAATATGTTATCAGCAACATTTTTTATAATGTCTTGCAAATGTCAACGTTTCCACACGCATACATACGTACATACATACATACATACATACATACATACATACATACATACACATACATACATACAAAAGTTAATCTATGTACTTGTAGATGTACAGTTTTGCATTGCTCTCTATCTGAGTTCAATTGAAAATCCCCACAAATAATCATCGTAAATTGCAATGATGGAATTGTTTATTTACACGAGCTAATTACAAAAAAGCACTTGTCTGTATAAACAGATACATTGTCATAGTAACTAATAAAAAACAAGATCACGTTGCAAATGTAAATGTCAGTCAACGCAAGTTGAGAGAGATTATAAAGAGGGAGAGCGCGTTACGTTAGCGCATCAATTACATATGTTTTCTGACATATGCATAAAAACAAAATCCAATTAGTAAATTTTTACATGTCAAGACAACATAAAAGCAAAGGCAATTGCAACAAAACCCAAAGGGTTGCCACAAATAAACCAAAAGCAAAAACATTTGCGGAACCCACAGCAGGCAACAAGAGACAGAGAGGGAGAGAGAGAGAGCACGTTGTAAGAGAGCGAAAGAGCGAGCAGGGAGAGTACAGCATAAAAATGTGTGTGCAGGCGGCGGAATACCAACAACAACCATAACAGCAAGCGAGCATAAAATGTAAGAGTGTGTGTATATCTGTGTTTATACGTATGTCAGTGTTGGTAGGCAACAGACAAAGTTGAAGAAAAGAAGACAGCGACAAGCGACGACGACGACGACAGCGCGACGTGGAGTTCGTGAAGCTCCAACAGTGACGCAAGCAGCGACGTCAGCGGCGAAGTTGGCTATCATTTGAGGGCTGTAGTTGTTGTTGTTGTTGCTTGGCTCGTTTGCTTTGCTTGAATTTCATTTCAGTTTCTGCTGAGGTAAACAACACACTACAGACCAGGCCTGAAGCAGACGCAGACCGGCAGTTTCAAGACCCCAACAGTAGTAGGCAGCAGGCCAAACAAGCAGATTGAACCGCTGACGCCGATGCCGACGTCGACTTCGACTTCGCTGCCTGCAAGAAGGGTAACGCAATGTCAATAATCATGCGTTGTTGCCGCTTTTCATTGTCGGTTCGGTTGCTGTTGTTGCTTGTTTCATAGTTGTTGTATGTTCGACTTGGGCTTGTTTCATTTTGTGGTTTGCTTGCGACAAGTTGTATCTCGTCTCTCTCTCACTCTCGCTCTTGTAATATGCGTGCGTGCGTGTTTTTATTTATTTTTTTTATTATTGGTTTTTACATTTTGTTGTCCCACTGTTGATTTTAGTCGCTATTTCCTCTGTTTATATATGTACATACATATGTACACACTGTGCTGATTCCGTTCAGCCGACATGTGCTTGTGTGTGCGCTTAATATTAACCTTAACTGCAATTTTCTTTGTTCATAGAATGGGGGGCATGTGGCATATGTATTTACGTACTACAAGCATTCTCTTTTTTCCGCCACTTCTTTATGTTTTACACTTGATTTGTTTACTGCTCGCTGAGTTTATTTTTGTGTTTTAATTGCAAAAATATCAGTACACGCACACACGCACAAGCACACTCATGCACATGTATTGCTCATCCGCCTTTTCCTTCCCTTCCTTTCCTTTCGTTTCCTTTCCTTTCCTTCGAGCCGCAATCGCATTTTGTCTCTGTGGCCTTTTTTCATTGACGCAAATCGCGCGCAAAATTTTGTTGATTTCTGTTGCCTCCGCTTGTTCTCTCCTCCTTCTCTTTTTGTCTGTCTCTCTCTCTCCCCCGCTCTTTTTGCCTGCTTGCCCTTTTTTGTTGTGTTGCTGTTCTTGCTGTTCTTGTATATGGCGTGTATTTCCTGTGCCATCATTTTTGTTGTTGCTGTGTTCTCCTCTCGCATTTTGACTTTTGGGCTTTGTATTTTTGTTTGCATATCATTAACATGGAAAATTTAAGCGTCAAAAACGAAAAAAAAAGAGTTGGCAGCCCACACAACAGCTGAGACAGCTGCAGTTTCAGCTAACACACACACACACAAACACACACGCACATGCAGCCCACGCACTTGCATACTTTCATAATTATGCAGCAGATTGTTTTTCTCACTTCTTTTGTTTGATGGTTTCGATGGTTTTCCAATAAACTTTACACATACATACATAATATTCAGCAGCTGCTCATTTGGAGTTTTTTTCTCATTTAAATTTAGTTGTTTTCTGCACATTTTATTGTATTTTTAGACCCTGTATTTAAAAAGTACAAAGGGGACTTTGAAAAGTGCATAACAGGCAAAAGTGGTTGTAGATATATTTTGATCAGTTATATAGAAGCCATATATCTGTCTCTAAGAAAGCATAGATCTCGGTGACTAAAGGAGCTAGAGATATCAAGTGTGTTATTTAACTTTCTCTATACAAATCAAAGATTTCGCCGCATTAGAAGAAACTAACTTCAAAGCGGAATTACAAAAGCACTTAAAGCTAGGACTTGATTAATGGATTAATGGTCTGGATCTGTTCTGAAAATGTAATTTCCATCAGACCATTAACAAACTATATATAATATTAAAGAATTCGTTACAAAGCACTAAGCTTGCTCATATGTACACAAGTGTTTGTTATAGAAACTATATACAGGCTTTTCACAGTCGTGCATGCTCCAATTCCACTGTGGCCTTTATAGATCTTTCACTATGTATTTTTTAATACCTACGCGGACGCCCACGCAAATATTTGAACACACACACAGACGCACACACACCTAAACACGTTGCGCCCCCGTGCAATTTGTTTACACGTTAAAATCTCTACATAATTGTTAGAAATTTCCATTTCCAAAATTTTCTTACTTGAGGTTTACATTTCAGATGCCTGTGGTTCATAATTTTTTATTCTCTTTTCTTGAGGAGGGGGGGGGGAGAAAGGATGTACTTATTTTGTTGTTGTGTATATTTTGTTAGATACATGAGAGCTGAATAAATGGTATTTATTAGTCGAGAATCTGTACACATTTAAAACATATTGTTATGTGTTTAATATTATAAAGAAATATTTACTTATTTTTTTTTTTCGTAATTCATAATAATTTACTGCACAGACTCTGGGAAAATTTAATAAATTCATTAATATTTCTATATAAAACTCAATAAGCTACAAAGATACGTTTAAAAGGGGATTTTTCGATTTTTTGCTTGCTTAAAAAAATGTTATTAATGAAGAGTTACGAAAAAGAACATTAAGAATATTTTGCAGCGTTTAATTACCATGGGATTAAATGAAATAAAAAAGTATAAAAACATGAAATATTGATAATTCATATTGTACACATATAATACTTATTGTAATCACAAGTTCTCAGGTCACATGGTCAAAATTGCGATTCAAGTTAATTTTGAAATCAGTAAAAAAAAACCTTAATAAGTAAAATGAAAAAATAAAATAAAAGTTTGTTTAATCAAAAGACGAATAAAATATGATTAATTATCTGTTTGCTCAAGTTAATGAGATCATTTCTTTTTTATAATTCTGCTTTCGATTGTTAATAAAAATTTCAGTGAAAGCTTTACTGATAAACAAATAAGCTTAAGATTAGCTTGGGTTATCAATAAAAATATTCCCTTAATCTGTGAAATTCCCTTATTCTAGCAAAATTGGGTTTCTATGAACTGAAGGACAATTTGAATAGTTTCTTTTGAAAATTCTGATTATTCGATTTCATACCCAAAACTCATGTTTGTATTTCTCCAACTCTCAGAAATAAAGTGACTGAGATGTGAACCGCAGTAATGGCTTGTTTACCATTTCCGACTTACAGTCAACTTCCGATGACACACACACACACACACTCACACACACTCACACACTCACATACTCCCCACATTTCAATTGGAATTGCAATTCTCGCTGTTTCAATCTGAAAACGCCCACAAAACGCGAATAGGTCGCTCTGTTTTTCGACTCGGAAAACTTTTAGGACACCCCCATATGAGAAACGGGAAGACGGCTCCAAGAGAGAGGGGAGCGGGGAGCATGAAGAGGGTTGGAGTTCCTGCTCTGACATGTTTTCATATATGGAGTGGAATGTTCTTGTCATTCACGTAGCTTGGAGAATTGTTCGCCTGATGATGATGATGATGATGAAGTTGAGCCTCACCCATTTAAGTAACGTTTCGCTCATCATCATCTTTGACCTCATCATTTACTGGCGCTGCTCTCTTACTGAACTTTTGTGGTAACCAAATACTCATTTTGGGTCATACAAAGAGCTAAACCAGCTATCTTTGGTAAGCCGAAGACTCAATACCCGTGCCGGTCGATCATATTTGTTGCTTGAATCCTTATTAAATAGTTTTAAAAATAGTTTTCTCAGATAAATCAATATGTATATGTATTTATTAATTTGTTTAATTGTTCATTTGTATATTTAAAATAAAATTAGAAAATGACATTTTAATTAACAATTCAAATAAATTACGAATAAAAAAGTTGGGATTGTTGTCATATGAGTGTATTAATAATCGAATTACCTGTTATATGAGGAAATACGGGATACACATTCCAATACATCGCATACTAAGCAAACTTTATCCTCGAGTTTTTAATAATTGTTGTTGGATTACAGGGTATACAATAAAACAAAAACAATTCCCAATTCCCGCCTTGTGGGGGCGTACTGTTTGTATGTTTGGGGCACAAACAGAGTCTGCAACAGATTGCAGCATAAAAGTTTGGCTTTAGCTGGTGTTGCCTCTGTTGCCACAGCTCTGGTGGCTCTTAGTTGCATGCGTGTCAGCTGCTGTTGAATTTGAAGCTGTTGCTCATCAGCAGCTGCCACATCTTTTTTTTCATCTTTTGTTAACGTTGCTTGCCTTTTGGACGGACGTCAGGTTATTGACTTGACACATGCGCCTTATCTTCCAACTCAAATTTGACTCAAATTTCATGTTTAATAAGTTTACTTTTTAATTGAATTCTTTAAGAAAAAACCTTGACAGAAAACTAAGTTCTTGATTTTAAATGCTTTCAAAGCGATTTACGTTTTATTTTATTTTTAATATTTGATAGTTGAAAATCAGAGTTAGTTAGTATATATAATATTTATATTGAAAAAAGAAAACACTTTTTTTAAATTTGAATGAGAGTTGTAAGAACTACATAATTTTAAAAATAAAATAAGCCGTCCGATTTTTTACAAAATTTGTTAGATGTTGATTTCAAACCGATCGTTCATATGACAGCCATAATAGTAATCCGATTTGTACCATGTTAGGTCAGGCTGTTTAAAACTATACCAAATACATAATCTGTGAGTTTGGTTAAGATATCTTAAGAAACAAAAAAGGTGTTCATACTAAATGTTGATTTTCAACAGATCGTTTCTATGTCAGCTATATGATATAGTGATCCGATACGGCCAGTTCCGACATATGTACTGCGTGCAGCAAAAAGTCGGACCTGAATCAAGTTTCATCAAGATAGCTTCAAAACTGAGAGACTAGTTTGCATAGAAACAGACAGACATACAGACAGATAGATGGACAGATAGATAGACAGACAGACGGACAGACAGACGGACATGGCTATATCGACTCAGCTCGTCTCCCTGATGATCCCTGATGCATTATTTCAAATATGCCTTGACTGTTAATCATTTTTCAAGTCGCTCAAAGTTTCTTCAAAGCACGCAATAAATTCTGCCTTTGCAGTATAAAAAAGATCATAAGAGGAAAAGAATTTCATATAATTTCTCCGAAAAATAAACAAATATACCTGTATAAATATTATATATATATGAGATTTGTGTTTATATATATTTTATCTTTGCTCTCTTTTGTGATGAGCGCACGTGCTAAATATTTCAAATGTCGCATAATTCAACATTTCGCTTTTGTTTGTGTGTCACAACTTTTTGTTTGTGTTATTGCCCTGCTGTTGTTGTTGTTGTTGGTTTTATTGTTATTGTTATTATTGTTGTTAGAGATTGAGCCACGCCTCTGTGTGGCATCATCATAAATTTTGTGCAAATCCGTTGAAATTTATGCATAAATCGGTTTCGACTTTCTAGCGGTTGCCGTTGTCATTTAGTGTTGTTGTTGTTGCTGTTGTTCTCGACATTGAGGCTTTAATTAAAATTTAATAAAAATATAAATAACGTTTCATATAAATAACATTTTTGCCATTTATGTAAATATTTGCATCAAATTATGCTTATATATCACATAAAATAATTGTACGTAACCAATTTTTTTTTGGCATTGTCTCTCTCTCTCTCTGTCTCTTTGTCTGTCACATTATCTTCAAGTCTCTGTCTCTGTCACTTATTTATATGCTATCTCTGTCGGCTGAGCTTTAAATATGTCACGTACTCAGCATTGGGTCTGTCTCCAACGGTTTCACATTTCCGTCCCGTCTGCTGACTCAGACTCAGAGAACCAAGAGACACGAGAGTTTTGGATTGATATTATAGAAGGTTATATGCTCTCGACTTTATTACACATGCAGATATTCGAGCTTCATCAATAAGCAAACAGAAATATGACTCAAGACATTAAGAATGAGATTTTTAAGGGGACCAAGAACTACGATTTTGAACTACGGCTTGATAATATAAATTATTTGACGCATAAATTGCAGACTCGTAAAAAAGAAACACATAATCATAAACAATGCACAAAATATCGATAATTGGCAATCTTGAAAAGTCGTTAAGTTATATAGCTTGAATTTTATTTTATTTTTTGTTGTTGTTGAAAAATGTTTCGATCATAAAATTATGGATGGTAAAAATTTATGCTTAATTTATTTTACAAATTTAAGCTTTCAAATAAATTGCGAATATTATAAAGTTGAGACTTTCATTCCTTGATATTCCTTTCATTCGTTGATAAATGTAATTTTTCTGTGATTAACTTTGATTCACTCGTAGTAGAAGTATGATTGATGTTGATTGAAAGCTGATTGATGTTCCTGTGTGAAGTGATCTCATATAATTAGATTCTTGAAACAACATGCTAAATGATTTATTTTAATTATGATGAATTATTACCAATTTACATTCTTGAAGCGTATTCACTGCAATTCACAAAAAATTCAATTTTAAATTGAAATCGAAATGTTTTGCAAACTTAAATATTGGATTTAAGTTGCTTGTTGTGATTTGACCTTGCCACACTGTGCAGTTGGAATGTTGTTTGTCCATTTGATTTTCGCTATTGACTTTTGTTCAACATTTTGCACGCTTGCATTTCAAATTTACTTCCGATGCTTGAGAGAATTTTTATATTTTTTGAGGGCAAAGCAAAAGCCATGTAAAACAAATAAGAACAAGTGTGTGTGTGTGCATAAGAAATATTGAAACGAGAATAGTTTTTACTGCGGTGCGGTGCGGTGCCCCCTTTCCCTCCCTCACCTGCACTTTCCTTCCCCCCCTGCTGCCCCGTTCTTTATCTCTTTAAGCGAATTTACATTTTCATTTACGCCTGAAATGAGCACGAGATTTGCCTTCAGTGTTGTGCGTGTGTGTTGCTGTTGGGTGTATGTATGTGTGTAGAGACCTCAACCACGCTTTGGCATTTGCTGTTGTATTATTCACACACAAACTACATGACACCGCATACTCACCACCCAACCAAACGCCGTTAGCGCCACTGCTCCATGGGGTCGCTCTTTCTACCTTACTTACACCCTTCCAACTCCCACCCCAACCCCCACCCCACACTCTGTTCTTGTTCCCCCTCATTCCTGTTCTCCTCTTCTCCTTCTCCCATGCGCATCATATGCAAATACTCGTAATATTTTTCAAATGTTGTTTGCTTTTGCCCTGCATACAATTTTTGCTTGTGCTCTGCCTGCCTGCTTTTCACATTTTTCAATTTTCCACGTTCGCTTTGTTGTCGTCGCTGATGATACTGCATACACACACACTATGTTACACTACACACACATATAGTACATACATACATACATTCTTGTATTGAGGCTTTGTGTTGCTTACATTTTCATTATTTTTTTCTTTTTTTATATTTTTCTTCTATTTTGCTTTTTTTCTCTCTTAACAATTCTCACTTGGCTCTTCAGGGCTCTGCGCCTGCCAAAGGAAGTTGTCCTCTCCATACATACCCCCCACCCTGGTAAATCCCTGCCCCCTCCTCCCAAGTGTTTGCATTCTAAATTACCCATGGGCCAATGGACTATGTGGCCCCTTGTTGTTTGTAGCTGTTTCTCAGTTCTTGGCTTCTTGGCTTCTCCATTTCCGTTGCTCGGTGGGGCACGGGTTGGATTCTTCTCCTTCTCCTTTTCTTTTTTTGCTTTTTTTTTGCATATGTTGTATGCCAGTTGACAGTTTTATGCCGCAGCTAATTAGATTTGATAAAGTTAAATTTTGAAGACCAGCCTACGCCAAGGGCAACACATGTTGATTCGCAATGCTTCAATAAATAATAATAAAAATAGAAACACAAAATCAGTTCAATTCGCAACGGTTCTCGGTTTGAATACTTCATATAAAAGCAAGCTTATTAACTTTAGAATGCACTTATTTTAATATTTACTTCATCTTTAGGTTTGTCAAGAACTGATGAGTTGTATGGGGATGTTAAATAAGCTTTTATTGTTTAAAAATAGTATAAAATTTAATTTGGTTTACTTGTTAACTTTAATTTTTAGTATGATATTTAGTATATCTCTATTATAAAAAATGCATTAAGCTACGGTGGAGCAAGCTCGACAGTAGGAAACTTTTTGAGTGCAAAGCGATCACTACAGATTGTTTCGGTTTCAAAAAATTACCATAGATGGCGCCACTACGAAGATATCAGTTGATTTTGCCCATAACATTGTTAGTTAAATAACTTCCACGTTTATCATCCGATTTAGATGAAATTTGCAGGATAAGTACGGATCATAGTCTGTATTATACATACCAAAAATCATCATCAAGCATCAAAGGTGCTCTTGTAATTCGATTTGGAAATTTTGTATTTTAATTTGTGAGGGCGGAGGGGAGCGTGACATAAATCTAAAACAAACTCGTTCAATGCAAGATATAGATGTACATACATGCCAATTTTGGTGTCTCTAGCTCTTATAGCCTCTGAGATCTAGGAACTCAAAATAGGGACAGACGGACAGAAAGACTGACGGACATGGCTATATCGACTCGGCTGTTGATGCTGTTCAAGAATATATATATATTATGGGGTCTGCCACGCCTCATTTTGCCTGTTACGCACATTTGCACAAACATAATAGACCCATTTGTACTTTTTTAAAGTACAGGGTCTAAAAATGTTAGGGAGAAACTTATGTAGATATCTTATAGATAGATCGGTTCATAGAACTTATCATCTATTGCGAAATCTTGTGAATTCTAATAGCAACAGACTGGAATAATTCAACGACTTTCAAAGAGAAACTGACACTTTCGGGGTTATCATTTCAAGCTAGACTGAACTCAATATCTGAGCGCCTCTTATTCGAATTTAGGCCAAGCTTTTGTGTATTTTGGATGTTGCCATCGTATGTTATACGAAACTGAAATTACAAAGCAGCTTCAGCTACAAAATTAATGACACATGTGTTGCTTTTGTTGTTGTTACAGCTGTAAAATTAAATGCTACAGCATTCGATTCGTATCTCTCTTTAATTCTATCCCTAACTCTACCCACAATATCTGATATATTGATTGATGACAGGGTCATGTGAAAGCTTCATTTGGCTGCTTACTGAGTCAATTGCAGCGATTTAAATCGCTTCAAAGATATATGCATGTATACCACATTCAAACAGTATTCTAAGCAAAATAATACTCTTAAATCCACATTTGATCCCCCAACTAATTACATATTTAAATACATGCAAGCGCAGACAACGTTGGATGGTGTGGGGGGAGGGGAAAGGGGTCCACTGAGGTTATTCAGTCAAAGTGCATAACAAATGTGAACCCAAAACTCTCAGTCTCTCTGTGTGTGTGTATATAAATGTCTGCATACTTTGCGGCCTGTCCAGTCCGGCAGTATCCTAAAAACCCCCCGGATAACCCATCGAGGCTGATGAAAAATTTACATAAATTACTGCAGACTGGACGAGGAACAGGGCCAGAACAACATGAGAGAGAGCCAACAGTCGAGGCCAGAGTAAAAAATAAACTTAATGTGGGAGAGAAAGAGAGAAGAGGGGGAGGGGGGTGACGACGTTGACGATGACGACAACGACAACGAAATTAGCATAAATGTGTTGGAGTTTCATTTTGGCACAGTATATATAATAAGCATTATGCATTTGCGTGTTTGTTGATGTTGTTGTTTTCTTCTTGTTGTTGGAGATATTATTATACTATATATTTTGTTGTTTGTGCCTTGTGTATGTTTTTGTTGTTGTTGTTGTTGGGAATAGTTTTAAGCAGTGGTCCCCAAGCGTGCGACATGAAATGCTTTCAAACAACGCTGAAGGCCATATTATAGTATAGTATAACAACATCAAAAAATAACCATAAAGGAAGGATATATTTCTATGCAGAGGCGTTATTTTAATACGCTTGCGATTTGATCCTTTGAGGAAACACAAAATAAAATGTAATCCTTGGCGAAAATATTATGCAATACTAAGTCTGTAATATAATACACCTAAGTCTGTTTTTACACGGTCTTTTTTTACACGGTTTTGATATAACACGGTTTGAAAATTGAATATTTTTAATTTTTTTAAACGATTTTATTCCATTTAGCACGATTTGAAATTTTATGTACTTAAAATTTTTTTGTCAAATTTAATTTGGTATGGCTCGTTACAAGGAATTATACAAAGAGGTAGCAAGAATTGGCGAACAACGGCTCATAACAGAGTTCATTTTTCAAAATGTAGATGCCGAACGAGCAGGAGAAAGTCCAGTTCAAAATTATTCCAGCGATGATAGTGAATGTATACGCGTTCGAAGCAAGGGAATGCGAATAACTGATGACGACAGCAATTAAATTTATGTTGCTGTATTTATGATTATCACTTATTTTATTTTATTTTATTTTTTACCTTAAAAATTGAATAACCTATTCTTTTCGTTCACAACATAGTTGTTTAGTTCCTGAACTTGCCATACATTTAATTTATATTAGGTACTTTTAAGATTAGAGTGCATATCTTTTTTATCATTAATTACTATGCTTGTGAAAATAAGCATTATATATTTGATTTAATAAAATAAACATGAATTCTTGTTCTTAAAAATTCTTGTTTTTCACTAATTTTAATAGGTTTTAGAGATTAGGAACAAATCACCCATTTTTGTATACGATCAATGTATTTTTTTACACGGTTTTTTTTACACGGCTTCTTCTGGAACCAATCTACCGTGTAAAAACAGACTTAGGTGTACTTTATAATTAACATATGCAATGATATTATGCGATATAAAAAGGAGAAAGCTATTTTAATAGTACAGTTTTAAGCAGATTGCGAGACTAGCTTTTTAAAACATTTTCTACGATATTTTCGTACTATTTGGATTTTAATGCGTTTGACTTAAACATGTATAAGTTTTTATAAATAAGAAATGTGTTGCATAGAGGGTATTTGTTTTTATTGGGAAACTAAACAGACATTAAGTGAATGGATTTGATTTTGCTCAAACAATATATATTTAAATAGTTCTTCAATATATAATACTCAGATCTTATTCTTGTTCGTTCTAAAAAGCAAGTACTCTTAGATGTGCTCTGTTGATCTGTTACAATTGAATTTAGGTTTCTAGAAAATATATCTTAATTGTTAACAGAGCTGAGTACCCTTTTTAATTAGAATTATTTGAAATGATGTTATTAATTTGCTGAAAAAAAAAATAAATAGATTTCGTATTATTGCCCCATCCTCAATCCATTAAAGGTTTACGTTGAGCTATCAAACAGAATTTGACACTTGACAAATTGCATTTTGGATTATTGAAATCCTCTCACCTCACGCGTCATCTGTACGGCTTTAGATTACAGAAAATTCCCATACGTAAGTAAATGCGAATTAAAACCCCCCCCCCCCTTCGCACTCTCCCCTTTTTACAGAGCATTCCGCTGGCTTCCCATGTTCAGTCCGAGTTTAATGACCAGACCCAAGTATTGTAGTCTTGTTCCAAACATAGGGAACGGGCAAATTACAAAAAGCCCAATGAAGTCGTCCATTGCAACTATGTACATATGTCTCCCCCTCAATCTCCCTCTCTCACTCACTATCTTGGCCTTTCTCTCAATGTGTGTGTATGTGTGTGCATTTTTAATGATGTGCTTGCCTACTTACGTATGGGGTCCAACGTTATTATAGGCCAGGCCCATTTGGGAATAGCGCAATGTGCCACGTACTTAGTTGCTAATTCTTAATGTGCACACGAACATTTTTATAGCTCATTCTCTTCTCATTCGGGCATTACGACTTTGTCATGAATAAAGTAGCATTAAGGAATAAAAATAAATTAAAATGCAGATATTTAGTCGGACATATATTTAGTCTGCCAGAAGTATTTTCTCGAAGATATTTCAAATAGTTTGATCTATATATAAATGTTTAAATGTTAAGAAAAAAGTACAATAAATTTGTCAAAAAACATACATCTAATATAACTGCCCAAACTTGGGATAAATTTGCGAATTATTGCAGGAATTTGTGTGTCAAAATTGAACTGAAATCAATATTTATATCTTTATCTATATCTATCTCTGTATCTATATCCATATCCAATATATATCTGTATCTATATCTATCTCTATATCTATATCTATAGCTATATCTATCTCTATATCTGTCTCTATATCTATATCTATCTCTATATCCATATCTATATATATCTGTATCTTTATCTATATCTATCTCTATATCCATATCTATATATATCTGTATCTATATCTAGATCTTTATCTATATCTATCTCTTTCTCTATATCCATTTCTATATCAATATCTATATCTATAGCTATATCTATCTCTATATCTATATATATCTAGATCTATATCTATTTCTATATCTATATCTACATCTATTTCTATATCTATATCTGTATCTATATCTATCTCTATATCCATATCTATATATATCTGTATCTATATCTAGATCTTTATCTATATCTATCTCTTTCTCTATATCCATATCTAGATCTATCTCTATATCTATCTCTATATCTATCTTTATATCTATCTCTATATCTATCTCTATATCCATATATATCAATATCTATATCCATATCCATGTCCATATCTATGTCTATATCGCTATCTCTATCAGTATTTCTCGATAGTTAATCAGATCAGTTAGAGTATCCAACATTCCTGGATAAGCAACATTTGAATTTCATCCCCGCGTTTAATGTGCAGAATGCGCCCCCGAAGCCCGAAGCGTCGCTTTGAAAGTCCATTGCCATGCGAGGCACATAAGCAACGAGCCATATAAGACTGTATACATATGCGAGTGTATGTTTGTGTTTGTTTTTAAGTGTGTTGGAACGGAAGTGCAGGTACAGTAAAAGCTCGTAAAAATGTGCAAATTTGACACTTGAAATTCAATGTCAACGACTGTTTCATTGTAGGCAAATCGATAGTTTGGTGTGTGCGTGTGTGTGTGTTTCAATTAAAAGCATTTGGTGGAACTATTGTCTGTTTGGTCGCCGAGCCGAGCATTTCCCAGAATCAACTCTCTGTGTTTTTGCGTAATTTAGAATTGAGAATTGCTATTGCATAGTTTTAGGCTTTCGAATTCCATGTGGGAGTGCGAAATTATGTGCGTGTGTGTGTGCTTTATGTATGGATACACTGCATATGAGTATATTTCACTTTTGGCACGTTCTGTGCCAGTTTTGCCGCTTGGGCGAATTATTTACTTTTATTATTGCAACTGTTTTTCTAGTTGTTGTTCCTGTTTTTGTTATTGTTCTTGTAGTTTTGTATGCAAATTTCTAATTTCACAAATGTCACTGCATAGTTCCAGGCGTATAGCGAAGGGCGTTGGCTTTGGGTATTTATTTGGTCGCCCATCCTTTAAGTAAACAACAAGCAAAGAAGTAAATTCAAATACGAATATGTATGTCATGTGCTTGTGTGTGCATGTGTGTGCATGTGTGTTTGTGTGCGTTGGTGTATATCAAATACGTACGTGTTTGAACATCAACGCATAACTCTGTTTGTCTTGTTTGCTTTTTTGTCCTCTCTATATTTTCATAAATTGCGTTGTCTGTTCTCTGGTTAACCTTAGGGCGAAATATGATATATCAGACATTAGATATATGCCTTCAATATTTGCTATGTCATTCTTTAAACATTTAAGGTATCTTTAAAACAGACAATCTTTATTATGTTACTCTTCACTTGTTATACGTAACTATAGTGATTATAATTTATAATAAAAAAATAGCAAAATAAATCCTATTTAAATTTTTTTTTGTCATAAATATAAAAGTTTGAAATTGAATTGGAGCAAGTTAGTTATAGAAATGTAAAATAGTTAATTTACAAAGGTTTAATCTAGTTTCACATGGAGGTTTGATATTCAAAGTTAGTTTTTCATATCCTCATAAGTTTTCATTCTGGCTCCTCTCCCTTAGAGCATATGTTGAAATTTGACATTCCCTTTCGTATTAAACATTGTTTTCTTTTTTTTTTTTGGTAGCGAACAATAAGACAGGTGTATATAGGCAGCGAGTATGGAAATTCCTTTTACTAACTTCCGGTCGAGATACTCTCAAAGCTTTGAGATAGCTCGTGCCTTTGACTTTGGGCTTTGTGCTTTTAAGCGGAACTTCAAAGCTCCGCTAAAAGTCGACGTCATTGCTTTGAGTTGAGGTGCACGGTGTTATAGAAAAAGGAAAATGAAAACTCTGACTGCTCGCAAAGCAAAGGATAAAATTTTACAGTCAAAAAGAAAATGAAGCATTTGAGTTGTCACGGTGTGTGTGTAGGTGTATGCGAGTGCTGACTGCCCACATCCTGGTTAAAAAAAAAACTCGTCTAAAAGCGAAGCAGAGCGTTGGGGAGGGGAGTGGGTGAGTAAGGAGGAGTGACTGAAACAAAAGTTCGTTCAGCAGTTAATTCCCGTTGCTTATCATCAGTTGGCAAACTTTGCATTGACTGACACACTTACACACACACACTCGCACTCTTACTCACAACCACAATGACAATCAGAAAATGTGAATACAATGAATATATATCCACAAACATCTGGACAACTTTAGACTGAATGTGGGATATCTGGCGGATGCTTGGATGCCTTCTTGCCTGCCTGCTCTCTTCTCTTTGGTCCGTGGTCTTTTGGTCTCGTTAAGTCTGGCCTGATGCTGACATCATTGTCTTGCAATGCGCTGCGCTCATTTGAGGCAACTGCATAACTGCAAAACGTGGGGCATGCCGCCCACTTTTTTTTCTCACTCCTCATCGCTGGTATACTGCTATACGTGTGTGTTTTCCACTCTCCTTCCTTCTGTCTGAATGTTCCCATTTTCTTCATTTTACACATTTTTTTCAGCCTGTTTTTTCTGCCCTTTTTTTTCATTCTGAGCTTCTGGTTTTTGTTGCGACAGCTTTTGTGCTTGTGCCTTTAATTGAAGATTTTTTGACAGCAAACGTCGTCGTCCAACTTGTTGTTGTTTTTGTTATTGCTGGCATTGCAGTTGCTGCCAGTTCCATGGGTGCATGGAAAGTCAAGAGAGATGTAGAACAGTCATAGAGTTCGTAGAACTTTTGCTGCCACATCTGCCACAGCAGCGATAGCGACTTGTCAGGCAACTCTTGCTACAATGTGAGGTTTACTTAATACCCAGGACCTTTCACTATCGACACAAGGCTTTGTTTTCTACTAGTTATATGGTGGCCTGCATTCAAAATAAACACATACAAACATACATACATATATATTTAAGTATTTATTTGTACTTTTTTGGTACTTTAAGTCGACTTTAGTACAGAAGTTTTTCAATAGCCAGTTTCTTGGCGTCGTTTAGTTTAGGAAATAAGTTAAATCGACCTCCTTAGAATAACTTTGTCAAAACTTAATAATTGGTTCCGATTTCACTAGACTTTTTAGCTTTACTGTGACTAACTTAAAGCGAATTCGGAAAATCATGTAGTTGTGCTGTGATTAAAGATGTTGTATGTGCCACAGTGCAGCAAAGGTTTTCAATTATATAGACTTGGAAAAGATCCATTTACAACTCGTAGCTGTAGCTCTGTGACTTTATATCGCTTCTAAACGAAATGGAACGAGCTACTGTGATATTTATTATTCAATTTTACAAGTACAGTAAACACTTTGAAGTCTACAGTTTCAACGTATTAAAAGCTTAAGCTTTATTTTTATGGATTTTCATTTGGAAACGTATCAAAATTAGCTGCATGTTGTTGACTTGGACAAGTGCATTTCATTCAGGTGCAAATCGCATTGACTCACATTTATTACGTATTCATGGACATTGCGGCAAGGACAGGGATAGCAACAGCAACAACAACAAGATAGAGAGAGAGAGAGAAACGCAAATCATGAATATTGATACAGCGAATTGTTAGCATTTTGGTTTATTATTTCGTTCGTTGGCAGTGACAGAAAATGCAGACAGAAAATTGCAGAAATTGCACGAAAACGTTGATCAATTTGGGCAACCAAATAACGGATCGAATTTTGATGGAATATGGCAATGCTCTGTAGTAACTTTAATTAAACATGTAAAATAATCCTTAAAATACATGGTTTTTTAAAAGCAACTCTTCTATATGTTGCTGTTTCAATTTTTATCTCAATATTTTATTATATTAATTAATAATTTCAAAATGTATTCAACAACAACAACAACAAGAAGTACTTTAATTACATTCAATTTAAATTTTTATCAAATCAGTGGAAGCAACAATTCTAAAAACTTAAAATTTGACACTGTTTTTTAGATACGATTAATGAAACATAATTTTGAATTTTATAGTATTTAAACCACTTTAAATCTTTATGCAAACCATGAAATAATTAAATCTAAAGAATCTTTTGTATCTGTATCTTTTCTTTCTTCAATACCTAGTCGTAAACAGCCGATACAGTAGTGTCGAATTTAAGGGTAAAGTGGAAAACGTTTTCTCATTTGTTTTTAATTACAGCTGTAAACGGAAATATATAAGTAACATTTGCATAAAATGTTCAATTGCGCAGCGCATGTCGAATTATTCATTTATAACACACTGAAGAATCATTAAACAAGCTACTTGACTGATTTTCCATATTACCATGTAAATTTTCCAATGATTCAATTGAAGCTACCTTTGCAAGGAAAAACCCATTGAAAAGGAAAAGAAAAACCACTCAAAAGGTGCAGAAAATCGATGTTGTGTTGGCTTCCCCCCCCCCCCCCCATCATCTCCCCCTGTTGATGTCGTGCGTTCTTCACATTAAGGGCAAAAAAGGGGGTAAAAGTGGGTAAAAGTGTGGGGCGTTGTTTCGGATATTCCCATTCGAGTGTTTGTGGTATTGTAGTATAGTATCCAATTATACATTGCGCAAAATAATAAAAATTAACGATTGTGGCTGGGCGTCATCATCATCATCGATAGCTGACCCACTTTTGGAAATGTTTCTTTTTTCCTCATTCTTCGTTCTTCTCTCATTTGAATGAAGGAATTTGATTTGCCAAAAACTTTTGGAATTCGTTTTTCGTTTCTGTAAATGTCTTTGATATGGCATTTTCTTTGATATATATATTGTACAGCTTTTTGTTTGATCATCAAATTATAATGTTTGAAATTGATTGAGTATTCTTCAGAAAAAAAGAACAAAATCTATTGTTGTTGTTTCATCAATGATTATATAAACTTTTATATTTTTATATGCATATTTTAAATGCTCTTTGGTTTATAAATTAAATTCAGTAAGATAATAGATTAGTAAAACATTCGTGAATAATTACTCACATATTTGATATTTGCTCATTGTGCAATGAATTAAAATCTAACTGCTAACTTTGTTGCTGTTGTAATACTTGATGTTGTTGTTGAATTTGATTGCAATTGCCACAACTGTTACACAAAATGTTGCATACTTTTCAGCGTTTATAAATGGATGCTTAAATAAATATTTGCCGTACTGTGTATTTGATTTTGATTTTCTGCATGTTTTATTTATTCGATTTAATAGAATTGCTTTATTTTTCTTGTATTTATTTATTTTTAAACGCATCCGCACCAATTAATTGTCGATAATTTAATTCAGCTGGGAAATGTGAATAACGCTTTTTTGTGCTTCTGAATTTCG
Organism: Drosophila putrida; assembly: GCA_037043535.1. NCBI lineage: Eukaryota > Metazoa > Arthropoda > Insecta > Diptera > Drosophilidae > Drosophila > Drosophila putrida. The sequence continues at coordinate 3,037,180 of JBAMBI010000160.1, read as the reverse complement.
TATGTTTCTTTTTGTTGTTGTTGTTTTTCATTTGCGCACAAAATTAACGCCAGTCTCAGGGAGCACTTTAAATTTACAGCTAAACAAATTAAACACGTCGAATAATGAGCAAAACATTTTAATTGTGCGTGGGCACCGGCTAAATTAAACACGAATATGAAGCCAGAAAAAGCAAAGCAGGTAGAAATGAGAGAAATGGTAAAAATGGCAAAATGGAAAAAAAGTCTTGCTAAAGAATGTACCAAATGTTTTCAGCATTTGCATCCACTAAAAAACCACTCCCTTCTATTCCCCTCCTCCTCCCTGTGCACGGTTCGCAGTTACCTCAACGAGTCCACCCTATCGCTCGCTCAGTTGTCGCTCTGTTTCGTCCCCGAGCGTCAGTTAGAGCACTAGACTGACTTGTGGCATATGCTAATGAGCCCAGTGCGGGCGCGCTCTCTGTGTCTGTCTGTCTGTCTGTCTGACTGTCAGTTCCATTCAGCGTCTTTCGGTCTGACTCTCTGTCTATTCTCTACATTCCTGCTGTTCAGTGTCCTGTCTGGAAGATAATTCCCAGCCTGCTTTGAGTAAAAAAGCAAACCAGCTGCTCGTGTATTTTAAGCTGCTTGTTAGCAGAGCTTTGCTTTAACTACACTGCACTGCACCATTGCGTGTGTCATAATTTTTACTCTTTATATCCTATATAATATAGATGGAGACTGATATTTTAACAAATTGCAAAATATAACAAAACAATATAAATAGAAAATAGGTAACCAAATAAACAATTTTCTATTCGCCATTCAATGTCACTAGTCGATATCGGTATTGAGAATAAGTACTTATTGAGATGCCATATGATCTTGAAATTGGCTATTTTTAATCTGATACTAAAATATTCTTATTTACAAATTTTAATTTTTTTCCGATTCATTCAAGTCGATCTTAAGTAAACAAATATATACAGATACAACATCGATACCCATCACCAGTGTTCTATATATATTTCATAACAAACATTCAAAACTTGGTTTTAACTATGCTTATCTCTTACAACTGCAAACCTTACTTCCAGGGTATTTCAACAGTGTACCCTCTTGGCTGCTAAGCTCCTCGGCGCCTTGCAAGTGCACTGACCATGAAAAATGCAGTCACGAAACAAGAAAACTGAGAATAAGATAACAAAAGCCGAAAGACATTTTGTGCAATGTCTCATGAGTGTTGCGGCCCCCTCACAAGTTAATGAGGAAATAAGCTTAGATAATGCGAGCGACATATTGTTGGACACACAGCCTCGTATGAGAAACAGGGGACGGACTGACTGTGGGGAGGGAAAAAACTCACTCGTCTCATATTCTCATGTTTGCGGTTGTGTCACTTAAGCATTTTGTAAATGGTTTGTTTTGTCTTGCAATTAGTTTGAAAGGGTTACCCAGACCCTCTCAGACATACAAAGAGAGAGAGGGAGAGACATATTTATACAGGCTGAGAGAGAGAAAGAGAATGAGAATAAGAGAACTTTTGGACAATGGGCGGCTTTGTTTGCCAGCTTTTTGCTTTTTGCATGGCATTGCATATCTTTTGCATACCAGAAATGAAAACCATGACTGAGATGTTGTCTCTCTCTGACTGTATTTTGATATAATAAGCCTTTTGGGGGCTAGTCAAAATATTGACTTCTGCTGACAAAACCTAAGTAAATATTTGTACAAGTCGCTGTTTATAAATTGAATGCGATTAATGTATACATTTCAAGCAGGAAATATGATATTGATATTGGCTATAGCTAAGCATTATATTCAAATGCAACACAAGGCTCTACATGTGTGTGATAAATCTATTTAATTGTTGCTAACCTGTTTGTCAATGCTTCTTCTTTTATCTAGGACTATCATTTGTAGCTTAATTGTAAAGCATGTGGGGCATTTCAGGCGTGTCTACTGTCGAAAAAAACTAATTAATATTATTAATATATACTTTATAGCAAAATTTATTTGCAACAATAACAAGTAGCAACTACAACACGCCACTGTCGCCAACAAAATGATATTAATTATACAATAAATTTGCAGAATACGAGCAAAATGTATTTTGCCAAATTATAAAAAATATTTGCAATGCCTCCGAAAGCCGTTGAATTTAATTAAAATGTCAAACGCATCATAAATATTCCATACATTTTGAGTGCCTCGGGCGTATTTTACATTTTTACATTCACAATAAAATCAAATAAAATCACTCTTTAAAGTGTTTCAAATTTGCCTTTTAGGGCTGTTAATATTGTTGTTGTTGTTGTTGTTTTTTTTTAACCTGCTTAAAAATGGTTTGACAATTACGCATAATAATAAACTTGGAAGCTCTTCTAAATGGGAAAGTTCATAGGCTTCATTTAAATAAAATACCTAAGGACAATGACAAATGAGCAGCTTTTGTTTTAAGGTTCAAAGAGGATCAAGTTTGGTAAATGTGATAACAATGGACACAAAGTGTGGCATGTGTGTTTATGTGGCTTTGGTTCTTGCCCTCTTTACCCCATCAATTTGTCTAAAACAACGTCTGTCTGTCTGTCTGTGTGTTGTAACTTACCTTTATTTGCATGAAATAACTCGGTCCCATTTAAAATAGATATAAAAACTGAAGTGCCTCTTTTAGCACCGAATATTTTAGTTATAGAACAAATTAAAATTATAATTATAATAAACAAATTTAAATAGTATTCCCAGCTCACGGTAAAGTAATATTTATTTATTCGTACGGTATTAAGTATACGTATGTATTAAGTATTTATGTTTTTTTTTCTTTTTCTATTATATTGTTTTTGCTGTTCAGAGCATTGGAATTTTTAATTCTTTTATAGAAACATTATTTTACAAGAGCATTTGAAATACTTTGGATTCATGCCAATAAATTTTTACGATTACTTTACATTTCTTTTCCGTTTTTATACAAATATTATGAATTTTAATTTACGTATTTGAATATTCTAAAAATGTTCTCTCTGCCTTTCTTTTATTTTTAGGTACGTACCCAATTAAATATTTCTGGAATGTGCACGGACTTAATTGTTCGCCTAGTTGACATGCTAATCCCAAGCCATACCATAACCCTGTAATTGAGTAAGCTATGTAAAAATATTTCATGCAAGTTGTTGCCAAAATGGAATTTATGGCTTGCAAAAATTGTCAATGTCAATATTTATGGATCTTCCATGGAATTTACACTCAAGGCTAGCCTTGTGTGTGTGTTGTGGGTGTAGTTCATAATAAATAAAGAAATTACAAAAATTGGAAAATGAAAAATATGTATATGTGTACGTCCAATGTCTCGTCAAAAGATTTCAACGGACCATAATTTTATGGCATCCATATGAATGAGAAATTCCAAAAAATGGAAAATACGTAAAATACAGTTAACTTTATTGTGGTTGCATAGATAAATCTAAGCAGGCTTATTTCTGTGGGCGGAACAGTGGGGCAGACTTAAGCTTGTATTCAAACAATATTATAAGAGTTTAAAAAACGTATTTTAATCCAAAGAAAGTTAGAAATGATGTCTGATTATTCTCACACTGTGCACTTCATTTTTTTTTTACTCTATGTTGAACAAGGCTTAAATTTACACTGCCATCGTGATTGCGTCATACAAAAAGAATGGTGAGACGCCCGTCAGTAGACCTTATAAAATTTGACAGTTCGTCTCAAAGATATAGACTATAGATTATTGAATGTTTCTTTCAGAGTAATCAGCTTTCGCCGAATTTAACTATTTGTCTAACAAAAAATATGCGGCCAAGACAAATGACAATTGCACCACTGTTCATGGGCAACAATGTAAATGTAAATATATATGAGTCGGCGGTTTGATAAATGCGAGCCAGATACACTCGGTATTTACTCAACCTATACTTTTGACTACGTACGTACGTATGAGTGTATGAGAATGTTTGAATGGATGTTTTTATGACCACAGAAATAATTTTGTTTTTACTGTGCAAGCATTAGATAATCATTTTGTGGCTACGCCTTTTCCTCTCCCTCTGACCGTCCGTTCACTTTTCCTTCCGTCTCCTGTAGCTTCGTGCGTGTGTGTAGGTTGCATGCATTTGAACCGAGTTAATGTCATTTGCAAAACGAGTATTCATCCACTTTTCATTCTATGTTTTTATGTTTTTTTTTGGTAGTATAACCTGCGGCGTTGCTTGTTGGCAGAGGTAATAAATGTGTGTAAGTGTGTGTGTGTGTGCATATGCTTTAGTCATTTATTATGCAAAATTAGATTTCATTTGGATTTGCAAACTAACTGACAAACACATGTAGTATGAGTACCTGATACTCCTTTGTTATGAGGAGTTGCCATAGTATTACCTCATTTCAAGGTACCAACACTTAACTCCTCAGGTCTTAACTCCAACAACAACAACATCTTTGGCAGCACTTGACGCGCTTTTTATTATTTCCTGGCAGGATGTGTGTGTGTGCCAAGGAGTGCAGCACCGTTCAACCAAGCTGCAATTGTCGTCCTTAACGTGTCTTCATGCGACTTTTTTCTTTTACAGTCATAAACTTCCGCTTGGTTGCCTGCCCTCATCCCATCTCCATTTCCATTTCCATCTTCACTTCATCTCCATATCGTATTTTCTTTTGACTGTTGGCTGAGCTGTTGCTGCTTCCATCACGACGTCGTTCATTACATTTCAATGCTCTTTGCGCACTTTTCCATCTTTTACTTTGTTAATGAATCCTTTTGTTCGCAATTCCTTTACATGGTCGTCCTTCCTCCCTCTCTTTCTTGTTCACCATTGTTTGCTGTATTCTTTTTTTTGTACCAGCATCGTTTATACATTCCATTCGTATGTGTGTTTGGTATATTACACTGCCAAAATTCTTTATTGCTCACATGGTAAAATAGAAAAGGAAGGAATATAATGCAAGAGTATATCTTAGTAAAAAAAAATTAATGAAACTGATGATGATTTCTAAAAGAAGGCTAAAAACATGAAAATATATATAAAGTTAAGATTGAAAAGTGTTAAATTAAAAAATTAAATGCTTTCTAAAAATTATCTCCAAATTTCTGAAAATTTATATTTGGTATCGCAATTTGAACGGAATATAGAGTATTTCCTGTGCTGCTTGAGTAGATTATCCGCTTTCAATTTTCCCTGTGAACTGAGGACGACGCAAGTGGCAAACCACTCATCAAGGACACTTTGCGTTAGTCAATTTTATCTTTTTCCTTTTTTTTCTTTCTGTTTTCCTCTTTCATTTTTTTTCCATTGTGTCGCGCTTTTTCTTTACTTGCCCAATTGCAAAATTTGTTGCTGATTGCGTTTTGGCTTTGCAATTTGGCAAATGCATTGCGCATACGCACTGTGGGCCTGTGGCTAAACTTAAAAGTCAACACGTTGAGCCTGCTCCTAAAAACGTATTTTCTTAACCAATATTTAGTTAGTGTTTGGCTTTGGCGGTTTAGACGCTAAAAAACCCAAGTCGTTTGCAAATCTAATTCTTTTAGTTTGCCATTTGCATTTTCATTTCTACTGAAAATTTTGTTAAGCAGTTTTCCGCTTTTCACTTCAATAGGAAAATGAATAATAGTAGTTGAGCTTTTGGTCAAATGCAAATTTGTCCAGACTTGACTTATATACGAGGGCGAGGCACGTTTGATGAATGGCAACTGGATGAAATGATATTAAAGTGCCCAGATACCACCCAGACCATGACCATATAAATCCATAAGCTGGTAACACCCAATTATTTGCAAAGCATTCGCACATAAATCTTGAATCCAGCGATATTCACTTGACATTTATCGCAAATGTCTGCGGCGAACACTCGACTTAACTCCAGTGAGCTTTGCGGGGGAAACTTTAGAGGATGAGCTATATATAGTTATTTATATCTATTTTATGTAGCAACAAACAGAGGAATCGAACTGCTTATTGCTTATTGCTGGTTTATTCCTGGCAACCAGACCAGAGTATACTGTACAGACAGGACATGCCATGCTTCTTTCTATGTTTAGCTGTAACAAATTTGTTGGTGCTGCTGTTGCTGATGTTGCTGCTGGAGGGCAACACATGTTGCTAATGTGTCCACTGAGACTTGTATCGAAATTACAGAGGTCGCAACTGTCGCTCGGTCAGTTTATGCAACGTCTCAGTTGTTATTGTTGTTGTTTTGCTTGTTTGTATTTGGGTCGCTCTCATAGCCGAAAGTTTCTGTCTCTTTATTGATTTTGTGACAGTTGTGCGACTGTCTTATTACTATTGTTGTTGTTGTTGTTCTTGTTGCTGCTGCTGTCGTTTAGGCCTTGTACAATTCAATTCAATCAAGCAAAACAGTTTTCCAAGTGTCTCCAGTGGCGTGTACTTGATTCTTGCCGTTCGTTGTTTTTGCGCTTATTGCCACAAAACTTTGAGCGCCTTTCTCAAAGCCGAACTGTCAAACTGATACGCCGTCTTCACATAAACTCACACACACACACACACACCGACAAACTTACATGTTTTCATTGTCTACTATCCTCATCCCTGTCTTTTTTTCCCAACTCCATCTCGTAGCTCGTAGCTCGTATGTGTCATATTTGCATGTTTCATATCACGCGCTGATGTTATGAACCAAAAACAATTTCTGACTCTGCCTCAAATTAAAGTGACAACAGCAGCTGGCATTCAGTTTGACAGTGCTGTGATGAGACAGTCACCAACTGTCACTGTATTCGGTAAAGAGGAACGTTGAAAGACAAATTTGAAGTACGAAATAGACATTAAATATAACACAATCTAATAGTTTCCGAAATTGCAAATTAAAAGAATTGATCTGAATAAAATATCTAAATATATTTAAGTACAACTAAAATATATCATTCAGTCGGGAGAACCCGACAGTAGCATACCCTGTGGTAGTAGAGAACGCCACACAAACTTTCTTCTAAACTTAAAAACAAGTTTTTGAAATGTATAACCAAAATTAAAAAAAAAAGTTAAAGAATTTAAGCATGCTTTTACTGGGATTTGAACCAGGATCTTCCGTCTGCCTACTCGGCACCTCTACCACTCGATAACTTGAAAGAAAAAGGGAGAGAAACCCATTGAATTAAAGAATTAAATAATTTTAAATAAATTTTCACGATGCATCCATATTTATTTAAGTATTGTTCGTGTCGAAGCTCAAGTCTCGAGCTTGATAATTGCTAGTGTTATGCATATTTTTACTTTGTAGGCGAAGGGGGCGTGGTATCCAAAATTTTAAATAAACTTGATCTGCGTGCAAATAAAAGAAGTCTTTACACCAAATTTGGTGCTTCTAGGTCTTACCATCTCTGAGATCCTTTCGTTCCAACGGACAGACAGACGGACATGGCTATATCGACTCGGCTGTTGATGCTGATCAAGAATATATATACTTTATGGGGTCTGCCACGCCTCCTTCTGTCTGTTACATACTTTAACATTTTGAACAAACTTAATATACCCACAGGGTATAAAAAAGTTGACCAATTTCTTAAATTTGAAAAATCCCCAGCATATATGTTTAATTTGTAAGTAAATGCATTGTTTAATTATGTAATCTTATAATAATTTCGTCGACCAATAAATAAATAAATATACTATTATTTGTGCTTAAAGAAACTAAAGTAATATTTCTAAGAAAATAATATTTTGATATGTTTGCTGGAAAAAAAGTATTTTTTTCAATGCTGTTACATTTTGTCGCAAGTCACATTCAAGTTATTACAACACTAAGTTATTGAAATAAAAAAAGTCCTTTTGACTTTCCCAATCGACTTGCCATACTGAGTATCTTGACGTGATTCCCTGCGCATCTTTGTGATCCCCACACTTAGTTGTGACTTGTTGCCTGGCATAAATTGCCTAAGCTTCTGTTGCATCTACTCATTCACTCAGTTACCCTGTGTCTTTCTCTTGGTTTATTATCATCTTTCTACTTTTGCTGTTTGTCTGTCTTATTTGCTTTCCTGTTGCCACGAAACCCTTGCCCCTGCTCCTGCTTTCAACGTGGCCAAAACGTGCTGCTGTCATGTCGCCATTTTTTATTTCAGCTTTTGCGTTTTTCCTGATGATTTCCGTGGTCCGGGCACACACAAACACACACACACACTCCACTATTTATGTAGTGAGTGTGGCGCACGTGCAGCTGACATCAAAATAAATAAGAGCGTCTCTAAATGACAGTTTTGCATTAGATTTTTGTTACAAAAGTTGGCAAGCGGCTGCCAAAAGTTGCCAAGAACTTAACTTTAGCATTTCTGTAACATTTTTGGTTGGACTTATTCTTCAATTCACTTTCATGCTGTTGCTGTTGCTGTTGTTGTTGTCTGTTCAGTCGCATTGCATTCGAGCTTACACTTTTGTTTGGCGTATTTTTCTTTATTGATATCAAAAGTTTAAGTGCAGCTTTGGCAGCGCTTACATTATGCTTTGACTTTGCTCAGCACGCTTATCCCCTGCTTACAAACTTGAAGACTCACTCACACGCCAACACGCAACACGCAGAGAAAGGGAGAGATACAGATACAGAGAGTAGAGAAAAAATGGGAGATAAAACTTAAAAAGCTTGTGCCAAGTGGGTTGGTTTCTTGTATCGTGCTCGTAATGCCATTCAGTCGAAAGTTTTGTGACTCACTGCAGAGATTCGTAAATAGCTTAAGTAGCATGCTAAACAATACGAGAGCAGAAAGGAGAGAGTGAAGAAGAGAGCGGGGAACTGTGAGCATTTATGATATGTCTATGTGTGCGTAAAACAAAATGCCTGCCAAACAATTATTATACCCTAGGGTGCATTCGAGCAGCGGGTATTATGTTTATGTCATCAAATGTGATTAGCACTCATTTGTAAAGAGACTGCAACCGAGCATAATTAGTAGAAACATAGGGCTAAAATAGTCCTACCTTTATACTTAAATAGGTGCATTATATAGTTTAATGACTTTTATTTAAGAATGAAATATAAAATATTTAAGTACGTACATTATGATAGGAGAAAAAGACATCTTAGTAGTTGTTCAGTTATTAATACAACGTCAAATAACAATTAAGTAAATTAAGGAAGTATTCAAGAATTTTTAAACGTACAATTGTTTTTTAGTTTATTCCACATGTATATAAAGAGTTCTAACTAATTTTCTACTACATTTATTTTGATAGTTAAAGATATTTGATTTTAAATAGTATAAACACATACAAGTAGATCAGTTCAATTTCGATATACAGGGTATGACGTCTTGGGTATGCCAAAAGACACTTGTATTTTCTTGTCTTAACTCCAATTGTGAACTGTGAACAGGAAGGGAAATGAATTCAGATAAATTTCATTTTATTCGAGTGTTTTGCATCCGACAGTCGAACAGTCGAAGATTTGATTGTATTGGGGAAGAAGTTTTTTTCGCTTTGCCGCCGCGTTGTTTATATTTATTCTAAGGGGCCTACATTTACATACATACCACACACATACGATACATATGCCAGGCACGTTCATGTAAGTGTTTGTCTGTGCGTGTGTGTGTGTGTGTTGCTGGCAAGCTACCAGCATTTATGCCATTTCAAGTTTTTGTCTAAATTGATTTTCTGCTACAATTTCGATACGTGTGTGTAAAAGAACGATTCAGTATTTGATTGTTTCACTTGGCCCTTTGTCTTGGCCATGTCTTGTTTTATATTTGTAAATACTTGTATACATGTATTTCTCTTGTACTATTTGCCGGAACGCGTCTGGCATAAAATCTTTTTTAATTTTGCAAATGTTCCAAAATGTTCAAAGCAGCAATCACATCAGCATCAGCAATAGGCATTTTGAGAGGGTCGTTTACCAAGTAATAAGTTCATTTATGCCTTGCCACTCGTATTGCCAACTTAATAAATTATGCTAAATAAATGTTTTTGTTTTTGACATTCGCTATTCATATCCATAATATTTCCGAAATAAACAAAAACAGGACAATGGAACTCACTTAATTAGTTTTCCGTTTTATGAGATCAGTTTCTGCTTCTAATTTGGAATCCGTTTCATGACATTTTATATAGCATACTTTTTGGAACCTTAAGTTAAATATTAAAGTTAATTTAAGCCTAGCACTGGCATTCAAAGCTCATAAATAAACAATCATCTATTGTTGTTAAATCTTACTGATAACTACAGTTTGACCCTCGTATTAGATTCTTTTTAGCAGTTTTTTCTCCGAGGAAATGGCCCTTAGAGTCTTTCCTGGTTTCTTTAGCAGCATGCAGCATGTTCTGATATTTGCCCAAAACTTTTCAAGTTGCAGTGTGGCAGCCAAAAGGCAATGAAAGCAAGGATGCGGCAATACATAGCAGCAGGATAAGCAACTAAATTTTTTGTTTTGCTTTGTTTTTTTCTTGTGCTTTTGCCACATTTATTTGCTGCCAGATCTATTTCCTCTCACTTACTTCATCCTTCTCTAATGGCTAGTGGTTCTTGACTGCTGGTTCTTGCCCGCATATAAATATTTGATTTGATTGTTTCTTTGGTTATTCGTGTCTGTGTGTGTTTCAGTTCTTCTTCTGTCATTGACTGAAGTGGGAGGACTGTGATTTAGCCGATTTTAATTGAAAGTAACAATTAAATTATACTAGTGTTGATATTCAATAAATTAGAATGTAACAAATTTAAGATTCAAATTTACTTTTGCCGAAATAGAATAATGTTAAAAGATATTTACCGCTGATAAACATCTGAATCATATTTTATTGATGTAATTCAGTTTTATTTTGATTTATACTTTTAGTGCGCAATTTAATTGGACTTATTTCTACTTTTATCTTAATGAATAGACAAGTTTTTTTAAGCTACACAAAATGTTGTACATCACTGTTGTTGTTATTGTTATTATTTGTGTGGTGTGCACTAGAAAATCGTTAAGCGTTAACGTGGCCATTGTAATGGTCTGTAGTTGTTGGCTATAGTTTTGATTGTTGTCGTTGTTTTTGGTGGCTCGTGGCTTTCGACATTTTCATTTTGTGCGACATTGAGTGACCTGTGCCGCTCCGTTGTTTGACTGGAAAACCCAAACCAGTGCAACCAGTGCAAGTGGCACATGGTTCAAGTATTTTCTATTGTCCATTGTCCACGTAACTGTGCCACAAATATGTTGTAAGTAATATCTAAAATCAAGCTATTACAATAGATGTTTGTTTTATATAAAATGAACTACACTGCGTATGCGTAATTATAATTTATATAATCTATCTATAGCTAATCTCTAATTTGTCGCAGTGGCAACAGCAACGACAACGGCAACGACAACGATAGCACCTGTTAATGAAATTTATGGACAGAGTTCATGAACTCGCACAACGATTTTGCAGCAGCAACATTCAACTCTGGGGCCAAATGGCAGCCATGTTGTCTGCTTGACAACCTGGAAAATTTGCCACCTGAGCGGTGCGAACAGCACACGACAGCAAACAGCAACAACAACAACAATGATAATGCTGCAATGACAATGCCTGGCCGAATAAATTCTCATTTATGACACTTAAAAGCCGACACCAAACAGCGCAAAAAGAGTGAGAGAGAAAGAGAAAGAAAAATATATCATTCAGTCGATCGGGAGATCCCGACAGTAGAATACCCTGAGGTAGCAGGGAACGCCACTCAAACTTTATATTAATTATATTTATGTTTCGTATTTGTATTTAAAAGTCTAAGCAACAATGAGAATTTAAGCATGCTTTTACTGGGATTCGAGCCCAGGTCACCGGTGTGACTACGTGTCATCTCTATCACTTGATAATTTGAAAGAGAGAAAGAGAGAGGGCGAAAACTCACAACAACAACAAAAACACATTGAATTAAAGAATTAAATAATTGCCGATATCTTCCGTGTTTATTATCCGATCTTGATCAAATTTTCACAATGCATCCTTATGAACTCAAGTATTGTTCCTGCTGAAGCTCATGTCTCTAGCTTAATAATTACCAAAATGGGCGAAGGGGGCGTGGCATCCAAAATTTGAAATAAACTTGATCTGCGTGCAAGCATAAGAAGTCTTCATACCAAATTTGGTGCTTCTAGGTCTTACCATCTCTGAGATCTCGTTGTTCACACGGACAGACGGACAGACGGACAGACGGACCGACGGACAGACGGACAGACAGACGGACAGACGGACATGGCTATATCGACTCAGCTTGTCGCCCTGATCAAGAATATATATACTTTATGGGGTCTGCCACGCCTCCTTCTGCCTGTTACATACTTTTTTTTTTTGAACAAACTTAATATACCCCCTCAGGGTATAAAAAGAGAAAGAGAAAGAGAGATAGAGATAGACAGACAGAGAGTATAGGACTCAGTTGGGTTGTTTGTGTATCCTTGTGGATTGCTGGCACTGATGTTGCCATTTCTGCTGCTCGTTAGCTGCTGAATGTGCGCAAGGATTGCATTCAATACACAATTTGCAGTAGCAACAACAACAACAGCTTGTGGTAGATTGCCACGCCTGTGGCTGAGTGTCAAGCTGAGCATCTGCACTCAACTGTAACAGCAACAGTTCAGAAATCGTATGCATTGCGACAATTGATAAGAAAATGCGTTACAAATTAGCAACAGAAGCAGCAACAGCAACAGCAAGCAGCAGCCACTGCAACATTGCAACTGCAAGAGGTATAAACTTGAGGAGCTCAAGTTTTTTTAGAAATATATTTCAGCTATGACAATAAGTTTTGTCCTCTGTCTATTTTAAATGTAGTTAACTTTAACCGAAGAGAGACTATTATAAATATAATATATTTTCAAGAAGCTAACAAGCAAGTTATCAATGCTAAAGTTGCAAAAATGATCAATACAAAATATTCATTCTTTATATCGATTATTTCGAGTCACGACGATTAATAAAATATATAAGTACAGCTCTAACAAAATTACCAGAGTTCAAAGCTCCAAAAGTGTGTTTCATCCTGTAAAATGAATAAGGATGAACAAAAAAGAATATTGTAGAAAGAAATTGTCTCGTAAAATATATTTGTAAACTAAAACTAGGTAAGAAATTTACTTTCCTCTTTATTTAATTTCTACTGCTAATGACACCTTTTGTAGAATGCAGTACAGGGTATTTTAAACTGTAGTTCAATAAACTACAATTTTTTCTATTTGTATTTCCCCATTTTTTTTGCCTGAAAGTCATTAATGACATCATGCATGTTTCTGTGTGTCCATGTGCTCTTATTCTCTCTCCATCCACACTCCCTCTCTCTCTCTCTCTCTCTCTCTCTCTCTCTCTCATATAACAACTATATGTTGCGACTCGTTACGGATTACAGGTGCTTAAATGTGCGCTACGGTAGAAATTTAATTGACTTTTTGCCAATTTAAATAAAACAATGTGCCAGTTTTCCACTCATATTCACTGTTACCATTTTTATACCCTGAGGGGGTATATTAAGTTTGTTCAAAAAAAAAAGTATGTAACAGGCAGAAGGAGGCGTGGCAGTACCCCATAAAGTATATATATTCTTGATCAGGGCGAGAAGCTGAGTCGATATAGCCATGTCCGTCTGTCCGTCTGTCCGTCTGTCCGTCTGTCCGTGTGAACAACGAGATCTCAGAGATGGTAAGACCTAGGAACACCAAATTTGGTATGAAGACTTCTGATACTTGCACGCAGATCAAGTTTATTTTAAATTTTGGATGCCACGCCCCCTTCGCCCACAAAGTGACAAAAAGCAGGATAGCACTGGCAATTAATAAGCTAGAGATTTGAGCTTCGGCAGGAACAATACTTGTACTGAAATGGATGCATCGTGAAAATTTGATTAAGATCGGATAATAAACACGGAAGATATCCGCAATTATTTAATTCTTTAATTTAATGTGTTGTTGTTGCTATGAGTTTACGTTCTCTCTTATCTGCTCATTCGTTGAAGCATTTACTTATACATATATACATATGCATGAAAGCGCGCGCTGTGTTAGAGTGAGTTTTCGTCCTCTCTCCCTCTCTCTTTCAATAGAGCTGATAGCTGAGCTGATAGAGCTGCCACCTTGATAGACGGGACATCATGGTTCGAGTCCCAGTTAAAACATGCTTAAATTCTTTAATTTTTTTTTTTAATTTTTGTTATACATTTAGAATTGTTTTTTTATGTTTTTATTTAGTTATTTTGAAAATAACGTGCTCATTGTTGCCTAGACCTTTAAGTACAAAACAAGACAGCACAAATACGAAACACAAATATAATTAATATAAAATTTGAGTGACGTTCTCTACTACCTCAGGGTATTCTACTGTCGGGATCTCCCGACTGAATGATATATTTCTCATTTTTGTTTGTTTATTTTTTGAAATATTTAATGTTTATTGTTGTATTTTAAGTGCGCTGAATTTTTGCTCTTGATTATTATTCATATTCAATGCGTTTCATTTCATTTGGCAAGAAGTCGTCTGCCAGTTTTATTTGACATATGATAAATTTAATTGGTTTTCCACGCGGCTTCTGTCTTTCTACCAGCTGCCTGCTGCCTTCTGCCTGCTGCCTTCTGCAACTTGTCGCAATTGGAACGGCGAATCAATTAACCGTTCAGTGGTTCAATGAACGCGTCTTTTGTTGACCCACTTACTCTTACTTTACATATTGAAATTGATGTGATTTTATTAACTTTTCAATAAAATACATTTAACTTTTATGAGCCGCAGACTTATCCAAAAAAAAAAAAAAAGGAAAAACGAAACGTCGTGAATCCATCTCCTATGTAAATGTAATCGCTGAGTAGACCAATTTTTTTCGCAGAATGAAACCAATCTAACACATCAGAATATTAAGAGCAACCAGCAACCCAAATTCAATCCAAAGCCAAATGCCGAAGCTTGATAACATATCAGGGCTTAAGTAATTGTAAAATGCTAAAGCGATTTGCGTATGTTTTAGTTGCGAAAGCCAAATGGTTAAGGGAATGTCGGTTGAATGTTTGTGTTGAATAGAAGCAAGAGGAAAGGAATATGGCCATCATTTCATTTCCTCCTCCTTCTCTGACTGTCTAGTTTTTCATGCCAAGCCCCAACCTAAACAGAATTCATTTGCATGTGCTACAGCGTTTGCTTTTTTACTTGCCTCATGCTTCCCATGCTTCCTTTTTCGTTTGATTTTTCATTTAATCCATGCGTTTACATGAAAAATCCTCCTCACCACCGCCCCCCCCCATCGACTGACTGACTGAGTGAGTGAGTGAGTAACTTAGTGAGTGTGTGAGTGAGTATATAACGATTAGGTATTTGTTTTTATCTTTTTCTTTATGTCTACTTTTTCTATTTTTTTTTTGTATAAAAAAGGCTGCACACTTCGTTCGTTTAGCATGTGTGTGTGAACAGCTCAGAATTTGAAAATGGGTGAAAGCCAATTTTCACACTCAACTAAATTGGGTTAGTTGATATGCGGATAGGGATAGGGGAGTGTATGTACGTGTGTGTGTGTGTGTGGGTGTGTGTTCGCGCTCTGCAGGTGCAAGTTGCAAGTGAACGTTGCACGCTGCACGTTGCACGTTGCAAATGCGCTCAAAATAGTTTTCACTTTAGTTTTTCTCTCGTTGACTCCATGCACATTTCAATATGATTTATGACGTGCAAATTGTATGCAGCAATATTTGGAATTTCTTTTACTTGTTTTTTCTTTTTTATATCGCGTTCACAGTTTTTTGGAATCTTGTTTGCTCCATTGACAGCAATGCAGATAGGCATGAGTTATGGGTAATATTGAACGTGAGAGTGTGAAGAATTGAAAATGGTTTATGGCCAATGTCTTGGACTTGATTTTAAGTAGTCATAAAGTTGATTTATAATCTTTATTTTTAATTTTATTGATCTAAGCTTAGTAACTAAGTTGGGTATAAAATTTTTGAAATATTCTAAAGTAATTTATCGAAATATTTTTAAATTTAAATTTCTTTGTTTGTCAATGCGAAATTACTTAAAAAAACCTTTAACTTCTTTTTTTCTTGCAGGTACGTACTTGGTCCAATACTGAAGTTTGTGATTTAAAGAAGACAGCAACTTTCGTAAATCGTCTTGTGGTTCAATTAACTCTTGAAAGTTGGAATGACTTTCGGTTTTTTTATGAAAGTCAGACAGCTGGTCCTTTTGCGGGTTAGATTTACTTAAAGAGAATGGTCCATTACGACAACACTTTTGAAATAGCAAGGCCTAAAATGAGGGCTAGTAAAAGCCATAAAGGCAAAAGGGTCTTATGTTGCAATTTGCTAGGTACACCCTCACGCTATGGTCAACAAACGAAATCGTTACGACGACGCGTAATGAAAATTAATGCTGACGATCCGTAAACGGAAAGTATGAGGAAAAACAAAAGTAAAAGTCGACAAGGAACGTGTAGGCAAAGGCAACAACGATATGTCGGTGAAACGGGCGAAAATTTAACGAACCGTAAAGTGATTCAACCTTGACGCTTGTCGCACACATTCCACAGCCCCATTAATACACACCAACTGAGCGAGATAGACATAGAATGAGATACCGACAGAGAGAGTGAGATAGAGGAAGTTATAGAGGGAGAGGAACAGTATGTTTCGCTGTTGATGAATAAATTATATGGAGGCGATAAATTAAAATTTAACAAAGTTTAACAAATGCTCCTGCTGCTGCTGTTGTTGGCTGTTGGGCATGCATTGGCTTTAAGCCTGATTCGTGCTGCATTTTTAATGCCCCAAAATGTGTGCTATGGTATAATCAAATTTCATGCGTCTGCTAGCCTTGAAGCTGTCTGTGTGCTCTACCCCTTGCAAAAGTTTATTTTTCAATCAATTATTAATGCACATATTCATCCAATTGTAAGCCATTTTATAACCAACAATATTGCTAAAGTTTTCAGCAACTTTGTATGGAATAATATTGAATTTGTTGCTTTAAGCAGCTTAAATTATATGCAAACTGTTAGAAATATCTTACTAAACGCACTAACAACGTTAAACATTTTCAAGAAATACTGCACATTTTTTTCTTGTCTTGAAATTCTAAAGTAAGTTAAGGAATAAGCTTGATTATCGTTGTTGTTGTCGCAGGTGATTGGTTGTTTGGAAAGCATCTCAAGCATACCTTTATCAGCGAGAACCTTAATTAATTAAAGGCGATAACTCTATAAGCTTCGCGTGGCTTCATAAAATCAAAATCAAGCCAAATGCCTATCTATGAATTTGCCAGCGTTATCGCATTTCAAGGGGCAAGGGACAAGGGGAAAACGTTTGTAAACTTTTTTCTAAGCCCACTCTACGGGTATTGCCGCTTGATTTAACTTGAAACTTGGCTCATTTGTATTAAGTTCGCCACTCACTGTGGTTAAGGCCGCTAAAAGCAAATGAGTGCGTTGGCCAAAAAGTTTCGCGTTTCTCTTGGTGTTGCTACTGTTGCGGCTGCCACAGCCACAGCCACACAGAAGAGATGACAGGAGAGGCAAGAATAGGACGCTCTCTTAGCTACAGGCAGCTCTGATCAAATAATCTTGTTTGATGATGAGTTTGCCCACACACCCACACACCCATACACCCACACACACTCGCACAGCTGGCGCTGCAGATAAAACTCAAAAGTTTTCATTCTATTTGCTACTTTGGAGGATTTGTGTTACATTTTGTTAGGAAAATACAAAAAAAAATTAAAACTTCTGTTTGAAGTTTCACTGTCTGTCTGTCTGTCTGCTTTAGTAACTGAGCGTGTATGTGTGTTTGTGTCTATGTGGAGCATTTTGATTTTTGTACTTGAAATTGGTTTGCCATAAACCATTTTCGTGGATTTTATCAGCGTTGCTTCAAACTTTTTTGCCATGAACTTTGTCTCAAGTTATAAACAAATTAAAATTGTATTAAAACGTCAGTGCGCGTGTACATGTGATTGCAGAGATGCTGCCACAGGCGGCCACACAGCTCATGCCTCACTTGCCACAAGCACCACCGGCTAGACATGTCCAACACCCACAGCAGCAGGTCGACAGAAAAAAATACAAATGCCATCGGTTATCTGTAAAGTACCCTATACTTTTAAGGTATATGAGGAATAGATTTATATAATGGTTTATTTTAATTATTTATGCGAAAAGTTTTGAACTCTGCACCAGAAAAATACGATACCTTCTAATTTCAGACCAAAGGTTATGGTGAATAAAATATAATAATGTGAATGCACATATTGTGAACTGGTTTTCTCCACAAAGTTGAAAGTAGGAGCTTTAAACGTTAAGTATCGCTGCTAATTTTCATTTATTATTATCTTCTTTAGAACATAAGTACTGCAGAAATAGCCGGGTAACAAAAAGAGTACCAAATATCTGAATTTCTAGCCATGTGAATTCCTAAACCTGTCTTACATACTCTACATGAAAAGGCATTTTACCCGTTGAGCATTACAAAAATAGGTTGGGGTAATTGGAGCACATGTCCTACAGGTTTACTGCTGTGAGACTGGGGAAACAACCGGGTAAAAACTTTATTATGAAAATTTCATTTTAATTGAGCGAGTTGGAATCACAGTTTTATTTCATTGTAGTTATTGTAGTGTTGACATTTTTTTTATTCATTGCAACCATTTTGCCAGTGTCAGCTTTTAGCAATGGAAGTTATTCTTTTAAATTTTTTATTTTCACACCCATTAGCAATGGAAATTGTTTTTATTTTTGTTATTTATTTATTTGTTCAACGGCAGTTAAGAACAGTAGACGAAAGATAATAAATAATTAAAATATTATATGATTGTAAATTTAAAAATTTAAATAGGTTGTACATTTTTGAGGTAACTCTAATTTCAGGACATTTTTTGAATCGAATATGTAAAAAAAAATGGAAAAGCTTAAGTTAACAAGCCTAAACAATACAATTTACTTGTACCATATTTTTAACTAAAAATATGCAACATAACAATTTAGAGCATTTTACTTTTCACTTTTTTGTATTTCATTAATTTTTTTAAAACTTTATTGTCAGTGTTTTTGTGTTGTCTCTTAAATAATTATAGTTTCTGCTTATTTGTGAATAATATTAATTGTCCAAAATGTGTGATTTTTAAATTTAAGCAATTTAATATTACATATAAATTATTATTATTTGTATTTTTCTACTCTCAATTTTGTTTCCTAGTTAATCTCAGTTGTTGGAGCGCAGTTAAGCATTATGAAATACTAATAGAAGATCAGTCATAGAATTTTCATAGCAAAATGAGAAATGTTTTACATTCCCCCATTGGATGTTGCCAACGAAGAGTTTTCGAGCGATACAACTTGTCGAGTCTCTGACATATCATAAATAAACCAAATTTAAATAAGAGCATTTTCAAATGCCACTTGACACCATATGGCGACTATGCAAGCTGTCGAGCATTTTGCATTTCCCGCTGCATTCTTTTCTCGCTCTCTTTTTCTTTGTCTAGTTATCTCTTTCTCGCGCACTTGTCATTGTCAGTTGCACGCATTAAAATGCAATGATAACATGCAGCAGCATCAAGAGCAGAACTAGCAACAACTTTAGCTCAATAGTTTTGCCAGTAAAAGTTCTTTGTTGTTCTGATTTAACTAAACAAGACAAAACAGCAGCAGCAGCAGTAGAGGAAGAAGAAGAATATTAGACGAAAGTGGCTTGGAAAATCTAAAAGCCGCAACAACAAGCACTCAAGTGCTGCAGCTCATCTCAGCTTCTACACGAGTTGTGGCAACTTTGGGGCACGGTTAGAGAGCAACAACAGCTACTTGTGATGTCAACGCCATCAGCAGCTATGGCTGTGTCGAAGTTCGCTTGTCGCCAAGCACCACCAACAACAACAATAATAACAAAAACAACAACATTGACAACAAACACTTGCATATTTCATTAATTTTGCATAAAATCTGCAAGAAAAATGTTGCAGCTACATTTTTGGTTTACTGCGTGCTCAAGTGGCAGATTGTCCAATTGTTGTAGGGAAAGATCCATCCGAATATATTAAAATATGTACATCAACTTAAAATACAAAACAAATTGCTGAGTAAATAAATTGAATTGAAACTAGAAAATTTGCTAAAGTGCCACTGAATAAAGAAGCCTGGAGATTGAACGTTTATCTCATCTCATTGTCAGCTGCACGAATTGTTTGTCGGCAGGCGGCAACTAATCAATTGAATTACATAGTAACTATTTTCACTCTCACAAATACAAAGTCTCTCACTTTTTCTTTAATCAATGCAAAGCAAATGAAACAACATAGAAACAACAACGTAGAAGTGTGGTTATTCCAGTAATTTGATGATGAATTCCTAATCCGGTAAAGTGATTGAATTGTGCTGCTGCAACTTGTTTAGAGATTGCAACAAATGCAATGCAAAATGAAATTACATTTAAAGTAAGAGATTGCTGTTATCAATCTGTCAACATTAACAAATAAATGCTATGAATTATGTTTTGAGTTACAATTGTTGGTTTCTAATTGTTTCTTGATTTTCTCTCAAAACTTTGACACCTCTTCAAATATTACAGAAGAACTGATTTACACACTGATTGTGAGTTGCAATAAATGCAAAGTAAAATAGAATGACATTTAAAGTAATAGGCTGCTATTATAAAAGAATTAATTTAAGCACTGAATTTAAAGTTCATTAAATATTAAATTCCCTGAGTTAGTTTTATGAAGCCGTCCAAAAATATATCAATTAATGCCATTTACCGTTTGGTTCCCTTTTCAACGCCAGGGAATTGTACGTGTATAAGTATGTACTTAGCAGCAAGCTTTATGTGCATTTTTTTCTATATATTTTTTTGGTTTAACAAATGAAATGCTGTGAACTTAATGCTGAGCCCCAAACGAAACGGAAAGAAAAGAAATTCAGGCTGGCTGTCAAGTGGCAGCCAGTTCAGGCATAAAAAAGGCGACACGGCAATTGCCTGGCAGCCAACTCATGCTGCTGTGGGAAATGTGGAAGGCAGACAGCTGGAGGAGGGGAGGGGAGGAGGAGCAAAGGGAGTAGAGTGAAGTAGAAACGGGCGTCAAATCGATAACAAGCGGAAATGGGGTCAGTGCACCCAAATGCCCAGGCAAAAGCAATCAAAACTCATTGCCAAAACGAGTAAAAAAAAGAATAGAGTAAAAAAAAAATGAAAAAACTTAACAGCAATGTTGTTGGCCAGTTGTTGGAAGGGTTTGTTCCGTTTACATTTTCAATGCAACAAAGTGGTACAAAGAGCAACCCACACCCGTATTCGAATTCGGATTCGTATTCGGATTCACAGGGAAGCACAAACCAAGCAAGTTCTTCAATTTTCCGCCCTGCCAACTTGCTGCAAGCAGAAGGAAGCTGCCAAGCGTTCGCTCAATTGCTGTCCAGGCACAAAATCTTGTGCATTATCAACGTTTAACTGCAATATCAGTGGCTATTGCTATTGCTGATGTGGGTTTTGCCGTGTGCCGTGTGCACTTAATCAATATTCGATTACAATCGCTGTTCCATTCGTTCGGCCACTTATACAGCACCAATACTCATGTTCTTATGCACTCATATACACACTCAGTTGGCAAGGCCATCACACTCACACACTCACACACTTACACACAAATATACATTTTATAGTAAGCAACACAGACATGTTGGCAATTGAATCATGTTTCGTTTCCCTCCGGCATTCTAGGTGCCTTTTGTGCGTTTATCAATGCACTTTTTGCCCAGCAGTTAGCAGGTGTACTTCTTCTACTCCCCCTCCTATTCCTATTCCCTTCTTGCTAGCAATGCTGTTCGCTTGATCTACTCTGCTGCCAATTACAGTTTCGATTCCGGCCGAAAGTCAAAAGCCAAGCAGACCATTACGTGTGGCAGCAGCAGCAACAACACTTTATTGGTCACTGGCCCCACTGGGCGTATGAGTGTTATGCAAGTTATT
The DNA here is from genome assembly GCA_037043535.1 of Drosophila putrida. Lineage (NCBI taxonomy): Eukaryota > Metazoa > Arthropoda > Insecta > Diptera > Drosophilidae > Drosophila > Drosophila putrida. The sequence continues at coordinate 3,015,322 of JBAMBI010000160.1, read as the reverse complement.
TACGTACACCTGAACATATATCTGCAAGCTACATAACGAACTGCAATTTGAAATTCAGAAAACGTTTTTAGTGGCATTTCATAACATTGAAGATCAAATGGAAGCAAAAACAAAATCAAAGCTTATATTTCAATTGTAAATCTTTAAGCAAATGCAAACAAAATGAAAAACAAGGTTCGGTTCGATTGAGCAAGACTTCGGTTCGATTCGTGAACCGTTCCGATTCGAACTTTTGTTCGATTTAAAGTTAAATAAATACTTCTATACAAATATTTATGCTTTAGTTTTTTACGCTATATAAAATTATCAAATGCATGTAATAATTTATTTTTCAGACCCTTTCTTTTTAAGAAAGATTTCCGGTTTTATTAGGGTTCGAGTGGTTGAGCTGCAAGGTTCGGCTCATAATCCGGTTCAAGTAATCGAGGGAGCATTGATCTATAATCACTTGCGGGGTATGACTGTTGTGACTTTGCACATTTGATTTTTGACTATGATTCTATGAGAGAGGATATAGGTTACTCTGGTTTATCCATTTAAACCTGGGGTGCACTTTGATATGAACTGCAACTTGTCTTTTCTTTCAGTGTACACATTGAAATAGAAGAAAAAAACTGATCGTTACATGTGTGCGTGCAATTCCTTTATTTGTATTGGTGATTTCAATTCAAAAGTATTATGTAAACAGTTTTAAAAGTAATAAAATCGTAATTCTACGGCAATTGAAATACCAATAAATACATAATTAAAACATTCCTTAAATTTGTTGAATGTAAATTTGTTGAATGTAAATTTGTTGAATGTTTGTCGTTTATTAGCAGTTTTAGCATTTATCAATTCTATTTAAAATTAACTCTTCTGTCGTCAATTCATGCATGTTGTCTGACATTTGACAATTTTGCTGTTCAGTTGACCTCAGGCAGTAACCATCAATTGTTGTTTATTTGTTAGTTTGTAAGTTTGGTAGTGTGTAAGTGAACTTCAATGCCAATATGCCATTAATTTATACTAAATTATCAACCATATTTGTTGTTCATTAAATTGCTTTTCAATTATATAACTCGAATGTGTTGCAAGTAGCCCTAATCACCGGGCAATGTTCTATGTGGTTACCCAAGTATTTGTCATTATATGTGGGCCTAAATCCATGTGCGAGTGTGTGTGTGTGTGTGTTTACATTTTGCATAATAAATCACGTAATGTTTCAAAATGCTGTCATGTTTAGTTGGTTAGCCAGGCAAATTCCTGGTTAGGTAGACATTGAAGACAACATTAGATGGCAAGCCTCAGGTAATTCGGTCAAAAGGAGTTGTTGTATTAGCAGATCTTATTGCACATATGCTGAAGTAAGTTATACAGTATCTTATGCTCTGATACAATTGTATAAACTTTTCTTTACAAAATCCTTATTTGTATTTTGTTTTAAGTGCTTTTTTTTGCATACTTTCTATAATTTGTTACAGGGTATTGAGTAGTCTGCTAATGTGTATATGGTTAGTTTCTTATTTGTTGTCCACATGTCTTGGCAGAAATTTAAATGAAATTGTCAGATTGCAATGTGTAACATGCTGCCAGGCCACAAATTACGTTGCATACAATGGCTGCCACACACACCCACACACACACACATGCATTTACAAATACAGGACACCCACACACACAATTGCATATGTGCATGACACGAATATTTTACTCTTCTTCCACTTGAATTGTTTTGCAATTTAATTTTATGACTTGTTTATTTCGAATGCCTGCGTTAGGTGAAAGATAACACGCACGCACATTACCCAAAATAAGTATCTCAACAAAAATATTTGCAACAATATCCATATGCCAGATATTTGCAAATAAGTATACTATGTATATTATATTTACATATATACTTCTATACACTTGACATGCAGTAAAGTTATTCGTTAGATTTCGCAGCTGTTCTTTGGGGCCTAATTAAGCAGTTGAACGAACGCTCTGCACAGACTTTGAACCCATAATTACTCAAAAGCGCGCAGATAAAGCACGAACTTCAAGGCAATTGCTTTTAGAGAGAGCGGTAGCCTTAACGCCCCTAACGCCTCATCGCCTCAATGGCCATGTAATTAAACTTTGATTACGGTACTTAGCCAGCGCACTAAGCTTCTCTTCTTCTTCTTCATTTTATTTTTTATATATACACATTTTTTGCAATTTCTCTACCTCAGACTCTGTTATAACGGATGTTGGTGTCCCCTTAGCCTATCTACACTCGGTTTTTGGAGTGTTTTAACTTGGCGGTTGCGCAAGCCAAAAGTGGCGAAAAGTGGCTTGACTTAAGGATATCCTGTAGCTAAAAAAGCATTACATTTGAGCTTTTTAAGTTAAGTAATAAGTTTGAAAACTTTGGCCAAAATAGAAAAGAAAAATTATAAATAAAACCATCTTAAATCATCCTATTAAAATCAAAGCATCTATTTTGTTTTAAAGCTGTTTTCTATCTATTTAATCGAGTCCATCTTTTGGTTTTGTGAGCTTAATTCCTTTGTAAGCTTCATGTGCTTTAAATCTTTGTAGCCAAACTCATAAGTGAAGTAAAGCTTTGTTCGTTAATGTGCTTTAAAAGCTCTTTTCTATGTACATTTTAAGTTAAGCCAGTTCTTGGGTATAGAGCTTAATTGTGGTATATAGTTATCTGTCAATGCAATTAAGTACGTATGTACGCAATATTAGGGTATAGAGATTGCCACATTGTGTGCGGGGCAACTTGACTTTACGAGTTCTTGCAGCATCCTTCGAGTCTTCAGCTAATGACACTGCATCCAGCGGAAGACATAAAAACGCAAGCAGCGCATAACATTGTCTACAAGTAGCTCCCCCATCTATGTCCACTACTTGGGCACCCCATTCGCATTCGCATCTTATCGTTTTTCCCCATAACGTCTCAACACTTTGGGGCTGGGTTGTTTTTAAGAACAACCAACGCATTTTCTTAATTTTATTATTGTATTTTATTTTTATTGTTGTCTGCAATATGCAATTATATTTATGACACTTTTATTTGATTTCCTAAAGATTTCTTGTGTTTAGCATAGCATATAAAAGAGCCAACAAAAATATTTGTCTAAGTACATTTATCATACGCTGAGCTGCCAAATTGCCCAAACACACATTCCGCACATATTTGTGCATAAAATATATGTGTATAAATATACATATATGCATGCCATTTTTATACACACATATATTTATATATATGTGAATATATTCGGAATATCATCATTTGTTAGAGTGGAGTCGGGCAATGGAGCTGGGTCTCGGTCTCTGATGTCGGGTCTTGAAGTAAGCCCACAAGCCATATAATGTGCCATAAATATTAAAACGTTTTGACTTTACGCGCTTCTTCTGTGTTGTGCTTTTGCCACGCGCCTCGAGGTTAGCCCGGGTAACCAGTAACCAGTATCCAGGCTCAGCACCAGAAGACGACAGACCCGGACCCGGTATCGGATCAGACTCTGGTTGCCGTAAAGCGCTAGCAAATTATTTGCATTTTTTATATGCCAGAGCCGAGAGACGTCAACAGCAACAAAAAAGAAATACATATATATATATATATGTATATACATATATAAGAGGAGAGAAAAACAGCAGCAGCTAAAGTCGCTTTGAGCATAAAATGTGAAAGTGCAAAGGAAATTTACCCCTCTCCTCTGATACGCCCACACCCACACACACACCCCCAGTCTCCACAGCAGTAGATCGGAAATTTTTTATAAAAATATACTTTAAGCGAGCTCACTGCTTGATTGGAGGAGATGAACAGAGTCAAATGCTGCGGACTGAGGGAAGAGAGAGAGAGAAGGATACCCGATATGGTGTAGAGACTTCGCTATCAACGTTGGCTCTTGCGGTACTTTGCGGCTGCTTAGCGTTGTCACACCGCCAGGCAAATTGTGGCATTGGTGGTGCGTCAATGTGGGTGTGGATGTGTGTGTGGGTTTGGATGTGGGTGTAAAAGTAGATGTGGACATGGCCGGATAGGGAAGCCAACAGCAGCTAAGAGTAGCAGACAAGAAATGAGCGTGCTGAAAATTACTAAGCGCAATTGAATCAAATTTAATAATAAATCACATTTATTTTGCAATAATTTGAATTTATTTACAAGAAAGATGTCTTAAAAAGGATATGAAATCCAAACATCTGTGAAATAAATTTTTAGATGTGAGTTTTATGTTGCAATTTGTAGCATATTTTTAAGTTGAAACTTTAATTTCTTGCTTCCTATCCTATTATTCAAATGCAAGTCAACAAGTTTAATCCCCAAAGCTTTGCCCAAAACTTATTGCATCAACACACGCATGTATCTTGTTTAACGCTCATTTATTTGTCAAGAAACAAAATTAGCTGAAAATGTTGTGCATATGAATTTTTTACCACTCTTGTTTTGAACAAATTGTTTGTAAATTACATAACTTTTAATTAACAGACAGCAACGAAATTTATGAAATTTGTTTTTCGAATTTTTCTCTGTATAAAGGATTCTAAATTTGTGCTTGTTTTGGCGCTCAAATAGATGCACTAAACTTTTTAATTAAATATCAAGTCTCGCTGGAAAGTTTTATGTGATATATAATGAAAAATATATTTCACAATTAGCTACAGAGCATTCATAACATCAAATCAGAGACCAATACGGAAAATTTGAGTTTTTGTGGCTACGCCCGCCCAACAGCAGAACGACTAAGAGATAGGTCAACATTTTGCCAATTGTGGTCAGCTACAACTGGACAATCGTCATGCCACTGAGAATGTCTCTCTGGACATTTGGTCAATTGCTTCTGATTTGAGGCACTTAGCCTTGCAGGCAGCCAAAGCAGCAGGAGCTATTATAATTGAGAATCAATAGTTGATCAACCGGAAGTGGATGCCATTGATGAGAGTCGGCTATGCCTCCTGTTGCTGCTGCTTCTGCTGTAAGCAAGTGTTAAATGCTTCCTTCCTCTCTCATTTGCCAGTTTTGTCACTGACCACATGTCAAAAATGCAAATCTAACATGGCCTAATACCTTAAGCATTGTCATGCTTCCTCTGTCTACCCATTGATAACCCACACACACATACTCAACGAAACGAATAAGAAGGCGTGGCTATGCGGCATGCAGCATGGCTTGTACATACTACATGTTTCCTGTTGGCCATATAATGAATGTTTAAATGCTTTGGCACGTGAATTATTGTGGATTTAATTGTGCGCTATTAATGACTGAGGCTCAACCCCTGAGCCAATGCCAATGAGCGCTCATTAAAATTAAATTTGTTGTGCCTGTGCGTGTGCACACTTGTTGTTGTTGGCTGATGTAAAGGCCGAGTGGCACTTGGCTTAAATAGCAACGCACAACACTCGAAATGCTGCAGAGTCTGTTGCAGCAACTGCTGTTGCTGTTGTTGTTTCTGTTATTATTTTGTTGTTGCTGCTGCAGCTGCCAGTGTCACATAATTTTGCACTTTGGACAGGCCACAAGCACTCGAGGCTTTCGGTTTTCATGTCAAACACATACACACACACTCTCTCACACACTCAAATTCAGTTTTCACACTATCTGTGTCGCATTGTGATTATTTTTTTGCTGCATATTTTTGTGCGTTTGCGGACACAAAAAAACAAACTTGATAAAAAAAAATGTAAAAAATTCTGTGATTTCAAGTAATAATTACGAAATTTTATTAATTTTATTTGTATACACATTTCTGAGGGCCGCAATCAATCGCTATAGAAACGAATAAAATGTGTTTTCAATGTAATAAACTAATTACAATTTATTTATTGTGCTCCTTAAATACGCAGCAAATAAAGCAATTGAAAGTTTATGTATTGAATTATAGAACAAAAATATTACATTATTATTGCGATATTTATTTCCAACAAATTTATTTAAATTTAACTTTAAATTCAAACTTAAATATAAATATTGTGAAGAGAACAAATACTAATGCAATTGATATTCATCTCGAAACGAAGCAAGTATGTTTTACATGCTCTTTAAATAAGTAATTAAAAAATCATAAAATTTTGGAATAATTGATATTACAATTTATAGATTAAAATTTAGTTTAATAATATCAATGATTGATTTTAACGGATTTACATTTTTTATACCGAACTAGACAATAAATAAACGAACAAATTAATATTTCCTAACTGAAAAACAATATTTCAAATATTAAAATCAATTTTATTGGGTTCTTAAGCTTAGAAATCAAAGAAATAGATGAATAATCAAATAAAGTAATATGGAATAATTGATACAACCCCTATAAATATTTTTTATTTTTATAGAGAGCTAACTTATAGTGCTAAATTATATGTATAGGCACGTGTGATCTTTAGCACAAACCCTATAAATAGTTTTGTGTTAATTTGAATAAAATCACTTTAAAATTGAAAATATATTTCACTGGCTATTAATTTTTTTTATACCTATAAAGAGGGTATTATAATTATGTCACGAAGTTTGTAACGTATTAAAGGAAACATCACAGACCCCATATTCTTGATCAGGGCGACGAGCTGGGTCGATATAGCCAGTCTGTCTGTCTGTCTGTTTCTATGCAAACTAATCTCTCAGTTTTGAAGCTATCTTGATCAAAAATTGATATAGGTACTCTTTTTGCTGCACGCAGTACATATGTCGGAAACGGCCGGATCGGATCACTACATCATATAGCTGCCAACGATCGGTTCGAGATCCACATTAAGTACAAAAATCTTTTTCGTTTCTTAAGATATCTTAACCAAACTCACAGATTATGTATTTGGTATAGTTTCAAACAGGCTGAGTATTTTCGGTGCAAATCGGATTACTATATCATAAAGCTGCCATAGGAACGAACGGTTTGAAATCAACATTTAACAAATTTTGTATAGAATCGGACGACTTATACGGAGCTCTGCAAGGGTATCCAAACTTTGAAGTTAGTTTGCGCTCTATTTTAATTATGTAATCAATGATTTAATATTTTAAAGAATGTACAGAATCCTTTAAAAAAAAAACCACTAAAATCCGAATTAATTTCAACCGGTTCAGACGGACAACACCGTAGATCACAATTTATATATACATATATCATTCTCATATGCTTGACTTTCAATGCACGAGCTTAGTGTTTTTTTTTGTGAAATGTTTGATTAGATTTGTGAAGAAGGATTCCGTAAGTGAGAATGTAATGCGATTGCTGAAAAGTGAAAAGTTGTAGCTGCCGTATTTTTAGCTTTACTTCACTTAGATTGATAAATGTTCGTTCACCCATTTACCGAAAATCACGCAACACGCTACCAAGAACAAGAACAAGGAAGAACGAAGAACGATGAACAACGAATATTTGACACAAAACCGCAGCACGTAAGTTTCAATATTGGCACACACATGTACACACATGTGTATGTGCGAAGATGTCTGTGTGAGTTTTGTTCATGTCGTAAACTGAAACTTAAAGGCAAGGACGCCTACAACTGGCGTGCGTACGTGTCAGCTGCTGTAAATGTTTTGCAAAATGGCGGCATTCGCGCCATTTTATGTATTGTGCTCTCTCTCTATATACGGAGCTGGATGTAAAGGGTGAGAGTGAAACTATTTGAGTGTTGAGCAGCTGTGTTTTGTCAAATGTCAAAACCAAAATCCAAAAGTGCGGCTCGTCACATATGGCACAGGGGCGGGTGGGTGTATGGGCGTGGCTGTGTGGCACATAAAACATGCAACATGTAACAGCCGCTATTTTTAATTTGCTTGTCGAAACTGATGTGTGTGTGTGTGTTGTTTTTTGCATTGGCTTGGCCTGTTTCCGTTTCCGCTTTGATCTGCAGCCGCCTGTTTAAATCGTTGTTGTTGCTGCTGCTGCTGCTGTTGTTGTTGATTTCTATTCCTAATTTTTTTTTTCAATGTAAATAACAAAATGTATCACTTCCGTGGATTGCGTTCACACACACCGAACACTGTGTGTGTCAAATTGCAGATGCAACGCATTTGCCACTTGCCACATTTTGCAGCCATTGCAAATGGCGTGCGATAACAAAAATGGCCGCTCGTTCAGTTTCCGCTTTGTTTGGTTGGTTGCAGTTTGCAACAATTTTGGTGTGTATAGTATGTTTGAGTTGCCTTTTGTTTTCATATTTGACGATAGGAGGGCAAGACTGCAATTGTTAACTTTGTTAACATGTGTAGCAGTTTATCGGCATGCATTGTTGACGTGCCTCTTTTCAAACCCTCTTTATCAGAATCCCCTCCTTCCCATTTCTCTGCCTCTTTCCCTCTCTACTCCCTAACATTCCATCAGTTACCCGCACAAATATTTTTCATGTGCGCACTCAAATATGCAAATATTTATGCATATCTATTTTGGTTTCCTATGCCGCTTTGAGCTGCTAATTAAAATCAGACTGCCAAATATGCCGCAATACATAGAAAATATTTCCAATTCAATTTCCATGCTTGAATTACAAAGCTATTTAAAGTGCCTTTGTGCCATTACTAGAAATAAGAAGAAATAAAAGAAAACATAATTGAAACACAAGGCTCTGAGCACTTCAAATATTATTTAATGATCCGGCTTGTATAAAAAGTGAATGGTGTTTAGTTGTCACTAAATTACATTGGACTATCTTTACTTAAGATAGAGGGAACGCAAGTTTGCGAGTTGCGAGAGTTTCCTAACTATATACTACAGCATTAGTAAAACAGATATCAGTCAGAAATAAAAGATTAGATTATCGTTAACAATTTATCAACGTGTTTTTGAAGGTCTTTTGCTTGACAGAAGTAAATTGTACAATTTACAAAAGTCCTGACACGTACTTTTTGCAACTACTGTTGCTGTTGCTGTTGCTAGTTGGCCAAGGCTTTTGTGCTGCCTAATTGACCATTAGTACAAGTAAGTTGCTAATTGCATTCTCACGGCTGACAAATATAAATTGCTTTTGGCACTTTCAAGAGAGAGAGAGCGAGAGAGAGAGACATAGAATGCGTACTATGAATGCAAATGCGTTTGAATGCATTCTAAAGGTGCAACAATCAAGTGAGCCAACAAATTGAGTTACTGACAATTGAAGAGGTCCTCCCGGGTCACATTATTACGACTAACACGGGTCAAATTGACGGTCATTTAGAATCGATTCGTTGCATTAATTGCAAATGCTGTTTAATGCGATGACACAATTTGTTAAGCTACACATTGTTGGTATTATTCTATTGTGTTTGCCTGTCGGAAAAGCAAATGTCGGAAAACAAATACCAAAAAATGATTATGCAAATTTTGTGTATTTCATATTTGACGTATATTTTTAAAAATGCATTGTGGTTTGTTTTAATTACAGCCGCATTTTATAATATTTGAATAGGAAAAATGAATAAAACACAAACTTTAAATGCATTTTGGGCAGACGAGACGTATGCGTGATGAATGTGTACATAGCAATTGCTATGTTAATTGTATATAAAGCGGCACTTCAGGTGCATTAGTGTGTGTGCGTGTGCGAATCATGCAAATTAGCAGTGCTTGCGGCATTTGACGCGGTGTGTGGCTTTCTAGCTGACTGACCCACAACAGCAGCACCACTCGGCATACCCGTCGCCGTCCCGCGCACGCAATTAAGAACTTTAACTTTCTGATTCAACTTTAAATAGTTTTCAACACTGTCAAAACTTTCAGCTTCAGCGTTGTGTTAGTGATAGTGTGTGTGTGTGTGTGTGTGTGTTTGTGTTTGTGTTAGTGTGCGCTTTGTACTGACTATTAGTCGAAACTAGTTAACGTATACATCAGTTAATGAGCTTTACGTTACTGCGCGTAGCAAGTTGTTTGGTTGTGGAGGATTTACAGGGATTGTGTGTAGCATAACCAAAAAGCCATTACAGCATGGCCTGGTTGGTGATTAGAGACTGTACGCACGGCCCATAACTGGTCATTATCCTACAGACCCATTCATATTAACGGCTTTGATGAATTTTCCTGACTATTCATGATTTGAGCCTACAGCCTAAGCTTTTGAATAGAGAACTAGCCTTCATTTGAACTACGCATATTTCATAGTTGCTTTCCAGTATGAGGATATTTATTATGAATAAAATTTTGATAAAACTAAATGTACAGTTTACTGTTTTGTAGAGAACTGCCAACAAATCTACAAGGCTTATGCGAATGTAATATTTAAACTCAGCATTATCAACTGTATTGATTGAAAACATTTTAAATTTGTTGTTGATATATGACAGCAAAATATGTACTGTTTCAAATAAAGGCAAGATAAATCTAAAAATTGCAATTAAGATATCAACCATGAGAACATTTTAGATAGCTTAACGCTCATGATCCAATGCTCAGCTCGAAATGTCTTCTGCCTATTACAAGCATCTTCCATTTGCAAAAGCCTAATGGGTAAAAAAAAAATCAAAAGGGATTTCATTAGGCCACATGCAAAAGAAACTATTGGCATTGATAGCAAACTTGGCACATATGCGTCAACATGGTAATGGAGTTGCAAAGCTGCCTTCTGACACAATCCAGTCAATTGAATCCAGTCTCTTCATAGCTTGTAATGCTCTATGCTCTGCTTAGAGCACCTGCATGGATATTCATTTCTTTTTGTACTGCGTAGCAACAAAAACATTTCCATTTCCGCTTGAAGTTGTAACTGCAACACAGCAGCTTTACTTCCACCTTCCACCTTGCCACACAGCAACAAAACAATGATCAAATGCAAGCGAGTTGTAGTAAATAGAATTTCTCTATATATATATTTTTTCTCAATTCATTTCATTTCATTTCCTTTTTCTGTAATTTTTTCCTTATGTTCTATGAGTGTGCGTCGTGTGCCCTTTGTTTTCACAAATTGAATTGTTCGCAAAGAAGTTTCTGATTTCCTTTTAAGCTACATACAAAAATTGAGAACGTTTTCCAATAAATGTGGATGGGATGGAAAGAGGAGAGAATGTTGGTCGTTTGGTATCCATGTAAATCAGCCTAAAAGCTTTCTTTTATAATTGAAACATTTTTGATCAAATGAAACAATTTAGTTGGACAGACAATTGACAAAATAATGAAGTTAGTCCTCAGCACAAACGTCTAACAAAAACATAAGCTCGAATTTTTCATTGTAAATGAACAAATGACATTCCAATTTTAATTGAATATACCAATTGTGTTGTGTACTTGAAACTGAAACTTCATTGACCGAAAAATAGAATAAAAGAAAAGAAATACAAATTAAAGTAGTTAGAAAATAAAGGAATTCATTTTCTGATTTAAAACACAAACGATTCACAACTTGTGAGCAAATTGAAGACCTTTAATTTTTGTTATTGTTCACAATAAATTTATGTTTTCCATGTTTTTTTTTACAAAATAAAGAACACGTGACATGCAATATTACGCATACGCCATGTTGGCAGCTGTCGTTTGGCATATTTGTCAAGCGTTGAGTCAGCTTGACAGCTCTTCAGCCGCTGCCAGCACCTTTAAACTCTAAATACAAACAATTAAGGCAATGCTCGACTAGGAAATACCATGTATTTTATTTTGCGCGCTTGTTACATCTGCCAGGGAATCTGATTTTGTTAGACTTTTAATAACATTCAAACAACAAATTTATTACAATCATTATATAGGGTATGCAAACTGTCCTCCATTTCAAAGTTGGGTATAGAGTTTGCGCAGTTGCGACATCATATGTGGCATGAAGCTAATCGAAATGTAAAGACAATGAACTATTGACAATACGACAATACCTGACCCCATAATGGGGTACGTGCATTGAACTGGCGGCGCCATTTGAAGTGCAGCGCACGTAGAATCCTCTAAAAAAAAACATATTTTTAAATATTTAAATTATAAAACAATTGCCCATTGCCGCCTGTTGTAGAAAAGGTCAGTCACTTGTCAGGCTTCACCTTCAGCATTGTCAATTATGCGAAAACTTTTTCGGCCCAAAGCCGGCACAAAATACTAATACAACATCAACAAAAAGAAGTGAAAAACGTAAAGGGAAAAATCAGGAGGAGGAAAGGATGAACACTTTGCAATGCAAAGCAAAGTTTTAACAAAATGCGACATAAAAGGGCGCAAAAAAATAAAAATAACCAACTGCTTGGGTCGACGTAAAGCGGCTTAGAAGATTTTTCAGTTCACCTGCTGCAGTTAGGGGGAGTCCCTGGAAAAGGAAAAGGGTCTATAAAACTGTGCGCACGACGTGGCTAATAAACTGAATCTAAATAGAAAGGAAGAAAATCTCGGTTCTGTTTGGTTTGACGAGTATTGTATACTCTATATCGATAATTGTATCGGTAAATCTTAAAAAACCAAACTGAATACATGGAATAATATTGTCGTGAAAAAACAAGAAAACGTAAAATTAAAATAATTGATATATCTAAAAGATGGCATTAAATAACTTTGCTGTCCAAAATTGCAATGCTCTCAGCAAGAGTATACAAAGTGGACATAACAAAGCAATTTACCTTTAAAAAAAAATACTTATGCAACACAACCGACAAACTGACTGACGGACAAAAGGGAGTTGGCAAAAACACTGCCAGGCATTTATAATTAAAAACGCAAAGCCTTAAACAACATTTTACTTAGGGCAACAACGGACGACAACGATGACGACAACAACTTGCTAGTGACTCGAGGCGGGAGAAAAAAGGGGAAAGGTACAGGGGAAAGGCAGACAGAAGTCAAACAATAAAGCAGACAACAATAATTTCAACAATAACATGACAAATTGTTTCAGGGCATACAAGAAAGTGCCTACCTAGTGGTTGAATCTCCAAGGAAAGATTGCAACCTCACAAAATCTTTTGCTTATTTATGTAGGTGTTGCAAAGTCGTTTCTATTTGCCACTAACAAAGCTCCTCCTCGACTACGACTACGACTCGTTGGCAAGGCAACACTAATGCAATGTAAAGGACTTTACTTCTTTCTATTGATAAGTTGGCTGGCAACCTTGCAACAGTTACAGCTTTGACTTTTCACAAACTAATTAAAACTTAAGTATGAGCATTAGTAAATTGAAAACGTATATATTCACTTTAAGAAGAATGATATTTAAACTATTTTTTTATGGCTGTTGTAATGTCGCCAGACCAACCTTGAGGTTACTTTTTGTTACAATGATAAATTTGATTGCAGTCGCATGTGAAACATTAGCTTTTTCCTCGTTCAAGCGCACAAATAACTCTGCAAAAATGCATAATTTTAGATTTCTTTTTATTTCTCTCTACGCTGTCGACCATATAAATCAATTTGACTGCACGTAAATGCCCCCGAAAACATGAAATGTTAAATGTAAAAGAGAAAACAAGTAGAACGATATTCCTTACTTATATAAATATGAGTTTCAATGATTTATTGCCTACGTTTCAAGACCAATTTATAGTCAAATGCACAAGGAGTGTAAAATATAAGCGCCCAGTTTTAACTTAGTTCATATTCAAGGCGACTTCATGAACTTCTATCAAGATAAAACATGCGTCCAGCATTTAATTATAGCCCAAAGCAAAATTCTCTCCCATTGAATATAAAAATGGTCAACACTTAAAGGAAAATTCTGCTGGTGACCATTTTTAGTTTGTTAAATGTCACTTTCATTCATTCGAAATGCTTTTGGGGCTTTGATTTTTACACCACTTTGCAAAAACAAAGCGAAAGTGCGAAGAGCAAAACAATAAAAATGGGACAAAATGAAAATGAAATGTTTAGGAAGGGGAATCCTGATGGTGAGGGAAGAGTGAAAGGGTATTAGGAAAAAAAATGGAGTGAAGTGTGTGTTTCCTGTTTGCGTGTCACTCGCTTTGGCCGACTGTCGCACATATTCAGTTTGAAAGACATTCAATGGCTCTCCGCATTATGCTAAGCCTTTTCAAATGACCAGCATTTGCAGCAGCAGCGAGTGACAGTACCAGCAGCAGCAAGAAGAAGAAGAAGCACCAGCCGCTTTATGTTAGCCACAGGCGAAGCAGCTTAGCTTTCTAAACACAAAAACCCACATAGACACCCACACATAAGATGTAACTGTGTGTGTTCGTTTGTTTGTTTGTTTCTCGTGTAATATCCTGTAACTAGAGTGTTAAGTTGTACAGGTGGCTATGCCAATTGTTTTAGATGTCGAATTGGAAACTCAGTAGTCCTACCTTTAACCTACCTCAAAACTATGCCTCACTGGCGGAAATTTAATTCTACAGCAATCTTTAGATATATCACTGTTATCAGGGGTGTTTTAAAAATACTGAAGATGGCGAAAATTGTTTTGAAATTACCAATGAAAAATTCGATGCGTCTGAAATGTTAGATATAATTTCTGTTACCATAATAATTTTAAACTAAAAATAGATTATTAAATATTGGTATTTATATAATAAATTAATTGATCTACAATATTTCTAAAAATTTATATATAATTGTTAATTAACTTCTAAATTCAATAAATGCTCCCAACTCGCAACTCTTTGATCTCTTTGACAGGAACCTCTTTAAAGTAAAGTGTACCACATTTTCTGAAGATTTTCAGATCTTGTAATTCGAATACCTTAATCCTGTTTGTTAGGGTATCTTAAAGTCAAATATTAGCAAAAGAATTCTACTTATTCCTATTTTAACTGGCGTGTTTTTAGCAAATGCTGTAAGTGTAAGTGGCTTTCATGCAGCCATTTTGTGCTGCGCTTAAGCAAACAATAAAACATAATGAAAGTGTAAAGCTGTTGAGCCAGAACCGAAAACGAGTGAAACGCAACGAAGGCAAAGTCTGCTGGCTGGCTAACCCCAAAAAAGGGGTCAATTGCCAACTCGAGTGCCACAAAAATGCACATAAATGTGATAGATGTGTGCGACAGCAAAAGGAAGCAAGCAGAGAAGCTGCTGTGGGAATGGGAATTCACAAGAAATATTATTTTTTCTAAACTTAACTTAGCAATCACGACTTGCAACATATATAAAATTTAATGTCAGCTTTTGTCCAGTTTGCGGTTGCAGCGACTACTTCTGCTATTTACTTGTGTCAGTTGCATGTTGCGAGTTGCCAGTTGCATGTTGGCCACAAAATCATGAGATATGACTGCGTTTTGTGGTAAAATTTGTCAAATGTTGCATGTTGCTGCACTTGACGCTTCCATCTCATTGCATGTTGAGTGAATTTTAACATTTAATTATGAACATGTCATTGCGGTAAAAGGTTTATAAAATGAGCAACAAAAACTCAACAGTTATGGATAAAAACTCAAGCAAGGACAGCAAGGACATATAACAGACGGAGACTGAAAAAAAAACATTAATGGAGATTTTAAAACTTTTTCGGCGCGTACCGCGGTTGACTATAACTTTCTCATGAACTGTGCAACAGGATGATATGCTGAGATAATAGAACCAGACGGACTGAAACTCAGAGTAGACTATTACATCCAAAAGTAAACAAAGCAGAATTGTAAAAGTATATAATCCTCGGTAACACAAAAATAAGTAGACGTCCCTTTTGAATATTACAACTCAAAAGCGTATGAATAAAACGAACGTCAAGGCTTATGACGACCGGAAAGAGACAAGGGATTATGTTATTTTAATGGATCTACATATATCAAATTAAGTGTCCGCCACAGACATTGCTCATACGCCGCATTGCGCGGCAGGTAAGCCGCGTACAACGAGACATACAAACCAACCCAACCTCAACCATTAGGTTGATGCCATTTTTCATGCCATGCCAATCGATAATTCTTTTGTTCATTAAGAAGTTGATAAATCACAGAACCGCCAGATACGAGGGGGTTCAAGTGGAGCAGACGACAGAAAATGAAAGGAATTTCATAGTTTAACTTGGGCCAAATTGCAAACTCAAACTCGGCTGGTCGGTCAGTAAAGCGTCCACTGCGGGTGTGTGTGTGTGTGTGTGTATAGGTGTTTATATGTGTAGATGTATGTATTTTGCTGCAAGTGTGAGTAGAAGCGTGACTAATGTACTTCAAATAGACTTTGTATACATTGAACACTGTGACATTTCGTGCCTCACCTGTTGGCTCTTTGTCGAATCGAGTAGGAGATTAACGCATCCGTAAAGCTGTAACGGCAAAGCTGATTTACTGGCCACAAAAAAACCACTAAGACCGCATTTAAGTACTAACAGCAGTGCAAGAGATCGCAAGAGAATGTATTTGATAGAGGGAAAATAAAATTATCTGGCGACTAATTAATTAGTTTGTGAATATAAGTTTATACTCTCAACTTTTAAAACTCTTATTTAATTTATTTAATATATATATTTCCTTACTGTTTCTCGCTTCTTGTTCTTTAATGTTGGAGATACTTCTTCCCATTAATAATTCAATGGCACATATTTATTTATGGCTAAGTTGTGTATTAAATCTTTTTTGTGAATCTTTTGCTTTAAGTCATATTAATAACGCAGACTAACAAAACTTCATTTGATTTTCGGAAACAATCTGAACCTTTACTACTTCGCTTTTATTTGTGCTTTAGAATCTTAATTTTTTTTTTGGAAAACTTCCACTTAAACAGTTTCAGCAATGCACTTTTAGTCACATGTGTCAATATATCAATAAATGCAAATTAAAATTTGCATTATTATACATTAACTTTCATTTGATTTTCGAAATCAATCTTCGCCCATACTCTATTTCATTTCTTACCTACATATATAGTATGTACTTTAGATTTCCAAATGCTTAGAGAGTTTTCGAAGACTTTCTGGCACGCAAGATGGATTACATGTATTAATGGTTAAGTTGTGCATTAGTTTATTCTTGTGGATTATTTTGCTTAAAGTCCTTTTAACTGATTGGATTTCGCAACGCAAAAGAGCTTCCCCAAAAGTTACTGTCAAAGTTTTTCCATAAATAATCGCTGAATCGCTGGCTCTCGCAGTTGTTACACCTGCTGCGAGTATTTAAGCATTTTAATTGTGTTTTAATGAAATGCCTGCTGCTGCCTGGCACATTTTGAGCGCGTGTTGTGCCCTGTAGTGCAATAAAATTATGTTTAGCATATATTAAGGCGACATTTGTGGCACTTACATTGTGCGCAGACGTTGCACAAATTAATGAGAAATTATACGCCCACGTAGTCGCACTCAGACGGCCAACTTGCCGCGAGGTGGCAGACAGAGTGACAGAGATAGAGATAGAGGTACTGAGAAGAAGATGGAGAGTGAGTTTCTGTAAAGAAAAACTTGAGTAAAATGCGCAATCGACGAGCAAATTGTGATTGCAGTTGGTAAAGTGTGTTGCATACTTTGATATTGCCATTTGCTTGGCTTCTATCTTTTACTTTCTGATAGCTTTTGTTGTGGCTTAGTTGGGGTGTTATTCTTTTTGTTGTGGTATTAGCTTAAGTTAGTTACAAACAGTTGTTACCGTTACCCAGTTTTAAGACAGTTTTTCGTTCACTATTTTAGGCTGTGCGTGTGGTAAGCAAGTTTTGTATTAAAAAACTTTTATCTTCTCTTCTACTTTCAGGTAAATGACGTAAATTTTTAATTACTAACTGCAAAACTTGTTCTCATCGTGGTCGTCGTCATCATCGTTGAAAACTTTTCATCATACAGCCGCTGTCAAGTGTCAAGTGTCTGTCGACCAGGCCAAGACCGAGATGGAGACGAAAGTGACTCACAATGCAGCTGCAATCCTCATAACAACAGAGGATGCAACTCCAATGTTTCTACACAAATTTGTAAAACGTTCTTCTTCTTGGGGTTAACTTGGAGATATATCCGATGGGGAAGAATGAGCAAGCCAAACACTTGGCAGCAAATAATCAAAATGTAACTACAGGGTAGCAACAAAATGGTTCTTACATCATTATGTCCGTTTCGAAGGGTGTGCGTGTTGCACAATCCGAGTTTTGTTTGGATTATGGACAACCGCAGAAGTTGCCGCAATCTGTGCTGTTGCTGTTGCTGTAATTGTATCTGTAGTTGCTGCAAATTAGCATTCATCGCATTCATTCCACTCATTCAGGCTTTGCTTTGGCTTTACGTTTTGCATTTGAAAATCCAAAAGAAGCAGCCGGAAACGGAAATGTGCTTGACAGACGAAATTATCATGGGAGCCAACGCGGCAAACGTTGCCGCATTGAAGGGAAATGCTTGCTATACTATATACTACGACTATGCTGGGGCGGAAGATGTAATTAGGGTAAAAGCAAAATGGGGAAATAATTAACACTTGAGCATAATTAATTGCACGACAAATGACAAGTGTCAAGGGGGCGAAAAAAAAAGTACCACAAAGTTATTCTCTCTCTCATTCTCCAAACTTATTCCCTGTTATTTCCCGCCGCAAACTAAAATATTTTTGCTGTCAAAGTTGTGTAGCTAAGCGCATTACGTTTGGTCCATTTCCCATTGACCAAAAACTAAAAAACCAAACATACTGTACAACTGCAAATAACTAAAAGCAACACTTTATAGTATTTCTAATCAGATTATACGCAAAATTGATTTCCAGTCAAATTGCATGATAAAATTCACACAAATTCAATGGAAGACAAATCAAAGTTATTCAATTGCATTGGAAAATTCAAAGTGCTGCGATCCTTAATTTCAATATAGACAAAACAATTGGCAACTTTAGCAGAATATATACAGAATATTTAATATTTCGCTGCATACATTTCATTTACTATATTCTAGTTGTCTGAAATGTCTATAAATTAAAGGGGTATTTCCTCAGTCAAGTACTGCAAATTTTTTTCGTATTTGTATTTACTTTAACTTGCTGTCCATGGAGACTTTCAGATCGATTTTGACATTGATTGTATTAATTAAAACTAAATTTGCTGCTCAACGCAGTTGGTTATAAAACAAAACATTGCTGATTTTCATTTCAATACACGATTATTTCATTTTACCAGATTTTTGGTAATAAATTACAATAAACTTTTGCAATTCCCATTTGTATTTGGTTCGTGTTTGCACTTCAGCGCCTCACAATCCCAAAGAGGAAGCAATATTTTCAGGCATTCTGTGAGTTTTTCTAACTTGTTTTGGTATGGAAACAATTTTCCGTACGGTTATTCAACAATTGGTGAAGCCATGGCAACCATTTAGTGAAAATGTCCATATAACTCGGAACAATGCCAAGTGCAGTTTGCATAACTCAACTTAACTCAACTCAACTCATCAGTGTGTGTGTTTGATGATGTTAAAAATTGGCGAAACCATAGTTGAGTTATAAAACATTTTTGAATTGGTTTCCATCTATTCTATAGATGGATCAATGTTTCAACTTAGTAAATATAACACATAAAATTAAAGTTTTAATTAAACTCGGAGAACCCTTTGAAATGATGAGGCGCAATGACCTTGAATGTGCTTTGGGCTTGTTTAACTTTTGGTGCTGGAAAACGCTCATAACGCTCAGCGCTTGCCTATTAAGTTGAATAAATGAAACAAATATTTATGTTGACGGGTTTTCCCTCTTGCTTTTTTTTAATTAAAAATATACACACAACATTTTGATGATTTTTCGCATTGTCATCAGGGGGCGGTTTCCTTGTCCCAGTGTGGGGAGCGTTTGTGTTTGCTTTTTGGAGGATTTCAATCAGTGCCAAGGCAGCAACAGCCACAACAACAATAACAATAACAGCAACAACTAAAGCGCTTCTCATTTAATTTTACTGGAACTTCTTTTGCAGTTGATGTCAGTTGTCGGACAAAGGCGAGAGAACAACAATAACAAGGCGACGTGGCAGCATTTAAGTGATTTTCATTTAGCATTGCGCCGCAATTCCCTTTCATATAACTTGCTTGGGTATCTCAGTCTGTCCTATCGTCATTGTCATCATCATTGGCATTCCCAATCAATCGTTTCTGATGATGTTGATCATGATGACTGCTGTCCGGTTTCGGTGTCCTTTTGTTATGACCGCTTCGTTGACCAATGAATGCATTTCTTGTACGTGGACGTGCCTGTGGTTGCATAAGGATTTTCATTCTACGAGTCCTTGCATGCGAAGCCGGATTATGGTTTTCGTACATGAAGGATAATGCACGAATATGTGGCTTTAAATTATATGCGAAATTGAGTTCATTGAATTGAGGATTAAATGAAAATCGTCTTACACTCTGCAGTATATTTTGATTAATACTCTTATCAACTGGGGAAAACAAATCAGGGCAATCAAATTAATCTGAGGACTTTAATAAAATTATTATTAGTTGAAAGATTGTTCGATAGAAAAAGTAAAGACTTCGTTGGTATACTATACAGGAGTATTCATACTTGGTATTCAAAATAATGTTCAAGTTTCTTCAATGTTTGCGGAGTCAGCTTTTCTTGCTCGTTTTTTGTCTAATTTGCATCACAAAATTCTTCAGTTACCAAGTTACGAGACACACAAAGCATAAGCTAAAGCAATTATTTTGAAAATGACACGACCAAAGCCTTTAAAATTGTTGACCTCCTCACAAATTTGAAATAAAAAAGGTGCAGGTTTATTTTTGCACAAATTGTCAAACTGTTTGTATAGAATACACTCTAATAACATACACACCCCAAATAAAATAAAATAACAATTTTGCTAACAACAAGCCAAGAGTCAAGATAAAATGCGAGCTCGTCACGACTTGTACATACCTCGTATTTAGTTGTGCAATATTTTATTTACCAATTCATTTATGGAAAAATAAATAAATATAATTCAACAATTTGTTCAGTATATCAACCCTTTTGTTATCAAATAGTGTTTACGGGGTATATGCCAAACAAGCAACTTGCATAATTTCTTTGCTTTCATGCCACAAAAAGCTAAAAAATGTGTGTGTGTGTGTGTAAGTGTGTGTGTGTGTTGCAGCCAGGGAAAGTCCCCTTGTCCAGTATTTTGTGTTGGCATTTTATTACAAAAGTTTACATGACTATGCAGCCCTTTAGGCCATTGTCGTCATTTGTGTGTGTGTGTGTGTATGTTTGAGTGTTTCGCTGGTTTTGTCATTTTTATAAGCTTTAAAACTGGTTTTGAAAACTCTTTTGCATAAAATGCCATACGGACAGAGTCATTGCATTTGAAATTTATAAGGTGCAGCGACAGCAACAAAACAGCATACTAAAGTTTAAGCACTCCCCTTTCCACTCTCGATTTGCTAGTGAAAGTTGAGCACAATTTGTTGGTCTACACAATTTATTTGTAATGACATTTTTGTTGCCTATTTTTGAGGGCCAAGTCCAGAATTTCTCACTCATAAATATTTTGTCGACAAAATTGAATGTGGCTGTCAATTGTCAGCACTAGTTGGCCAACAAGTAACAGATACTGACAAACTGTAAAAAAAACACAAGTTGAGTGTAACAACTACTTTGTGAGTATCGAATTTCTAATACTCTTAAAATAACAATGATTGGATTGATTTTACAACATAACAAGTTTGATCTACTGAAAATTATGCTAACAAATAGTATCTAGGATCAGTTTCTTTGACTCATAGAAAGATTAAATATAAATTATAATTGAAGAGGAAGCGAAGCTTCAGTCAATGTAAGGGTATTAAGGATGTAAACCTCACGTACTACAAGCAAAGTGCATTAGTGGGGGAACTATAGATCTAAAACTATCGCAACTAGAATTGAATTAAACCAAAAAGTTTTCAGATGCTTTCATGGGGTCTGCCTGCTGCTTCTCTTCTTCTTTTTGTACTCGTATTATTCTTCGCACTCCCTCTCCTTTTTCTCCCTCTGTTGCGGCTTTTGCTTGACCACGAGTAATGCATTACAACAACGTTCTACAAGCTACAGTACACGACCAATGGCCAATGTAATTAAGCAACTTACAAGCAGCTGGGAAATAAACACACACACACGTTACACAAACAAGCACACACACATTCATTATTAGTCATGCAGGAAAGCGAACGAATATAGTACCATATTTAATATGCGATTTCTGACACCACTTTTATGGCACATAAAATGTGGCGCTGTCCATTCGATGACCAAAAAGATAAAGGACCTTTGCTCATTTATTTGACTTACGCAAATGTGTGTGTGCGTGTGTGAATGCGTGTGCTGACCAAATAAATAGCAGCTCATAAGGCTTGTCTGGCAACATACACACGTATACACACACACATACGCACTCCCATGTCATATTTTTAATGAAATGCTGTGTGGACTTTTGGCCAAAATTGCTGGCCAACATTGAAAGCCATTGGAGCTGAGCAAAATGCAACCGATTTCTGTACAACTTTTGAAGGCGACACTAGATAGAGATAAAGGCTAAAGTCAGAACAGAAATATGTTGTAATAAATTGCAAGCAAAAAGTTGCTTTCGTTAAGGTACCGAAAGTAATGTAATGAGACGAAACTTTTATGTGAGAGGGATTTAAGTGACCATATGCCTGTTGATTATGAACGAATCAAGTACAAACACGGCTTGTGTGATCATAAAGGATGTTGTGTATAAAAAAGATGTGTGATGGAAAGAGAAACCTGAGGAAATGTGAAGAGAATGCCAGGACAATTTCCACCGAATTATACTTACAAGGTTCTATAAGCCTTTGCAACATTTAATTTGACTTTTCACTCTTTACTTTTTCTTCAGAAAGTCTCGTTTTTAAAATTATACAATTGCAATTTGTCATCCGCATTCGCGCAGTGTTATTTTGCATACTGTATTCTGTTGAGCTGCAATTAATGCTTTTTAAAGCCAATTTGAGCGCACTTGAAGTAAACATAATTATAAGCCTATCTGTTTGGTCCGAATATAAAACCAGTTAACATCAATTGCACTGCGGCGGGTTGACTGTCTGTCGGTTGTTGTTGGTTGCTGGATGTTGGCTGTTGGCCATTAAATAAGAATCGACATTCCATGTTACAATTTTTGGCATTTGCGGTTGGATGGTAGAACATTAATGAGGCCTTTTGGCCCCGTTAATTTGCAGTTTGCTGGAGGACACGCGACCGCGATAACTTTGGCTGGCCGGCCAATCAATAATTACATACGCACGCACACTCATACTCACACACACACACACACACGCACACATAGACCACAGACATACACCCGCATACACAAAGGGGATTTTGTGCATTGCTATGCATTTAATAATTGGCTCTGCGTGTGCTCGGTCAAAGAGAAGCTTTGGAAAACTACCAATAATTATAATCAGAAGCATTTATTTGCTGCGGTTACAGTTCATATATTTTTGGTAAAAGCTGATTGCTTCCCGATGTGATGTGATTGATGTCAGTTAGACGCCAAAAGTCGAAACTAAATCTACACACTGTTATGGTCGCTTCCGGCCACAAGTAGCAAGTAGTCAACGCATCCACACAAAATGGCAGCGGCGACGATGACTTCTGCGCTGACAGGAAATGTGCAAGCAATGATGCCATTTTGTACGACATTTTGTTTCGCTCACGTGCAAAGAGTCGAGTCGGGCGTTAGAAACCATTTCGCGGTGATTTTTAGCTCGTTTATTTATCGAAATGGCGACGACATCTTGCTGACTGAACAACTGAAACTATATACTGCGAATATACAGGCACAGGCTGGCTGCCGACAAACCGGAAAAATGCGATATTTACGTGCGATGCTGCTAAATGTCAAATATTTTGTCATTTCGATACAAGAAGAGCAGGACCAGGACCAAATTTCGGCAGGCTCTTCGAGTCGATTGCAATCGCATTTCCTTGACAGTTTGACGAACGACTTTTCAACGTTGCCAGACAAAATACCATGTGAAGTAACTACGGATATTGTGCATTGAGTATTCCATGTCGAGTGAAACGACTCTGAGATGCGCTGCTTCAATTTGCAGAATAAATAAATAAGAAAAATGTTTTTAAATCGCAAAGTAGATGCGTTATTGTGGCATGAAAGATTCTTTTGTTGTCGAATATCATAAGCAAAGGATGAAGAATATATAAAAATTTTTCTTACTTACCAACGAATAGTTTCATTTGCTTTTAAAGTTTATTATTATTACGTTTGGAATGAATGCAATAAGTTCCCCTTAATTTATTTCAGCAGCTTTCATTCCTCTGTGTAATATTTACAGCAAATTGTCAACATTCTTCGCTGCACATGTTCCAAAAGATGTCAATATTCCAAGGAAGAGAGAAAGATATCTAGGCTATACTATTCAGCTAATATGCCTAGTTTACAATGCAAGCCCAACAAATTGTTGGCTGTAAATTTTTATGCTATAGGTGGGAATTGAATGCAGACAAGTGCCATTTGTTTGGCAACTGGTTTCAGGCCGTTGTCAGAGCCAAATTGAGATAAGAGCGACAGCACGTGGAGTCAATTTCAGGTGTCGCTCAGACATAAATTACAATATGAGTGGGTGCTCAAAAGAGCCAGGGCGAGAGGGAAAGAGAGAGAGAGAGAGAGTGTTAGTAAATGCTATACAGACAGTCATAAAGAAGAGAGAGAGAGAGATGGGGTGAAGGGAAAGTCATAAACAACAGCTGATGCGTTATAAACTGCACTTGGCTTACATTTTATGAGCGCAAAACTATTTAAATTGCAGACTTGCGCTGCGTTTGCTCATTTGCATAAAAATAGCGGATACAAGTGCTAAACACACACTGACATAGAAATACTTGAAGTGTGTCTCTGTGTGTGTGTGTGTGTGTGTGTGTTTGGATCTGGTTATTCCTACTGGCAACACGCAATTAACAACTTTTTGATTAGTTGGTCAGCCGCGCGCAAAACTTTTGACATCGTTTTTAGTTATGTTGCAAAAGTTATTTTTAACACTAAGCGTCGAAATTTATATAAGCCAAAAACTATGCAACACTACTATCAGCACTGTCCCCCACTCCCACTCCCACTCTCGTTTTTAGCTACATTTACACACAGGTACACATGTATATGTGCGTGTTGTGCACAGTTATTTGTGAAGCTTAAAAGTTTGTTATCAACAAATGCGTAAATCCACCCAACCGAAAAAAGCGCAAACTTTCAAATGTAACAAACACTCGTACTCCTACGTGTGTGTGTGTGTGTTTATAGAGCTGTCTAACTTTTAGACAAAATATTTATTATAGCCAAGAAATCGTTTAACAACCTGTAAAGTGCATCGTTGTGTGTTGTGGCAACAGTGCAAAGGTTGCAATATCTGATTCAATTTCAGTTTCACTCAACTCTTCCCACATCATTTGTCGAGATAATAAATACATGTTGTTGATAAACGGTCTAGCCAAATAGTGTTTTCCACTTTCCCTCTTAAGATTTCTCAAAATGTACGAGAATTTCGTAATGAATAACTTTGATTTCATTTCTAATTTCATCCAGATTTTAATTCATTCTTTTTCGTAAATCGAATGGATGCTAAATTATTTGGAATTTGAAATTTATACAATGTTTTTTTTGAGTTTCTTCTTGCATTTTCATAGACATTAAAATTTCATAAATGGTCTCAAAAGTTTCTTCCAAGTCCGGTGAAGCACAGCTAAGTGGCTAGACATTACCGCAGACAGTAAGTACTCCAGGAGTCACCATTTAAACGTTAAGTGTCGTCTTAAGTTGAAAGTTCCGCCTACTTAAAAGCTGCTCAGCTGGTCTTGCCCGAAAATGGTGGGCATGTCATCATCAAAAAATGTTCGTTTATTATTTTCGAAGCGAAAAGTTTTCAGCCTCGACGATCGCCTTGGGGGCATAAAAGTTGACGCTTAGTTGCTTAGGCTTGGGTTTGGGTTTGGTTGAGTATTTTGTTATAATAGGAATGTATGTGGGCACAAAAGTGCTTGGTACTTATTATCGATTACCTATCAGGTGAAAATGCGACGATTTTCAACGTTGAGTTTTCAATATGCTGCGCACATGCTAAGCTTTCCTTTTTGTGTTACAAAACTTTGTCAATCGAAGCCGGCAAAGGATAACAGCGTTGATGTGACATTTAAGTAGCATACAAACCCTGTACACCACTGCCACACACACTGCTAAACCTCCATCTATACACACACCCTTGAAACTGTTGCCGTTGGTGTGCCATAAAACTTTATCTAAATGGTTAAACCAAGCGCAAGCTCATTCATTGTGAATGAGGTGGAGAGAAAGAGAGAGAGTGGGAGAGAGAGAGAGAGAGAGAGGTGTAGAAATAGAGGAAAAGTGTGTGGGCTGAATGGGGATACCGGATTGTGGATTGAAGAGCGTGATACAGACTTTCATTACTTTCATTATTTAGCGCTGCACACGCAACACAGCGCAAACTGAGCGATTTAGTTTAATTGAAAGGCATTTTGATGAGATTTTAAATGAACGCCGCATTTGAGGCGCTTAACTGACGGTATATACGAGACAAAAGTAAATCATCTTAGCATGTAATCGGATTATATGCAATTTAATTTCAAAATTGTAGACGTTTTAAAATCCTACATTACAGTAAATATGATACAAATACTGCATTTTAATTGCAACAATAAGAATACATGTGATTTTATAACATTATAACAAATCATAAGCATTTGCTAACAATTCTTTGAGCAAAAGATGTGTGTGCGAATTTATTATTGAAGCCTTGAACCGAAAAATATACATTAGTTGTCGATGCTTACACATAAAGGGATCCCTAGGTCTTTTTAGGACGTTTTATGTATTATTTGAAAAGAAATCATAAATCTTTGAGATTGATATAAATTATATATGTATCTACCAAAAATATTTTAGTTAATTTAATCATTTTTATTGATCTTAAAAAATTGTTTGACTTACATTTCTACGAATCAAGCATACCCAATTACACATTCAAAGGGTAAAACACATAAAAAAAGAATCCACTTTTAATTTGCATGAACGGACCCCGAAAAATTATGCAACATTTTTGCGCTTAATTAGGCAGCCGAAGAAGAAGCAGCAGCAGCCGCAGAAGCAGAAGCAACTCAAAATGAAACTCAAGAATTCATCAGCATCAATTTGTCAAGTAACTAAGTATTGTTGTTGTTTCTTTCTTTTTATTTACTTATTTTTTTCTTTTTTTTGGCATGGTCTTGGGTTGTTCTGTCGCTTGACTTGGAGTTGGGTATTTTTTGTGGATTTTGGAAAGGGAGTGTGTTGGGTTTCTTGCTGTCTATTTTGACACGTTTCTTAGCTCGTTTACGCGCCGAGCCACAGGCATCGCACGCGCTGTTTGTCTTGTTAAGAAAGCTTCGGCATTTTGTGCGTTTTAATTATCAACTCATCGCCTGGTCACAGTACAAAAGAAACAGCAAAAAATTTCCGAACGTTAATGTTTTCTTTTGTAGTGTCCTGTAAGCAAATTATAATGAAGGCCATGCAGTCGACAGTAGCTGTTTAACTAGATTTCAGTTCTTCACAGGTATTAAATTTAACTTTTACAAATTTTTCATCATGGTTGAAGGCTCATTATGAAAATTGCCTTTACAGAGTAACTGTAGGATCATATTCCTTTCGGTATACCCTTTGATCGGTCGTTTATTGACAAGCTGCGCCTTTTTAATGAGTTTCGCTCTGTGAGCTACTTACGCGCCTCTTTCGCAGCTATTTGAGAGCTGCGTTCGGGGCGGCAAAAGTTTGTGCCAAAAATGCCATTAGCATTTTGCCTTGACCAAGTTAAAGTTTTATATAAATACACAGAGCAGAACACAACATAAACATTGAAAACTAAACAACTTTTTGCCAAGAAATTTACAAAATTTCGACAGTCGCAAGTTGCCTTTAGTATTTGTTTTTTTGGTGTAAAGTTTTCACAGTCAGCTTTAATTAAGAATACTTCCCTCGTAACTTGTATACACTCGAATTTAATGGTATGCCTCTCGCAGTTTTGTAATTATATTGCAACACTCAATTGGGTGGGAGACTTGGCGATGGCTGCAGTCACTCCACAATCAGACAGAGGAATTCGAATGCGAAATAAGTTGGTAAAATAATCGAAGTTGGCGAACGACGAACAGCAGACAACTGGCAAATAAAATTGTTAAGCAAAACGACAACAGCAAATGGAATTTTAATTCAATTTGAATGTGTCGCGGAACAGCGGCATGTCTCCTTTGCTGTCTCTTTTTCAATCCCTTTCTCTCTTTCTCTCTCTCTCTCTCTTTATATGTGTGTATTAACGAAGACATGCTGTAGACGAGCGGAGACAGAGAGATACAGTTAAAGTCCAAGTCCTGACTGTGTATTTTTATGTCATTTTGCAGATTTCTTTGTTTTCACATTGGCGCGCCATTTTGTGTAATGTAATTTCATTAAGCAAGGCGACACAGGATGCACAGGACATGCCTTGAGTATATGCTTAATTACTGGCAGAAAATTGCTGGCGAAAAATGTGAAAAATACGGCAAGCCTTGTTCAATCGTATACATTCGACAAACCACCTGCTGCTGCAAATGCAACAGCAACTGCAACGGTAACTGCAACGGCAACTGCAACTTGCCACTGCCACTACAAGTGAAACTGCCATTGCAAAAGCATTTAAAGAAGCAGCTCCCTCAGGCTCAATTGTGTCGCCTCCCGCAGTCGCAGTCAAGTTGCAAGGTGTCGAAGGTACATGGGCCGAGGCACTTGTCTCTAGCATGCCCCAACGGGGGGCTTCAGTTGAGAAGAGTGGCAACTGTCAATTGTGTGGCAGCGAGTCGAGAACTTAAACTCATTAGCTGTCGCCATGGGGCTGAGCAATGCTGAGAAGCCTTCAGAAGTCAGGCTTCTCTTGGGTTAACGGGCTCAGGTTGCTTTATGAATTTTTTAACTATTGCCATGCCAAGTAGCATGCCACAAATTTGGGTCAACTGTAGCGCTTGGCTAGAGAGGAATTTTCTGCATTTCTATGCTGCTGCTGCTGCTTGAAGCCCTATACCACACAGAAGGAGTCCAAGTTGTGCGTTGCACTGCAAAATTGCCTTGTTTCTTCCTCTTTTTTATGTTGTACCCGGTTCAAAAATCGCTTAAGTTGCAGGAGAAAACGCAAAAGATTTCAAATATTCTGTGTGTTTTCATGTGCGTGCTTAGATTTCTTTCTTCTCTATTTTTTCGCTCTCTCTCTCTCTCTACTTTTGTTAAAAATTTAATGTTGCATACTTTTCTGGCAACACAAGCGACACATTAATTTTGATTTAGTCTTTAAACAATTGCCCTCAGTTTGTTTCAGTTTTGTGCTGGGTTATAAACAGAACAATGTTCATATAATATCCTTAGCTGCCTTTCAAGCCACTATTTTATACATAGCTTAATTGTATTTTATTATGCCCTGTATCCCCAAATAATGCATGAGTAAACAAGCTGCGTAAGATGTAAGTGTACCCTGCAGGTAGGTGCAGGCACTTTAATAAAGGATATTTAGTATAGTTAAGCCAGTACACATGGAATTTCATTAAAAAAGTTTGAAAATCTGGAATGTTTATTTTGTCTATTCATTTGATTCGTTTTAAATTACCTAAAGCCAACAATTCGTGATAATCTAAGGTCACTGTAGTTCCAATGCGTGCACGGCTTTGTAGGCCACAACTTGAGTTGACAAAGGTTGCGTCCTTTTTTTTCCCAAACATGCAACGTTGCAACGTTGGGTTTATCGTGCTTTTGCCTTGTGGGAAAACATAAAGTAGGCGAATTTAAATAAATACATGTGTGTACACTGCAAAGTCGTCACAAATTAATGGAAAATTATGGTACCCCTATGTTCTTTGCATGTAAATGCACTCGAGCTTGTGCAAATTAGTGCATAATTGTAAAGACCTAACAACGCCCTTTTTGGGATTGCATTTTGGTGGAATTTAATTGCTTAAGGTATTTGCTATGACAACTATTTGAAAATGTGGTAATTCCTAGAGGTAATTGCAATGGGAAGTTAAATATAAAATGCACTTGATAGAATGGAAGCGAGAGATATGACCGTTGTTTTAAAAAGCTTTCAAATTTCGAAACTCAATATGATAACCAGCTCTTCGTGCTATTTCAATAAACAAACATAACCAAAATCTCAGACAAATAAGCAGGAGATAAAGACAGAAGCTGGAAGACAGTACACACTAGATAACTGACGACGACAGACATTATAGACATTCGGCTAAAGAGTTAACAACCCACACACGGGAATCAAGCAAATCAAATGTAAACATCTCACATGCACACAAATAACACTCGTAGCAATACGAGAAAAACTTTGCAGTCTACGATTGAGTGATGAACTTGAAAATACCCAGTGGAAAATTGGACTTATTTTTTTAATGTCAACTAAAAGGAGTAAGCCAAAAGAAAAAGGCTTGCAATCAAAAAAAAAAATAAAATTTTAAAATAAATGGAGCTTGCTCTACTTACTCTTTATCTTCCTTTGGTGCGACAGTGTACAAAAGTGTTTGTTAAAAAACTTTTGAGTTTTTAGGAGTACTATTGTAGTATATGAATATGATGTGTATCATAGCTCAAGCCTAGAATTGCTCTTGTAATATAAGTCTTGAGTAAATAATAAGAAATAAATAAAAATAAATGTATAAAGCAGACTCTCCTTGGTTTCTTCAGTCAGCTTTGCCCTTGTGTTTTGTTTTTTCTTTGGCTATTTAACATACCCTTTATCATTTTGAGTCTAACAGCAACAGCAGGGTAATGGACCCGACAAATCCTGCTGCGCTGATGCTGTCGAGTCGTGGAATTCCCATTTCTGGCTGTGCGTGGCAAGTATTGTGATGCATGCAACATGCAGCACTCAGCCTCCGTTAAGGGTCTGACAAATAGCTAGAAGCAATGCTTATTTTATTTGCATGTATTGCAACATTTGCAACGACAGATACAAATGAATGTTGTTGTGTGTATATGTATATGTTTCTCAGTTTGAGAGCGCACATTAGAGAGAGAGAGAGAGAGAGAGAGAGACGAGTGTAGCAGGAAATGTAAACCGTACTTGGGAATATGCTCGAAAGCTTGTATTTTGTGTGCCATATTGTATATGTTTGTACGCACACTCCATTTTTATGTTTTATGTGTGTTAGTGTGTATGACATTTCCATGTCAATTAGTTGAAATTTTCCAAATGCTCCTTGACATCAAATGATAAGAAACACAAAAATTGAATTGACAATCGCTGAGAGAGTTACATAGATCTGCAAAAAGTGGGAAAAGTGGAAAAAATATGTAATAAAAAGTACGAGAGGAGTAAGTGAAGTGTTGTAGACTTACGAGGAGGTGGGATAAGTGTTAATGTGACTGATAATACATTGAGTGCTACTGCCAACTAAATGCAAACAACTTGAGGCAGTTGCAGCAGTTTGTTGTCGTACCACTTTTGTCATTGTCTCTTGTTGGCAAACATTATACACTGTGTGATGTGTGTGGCAACACGGTGCAGGCACATTTTCTAGCTGTTGTTGTCGCGTATAGCAAAATTGCACAGCATACTTTTATGAGCGAACCACATATGACCAGTATGCAGGTGCAACTTTATAGAGCGTGTCCGATTACCTAGTAGTTTAATGAACAGCTGTTTTTGTTGGTCGAATTCTGTTCGACTCGCTCTCAATGTCTTCACTCTTTCTTTTTCTATTATACGCTGCTAAACTGTTCCAATTGTGTCCGGCCTGAGTCCCACTTTTAGCAGGCTTTGACTGCAATCAATTATATTCGTTTCAGTTGCATAACATCCAGAATGTCGAAAAGAGAGACATGCTTAGAGAATGAAAGAATGAGAGAGAGAGAGAGAGAGAGAGGATCTGGACGTGGGAGAACTGTACCCTTGTGCATCTACTGCTGGATATGCAGCAGTTTTGTCAAAGCAGCTTATTTCCCGTCAAATCTAAAAAAATCGAAAACAGAGAATAGCGCGAATTCCGGCTTAATTAAAAAGTGTTTTGCTTTTCTTCCATATTTTATTTTAATATGTTAACGGTTTTCAGGAAGAACTTATATTTTCACTTATCAATATATGAATTATTTTTCATGATGACTTATTCAAATTTAACATTATGCTGCTGACAGCGCGGAAAGTTCTAATAAGTTTTATTTTAACGAAATATTCAATATTATTAATATTTTCAATATTAATGAAAATGTAGGAAAAAATATTAATATATGTTACATGGAAAAATCGTCAGTTTTTTTCCTACAGTTTTTTATTGAATTATTTAGTTTTATTTTCGAAGCTCAAGCCAACAAAAAACATTATTTTTGTTTTGAAAAGAAGGCAGGACAGATATACATAGAGCTACGGGAGCCTTTTGTAAAGCATCGATAAAATATTGGCCAGCTCTTGCTAAAAATTGCGAAAAATAAAGGTAAATTTGTATATGTAAATTTCACAACATTCGAGAAGAAATTGAAGTGTGTGTGCTTTAAGTGCTTGGATGTCAGATAAAAGTGGCAGATTGAAATGAAATTTGCTACCTTTTACCTGCAACAGAGGCGTGGGATGATCATCAGTCATGGCTCAGTGTCAGCGTCATAGTAATCGATCAATATTCAATTACATTCACAATTACCATTACCAGAGTTGAAAGGTGCTCGAAAAGTGGAGAATGGAATGGGGGCGGGGCATATTCTCATCCTCATCCTATCCCTACCCCCAATTGAAAAACTGTTCGCGACCTGCTTCAATCTGCAGCTTGTCAGCTGCACAACTCAATTGCAATTTTGCTATTTGGGGTCACATGGCGTATGAGCAATGCCGAAACTGAGTTTATTTATGTTGTTGCCCCATTTACCATTGCAATCACAATCACTTTCTCTGCTACCGACGCTTAAAGCATTTACCAACAATTTCTCAAAATAGAGCAGAAAAATAAAGGAAAATCAAATTGAATTTACGCAATGTGACTTTGCCACAACGTCGTTGCAAGTTTATGGGCTGGGCCGCTGTCATGTTTGTGTGCCGCCTGGTTAAATCACCAGTTTGGCCTGCCCGTGCCTGTGGCAAAGCCATTTTTAATGAAATTTTCGGCTTTACTGAACTGAGTTCAGACAGGCGAGAAACATTCTCGGAGGCTTATAGAAAACGACAGGCGAACTTTGCCATAATTACAAGTGAGAATGGAACTTTGCCCACATTAAAGCCAGACAACTTATCTCCGATGAGGGGTCAAGTTACAACCCGGTCAAGCAAAGTTCCTATACAATTTGAAGATGTGAAGGATAGCTAGAGGGAAAGCCCATGTAAATAAATAACAAATATTTATGATCATAGTATGTTTCAAGTTATGAAATTTTTCACGTATATTCAACACATTGCTTAAATGTTTCTCTGACTCAAAGCCCTATTCATAATCATCATAGGGCATCTCTATTTTAACACTTTTTCCTCGGTGGTTATACATTTGCATTCATAATTGCATTGCCTGGATCTAGTTTAACTGACTCGGCTAGTTAAGAGCTGGTATCATTAGAAACAAAGCCAATCATTGCCAGTTTTTATAACATGTTCACAGCTGCATAGCACTTCAGTGACTGCTAATAACAATTTTTCTAAGCTCTGTTGCTACCACGCATAACTTCATTATGGTCGAGTTGCCACATGCAGCAGATTGCAGCAGAACGAATGTGAAGCCAGGGGGAGAGAAACTGAGATCCGAGGAGGTTAAAGTTGTGTGAAGTGCGCAGCTCTCGCGTTTTCCGCATCCGCGTTGCTCAATGATCCGTGTAAGCACAGAAAACTGCACGGGAAACCAGAGATAAACAGATATAGAAATGCGAAACGTTCTCTACTCCCCAGAATATTCTCTCACTTTTCTGTCCAGTGGCAGTGACTGGTTGCTCGACTCTGGCTGTGGTTGTGGCCATGGCCCAGACACAGTGTCAGAGACAGAGGCAGTCGAGTCAGAGCAGAGGACAGGCCAGAATGAAGCTGCATTCGTGTATTGATTGTGATAAATGTCCTTCGGCACGCTTTGGTGGCTCAGCCAGTCACCGCAAACAGTAAAAAGGAGACAGGCAGAAAAACAGAGAGCGAGAGAAGTTGAAAGGGAGGCAGAAAATGAATGAGAAGAGGGAAATCATGTGGCTAAGCTGGAAGCAGTTGCAAGCATAAATTCAATTGAATTTCTAGCTTCGACATAATTTCTAAACACAACTCATTAAATATTAAGCACTTGTTTCGCAGTCAGCCGGAAATTTGTGCTTGGACTTAATTACATATGCAATATATTGGAATAAACACACACACACGCACACATACAGAAACACCTACGCCTTGATGCGCTAATGAACCCAACAAAACAGAGACCAATTTGAATTAATGAAATCTCATAAAACCCTAAAATACACACAAATACAAACACTTCAATGGCTTGAAGTGTGAGTTATATGCAATAAATGAGCATATTAAATGTATAAAACATGAACGAAAAAATTACTTAGAGGCTTGCAAATGAAAATATGAGACTAGAGAATCCCCTGCAAGTATTCTGGATAATTTTTATTGAAGTAATGCAATTCATTTATAAATATGTTGCCAGTAACAAATAGGTTTAGAAAGAAAATGTTTTAATTTCTATTTTGTATTTCGAAAAACTTTTAATAATGATGGTCTATACTTCTTTATACAAAACTTGACTACAGGGTATTGAAATTAACATCGCACACGCGAAGAGAAAATGTGCTCCACAAAGTTTTCGCATAATTAATGCAAAAATGTGCAAGCTATGTTCGCCATGCTCATTTTCAGTCCCAGTTTCACTTTGTTTCTCTCACCTCGTGGCGAGTACTCAATTTACCTGCTCAACATATTAATTAACTTTTCATATAGAAGCTTTTTCTTTTATTATATTTTTTGTTCCTAGATTTCGAAATAATTGTCTGCTTGCTTAATGAGCAAATTTCGCTTTTGACAGCTGACTTTGGACATTACCTAATTCCGATTTCAATCCGAACTTCAATTGCCATTCATATTCCCTTGGCCCGTCAACATGTCAAATAAAAATCAAATTTCAAATGAATAAGTACCCAAAAGAAAATGCAAACCCAATGAAAATAAATTATAGAAAACTTTTGTAATATAAACTACGTGTTTTGGAATGATAATGAACATAATGATGATGCTGATGATGATAAAAACTGAGATGATGACGGCCACTCGAGCGTTTGCTTTCGAGTTTGCAAGCAAATCACTTCCACAATTCCTGAGTCTCCCAAAAAGAAACGAAATGAATGGCAGAGAGAAAATGAAAAGTAAAAAATAAATAGTAAAATGAAATGAAAAGGAAGATAAAATAACTCTCTCTCTCAATCTACCAGCTTGTCGAATTTTTCGAATTTTTTATTATATTGTAGTTGCTTTTGCCTGAATCTAAAGTCGGAGTCTCAGACTCAGTCTCAGTCTGAACAATTCACTTGTGTTTATTTGGGATTTCTGTTTGCCCTTGGTGTTAGCTCATTTCATGGCTTTGCAGACACTTTTGCTAGTATTTGTTGTTGGTGGTGCCAAGAAATATATTTACCATAAATCAACATCAAAATGTTTGATGATGCGATAAATAGCAAAAGAAAGCAAATGGCGCCAAAGGCAATGAGAGAACAACAACACATTCGAATTCATCAAATACTACTTTATACTTTAGATATATATATATATATTGTTTTTTATATCAAAAGAAGACGGATTTGCCTTGAAGAGAAAACTAATAATTCCGTTCAAGTCTGAACCTGTAACTTTTAATTAGTAAATGTGTCATAATTTACATAAAATTATTACGTATGCTTTCAACTTTTAATTAAATTCCAAGCTCGTTTTCTTCGTGTTGTTCATGTTGTTCTATGCCTGTAGCTGAAATAAGACATAGACACAATTTATCTATTTTCCGAAAAGTTTACACGTAAAATGATTTAGTCTAAGAAAAGTCTTTAAATTTAATTTAAATTCTGGCCAACTCTTTTAATCGTTACTTTCAACATTGATGCATCTACTACATATTTCACCTAGACTTAATTGCCAATTCACGTAATTGACAACGTGTAAACGTCGCTTATATTTAGCTCTAAACTTTCGACTGTCGCACACGCCTTGCTCTCTAATTAAAATGTTTCTACCCTTATCCGAAGGCAGACAAATGTGCGCTAGACGTGTGAGCATGTACCACTTGATGTCTTAACACTCTCACATACTCACATACCTGAGCATTTTGGCCATATACACACACACACACACACACACACACACACACACAGACAAACACAAACATACTATGACATTGGCAGGCTATTAATTAGGTAAACGCATATTCATGACCTTTAGACAAATTGACACTCGCGATAATCAAAGGTGAATGGTGTTTGGGTAGAATTAGGATTGGCCAAATTACAATGTGAATTACCTTAACCGGTATCTGTGTGGTGTGCGTTAATGGGAGTTTAAGGACACTGAGGGATTTATTACTTTTTCAGTACCCAAAATTTAACAAATATCAATCAATCGTCGTATTTAATCGGTAAAGTATTTTAGTTTCTTTTGAAGTATAGAATTTAAATTTCAATGCATCATTAATTGTTTGTTACAAATATTTAAAACCCTTTTCATGTTTTAGTTATATTCTGTCAATGCTTTTTTACTAAACAAATAGATAGCGGGCGTATAGCTAGACAATTATCCTATGTTGCAGGGTATTTGCCAGTCAAGCCCATCTTTTTTGTGTCAAGTCTTTGCAATGGATTTGAATTTTGACGGAGAAAAGATGTTTGCTACTTGTAATTCTTATGTCGCTTACTCAAAGCATCACACAGTTTTTGAAGCATGTCGAGTATGCGTGTAAATATGTGTGAGTGTGTGTTGGTGCGTATGTGTGAATACGCATTTATGTGAGTCAGTAAACAATAACAGCTTTAGCATAAAGCGACGTTGAAAGTTGGTCGCAACTCAGATGCATTTACAAGTGCAAAACTTTTGAGGTTAAGACGCTTGAAAATAAGATTTCAAAGATATTTATGTACATGTACAACCATACACACAAGGATACACACGCACATACCCACACATGCTGCTTACGGGTAAAAGTTACCACTTGGCTGCTAACATAAACTTTTCTGTAGCATACATTTCAGCGCTCAACAAAATTTTAAAGTTCGCTTATTGTGTCTGTGATTTGCTGTTATTGTTCTTGTTGCCGTCAAAAACTTTTAAATATGCAACTTTAAACGTATGCCAGACAAAACAGACAAAAACGAGCAAAGTAAAAATAATAATAATATAAAACAGAACTGCATCCAAGCATGCCAAATATAAATACATATACACAAATGTTTGCAAGTGCGTGTGTGTGTGTGTGTGCTTCTTGATTGCGTGCGTGCGTGTGTATATGCTGTGATATGCTAATTGCCAACTCATTAAAACAGCTTCGTCTTCATGCACTGACAGCAACCGTTGCCACAGGAATCCGTCTCTCTTTCTCCCTTCCTCTCTTAAAATCGCTCTCTCTTCCTTTCTCTTTTAGAGCCTGTCTCTAGATAGAACTCCAATTGCCACCCCTTTGCTCAAAATGGGAGTGTGTATGCACTGCATTTACATGCAAATAATGCTGTGTGTTTGTGTGTGTATGTATGTGTGTGCATTCTAATTTAATCAGACTGCTAAATAATGAGCCAACGCAACAGCAACAGCAACAACAATATCTACAGCAATGGCAAAGGCAACTGCTACAGAAACAGAAAACAGGATGAAGAATATTCCTCTTTTTCAGCTGTCACACCATTGTCGTACATCTCTTGCACTACCCTGTAAAACTACTTTCTAAATATTAACATCAAACATTACTTTGTAAATTGTAGCTAAATTCTTGTTAAAAGTTCTCGAAAGTTATGTAATTTGTGATTAATTGTCTCTTCACAAGGGAATTTTAAGCGCCTCAGACTGCTTCAAATCAAGTTACAGGGCATTTTCCTAGTCACATACTCTCGAAAATTCGACAGTCTCTGGGTTGATGTGCTCTTTTTAGTGCCTCTCGCTGACTGCATTTCATTCTTGCTTAATTAAATGCACTTTGTTGTGGCCAAATATTATTTTACCAGAGCAAAAGTTGTTAGAGAATTGCAATGACAGCAGCTCCTTAAAAACTTGTTGCCAAATAACAACACTGACTAATTTGTTTTCTCTCGCTCTTTTTCATTTCAGGTAAGCTGTCGTTATGCTTGGCATGAAAGTTTGTTAACAACACAAGCGTAAATACCCAAAAGGCTTAGCAGTTACATTATTTATGCCTAAGCCTTATCACACACATACACACACATACGCACTCAACTTGAAATATATTTATAAATTTATGCGAGCGCCACAGTAAAAAGTGCTGGGCACATGTTTTGTGGCTTCTGAAGTTGAGAAGACCTTATTGGGCCTTGAAGTTATCTCTCTCATTGACTCAAACTCGCTCCCTCTCTCTTTCCCACTGTCTCAGTGTGAGTGTGTGTGTATGTGTATTTGGTCGCCCCTTTATAGTGTGTCATTATCACAGGAAAAAAAAAGGACAACGCACGCAGTAAGCAGTTATTTACGATTAAAAGTGAAAGCTCTTAACCTTAACAAATGTGGGTAGACATATTTTTCCTAACATTTTTACTTTAAAAAAGTACAAAAGGGTCTATTACGTTTGTGAAAATTACAGGCAGAAGGAGGCGTGGCAGACCACATTAAGTATATTTATTCTTCATCAGCGTCAACAGACGATTCGATATAGCCATGTCCGTCTGTCCGACCGTCCGTCTGTCTGTCCCTTTTTGTGTCACCTAGATCTCAGAGACTATAAGAGCTAGAGACACCAAAATTGGCATGTAGATTCACCTATATCTCAAGTTGATCAAGTTTATTTTAGATTTTTGCCACGCCCCCCGCAAATTAAAATACAAAATTTCGAAGTCGAATTTTATCTAAATCGGATGATAAACGCGGAAGTTGTTCAATTCACAATGTTACGGGCAAAATGAAGTGATATGTTCGTAGTGGCGCCATCTATGGAATTTTTGGGACTGAAACAATCAGTAGTGATCGCTTTGGACTCAAAAAGTACAGGGTCTCCTACTGTCGAGCTTGCTCCACCGTAGCTTAATGCATTTTTATGACTAACTTCACTATAACACTCGTTAAATGTAAAGCAAACTGGCTGAAAATGGCATATAAGCCTAAGATTAATCTGGCAAATAAGACATATCATTATGTTTCCATGATGATAATTAAAATTTTAAAAATTAGACATAATGAAAAAGGAAACCTTACATAGAAACTACTTCTTAAAGCGTAAGCGTTAGTCAAAGTCATCAATCATAATAATTCCAATGTATCAAAAGGACAAAAATTATTTTCAAAAATCATTAAGAAATGTATTACAAGTCATATATTACATAAAATCATATTAAGATTACTTAATATTTAAGTTTATTTTGATAAGTGTGTATCGTTTCTAGTACTTTTTAATTTGTTAAGCAGATGATTTCTAAAATATTTATAGTGATATGTACTTTAATCTCCAAGCAAGTCTCTTTTAAAATGAAGAGTTATCTAAACATTCTGTAAATGGTTATGTTTCCATCTTCATTAAGTGTCACTTTCAGCAAATGTCACTGGCATGTTAGCAAAACGTTGGCAACCAAATTTGTTTTTTGGCTTGTTGCCAGTTTTGCATTGCACGCTTGCATTAATTGCTGATCTGTCTACGTGTCGGGTTTAAGGCCTCTATAAATTCACATTATACGTAGCATGCACTGCATACTACACCTAATAAAGGGGGGCGTGTGTGAGTGTGGGCGTGTCAGTGCGTATACAAATAATGAACTCAAACCAGCGAACTGAACAGGCCCTTAACTTAATTAAAAATGACATTCTATACGCGTAGCGTTTATTTCGTAATTGTAACAGAGCAGGACATAAGCAGACCATAGACAAGAGCAGTGGCAGTGCCTTCCACCACACAAGCACACACATGTACACACACAAGGCTTACTAGCTAAATGCCTGCGTGAATTTGTGTTTGTATGTGGAGTGGGTGGAGTGTGGGGTTAGATTCTTCACATATTTTACCGTGAAAATATTTGCAATTCGTTGCAAGTTGTAAAATTTCGTTTGCTGTTTGTTGTTTGTTGTTTTTGCGGCGCCACTTGGTTTTCCGCCGTTCTCGTCGCCATTGTCTATGGCTCGTATCGTATTTTGCCCAAGTTCATTGCGTTAGCTATGATATTTGTGCACACACAGCATTGCGTGTACGCCACGTTAGCAGCCGCATCAATTACCAGTCACAAACACTATCAGCTTAAAAAAAATAAACACACACAGCACAGCAGCAAAGCAAGAGATGTAAACGATGCAAACGAGAAAATAATTACTTGCATTATTATTATACTGTATTTCAAAATGGCAAAGAGCACGATTTATGCATATCAATTTAATTAAATATGTTATTATAAATTTTAATTGGATTTTTGTTTATGCTAAATTCACACAGTTAATTCATTTGCATATCCTGTAATTATTAAAAGTATAGATAACACAGGATATTCATATATTTTGGTGAGCTGAGAAGTATGATGTTTAGCTAAACTGTTTTATGTGCATCCTCATCCTCACAAAATATATTCTAAGTCAAAACTACGTTTGTTTGTCTGTTTGTGCCTTCAACTATCAGTGTAATTAAGTGTTCATCAAGAGCTTTGATTTAATTTTACATAAATAAATAAAATATTTCCTTAGGCTCAATTGAAGGAAAGTAAAGAGTAGCTTACAAATTTATTTATTTTCTACTGTAAAATATATGTAGGCAAGTTCTATGGAGTTAGCACAAAATTCAAGAATGGCAGATACTCCCTGCTAGAGTATCTTCTAGTCGGTGTGTTGTATGAAGAATATGCAACAAAGGCGGCAACTAATTGAATGCTGAGCTCCGAACCGAGTTTATGACATTAATTTGTGTAATGCAACACATTGGGGCAATAATTGTTTTCACCGTTTTTGTTTAAATTTACATAAATCAGATGACACCTTGATGGATTAATTGATGAGCAAAAACAACTAGCTGAATTGTTACAGAAACTCCCAAAGTCAAAAAATTTAAGCAAGTTTAAATATCGTACTTAACTCATTTGTAGCAAAGAGCATAATGGCTGCAAATTATATAAATTTCCTTAAAATCAAGGTATTTGTATTTACCTTAGAAGAAACTGAGTAACTTTAACCCTTCTACTTATTATTTCTGTTCATTTATGACTCCATTATCTAAATATGTAGCATGGCAAATGCAACATTTAAATGACGACAATTTTCCAAAGTTGCAGGTCTCCTGTGTAGAAATTGAAGTCGTTTGCAGTCAAATGTTGTCAACTACAGGAAATTAATAACGTTTAGTTAAGACAGCCAATGTAAATTTAATCTGGTTGTTGTGAACGGCTACATTGCTCCTCTATTATATTTATACAATGTAAAACTATGTAATGTTATAAAACTGCGTTAGTCATCTGGCGTGTTTAACAAATAATTGAAAAAAGTTTCAGTTATCAAAATATTATTAATTAATTTTAGTATTTAACATACACCCTCCTTGAATTCCAGGGAATTTGGTAGACGAGCAATCTTGAAGGTTGGCTTTAATAATGTAAAATAGTTACTCAAGCAAGACATTTATTAGAGACCATGGTCTATTCAGTGTGTATGTGAGTGTGTGTGTGTGTGTCTACCCTGCACATAGATAGAAGGACAGAAGCCACCAGGAGCTTAGTTTTGGTGTAAAGAGCCAATTAACTATTTATGGAGCTGTGTCTGCGTTTGTCCAATTTCCATTTATAGCATTTATTGCAAATTAGTTTTGATCCAATATTCGCCATACAATTGTCATTCTGGGTGCCTTTTGGGGCAAAAATGATGCAAAATTTATGAAAATACGCGTTGATTGAATTTGACCCAAAACATTTCAGCCAATTCAATTTTGGCTCATTAATATTGCTTTGTTTGATAACTGCATGGAGCAGAGACAGTCGAGACTAAACATAGATTCGAATTTTATGAACTGCACGCAATATTCAGTATTCGTATCTCTATCATAGTCATTGGCCACATCCTGCTTCCTGGTTTCAGCTCTCGGCTTTCTGCTTTGGCTACACACTCTTTGCTGTTTTATTTTTACCCACTTTGCACATTGCACAGCAATTAAAATTGATTTATGCCGTCGAGACAGAACCAGAACAGTTAAATGCACTCCACCAGTGGTAATATATCTCGGTAAGAGTCATGCAGGCTGGCAGGCTCTACTTTCCCTTTTTTTTACTCTTGAACTGGTCAAGTCCTTTCCCTATTCCCTCCCTCCATACGTGAGCGTTGTGCATTTATCAAAGATTCTGCTCCGTCTTTGTTTTGTTTGGCTCTATTTCAAAGCTTCTGTCATCGTCTCTCTAGCTACTAATTAGATGAAATAATTTATTTTTATTACTTGGCTTTAGGAAAATGTTTCTGAGACCACGAAATATGTGTCTGCATGTATGCGTTTGTATGTCCCTTTGGAGTTTCTTTTTTAATTACAATTAAGTGATCTTAAAGTTTGCCACAGGCATTTGCAGCTTGCCAAAGCTCATTAAAGCTGCTTAACCTTAAGTTGTTTCCTTTTTCAAGTGCTACACACCTGTCAACTGTTCCCATCAGCTTTCCCACTCACCTCACGCCTGTTCACGCTTCTCATAATATATATAGCCAGTGACAAAGTTTAAAAATGTAAAAATTAGCACACGAAAGAAAAAAACGAACGAAAAAACAACGGCCGGCATCCAGCGGAAAATCATTAAAAGTATTAAGTAGATGAAAAATGTAATTTATGGCCCAAATTAAACGAAACTAATAGGAAAAGCCAAGCGCAGAGTCTGCCCAAGTCCAGAGTTGTCCTACGTTTCTGTCCTTTTGACAGGCACCTTCCGTTGCCTTGTTTTATGAAGATGGACACTTGTAATTCATTCTTCGTTGTCCGACAGGCGCTGAGTAAACGGAAATGAGATGGCAACGAGGCAACTTTTTATCCAATTGACTTTGTTATTGCAAATAAACGTTTTTTATTACTGTTATTAACTAGAGTTTGTTGAATGTGTGTCACATTTGTTTTATAATTTGTATCAAAAGGAATTTATTTAAGGTTCTTTCGTTTTTCCCACCCCGCCAAAAGTTTAGATTTTTTGTTTTTGCAAATTTACACACAAAACAAAAACAAAATTTTAGTTCTAAAAAACTCCGCTAGGTTTTTTAAATTTATTTTTTGGTGTAAAACTTTACAACTCTAGTGCCCGGATTAACCTGCTCACTCTCTAAAGTGAAATTATAATTTTGATAGAATTTTTTTTTAGAATTTTCTAAATGTTTCCACAAATTTCCAGATGTTTTGGGACTCATTTAAAGGGACTATGTCCCCAGAAGGGCTAAGAAACGAAAGATGTTTTTAAAAAATCAGCTTAAATTTCTTTAATTTCGAATTTCATTGAATTGTTGAAAACACAAATTTGTTAAAACAAATTATTTAAAATGCGTTTTTCACATTTTTTTGATCACGCCATCTATTTGCCAAATTTGATTATTGCGCCATTTTTTAGAACTACATTTTTAACACAAAATTGAAACGTTAACGAACACTGGGTTATCCTTTCGAACATTTCCTCCACGGGTAGAAATTCGATAAAATTTCCCTTTGGCATTGCTAAGTGAAAAGATGGATACTTATTGGTCTCTAAACAATTTATCTTTAATTTAATGACATTTATTTAAAAAATCACTTTATTTGAATCTAATTTATAATAAAAATTGCGTTATTATTTATAATTCCATTGTTAAGTTAAACAAATGTTATAAGTTATTTAAATTGATTAAAAGGAATATAACAACTAACAAATGCTAAGCTTGGTTCCTGACTTGACTAATATTTGCAACAGCTTTTGTCTATGACGTTAGCTTACATGAATACACCTTGACAAAAGCTGCTAACTATAAAACATTAGATATCTGGTTTGTATCCTGACTGCAAGTCCAAGCTAAGCTTTGTAC
Organism: Drosophila putrida; assembly: GCA_037043535.1. Classification (NCBI taxonomy): domain Eukaryota; kingdom Metazoa; phylum Arthropoda; class Insecta; order Diptera; family Drosophilidae; genus Drosophila; species Drosophila putrida. The sequence continues at coordinate 2,971,449 of JBAMBI010000160.1, read as the reverse complement.
ATTTCGCATGCGCACGGAGAGCGGCCATTTTGCAGCTTCCGAAGAAAAACAATAACAACAACAATAACAGAAGAACCGACCCAATTTCCACGCCTGTTCGCCTCCAATGTACCAAAAGCATTTTTGGCACCCCAGCTTCTATCTCTGCTCCTCTGCGTGCTTGTGAATGTGAATATGTATATGTATATGTGCGTTTTTTTATCACAACACTTGGCGCTCTCTTTTGAGCTTGGTTGCCACTTGGAACTCGCAGGTGGCTAAAAGATAGCGGCGTAGTCGGACGTCAGTTCGAAACATTCTAGTGAAGTGTTCGGTTGTCAGGCGTAGCGCTTGAGCGCGTCTCTTACAGTTCAACAGTGACAGTGACAGTCGTTATACGCTCTTAAGTTGAGTGTGTGCATATGTATGCGTGTACCGTTATTGTTGTGATAAAGCCCCAGACCCGCAAACATTAAATTCGCATAAAGGCGCAAAAAAAACAAAAGTAAAGTAAAAAATCAGCCAGCTTTTAGGCGCGCACTTAAAAGACTCCAAAGGTGCAGACACTAAAAACATGTAAGTTACGAAAAAGGAAAAGAAACTTAAATTGTATGCTAAATGTTCACCTGCCAAACTCTGTAGGTCAGTGTTACACAGAGTAAGGCTGTGTGTGTGTGTGTTTGCTTCATATTTGTGGCATACTTTTGAATGTCGTTATTCTGCTTTTTGCATTGTCCTGTCTTTTAGTCAATCTCTTCAGTCTTTTGCCTGCCAACTGTCAATTCAGCTTTTATTGTGGCCCCAGTTTCCCTCACTGTAAGTGTATGTGTGTGCGTGCGTGCACGAACAATTTCCGCCTTTGGCTTCATGTCAAGTCTTGGCAGTCAAACACTCTAGGCCAAACACACACACACACATACACACACACGCACACTCACTCAGCTCTACAGGGACTACTGCATACACCTTTTAGAGTTATTTACATGTGAGTGCGTTCTCGTTTAGCAGCCTTCCTAACTGTCAGCTTCTTCCTTCTGTTTCAATTTCTAAAATTTGAACTAATTGCATTGTTTGGCTTGTATTTTAAATATTTGGCGCTCATTAGCAAGTGATGTTAACACAGAGTAAGTAAGAGCATAACATTGTTGTTCTTGTTATTGCAGAGCATGTTTATTTGTCTCTGGAGATATGCAATAATTTTGCTGTTCAATTAGTTTTATGCACAAACTCGAGCGGAAAATGCCCATCAAGTTTTTTTCCTTTACCTTCCTTTTTTTCTTTTGTTGTTTTTATTGCTACTATAAACATAAAAGTTTTCCCCGATGAACATACGTACACACCCGCACATTCATAAAGAACAGCCTCAGATTTGGCACACAACCTCCAAACACACACACACACGCAAGTGTATGTGCGTGTGCCTAGCATAATAAGTTTTGATTTGCTTTTATTTGTCGAAGCCCAAAGGCCAAAACAGTTGCCCCAGCACACAGCACACATCATACCGCACAAAACTGCTTGACACCTTAATGGCCAAGACGTACGCATGGCTAGGCAGCCAAAAACACAGGCAGCATGGATGAAAGAGAGAGAGAAACCTAAAGGAAAAGAAAGGGAAAGACAAACGGACGGACGCCTAATGAAAATGTATAACGAGTTTGTGAAGTGTCGACGTATTTATATATTATTTATGTATATTTTTTTGGCATATGGCAAATGCTTGACTGAATTTGAGCCTAACAAGACAGGCATTCAAGTTGAATCGGCTGTGATGTGTTTCATCATTCAGATGGCATCTTGTCTTGTTGAGTGGCTTCAGGACTCTGTCAGCATAATTTCATTGAATTTTAGGTGCGGCGTATACTCAATATACACGGTGCGTATACTCAATGACAACCATATAACTGCATTGCCTACTTTGCGGCGTGTGTTTGTTCATTTTCTCATTTGCACAGCTAAAACGCTCTCTTCTACTTCAAGTTACACTGAAAAATGAGAGGCAGTCGCTTCTGAAATTCAATCTGAAATATTTTTTCAAATGAAGTCGGGTTTATATTTAAATTCAATTTAATTGTCTGCTGAATAATAATTCCATATTTAAACATAAATAAATGCCAGCTGAAAATATTCAAACATTCATTAATTAATTTAAATTGCACATATTCTGTCACGAATTAATTAATATTTCCAATACATAACTTGTAGCTTTTGCCACATGAATTTTATCTGTTATCTTAACAATCTGGCAGCACTGGTTAATTTAATGCATGCATTGTTAAGTTGACTGCAGGTATCATGAATTCCAAATGAGTTCATAGGAATGTTATATTTGTTATATCCATGGGAAAAAGGTGTAAAATAAAAGAAAATAGTATCCTTGGAAATTTCTGCTGCAAAAACAAGTATTTATGCAAAATATAAAAAAAAACATATAGCAAGTCAAAACAAGAAACAGTTTCAAATATTTGTCAACGGTAAATAAAAGAGTAAAATATTTTCGCAGCTCTTGGCAGCAAATTAATATTATTTGTTGGTTTGGCAGTTGGTACAAAGAATTATTTTTATGTGCGACTATATACAAATGTGTACATATTGACGCCCAGCCACGCCCAAGGGCGGGCGTATAAACTGTAAAGCTGTCAATATTTATATTGATTTATCGCTAGGGACGTGGTGGAAGCTGGGTGGAAGCTGCTTTTATCATCTGTTAAAAGAAAAAAGACAAACTGTTTTGATTTTTACCATTTGTCGTAAAGTGCCATACGAAATTGGTGTCGCTTTGTTTTGTTGTTGTTTCACACTGCACACTTGCCACCCAATGTTGCACCTCCTAAAGTGACGCTTTCCCATTGTGCCAAATTGTTGCCTGTTAAAATTCATATCGAAAAAGAAATATGCAAAGTGTGTTTGGCAATACTTTCAAAATAAAATCTTTTGGTGGTGCCCCCCAAAAAAATGTTTTGTGGCAGTGCATGAATGCTTTATAATTTTAGTAACTTGTGCAGCTTGCAAATAAAGAAAAATATTAAGGGAACTTTGCTGTTGACGAACGCTTTAAATGAGTCCCTATAAATTTTTTATGGAAAATAATTTTTTGATTGTTTTTATGGTAGCTGAATTCGATAGGAATTCAATTTGTCAGACAGACTTACGTCGTTCTGATAAAAAATATATAAATAATTAATCTATTCTTTAAAAACTTAAACCTTTCGAAACATAATCATAAAAAAGGGTGAGCCTAGAGTTTAAGTTTATTTATTATCCTTTAAAGACGGATTTCGTATCCAGTAGTTTGAGTAAGTTTCTTTGGCAACTGTGATAAATATACTATTCTTTAAGGCATCGGCACCGAAATATTGCCTCCTAAAAATGTTTTTTACTTTATGTTCCCTTCGAGCAACGCAAAGTCATAATTCCTTTATCATTTGAGTATCGTATTTGCTTAATGCAGTGTTTTAAGACTCCCCTCAGTATTTTAGCTAGTACTATTAATAGCATTAATCAACTTACTTAGCGAGATCAGGCGTAAAGCATGTGGACATTATGACAGCACAATATTATTATAAATGTAGATTGCACTTCGTTAGGGTGCCAAAGACACGGTAAATACAGTTTGCGAGGCATTCAACTTTTGCCTACATCCAGACAAACTTTTGAAAAGCCGCCAAGCAACAAGGTGGTTCCCCCTTATATTAATGCTAAAGATGCTGTCTCTTGTGGGCTGTCATGGACCTGCCACAAATGCAAAACTTGGCAACTCAAACTCAACTCAACCAACCACAAAGCTGAAGTTGAAGATGAAGTGTTTATCTGAGGTTTTTTTTTTTTTTTTGTATCTGCAACGAGCGCGCGGTTATTCACACTTATGAGCAAAAACTGGAATGAATGACAATGTCAGAGTGCAGAGACAGGAAGAGAAATACTAAGCTGAAGAGTGGCTCCTGTCGAGGTTATTCTGTTAGTTTCTACTGCACAACTTTGACTTTAGGTAATCTTCAATGCGTCGCGTTCAATATTTAAGTTGCCAGAAAGGGATTATAAAAATTGGTTTATGTTGGGTAAATTCGCTTTTTGGCTCGTAAACTTCGTAACACCCGTGACCCTAATGAGGTTGCTCAGGACACGCTCGAGGTTTTCCCGGGCACACAGAATTGCCTTCTGTGCGGGACGGGACATTAATTATGCAACCAGTAGCTATTAATGGTTTTTTATACCCTGTAACCGTAAAAATGCTAACATAAAAAGGAGCAAATAAGGGTAAGAAAATAAGGAAGTATTTCTGGTCAACATGAATCCTGATCATGTTCATTTAGCCCAGAGTTAAAGATTTAATAAGATATGTTAATCTATTAAGGTACAAAATTTATTTATTCAAAATTTAATCTCATATGCAGAGTATCTCTATGTCGAGTATTTTTCTGTATTTTCTCTGTATTCACGTTATCAGATGCATACAATTTGAATTGTTCATTGATTTTTACAGTTGCATAATTAAAAATGCATTTGTTTTGCAATCCATGTTATTATTGTTGCATTTGCATTGTTCTTAATTAATTGTTTTATGCGCTGGAATGCAAATTGTTTGTGGTCAGCCACAAGGGGAGGGGGAACTGCAAGCCTCAATAAAAATACAATAATTGAAAAATCGACAAAGCACTTTCCAGATGCTTTGAGTAAATAATTTCAAGTATATGAAAACGCTTGAATAATCCCACAAATTCTTTAATATTTTTCCATTTTCCTTTTATAATTAATAAAATGAAAATATTTGCATATTACGAAGCCAAAAAGACAACAAACAAACTTTGCATTTGGTGCAAATTAAAAAAGTTTTCGTCATGGTTTTTACCATTTTTTTTTTGCTCCTATTTTCTTATTTTTTTACTCTCCTCTTATTTACAGAAAACTGTGAAACCTTCGGCGGTAGCTCCCTCATCTTCCTCCTCAACATCAGCGCACCGAGATGAAATTTATATCGATGATGAAGGCACTGATGGCTCCGGCGGACATGGCGGGGTAAGTTCACATTTTCAATTCTGAAATCGAATTCAAATGAGAATTCAAATTAATTAAATTGAGAAATTCATGCGTCAACTCTCTTGACCAGAATCAACAAATTTCTTGTTTGCTCCGAATTGATTTAGCTGATTCAGCTGAAAACTATTTGATCAATTCTCTCATGATAGTTAGAGACAGTTTACTGGTTCATTAAAACTTTGTATTTTTATTAAGCTTATTTAAGTTCCGTTTCCTGTTTTTATGGCATTTGCATATTTCATGGAGTTGTGTGCATATTAAAATCCCATTTGCAAACAGCTATGAAAAACGTATTGTGATGTAAGTATGCGTTCAGCCTAAGCATTTTAGACTCAAATACACACACATTGCAGTCTGCTTTTGGACACCTTTTTATAGTATGGAAGGGGCCAAATGCTTTTTTGGCTCTCGAATTTAACAACAACCTTAAATGATGTGTATAAAAGCATGGTAAAAAGTGCGGTTTTTGTTGAACGGAAGTTGAGATGCTCTTTTCAGACATGCTTGTAATAGTAAATTAATATTTAAAACTATGAATAAATCTAACCGTTTTATTTAAAATTCCCTACTTTCATATTGCCAATAAATGAATAAAAAGTAAGCAAAAAGTGCAAGTCAAAGTTATACATAGTTCGCATTAGGAAGCATATCATAACTTTTTTTTTTGTTGGGAAAGTGTAGACAGGCCTCAAATCTAACATATCCAAATCCTTATACTTACTACTCGTTAAATATGCAAAGTTGCCTGCGTTTACACATTGCAAAGTTAACGGCAAACTCGTGATACCCCTGCCAACTTTTGGCCAAGAGAAAAAGAATCTTTACGTTTTGGCCTGAAATGGCAGCTTACATAATCAAAAGTTAGCGTTGAAAACTCATTTGTTTATGCGCATGAAATGTTAATGCTACAACAACAAAAAAAAAACAACATCAACAACACACACACACCTTTTGTTGTTATTGTTGGAGTACAGGCTGCCACTTGCGTTGTGCGTGTAAATATATATATTTATATATATATATTCATATATTTACGTATAAATGTGTACGTGTATCTGTGTGTGTTTGGCATGTGAGCGACATTTGTTTGAAAGTTTTTTGACAGCAGCTGCTCGACATACATTGAAAACACACACACACAGCACACATCAAACACACACACACACACTCTCACACCGCGGTTGCATCAATTGTTGGCGCAGACTTTTTGATTTGTTTTTAGCACACACACACACCCACTCATCTACACACACACACTTCAAAGAAAAAAACAAAAAAACTAATTAAAATGCGTTGCGCTGACATTGTCATTCATCCTTATTTTGCTCTCTTTTTTTTTTTGATTCCCTGCCATTGCAAAAATAAAAAAATAAAAAAAAAAAGAAGCGCAAAAAAGAGAAGAAAAAAGTTTAATTAAATTCTCTTTCGGTTTCCGATTTCCTTTCTATTGCCTGCGTGAATTTAATTAAACATTTTACCAATGTCGCTGCCGCTGCCGTTGCCATTGCCGCTGTTTTTGCCAATTTTATTTACTCACTCAACTCTTAACTCAAAGAAAGGGCCGCACATACAGAAACACAAATAAAAGTTGCAACAATAAGATCCAAAAAAAAAAAAATTGGGGGAAAAAATAGTAAAACAAACAAAAAATAAAATAAAATACAGAATGGCGCGTAATTCAATCTGTCAACGATGCGGGACACGTTGCATGCTTTTGTGCACGGCTTCTGTTAAATCAACACGAATGTCCTGTCCTCAATGTGCCTTAACATGAATTTGCATAAGCCAAAGTCTTGAAAAGCAGTTGAGTTGAGTGTTTGGCATATTTAGCTATTTGTTGTACGTCTGAGATTGGGACCAAAAAGACCAAAAGCTTGGGCAAAATAGTTGCCAACTTTTGTTGTTTAGAGCTGGCCAAAACCGTAGTTAAAGCGTTTGTCTGTCAGTCCAGCCAACTATATGTACATACACATATCTTGCTCTCTGTCCTGTCTCCGGCTCCGGCTTTCGTTTCACATTTTCGCACTGTGGCATTTTCTAATTTCCCCTCTGCCCGCTCTGACGTTTTCTTTCTGCGCCATTTCCGTTGCGACGACGCTGTATGTCCTGGCTGAGTTGGCATGTCCTGCTCCGTATGAGTTGGCATTTTTATGCAACTGACAAACGCCAACGTCGCTACTCATGTCTCTGTATGAGTCACTTCTCCTGCTATACCTCTCTCTTCCTTGCAACCTTCCTCTGTTAACTTACGCTCGCTAGCAAATGCAATTTATTATACGCTCTGTTGCTTTCTGAGCCTGAGCCCAGCATCGGCAACAGCATCCAACAACTGAACTTGATACTGATTAGACTACCTTTAAGAATGACAATTCTCTAGATTTTTTCTTGGAACTGAAAATAATAAATATTAAAAAATTGATTAAAAACATCTTAAAAATGAAGAAATGCTGCTACTCTAATAAGACTAATTTAAATCCAAATGAGACTAGCTGAATGTGTCGATATAAATCTTGCAAGCACCAAAATCATCAGCAATAAGAGGTGTTTAGCTCACTAGTCGCTAAAGCTTCTCTAAAGCTGTTTGCTTGTGCTTAAATACTCAACATCTTTCATTACTTAACACTACAAACTCTTGTTTCGTAGACTTAATAGTCTGAAGTCTGGCAAGAACCTTAAGCAGCTTCTACAGCTCTGTGGTGTGCTTTTGATTACTCTCTCCTAGTCATATGAATTTTTACATTGTTACACAACACTGTCAATGAAAGCTGTTTCACTTTTTGGTTCAGCTAGTGTCATTACAAACTTTTACCGAATTATTAATGATTTACAACGAAATGCTTTCTCTTTGTCCTTTGGACCTTGGTGTTTCTTGGGAAATAACGCAGCGTCTGTTTATAAATTATGATAAATTTTTGAAGCCTAATGTGTCATTGTTTTAGATATACGTTTATATTAATCAACAAAAGCTGAGTTAATCAACGCGTATGCTACATGATTTATGATTGTTCTAGATGTAGATGCTGTGTGGCACATTTAACACATGTTTCACTTGTGGCAACGATATCTATGGAGAGGCTACTGCCTATTTTTGTGAGGCGTGTCAACAAGATAATGAGATTTTGCTGCAGTTCTATGTAAATATGTAAATATCTGCATAGTTGCGTGTTGCTATGTTGCAAAGCCAACCTGCAACATAATCAGGCAGGGAACAGAATTTGGTCCAGCTGGAGGCAGAGGCATGTCCTTGGTCACCATTGTCCATGTTGCTGCTGTGATTGTTGTTGGTGTTGTTTCTACTGTTGTTGTTATCGCCATTGCTATTGCTGTTGTCGTTATAAGCCGCATTGCAATGCATTTCTAGCCACAGCAACAACATTGGCAGCACGTTGCACACATAGCAGCTGCACAAAGGCGATTACTGATGCTGCTGTTGCATGTGGCATGCGGCATGCACGATTCTCCTCTGTCGTCCCGTTGTTGATTAATAACGTGCACATGGCACACGTGTTTCGGCAAAGGCAGCGACTGTTTGCATAACACACAATTATACTCGAACACACACACACAGGCAAAACAATACTCACACACACACACACACACGCATATATATGTGAAAGCTGGCTGCTCAGTTGGTATTTGTGTCACACATTCCACACATTTGGTAAATGCTCATTGACAATAAATTAACATCGATTGACATGGCCAACACAGAAGACGCATTACTCTGGCATAGGACTAAAGCTGAGTCAATACACTGCCAGAAAGATCCGATTTTGAGTAATAAACAAATAATTGTAAATTCAAATTTCACTTTTTCAAATGTAGAAATAAGATTGGAGAATTCTTGTTCACTAAAAACTGAAAAATGTTTCTATTAATATAATTCTTAGAAAAAGAACAAGGTAAATTATAGACAATTTTCACTTAATCGAATGCAACACATTAATCCGAGTTAGGGGTGTCACTCTGTTCGGTAACCAAATGTATACTAGTTTATCTCAGTGTAAAACAGACAACTGAACAATTGAGCACATAAACTCTCTGTAAAATACCATTTTCAGTTTTCTCAAATGCAAAAACAAGCTCTGAGTGATGACACCTTAGCTACCCTACAACTTTTCTCTATTGAAAAAATACACCTTAACACTTCCGACGCCTTTTGATAGTTGAATGAATAAATAGTTTTCAAATACCATTTCTTTTTTCCTTGTCTCTGTTCCCCGTACCTGTTCACTGATAATTTTCTCTGAAACAATGTGTTGCTTAATGAATACTTGTTTCTCTCAGTGTAAAATAACATATGTAGTTGCTCAACACACAAGCATACACACACAAAGTTTGTGTTCTGACCCAACGTGTTTATGTAAACAGCGGGCATCTGTTTTGTATTGAACGAATAAACGGTGTGAATGGGCTCCTGAATGTGCTGCTGTGCTATGCCAAGCTTTACTGTGAATCCTATGAATCCTGTGAATCCTGAATGTCGTTGCTGTTTTTAAGTACGTGCATATAATTTTCAACGCTGTCGCTGGCTCTTCTACTCAGGCTGTCAATATCACTTGCTTACATGGGAATTTATTGGTGACAGTGCACATAATACATAATGCATGCCACACACAATCACACACCCATCCCCAATCAGTTGTGGATGGTGTGTGTATGTATGCATGTGTGTATTTGCGGGGGCGTGTTTGTATTTGTGGAGTTGGGCGTTTTAGAAACTCTACATTCGATAGACATTGAAATTTATTGTGATTGTAATGTTAACCAAAGCTGCTCAGCAAAATCGAAATGAGTTTATGGCAGGCAGCAAGCATATGCCAGCAGAAGTGTGTTTATTGATGACTTTTACATACCCTGTGAAATAGCAGTTACCTATCTGAAATATATATTTTACATACATATATTAATGTTACAAATTTACAAATATCTCTCAGTTAATATTAAATTGGACTAAGGAACATAGAACATAGTATAAGTTTAAATCTAACTGTCAGTTAAATTTAAACTGAACCAAGAAAATACGAACCTCAGTTGTCTTCAGTTGATGTCGTGTTGTTCATACAGAGAATCTGTTATTTGAGCATACTCGATTCCTTTACTCTTATTTCTGTTTCTTTGCAATGCCACAGCGAGTTATATGTTGATCTAGACTTGACACAAAGCTGCCTACCGTTCGTCGTCCTACATTCATTACTCAAAGTTTTTGGTTCTGTCTCGTGTGCCTCTTGCTGTAAGCAAATGGTTTTGCAACATTATATCACAAACCTAATTCCTATACACATACTAAAGAGACTAATCCAAATGAGGCTGCATAGAGAGATAACATTAGCCAACTGGCTGTTTTTTTTATTTGATTTGTTCACGAGACCTGGCAGCTGGCTCTGTGTGTTCTGTCTCTGTCATGTGGCTTATTGCGCATACGCTCTGTGTTACGGCTAAAGGAAAGATGTTGCGACAAGCATGTAGATTGAATTAAAGACACAACAACAATGATAACAACAAAGGCCATATCATTTTTGAAGTCAAGCGAAAAGTCATTGTCAATGTTGTTGGTGTTACGCTGGTGTTGTCGCTGTTTGTTGCCGCCATTTTGTTTGTGACTCACAGTATCGTTGTCGTTATTGTTTTTGTTTTTGTATTTGCTGTGACTGTTGTGTCAGTTGGCTGTTTTTTTTCTTCGCTGTTTCTGTTTTTTATGCGCATTGTTTTTGCCCTGGTTCTTTGGCTGGAGTTGGAGTCCCTTAAGGGGCCTTTCTGCTGCATAATTTATGGCAATAAATTCGCTTAACTTTACGACAATTTGTTGCTGCAAACTGTGTCATAAAATTTTCCTCATTCGTGTTACAAATACAAAATTCAAGACGTAGACAGCAACCATAAAAAGCCATAATTTGATTATGGTACCAACCAAAAATTGATTTGGCTTCGCCTTTTTGAAGGCGTTCGCTCACTTTGATGTGGCTGTTAAATTTGGCGATTAGCGCCAAATTTGATTAGAGAGTTTTGGTATTTTGTGGCAAGTCTTGTCTCATTGGCTGTTTAATTAAAAATAAACCTGGCTGGCCTGCCTGCCTGCCTGCTATATACGCTTGTTGAATAGCCGCATTGATGCGGATGTGGCACTTCAATTAGTGCAACGTTTTGTAGAGGCACTTGAAAGGACCAAAACTCAAATTGCAGATGCACTTCAAAGGCCGACAACGTTTTGAATTGCAAATTTGCCAAAGGCAGCTAGGAAAGCAGACAAACAGGCAAATAGGCGGGCAGGGAATCAGCCAGGCGAACAGGTAATTCCTCTGGGGAGGAACACAGGCTACAGTTAGAACTTCAATGATGCCAACGCGGCCAGGACGAACTGACAGCTACTTCGACTTCGACTTCAACTTCGACATCAACTTCGACTTGCCTTCACTTGAGTGCAGTTCAGCTGAGTTGCTGCCACGCTCCTCGTTGAAGCAACTTGACTATGGTCGATGCTGAGGCTGTTGCTGTTGCTGTTGCAACAGCCTCTTGTTGCTACGTCTCTGACAACAATTTAAGAGTTCAAATATCAGCGTATTTTTTGTTGCATTTTTGCCACACCCTTCAGATGTTGGTAATATTGTGGGCAGGGCGGTTCTTTAGCATTATTATCATTGAGATTGAGAGTAGTGCCTAACTATTCTAGTTATTAAAGAAAAGTACATTTAGGTTAATTTCACAAATCTGCAAAGATTTCGATGACAATTACATTTTTAAACGAACTGATTTTATTTGGTTCAGTTTAAGCCTTTTTCATTTTATGTCCATACAATTGATTAAATTTGGTTAATTCAGATCATTTGGAGTTTGAATTCAGAAACAGGGAGCTTTAAAGATTTACAATACCATTCAGAATAACTTAACGAAGAAGTTAAGGAAAATTTCAATACTTGCATCAATTTGTGTTTAAGGTTTTTTTATGGTATATAATGTAATCAGTGTTATTAGGATATGTCTCAGTCTTGAATCTTGCATTTCATATAACATTCTTAGGCGTTTCTCATGCATATAGTTTAGACAGCCGCTCGTTAGTCAATGCTTCGGCTGTTGATGCCACTCGTCCTGGCTGTGTGCATCCAGCTCTGTTTGCCACTGGGACACACTTCCTTTCCCTTGACGACTATTTCTCTGGCTCAGTAAAATACTTATTTCTTTCCTTTTTAACTGGCATTTGTCGTTTGTCAGCGTCTTCGTCGCCATCCGTCTGTTGCCTCAACTTGTAACCGCACACTTGAGTACGTTGCATGCTATTAGGCGCAACGTGACGCAGTTTGTTGAACCTGTTTCTTAAAGTCAAAGACTGATGCTACAGCTTCAGTTTCTGCTTCTGCTTCAGCTGGGTCAAGCAACTTGTCTTAATGCCATGAATAATTCAAGACAGCTCGCCGAGCTGCAACACGCCACAAAATGTTGCTATGGTTTGAAAGTTAATTACATTTGTTTCATACGTGCACTGAGCGTTGATTGCATGGGGCATACACCTACTTCTACCTAGTTCCTATTCCTGTTCCTGTTCCATTTGAATGCAACCACAGGGCCATAGACCAACAGAACTAACATTGAATACATATAAGACCATTTATTTTGGTTTCCATACTACACACACATGCATATATTCATAGACAAACACAGCTGACACAACAATGCGGTTCACATTCATCAGTCAATCAATGCGTGGTCTACTTGAATAAATTATGTGTGTGTGGATGTGTGTGTGTGTGTGTATGTGTGCAATGTTTAGATATTAAATGTATCAATATGAATTCCAATATTAATTATGCATATTTCAATAGAACCTATTTGCGGTCTTAAGAGCTACTAATGAATGCCTTTGTCACATGCATTTAATATGCCACAAGCATTTACCTGGCTATATAGCTAAGATCGAAGATAATTTCTTAAACAATTCTTTGCTGGACTTAACATTTAAATGTAAGCTAACAAATTTCTCCATTCACTTGGATTTCATTGCATATATAAGTTTCATAGCAAACAGCTATTCGCTGCAATTATTTACAGCTCATCTGTCAGTCAGAAACATTTCCAAGCGTTTTTGCTATTGACTGAGCAACTGGCAAAGCCACGCCCATTACACTTTGTCACGGGCATTAAAATTTTAATGATGTGCCATCACAGAGAAGTAACCAAACCTCCTTTGCATATATTCCTAATGCATCCCTCTTTCTCTCTGTCTCTCTCTCTCTCTTTCTCTCTCTCTGTGTATGTGTCTTTCTTTAGCAGCGTTTAGTTCACTTGAAGTCTGGTCTCTGATGTCGCAATTAAAATGCAACAGCAGCAACAACTTTAATGGCAGCCGACTAGCATCCTGGCCACGCCCATAAGCTGGCAAGTTTATTACTAAGCTTAACTCATTAGAGTAGACAGACAAAGTGTAATAAAAATGTTGTCTTATTAGCTGCAAAGTGTTTTAAGCCTCGAAAAGTGCATCGTTTGTCTGAAACTCTTGGGTCACACCTCGCTTAGCAGTGCAGGCAGCTAAGCCGTACTTAACCTCACTCTTGCAACATTTATCGATTAAATTTAGCCACAAACTTTGACGCCTTTAATTATTTTTGATTAGCAACACAAAAAGGCAAGAGGAGGCATAAAGGCCTTAAGGACTAATCCTGTAGTTTGTACATTGTGGTTAGCTGGCCGGAGCATTCGCCCCTTAAAGGCGATGGGGATTAATTATACCATAAGTTGCAAGCTGGCTGGCAGCTGTTGCCACAATTAGTGCTGAGTTAAGGAGTTGAAAGCTTTAGAAAAAACTGGCGCATAAATTGCATTTTATGCTCTGGCTGCAATCAGGCACGTGGCATACTTTTAGGCGCGGCCTTAAACATTTCCTAGGCACTGTAGACTTTACTTTGTAAGTACGTGTGTTATGCGAGTTGGAGCTGGAGTTGGAGTTTGGGATTTGTTTGTTTGCTTTGCGTTGCGGCGCAGCTTAGTTGAAGCTTCAGAGAGCTTTTACCCATAATTTGCGTTCATAATTTGCTGTTTCCTAATGCTCAATGCGACGCATAAAAAACCCAACTGACAGTCACTTTGTTGGCAAAGCAAGACAGCAAAAGGGGAAGAGAGGTAATAGCCAAAATGGGCAGTGGGCAAAAGCAACAAACAGTAGAAAAATAAAAAAATAAAAAAACATGGCGTTGTCTGCTGCCTGGGTGCGGTTATTGATTTTCTGTTCACCAGCAAAGCAGCTCATGATGAGGTTAATGATGATGACGGTGATGATGCTGCGTTGGCAATTTTTTGGGTGTCTTCAGGGGGGAGGGTCGAAGGCAACAAATTTGTGTCAAATACGCTCGTTGGACCAAAATTACGTGGGGCAACACGAAAAGCGCATTAAAAGCTTAAAGCAAGTGATTAAAGCCGCAGCTTTGCTCATGCCTCGAGCTTAACAAATGAGAGAAATCCAACAGATAGGCATAGATAAAATGAGAAATGGAGAGAGGTCGAAACAAATCAAACTCCCAGCTCATCAGCATTAAGTCAAAAGTTGGTGGCAAAAGAAAAAATCTATACATGATAAAAGTCTAGAAAGAAATTCGCATTGAATGCGCAAATTTGCGTATTTCCGTTTTCCGCTTGGCGTTCACGCCAAAAATATATTGTACATACATATAGTGCAATGGTGTGTGCTTAAATTTACGAAGAAGAAGAACACACAACAAAACATTAAACAAAAGCAAAACGGAAGCAACAACTGAGCCGAGAGAAGAATAAGAAGCAAAACTGAATTCTGCACGCTGACAGCAGAGCATGAGCTTGATAAATGTTCATTCCTTGTCTGCTCAAGGGAGAGAGGGGGAATGCAGAGGGGATGCAATGCAAATGCAAAAGCAAAAGCAACAAACTGCCAATTAAGTGCCAAATTATGCCAGCAACACAATGACAGCGACAACAACAAAGAACAATATCTACAACAACAACTAGAGATACCTATAGAAGATACTCTTTGAAAGATGCACCCAAAGGCAAGGAACTATGATTATTAGTTGACTACAAGATACCCAGCAAAGCGGAAGGAAATTTATAACTATAGATTAACAATTGTAGTTAACAAATAAGTTCAGATTAGTAGAGATAAAGAAGAAAATCATCTCATTTGATATAGTTAAAGATATATATTAATAGACAATTTGTGGAAGAACTCTTCATTACAATTAGAATCTATTAAGGATAACGATTGTAGGATACAAATAAGAGGCTCTTATCTATCAAACTTTAAATTAGTAAAGACAATGAAGAAAGTCAGCTCATTTGATTACTATTTAATTAAAGATATATACTAATAGACAGTCTGTAAGAGAAGTCTTGATTTTTTAAGTGTAAGAGAAGTCAATGGATTAATTTTCAGATCGTCTACTACGGAATAAATCACTGCGAAGCTTAAATTCAGAGCCATTTAATATTCTAGATAAATAACACTCAGTTATCGTTTAAGCCCAGGGTATAGAAACTTGCAACTGTTCGCTTAGAACTATGCCACAAACTATTGTAGTTGCAAGGCCGCGACAACAGCACTTGCCACAACAGAATACACACTTGCACACTTCTAGAATGCATATTGTTATCGCGAGTGAAGCAGGAAAAGTAAAAGTTTTCCATAGTTTGGTTCAAATGAAAAGCCAGCGAACTTGTGTAACATGCAATGGATATTTAGGTATATTTCTTTGACCACAAACTTGGCGAAAAGTTTTTCAATTTACTGTGCACATTTAAAAAGCAATTATTTACCTAGAGCAAGAAGGGAGGGCGGGGACTTGATGCAAATTTAATGGAAGCCAAATGAGGCAACCCAAAAACCCTATATACTTTGGATATAGATATAGATATATACATATACATATATGATATTTATTCTGGTCATTTGATTGCATTACGCCTCAATCTAAATGTAAATGGGCAATTGCTAAGGAATATGAAAGGCGGAAAAAGGAAGTAAAAAGGACAAAAAAGGGACCAGAAAAAGGCAGTCAAAAAGAAATGTAAACTGGGCCAACAACTGAACCGAACTGTGAATCAGTCGAAGCAGAGAAAATGTTCAAGAACGCAATTTCGTTGAGCAAATAAGCTTACAGTTATTCTTGCCACAAATGCGTTGCAGCTGCACCAAGCAGCAATCTAAGCTCCTGAGTTCCTGTGGTAAAATGCATGTAAATAAATTAGAATTTGATGGCAAACTGGCCTTGGCTATAATTGAACTGCCCAATGCAGTAAATGCCGAAATCGAAGGATTCAACTCACAGTTGGCTTGTGGCAAGTTCCCTTTTGGTGAGTTAGCAGTAGGATCGACCATCGACCGCATTTGCAAAGCTCCACAAATGCACAAAACTTTTGCAAAAAGCATTTCCTGCAGCAACAACAAAGACAACACCAACAACAACTACAGCTCTACTGTTACAACTGACCACTTGGACTAAACAAAACACAAGAGAAACAACAACTAAATTGTGAAATACGTAAAAAACAAAATGAAAATGTGGCAGTTGTTCTAGTTGTTATTTTTGTTTATCTGAATATGTGAGTGGAGTGCAGCAATTGCATGCGAGTTGCACAAACAAACTGAGAAATGTTGCAACAAGAGGCATCTTGTCAAAACGACAATTTACTCGTTAGAAATCAACTCACTCAGCTTGCAACTTGCAACTTGCAACTGAAAACTGACAGCACAACTTTCCACGAAAACTTTGACACAACATTTTCATGCGTTAAGTTTACAAAATAGTCACCAGCCAAGAGTGAAACAAAAGACCGAATTTAGAAACAGAATCAGTCGAATTGGAATCGTTCTGGGCTTAGTTTTAATACATTTTTAAATCTTGTCATGTGCCAAGTTGAGGCAGTTGCGTGAAGAGTAAAGGTTACGCTCTGGCAATTGAGGAAAGGAATTTGTTTGTGTATCTATTTATGAGATGAAAAACAAGGGGGAAAGAACACACTGAAAATTGAATTTTCCATGCATTAATTATGTAGCCCGGTAACTTGCCCTTCAGGGCACAAAAGGAGGGTAGCTCGAGAAGTGCTCTGTGATGTTTGCTCAAAGTAAAGCAACGCCAAAGTAAACCAAAGCAAGTAGAAGCAATCGCAAAGAAAATGAAACAACTACAAAGGATGATTGTAACGACTGTTTCAATACCCTATACATGTCGATTGATATGGGAATATGCCAGATTCAGATTTGAGGCAAATGGATATTATATCAAAAAATGCAATCACCTCAATTTTCATCAACATCAAAAAAGCTAATCAAATTTAATTTATAATATATGTAAAACTCCAATTTAATCATAATTAATATAAACAAAAACACACGGATTACCCAACCCGATCATGAGTTTATCGATTTCAAATAAACCTTAATTTCATAGATTTAATATTTAATTGTCTTACGCATTCATGTGAGCTGTTGATTAAGCCGTAACATTTTCATTCAATATTTAATTTGTTTATTTAGGTCAAAAATATTGAGAAAATGGCAAACAATTGAAAAAAAATAAAAAATCCAACCTTTATTGAGATTAGAGTTTGAGGTTGCAGCCTTGGTTTTGAGAAATCTTTTCATTTTTCTTGTCGAACTAAAATTTGCCTTAATAAAATTGTATTCGGGACTACGACAATAATTTATAAGGTAAACTTGTATTGCCAAGACTCTAAATAAAATAAATAAATAAATACGTTGTTGTCATTTTTTATAGAATCAATTTGTAGCCTAGAAAAACATTGTACAACTGTTTTTTATGTCATATCTACAACTAAGTGCAATCATCTTTCCGAGTTTATCACATTTTGGTACTCTTCTTGCCCATTTACTGCAGTGCAACTTGTTGTTTATGCATAAGGCGTGTGCCACACCCACGTGCCACATGCCACATGGCTGCTGCAATGCAGAACATCACTGAGCTGACACAATTTGGCGCTCATTATGCTTGAAGGTTGTTGCCTCTTTCTCTGCCTGACATTGTTTCTTTTATTTTCTTTTCTTTACTTTTCAGTTTTCGCTGCTATTCTTTCGTTTTTCTCATTTTTCTCATTAAGGCAAAGAATTTGCTTGCTCGTTCACTTATAATTTCTTCTTTTTTTGCCTTTTACATGCAAAACTTTAACTTGATACAAGTTGAAATGAAATCTCAAATTTACGAAAAGTTGCAAAAAAAAAAAAAAAAATAAGAGGAAGAAGTACTTAAACGCTTTAGCTTCTTGATATTAACTTTATATAAATGTACGTATGCTTGTTAGCATTTGCATATTTCATACTTGCGCTGCTTCTATCATATATCACAAATGGTGTCAAGCATATGCCACGTTATGCAGCAGCAGCAGAAGTTGCAGTTGCTGCAAATGCAAATGCAAATTTAATGCGAAAAATATTAAAGTCAGCACCATTAAGCGGGACTAAAAGAAAGTAGCAGCTGGTGCCCGATGTTGCCAGCAATGTTGCCGCTCCTGATGCAGGTGGTGGTGCAGCAACTGGGAGAGAAACGTTCAAATGACATCATTTAAATTCATGCATGACCCATATTGCAGCATCAGTTACCGTTGCTGCATCGCCCGCCCACTGCTCATGTTTTATTAACAATGCAATTTATAGTATAAAATTTACAGTTGCAGCCGCCGCAGTTGCACGCTACAGTTTATCGATCGTTAAAGTTTTTGGGCCACGTTTAATGAGGCCAGCAGCCAAGAGCCAAGTGCCATGACCAAAAAGGCGTCTAAGTAAGCGTAACCGCAACTATGAAAGTGCAATTTGGTAACTTGGTCACAACACCACCAATGAACTTATTTAAGTTCCAGCCACGCTGAAAAGTAGGCAACAAATGTGCCCCAAAAGTGCAGCAACATCTGAGGCAAACAAAAACAAGGCAATTAAAGTTGCAGCAGCCACGTGAGCAACAGCTCAACTGTGAGCTTTGTAGCAGGAGCAGCAACAAAAGCCGCAGGACACGCCTTCCAATCTCCACCCCCGCCTCTTCGCTAATTGCTGCATAAATCAAGCGGTAAAAGAGACACAAACTATAGGCGAAGCGTGGCACGGGGGGGAATATGGAAGTGGTACGAATGGCGTTTGAAAAACATTTTAAATATACTGTGGTAGGATGTGGGGCAAGTAGAAAAACAGGACAACAGGCAATGGAGAAGAGTTGGCAGAAAAAAACAATGTGGCTAACATTCAGATATGAGCCACTTTTGACCAAATGTCTTGTATATAGAATTTTGCAAATTGCAGTATGTATTGTATGTGTGTTTGTGGCACACATACAATTTATGAGGGCCATAAAATTGTGGCCCGCAGTGTTACGCAATAATACATTTTTTTCAAACGAAAAATATTTTAATTAAATTTGGCAGCAAGCGTGCAAAACACAAAAAAGAAAATTCAAAAACACGAAACACGAAACAAATTTTCGCCATCAGCGTGTAAAACGTGCAATTTTTGTTATTGTGTTTTATTTTGTACACTTTTTCTTGTTGTTTTTTTTTCATTTTATTTTTTTTTTTGGAAATTTGCAAAGCTTTAAAGCCGCCGCCGGCTTGTGTGCTTCCAATTTACTAAAAGTGTGTGTTTTTGGATTTTGAATCGAGTGTGTGTCCAAAACAAATAACAATACATGTGCCTTGGTACTTGACTAACTGCCAGAAAACAATGTACATTTAATTAAAGCACCTTCCACATCCCACAGTCTCTGCGGTAAATTGGCTTGAAGACAATGTTTTATTAATGAGTTCCGTAAAAAGTTGAGTTTTAACACAGTTCCAGTTGGCTACGACAGTGAGGCAGTGAAATTGTCTTTGATCATGGTTGATTTTCCATAGTAAAGTGTCTTTAATATATACCATGATTTATTGATAAAGGTAAACTTACATTCTTGTTCAGATAATACTTATTAAAAAATATAAACACGAGTAATAAGAGTATTTTTGAAATGAAAATATCTATAATTATTTTCATATGAAATGATTTCAATTATATTCACATTTTATGTGCTGTCATTTATGTGTGGTTTCACAAATTTTCCGCACAGTGATGTAGGCGGTTTTCTATGTTTCTCCATTTTGTTCGTTTTATATTATTTAGGGGTAATTTTCACAATTTTCACCAGTGTACACAAGCCAAATGGGAGATTAGGTGCACTTGTTACCTATAAAACTGTAATTGTAAAACCAAATTTGATTTTTTGGTAAAATTGGTTTAAATGAAATTTTTAAAGTCAAGTACTTTTAAGGCTAAAGACTTGAGTTCTTATTTCAAACAATTTCTTGCTGCAACAAATGCCGCATTCCCAAAATAAGCTTTACTTGTATCTAATACTTGTACTTGTATTTAAATACCGGAGATATATAGTAAATGGAAAAATACAGGAGAAACTTGAAGAAAATTTACCTTGGCTTTTTCTGGGAAATTGGGTACAAAGCATGAATTCCAGTTATCCCAGTGTGGCAGACTGGCGCACAATTGTGAGCAAAGTGGTCATTAACGGAGCAAATTCTTTCAGTTTGTTTGCTCTCGGGTCTATATATTTAATAATGTGGATGATGTTGATGATGCTGTGTCATGTTTGGGCTACAAGTCAACTCTTCAGGTGGAAAAACTTTCAACAATTTGCCCCAAGGTTCGCCAACTTTAAGGAATCTTAGGATTGAACCAAGTATACCTATGCATCCATTGAGCATAGTCTATCTTAAAGCTAAGCAGCTGTGACTAAAGCGTTTCTATTACCACGCTTTTAATGGTCAATAAGTATGCGAGAGAAGCTTGTTACTGCCACAAGTGTCGCCCACACATATAAGTATTAAAATAAACGTAAACATGTTGGCATTTCATAACGCGTGAACAAATTCAATTAAGTTGCTTTTGGCTTCTGTCTCCTGGCTACTGTCCCCCTTTATGCTCTTCCCGGCTCTGCTATCCCTTCTTCCTTGACTCTTTGTGTTGTTTTGTCTTGTTCCAGTTTTATGGCGTAAAGCAAACGGCGACAAAATTAAAGTAAATAAACAAGCGGCGACGACGACAACAACTGTGGTATTCCCTTTGCCATGACAATTATCATTGGTCACAGTTTGTTGTGCCATTGTGTCTTTGTATATGAGAGTGTGTATGTGTGTGTGTGTGTGTGTGTGTGTTCTGTGTGTTGCCCAAATAAACCGCAAAAACCGCATTGAAGGCATGAAAGCCACACTCAAAATAGTCAACTGCTGGGACCCGCCGTCAGACAATGGCCATATAAATGTGTCCCCTGAGTAGAGATGCCATTGTGCCACGCCCCAAGTATGCTACATATCTACACAGCTAGCTCTCTCTTTTAGTCTCTTACTCTCTCATTCTCTCTCTCTCTCTGTCTCTGACTGGGTTTCTCTGTGTCTATGGTAGGCCATTGTACTAGATGCTGTCAAGGACATGGCAGTCGCATAATTTTCAATGCAAATCGTTGCCATTTGTTGCGCACAAAAGCAGGCAACAGTTCTTAACCTGCTATTCTTTTTGTTCTTCTTTTTGAAAAGTGACTGAAAGCTCTTAACATTTGTATGCATGTAGATAAAAGCGAATTGTACTTGAAATACTTTTAACCTTAACGTTGCACTTTCCTTTCTTTCTCATTGTAGATGCACGATGATCTAGATAAGGAAACTGACTATTCTGGCTCTGGTTTTGGACCCGATGACGAGGACGCCATAACCGATCATCAACAGGGCTCGCACAATACGAGAGTTCAAAACGTTGGCCATACAAACAGTAAGCATAATACGAACGACAACAACAACAACAACGACCTCATCTCGAGTAGAGTCAACCATCATAATCCAATCGACATCAACAAGAACAGCAATAATAATATCAATAATAATAACAATAATAATAATCATCAAGCGAATAGTGGCACTATCATTGGTAGTAGCACCAACGCCAACAATAATCATAATATCAACAACAA
The DNA here is from genome assembly GCA_037043535.1 of Drosophila putrida. NCBI lineage: Eukaryota > Metazoa > Arthropoda > Insecta > Diptera > Drosophilidae > Drosophila > Drosophila putrida. The sequence goes on along the minus strand of JBAMBI010000160.1, from coordinate 2,949,466 downwards.
CAACAACAACGGCATCATCAGCAGTGGTAGTGACATCAGCACAATCGGTAAAGATCAAGCTAGTCTTACTACAACTATAGTCAATGCCAACGTATCTTCTACTACTAACAAACCCACAAATACAACAACAAATACAACCAAATCAAACAACCATACAACCTTCACCTCAACCACAGCCACAATCACATCCACAATCATTTTAGACCAAACCAATACAAAAACCAATAGCAATACCTATACAAGTCCATCTATACTTATAAGTAGTTTCAAATATAAGGACAACAACGACATCAACAACAACAACAACAAAAACAGCAACCACATCAATACTTTTAATAATTATTCAAACACAACAACCACAACATCTTTATATCCAGCAGCTCATACACCAACAACACAAACAACGACCACCAGCACCACTTCCACAACCATTTCCACAACCACCGAACAAAGTAGTACCAGCAGCTCCACCACACCCGTCTCCATCCGCACTCCCTCCGTCACCGGATCCACCTCCACCACGCCCAGTTCCATATATAATCAAACCCAATCCACGACATCAACGACACAACGAACTCCTGCATTGCCAGAGCCTGAAGAGGATGACGATATCGATCTCGATGATAAGCTACAGAACAGTGGCGATGGCGATGGCGATGATGAAGATGTGGATGATCATGATGATGATGATGATGATGTGGAAGATGAAGATGATCAGCGATTCATTGATACTGATTTCAGTACAGACATTAAAGAAACAAAACTCACAGACTTGGGCAACAGCAAACCCGTTGAGAATAAGAATGATAATGATGGACATAGCATCAATGTGGAGGGCGATGGCGATGGCGACGGCGATGAGGATGGTGATGATGAGCTCTATACTGAAATCACCGGCCACAAGGATATGACAGAACCAGCCGGCGGATGTCAGTGGTTTTTTGATTTATTTATTCTTATTCTTATTTATTCTTCTTGTTAATCTTTGTTATCCGTTGCTTTGCTTTTCTTTCTATCGTTATGTCATGTGTTTGTATTATCTTTTGTTGCTTTTTGTTTTTGTCTTCCAATGTTTGTATTTAACGTTTTTAGTTTTGTTTATTTTCGCATGTTTTCTTTATCATTTTTCAAGTTACACTGCTTGAAAAAATCGCATTAAATGTAAACTAAAATATACAATTTAAGTACACTCTATTTTCTTGCAGTGTAGCTTGATTTCAGTTTCATTCTTTCTACTTTCTCTTAAGCTTTTGGGCTTTTCGTTATCAATTTTCCAGCCTTTGGCAACAATGACGTCGAATTGACAATTTAATTGCATATCTTGAGGCTTTTGAGCCAAATAAAATGATTGGCAATAAAATTTGCATTCGACATTGCATTGTTGCCTTTCAGCCTGGCCAATTGATTGCTTTATTTATTCAGCAAATTGCTTTCGTACTTTCAATAATTTATGTAGTCTAATTAGTTTTACAAAGTATACTTGGCTTTAATTAAACATATTTATTTGTATTTCCGTATATAAATTAACGTAATGGGACAACTTTTGTATTGTATTTTATAAACCTGTATATGAAGTGTTTTCATTTAATTGACAATTATTATTATTATGAGTACAATTTTAGTTCAGTTTAGATCTAGGCGCATCGTCGAAACGTCAACGTGTCTCTCTCTCTCTCTCTCCCTCTCTTTCTGTCTAAAACAAATAACACTGTCTCAGTCTCTGCGTGTCTTAACAATGGCTGAATAATTGTCGCGGGTCAACTTTCCTAATACACCATGAAAACTTTACCTACAACAAAATATCCTACAAAAAATCTCTTCACAGCAAATTTATACCAAACTTTTCACATTTATCATTCACACAATATCTTTCATTACTCAAATCATTCACATCATTCATGCCTTTAAAAGCATAACGTTTCCATCTAGAGCAAAAGCTTTCAAAGGCTTCAAGTTAGAATTTATTCTTTTTCTTTCGGCTAGTTTAAAAAGTTAAAAGTCGGGATTAATTAATGGCTATTGCTGTCATTTAAGCTGATAAGTCAACAAACAAACAAACAGACAAACAATTGATTTTGTAGAAGTGAAACCCACTCAATCAAGTGATGGCATTTCGTTGGCTTTAGAGCCTCGCACAAGGTTTGCAATTTAGTCTGTTGTTTAGCTGGGGCAAAAGTTCCATTAACACAAACACACACACACACTCAGGAGCAGCAGCAGCATCTAAAGCAGTTTCCAAGCAGCTCTTTACCCCCCGGCAGTAGATTTGCTGTCTGAACTGTTTCTCCAAGCCTCTGGAAAAACTCACTAAGCTTTGCACTGATTTGACGCTGGCATCGAGTGGAAAACACTTCACGGGATACTTCACATGAAAAATCACTGAGTTCTGGCGTTGGCAAAGCAACCGGCCGATCTGCTTCCCTACCCCACATCTTTCCTCTCTAGTTGCCATATTGTTTTGTTGCTCATACGACGCGTTGGCGTGTAATGCCTTTTGTGCGTGTGTGACTTTTCTTTGACAATCACCGTTTTATAGAGCCCTTGGCCACGCCCACATCAATATAGCTGGCATATAATTTACACACACACTGCAAAAGTCAGAGCGACATTTCAAAAAAAGGTGTGGGGCGATTTTTCCATCAGGCAGAAAATGTGCAGCAAATGTCTTCGAGGCCTTCAACTGCCTTTGACCTGGACAATCCTTGAGCTGCTGCTCTAAAGCAAATATTTATAGACACGCCAATTTTGAAGAGCTCCTTTGTTATCATACTTTCAAGTGAAACAAACAACAAGCACTTGAACTGATTATTTCGCTTAAAGACTCGTATCTATTGAACGAATCTATTTCAGTCTCGACTTGCAACAAATGCCGCTGGCATTGTTGCTCCTAATTAATATGCCAAATTAGACTTCAATGGGGGGCAGATTTGGCCAGAACAAGGAAGCAGTCAAGTAAACCGGAAAAGCAGACACCAAGACACGATTTGCGAGTGTAGTTCTATTAGTAAGCTAAACGAGTCCATTAAACTAGAGATTTTAGAGAATAGGAAATTGTGTAGTAAAGATTTAACTGAGTATTTAATAAAGGTTTTCATATAGAAGAATATATTTAAACAAACAATCAACACTACAACAGTCACCAGATTAAGAGGTAGATGAATTGATCTGTTCAACAGTAGTTCCTTATTGAGTTTCAAGAATATCTTGAAACAATCAACACTAAAATAGGTACAAAATAAAGAGATAGATGGATTGATTTAGTCTAGCCAAATATAGTCACTAATAAAGTAACCCTCGTGGGGATGCTTGTGTTAACATACTTATGTGTATACATTATGTTTGTATATTTGTTTGTATATTGACGTTGAGCAGCAGTAAAGAAAGTACAGAGACTAAATAAGCAATGTGTTTGTATTAAGCTTATATCAACAATTCCTGAAATGGATGAAGGCGAACAACAGGAACATCAGGAATGAGAGCAATTGCACAAGAACAAAGCAGACGGCTTCGTTGAGTGGTGTCGATGGGGCGAATGACAATTAATTTAATTAAAAATCATTTGTTTGTGTGCTAATTGGCATTAAATTTCTATAGTCATGTGTTTACGAGCTCAGAAAGTTGAAAACAAAATGGGTCGCAGTGAAAAAAGCTCAGGTCAAATATGCAAATTCAAGTCAAAATCTGCCAAGTGGGTCAACAAAGCAGCACACAAAGTTCAGTTCGCATGGAAGAATGAGCTGCAAATGTGAGGAAGAAAGTTTCTTTTATTTTTTTTCTGTTTCGGTTTCTTGGAGCTCTTCTCTTACCAAAATAAAAGTTGTCACAAAAGTTTTTTCATTATGGCAAGAACAACAAGTAAAACATTTGAGGGAGAGTTGCTCATCAGGCGCGAAATGAGTTGCAAACTGAAATTGTAGTTAGAGGCAAACATAAAACCATAGACATTGTCAAATTTGTTACATTTAAGTAGTTAAAAGAAGTTTAACTGACTAACAACATAATTGGTAGCAGCACTAGAAAAAGCCTTGTAAATATTGCATATACACACGCATACTATACACCCTCATCATCTCATTATCACACACTTACACACACACTCACACACACTCAAAACTTAACAAAACTTAATAATGGACACTGGTTTAAATACGTATACGTAATATCTTTGTGTTTATTTTTTATTGTGCACGTCTTTCACCTTTCATGGGAATGTCATAATACTAAACTAAGCATAACATTTGCAACATTAATTACAGCGGGTGGCAGCGTCAGCAGCAACAACGTCCACGAATTGGATCCCAATACCAATATCAATAGCCAACCGACAGATACGAAAATCAGTGAGCCTAGGCCCGGTGGAAACAGTGAGGTTGTCATCATGAGCGAAGAGGATCGCACGACAAGTTTCTTTGCGCAGCCTGGCATATTGGCTGGTAAGTTGTTTTAATTGTTATTCTCTCCTTGAGGAATGTGTCATTAATCGAAATGTGTGTGTGCTTCTATTGCAGCTGTCATTGGTGGCGCCGTTGTCGGCCTACTGTGTGCCATACTCGTGGTCATGTTCATTGTGTACCGCATGCGGAAAAAGGATGAAGGATCATATGCGCTGGACGAGCCAAAGCGCTCGCCTGCCAACAATTCTTATGCGAAAAATGCGAATAATCGTGAATTCTACGCCTGAGATAATGGCACAGCGCGCAGGTATTAAGCTGATTGAGAGCATGAAGAGCAGTAGGAGTAACTGGAGTAGGTGTGGCAGTCACTGGAGCGGAGTCATGACAACAGCAATTGACAAATTTGGTTACGACGTGCGTTTGATTTTGGCTAACGAGCTCAGCTCAATACACTGCGCGATATTGCCCAGTTGAGGCAACAACAACAACAACAACAACAAAAACCACAACCAACAACAACAACATCAACAAAACAAAACAAAACAAAAGCAAAAACTAACAACCTAACATCAACAAAACAACAACTTTTGAGATCACACAACTTTTTCGCGAGGGGTAAAAACAGAAAAAAAAACAAAAAGAGGAAAGAAGAAAATTTCAAACTTACCTGTAAGTCAAATGTGGCACACACACACACACACGCGCACACAACAAGCAGTGTGTATGTGTGTGGCTGTGTGTGCAAACTTTTCTAATTAAGTACGTTTTAAGCAAATTGTGTAATACAACAAAAAATTAAGAAAAACAAAAAACAAACAAAATATCAGATATATAAAAGCAAAGTAAATCATACGAAATTTAATATATAAAATAAAATTATATATATAAATAGTAAAAACAAGAAACAAAAAACATAAAACATAAAAAAAAACAATATAAGGGCGGGCAAATTAAGCAAATTAATTATGAATATAATGAGTAGAAAAAGAAGTAACAAAATATATTTACACACACACACACAAATACACACGAACACACAACTATATAGATGTTAACGTAAAGTTATATGAATCAATGGACAACTTTTCGTGAATATTGAATGAATATTATTATTAATAATATATGTTAGCTGAATACACAACACAACACAATCGAACACTACACAACACAATTATGTAATTGGATATCAACTTAAAATATATAAATATAAACAACAACAAAAATAACAACCGCCAATCTGTAAACCACATAAATCTTAATTTAAACAAACAAAAATAAATTCGAATTTCCACAAAGAACCCAAATTAGCAAAAAAAAAAAAAAAAAAAATTATAAACTCTGTGTGGCACATTGAACAATTGAAATTGATGCATAAATGTTTTTAAGTTTATATTATACATAAGCATAACTATGTAATTATTAGTGTAATTCCTAAAAACGAAACAAAAAATACAAAAAAGCAAAAAACAAAACAAAAACATAAGAACAAAAAACCAAAATGAAAACAGAATCGAAAAGCAGCGTACTAACATTTTCTGGCAAAAATATCTAATAAAAAATTAAAAAAAAATACCAACTGAGAGCTGAAACCAACTGAAGAAAAAATCACAGAAATTTCTACTATTTTCTAAAAAAAGAAAAGCAAAAGAAAAATATTTATTAAATGGGGTACGAAATTATTTGGAGAAAAGCAATTGTATAGTTTAATTAAGTCTTTGGTTTTATAAGCAAAACTCTTATTAATGGGAGTTATGAATAACTGCACTTACCTTTTTAACTGTTTCCTCTTCCATGGCTTAGAATCAAAATAACGCATGAACAATTGTGCATTTATTTAGCTTTACGTTCAATTTTCGGGGTCTCTCTTTCTCTCTGGCAATTTGTTTAACTGTTTTACAAGCAATACAAGAAAACAAAAACGAAAATCAATATTTACGCGCAATAGTAAAAGTTTATTATTGTTAAGTTTACAAGTAAACCCCTTCCTCCACACTCACACACACACACACACGAACGAATACCGTTAAGATTCCCAACTCCCAAACGAACCATAGGTACACACACACACACACATTCACAACAATTAAGTAGCAGCAATATTTGTTTAACTATTAGTCAATCCAAGAACAAAAAACCACAACAACAACAACAAGAAGATACTTTAAATTTTAACGCTCATATGCCATATTTTCATTATGAAAAGAAAGTTAAATAATAATACTACGAGTAATAATAATAATACAAATAGCATAAAATTAAGCAAAAACTAAAACAATTGTGTGTGTAATTATTATGTATAATGCATATATAATAAATAATAATTAAAAACATATATATAAACTTAACATTCATACTACTACAACAAAAAGAAGAACAAGAACTAGAAAAGCAACAGCATAGGAATGTTTAAACAACTCAAACAACATAAGCAACATTTCAATCCACACACCTAACAACAATAACAACAAAAACTGAATGCATTCTGAATACAAAAAAAATAAAATACATACAACCTTTTCTACACTGTAAAAAACGCAACTGCAACTTTTTTATATGGTAAATGTACTCCGTTTGTTTCTCTCTCAATCGAGTACGTTCTGTTTTTTTTTTCAACAGATTACATAATGCGTTTTTTATTGCTATTATGTAAGCGTTTAGTTTGTTAGTTTTTAAAATACGCTGAATGTACTGAGAAATTGGTTTTGATTTGCTAAATAAAAACGGTATAAAACTAATTTAAACAAATCGATTAGTATATACTTACTGGGAATGGATCATACAATATAAAGGGGAAGTTGTTAAGGTCCCTTCAAACCTGTCGATTCGGGCTCGTCCTAACACGGATTTAGAGTTGTGAACTCTTTTTGATCTAGCTTATGATAACAGAGCATGTGATGCAGGGAATAAAAGCGGAACCGTTATACGAAATTTACCTATTCATTTTTAAGCCGTGATGAAAACCAAAGCGCTGGTACCGATACGGTTCCGGCAAAGGGCAAAACTAAAATAAAACCTCTTACCGAAACAATTATTTCGGTACGGACCTTAACTGAGATCGATATTTGTTTCGGGTTGATTACCCGACGTGAATACAATAAAAAAATAGTGAAAAAAATATATTTAAAAATTTAGAAAAAAAATCGAAAAATTGAATTGCCGCAAATCAAGAAAATTTAGATACAGCTAAACTTTGATTAGCGGGGTAAAAATGTAAAATAGCGGTTAGCGGTAATTTTTGCTGTGTTGAAAGTTAAACGGTCTTGTTTTAGCTTTAAAAACATTTCAAAATATCATAGTAATGAAATAATGACTTTTTAGTCCATGCTCTCAAACATCCGTCTAAACAACCAGTTTAAATGTCGAAACAGCTGCTAAGGCAAGGCAGAGAATAAATCAGGAGCTTCAACCTCCACATATCTGTGCCCACCGCATTCCCCAGCTTTCAGCTAGCGCCAACATCAGCAACATAGCAATAGCAGTAAACCTCAGGTTGTGCATCCTTCAGCGGTCAAGTGGTATGCTAGCGCTCCACAGTGTCTCGTTTTGACTTTTTACTTAACAAAAATCACAGTTTTGTATTTAAATGATATTTTTATTGCCGTATATATCCGCTTGATATAGAGTTTTCATCAGTATAAGCCTTAATTCAACACTACATTTATAACTAATCTATTTTCAATGAGTATATCGGGCAGCTCCTTGCATTTTTCTATCATTCAAATAGGTTTGCTAATGCCTATTCAATTTATTTCAAAACATGTCTTTCAACCCATAGGTTATCGTGAGTCTTTGCTCATCTGGCAAGCGAAAATCCCCAATATCTAATAATTTTTGTCTTTTTATAAATAAGGGTTTCAGTTCGGTTTGATGGGCAAACAAACTTTTAAGGATTCTACTGATTGTCAGAACCGGCTGCAGCCTAGATCTTAAAGCCTTAAAAATTTCTTGGACTCTTAGTCAACAAATTTTGGTATCCTGGATGCATGATATGTTTGTACTGAACGTCGATTAAGTTTGGACTACAATGAAATATTTTTGAGCAAAACCTCAAAATAAATGAATCTTACGCTACAAACTCACTTTTCTTTTCATACAAAAATATTTTTGGATTAAAGTAAGTGATATTGAATCCTACGACTTAAATTATGGAAATATATGAATTTTACATTGTTACTTCTATTGGTAGCTTCGCAGTTTATAGAATTGGTAAGAACTAAAATATATATTTTCGTTGGAGTACTGAATACATCGGTATTACCTTTAAAGTGCAAGGGCTCTCATGTAGTATACAAAACAACATACATTGAGTGCATAACTTATCCCAAATACTCTGAAAATGCATCCTGTTTGGTCAAAGCGATAAATTGGAATAAAGCTGTGGCTCAGCTGGATGTTGACGAGAAAATACCATTACGTAATATATCGGTAAGCAGATTTATGTAAATTTTGTCCATGTGTAATCTTTTTCTCTTAAGATTCACATGGAAGTCTTTAAAAGGATTACACTAACCGATACCATCCATTCCTTGTCAATGTCGAGTTCAACTATTGTGACATCATTTCCAAAAAGAATTAATTAGCTTACGGAACGATATTAATGAAAATACTAAAACCGTATTCAAATCTAAATCACAGCTGCCCTTACACGGTAAAATCAGTTCTAAAATTGTGAAGTTTTTTACTTAAAAGGTATTCTCTTTTCAATTGTAGGGTCCTCTGATGGCACGAAATCTTTACTTAGATGCAGCAATTGTTCCAATTTTACCTTTGGCATTTTATTTATTTTCTATAAAATTCATCGAAAACTTTGTACAGTTTTAAAGTCTTATGCACAAGCCATGGTTATGGTAGAATTAAGTAGGAAACCAAAAGTATCCTCTTCAGCCAAAGTTTGAGATATTTTTCAAAAATTTATTGTCAAAGAATTCAAATAGGAAACTTTAAATAAAATATATTAATATGCTCTGTTCAAATTTGGGGTCATAAAATTCTTTGAGAACTTCATTCTCACTAAGCTGACAGGCGTTAAGCGTAAAAATAAAATAAAAGTGAGTGTCGAGAGGGTTTGTATTTTGCAAAACATGCAAATGGTAACACCATAGTTTTTAAACGTGTGACAATCCGAAATTGAACCAAAAAACAGAAAAATCTCTTATAAGTGATTTTATGTAACAAATATTAAATTCAACAATTGTATTAACTTAATTCAAATTGCGCGCCAAACTTGTATGTAAAGGCAATGTTAATCAAAGGTTTGCGCTGCACTGGAAAATACATGCTGTTAATTAATATAGCTCAAATAAAGTTTTTATAAGGGCAGACAACCTAAAAAAGATCATCTTTACCTTTTTAAAATGTTAATTAATTTTATATGCCTCGAATATGTGGAAGCTCTGGCTTCCACTGTTGCACAACAACGTTGAACACAAGTCGCGCTTTGCCGTAACAGTAATCTGTTTACCCTTACAGTGCCATTGTGAGTAGACAGTGGAAAGCTGCCTGTTAGCTCATAACTTTATAATAATGTTCCTTAAATGCATTGTATTTTAATTAACAGTTTAACAAGTGAAGTTCTACATTCCAATATTACACAATTTACAAATTGGCCTTCATCAGTGGTTTCAGATAGGTTTCAAATGACTTCTGTACGGGTTTTTGGTTCATGGTGCTGCGCTTGGCTGCATCGAAGAGTCTTGGATAAACGTTGCCATCGTAGCTGCCCAACACAGAGTTCAGAACTCGATCATGGAAATCAAAGCCATCACAGATAGCCACGGCATCCGGTCGGAATTTTTCCAAGGACAACTCCAAGCGTTTTTGCAGAGATTTTAGATCAGCATCAGTCAGGTTGATAAACTAATGTTTGTATACAAAGTGACATTAGTGGGAAATGCGCCGAGGCATGATGACTATAACTTACTCTCAGTATATGGCTCAGATTGTTAAGCACAGTCTGTACGAGGAAAAGTTCCAGAACATTTTCTAGAACTTCATTCAGAGCCTTGGACCGATTTTGGGCCTTGGGTCCAGTAATCTGTTCGATAAATGCTTGGCACACAAACTGACGACCATGGAGCTACAGAAAGGATTTTTTAACAGGTTAGTTAATGACCGAGCAGAGTTATGTAGAAACTTACCTCGGCGGCTTGGGTCAACTCAATTCCTGTATTATTGGCCGCCATACCCTGAGATTGACCAGCTGCTATGCGCTCTGACATGTTCTCAAAAGCTATACGGGTCTTGCTGCAAGTACAGAGATTGAGTAACCTTACGAACTTAACAGATAAGCTTGCACTTACTGGGTTGCCGTAAACTGCAACGCTTTGACAATACATTGCCAGGAGTTGTCCCACTTTGGGAACTCCTTCAATCGCATAGAAGGTTCAAAGTAAGCATACGAAGAGGAAGGCATCTGGCCTTGCTTGTAGCTACCCCATGCCTTGACTAGAGCACGTCCAATCTGCAGTAGGAGCACCGTGTTCTCACCCTCGTAAGTGTAAGCAGCCACTGCATTGCCGTAAATGTTACTCAGATTGGCGACGATGTGATAGCCATGACCGCCAGTGGAAAGACGCAGACGCTCAATGCCCGCACAGCCGTCAGTGGTGCAAAGTACCTTCAAGGCGCATGAAAGGATGTGCATGTCCGGCAGTCTTTCAAATTTACCATTGTTGGCTTCCAGCACCGTCTGATCGTACATCTCCCACATATGTTTTGCGACCAGATGATAAGCAATGCCGGTGGCAATTTCCGGAAACAGTTTCAAGCGCTGCGTAACATGATCTATGATCTGAGGTTCCGATCCACTGTGGGGACAAAAGCATATAGTTAGTGATAGTATAATAAATTGGATGATTTTATAAACCTACTTGGGCTCAATGGGACTTTGACGACGCACGGCGGAGTAGCGTGTGGCAATGGTTGCCGCCTCCAACAACAAAATTGAGTTCAAATCGACAATCAGGCAGCGAGTAAAGACCATAGTCAAGTAGTTAACCCTGGAAGCAGGACTGGCTGTGAAGGTGCCATCTCGCGCCACTTGGGCAAACTTCATAAGCATGTTGGTGCGTGGAATGCGCACATTCTTCAGACCCAAGAAGCCTTGATTGACAGATGCCATACCCAGTTTCTTTCCCACCTCACCAATGTCAATGCCTGGCAGTGGCATGTGTGTTTCTGGATCACGCAGAGGCACAATGAACATCTGCACACCTTTGTGCTTGCCAGAGATATAGAGTTGAGCAACAACCATTGCATGGTTTGCCGTGTGACCCACTAATTGATATAAAGGAAGTTAATATCACCATCAACAAAAAAAAATTTATACTCAAGACACTTACTGCCGCCGGGCCACCACTTGTAGGCCTCCAAATTGGGTGTATTGAGCACAAATTCACCAGCCCTTGGATCATAGTCAGCCCTCGTTTCAATGCCTCGCACATTGGTGCCATGAGCAAGTTCCGTTTGAGCATAGGTACCAATTATGTTGCAGTTCTCAGCCGCTGTGCCCCACTTTGCAACCTGTTCGGGAGTGCCCTGACCATTGATCACATCCACAAACATTGTAATATGAGTGGCCAGCGGATGATTAGCTGGAAACAGGCCATGGGCCTGGGCACTGAACAGACAACCACTGCGAAAGAGCAAAGTTCACTTAGTTTATTAGAGTTTCTAAAGAAGCTGTATTTTACTTACGGCCAGATGTCTTTGCCTCCAGGATTCAGTTTGTTTTGAAGTGCCTTCAGCTTTGGAGCTGCCTCAGCCACTTTTTTCACAGTGGAGTTGTAGAGATCCTCATGGGACATGTACTCATGGTTTATGCCATATCCATCTTCCAGATCACTAAATATAGCACGCTCTAATAAAGTAATGCAAATAAACTGTTAAATTATGGTTACTATCTTGTTAATAAGCAAAGTCTGATTTGACATGGCCTTTTACTCTTTGGATCGCTTGGGTAAACAAGAATCGAATTTGATAAGCAATAGCAACTAACTATCAACTCAAATTAAATCATAAACCAGAATATTAGTGGCTTTTTTATCATAGCCTTCCTCGAGCAATCAGCAGACAGAATATTATTATCTTCTGGACTTTGCCGGCTTATTGGAGGAACACAGCTGATCACGTAGGTACTAACAAATACACACACACGCGCATATAAACGTGTACCTTGCATTTTCTTATCAGACTGACTGTGTTAGATTTCCCGTTAGTGAGGGAGAGAAACATATGTGCACTGGACTTGCCTATTTCTCTCTTGGTTTTCAGTTTCTCAGCACTACCCTGCCACCAAGCAGCAAATTCTTCTACATCAAAGGTGGCCCCTAAACGCTCCTTTTGTAGATCAGGATTCACCGTTTTTGGAATTATATTCTTAATATGCGACATATTAAACTGAAAATACAGGTTATTCAAATAACTAGCACAAGGTGAAAGGCGAATGAAGTTGTCGCTCAGAGCTGCACACAGAAACTGAGCCAATGGCGCATTGAGCACACAATAAATAAAAAGCTTTGGGGGCAAAGTGCGTTCATCAGAAAAGCTCGACCACACTCTGAGAGCGGCAGAACGAATAAAGAGAGAAAGTTTGAAAGCTTATGAAAGAGCGAAAATAATAAAAGCAAAATAAATTCGTATTGTTTACAAATCATTTTAGAGCAGTAATAACCAAGATAACATGAAAAGATAACACTTTTTACAAAATAAAAAATATATACAGATAAAAATCTCAAAGTCCAACGTAAGTATTACATGTTGGATTTCATAAATGGTCCCAAATGCTCGTGGAAGCTCTTTGGCACTGATTTCTGGTTCATTGGGGACTTGAGAGCGGCATCGAAAATACGCTCATAAGCATTTCCATCGAAGGATCCGATGGTGGAGTTCAATTGCCGATCGGAGAAATCGAAGCCATCCACAATGGCGACTGCGTCAGGTCTAAGCTTGGTCAACGCCGTCTCCAGTCTGGTTTGAAGTTTGCTCAGATCGGAGTCCGTCAAGTTAACAAACTGAAAAGCGAAAAATAAACAATAAAAAAAACAAAAAAGGGGCAATGTACTTACCCGGAGAATGTCGCTCAGGTTCTTTAAGGTTATATTTACTAGGTAAAGGTCCAAAAGTTGTTCCAACACACGATTCAACGCCGAAGAACGGGTCTTGGACTTTGGTCCGATTATCTCATTGAGAAAAGAGTGAAATACAAATGCACGACCATGGACCTGTTGGGAAAACAAACTTGTTAAATGTCTTCTAATTCAAATAATGTGTAAGTGGAAAGGTACCTCAGCTGCCTGGGTAAGCTCAATGCCCGTGTGATTGGCGGCTACCTCCTCGGACTCGCCATTGGCAATACGATTGGACAGACTCTTGAAAGCCTGTCCGGTTTTCCTGTTAATTACAATAAATGTTATACAAAGTCTAAGGAGAGACTTCTTCACAACTTACTTGGCTGCAGTAAACTGCATGGCCTTAACCATGTTCTCCCAGCTGCCTGTCCACTCGCCAAATTCGGAATTCTTCTGTACATCAGCAAGATAGCTGACGGTTGGAGCCAAGGGAGCACCAACTTGTGCTGCACGCCATGATTTCATCAGAAAGCGTCCAATCTGTAGCAGAAGCACAGTGTTCTCACCCTCGTAAGTGCATGCTGCTGTTGTATTCACATAAATGTTACCCATGTTGGTTGAGGCGAGGTAACCATGACCACCACAGGCCAAACGAAGACGTTCAATGCCAGCAGTGGCATCAACGGAGCTAAGTACCTTCAGAGCACACGACAGTGCGTGCAGCTCTGGCAGTTGCTCATATTTTCCCTGTTCTATGCCAGTGCTGGTGACGTTGAACAAATTCCAGAGATTATCGGAAGCCACACGATATGCCACGCTGGAGGCAATCTCCGGGAACAGTTTAAGCTGCTGGGTGACATGATCAATGATTTGTGGCTCGGGTAATCTGCAAGCAAGAAAAGAGTATGAGATATATAATATAGAACAAAATAAATAAAATGGGTACTTGGGATCGATGGGACTTTGTCGGCGAACCGCAGAGTAGCGTGTGGCAATGGTGGATGCGAGGGCCATAGATATGGCACAGTTGCGGGCGACAATGCAGCGTGTGCTAACCATGGCGAAGTAGGTGAGGACATCCGAAGGACTCTTCACGTAGGTGCCATCGCTATGCACCTGGGCATGACGCATCAGCATACGGGTTCGAGGGATACGCACATCCTTCATGCCGAGGAAACCATTGTTGACACCAATGAAGCCCATCTTTTTGCCGATGTCGCCAATGTGCACACCTGGACGCGGTTCATGAGTTCCCTCTTCTCTTACCTGCACATAGAACAAGTGCGGTCCCTTGGGCTGATTATCGATGTACAACTGTGCCATTACCAGACAATAGCTGGATGCGTGTCCCACTGCAAAGGAAGCAGCCATATATTACCAAATAAACATCATTTTAAGAGGCTAACTCACAGCCGCCGGGCCACCACTTGTAGGATGAAATTTTAGGCGTACTCAGCACAAACTCATCCGTTGCTCGGTCGTAGTCCGCACGAGTTTCTAGGCCACGCAAGTAGGTGCCATGTCCAAGCTCCGTCTGTGCATAAGCGGCAGTCACTTCAAAGCGTTCAAGACGTTTACCAAACTCCTCCCACTGTTCAGGTGTGCACTGTGATTTTAAAGCTCTTACTACCATCACGTACATGACGCCAAAGGGATTCCCCGCCAGATGGACTCCCCACATTTCTGGCGCCTCAAAGAGCGTGCTGCGGAATTGATAATCATGACTAAAGAGTAAAACAAAGCAAAAGCTTAACATCATACTCACGGCCAGTAATCGACGCCACCTGGATTCCGTTCCGCTTGCAATCGACGAAGCTTTTTTGCAACCTTAATGCTGTTTATAATGCCAAATTCACTGATTTCTGCGTGTGACTTGTGATGCAAGTGAATGAATTCATCTTTATCAAAGTCCTTGTACATATACTCCTCTGTTAACAAGAAAAATTGCACAGTCAGCATGATTATCAGTAACAATCATAATGTTTATATTCGGTCGGTCACACAGATTTGCGCAAACCTTTGGTCGCATATTCAAGATAACAGTTCATCTATATAAATTTATACACACATAAAACTACTTACTGATACTTCTCTTAAATTTGAGTTCATCTGCACCTCCCGCCCACCACGCGGCGAACTCTTCGCTATTGAAACTTGCTGAATCGCGTTCCTTTTGAAGATCGGGATTCACTGTGCTGGGAATAATACTTTTAGACGACATATTTTTCAATCGAATATTGTAGCCAACTGTTGCCTAAGTTGCATCCACTCTCCACCTGTAGCTGGCTTGTGACTGAAGTCAGCACAAAATATATTTAAATTATAAAGAAACAATTTGCGAGAAACACTTAGCTGTCTTTCTCTCTTTTACTATGGTTTGATAAGAGTGTAATAGCGTTGAACTTTTTCATTAATCTTCGAAAAGTCAAAGCGTAAAAAAGCTTTACATCGTTATCACACACACTTGTGTACATAATATGCATGTATTGGTGCCAGTTTGTTGTTTATTTACAACCGTTGGAGGAAAAGCTATTCTCCCAATGAATATGATACGCTTTCGTTTTGTTTTGCTCATTGAGGTAGGTTCTGGGGATGATATAGATAGCTCCCACTAGAAATTTTTTTTTTTAGTTTCTACACACAGGTTGTTCAGGTTGTTGTTGTTGTTGTCCCATACGCTAAAGCACACCAATGTTGCGACAAAATTTGTAGAGGCGCTAGCAAACAAGAGATGGCGCCAAAATTGGATACACCTGACAGCTCTGGTCAGTGAAATCGAGTGTCCTCGAAATTTGGCCGAAACACGGATCTCGCAAAAACGACCTTAAAGAACGATACACCGTCGACTTTTGGAACCATGGAATTAGATGTTAGCGCCGCCATCAAGAGAGCACGTCTAGTTTTGAAACTTATTTTGGACGCGATTTGTTCACTCACCCTGACAAACAAAAAAGACCATTGATATACAAATACGAAAGCTATTTTAAAAGAATCCTCTTGAATTTATCTAATTTCGAATTTCGAAAATTGTTCAAATAAATTCGGTTTGTTATATAAAAAATAGTTCCCAATTTTATTTTTAAGCAAGCGCGCATGGCAAAGCGCAACGGCGCCATCTATAGAGTGCGTACGTACTCACTTTTACAACACTTCACAAAAAATCGTGTGTACACTGACACTATCGACTGCGCTGCGGCAGAGCGTTAGCACCAGAGCTGAGATTTTTCGTTCAATTTGCTGAATAAGTTCAATCGATAATTTTTAAGTCGTGAACTAAATCAGTCATTTAGTTCAGTTTTCTAACTCGAAATAAAAGAAATCCGCTTTAAATTATTAAATTTAGAAATAATTTGGTTTGCTTTAATTTAATCTTCTGCTTTTAATTAAACAATTTTATTTATTTGATTTGTAGAAGTTTAAATGAGAATCTATCGATATCGATATATCAATATAGTTTGAACAGCTTTTTGTAATAGGTGGCGCTTTATTTTAAAAATTAAGCGACGGTTAAGCTTTAAAATATTGACTTGATTGTTCAATTTAAATTTGTGCTATGACGTTTATTTTGGACGGGTGCATGTGTGTGAGTGTGTGTCTAGATAATGAAGACAAATTATAAAAATAAATAAAATAATTCACCAATGCTTGTTATTAAATGTTGATTCATTGATTTCAATTTGTGCACAATTTAATTGCAATAATTGTTGAGAAAATACGTACAATTTGTTTGTGTTTTATATCACAGCACCGAAAAAAAAATTAATTTATCCTTATTCCTTGCGAGCTCAAACGTCTGCACCGGACGGCAACTAAATTGCTTCTGAACGGTCCACACAACGCAAGCGGCCAACTAGCCTCAGCAGCGGCACAACAGTTGAGAGAGAGAAAGCGTCAAGTACAAGGAGACAGTTGGCAACAGCGAACATACACACGCACACTCTCAATCGTTCAACAGCGAACATACACACGCACACTCTCAATCGTTCAACAGCGAACATACACACGCACACACTCTCAATCGCCGCTTGCCAGCCACTTTTCCGTCTACCCATACATATGCAACGTGAGCGAAGCTCTTGCTGTGCGAGAGCAGGCATTGTGAGCGATCCTAGGTTCTTTCGTCGCTTGCCACCCACTTTTCCGTCTAGGCTAGCATTAGTGCGCTTTTGGCCTTCGAAGAAGGTGGACGCGGTTAAGCGCTGCGCAGCATCATTTGCCGGATAAATGCTGTGTCAACCGTTGCTGCTGCACAACTTAAAGGAGTTGTAATTTCTTTTTAAATAGATTCTTATACATTTGTTGGTTTATAATAAATTTAAGAAAACAAAAAGGTTGAATATCCTTGCAAATAATTCAATAATCATAACTCTTCTTATTAATTTCAGCGATGTCGTGTTTGCACAGATTGTGGATCAAGAACACCCGGCGGAGGCAGTTCATCTCGATGGCATAGTCATTATACGATCTGTGACTCGTGCTATTAGCAGAGGAACAAAGGCAGCATATAAGGAAATGGTAAAATGTTGCTGGTGTCACAAGTAAGTAAAGACTTTTGAGGGAATCAATGAAATATATCTGTAATGTGTGTTTACCATCTCTTTCAGATTTGTTCATAGCATTCGTTCAAAAATTCGTTGACGAACAATCGACTAAGCAAAGTATTCGATATAGTTAATAAAGTACTGAATAAGTTCATTTGTTCATTTCGATGACCCGTTCATTTGAACTTATTCAGAACGAAACGACCCAACTCTAGTTAGCACTACGTCGCTGTTAAATTTAACAGCCTCTGTCATGTCGCAGACTTTCAATAATTAAAATTGTTTTATTAAAATGTGAGATCAAATTCAAACAAATCAAATTAATTGTCAACTAAATAAATAAAAGCTGCTTCTTTTAAAATATGCCTCGATTTGCTAGCTCTTACGGAGATCCATTAATAGCTATTATGCAAAACTTGGGATTTGAGGAGAAGTTTAGAAAGCTTCAATCAAATCGCTGAGATCGAGACGCGTTGAATAAAAAAATTTGGGCATTCAAATTTCTGAAATCCACTTCGAAATTGCCCCTTTTTTTCCGCGCAAATTTTGTTTTTTTCTTTCGTTGCTCGTTGCCATTGTCAGTGCTGGCAATAATATCAATTAAAAATGGGCTAGATTTTGTAGTGTAAAAATCTGTTTCGTCTGTTAAAAACAGGACAGATTTGTCCAGAAAAAGGCTGAATTGGGCAACAATGTATTTTATCGCCGCATTGCTTTTACATTTCGCGACGATTCATGTTCAAAACAAACTTTAATGTCGGCATTTTGGGGCATGTGGATAGTGGTAAAACCACTTTAGCCCGTGCCCTTAGTTCAATATCCAGCACTGCAGCCTTTGATAAGAACCCACAGTCCGTTGAACGTGGAATTACGCTCGATTTGGGGTTTAGTGCACTTGACTTGGAGCCACCAGATGGGCACCCAAAAGATGAGAAACTGCAGCTTACATTCGTGGATTGTCCAGGCCATGCAAGTCTTATTCGCACCATTATTGGAGGTGAGTACAAGACAACATATCAAAAGTGTCAATAACTTAATTGTATTTAAATAGGCGCTCAGATTATTGACTTGATGATGCTCGTGGTTGACGCCCAGAAGGGCATACAAACCCAGACTGCGGAATGTTTAGTCATTGGAGAGCTGCTGGGAAAGAAACTGCTGGTGGTGATTAACAAGATTGATACCCTGCCAACAGAACAGCGGGAAGTTAAGCTGGAGAGGCTACGCAACAGATTAAAGAAGACACTTGCGGGCACATCATTTGGCGACCGCGTTCCAATCTACAGTGTGTCAGCAGTGGACGGCGAAAACATTGAAGACCTACGTGTCGGCCTCTCCAATGCTTACTATGTACCCCAGAGGAATATTGAGGCACCTCTGATGATGTATGTAGATCACTGCTTTGCTATTAAAGGGCAGGGAACCGTTTGCACAGGAACCCTGCTTCAGGGACGCGTTGCCAACAACGATAATGTGGAATTGCCCCTGCTAGGAGAGAAACGCAAGGTCAAGTCCATACAGAAATTTAGGCAAGCCGTGGAGAGCGCATCAACAGGCGATCGTATCGGGCTTTGTGTGACACACTTTAATGCAAAACTAATGGAACGAGGAATCATTGCCCAACCAGGTTATCTGAGACCCGTGTACGCCGTGTGCGTGCAACTGCAACCAATACGCTATTATAAACAATCAATCAAGTCGAGAAGCAAGTTGCACATTAGCGTGGGTCATGACACAGTCATGGCCAACCTTACGCTGTTTTGTGATGAAGGAGCATCTGCCAGCTTTGACCTTAGCAAGGAATACAAATATGTAGAGGAGCTATTACCGGAGGATTCAATGCCTACTGGCAACATTTTTGCCCTTTTGCAGTTTGAATCGCCAGTTCTGACCATATTGGGCACTAAGCTGATTGCCTCTAAGCTGGACATGGATGCGCACAGTAATTGTTGTCGCTTGGCATTCTGGGGAAGAATCGCATGGCAAACGCAGAGCATTAACTACGACAAGGAATTGTTACCCCAACTGCGTATATTCAAGCGAAAGGAGAAACAGGGCAATGTGCAACGAGTGGTCAATGCAAACGAAATCATTGTACAAAATCTATTCAAAAAAGAAGCCAATCGCGAAATGTACGTGGAAAGCGTGTGCAGCTTTCTACTGGGGAAACGGGTTGCATTGAACGTACGTTCGGCCAGACGACCAAGGTGTGTATTGTTTTTCATGAAGGACTGACTGTCGCAACGCTGGATCAACTGAAGTCAGAGCATGCCAAGGATGTGCGGGTGTTGCTGCAATACAAGAAATATGTTTTTAATAAACATGCAGGCCTGTTTCAATGACAAGTTCATTCTTTCATTTTACGTTTTAATTTTCATTCGCCAAAAATTTTTGCTATTTTTTTGGTGGAAAACTTGTCAGCCCTCAGTGTCTCAGATTATCCTGCTCACTGCGACAGCGTAAAAAAAATTGAAACTTAGCAAAGTTTTTTTTTCAGAATTTTCTAAGTGCTTCCAGAAATTTCAAAATATTTTTGGACTCATTTGAAGGATCTAGGTCCCCAGAAGGGCTACAAAGACAAAAATCAGCTTGAATTTTCTAATTTATAGTGATTTTGAGGAACGTGCGCCTGGTGGACAAGGCAATTCCACACACAGGTTGTTCAAGTTGTTGTTGTCCCGTCGCTTACGCTAAAAACACCAATGCCACGACAAAATTGTAGTTCTAAAGAAAGTCGCTAGTAAACAAGAGATGGCGCCACCACCGTTTTGCCGTTTGTCAACACTATTATCGACCTACCTCCTCAAGTACATGAAGAACAAGACTGCATGCAAAACAAAACAAAGCAAATTCTAATGACACATTTTAAACAAACTTGCAAAAAACAATAACAAAGTTGAAAAGCCGGGAACATCATAATTACAAATGCTAAGGTGTGCCCTACCGCTGCTGCTGCTGCTTTCTTATGTGGCGCAATCTCAACCCGTTACTGTGGACTGCAACGAGCTGCTAATGGGACAATTTATGTGTCCCGATCCCTCAAAAAATCATATAGATCCCAAGACCCAGCAACTGCGTGGATGCACAAAGGAAAATCGAGCACGTGTATGGTGCATAGCCGCAAATGAACTCAACTGCACCGAAACTGGTAACTCAACCTTCACACGAGAAATGCCTTGCAAGTGGACGTAAGTGTTGAGCTTTTTATCTCCCATGGTTCACCGGCTAATGCTTATTTTTGTTGCAGAAATGGTTACCATTTGGACACCACGTTATTACTTTCTGTTTTTCTTGGCATGTTTGGTGTAGATCGTTTCTACTTGGGATACCCCGGCATTGGCCTGCTAAAGTTCTGCACTTTGGGTGGCATGTTCCTTGGCCAATTAGTTGATATAATACTAATAGCCCTGCAAGTGGTGGGTCCAGCTGATGGATCTGCCTATGTTATACGTAAGTGCATCTGCTCTATTTATATAGACTGCATTGTAATTTTGTTTTTTATTCCTCGATAGCGTACTATGGCGCCGGCATACACATTGTACGTAGTGACAATACCACGTTCCGGTACTGCAATCAAATTTATTGCATGCAACAATAAACGACTCACATGCCAACTAAGTATGCCGTTGGTTAACAATTGAACAGCGATCCGAATTAGTGATGCTACGAGACGTTAGGTCAATGCTAAATATATATGAATAATAGCTTATTATACAAAGCAACGACTGTTAAACTTATGGTAGGTCTATTATAATTCATTTTAGTTATAGCTATAGCCAATAAGTTCAAAGAATTGTTGTAAATTGAGTTTAATCTAAGTTATCTAGTGTATAAAATCCATGTAAATACGCTCATAATCAAATTGTTGCCAATAGAATGAAGAAATTTTAACAGTATTTCAATGAGCCAACATATAATTCTTTCTGGATAAATCTTCAGATTTCTTTTTGTGACAGAACTCCTCCATGAACTACATAAGAAGAGGATTTAAAAAATAATTGGACAAACATGTACTTTGATCAGGCTTGTTCGTTGACTCACTGCTGTAGACTCTCAGCAGACTATAATCAACGCAGATGACGACAAATGGGTGCTGGTTGGGGGCTTAAGAGAAGGGAGTTCTCTCGCGATGTCGATTGTTGTTCGTTCCGTGGGCCTTTCATCTGATTGGCATTTCCGAAATAATCAGCAACGTTGCATCGACAACGACAACAGCATAGCACAGCACGAAATGAAGAAACAACAAGCCAGAAAATGCGTCGCTTGTTGGATTTAATTGCCACGGTCAATGCTAAGGCCGCGTGTAATTCAATGCGTTTTAATTAGGCATTCAATTAAGGCAGATTCACGTTCAAACTTAAAAAGTATAAAAAGAAAAACACACACAAGTAAAAGATAATATGTTGAATGAAAGCAAAAACGGAACCGAGCATGCAAAAACCAACTACAGTTTGTGGGTCATTGGACAACAAACTGTACTTACTATAAAACGTATACGCACTGTGTTGTAGTTATTGTCATTTGTGCTAATAATTATAATGAGTAAGCTGCTGTTTACAAGCCCTTTCCCTTTGTTCTTCTCCCTCCTCACTCTCTATATTATTAACTCTCTCTGTCTGCTGCTCAGTGTGTGACCAGTTCAATTAGCCAAGCTGACAGGCAGTTGCAATACTGTTGTTATAACTAAGTATGTAGTTATTGCTATTGTTATTGTGGTTGTCTGGTAGTACTCACATCTATGTAATTACAGCATGAGAGTTTTGCCGCCTGTGTAAACAACTAGCGCTTTGATCTCGGCCATGACAGGCAGACGAAGTACTTAGCCTTACATTCTCGTCGTTGTATTGACGGCGTTCTTAAGTCAAGTGCTGCTCCAATCTAATGTAGGTATCGCTTACTGTTTTCCTGTCAGTCAAGCGCAGGCAAATGAACTTTGCTAAGAGCCATTAGAAATTTGATCAGCTTGTTTGTAAGTTATGTCTGTCTAGGCCATTCTTCTTTGTTACGCGCGTGGAAACCTTATGGAAAATGCCCAGTTATATTTTTTTAGGGGGTGTTTTGTGCATATTTGCTTGCGGATTTGGTCACAGCCTTACCTGTAGCTAGATTTGCAATTCTACTAATAAAAAACAAAACGCAAGCAGACACAAATTGCTAAACACACAGATATACATATAGCAGATACAATGTTAAGCTTAGTAAATAATGGCAAATTACTAATATTTGTAGATATCAAAATAGCATCGATGCGTTGCGCAAACTGTTTTAAATATAGACCAAAGATACTTGGAGCCCCTGGAGCTTTGGAAAAGGAGACCATAGACCTTTAGTTTTATAGACGCAATCGCGGCAAACTATACTCCCCAAAGGAGACGAAGGGCGGTAGTTAAGTATGTTGTTTTCTTTATTTACATGGAGCTTAGAAGCTCAACGGTTAATTACGCTCAAGTGGCGTGGAAAATTGTGGGTTGCTGATGCCAGTTTAACGCCCCTCGACTCACTTGGAGGCAATGACGTTTATGCCAAATTGCTTTTAAACTTGCTTACAGGCACAAATACAGCTAGCACAGATAGCAAAAATAACTCTATATAAATAGAAGTATTTAATGAAGCGCAATTATTGTATTTTACTGAGTAAATCATATACCGTAGATAGCGTCATGGTTTACCACATGACCAACCAAGCAGCCAACCAAGAAACCTACCAACTTGTGGTTGCATGTGAGGCAGCAGCATTTGCAAATTTTTACTTGGTTACGAGTTCTCTTTAGTATACTCTCATAAATAATGGCAACGTCTTGTGACAAAATGTATGCCTGCCTGGGAAAACCAAAAGCCAAAAACCTACAACAAAATAATGTAACCAACTGCAACTTCAACATCAACTGGCAAACTGTTGAAAGTCGACAACATTCGTGATAACTGCAAGTTTTCTATTTGCTGCAACTTGGTCTATTGCCATGTCTATCGTCTATGGTCTATGCCTATCCTATACAATGAGTGCATAAATCATCTCTTGCTGCCCCTGTGACTGCATTTTCCATGGCATTTGATTACGTTGCCGCCGCCGCTTTTCCAGCTCTTAGCTCTCAGCATAAATGTCAAATGCTTGCCAATTTGATTTGGCGTTAGCGTAAGTATAAATTATATCAGGCAAACACCTGTTTATCCCGAACCCCCCCTCACAAACACTCAAGCATCGAAAAGTTGTCTTTAATTTGCGTTTAAGCCAACAATTTAGCAACTTAAGTGTTATTATCGCATTTGAAACAAATGCCATAAAAGATTTGTGGTTTTTGAACAAGTGCGACTTAAGTGCTAGTTGCTGTTTTTCTTTTAACAGTTAATGCAGTATAAGTTGTTGTTGTTGTTATCGTTGTTGTTGTTGTTGTTGTATAATACATGTGCTGTAGCATTTAGTTAATGCGTGATTTCAAATGCTATGTTGTTGCTTGTAAATGGCTAAGCAATTTGTTTGGGTCAAGTCATTTAGAGTTTTGAATACATATAATAAGAATGACTTCAGTAACAAATTCTTTGTTGTAATTAATCTTTTGTCAGAATGAATCTTAATTGCTAGTGGAGAACTTTACGTTTCATTCAAAAGAGTTGCAAGTGCCGCAGGTAACTATCTGAAAGAATACCGCTCAATGCGATAATAATTAGGTAAAGTATTTCCCTTGGCATTCCAGTGCAATATCAGGCGAAAGAAAACATTGTTCAACGCATATTAAAATGCCAGTTGACAAATTCTAATTTGCAGCAAAAGAATTCTGAGAAGTATTGAAAATTGAGACTTGAGATAACGTTATTAGCCTGTGTTGTAGCTGGGTACTAAATGCTACTCACCTGTTAACAAGGTGTTCATTTCACACTGTGTGTGGAATGCGCACAATTGTGAAAAATTATGTTACAATTGCAAATGTCGAGCAATTCGAGCAGTAGAAGTCAAAGAGGTTACAAAGAAGTCTCTGCGCAGTTAACTAAAACGGATACATGGAAGTACTGCTTTTAAATCAAATACAACATTTTACTATTTTCCAACAATAGCCAAAGTAGAGATGGGGAAATCGCTGGTTTGGCATATGAAAAGTTATAGGTAACATGTAATGGCAACATGATATTTTTAATAGGAGTGTTTTGTGTGCATCTTTAGTTTAACTTGACCTCAAATCATTTGCTAGCTCCGCTTAACGGTTCGAGCCCCCCAAAACGGAGAAAAGCCAATCCGCAGAGTCTGTTGCTAACAACAGTAACAACAACAAGCAAGCAACACTCGTGTGCGACTCGTGTCCATTCGGGTCTCTGCATTTTGCTCGTATTTCACAGTTGCTTCACTCGCTACATTCGTCGACAGTTCGTGTCTGCTGCTTTCAGTTCTCGCTCAACAGCTCCAGCGAACGGTCAGAGAATTTATTGGAAAAGCGCTGAACTGAGCTGTGCTAAGCTGAATCGAATACGAGGCGAGACGTGCTGAGCTAAGAAAACTGCCTGCGCAGCCAGGAAAACTTCAATTTGAAGGAAAAACGCGCGCGCGTCAACATCTTCGGTCTTCGGTCTTTGATATCAAAAAAATCTCTCAAAATTTTAATAAAATAAAAAACTGCAATTAACTAACAAATATATAAAATACACTTCCCCTGCTCTTCCGCTGCTCTTTCGCACAGTTTAAGCTGAGCATTGTTATCGCGAGTGTGTTGCGTGTGTGAGTTTTGTGCTGTTTCAATAATATTTAAAAATATAATCAAATTTTAAATAATATAAGTATATTTATCAAAATCGGCTGCGTTCGTCTTACAAGTCTTTGTTATGTTTTGAAATACGTGTTCTCAGTACGAAGCCAAAGGAAAAAACGCAAATAAACAATTTGCAAATTACAAATTGGCGCGCAATTGGCAATCGCATGAGCTGCACCTTTAGTTGCGTTTTACATAAATTGCATTTGAATTTCCATTTCAATTTAAATTAGAATAAAAACAATAAACTAAAGCAATAAATTTGTACAAACAATAAATACGAGGCGTTAGCTGCTGGCTGGCTGCTGACAAGCTAAGCTAAGCCGAGTGCTATGCTGTGCACAACGTGGCGTATGCGTAATCTGTAACTTTACACATCCTGCGGAAACCCAGCAGCAACTTTTGCGTCTGTGTGTCTGTCTATATGTGAGTGTGTGGCACGCGGCAGCACAAGTCGAGCGCGCGATTGAAGAATACATAAATAATTACGAGCTATTAATTAATTGCCGAAAAAGAAAACAAGTAAATATATAAAACAACAAAAGAAAGAAAATTGAAATGAAAAGCGTGCGTCGGGCGAGTGTATTGTGTTTTATTGCTGTTGCCGTTGCCGTTGCTGTCGCTGTTGTTGTTCTTGTTAGGTCTTAAGAAACAAACAAATTGAAATTGAATATACAAGCTGAATAGACAGTGGACAGCAGCCGTAGCCGCAAAAAAGTAAATTAAAAATGCGATTCATATCGACAACAACAATAATAACAAAAAGAGCAACAACTACTAGACGACGACTCCACTTCAACATCAACATCAACCTCCATCTCCACCTCGAACGCCACGAGCACCTCATCCTTCTCCCGCTCCTGCTCCTCGAGCCGGCAACATGTCAAGCATAATTAATTTTCGATTCTGCCAGTGCTACCGCCAATTTCAACCCGTCTCCAGTGTTGACTTCACCATCGCCGTCGTCGCCGCCTCGTCTACGTTCCTGCAATTGTACTGAAAGCGTCGGTCGACTGCCCCGCGACGCCAGCTGGAAGTCGATTCTACGGGTAAACTTTGCCTCTTTACTTTTCTTTTGTAATTAATCTTTTTTTCTTTCTGTTTCTGTTTTTATTTTTGTTAGTATGCCTTTGTGGTTGTTGTCATTGTTGTTATTGTCTGACAACAAGTACGTGTAGAGCGCGATTTTGTTTTATTATAATGAGAACATATAAACGTTTTGCTATCTGCCTACCGCGTATATTCTGCTTGCACCCTGCCACCAAGCGCTCCCGCCCCCGCACCGCTCCCGCGTTCCCTCTTTTTTAGTTGTTTCAGCATGTTGCGAAAATTGTTTAATTGTTTGAATACTATTATCACATTTTATGAGAGTCACAGTGATAGAGCGGCAGCGAGAGCGGCATACGAAAGTTTTCTGAGTTTTGAAGGCTTCTCAAACTGCCTATCTCTGTAACCCCCTCTCCCTCATATTCTGTCTGTGGAAGAATTTATGAATGTACGTCATGTATTCAATTGTGAAATGAATGAGTTGGAATCAAAGCAGCTCAAATTATTCAAACATATGTTTGCCTTTAACTTACTGTCGGCAATTAAGAAATCAGCATAGCGTTTTGTACTCTCAATTTATTAGGCACTCGAAGTTTGTCATATGACTTCTTGTCACTTTTGAAGCCATTGGACCGTAAACTGACACAAAAGACCTAAATGTTATAAATTAAAAACGAGAGCCACAAACTCAAAATTACTTTAGTGAGTCAACGGAAAAACCTTTTTAAGGTTATTACTTATTAAAAAATAATAATATAAATAACATGCAATTATTACTTTTAAAAGATTATATGCCTCGAAGATTCCTTTAAAATATACTACAAAAGCAACTCTTTAGGAAAATACAGTTGTATTAATTTCAAAATTTTACTATTATGCAGTTTGTAGGACAACCTAGGTTTTAAAAATGAGACTGAATATTTACATAAAACTAATTTAACAAATGTTTAGACCATCAACTTGGAGACTGAATATGAATGAACAAAAAAATTTAATTCAGACGTAAGTCAAATTTTTTTAAATCTTTAGAAGGGATAGAATACTTAAGTTATTAATTAATTAACGATTTTAAAATAGGTAATATACATTACGCATTACCATAGCAAATGGTGTAATTTAATAGTTTAATTTTTTGTTCAAAGTGCAAAAATCAAACAAACTGATAGTGAATTTTGATTGTTACTTTATCTTAATTGCCATATGATGGTATACTATAGTAAATAGTATGACCATTTATTACTTGACCAGAACTATTATAGTATTTCACAATTAGACTCAAAACCCTTTGGAGTCAAATGGGTAAAACAAGTACAAAGTATTTTACAGTCACAACTCAATCACAGTTGAATATATTGTTCCATTGTTGATTGTGTAGTGTGAGTATGAGTATCTTAGGATATGAATCATATTGTTTATCTCATTAGTAGTAATGTGTCAAATTTAACATGCCCCATATATGTATATCTATACCTGTCATAAGTAAATGACTAAATATCACGTTTTAAAAGCAATTACTTAGAGTTGACCAAAACCATTCAGTCGAATTGAAATGAATTAAATTAATGATATCCAATAAAAGATAACCATTTCCTGTCTTTCATATTATGAATATGTTGCACTAAAACTAAAGGAACTGCAATGCATTCATTAAAGTCAGCAAAGTACCAAGGAATTGAACAAAAAATATATGAAAATAAAAACAAATGTCATAAAAAGAAAAACTGAAAAATATGTTGGTAATAAATGCGTACGAGTGTTACGAGAATATCTGAACTGGCTAGAATGAGAGATGGGACTGGCCATGGGCTGTGACTCTGACTACGCCTCGAGCTATGGTTGGGGAATCGGAGGAAGTTATACATGGCTTACGAGTAAATATGAATGCTGGCATTTGCTGGCATATCTTGCCAGCAGAACAGACAGCAGACAGCAGACAGTAGACATATAAAGGCCGCATAACTGGCCGGACAGTAGGCAGAGTTGGATGACAGTCAGCCGGGCTTAGACAACAACGACAATTGGACGGGACTGTGCTCTCTGGGCCTAGGTGTTGCTTTTTGTTGCTCTTGTTGTTGCTCTGTTGTTCGCTTTATGGTAAAAATGCAACCATACCTGTTTTGCCAACACACCAAACACACACGCACACACACATGATCCAGCAACAACAACTCAACTCGTTTGCTCAGTTGCAGGCTTAACAGTGCAACTGCAACTGCAACTACATTTTAGTTTTTTTTTATTATTTTGCTTATCATACCCTTGCAAAGGGTATAATAATTTCAATAAGAAATGTGAATCTATCAGGTATAAGAATTTAATACTGAACAACCTGTATTTTTTATTAACTTCAAATAACTAATTGTTGTCTAATGTGAGAAGAATTGATTAACTGATTAAACTAGCTGAAGTTATCGTAAAATCTCAAAATGTATTATTTGATAGTTATGTAGGATAATTTTAAAATGTTATAAAGATTCCTTAGAAATTATTATACGGTCCCAAATGTTATATCTTATAATTATATGTTAAGTAAGCCTTTAGTTAAATCCTAAAAGCCTTAGCTTCCAAAAGAACAATTTTTGTCATTAGTCACATTAATTAAGGGTATTTAATCCTCCACAAATCGCTGCAGGTTTATTCCTTCACTTTTTTTGTTGTTGTGGTTGTTGATTTCTTTTCTTTTTTTTTTGGTGCACGCACCTGTCCAAGCATAGACATAGTCAGAGACAGGCGGTCTGCAGGTGTTTTGTTTGGTTTTCTTTCCTTTACAGTGTATGGTCTCACGAACTGTGACTGGGACTGAGTCTAAGTCTGGAACTGGGGCTCGAACTGAAATCGACGACTGGGTCTGGCATTGGAACTTGTTGTCTCTGTTTGTGGTTGTGGCTGTGGTTGTGGTTGTGTCTGTGTTGTGGAGTCCTCAGCATAATAATAATCTGGCAATTAAAATATGATCGCATAATAACTCGACACTCGTGTGTCTTCCTATGATTTATGGCGCAGCTTTTGGCTTTTGGCTTATTTATAGACTCTGCTTGCCACTCTCTGGGGTAATTGTGTTGTTGTTTTTGCTGTTTGCTGTTGTTGTTGTTGTTTTCGTTGACTACTTTTTTACGCATACTTTTGCATTCGCTTAAAGGTAAATTGCTGTCGCCAAGCGCCAGACGCCGTATGTTTGCCTCTCTAAACGCGTTCGCCTGGGCCGGCTTGGCTCGTTTGACTGGCAAAACCCAGTGACATGAGCCAGAGCCAGAGCCAGAGCCAGTGCCAAAAGAGCCAGCAATGCTCTTTGGCCAAAACAACTAGAAAAATATAAAGAAACAAAGAAAATAAAAACAGTGCAAAACGAAGCAAACCATTTGATACGCCCCGCGATTCGTCGACTGTGCCGAACTTCAGCTTCCACTGCAACTCCCTGTCTGACGTCTGATGTCTGACTGTCCGACTGTTGCTTCTAATAAATAATTTTAAATGCTGACTACAAAGACCCAAAATAAATGGAGCAATGAATGGTCTGGCAGTCTGACAGTCGGTCTCTCTGCCTGTCTGGCAATGGCCAGGCGCAAGTTAAAGTGTAACCCAATAGCCAAGGCGCGCTCTTAATTGACTGCGTGGGATGTGAACGTGGATGTAGATGTGGATGGTTGCCCAGCTGGTAGCTGGTAGCTGGTAGCTGTTGGCAGTAATTGCTAGCTTGTAGCTGGTAGTTAATAGTTGCCAAGTGCTGCAACAAATGAACTGGGCCAAGCAATTGCCATTTGGGCGTCAAAAAGTGACCTGAGACCCGCATATTGGGGGTAGTTTTCTGCCAGTCACATTTGATACAGCCTAATGACGTCAGCTTTGTCGCCATATGTCTATGCCCCAACTACATCTACATACACATACACATACACATACACATACACATACAAAAACAGACTCACACACACATTTACATACGTTACACACATAAAAGCCATGCGTCATCGCGCAGGTTGTCGACAGTGGCGTTTGCGTCTGCGTTTTCCACATTGCAATTTCACCAGACCCCCACTCAAAGACCCTCTGCGTCATGTACAACACACACACACACATACACACACACACAGTCGCATCTGTAGAGTGGTTGTGATAATTTCGCCATGACACGCAAAACGAAAGCAGTTTGCTTGCCTGCGTTCGTTTTATTGCCATCAAATACAAACTAATTAATATTTACAAAACAATACAAAGCCAATGAAAATTCCGCCGCTCAGATAAGCCTATAAATAGCAGCAATTTTTTGTGGCAGACTGTGTGGCGTGTTGCATGGACATAAATAGAATGATTCTCGATTTGTTCGAGTGTGTTTGTTTACTTATTTTATTTGCACCAACACTTTGTGAACCAAATAGCTCTAAACCCTATGTTCTAAGTAGAGCTTTAAGCAAATGCAATTTTAATAAAATACGTGTGCTTTGTCTGTAAGTAAATGCTAGTGAAGATACTTCATTGTTGTCATATCTATGTAGATGGTATTAAGTTGATTATTCTTGTAAATAAACATTTATGTTTGCTCTTTACTTTAACGACAATTGCTTTGATTAAGATTACTAATACGCCGAGTGGTGCATGCTTTGCCATCGCAGCAGCTTGCCAGACAAAATGGCGACAGCATTGACAAGCTTATTCTTGTAGCAACAACATGAGCAACAAAAACAATTTATATGCAATGTAAACAAGAACATTTGATTACAATATTTATGTATTTGTTAATTTACGAAAGCATTCTTATGGCCAGATCTGCAACTACTGACATATAGTTTATACACATGTTAGTTGCATTTAGCATTTAATGAGAAGCAAACAAAAACTCTGATGCTTAATTACTTAAGTAAAGTTTACTTAGTTGTTGTCACTATTAACTAATGATTAATTCTTCATCTGTTTATTCCTCAAGTCTCATAACTTAGTTATAATTTATGTTTGATAACGCATAGACTGGCGATTCAAAGTTTAAATTTGTTGTTTCAAATAGAAATCAAGGAAATGGGAGGGGGAAATCTTTCAAAAAATATATATACAAATATATAAAACAAAAGAAATACTCATACAAACAATTTGTTGTCGCCTGGCAGCTACCATTAGCAAGCAAACAAATTATACCTTTGATAATGATGATGATGATGAACAGACGATCAGATTATCAGATGCTGACGGACTGGAGCAAAGACTGAGACTTGAACTAAGACTGAAACTGAAACTGAGATTGTGACTGGTACTGGGGTTGACTCTTGGGTGGAGAAGCTTTTAGTTGTCGATTGGCAACTGTATCGCTATTTATATGTAAATATATTAATGGCCGTTTATGTATTTCTTATGCAAAATGTATGAAACTTATAAAACTAAAACATCAAAATGGAAGCAAAATTTGTGATAATCATATGTTAATATCAAATCAACGCTCAGCAGCAGCTGCCATAAACAAACTAAGTTATGTATCTATGTGCGTGTGCCTATGCCCTACAATTGCAAATACATATAAAGATATATATCTGATATATATACTATATAAAGGAAAAATATGAAACATTTTTATCTCATCATATTGCACCATTATGTGCCATGGCAGTCAGAGACATGTCAATACACTATATAAAATTTTAAATAAAAAGTATCTTTAATATGACAAGTGAGCCAGTTATTGCCGAATGAATTTTATTACTGAAGTTGCTAGTTATTTAACTTGTTGAGTAATTGTCTTAGAGCATCATTTTGGTCATTGAATTTGGAGCACATATTTATATACATTAATAGAGATTGTAGGCAGTTGTAGTTAAATTAACACCACAATGACGATGATAATGAAGGTCCCAATTAAAATGTATGCGATGTTTGTGGCAGGTTCAACGTCACGGAAAACAAACTGCCCCCAGTTGCAACAACAATTGCTATAACAACTGCAACACGTTTTCACATGGCCCCTCAAAGTGGTCATTGGTTGTCGGACTGACTGTTGTTGTAGTTCTTGTTGTTGTTGTTGTTGTTGTCACATAGCGGTCAGTTGTTTGGGACTGGGATTACTGCTGGTTTCGCATGTCGAAGTCTGAACATGAAATCGTAGCGCTAAGATATGTGAGCACATCAACGTGAATTAACAGACACATTAAGCGATACCGATCTGTGTTGGAGTTGGAGTCGTCCACAACACTAAACACGAGACTACGACAGCGACAGCGAGAACGAGAGACATCTAAGCACAACAAAAACAATACAGCAAACGAAAGACTCTGACAACGAACCGTACTGAATAATAAACGTGACCTGACACTCAGGGGGCAGTGGGCAGATTTGTAGTCGCACTTTGACCCCGTTTTTTTAAAACGGAAGTGTGTGAGCAACTGAATCATGTTACTGGAATTTCTATTCACTACGTTTAGCATACTTATAAGTAACATTTTATAGCATATCCAATTTCAGTCAAACAAACCAAAACAAAACAAAACAACACAACACATAGAACACGCCCGTTCCTTCATCTCTCGATCTATTATACAGTATCTAAATCTCTCTGTATCTGTGTCTGATGTTGTTTGTCTTTTAAAATACAAAAACGAAAATATGCAAACAATTCGCATTTGCATGTTAATCAATAAATTTGACTGTGAAAACCATTTTGATTGTTGAATAATATACACATACATACGATATGTCGACGTCATATGCCCCAAAACACTCAAGCACAATTTTAAAGAAGACAGCAACAGATAGACATCAACAAAAGCAATCGAGAGTACTCGATTTGGAGACACCCTGTATCTATAGGTCGGTACAGAAGCTTTTAGTTATCCAAGACAATCAGATTGTTTAAATTTATTCATTGAAGGTCGATATAAGGACGATCAGGATCAGAATGTGTTTGCTAGCCTACATTACTATTTTTCGTTTTATTATCGTTGTTTGATTTAATAATAAGTAAATATGCTTTTCATTATACAACATACCATCTTCAGCAAAATACCAAATAAATATCTGGGCAGTAAATTGATTCTAGACAATTTTTCTATTCGATCAGTTGGCATTTTTGTGCATATTTTAGGAGAGCTGCTGCTTTTGTGCATTGTCATTAAGCAAATGTGCCAGAAGCGGCTTGCAAAATGTATTAACAATAAACAATAACACAAACAAAAGCAACAACAGAAAAATTCGGGTTTGTCGCGTCACACGCTGGAATTCCCATATCTCGTCTAATTTGTTGTTGTCTTTGTATATATATATATATATATTTTTGTATTTATTTTGTGGCTGTATTTCTAAAATTGTTTACAGCTACAATCGGCAGGTCTGTGTTCATCTTCCAATCAATAAATCCGGTTTTAAAAACATTTATATATGTACGTTACTTGATTAACTTTCGCCGAAAAATAATTGCACAATAAATATACAAAAATTGTTTGAAAAACGTATTCTCATTTCTTTGGTGTTCAAGATATATTGTGTGTGGAATGTTGTCTGTCAACTGTGACAGACTATGTCTTCATTTTGTGCTCTTTTGGGAGCCGATTAATATCTCTACAACTCTGACTCTGACTTTAACCAATCATATTTGTTGGTCTTCCTCACAAATTGAGTATTGCTGTGTCCACCTCCTCTATACGTATATAAATACATCCATCCACACTGTCTGTGTGTCAATTAATTTTTCTGGGCTATTTATAGATTTTGCGGTAAAATTACTAATAATACTCATATTTCAACAATGCCAAGTATTTAAAATTAACCACATGAGTAGCTTAAATATATATACATATGTATATGTATACATATGTATATGTATATGTACATGTATATATATACGTATGCAATTGTGTTTGTGTGTGACAATGGCAGTGTGTGGGCAATGTGCAGAATTCAAAATTGGAATACTGAGTTTGTGCAAATACAAATATGGATCAGTGTTCGGACCAGATTGTGACAATTATCTGGCTGTGACTAAGTACAAGCTAATGTATGAGCACTAACCATTGGTTGTATTACCAATTGGCTGACTACCCAAAACAGGAAATTACAATCGAACCCCTTGTAATGCTTTGATAAATCACTCCATGTCTCTGTATTAGAGCAGAGCTCTCTCTGCTCGGCTTTTTTCATACCATCAGCATACAAGTACGTACTGTGTACGTGAGATAAAGCTTCGATATAATCACTAAACTGATCTAAGTTCACACGTGTCACACTAGTACATGCTCGGGTTTCTTTGGGACCAACGAAATCCGGCTAAAAGTTAGTGTTAGAATAAGAAGACTCTTCTTTCAACCAGCAACATTGGCATATTTAAATATATGCATACATATATGTGTAGATAAAGCTCCTTTTCAAGTGTATCAGTTTATTTCATAATATGATACTTATAAATGTCCCTAGTATTTAGTTATAGAATGAGTTGTGAGTGTGGCATATCATGGCCGAGAGTTGAACGAGTTTGCGTGTGGCACAGATTGCAGCTGCAATTGGAAATGGGTATGACAAGATGGGGGCAGGGTTTACGATGATTGCCACACAGACAGAGACGAGTTCTCAGGCTCTGAGACTGGAGAATGAAATAAAAAACTCTGTACTTGGGGCTGGATAATAGCTTTGTTAGTTTTATGTCTGTGTGTTTTGTGTCTTTATTATGTCGTTTGTCTCCCCATTCAATTTCAATTTAAATTTTAAGATGCAATCGTGTGGGACCCCTTTACAGGACCCACAGGCATAAATTTTGTTAACTGTTGCTGTCCATTGTTGTTGTAGTTTCTTGTTGTTGTTGTTCAACCGTAACGTCAACGCGATGTTGTCTTCATTTGTGGTATTTGTAATCGCCGGTTGTCGCATCAAATTGAACCAATAACATAGCCTTCTTCGTTCTGGCCCTGCTTAAAAGACAGATGGAGAGAAAGGGACACAGTCTATGGATCGAGGGGCTTTTTGCCCGTGCCCTGAGCCCCAACAACTTTGACAAATGTGCGTTTTAGCCGTCTCATTGTTGCGGCAAACTGACTTCAACATGCAAATATATTGAAATTAGTTGCCTGGTTGCCAAGCAAAGTCAACTTGGTTGATCGGCCGCGTTGTTAGCCAGATTCGAGTCGTGTCTTGGAGTTTTGTTGTTGTTATTGTTGTGCAATTTGCATGATTTGCAAATGTTATTGTTGTTTTTTTTTTTCCTTTTCTTCTGTTGCTGGCGCCATTTGTTTATTATCAGCGCTCTGTCCCTATGTTTGACGCCTGGTCGTGGCATTTAATATAAAGAACCGAAAAAATTCCACATTTAATTGAATTAAAGACTGCGACAAGCTGCTAAAACCAGGCTAAAAGGCAGCCACACTATTCACGTTAACATTCACGTCCACGTAATTGGACGTAAGATGGCCGACTTTTTAAATGAAATTCTGTTCTGGTTAGAAAGGTGTGATAAGCCTGCACGCACCTACCCGTCAGTTGGGCTACCTTCGTTCCGCATTGGCAACAGCTCTGGGCCAGGCTGCCTACCTACCGCACATCATTAGACCTGGTCTAGACAGAAGTCTGCGTGCCCGGCTTGAACCCTTTCGCCTTTTGAAGGCGTTGCGTCCCTTTGTAGCCCGCTGGCCAACCCGTGAGTTGCTTACTAGTCGCTTACCTTAATTGCCCAAGTGCTTGACGCCAGCTAGACGCCAGTTTGATGGCGTTGGTGGTGGCATTAGAAGCACTCCCTTCTTTCCCTCTCAGTAACATGCCAAACTGTAACTGAAACCCTATAATCAGTGACGTGCCCCTTCGCCCTAACGTTCTCTTGGCAGCACATTTAATTGGCACGATTCTCGCGACGCGTCGTCATGAAATTGGCCGCTGGGCGGCCAATTAAATCAAAACGTTTATAGCAACTTGTCTTAAATTAAAATCGTTGCTAATGTTTACCAAGCTGTCGGATCTATATCTATTTATATATTCAGCTCAATCTGTGACAAGTGCTCTTAAGCGCACATCAACCTCAGAATCTGTCCAGCAATGTTTTCAGCTTGAGAATATTTTGAGTTATTCTTCTTGGATCTCAGAGCCTACGATAAGTACCAAGTACAAGGTTCTCAGGTGAGCTCTGGTTAAAATATTTAACAAAACTATCGCCATTATTGAGTTTGCCACTTCAATGCCAGCTCGTGTGCTCTCAAGTTCACAAAGTACAAAGACCACATAAAAAAAGTTGCGTAGTTCCAAGTGTTGTATGTTGAAGTTTGGACTTGACTTTTGGAGACTATCAAAAGCATCTGGATACAATGGTTCTTTTCCATACCAACTGCGTTTTAATTCAGTTGCTACGCAGTACATAAATATTGTAGTAGATATAATGTTGAAGAGTATATTCAAATTAATTTTTGTGGATGCCCAAATTTAATATATATGATTTTTAAGCTGATCAAATGTATGTAACATTTATCACAGCATTGATTATAATTTTATTCTGCTTACGGTTTTTTTAATTCTACTGTCTATTTGTCTTTAATTTCGCATTCTAATTGGTATACCCTGTTTTAGAAACTGAGTTACAGAACACAGAGTGAGCTCTGTGAAACTTGGCTGTCTATTATGAATATATACTTCTATATATAGATTACATTTACATTGTCCTTGTCAACTGTATTGCAGTGACAAATTATACCTAATCAGCAGAAAGAACAGCAATAGAACTTAGAGTCCAGAGCAGCGTTCTTTCCAGAATTTACGAGGTTCCGTTCTGCGAGGTGCGTTCTAAAGATGTCGTTGTCGTTGTGAATCTTATCAAGTGCAGAAATTAACATATATGTATATGTTTATATAGACATATAGTACTTACTGCAAATGTCTATATTAAGTATATAATATAGAGTGTTATCAGTTTGTGTGACAATTTTTTAATTGGCTGTCTGTTATAACATTGTTAGGTCAAGCACCGCTTTTGGCATGCCAATCTCCCGGTTCGGTGCATGACAATGCACTAGGGTGCGT
Organism: Drosophila putrida; assembly: GCA_037043535.1. Lineage (NCBI taxonomy): Eukaryota > Metazoa > Arthropoda > Insecta > Diptera > Drosophilidae > Drosophila > Drosophila putrida. The sequence continues at coordinate 2,911,715 of JBAMBI010000160.1, read as the reverse complement.
CATTAAAGATCACCCAGTAGGAAACGATAAACGAACAAAGAAAAAAAAAGAGAGAGAGAGAGGAGAGAGGGAATATATATTTAGAGAATTGGTCAATATGTGACTGATTCATCAATTGGACATTTAAGATCGAGTTCTATTTTAGCATCCGCTTTGAGGTAGATCGGCAAATGTTGGCGCCACTTTGAAGCTAAATAATCAATAAACTTTGGCAAATTTGATTTGCTTTTTGGTTGTTATTGTTTTTCATGATTTGTTATTGTTGTTGTTGTTGTTGCTGTTAAAAAAATACAAATAAAAAGAATTATGCGTTGTGTATGTGAGAGCAACAAAACATGAAATTAATTATAAGTCAAACAAGCATTACAAATATTGCCTGGCGCCAGACAAAAATCATTAACATTTTTATGACCCGGCGCACAACAAAGAACACCACACATATCTGTCAGCTGGTGTTACCTGTACAAACACACATACACACAAACACACACTCATAAATCGCAACTAATAATGTCCAAGTTGTCTAACACCTAAGAGCCGCCATAAAGACAAATCGCAAGAGCTGACGAAACGGCCAATGGCCAACGGAGTTTACCTTTAGGCCAAAGCGGGCGTACGTGCAAAATCGATGGATGTTGACCGGGCCAAGATGATTCGCAGAATTTGGTGTGTGTGTGAAGAGAAAGAGAGATATGTATGTGTGTGCTTGGCCTCATCTTGATCGGCATCATAAAACTGAAAAGTGAAGACCCAGAAACAGCAACAATTCAGTTACCAGCAAATGGTTTCTGTTTAGACCCTAGGCGGCAAGTGCAAATCATTTGGCCAGAACAGAAACGTCTGACCGTCGGACTGATGGCCAGCTTGCATTAAATTAACGCGAAAAATGTATCTTTCATAAATTGAAACAACAAAGTCATCAAGTAGTATGAAACACCTGCACACAGCAGCAAAATTTCTAAACAAATTTGATTTCTATTTTCAGTTCAACTTATTTTGGCGCCTTCCCTGTGTATTTTTAAACTGACCGGCTTGATCTTTTTTTAACACTATATTTTCAGCAATATTTCACGAGGAGCTACGGCAACTACAACGACAACAACAACAACAAGAATAAGGAATACTACTACTCGGAATAAAACAACAAATTTTGGAAAGTAATAAAATTGATGCAAATTTCTGTGAACTTGCGCCAACAAATTGCGAAAATGTGTTGCAAATCTAGCAGCATGTGGAAATGGTCGACGTCTTCAAGTGGCCAGCAACAAGAACAATATGAACCAGTGACGACAACACATCGAACTCAAAGTCATGGCCATAAACAACAACAACAACACAAAAATAGAAACAACAAACTCGACTACATCCACAACAGACGGCAACATTCTCTGGGCACAATTTGTTTAATCGTCATTTTTATAATGATCGCCATAATACAGATGCAATCAGTTACAGGGCTTAGAGAAGGCCTTTCAGGTAAGTGGGAACATAAGAGAGATTATAATAACGTTAGAAATAAGATACACATCTAGGTCACTAAGCAGATCAAATAAGATTCTTTAAATAACAATTAATGGATAATTCTTAAGATCACGAGATATGATGTGGTTATGTGGTCAGTGGCCAAAGTATTCTATTGTTTCTCCATATCCATATATAGATTATTAAACTGTAATTTGATAATCCTACAATAGTATGTTGAGTTAGTTATGCAGATGTTAGGTTAGATTAGAAAGGGAGAATTTAATAACACCAAATGTGTTATTTTAAGTTTATACAAATTTTAATGTGGGGGTATATACAAAATGTTTCTTAAAGGAATTATGTAGCTAGTGGCCAAAGTATTTGACTGTCTATCCATTTCTAGATGATTAAACCTTAGCTTGTTCATCATTTAGGAGTGAGTTGAATCATTTACAATATTATTTACTTTACACTACAATAAACAAATACATTTAAGAGTATGTATCACTTTTCTTTAGCTGATCAAGCCGTTGTTAATCTAGTCTAGTTTCAAGATCATTTCCATAGAATTCTCAATAGATTGCAAGTCGAGTCACCTGACGCATTATTTCACACAGTTTCGACTGTTTTACCCTGCAACTTGTTAACCTTCACCTTTACCAACTTTGCGTCTCCTGATCACTACGTGTAGTTCATGCCCCTCCTCTGCCTGTCCCTAATCCCCATTGTCACTTGACAGTTGACAGTTGCCAGTCGCGAGTTGCGAGTTAAGAGTTGTTGCGATGGGCACACGTGCCGCTTAGACGCTCCCAACACGTTGCGGTGGATGTCGATGTCGATGTCTGGGGCTGGCGCTTAATCTGTGATTGTGATTAATCAGCCGACGCTAGCGTCCCCAGCTGTCCGAGTGGACGGCTACTGAGCGTATTTGATCGCTGCCAGTTTTTAGTTTTATTTTCTAATTTTTTATATTTTTGTTTTTGTTCGCTTTTCGTGTTCTCTAAGCATATTGAGTGGGTTTTTTAATGACATTTGAGTGTGTTAAATGAAATAAAAAATGGCATAAATTAGATATACAAATTGCAATTTCGATATCGGGTTACTTGAACAAGGTTCATTAACTGTCGTCCCGTCAGCTCCAAACTAGAAGGGCAGCAGCCAAAAGAGAAGGGAATACCCAGTTTCGTGTGTAGAAAGTTCAAAAAGAAAAAGCCAAGCACTTGGCTAAGAAGTCTTCCCATTTTTCCACTTTATTAGCGATCCATTGGATTTGTTTGTGAATGAAGGTGGTCCGACCGTCAGACTCAGCAGGATACAATCGCATAACAGGAAAACAAGAAACGGCAATACGCTGGGCACCAGCAACATAAAAAAATAAAGCGACCAAACAAATACCAACTACACACAGCAACCAAAAAGATGCAAACATGGATAATATTCCTATTGAATAGGGCTAAGACCGGGACAAAAGCCGCCCACAGAAGGTAGTTATACATGTAGCCCTGAAGCTGCAAGGGCCACTGCAACTGCAACTGAAACTGTTTCTGTATCTGTACATTTGTGTGTGTAGCGCCGGCGTCTTCATTTATCAACGAACACACTCATGCAAACACACATAAAGTCATTCCGTGTGAGCGTTTTAAGTGTGTGTTTATCAGCACATTGCAGGTGGTCCCACAAAGCCAGAACCGAGAATCGTTCAACGGGGATCGGGCAACGGGCATCCGACATCGGGATGGGCCCTGTAAGTCAGCCTGGGGTCGCTGTGCCGTCGTTTCCGTTTGCCTTGTTGCGTTTCATGTCGTTTCGAATCGTTTCTTAATGATACTCTATCTATAGTCAGTACCTTAGGTGTGTATATAAGCATCTAGCAGCATTATGTATCAGTTATTTATGTAAAAGGTTCGGTTTCAGTTAATAATAGGTAAATACATATACGTATATATTCATTTAAAAGTGGTTAATCCTATAAAACAACAAACAACTGCTGGAAATATTTACTAGAACCGTAGCAGTACATATGTTCTTGTTTTCGATGTCCAAAAAAATTTAGAAATGCCTTCGTTTCGGTTAAGCAACAATAATTGCAAGAAGTTACTATTACAACCATTTCCTAGGGTATATTGCAGTCAGTCATGTTAAGATTGTTGCTTGTTGATCGTTCTGCTGGGCTGTGTTCTGGAACATGTTTAACATGCGGCGCTTGCTACTTTGACTTAGCGTTAGTGCCAGAAGAAAAAGGTAAACCAAACAAAGAATATTCCAAAATGCAGCATAAGATGAGGCAGGGAGTGAGGGATAAAGAGAATGAGGGAGAGGGAGAGGTAGTTGCTTTATGATCACATATACAGAGAGGTAGCTGATAAAGTGGTCTAATCTCTTTGACCTGTTTGGTTGGTCTGCACTGCGGGTCACGTGCTGGATAGCATCTCAGTCAGTGGGCAATTTCCGGCGACATGCTTGTAAATTAAATATTTGTTATTTGTTATATTTGAAACGTCAGTTCTTTAAAAAAACAGGAAACCGTTTGTTGAGAGATTTCTAAGAATTTATGGCTGACAAGTTGGTTTTGGGATCTAGAACAGAATCTAGAAAACGAATTTCATAAACGAGTTTCACCCATTAATGTCTTCTTTTACTCTTACAGGTTACATGCAATCCTGCGCCAATGAAGGTGAAGAGGTTCAAATTAACAGCATACCAAACTCCAAATGCTACAAGTGTACGTGCCAGGTGAGTAAACGGGGATGGGGAGAGGAAATTTATCAACTAAGTATTTGCCGTTAGTTGTACTTCATTTATAAGTCTGTGCCACTTGCTCAGCATGCGGTCGTCGCCAAGAAATTCCACAAATTGTGCCAACAATAGTGGACACCCTTTGACCCGAATAAAACTTAGCTCCAACCAAACCAATGTTCAAGTATGAAATAAAATAAAACAGCAACATGAGATAAATAAATCGCATGTAACTGTCGTTGTCTGGCGCGCTGCATGAGCGACGCCAATGTCCAGCCAGGACATGCAGAAAGGATGTGAACGGAACAGAACGGATATGTTGTGGATGTGGCCATGTGTCGCACATTTCACAACGCCTGCCAGCCGCGGCCAGGAAATGCACTCGTAGTCCCAAGACCCAGAAATATATTTCAAATATTTACATTAGACAGACACTAAATTTTGCCAGCTCGCGTTGCAATGCCAAAAGAACAGACAGTTAAATTGAAAGACAGGCAGGATACAAGATATGCATTAGGGTTCGACTTATTAATGCAAGTTCTGCGTCCTAGGGTCTTAGCTGCTAAAAATTATAGTTTTGTCTAAAATAAGGATAAGTGCAGTACACAAATACTTACAAAGTTTTTTTAATATTTTAAATTCAAATAAGCTAATGATCAACGGAGAAACTGAAAGCCATTTCGGTTGTTCATATAAACACCTGAGTATTCACAAACAGAACTTTGAGTTTAATTTGAAAACTCGAAAAAGGATTAAAAGTTTACATTTCATTGTTTTATATCAGAAAGAACATTTTTGGACCCGACGCTTAATATGCCCTTATACGTATGTATATGTACATACGAATTAATTGTAATTGTAATTGACAACTGTATGCAAGTGACATATAAGCTCAAGTTTTTGCTTTAAAACTCCGAACAACAATGAAATTTATAATAGTTGCAACATAGTAGTTCTTCGTCCGTGATCTCTAACATGGTCTTTAGTTTTGGTCTAACAACGGTACTAGGTAGTAGTTTGCTTAAGTTTTAGACAAAATGTTTGTTATTTTCTTCTTTTTTTATATTGGTGTTTGCATTTGTTTGGCTTTATTCCACTGGACGGTCTTGGTTCGGCTGGATTGCTATAATACAAGGTCGTCAAACGGGTTTGAGCCATAACAATCGTTAACCACAGGGTAGCGATCGTTTGACAAACACTTGGCGCCGCGTTTTTTGTCGCCGTCAACGGCTACTGACGCGTCGGGTAGATTCGCCGAACTCGCCGCAATGCGACGCGTCGCAAAGGGGGTAAAGTCGTGTGCTGTGTGTCGTCATTAAGCGGCGACAGCGCGTGCTCATATTGTCGGCGTTGCCAGACTTCTTTCTCTCAAGAGCCTGAAGCTAATTTGCGCTAAGCGCTGCTAAACGCCGTCGCTCTAATTTAGGCGCCAAGAAGCTTTCGCGACGACAACAGCGGCGACAGCGACGTCGCAGCAAGCGTTCGATTGACGTTGTTGTATAGCCTCAAGTCATAAGCTGTTGCTGTGGCTTTGGCTCTTATTGTTGCTGTTGCCGTTGTTGTTGTTGTTGTTGTTTCCGTCAAGTGGGCGTAACCAAAAAAAAAAAAAAACAATAAAAAAATAAAAAAAATGCTGGCGCCACCTTACTTTAAGTTGATGGCGCCATGCGTTGCGCCTGCTCTAACAACTGGCTACCTATCCCATTCGCACTTGCCATCTCTCTCACTCTCTTTCTCTCTTACCCTCTGTCTTGCACACACTCTTTGTTGCTGCGACTGCGCGCGCGCTGAGAGTCATTGAAAGTTCATCGTGGAATTTAACACATTTATTGAGTCAGCTCTTAAAGCTCTCTTAAAGTTTCCCTTAAGCTACGCAATGGACTGCCAAATACTCAGCTGTAATTCGGTTAACCCATAAAGCACACACTTTATGATTACTTCTATTCATGCTTTAACTCATACACTCACATTCACACTCGCACTCACACTCGCATTCACATAATACTCACATTTATATTGTATGTAATATTTGCAAACGCTTTTGGTGATTGTTGATAGTTTATGGCCGACGTTTATTATCTTAAATATCATAATATATCGCATATTATATGAGGATCCTGTGTATTTTCCATTCCCCTTGTCCCACCGCACACCCCACTTTCCAAGGACAATCAAACAAATTGTCTACCCTCTGTCTGCGTTTCGTCTAATGGGTGAATTTTCCGCGTCTCCGCGACTGATTTTGTTAACAAATTTGGGTTTTATGTGAAAATTATGCTGAGTACGCATTGCTCTTCTAATGGCATATGATTTAAGCGTTTTTGGCTTGTCTACGCATTCTGCCAGTTGATTGAGCCAGCGATTTTATGGGCCACTTTCAGGATACTTTACGATGGATACATACTTACAAATTTAATAACTGCATGAATTCTCAGAAATATATTAATTTATGCTCAGGATAAACAATTTGTTGACTCATAATAATTGATTATGCGAAACTTAATAATTATATGAGTCAGTTTAGCTTTTACCAAATGTAATTTTCGGTTGATTTCGTTTCGTAAGGAATTCCTCAAATCTCTTTAGCAGCTACCAGGTGAATTCTACAAGTGACAGAATACAAACATGGCCATAAAAACAAATAACAAAAGCACAGTTTGTAATTACCATATTCTATGAGCCGTAGCATGTTAAAGGCAGCGGCTATCCACTGTCTACGGTCTGCTTACTGAGTGTTTGACTAGAGTCTCGGCCAAGTTTGCCCAGCAAACGTTTAGTTGCTCAAGCGCCAACAAGAGCAAGCGGACAGACGAAGCGGTTTGAGAGGTTGAGTTCCATATGGAGATACTTTTTAAGATGGAGATGAAGATGGAGACGAGGGGCTATAGAATGGACGGTGTTAAAACTGATCATGTTTTGTCAAACGCAAGGTCGTTGGAGGCCGTTTGCAAATGTTGTTTTGCCACTGTGGCACACATAGATATACACTCACATACACACACACACACACACACACATGATTGGCATTCGTGATTGCCGCTGGCGCAGAACAAAAATCTCAGCCTTTACTTAACAGCTTGTCCGGTGCCTGTGCCGGTGTCGGGTCCGGGACGCTTCGTTGCCTTCGTGGCGCCTTTTCTTTTTTTTATTTTTTCTCTCTTTATTTTTTTATTTTTTTTTTAATAGCAACCTTTTAAAGCAGCTACTAGACAACATCAGCATCAACATGAACGACAACAACGACCACGAAGAGCAAAGACTTTGGCGATGCTTAACTTTCATGTTGGCTGAAATATTTCTATACCGGTTCCAGATTAGAAAGAAAGAATTTCAAAGCATAAACAGCATCTGGAAATGCGTAGAGAGCACCGACAACGTGTTATGATGTGTTTCTACAATGCAGAGTATTACAATTCTCTTCCTCTGTCTATGTGTTTCGATTTAAAGAGCATATGAACTTTGTCTCCCTTTTTCAAATTCCAATTTCAATTCTATTTCCATCTCTATTTCTATTTCTATTTCCATTTTCAACTGTCAACTTTCAACGTTTGTTGTCTGTAAGCGAGTTAAAGTTGCTTTGCAAACAACCAAGTGCTTTTCAATCTGTCAATGTTTATTGCATTACGGCACAAAGTCGTTGTAACGATGCCGCACTAAAGGTGCCATTAAAATTCCAACTAACAACTGCCATTAAACTAATACGATGATAAAAATCTCCGAGCGCCGCAAAAAAAAAATATAACTAACCGCAAAAACCTCTCGGCACATTTTCATAACAATTGCAAATTTTGCACGTTGTGACGGCGGCCCCATCCAAATTGAGATCCAATCTGGTTTGCTTGCACTAAATTATACACACAAACACACACACACACACTTACAATCACACACCATGAGCCGCGACATTGTTCAGCCACAATTGCATACAAATTAGTGAAATATTTTGCCTGTTTTTGGTCGACATCTATCTAGATTTATAGATACATTTACAATTAGCCTCAGCAATAGACTCTAGACTCCGTCTCTGTCTTCATCTCTGCCTCCGACTCCGTCTTTGTCTCTGTCTCTCTTCTCTCTCGATGGCCCTGTCTCTGATTGGAAATCTTGACTTCAACTGATATTTTTACCTGTCAAAAGCGCAAATACATGCGACACCTGTGCACAAGGGTTAAAGTCGCCCATAGATTTGAGACACAATATTGAGGTCCGTCGTATCTATCTCAGAGTGTTGCATAAGCTGCCAAAGCCTTGCCACAAGCTTTGACTTATGATCGACATCAATTCTAATGCGCCGCTTGCCGCTGTCAACATGTCGTTAACACAAAAAATACAAAACGAAATTTTGAGCAACTTTAAGCTAAATTGTGTAAAATGTGTAAGCACCACAAGGCAAAAAGTTGAACAAAAACCAGCACCACACACACACACACACAAAAGCTGCAGTTGGTTGGCAGTTTAGTCTCGGCCAACTGGCCAAATGGATCCGCTAGCTGCAAGATCGTAGTTTGGCCAAGGGATACTAATACAAATTAAACAAATACTCACGGTATGTTCAGTTTTGTTCAATAAGACACTCAGCTTTTATAACAGGCCTCTTAGCTCTCCATGACTCTTTGACTCTTTGATATTCACAAATTTGTATTAGTATGTATTCAGGATAAAATTGTTATATTAAATGTATATGCTGATTGAGCTCAATATATTTTGACTTGAACGTTATAATGATGAATATACCTTCTTGATTTACGTATTTCGTGCTTTAGTTTAAAAAATCTAAGCTGCCCGAATTTTTAACACCTTTTGGATTGATTTTAATTTGAAAATAGCATTTTTTTCTGGGTACATTCTTAATTTGTAAGTTTATTCCTGTTGCTTTTGCTTCAGTTTCCTACTGGAGTCTTTTTAAGTGATTTCTTTAAACTTTCAATAATTTTTTCTTCATGATTTCTCTTATTATCACTTTGTTATTTTTACTTGTCCTCGATGGTTATTTCCTAATGAACTTGTAGCGCGTCTAAATTGTCGACTATAGTCCATTGTGAGCAGCCTACCACGCCCTAAAATGTGCAGTCAATTCTATATAATTTTGACTCGTTTGCATTCATAAATTATCAAGACTGCTGAAGGTCAGAGTGCAACTTGGTTGAACAAATACAATTTGTTTGTGGCAACAGTTAAACAAAAGCTGATCAGCTACTTACAGGTGCCTCTAATGAGGTAAGCAACAAGGGAGTGAGGCACGGGGGCAAAGATGGGCGCATATACAAATCATATGCTCAGCTCTGTTGCGCATTTGACAGCACAGCTCTCACATGGTTAGGTGCATTACGCAAATTGCGCATACGTCACTTGGTGCACGGGGGTCGGAAAACCTTAAGCCATAAGTCTAATTTATGGGGCAGTCAAAAGTCGACTAACAAACTGTTCAAATTTTTGTTTGTTTTCTTACAGAATGGTTTTGTTAAATGTGACAAGAGCTGTCCGGCGGTTGACGATTGCTTTTTACTAGACTCCAAGTCCAGTGACACCTGCTGTCGCAAGTGCAAAGGTAGGTGAAAGGGGAAGCATTTACAACAATAAATGCAGCATAAATTAAGCTGAAAGTCTTTTTATTTTCATTCGTTGGACAGGCTGCATGCATCGTGGAGTACTATATGCGAGCGGTGCAGAATGGAGCGATCCGGAGGATCCCTGCAAGACATACAAGTGCATCGCTAGTGTTGTCACCGAGTCAACCCAGAAATGTTATTCGCAGTGCGACGACAATCAGTTGACACCGCCACGACCCGGAGAATGCTGTCCCACATGCCAGGGTAAGTTGCTCGATCTACTCTCCCAAATGTCCAAATGTCCAACTGTCCCGCCTCTCCAACCTGTCAACTAGTTCAACCAGTCCAATGGACATCACTCACTAAAATTAGCTGACCAAACAGCATCCGAAACTAATGCCTCGTAATCGTCCGATTGTCTATTCGTCCAAACGTCCAATCGTCCAATCGTCCGATCGTCATACAATAGTCTAAACGATCTTCGCACAGATGGTCAACTTTTGTGTCTATTTTGTGACTTTGCACGATTTGCTTATTTATGGGCTTTAAATTGTCTATTAAGTCGACAATGTCACATTGCGTTCAAAACAAAAGAGCCCAGCAACAACAACAAGACAAGACAGCATACTTCAGCTTAATACACTCGACTAAAAGATACCATACAGCCATTACACACATCACATGTTCGATTGATTTTTAGTTTTATACAGGAAATTATACACATGATATTTGTGTTTATTATTTCCCTGTTTATTTAATCAATTATGATTTATACTTTTGCCTGTTGCAAGTAGTTTAACAAATTACTAACCAGGGTATACATGTAGTATACAGGGTATAATTAGTACGCACCGTACAGTCTGTCTATGCAAATAGATCGCTTGGAAACCCGTTTCGACATACGGAATTTTCTTGGCTGTCGCCCAAAAAAAAAAATAGAACAGGAATTAATACGTTTTATAAACCGTTGTCTGATCGAAATTGTTTTGTGTGTTTTCTTTTTTTGTTGATGTACTTATATACACTTTTCAGGTTGCAAGATCAATGGCCAGACTGTTGCCGAAGGCCAAGAGGTTGTCGCCTCGATCGATGATCGCTGTTTGGTCTGTCAATGCAGCGGCAACAAGCTAAGTTGCGCCAAGAAGACTTGCCCTATCTTGCAATGCCCCAAATCAAAGCAGATAAAGAATCCCAACGAGTGCTGTCCCCGCTGCTCCGTACAACGCGAATTTCGTACCGTTACAGGCGAGTCTAAATCCAAATGACACTCCACAATAATTCCTCACATCTAGCCTCTGCCTCCAGGCAAGTGTATATTCAACAATAACTTGCACTATGACAAGATACAGTTTATGCCGGATCGTTGCACCAACTGCACATGTTTGAATGGCACCTCCATTTGCCAGCGTGCCACATGTCCGATTCTGAGTGTAACCCAGAGTTTCAGGAGGATGATGGCTGCTGTCCCCGTTGCGTTGTCGCCGAAGTGCGGAGCGAGTGCTCCCTTCAGGGCCATACCTATCTGAATAACGAAACCTGGAACATGGGACCCTGTCGTAGTTGTCGCTGCAATGCCGGCACCATACGCTGCTCCGAGATGCGATGCCAGCCGATTAAGTGTCGTCCTAACGAGGAAAAGAAGGTTCCACCCGGCGAGTGTTGTCCCAAGTGCATGGAAACTGCGGGCACCTGCACCGTCTTCGGAGATCCCCATTTCAAGACATTTGATGGCAAATTCTTTAGCTTCCAGGTGAGTTTGATATTTCCATTTTCCATAAATTTATGGACAATTAGCGTAACGAAAACAGACATTTATGGGCACGATATGAATAATGACTCGAATATAATCGACATTTACTTATCGTGCTCGACGTACTTATAAACTTTAATAATAAATTAGACATTTATGACACACTGCAATCACATTTACATAGTCAGACAACATTTATGGCCAATTCGCATTACGTGAATTTCCAGGTGATCTTGCCAAGCTGCAGGGTAACTTGAACACCCGCTAAGTGCACTTAGCCCAACTTTATTGTCTAATAGTGTATAGTGCTGAATTAATAAAATAAAAAAAGTACTTTATAACGATCTCTGGAATCTGCAAATGTTCGTACTACCAAATAAAAGTTTGATGATCAATTACAGATACACTTGGTACTCAAATGTTCTTATAAGTATTAGCTTAGGGTACAAATTCCAAGTACTTTAAATGAAACTGCATTTTAAACTTATCAGCAGAGCGTTCAAGCAGCCAGCTTTTTGTTAACTTTATGTCCTTTAATCTTTCAGGGTAGCTGCAAATATCTATTGGCTGCTGATTGCCATGGTCACAATTTCTCCATACGTCTAACCAACGATGGACGTGGTACCCGTCGCTCCTCTTGGCCCAAAACGGTCACACTTAAACTACGAGGACTGCGAATTAATTTGGGCCAAAAGCTGCGAGTCAAAATCAATGGAACACGTGTCACCTTGCCCTACACGAATTACAGCAGCAATGGACATGGTCACAATGTGAGCATCGAACGATTGTTGGAGGGTGGCATCATGTTGAGGACGGAACTAGGCCTGACCATTGAATGGGATGGCAACAATTTCCTGCAGGTGTCGGTGCCGGCGCAATACAAGCATCACTTGTGTGGATTGTGTGGCAATTACAATGGCAGCGGACGGGATGATCTCACGGGCAGGGATGGCCGATTACATGATGACAATGAGGTGGGGCACTTTGCCAATTCATGGAAGGTGGGTGGACCCAAGTCATGCTCGCGGACGAGGGATATTGTTTTGGCACAGCCTACTTGCAACAAGCATAAGACGAACTTCTATTGTCAGCCGCTGCTCGAGTCAGATGTGTTTGGTAACTGTGATAATAGACTTAATCCCAACAACTATATCGCCTCCTGTAGCATGGATGTGTGTGAGTGCCCCACAGGCACTTGTCACTGCGACAGCTTTGCCGCATATGCTCACGAGTGTCGTCGCCTCGGCGTTCAACTTCCCGATTGGCGAGCAGCAACCAATTGTCCACAGGGCAGTTGGCGTCGAAACGCCACCTTGGAGATGTTTGGGGGCAATAGATACTATGGGGATCCGAAATGGGCCCGCATTTCCAAAGGAGGTGGCAATGCATCGAAGGCGCGACGACGGAAGCAGCAGCAGAGACGCCAGCAGAATGAGCTTCAGGAGAATGAATACATTAAGAAGCATGTGCCCAACAAATTCTTAAGGCCGCGTGCGCCGGATCGCACGCCGCCTCCGATTCACTGAGCTTAAAAAATAATTCAATTATAATTTAGTTACTATTACTACACACACACACACACACACACACACACTCACATATGCACACTCTCATGCAGGCTAATTCATAATGCATTGCATACTTTAAAGCGCGAATGAGAAGAGCTGATCGTATGTCGCTTTTAAGCAAGCGAAAGATTTATCGTGAAAAGCAGAAACCTTCCAAGGATTGATGAACGCATAAAACTATGTATAAAGTGGCTTACTTTAAGCTAAATTAAATACAATTCCATCATTTGCTTTGTCAATCAATAGATTAATCAAGCCATCACTTTCAGCAAGTATCATTGGCAATTGGGTAGCAAATGAAGTTCCACATAATAAATTCGATTATATGTACTTGTAGTTTAATTGCGCATTCGCACCCATGACAACACCAGTATTAAGCTAAGCATTATCCCCCAAGTCCTACATCAAACATCCTCTGGTGTTATATATACTCTATTACGGTATCATCTCATAGTTGCCCCGCACATCTGCATCTGCATTCATTGTCGCCATTTGTTTAGTTACATAAGTTTTATTTATTTTAGTGGATAAGTTATATAAGTATAATGAAATTGATAGACCCCCTACTGGCCTATGTACTACTCGAAAGTATGTTGTGTGTCTGTTCTAATGTATTTGATTGTGTGTATTATCGCTTAAATAAAAACAAACTTGTACTACTCTTAACTCGATAACAATTAATTAAGTAAACCCTAAATAAATACATACTATACATACTATTATCTACATATAATGTTAGTTAAATAAATTTTAGTTTCTGCTTAAAATTTAAGCTTTAAACATATATGAAAATTGCACAAACAGTATTTTTGCTTAGTTTAAACCCCACTACAATATTGCAATCTAAACTACTGAAGGAACAAAAATTAGGGCAATTGACTTGCAGTCTAACTCTCTATTTATTCCTCCAACTCTATCTTGTTATCTACTACTATCTCGAACATTTGAAAAATTCAGCTAATCTCAATAGGAAGAATTAGAATAAATACATAAGTTTGTATTTCCAATTACTTATATGAAATTCAAGTAAAATAAACTGTGTTAATAATTATAATGCTATTTCCAAGTAACAAAAACAATACTAAATTAACTTTTGCCATCTTCCCCGATTATAATTACTTATTAAATTAATCAACTTTTATTAATGTATATGTATATGGCTGGATCTGTTAGTGTACGGCAAAAAAATGCATATAAGCAAAGAAAGCTCCTTAAACAAAAAAAACAATGCAAAAAAAATTTAAAAATTTTAAATGTTGTGTTTTTCATTGGGATGGGATGGTTACTTACACTACTTATTTTCAAGAGTTTTTTCAATGAAAATTAACATCTTGGCTTCACTTCTTAGAAAGATAGTTTATTTTTAATAATACTTTTTATTAAAATCGTAGATGCGTAATAGTAGTAGTAGAAACTCAGCTCAACCCTATAGATATTTGAAGACTAGCCATAGACATATCATAACGCCAAAACGTATACTCACGTTCTCTAATAGCAAGTTGAATTGTAATGCGCTGGGGATTGTTGCCTTTTTGGATTGCATGATGTTTTTGATTATGCTGTTGATTTTTTTGTTTGTTGTTGCTTTTAATGTTCATGTGGGATCAAATTCGCAGGCACGAACCCAGAAACCATTGCGACAAAAGACGCAAGCCGAGCAACGACGACGACACTCCGTCTAGGGTGGCCTGGGTGACTCTGGGGCAGAGGACGGAAGGAAGTGGTTCGACACTTGGTGGTACGCGCTCTGCTCTTGGAGCTGCGCATCGAATTACACACTCACAATCACAATCACACTCACACTCAGTCACAGACACAGATTCAAGCTCACATTCACATCAATTTATGCATGTTTGCTTAGCAATACTTGTCAAAGTTGTCTAGGGTTTGGTTGTTCGCCCAACAACGACGACTGTGCACAACTTTGTGTGTAATTTGAGTGGGGCAATGATTTGCCTTCGCTCTCCCATTGCCATAGTCGCTGCCACTACCTCCTTTCCTGCCCTATTCGAGCCATGGGTATTTCTTGGAAGGCAGACACTACTTATATACAATAAGCTCGTAAATCGACGTCGATTTAGACAGAAATACAATCTTGTGCGAGGCTGAAATTGCAGGCGCTCCATTGAGGAAAGCCACCAACACGCAGTCGCAGCGAGGCACGTGCAGCGCATGCGCAACGAGGCAGTGAGGCACCAACTGAACAATTGGACAACTGAGCAACAACTGGACACAACTCTGATTGATGCACGTCGTCTTCAACAGAATCGAATTAATGTTTGACATCTGCGCCTGGCCACCGACTGTGTTCGGTTGCCTCTTGTGTTGCTTCCGCGTGTCGCTCGCCTGGAGACGCCACGAATGACGCCAGAGACGCGTGCTCGTTCCTTATCAGGCGCTAACCTGTCCATATCGGTGCAAATGCCGTTGCCAATATGGTTCGTGTATAA